>OU343047.1:41324899-46124899 GCA_910593695.2 Ocypus olens
AAGCTACACTGTTGCATTGGGCACATTTATAAATTGGAGTAGGAGGCCCGTCCCAGTGTGTTTTTCCGATATTATAATGTTTGTGACAAGGTAACCTTTTTGGTATTTTACATCAGCCTGCTTTGATGTTGAGAGCAGTGTCCAAATATTTTCCAATTGCAAACCCTCAATTTGCTCCATATAACAATTGGGTAGGTATTGTAGATGTTCTGACGATAATTGATGGTTGCAATATGCGGCTATCGCAGCATCAACTTTATCAGATACCATTTCCGGCTTATCTGTAGTTAGTTGCTCATGTAAAATGCGGTTGTACTCTAAATCTATTTTAAATTTTTCTTCGCAATAAATACCAACTTCCAGTAAACACTCAATATTCTCGACGGGTATGGTGGCTTGATCAAAAGTAGCGTTCGTGAGTATAGTAAGTGCTTCAGTCGTAGTACATTCGCGCTTTACATTTAGAACTTGAGACAGACATTGGTCATAAAAATCGAGAAAATGAAGTGATTCCAACCGTGAGATTCTTGATTCAATGAGCGGGAAAACTTTACACAAAGAATTAAAAGTTTTCAAATCTAAAGTTAGTTTGTCACTATTTTTACGGATAGACGCATAGCGAGTTTTCGATCTAGCTCCAAGAAATACGTCACATTCATCAAAGATATTTAGAAATGGCTTAACTTCATCTACAGTAGCACATTTACAGCATTGTCTCATTTTAGTCGTTAAATATGTATTAATTATATCTTTCTTCTTTACAAATTGTAACCATTCACTATGTAAAAAATGTAAATTCACCTTTCTAGGTCCAGATAGTCTTATGGATGGATAAAATCCTCTTACCGCACTAAATCCAACAGCCACATAAAGATTTCCACTTTTGTTAATATTGTAGCGGGTTTCATTAATATATTTATTTTCATTGCGCACAGTTTGGTTGAAATCATTTAACATATCATCGAGAAACTCGAAACAGCTGCCTTCGTCACTGACTAGATCAATTACTTGCTCGTGGTTTGCCATCGCGAAATAAATAACAACTAATCAAAAATATGAAAACATCTTTATTTATACAATAAACCAACCAATCACATGTTACAATTAGAAAAAACATTTATTCATACGTTTCCAAATATTTAAATAATAATTTTACATTTGAAAGAGCGCAGTGGCAGTAAATTGAATTGTGAAAGAAACACCCGGGCTCCGAAACATTATTTTTGAGGGATGGCTCTTCACTCGGAAATTCTTGAACAAGAGGACCCAAATATTTTTTCAACAAATTAACTTTTGGTACTCCTTTAGCGTAGACGACATCGTGTCCTTGAGATATTTCAAATAAAATCGGACATAATTGATCCAAATCCGCAAAACCAGAACACCATCTTAAACCGTGATAGTTGTTTTCTAACCATCTAAGTTGTCGTATTTCATTTGTTGTGAGAAATACTTCATTGAAGGGTGGTTTAAATAAAATATGGGTAATTTTTTCACCATCAAATGCTGCCAATTCCTTCGGTATAAATTTGTTTCCATCCAGAGTATATCCTTGAATATCAATCACCAACATCTTAGAGGACTTTGCGCACTAAACCACTTATTGGACTATATTCGACTAGACAATCGCTGATAATTAGGCAATAGGCAATTGTGTTTTCTGGAAACTTTGTCTTCGATTCAAATTCGACTTGCACGTCAACGCTTCCTCCCACAACTGACTCAATTTGCTTGGAACAATCAATTATAAAGAGCGGGCAATTTTTAAACTGCTTATATGAGAGGAGGGGGTCATTAAATTCTCGATCATAATAATGTCCTTGAAAGTTGCTGTAATCTTGGTGCGCCTTACTATATTTACCCTCGCCAAAGTCGTTACTCTTGTTTATCGTATGGATAGCTCTCTGAATTTAAATAGAGCTTAAAGTTGCACAATGTAACGTGATCAAAGTTACTGGCATCTTCAGTTTTAACGTTTTTTTTGTTTGTTTGAAACGCTAAAAGAATATATCTCGGTCTTTCTAAATGTGATGATGTGCGAATTGCCCATTTATCTGACGTGTTGTGTCGCAATGATGGCAGTTCATGCAATTCCCAGCGACGAAAAGGAATTTGTATGGGTCGATCAGTTTTTAAAAACTTCCAAAGTTTCAATTTTACCTCATCGTTAACATTAATATGGGGAACGTGCCATTCGACTTTAGTTAAGGTTAGTTTTCCGTCCGTCTGACCTTTGCTAATATTTACATCTGACCGTGATCGCAAGAGAATGAGTTCTTGTTTACAATTAATTAATATTTTTTTATACATTTCTGCAAATCCTAGCCATAATTTTAATGGAATACAAGCAGTAAATAATTTTTCAACTTTGTACCACGTAGACGGCGACTTATCAAAATTCCATCCGCTGGTTTCATATGCTCTAGCATCTGCAGGCGTGAAAGAAACCAGCTGTTTCATAGTGGAAGTTATTCCTACATCCTTAATCGAATCAACAACTACACCATTGATTTCGTAACGAATTTGGTCAAAAAGAAAGGCAAAAGCATTGTTGATTAAAACGGATGCAGTATCACCAGCTCCACCATCAAATTCGCCCTCTATGTATAAGAAACTCTCGCAGGGTAAAGTGTAGATCTCTTGAGATAAGATAGGGATGCGAATTTCATCGTTATTATTATAGCTTGCTGTAGAATACGGCTGATAAGTATGATATTCTTTTTTAGTGACTACATCATCGAAATTAACTTCTTCAAAAATGTTTAATATGTTTTCCGACATGTCTTTTAAGTGTAAATCCCAAGCTCTGTAGAAATTTTAAATTTTCACGTGTTAATGGTTCTGCTGCTCGCCACGTTGTGATTGCTCCCCTACCAAATCTGCCCCTTTTATTTATTTTTGTTTGTATCTGCTTATACGTTAGTCCCATGGCTTTAGCTCCAATTTAATTTCAATGTCCTCTTTTTGAAAATCTAGCAACTCTCTATTTTGATCCACTATTCTAAGAGTAATGTTGTGAATAGTTGGAACACTTACTGGTAAATAAATTATATTTCTAGGGTGCTCATTTATAGATACTGCATGCCCAACATTAGGAGCAAAATGATGTAAAGAATGTACATCTTGTTGATTATGGTAAGAACCCGATGTTATATTACATTCTATTCGTATAAGTTTAACTTTAACTAAATCTACGGGAAAATCTGCAAAACATATATTTTCCTTCTCATACTTTTGTTGTTTAAAACCTAATTCCTTATGTAAAGAATCACCAGGAGTAAAATCTACATCAAATTTCGACCATAGTTCGCACTTTGAGCTAGGATTATGCGCTTTTAGAAAAATATTTTGTGCGCCTATTTTATCTTTTAAGAACTTTTCGAGATCCGTGATGTCGTAATATCCATTAGGAATTGCTAACTCTGTACCGCTGTTATAATAAAACTTTTTATTGATCAAATTTGGCACGGTGAAAAACGTGTTGAAACTGACAAGACCCAAAGCATATCTTTTTCTAGGATTTAGATGTATGGGAGGGTGGTATGTGGCGGAGAGCACAGGCCCAGTACCACTCAGACTAAATGTTAACGACATTCTGCACACAAATATGTATTTCAATTTTATTTATACAAAAATTCTAAACATAGATGTCCACAAATATACGATCCGAAGGTTTGATATCTTTGATGATTATACAAAATTAAACATTGTTTAAAATAATTAATTACTTCAAGCGGGGGAGACAAATCTCCAAAACTATCAAACCAGTAAACTGTATTACCCCTCTTTTTATATGCACACCAGTGAGTGCCCGGCCCATCTTTATCATCCAAATTTACAATGCCATATTCATTTTTCCAAGGTCCTCTAATTGGAAGATCATTTCTCATAAAAATTCCTCTGAAATATGAAAGCTTATTTTTCTTAATAAACTTTTCCAAATCTATGTTGGTAAGAGGCCGGTGGGGTAAACATATTAGTTTTTTGAAATGTATAAACCGACGCCGGATTTTTTAAATCGTTCAAAGCGTAAACCTCGATCTACATGAATTGCTTCCATGGCCTTATTGTGCCTCATTGCCTCCTCCAACCGTTTTTTGGCATCCTTAGCTTTAGTTACTGCTGATGCAACAGATGCAGAGCCTCCTACAAATTAAATAATTATCTATTGTTTTCGTACGTCAGTGGACCAACTAACCAATTAATGCACCCAATGCTGACAATCCCGCGAATAACGGTATAAGAAATCCTCCGCTTTTCGGTATTGGTATTATTCTCGGAATTTGGACATTTTTCTTACCTCCAGATCGTTTTAATGCCCGCTTTGCCGCTCTCAAAGCAAGTCTTATGTTTTCTCCCGAAGTCAAACCACTTTTAGAGTGTTTACTTATTTCTTCTTGAATGGGCTTTAAAATGTTTTTCCTAAATGGCAAGCGTTTTTTAAGCTTACCACCACACTTCTTGTGAGTTATTTTTTTAGAACCCATACCAAGTTTTGTTTTGGCGTTCATGGCATTCGTAACAGCATATGAGGCAATTTTTTCTGACATTCCTGAATCTTTTGCTTTAAATCTTTCCCAAGCTAAATCTGCTAATTGTTGATCTGCGACTCTTCTCTTGTGAGGATCCTCACTCACTGAATACTCAATATCGTGTGTCCTACAAGCCTGATCGAGTTTGTTTATGCCCGGATCGCCTCGTGCTAAACGCCTTTTTAGTTTTGTACCAGGTCCACAATATTGGTATCCAGGCAGGTGCAGTTCAAAAGGCAGCTTGTTGATTAGCATGTTTATAACACTTTGGCTGGCAATCATTTGAAGTCAAGATTATCTAAATACATGTGAATATAAAGATATTATTCAGTTTTCAAAGTTACATCATGAGGGTAGTACAGCAAACTGAGCAATTTGAAATTAAAAATTTTGATTATGTGTTCACAAAAGACAAAGCGGAAAAACGCCATGGAAACCTTTTTCCGAATAACATTAGATGTTTAATAACTGGGGCGAGCAATTCAGGAAAAAGCAATCTTTTGCTCGGTATGATTGCAAACGCAAATGGATTATTTTTTGAGAATATTTATGTATATTCAAAATCGCTACACCAACCAAAATACCTCTACTTAAAGCAATTGTTACGTGAAATTGTTAACTATTACGAGTTTAAAGATACTGATGAAATTGTTCCGTACACCGAAGCAAAACCTAACTCAATTTTCATTTTTGATGATGTTTCCTGTTCACCGCAGAGTAGTATTCGAGACTACTTCTCTTTTGGAAGACATCAAGCTGTTGACTGTTTCTACCTATGTCAAACTTACACCCGAATTCCTAAGCAATTGGTGAGAGACAACGCAAATTTGATTATTTTATTCAAGCAAGATGAATTGAATTTGAAACATGTATATCAGGATCATGTAAATACCGATATGTCTTTTCAAAAATTTGTAGAACTATGTTCACAATGTTGGAAAGATAAATATGGATTTGTTGTGATAGACAAAGAAAGGGAAATTAAAAATGGGCGTTATCGAAAAGGTTTAGATCATTTCATATATATATAATTACATTTATTATGTTCCCCTGCAGTGCATATTAAGATGGCTTTGACTCCTGAAGTTCCCGATGTTGGGTTAAAACGAGAATTAATTAAAGCAAGAAATATAATTCGCAAGAAAGCTAGAACAATTCGCCGAAGTCGCCTCCAATCTGAAGAATTGCTACAGAGAGGGTATAAATTTATTGTTGAACCTCTTAAAGCAGTTGTTGAGCTTAAAAAAGAAATTAAAACTGAAAAACCTGAAACAGATATTTCGTCTGAATATACACAAAATGTACAACCTAGGGCGTCAACAGCAAATTGGGGTGAATCGGAAGATGAAGATGAGGTTTTTGAATCTCAACCAGAAAACGTTGCTGAAGTTGAAAATTTGCCAGAGGAAAGACACGAAACATCGTTGAATCAGTTGCGTGACATGTATTCTACTACAAGTGGGCGCAAATCAATCAGCGATACTTTTAGAGAGGCCGGCGTAGGCCCCCTAGCAACAAAATATTTTGATCTACTTTTAACAAATGCTAAAGAAATGGATTATACTTACGGCATCAGATGGGACTCTGAAGCAAATTGTTGGAAAATTGGTATTAAGGCACCCGACTTTATTGATAATGATGTGTACATTGAAAACACAAAATTTAAGGGGACTGAGGGGTTGTATAATTTACTTTTTCTGAATAAGCCTGAAAAGTATAGTGCCGATGATTTGGAAAACTATAAAAGAATCTTGCGTTTGTCGAACGCTCATAAACGGCAATATGGTGCAGGAAATCAAATTAACCGAAGCGGTGGATTTAAATATAAAAACATAATAAGTAAATTATTTCCTCCTCAAACTAGCATTCCAAAACACCTATCTCCCGTAACAAATCAGCCTAGAACATTGAGATCAACAAGGGGGACCGCATTAAACAAACAAGTTTCATTCAAACCAGAATATATATATTGGAATTCTGTCAATGAGCTGGTAGATAGACTAAAGCTTTTGTATGCTGCAAAGGTGGCAGGTAATAATTCGGTGAACAACGAGATTGTGTCAATTATTGAAGAATTGCGCGAGGCAAATGTTATAGTATGACTGTTGACAAATTCGGTCGATATTCATCTCATGTCGCGGCTTCGGGCAGCTTCACAGTAGATGCAAATGGTAATTGGAATGCTCAAAATAAAAGGATAGTTAATGTTGGTGAACCCTCATCAACAACAGATTGTGTTACTAAAAATAGTTTGGATTATGTGACCCAAATATTTCAACAAAGACTAGTATCGATTGAACAAGATCTACAAAAATTAAAGGTAACGCTAGACACGCAGAAACATCCACCTGAAAAACGTCAGGTAGAACATTTCGATGGAAAAACGACAGGTAGTTTATGAACTACATAAACCCGCTCGGAAGCATTTTCCGAGACGGAGAACAATTGTAAAAGGACTATTTGATTTGCTTCAAGCAGATTTAATGGAAATGATTCCTTTTGCAAAAGAAAACAGGGGTCATAAATATATACTGGTAGTTATTGACTGCTTTAGTAAATTTGTTTGGACTCGGCCCTTAAAATCTAAAAACGCTCAGAATGTTACTGAAGCTATGTTAAAAATTTTGGCAAAAATTTCGGCTCCAGTAAATAATTTGCAAACAGATTTGGGGCTCGAATTTTACAATAAAAACTTTATAGCACTTTGTAAAAAACGTAACATCAACTTATATTCTACATATAGTACAACAAAAGCAAGTATTGCGGAGCGAGTAATTAGAACTCTAAAAAGTTGGTTATATAAGGAATTTAGTTTACGTGGAAAATATAAGTGGCTTGATATTTTGGATGAAGTTACGGAAAGGTATAATAACACAGTTCACAGTACTATTGGTTTAAAACCCATCAGTGTCAATAGGAAAAATGAATCATTTCTTTTAAAAACAGCATATTCTCATTTAAAAATTGCTAAAAGTGGTCGCTATAAGCAGGGAGATTATGTTAGAATTAGCAAATACAAAAATATATTTGCAAAAGGATATACACCAAATTGGACTACAGAGATTTTTAAAATAAATAAAGTAAAAATGACTAATCCAGTTACTTACCTTTTGGAGGATTCTAACAAACAACCAATAAAAGGTGCATTTTACGAACAAGAAATACAGAAAGTAATGTATCCAGACGTATTCTTAGTGGAGAAAATTTTACGTAGGAAAGGAACAAAGGCGTATGTTAAATGGTTGGGTCTCGATTCAGCACACAATTCGTGGATTAATTCAAAGGATATGTTATAGACAAGTGTACATTAAAAATAAAAAAAAACACTCATATTAGATTTTTGTTTATTTACAAAACAATTCATTCTTATCTAACAAACTAACAAATTACTCATTTTAAATAACAAAGAGGACAAGACTCTAACCCAAATGTCACATACAGGGTCTGGAAACATGAAATACAAAAAGTTGGTTCTACATTTCTTACTTCGCATATGATGTGTCTTGTAACCAACTCATAATTGTGCAATTGATTTGACATGTCTCCCACATAACATTCTCGACAAATTCGGGTATTCCATGCGTTAACCTGTCTATAATAATTTGACAACACACACACGAATGACTCTTCACTTAAACACTCCTCCCATCGAGATGTAAGTGAAAGTGAATTATCAAAATTTCCTGAACACATCATTTTCCCTACTAACAACTTAATTTCTAAATCAAGAAGTTTGCCTTTAACTAAATTGAAACCGCTTAAATTTTCAATTGAATATAATATAATATTAAAATCTTCTGTCTTTATAAACTCGAAAAACTTTTTATCCTTTAAAAACTTATGGTATTTTTCGCGACTAAAATTATTATTTAATAGTTCGAGATATTGAAGCCCAACACATCTACACAGACCCGTTGTTGTCACACATGTGCACGTTGTATCCATCAACGACTAAATAATTTTGCAATTGTTTGTTTATTTTATCAATATCTTCTTGCGTCAGGTGCGTATTAAATCGCGCCGGCAAAAATACAATTTCATTGGATTTAATAAGGTCACATATAATCTTGGGGCCGTATGTTGTAGGCATGAATCTCAGGTTGGTGACTGGTATTTTAGTTTTCTGAGGTAAATCTATCAACTTTTTGATGTTGCGCTGTTTTCCTATTTGATTGAAACGTTCCTTAAGAAAATAATATTAATTAAATTCTATAATAAACTGTTTACAGTTCTCTAAACAATTTTCTTATCAAGAAAAAATGAAATCGGAATTGATTTTACTCACCATATTCAGAATATCAACTTGAGACGGACTTGACCCTAGCTTCGACTTGACAGACTATCAACTAACAAACTTAGAATGTTTTCTATTTATATATATTTTCAGCAAGACCACATTTTCGTTATCTTCCAAAAATTGCAAGAAAAAAATGCCGGTCGATAAAACTGCTATTTTAACGAGCACACTATTATCTCACTACGCAGGACGCAGAACATACCAGTCCAGCAATTTCTTAATGCCACCAGTAGGAAAATTCCAGAAAGAATGTCAGTAGCTAAAAACTGCTATTTTAACGAGCACAATGTTTGCTTCTAGCAAATTCCGCAAATACTGATCCACAATACCACTACACTAAGATGGCTATAAATTCAGATTATCACTCTTCGCCAAGCTAAACTGAAACAATGACTTCTACTATCGCCAATATAATATTTGCTCTTCGTGCTAGGCTGGAGGCCCCAATATCCGTAAGTTTTATTACTGTACAATTTTCTTATTGTCAGAACTAAAATATTTTTAGACATATCCAATGATAATAAACCTGGCGCCAACCAGCCTACCTGAGGCAAACCAGGTTATAACCTTATTTAAGGGGTATGTAACTAAATTTATAAACTTATTTTCCTCAAGTGGTATTTTTTAAGTTTAAGATTCATCATTAAAGCAGTATTTTTTTTTTTTTTTTACAGTGAACTATTGGGTCTTCGCCTGTGGGCATACGTAGACCCCATTGACGACGATGAATTGATACAGGTCAAAAGATTTTAACCTCACCAGAGTTCTCTGGTGGGTTTAAAATCTTTTGATGGGGCTACCATAATAAAATTTTATATATCCTTATGTCCCCAGGCTAGAGTATTTACACCATTAGTGCAAATATAACGTTTATCGTCAAAAGGTGAAAGAGCTAATTTATTTTGAGTAATGGAATAAATTGAGTGTTTAATTGATCTAAATAAATTTTGTTTCCTACTGATGGTAGTTTGAGTGAATAAACAGTTTTTGTAATCATTTCCAGCCAGATCTTGTTGAACTACACATTTCTTAACCCCTTTTGCTTTTTTGGACCAGTCGCCCTCAACGTTATTGGCATACATTTTTGATCTTAATCCAACAAATTCTGTCATAATCTTGCCTCCGTTCTCATCCTTCATCAATCCCAAAACGGCTTTATTTTGAAGAGGGATGTTATGTAGATTTTGTGGATCAAAATTACTAGTATCAAATTTTGAAAGGTCTTGCTTAATGTCTTGAAATATGTCTTTTGTTTTTATAAGTAGTGTTAAACTGTCTGTGTCCATATAGCATAATGTCACATCATTTTCATACTTTGATTTTACATAATTATAATAAAACTCATACATTAATAATTTTGACAGCTCTAAAACCGAAAAACCAATATAAATGGGCTTATTATAAACAACTTTCAACCGGTCCAATTGAATAGCAACAAGATTTTCTGTGAAAATTGAGACGCAATTAAAATTTGGTTTAGCTATTAAACTTTCCGCGCCGCGACGCTTGCCAACATCTTCCCAATGATTAATCAATTTAACGTCAACACGCTTATCAACATTTTCCATTGTTTTGCCAAAAACAGAATTATTCATTAATTTATAAAAGTCTTTTTCGAAATCATTTTTAGCCACTTGCCGCATACTGGTATTTAACTCAATATATTTTTTTAACCAGTCAGATTGCTCAAATTGTAAAACCCTATGAATTTTTGTTAATTTTAACCCGTTTAATAGTGCCTGTTTTAAGTTTCGATAGTGAACTATATACTTTGTTTTATTATTTAAGTTTGAAATTAATTTTGTGTTCTTAAATTTTGACCCGGGTGGTACAATATTTTCTGCGAGAAATGGTAGATCATTGTGGAGATTGTGCAGTTTTTTTGGATATTCTATATCCACCTCCAAAAAATACCCCGTTAGTGAATCATCTTGTATATTTGTTACATTAAACTTTTCAATTTCTCCCGCGTTTAACCATTTAAAATTACTGTGCGGCATGAGTTGTGACATTGCCCATCCATATAAATTATTGGCGTCCCAGTACGTTAAAAATTTTGTCGGGTTTGTTTTGTCATATTCAGTCATGTACTTGTTATTAGCTTTAGCATATCGTAATGAACACTGGCTTATTCCACCCCGAATACCCTTACGTACAAAGTGATGCATGTCAATGTCTGTCAGTAATTCTAATTTAATGTCAGTTAATTTAAGCATAGCATCCCACGACAACCCCGGAGCTGTATAGTAGTGTAGAGGATCCAAATTATATGCTTTAAAACAAACATCGCGAAAGTTTTCGAAAATATCACATAAAAGTAAAACGTCTGTTTTGAGATATAAATCAGAGTACTCTTTTAAACTTTTACAATTAAAATGTTGCCAAACGTTTTCTGCATGTTCATATTCCTTGGTATTAATATCGGTGTTTGTGAGGGAACTAAAAAAGAATCTTTTAGCGGGTAATTTTGTTTCGTCTAATTTTGATAAAGAGTCTATGTACTGATAAGGGAATACTCCTTTTTTCGTCACCAATTCAAATTGTTCCTTAATAGGAAAATGGGCACCAACATTCTTTAATTGATCAGGTTTTAAGTTTTTTGCTAATTTTTCTAATGATGAGGCCATAAATTTAAAAGAATCTAAAAATCTTAGTTTCAAATAAACATCTCGATCAATTCCTCGATTATCAGTATAGTTACTCACTTTAATTGATTTTGAAAATGAGATATATTTCTCCTTATTTTGGGGAATTACATCGATTTTATCATTATCGAGGCCAAATTCTTTAATGAATAAATGTGAGTCATATCCTGATAAATTATGAAAAAATATTGGTAAAAACTTAGGGACCTTATAATTCAAATTACATTTGGAGTGGGCTGCTCCTACAAATTTTCCCGTTAAGTGACAATGATCGGCAACTTTCTCACAAGGGAGTAACTCTTTTTCGCATATGTGGCACTCGGTTGCAGAATCTAATAATAGTTGTTCATTTGGGGCTAATTTCGACATTGGTATAATGGGTTCCAAATAATTTTCATAAATTAATTTCGCGTCAGCACTTAATTTTTCCATAAAAACTCTCGGACAATCTAAGCCCGTATAAGTAACAAATTTGTCAAAATCTTGATTAAAGGAGCATTTAATATAATACGCGAAACTGTAAGGAGTATGAACATGCGTTGAGTAAGTATACGATAAATTTGGGTCCGGCTCACACGATTCAATTGGGGTGAGAATGGATTCAAAGTCGGCATAAACGGCGAATGGTACCCGCATTTTAGAATTAAAATTATTAAATTGTAATAAATTACCCGGAACCATCTCACCATTTTTATTTTTAATTAAATCAGTCGTTGGCATCACAGAGTAAATTTTGTTGCAGTCATTCAAGCTGTGGGTTAAGAGCGCTTGATCGCTGGGGAAAAAGGTTAAACACCCATCACACAAATACGTTTTAGCCTTCTGTGTGGACACTTGGCTTGAAATTAGTCGAGATAAATTTTTGATCCAAACATAATGACCTGTTTCCCCATCTTCGATGTACAAAAGGTTAATGTGTGTGTCGCGCTTAGTTTTTGAAAAATAAATTGGCCCTACCACCTCAAGACTGTGCTTTTCACTGTTGAACTCTAGCCCGTACAAATTAATTGAAATGTTATTTAATTCTTCAAATTTGGGGATATTATTAATTTTAAATGGTAGCTCCATACCTGTCAAATTTAAGACATCGCGATAATGGGGATATGATGCGGTGCGTTCTGGATGATAGGCGGGATCTACCGGATGTAGTGCTGAAGTTACCGCCCATGCGAAGCAAGCGTCGTCATTATTCTGGACATTGATGCAGGCGCGCTTTTTCTTTATCGCCGAGGGTAGCTCCAGGTATGATGATCCACGGATGGGGGTATACCGATTGATGTTCACCTCCAGATGGGATACCATGAGAAGAGCCCATCCGCTATCCCGCTCCTGCGTAATTTAATTCAGATATCACATTTTGTAATTTTTTTCTTTAATTTACCAAAATACATAAAAATACTTGTACTTACTTGAAATTCCTCGCTTTTTGTCTTTACGGTGCTACATAAACGCTGGTACAGCTCGCTTAAATCGGTAGTGGGTGTTCCGATTTGAAAACGGGTGTTGAATGATTTCAGCTCGGGTTGCACATCATCCCCAGGTTTAACGTATAACCCGAACAGCTCGATGTTGGTCTTTACGCTTTGCCGGCTTCGTCGACTCCCATCAACCAACCAAATAAACTTTTCCTCACAACTTTCAAGGAATGAAGGGATATCCGTTTGGTCCTGGGGTGATGGAATCCGATAACTAGCGATGCGGGTCTTAAATGCTGATTTAATTTTTACAACCCCATTTTCCAGGGGTTCTCCCATATTCTGAAGATGGCGTTGTGTTCGAAGATGACCAACGTATGAAGGGGTTGTAGTAAAATCTTCGGCGCAAACATTGCACCGAATATGTTTAGATGTTGTTGCTTGTGTTTGACTTAAATTTCCTTTAAATTTCTTAGAAGGTGGTTCATCATCGCTACAACGATGTTTGTGCAATGCTACTCCACCCTCTAACACAACACCACACACTTCACATAGTTGCTGACTAGAGTGATATTTTTTTAAATGCCGATGTAAACTGTCTGGGCGCGAAAACGAACTAGCGCATATTTTACAATGAAACATTGTTGCCGTGGTAGTTGGTAGTGATATGACAGAATAGTCACATTTAAGGCGCTTATATAGCCAGGCGTAACCTCGCTGGCGTTATTTGACGTGTTTGACAGGAAAACAGTTTCCAACAGTACCTCGTTGGCTTGTTCGACTCTTTTTATCAGTTATTTCCAACACTGCGCGAACTCATGGCGGAAACGGGTAAATACTTTTATTTCATGATCATATTAGAGACTCACATATTTACTCTTTTAGAAAATTTCAGAATGTGTGGGACCTATTGTGTGTGTTACTTCCATCTCGATATCAACAAAGTACGTTTAATGCCAATGTTTATTCCACAAATTAAACAATCAATGAGAGTCTGTTTGGACTGCTTTAAGAACGAGACCGCCGAAAATTACTTTAAGGTTAGATGTGTAGAAATTAACAATAGAATTTCCGCCGAAGATTTGAAGAAAGAAATTAAGACGTGTGAAAAATGCCAAACCTCTTTGTTTAAAATTGAAAAAGATGTTTAGATCTTACTAACACACCACCACTGCTTCGATTATCGCCTCACCTGCATGTAAGTCAGTGTTTAAGTTCTGAACGTGAGAAAATAAATGTTTATAATGCATCGTTGTCTTTAAAAAAACCCGCCAAGCTCCCACCGCAGATCCGGTCCGGACCAGCTTGATCCGATCTGGATCTGATCCGACTCTGATCCGGATCTGGTCCAGATCTACCCAAGCTCAGCTTGATCAGCTCAGATCTGGTCCGGCTTTACCTAACCTCAGCTTGATCCCGCTCCTAGATGCCGACGTGCTGCCACCTCTTGCGCGAACCTTCCAATTGGCTGAGTATAGATTCCACCCAGGTACCAACTAGCGCCACCTATTGCGCGGACTTCCACTTAGCCGAGAACAGAACCCATCAGGTACCCTCTGGCGCCACCTATTGCCCGGAGGTCTGCAACACTTACAGAACACTAAGTCCGCCATTTTGTGGAGGGGGGTGTTTTATGACGTCTTATGGGAACTTTTACATGGGTGGGCGTAGAACCCGTGAATCCTATCTACTCCCCCACTTAAAGAGAGGGCTCTACGCCCATCTAAACGAAGAAATAAAAAGACCACAAAATTAACTTTTTTTTAAACACCCATAACTTTGTGCCAAATCGCCGTAGGAACTTCGTTTTTGAGTCCTGCACAGGTAATTGAACACATTTCAATGCCCTTTTGGTGGATCGACTCGACACATTTTATCCAACTCGGTATACGTTGCCAAAGTTGAACGTTTTTTGCCCAAAAACGTGTTTTTTTTCTTCGGGGATTGAAGGCTTAGAAAAGGGGTCATTCCAATCTGAGTTTTCCCTCTTAAAGTAGGGCCAAAATGAAATTTTTTTCTAAAAGAATCATCAAATTTGGTTGAAAAGTCGCTGAGTTATGTGCGAAAAACCTCAAAATGCACGTTTTTTTCAAACACACATAACTTGGTGCCAAATCATCGTAAAAACTTCGTTCTTTGAGTCCTGCATAGGCAATTGATCAAATTTTATTGCCTTTATGGTGGATCGAGTCAAAAAATATGTTTCCAACTTCGCAGACATCGTCAAAGTTGGACATGGTTTCCTGAAAAATTTTTTTTTTTACAGGTGTGCTAGAGGGGGGCGGAAGGGGTTACGCCTAAGTTCGCATGCATGACTTTAATGAAGACACTTCAAAGTTTTTCGCCCTCAAAGATTCATCAAAATCGATTGAAAATACGCCGAGTTATGGTGAAAATTTCACGAATTTCAAGAGTTTCATTTTTTTCCACCAGTGTATTAGATATTTTTTTATAAATCCCTTGATTATCGAAAAAAACAATTTAAAATAAAACATTTTTGGTGTACTTTTGAAAAAAAAAGATACAAATTTACATTAGCGATACCTGTAGAGAATACGAATAATATTTTTGAATTTTTTTAATCACGAGGTACGCATTTCACTCACTCAAATTCGAGTTAATAGTGCTGCCATTTTGTTTACAAGCAAGGTTCGTCAAATAACTTTTCGTATGTCAAAAATACACTCGTGGACAAAAATTTCCGGACACCGAAGTTAATGTTACTATATGAAAAACTTCTTTTTTGTTTTTTTCCACAAGACATAAAACATCATCTAATAAAATTTTGTACCAATTTTTTGGGACTAAATTTGGACCGCAAACTACACTCGCGGACAAACAATTCCGGACTCCTAAGTTAATGTTATCATAAGAAAAACTTTTTTTTTGGTTTTTCAAACATTATCTATGTAGTTTCGAGTTCATCAAATTAAGGGCCAGTATTATAAAGGTCATTTAAATTTAATTGACGATTAAATTTTAACTAACATTTATGCTACATGTATTTTGCATATAAACAAACTTCATTTAAATTTTAATCTTCGAATAAATTTAACTGACGTGTATAATATCGCCCCATAGTCATATACAATTTTAGTAGATATTGTTTTATGCCTTGCGGAGAAAACAAAAAAAATACGTTTTCTTACATTACTTACATTACCTTAGGTGTCCGGAAATTTTTGTCCACGAGTGTGTGTTATTTCTAATCAAATTTTATTTTCAATCAGGTGGTGCACATTTCACTTTGATTTAAAATTTGAAGGTAATTCCACGTGTAATGATATTTTTAGAATTTTTTTAATCACAAGGTGCACATTTCACTCACTCAAATTCAAGTTCAGAGTGCCTCGATTTTGTTTACAAGCAAGGTGCATCAACTATTTTTTGATATGTCAAAAATATGTAATTTCTGAGCGCATTTGAGAAATTTGAAGGTAATTCCACGTGCGATAATATTTTTACAAGTTTTTTAATCACGATGTGCACATTTTTGCCACTCAAATTCAAATAATTTTTGAGAGCATTTGAAAAAATTGAAGGTAATTCCACGTGCAATGATATTTTTAGAAACTTTTCGATCACGAGATGCACATTTCGCTCACTCAAGTTCAGATTGCTGCCAATTTGTGTCTAAGCAAGGTGCGGTAATTATTTTTTGTGATGTCAAAAATATGTAATTTCTGAAAAAATTGAAGGTAAATGGAAGACCGATAATATTTTTAGAAATTTAATCGCGAGGTGCACATTTCGCTCAATTGAATTCAAGCTAAGGGTACAGTCTACTTTGCAGGCCTGAAAGATAGGTGATTTTCGGTATTTTTTTTTGACACGACTAATAAAGTTTTTAACATGAATGTTTTTCCCAGAAATTTAATAAGCTTTTAATTACAAATTGTGATTTTTTTTTGATAGTTTTATATAGAAATGAATTATGTTGTCACATTGTCGAATTTGGGATGTCCCAAGGGCATGTCTCAGTGGTGCAAGTTCCTCGGACCACAAAAATAGTGTGAAATCAAAAAACGAAATAACGTGTTAAAGTTTATTACATTTGCCAGTGTTATGTAGCATGGAACTTAAACATTCGGAAAAACAACAAAATGACGCTTGTTTGGAAAAAAGTTAATTTTTTTTACTTTTTTACGGCTCGTTTTTTGCAATATAAAATCAATAAACATATATTTTACTTTCTCCGTTACGAAGTACGAGAAAGTATTGTGATCGTGATTTTTTTTTCGGAAATATCCGTTTTGGGGTCTCTAGACGCCATTTTAACAATTTCTGAAAAAAAAAATTGTGTCTGCGTGTGTGTGTGTGTGTCTGCATGTGCGCGCTGTATCTCAAAAACTAATAGAGCAATTGATATGAAACTTTGGACATCAATCTTATTTGATAATCTGAAGAACTGAAAAGCTTTTGGTAAAATTTCGTACACCGTTTATCTTAACTGTTTTTTGTTTTTTGCCAATATTTTCTTAAATATAAAAAATATCACAAAAACATTTAAACAAACTTTGACGATAAAAATGAAATGAACATCTTTTGCTTGAAAACATTTTTCATGAAATCATTTTTATTCGAGAAAAAAATTTATAATTTTTTTTTTATTTTGGTATATAATTATAAAACGATAATAGTTACAGCAAATTTATGTTAATAATAATTGTAGAGAATGCAAAAATGAACAACTTATAAAAAATAAGTTTTTTTTTAAATCCCTTTAGTTTTTGAGTGAACTGAGTTTTTGAATTTGAAGTATAATTTTTCCATCTTTCATAATTTTGACGTTTTAAACGTCAGATTCATCCGAGTCTATAAAACGCTCGATGTAGATGTAAAATATGATTTAAATTTAAAATAAACCATGAAAGCGTAAATATAAATGATACCATCAAGTCGGAGAAAGAAACATGATGGCGACATCACCCTTTTTTTCATTCATGCTACATAACCTTGCGGGTATGTCCTTAGAGCCGCGTTTCCCAAAGTTTCCCGGCACTGGGTCGCAGAAAAATTTTGCCGGGTCGCGAAAAAATATTGTAACACAAGAAAAAATTTTTACATATTATTTGTTTTATAACAGTTAGTCACTAGGAACGGTGGCAAAGTGTGCATTTATAGTTTTTCGTATAGCAGACTTTTTACCAAATTATGTCATCATAAACACCTCCTTTTGTATTGTAATTCACGATGGCCTTCAAAGAGAAACGTTGATAGTTCTATACAAATTGGAAAATATTCCTACCTTAGATTTAAAAATAATCACACTTGAACAACTCCCAATTCAATTCTGATGAACTTTTTACAAACCGCAAAAAAAAAACAATTAAACTTTTGACATTCTTCTAAAATAGATTGCACTTTAAATATCTACTAAAGTTTGGAAATATTCCTACCTTAGGTTTCAAAATAATCACATTTCAACATTCTGAGGTCGAACATTTTCCAAACCCACAAAAAATGAAAAAAAAAACATTAAAACAACCTCTCATTTTTTTTAAATTCACTTAAAATATATTGCACTTATTTTTTCTGCAAAAAATTCCATACGTTACTAAGCTAGATTTAGAAATAATCACACTTGAACACCCTGAAGTCAAGTATTTTCCAAATCGCCAAAAAATATAAAACCAATTGATTTTTTTAAACTCACTCAAAATGGATTGCAACTTCATTTTTCTATAAAAAAAATTGCAAACATTCCTACCCTAGATTTCGAAATAATCACACTCCTGTTTAATTCTGACGTCGAACATTTTACAAGCCCCAAAAAAAAACACAAAAACAGCTTTCTCCAACCTTTTCCAATTTAATCAAAATAGATTCTATTGAAATATTTTGAAATATTTACCCTTAAACACTGAATTCAATTTTGGGGTTGGACATCTTCCAAGTTGCCTTGAAAATAAAAACCAATTACAAAAAATCCAGACTTTTAAAATTTACTCAAAACGGATTAATTTTCATTTCTATAATAAAATCGGCAAACATCCTAGACCCAAATTTTGAAATATTCACACGTGCATTAAAAAGGCATTTTTTTACTTCAATTTACTGAAAACATATGAGTCTTCGGTTTCAAGTTTTACCGAAACTCAAACACTTTTGAAAACGCAAAATCATGCAATTTCCTTAGTGGATATACATAACCATTTGTATTCGGTTTCTTATTACACAACAATATAACATATAAATAAATATAAGCTATCGAACTGCGCGGTCTTTCGGCCTCCTTAGTGGATTATCTTCAAATTGTAAAAGCACACTCTGTAGACTTCTAGTAATAAAGCAAGTAAATAATGCCAAAATAGTTTAAGCTAATTTTTCCAAAATTTCAACTCGAACATTTTGGAAAGTGAAAAATATGCATTTGGCTAGATTTACTTAATTTCCAAGAAAGTCCCTTAGTGGATTATCTTTAAACTTTAAAAGCGCACTATGTATACTTCTAGCAAGAAAACAAGCAAATAATTAGAAAATAATTTGAGCTAGTTTTTCCGAAATTTTGACTCAAACATTTTTGTAAACGCAAAATCGTGCATTCGCCTAAATTTTCTTAATTTCATAGAAAATAACTTAGTGGATTATCTTCAAATTTTACAAGCACATTCTATAGATTCGTAGTAATAAAACAAGTAAATAATAAAAAAATAATGTGAGCTGGTTTTTCCGAAATTTCAACTCAAATATTATTGAAAGTGCAAAATTATGCATTCACCTAGATGTTTCAAATTTCTTAGAAAATCCCTTAGTGGATTATCTTCAAATTGTAAAAGCACATTCTCTAGATTTCTAGTAATAAAGCAAGTAAATAATCCCAAAATAGTTTAAGCTAATTTTACCAAAATTTCAACTCAAACATTTTTTAAAGTGAAAAATATGCATTTGGCTAGATTTTCTTAATTTCTAAGAAAGTCCCTTAGTGGATTATCTTTAAACTTTAAAAGCACACTCTGTATACTTCTAGCAATAAAACAAGTAAATAATTAAAAAATAATTTGGGCTAGTTTTTCCGAAATTTTTTAAAATGCAAAATCATGCATTCGCCTAGAAAACGCCTTAGTGGAATATATTTAAATTTTACAACCACTTTCTATAGATTCGTAGTAATAAAACAAGTAAATAATCAAAAAATAATTTGAGCTAGTTTTTCCGAAATTTCAACTCAAACATTTTTGAAAGTGAAAAATATCCATTCACCTAGATTTTCTTAATTTCCAAGAAAATCCCTTAGTGGATTATCTTTAAACTTTAAAAGTACACTCTGTAGACTTTCAGTAATAAAACAAGTAAATAATCAAAAAAAAAACATTTGGGCTAGTTTTACCGAAATTTTAACTGAAACAATTTTGAAAGTAAAAAATACGCATTCGGCTAGATTAGTGTTTCACAACGTGGACGATCGACCAGTGGCGGCTCGTGGATGTTTGGCGGTGGGGCAACGGAAGGAAATTTGATCGAAACAGCAACGAAATATTTGTTTCCTCTATGAGAGTAAGTAGTGCGGCACGAGCGACGTCTAAATTAGGCGTTTATCTGACAATACGTATTTGAAGGCCGATGGTAATTTTGTAGGGGCGAATGTATTTTGAACTCCAGCCTGCAAAGATGGCTCAAATCGCCTAAAAATTTCGAAATTAGAAGCAAATGTTATTAAACTTTTCTAAAATTAAAAAACTTGCATATTTGCCAAGTTGCGTTGAATTCCCATATAAGTTTTTAGTATTTAAATGTGGATTAAAGATTCTGTTTCTGGAATTAAAAAGGAAGAAATATTTAATCTTAGTGAACAAGAAGTTGATAATTTAATTGAAATTTCTTGCGACACCGATCTGAAAGTGTTTGAAACTGTACCACTAATTTATTTTTGGTTGCGGTGTCAAAAGGAGTATCCAAGCTCAAGCGAAAAAGCGATATAATTTTTAATGCCTTTTGTCACCACTTATACGTGTGAAGCGCGTTATCAGCCTTAGTGTACTTAGAAAATAAGTATTTAAACAGATTGAACGTCGAACCTAATTTGGAAATAAAATTAACATCATTACCTCCCAATTTTAAATTGTTATGTGATGACAAACAACATCATCCTTCGCACTAAGGACAAAATATGTAAAACAAAGTTTACTTCGGGGCGCTCCGTGGCGGAGCGGGTTGGCTCCCGCTTTCGGTGCGAAGCGTCGTGAGTCCCATGCTCGGGCGATAGCTTTTATTAACGAGAAGTTATCGTTCGGGTCTATAGTTGTTCAGTATTGGTCCCATTCATCATAAAAATGAATTTTCAAATTCCAAATAGCTAATCACTTACGCCAATTTCCTTAATCATTCACTTTCCTTAACCCGCTGTTGCATTAAACATTCTTCCTTTTATTAAAGAAAAAAGTATACTTCATTTACTAAAGTTTAAAATGAATATAATTGTTAATTTTTTAATTACTTATATTTTTCTTATACATATAATTATTTTGCAATTTTTGTGTATGAAATAAACAAACAAATAACTTGATAAAATTTGTTTTGTAAATAAATGTAAGGTGGGTCGCGAAAAATGTTAAAACCTTGTACCGGGTCGCGGTCAAAAAAGTTTGGGAAACGCTACCTTAGAGTATTTGGGAAAAATTTCAGATCGATTGCTGCATCCGTCTGCGCGCAGTCATTACCACCAATTAAAAAAAAAACACTGTTCTGAGAAAAACGCGTTTGAAATCCCCGCCACGTGGTGCTGCTTTGTACGTGGCGCGCTTAGGCCCGCCGTTTATAAGCATTTCCATTTGAAATATCAACTTGCCATTTGGACACGATATTCTATACACCTAGAGCTTAAAAAAAATCCAAAATAGAAAAAAAAAGATTTTTTTGAATCTAACAAAGTAGACGGTACCCTTAATAGTACTATTTTGTCTACAAGCAAAGTGCGCCAATTATTTTTTGATATGTCAAAAACATGTCATTTCTGAGCAGATTTTGAAAATTTTAAGATAATTCCAAGTGCGATGATATTTTTTGAAATTTTTTAATTACCAGGTGCACACTTCACTCTCAAATTCATGTTCAGAGTGATGACATTTTGTTTCCCGGCGGATCGCGTTGATTATTTTCATATTGGCCAACAAGAAATATTTTGCGAAATCCCCCTACATTCTCAAAAAAAAATCGATAAATATGAAATGTATCATAAAACTCGCTTTTATTCCATCAAATCGAAGAAAGTTACATGATGGCCACATTTCTTAGCAAATTTGAAAAACAAAAATTGCATCTTTAAATAATTGCACAAAACATTATTTAGGTTAGGGCGGCAAAATTTGTTTCGCCTGTAGCGGCGTAAACCCCAGCACCGGCGCTACATATAGATGAATATCTCGTGAACAGTTGAGGATAATCAAAAAATGATTTCAAATTCTTATTTTTCGGCTTACCGAGATGCCAATTCAACAATTGTATTTGGTTTCATTTATTTTTTCACATATAGGTGAATATCTCGCGAACGGCGAAAGACAATAAAAAAATGGTGATGTGGTCATATTTACGCGTTCATGGTTTATTTTCAACTCAAATCATGTTTTAAATGTACATACAGCGTTGTGTAGAATCGGATGAAACTGACGTTTAAAACGTCAAAATTATGAAAGATGGAAAAATTATACTGCAAATTCAAAAACTCAGTTTACTCAAAAACTAAAGCGATTTCAAAAAATCTTATTCTTTATAAGTTGTTCATTTTGGCATTCTTTACAACATGAACTTGCTCTAACTATTATCGTTTCATAATTATAAACTAAAAATAATAAAATAATAATACATTTTTTTCTTGATTAAAAATGATTTTATAAAAAATATTTTCAAGCAAAAGATGTTCATTTCTTTGTTGTCTTCTATATTTGTTTAAATGTTTTTGTGTTATTTTTCATATTTAAAAAAATATAGGAGAAAAACACAAAACGGTTAAGGTAAACGCTAGAGATGGACAAAACTGCTACTTTTAAATAGCGTTGCTACCTGTGATTGCTACTTTCTAATATCAGTGATTTTAAACTGTGGCTGCGATCACGGTTAGTAAACGTTGTAACACCTTCTGAAATTGTTAATGGTTTCTCAAAAATGTTTTTGATATGATTCTGCTAATATTTGTCCACCTGATTATGTAAACAGTATTTCGTTTAATATTATAGCTGTGACTGAAGGTGATATTTTGGCTATATTATCTGCTATACCAAATAAATATGCGACTATCCTTGATTCAGTCAGTTCAAAATTCGAGAAATATTTGGAGATAAAGAGAAAAAAATATAAAACGCGTAGAAAAAATTCCTTAAAACAATATCCTCAATGGTCGAAGTATCGCTTATTCAAAATCAATTTGGTTTTTGTAAATTCAACAATTTTCAATAGATATATGGATTTTTAAAGATTTTCGTTTTAATTTTTTGAGCACTTGAATGAAAACGTTGCAGAAAAAATATAAAACGCGTAGAAAAAATTCCTTAAGACAATATCCTCAAATAATTTTGGTTTTTGTAAATTCAACAATTTTTAATTTAGATATAGATTTTTGAAAGTTTTAATTTTATTTTTTCGAGCACTTGAATCAAAAAACCGCAGAAAAAATATAAAACGAGCAGACAAAATTCCATAGAACAATATCCTCAATGGCCGAAGTATATCTAATTCAAAATCAATTTAGTTTTTGTAAATTCAACAATTTTCAATAGATATATGAATTTTTTAAGGTTTTCGTTTTATTTTTTTGAGCACTTGAATGAAAACATCGCAGACGCGCAGACAATATTCCATAAAAAAATATCGAAGTATCGATTATTCAAAATCAATTTTTTTTGTAAATGCCACAGTTTCTAATGGAGATGTGGATTTTTGAATTTTTTTATTGCGACTCATCAGCTTTCATCATTCATTGTGGTTCAATTCCATCCCGGGCAATCTAATTTTTTCGCTTTTATAAAATATCAATTAGTTAATTAATAATTGTTAGTACATGAGTTGTAATTTATTTCATTTTATATGGTATACTATGGCATTTTATAAATATTTGTCTTCCTTATTGAATATTTATTCAAAATTTAAATACAATATCCTGCAAAAATGGGAGAATAAAGTAGTTAATATTAAATAACATTTAAAAATGCCACCTTGTACTACAATGATGTTTTAAGTAACAGTCACAGTTTAAGTAGCAATCACAGTTTGTCAGTGATCTATAGTAGCAGTGATTTAAAGTAGCAGTGATTTAAAGTAGCAGCGATTTTAAGTAACAGTGATTTTAAGTAGCAGTGATATTAAGTAGCAGTGATTTTAAGTAGCAGTGATATTAAGTAGCAGTGATTTTAAGTAACAGTGATTTTAAGTAGCAGTGATATTAGGTAGCAGTGATTTTAAGTAGTAGTGAAAATCGCCTATTAGTAACAGTAACGACCTGTGATTTTTCAATTCCAGTGAAAAATCATAGATACGTGAAATATCGCCCATTCCTAATAAACGCCCACTTCCGGTGTACGAAATTTTATCAAAAGCTTTCAGTTCTTCGGATTATCAAATAAGACTTATGTTCAAAGTTTCATATTAATTGCTCTATCAGTTTTTGAGATACAGCGCGCACAGACACACACACACAGCACACACACACACAGACACATTTTTTTTTCCAGGAATTGTTGAAATGGCATCTAGGGACCCCAAAACGGATATTTCCCTAAAAAAAATTTTGAAAAAAAAATCACGATCACAATACTTTCTCGCACTTCGTAACGGAGAAAGTAAAAATGATTTCAAATTCTTATTCTCCGGTTTATAGAAATGCGAATTTAATAAGAAAACAGTATTTGGTTTCATCTGTTTTATGACATATAGATGAATAGTGAACGGTTAAAGATAATCGGAAAATAATTTCGAATTCTTATTCTGCTGCTTATCGAGATGCGAATTCAACAAGAAAACAGTAGTTGGTTTCATTTGTCTTTTGACATATTTATTTAATCCCAACAGAACAACGTTCCAGTAACAGGGAATATAATAATATATACACATATAGTAAAATATACAACATAAAAGAAAATAGATATACACAACAAAAATGGTTTATGCTATACAAAATATACGTATATAACTATAAACTAAATGAATACAATTCTAACAATATTTATATTAATATGGCATAATACAACTTTGGGCTTTATTCATTATGAAATGTTTAGTATCGTAAAAAATATCACAAATATTAGCAATGTGGTTAAAATTTGACGTCATTGTAGAAATTGGCGATCTTCTCATTAAATTGGTCCTGGAGCGGGTAACATAAAATGTTGATTGTGACCTAGTTGTTGCAGAGTTGACTTTAAAATTAACCTGCGAGAGTAATGCATTACAATCTATATTGTTGTTTACTAGATCATATAATGTCAGTATACTACTAACAAATCTGCGTTTCTGAAGAGAACATATATTAAATTTTGAAAGCAGTATGTTATTATCATATGTTGATATATAGGTGAATATCTCGTGAACAGTTGAAGATAATCAAGAAATGATTTAAAATTCATATTCACGGGCTCATCGCGATGCCAATTCAACAAGAAAACAGTATTTGGTTTAATTTGTTTTTTTTTTACACATATGTAGATATCTCGTGAACGTTTGAAGATAATAAAAATATAATTTAAAATTCTTATTCTCCGGCTTATCGAGATGCTAATCCAGTAAGAAAGCAGTATTTGGTTTCATTTGTGGTGCTCGAATGGCTCATCTCCAAGCATAGCTGTATGCGTCTTCTTAAATTTTGTATTGATCTTAAAACACCCTTTCTTCTTATTTGGGTCCTTAAAGTTGTAATGATCTTTCTTCGCAAGTCATTGATATCGGTGGCTACAGATTTATAAATTATGTTTTTCATAGCTCCCCACAAATAAAAATCTAATGGAGAAAGATCTGGAGAACGTGCCGGCCAACGTACGTTTCCACTATTTGAAATAACTCTGTCGGGAAATATCTGAGACAAGTAATCAGACACCCTTTTAGCGTTATGTGTGGAGCTCCATCTTGCTGGAACCAAAGGCTATTTAGGCGGTTGAGGCAAATGTTGTCATCGATGTATTCGGTCAGGTAAGTCATTAAAAAGTGCAAATACCCATCTGCAGTCAAATTGTCTGCGTAAATGTACGGGCCAATGATCTTATCGCCAAATAAACCAACCCATACATTTAGACCAAAACGTGCTTGTGGTCGCCGTCCTTGGTGTTCGTGTAGATTTTCAACAGACCATACATGTTCATTGTGACGATTGAACATGCCTGTGTTGGTAAACTTGCACCCATCTGTGAATATTACGTTGGAAAGAAAATGGGGATTTTGCAATAACAGCGTCATGATGTTCATACAAAACGTTACTCTTCGTTCAGTGTCTCCTGGATGTAAAACTTGCGTGATATGCATTTTAAAGGGGCGATACTTATGTTTTTTCAAGACTCTCCACACTACCTGACGAGATGCATTCATTTCTTCTGCTATAGCCCTTGTCGAAGTAGATGGATTATTTTGAATCTAATGAAGAATTAAATTTATAACCGTTTATTATTTTTGAGAAGGTTTTAACATTTTACTCACTGCGTGTAAAATTTCCATTTCATTTCCGTTGGGCCTATGAACACTAGACTTAGAAAATGCATCAAATTCAGTTAAATTTCTATGAAGAATCAAAAAATAATTTTCAGCAGGTTGTTGTCTTTCTGGATACAGCTGAAGGTGGGCCTGCCCACAGTGCCGAATGTCCACAGTGCCGAATCGGTATTTTGCCCAAAGTGTCGAATTGCATACTGGCGACCAAGCCCAAAGTGCCGACGACGCCAAGCGACGTCGCATCGTTCGTAAATAAGGCGTCGGAGCCGAATGCGAATCGTAACTTTGGTCATTCGACAGAACGTCCTCGCACGCAACTATGAGTAAGGCCCAAAATGCCGAATACACATTCTCATGAATGTTCGTAATGTACGAAAATTATTTTTGATAATCCAAATTTATGCTTTTTTTAAATTTAAAATAAAACAAATTGTATTTTTGTTTTAAACGTTTTTAAACGTATTATAACATAAATATTCGCCATTTTGGGCCTTATACGTAGGTGTATGCGAGGATCAAAGTGCCGAATCGGCGTGCATTCGACAGTTTAGGCCTTATTGAAGACAAAGTGCCGAATGTCCAAACTGCCGACTCGCATTCGGCTCCGACGCACAGAGGGGTATTTGACCCAAAAAACCGGACAAAATTATTTATCAGTTTCATTTAACATATAAGTCATAAACAGCACTATTTATAATAAATTTGAATTTTTAGGTAATGTACTTTGGAAGATAGCAAAGAGTCATGTAAAAGCTACTTTTTCAGGAAAAGGTGTAAAAAATAAAATAAGACAAATCTAAGTATGACAGTATATTTACCGCAGGAGAGCTAAAATAGCTATCCACAATTCAGAGGATGAGTCCCATCCTTCTTCATTAAAGGAATCATCTGTTTCTTCCAACAATTCTGTCGCATTTTGGTCTTCGTTGGAAGCCTCAATTTCACTTGGCAACAACATTTCCATAGCTGTTACGCTAAATGGCTTCGATCTGTTTGGTGGTTTTGGTCCTATACTGCTCATTAAGGGATCTGATGTTAGAAGTAACCTATATAAAACATCTTGGTTACACTGTTCTCGAGAAAATTTTCAAAAGAAATGTTGATGAAATTGCCGGAAATGTTTATTTCTTGCCTCAGCTGCTTCTTCCAATAGGTTCCAATGGGTAATATGGCATGTTGAACCACAAGAGGTCCTTGAATAAGTACCTTATGTACAGTGAACGACATAGGATGCCAGGAGTATAACTTGGTATACAGTATTGCTGTATCGTGGCAAAATATTGAGAATTTGTCAACATTTATTTTATGCCCACTGGAAATTACTTAAGATATTAGCAAATCTTTCAATTAACCTGCAATCAATCCCAGTTATTTCTGAAGACACTTGTGGTTTCTCAAAAAAATATTCGGCTAGTATTCCCGTCATTGTAGTTGCCGTAGCCAACTTTGGGAACATCAACAATGAGACCAAGCCGAGTTCTAAATTTTTCTTGAATCTCTTTTTTTCTTAGAATAACAATATCTTTATCGGTCTGGGCTCTTATTTGCCATTTCTGTACAGTTATCTTGTAGGAAAGATAGAGCAAAGTTTAAAAAAATCGTATCCTTGAGTGTACACAGACAAGCCGAATTTAAGATTGTCAAAGTCCATTTCTTTGGACGCGGATGTTGCTAAATTATTAAAATCTTTGAAAGTTGCCGTACAAATATAACACCTCATTGTTGACTTTGTTTGGGTAGATGAATTACAAATTTTGCCGTCAACCATTGTAAACAGCATCGTATGTTTTGTCACATCTCCTTTTGCGTTTGCTACCTTTGTCTCCTCTCATTGAATGATTTGATCATTGAAATATTGTATTTCCTCGTTAGTAATGTCAGAAGTTTCGTGAACAAATCTGATTCTCATTGGTCGGCAATAGCGTGGTGAGGATAGTGTCGGGTTTTGCCAAATCACCCTTTTACTGCTGCGACAAATAAGTTGAAGTGGCACTAGTGACGACTGAAAATGTTTGCATCAGAATCTGTTCATTTTTCAAATTTTTGTTTGTATTCAGTCTGTGTCGAACCATCGCAGCTCCATTCACAAATAAGCTCCAAGGAAACTATTTCTTCTATTGGAAGACTTTGTAGGACATCATCTAGGTATAACAGCACGCGTTGTGATGTATGATTTAGTAAATCTAGCAGTCGGACTTCTGCACGCGTTGCAGTCACTTGACAACTCTCTTGGATTGGATAACAGTCTTTCTTGGCTCTTTGCAAAACACTATAGCATGCATATCATTTTTTGTCACTGGTCCTAATTATCTCATACTGTTTTCTCGATAGAGACGCTTCTATGAAAATTGACAGCGCTTGAATAGGTGTTAGTTGAGGTCTTGATGGTGTGCTGCTGGTTTTATAGCTTATGAGATATTTAATACCTCTGGTAGGCGATGTGATAATATCCTTGACGACTTTTGCATCCTCTTTATTACCAGCCTCTGTAAGATTCATTTGAGTAGCATATACAAGCTCATTTACTTCATTCCCTTCTCTGAGAGTTTGAATTTTGCGCCTTTTACTGCGATCACATAAGTCATCGAATGCTTTTGATGGACGACCTTGCTTACTTGTACATTTGACAGGTATTTCCACAGTCCCTTGCAACCAATCGCTATTTTTTTTAAGAAAACATGTTCAGTTCTGTTAGCAGCACACCACCTAGTCTTCATTTCCGTCTTAACATAAGAAAATTTGAGTAAAAACTCCTTTTTTTGTTCAATGGGAAAAGTGGGTTTGTTAATTATCTCATTCTCCAAAAAATTTAACTTTTTGGCAAATTCTCTTTCCGTTCTTTCTTTCACCATATTATACAGATGTTCTCGTGTTATTATTTTGACACCGGAACCACCTTAAATAGGAAAAACATGATATTTTAATAAAAAGTGAATAAATAAATGTTTTTTGTACAGTGACATCGCCAAAGAGAAAAAAAATATACAATAGGCAATTTTCGGCACCCAATCTTTAGTTAACCTAAAAAAAGGATAGTCATTTTCGGTTAATTAAAAATAAAATGGCTCGGAAACTCCCGGAAGTATTACAAAAACTATAATACATATATATTTATGATGTAAAATTTCATGAGTTTGTCATGCGCTTATAAAAATGACAATATCTATTAATTTTGTGTCATTATTTTGAAATAAATAAGTTATATGAATAGAACATACCTGGCTCCATAGTATCCTTAATAAAAAGAATCACTTTTAACTTCAGAACTTGCCTTAAAAGATTACCATTATTGCCATTTTTCACGTGCTCGTTGCAAAACGCTAAGATACCGTCAAACTACGACTTGTCGCAATTCAGTTAAAACAAAACGGCTCTTGACTTTTGTTCTCTAAACATCTAGGCACTCTTAGGCGTGAACAATTTCCGGGAATTGTTTCATTTGTTTCCATTTACTTTTGTCCGGTTCTTAGGATCAAATACCTCTATGTGCGACGCCTTGTCTACAAACGATGCGACGTTGCGTGGCACTTTGGGCTTGGTCGGTAGTGTGAAATTCGGCACTTTGGACAAAATACCGATTCCGCACTTTGGGCATTCGGCACTTTGTCCCGGACCCGCTGAAGGTATGTTTCCGAAATAACTTTCACATTTCGATGCGATACGTAATAAAGTTCTAGCATATCGTGTTTTTCTTCACTTGAAAACGGCATTTTGTTATAAATGTATACCAGTTTTGGAACTGTAGGTCAGGATAAACGAAATTCAGTCGAAGTGTCAACAATTGCTTTATTAAACAAAAGTGTAGCTGTCATTTCCAAGGCACTCTTTGCAAAAACTGGATTTTTCGCATATCCATTAAACTGCCAGACCAAACCCCAACACATTACACATCATCGTAATCAGAAAAAAAATCTGTATTTGAAAATGTAAAAAGACAAGATGGCACCCATAAGAAAAAAACAAAGTTAATGATGTTTCTCGAAAATCGAAACGTCGAATTTTTATTATTATATCACCACGTTGTAGAGCGTACAAAGTGGCAATGATAAAGTGTCAATTGTTTTGAAGTATCTGTATAAATAATCTCGCAAAAAAATAGAAACATTTTTTGAAAATTTCGATTTTTTTCGGATATCTTCGGAAATAGTCGGAATATTTTATGTTTAAAAACGACATTATGTTACACTCCAGATTGGGCAACTTTGCCCTAATTTGACCGACCTTGTATCTCTTCAAATAACCGAGATCCCCATGCTTGAGCTCCAAAAATGGGCACCCTGTATACATTTTATTTATCAAAAATAATCTTTAAGGCGTCCCCATACGGAGACAATACAAGTAAAGAACAAGTTTAAGCTGTCCCTAAATTTTATTTCCATGTAAGCAAAAAAACTGCACATAATCTTTTATATGCATCTAAATAATGGCAGAAGAAAAAAAAAATCTTAGCTCGTAATACATTTTATGGTTTAATAGGGGTCGGCGCGAGAGAGCGGCATTATGCATTAATCGAGATATAATGCATTTTTAATTCCACATTAGGCCGGCGGCCTTTAATGGCCCACATCTATGCACATGCCTGGTATTCGAGCTCTAGTCTTCCTATCGATGATGCTGATAGACGGTAATTAGGATAATAAATTAATCCTGAATCGCATTCGCGTACGATAGTTAATCGGGCGCACATGTGCCTTGGAAACTATTAAGGAGCTCAATGGGGCTAGAGGTTTGCAGATAGATGGGAAGCAATCTTCGAAAAAGGAGATTTACTGTAAACTGTTATTATAAGCAGCTTACATATTAACATCCACATAATGCGGTGTGTTCAGTGAAAATTTCAAAATTTACGAAAAATTTCGTGATTTACACATTATATATTTTAGTAAGATTTCTCAATTGAAATTTATTGACTTGAAATATTATGTTCTTATTTGTTGAAGCCTTCATTGTAACCATTTTGAGTGTAGACATGAAGCTGTATGGTGGAAAGATGTATAAGCGGAAACTTACGTAGTTTCAGCAGGTTGGGGTATTAGCACATTTGCAAGATACGGTGCATTCCGTAACTCCCGATAAAATTTAGCAATCTCGATTTAATAATCAATAGTTTTTAGTAGTGTTCATGACAATAAATATGCATTACGTAAATAATGTCGTACATTTTTGATTCATCAATATTAATACGGTGAACAGTTTTCGTCAGTAATAATTAAAGTCCGAATTTATATGCGCTAAAAAAAGGCGTTATAATTTTTTATATGCGCTTAAAATTAGCCAATATATGCGACAAAATGATTCAAATATGAATTTTATATGCGGTTTAATTAAAAATAATGTTGCAAAAAATACGAATAGCAACTGATGATAATTCATTTATTGGAATTACAATGTAGAACCAAAATTTGATTTTGATTTTAATTTTAGGTAAAGTTAAATGACTGGAGTCATGTTAAAATTTATTATGTCCTCCTCAGTCTAGCCTTTCAAAATTCCACAAATCATTTAAATTTTTTCGTATCCCGGATTTCGATATAATACGCAAGTTTGGGAACTAATTTTAAATTTTCGTACAGTTCTTCAATAATTTTAAAAGCCTCAATTAAAGGATTTGAGCTGTTTCCAAATTCTTGATTGCAGTTATTAAGATGCAAAAATGAGCAATAAAAGCTAATTGTTGCAAAATATTTATACATGCAACACAATCTTTACATTTTTTAAGTACTGCCGATTCTTCATCATTAAAATTAAGAAGAATATTTTCTAATTTTTCAAAATTATTGGCGTAAAATAAAGCAGCTTCCAGCTAAGCACAATTACCGGGTACTAGAGGTGGGCAGACAGTTCAGGAACCGGTTCAATGAACCGGTTCTTAGCAAAGAGCGCTCAGGAACCGGTTCCCACAAAAGGAAGCGCGGTTCCTCTGTTCTTTAACATGTACTGGGCTTTTTCTTCAAGAGTGAAAACGAGACGCGTACCCCTACCTGTTGAAGCGCCCCGGTAAAAGCGCATGAAATTTCATGCGGTTCCAAGAGAGGTTAACTGCGTAAATTTCATACGGTTCAGTCCATCAAGTGAAGTACGAGCTTCATGTGGTTCCTGCTATGAACCGTAGATAACTTCAAGAGGTTCACACCTCGAAACGCAAGGAATTTCCAAGGTAACTTCCTGGTATGAACCGCATAAGTTCTTGCGGAAAGAACGTTATCTGCGGAAACTTATCGCAGAAATTTCATGCGGTTCTCGTGATTTTTTTTTAGTCCAGACTTAAATTTTGACTTAAAGTTTTACAATTTTAAATGAAAATGTGGAAACGTTTAATTAAATTCAACATTTTTTTCTTTAAGTCAAAATTTGTCTTTTAACTATAATTAAATTTACATTTATAGAGGCTTAACAGGGTTAAGTAAAATGCGTCGTTTTTTGACGTTTGGCGATTTTAAGTTAAATTTCGACATTAATTTGAACATGGAGTCTTTTAACTTAAATTTGATTTGGCATATTTTCTAGAGGCTTAACGAGTCAAAATTAGTCTTTCCTCTTGATGCTTGCTAACTTTAAATCAAATTTACACATTAATTTGGACATAAAATCTTTTAACTTTAAATTTGACTCTTTTTTTAGAAGGTTTAGATTTTAAATCAAAATTAGTCTTTTTTACTTAACGCTTGTTGACTTTAAGTCTAATTTATACATTAATTCGAACATAAAGTTGTTTAACTTTAATTCAATTTGACATTTTTTCTAGAGGATTAAAGATTTAAGTCGAAATTAGTCTTTTTTCTGAACGCTCGTCGACTATAAGTCAAATTTCGACATTAATTTGTTATAAAGTTTTTTAACGTTAATTAAATTTTTACATTTTTTCTAGAGGCTTAACGGATTTAATCCGTAATTTGTTTTTTTTTCTTAACACTTGTCGACTTTACGTCAAATATCTACATTCAGTTGTCATAACGTCTTTGAACTTTAGTAAATATGACATTTTTCCAGAGGCTTAACGAGTTTAAATCAAAATTAGTCTATCTTTTGACGCTTTTCATTAATTTCTCATAAAGTTTTTTAACTTGAATTAAATTTGACATTGTTTCTAGAAACTCGACTTTAAGTCAAAATTAGTCGCTTTCCTTGAAGTTTGTTGACTTTACGTCAAATTTTGACATTCATTTGCTCATAAAGTCTCTTAATTCTATCAAAATTTGACACTTTTTCTAGGGGCTTAAGGGTTTAAGTCAAAATTTATCTTACTTTCTTAATGCTTCTCAACTTTAAGTAAAATTTCTACAGTAAATTGGACATAAAGTCTCTTCACTTTAATTCAATTTGACATTTTTTCTAGTGGCTTAACGCCTTTAAAATCAAAATTTGTCTTTTGTTGACGCTTATCGACTTTAAGATAAATTTCGACATTAGTTTGCACTTAAAGTCCCTGCACTTTATTTAAATTTGACATTTTTCTAGAGGCTTAAAGACTTTAAGTCAAAATTAGTCGTTTTTCTTGATGTTTGTTGACTTTAAGTCAAATTTCGATATTAATTTGCACATAAAGTCTTTTAATTCTACCCAAATTTGACAAATTTTCTAGAGGCTTAAGGGTGTTAATTTTGACTTAAAATTAGTCTTTTTTTCTTAACTCTTGTCGAATTTAAGTTAAATTTCGACATTAATTGGGACACACACTTTTGCCTTTAATTAAATTTGACCTTTTTTTAGACGCATAACGACTTTAAGTTAAAATTAGTATTTTTTCTGTCGACTTTAGGTGAAATTTCTACAATAATTTATCATGAAGTCATTTGACTTTAGATAAATTTGACATTTTTTTAGAGGCTTAACGGCTTTAAGTCAAAATGAGTCTTTTTTCTGTCGACTTTTAGTCAAATTTCTACAATAATTTATAATAAAGTCTTTTGACTTTAGTTAAATTTGACTTTTTTACTTTCTCCGTTACGAAGTACGAGAAAGTATTGTGATTTAGGGAAATATCCGTTTTGGTGTCCCAAGATGTCATTTCAACAATTTCTGGAAAAAAGAATTATGTGTGTGTGTGTCTGGCTGTGTGCGCTGTATCTCAAAAACCAATAGAGCAATTGATATGAAACTTTCAAAATACGTTTTATTTGATAATCCGAAGAACTGAACAGCTTTTGATAAAATTTCATACACCGGAAGTGGGTGTTTACCTTAACTGTTTTTTGTTTGTTGCCAATATTTTCTTAAATATGAAAAATATCACAAAAATATTTAAACAAACATTAAAGACAACAAATAAATGAACATCTTTTGCTTGAAAATATTTTTTATAAAATCATTGTTATTCGAGAAAAAAAATATTGTTCTTTTTTAAATTTTTGGTTTATAATTATAAAACGTTAATAGCTACAGTAAATGTATGTTAATAATTGTAGAGAATGCTAAAATAAACAACTTATAAAGAATAAGTTTTTCTCGAAACGGAGTTTTTGAATTTGAAGTATAATTTTTCCATCTTTCATAATTTTGACGTTTTAAACGTCAGTTTCATCCGAGTTTACACAACGCTCGATGTATATTTAAAATATGATTTCAATTGAAAATAAACCATAAAAGCGTAAATATAAATGATAAGATCAAGTCGGAGAAAGTAACATGGTCACCATTTTTTTTAGATGCTTAACGGCTTTAGGTCAAAATAAGTCTTTTTTCTTTCGACTTCAAGTCCAATTTCTACAATAATTTATCATAAAGTCTTTTAACTGTAGTTACCAATACCAATTTGGTATTTCTTTTAGATTAAATAAATAAATGAAAAATAAATTAACCCGCAGCTTAAAAAAGAAACAATATAATATTTTACAATTTCATAATAAAGAAATTATACAATTTTGAAATTATTTATTTCATTCTAAAAATTAAGAAGAGTATGATATACCGGGTGTGCATTTTCCTGCTTTCCCGGTTATTTTTGAGAACAGGAACAAGAGTAAATAAATGTTCAAAGTTTAAAAATCTACCAGATTTGATTTATATTTACAATCGACGTGCTACCAGAGAGGAGAAAATGTGAAAATTATATGATAATGTAAAAATAGCAGAAGCCTAAAACTTGTAATTTTAAAAAACAATCGATTTAGAAATATCAGAAACGTGCAAAAAAACAGAGTAAATATTTAATGCCCACTTCCCGTTTACGAATATTTACCAGTAGCTTTTCAGTTCTTCATATTATCAAGTATAAAATACAGAAAAAGTTCAAATATATACCGACGAGAAGTTATCCATGAATAATAGATTTCTCGGGGGTCAAAAAGCTTGGTGAATTTTTTTTTTTTGCAATACCCTTGTTTTATGGGCCAGCTACGGATTTTTGTTAAATAAAAAATATAAGAAAAAATCGTCACGGTTTTTTGACACTTTGTAATTGTTAAAAGTAATTGCAGGAAGGCATTGGGAAAATAAAATATTTGTTTTTGCAATGCCCATTTTGAGTTACGTTTTTTTTTAAACACCACTTGTGAATTGATGAGCTGTTAGATATATATATTTTTAAATTTTAGTGGCTTTTTGACCATTTGTGTTTGCTAAATACACCCGCAGAAAGGCACTACACAAATAAAATTTAAAAACCGCACCTAATTTTGGTAGATGCGCCGAGAAATCTATGGCTGAAATTTGTATTTACGTTGGTAAAATATATTACAGTTGTGGTCACACTATAAATATCCATATTATATATTTTTAAATTAATTGGAAGTCTGCAACTCATTTCTGACAATCTGGTATATAACTATAGAAAAGACCGGTGAACCGCTCCAAGGAGCCGGTTCATCCAGTGAGTGAACCGGCTCGGAACCGTTCCCGACAGTGAACCGTTGTTCCCATCTCTACCGGGTACGGTTGCATCGAGTATCATCCGCACAGGCGTACTAGCTTAACTTGCTTATGGGGAAATCCCCTTATTCTATATAAATAATATAATATACAGTGCGTTTTTTTATAGATGCACCATAGGGATTTACATGTTAAAATTTGTATGCCTGTTAATGGTTTTCCTATAGTGAATTTCAGTATCGTTTTTCGTATGCTGGAAGTTTACATTGTCTTTAACAACTTCTAATAGTTTTTATAATAAAAAAATCGTAAATTTTAAAGATATTAAAGAAAATATTTGACTAGTTTTGTTTTTAAATATTATTTTATTTTTATCAGTAGGCGTGTTTGTTGTAGATTGAGAACAAACAACTACCATAGTTAGATTTGCTTAGACATTTCGCACATAATTTAAAAGTGTACACATAGTAAAAATTATTGCAATGTCTATTTATACCACCGAAGAAAATGTATTTATCACAACGTATATTAGAGGTAACTCCAGTAGAGTGGTATGTGATCATTTTGCGGTGAATTATCCCGACCGGCCGATTCCAAATAAAACAACTGTTTTGAGGTTATACAACCGATTTATAGCCTGTGGATGTTTAGATGCAGACCATTCAGAAACGAAAAGAGGGAACGGTGTAGTGACTCAAGATCTAAAAGAAAATGTAAGTTTGGCAGTTAAAGAAGAACCTTCCTGCAGTTTAACAAGATTATCTAATGAGTAAATAAAACAAATCATAAACACCCAAAAATAGAAGAATATTTTCTTCAATTTCTTTAAAATTTACGATTTTTTTTTTATAAAAACTATTAGAAGTTGTGAAAAACAATGCAAACTTAAAGTGTACCAAAAATGATACTGAAATTCGCAATAGGAAAACCATTAACAGGTATACAAATTTGAACACGCAAATCCCTATGGTGCATCTATAAAAAAACGCACTGTATACATATCTACATGACACGAGGTTACGTTCGCTAGTTAGGGGAATCCCGTAAATTTATCTTATATGATTTCATAAAAAAATATTTCTACGCCCGCAAATTTATCAATAAATTACAACAAAATCAATTACAATTAATGGAAATATTGACTTAATATGTAGTCATATGCGGATATATGCTCAAATAAGTTTAATGTGACAAAACCTTGAAATATTAAGTAATATGCGAAATAAAACTTAGTACTTTGATTTATTTCCGAGAGAAACGTATAGATACAATTCGCCAGTTCCACACGAAAGAGCAAATAAAACATGTAAAAAAATATAAATCCGGACTCTAGTCATAACGAATGAACTCGACTCATTTTTATTTTGTTTAATTTGATCATGGGTTATTGCATCGATAAAGCATTGAAGCATTTACATGAATTCTTGTAAATTTGGAGCTATAGTTACAAGAAAATAAAATCGAGAGTTGAGGACCGTTAATTACGAAAATGTACCGGAAATTTAAATCACTTAAGTGTTGTGTATTTCGAGAGGACGCGACAACCGTGGCGCTCACAAAGAGTTTATTCATCGCCACCCATTGCATCGCGTTGCATTGCACCGAAATAAAACGGTAATTAGTGTCTGTCTGCTAACGAAGTAATGGACACAAGAGGGAGAAACGTGCCCGTCCTTTTATTTTTTCCCGCAGTTTTTTTTGCCTTCTGACGACGCGACGGGCCCTTTTAATTAGGCCCATTCGACCATGGGCTTCATGCAGAATTTCTAATTGCATCGAACGTTCTAACTCCGTCGTAATCGGAGAGGTTTTGATTCGTCTGAAATTTCCGGTTAGGTTTTAAAAAAATTGATTTCAACAACTCATGAAAGTTATTTTTAACAAGAACTTATCATGAGCTATAAGAATATAGAATGATTCCAGTGTTGCCAGGAGTAATTTTTAATTTTCCCCAAATGTTTCATAAAAACCCCCCAAAATTACCCCTCTCATAAAATACCCACCCCTAAAAATACCCCTGTTTTTTCTTTACCCCCATTTTAAGGAAAACCCCCCAATCTGGCAACACTGGGATTAGAGAAGGCGCGTTCATAAGTTTTTGGAATTTGCACAAAAAAAAGTTTTATAACTCCATTTTTTCGAAAATATGTAGATAGTACAAAAAGGCCATTTAAAAAATTAGAAAAATATTTAATCGTGCTGTGACATCCTCCAAATAATTAAAATATTTCTTTATTTTTTCGGAAAGCCTCGCTAATTAACTACTTAAAATTGTTCGCATTTTTTTCATAATTTCCAAACAGTTCCAGTTATACCTCGTGATCAGCTTTATTCCGGACCAAAGTATTATATTTAACAATTACTGAAAAAGTAAACTGGCAGCAAAAGTAATTTTTTGATTTAAAAATTTTCGAAAAAAAAATCAAAAATCGAATCGAAATATTTAAAAATTTAGTAATTCCTCAAACACAAATCGCAGGCTGTATTTTCTAGCTAAAGATCAAAGTACATTAGTTTTATCTTAAAACAACCACAATATTAAAAACATTAAAAAAAATCAAGTACAAGCTAAAAATATCAAAAATTCAGTATGCAAAATCTAAATTATAGTGCAAAACAAAAAACAAAAACTTGAAAAATCAGCCAAAAATTCGCTCATAAAAATCAACAATTCATTGAAACTAAAGTAAAGATCAATAAAAAAATCGTTCATTAAAATTAATAATTAAGGTAACAGAACAAAAAACATTGATAAAAAAATGGTGATGTGGCCATCATGTTACTTTCTCCGACTTGATGGCATCATTTACATTTACGCTTTCATCGTTTATTTTCAATTTAAATCAAATTTTTAAATGTACATCGAGCGGATGACAGTGACGTTTAAAACGTCAAAATTATGAAAGATGGACAAATTACACTTCAAATTCAAAAACTCGGTTTACTCAAAAACTAAAGGGATTTCGAAAAAAACTTATTCTTTATAAGTTGTTCATTTTGACATTTTCTACAATTATTATTCACATAAATTTGCCGTAACTATTATTGTTTTATAATTATAACCCAAAAATTAAAAAAAATTAAATAATTTTTTTTCTCGAATAAAAATGATTTTATGAAAAATGTTTTCAAGCAAAACATGTTCATTTCTTTGTTGTCTTCAAAGTTTGTTTAAATGTTTTTGTGATATTTTTCATATTTAAGAAAATATTGACAAAAAACAAAAAAACAGTTAAGGTAAACGCCCACTTCCGGGGTGCGAAATTTTACCAAAAGCTTTTCAGTTCTTCAGATTATCAAATAAGAGGGATGTTCAAAGTTTCAAGACATACACAGACACATGTTTTTTCCAGAAATTGTTGAAATGGCGTCTAGGAACCCCAAAACGGATATTTCCGTAAAAAAAATTTTTGAAAAAAAAATCACGATCACAATACTTTCTTGTACTTCGTAACGGAGAAAGTAAAAATTGCAAAAAGAGAACTAAATATTCGAAAATTTTGGTTTAGATGCAATAAACATCTAAAATATAGGCTAAAAAATCAAAATCCCTGGTCTAAAAAATTAAAATGCAGACTAAAAATTCGTGTTTGTAGAGGAGCAGCCCTTACGTTTTTGCGACTTTATTTGATAACTAATGACAATTTTATTATATACATAGTGTTTTCAAAAGTATAAACTATTTTTCTATAGCATTACATTTTTAGTTCTTTGCAGAGAAAAGCTTCACATATCCATCCAATATTGGTAATTTTCAGGATAAATTATACAGTTTGTCTGATTTAAAAAAAATCAAATTCTATAGACGAATAGTTTAACCCTTTCTCTCTAAATGTGCAAAATATCATTTCTTAATATTTGATATTAACTTCAGAATTATGTATATGCTGACCATCAAAAATGCATCGATTTTCGACGCGGGACTTACCCCCTTAAAACATCTAAAATGAAGGGCAAAAAATTAAAATTTTGATCAAAAAAACCCGAAAATACCGGCCAAACGTTCGCACACAAAAATCAACAATTCAGATTAAAAATCTAAAGTATAAACCAATCAAAAATTTGCTCGTTAAAATTAATAATCAAGGTAAAAAAAAACAGAATATAGGCAAAAAATCGAAAATTTAGACTCTCGGCAAAAATAAAAAATGCAGATCTGAAAAAAAAACGAAAATTTCAACTAAATTTTCGAAAACTTTGGTTTAAGGGCCAAAAACTCTAAAATTTAAGCAAAAGAAAAGTGTCATTTTCAGCCCCAAAAATTACTTTATCCCAAAATAAATTGCCGGAACTCTAAACTCGAAAGTAATTTTAGAAAATCGCTCATAGAAACAATAATTCAGGTTAAAAAATCTAAAATGAAGGGCAAACAATCAAAAACCTTGTACGAAAACTCGAAATACCCTTAAAACAAAACAAAACTCGCCAATAAAATTCAACAATTCATGTTAAAAATTTAGAGTGTAGACCAATCAAAAATGCACTCGTTCAAATTAATGATTAGGATAAAAAAAAACTAAAAAAATCGAAAAATTAAAAATGAGGTCCAAAAAAAAACCAAAAATTTCAACAGACCATTAAAAAAAAACTCTAAAAATTAGAACATAGAAATCAAAAATACAGACCAAACATCTAAAATGTAAGCAAAAAATAAAAATAAAATTCCTGGCCTAAAGAAAACATGCAGACCAAAAAATTTAAAAAATCAAGCAAAAGAAAAATAATTTGCCATTTTCAGTTCCAAAAATAACTCTAGCTCAAAATAAATTGCCAACCAGAAACACGAAAATGTTAAAAAAAAGATAAAGGACAAAAAGTCAAAAACTCGAAAATCCCGCTCATAAAAATGAATAATTCAGGTTGAAATATAGGCAAAAAAATGAAAAATTCGGGCCTAAAAATAAAAAATGCCGACCAAAATTCGAACATTTTAACAAACAAATCGAAAATTTAGAACAAAATGAAAAAAAATTAGTTCAAAAGATTAGAAATTTATACCAAAATAAAACGAAACTGCAGGTAGAAAAGCTAAAATATAGGTAAAAAAATCAAAACCCAGTCCTAAAAACAAAAAGATTGAATATTTAATATAATAATAATAATTTATTTACTGGCAACGAGTGTTGCCAGTAGTAATTTTTAATTTCCCCAAATATTTAATAAAAATCCCTTACGCCACTGTCCGTCTCCAAAATAATAAAATTTGAAAATAAAACGTAAATAAAGTGGGAATTTATTGGAAACTTACATACAAAATTAAAGTAGTATAAGTATAAAATTTATTATTCGTCTTCATTCGTAATATTTTTATCTTCTTTTCGGCACATACATATTTTTAAATGAAAGTGCAGCATCTCATTGGGGGTCACAAAATTACGAAAAAGGTAATAATAGAATCCCTAGGACAACTGCCATAAATGATGTTACAGGTTTTTCCTCATCGCTGAGGAAAATTACTGACTTCTTTATGGTTGTGTACTATTGGTAATGATGATTTCCAGCAAATGTAATAACATGTTAATTAATTTCCCCAAAAATACCCCTCGTTAAAATTCTCACCCCAAAAAATACCCCATTGATTGAAGTTCCCCAAAATACACCCCAATAATTTACCCCCATTTTGGGGAAAAAACCCCCAATCTGGCAACACTGAGTGATTCAAATATTGCACCAAAATGGTTCATATTTTTAAAACATTTAATTGATTCTTGCGTTCTTTTAGAAAATAATTTCATAAATAAGTCAGAAATGGCCAAAATGGTAATAATCTGAAGCTGATCGGGAACACTATCACGGGGAAGAGAATATTGGTTATGAGTTGAAGAACATGTTGTGGACTCTATCTGTGGACTGCCTACAAATCCTGTATGCTAAATTTGTTTAATTAATTTGTTTTTTTAATTACCGTCATTTTATGGTATTTAAACAGCCATTGACTTTATTTTTTAGTCAAATCGGTCAATATTCCGGGGGACCCAGGGATCTGTAAAAGCCCCATAACTTATTTGCTATTTGAGATATCGACTTCTAGTTTTCTTGAACTGGTACCCACACTTATTCTACATATTTTAAAAATATGTATGTTTTTGTACAGGGTGTCCCAATGTACATAACAGACCAAAGTTATGTTTTTTTAAATGGAACACCCTATATTTTATACTTTATTTTCATCCCTCTTGAGAAGCTGATAAAAATAGTATGATATAGTATGGGTCTATTATGGGCGGTTGGTTAGTTATGGGCAAATTTGTGGCAAAAACATGTACACATTGAAAACATTGCAGAAGCGTTCCTAGCAAAGATAGCATCATTATTTGTACACTAGAAAATTTCCCACATCATAGAGAATAATACACATTGGCTTTGGTTCTCTTTTATTGATAGCACTATACAGGGTGTCAACATAAGCAAAACAATGGATAACTATTTTTTTTCAAATGGAACACCCTATATAAGTTGCCACTAATCGATGGCATTTTTAATAAGCTTTCCAATGATATACAGTTTGTATAATAAAATATTAAGGATTCTTGAGATTTATCAATAAAAACATATTTGTTTTATCACCTTCTGCTGATTTTTGGATTTTCAGCCAAAACTATGCATTTTCAGGAAAAATTATTGGAGACCAAAGTTGTAGAGCGAAAAATTTTCGATCGACATAGGTCTTTTAACTTTTAAGATAATGCGTGCATTGCCCGCCAGAGCGCGCAATATCGTGACCGTATATGCATTTTAGCGTTTTCTTTTCAATTTTTTTATTAATAAATTGCACTATACTTTATTTTCTTCACCCTCTAGCGGAGAAACGGAAAATTATAGTGAAATTAAAGTGGCTCATATCGATTGAAAATTTTCCGCTCTACAACTCTTAATAGATGCAATTTTTGCAAAAAATGCATAGTTTTCCCTAAAAATGCAAATTAAAAATGTATATATCAATTTTTGCGTCTTTCAATGTTTTCTTGCATTTTTAGCGAAAACTATGCCATTAGAGCAAAAATTGCTTCTTTTAAGAGTTGTAGAGCGGAATATTTTCAATCGATGTAGGTCATTTAAATAATTCTATAATTGCCCGTTTTTCTGCTAGAGGACGTGGAAAATGAAGTATAGTGCAATTAATTAACAAAAAATTTGAGAAAAACGCGAAAATGCATACACGGTCACGATTTTGCGCACTCTGGCGGGCAATGCACGCATTATTGGAAAAGTCGAAAGACCTATATCGATCGAAAATTTTCAGCTCTACAACTTTGATTTCTTATTATTTTTTCAGAAAATGCATAGTTTTGGCTGAAAATCCAAAAATCAGCAGGAGGTGACAAAAGAAAAATGTTTTTTGGATAAATCTTAAGAATCCTTCATATTTCATTATACAAATTGTACATCATTGGAAAGCTTATTAAAAATTCCATGCATTGGTGGCAAGATATATAGGGTGTTCCATTTGAAAAAAAATAGTTATCCATTATTTTGCGTATGTTGACACCCTGTATAGCAGTATGAACAAAAAAGAACCAAAGCCAATTTGTATAATTCTTCATGATGCGGAAAATTCTTTAGTGTATAAAAAACGACGCTAGCATTGCTAGGAGCGCTTCTGCAACTTTTTCAATGTGTCCTTGTTTTTGCCACAAATTTGCCCATAACTAACCAATCGTCCATAATAGACCCATACTATCTTATACTATTTTTATCAGCTTCTCAAGAGGGTTGAAAATAAAGTATAAAATATAGGGTGTTCCATTTAAAAAAACATAACTTTGGTCTGTTATGTACATTGGGACACCCTGTACAAAAACATACATATTTTTAAAATATGTAGAATAAGTGTCGGTATCAGTTCAGGAAAACTAGAAGTCGATATCTCAAATAGCAAATAAGTTATGGGGCTTTTACAGATCGCAGGGTCACCCGGTATAACAGAGTTATGGCGATGGGCGTTTTTTATCGAACACACGGTATATTGTTTTGCACATATTATGTTAACAAGATATGTAAGGTTAAGAATTAAATACATATTTAAATCATTCCCGCTCATTCCGAGACAAACTATAGTTATTTAAAGCATTTCCGTAGAAACACAACGTTTGTTTTGGATAACTTTAGGGAGCATGCGAATTAAAAGATTCTGTCAAGAACATGCGAAAAGACAATCTCAAGCTCACCTTACTGGGAATGCTCTGCGTCATCGTTAAACACAAGTTTTTTTTTTAAGTTAACTGGTTGCAGTATAATTGTTTTATCATTACACTTCACATTTACCGATAAGAAATAATTCATAACCTTTTTACAGAAAAGTAATTATTGGAAATAGTTAGTCCAATTAAAAATAATTAAAGAAATTTGCATAAATTCTAGCGTCTCATCGAAGATGAATTAATAACTAAAACCTGTTCGGTTTCGCGAGTTACAGGATGTATCCTTAAGTCGTTTAATGTATTTTCTTGCCTTCCAGACTGGGTGGTGTATGTGATGAAGGATTTTTAAATTTTTGAACCGGACCAGTGGCGTAACTAGGGAGTGCTCCCTCTCGCTCATCAGAACTTACCTGAGAGATCGCAAGAAAAAAGTTGCCGGGCGGGCCTAAATTTTAATTGAAGTGAACCTGAGGTAGAGGAGGGACTAGTTTAGTCAAAACCTTGGTTAACGATCCAATTTTTTACAATTATTTTGAAGAAAATTCTTATCGTGGGTTTCTCTTATTTATGGATAATTATTAGGTACGTTGGTAACTCTCCCCACAAGGAGTTGGAGAAATTTTCTTTCGGGATTAGAAATTTCAATTTTGAGGTACACCGTGATGGTTCCGACCATTTATGAAAAACGTGTTTATGGGTGGTGTATTTTAAAAACCAATTAAACTTTAAGCTTAAGCTTTATTTGGCTTTTGGTGGAATGGAAGTTTACCTTAACCATTCGTTTTCTTTACCGAAATTTTTGAAAAAATAGTAAATATTAAAATTATTAGATAAATGTTGAAGATAATAAAATAAATGAATGTATTTCATAAACACTTTGATTTTTGAAGAAAAAATTTAAAATAGAAAAATGTCTCCTTGTGTGGTCTATAATTATAAAATGATAATAGTTACATCAAATTTATATATGGGTAATTCCACTAGTTTTCGCCGATGCAAAAAATCGAGGTCCTTGGATTTTTTTCAAACTTTAGGAGATGGATTGTAGTATCGAAAAACTAAGTTTTCTCAAATTTCAGCTTCCCAGATATTAAACTTACAATTTGAGGTGTGAATTTCGATTTTTGAAAGATCAGCATTTTCACGAAATCTTATAATTTCCAATTTTTAAACCTACGTAACTTTTTTCTGAAGGTTTTGAGTTGAAATTTTGAGAGTGTACTTCGGAAATGTTTTTAAAGATTCTCTGGGAGTTTGATGTTAAAAAAATTAGAGGTAACAAAAATACAGCGGCTCAAAGTTCGTTATTTTGGGGAAAATAGCCGAAATACCAATTTTTAAACTTACATAACTTTTTCTTGAATGCATATTTTCAGCTGAATTTCAATATGTATATTCTATGAATATTTCTGAAAAACTTTTGAAAGTTTGGTGCCAAAAAATTGAGAGACACCCGAAATACAATGGTTCAAATATACGAATTTTATCGAAAATCGCTAAAACTGACATGTTCAAAACCACGTAACTTTTTTCTACCTGAATATTTTGAACTGAAATTTGGAGAAACTACTCTTGAAATGTTCCGAAAGAACCCCTGATATTTTTGTGCCAGGGAATTAAGGGATACCGGAGATACAGTGGTTCAAAGATTAGCAATTTGCCAAAAACGATCATTGCTAAAAGTTACTAAAATTACCATAATTAAGCCTACCTAACATTTTTCTATCTGAATGTTTTGATCTGAAATTTAGAGGATATATTTCTCTAGTGTTCCCAAGGAATCCCTGAAAGGGGTTTTAGAGGCGGTAAAGATAGAGCAACGAGAATATCGATATATACTCTGAACATTTGAAAAAATGGCAAATCGTCGAATATTTCCAATTTTGAGGCAAAAATGATAGATTAAATATTGTTCCCCCATCAGAACACCTACAGACCGGTTTCGACCTTTCAGGTCTCATCAGTGTAGTTAGTTGCTGATGGGGAAACGGATATTACTATTATATTCCAAACACCGTTATAGGTAGAAACGCCAAAGTGGCGGAATCTATTGCCTGAATGCTGTACTGAACCAAATCCGGGTGGCTTTAACACGGACAATGGACATTGCCAGCGGCGGCAAATATAACAATATTAATGTGAACATTAAATATTGTTCCCCCATCAGAACACCTACAGACCGGTTTCGACTTTTCAGGTTTTGGTTCAGTACAGCATTCAGGCAATAGATTCCGCCACTTTGGCGTTTCGACCTTTAAAAATGATAGAATTTATTTTTTTTTCAAAACTGTTGCTTTTTTGAATTCTCTCTGTAGATTTTGCATAATTTCCAGAAAAGATTTATTATTTTCCAATACATTTGATATGATTCTTTTGCTATTGGTAAACTTATTTGTAGTGATGTTGATAACTTCTCTCCAAATTTAGCAATGCAGCAGCACTTTCTTTATTTTGAAGAGAATCAAAATTATGCAACGAAATACCTAAACTTCGAAGGACATTCTCAATTTGCGTTTGATCTTGAGTCATAGTAGTAAATATAGAATCTGTTGAAGTTATCGAAATATTAGATCCTTGGGAAAATTGTGATTCAGAGGAAGCGGTTTCGATTGCATTATTTGATTGACGAGTCTCGTGAGGTTCACTAGTAACTTTGTCAATGGTCAATTTGTGGATTGAATCCACCTAAAAATGATTTGTTTTATTAAAAAAAAAAAAAAATCGTATATCAAATATATTTTCAAAATGTTTAAAGATGAAGAAAAAATTGAGTGTGGCCAATGGTAAAAATTGTGAAAATAAAACAGAAATTTGGGAAGCATTTTTTCACCATTCGAATAGAAAAACAACAAAATTTTCTTATCGATAAAGAAAAATTGAGTATGGCTAAAAATCGAGATTTTGAAAATAAAACAGTTATTTCGGGAGCACTTTTTTCACCATTCAAACACATGATAATAAAATAATATTTCGTCAAAATATAATAATAATTTAAACTTACTTGATATTTTTGTTGTTCAATAAGTGATGAAATCTTGTTTTGACATGTTTTACAATATTTATCACCTGGTATTAATTTTATCAAAGTATATTTCCATGAATCTTGACATGGCTCCATATTCTCAAATCTGCCATGATTTTAGTTTTATGTGACTTGAATGGATCACAACAAACTTTTTTGATTAAACTATAAAATGTCAAGTATTTCTGTAAATGATGATGACAAATTGTTCCTGTAGTTGTGTCATGAAGTCCATCAATTCTGAATTTTAGAAGTAATTTCTCACTGTTACTTAAATCTGCTATATTATGCAGTTTTTTACTTTCTCCGTTACGAAGTACGAGAAAGTATTGTGATCGTGATTTTTTTTTCAAAAAATTTTTTTACGGAAATATCCGTTTTGGGGTCCCTAGATGCCATTTCAACAATTTCTGGAAAAAAAATGTGTCTGTGTGTGTGTGTCTGTGTGCGTGTGTGTGTGTGTCTGTCTGTGTGCGCTGTATCTCAAAAACTAACAGAGCAATTGATATGAAACTTTGAACATACGTCTTACTTGATAATCCGAAGAACTGAAAAGCTTTTGGTAAAATTTAGTACACCGGAAGTGGGTGTTTACCTTAACTGTTTTTTATTTTTTGCCAATATTTTCTTAAATATGAAAAATATCACAAGAAAATTTAAACAAACATTGAAGACAACAAAGAAATGAACATCTTTTGCTTACAAATATTTTTCATAAAATCATTGCTATTCGAGAAAAGAATTTATTATTATTTTTTTAATATTTGGTTTATAATTATGAAACGTTAATAGTTACAGCAAATTTATGTTAATAATAATTGTAGAGAATGCTAAAATTAAGAACTTCTAAAGAATAAGTTTTTTTCGAAATATCATTAGTTTTTAAGTAAACCGAGTTTTTTAATTTGAAGTATAATTTTTCCATCTTTCATAATTTTGACGTTTTAAACGTCAGTTTCACCCGAGTTTACGCAACGCTCGAAGTACATTTAAAATATGATTTCAATTGAAAATAAACCATGAAAACGTAAATATACATGATACCATCAAGTCGGAGAAAGTAACATGATGGCCACATCACCATTTTTTAATTTTGAAAATGTACCCAGGTGACATTCATTTTTTGTCCATTGCTGCACATCACAATTATCAATATCTACTTCCATTCTTAACACAATTGCACAATTTTTAATCCAATCTATTACAATTATTATGTAACTAATTGTAAGTTACAACTGAGAATTATAACTTCGAATTACGAGTCGTAGGTGATAAATTTAACAGAAGCCAATAAATCAACAGCGCACGGTTTTTGTTTAATTTCATGGCAACAATTATATTTGTGAAAATGATCATTTTTATTTTATCATTTTTTAGAGTTTTTATGAATAATAAAAAATAAATAATAGCATGACTGCATGCAGGAATTTTTATTCTATAAAACATTTATTTACATGTTTCCTCTAAAATGATCAGGGAAGATAATATTCCAGTATAAAGAAAATAACATTGAAAATCCTATGTTCCGTTTTGTTACAATACACCCTGTATGGATATGAGTAGTAAAGTTCTATTGCGAGAAAAATTGGAAAATTTGTATTGAGAGAAAAGCGACAGAATAGCGGAACGAGTTGGGGAGTAAATTTCTGTTGTTGGAAGGCTGTTTCGAACAACAAACATTACAATGATCATCTGACAATAAGGCGATGAAAATTGCAATTTAAAAATTAAATTTGAGATGAACTTTTTTTTTGAAAAAAATATTATTTGTTCAAGTTTGAATTTGCTTTTTTCAATATCATTTACACAATTATTAGACGTTATGTATTTTCTCTGAGAGGGTTCTTGGGAATTAGGTAGAATGTTATTTTTACAAAAATTCAATCGATATTCTCGTTGCTCTATCTTCCCCGCCTCTAAAACCCCTGTACCAAACTTTCAGGTATTCCTTGGGAACACTAGAGAAATATATCCTCTAAATTTCAGATCAAAACATTCAACATAGAAAAATGTTGCGTAGGCTTAATCATGGGAATTTTAGTAACTTTTAGCAATGATCGTTTTTGGCAAATTGCTAATCTTTGAACCACTGTATTTCTGGTATCCCTTAATTCCCTGGCACAAAAATTTCAGGGTTTTTTTCGGAACATTTCAAGAGAAGTTTCTCCAAATTTCAGTTAAAAATATTTAGGTAGAAAAAAGTGACGTATATTTGAACCATTGTATTTCGGGTGTCTCTCAATTTTTTGGCACCAAACTTTCAGAAGTTTTTCAGAAACATTCATACAGTATACTTATTGAATTTCAGCTGAATATATGCATTCAAGAAAAAGTTATGTAATTTTAAAAATTGATATTTCGGCTATTTTCCCCAAAATAACGAACTTTGAACCGCTGTATTTTTGTTACATCTAAATTTTTCAACATCAAACTCCCAGAGAATCTTTAAAAACATTTCCGAAGTACACTCTCAAAATTTCAACTCAAAATCTTCAGAATGAATAAAGTTACGTAGGTTTAAAAATTGGAAATTATAAGATTTCGTGAAAATGCTGATCTTTCAAAAATCGTAATTCACACCTCAAATTGTAAGTTAAATATCTGGGAAGCTGAAATTTGAGAAAACTTAGTTTTTCGATACTACAATCCATCTCCCAAAGTTTAAAAAAAATCCAAGGACCTCGATTTTTTTAATAATTAGAGCTATACAGCTTCTGAAAGTTCTGATTTAATTATTGCTCTCAATCTTGTGCGCGCCGTAGTAAGTATAGTGCCGTTCTGAACATCAGTTACTGTAGAATTCTCTAAATCCGTCTTGAGTACATTTACATATGTAATATATCCAGGCCACGCCAACCATGGTCAGCGCTAGAGGTGAGCAGACAGTTCAGGAACCGGTTCTTAGCAAAGAGCGCTCAGGAACCGGTTCGCACAAAAGGAACCGCGGTTCTTCTGCTCTTTAATATATAATTGGCTTTTTCATCAAGAGTGAAAACCGGACCCGTACTGTAGAACTGCATGTAGTCACCTGCAGAATCTTCATGCGGTTCACTCCACTATCTGTACGAGCTTCATGCGGTTCCTGGTATGAACCGTATGAAGTTTCCGTAGATAACTTCAAGAGGTTCACACCTCGAAACGCATGGAGTTTCCGCGGTAACTTCATGCGGTTCATACCAGGAACCGCATGAAGTTCGTGCAGGTGGCGTTCCCGTTGAGAACCGCTTGAAGTTATCTGCGGAAACTTCATGCGGGTCTCGTGAATTTCTTTTAGTCCAGAATTAAATTTTGAATTTTAAATGAAAATGTGGTAACGTTTAATCAAATTCAACATTTTTTCCAGGGTCTTAACGGCTTTAAGTCAAAATTAGTTTTTTTTATGTCACCAAGTCAAATTTTTGACATTCATTAGTTATAAAGTCTTTTAGCTTTAATTAAATTTGACTTAATAGAATAGAAACTTAGCGACTTTAAGTCAAAATTAGTCGTTTTTTGACATTTGACGATTTGAAGTCAAATTTCGACATTAGTTTGAACATAAAGTCTTGTAACTTTAATTCAATTTGGCATATTTTCTAGAAGCTTAACGACTTTAAGTCAAAATTGGACTTTTCTCTTGACGCTTGCTGACTTTAAGTCAAATTTACACATTAATTTGGACATAAAGTCTTTTAACTTTAATTAAATTTGACACTTTTTTTAGAGGCTTAATAGCTTTAAATCAAAATTAGTCTTTTTTCTTAACGCTTGTTGACTTTCAGTCAAATTTATACAATAATTTGAACATAAAGTCATTTAACTTTAGAGAAACTTCTAGAAACTCAACGACTTTAAGTCAAGATTAGTCGTTTTTCTTGATGTTTATTGACTAAGTCAAATTTAAAAGTCTGTTAAATCTACCCAAATTTGACATTTTTTCTAGAGGCTTAAGGGTTTAAGTCAAAATTAGTCTGGTTTTCTTAACGATTCTCAACTTTAAGTCAAATTTCGACAGTAATTTGGACATGAAGTCTCTTAATTTTAATTAAATTTGACATTTTTTCTAGAGGCTTAAAAAAATTACTTGAGACAACTTCACTTTTTGCAAATTGATTAAATACAAATAATGAAGACGAAAAATAGCCTGAATATATGGGGAGGCTTAACGCCTTTAAAGTCAAAATTAGTCTTTTTTGACGCTTATCGACTTCAAGTAAAATTTCGACATTAATTTGCAAATGAAGTCTCTTAACTCCACCCAAATTTGACATTCTTCTAGAACAGTGGTTCCCATACTTTTTTGTCCTACCGCCCCCTTTCCAGAAAAAATATTACTTAGCGCCCCCTGGATTTTTTTTTTTAATTTTAAAAGCAATTAATAGGATTACCAAGATTGACTATTTGCAATTGGTTTATTTTTTTTTGTTAATAAATTGTCATGACACTTGTCATTAATTTGTCACAAGGTTTTTTAACTTGAATTAAATTTGTCATTTTGTCTAGAGACTGGCTTTAAGTCAAAATTAGTAATTTTTTCTTAACGCTTGTTGACGTTAAGTCAAATTTCGACATTAATTACTCATAAAGTCTTGAATCAAATTTTACATTATTTCTAGAAACTTAATGACTAAGTCAAAATTAGTCGTTTTTCTTGAAGTTTGTTGACTAAGACAAATTTCAACATTAATTTGCACATAACGTCTCTTAATTAAAAATTTGACATTTTTTCTAGAAGCTTTAGGGTTTAAGTCAAAATTAGTCTTGCTTTTTTAACGATTCTCAACTCTAAGTCAAATTTCGACAGTAATTTGGACATAAAGTCTCTTAACTTTACCTAAATTTGACGTTTTTTCTAGAAGCTTAACGCCCTTAAAGTCAAAATTAGTATTTTTTTGACGTTTATCGACTTTAAGTCAAATTTCGACATTAATCTGCACATAAAGTGACATTTTTCTAGAGGCTTAACGTCTTTAAGTTAAAATTAGTCAATATTTTGACACTTGTCAATAATTTGTAATAAGGTTTTTTAACTTGAATTCAATTTGTCATTTTTTCTAGAGGCTTTAAGTCAAAAATTAGTATTTTTTTCTTAACGATTGTTGACGTTAGGTTAAATTTCGACATTAATTACTCATAAAGAATTACAAATTACAAAAATTACAAAATTAGTTGTTTTTCTTGATGTTTATTAACTTTAAGGCAAATATGGGCCAGCTACGGATTTCCGTTAAATGTTAAATAATAATATAAGAAAAAATCGTCACGGATTTTTGACAGCTTGTAGTTGTTAACTGTAATTGCAGGAAGGCATTGGGAAAATGACATATTTTTTCCAATGTCCTTTTTGAGTTACGATTTTTTTAAACAGCACCCGTGGATTAATGAGCTGTTAGATGTTTTTTACTTTCTCCGTTACGAAGTACGAGAAAGTATTGTGATCCTTTATTTTTTTTCAATTTTTTTTTACGGAAATATCCGTTTTCGGGTCCCTAGATGCAATTTCAACAATTTCTGGAATTTTTTTTTGTGTTTGTGTGTGTGTCTACCTGTGTGCGCTGTATCTCAAAAACTTGATAATCCGAAGAACTTTGGTAAAATTTCGTACACCGGAAGTGGGTGTTTACCTTAACTGTCTTTTGTTTTTTACCAATATTTTCTTAAATATGAAAAATATCACAAAAACATTTAAACAAATATTAAAGACAACAGAGAAATGAACATCTTCTGCTTGAAAATATTTTTCATAAAATCATTGCTATTCGAGAAAAAAATTTACTATTTTTTTTTTAATTTTTGGTTTATAATTATGAAACGATAATAGTTACAGCAAATTTATATGAATAATAATTGTAGAGAATGCCAAAACGAACAACTTCTAAAGAATAGGTTTTTTCCGAAATCTCGCTAGTTTTTGAGTAAACCGAGTTTTTGAATTTGAAGTACAATTTTTCCATCTTTCATAATTTCGACGTTTTAAACGTCAGTTTCATCCGAGTTTACACGACGCTCGATGTACATGTAAAATATGATTTAAATAGAAAATAAACCATCAAAGAGTAAATATAAATGACTATGATACCATCAAGTCGGAGAAAGTAACATGATGGCCACATCACCATTTTTTTTTATTTTCGTGGCTTTTTAACAGTTTGTGTTTGCTAAATACACCCGCAGAAAGGGACTGCATGAATAAAATTTAGAAATCGCACTCCATTTTGGTAGATGCGCCGAGAAACCTATGGCTGTAATTTTTATGGTTAACTTATATATTGTGGCCATACTATGAGTACCCTTATTATATATTTTTTAATTAATTGGAAGCCTGGAGCTCATTTCTAACAATTTGGTATATAACTGTAGAAAAGACCCGCGAATCGCTCCAAGGAACCGGTTCACACCAGTGAGTGAACCGGTTCGGAACCGTTCCCGACAGTGAACCGTTTTCCCCATCTCTAGTCAGCGCCTGTGTGCTGAACCAATGAAGCTCCTCTTTGATTTTGTAAATGATTGAAACACTTTGATACCATTTGGAAAATATTTCATAAATAAAACTCATATTATATATTTATTATTTATTAAGTAACTATTTACCTTCTAAATTATTACAATATAAGAAAAAACCCATTTCTCTTTCTATTAACAAAAATTAAACTAACTCATATTATTAATTCAAAATCTATAAAATTATGAAATCTGAACCCTTCTAGCTTTTCCATTTGAAAAATTAATTATATCATGAATATCTGTATGTTCTAAAATATTTTCTTCTATTGATATAGCTAAATTAGACAATCTTTCCTAACTTTTTTGTTAATTTTAATTTTGAAAACGATCTTTCTGCGCTTTTATTTGTTAACATCGCTGAGTTTAAATAGAAAATTAAATACGTTTTCGTGGCTAACACAAACAAATCAAACCTTTAGTAGTATAACAGTAGTATAAAACTTTATTGAAATCATACATATACATACATATACATACATACATGCACACAAGCATGAGCTCAAAAGGCCATCGACCGAAGTCTTTCAGCCATCAAACCTTTATTTTACCGATATTAGAGCTTGATCTAAAATGCAAAAATATACATTACTCTGAAAGCAGCTATCAGATCAATTTCAGTTGCCTGGTCTTCATGTTCATAATCAAAAGCTTTCGATGCCTTTCGTCGCCAGGGTCTTCAGTCAAATACAGTTTCTATTCCTAATTTCAGTTTTTTTTTTGGGTTATTTACGATTGATTCAAATTTTTCATCAGTTCGTGATTCAGCCAAAACATTTAGTCTGATAAAGCATGTAAAGCGACCTGAATATTGATATTAACAGATTGTAGAATTTTACTAACAAAGTTAACTTTTATCAATACATCCCGCCAAACATGAATTGAATAAATAAAGGAAAACGCAACTATTTTATCTGCAAGACATTTACCGTCTTATTTTGCTTTTTGGTCAAAAGATGGGGTGTTTGTTATTTCATACAAAGCATCATAAATCTCTGGTATACTGTTATGCAATGGTTTTATAGTATCTATTCTACTTGACCATCTAGTCTCAGACAATGGTTTTAAAGTTAATATGGTTATGTGTTTTTTTTAATAAACGCCATTTTTGGTAGAACCTGAGATATACTTGTACAATTCTTGAATGACACCGAAAAACCAGGTAGTTTAATAATTAAGATTAACTGCGTCGTTGATTATTAAATTTAAACTGTTAGCAGCACACGGTACATAAAAAGCTCGCGAATTTAGTTTCAATGATCTCTTTTTTCTGCAGCCGTCACGAAAATAAAACTTTCGGTATGATTTATTAAATCGGAAGTAGCACTTTACATAAATCGTACCGAAAGTATAGTTATTTTCGTGACGTTATTTTTTGTTTCACTCTTGGAACGATCTCTACTTTCTGGACAATTTTTGTTACTTTCAGGACAATTTTTGTTACTTTCGAGACGATTTTGGGAATACCGTGTTTTCGATAAAAAACGCCCAACGCCATAACTCTGTTATTTATTGACCGATTTGAATGAACTAAAAAATAAAGTCAATGGTAGTTTAAATACTAACAAATAACATCAATATTGATTTTTTTCAATAATAACTTCATTGTCAATTGATAGCCGACTTAAAATTTTTAAATGGCAGCACATAATGTATTAATTTTTTTACATTCGACATTATTTCTCTGAATCCAATAATGCCCAATTTGTTGTTTTTCGTTCAATATTTTGGTCGAAAAAAATTAAAATAAATCTTCCATTTAAAATTATATTTTTTAAAAATTATAATTAGCGTGCCTTGGAAAAAAATGACAAATGTCATTTGTTGTAGGCTTATGTCGAACATGAATAATAAGGATCCAATAAATAAGTACCTATCTTACAACTGAATATAGAATAGAATAAATAAGTAGTGCAAGTATTAATGCACTTGCGATTTAGACGTTCTGTGATTATTGTAAACACTAAGTAGAACGTTGAACTCTGCAATTCCACGAAATTGTTGAACTGTCTTCGATTTTTTAAAGGCTCCATATCGTCAAAAATTTCCTTCTAACCTTCTAAATTTAGGTTCTGATATTCGCCGCTCTGGAAACCGTAGATGATAAATTCGTGCCGCAACTCTTCGATTTCAATTACATAGAAAATGAATTTGTAACATGTCTGTTAATTTGCTATTGTTCATGATTTTGTCTGAAACACACACTAATAACAAATGGTTGACATTACTTATACAATAAATGACATTTGTCGATTCGAATTTTTTTCAAGGCACACTACATTTATTACCAAAATAATCATGTGAACAAGATTTATTATTATCTTTTTCTGGCATAAATATTGACTTAAAACCAACATAACGGGCATAATTGGATTCAGAAAAACAATGTCTAATATTATAAAATTAGAAAAGTATATGCAGCTATTTAAAAATTAAAAGTTGACTATCATTTGACAATGAAGTTGATTTTGAAAAAATATATAATTACCGTCATTTTATAGTATCTAAACAGCCATTGACTTTATTTTTTAGTTCATTCATATCGGTCAATAAATAACAGAGATTTTTATCGAACACACGGTATATCTAGGCGGCCTTGACAATAACATCAACTTTGTAATTAATTATGACAGCGCTTGTCATATAAGATTCGTGTGCGTTTTTGCTTTTTTAACATACAAAACGGCTGCAGAAAAAATATTTTACGTAACTCATCCAAAAGTGATTTTACTGGACTTGCAGTAGGAAACTTCCTACTCATCCCGTAAAATATCACTTTGTTCTTTTGTGATAAAAGTAGTCAAACCAGAGCCAGTAGCATCGGTAATGGGACAAAACGTTAAAAAAACCTCTCTGGTTTCCAACTGTCTTAAGATTGTGTTGAAGTTAACGAATCTAATAATTATACTAATTTGCTCTACATGTGAAATATCAGAAGTACAAGTAAAAAATATAGCTTTGGATTTTAAATAAACTTGAGACAACCTCACTTATTGAATAAATGTAATAAAGACGAAAAATAGCCCGAATATATGAATATTCAGCCTGTTCGTGACTGCAACATTAAGTCTTGGACTACAAACAAATAATTTATTGAAACAACTACTTCCCTGGCTAATGCCACGCCGGGCATGTAATCGAATGTGCTCTTTTCAATGAAAAAAAAATTGAAGATTAAACGACTTCCGGTTATAACGTATTTTAAATGTAATGCTGCATTTTTTATTACAAATTTTAATTCTACATAAAATTCTGTGAAAAAATCATTAAGTAGTATAATCTCCAAAGTTAAGCGTTTTCGAGATTTTTTCAAATTTACTGCTTTTTTATAATTCACAAATATACATCAATTACGCAAAATGTTATGGACCTTCAAGTAAAACGTGGTTCAACTCTCCCGTACTCTCCCTACATTCTGCACTGACTTTCATCTTTGTACCTATGTTTTTATTTTGGTATATTTATGATTTAATAATAATAATTTAAAATGTATATTTCATTTATTCTTGAAAATTGTATTCAAAATCCTATTAGCATTTGAAAATAAAAAACGAAAATGCAGATGAGAAAAATCCCATTTATTCCATCAAATCGGAGAAAGTTTCAACATTTTTAGATTAATATCGATTTCTACTTGATGTAGAGTTTGGTAGGATTTTAGAATACTTACTGTACGTCGACGGGCCGGTTCATGCATGCATTAATTTTGTTTACATCGCGTCGGATGTGTTTAGAGGTGGCTGAATGCGATGATGCAGTTTTGCGGAGGTTCGGGAGGTTCAGGAGGGCAGAGGAGGCGGAGAGTGGTGCAGCAGCGGTGTAATGGTGTGCAGCGACAGCCACATTTATCATCATCAACGTGCAGACGTCCGCTGGCAGCAGCGAGAGAGTGCCCCCTCGCCGTTCCCGCGTACGTTGGCCCCCAACGCGGGTCCCCATTCCCCCCTTTCCCCAACCACCCGATCCCCCGACCGGCCGATCTCCGCGCCGTGATAACAATGGCACAGCATCTGATGGATAATGATGCCAGACTACACTACACACACACACACACACTGACTGCACACGGGGCTAAAAAAATCCCCATTCGGAAAATCAAACTCGAGACTCGGCCTCAAACAATGCCACTTGAAATTTTATTCATGCCAGGATTATGAGGAAATTTTTCACTATTCAAGTATTTTACAAAAATATTATCTAGTTGTCCACCTGTCAATTATTATGAAAACTTCTATATGAGTTTATAACAGTCATGTGTCATCAATGGCAAATATAGATTGGCATCAATTTACCCATTGGGATATGGTTCTGACGAGGGTTACAGACGCGCAAGGGAAAACAACACTCATAATTTGGATACTAATAGTACTAAGTAAAGCTACTGAATATAATAATTTTTGTGATGAAGTTATTCAGAGACAATATTTATTATAGTTGAATCAACTGAAGTAATATTTTGCAGAATATAGTAATAGGTGTTCATTAAGTTTTTTAGTCCTTGGTGGCTGTAGAATCAAACATGAATGTCGGTTCTTACTTCACACAAAATCATTGAAAATCAAAATCATTTCCAGAGGAAGATTAAGACTAACGGGAACATCCCCAACTGATTTTCGAAATGAAACCCCGGTTTTTATTTTTGATTGCAGTAGTAAAGTATCTATACCTCAGGAAAAATCCTCGTGCATAACCGTTCCTTAGATTTTCTTTTGTACCGAGTGGCCCAAATTCTGTGTTTTTAAAAGGCTATCTGGGTAATCTTAGGAGTTAATCTGATATACACGTTATGACCTCTTCTTATGAAATAATAATAATAATAATAATAATAGCATTAACAGATCATGGGTAACTAATTTATAAGGAAACTAACCCAAGTGTTCCCCTCCGATTTTAATGCATTTTGGTGGATTTGTAGAGGGGACCAAAATATTTGATACGTATTTTTTTGTTTCGGCTAAAAAACATGTTTAGGGGTTGAACTCTTTCCTCGAAAATCAGCCATATTTTTGTTTTTTGCCTATAACTACTGAACAAATCATGATAGTGTAATTTTGTTAATGTAGAATATTTCAAACACCACCCACTGGCGCAAAAAAATGTATAAAAAAAGTTATAAAAGAGTTATACAACTTAATTTTCGTGTTTTATGCTAGTGAATATGAAACCTATTTTTAGTGGAAAAGTTTTATTTATATACAAGCCATAAATATGCATACTTTTTTTACAGTCCCGAAGTAGTCTATACAAACATTTTTTTTACACCAGTGGATAGGCTTAAAATTTTTGTACATTTACGAAATTACGCTGTTTAAATTGTTTGTTCAGTTATACCCAAAAATGGTGATGTGGCCATTATGTTACTTTCTCCGACTTGATGGTATCATTTATATTTACGCTTTCACGGTTTATTTTCAAATTAATTTATATTTTAAATTTACATCGAGCGTTTTGTAAACTCGGATGAAATTGACGTTTAAAACGTCAAAATTACGAAAGATGGAAAAACTATACTTTAAATTCAAAAACTCAGTTTACTCAAAAACTAAAGAGATTTAAAAAAAAACTTATTATTTATAAGTTCTTCATTTTGGTATTCTCTACTATTATTATTAACATAAATTTGCTGTAACTATTATAGTTTCATAATAAATATAAACCAAAAATGAAAAAAAAATTCTTTCTCAAATAACAATGATTTTATGAAAAATATTTTCTATTTTTTCACGCAACGTTTCCACAACTCTAATATTTTTATTCAACAATCACAATTCGCTTGAAAATTGATATTATTTTAATAAAACACCGCCTTCTCAGTTGCTTCTAATTTTTGCTTAATTTTATTTCGGCTTTTCGTATTTTTTTTTCTATATTTTCACGCAACGTTTCTACAACTCTAATATTTTTTTTTCAACAATCACAATTCGCTTGAAAATTGTCATATTTTCCAAAACCAAGGTTATTTTGATAAAACACCGCCTTCTCAGTTGCTTCTAATTTTTGCTTAATTTTATTTCGGCTTTTCATATTTTTTTTTCAATTTTTTCACGCAACGTTTCCACAACTCTAATTTTTTTTTCAACAATCACAATTCGCTTGAAAATTGTCATATTTTCCAAACCAAGGTTATTTTGGTAAAACACCGCCTTCTCAGTTGCTTCTAATTTTTGCTTAATTTTATTTCGGCTTTTCAAATTTTTCTCTCTATTTTTTCACGCAACGTTTCCACAACTCTAATGTTTTTTTTCAACAATCACAATTCGCTTTAAAATTGTCATATTTTCAAAAACCAATATTATTTTAATAAAACACCGCCTTCTCAGTTGCTTCTAATTTTTACTTAATTTTATTTCGGATTTTCATATTTTTTTTTACTTTCTTCGTTACGAAGTACGAGAAAGTATTGTGATCGTGTATTTTTTTCAAAAAATTTTTTCACGGCAATATCCGTTTTGGGGTCCTTAGATGCCATTTCAACAATTTCTGGAAAACAATTTTTTGTACCTGTGTGTGTGTGTGTGTCTGTGCGCGCTGTATCTCAAAAACTAATTAAACCATTGATATGAAACTTTGAACATACGTCTTATTTGATAATCTAAAGAACTAAAAAGCTTTTGGTAAGATTTCGTACACCAGAAGTGGGTGTTTACCTTAACTGTTTTTTTGTTTTTTGCCAATATTTTCTTAAATATGAAAAATATCACAAAAACATTTAAACAAACATTGAAAACAACAAAGAAATGAACATCTTTTGCTTAAAAACATTTTTAATAAAATCATTTTTATTCGAGAATTTTTTTTTTTTAATTTTTGGTTTATAATTATAAAACGATAATAGTTACAGCAAATTTATGTTAATAATAATTGTAGAGAATGCTAAAATGAACAACTTATAAAGAATAAGTTTTTTTCGAAATCCCTTTAGTTTTTGAGTAAACTGAGTTTTTGAATTTGAATTATAATGTTTCCATCTTTCATAATTTTGACGTTTTAAACGTCAGTCTCATCCAAGTTTATACAATAAAATATGATTTCAATTGAAAATAAACTATGAAAACGTAAATATAAATGGCTATGATTCCATCATAGTCGGAGAAAGTAACATAATGACAACATCACAATTTTTTTTTACTTTCTCCGTTACGCAGTACTAGAAAGTTTTGTGATCGTGAAAATGTTTTCAAAAATGTTTTTCGCGGAAATATCCGTTTTAGGATCACTAGATGGCAGTTCAACAATTTCTGGAAAAAAAAAATGTTTGTGCCTGTGTGTGTGTGTGTGTGTGTGTGTGTGTGTGTGTGTATCTCAAAAACTACTAGAGCAATTGATATTAAACTTTGAACATATGTCATATGCTTGATAGAAATTACCGTTGATTATAGTATCAATTTACAAGAGAAAGGTTTCCGAACTATACCTGGCCAGAAGATTTGCACGAACTGCGTGAGATTATTGGAAAAGCAAGAAAATGTTGTCGCACTTGGTCGAAGTGACAGTCAAGAATTCAACCCTCGGGAAATGCCTCAGCTCAGTCCAGATTCAGTGGTAAGAATTCGGCAACCTGCACTCCCCAAGAAAACGCACTAGATTTTTGTAAACAAATCACAGCAAAAACAATTGCTTACCGTACTCCCACTCGAAATGGCTCACAAGGATGTAGCTAATTGTTTCAACGTCTCGGAAAGGCTCGTTAGGGACTCTAGACAACTTAGGAGAGAAGGAGGAATATTCGCTATACCAAGAACGAGATTCGGAAAGCCACTTGAAAAATCCGTTGTCCAATGTGAGCAATTTTTATTTGGATGATATGGGCGCATATTCTAGGATAGCGGTTCTCAACCTGTGGTACATGTACCACTGATGGTACATTAAAGAACACCAGGTGGTACGCAAAATATAAGGTCCCTAACATAACTTTATTATTATTTCCTACTCAATTATGGCTAGGCGGACAAAGCAGACGCTCTTTAGCTGTCAGTGCTATTTAACCATAGCTATTATTCATTTAATGAGTAAATGCTTATTCGTATTTGATAGTACATTTTTGGTAGTTATAGCATTAGATTTATATGAGCGTTGTGTTTTTTTTTAATCTCGCTACTTAGTATGAAACCATATTTACTTAAGAGACATTTTGAATCCAAGCATGTCAATTTGAAAAATAAAACTGTTGACTATTTTAAGGTGAAATTAGTTGAACTAAAATCTTGTAAACAGGTAATGAAAGGTTTTGTTTGTGTTAATGACAAGTGCTTGCATGCAAGTTATCTTGTAAGTTTAAGAATTGCCAAAACTGGTAGTACTCATACTATTGGAGAAAATTTAATATTACCAACTGATAAAGATATTGTTTTAACATTATTTGATGAAAAGACAGCTAGTAAACTTGATAATATTCCTTTATCAAATGATTCTGTAAGAAGACATATTGACGAAATGGCAAATAATATAAAACAGATTTTTATTTGTAAGGTAAACCAAAGTCTCTATTTTGCACTACAATTAGATGAAAGTACAGACATAACGAACTTTGCTCAATTGTTAGTGTACATTCGATTCGTGGCGGAAAAAATGAGAATATTTTATTTTGCGAACCTTCTTCTGGTACTGGGAAAGAAATATTCAGGCTAATTGATAACTTCATGTCAGAAAAAAATATTCCTTGCAAAAAATGCATTGGTATGTGTACTGATCGAGCTCGAGCTTTAACTAGCAAACTTTCTGGTGTTTTATCTCAAATAGAAGCAGTTTCCCCTGTAGCTAAATTTACTCTTTGTAGTCAATGGCGGCTCGTGGAACATGTTGATGGTAGAGCCACTTATACACCTTTTTTTGAAGAAAGAGAGAACGATTTATCTTCCTAGACCAAAATAACTGGCGAAAAAGTGTTTTAAGAATTGATTAAAAACTCTTATTGAGCTTGAAACTACAGGCAGTGCCATGGCTCCTTGGCTCTACATAACAAGCCACCTCTGACCATGAACATTATGAAAAATTTGGACGGCCGTTGCCGGTAAACGAATAATCCAATTCGGATTCAATTAAAATTGGCGATTTTGACTTGAAAAAACCGTTTGCCCAAGAATTGCGTTTGAAATCGTGATTATGTAAACTATTTTATTTTATTATATTTTATTTTATCTTATGTAGTTTTTTTTTAATTTAGATTTAGTATACTGACGCTCACATCCGCCGCAAATATTATAATTCTGTATTGTTTGTAAATGGTGGCTTACGTGACTAAATAAATGATATGATATGATATGAAATGATTTCCTGAAGAAACCACTGGTTCGATTCAGGGTTTCTATATGCCGCAGAAAAGTTCCCTTCAAGTAGCTTTAGAAAATGAAAAAATCAACTTTTTTAATAATCATCGTAAACTTTCATGTAATACCGTTTTTTTCATCAAAAGAACAAGCTAAATTGATTGGCATTAAAAAATTTCATCCAGAAAAAATTGCAAAAAAAGTCACCATGAACATTATGGAAAATTTGGAAAAAGTCGATTTTTACAGTCTTTGAACGACCGTAGCGGCTAAACGAAGAATCCAAATCAAACACGGTTTTTAAATCTGTGCTCCTTGGGTGAAAATTAGCCGGATTGAATTAAAATTGGCGATTTTTAATTTTTGACGAAAACTTTTAAAACTACCCTTTTTACTTTTGCCCAAAAATTGCATTTAAAATGATTTCCTGAAGAAACCACTGGTTCGATTCAGGGTTTCTATACGTCACTGGAAAGACTCCTTCAAGACGCTTCAGAAAATGTACTTGCTTAACCACAAATGTCAATTTGAAGCCCGTGACGCGTCAAAACTCGAAAATGGAAAAAATCGAAAAATCAACTTTTTTTAATAATTATCATAGACTTTCATGTAATACATTTCTTTTAATCAGAAGAACGAGCTAAATCGATTGGAGTTACAAAATGTAATCTAAAAAAAATTGTAAAAAAGTTGGCAAGTCACCATGAACAGTGGCGGCTCGTGGAACAGGTGAATGTTTGCAATTTTGTGCCAAGACGTGGGAAGTGATCGTGAAACCCTATTATTACATTCCGAAGTTAGATAGCTGTCCAGAGGCCAGGTTTGAAATCGTCTTTTTGAACTTCGATTAGCTTTTCTATTGACTTCAAAATTTGAATTGGGAAAATGTTTTTTTGATGAATGTGGTTAGCGCATTTATCATATTTAGCTGATACTTTTGGAAGGTGGAACGATTTAAATTTAGGCTTACAAGGACCAAACGTCAATTTTTTTACCGTTAATTATAAAATAACTGCTACAAGGCTGAAAGACCTCTGGTCAATTGCCTGTTGAGGTAAAAGTCTATCTCTCTCACTCTCTTAAATAAATTTAAATTTTATTTTCAAGAAGATTTGGAAAATCAAAATTGGATCAGAAACCCTCTTCCTTCAAATATTCCAGAATATTTTTCACGTGAACAAAAAGAACAAATAATAGATATGTCAAGTGATTCCACTGTAATGGAAAACTTTAAGCAACCTTAAACAAAAAAACTCGGATTGAATTTTGGCTTCAACAAAGAACAGATTTTATAGCAAACATTGCTATTCAGTTTTGAATGCCCCTTTTTACTAGGGCTCGACATTTACTCCGTTTTTCGTTTAAACGTTTCAACGTGTAAACGTTTGCCGTATTTGTAACGAATAAAACACGTTTAGCTTAATAAAAGTTTACAACACGTTTAATCCGAATAAACGTTTACACGTTTAGCTTAATAAACTTTTACAATATGTTTAGCCTAATAAACGTTTACAAGACGTTTAGCTTAACAAACGTTTACAACCCATAAACTAGAAACGATTTCTCAAATTTTTATACTCCACTTGGGAGTCCAAAGGTAAGTTCTTGGCTTTTCGTAAGTTTCTCAACATTTTTACACATTCGGTTCAAACAGGAGCCATCTGGTCTATAGGGGGTTGGACCTTTCAAACTTCGGATGCCTACGTTTCGGACGGTTTCCAAAAAACTATTTATTTATGAAGGTGTCCTAAATAATAGTTTTTTTTTCCGCTACCGGAAATGTTTTAAAACATGGCTTGTGATAGAAACAAACGAACCTCGAAACAGATATTTGCAGGGTGGGTTATACGTTTCTATATGAAACGATTTTCGTAAACACGTTTAAACGAAGAAAACATGTTTAAGCGCAAATATCCATTTAAACGTATACACGTTTAAACGCAAATATCCATTTAAATGTATACACGTGTAAACGTGACTATCCGTTTAAACGCGAATATCCGTTTCAACGCTTAAAAACCGCTTGCTAACTAAGAACACGTTTATCCGTGTACACGTGTATCCGTGTATTAACGAGCCCTATTCTGTACGACGTATTTATGTGAAAAAGGTTTTTCACAAATGTTACATCTGAAGAATAAATACAGAACAAAATTAAAAATCGAACCAAATTTAAGATTAAAATTTACTGACAGAACCAGAAACAGAAAAAATTGTATCTGCGAAACAAATATTTTTTCTGCAGCCGTCCCGAAAATACAACTTTCGGCATGATTTATTAAATCGAAAGTACCACTTTACATAAACCGTACCGAAAGCAGTTATTTTCGGGACGATTTTGTTTCACTTTCGGAACGATTTTTTTACTTTCGGGACGCTTTTTGTTACTTTCGGGACGATTTTGCGTATATATGTAGGCGGCCTTGCAGAAAAAATATTGTACGTAACTCGTTCCAAAAGTAATTTTACGGGACTCGTAGGATTCCAGCTTCCTACTCGTCCCGTAAAATATCACTTTCGGAACTTGTTACGTAAATTACTATTATTTTTACTGTTTCTATGTTTTCTTTTTCTGTAAACTTTTAAATATATTTTATTTTAAATTTTAAGAATGTATTTTTTGTTGAATAAAAATATTAATAAAAAGTAAAGTTTTTTTTTCAAGTGCTGGTGGTACTATAGTTTAAGTGATTTCCTTATGGTGGTACGCGATAAACAGAAGGTTGAGATTAGCAAAAATGACTATGCTCAAAAGCGACTAATGCTGTGCAATTTACGGGAACTCTATGGCGAATTCAAGTCTGTGTTTCCGGAAGATAAAGTGGGAGTTCTGCGAGATGAGACCGAAACAATGCATTCTCCGTGGAGCTGGCGGAACTCATTGTATTTGCGTTTGTATCATTCACCAAAACTTCAAACTCTTGCTCAAAGTTTGTGGTCGTGATTCTTCGTGTACAGATTTCGTTCCACAAATCGTATGTGACGTTGAATCCAAAGATTGCATGTTTGGGATTTGCCAAGTATGCCGAAGGGATGCAACGTTTCCAGATGTCTTAGAGAAACTACTTTTTCCAAATGATCAGGGCGATGACGAAGAAGAAGGAGAAAAAGACGAGTACGAGTATAAATAATGGTTATCGATAGACAGAGCAACATTAGTCACTAAAAGAGCTCTCAAAAGTAAACTCGTGAATTTGGTAGAGACCAAGTTAAATCTTTTGTTACCTGATGCGTTCATTGCTAAACAGCAATCAAATTATCTAAAAGGCAAAAGGAGAGATCTTAGAAGGAATGAGGGGATTGTGCAATTAGATTTTAGCTAAAACTACATATTTAATATGTAGTGCAAGATGACATCGCTCAACGATATTGGAATCAGGAGGCCGAAACTGTGCACCCAGTAGTTATATTCTTGAATCATAACCAAACAGTAATTAATAAAAATATGTGATTTTTCACAAAGGACCTCAAACATGATGTCTCGATTGTCAAAGTATTCACCCGAATAATACTGAGCTACATTCAAGAAGAGTTTCCAGAAGTTACAGATTTCGAGTTCTTTAGCGATGGATGTGGAGGCCAGTATAAAAACTCGCCTTTTTACTAGAATGTGTGGAAACATTTTCAATCAATTTGAAGTGGAAGCCACATCACATGGAAAGTCGGTTTGTGATGGAATTGGGGGCATGATCAAACATCAAGTTGCTATTGCGAGTTTGAAACGACCCTATCAGAATCAAATCATGACGGTGAACGAGCTTCTTAAGTTTTGCCATGAAAACATAAAGTCTGTTTTCTGTGAACACCTCAGAGGAAATCGCGTTTGCTAGAGCGAGTGAGAAGGGGGAAGTCAAAACTATCCCGGACAAGAGAAGTTTTCATCAGTTTTGTGTTCATAATGAGCAAATCATTAAATGTAAACACACAAGCATGAACGAAAATTGGGAATTGGTTTTTGATTTGAAGGGGAGGGTGTTGAAACTTTGGAAAGCCAATATGTTGCTTTTCTATTCAATAACAAGTGGCATTTGGGACTCATAATGCACAGTAACGAAGACGATTTTGTGGCAGAAATTTCAGTTCTCAACTATAATTCGACCTCGAAAGTTTAATCCTTTTCAGGCTCACCTATTTGGCTGAGAATACAACTCATGGCCTACTAGAATGTATATTCAGCCAATCAGATGCAAGGAAATGCATAGCAGCATGTGTATCACCGCGATGATAAAAAACAAAAGTAGGGATGATATTTTATTATGGTCCTGTCAGAATTTTAAACCTCAAAATGAACATACTAAATTATTGGGATGCAGTTTCTAACAGTGAAATCAGGGAAATGGTGAAAAATACGACGCCCAGAAACACCGCGAGGAATAAAGAGTCGCAGTGCCGACAGTTTATGGAGTCTTTGTGCTGTAAGAAACTACAAGACGAACTAAAACATTGCAATATGTGAGTTGTCATCAAGATTATAAAAGGTTATTCGTTATATTCTCTCACTAAATATAACTCGTGGTACGATTAATAACCGATGATATTTAGTCGTTGAAACCGAAGCAGCACATTCAACTCGCGCTAGCGCTCGTTGAATCTGCAGCTCGGTTTCAACTCCAAAATATCATCGGTAATAATCATACCACTTGTTGTATTACGGCTGAGAATACAACTCATGGCCTACTAGAATGTATTTTGAGCCAATCAGATGCAAGGAAATGCATAGCAGCATGTGTATCACCGCGATGATAAAAAAACAAAAGTAGCGGTGATATTTTATTATGGTCCTGTCAGAATTTTAAACCTCAAAATGGACATACTAAATTATTGGGATGCAATTTCTAACAGTGAAATCAGTGAAATGGTGAAAAATACGACGCCCAGAAACACCGCGAGGAATAGTCACAGTGCCGACAGTTTACGGAGTCTTTGTGCTGCAAGAAACTCCAAGACGAATTAAAACATTGCAATATGTGAGTTGTCATCAAGATTATAAAAGGTTATTCGTTATATTCTCTCACTAAATATAACTCGTGGTACGATTAATAACCGATGATATTTAGTCGTTGAAACCGAAGCAGCACATTCAACTCGCGCTAGCGCTCGTTGAATCTGCAGCTCGGTTTCAACTCCAAAATATCATCGGTAATAATCATACCACTTATTGTATTACGGCTGACTATACCATTTTCGCATGTCATGTGTGAGGTTAAGCTCACTGAAAAAAAAGAAATCGGTGAAAACTTTCACTCTTAATAAATCTCAAGCACAACAAAATCAAGGACATTTGAACAAATTCAGTGTTGAACAGGTGGACACATAAAATAATTTTTATCATTAAAAGAATCAATAAAGTTTTATTACTTTTCTGGTTTTCCCCCATTTATTTTCACATGCTTTCAGGTGGTTTTCTAGTCTTTCTGAGAAAATTTCTACTGGCAATATACGTATTACTGAATTTTTTGCTTTAAATTAGGAGAATAGCTAAACTGGAGTAAATACGCCACGAATCAGACGAGTAACGTTCCCTTAACACCAAAGTATTAGTAGGGAGCACAAAAAATGGCAAATGGGAAGTTCGGATACATAGGGTTGAACACGGAAATATGTGTATTTTCACGAAAAACCCCAGTTTTTTACATTTTTTATTATCTAAAACGCAAATATACACCAATATATTTCCCCCCCTGAAAATACTCAAGAAATTTAAAAAAATGATACTTTTTAGATATCGCTGTTTGAAAAAAAAACAGTTTGGATGATTTTGTCGACCGAGGAAGCATGCAGTCAAAATTCTGACGGCGGGAATGGATGCCTCGGAAAATTCTGCATTGATTTGCTATTTTCTAAATATTTTCCAACTGAAATTCTCGCTCCGGCAGTCTACGAACGAGAATTTATCATCGTCGGCAAAAAAATTGAAAAATCACAAAATTGTAGGTAATTCGGAAATAGTGCAACATCCCGGGCTGAAAATTTGGGTTTTTCCATATTTTGGTGTCCCGAACACGACCCGATACTTCCGGTGGTGATGAATCTCCCATAAATTTTTTTTGAAATATTAATTGGAGATTCTTGTTCACAATTTTAAAATAACAATTTTTATTAACTATTCCTGAAGGCGATGAAACTTCCGCGGTTGAAACCTATGATTTTACCCTACGATAGAAGCGAGGGTTTTTAAAATTTTGTCTGCAATGTGACAGTTCTCGGGAATGGCTCTATTCTGCGAGCGCAAACGCCTACTTTTCTAGGCGATTAAAAAAAAACTCGTGTCTATTTTGAGCGTAACGTCCATTTGTCACTTTCGAGAAATTGCTTTTCTATCAAGTGACAATTGCTAACTTTGCGTTCTTAATAGACAAATAGCTAATAATTATAATGTGCCCAAAATAATTATCTCCCAGCAAACACTACTTTCAATATTAGTAATTAAAACATTTTCAGTTTATGTGTTGACAGTAATTAAAATAATTCTATATCTGGCTTAGTTTAACGAATGAGTAGCTAACACCTACATATTTTCCCAAGGGTAGCTTTGGTTTCTATACATTTTTAATTCATCCACCTGTTCACGTACTTCGCTGCCTCCCTTTGATTCCCAACGTAAGGGTTGAAGATTGTAAAAAAAAAAACAGAAGGTAGCCGTGTCCGTGATAGGTCCATCAATTATTCCTCCCGGATTAATATGTAGATTAGTTTGATGGAATGCGCCTTTAAAATCTCATTATAATAACGTGTATAATTTTTTCCACATTGGCCACATCCAGGGACGGTGAGGCTGAGAGGAGCACCTGCCGTGCAGCGTGAGAATTGCGGCCGCTGCTCGTCCTAGCCGGGGGTTGTCGGTATCCACATCCTTAGCGTGCCCTTCAAAATCACGAGACTTGTGTACACGAATATCTACCTTAAAATTAACAAACATAAATCATCCAAAATGTTTCATAATTAACAGTAAATGAATAATAAAACAAAAACGGAAATATTGATTAAATTAATTAATCAAAACCCTGGTTTCTGTTTAACTGTTTGGATTATGGGTTACAACCCACACCTCCCTTTGTTTAAGTTTTTACCTAAGCTAGAAACACTCTTTTTAATAGTTTCTAAAACTCTCACAATCTCATAGAGTCATAATAGTATATTATTAAACGAGTGAGAAAGTTGGCCATTTCCACGAAAGTGGAGTTTTATGTTGTAATTCACCCAAAATTCACCCGAGTGGCAATGGCCAACTTACTCATGAGTTTAAACTATATTTTTTCGAATCATATTAAATATTTACCAAAAAAAATTCTGTTTATATTAAATTATGACGAAGAATTTTTCTCATATTTGGAAATTGCGGCAGTCCGCTGACAAAATTATAATGTTTAAGAATTCGTGTTTTCAGAAACAAATGGTAACCGTAGTAACAAAACAAACATAGTAGAGCACAGGCTGCTACTCAAAAGCGGCGCTCACACGTACGCGCAATCCCACACGCTTGGACTGGCCACAGTTTTGGCATTCAGACACTAGAATTTGTCCTGCACGGCCTGTGTAAGTAAAGCGCGGCTAGAACGGTGTTTTAAGAACCCGCGAAAGAGTGTATATGTGAACGTACCTAAACACTAATCTGTTGAGAAGATTGGCCACTTCTCGAACATCGGGCGGCGCAGCGTACACATCTCTACATCGTCCTCTTGTTTTCATTTCGTTAAATCGCTACAGTCCGCTGGAGAGATTATGGCGTTTATGAATACGTGTTTACACAAACAAGAGGTAACCATAGTAGCAACTGAACTGTTGAGAAAGAAAAAAAAACATTTCATAAGGCATCACCAGTGGAGAAAATGATTCGGCCGAGTATTGGACAGGTTTCTCAATCAAAAACGATTCAACCAACAGTCCTCTTTATTAACTTAAACTTCAACGATAATTCCTGTTTCTTAGTAGTCATATATGTCCAGCAGCAAAAATTATTTGACGGATGACTTCAGTAAATCAAACAGAAGTTTGTAGGTTATGTTAAAATTATTACGACGGGTAGTCCTATCCCCCAATCCAACCACTGAAACATAATCCAGAGTTTCTGTAGCAGTGTTTTTTCTATTTTTCCCATTTTGATAAATGGGCCGATATGGAAATTGAAAAATTTAAATTCAGGTCAGAATTTTTAGAAATTTAGAAAATGGTATTTGCTGATTTTTACAAAATAGTGCACGGCCTATAAAGCATTAATTTTGAGTAGCTTTAAACAGTTTTCAGTATTTGTCAGTTTTTCTAATTTTCTTCAACTTAACAAATCTCTGATAATTAATTATCTTAAAACGTAGACACAGGGCGTTTGCTTGTCTTTTAATAAAAATTGTGTTTAATCTCTCCGAGAATAAGGGCACTTTTGTGTACGTTTAAAAAAAGCCGTGTAAATTCTAAACGAAACAGAATTAGTGTACACCCTCACCCAGTGGCGGCTCGTGGAACATGTTGATGGTAGAGCCACTTATACAATATACTCCCCTTCCCCCGTCCTTCTTTGAAGAAAGAAAGAACGATTTATCTTCTTAAATTCTTGCTGAGTAGTGCCATGGCTCCTTGGCTCTATATAACGAGCCGCTCATGCTTTGGCAGTAAAATATATTGACAGTAAAATATAGAACGTTCGACAGCTGAAAAATACAATTTTTGACAATTCAAAAATGTCGAAAAAAAACTATTTTTACAGGCTGAAAATAGCATATTTGGTATCTGAAGAATAGCATTTTCTTCAACTGTAAAATACAACTTGAGACAGTACATACAAATACTATTTTCAACAGCTGGGGATTACCATTATTGACAGCCGAAAAATACCATTCCCGACAGCTGAAACATACCGTTATTGGCAGCTAAAAGATACCATTTTTGACAACAACAAAAAAAAAACAATTTTTAACAACAAAATATACCAGTTTTAACAGCTGAAAAATGCCATTTTTGACAGTTAAAAAAATGTCAAAAAATGCTGCTTCTGATAGCTGAAAAATACCAGTTATATAGGTGGGAAATGCCATTTTTGGCAGCTGAAAAATATAATATTTGACAGCTGAAAAATGATATTTTTTGACAGCTGAATAATACAACTCTTAATAGCTGAAAAATACCATGCTTCATAACAGCAACACACTATTATTGACAACTGTATCATACCATTATTGTCGGCTAAAAAATACAATTTTTGAAAGCTGAAAAATGCCATTTTTGACAATTAAAAAAATGTCGAAAAATGCTGCTTTTGATAGCTGAAAAATACCATTTTTATAGGTGGGTAATACCATTGTTGACAGCTGAAAAATATCATTTTTGACAGCTGAAAAATATAATATTTGAAAGCTGAAAAATATCATTTTTGACAGCTGAAAATATCGTTTTTGGCAGCTGAAAATATCGTTTCTGACAACTAAAAAATATAATTTTTGACAGCTGAAAAATATCATTTTTGACAGTTGAATAACACACTTCTTAACAGCTGAAAAATGCCATTTTTAACAGCTAAAACATATAATTCTTAACAGCTGCAACAAACCATTATTGACAACTGTACCATACCATTATTTTCAGCTAAAAAATAAAATTTTGACAATACAAAAATGACCAGAAATGCTGCCTTTGATAGCTAAAAAATACCATTTTTATAGGTGAGAAATACCTTTTTTAACAGCTGAAAAATATTATTTTTGACAACAGAAAAATATCATTTTCGACAGTTGAATAATATATTTCTTAATAGCTGAAACTACCATTTTTAACAGCTGAAAAATACCATTTTTGACAACTGCAACAAACCATTTTTGACAACTATAACATACCATTATTGTCAGCTAGAAAATATAATTTTTGACAGCTGTAAATTGACAATTAAAAAATGTCAAAAAATGCTACTTTTAATAGCTGAACAATACCATTTTTATAGGTGAGAAATACCTTTTTGACAGGTGAATAGTACCATTTTTGACAACTGAAAAATATTATGTTTAACAGTTGAATAATACTCTTCTCAACAGTTCAAAAATACCATTTTTAACAGTTGAAAAACACCATTCTTGACAACTGCAACAAACCGTTAATGACAACTGTAACAAACTATTATTGTTAGCTAAAAAATACAATTTTTGACAACACAAAATACAAGTTTTGGCAGCTGAAAAATGCCATTTTTGACAATTAAGAAAAATGTAAAAATGCTGCTTTTGATAGCTGAAAAATAACATTTTTATAGGTGGGAAATCGCATTTTTGACAGCTGAAAAATATCATTTTTGACAGTTGAATAATACACTTCTTAACAGCTGAAAACTACCATTTTCAACAGCTGAAAAATACCAATGTTAACAATGCAACAAACCATTGTTGACAGCTGTAACATATCATTATTGCCTGCTAAAAAATACAATTTTTGACTACAAAAAGATAATTTTTTCATAACTGAAAATTGCCATTTTTGACAATTGAAAAAATGTCTGTTTTTGATAGCTGAAAAATAACATTTTAATAGATGAGAAATACCTTTTTTGACATTAAAAAACATTTTTGATAACTGAAAAATATTTGACATTTGAATAATACACTTCTTAACAGCTGATAAATGTCACTCTTGACAATTACAACAAACCATTATTGACAACTGTAACAAACTATTTTTGTCAGCTAAAAAATATAATTTTTGTCAACAAAAAGTACAATTTTTGAAAGCTGAAAAATGTCATTTTAGACAAATAAAAAATGTCCAAAAATACTTTTTTTTGATAGCTGAAAAAATCCATTATAATAGGTGAGAAATGCATTTTTTAACAGCTGAAAAATAACATTTTTGACAACTGAAAAATATAATTTTCGACAGTTGAACAATACATTTCTTAACAGCTGAAAACTACAATTTTTAACAGCTGAAACATACCATTCTTGACAACTGCAACAAACCATTAATGTTGGCTAAAAATACAATTCTCTATAACAAAAAGTTCCATTTTTGCAGCTAAAAAATGCCATTAAAAAATCGAAAAATGCTGCTTTTGACAGCTGAATAATTTCTTAACAGGTAAAACTATCATTCTTGACAACTGCAACAAACCATTATTAACAATTTCAACACACCATTACTGTCAGCTAAAAAATACAATTTTTGACAACAAAAGAAAGAAAGAACTGTAGGGTTACTGCCTTGATCCTGAGACTTTCTTTGCTCCAAGTAACTCTGCAGAACTATTTATCTTCCTAGACCAAAGTAATTGGCGGAAAAGTGTTTTAAGAATTAATTAAAAATTCTTGCTGAAACTACAGATAGTGCCATGGCCCCTTGGCTCTATATAACGAGCCGCCCCTGCCCTCATCCTCAATTCAGAAATATTTACACATAAACACTCCACAATTCAATTTTTATGTTAAACATCTACCAAATTGCCTTAAAAATAGAAAATCAATTGCAATAAATTTCAGAGTTAAAATTTTCTCAAAACAAATTATTTTTTATTTTCGTATAAAAATCTGCAAACATACTTGACCTAAGTTTGGAAATGTTTAATGTTGTTAGCTTCAGTTAGGTGGTTACACATTTTATATATAAAACCAATTAAAGCAAACTCAAAACTTTTTAAATTTTCTCAAAACTGATTGTACTTCTTGATTCCATAAGAATTTTCCAAAGCTTCATCCATAGATGTTGAAATAATTACACACCTAGAGACGGGTAGACGGTGGTAAAACGCTTAATCGAACAATTCAGGTGACTGGACGGGTTATACCCCATACTGTACTGATGACGACTAAGAGTCCGAAACCGGTCTTTAGTTTGTCGTCTGATGGGGAAACAATAATTGATGAATTGCTCGGCTGTTTCAATCCTGAAAGTCGCCGAAACGATTTCTAGTTTTCATTGCGGCATACCGTATTTTAAATTTAACAATAAGCCAAAAAAATAAAAAAAATTAAATTTATGTTTTTAATCAAGGATAATTATGTATTAGCAGTTTTGCATTATTTTTGATTTTAGAATTTTTATAAATAAAAAATTAAGGGTAAACGCCCACAACCGGTTTATATAAGAACGAAATACTTAACGTCGCGTCGGTGGATTACTTTATAAGTTTTAGTTCTTTTGTTTACAACTCCCTAGTAAAAGTGCATTTACCTGCTGCTGTCACCAGCATCGTTAACCGAAATGCATGCCTTAAATACCGTTCTGGTTAGGAAACAAAGAGTTCTAGACACGTTTATCGATTTTTCTGGTCCATCGATGGCCAGACAGTTTCCATAAATTTTCCAGCGCTCCTTCGGCATCCGTGCGAAAAACCGCCCCCGCTGTCATTTTTCCCAGTCGATCCGTGTGATGCCGCCTGCCGGTTGATTAAGGCGCCCGCATGCATCCCCTCCCCCTCGCCGTTCCGCCGCCCCCTCACCCTAGGTACGTCGGCGTGCATTCATCTGCATTAACACCTGCAGCTACACGTCGCATTTTTTTACGGTCTAAACGCCGCGGGCCTCGAATACAGGATTTGCCTGCCCCGCCGACCGTCCTGCAACCGGCAACCAGCAACCGTCCACTGTCTGGCTGTTGCGGTTGCTACCTTCAAAGGGCCATTATCTCGCTCCGATGGAGGACCGCCCGTGCGACCGAAAAATATTCGCCGGGGCCTCTCGCTCTCTTAAATGATTTATTTTTTGGCCTGCACACGCCCGGTATCCAAAAATAAAGTTCTTTTCGAGCAAATAGAACTGCTGTAGTACATTAGTGGTCCATTAGCGGAGATTTTGAAATTAATTGAATTCACGGCCGAAATTAAACTGCTTAACGACTTGACACATGTGGAAATTAATTAAGAAATTTGGACGAAATACTTTTTCATAACACCTTAATTATGGATTACCACGCAGTAACATTATCTTGATGTTTAAAATTTTTATGCAACCCAATTTACGTCTCTGGCTAGTCATTCAAATGCGATTGTACTGACAAAATTAATTAAGAAATTTAAACTGAAAATTAAAAATAATAACAATTCACCAACCTGCGAAAATCTTCAAATGCTCCTCCTAGTTCAGATGTTTAAAAAATTAAAAGAAAAATCTTCAAAAATACATATCTCTATTGAAAATTGTTGAATTTAAAAAAAAAACCAAATTGATTTTGGATAAGTGGTACTTCAGTCATTGAGGATAATTATTGATAGAATTTTTCCTGCATGTTTTATATTTTCTTATGCGATGTTTTTGTTAAAGTGCTCAAAAAATTAAAATTAAAATTTTCAAAAATCCATATCTTTATTGAAAATTGTTGAATTTACAAAAACCAAATTGGCTTTGAGTAACTGATACTTCGACCATTCAGGATGTTTTTTATGGAATTTTTCCTGCGTTTTTTATATTTTTTTCAAAAAATTAAAACATCAATTTTCAAAAATTTATATCTCTATTGAAAATTAATGAATTTACAAAAACCAAATTGATTCTGAATAAGCGATACTTCGGCCATTGAGGATGATTTTTTATGGAATTTTTTCTCCGTTTTTTATATTTTTTTCTGCGAGGTTTTTGTTCAGGTGCCCAAAAAATAAAACAAAAATTTTCAAAAATCCATATTTCTGTTGAAAATTTTTGAATGTATAAAAACAAATTGATTCTGCATAAGCGATATTTCGACCATTGAGGACTAGTTTTTATGAAATTTTTCCTGCCCTTTTTTATATTTTTTTCTGTGGTGTTTTTGTTCAGGTGCTCAAAAAAATAAAACAAAATTTTTCAAAAACCCATATCTGTTAAAAATTGTTGAGTTTACAAAAACCCAATTGATTCTGAATAAGCGATACTTCGACCATTGAGGACTATTTTTTATGGAATTTTTCCTGCGTTTTTTATATTTTTTCTGCGATGTTTTTGTTCAGGTGCTCAAAAAATTAAAACAAACATTTTAAAAAATCCATATCTCTATTGAAAATTAATGAATTTACAAAAACCAAATCGATTTTGAATAAGCGATACTTCGGACATTGAGGATGATTTTTTATTGAATTTTTCCTGCGTTTTTTATATTTTTTTCTGCGAAGTTTTTGTTCAGGTGCTCAAAAAATTAAAACAAATAATTTTCAAAAATCCATATCTCTATTAAAAATTGTTGAATTTACAAAAAACAAATTTATTATGAATAAGCGATACTTCGACCATTGAGAATGATTTTTTATGGAATTTTTCCTGCGTTTTTTGTATTTTTTTCTGCGAAGTTTTTGTTCAGGTGCTCAAAAAATTAAAACAAAAACTTTCAAAAATCCATATCTCTATTAAAAATTAATAAATTTACAAAAACCAAATTGATTTTGAATGAGCGATACTTCGGCCATTGAGGATGATTTTTTTATGGAATTTTTCCTGCGTTTTTTATTTTTTTTTCTGCGATGTTTTTGTTCAGGTGCTCAAAAAATTAAAACAAATATTTTCAAAAAACCATATCTCCATTGAAAATTAATGAATTTACAAAAACCAAATTGATTTTCAATAAGCGATACTTCGGCCATTGAGAATGATTTTTTATGGAATTTTTCCTGCGTTTTTTATATTTTTTTCTGCGAAGTTTTTGTTCAGGTGCTCAAAAAATTAAAACAAAAATTTTCAAAAATCCTTATCTCTATTGAAAATTGTTGAATTTACAAAAAACAAATTGATTCTGAATAAGCGATACTTCGACCGCTAAGGACGATTTTTTATGGATTTTTTTTTTGTTCAGGTGCTCAAAAAATTAAAACAAACATTTTCAAAAATCCATATCTCTATTCAAAATTAATGAATTTACAAAAACCAAATCGATTTTGAGAGAGAGAGAACATCTTTATTCAGACAAAACATTGAATATTTACAAATATTAAAAAGAGAAACATTTAAGTGTGGGTGTTAGTATGTCCGTTTGGGCTATCGACCATCGGTCTTTCTGCCCTGTCTTGAATCTAATTTATGAAAAATAAAAAAAATAAATTGCTAGCTAGCTGAACTGTCTACATGATTCGAATTAATGAATTGATGTAATGTGACTGAATGGTGTTTATATTTAGGTGGGATGTTAGGGTTTCGGGGAATGCAGAATTTGTTAAGTAGGGTTAGGTTAAAGGGGTTGTTGGCAAATTTTATACCAAGGCTATGTATACGCTGGGCTATAGGTGTGACTTGGGTGGTTTGATAAAGAAGTTCGTTCGAGGGATTGTGGAGTGGATTGATGGCATGTCTTAATTTGGTGAGGGTTAGTAGGGCTGACCTTTCGGCGACGCTGAAGTGGCGGAGAGTGGAACGACGGATTTGGTTAAAGAGGATTGCACCGTAGTCTATAAGAGGCCGACATATCGACTTGTATATATTGACGGCTGTTAGGGTTGATATGCCTTGATTTTTATAAGTCAAAGATCGAAAATGTCGGGATCTAGTTTTGACTTGGTTTTTTATAGAAAGTGCATGGGGTGAGAAGGAGAGTTTGGAGTCGAATAGGATGCCTAGGTATTTACAAGTGGAGGTGGAATGAATTATGGTATTGTTAATATTGATAGAGGGGGAGTGAGGTGTGATTTTATGGTAGGGAATAAATAGTTTTGATTTGGAAGGGTTGACTTTCATACGCCACTTGGGGCACCAGGATTGAATAGCGTCGAATGAGGATTGGAGGGATAAGTGGGCAACTTGGAGCGTAGGGGCATGGGTGACAAGAGCGGTGTCATCGGCGAAAAGTAGGGAATATTGCGTTGGATTAAAATACATGGGATTGGGATTATATAAGAGAACCTTGAGGTACACCTTGTAGGATTTGGAATGAGTCGGAAAGGGTTTGTCTGATTCTAACCTGGCATGGCCTATTGGAGAGGAAGTTATGGATGAGTATGATTAAATGACGTGGGATATTCATGAGGAATAATTTATACAGGAGGCCAATATGCCAAACCGAATCAAAAGCTTTCTGAATGTCCAGAAACAGTATTGTTGACTTATGTCATCGATTTTGAATAAACGATACTTCGGGCATTGAGGATGATTTTTTATGGAATTTTTCCTGCGTTTTTTATATTTTTTTCTGCGAAGTTTTTGTTCAGGTGCTCAAAAAATTAAAACAAACATTTTCAAAAATCCATATCTCTATTAAAAATTAATGAATTTACAAAAACCGAATTGATTTTGAATAAGCGATTCTTCGGGCATTGAGGATGATTTTTTATGGAATTTTTCCTGGGTTTTTTATATTTTTTTCTGCGAAGTTTTTGTTCAGGTGCTCAAGAAATTAAAACAAAAATTTTCTAAACTCCATATCTCTGTTGAAAATTGTTGAATTTACAAAAAACAAATTGATTCTGAATAAGCGATACTTCGACCATTTGGAATGATTTTTATTGAATTTTTCCTGCGTTTTTTATATTTTTTTCTGCGAGGTTTTTGTTCAGGTGCTCAAAAAATTAAAACAAAAATTTTCAAAAATCCATATCTCTGTTGAAAATTGTTGAATTTGCAAAAACCAAATTGATTGTGAATAAGCGATAAAAAAATCATTCTCAATGGTCGAAGTATCGCTTCTTCGACCATTGAGAATGATTTTTTTATGGAATTTTTCCTACCTTTTTTCATATTTTTTTCTGTGATGCTTTTGTTCAGGTGCTCAAAAAATTAAAACAAAAACTTTAAAAAATCCATATCTCTATTGAAAATTGTTGAATTTACAAAAAACAAATTGATTCTGAATAAGCGATACTTCGGGCATTGAGGATGATTTTTTATGGAATTTTTCCTGCGTTTTTTATTTTTTTTCTGCGAAGTTTTTGTTCAGGTGCTCAAGAAATTAAAACAAACATTTTCAAAACTCCATGTCTCTGTTGAAAATTGTTGAATTTACAAAAAACAAATTGATTCTGAATAAGCGATACTTCGACCATTGAGGACGATTTTTTTATGAAATGTTTCCTACCTTTTTTACTTTCTCCGTTACGAAGTACGAGAAAGTATTGTGATCGTGATTTTTTTTCAAAATTTTTTTTTACGGAAATATCCGTTTTAGGGCCCCTAGATGCCATTTCATCAATTTCTGGAAAAAAAATTGTGTCTGCGTGTGTGTGTGTGTGTGTGTGTGTGTGTGTGTGTGTGTGTGTGTGTGTGTGTGTGTGTGTGTCTGTCTGTCTGTGCGCGCTGTATCTCAAAAACTAATAAAGCAATTGATATGAAACTTTGAACATCCATCTTATTTGATAATCTAAAGAACTGAAAAGCTTTTGGTAAAATTTCGTACACCGGAAGTGGGCGTTTACCTTAACTGTTTTTTGTTTTTTGCCAATATTTTCTTAAATATGAAAAATATCACAAAAACATTTAAACAAACTTTGAAGACAACAAAGAAATGAACATCTTTTGCTTTAAAACATTTTTCATAAAATCATTTTTAATCGAGAAAAAAAAAAAAATTTTTTTTAATTTTTGGTTTATAATTATAAAACGATAATAGTTACAGCAAATTTATATTAATAATAATTGTAGAGAATGCTAAAATGAACAACTTATAAAGGATACGTTTTTTTCAAATCCCTTTAGTTTTTGAGTAAACTGAGTTTTTGAATTTGAAGTATAATTTTGACGTTTTAAACGTCAGTTTCATCCGAGTTTACACAACGCTCGATGTACATTTAAAATATGATTTCAATTAAAAATTAACCGTGAAAATGTAAATATAGATGTTACCATCAAGTCGGAGAAAGTAATATGATGGCCACATCACCATTTTTTATTTTTTTTTCCTGTGATGATTTTGTTCAGGTGCTCAAAAAATTAAAACAAAAACTTTCAAAAATCCATATCTCTATTGAAAATTGTTGAATTTACAAAAAACAAATTGATTATGAATAAGCGATACTTCGACCATTGAGGACGATTTTCTATGAAAATTTTCCTGCGTTTTTTATATTTCGTTCTGTGGTGTTTTTGTTCGGGTGCTCAAAAAATTTAAACAAAAATTTTCAAAAATCTATATCTCTATTGAAAATTGTTGTATTTTCTAAAACCAAATTGATTCTGAATAAGCAATACTTCGACCACTGAGAATGATTTTTTATGGATTTTGTCCTGCGTTTTTATATTTTTTCTGCCATGTTTTTTTTTTCAGGTGCTCAAAAAATTAAAACAAATATTTTCAAAAATCCATATCTCTTTTAAAAATTAATGAATTTACAAAAACCAAATTGATTTTGAATAAGCGATTCTTCGGGCATTGAGGATGATTTTTTATGGAATTTTTCCTGCGTTTTTTATATTTTTTTCTGCGAAGTTTTTGTTCAGGTGCTCAAGAAATTAAAACAAAAATTTTCTAAACTCCATATCTCTGTTGAAAATTGTTGAATTTACAAAAAACAAATTGATTTAAGCGATACTTCGACCACTGAGAATGATTTTTTTATGGATTTTTTCCTACCTTTTTTTATATTTTTTTTCTGTGATGCTTTTGTTCAGGTGCTCAAGAAATTAAAACAAAAATTTTCAAAACTCCATTACTCTGTTGAAAATTGTTGAATTTACAAAAAACAAATTGATTCTGAATAAGCGATACTTCGACCATTGAGGACGATTTTTTTATGAAATGTTTCCTACCTTTTTTATTTTTTTTCCTGTGATGCTTTTGTTCAGGTGCTCAAAAAATTAAAACAAAAACTTTCAAAAATCCATATCTCTATTGAAAATTGTTGAATTTACAAAAAACAAATTGATTATGAATAAGCGATACTTCGACCATTGAGGACGATTTTCTATGAAAATTTTCCTGCGTTTTTTATATTTCTTTCTGTGATGTTTTTGTTCAGGTGCTCAAAAAATTTAAACAAAAATTTTCAAAAATCTATATCTGTATTGAAAATTGTTGTATTTTCAAAAACCAAATTGATTTTGAATAAGAGATACTTCGACCATTTGGAATGATTTTTATTGAATTTTTCCTGCGTTTTTTATATTTTTTTCTGCGAGGTTTTTGTTCAGGTGCTCAAAAAATTAAAACAAAAATTTTCAAAAATCCATATCTCTGTTGAAAATTGTTGAATTTGCAAAAACCAAATTGATTGTGAATAAGCGATCCTTCGACCATTGGGAATGATTTTTTTTATGGAATTTTTCCTGCGTTTTTTATAGTTTTTTCTGCGATGTTTTTGTTCCGGTGCTCAAAAAATTAAAACAAAAAAATTCAAAAATCCTTATCTGTATTGAAAATTGTTGAATTTACAAAAAACCATTGAGGACGATTTTTAATGAAGTTTTTACTGCCTTTTTTTATATTTTTTCTGTGATGTTTTTGTTCAGGTGCTCAAAAAATTAAAATTAAATTTTTCAAAAATCCATATCTCTATTGAAAATTGTTGAATTTACAAAAAACAAATTGATTCTGAATAAGCGATACTTCGACCATTGAGGACGATTTTTCATGAAATTTTTCCCGCGTTTTTTATATTTTTTCTGTGATTTTTTTGTTCAGGTGCTCAAAAAATTAAAAACAAAATTTTTCAAAATTTTTTATCTCTATTAAAAATTATCGAATTTACAAAAACAAAATTGATTTTGAATAAGCGATACTTCGAATATTGAGGATGATTTTTTATGGAATTTTTCCTTCGTTGTTTTTTTTATATTTTTGTCTGCGATGTTTTTGTGATCGTAGTCACCGTTTAAAATCACTGATATTAGAAAGTAGCAATTACAGGTAGCAACGTGATTCAAAAGTAGGAGTTTTGCCCATCTCTACTGCCTAGTCATTCAAATGCGATTATACTGCCAAAATTAATTAAGAAATTTAAACGAAATACTTTATCACATTACTTTAATTGCGGATTACCAGTATGCAACCCAATTTACATCTCTGTCTAGTCATTCAAATACAAGTGTACTGCCAATTTCAGGAAATAATTGAAAGAATAATATGAATGTTGGAGACGTTTACTTCGGAGTTGATTGTAATTTTGAGTAAACACACATAATCTTAAAATAGTATAATGTTTTTTTAACGCCATCTAGTCGTCCCTAGTGTCAAATACATACGTAATAGTATATTACGTAACAAGAGTTGTAAATAGCAAATTACGCGCAAGTGAAAAAATTGCGTACGAGCCGCGTAGCGGCGAGTAACGCAATTTCACGAGCGCGTAATTGCTTTACAACTCGCGTTATGTAGTATACTTTATCTACGACCACTCTCACCTTAATTTATATAAGAGAATGTGCGGAATAGCGAAGTGACAGCTTTGGGGTGCGTGATGTGACGTTTAACAATCGCGGACTACTATATTTAATAAAAACGAACAAACGCGCAACTCTCAACCAATCAAAAGTTCGTAAACGAAACTCACTAGTACCTTTAATTTACAAGCGGGCTCTAACATATGTGGGTGTTTTGGTGTATTTACGCAGTACGCGCATTGTACGATAATGGGCATTTACAGTAGTGGTCGTAGATAAAAGATAATAGCTATTTATGTAACAAGTCCACATTGCGTGTGCATTTGCTGCCACACTAATGTCATTCATTGTAAATTTCATAGGTTAAACAATCTAACTCGCACAATAAACGTCCAAACCTTGCAAACTTCTTCAGGAGTAAGTGTAATGAATAATAGTAAGTACTATCGCTATAAACCACTATCATAGTTGATCTCTCTTTTGCATGAGTAATTTGCATTGTATTTATTAGGTATCCCAACCAAAATTAAAATCTGTCATTTCTGACACTGACATAAGAGTCCAATTTACTTTGTCAATTATGGGACTAGTACGAAATGGCGTATATTTTGGCCTAAAAATAAACCCACAAAGTTACTATTTTCGTACAGTCGAACATAAAACCATTTCTGACCACCAATCACCTTAAATATTTTTAAAAACAAATAGAAGTTTCGCCTACTATTCTTGGCCAGAAATCGTTCAATCTCCGCCATATGTGTTTGGTACTAGGAAAACCCCATTCTAATAATTGTTGCACTGCGCCAGTAGCCAGAAACTGGTTTACAGTTGTCGTTGATAGAAAACAATAACCTTGTTATGCCACTATATTTATAAACTATAGTCAAACTGAGTTAAATTTTTCAAACTGCAGCTGCAGCTTGAGTACTAGAAAATCCTTTATTTTCAATCTGCAATGCACTATTTACATTCGTATATTCCAATTAAATCAGCCTCGCGTTCATAAAATATACAATTTTAATGAAGAAATCCAAAGTGCATCCTAATTAACGAGTCGATGCGAATCGACGTTAATCAGGCATCGCTGCAGATGGTGGTCGAAAAAAGGCAGAAACGAGTCACTCCAAATATAGACGAGTGCAGTAGCTCGGACGGACGTGTGCCTTGTCATTAGACATGTTATCAATTAAATACAATGAAGGAATGCCGTCGATAGGAGTCTTTGCCACCATCATTAGCACTATCCACGATTTACTGCCTTTAGTTTTATATAAGGAAAAAAACTTTCGATCGATGTCATTCACAGCTTTGATGGATAGTGTTTAGTGATCAATTATTCTTGCTTTTTTTTATACCACCAGGGTGATTAGACTCCTAGCAGTCATAAAGATAGGCCGTAATCTTCGGTATAACTTGAGTTGTCTTACATTGTAATCTGTTCTGTTTTATGTTTTTCACTTTTAATTACTTACTCAAATGGATTTAAAAAATATACCGATTGATAAATAATTGTATATCATATTTATTTGGCTAAAATCACCCATCCTTCTTGTTAAAACCCTCATTAGAGTGATGGCCAATAGGGATGGGCAATATTTCACGTACAGTCAGAGAAAATACAAATGCGAAACTAGCTCGGCGAGGGAATGCTGCCGCATGTCGGTGCTTAGTTCGGTCGAAATCCGTCCCCACTTAAAATACAATTATGAGGTAATAAAATTTACAAGCCTAGTTCACTTCTCGCCCTTAAGTGATCGACTGACGGAAAATTTTATTTCGTTATATGATTTCTATCAGTTAATGCCATATCTGTGATTTTTTCATCTTCCAATTTTTGGTGCTTAAAAAACTAAAATGTTTATTTTAATATTTTTTTAATATATTTATCAACAATTGAACAGTAATTTTATATAAAATTATTGGTAATATTTCAGTATGTATAATTTTCTTTTCAGTTTCGTATAATTATGTAACCCCATTTTTGCCAAGATATGACCTTGAAACCCTCGAAAAATAAGAATTTATATTTTTAATCACTAAAAATTATTATAATAATCTGAAAAATTCACATATATTTACCCGAATAAAAGTTTATTCAGGGTATTATTTTTTTTCGTTTAACCATCTTTTTCGCCCTTTCTAACCTTGAAAAAATTTACTTAATTTGGTATTTGGGATAAAAATATTTATGAGTTTTTTCAGATTTTTATAATGGTTAAAAACAAAAACCCATTTTTAGAGGGTTTTATAGTCATATCTTGACAAAAAATTGGGTTATTTATACGGCATTTTGTTCAGGACAATTTTTTCCAGTACTCTTTTTGGAATTTTTTTCAGTTCACTTTTTCAAGACTTTTTACCATTTTTTTGGGACAGTTTTTTTTGGACTCTTAAGACTCTTTGGCATTTTTTCCAAGCCATTTTTTTCCAGTACTCTTTTTGGCATTTTTTTTAGTTCACTTTTTCAAGACATTTTAGCATTTTTTTGGGACAATTTTTCTTAGTACTCTTAAGACTCATTGGCATTTTTTTCAAGACAATTTTTTCTAGTACTATTATTGGCATTTTTTTTTAGTTCACTTTTTCAAAACTTTTTAGCATTTTTTTGGGACAATTTTTTTTAGTACTCTTAAGACTCTTTGGCATTTTTTCCAAGACAATTTTTTCCAGTAGTCTTTTTGATATTTTGTTCTGGACAATTTTTTCCAGTACTGTTTTTGGAATTTTTTTTTGGACTCTTAAGACTCTTTGGCATTTTTTCCAAGACAATTTTTTCCAGCACTCTTTTTGGCATTGTTTTTCAGATCACTTTTTCAAGACATTTTAGCATTTTTTTGGGACAATTATTTTTACTACTCTTAAGACTCTTTGGCATTTTTTCCAAGACAATTTTTTCCAGTACTCTTTTTGGCATTTTTTTAGTTCACTTTTCAAGACTTTTTAACATTTTTTTGGGACAATTTTTTTTAGTACTCTTAAGATTCTTTGGCATTTTTTTCAAGAAAATTTTTTCCAGTACTCTTTTTGGCATTTTATTCAGGACAATTTTTCCAGTACTCTTTTTGGCATTTTATTCAGGACAATTTTTTCCAGTATTCTTTTTGGCATTTTTTTTAAATAAATTTTTTCAGTGCTCAATTTGGCATTTTTTTCAGGACAATTTTTTGAATACTCTTTTTCAATACTACTATGTCATTTTTTTTTCAAGACAATTTTCTTCAGTACTCTTTTCCAAATTTCTTTTTGGCATTTTTTTTCAAGACAATTTTTTTAGTACTCTTTCTCAAGACAAAATCGTTACTTCTACAGCAGGCTTTCTATAGCATAACATAATTAAAAATTATATAATTACCAATTATATAACACCAAGAATAAGTGTTTCTTTTAACCAAGTTATTTTAAGTTGTTTTGTGAATACATGTTTGAATTTAACTTTATGTATTTTATACCTGACGTGTCCAATAAATGCACTATAATGATCTAATAAAATTATATTTTATTCTATTCTATTCTTAAGACTCTTTTAGGCATTTTTTAGACAATTTTTTCCGGTACTCTTTTTGGCATTTATTTCCAGTACTCTTTCAAGACTACTTTTGGCACTTTTTTTCAGGACAATTTTTTTTCAGTACAATTTTTTTTAGAACTCTTTTCGGTATTTTTTAGACAATTTTTTCGAGTACTCTTTTTGGCATTTTTTTTCTGGACAATTTTTTTCAGGACTCTCTTTCAAGACTACTTTTGAGATTTTTTTCTCAAGACAATTTTTTTCAGTACTTTTTTTCAAGACTCTTTTTGGCATTTTTACTTTCTCCGTTACGAAGTACGAGAAAGTATTGTGATCGTAAAAAAAAATTCAAAATTTTTTTTGCGGAAATATCCGTGCCATTTTAACAATTTCTGGAAACAAAAATTGTGCTGTGTGTCTGTGTGTGTGCGTGTGTCTGTCTGTCTGTCTATGCGCGCTGTATCTCAAAAACTAATGGAGCAATTGATATGAAACTTTAAACATAAGTCTTATTTGAGAATCTGAATAACTGAAAAGCTTTTGGTAAAATTTCATACACCCGAAGTGGGTGTTTACCTTAACTGTTTTTTGTTTTTTGCCAATATTTTCTTAAATATGAAACATATCACAAAAACATTTAAACAAACTTTAAAGACTACAGAGAAATGAACATCTTTTGTTGGAAAATATTTTTTATAAAATCATTGCTATTCGAGAAAAAAATGTATTAATTTTTTTTTAATTTTTGGTTTATAATTATGAAACGATAATAGGTACAGCAAATTTATGTGAATAATAATTGTAAAGAATAGAACAACTTCTAAAGACTAAGTTTTTTTCGAAATCTCGTTGGTTTTTGAGTAAACCGAGTTTTTGAATTTGAAGTATAATTTTTCCATGTTTCATAATTTCATCCGAATTTACGCAACGCTCGATATACATTTAAAATATGATATCAATTGAAAATAAACCATGAAAACGTAAATATAAATGGCTATGATACCATCAAGTCGGAGAAAGTCACATCACCATTTTTTACTTTCTCCGTTACGAAGTACGAGAAAGTATTGTGATCGTGATTTTTTTTTCAAAAATTTTTTTTACGGAAATATCCGTTTTGGGGTCCCTAGATGCTATTTCGACAATTTCTGGAAAAACATTTGTTGTGTCTGTGTGTGTGTCTGTGTGTGTGCCTGTGTGTGTGCCTGTGTGTGTGTCTGTGTGTGTGTGTGTGTGTGTGTCTGCCTGTGCGCGCTGTATCTCAAAAACTAATAGAGCAATTGATATGAAATTCTGAACATCCGTCTTATTTGATAATATGAAGAACCGAAAAGCTTTTGGTAAAATTTCGTACACCGGAAGTGGGCGTTTACCTTAACTGTTTTTTGTTTTTTGTCAATATTTTCTTAAATATGAAAAATATCACAAAATCATTTAAACAAACTTTAAAGACAACAAAGAAGTGAACCTCTTTTGCTTGAAAACATTTTTCATAAAATCATTATTATTCGAGAAAAAAATTTATTATTATTTTTTTAATTGTTGGTTTATAATTATAAAACGATAATATTTACAGCAAATTTATATGAACAATAATTGTGGAGAATGCTAAAATGAACAACTTATAAAGAATAAGTTTTTTTCGAAATCCCTTTAGTTTTTGAGTAAACTGAGTTTTTGAATTTGAAGTATAATTTTTCCATCTTTTATATTTTTGACGTTCTAAACGTCAGTTTTATGCGAGTCTACAAACCGCTCGATGTACATTTAAAATATGATTTCAATAGAAAATAAACCATAAAAGTGTAAATATAAATGATGATACCATCGGAGAAAGTAACATGATGGCCACATCACCATTTTTTTTATTGACAGTGATAACCCGATATTTGTAGTTTTTGCAAAATGACCTTGTTCCAGCGCTTGCAGAAATTGTTCCAAACAACAATGAACTCGACCTTCCATATAATACAATATGACTTCAGCAAGAAGGCGCACCCCTGCACTATGCACGTTATTTCGACATTTGCTTTGCGAATAGGTGGATTCGCAGGCGAGGACCGATAGAATAGCCCACAAGGGATGAAATGCGCAGAATTAGCCCGGAAAATAGTAAAAATTTTCAAGAAGAATTTCTCCATGTTCAAACTGTGGATGGCAGTTCAAAAATTTAATTTATGAATTGCATTTGCTTGCTAAAGAAGTTTTTGTTTATTTTGTGTTAACAATTAAATTTACAGTTTATCACTTTCAATTGTCATTTACTCGAAAAATTTCTTATGTAAGATGACAACATTTTTATACTGCTAGTTCGACAAGAGATCTCTCAAAATCAAGAATAAAAATAGAGGATTGTCATTTAAAAACAAAATGGATGACGTCATCAGTCAAAAATAAATGACGACTGAAAATCGACTTTTATGCAAAAATGTGTATTTTTTCAAAAATATTTTATTTCGGTTTTACTGAATTTATTCCATACTTTAGGCGCGCACTGTACGAACCCTAACTAAATGTTCGGACAAACAAAAATGTATTCAAAATCGTAATTTACACAAACCAAGTTATTAAATTAAAGATCTACATTAACATTATATTAAAGTCTATCATTTATAATAAATATTTAAATAGTTTGGTTCCTATACACATTGAAATGCACCATGGGCGAATAAATTAACAAAAATATTGTACAATACCGTGACAACTACATGTTCGGACAATTTAAGGAATTACTATTTTAATTATTGCCATAATTCACCCAATTTCATCTTCAAATCGCCAACAATTCTTTGGGGATCATAACGCAAATTTTTGTTTCATTTTATGCGACAATGTGTCGATAATATTAAGGTCCGGAGTGTTCGAAGGCCATGATGTTATTGTCCCCAAACCATTTTTTAGTAGTTTTAGTTGTATGGCATGCAGCACCGTCCTGTTGGAGAATAAAATGCATGTCTGGATAAAGATCTCTCGGGCTTGGCACCAGACTATTTTTTTTAATTTCTTGATATTTTGCTGCATTAATTGTGCTTTCTACCACTGCATACCTTCCTAGCCCCACTGCGTACATGCACCTCCAAATCATAATATAAATAAATATAAATAAATTTTACTGTTCTTATGAGGCAATCTTAATGAAATGCCTTATTTGCAGTTCTAATAACTCGTTTATGAAAGTCTCCCACGTAGTCTTCAATGGAGATCTTCGTTTTTGCCCAAATGAGCCGATATATTTTCTGCTTTTCTGTTAATAGTGGTTTTTCTTTTGTCTAAAACGTTACGAATAATAAAAAAATCATGAACTTAATAAAAACTTTCGCATCGACCTTATAAAAACTGAGTCCTGATTTGTGTATACACTTTCTGTAGCACTCCCTCGATAAGGTCTTTCCTGTTTCTGCATTCCACTGTGTCATAATGGCTTTTGTCTTATGACGACCCTGTTTGCAAATGTTTAAACGTCGATCCCTGTCAGACACAACTAATTCCCGGTCTACCCGAACTTTTACCTTTAGATTAGACAATTCTACTCTCACTATAATGCCTAAGTATGTCCCCAACTGTGGACTTGGCTAAATCTAATTCATCCGCAATTTCATATTTTGTTTTGCCCTGACAATATTTTTTTATTACCAATTCACGAATTTTTAATTTGTCGCACTTCCATTGGCCATTTTTGACTAAATTTATCAAACATTTTGACACATCGGTTTCTAACAAGTAACTGACAAGTAACTAACAACTTTTGACAACTAAATGTCAAAAGTTTTTTATTTCATATACTGTAACTAAATAAATCCGAACATTTAGTTGTCACGATATTGTGCAATATTTTTGTTAATTTATTTGGTCATAGTACATTTTAATCTGTATAGAAACCAAACCATTTAAATATTTATTATAAATGATAGACTTTAATATAATGTTAATGTAGTTCTTTAATTTAATTATTTAGTTTGTGTAAATTAAGGTTTTTAATAAATTTTTGTTTGTCTACTAAACAGAACATATTGTACGTTTTATGCTCTTCAACATGGTTTTTGTTTGCACCGAATATCTCTAAACACCGAGGAGCTACAGAGTTTAATGCAAACCTCTGCAAATTGCAAAAAAAGGAACATTCGAAAAATTAATGAATACCCATTTTAAACTCTCTGAATATCGCCTCTCACCTCAAAACAGATGCTTCCGTAAAAAAAATTGAAAAAATGTTCACGATCACAATTCTTTCTCGTACTTTATAACGGAGAAAGTAAAAATTTCCAGAAATTGTTGAAATCGCCTCTAGGGACCTCAAAACGGATATTTCCGTAAAAAACATTGAAAAAATGTCCACGATCGCAATACTTTCTCCACTTCGTAACGGAGAATGTAAAAAACCAAAAACAATTGACGATCGATTTTTTTCTATTCAGCTTATCCATATAATTTTGATCCGTGGATATTGATGAACTAATTTACATCAGTTTAAGAACTAACCAGTGACGGTTGGTGGTAATACAGAGGTGTGGTAACGCAGCCAGCTGTCTCTGCAAGTGACCCTACTTATCTTGGCCCTACCAAAAAAAACCCGCCAACCGTCACTGGAACCAACATTAGAAAACCGGTGAAAACTTGATTGAAAACCTTTCGTGGTATGAACCTGTTCACTACAATATGTATCAGTTATCCCGAAGAACGAAAACACAACTAATGATTGAAATTACTTTCTTTTTTATTCCATTTACATGAAAGTATTGTTTTTTGTGATTTCCATCACATTTTTAGAAAATATCCTTTCCACCGACCCGATTCCGACCATTAAAAAAATATTTGCAAGACCTTAACTCCGATAAAGTAGAAAATGCAATCCTTCTCAACTGCGTACAGTCTTTCCAAATGCCGAAAATGTGGCCAAAATATGAAGGCGTTATCAGAATTGTATGAAAATATGTATATTGGTTTTTAATTAAGGTCACTGATTAAGAATCTGAAATAATTTTAAAAACAAAATGGCTGATCCAAATTAATAAATTTATATTTTAAGGTGAAATAAATCATTTATTTTTTGTTTTTTTGTTTCTATTTCATTTTATTATTTTTTTTTAGTTTTCATCTTCTTTTTTTTCATTTCATATAACTATTAGCTAAACAAAATCATTTTATATAACTATTCATCGTCCGAAATCACATTTGCTACAACTGGATTTGCAAGCAATTCAATTCAATTTTTCGAGATATGACGTCATCGGCAGTTTTTTTTAATGGAACACGCTGTATATTTTTACATTTTCCAACAATTGCAATGAAAAAAACAGAAGTCGCACACCCACCAAACCCTATATCATTGTAGTTGTCGAAAAGGTGTCTATTTGAAAATGTAAAAATATACAGGGTGATTAAAAAAAACTGCCGATGACGTCATATCTCGAAAAATAGGGTAGCTGTAGAAAATCAAAATAAGTCACTTAATACAATACATAAAACAATACACATTTCTTTTTAAAGAAATAAGGAAACAACAGACGTTTAGCCAGAAATCAGGTGTTCCGACACATATGCCCAAACCTATCTTTTATCTAAATAAAAGGTGTTTTAGGGTATTCATTTTTTTTTTAAGTTTTACCATTTTTTTTCGCCCCTAAGCGATCAAGTGATGGAAAATTTGATTCAATCATATGGTTCCTATCAGTGAATACCATTTCTTTCAATGTTTGGTGCGTCATTTTGAAAAATTTGATTAACTAATCTTTTACGATATATGGATATTTTTTATACAGGGTCTTCATTTCAAAAGGAGCCACCCTGAATAACTTTGGATCTGAAGTAGTTACGGTTTTAAGAAAAAATACGTCAATTTTGTTTTCGAGGGGGAACTTAAAAAACACTGTTTTTATAATTTTATCTTTCACCCCCTCACCCCCAGCCGCCCCATCTTTATAATTTCAAATGGCACCCCCTATTGTGTGAAACCTCATTTTAAAGGGCATAAAAAATGATATCCAGCAAAGCAAAAATAATTGAAATCGGTTCATTTGTTTTAGAGAGAGAGGGTGTTCATTTCAAAATAAACCACCCTGAATAACCCTGGTTATAAGTAGTCACGGTTACAGGAAAAAATATGTCAATTTTGTTTTTGAAGTGGAACTTGAAAACACTGTTTCTAGAATTTTATCTTTCACCCCCTCACCCCCAGCCACCCCATCTTTATAATTTCAAATGGCATCCCCTTTTGCGAGACACCTCAATTTAAAGGGCATACAAAATACTGTCCAGCAAATAAACATTAATTTAAATCAGTTAATTTTTAATTTTTCAGAGATCTTCATATCAAAATATGCCACACCAAAGATTGTGTGGCTGGGGATGAAAGAAAAAATTATACAAACAGTGTTTTTCAAGTTCCACCCTCTAAAATAAAATTGATGTATTTTTGCTTAAAACCGTAACTAGTTCAGATCCAAAGTTATTCAGGGTGGCTTGTTTTGAAACAAAGACCCTCTCTTTCTAAAACAAATGAACTGATTACAAATATTTTTTATTTGCTGGATGGATAATATTTTGTATTGCCTTTAAAATGAGGTATCGCACAATAGGGAGTGCCATTTGAAATTTTAAAGTCGAAATGGTTGGGGGTGAGGGGGTGAAAGATAGAATTCTAAGAACAGTGTTTTTTTAAGATCCCCCTCAAAAACAAAATTGACGTTTTTTTTTTAAACTGTAACTACTTCACAACCAGAGTTATTCAGGGTGACGTATTTTGAATTGAATATCCTCTCTAAAACAAATGAACTGATTCCAATTATTTTTGCATTTCTGGATAGTATTTTTTAAGCTCTTTAAAATAAGGTATCGCACAATGGGGGATGCTATTTGAAATTATAAAGATGGGGTGGCTGGGGGTGAGGGGGTAAAAGATAAAATTATAAAAATAGTGTTTTCAAGTTCCACCTCAAAAACAAAATTGACATATTTTTACCTGTAACCGTGACTACTTCAGAACTAGGGTTATTCAGGGTGGTTTATTTTGAAATGAATACCCTCTCTCTCTAAAACAAATGAACCGATTTCAATTATTTTTGCTTTGCTGGATAGCATTTTTTATGCCCTTTAAAATGAGGTATCACACAATAGGGGGTGCCATTTGAAATTATAAAGATGGGGTGGCTGGGGGTGAAGGGGTGAAAGATAAAATTCTAAAAACAGTGTTTTTTAAGTTCCCCCTCGAAAACAAAATTGACGTATTTTTTCTTAAAACTGTAACTACTTCAGATCCAAAGTTATTCAGGGTGGCTCCTTTTGAAATGAAGACCCTGTATATTTTTCAACAATTGAGCAGCAAAATGTTATCTAATTAATAAAAGAGTAACAGTATGTTTATGTTTTGTTTAAATCCTTTTTTTATTTCAAATACCTTATATCTGTATATAGGGTGTCCGAAAAGTATGGAATATTCCGTATAGCTCAGTAAATATCCACTTCCGAAAAAAAAGTTTTAAATAGAAGTTATTTAACACTTAGTTATCGAACACCTTGGATATATCAATTTTATTTTTTGCTATAAACAAAAGCGCAACAAATAACACTTACATTTTTTTAATGGCAAGGCACATTTTTATTATACTCATTTGATAGAGTTTTTTTTATCTTTTCAACGACATAAACCTTTATCTAAAGAAAAAATCAATAAAAACAAGAAAATATCTTGGATATTTACCTTATTGACATTTAGAGTTTTAACAAAATGACCTGGTTCCAGCGCTTGTAGCAACGCGTTTTTTTTTAAATTTTTTTTAATTTTTTTTATTTCGAACATGTAGAAATTCTTCTTGGGCATTTTGAATATTATCTAGGCTAATTCTGGGCATTCATCTCTCTCGCGGGCTATTCTATCGATCCTCGCCTGCCAATCCACCTCTTTGTAAAGCAATTGTCAAAAAACGCGCTTTGTGCGGGGTGTGCCGTCTTGCTGAAACCATATTGTATTATATGGAAGGTCAAGATCATTTCTGTTTGGAAAAAAGCGCCGGAACAAGGTCATTTTGCAAAAACTCTAAATATCAAGTTCACACTTTCAATTGTCATTTACTCGAAAAATGTCTTATGTAAGATGGCAACATTTTTATACTAGTAGTTCGACAATGAAACGATCTCTCAAAATCAAAAACAAAAATAGGCGGTTGCCATTTAAAAACAAAATGGATGACGTCATTTCTCAAAAACAAATGACGACTGAAAATCGACTTCCATGCAAAAATGTGTATTTTATAAAAGAAAATGGACCTGTTCGAGGATTTTTTCCAAAAATATTTAATTTCGGCTATACTGCATATATTTCATACTTATTACACTGATGAAATGATATATTACAATATAATTTAAAATTAAATTGTAAAATAACAACATAATAATATATATTTAATAATGATTGTAATGGTTTAACGTCAATCACTGGGGCAAATATAAAATTCATTCCAACAAAGCTTTAAATATATCGAAAACGGTAAACGATAGGTATTGAGAATATTGAAGTAACTCACCTTTATTTGTTCCCTAGAATTCAAAAATGACAAAAAATACAGGGTGTTCCGTAAAAAAAAACATAACGTTGATGTGTATCTTTTGAATGGGACATAACTGGTAATAATTTTAAATTATGCATACAACGATCCCACATATATCCATTTGAAAGGATAACAAGAAGTTGCATGGTTTTCAATAAAACAACCGTGTCGTATGCGGTGCCCCACCCTGTATAGCGTCAAATGTCATTTGTTTTGTATTTTTTGTATGTTTAAGATCAAGCACCAACTTTTATAAATAATAAAATTTTCTGAGAAATTAATAATAAAAAAGTTTCCCATATGTTGCATACTTACGTGGACATATGTCCACGTTACGTTGTATATGTTAACTTTTATTTACGGGAAATATTCAGAGATTGTATACCTTACCACATGTTTGTGAATATAAGGTAACGATAGTATTTAATGCTTATATAATATTACTCTTTTCAAACTAAATTGCTAATTAACTTAAAAAAAAACTACGTATTTAAACTTAATTTACCTACCTTTGAGATTATTTTTCAGGTATGTAAGGAATTACGATTGTTTTAAATTTTAGGTTGTCACTCGATGGCTTAGGGGCGAAAAAAGGTAAACTTCAAAAAAAAATTAATACCCTAAATGACCTTCAATGACCTTGAAAAAATTTACTTAATTTGATATTTGGGACAAAAATATACTACTATTTGAATTTTTTCAGATTTTTATAGTGGTTAAAAAACAAAAAACTATTTTTTGGGGAGTTTCATGGTCATATCTTGACAAAAAATGTGATTGTTTATACGAAACTGAAAAAAAAATATTAATACTAAAATACTAATAATAATTTTACATAAAATGACTGCTTAATTGTTGATAAATTTATAAAAAAATATCAAAATATCGTAAAAATATTAGTTATTCGAATTTTTGAAGATGTCGCACCAAACATTCAAAGATGAAACCAGTGACATAGATGGTATTTATTGATAGCAATTATATAAAAAATTTAAACTAGTGGGCAAATTTTCTTTTTTTTTTTATTTTCATACATTTTTTTAATACTTTAAACAACGTTCAATGACCTTGAAAATTTCACCTAATTTGGTATTTGGGTAATAATATATGTGATTTTTTCAGATTTTTAAAATAATTTTTTAGTGGTTAAACAATTATATTTGAAAAAATGTTATTTTGGGGCTTACCGGGCCATGTCGGGGTTTTTTTGATATACGGCTTACGGCTACTTTGGTTTTAGGTCACAACTAATGATATTTATCATATTTATTTAAAAAACCGTGTCGGGTGGCATTTCGACCATCTTATCTGTGGATACCCTTTTATTACCTTATAAATGGATTTTAAGCAAAGACTAGTTTCGACCGAACTAGGGGAGTTATGAGTTATATCTCCCGAGAGAGATTATGTTTAACATAGACAATATTGCGCCTGCTCACGACCAACTTTATAGCGAGACAGGTATTAAACTTTTCTCCCAGGTTTGTTAACTATTTTATTCAAAACCGTACGTTTGATGTTAAAGCATTGGCGTCAAATCATATCAAATTAAATAAACGTCAGTTCATGTAATGCGGGCGGTTTGATTTAAAATAAAGTCATAGCAACTATGTAAATACATATTGCAGATCGATATTCTGAATATTTTTACGAAGTACTAATATTTAACTAAAAAATAAAATATTGTATGCACCACGGGAGATATTCATGTTCTTTACCCTTGGTTGACTTATAAACCTCGGGCCATAGGCTCTCGGTTTGTAACCCTGTCAACCTCGGTAGAATAACATTCCAAATCTCCCTTAATGCATAAATATCTATTAATGAACACTGGAACCAAAAATTTCGTTTTTTATTTCTTTCTATTTTGACTACGTTTAGCTATTTTTGCAACATTGTTTTTGTTTTTTCTTTCAAAATAAATTAAATATGAATAATATTACTCCTACAAAAAAAGTTGAAGGTAACGAAGATCTGCACATCTTTCATTGATGTATGCAGTGAACTCTTTCAATATTGAGAAAAAAAAATATTTTAGCCTATAAATTTATATGAACAAAAATTAGTAGAGACTGCCAAAATGAACAACTTATAATGATAAATATACAAAATATCGGAAATCAAATCGAAATAAGTTACATGGCCACCAGGGGCGGCTCGTTATATAGAGCCAAGGAGCCATGGCACTACCTGTAGTTTCAAGCTCAGTAAGATTTTTAAATTAATTCTTAAAACACTTTTTGCCAGTTACTTGGGTCTGAGAATAAATCGTTCTTTTTTCTTAAGAAAAGGAGAGGGGCTATGTTGTATAAGTGGCTATATTGTATCCACGAGTTGTGAATTTTTGAAAATTTTAATTTTCGAATTATGCAATACTCGAGAAAAAAAATAAAAAAAATTTAAAACGTGTCGACAAAATTCTGCAAAAATTAAAATACATTTGCAAATCATCGTCTTATCAAATTAAGTGCAGTTTTTGAAAATCCATCGAATTTTTGAACATTTTAGATTTCCAATTGTGCAATACTTTCAAAGTGACATTTAGTAAATCGAATGTTCTTTTTTTTTCTCTGTTTCTAGTTTGTAAGTTATCCAATGTATCTATTGTCGACCTGTGTAAAACGTATGTTAACACACCAATAATAATAAATAAATAAATAAATAAATAAATAAATAAATAAATAAATAAATAAATAAATAAATAAATAAATAAATAAATAAATAAATAAATAAATAAATAAATAAATAAATAAATAAATAAATAAATAAATAAATAAATAAATAAATAAATAAATAAATAAATAAATAAATAAATAAATAAATAAATAAATAAATAAATAAATAAATAAATAAATAAATAAATAAATAAATAAATAAATAAATAAATAAATAAATAAATAAATAAATAAATAAATAAATAAATAAATAAATAAATAAATAAATACTGGAAAAAAGAATTTAAGAAAAATATATTCGCGAGTTGTGAATTTTTGAAAATTTTAGTTTTCGAATTGTGTAATACTCGAGTCAAATAAAATACACTCGGCGTCAAAAAAAGCGCCACTCGAAAAGCGAAAAAACTCGATTTTTCAAACCGTCGTAACTTGGTTCAATTTGGTCGAAAATCGATGAATCTTTCAGTTTGGGAAAGATTCAAGTTTTATCTTTAAGAATGTGTAGTTGATTTTGACCCCAAGTCCAACCCACCCCACGTAACAACGCAATGTAAAAAAATGTTTTTTATGTAAAAAATTGTCTAACTTTGACCAGCTGACCGTGCTCAAAAAAAATCGGCGGTAAATTTTACCACAATGGCAGAAAAATTTAATCAATTTTCTTCAAATGCCATAAAAATTCGAGTGGTTTCGATGATTTGGAGCAAAGTTATGAATTTTGAAAAAAATGACATTGAAAATGAAAACAAGTTGTAACAATTTAACATTTTTTGTAGGGGTTTTCAGGGGGTCACGAAAGTCTAAAACTTCTTAGATCGTAAAATTCCATCGAGTTTCGTGCGAAATTCGCCTAGTTGTGGCCAAAAAAGCGCAAAATGTATTTTTAACTTCGCGCCAAATCTTCGCATCGACTTGAATTTTGGAGAAAATTGGAGGAAAATGATTGAACTTTATTGGCGTGCTGACCGATTGAGTCATTTTTGCACGCGATACAAGAAACCAAATTTGCACATTTAAACTTCAAAAACATTTTTTTTTCCTTTAGGGGGTGGCAGGGGGTGGAATCGTTTTAGCAACAAAACAATTCACATGACGTTGAAAAGAAAATTTGGAACTGTTCAGACTGCAAAAGTTCATCGATTTTGGTGCAAAATTACTCAAGTTATGGCCAAAAAAGTGAAAAATATCATTTTTCTTTCAAAAATTTATAACTGTGCTCCAAATCATCGAAACGATTCGAATTTTTAAGGCATTTGAAGGAAATTTTTCTGCCATTGTGGTGAAATTTCCCGCCGATTTTTTGTGCGCACGGTACAGCTTGTCAAAGTTGGACAATTTTTTACATAAAAAACATGTTTTTTTCATCGCATTGTTACGGGGGGTGGGTTGGACTGGGGGTCAAAATCAACTACACATTCTTAAAGATAAAACTTGAATCTTTCCCAAACTGAAAGATTCATCGATTTTCGATCAAATTGAACCAAGTTACGACGATTTGAAAAATCGAGTTTTTTCGCGATTTTTCGAGTGGCGCTTTTTTTTGACGCCGAGTGTATAAAACGTGTCGACTAAATTCTACAAAAATTACATTAGATTTGCAAATCATCGTTTTATCAAAATAAGCAGGGATAGCTCGTTATATAGACTCAAGGAGCCATGGCGCTACCTGTAGTTTCAAGCTCAGCAAGAATTTTTAAAACACTTTCGCCAGTTACTTTGATCTAGGAAGATAAATAGTTTTTTCTTTCTTAAAAAAAAGGGGGGGGGGTGTGGCTCTACCATCAACATGTTCCACGAGCCGCCACTGATGGCCACATCAACATGTTTCACTTTCATCTATGGTTACAATCCCCCTTCTATAATTTACCCTCGTACTGTTCGGAATTACTTAATTCCTCGAGAATCTCCCGTCGTCCTTTTTAAAGATTTAACGATTCTCATTCCAATTCCGCTGATGAAGTTTTAAATGATATCAAATCTTATAATGTTTTTAAATGATCTCTGTTTTGCTTACTCTTCATTGGGTCCGTTCTTGTCCTGTTACAGTCTTGCCGACATATATTGTATACGAGGTGTCGAAATAAATACAATTAATAATTAAGCAACAAATAATAAGATCGTACGGATTACCATATCGAGTGGAATTCTCTCGCTGGCGTTTGTTTTCGATTGAATTCAGTTTTAGCATAACGGAGCGCAAACAACATCGATTACGCGTCGGGACGCTCAGGAACAAACGAAATCGACAAATCTGATCGGGGCCGGAGCGGCGGCCTCCAAGTGCCCCCATGATCCCACCGCCTCGGGCCGCCTATGCGCACGTTAATTTTCACGTTGCATTAGCAAACGCATACACACAGAAAGCATATATAGTTAACGTAAACGTACATGCAATATAATACAAATCAACAGAGGTGCCCCAGGGTTAATACACATCGAGTTGTTAACAAGTGTTACACGTTCACCTATGATGTGATGATTCGAACGCAGATTCAGTTAACTGAAAGTTAAAGATTCATGTCGATATCATTGTATTAATTATACATATTTTTCCCCATAAGACTCATCCAATACTGCAGGGGCGGCTCGTTATATAGAGCCAAGGAGCCATGGCACTACCTGTAGTTTCAATCTCAGCAAGAATTTTTAATTAATTCTAGAAATTATTTTTGTTTTCCGTGTTTGATGGTAAGGTTACGTGGTCGAAGAATGGTGTTACAGATTTAGGCCCGTATTCATAAAGATTCATATAACGCTTGATTACGTAACAGGCCGTTAAAATATAACTATCGTTAAAAATAAAATCGTATTCATAAATATAACAGGAGATATTTAACGGATGATTTCGTAACATGAGATGTAGGGAATTTCATTAAAATTTTCATTCATAAAAATGGAGCAAAATAAAAGTACCAAAGAGAAGAATTTCACCGAAAGAGAAATGGGTCTACTAGACACAGTAGAAAGTTATTTAACAATATTGGAAAACAAAAAAAACTGATGCCGTCAGTAGTAAGGAGAAGGCAGCTATCAGAAGCGTAAAATCTTAAAGAAATTATTACTTGATTGTTGACTGTGACCGCTTTATTTCTTCTGGTAGGTCTATCTAATTGCCGACCAATCATTTCTATTATTTCATGTACAATCGCCTTATCAAAACGATATCGGATTTTAAAATTGACAATCTAAAAATTCAAATGGATTTTGCCGATTTCTTATAGAAAAATTTTCCGCGCTATAACAAGGCGGACCCACTTGGTGCGCTATGCTGTCAAATCTCTTTTTGCCCCTTCTCGATTTTCCCTAAAGTACATCCTTATCTCTTATCGGCTTGCTTTACCGCGAAACATAACCTGTAGAAATGACTATTTGACGTCTCGTTAAATTTTAATCACTAGAAAACGGCCCGTTAAATTTACGAACGATTTAATCAGAGATTTAACATTACAATCGTTTGTGAATACCAAATTAATACTTTTAACGGTCCGTTACATGTAATCAATCGTTAAATAGTTTGACGGACGTTTATGAATACGGGCCTTAGTGCATGTCTGGGACAAAATGTAAACGCACGATAAATCGAAAGTACGCATAAATCATATTTTCAACTTACTGTTTGAAATTATGAATCATTACTTTACAACTCAAAATAATCTTGGACTATGAAGATTAATCATCGTTCTTTCTTTCTTCAAAAAAGGAGGGCCTTCCCATATTGTAAAAGTATTATCAACATGTTCCACGAGCCGCTACTGAGAGTCATACTAACCAAGTGAATTGTTTTATTTGAATTATTCAAAATGTTAAATAAAAAAATTAAATCTAAAGTTGTCGAAACTGCCGGCGCTAAAGGTGAAACAATAAGGTGATCCCAACAAATTTAATGGTTTTATTTGAATTGCTTTTCAATTTAGTTTCACTTTTTTAGACAATTAAAGCAAAATTTAAAAAAAAATCCTATTCAAAAAAAATTGGAAAACTATTTTGAACAATAGAGTGATTTTTGAGACTAATTTAAACCATTTTCTTACTAGAATATTCTGCATTTTTTATTATTAAGCCTGTATTTTCGATTTTTTTGGCTATTTGGTCCGCATTTTTTATTTGTCCCGACGAGTTTTTAGTTTTTAAATTTTCGATATATCTGATCAAAATTTTTAACTTTTAGTCTAAATATCCTTTATTTTGACCTTTTACGATTTAAATGTTTAAATTTTCGACTTTTGGTCCGCGTTTTTGATTTTCCCGCCGAATTTTTTAATTTTTAGATTTTATTACTTTCTCGGTTACGAAGTACGAGAAAGTATTGTGATCGTGATTTTTTTTTTAAATTTTTTTTTTACGGAAATATCCGTTTTAGTTTTATTTGATAATCCGAAGAACTGAAAAGCTTTTGGTAAAATTTCGTACACCAGAAGTGGGTGTTTACCTTAACTGTTTTTTGTTTTTTTCCAATATTTTCTTAAATATGAAAAATATCACAAAAATATTTAAGCAAATATTTAAGACAACAAAGAAATGAACATCTTTGTTTTAAAAATCATTGTTATTCGAGAAAAAAAAAAATTATATTTTTTTTCATTTTTGGTAAACAATTATGAAACGCTAATAGTTACAGCAAATTTATGTTAATAATAATTGTAGAGAATGCCAAAATGAACAATTTACGAAGAATAAGTTTTTTTTCGAAATCTCTTTAGTTTTTGAGTAAACTGAGTTTTTGAATTTGAAGTATAATTTTTCCATCTTTCATAATTTTGACGTTTTAAACATCAGTTTTATCCGAGTCTACAAAACGTTCGACGCACACTTAAAATATGATTTAAATTGAAAATAAACCATGGAAGCGTAAATATAAATGATACCATCAAGTCGGAGAAAGTAACATGATGGCCACATCACCATTTTTTTTTTATATTTTCGATTCTTTTGGGAATAGTTTTTTGATCTGTTGACCAAATATTCTTTATTGTGACATTAATTTTCGATTTAATTTTTTAAATGTTTGATTTTTTGGTCCGCATTTTTTATTGTTCGGGCCGAATTTTTAATTCTAGTTCTAAATTTTTTATTTAATTTTTGTTAAAATATCTATAACTTGAATGATTGATTTCTATGCGAGATATATTTTTATTCTTTTACTCTTTCGAGTTTAGTTTGCTGAAATTTTCGATTTTTTAGTCTGCATCTATTATCTTTAGGCCCGAGTTTTCACTGTACTCTCTAAATTTTCGACTTTATGGCGAACATCGTGGATTTTTTTTAATGTTTTGCTCTAAATTTTTCTTTATTTTTTCTATTTGTCTCTTCAAATGTTTCTTTCCTTGGTCCATTATTTTTATTTTTAGGCCAGAATTTTCGATTTTTGGTTTCATTTTTTGTTATTATTTTCGAATTTCTGGTCAGAAACTTATTTTTTGCGGATGAAAGTGGCAAATTATTTTGCTTCTACCTAAGTTTTCGATTTTTTGTCAGCGTTTTTTTATTTTTAGATCAGGATTCTTGATTCTTTGGCCCATATTTTAGATTTCTGTGTTTTCGATTTTTTTATTTTTCTTTATTTGGACCAAAATATTCGATTGGTTTGTAGAAATTTTCGATTTTATTTTGTCTGCAAATTTTATCTTTACGCCCGAGTTTTCGATGTTTTGTCTAAATTTTCACCTTTTTAGGCCCTATTGTGGATTTTTACTTCTTGGCCTATATTTTGTATTTTAGATTATTTTGGTTTCAATTTTAGAAAGGTCTAAAAATTTTTAGGTCTTTCGGCTGAAATTTTCTTTATTTTCGATTCGTTTGTTAAAAATTTTGATTTTTTGGTCTACCACTTTGATTTTTGGGTACTAATTTTAGAGTTTTGATCATAATTTTTCATTTTTTATCCCATATTTTAGATTTTCTTGCGATTTTATTTTCGAATTTCTCGTTGGAACTTATTTTAAGCTGAAAAGAGTTATTTCTGGGGCTTAAAATGGCAAATTAGTTTTCTTTTGCTTCTATTTATGTCTAGCGTAGTTGTCGCAATTTTAAATTTTAAATTGTAATTTTAATTTTTGTATTTTTATATTTTATATTTATATTTTATTTTATATTTTGTTTTATACTTTATATTCTAATTGATACTTAAATGTACAGGGTGAATCCCAGAAATATATTATTATTATTATTTTCAATTTTTTGGTCTGCATTTTTATTTTTAAATCAGGATTTTTGATTTTTTGGCCGATGTTTTAGACCTTTGGTTATTTTGTTCCAAATTTTTGATTTTTTGGCCAAAATATTCGATTGGTCAAGGAAGATAAATGGTTCTTTGTTTCTTCAAAAAGGGAGGGGGGTATTGTATAAGTGACTCTACCATCAACATGTTCCACGAGCCGCCACTGCAATACTGTATCATTTTTGTGTTTTAGATTTACGGTCAATAGAATACAATTTTATTATAGTAACCACGTTTGAGTAACAATGGCGAATCTTAAAAAAATGCTTCAAATGAAAGGGGATAATGTAACAGGTTATCTTAAATTACATGAATGAATGTTTTAAGTCACTAATTCCCGAGGCATCTTAAATAATCCAACAGGTCCACGAGATAAATAGATGATTTGACTTTTTCATATGTCACTTCTTTTCGTTCTATCATTCTTCTTCTGATGTTTTCCCTTAGGCATTTAAATCTATGAAGATGATGGTTGCGATCGTTACTACGTGTTAATCACGTTACAATACGGTTAATTACAACAGCAGATAATGTAATAGACCGGAAGACTTCTTGTTTATATCGCGTGCAATAGAAATAAGAGTCGAGTGTCTCTCATATCTCGCAAGTGTGCCGAAAGCGGACGATAAAGTATTAAATCGCGTCGTCGTGACATTGACATTTTATTGCGGCGTTCAAGTAACGAGCAACTAGCAGGCGGCACGCCGCTAGTGTTGTAAACAATTGAGAGCTAGGTCTAGGTCAGTTAGCAACATTGAAGCGCTCGCCGAGTGTCTATCAGATGTGTCTCACATCCCAGACGCCGATTTAATGTGGACACGCATGCACATTTCATGAGGTCATAACTTTGCAAATTGCATGCGACCAATTGCCAATTTATTCCGCCGCGGACGCAATGTAGGGATTCTTGTTAATGTGTTAATTGCGCGCGAGAGTTTTTTTTTCAAGTTTGACTTATATTTTCCTGTTTTCTATCTTGATCATATATTTGAAAAGACAAACTTTTAATTTAATTAATTAGGCTAACAACCTACTCAAGAATTCAAAGATATAAGAATGTCCGGAGAGGAGGAATCACTAACATTTTTACCATACACAATACAATCATCGGATATCAATAGGGTAAAATAACTAAAGAGGGTACACTAAAAATCAGAGAGTCGAATTGGAACCGAACTCTAAACCGAAATTAATCAGAATTTTTAACAAAACCCTAACTGTAACCGGAACGTGATATTACTCAATTTAAAATTCGAAACCGAAACCGGAACGAAATTTTAATAACGATTAATTTCGTTTCAAATTTTATTTATACTAAATTAATTCATTGACCGCTTTCTTTCATTTATGCTCCATGTAGAAATGTCATGCTTCTTTCGCCATCTACATTTTTGAGTTTACTTCTACCACCGGCACCGCATTTTTTTTTTATTGATAAAATTTCAAACAATAAATGGAAACCACGCCGCAAACTTCGAACGACGTATTGAGAGTTTTCATCGCGCCGAATATGTAGAACTTCAAAAACAATAATCTCTCAAATAACCACAAAAATTGAACAAACCCAAATTAAAGTGATTAAAAGGGTATTTCTGTAAATATAACCGTAGAAACATTATAAAGTGCATGTGTCTATAATATATTTGCGACTTCATGTAGAAACAATTGCCATGTTCTAGCTGTTAATAAAACAGCACCATTCCAAATTTGAACTGAGAAAACGGACAATGCATTTAATGATTTAAAGTATCATAAAAAAGTTTAACAATTATGGAATTTGACTCAAAATCCATTAAAATAAAGTAGGTTATATATCGAGGGAGAGAAACGCGTGATTTTTCTTGAGGTGCTTACAGCTAGGGATAGGCGATATTTCACGTATTGTGATTTTTTACTGGTATTAAAAAATCACAGGCCGTTACTGTTACTAATAGGCAAATTTCATTGCTACTTAAAATCACTGTTACTTAAAATCACTGTTACTTAAAATCACTGCTGTTTAAAATCACTGCTACTTAATATCACTGTTACTTAAAATCACTGTTACTTAAAATCACTCCTTCTTAAAATCACTCCTACTTTAAATCACTCCTACTTTAAATCACTGCTATTTAAACTGTGACAAACTGTGATTGCTACTTAAACTGTGACTGTTACTTAAACTGTGACTTTTACTTAAAACATAATTGTAAGAAGACAGTACAAGGTGGTATTTCCAAATGTTATTTAATATCCATTACTTGTTTCTCTTATTTTTGCGGGGTATTGTATTTAAATTTTGAATAAATATTTAATAAAAAAGACAAATATTTATAAAATGCCATAGTATACCATATAAAATTACATAAATTACAACTTATGTACTAACAATTATTAATTAATTAATTGAGATTTTATAAAAACGAAAAAAATTTCTTGCCCCGCATGGAATTGAACCACAAACTCGTTGTGATTGAAAGTGAGTCCGACGACTTAATAAACCCAAAGTGACTCAAAATTCATTTTAATTTAAGATTCAGTGCAAATATCTAAACATTTATTTTAAAATAATACCACGAAACTAATTTTAAAATTGCAAATTTCATGAACTGAAAAAAAAAACAATTTAAAAAATTTACCAAACTGCGAAAATCTACAAATGCTCCTTGTTCAGGTGCTCAAAAAATTAAAACAAAAATTTTCAAAAATCCATATCTCTATTGAAAATTGTTGAATTTTCAAACCTCAAATTGATTTTGAATAAGCGATACTACGGCCACTGAGGATAATTTTTTATGGAATTTTGTTTGAGCGTTTTATTTTTTTTCTGCGAAGTTTTAATTCAGGTGCTCAAAAAATTAAAACTAAAATTTTCAAAAATCCATATCTCCATTAAAAATTGTTAAATTTACTAAAACCAAATTGATTTTGAATAAGCGATACATCGACCATTAAGGATATTTTTTATGGAATTTTGTCTGAGCGTTTTATTTTTTTCTGGGAAGTTTTCATTCAGGTGCTCAAAAAAACAAAACTAAAATTTTCAAAAATCCACGTCTCCATTAAAAATTGTTGAATTTACTAAAACCAAATTGATTTTAAATAAGCGATACATCGACCATTAAGGATATTTTTTATGGAATTTTGTCTGTGCGTTTTATTTTTTTTTTCTGCGAAGTTTTCATCCAGGTGCTCAAAAAAATAAAACAAAAATTTTCAAAAATCCATATCTCCATTAAAAATTGTTGAATTTATTAAAACCAAATTGATTTTAAATAAGCGATACATCGACCATTAAGGATATTTTTTATGGAATTTTGTCTGTGCGTTTTATTTTTTTTTCTGCGAAGTTTTCATCCAGGTGCTCAAAAAAATAAAACAAAATTTTTCAAAAATCCATATCTCCATTAAAAATTGTTGAATTTACTAAAACCAAATTGATTTTGAATAAGCGATACATCGACCATTGAGGATATTTTTTATGGAATTTTGTCTGCGCGTTTTATTTTTTTTCTGTGAAGTTTTCATTCAGGTACTCAAAAAATTAAAACGAAAATCTTCAAAAATCCAATCTCTATTGAAAACTGTTGAATTTACAAAAACCGAATTGATTTTGAATTAGCGATACTTCGGCCATTGAGGATGATTTCATATTTTGCCTGCATTTTTATATTTTGTTCTGCTATGTTTTTGTTCAAATGTTAAAAAAATTAAAACAAAAATCTTCAAAAGGATTTATGTATTGAAAATTGTTGAATTTACAAAAACAAATTAATTTCGAATAAGCGGTACTTCAGCCATTGAAGATAATTTTTACTTTCTCCGTTACGAGAAAGTAGTGTGATTGTGATTTTTTTTTTAAATTTACGGAAATTTAACAATTTCTGGAAAAAAATGTTCGTGTGTGTGTGTGTGTGTGTGTGTGTGTCTGTGTGCACTGTATCTCAAAAACTAATAGAGCAATTAATATGAAACGTTGAATATAAGTCTTATTTGATAATCCAAAGAACTGAAAATCTTTTGGTAAAATTCCATACGCCGGAAGTGGGTGTTTACCTTAACCGTTTTTTGTTTTTTTCCAATAATTTTTTTAATTATGAAATATATCAAAAAAATATTTAAACAAATATTGAAGACATCGAAGAAATGAACATCTTTTGCTTAAAAATATTTTTCATACAATCATTGTTATTCGAGAAAAAAATTATTATTATTTTTTTCATTTTTGTTTTATAATTATAAAACGATAATAGTTACAGCAAATGTATTAATAATAATAATTGTAAAGAATGCCAAAATGAACAACTTATGAAGAATAAGGAATAAGTTTTTTTCGAAATCTCTTTAGTTTTTGAGTAAACTGAGTTTTTGAATTTAAAGTATAATTTTTTCATCTTTCATAATTTTGAAGTTTTAAACGTCACTTTCATCCGAGTCTACAAAACGCCAGATATACATTTAAAATATGATTTAAATTGAAAATAAACCATGAAAGCGTAAATATAAATGATACCATCAAGTCGGAGAAAGTAACATGATGGCCACATCACATTTTTTTTTATGGAATTTTGCCTGCACGTTTTATATTTTTTTCTGCGACGTGTTTGGCCAAGTGCTCAAAAAATTACGGAAATTTTCAAATATCCATATTTCCATTGGTTAATGATTTTATTTCATAATAATCGAGAACAGAGCAAATAATCTTTCGAAAGATGCGTTTTTTCAGAGGTAAAACCAAAATAAGAAAACATTTGCGCATTCCTAAAACTTTCCAACTTTTCGAATTTACTGAACAAACATTCTGTTTTTCTGCAAAAATGGAGATTTTACTTCCCGATTTTTCAACTGAATCAAGGATAGTCGTATATTTATTTAGTATAGCAGCTAATATAGCCAAATATCACCTTCAGTCACAGGTTTAATATCAAAAGGAACACTATTTACGTGACCAGGTGGACAAATGCTAGCAGAATCATATCAAAAACATTTTTGAGAAACTATTAACAAATTCAGGTGTTACTACGTTTACTAACCGTGATCACAGTCACAGTTTAAAATCACTGATATTAGAAAGTAGTAATCACAGGTAGCAACGTGATTCAAAAGTAGCAGTTTTGCCCATCTCAACTTACAACGCACCGAGAGAAAAATAGCATTCATTGAGGTATATACCTATATACTATTTTTTCATAAACGGGATATTTTAAGAGTAAAACGTTCGTTTCTAAAACCCTGTCAGCCGTGACAGTTAAAATAAATAATGGAATCTCTCTAGGGAGAAAAAATATCACTTCTCTCCCTAGAGAGAGAAATGTTATTTCTCTCGTGATTTCGACAGCTGAGAAATCAAGTTTCTCTGCCGTTTGTAAAAAATACATTTTAAAAGTGATAATATAGATGTTAGTTGGGGGCCGCGGTGGCCCAGTGAGTAGAACTCCTGCTTACGGGCCTCGTGGTCGTGGGTTCGAATCCCATCCGCGCGGTCACTTTTTTGGAATGAAAAATGTCCGTGCGGGTCCATGGATGTTTAGTGTATGTCCCTTTCATCATTATAAATGATTTATATAAATTGTCGGTTGTGGCAGAATGCCCTAGTTGGCTACGTCAATTCCCAAATCATCCGCGCTTCCTCAACCCGAATTCCTGTCAACCATCCTTCCTTAAAAAAAAAAATAGATGTTAATTAAATATGAATTTTCAATTCATTGTAAATTTCCAATAAAATGTTTGTCGTTCCATTTGAACTGTTATTTATTATTTTTGTAAGAGAAAAGATATTTTTATTTATTCACGTTTTCATTTTCTTCACTTGTAATTACATGAACTGTGGCATTAATTATTTTGGTATTTTTCTCCTAATTTGTTAAAGTTTTATATATAAGAAATCTTTATTATCAGTAATTGCATTTAGTACTACAGTTACAATTTTTCATATCTTGATTCCTGATAAGGGCTATTGACCTTAGGTCTTTCCGCCCAGAGTTCTGCTTGGATTGCTCAATTCAAGGTGGGGTTGTAGGATTTAGAGATGTTACGTATTTAAATATGGTTGTAGTTGGATTTTTAAATCTAGCCGTTATATTAGGATTTCTTGGGATGCACATTTTCCGAAGGATTTCAAAATTAGATTCTGTACAGGCAAATCGTTCTGCGAGAAATCGGATCCTATCTTCGATAGGTTGTATGTTGGTGGTTTCATAAAGGAGTTTATTGGAAGGATTATGGAGAGGATTTAATGGGTGTCGCAGTTTAGTTAGAGTTCGCAAGGAGGACCGTTCCCCCACTTGGAGGTTTCGAAGTGAGGCTGGACAAGGATTGGTATATAGGACAGCACTGTATTCAATAATTGGTCGGCAGATCATTTTATAAATCTTTGCACAGGTATTGATGCTAATTCCCTGCGACTTATAAGTGAGGGCGCGAGCTTTAACTTTGTTCTTTATCGATAGCGTGTATTTTTTAAAGGATAGTTTGGGATCAAGTAGGATGCCTAGATATTTAGCTTGTGGATTAGAAGGAATAGCGGACCCATTTAGATGTATAGATAAAGGATTGGGTTGAATACGATGGTAGGGGAGAAGAAGTTGGGATTTATTATGTCATATTGGAAAAATGTTGTAGAGATTTTAATGCGGCTTTTGTGGATGAGGAATGCGTAACTAAGGCGGTATCGTCTGCAAATTGCAAAGGGTAGGATGATGGATTCATATATTCTGGGTCAGGATTGTAAAGGTCGTAACAATAAATGTTGTATAAAAGAGGAGATCCTTGCGGAACGCCTTGGTGAGGAGTAAAGACTGAAGAAAGAGTTTGGTGGTATCTAACTTGTAATTTACGCTGGAATAGGAAATTCTGGATGATGTTAATTAAGTGGATGGGCAAATTTAGGAGACTGCATTTGTATAATAAACCTCGATGCCATACGGAATCGAAGGCCTTGGCAATATCTAGGAATAATATGGCAGATTTTTTGCCCTCGATATGTGTAGTTTGGCAGTTGGAGGTAAGAATGGAGAGGGGTAGTGCGGTTGAACGGTTACGACGGAAGCCGAATTGGTAAATTGGAATATATTTGGATAGATGGGAGCTGATTTTCTCTTTTAGGAAGGCTTCATAGAGTTTTTCCAGGACTTAACGTTTTATTTTATTTGTTTTTGTATATCTTAAATATATTAAAAAAATGTATTTTCGATTTTAACAATAAAACAATCAATTTTAAATTTGAATTAAGCTTAAGTAAGAAGGGAATTTGGTAAATAAAATTAAACCAAAATTTATATCGTTACAGCTTTGATGCTCGACTCGATTTTAAAATAAATTGCTTTTTTCGATTTTAAGTTTTAATTTTAACCAGAACTTAATCAGAACTGAACCGAAATTTTTTGGACCAACTGAAACCGAAACTGGAACAAAAAACATTTATTTGGAACGTAACCGTAAACCGAAATGAAATTAATTTCAGTTCGACTCTGCTAAAAATATGTAAAATTTTTCAAGACAGTGAAACTAGAAATAATATGTTAAAATAACGAACTACTATACAGGGTGCACGTTTTTGAAGCTCAAGCATAGGGATCTAGGTTATTTGAAGAGATACAAGGTCGGTTAAATTAGGGAAAAGTCGCCCAATCTGGAGTGTAACTTAATGCCGTTTTGAAACATAAAATATTTCGACTACTTCCGAAGATATACGAAAGAAATTGAAATTTTCAAAAAATGTTTTTTTTTGCGAGACTATTTATAGAGATACTTTAAAACAATTGACACTTTATCATTGCCACTTTGTACGCTCTACAACGTGGTGATATAATAATAAAAAAACGACGTTTCGATTTTCGGGAAACATCATCAACTTTGTTTTTTGTATTTTACATTTTCAAATACAGATTTTTTTTCTGATTACGGTGATGTGTCATGTGTTGGGGTTTGGTCTAGCAGTTTAGTGAATATGCCAAAAACCCTGTTTTTGCAAAGAGTGCCATGGAAATGACAGCTACACTTTTGTTTAATAAAGCAATTTTTGACACTTCGACTGAATTTCGTTTATCCTGACCTACATTTATAACAAAATGCCGTTTTCAAGTGCAGAAAAACGCGATATGCTAGAACTTTATTACGCATCGCATCGAAATGTGAAAGTTACTTCGGAAACATACCTTCAGCGGTATCCAAAAAGACAACAACCAGCTGAAAATTATTTTCTGATTCTTCATAGAAATTTAGCTGAGTTTGGTGCATTTTCTAAGCCTAGAATACGTGTTCATAGGCCTAACTTTTCCCGAAAATCGAAGTCGAATTTTTATTATTATATCACCACGTTGTAGAGCGGCAATGATAAAGTGTCAATTGTTTTGAAGTATCTCTATAAATAGTCTCGCAAAAAAATAAAAACATTTTTTGGAAATTTCGATTTTCTTTGGGTATCTATGAAAGCAGTCGGAATATTTTATGTTTCAAAACGGCATTATGTTACACTCCAGATTGGACAACTTTGCCCTAATTTAACCGACCTTGTATCTCTTCAAATAATCGATATCCCCATGCTTGAGCTCCAAAAACGGGCACCCCGTATATACGTCGTAGTATTAGTGTGCGTTACCACGCTAGAGCTAAAGCAGAAGGTCTGAGTTCGAATCCCGGCGAGGGCTTGGATGCTTAGTGGTTGTCCATTTTCATATGAAACAAGAATTTTATAAATACTAATGGATGTGGCTGTATCACCTAAGTTGTCTAAGCCAATCTCCACAATTTTGTTCAGCCACCATCCTTCCATATTTCACTTCCAAGTGAATCTTATTACTTAAATTTGGACCGTTGGTTTTTCTTTTTTAAATTTAGCTTTTTATTATCGCGTCAAAAAAGCGCGTGAAACGCAATGATGAGTTTTAAACAACAGAACGACTTTAATACTGAAAACATTATTATAAACCCAGCCTATTAAAAACAATATCAGATAGGGAAAAGAATAAATAAACAATAATATATAAAATAATTTAATGCTTATCCCGAGTTTTTTTTAATTTAGTTTTGATTTGTTTATTCATAAACGGAAAACTCTTTATTTTATGTATTAATATACATAATATAAATACATATTATTGACATTTCGAATTTATTATTATTTCCAGGTTGATTATGCGCAAATGCTTATGAAACCAAGCAGTATTAATGTTGAATAAATTAATAAATCCATTCTGATATTTTTAATAACGGTAATATTTAAATAAAATAGATAATACTGCACGTCAATACACTGCTCGTAAGTTCTTATATGAGTTAATTATTAGAAGTTGAGTTTTATATGTTATTTTTTTTCTAATTCGCCGGTCTTAAACGTTTGGTGTTTCGTAGGGAGTTAACTTTTAAATTGTCTTGCAACTTCTGATTGACTATGTTTTTTACAAATTTGATAAAGAACCAGTTTTTAATAGAGAAATGGCTTTCAGTCAATCTCCTAGAAACCAACTGAAAAATATTCACCCGATAAAAAGTCGCCTTGGTCGCAACAGCCGAAGATTTCAAGATCTCGCGCAAAAAGCAGTTCCGTGCCTGATACTGCAAAAATTAAGAGTTTTGGTAAATTTAAATGGCAACAGCGTAAATTTTGCAGCAGTGCTGAAAAGCTGCAGATTTTCAGAGGAACTTGTGTGTGTTGCAAATAGTTTTCACCATCGAACCAATAGGTTTTCTAAATGTAAACTACAATTATCTGCTCTAAAAACTTGTCAAGCCATCGGTCATCCATAGACGTTTTTCAAGATTTATATCTCATGAGTTCAGTTCAGTTTATATTACATTTAAAATGAAAATATCTGATTCAACATTTTGTCAAGTCGTTAGCTATCCATAGACGCGTTTCAAGATTTATGTCTCATTAGTTCAGCTGTGCTTAATATTATTTATTGTTTTTTTAACAGTCATCGATTTTTTCGATTATTGCAGTATCAGGCACAGAACTGCTTTTTGCGAGAGATCTTGAGATCTTCGGCTGTTGCGACCATGGAGACTTTTGATCGACATGACTTGTAAGTAGATTTGTGTATAAATAACGCCTATCATTGAATTTCGTTTTATATTTTGGACGAGTCTTTCAAATTTATGGTTATAATGCGCGTTGTTTGGTGCGGAGTTAACTTTCAAATTTTGCGTTTTTTTTTTTTGATAACACGACTATATTTATAAACTCGGCGAATTTTAAAAGCAGAATAATGCAGAAACATCGTAAAGTTATATTCACAACAGTGGGAAGTGTTACATTACTAACCACTACATCCTACTCTCATTTTTCGCCCGCATTTGATTAACTGACGTTTATTTGATTGATTTGAAGTAAATACCATAACAAACCACTGCCAACTAGATGAATTAAATTTTAATAGCGACTATTTATACCGTATGTTTTTTTATCGTGGGCCATAGGATTTTACATGCTAAAAATTATACCTTGTATTAATGTATATTTTATCATATAATTTTGAAGCAAATTTTAGTTAGTAATATAAATGAATTATTTTTCTACATGATGCGCTTAATTGGAATAATTTAAACATGTTTTATTCCATTAAAAAGTGCTTTTGTTCAGAACTGGACGATCGGGATACGCTGCAGAAAAGTTGTCTAATTCCCTTTTACTGCAGCTTAGTAAAAGTAACATCATATGGCAAGAATTAAAAAATGTAAACAAATTATCCCAGGAAATAAATTGTGAACTTGCTGCAGCACACTACCCAAAACTAAACCTTAGTGTTATCACAGTGTATCGCTCATCCAACTTGAATTTTAATGAGTTCATTTTGATCTTAGCGCAGGCTCTAAATAACATAAACATAAATAGATCCATTTTAGTGGGTGGTGATTTTAATATTAATTTTAGTTTAGATCACAATAGGACAGCCACACTATGTGATTTACTAGCTACATACAATCTAAGAAAACTAGTAGTACCCTACTAGGGTAAACAATTGTATAGATAATGTGTTCACTAATATCAATGACAGATTAATCAATGTTTCACCCTGTGATCTAAAAATGTCAGATCATACTGGGATACGGATAAATCTAGAATTAAGTAGTGAAGACCCAATAAGTAATGCAGTAAAAATTTTCAAACCTTATACATAGGTCGTTATAACCTTTTTCAAATGCTTGACAACTATGATTGGAGTTTTATCTTGAACCATGAACTAAATGTCTAAGACAAATTCTCTGAATTCATCAATGCTGTAAACTCTTTAATTGAAATTGGCTTTCCTTCAGTAAAAATAAAAACTAAAAAAGATAACGTCTTTTGGTGTAATAACTCACTACGAAAGATGAGAGATACTCTTCACTTCTTGTACGATGCCATGAAAAAAAAAATCCGAATTTAAAACAAGAATTTCTTAATTTTAAGAAACTATACTTAAATACCCTTGATCAAGCAAAACTGAAAACGAATGCAAAATTGATTAGAGATTAAAAAAATAAATCAAAAGCCATTTGGTCAATAAACAACTCTAAACAATCAATACCTAAATGTGCTAGAAACTGTGATTTAAATCCTAATGATGTAAATACATTTTTCAATGATATTGCCACCAACCTTGAACAAAATTTACAAAAACCAAAAAGCGACCCAATCCACTACTATTAAATATATCATCCATCCCGACAAGTACGTTTGTTTTTAAAGAGGTCACTCAAAATACCGTGAGAAATACCATAATGCAACTTAAAAATGCAACATACAGACATATGTTTGGGATAAATGTAGGCTTGTTAAAGAGCATAAAAGAAGCAATTATTAACCCGCTCACAAAATTAATAAACTTAGCCATAAAATCAGGTACCTTTCCACATTGCTTAAAGCGAGCATGCATCATACCTATTTACAAATCCGGAGATCCAAATGACCCAAACAGCTACAGACCGATCTCACTCTTACCTATACTCTCTAAGGTTCTAGAAAGAATACTGTTTGAGCAGATAATCAATTACTTTGAGGAACACAATATCTTTCCAAATGAGCAAAATAGTTTTCGCAATGGAAGATCTACGAAAGATGCAGTGGTTAGCTTTGTAAATGAAATACACCTAGGTTTTAAAAATAGTATATACTCAGCAGCCACACTGATAGACCTAACAAAAGCTTTCGACTGTGTCTGTCACGAGCTTCTGTTGCGGAAACTATATTTCTATAACTTTCACCCAAATTCATGTAGATTGCAGCTATCTACTCGATAGAACACACTATGTTAAATCTAACAACAAGTCATCTGATGAGTTTTACCACTAAACACGGTGTTCCCCAAGGATCAATATTGGGCCCACTTCTGTTTATCATACATTAATGACCTTCCTAAAATTAGTAATAGGGGCACAATGGTGTTATATGCTGATGATACAACATTAAAGAACATAAATAGAAATAAAAAGACGGCTCTAAACCATAACAAGATTCACGTGGATGAAGCAAAGGAATGGTTTACCGCAAATAGGTTAACCATCAATATAGATAAAACGACTAGCATAATGTTCTCTCTGCGACTGGATATCGAGCTCACGACAGTAAAATTTCTAGGCATACATTTAGACTCCAGACTAAATTGGCTTAACCAACAAGAATATATGGCTAAGAAACTATGTGTAAACATATACAGACTTCGACATCTTAGTAAAGCTGTACCTAAAGCTGCACTCAAAATGGCTTATCACGCACTAATTGAAAGCCATATAACGTATAGTATCCTTCTTTGGGGACACTCGGCGATCATGTCAAGAGTGTTTTGCCTCCAAAGGAGGGCTATTAGGGCAATAGACCAAATGCAATATCGAAGTGACTGTAAAACATCTTTCTCTAAATTAGATATACTAACTGTTCCTTGTCTATTTATAATGGAATGTTATTCATTCATAAAAATATCAATCAATACAAAATAAGAGCCGAATTCCATAATCACAACACACGTTCAGGTAATTACTTACACACAGAACGCTTTAGACTGAATAAATCGCAGAACGGAGTCAGTTTTCTTGGACCAAAACTTTATAACGCGTTGCCTAATAATATTAAACTATTAGAATTAAATAAATTCAAAAAGACTGTTTTTGTTGGCTTTGGTTTTAATTTCATAGTTGTTTAGTGCGAAGTTAACTTCAGAACGCTGTCGTTCTCTTAATAAAGTGAATATTTCTTATGAATTTTGAAAGAAGATTAATTTGTAAATATTTAAATTAAGTCCAATCCACTCTTACCGTTATTGACGAAAACACTTTACGCGTTGTTACTTAATAAGTTAAAATAAATTAATTTCTTTCCAATCTGTACTCATGTATTGTTTTCGTACTACATATATTTTGCATAGCTGACGTTTCTAATATGTATCTCTACTGCATACATTAGACTAGAAATAAAAAGTATTATTATTATACCATATGTATAAAAATTATTTAGATAAGGCATGGCCATGATAAACAAAATCTCGGTCTTGGATTAGTTCAGCACGTTGTTGACTTGATGTCAATTAATTACTTTGAACAACTGGGGGCGAAGACGTGATCTGACGTATCAAACCTGCAACGTACGTTCCGAAATACAAAGCCACCCTTTATCTAAATATTTTTTATACATATGGTATACAGGGTGTCCTAAATAGAGTAGGATTGCATGGGTATCTTTCTTATTCTTAAAGCTAGAGATCTGGTTAAATGGGCAATGTGCAGTTTTCTATGCTGATTCAGATTATGTTGAGAAATTTTCAAAATTCCGAGCAGTTTAGAAAATATTTAAAAAAAACTGAAAATCGCGATTTTCAAAAAAATCAAATATCTCAATAATTATTAAAGATGCGAAAAAAAGTTTTAAATAAAAGTTACTTGGTTTAATTGGGCAAACATAGAAATCAAGTCAAAATAAAATTCAAGTTGGCGGTTTCCGAGATATTAATACCAATTTTTTTATTTCAAATGGCCGCCATATTTGATTTTTACACGCGTAAATAGACTTTTTTTTTCTCTTTTCAACGATGTACAACAACCTATGTCAAAATAAAAAATAATGGAAATATTAATTGTTGTAAGTTTAAAACAAGTAGGCATAAATAAAAATAAAACAAAATTTGTTATAACGACTAACTGTCATCTTACATTAGTTTATCAGTTGTATTAATCATTCATACATGTGTATTGTCTTAAGTTGTTGTAATATCGATAAATATTAATTACTTGAAATGGCGAATTATTCAATATCTGAACAATACGATATGTTTTGTAATTACATCAAGTGTTACAAAAACCCCCATCTTGCAGCACAAACATACCAAGCAAACTTTCCTGAAAGAAGGCAGCCGGACATTAAGGTATTTAAAAGATTGGATGAAAATATGCAATTGTATGGAAGTTTAAAAAAACCTAAGTGAAATAGAAATATGATCGTTGATGATGAAGAATTAACATTGGCTTGTGTGGCAGCTAATCCGAACATTTCATGTCGACAGATAGAAAATGAAGTTAACGTATCTAAGTCTAGAGCATCAACAATTTTAAAAATGGTGATGTGGCCATCATGTTACTTTCTCCGACTTAATAATATCATTTATATTTACGCTTTCGTGGTTTATTTTCAGTTTAAATCATATTTTAAATGTACATCGAACGTTTCGTAGACTCGGATGAAACTGACGTTTAAAACGTCAAAATTATGAAAGATGAAAAAATTATTATGCAAATTTATAAACTAAGTTTACTCAAAAACTAAAGAGATTTTGCAAAAAACTTATTCTTTATAAGTTGTTCATTTTGGCATTCTCTACACTTATTATACACATAAATTTGCTGTAACTGTTATCGTTTCATAATTATAAACCAAAAATAAAAATAAATTAATACATTTTTTTCTCGAATAACAATGATTTTATGAAAAATGTTTTCAAGCAAAAGATGTTCATTTCTTTGTTGTCTTCAATGTTTGTTTAAATACTTTTGTGATATTTTTCATATTTAAGAAAATATTGGCAAAAAACAAAAAACAGTTAAGGTAAACGCCCACTTCCGGTGTACGAAATTTTACCAAAAGCTTTTCAGTTCTTCAGATTATCAAATAAGACGGATGTTCAAAGTTTCATATCAATTGCTCTATTAGTTTTTGAGGTACAGCGCGCACAGACAGACACACACACACACACACACACACACACACACACACACACACACACACACACACACACACACACACACACAGACACAAATTTTTTTTTCAGAAATTGTTGAAATGGCATCTAGGGACCCCAAAACGGATATTTCCGTAAAAAAAATTTTTGAAAAAAAAATCACGATCACAATACTTTCTCGTACTTCGTAACGGAGAAAGTAAAAAAGCACAAGTTTCACCCTTATAAATTGCACCTATCTCAGACTTTACAACCAAATGATAACATCCGTAGATTAACATTTTGCAGGTGGTTAATCAACAAAATTACGGAAAATGGTGATTTTATAAACACAATTTTATGGACTGACGAATCTTACTTTTCTAATTGTGGATTATTTAATCGTCATAACGAGCACTATTGGGCTCAAGAAAATCCACACATAGTTATTCCACGGCGAAACCAATTACGGTTCGGCTTTAGTGTTTTTTGTGGCATAATGGGAAATCGTTTACTTGCTCCTATAATTTTTGATGGAACTCTAACTGCACAACGTTATTTGGAAATTCTTCAAACAACCTTAGAAGATTTATTGGATGATTTACCTTTGGCACAAAATATGCAAATATGGTACCAGCAAGATGGCGCTCCAGCACACAATGGGCGTTTTAATAATAAAGTAATAGCGACTAATACACCTGTACAGTGGCCAGCCAGATCTGCAGACTTGACGCCTCTTGACTTTTATTTGTGGGGCACTTTAAAAAACAAAGTTTATGGAAGTAACTTCAATTATAACAATGTGGATGAACTTCGCGAAGCAGTGACAGAGGCAATAAACGGCATTAATCGTAACATATGGCGAAAAGTAACTGGCAGTGTTGTAAAACGCTGTCAATTGTGTTTGGCCAATAACGGTCAACATTTTGAGCATTTTTTATAATTTATTGTTATTTTACTACTTGGTTGTATTACCTCTTTTTGTTTTGTTACATTTGCTTTAAAAATAATTTAAGAAATTAAAATTAAAATTCAAACAATTAATATTTCCATTATTTTTTATTTTGACATAGGTTGTTGTACATCGTTGAAAAGAGAAAAAAAAAGTCTATTTATGCGTGTAAAAATCAAATATGGCGGCAATTTGAAATAAGAAAGTTGGTATTAATATCTCGGAAACCGCCATCTTGAATTTTATTTTGACTTGATTTCTATGTTTGCCCAATTAAACCAAGTAACTTTTATTTAAAACTTTTTTTCGCATCTTTAATAATTATTGAGATATTTGATTTTTTTGAAAATCGCGATTTTCAGTTTTTTTTTTAGATATTTTCTAAACTGCTCGGAATTTTGAAAATTTCTCAACATAATCTGAATCAGCATAGAAAACTGCACAACATTGCCCATTTAACCAGATCTCTAGCTTTAAGAATAAGAAAGATACCCATGCAATCCTACTCTATTTAGGACACCCTGTATATTTGGCTCATATTATCGACTTTTGTTTTTTTTTCAAATAGTTGCTTATAATTTGGGTTAATGTAAACCAGTTTACTATAATTTCTCTTTAGTTATTTTTTAGTTTATTTTTTGTTTATATACAGGGTGTTTCAGAGCTCTGGGAACGGTCAATCACGTGCTTATTTATCAAAATTTTGAAAAATGTTTTATAAAAGTTGTGCAGAACAGTGATCTGCATGCCCTAAAAATATTTAAATTTATACAGGGTGTCTCATAACAAAGTTACAGACCAAACTTATGTTTTTTTTAAATAGAACACCCTGTATATTTTAGCATTTTTGGATTCTTCGTTACTTGGAGATTAAAATGACTTAGGTTTCGGCGATTGAAACCGAGCCGTTTTTGTGTTATTCAGTTGTTTATACAAAAATTTGAACAAAATTGTTAAAGTACTGCCCTGAAACTAATAAAGGTAATTCATTCTAATTTAGTGGTAAAGTTTAGTTGAACTTTAGTCTTCAAAATTACTATATCATCCAAAACATAACTCAGCGTATTATACGGGGTGATAGTTATTCGCAAACTGCACAATTTCTTATTTTTTTCAAATGGAACACCCTATATATTTTTTCATAATTTAAAAGTCCATTGAGTAAGCTTTCGTTTCATATAAGGTTTCAAATATCTGAAGTTTACTCTAATATTTCAAAATTCATTGGTAATTTGCATGTTTTTTATTATTAGTTTTAAAATCTAGTTACCAATCATTTCAAATAAACAAACAAAAAAATACAGGTGACAGTAATTATTATATTAGTCTCAAAAATAGATCGAACCATTTAAGTTGTGATCTTAGTTTATAATTATGAATTTCTCACAAGAAGAATTGGTTGACATGATTTTCATTTTTGGCGAATGTCACAAAAATTGTCTTTTGGCTTCACGAGTGTATGGACAGCGGTATCCCGAGAGGCGGTATCCATGATAAGGAGCATTTAGAAGAGTGCAAGAGCGATTTGAGACTACAGGTAACGTTAATTATTCAAAACCTGTGCAAAGCAAACCTGTAATTAACGAAGATAGCGAATTCCTGGTATTGGCATCAATAGTTGAAAACCCTAAATTAAGTTTATCCGAATTAAATAATCAGTTGGATATTAGTCGGCCCTCAGCGCATAGAATTTTGAAGAAACACAAATTTCACCCTTACCACATCCACTTAGAACAACAGCTTAGAGAAGCAGATTTTCCCGCTAGAACTGCATTCTGTAACTGGGCCCTTAATATTCTGGGAAACAATGAACATTTTTTTGATTTTGTGTTGTTTACTGATGAGGCTTCATTTCACAATAATGGCAAGGTAAAAAGACACAATCTTCATTATTATTCGGACCACAATCCTCATTTCACAAGGACAGTAAATAATCAAAATCGATGGAGCCTGAATGTATGGGGTAGTATTCTAGGAACTCGCATCATAGGACCACACTTCTTTGAAGGCAGCCTGAATGGAGAAATGTTTGAAGAATTTCTTAGGAATCATTTAGATGAGTACCTACTTGACGTACCACGCAACGTAGTAAGAGATATGTGGATCCAGTTGGATGGTGCACCACCACATTTTGCTCGCAGTGTACGACAATTTTTGAATGACCGTTACCCTAATAAGTGGATAGGTCGCGGCGGACCTATACTATGGCCACCTAGGTCGCCGGACCTCACGAAATTAGATTTTTTTCTATGGGGCTATATCAAGGACATGGTGTTCCGTATACCACCGACTACAGCAGAAGATATGCGAATACGAATTAGGAATGCTTTTTCTGCAGTAACGCCACAAGTTTTAGTTGCAGTTCACAAATCGTTCGTTGAACGTCTCAGAATTTGTTTAAATCAGAATGGTCGAAATTTTGAAAACATGTTGTAAACTTCTTTAAATTGTTATTTTTCATTTTATATACTTATGTTATTAAATTGTTTTCTTATATTTCATTTTATATACTTATGTTATTAAATTGTTTTGTTATTTAAGTTGATTTATAAGTTTTTACTATAGTTCTCTATCTGTATTGAAACATAATTGTTTGTATAACTTATTGGGAATAATGCATCCAGATTTTGTTGAAATATGGTAGGATACAAGATTTGAATACATGTCTCAAAAACATAAAATACGATTTTGTAGGCAAACACAACGCTTATAAACGGATCCTTCTCAACCGAAACATGCACCTTATGAACGAATTCTGAAATACTCGAGTCACTATCAACTTCAGACATACGAAACCTAATATGAAACGAAAGCTTACTCAATAGACTTTCAAATTATGAAAAAATATATAGGGTGTTCCATAAAAAAAATTAAGAAATTGTGCAGTTTGCAAATGGCTATCACCCTGTATAATACGCTGAGTTACGTTTTGGATGATATAGTAATTTTAAAGACTAAAGTTCAACTAAACTTTACCACTAAATTAGAATGAATTATCTTTATTAGTTTTAGGAAAACACTTTAACAATTTTGTTCAAATTTTTGTATAAACAACTGAATAACACAAAAACGGCCCAGTTTCAATCCCCACAACCTAGGTCATGTTAATCTCCAAGTAACGAGGAATCCAAAAATGTTAAAATATACAGGGTGTTCCATTAAAAAAAAAACATAAGTTTGATCTGTAACTCTGTTATGAGACACCCTGTATAAATTTAAATATTTTTAGGGCGTGCAGCTCACTATTCTGCACAACTTTTATATAAAACATTTTTCAAAATTTTGACAAATAAGCACGTGATTGACCGATCCCAGAGCTCTGAAACACCCTGTATAAGAGATTAATCAGAATCGGCCTTGCTTGTATCACAAAGTAATTTGTTTACGACATTCTGAGAACCTTAATTAATGTGTGGATATTTAATTTCCAGGTAATAAGTAACCTCTAGACAATTTTTTGCAAGTGATGAGATCGACAACTGATTAACAATGAATGTCTGGACTTTTTTTACCTGAACCTATCAGAATCCTGCATAATGTGCAAATCATTGTTTTCTCCAAGAAATTGTTTGAATGACAGTCGATTGTGATAAGGGATTTAGAATAATAAACATTATTTATCTACACTAATTTGTTTGAATGGATATTTTTGAGAAAATAAATTAATAGAAAATTATTAAATATAGCAAATATTGCGTATCTTACCGACATTATTTAATATTTATTATTAAAATGGTATCGTTATTATCATATAGAACAGTTTTCCAGTCTCTTCTTTGTGCTAATCTTTTAGGAACTTTTTGTCCTTTGGTGTGGGAACTTCATTTGTGGATGAACCTACGTGTGACAACACACACAAATTCATGGCGAGATCCCGTGAATAGCCAATTATTTCCCGATTTCTATACAGCGTGTACATATTAACGGATACCGCAGACAGCATGCGTGCAAAAATAATGTAATACGGGATGAGTGAAGAGGGCGAAGCCCAATACCCGCGCAACGGTTTTATTGTTTCGTACCTCAGTCTCTTGCAGACGGTAGGATTTACAAAGTATTTTATTAACGAAATGAATTTATCGTAGACGTAGGTGATCACGAAACAAATCGTCAGCGATCATTAAATTTAAAGACTTCGTGTTAATTCCCTTTATAAATAATTTGAAAAAAAAACAAACATACATTTCCGTTTCTATTCCCGTTCATAAAAATCAACATGAGATTAAGGTACCGTTAGACGTAAAGTCAGTAGCACTAAGTAAAAACCTTAAACACAACATCTCGTAACGGCTAATTCCACACGGTATTTTATTTAGTCGTGTCGTTACCTTCTTTATCCCAATATAAACCGTGCTCGTGTCTATGGCATTATTTATATAACGAGCAGTAAAGCGGCATTGCAGGTGCATAAAATAATTAAGCGTCGCCGGATCGGGTGCATTGTTCCACCGGATGCTGTCTCGGGGATCGTCCAGACATCTAAAATTATAACTCTTCTCCTGTCCCAGCGTCTTCCTGTGCGACGACTTTCGGGCGGAGGTGAAGGGACGATTCCGTCATTTTTGCGGTGAATTCACGCGGAACTGCAAAAAACGCCGCGGAGCGTGACGCCAAGATTTTCCATTAATGAAACCGTTGAAAGGGAGCAAAAGAAGCGCGATTTAGAAAAATGCACGTCTTCGTGTGGTGAAGGTGGAATAATTGTCGCGTATCCGCGCAAATTGTAATCGATGGCGTTACTAAAATCGAACGGTAGCGATAATTGAATGATGGGTGGACGGTCCCTTACGGACACCGTTCTGCACGAATAAATCGAATCCGTGATCTCGGTGGATATTTCATGCACGATGGACGATTTTCAAATGTGCATAGGTCTCTTATTGAGAAATGTACTTTGATCTTTCATTATTATTTTTTTTTTAAATTTATATCTATTACAGTGAAATTTTTTAAATTATTTAATTATTTATTTAAACTGTTTATTGACCGTACTTTACATTTACATATTACAAAAAAAAATGGGTCAAATGGACTATATTCAGTTTCGTTATTTGGCTTTTTACTGCCAAATATCGGAGCGGTTCTTCCTTGAAGCCCGCAAAATAATAGTATTTATAAATAAATTTGAGACACCGACACTTGTTGCAGAAGCATTAAATAAATTTAATACCAATTCTAAACCAAAGTTATTTAACTAGTAGTACTAGTAATAACATGCAAATTTCTTTTGTATCATTCAATATGAAGCGTGGCACCAGCCAGTAGTTGTTTCAACAATAAGTTATTTGTTTATAGTCTTAGTAAAACTTAATTTTCCAGTCACGAACAGGTTGAATATTCATATATTCAGGCTTTATTTCGACTTTATTAAGTTTATTAGTATTTATACTTTTATACTGCTACATATACCGGGTGACCCAGGGATCTGTAAAAGCCCCATAACTTATTTGCTATTTGAGATATCGACTTCTAGTTTTCTTGAACTGATACCCACATTTATTCTACATATTTTAAAAATATGTATGATTTTGTACAGGGTGTTCCAATATACATAACAGAACAAAGTTATGTTTTTTTAAATGGAACACCCTATATTTTATACTTTATTTTCAACCCTCTTGAGAAGCTGATAAAAATAGTATAAGATAGTGTGGGTCTATTATGGACGCTTGGTTAGTTATGGGCAAATTTGTGGCAAAAACAAGGACACATTGAAAAAGTTGCAGAAGCGCTCCTAGCAATGCTAGCGTCGTTTTTTATACACTAAAGAATTTTCCACATCATGAAGAATTATACAAATCGGCTTTGGTTCTTTTTTGTTCATATTGCTATACAGGGTGTCAACATACACAAAATAATGGATAACTATTTTTTTTCAAATGGAACACCCTATATATCTTGCCACCAATGCATGGAATTTTTAATAAGCTTTCCAATGATGTACAATTTGTGTAATGAAATATTAAGGATTCTTGAGATTTATCCTTAAAAACATTTTTCTTTTGTCACCTCCTGCTCATTTTTGAATTTTCAGCCAAAACTATGCATTTTCTGAAAAAATAATAAGAGACCAAAGTTGTAGAGCGGAAAATTTTCGATCGATATAGGTGTTTCGACTTTTCCAATAATGCGTGCATTGCCCGCCATAGTGCGCAAAATCGTGACCGTATATGCATTTTAGCGTTTTTCTCAAATTTTTTGTTAATTAATTGCACTATACTTTATTTTCCACGTCCTCTAGCAGAAAAACGGGTAATTATAGAATTATTTAAATGACCTAGATCGATTGAAAATATTCCGCTCTACAACTCTTAAAAGAAAAAATTTTCGCCCAAAATGCATAGTTTTCGCTAAAAATGCAAAAAACCATTGAAAAACGCCAAAATTGATATATACATTTTCAATTTGCATTTTAAGGAAAAACTATGCATTTTTGGCAAAAATTGCTTCTATTAAGAGTTGTAGAGCGGAACATTTTCAATCGATATGGGCCATTTTAATTTCCCTATAATTTCTCGTTTTTCCGCTAGAGGGTGCGGAAAATAAAGTATAGTGCAATTTGTTAATACAAAATTTGAAAGGAAAACGCTAAAATGCATATACGGTCTCGATTTCGCGCGCTCTGGCGGGCAATGCACGCATTATCTTAAAAGTTGAAAGACCTATGTCGATCGGAAATTTTTCGCTCTACAACTTTGGTCTCTTATAATTTTTTCTGAAAATGCATAGTTTTGGCTGAAAATCCACAAATCAGCAGAAGGTGACAAAAGAAATATGTTTTTATTGAAAAATCTCAAGAATCCGTAATATTTTGTTAAACAAACTGTATATCATTGGAAAGCTTATTAAAAATGCCATAGATTGGTGGCAATTTATATAGGGTGTTCCATTTGAAAAAAAATAGTTTTCTATTGTTTTGCGTATGTTGACACCCTGCATAGCACTATGAATAAAAGAGAACCAAAGCCGATGTGTATTAGTCTTTATGATGTGGGAAATTTTTTAGGTATAAATAATGATGCTATCTTTGCTAGGAACGCTTCTGCAATGTTTTCAATGTGTACATGTTTTTGCCACAAATTTACCCATAACTAACCAATCGTCCATAATAGACCCATACTATCTTATACTATTTTTATCAGCTTCTCAAGAGGGTTGAAAATAAAGTATAAAATATAGGGTGTTCCATTTAAAAAAACATAACTTTGTTCTGTTATGTATATTGGGACACCCTGTACAAAAACATACTTATTTTTAAAATATGCAGGATAAGTGTCGGTACCAGTTCAAGAAAACTAGAAGTCGATATCTCAAATAGCAAATAAGTTATGGGGCTTTTACAGATCCCTGGGTCACCCGGTACAAGGACGAATTTATCAAATGAAATAATCCATGATACTATTCACCAACCAAATGGTAAAGAATTTTTATGGATTTATTTAAATTAGAGTACTTTATCACCCACAATGTATGTGTAATATTTTACGTATACAGATTTTTTAATTTTTCAAATCCCTGAATGCATTTTTCATTTCCTTAGTTCAACATTGGATTGTTGTCGTTTTGTTTCTGAATAAATTATAACAATTGTTTGTATAGAAAATCACAACTGAATTGCTTCTTTAAAGATCTCGAACTTTACATGTAGATTCCATTCAATGGAAGGCCTGTGTTCCGAGACTGTGTTCCGTCTGTGCTCCTAATTGCTGAAGATATTTAGTGGGAAAAACTTATCTTTAAATATTAATTTTCGGTAAGCTGCTTAATTAGTTTGCCTTGAAAGTACTGGTGAAATTTCACTGTAATTAGATAATTTACACTGCTAATATTGTAATTTTAAATTTTTCTGTGTGAAAATTTACCACTGACGTTACTAATTTAATAGTGCAATTTTTTGCCCCAAGGCCGATTGGCTCACATATTTTCTAAGAAAAACATTTACATTTACATTCAATTTCAACGGCGAGTATTCTCTCTCAGTATCCTCTGTTCTCTTTTGTTTTCATTTTCCGTGGGCTACCTGTTTACGTGTTGTTAATCACCCTGGTCGCCCCCTGGGTGTAGTGTCCTTGTTTAATTCCTACTTCATTAATTGTCTTATTATCGAAAATCATAATGGTGCAAAAAACTTGTGCAAATTGCAATACAAATATTAGTCCAAGACTTTCCATGATTAAATTTGAAAAATGTAAAAGTTTGTTTCATGTATCTTGCACTGATCTTGTTTCCTTTAGATTTAGTTACTACATGGATGAATACAAAAAGGAAGATGGCGATTTCTGGGGTTTCTCAATTTGTATTTCGCCCATAGAAATTCCCACGAAGGCGGAGGATAATTCATTAGAGGTAACTATTTCTACGATTCTAAATCGACATTTCACTGATTTTAAGAACGAATTTATGCTTAGTTTTAATAGTGAAATTAAGAAACTAACTGATAAAATTAATAATGTCGAACGTGAAAATAGTCATTTAAAAGGTGAAATTGCACAAATGAAAATTAATAACGGAACTGTGGACCATGGTAACATAATAAGCGAAATCGATGATCGTCGCCGCATTTTATTTAATGTACTTGTATACAATGTACCCGAATCAAATGGTAGCATTGAAGATACAATTAAAAATTACTCTATTGTAATAAAGAAAATTCTTGAACCTAAAATTAAATTTCAACCTAAGAAAATAATACACCTGGGTAAAGCGTCAGATAAACCTAGACCTTTCAAACTTATCGTGAAAGACCAAGATTCAGCACTTGAAGTATTGAAATTAACTCGCTCAATGGAAACTGGCAATTTCAAATTTTTCGACGATAAAACCCAGATGGAACGAGAATACTTAAAACATATTAGGGATAAGTTATTTACCCGCAAGTCGAATGGCGAAACTAATTTAACGAATATTTACGGGGAACTTCGTCCATTGTAATATCAAGTAGCGTTCCACGCAATACAAAAAATGGTGATGTGGCCATCATGTTACTTTCTCCGACTTTATATTTACGTTTTCATGGGTTTATTTTCATTTGAAATTATATTTTAAATGTACATCGAGCGTTGTGTAAACTCGGATGAAACTGACGTTTAAAACGTCAGAATTATGAAAGATGGAAAAATTATACTTCAAATTCAAAAACTCAGTTTACTCAAAAACTAAAGGGATTTCGAAAAAAACTTATTCTTTATAAGTTGTTCATTTTAGCATTCTCTACAATTATTATTGATATAAATTTGCTGTAACTATTATCGTTTCATAATTATAAACCAAAAATGAAAACAAATAAATACATTTTTTTCTCGAATAACAATGATTTTATGGAAAATATTTTCAAACAAAATAATCTCATTTCTTTATTGTCTTCAATATTTGTTCAAATGCTTTTGTGATATTTTTCATATTTAAGAAAATATTGGCAAAAAACAAAAAACAGTTAAGGTAAACGCCCACTTCCGGTGTACGAAATTTTACCAAAAGCTTTTCAGTTCTTCAGATTATCAAATAAGACGGATGTTGAAAGTTTCATATCAATTGCTCTATTAGTTTTTGAGATACAGCGCGCACAGACAGACACACACACACACACACACACACACACACAGACACACACACACACACACAGACACACACACACACACACACACACACACACGCAGACACTAAAATTTTTTTTCCAGAAATTGTTGAAATGGCATCTAGGGACCCCAAAACGTAAACTGTTGCAACTATGATATTATAATTTTATTAAAAACTTGGTTGGATGAGTCAGTCGCAGACGCTAAATTAAACATGCATAGTTATAGAATATACCGACTTGACCGCTCACGTCTAACTGGTACAAAATCCAGAAAAGGAGGAGTGTTAATCGCTGCGAAGATTGGAATTGATTGTGTCAAAATTAATTCAAGACTTATTGGTGTCTAACACTTGCTTGTGAAGGTTAATAACAAATGTATCGTTGGAGCAACATATATTCCACCTCAGTCTGACGTATCATTGCACGAACAACATGCAGAAGCCCTGGAGACGATTTGAGCGGATCATCCTAATTCTGAATTAGGTAGAAACGCCAAAGTGGCGGAATCTATTGCCTGAATGATGTACTGAACCAAATCGGGGTGGCTTTAACACCGACAAGATATGGACATTGCCAGCGGCGGTAAATATAACAATATTAATGTAAACATTAAATATTGTTTCCCCATCAGAACACCTACAGACCGGTTTCGACCTTTCATGTCTCATCAGTGTAGTTAGTTGCTGATGGGGAAACGTATATTACTATTGGAATATAAGTATTCCAAACACCGTTAAAGGTAATTGTAATATCCGTTACTATCTGTTAAATTAACATTCTTCGTTCCACCGCAACCAAGGACGGAATATCGGTGCAGGTCGAATCGCCGACCGATTTCCGAAAGGCAACTCGCTATTTCGACGAGAGAGCCGTGCCTTATCATACCTAACAGCTCGTCGAGGATAAAAGCCTCAAGGTGGTGCTCCATCCCCATCGAGATCTCCGTACAGGACGTCGAAGACTCTCTCAGAGAGAAGAACATCCCGGTGATATCGGTCACCAGGATGACAAATCTTCAGGGCCCAATCCCCTTGGTGTACGTTTAAGTCACCAAGAACGACGACGGGAAGAAGATCTTCCAATTACGCAGCGTCGCAGGACTCTGTCAAAGTAGAGTCCTTTACCAGGCACCAGAGGCAAAGACCTCCCACTGGGCCCACTCCCGCACCGATGAGGCAATCGATCAGAGTCCCTGGCACCTCGTACGCGAGTGCCACCTAGAGCCCAATACCTTAATCTTAGAGGGCGGCTCACGCCCCTCAGGCCCCCGCCTCTCAGGCATACACCCAAAGCATATCCGTACCGCCATACGACATGAGTCGTCTCCCTGCTAACAGAAACCCGAAGCTAGCCACCACGCTACCCGAACTTCTGATAACGGCTATCAACCAGGAAGAGCGCAACCTCTTCGTAGCATCTTTCGCGAGGTTTTTCCACGTCGCCTAAGTCGCATTCCCGAGAATCCCCAACAATCCCAGAATGTCGTTCAACCCAAACTCTGACTCTCCCATGGATTCCGCATTGCTTTTTGGAATGCGAACAGGTTACTCGACAAGATACTCGAGCTGCAGCGATTCGCTCACCAGCGCAAGATTCATGTTGTGCTTGTGAGCGAGACTCTCCTCAGTGAAGTCAAGTTCCAAAGATCAATGGGTATCAGATACCGCTCCTAACCAGAAATGTTACCGGGCGTGGCACCGCTATCTACATCAAAAGGGGACTCGACCACTCACATCTCCCCATAGACGGCCTGACCAACCTTGAGTCCACTGCCTTGGTCCTCAACAACACAGACGGTCCGCTAAAAATCTTTTCGGGGTACCAATCCCCCAGTAAGTCGCTTTTCGATGCAGATCTCGACATCATCTTCAACAACGTCATGCCCACCATCTTGACAGGATATCTTAACAGCCAAAGCGCTGCTTGGAAGAGTAGAGTTACCAATAGACGCGGTAGAGTCCTCGAAGTCTATATAGAAAACTCGCCTCACGAGATAGTTACGGCGGCTCCAGACAGCCCCATATATTTCGACCGCCGTGGCCTCCGGCCTGATATTCTTGATATTCCTCTACTAAGTAACGTCAACGCAGAGTATGATATTTGGGTCGAGAATGACTTAGACTCCGACCACAACCCAGTAATAATGCATGTCGCGTTTGGTGTCAACAACTCACCCCATTATATCAGGAATACGGACTGGAAGCTTTTCAGGCAAAACGTTGACAAACTCCTCTCTCCTCTTCCAAGCATTCCAAGCATAGAGTCAATAGCGGACCTAGATACCGCAGTCGCCAGTCTCACTACCGCTATCCTAACAGCCGCTGAAGAATCCTCGACCACGAGAATCTTGACAAGTCCGGACCCTCTCAATATCTCGCCGGAAGTTTTCGAAATGATCCGCAAGAGCAAGGCGGCTCATCGGAAATAGCACAATACGCACCTACCTGAGCACAGGGTGGAGGCCTACTCCTTTGCAGCTCGGGTCAAAGACAACCTCCGCGTCCTACGCGTCCAGAGTTGGGAGCGTAAAATCGACGAGGTCCTGCTGCAAAGTCTTCTGGGGCTTGACCAAAGCTCTAAGACCCAAACCACCAGGTCGGGCCGCTATCCACGGTGATAGAGGTCTCGCATACTCAGGTGCTGAGAAGGCTGAAGCATTCGCTGACATCCTTGAACATCAATTCACTCTTAACGCTAGCGAGGATTTTGACTTCCAGGATGAAATAACATCCGCAGTTAGTTCATATCTAACAGCAGGCAATGGCCGGTGGATCATAGTCCCTGCCACCAAAACCGATGTCGACGACCTCATAAAAAGTCTCTAGCTAAAGAAGGGCCCTGGCGGTATCAGCACCGCCATGGTCCGTAAACTCGGCAGAAAAGGTAGAGTTGCTATCCTTAATATCGCGAATGCGTCTATGAGGTTGGGATACTTTCCGACCTCCTGGAGGCTGGCTAACATAACCAACATCCTGAAGCAAGGGAAATCTCCTACCTTTCCGGAGAACGATAGACCCATCAGTCTTCTCAGCACACTGTGTAAACTCGTCGAGAAAAAATTCTCAACCGCCTCCGCGATTTCACGGAGGACAACAAGATCGTCCCGGATCATCAGTTCGGCTTCAGCAAAGATCTCTCCACCACTCATCAGCCGGTCAGAGTCACAGAGTTCATTACCAATGGTTTTGCCCATTACAAGGATACGGCTGCGGTCTTCTTTGACATCGCCAAGGCTTTTGACAAGGTCTGGCCAGAAAGTCTAATCTACAAAATGATCCTGAGTACTTAGTACGACTAATCCACTCCTTCATGAGTCAGCGACGGTACAGCTGTAAAGTAAATACCTCTCCACAGTGAGAAAGGTAGAAGCCGGGGTTCCTCAGGGGTCATGCCTCTCCCCGACACTCTACAACATCTATGTGAGCGACATGCCGGATTTCTCCCCTGCATGGTCGCCCAATACGCAGACGATACGGCTCTCCTGTACCAAGGTCGCATCCGAAAAGCCACAAGAATCAACCTTAGCGATTATATGGAGAACACGCTCCAATTAGCCATCGATTCCTACGAGGAATGGGCCCTGGCGCATCGCGATCAACCCGAAGAAGAGCGTGGCCGTGCACTTTACACGGCGACGCCCCAAATCCCCGATCCCTCCCTTGAAATTTACATACGGTCCCCGATAGCCCTGAAAGATCACGCCCGGTACCTGGGCTGCACTCTTGACCAGCACTTAAACTGGTCTAAGCACATAAAGACCGCCATCGACAAAGCGATAGCTACATTGCACGACCTGTTTGCTATAATACAACAAAAGTCCAGGTTATCCACCAAGAACCTTTACAAACTGATCATGAGACCTCAGATGCTCTACGCATCACCAGCCTTCGGTTACTGTTCTCCAACTACGCCCAATAGGATCCAAACCCGGAAAAACGTCATGCTGAAGCAGGTGGTACGAGCCCCAAGATACATGCGCAACTCACAGCTGCACAGAGACACAAAAATGCCCAGTGTCCTGGATCATATCAAAGAGCTCCAGTAAATTCTTCGAAAGGCTGGAGAACGACCCTCAATCGGGAATTTCATTACCATGGTACGACAGGCCGCCCAGGTGTAGTGATGCCGAACACCTCACCCCCAGAGATATCCTAAGGTAAAACTTAGAAATACCCAAATTTGCATTAATATAAATTAATTGTTTCGCCACCATAGCGTTACACCCCCTATCCCCCACTGCCCTCACAGTTCCCGAGGGTGGTGGGATTCGGACCGCCGGTAGCTACTCGCTTCTCAGAGATAAACCATCTTGACACGCTAGAATAGGCCTTTGGTCAGACTAGCCCTAGCACCGAGCATATGAGGAGAGGTTTTAGTTGGTAGGCGCGATCCCGGCGAATCTAACACTACCCCACTATAGGGGTGTCTATGAAGATCTCCTCTCCTCACATAAAAAAAAAGTTTCCCCATCAGCAACTAACTATACTGATGAGACCTGAAAGGTCGAAACCGGTCTGTAGGTGTTCTGATGAGGGAACAATATTTAATGTTTACATTAATATTGTTATATTTGCCGACCCAGGCGATGTCCATATCATGTCGGTATTAAAGCCACCCGGATTTCGTTTAGTACAGCATTCAGGCAATAGATTCCGCCACTTTGGCGTTTCTACCTTTGCCACTTTAATTTTAATAAATCATACCGAAAGTTTTATTTTCGGGACGGCTGCAGAAAAAAAAACAATTACCTTATTCTAGGTGGAAACAAAACGACAAAACCTTTATCTGAGGAAATTAAATATGCGTCCAACGATTTGAAAATTTGTAAAAAAAATATCTAGCAAGGTATATACTTTAAAAGCTTAAGATTCTTTAAAAAAATATACATTTATGATTTTCTGCAAAAACAGTTGCCACATTCTAGGGGAAAACAAACCGACAACAATCTAAACTTCATCTGGGGCAATGAAATATGTATTGAATGATTTGTTGAAAAACATGCATTTATGATTTTCTGTAAAAACAATTGCCTTATTCTTAGAGAAAACAAAAGGACAACAATCCAAACTTTATATGATGAATTGAAATATGCATTCAACAATATGAAAATTTGAAAAAATAATCTTGCAAGGAATGTACTTCAAAAGCTTAAGATCCTTTAAGAAAACATGCATTTATGATTCTCTGTTAAAACAATTGCCATATTCTAGGAGAAAACAAAACGACAACAATCCAAACTTTATATGAGGAAATGAAATATGCATTCAACGATTTGAAAATTTGAAAAAAAAATCTTGCAAGGAATATACTTCAAAAGGTTAAGATCCTTTAAAAAAGATGCATTTATGATTCTCTGTAAAAATAATTGCCATATTCTAGGAGAATACAAAACGACAACAATCCAAACTTTATATGAGGAAATGAAATATGCACTCAACGATTTGAAAATTTATTTAAAAAATAATCTGGCAGGAAATGTACTTCGAAATATTATATATATATATATAATATAAGTATGGCACTTTACATAAATCGTACCCAATCGTAGTTATTTTCGGGACGATTTTGTTTCACTTTCGGAACGATTTCTTTACTAACGGGACGCTTTTTGTTACTTTCGGGACGATTTTGCGTATATATGTAGGCGGCCTTGAGGAAAACATCAACTTCGTATTTAATTATGAAAGCTCTTGTCATATAACGTTCATGTGTGTTTTTGCTTTTTTAACATAAGAAACGGATCCAGAAAAAATATTGTACGAAACTCGTTTCAAAAATCGTTTCGTAAATTACTATAATAAGAAATCAAAAATTCATTGTTGTTTTAAAAATCTCTAGTTTTCAATGTAAATTGTTTTTAATTTGTTGAATACATTTTCTGATTTTTAGGTCAAGTTTATATGGATTGTTGCAGTTTTGTATTGACCTAGAGCAGTGATGGGGAAACTACGGCCCGCGGGCCAAGTCCGGCACGCGGAAAGATTTAATCAGGCCCGTTTAAGAGTGCCGTCGTGAGAATGTTTGAACGCGTTCTTACTTCGTAATGTGACGACCCGCATAAAAACTACCTGCGGCGATATTCAAAACACAATAGTATTCTGGACAAATCCATCCGACCTAAACAGATGACTCATCTTCGCTCGAAACTTCCAGACACTCTCGCAGGTAGGTATAAATACAAGCGAGGCCGCCCGAAGATCAATTAGTTAGCGACTTAGTCAATCATCTGCAACGACCCGCTGTGACTCGAGTAATTGTTTGTGTAATCCCCCAAACTCCCAGTGTCTCAACAAACTCCCGCGTAAGAGCATTAGTTAGCAGTAAGCTTTCGTCAATTGCGTTTCTGTGTGTTGTTCTCCGTAGCAGGTAACGTCTAAAATGGATGTTAAAAAAAGAAAAGTGGATTCAGAATGTCGAGTTTTTAAAGAAGAATGGACGTGGAAATATTTCTTTACTTTATTTAAAGAAAAACCTGTGTGCTTACTTTGCAATACAACTGTTGCAGTTTTAAAAGAATATAACATTCAACGCCATTTCAAGAGCAAACATGAAAACCACTCCTACTCATCGTTAAGTGAAGAGGTGAAAAAAATTAAACCGAAAGATTTAATAAAAAATTTATCAAGTCAACAACAATTATTTCAGAGAGCTAATCATTCTCAAAGATGCGCTACGAAAGCCAGTTACGTGTTGGCTTATAATATTGCTAAATCTAATAAAGCATTTTCAGATGGTGAATTTATAAAGCAGTGCATGATAGATGTGTGCGATATTATGTGCCCTGACAAGAAAAAGGATTTTCAGTCACTGTCTCTCTCAAGAAGAACAATCACCGAGAGAATTGAAAATATTGATAAAAATCTAATTTCACAACTGACTACAAAAACTCAAAAAATTATTTTTTATTCAATTACCATGGATGAAAGTACAGATATCAGCGATACTGCGCAGTTACTCATATTTGTAAGAGGAATCAACGCCCACTTTGAAATTACAGAAGAACTTGCAGGGCTGCAGTCAATGAATTAAACAACGACTGGTGCCGATATATTTTGTGAATTTGAAAATTGCATCGATAAACTTCGTTTACCTATTGACAAGCTATGTAATGTAACTACAGATGGTGCTCCTAATATGGTTGGAATCAATCAAGGATTTGTTGGGAAATTTAATTCTAAGTATCCGGAAAATGATGTTGTTTTTGTTGCATTGCCTTATACGTCAGGATGCTCTGTGTAAATCGGCTTTAGATATTGACCATATACTTAATATTGTTGTAAAACTAGTAAATATGATTCGTTCCAGAGGATTATTACATCGCCAGTTTCAACAGTTTTTGGAGTCCGTACATGCTGAGCATTCCGATATCCTGTATTATTCAAAAGTTCGTTGGTTAAGTGCTGGAAAAGTATTTGAAAGAATTTGGGATTTAAAAGACGATATTGTGAAAATTTTCTTCTTGATAAAGACATTTATAATCAATTTGACGTCTTTGAAAACGAAACGTGGCTTTCTGATTTCGCTTTTTTCACAGACCTCCTCGTACACATGAATAAACTTAATCTCAAATTGCAAGGAAAAAATCAGTTTCTTCACGATATTTGGCAATACCTGAAAAGTTTCAAATTACAGTTATTATTATTTGCTAATCAGATCTCTAAATCTGATTTTTCTCATTTTCCAAGAATACAATCTTTAAAATTCACTATATCAAACAATAAGATTAAAAAATACGAAATTAATTAGAAAACTATCTACAGAATTTGAAAGGAGATTTCAGGACTTTAGAAAAATGGAACCAGAGTTTAGTATTTTTGCGACCCCATTCAATGTTAATTACGAAAAAGTTGATGCAAAATTTCAACTTGAGTTAATAGAACTGAACTGTAATACTCTCCTGAAACAAACTTTTCATACAGTACCATTACTAGAATTTTATAAAAATTTAAGTCCAGATAATTTCCCAAATCTAATTACTCATGCAATGAAGATAATGACAATGTTCGGCTCATCTTATATATGCGAACAAATCTTTTCAACAATGAAGCTTAGGAAAACTTCTTTAAGAAACAGAATTACAGATGAGCACCTTTCATCAGTTTTAAGAATTTCTGCTTCGCAAATGGAACCGGACTATGATGAAATTTTGATGAAACAGTCTCAATTTCATTTTTCTCATGCACCATCAACCAGTAATGACACCAGAAAATAAAGTGATAATACTTCACATCAAGAACTACACTAAATTCATTTTATATTTTGTGCTTATAATTTTGTTACCTTTTGCTTTTTTACTATTAAAATAATAAGTGTATGTAATAATATATGTATATGTTTATAGAACATATAAATTAGTTAACGATTTAGCATTATTGTTTGGCCCGCTACGATTGTCTAGTTATTACAAATGGCCCGTCTTAAAAAAAGTCACCCCACCTAGAGTATGGCTCTTGTTTTTATGAAAAGTCAAAAAATTATTGTTTTTTAAGGCTGCAAGACCTATGGTATGGTCATTTGTAAAAGTGTCTCAATAAATCTCTCTCTCTCATTGTTTTAAATTTCTTGGTAGGTCATCTTCTTACAATTTTTAAAATCTTTGAAAACAACTTTCGTGTTTCAAGTGGAAGTTTGCATTGTTGTCGTTTTGTTTCCACCCATAATATGGCAAATATTTTCACAAGAAATAAGATAGTGATTGTTTTTTATAAGTCTTGAGCTGTCGAGCCTGTTTTCGCATTTTGCGTAATACCGATACTACATAGTTACGATTGTTGCCGGTTTGTTTTTGCTTAGAAAATTCAAATTGTTTAATTGATAAAATTGGAAATACTATTTATTTTTAGAGTTTTTGACGTATTTTTGACGTGATTTAAAAAAAAATATCCGTTTAGGGCTCCCTAGATGCCATTTCAACACTTTCTGGATTTTTTTTTGTGTCTGTTTTTTGCGTGTGCGTGTGCGTGTGCGTGTGCGTGTGCGTGTGCGTGTGCGTGTGCGTGTGCGTGTGCGTGTGCGTGTGCGTGTGCGTGTGCGTGTGCGTGTGCGTGTGCGTGTGCGTGTGCGTGTGCGTGTGCGTGTGCGTGTGCGTGTGCGTGTGCGTGTGCGTGTGCGTGTGCGTGTGCGTGTGCGTGTGCGTGTGCGTGTGCGTGTGCGTGTGCGTGTGCGTGTGCGTGTGCGTGTGCGTGTGCGTGTGCGTGTGCGTGTGCGTGTGCGTGTGCGTGTGCGTGTGCGTGTGCGTGTGCGTGTGCGTGTGCGTGTGCGTGTTGCACTTTTGTTTGAAAATATTTTTCGTAAAATGTCTGGTTTTTGAAAAAATAATGGTTATTAAATAGTTATTATTTTTTATCATTTTTGGTTTATAATAATATTTATATATATATATATTATGAAACAATAATAGTTACAGCAAATTTATTTTAATAATAATTGCAGATAATGCCAAAATGAACAACTTATAAAAAATAAGTATTTTTCGAAATCTCTTTGGTTTTTAAATAAACTGACTATTAGAATTTAAAGTATAATTTGACAATTTTCATCTTTCATAAAATTGACGTTTTAAACGACAGTTTCATCCGATTCTACAAAACGCTGTATGTGAATTTAAAACATGATTTGAATTGAAAATAAACCATGAAAGCGTAAATATAAATGATACCACCAATTCGGAGAAAGTAACATGATGGCCACATCACCATTTTTTATACCTGGATTGTTGTTTGCCATAGTTCGTCTCTATTAATATCGGTTTAGATCAGGAATAAACGATGTCATGTTTTCATGCCCTTTTGAGCATGTCGTCGATAACAATATTTTTCCTAGAACACTATAAGGTACCGATCTAAATCGTGCTAAAAATGGATGCATTCATGTAGTAAGATGTTTAAATGGTTCTAGAAAACATTTGCTAAAACAAAATATTTTTTCCCAAGTCAAAAGTTTCTAGAATATGTATATTGTTTTTACCAAACATCCTTCTATATTCTCAATAGGTTTAAGATCTGGGCTTCTTATTATCCTTGTTCAGTTTTGTTTTCGAAATCCCGTGAGAAGAACTAATTGTAAGTGGTCTACATGACAATATTTTTGTTTTTGTATTTTGAAAATTCGCGCGCTTGGGCAGTGCGTGGAGTAGGAGTTGTGTTTTCGAAGACCATCTTAGGCCAGGTCCTCCGTATTCATGGTAAGTCACAAAATTCATCAATCGTTGACTCCTGTCTACGTGGTTATTATACTTACAAGTACAATAATATTATTATCTTTTGACTATTCTCTGACAATTCTAGATATATGCTCTAGGGTTTTGTCATTTCTATGCATTTTAATTAAATACTTATTCAAGCTGTATTTCAAATATTTCGATAGAAGTATGGCAGCTAATGAATACTGTACAAATATCCTATAATTCACAATGAACACCATTCTACCAGGTGGCAACCCCAATTTCTTTCCCTTGTTGAGACAACGCGAAATTTATCGGCTTTCTTGGAGGCGGCACGTTTCCCCCAGACCCTTGTATATTCCACATCAACCTTTCTTCCTACCCCAACGTTGGGGCAGGTCGTGATTTAATGCGTTGCGTTTCGTCGCTCTTTTCAGAATCCTCATCATCTTTCCAAGTTATTCGCAGTTTTTGCCGCGCCCCACCGACGACGACGACTCGACTCGATGCGCAAGATGAATGGAACGGCTGCACTGTATGAAAAATATATCTCCTCGGGGTTCCTGAAAAGGGATTCTTTATCGCCTGAAAAACACATTTGTCACGGTGTTTAGAATAATTTTCTGGCCGGGATTTGCATGTATGGCAAAAGAACGCCAAACGATTTATCGTCGGCCGTTTCCGCTTTATCAAGTCCAAGAAGAGAGAATGTAAGTTTTCACATTTGGATTAGGTTGAATACAGATGGAACAATAATAAATGCTCAATGCTTCACACAATAATTACTTGAGAACACGTGTTTTGCCATAAAAAAATTTAGGTGTATTAAAATGTAATTATTTTTATTTACTACTTTAAGAATGATTTATGAAAACCAGAAAATTAACATTTAATTTAAAAAATTCCTTGTTCACGACAGACTTAGAAAATATAGCCTCAATTGTCCACCCTTGGATCTGACAGTGGTGAAAACTGAAACACGTGTCAGGAAACAGAATACAATAGTTGAAACATAACAAGTGCTTAATTTCTAATACTCCCACAATTATAACTTCTAAAACATTAACACCTATTGCAGACTAAATTTTAGAACATTAAAATCGTAATTTGTTACTTTTTAAATCTTTGGCAATTGCACACAAGCGATTCTGGTGTGGCTTTTGCTATATTTTTCGAGTTGGGCGAGTTACACAACGGTTGGATAAAAACCCGTCCGTCATTTGACGTCTCGAGTTGCGTTAGGTCAGTTTGACCTTATTGACGGGTCCCCCGATCCGCCCACCCCCCGGCGGCGGCGACCGACGTGTGTCGTCGTCGAGCAAGTGACCTCCGCTCAGGAAAAAAAAAATCATAATAAGGACGATATCTGTATGTGTATGCATGTATGAATGGAATGAGTTGGAAACGTGAGGCAGGTTAGGGTTGCCAGCTACTGAGAATAGACGGCGACCTTCGGAATAACGAGTACATTAAATTCAAATGGCTTTTGGCTAGAGAAAGTTGTAATTATGGTAGATAAACATATTTTGTGCTATTTGCAGAATACCGCAAATAAATGGTGAATTGGTTAATGGTTTGGGCCTCATAAATTCAGGGGGCCTCAAAACCTACCTCTCAAAATGAAAAAAAATATAATAAAATTTTCTATTTATAATAAAAATAAGATGAAAAAATTTATTGTTAGAAATAGGAAAAAAAATAGGTATTTTATAATTTTAATTACATTTACTATCGGCAGCTGCAACTCATTTTGAAAATTCTTCCATCAATGGTTACGGTAAAAAAATCTGAAATTTGACGTTCAATTGTATTCGAGTATTTTATTGTAGCTCTTAAAGGCATGGCCAGATTATGGAAATTCGTACGATAATGTCTCCTACTCATTGGGTAAATATAGATAGATTCGAAAAGAAATTTGACTTTCAATTGTATTGTTGATTTTTTCGAAATATCCATTTTAAGATTCACCAAAGCAGTGGCGGCTCGTGCGTTTTGGTCAGTATTATTGAGGTATGGCAGCGGCGCGTTACTTTTTTTTAATTCCAGTAGGTGTCCGCCGATAGCCTTACTCTCCCACATAAAACGTCTCAAAAATTCTTAAATAAGAAAAACAAAACATATTCAATAAAATAACTATAAATTTGGCTGAAGGACTTCGGTCGATGGCCATTGTATTTATTATTTATTATGTATTTAGTAAGTACAATAAACGTTTATTATTATTAACTATAAATAAAAAATATATTCAAAATATAAATAATAACTTTAAATTTCTTAATAAAAAAGTCAAAACTACTAAAATTATTTTAATGTGTATATACCAATACACCAAATTAAAATTAATATTGGTCTCAGAAAAGAAAATATGAAACTAAATATTTTTGTAAATTAATGGTAATCTGCGGTCTTTCAAATTTGCAAAATAATCAATAATTACATTTTCGTAAAAAATATTACTTTCTTTTAATTGCGAAAGCATTTTTTACTTTCTCCGTTACGAAGTACGAGAAAGTATTGTGATCGTGATTTTTTTTTCAAATTTTTTTTTTACGGAAATATCCGTTTTGGGGTTCCTAGATGCCATTTCAACAATTTTTGGAATTTTCTTTTGTGTCTGTGTGTGTGTGTCTGTGCGCGCTGTATCTCAAAAACTAACAGAGCAATTGATATGAAACATACGTCTTATTTGATAATCCGAAAAACGGGAAAGCATTTGGTAAAATTTCACACACCGGAAGTGGTTGTTTACCTCAACTGTTTTTTGTTTTTTGCCAATATTTTCTTAAATATGAAAAATATCACAAAACATTTAAACAAATATTGAAGACAACAGATTAATGAACATCTTTTATTAGAAAATATTTTTCATAAAATCATTTTTATTCGAGAAAAAAAATAATTTTGATTTTTATATTTTTAGTTTATAATTATGAAACGATAATAGTTACTGCAAATTTATGTTAATAATAATTGCATAAAATGCGAAAATGAACAACTTATAAAGAACAATGTTTTTTTCAAAATCTCTTTAGTTTTTAAGTAAACTGAGTTTTTGGATTTGAAGTACAATTTTTCCGTCTTTCATAATTTTGGCGTTTTAAACGTCAGTTTCATCCGAGTCTACAAAACGCTCGATGTACATTTAAAATATGATTTAAATTGAAAATAAACCATGAAAGCGTAAATATAAATGATACCATGAAGTCGGAAAAAGTAACATGATGGCCGCATCACCATTTTTTTCAATAGAAATTAAGGAAGGATTTGAAAGTCGTTCTTGATTAATTGTATTTCTATTGTACGTTTTTATACGTTTGAGTGCCGAAAATGATCTTTCTACGGAAGCAGAAGTAACTGGTATTGATAATACAAGAGACAGTAGTTTATATAATTGAGGCAGACAAGATATCATGTTATTGTTAAAAATAAACGATAACATTTCTTTGAACTAGATTCACCGAAAAGATTTTTATCTGAATAGAGTACACATAATTCGGTCTTTAGTAAAGTACGATCAAAAAAGGATAATGCTCGATGAGTTTATCCAACAAAGTATTACGAAATTCTTTCGAAAATGCTTAAAATTTTTGTAAATTTAGCAAATCGGAAAACTGCAAAACTTCAAAGTCGGCAAATCTGGTTTCAAGTTGAACGATAATAATGTCTAAAATTTGAATATAAATCTGTTTATAATACAAATCTTTTCCCCCGAAATTCCTATTTTTCCTTTTTTTGTGTTGTGGTTCTTCGTCTATTAAATGAGTATTTTCCATATCTTCAAGAAATATATCGTATAATGAATTAAAATAGAATTCGTTATTACGAAATTCCTTTAATTTATTAATTAGAGATTTGATTCTATTTTTAGAATAGTAGTTATATCTGTAGATTTATTTTGCAAAATTTGAAAAACTACATGCACGTGTTCAAAAATCTGTTTGTAAACTTTTAAGAAAACTATAAAAATTTTATCTTGCAAGATTTTTTTTAAGCCATAAGCTTCCCTCAATGTCTGATTATCATTTATACATTCTTGACTATCCGAAATACACTGACTTCCATAAAAATTGCAACAGCTAGAATTTGTTGAGCGATTGTATTCAAATTTTCATTTTATTGAAATGTTTATAAAACGTCTATTTTCATGAAACAAAGTGATGATTAAAATTTGAATAAAATCTAGCCAGTAGTTTGTTTTTTGTTTTGTTTTTTCCTTTGCTATAAGTATTAGGTTGATGCAAAAATAATCTCGGTTTTAACCCTTTCATTTTAAAAGACCATAACTTTTGTTATGGTAAAACTTTATTAATCGAAATAAAAACCCTTAGAATCAACACATTTTTGCCAACAAGAAACGAGTTTATTTATTCCGGTAGCATAGAAATCAGGGCTTCTGGAGGCGATGAAGTCGGCGAAGGCGTTTTTTGCATCCTCTTGGTTTGTGAAGCATTTCTCGTACAGGAAGTTGTCGAGGTGCTTGAAAAGTGAAAGTCGGTGGGCGAGAGGTCTGGTGAGTATGGCGGATGGTCGAGACTTTCATAGCCCAACTCATGCAGCTTCTGTCGCGTCATCATTGCGGCCGAGCGTTGTGTAGAAGAAGTGGCCCCTTCATATTGACCTACCTCGGGCACATACGTTGAAGTTTATGGTGCATTTCGTCGATTTGTTGGCAGTACTGCTCCGCCGTAATCGATTCGCCCGGATTCGGGAAGCTGTGGTAGATGAGATCGGCCTCAGACCACGAAACAGTCACCATTACCTTCTTTTGATGCAGTTTTGGCTTAGGGAAGTCTTTTGGAGCATCGTCGCGGTCCACTGCACTGAACGTCGCCGGTTGTCGAGGAGGATCCACTTCTCATTACACGTCACAATACGATCGAGAAACGGGTCGTTTTTGTATCGCAGAAGAAGGGCAGACGACGCCTTAAAACGGCGATTTGTTTGTTTTCCTTTAATTCGTGCGGCACCCATTTATCGAGCTTTTTTGACTTCCCTATTTGCTTCAGATGGCGAACGACTGTTGATTGGTCAACGTTGAGTTCTTTAGCAACTTCTCATGTGGTTTTGCGAGGATCGGCTTCGATTAAGGCTGTCAATTGGTCGTTATAAATCTCAGACGGGCGACCGCCGCCCTCTTTATCTTCAAGGCTCTCGTCACCACTGCGGAATTTCTTGAACCACCATTGTGCCACACGTTCGTTAGTGGTTCCCGGGCCAAACGCATCGTTGATATCGCGAGCTGTCTCGGCAACTTTTCGGCCTAGTTTGAATTGGAACAAGAAAATTGTGCGAATTCGCATCATTTTTTTCACGTCGTATTTGACGTCTTGAAGAAAGTAGCGAAAATATTAAAAAAGAAAACGACTAACACAATTAGATAGACCGAAAACGCGCGTTAAGACGACATATAGGATGACTACATTTATTGAAAAAAATTATTCAAAAATCATACAAAAAAGCAAAGAATATGAAAACCGAGATAATTTTTGCATCAACCTAATAACAATAAATTTTAAGAAATAAACAAGTAACTGTCAATTTTGCAAATTGTTTGTTCGCAATTTCCTTCTGAACTTGAGAACAATGCCAAGAGTACGTCAACATCAACATGTTTTCCAATTAACTGATTTTGAAAGTATTATCGGCATGGGAGAGGCCGGAATTTTGCTAAGAGAAATTGCTCGTCGTCTAAACCGACATGTTACAACGGTATTGAGATGTTGGTCCAAATGATCCGAGGAAGGGGTTCACCAACGTCGCCCTGGATCTGGACGTCCATGGAGGACTACAGATCGCGAAGAACGTCGCTTAAGACTTTTGGCCACAAGCGACAGATTTTCAACAACTCGATCAATTGCAAATGGTTGGATGCGAGGTGTAGGACCCAGAATGTCAATGTCATCTGTTTATCGCCATTTTTGTCTCCCTCTTACATCACTTCACCGTCTACGCAGGCTACAATGGAGCAACGAAAGAGCGAATTGGGCACAAGAATGGCTTAAAATTGTGTTTAGTGACGAGTCCCGATTTTGCTTGTGGGACCACGATGGTCATAGGAGGGTCAGACGGATGCGTGGAGAACGTAAAAATCCAACAATTTTTGTGGAACGCAACACAGCCCTCACACAAGGAGTGATGATATGGGGTGCAATATGTTATGGTAGCAGATCACCCTTGGTCTTCATGGACGGCAACCTAAACGCAGCTGGTTACATTGCTAATGTGCTAGAACCCGTTGCGCTTCCATATCTTCAGGGGCTGGAAAATCCCACTTTCCAACAGGATAATGCGCGCCCTCATACGGCAAGGGCTACAACACTTTTTTTGGAAAAAGCTTACATTGCCGCCCTACCATGGCCTGCTCGGTCGCCGGATTTGTCGCCCATTGAACATGTATGGGATGCGATCGGTAGGCGACTGGGCAATTTACCACACCCTCCAGATAACTTACACGATCTCCAGCTACGCATTCAAGAAGCTTGGGACGATATACCACAGGCAGCTATAGATCACTTGATTGATTGCATGCAACGCCGTCTAAATGAGTGCATTACAAATTACATTAGTTGGCGGAGCAACACACTATTGAAAAAACTTTTTAACTTTTTATTTTTTTTGTTTTCAAATTTTAATCATTACTTTATTTCATGAAAATAGACGTTTCATAAAAATTTCAATAAAATCGTTCAAAAAATTCTGGGTGTTGCAATTTTTATGGAAGTCAGTATATAATCGAAACCCTCAATCAGTTTTTCTCTATTGAAATCGATGGTAAAAATGGCTCTACTTGAAAAATTCCAACCAGTAGGCGCATTACTAGGTATTCTATGTTGAACAATTGCATTTAAAGCTTCAGATCGTTTACTCGACTTGGAAAAAAAAAAGATGAAAATCCTGTTAGGTTTGAAAAAAATATCCTAACTTCTTTGATTCCATTGCAAGCCTTACTCAATACTACATTTAATTTATGGGCATAACAATGAATGAACACAGCTCGTGGTGCTATGTTTTTTTATTTTAGATCGAAGACCATTCAAACCTGCATTACCGCAGCGCCATCGTAAGTTTGAGCAATTAATTTATTTTTTAAGTCAAATCGATCAAACCCTTTCACTAATAATTAAAACAAATTTTCAGCATCTCTTCCACTACTAACATCATAGAAATCAGCAAATCTTTCCGTAGGTTTACCTTTTATAGTATATCTAAAAATTACGGAAAGTTGACTCTTGCAGGTTATGTTGGTAGTTTCATCAATTTGCCAGGAAAAAAAATCACTTTCTTGCAGTTCTACTTCATTTTTCTTTTTAATAATTGAACTGATGCTCTCAATTAAATCATTTTGGATTGACTTAGAAGTTCCAATAAATATTTTAGCTTCATTTAAAAAAAAATTGTAATTTAGGATCATAGGTTTTTAAAAAAATTATTAAAAACAATTCTTTAAAATTGCCTCTATTTTCCGAATCTAATTTTTCATTATGTCCACGAAAAGAACTTTCTTGACTTGATAAATATATAATGGCATCAACTAACTTTTTTAAAATTTCACGGTTTTCACGTACTTTTTCATTAAAATTTTCAATATATTTTGTACGAGCTAAATCTAGGACATTAACAATATTTTGTTTACCGAGCATTTCAAATTTAATTGAAGAAAATATGTGTTCCTGAGATTTCTCATGCCTCTCAACCGCGCGCATAAATTTTGTAAATGATTGTAACCAAGTTTGCCCCAAATTGATGATGTATCATTGGTAAACAATACACAATACCAACAAAATAATTGTTTAAAACGTCAAAATTATGAAAGATTATACTTCAAATTCAAAAACTCGGTTTACTTAAAAACTAACGAGATTTCGGAAAAAAACTTATTCGTTAGAAGTTGTTTATTTTGGAATCCTCTACAATTATCATTAACATAAATTTGCTGTAACTATTATCGTTTCATAATTATAAACCAAAAATTAAAAAAAAATTGATAATTTTTTTTCTCGAATAGCAATGATTTTATGAAAAATATTGTCAAGCAAAAGATGTTTATTTCTTTGTTGTCTTTAATGTTTATTTAAATGTTTCTGTGATATTTTTCATATTTAAGAAAATATTCGCAAAAAAAACAAAAAATGGTGATGTGGCCATCATGTTACTTTCTCCGACTTGATGGCATCATTTATATTTAAGCTTCCATGGTTTATTTTCAATTTAAATCATATTTTAAGTGTGCATCGAACGTTTCGTAGACTCGGATAAAACTGACGTTTAAAACGTCAAAATTATGAAAGATGGAAAAATGTACTTCAAATTGAAAACCTCAGTTTACTCAAAAACTAAAGAGATTTCGAAAAAAATTTATTCTTCATAAATTGTTCATTTTGGCATTCTCTACAATTATTATTAACATAAATTTGCTGTAACTATTAGCATTTCATAATTGTATACAAAAAATGAAAAAAAAAAAATTTTTCTCGATTAACAATGATTTTATGAAAAATGTTTTCAAACAAAATATTCGCATTTCTTTATTGTCTTCAATATTTGTTTAAATGTTTTTGTGATATTTTTCATATTTAACAAAATATTGGCAAAAAACAAAAAACAGTTAAGGTAAACACCCACTTCCGGTGTACAAAATTTTACCAAAAGCTTTTCAGTTCTCCGGATTATCAAATAAAACTTATGTTCAAAGTTTCATATCAATTGGTCTATTAGTTTTTGAGATACAGCGCGCACAGACACACACACAGACACACACACACACAGAGACACAAAAAAAAATTTTCCAGAAATTGTTGAAATGGCATCTAGGGACCCCAAAACGGATATTTCCGTAAAAAAAATTTTTGAAAAAAAAATCACGATCACAATACTTTCTCGTACTTCGTAACGGAGAAAGTAAAAAGTTAAGATTAACATTCGTATTTGTCATTTAGACAGAAAACGTCAAAAAAGTTGACCATTGTGATAGTATATTACAGTACAAATAGTGAAAATATGAATTTCGCTCACGCGTGCAAAACCGTAGGCTAATGTGCAAACTGTACACAAGTGAGCGAAATTCGTTTCATCACAAGTATTGCATTTTGTTTAATACCACCCATACAATGTAGACTATAAAACGGGAAGAATATTTATTTCTATTATTACTCGTTAGAAGGCAGACGAGTTGTTGCTATGTCTCAAATTGAAAATAACTATCAATTATGTAACAATTGTCAACGTTTAATGTTATAATTTCCTAAATATGTTTGAAAATGAATACGAATTTCCAGAAGACGTACTAGAAGAGGCTAACACCGCTTTACTTAATAAATTCTGTCCATAAAATATGCAAATAAGAACACTTTTTTGTTTTTTTTCCACTGACATTAGGGTGAGTGAAACTTGATCTCACTCGTTTCTTTAGCAAGTGAGTGGATAAAAGACGAGCTTTCTTTTCGCGTACATACGTAAGAAACTAAAAGTTTCAATGGCAGGATTAAACAAAAAGATTACCTATATTTTTTACTTTCTCCGTTACGAAGTACGAGAAAGTATTGTGATCGTGATTTTTTTTCTCAAAATTTTTTTTACGGAAATATCCGTTTTGGGGTTTCTAGATGCCATTTCAACAATTTCTGAATTTTTTTTGTGTCTGTGTGTGTGTGTCTGCGCGTGCGTGTGCTGTGTGTGTGTCTGTCTGTGCGTGCTGTATCTCAAAAAATGGTGATGTGGCCATCATGTTACTTTCTCCGACTTGATGGTATCATTTATATTTACGCTATCATGGTTTATTTTCAATTTAAATCATATTTTAAATGTACATCGAGCGTTGCGTAAACTCGGATGAAACTGACGTTTAAAACGTCAAAATTATGAAAGATGGAAATAATACTTCAAATTCAAAAACTCGGTTTACTCAAAAACTAACGAGATTTCGAAAAACACTTATTCTTTAGAAGTCGTTCATTTTGGTATTCTCTACAATTATTATTCAAACAAATTTGCTATAACTATTATCGTTTCATAATTATAAACCAAAAATTGAAAAAAAATTAATAATTTTTTTTCTCGAATAGCAATGATTTTATGAAAAATATTTTCAAGCAAAAGTTGTTCATTTCTTTGTTGTCTTCAATATTAGTTTAAATATTTTTGTGATATTTTTCATATTTAAGAAAATATTGGCAAAAAACAAAAAACAGTTCAGGTAAACACCCACTTCCGGTGTACAAAATTTTACCAAAAGCTTTTCAGTTCTTCAGATTATCAAATAAGACGTATGTTGAAAGTTTCATATCAATTGCTCTATAAGTTTTGGAGATACAGCGCACACAGACAGACACACACACACACACACACACACACACACACACACACACAGACAGACAGACACACACACACACACACACACAGACACAAAAAATTTTTTTCCAGAAATTGTCGAAATGGCATCTAGGGACCCCAAAACGGATATTTCCGTAAAAAAAAATTTTGGAAAAAAAATCACGATCACAATACTTTCTCGTACTTCGTAACGGAGAAAGTAAAAACAGTTAGGGTAAACACCCACTTCCGGTGTACGAAATTTTACCAAATACTTTTCAGTTCTTCTGATTATCAAATAAGACGTATGTTCCAAGTTTCATATCAATTGCTCTATTAGTTTTTGAGATACAGCGCACACATCAGACAGACAGACACACACACACACACACAGACACATTTTTTTTCAGAAATTGTTAAAATGGTATCTAGGGACCCCAAAACGGATATTTCCGTAAAAAAATTTTGAAAAAAAATCACGATCACAATACTTTCTCGTACTTGGTAACGGAGAAAGTAAACACTAAACTTCTGGATTACCTGCGTAAAAGAATACAGCGTCGAATGTTTTCATCGAGATGTAACTACCAACTGATTGAAATTCGAAATTGCATCACGAATTTTGCGCACCTCGTGACAATACTTTCTGGACACTAATGACCTCGACCGAGTACAAAATCCATTTTGCTGGAGTATCAATCACTCATAGAACTGTAGAGTTGATCCTATTCTGTGTCATCCAATGTGTTTTGGGTTCATGCTAAGAATTAATACCTAAAAATGGTTATCTTAACTCTGCTCCCTTTTGTAACAACGCCTAAAGTATGGAATATATTCAGTAAAATCGAAATAAAATATTTTTGGAAAAAATCCTTGAACACGTCGATTTTCTTTTATAAAATATCACATTTTTACATGAAAGTCGATTTTCAGTCATCATTTATTTTTGAGTAATGACGTCATCCATTTTGTTTTTAAATGGCAACCCCATATTTTTATTCTTGATTTTGAGAGATCTTTTCATTGTAGAACTGGAAGTATAAAAATGTTGCCATCTTACATAAGACATTTTTCGAGTAAATAACAATTGAAGGTGAGAACCAGATATTTAGAATTTTTTCAAAATGGCCTTGTTCCTGCGCTTTTTTTCCAAACAAAAATGATTTTAACCTTCCATATAATCATATAATACAATATGGTTTCAGTAAGACGGCGCACCCCCGCACTAGGCGCGTTTATTGACTTTATGGCTTTACGAATAGGTGGATTGGCAGATGAGGACCGATAGAATAGCCTGCGGGAGAGATGAATGCGCACAATTAGCCTGGAAAATGTTCTACTTGTTCGAAGAAAAAAAAACGCCTATTGCGGGGATGCGCCGTCTTGCTGAAACCATATTGTATTATATGATTATATGGAAGGTCAAGATCATTTTTGTTTGGAAAAAATCGTTGGAACAAGGTCATTTTGCAAAAACTCTAAATATCAAGTACCTTCAATTGTCATTTACTCGAAAAATTTCTTATGTAAGATGGCAACATTTTTATACTTCCAGTTAGACAATGAAAAGATCTCTCAAAATGAAGAACAAAAATAGGAGGTTGCCATTTAAAAACAAAATGGTCACGTCATAACTCAAAAACAAATGACAAAAAGTTGTGCCGAATAGTGAGCTGCAGGCCCTAAAAATATTCATATTTATACAGGGTGTCTCATAACAAAGTTACAGATCAAACTTATGTTTTTTTTAATGGAAAACCCTGTATATTTTAACATTTTTGGATTCCCCGTTACTTGGAGATTATAATGACCTAGGTTGTGGGGTTTGAAACCGGGCCGTTTTTGTGTTATTCAGTTGTTTATACAAAAATTTGAACAAAATTGTTAAAGTGCTCCCCCGAAACCAATAAAGATAATTCATTCTAATTTAGTGGTAAAGTTTAGTTGAACTTTAGTCTTCAAAATTACTCTATCAACCAAAACATAACTCAGCGTATTATACAGGGTGATAGCTATTCACAAACTGTACAATTTCTATTTTTTTTTTCAAATGGCACACCCTATATATTATTTCATAATTTGAAAGTTCTTGACTATTCTGTACAACTTTCGTAAAAAAAAAAAATTCGAAATTTTGAAAAATAAGCACGTGATTGACCGTTCCCAGACCTCTGAAACACCCTGTATAGTATTTTAACACTATTTTTCATACATGTTAAAGATAATAAAAAACTGAATAATTGTTAACAAATATTTATGACAAACTCCTACAGTTGCAAAATTTTGTAATTTTCGGTACATAACTATAAAATTTACATTAACAATAATTATAAAGAATTCAAAAAACAACTTATAAAGAACAAGTTTATTATATCTGCATCTTGCGACAAATTTGCCGATTTTTCTCTGACTTATAGGTATTATCGGATATCAAAGAATAATCAATTTAAAATAAATGTGCAAAACTTTTAGTTTATTGCAATTGTTTTTTCATGTTTTTAACGGTTTGAAAATTTTTCGCCCAGATTGGATACGCGTTTGGTTCAAGTGGAATTATTTTCAAATCTAGTAGTAGATTATTTCCAAATTTCTATGAAACAACAAAGAATATTAATTTTTGAGTGAATTTGGAAAGTTTTTACTTTATTGCAATTATTTTTCTATTTTTTTTACGGCTTGAAATTGTTTCGGTCCAGAATTGTCATACGTTCGGTTTAAAAGTAAATAAATCGAAATCTGGTGAAGGGTTATTACCAGGACATCGAAGAACAATAATTTAAAATATATTTGCAAAATTTTGAGTTTATTGCAATTGTTTTTCCATTTTTATAAGTTTGAAAATTTTTCGCCCAAATTAGATACGTGATTGGTCCAAGTAGAATTATTTCCAAATCTAGTAGTACGTTGTTTCCAGATTTCTATGAAACAACGAAGAATATTCAATTTTGAATAAATTTTCAAAATTTTTACTTTATTACTATTGTTTTTTAAATTTTTTTACAGCTTGAAATTGTTTCGATCCAAAATTGTCATACGTTCGGTTTATGTGTAAATAAATCGAAATCTAGTGAAGAGTTGTTGCCACATTTTTGTAGAATATTGAAGAAAGATCAATTTTAAATAAAATTTATTGCAATTGTTTTTCCATATTTTTAACAGTTGTTGTTTTTCTATTTTATTAAGAGCTTGAAATTGTTTCGGTCCAGAATTGTGACACGTTCGGATTAATTATAAATAAATAAAAATATAGTGAAGGTTTGTCACCATATTTTTATAGAATATCAAAGAATAATTAATTTTAAGTAAGTTTTTCAAAAATTTTTTTTACGAAAATATCCGTTTTGGGGTCCCTAGATGTCATTTCAACAATTTCTGAAAAAAAAAATTGAATCTGTGAGTGTGTGTCTGTGCGCGCTGTAACTCAAAAAACTAATTAAGCAATTGATATGAAACTTTGAATATACATTATTTGATAATCTGAAGAACTGACAAGCTTTTGGTAAAATTTTGTACACCGGAAGTGGGTGTTTACTGTTTTTTGTTTTTTGCCAATATTTTCTTAAATATGAAAAATATCACAAAAACATTGAAACAAACATTGAAGACAACAAATAAATGAACATCTTTTACTTAAAAACATTTTTCATAAAATCATTTTTATTCGAGAAAAAAATTTATTATTATTTTTTTAATTTTTGGTTTATAATTATAAAACGATAATACTTACAGCAAATTTATGTTAATAATAATTGTAGAATGCTAAAATGAACAACTTATAAGAAATAAGTTTTTTTCGAAATGCCTTTAATTTTTGAGTAAACTGAGTTTTTGAATTTGAAGTATAATTTTTCCATCTTTCATAATTTTGACGTTTTAAACGTCAGTTTCATCCGAGTTTACACAACGCTCGATGTACATTTAAAATATGATTTCAATTAAAAATAAACCATGAAATCGTAAATATAAATAGCTACGGTCAAGTCGAAGAAAGTAACATGATGGCCACATCACCATTTTTTAGGTTTATTTAAGTAGTTTTTCAATTTTTTAACCGCTTGAAATTCCTAAGACTTCTAAATTAACACACATTCGGTTCAAGTGTAAATATTTCAAAATCTACTGAAAAGTTGATTCAAGATTTTTATGGAATTTCGAAAAAGAACACGATGTCTTTTGAGGATCAACTCTCCTCTAATAAAAAAAAAATATTTTCACCGCCAACAACCGTACTGTGCTGATGAAACCAAAGTAGATGGAAACCAGTTCGCAGTTGTCGATGATGGGGAAATAAACTATTATTATTTTAGTTATCCAATTTAGCTATCCAATTAATTTTTTTGACAATTTGCAGTACAAATAATAGATGTGATAATTTTAAAGTTGCAATTACCATATCGGACACTTTAGATCTCCTCGTGATGTAAAGATACAATTTGTTCGTGTGCCAAGCCGAGTGGTGGTGGTCGTAGCAGCAAAAAGGGGAATCCTTCGTGTACGCTTTAATAGCAATAAAACAAGCGCGAGGCTAAAAATTGCAGACAAATGTGCGTTTCCGTTGCAACGGCCATTAATATTTCTTCCGAGAACGAAAGAAGCGCGAGAACTGAGGAGAGAATTATTGCGAACGTTATATGTGAATCAAAACATCGACCTCAAAAGTTTGTTAGTCGATCACGAGATCTTACAGATGTGTATTTTATTTATAACTATTCAGCTTTAATATTATAACATGTTCCTAATAAAACTTTAAGTACACCAAATCTATAATCAGAAAATCTGGAAATGAAAAAAAGCGAAATTGTGGCAGTAATTATAAATAAAGTGTGTGATATTAACAAAGTTACTCGTACTTGTGTTTTTGAAATAAAAAGATGGAATAAGACATTTATGCCGAGATAACACTACATTCTTCGATCACCCCGACTTCCTTAAAAAATTGTTGCTTGTCAAATGCTACTTCTTCAATACTATTCGAAATGGCGCTTTGGAGCGACAGGGTGATTATTATATGAAATAATAATTTCAGTTAGACCACAGCATCGATATCGGGTGGAGTTGAGCCCAACAAATAATTGCAAACATTAATCTCTTTGTAGGTGATGGTTTGTAAATTTTGCAAAGGACATTGCACGCTTGTTGTGAGCCCGACCTTGGTCTGGCTTGGCCATTATATGACCAGTTTGTGACCTCCGGCAGCATCCAATGGCGGCAAAAACCGATCACGTAATGCACGAAAACCGCAGCGGCGGCGCGGCGCAACGAAATATAGAAGAGGAGAGAAAAAAAGGAGGAGCAAAAAGAAGCGAGATGAACGGCAGCTAGGAATCGCGGGGCTTGTACTCGTTCATTCAAAACGAAATTATAGAAAACGCGACGGGAATATTAAAACGTCTTCGCCGCTCGAACGCTCTTCTCTCAATTAGAAAAGGGAAGTGGATCAGTTCTGTTGCCGGGAAATGAACTAAGTGTTTTATTCTGTTATGCTCGGAAAATAAGCAATTGGTTATTGTACTCACTTATTATTTTGTAACGACATTATGTAAAGAGATTCTATAGAGAAGAGGTGACCAACTTGTTGAAATATGGGAAAATATTGTTTGCGTGAGAATTTCAATTGAAATACTCAACTCCGAATTCAAAAAAATGGTGATGTGGCCATCATGTTACTTTCTCCGACTTTATATTTACGTTTTCATGGGTTTATTTTCAATTGAAATCATATTTTAAATGTACATCGAGCGTTGGGTAAACTCGGATGAAACTGACGTTTAAAACGTCAAAATCATGAAAGATGGAAAAATTATACTTCAAATTGAAAAACTCGGTTTACTCAAAAACTAACAAGATTTCGAAAAAAACTTATTCTTTAGAAGTTGTTCATTTTGGCATTCTCTACAATTATTATTCACATAAATTTGCTGTAACTATTATCGTTTCATAATTATAAACCAAAAATTAAAAAAAAATAATAATTTTTTTTCTCGAATAGCAATGATTTTATGAAAAATGTTTTCAAGCAAAAGATGTTCATTTCTTTGTTGTCTTCAATATTTGTTTAAATGTTTTTGTGATATTTCTCATATTTAAGAAAATCTTGGCAAAAAATAAAAAACAGTTAAGGTAAACACCCACTTCCGGTGTACAAAATTTTACCAAAAGCTTTTCAGTTCTTCAGATTATCAAATAAGACGTACACACACACACACACACACACACACACACACACACACACACAAAATTTTTTTTTCCAGAAATTGTTGAAATGGCATCTAGGGACCCCAAAACGGATATTTCCGTAAAAAAAATTTTGAAAAAAAAAACACGATCACAATACTTTCTCGTACTTCGTAACGGAGAAAGTAAAAATGTCACGAAAACAATACTGTGCGCGGACAGAGTATAGCTCGGCATTGTACCGAAATATTGCTCGCACCGTGATCTAGAGATGAAGTTGTGCAAAAGAAAAATCAAATATTGAATATTATTTATAAACATTTTTTCTACGTCCGTTATAAAATGTACAGTTTTTTTCATTAATTTGGATTCATAAAATAATATGTGATTCCTGAACCCTACAAACAGCGTGAAAAAAGTGCCATAACGGTTAATTTTTTCACTCTTTTGCGTTAAAAAAAGTGCCGTAGAGGTTCATTTTTACTTTCTCCGTTACGAAGTACGAGAAAGTATTGTGATCGTGATTTTTTTTTCAAAATTTTTTTTTACGGAAATATTCGTTTTGGGGTCCCTAGATGCCATTTCAACAATTTCTGGAAAAAAAATGTGTCTGTGTGTGTGTGTCTGTGTGCGTGTGTGTGTGTGTCTGTCTGTGCGCGCTGTATCTCAAAAACTAATGGAGCAATTAATATGAAACTTTGAACATCCGTCTTATTTGATAATCTGAAGAACCGAAAAGCTTTTGGTAAAATTTCGTATACCGGAAGTGGGCGTTTACCTTAACTGTTTTTTGTTTTTTGCCAATATTTTCTTAAATATGAAAAATATCACAAAAATATTTAAACAAACTTTGAAGACAACAAAGAAATGAACATCTTTTGCTTGAAAACATTTTTCATAAAATCATTTTTATTCGAGAAAAAAATGTATTATTTTTTTAATTTTTGGTTTATAATTATAAAACGATAATAGTTGCAGCAAATTTATGTTAATATTAATTGCAGAGAATGCTAAAATTAACAACTTACAAATAATAAGTTTTTCTCGAAATCCCTTTAGTTTTTGAGTAAATTGAGTTTTTAAATTTGAAGTATAATTTTTCAATCTTTCATAATTTTGACGTTTTAAACGTTAGTTTCATGCGAGTCTACAAAACGCTCGATGTACATTTAAAATATAATTTAAATTTAGAATAAACCATGAAAGCGTAAATATAAATGATACCATCAAGTCGGAGAAAGTAACATGATGGCCACATCACCATTTTTTAACGCTACTATAAAATTGTTTGCGCAAAGTGTGTCATAAACGCATCGCAACACGCAATGTCAAACATTTTTTTCCGATCAAGAAAACTTAATGATTATTATTTTCTTCATTTAAAAAAGTTTTATTACTAATAACAATTGATTAAGGTTTTATCGAATTTATTTAAAGTTACGGACGTAGAAAAATGTTTGTATGAAACTCGAGAGTAAAGCAACTTTTTTTCACTTGTAGGAATTGCCGCACTCGCCTTCGGCTCGTGTAGAAATTTTTCCTACTCGTGAAGAAAACTGCTACCTTACTCACTTGTTGCATAAATAACTATTTATCACTCATATTGTAACTTATTTTGAAATTTAAATCCATCATATGTCTTGGAATAATAAAGCTCGTGAATTTTCGAAAAAGGTGTTTTAGTTGAAATGTCTCAACTCCAGTCACAGCTTCTAAACAAACAAATAATCCAAACATCACCAAATTTTCGAATTTTAAAGATACATCCTTAGCGCAGATTTTAAAAATTCTTGGTCAAATATGTTGTCGTAATCGAGCAGAAACCGATACGCAAATAAAAATACATTTGGTTTTCAGTTGCTTTTCGTTTTTTAAAAATTACTCTTGAACGCATCATCAAATTTTGGAAATTATTGGAGCAAAATGTTGTTCTAATCAAATAGATATCGTTGCGCTTAAAAAATAAAACTTGACTTCAATTGTTTTTCGGTTTTTTGACAATAACTCGTAAGCGCTTCTTCAGATTGTAAAAATTCTTTATGCAAACTGTTATCCTAATCCAATAAATATAGATGCGCTTAAAAAACAAATTTTGACTTTCAACTGTTTTTCGGTTTTTTTTAGAATATATCTTGATCACAAAATTGTGAAAATTTTGTAGAAATCAAAAAGATATAACCAGATTTGGTATATTCTTGGGGTAAAATGTAGAGGAGAGCGGGGTTAGTTCGACACTTTTTTTAAAAAATTAATAAAAAAATTATTTTCTACTAATTTATTATTTTAGGAGTATTAATCTGTAGCATGATATGTTAGCTATAAAATATAAATTTATTTAATTTAATATTTTAATTTAAGTAAAATAATTCTTATTCAATGAAAACCCAATAATGAGATATATCCGAAACAACCCCTGCAAGGGGCACTTACGGACTGGCCAGACAGGATATCAGTTTAGTATTTTAAACAAAATAATAAACGCCATTATTAGAAATAAGTATTTAATATGAAAATACAAACATAATTACATAAATTAAAGCCGACTTTAGAAAAAAGAGTATGAAACCAAATAAATAACTCAAAATGAAATCTATTTTACATTGTATCCATCAAAAATTATACTAAATGATATCTTATTATGATATCTAGACGAATTTGAATTTAAAGTAGGGTTTGGCATTATTGCTTCTATATAATTTCTTAAGACAAGTGCTATATCTTCAATTACAGGATAAGTAAAACTATTGCCTTCACGACGTAAAAATTTGATATGATATTTCTCAAAATTAACAACTATTCCTACGAAATATGAAATATTTTATTCTTTGTAGGAAATTCTACCAACACATGATCGTTAATTTTTATTTCACTGTCGAGTAACTGTATTAAATCAAGATCTTCGAATTCCGACTCTGATAAACTATTAACGTCAATGTCAGAATCCGAAGATTCATCTTGTGATGCCATTTTGTTTTTTACGTTGATAACTTAAAAGTTTTAAAATTTAATTTCGTTCTACATGGCATTTTTTGTAATTTTTCGTATTTAGCATTTTCTAATTCAGTAGGCCTTTTTTTCAGGAGTTGATGTAAAAATTCTCATTTTTTCTTTGTTTTTTTTTCTAGCATCTGCTTTAGGATATGGCAGTATGTCACATGGACCGCATTTTAATTTTGAAGGTTTACTTAAAGATGTGTGAACAATGTTTGTTGCCGTATTTTTAATAGAACTACTAGCATTCTTCACATGATCTTCATTAGCAGAGAAGTTAAAATTCCTTATTAAATTATTTGAACATCCTGGAATAGCTTCATTTTTTTTTTGATGTGAGGAGAGGAGATCTTCATAGACACCCCTATAGTGGGGTAGTGTTGGATTCGCCGGCATCGCGCCTACCAACTAAAACCTCTCCTCATATGCTCGGTGCTAGGGCTAGTCTGACCAAAGGCCTATTCTAGCGTGCCAAGATGGTTTATCTCAAACCCAACCGCCCTCGTGGACTGATAGGGCAGTGGGGGGACAGGGGGTGCAACGCTATGGTGGCGAAACAATTAATTTAAATATTAATGCGAATTATTAATAAGTTTTAGCTTAGGATGTCTCTGGGGGTGAGAGATGTTCCCGATGCAACCTTTCGAAGAATTTACTGGAGAGCTCTTTGATATGGTCCAGGACACTGGGCGTTTTTTCGTCTCTGTGCAGCTGTGAGTTGCGCATGTATCTCGGGGCTCGTAGCACCTGCCTCAGCATGATGTTTTGCCGGGTTTGGATCTTATTGAGCGTAGATGGAGAACAGTAATCGAAGGTTGATGATGCGTAGAGCACCTGAGGTCTAGTTATCAGTTTGTAAAGAGTAACCCGGTTCTTGGTGGATAACCTGGACTTTTGGTTTATTATAGGAAACAGGTCGTGCAGTGTAGATTTCGCTTTGTCGATGGCGGTCTTTATGTGCTTAGACCAGTTTAAGTGATGGTCAACAGTGCACCCCAGGTACAGGGCGTTATCTTTGAGGGCTATCGAGGACTCACCGTATGTAAATTCCATAGGAAGGATCGGGGATTTGGGGCGTAACCGTGTGAAGTGCACGGCCACGCTCTTCTTCGGGTTGATCGCGATGCGTCACTTGTCGGCCCATTCCTCCTAGGTATCGATGGCTGATTGGAGCTTGTTCTCCATATAATCGCGAAGGTTGATCTTTGTGGATTTTCTGATGCGCCTTGGTACAGGAGAGCCGTATCGTCTGCGTATTGGACGACCATGCAGGGGGAGAAATCCGGAATGTCGCTCACATAGATGTTGTAGAACGTTGGGGAGAGGCATGACCCCTGAGGAACCCCGGCTTCTACCTTTCTCACTGTGGAGAGAGCAGTATTTACTTTACAGCTGTACCATCGATGACTCATGAAGGAGTGGATTAGTCGTACTAAGTACTCTGGATACTCGAGAAGGATCATTTTGTAGATTAGACCTTCTGGCCAGACCTTGTCAAAAGCGTTGGCGATGTCAAAGAAGACCGCAGGCGTATCCTTGTAATGGACAAAACCATTGGTAATGAACTCTGTGACTCTCACCAGCTAATGAGTGCTGGGGAGACCTTTGTGGAAGCCGAACTGATGATCCGGAACGATCTTGTTGAGGCGTTTGAGAATTATTTTCTCGACGTGTTTACACAGTGTACTGAGAAGACTGATGGGTCTGTAGTTCTCTGGAAAGGTAGGAGATTTTCCTTGCTTCAGGATGCTGGTTATGTTAGCCAGCCTCCAGGAGGTTAGAAAGTATCCTAACCTCATAGACGCATTCGCGATATTAAGGATACTGATTCTACATTTTCTACCAAGTTTACGGACCATGGCGGTGCTGATACCGTCAGGGCCCGGGGCCTTCTTTAGCTGGAGATTTTTTATGAGGTCGTCGACTTCGGTTTTTGTGGCGGGGACTATGGTCCACTGGCCATTGTCTGCTGTTAGATATGAACTAACCGCGGATGTTATTTCATCCTCGAAGTCAAAATCCTCGCTAGGATTAAGAGTGAATTGATATTCGAGGGAGTCGGCGAATGCTTCAGTCTTCTCAGCATCTGAGTATGAGAGACCTCTCTCACCATGGATAGCGGCCCGACCTGGTGGTTTGCGTCTTAGAGCTTTGATCATGCCCCAGAAGACTTTGAAGCAGGAATTGTCCTCGTCGATTTTACGTTCCCAACGCTGGTTACGTAGGACGCGGAGGAATAGCTTCATTTGTTGCCGCAATACACTTAAATTAGTAGTCGTTGCATCATTCTCAGCCGCAGATAAATTCAAAGTTTCATTTAAACATTTTGGTGTAGATTCTAAAGGTCTATCTATGACGTACGAGCTATCTTCGTCACTGAATGCTAATCTATTAAGTGACCATATGCCAGGTTTGCTAAATGAATTAATAATGTTTCTAGAGTAAAAGACAGCAAGTGTGGTTCAGCAGTTAATGACGCAATATTGTATATAGAAATAGGATTTCCAGGCTTTAAAGTCATGAAATCATTGAAACTTACTTTGCACCGAGATTTAAATGGACCATAAATTCCAATATCCAGGGGTTGCAGGCGATGACAGGAGTGTGGAGGAAAGGAGAGCATAACAATTTCATTGTCTCTAGCATAAGTAATAAAAATGAGGGATTATTTTTACTACACTACAGGTGTTTTTGAATATGTTGTAAAACCTGTACACACATTTCAGATGTCATCCACCCTGATTTAGATGCAAAAACAATTGGGCCTCCGTTGAGAAATTCATCCTTCATACGAACTCTTGGGAAAATGTAAACTGGTGCAATAGATCTTCCTGAAGCTGTTATTATACCACAAAAAGTAATTAAATATCCTTGTTCAACTTGCTTTATTGTTTATCAGATAACAACAATTTGTACACAACATGGGACAGGTCCTGTCACCTTTTGAATTTTTTTTGAAATTTTTATCTCCATACACAGCGCTAAATTTAAAAAGTCCAAAAGTGCCCCGTGTCCGAAGTGACCCCCCTCGCCCATACTAATCAAATAAAAACCGATACGCTCAAATAATCGAATTTTACTTTTTGTTGTTTTTTCGTTTTCTATGAATAAGTCTGCAAGGCATCATCTGAATTTGAAAACTTCTTGTATAAAGTATATTACTCATCGAGTAGATATAGATAAAATTGAAATATTATACTCGATCTTCAGTTGTTTTTAATTTGTTATTATTTTTTAAGTTGTAGGATGAAATGAATATCATAAAAATATAGAGGATGTCCCACAATGGTGTATTCATGGGGGTTCCGGGGGTTCACGGTCCGTAGGGCTCAAATACCCAACAAAAATAAAAACAAGTAGAAAGTTAATATTTATAACAGATATAAAATCATGCATCATTTATACATGGCATGCAAACAGAACAATAGACAATGAATCGGAAGCTACAATTCGGAAAGAAGTTTAATTTTGGTGTCAAATTTTGGAACGTGTTTTAAGGTTACCCTTACTTTGGCGTCTTCAAATCTTCCATTTCGTAGTCATGATGGGACAATAACTCAACAAATCCAGGTGTTTTTCTTTCAATTATTAAATTATTATCCAAGTAAGATCCAATCTTGGGTAATGTATACTGTTACTGAATCTCTTGCAAGACTTGGTTTACTATAAGATAAACTACGTGATCTGGGATACGTTGAGGCCCCAATATGTGTAGCATTTATAATGGCGTTCAAATAAAAATTTGTAGTCGGTGTCCTAATACTCCGTTTGTACCCAATTTAAATGTAGTTATTAATGGTTCCGTCAAAGGGGTATAAGAAATCAGAAATTTCTTTGATTTCGTATTTTCTATGTATTTTTGCCCACTGTATTAATTTGGAATCATGAAATTTTATATCATTTTGTTCAACATTTTTTTGGCGTAAATTGCATAAAGTCTGTAAATTTCCACAAAGATTTTTAGGTAAAGTGCAAAATTTTCGAAGTGAGGACCTTTTTTGCTTATAGTTTTAGTTTTTACTTTCTCAATAGAGTCATGTAATGTTACCATGAGTCGACTCACAGAAAATAATCATTTCGCCCATTTCTATTCTGTACTAGCTTTGAAATTCAGGTACACCGATATTTTGAAAATAGATGAAGCCAAAATTTTGAAAACAAATTTGAAGTAAAAAAAATTGATATCATAAATATTGTTTCAAAAGTGCTTCAGAGTGAGCAAAAAAAAATTATTATTGATACTGTTAAATTATTTGATAAACCCTAGGCGAGATGAATTTAATTTTGTCAAATTTGAGGCCATAGAGCTGTCAGAAGGGTACGGAGACAAATTAAACCAAAATTGTTTTTTAAGGGAAGAAGAAATCATCACATTATTTCAGAAGAAGAAAATATGTTTAAAATAAATGTGTATTTTAAAACATTAGACGTAATAATACCACAGTTAAAAAAAGATTAAAATATTGAACACTGAAATTTTAATCAATAAATTATATAGAACTTATGATAATGATATTGTTGAATCGATTTCCCAATAAGTGCTCTGTTTTCGACAATATTTTAAAAATAAACTAAGTGGCATACATAAAGGAATTAACAAAATTTATTTTGGTAAAAAATAATTCATCGTATAGCAGTTTTTTTATGAGAATATTTCGAACCCAGGCCCGCGGTGGTGTCCATACGCCACTGGTGTCCTATTTAAGAAAATCGAGAAAATGTCTATTTTGCGATTTGGAATACCCTGTATAAATAGATCGCTAATAAAAAAACTTAGGGTCTGTTTTCATATAAACGAGTAAATAACTAAAAATTGACGATTAAAATATCCTAGTATCTTATATCAATTTGTTGCTTTTAAAGTGGTCTAACTAAATATTGAATAAAATACTGGGCGTTCCATTAAAAAAATATACAACTTTGATGTGTAACTCAAAAATGGATACATGAAAATATTTTAAGAACATGTACTCAGATACGATCTATGATAATCCATCAACAGATTTTTCTTACAGCTTTAGTGTGGACACAATCTTCCGAGCTCAGACTGTTGGGACATCCTGTATATACCGGGTGTTCGATTAAACAATCGACATAACAAAAATGAACTAAAAACTAAAGTCAATGGCCGTTTAAATACTAACAAATGCCATTAAAATTGATTTTTTTGAATAATAACTTCATTGCCAGATAATAGTCAACTTAAAACTTTTAAATGCGTATAATGTTTTAATTTTATTACATTAGACATTATTTTTCTGAATGCCAAATATGTTGTTTTTCGTTCAACATTTTGGTCGAAAAAAATTAAAATAAATCTTCCATTTACAATTATATTTTTCAAAAATTATAATTAGCGTTTTTTATCGAACACACGGTATAATACATCTTTATTAACAGAAATAATACTACATATTATTAACAGACATACGATGCAGTGATATTAGTTTGTTAATCTGCCAAATGGCTATATTTGAAAATATTTTTCATAAAATCATTGTTTTTTCGAAAGAAAAATGCATTTAAATTTTTTTCTTTTTTGTTTATAATTATGAAATGATAACAGTAACATCAAATTTATATAGAATGCCTAAATGAACAACATATAAGGAATACGTTTTTTTTCTAAATCTCTTGTTAAGTTTTTGAGTAAACTGACTATAGAATTTGAAGTATAATTTTGACGTTTCAAACGTCCGATTGCAAAACGCTTGATGTACCGGGTGGGCCAAATTCGATTTTTTTATAGGCTATCTCGGTAACCTTAAGGGGAATCGGTAGAGCTCTTTGGTGTGTTTCTGGCTCAGTAGATGGCACCGCTTTATATGGGACTTATAATGTAAAAGTTTTACAGTTTTTTCTCGATAACTGTAGTTTCTAGAGGAAAACAAAAAACGGCAACGTGTTTAGTGCAGTCATTAAATTCCCGAAGGTTTAAGATTTTTTTCCTAAAAATGAGTATTTCTAAGAAAATAATGAAACAAAATGTAGGCTAAACTCCCGCTTGGGTTTGTATTTAACGTGAAATGGGCGTTAACATACTTCTTGCATTAGTCAAATAAACACAAACGTGAAACGATCCGAATACATTTTTATGTGCAAAGAAAGAGGATAGATATATGAAACGTCGTCGTAATTTTTCAACTTGTAATTTATCGCACTCCGTCGTCTCCGATTGGGGATTGACGGCGCGACATGCATCTTTCCAGTCCACGTGGACTCAAAATTATCTACATAATACAAACAAACATAACAAGAAATTTAATACTCTAGTTTCTGAGCCGACAGTCGGGAACATATACTGATCTGAATCGGCTTTCAAGAAATATTTTCGTGACGAAATTTTATTTCCGACAAAATTATAATTTTTATTTTCACCGTTACGAGGTACGGGAAAGTATTGTGACCGTGAAATTATTAAAAAAATTACAACAACAAGCAACATCGAACACGTGCTTTATTTGACAATTACAACCTTTTGGTAAAATTTCGTACACCGGAAGTGGGTGTTTACCTAACCTTTCTTTTTTTTTCGTTAATTTTTTGAATATGAAAAATATTACAAAAACATGTAAACAAATATTAAAGACAATAAAGAAATCTTTTGTTTGAAAATATTTATCAGAAAATAACATGATGTCCACATCTCATTTTTAACCTTTACAATAATAATAGTGGGTTTGTTGCATTATTTGAACCATCAAAAAAAAAAAAAAATTGTTTCAGTAAACGTCAATGTTACGTGTGCCAATATTTTCATTTCGTGAATGAATTTTGAAAATGCTAAAGAAGGCGTGTTCATTTAGTACAATGCAATGGAATTCGATATTTATGTTATCAATATGCAAAAGTTTTTGTCATGTCTTCGTACTTTCGTAGGACATTTTTTTAATTTATTTGTCCGTAGACCGTGGCTTCATTTGAAAATGGCTCCTTATAAAGTAGACTTTATACTAGAGGAGCTCATTTTCGTTGGGATCAGAAAACATGAAATCGGGTTCTCCAACCATGAGAACTTTTAGTATGTTGTACAGCAGACACCAACGAACAACTTTGCCGAAAAATATCAAATTTCCGGGATTTATTTCACGTGATCACCTTTTTATGGTATAATTTCACTGGGACATTATTTAAATAATACGATTACATTGCTAAATTATCTAACTGTGTTTGTTTATAAAAGCCGAGAGGGCAAGGGCACCTGACTCACACGAATGGACCGAGCCAGTCACATAAATCAAGTAGCGCGGCTCCTGTATCGCCCAGAAATATGCCTCATTATTTTAGGTACTTTTGAAATCAAATTGCAAAAAAGACTTCACGGAAGCGGTGCTCCATATTTCTAATGTGTTTCAAATTGTTCTGAAGAGTTCATGAAAATATTTGTGAAATTTTTACACAATTTATTTCGCCCGAAAGTGTTTTCGCACAAATACCTCTCTGTCAACTGAAAAGAAAATAATGTTATCGTATAGAACTGCTCGGAACTATTTGAAATACATTTACTGAATTATCTAGCTGTGTTTGTTTATGAAAGCCGAGAGGGCAAGGGCACTTGACTCATACGAACGGAGCGAGCCTGTCACATAAATCACGTAGCGCGGCTCCTTTATCGCCCAAAAATATGCGTAATTATTTAGGTATTTTTGAAATTTAACAAATTACAAAAAGTACTAAACTAGCGGCATGCTCCTAAATTTTCTGAATTCATTGCAATTTTTCTTTTTTTAATATGACCTATAGTGTCTGAGATGTGCCGGTATTACTTTTCATTCTTAACCGCGGGTATGGAGATTCCCCTTAAGAGTCATATACAGTGTGTATCAGCCAAATGGAATAAATTCGATAAAAAGTAAATGGGGGCGTGTTCGAAGAAACGCTCGGACACGTCGATTGGTATCTTTAGTTGTGCATTTTTTTCAACAAAAAAAAATTATACAGGGTTTGTCATATAACAGAAGCCAATACCAACTTTCTTATTTTAAATACAACACCCTGTATATTATTCAATTTTTGGATTCTTCAGAAAATTTTAACTATTTCGGAAATATTGAGTGTTTTCAAATTTAACGCAAAAATTAACATTAAAGAAAGAATATTTTTTGATTACAGAAATTCCCTTCAACACACTCAAAAACTAATAAGTAATACTGTTTATTTCTGATAATGTAAACACAAAAAAAACATTAATGTCAATGTAAGAGATGTTCAAAATGCTTACCGTGAACGTCATGGCAACATCATAAAATAAATAGAAATGTCTGCTAACGTTAATAACATCTCAGGCATGACTAATCTAATCGCAAGTGTTATTCGTTCTCTTAAGTCAGCTAAGTTGGGGGGTTTAGTTTTGTATACAATACTTTTGACCCCATAAGAAGATGTCGAATGACGTCAGATCAGGGGATCTTGCTGGCCATTCCATCGATCATCGCCTCCCTATCCACCGATTTGGAAATATTTGGTTGAGGTACTGCCGGACGTTGATTTGGTAATGGGGCGATGCTCCATCTTGCTGAAACTATTATCATATTCTCTGAAACTTGTGGGTTTGCTGGTTCAGGAAATAAGTTTGTCAAAGTTAGCAAGACATTATTTCGGAGAAGTGCTAAATAATTATCGCCATTCAAATTAGCATCAAGGAAAAAGGAACCTATGTTTGTTCTCCAACAATTCCTGCCCAAACATTAACCTTTACAGTGTATTGCATATGTTCTTCTCTCGTCCAATGAAAAAAACTGAAGACACTTAATATTTCTGAAACAGTCGAAGATAGGTATAGGACATGGTACATGAAATATGTCTAGAATTTTCTGTGGAATCCAAAAATTGAATAATATACAGGGTGTTGCATTTAAAATAAGAAATTTGGTATTGGTTTCTGTTACATGACACACTCTGTATAAAAAGTTTGTCTTGAAAAAAATGCGAACACGCTCCCATTTGTTTATTATCGAATTTATTCCATTTGGCTGATACACACTGTATACACGTTATGATCTCTTTTGCTGAAATAATAACAGTAGCATTAATGGTCATGGCTAACTTGAATAGTTTCTGAGATATCAGGCGTTTTTCAATTTTCGGCTATTTTAGAACACGACTTGTTCTCAGTAAGATATACAAAAAACGCTATTTGTGTGGTCGTCTTCAAAGACTTCAGTGGCGTGCTTATTGTTATATTTTGACTTTTAATATAAGACTTATAACACAAAGTTGCATTTTTTAAACACCCTGTGTATTTAATATCTCATATCTTTTTGTTATAAACAAAGTTATTTTAAATTAAAGAATAATATTAATCGACCTGACAGATTACAATGAAATTCTACCAAAATTTATTTCTAACAAAAAATAATATACTGTGTGGCCCAAATTCTATGTTTTTACAGGCTATCCCGGTAACCTCAAGAGTTAGAAACATCTGATTTACACGTTATAATCTCTTTTTCTGAAATAATAAAAATATTATTAACAAGTCATCGCTAACTTGATTAGTTTGGGATAAATTGGGCATTATTCAATTTTTGGCTATTTTAAATTACGTCTTTTTCTCAGTAACTATAAGATATACAGAAAAACTGTTAAGTAGTTATTTGTTTCGTCTTTTTCGCATTATTCAGTGGCGAGCTTATTTTTTTATTTCGATTTATGGCACAAAATTTCTAATATAATCGTTTTTTGTCGTTAATTTACATATATTTTTATTGATCATGTTATATCAATGTAAATCTGATTTAAAATTCTATTCAATGACATAAAAATCTATAGGGAGTTCTGTTTAAAAAAAATGCAACTTTATCATAACTTAAGCACACCACTGAATTCTGCGGAGAAGACCACATATATAACTATTTAACTTTTTTTTTAATACAGGTATTGAGAAAATACTAATTACAAAAAAATTTGTAATTCACTCTTATAACACTTTTTCAGTTACTTTGGTCTAGGAAGATAAATCGTTCTTTCTTCAAAAAAAGGTGGGGGGGGGGGGGGGTATATTGTATAAGTGGCTCTACCATCAACATGTTCCACGAGACGCCACTGCCATCCGCTACTGTTCTATTCAATAAAAAATCGTACACTTACTGGTTTACGTTGTAAATGTGGCTTGTAAACCTGGCACTGTCAGTATCAATGGTACAACTAATTGTGTTATTTTCTTAATTAACAATGCTTGGTCCTGTATCTGAAGTGACAAAAGCTAATATTGTGGCAAAACTAGAAAATGGTTGGTTATGCAGAACAGTTAGTCGTATGACTGCAAAAATTATTTTTCAAAAAATTTACAGTTAAAAAAATCGGGTTACTCTTTATTATTGAATAAAACAGTACTTCCGTAACTCAATTTTTATAAGTACTACGTTTAAATGAAGAAAATACGAAGTGTTCATGATCGGAAATGAATGTTTATCCGCGGAACTGATTAGAGTTGTAGTAAGCACTCGCGGAGTGTTGCGCAGTGACCACCTTAAAGTCAATTAGCTCCGGAGATTTATTGTCGTATTCTCTTGCGTTTTCCGTAATCTCTCACTCTGTACAAACTTTAGCCCCGCACGATTCGAGTGCTCTATAATACTCTAACATGAACGAAGCGTTCATGACATACTTTGCACAAAATTGTATAGTTGCGTTAAAAAATAAACTGCTACGGCACGTGTTCTCAAGCTTTTTGAAGGCTTAAGGAATTACATATTTTATGAATTCAAATTAATGAAAAAAATTGTACATTTTATAACGGACGTACAAAAAAAAATCACCCTTCCATTTAAACAACTATTTAAAGGAAAATGTTTAAAACGTTAAAATTGGATAAAATATGATTTAAATTGAAAATAATCCATGAAAGCATGCATATAAATAATAATAATAATAATTTATTGGTTATAAAACAAAAATGTTTTACACAGGTCAATTGAAGTATAACTAATATACCATCAAATCGAAGAAATTAAAATGATAGCCAAAACACCATTTTATGTTTTTCTCATCGATTCTTCAATGGGCGGACCGATGATGCTTCAAGCAACGCACTGTATTCGTGAATGGATTAAACAAGGTAAAAATGTTGATGTGGCCATCCTGTAACTTTATCCGATTTGATGCTATAAAAAGGTTTTTGCCGATTGTTAAAAGGTTGTTCTAAATGTAGTTGTGAGCCATTAATTGCCTAACTTGCACAGGTACTCTTAAAGTTGTTTTACTCCATCTTGCAAGCAAGAAACAGTCATTTAAGCCACCCATCGCGTTTTAAAGTGTAGGGTAAAATTCATAAAATTCTACATAAATAATAGTTCAGGGCGTTGTGTATGCACGTTTTATGGGGTAGTCACAAGCTGCGAAGCGAGTGCCGGGCTTCTGCAATTTTTATGCATAAATATTTCTTCGTTATGAAAATGTTAATAATTCAGAATATTCAACGAATATACACTGCGCGAATGGCATTTGGAGATAATTCTGCATTTTCAATGTAATATGTTCATGTGCAATACTAGACAATTATAATATGATGTTTTATATTAATATAAGAATTCTTAAAATAATCGATGTACTACAGTTTATACAAAAGTCACTAAACCAGCACATGAGCTACATAGAAAATTACCACATGAAGAATCTGAAAAACTTCATAAAAAAGGAAAGAACATGAATAATAAAATTATTTAACATGAGGAGTATGGAAAACCTTCCGATCATGGACCGAGACAAGAAAAACTTCTTGAACACGATGAGACGGTGCCAACGACAAAAATTGGCAAAACTATATTTTTTCGGGACCCTTTCATATACCGGGTGTTGACTTGGCAGACGCAACATAGGAAATCGCATGTTAATTTTGAAGTGTTCAAATATTGGCTCCCCTATTTATTTTAGAGACAAAATGAATTGAACTTTTTTGTAGAGGGAAAAATTCTAATTTAATTAATTAATCCTCCAAGTCAACACCCTCTATAGGGTGTTTCAGACCACCCGTACACCCCAAATATCTTCTGAAATACGAATCAGATTGAGATAAAAAAATATGTCCAAAAATATTTTTTGAGCCCTATTATGTGGTATGAAACGTCAATCGTAATTTTGTCAAAAATAAGCAAAAAAAAAATTATTTGTAAAAAAAAATCCTAGAAACGATTAAAAATCAATTTGATTATCAAATTCCAATCTATTCTTTTCTATTGTGGTAATGTATGAATGTTTGTAACGACAAACAGGATTTTTTTAATTAAAAAGAAATCATATATCAAAAAAAATTGTTTTTTTGCTAATCGAAAAAAATGTTTCTCATATATCGGGTGTTTATAAATTGGCAGATAATCTATACAACTAGCGATATTCTTCATAAAATTCTGAATAGAAAATGTTGATGCAAAAATGTTCTATCATGCCACATAGGCCATCAGGAGCCATTTACAAGAAATGTACATTAGGCAACACAGCATTCACGAGCTGTCCTGTTTATCAATAATCTCATGGTTCAGAGTAGAAGGTAATAGATAGATAGAACGGGGTTTATTTACAGATGCAAGGTAAAACAGATTATGAGTAAAAAGTAAAATCCATTGTAATTGAACAAAACACTACGAAAATAACACAGAAACACAAATACACTAAAACGGGGGCACAAATACAAACTGATGATATAGAGAAAAGCAGAATTGGCACAAACCTGGAACAAGCAAGTTTGAATGAATTCGTTGTGTCAAAACTGACATAAGCGGTTGTGGCGTTGCCAAACGTATTTTTGATGAAAATAAACTAATTAAGAAGTGTTAAAAATACACGTTTGAGATAGAAAGATAGCACACACTGACAAATCACTTTCAAACTAGCCATACTACCGAAATTGCAGAGTTTTCTGTGAATGAATATTGTATAATAATGCATATTTACCGACTGAATGTTTAAACTTTGAAGACCTCGTGAAGCCCCTAGAAGCATGGTACAGCATTTTAGAATAAAGATAAGCTGCTTCGAATTTTTAGAATAATATCGTCACGTGTAGATTATCCGCCAATTTACACACCCGATATATTTTAGACAATTGCCCCCATTTACTTACTAACCAATGAAATCGAATAACGTTGATGACATGATCCAATAAAATTCTCATTACGATGCGTAACAGACCACGCCGCATGCTATGCATGGTAAATCACCCTCGGTGGTATCTAATCAGATAATCCATCATGTTGGTATTGCCTAGCAACGCGTTAGTACATTTCTATAACATATACAACGTCAGTTATTGCCGGACTTTTAAGCGGTTTGCTCCTGAATTCGATCTGTTTGTATTTTCGGGTGGAGGGAGAGTGCTTTCATTAGTAATAGTATTCATAGGCATTTCTCAAAATCTTGGTTAGCTCATTTTTACTACAATTATTGTGGCGCAGATTAATACACGTCTGACACTTGGTGTCACTAAATTTAACTTTTCAAATAATGAAGTGTGAACTTTCTGTTCGTCCAGTTGTCGTCTCAAATATAACTCGTGACTGATTTTCCCTAGGCAATTATTAGCGTCTGGATCACTCTTGCTTATTGCTTCTAGAAAATCGTGATCCTAGAAGCCAAATCTGCAATAAAAAATAGGGTCACCTATTTAAGATTTCAAAGTTACCCCACGGGGGAGGGGTGGTGGTTTAAATTTCGCACCACATGATAGAGCTAAAAAAAAATTAGACGTATTTTTTTGTATGTCAATCAGATTCTGAAAGTAACTCGCCGCAACCTGGAACCAGCCAAGAAATGCAGATTTCCGGAGATTCCAGCTCAACCGAAACCCTGGCACAGCTCATCAATCAGAGCCGATTAAATGATCTTATTCGTGATTTAGACCTCGCAAAAAAACAAATCCCAATTGCTTGGTTCTGGACAACAACAATGGAATCTCTTATAAAAAGTATGAAGATATCTTTCTTTAGAAATCTTAAGTTGGATCACTAAACTTTCTCAATGGAAGCAAATATTATATGTTTTGCAGCGATGTATTCAGTCTACTCACAAAACTAAATTTCCCTACCAATCCAGAAGAATGGAGGCTATTCATTTTGACAGTTCAAAATTTAGGCTAAAAGGAGTAAGCAATATGCGTCCATCCCTGTTGTCCATTCAGTTCACATGAAAGAAACCTACGAAAACATGAGAATAGTGCTTCAGAAAATTAAGTACCACGAGTATAGATGGAGCATTTGTGCAGATCTGAAAATAGTAGAAATGCTCACTGGGCTCCAAGGTGGTTACACTAAGTTTTGCTGCGTTTTATATGAGTGGGACAGCAGAATACGAGAAGACAAAATGAAAAAATGGCCAGAGCACTGTGACACAATAGGCCAGAAGAACATTGCCAACCCTTGTGCGAAAAAACAGTATTACTCTCGCTCCTCCATCTAAAATTAGGTCTTGTGAAGAATTTTGCAAAAGCAATGGACAAGGAAGGAGGTTTCTTGTAATTTAAACAAACATTTCATCAATTGAGCGACGCTAAGATTAAAGAGGGGATTTTCAATCACCTCTTTTCAAGTACGTTTAAAGAAAAGTTGGATGAAATGGAAAATATAGCTTAGACTTCATTTGGAAATGTGAGTCACAACTTTTTGGGCAACAATAAATTAAGACACTATGAAAAAAATGTTGAATAATTATAATACTTTCTTCATATGAGGCACTGGGTTGCAATATGTCATTAAAAAATCATCCATCGATATCGTTTCTCTTACCCAGGACAACGACAAACTAAAAGATAAACTAGCGATTATGGCACAAACACTAGAGACCTAGCAAGAGACATCAACAAACCGAAATCTTCAACAACACTTCCCGGATTTTGATCCTAAGCGACAATTACGGGAGAAATATGGGACATCTATTTGGGAGGATTGTCAGCAAACTCACTATCCAACCAAAAATCATATCAATCTATAAACCCAATGCTAATTTTTATGGTGTCATAGAACATATTAAGGAACTGACTAGTGATTTTACCCAATTGGATCATGATATTATTATGGCCGGCACAGTTGACGCGATTAAAGGTCGTCACTTGGATCTAAAGGAAACGCCACTAATTAACCGGACTAATGTTTACATTATTAAAAATCCTCCTTGGAAAGGTAGACGAATCTTAAATAATTACATAAACTCAATTAATACGCAATTAGCTAAGTGCGCGACTACTTCCTTTTACATACACAATAGATCAAAGTTTTCAATGATTAAGAATATCTTAGGGCAAATGAATACGACTAAGTACGGTGCTCTCAATAATGACCAAAGCATCATGTCAGCCGCAAAAAACTAAGTCTGAATACCGCCCCCAGTGAAAAAATTGAGATAAACTGTTTATTTCTAAATACTTAATCTCTACGCAATAAAATGAACGAAATTGATATTATTGTTAATGACAAATCTCTACATATTTCTGTCCTCTGTATATGTGAGCATTGGCTAGCCGAGGAAGAAGTAAAGACAGCTGCACTCACAAACTTTTATGTAGCAACATATTTCTCTCGAAAAATATCTTCTGGTGGAGGAGTTTTAATAATGGCCCGAAATAACATTGAATACACCACCTTAAATTAAGAAAGTCACGCCAAGGAGAAGGATTGTGAGATTATCGGAATTAAAAATAACAATAATATAATACTGACAGCATATAGGTCGCCAAGTGGAGATTTCCATAATTTTCTATATACTCTCTCAAATGTATTGGATAACCTAAAATTTAACAAAAAAATGTCTTCTTAGCGGCAGATTTTAAAGTAAGATTCAATGATGAATACCCACATAAAACAATCCTTGTAGATTTTGCTCATACCTTTGGTTTAAGGTTCTTAGTTAACTTCCCGACCCGCCTAAACAATTGCATCGACAATATAGGCACAAATTGCCTCGACTCAGTGGTACGGTCTCTAGAAACAGGAATCTCGGATCACGGAGGAATAATATTTAATATAATCACTAAGAAATTTACGCGAGATACAAGGAAACGCGTAATCATACGACCCATTACGGCTACTGGTAAATTCACTTTATTTCAGTTGCTGGATTCACAAGAATAGAGTTTCATTGATGAAGCTTCTAATGTAAATGATTCCTTTGATAAATTTTTGTCCACTTTTCTGAAGCACTTCCACGCATCTTTTCCCGAAAAGCAAGTCAATATACCGGACAAGACGATTCAAATGAAATGGTTTAACAAGGTGCTAGCGAACATGAGATTCTCTACACCTAATCTCTAAACTATACACCCAAATCAAAGATCCTGTAATGAAACAGCTTAGAAATCAATTCAGACTAAATTATAAACGTGCAATCGAGTCATCAAAACCGGAAGCTAATAACGCTTATATTAAAGCCAACAACTACAAACCAAAAGCTATGTGGAATATCATTAACACAAAAAGAGTGAAAACTAATAACAATAATAAATCTTCAGACATATCAGCAGAAGATTTTAACGTATTTTTTTCAGAAGTCGCTAACAAAATTATAAACTCATTGCCTGAACCTACCATGGACCCAATAATTTTAATGTGTAGTAATCCTCCCAACTGTAAAGACTATTTTAAATTTACTGAAGTTTCATCTGGTACCTAAGTAACAGTAAAAGTAGAGATGTTTATGGCCTCCGCACTGATGTAGTAAAATCAGTATTAAACGCTAATATATTACCTTTGACGAAATTACTAAATTTGTGTATCAGGAACAATATTTTTCCGGAGGTACTGAAAAGGGCTATAGTAATCCCTATTTATAAAAAAAGGTGAATGTGATGACCCCAATAACTTTCGCCCAATCTCCTTACTTCCGATTTTTGCAAAAATCCAAGAAAAATCCTACAAATACAACTAATTGCATATTTTGAGGACGAGGGGCTACTACGTGAAGAACAATTTGGATTTAGGAAGGGTCGATTCACCACGGACGCCGTCTTACAATTTGTTGAAATGATGATCGACTGCTTTGAAGAGGAATCAATCTCAATGTCCAGCTTCCTTGACCTGTCAAAAGCATTTGACTGCGTATCGCATCAAATTCTTCTACGTAAACTCAATTTCTACAACATACATCCGGACAGCTGTAGGTTAATGTCATATCTCTCTGGAAGAAAGCAATGTGTATTAAGTAATGGAACTTTATCTGGCCACATACCCACTATACATGGGGTTCTACAAGGCTCAATATTAGGGCCGATACTATTTTTAATATACGTTAACGACTTACCAGACTCCACAGTAAGCGCGAAAATAATCCTATATGCCGACGAAACCACACTTATAAACAAATCTAAACAGCTAGACCGAACTACATGCGGAATCACATAAAATAGCATCAACATCAACAACCCTCACCTTTTCTCTCCGTAAGGGAGCAAACGAGAATGAATCGGTTAAATTTATAGGCATACACGTTGATTCTCAACATTAATATAACGAGTGCCTATGATTTTGCTGGCAATTATTAGCGGCAGGATCACGATTGATTGTTGCGACGAAAATCGGCACGACTGCGAAGCAGGAGTGCCGATTTTATAGAAGCAACAAGCAAGAGTGATCCAAACGCTAATAATTGCCTAGGAAAAATCAGTCACGAGTTGGATTCGAGAAGACAATTGGCCGAACAGAAAGTTCACACTTCATAATTTAAAAAGTTAAATTTAGTGACACCAAGTGTCAGACGTGTATTAATAGCGCCACAATAATTGTAGTAAAAATGAGCTTACTAAGATTTTGAGAAATGCCTATGAATACTATTACTGATGAAAGCACTAACACATAACCCGAAAATACAAACAGATCGAATTCAGGAGCAAACTGTTTAATGGTCCAGCAATAACTGACGTTTTATACGGTATAGAACATGTAGCAACGCGTTGCTAGGCAATACCAACATGAGAGATTATCTGAATAGATACCACCCAGGGTAGATTGCCATGCACAACATGCAGCGTGGTCTGTTAGGCATCGTAATTAGAATTTTATTGGATCATGTCATCAACATTACTCGATTTCATTGGTTAGTAAGTAAATGAGGGCAATTGTCAATTAGATGCTCTTGCTAGCAAACTATCTACCTGATCCGTAACCTAGTATCCATTGTATCAAAAGACACACTACGGGTGACATACTTTGCGTTGATCCAAAGTCATATCTCATATGGGCTGATTGTATGGGGCCACTTCACGAATCTTCGGGCTGCAACACAGAATCATCAGAATTATGACTGGCTATGGTTACACCGAGGATTGTCGTCAGGCTTTCAGAGATATGCGAGTATTAACCTTGCCCTGCCTGTACATCCTAGACTGCCTAATATATATATATATATATATATATATATATATATATATATATATATATATATATATATACATATATATATATATATACCGGGTGTGGCACTTAAGATGCCTCGGGCCATAGCTCCTTTACGATAAAAGCTATCGAAAAAAATCTAAGAACAAAGTGGTGCATAGTTACCGTCGCTATATTTCAAAAATATTTCTAATCATCAGTGGCGTGCCGTACTCCAGTGGCGTACCAAACTTATGTTTTTTTAAATGGAATGCCCTATTTTTTATTGCAGATTTGGAAAGTGCTCGACGAGTACTTATTTTTTTATCCAACATGTTATACCCTTCACTTTAGCGGTTTCGCTGTTATAACCCTTTCTTTCAAAATTGCGCCCCATTTTTGAGATTTTTTTGTAGAGAAACTAATTGACGCCGGCGCCTAAATTTTGAATTGAGGTACAGGTTAAGACCTCGTGTACCTTCACATAATTTTTTTTCGGGTAATTTATGGAAAAAACATATTTTTTTATTGATCTTCGCATGTTGTCATTTTTTCCGAAAATTTCAAATGGCACCCCCCTAAAAAAATTACGGCGTTGTACAGCCAAAACTCTAAATTTTTCATTGGTGTAAAAAAATTACACATTGCATAACAAAATTTTCTCCGAAATTTTTGTTATGCAATGTGTAATTTTTTTACACCAATGAAAAATTTAGAGTTTTGGCTGTACAACGCCGTAATTTTTTTAGGGGGGTGCCATTTGAAATTTTCGGAAAAAATGACAACATGCGAAGATCAATAAAAAATTATTTTTTTTCCATAAATTACCCGAAAAAAAATTATGTGAAGGTACACGAGGTCTTAACCTGTACCTCAATTCAAAATTTAGGCGCCGGCGTCAATTAGTTTCTCTACAAAAAAATCTCAAAAGTGGGGCGCAATTTTGAAAGAAAGGGTTATAACAGCGAAACCGCTAAAGTGAAGGGTATAACATGTTAGATAAAAAAATAAGTACTCGTCGAGCACTTTCCAAATCTGCAATAAAAAATAGGGCATTCCATTTAAAAAAACATAAGTTTGGTACGCCACTGGAGTACGGCACGCCACTGATGATTAGAAATATTTTTGAAATATAGCGACGGTAACTATGCACCACTTTGTTCTTAGATTTTTTTCGATAGCTTTTATCGTAAAGGAGCTATGATCCGAGGCGTCTTAAGTGCCACACCCTGTATATATATTAAAAACCATTTATCCCTTTATCAAAATACCTCTGATTTTCACAGTTACAATACGAGGCATAAATAGGATATTTATTCAAAATGCATCAGATTAACAAAATCTCAGACGGGAGTCAGATACCATGCAATTAAATTTTATAATGTGCTCCTAGATACAATAAAAACGCAAAGCAATGGCATATTTACTAAACGCATTAAAGACTTCCTAAGCACACAAGCTTTTTATAGTTGGGAGGAGTATCTTGTCTTCGATTTTAACTCGTATATGTTCTAGAGTAATTATTTATCCGCCCTCTGTTTATTTATTAACTTATTTTAATAATTTGTAATCTTTTAACATGTCTGTACCTTGTCTTCAATTTTAGCTAGTATTTATTTATTTATTTTAATATGTTTTAACCTTTTAAGATGTCTGTAATCTTGCCCTAGGTACTAATGCCTCTTGTACGTGTTTAAACAAAAAATGTTTCATTTTATTTTTACTCTAAATTTAAGAATACCCATGACTATATATTATGACGTATGTACAACATATATATGTTAATGCATTAATAAAGAATTGAATTGAACTGGTATCCCACAAGGTTCATCTATAATTATTGTATGCACTTCCATTTGGATTTTTTTCTTTCCAATCTTTGGAGCAGTTGCAGATAAACACGGGGAATAGCGTGTGTGAGTCGGACGAACATGTAAATATTTTGAGCCGGAACAAGATTCTTTCCCCCACCGTTTTCGAGGATGCTGAACACGATAGCGGTGTTAGAATTTCTCTTTGGAGTTGCGTAACCCCTCAAAACGGCCAAAAACCACCCCCAAAACGGGTAAAACGCGTTTGACCCGATTTCCCTGCAAAAAACACTTTCTTCCCGTTTTCGAGGTTGCTGAGCACGGTGGTGGGGTCGGATATCGCGTCCGACCCATACCAACGCCACCACCGGCCAATACTCGCCCCCGAAAGGGGTGAACTTTTATTTTTTTAAATATCACTGACAAATATATATTCGCCCTCGTTTTCGAGGATGTTGCGAAAAGAAAAAAAATAATCGTACTTCTCTTCTTGGTTGTAATGGTCTTTCATTCCGGTCCAACTGAACAAATATCATCAAATACCGCTATTGAATGATTGATACATACTTTTATTTTTATATACCGGGTGACCCAGGGATCTGTAAAAGCCCCATAACTTATTTACTATTTGAGATATTGACTTCTATTTTTCATAAACTGGTTCCCACGCCCATTCTACATATTTTGAAAATATGTATGTTTTTGGACAGGGTGTCCCACTATAAATAACAGTACAAAGTTATGTTTTTTTAAATGGAACACCCTATATTTTAAACTTTATTTTTGGTCCTCTTGGGAAGCTGATAAAAATAGTATAAGTTACCATGGGTCTATTATGAACGGTTTGTTAGTTATGGGCAAATTTGTGCCAAAAACATGTACACATTGAAAAAAATGCAGAAGCGTTCCTAGCAAGTATAGCGTCAATTTTTATACACTAAAGAATTGTCCACATCATGAAAAATAAAACACATCGGCTTTCGTTCTTTTTTGTTCATACTGCTATACAGGGTGTCAACATACGCAAAACAATGGATTTTTTTTTTCAAATAGCACACCCTATATATTTGCCACTAATTTTTGATAAGCTTTCCAATAATATACAATTTGTATAATGAAATATTAAGGATTCTTGAGATTTATCCATAAGAAACATTTTTCTTTTGACACCTTCTGCTGATTTTTTTGATTTTCAGCCCAAACTATCCATTTTCTGAAAAAATAATAGGAGACCAAAGTTGTAGAGCGGAAAATTTTCAATCGATATTGGTCTTTCGACTTTTACAATAATGCGTGCATTGCCCGCCAGAGTGCGTAAAATCTTGACTGTATATTCATTTTTGGGTTTTTTTCCAATTTTTTTATTAATAAATTGCACTATACTTTATTTCCACGCCCTCTAGCGGAAAAACGGGAAATTGTATGAAAAAAAAATTAAAAGAAACCCTAAAATACGTATACGGTCACGATTTTGCACGCTCTAGCGGGCAATGCACGTATTATTTGAAAAGTCGAAAGACCTACATCGATCGGAAATCCGCTCTACAACTTTGCTCTCTTATAATTTTTCCAGATAATGCATAGTTTTAGCTGAAAATCCAAAAATCAGCAGAAGGTGACAAAATGTTTTTATGGATAAATCTCAAGAGTGCTTAATATTTCATAATACAAGCTGTATATCATTGGAAAGCTTATCAAAAATGCCATGCATTGGTGGCAAAATATATAGGGTGTTCCATTTGAAAAAAATAGTTATTCATTGTTTTGCGTATATTGACACCCTGTATAGCAGTATGAACAAAAAACGACCAAAACTGATATGTATTATTCTTCATGATGTGGAAAATTCTCTAGTATATAAAAAATGACGCTGTCTTTGCTAGGAACGCTTCTACAATGTGTACACGTTTTTGCCACAAAATTGCCCATAACTAACCAACCGTCCATAATAGACCCATAGCACAGTATAGTTCCTATGCAGTAGTCTCACTCAAGCAAATGAGAGTTTTCAGATTTTCTTTGCGCAGGTTACTGCGCAGCCATTTAAACCCAGACATTTAACAATCACATGTGAATTTCAACATAACCTTGTTTTTGGTCCTTATACGCACGTGTTCCTATAAGCGATTAAAGATGAAAATCAAGTGTTGTGTGTCTTCTTGTGTCTGTCTCGAGCTAAAGTGAATCTTCCTAATCTCTCGACTAATGAAACACTTCCTATCTTGAACGGAGTATACAATTTTTATCACACAGAGCGTAGTCAATATCAACTCGTTCATGAATAAAGAACCTCCATTCCTTGCCATAACAAGGATTACCCTATGGTTGAACAATTACATCAGGAATGAATTAAGTAAAATGTTTTGGGTAATGCCATTGAGAATGTTGAGTAAAATCTAAGTATGAACAATAAAAACATTCTGTATAAACTTTTGTGGATAGATAGAATAGGTACTCACTTTTATAACATTACGAAATGCCCTTATCATTAATTATGAAACAACAAATACACTTTTAAACAAAATTCGATGTTTATAACCTATGAAATTAAATTATGCATACACATTGCCAAAGTTGAACAGCTGATCGCACGACAAGCACTTTTACAATTTGTCGAATTAAAAACACCAGATTCAATTTTCTGCACAATTTTTCAACTCGACTTATCCATTAAAATAATTTGCCGTACAAGTCAATATAAACGGCTCAAGAAATTATTAATTTATCGCAGAATAATGAGAGTGTAAACAATGCGCAGTAACATGCGCGAGGATCATTTGAAACCCAAAAGATCAAAGTGCCGCCTCGGAGTGAGACTACTGCTTAGAGCTATACTGTGCCCATAGTATCTTATGCTATTTCTTCAGCTTCTTAAGAGGATTAAAAATAAAGTATAAAATATGGGGTGTTCCATTAAAAAAAAAACATAACTTTGTTCTGTTATGTATACTGGGACACCCTGTATAAAACATACATATTTTTAAAATATGTAGAATAGGTGTGGGTACCCGTCTATGAAAAAAGAAGGTGGTAATATCTCAAATAGCAAATAAGTTATGAACCCTGGGTCATCCGGTTTAAATAATTTACGCCCGGTTTCTCCAACGAATCTTATGTAGATAAAACCTATCTTAAAATTAAGACGTTCTTAAAGTGTTGCACCAACCATAAATCAGATCTTAGTCATAAGAAGGTCTTACATTATAAGACGCCAAAAATGGCATCTTAAGATTCGGATTCTAACCTATAAAATTAGCAATTTGCAACAACGTATATCTGCTATTGGAAGTATTCATGAAATGGCTAATAATCTATTAGAAGTGATGTGCATTTGCATTTGATGTAGATGCTGTAGAAATTGCAGATAATCCACATTACTGTCCGAAGGATTCGACAACCCAACCACCGATTTCTCATTCAATAATGATCATAAAATCGTCATCTTCAGCTGTACTTCCACCTTCTTTCTTACTTTCTGCAACACTCTTCCTTATTTCATGCTTCATGTTTACCCACTTTTTTAGGGAATCTTTTTCTCCCTGCACGTATTTAGTTCCTGGGTGATGGAATCCCATGCTTCTTACTTCTATTTGTTTGTTATTGTGTACCGATACCAATGACGATAATAAATTTCGCACTTCTTACGCTTAACACGCTTTGCTTGCACTTTCGCCATTATTAAACCACACAAAATTCAACAACAGGAAGGTTAGAAATGAATTTGACATAGGACGGCCTATCAAACTGACGCGAAAATGCAACGTTGCCACGTGTAATGAAATCGTACCTAAGATATGTATAAATTTGTTTGGTGCTTTGACTATATCGGGTGTGTATAAATTGGCGAATAATCTACACGTGACGATATTCTTTCAAAAATTCTAAGCAGCCTATCTTAATTCTAAAATGTTGTACCATGCTTCCTGGATCTTCACGAGGTCTAGGACTAGTTTGAAAATTATTTGTCAGTGTGTGCTATGTTTCTATCTCAAACTTTTATTTTTAACACTTCTTAATTAGCTTATTTTTATAAAAAATACATTCGCCAACGTGACACCCGCTTATGTCACTTTGACACAAATAATTCATTCAAACACGCTAGTTCCAAGTTTGTTCCAATTGTGCTTTTCTCATTATTATCAGTTTGTATTAGCGCCCGCGCTTCAGTGTATTTGTGTTTTTTGTGTTATTTTCGTTTTGTTTTGTTCAATTACAATGGATTTTACTATTTAGTCATAATATGTTTTACCTTGCATCTGTAAATAAACCCCGCTCTATCTATCTATTACCTTCTACTATGAACCATGAGATTATTGATAAACAGGGCAGCTCGTGAATGCTATGTTGCCAAATGTACATTTCTTTTAAATGGCCCCTGATGGACTATGAGGCATGGTAGAACATTTTTTCATCGACGTTTTCTATTCAGAATTTTAGGAAGAACATCGCCACGTGTAGATTATCCGCCAATTTATACACACCCGATATACTTTTGGACTGCTAGCGACACTTCATGTATGTCTCCAAGCAACGGTGGCGCGGCGGGACCCTAAATGGTTGCGGTATGTTACTAAATTGGTAGCAATTTTGTGTCTATGACATATGACTCTATGAGCTCGCATTACATTTTGTGATACCCTGCAATTTATTCACACCTTTGAATATATTTATATTGTAAAATATTCACACTATGTCAAAATATTGCTATGCGAAAGGCTGCAATACGTCCACGTATATATGCCAACGCGGTTCTAATACTCGTCAGCTGATGTACACGTCAGTGTTTTTTTTCGGCACTGGGGCGGGACTTATTTCGGGCTCCAGCTCGTGGACAACTTTTGGAGCAGTGATCATGTGGGAAATGGAGGGGGAATAGCAGTCCATTAGTATATAGTCAAGGTTTGGTGCAACAGAACAAAAAGTTAAGAACTACTTAAAAATAAAACGTACTTAAGTGAGACGTATTTTAAGATTAGTTGGAGAAACCGGGCGTTAGAATATTTATTATGATGCATGAAATTACGTTTAAACAAATTGCTACAGTCTTTTCTCTTAAAATACAATAATTCATACCTACAGAAAATGTTATACTATTAAAGATAAAGTCGGCTTACAATAAATATATTTTCGTTTATACCTTATCTAGACTAATTTAAACTAAGCCTCTTACAAGTAGAATTACATAGTTGATTTTTTTCTCAATGAACATCGCACTCTTCAAAGTCACAGACCTCCTCAGCAGTTAATGTATCAGATTCACTCGTGTGAATTTCCAGTACAAGATTTATAAACATTGCCTCATTATCATTTACATTATCTTTACAATGAGGTTCGGGAAAGTCATTTTCTTCAATTACTGTTGTATTTGTATAATTTTCACTCCTGCAGTTTTTACAAAAGACATTACATGTTAAACCTAGTTTTACGCAGGTGCATCTTGAGAGAAATTCTGACACCGCCATCGTGTTCAGCATCCTCGAAAACGGTGGGGGAAGTAATCTTGTTCCGGCTCAAAATATTTACAATTTTCGGGTTTTTTTCCGACTCACACACGCTACTAGAACGTTTTCATCAAAATTTTGCCCGAGTGGAGAAAAGGTACAATGGCAAATGGAACGAGATGTTGGCGGATTGCAGCGAGAGTCAAATGAAGAACAGTATAAAAGAAAAAGATCTACACACTGACCACATTTATCTTTTGTTTAACCATAATTAAGTAAAAAAACAGTTACATGTATCATAAACAAACTTATTTTACCTAATTAAAATAAATAAACACGATTTTCAAGGTTTCAGATTTTCTGACTTCAATCCCATTTTTCTCAAAAATGGTGTCTGATGGATTTTTTCTGACTTCTGATTCGGACTTAGGACACTTGTACCCTTAGGTATCAAGCAAAATTTCTCAGGAGACCAAAAAATTATTTTTGTGTTATTAACAATAACTAGAAATTTACCAGGTAACTTTGAATTAAACAACTTTCGACGTTTTTCTTACCACTATTTATTTATTGCACAATACAGACAAACACAATGTTTTAATATGTATTTTTAACAATATTGACACAACTATAGTTTCGACCTTTGCAGGCTATTATCAAGTGTTGTATCATCTTCAGAAATTTACCTTGAAAAAATAAATGGTGCCCGCCGCTCGACCGGCATTCTAGATCATGCTCTTGGGTACAAAAAGATTGGGGACCCCTGCTTTACAATATATCAATGGCCTCGATTTTAGAAGTTAACTTAAAAAGGAAATTGTATGGACCACGAGTACTCCGATATCAGGAATAATTAAACCCGGGTTAATCGACGTTTATTTCTTTCTACGTCTGCAGAATTTGAAATTAAACGCTGGCCTTCCAATAACGCGGTTGTGTCTCTAAGAAAATGCAGTGATTGAGTGAGTGCCATATGTAGTCATCGCGAAAAAAATAAACAGTATGTTACATATGCAATGAATGTGGACGCGAGATAGCACACGATAATTAATCCTGGAACCTCTTTTTCACCTTCAGCGGAATCGCATTCGCGGAAACCGCAGCAGCCGCCAGTCCTTCATCGTCGTCGTCGTCGTCGTCGTCGATGTAATCCCGCGAGAGCCGCACAAAATTACACCAGTTAATCAATTAGGAATTCGCCATCGATCAATCCTAGGCGTACCATAGCCTCGCAAGAGTACTCTCGAGAGCGCGTGGGGCCGCTCTCTCTAAAACAACCATGATGAACGTTCTGCACACTCCATCAGCTCCTCTCTTCTTCTCTTTCCTGCGCTTTTTCTTCTCCGTACTTCCCTTACACGCAACCGATTGCCATCAATCAGCCTTAAACGGCGGCTTAAAAATTTCGAAATGATCGTTAACTGCCCCGGCTGAAAATCATTACAACATCCCGTCGTGATCGTTAATGTCATTATAAGGGATAATAGAAGCAATATCGTGGGTGTTACGTACGATTATTACAAGCATTTTATTTATATTATATGGAAGAATTAAGTTGAAATTAAAAACGATGCGTAATTTCTCAGCTTAAAAATATGTTTCCTATTTAAGCGCATTTTGGTTTTGATAAACACGTTCAAGAGATAAACGTTTTGAAAAATTAAATTGTTTTTAGTTTAAGATGAAAATATAAAATTTATTTCTTCGTTTTGAGATAGCTGCCCAGATGTCAAATCTATTTAATCGCCATCCTCGGTCACTTCTCTACTCCACAGCATCATCATAGACAGGATGTTGGAAACGAGATGAAAACATATACTTAAGTCCTCGCACTTTTTTTCTCAAACCGCACACACACATACACACACACACTCATTTATAAATAATTCCATGCAGTATTACCTGTTCGAGGAGATTATTAGAAGAGGCAAAAACCTACGTTTGCTCACCGCCGTCCTTTTCGATTCGCAATTTGCTCCTCTTATTTTCCATTCCTTTTGCGAACGTGATGGACGAACCTGAATATCGGGAGCATTTCCTAGTTGGTCGACTGCAATTTTTCCGCCAGTTAATTCGTGGTTTGATACGATTTTAATGAATGATTAATAAACAGTCGGCAACTGGACTAAAAAGGGGAAAATGCGACGAGTACGGAAAGGAAACTGCGCGAAGGGTACTAATTACTGACATCGTTACGCATTTCTCGTTTTTTTTTCTCCTGCTCCAAACGTGCTTGCCAGGAAGCTGTGTTTGTTTTTACTCTGCGGAAACTTTTATATTGGTCTAATTTGCTGCAATTATGCATGTATCTAGTTACTAAGGCGTCGTAAATACAATGTATGTAAATCATAATTATTGTTCTTTATAACAGACAGTTATAATAACTTTGCTCTAAAATTGTTTTGCATTTACATTAATTGTACCCAGAGACTTTTACACTTTTCTAAAAGTGTTTCCTTCAAAGGAAATTATGCAGACGCGCATCTTGTCTTGAAAGCACAATAACATAATGGTGAGTTTACACATGCATGGATTTAGTGGTGCCAGTTGTTTTTGCATGCCAGTAAAGGTTTACACTAGATGTACAAAAACACAAATATTTGGCACCCCAGTTCCATTTTTAAATTGACTTTAGTGAGAAATATGTCAATTGAACTTCGCGAAGCCTGCAAAATTGTTGCTAAACTTTTAGTGAAAAAAAGTTAATAGAAGTACAGAAAAAAAAAAGTTGTATGTGGGTTAAACGATGGATTAGTTGTCGACTTACTTTGGGTGCTTCTGCAAAGCTTTTAGGAGAACTTTTAGCAGAAGATCCTGCAAGCTATAAAAACCATCTTCGACTGAAAAAACAACACTTTGATACTCTTTTGGATTGTGCGACGCCACGTATTATAAAAAAAAATGAATACCCACATGAGAGACGCACTAACACCAAAATTAAAATTGGAAGTGACATTAACAGGAGATTCTTTCGCTTCATTGCAATATTTATATGGTGTCCCAAAAAGCACAATTTCAAAGTTTATCCCTGAAGTTTCTGAAGCCATTTATGATGCGTTAAAATACTTTATTAAGGTAAGCAAATACATAATATTATACAGGAGATGAATAAAAGTTCAAAGTTTGAAATATTAACCCTGCAGAACTCACTCCATACAGTGTAACGCGAGCACCCGCGCGTGAGCATTTCATATTTTTCCTTATCAAAGCTCCGGATGTGAATCAAACCAATATTTTTCAGGTTTAAACCAATATTGACTATGTTTCAGACAATTTTGTTGCTTATGGGAATTTAAAACATACAGTATTTGGTAATAAAACAAAAATAATAAATTGTAGTACCCTAGTACAATATGGCGGCGGGCAAATATTTGGCCAAGTGCAAATCGTGTGATATAAACATTAGTGAAATAGAAGACTTTATTACCTGTTTCATATGTGACGTAAAACTACATGTATCGTGTGCCATCAAAAGAAGTGCAACAACGGTAACTGAAAATAAGAATTTCAAGTGGATTTGCGATCACTGCATTATTGATTTTCCAAAACGTAAGTCAACACAAATTCCAAATAAAAATTTGAAAAGTGTAAGCTGTAACACAGAACCCAATCAGAATCTTTTTGGCATGATAACTGAATTATTTGCGGTAGTAAATAATCTTGAAAAAGATGTCATAACCTTAAAAGTCAATAATTTGGTAAACAAGGAAAATATCATATTTATTGAAGAGGATCCGCCAATTCAAAAGAGTGTCGTCGATCCTGCAAGTTCCTCTACTATTAAAAAGATGGGACCACCAGTTCAATACAATAAACAAAATCAACCCAGGCAAAAACAACCGTCTGGACCAAAACAAACACAAACACATGCCACTAAAAACAATATTGGTTCAACGGCCGGCAGGGAATTAATATTAAATACCGAGAGCGTGGAATCTCACAACGATGGATTTCAAACAGTAAGCTACAAGAAGCAAAAACGACAACGGGCCCAACCGATATATGGAATCTCCGATGAGCCAACGGTAGCGGTAGCCACAAAATTCGGTTATATTCACACCACTCGTTTTCATCCAGAGACTACAGTGGAGGAAATTAAAGCCCTATTAGCTGATAAAAATTTTGATAAAGTTCAATGCGAGAAGATGGAGTCGAGAACCCCCTCAGAATATTCCTCATTCAAAATTGGAGTGCCAATATACGATTTACAGAGGCTCAAGGAACCAATCACGTGGCCCCGAGGAATTCGCGTAAATCATTTTTTACCTTGGATTCAAAAAAGAAAGGAGTTGAATTAAAAACTTTTAAAAATGTAACCAACTTAAACATTCAATCAATGCGAAATTGCTTAAATGAACTTACGGTTTTCTTAAACACTAACAATATTAATATTTTATGTGTGTCAGAACACTGGCAAAAGGAAGATCAAATACAAACCCTTAAACTTTTAAATTTTAACTTAACTTCATATTTCTGCCGCGACACCCAAATTCATGGCGGAGTTGCCATTTATTGCGATAAAAACCTAGAGTGTTTAGCACGTTTGGATATAACCAATCTATCAACAACAAACACTTTTGAATGTGCAGCAATAGATGTAAACTTCCAAAAGGAAAAAGTAACATTTGTAACTGTATATAGATCTCCCAGTGCAGATATTAACATATTTTTCGAGAAATTGGAAATATTATTTTTAATCTTAATATCAAATAATAACCGATATTTCATATCCGGAGATTTTAATATCAATATACTCCGAGAAAATAAAGCAGTCCATGAGTTTAAATCACTATTGGATTCTTATGGCAACATTTTACTAATAAATGAATACACCAGAATGTTTAAAGGCAGTAACTCTTGTATTGACAATGTCATAACAAATCACCAAGATGTAGTTAATTGTCGAGTAGTAAATACTGGCTTCTCCGATCATCACGCGCAAATTGTAAGTTTTTCTGAGACCCTTAAAACTAATAATGCCCAAATTATTTCACGCATTTTCTCTGAAAAACAAATAATTTTATTTCAAAACCGTCTAAACAATGTAGAGCAATGGTCATGTATGTATAACTGTAAAAATGTGAACAGTCAGTTTGATTTGTTTATGAAAATATTCCTGCAGCACTTCAATACTTGTTTTCCATTGAAATTGATGAAAACTGCAAGTAATAAAGTGGAAATTCCAATGTCTGATGAAACGAAAGAATATAAACGATTAGTAAATCTGTACGAAATTATATCGAAACACTCGCCAATGTATATACCGACTTTAAAACACTATAAACAATTATATAATGTTCACTTAAAATATGATAAGAACAACTACTATAGCAAGAAAATAGCACTTGCAACAAATAAAAGTAAAGCCTCACGGTCGGTTATCAAAGACATAACAACAGCTAATGACCGAACTTCGTCTAAAATAGGATCTACTATTGATCCAAATCGTTTCAATGAACACTTCATAAATGCAGCTACTAAGCTGTTGAAAACCCCACGCCCTGTTAATGATGTCAATATTCAGAAAATTGATAGTACTTTATTTTTACATCCCACAACTCCTAACGAATTAGAAGATATTATTCGAAACATGCCTACAAAAAGAAGTTGCGGAATCGATGGAGTATCATCGTTTGTTATTAAAAAATGCATGGACAGTATTGTAAATCACCTATGTTTTTTAATAAACGAGTCACTAGTTCACGGAATTTTTCCGGAGCAATTAAAGATCGTTAAAGTAATGCCTTTATTTAAACATGGAGACCTAGAAAATGAGGAAGATTACAGACCCATAAGTCTTATATCCGTTTTCTCAAAGATATATGAGTATGTTATAATCAAACAAATTAAATCATTTTTATGCAAATACGATATAATGTCAGAGTACCAACACGGTTTCACATCTAATAAAAATTGTAGTACAGCATTATATAATTTTACAAAATTTATATATTCATCCATGGAAGAAGACCAATTATCATGCGGGGTACTGATTGACTTATCTAAAGCTTTTGACTGTATCGATCACAAAATATTGCTATCGAAACTTTATCAAATCGGATTTAGGGGTATTGTACTCACATGGTTAACATCTTACTTAACCGGCAGAAAACAAATCGTGGAGACAAAACAAGATGGCGGCCTCGTGGCACAATCAAAAGTACTGGATATTGTCAATGGTATACCGCAGGGAAGCATTTTAGGCCCCCTTTTATTAAACATTTATATTAATGATTTATTTACTCTTAATAACACCACTAATTTAATAATTATTAACTATGCTGACGACACAAATATGGTCATTACAGGTACTGATATGACTAATTTGTGTCAAAACGGGACTAAAGCACTAAAACAAATATTTAATTGGTTTGAAGTTAACAGATTAGTTGTAAACAAGAGCAAAACAAATTGTATCTTATTTAAAAAAAATGAACTTATCACTACACCAACCAGTTTACACTTTGGTGATTATAAATTACAAGTAACACACTCCGCAAAATTTCTTGGTATATTAATAGATGACAAGTTAAAATGGAACGATCATATAATTCACATTTCCAAAAAATTAAGTAAATCTTGCTTCATGCTCCGTTCATTAAAGGAGTGTGTCTGTTTCGAAATCTTAAAAATGGCCTACTATGCCAACTTTGAAAGCCGCATTAGATATGGTGTAATTCATTGGGGCAGTTCGCCACACATTAATAAAATTTTCGTCATTCAAAAGCGAGCACTTCGAGCTATGTTAGGTCTCAAACCTACAGTTTCATGTAGAAAGCTATTTTCTGCTAACGGTCTTCTCACAATATTTGCTATATATATCTTAGAAAGTTTGTTATTCGTTTGGAAACAAAACAATTTATTTTACAATAACAAAAACTTGCACGATCACAATACACGACATAAAATCAATTTTGTATACCCTATTCATAAATATACATTTACGGAAAAAAGTCCAGAATACAGAAGTATGAAATTTTATAATTTCTTGCCGAAGGATATAAAAACACAGACAAATTTTAATATTTTCAAAAGAAGGCTAGTTGCTGCTAAAAATTGAGCCATATAACTTAGATGAGTTTTTCATGTACAAGTTCGGTTGACTTTTCCACACTTAAGTTTAATTAATTTTCTATTGACGCTGTTTTTATTTTAAGTATGTATTACTGTATATTTTAATAGGAATAAAGATGATTATTTATTTTATTTATTTATTTATTTATTTAGTACCTAATTAAAAAATAAATTGCAAAAAATGTTTTTCTTTAATAGTCAAGGGTTGGTTGAGGTGCCATTCATGTTGCTTGTTGATTTATTCCTCTAAATTGTTGTCTTGCTTAATTCGCCATTTTTTGAGTTTTACTCATTTCCATTATATTAAAAATATAATATATGCTATTTTGTTGATATAAAACATTCAGTATACGACTAAATACTAATAAATGCAATACTAACATAAAAAACAACAGACAAATATTTCAACGCTGTACCTTGCCTGTTGAGAAAAACGTTCAATAGGCACAACAAAAAACCAACGCGAGAACTTCCGCCGCCAGAGAAATGCTCACGCGGTCTGCAAGTGATGGACAAGTTATCTCTAGAAATTGCTGGAGACGCCTAATTGGTGCTCAAGTTGCATTTATAAGTAGAAGTGATACATAAACTCAGCTAGAGGGCGCCCTGTTCCTAAATCTCAATCCTGTCTAAAACTATGACTATTTTACCAAAAGTGTGAGGGAAATACTCATAGCGCGAGTGCTCCAGGATTAAGGGGGTATTACCGTTGGTGGACCCTGTTTTTAGGCCTTTTACAACATTCTTTTTCGGGGCTAATTAAACACCAACAAGAATGTGGTTTTTTGGCTTTTATTCAGTCAATATTGAACTACAAAATTTGAATTTCTCATCCTCTTCCGGTGACTGGGTTCCGAGAAAAGTCGGGTCAACTGGACCAAGGTTTTCCGGGAATTGGTCCACGGCCGGAAACGATTTTTCGTGTGGGTTATCTGAAACACAAAATGGGTTTCGGTCCTTTAATCTATATTAAATTGTCTTGAGATGGAACCAGTTTCGCTTCAAAATATTGAAAATTGCCAAAATGTTGGCCATCCGGAATGAAGTGGTTTTTTTCACCACTTTTTTTTCAACTTTGAGGCTGCCGGAAAAATACTTCAAATCGATCAATTGGCTTCAGAGTGGTCCAATCCCAGCGCAATAATGTTCTTAATCGAAACCCCAAAGCCCAAGTCGATCCGTCCCATAGGGAAGAAAAACCGTTCCGGCCAGTAGGAAAAATAGGGTTTCGAGAAAAACGCGTTTGAAGTTTGCAAACGCTTTTCAACTGGTTTCCGGTGTCTTACCGTCAGTCTGTGACGCCGGGTCCGTACATCAGGCCTTCCTCCTCCTCGTAGAAGGCGTTTTGAAGAAATCTGTCGCTCCGGTGTCGCTGCAGAGCCTCAATCTCCGCGGGAGACAAGCTCAGCTCTGCCCTCTTCTCGCGCTCTGCGTCAGTCTGGGCAGCAAAAGCCCTGTATTGGAGGCCGACCCGGATCTCCAGCGTCGTCATTGTCTTCAACACTGCTGTGAAACCTTCATTGAAGACGCTGGTGGCCAGGAAGATCGCCACAGCCACGATCTTGGCACCGCAGTTGACGTGTTTCGGAGTTAGCTTCCATACGCACGCATTCAAACTTTCATTACTATTCTGGGTGTTTCCACTAAGGCACCGGTTCAACAAATCATCATTTGAGAGTGATTCATAGATCGGGCGAAGAATCTCTTGAACTTTCTCTGCGAGCGGAGGAACGTGTTTAAATTTCTCCAGTTCACCGTTAGCCTTTGCCACCTGCCACTGACACCAGCTGTCGCTGCCTGCTGGGCAATTGTCATGTTGCGGGTTTTGGTCGGTGGAACATTTGTGCAGAAACGTAGCCCAAACTGCATTCTTCATGTCACCTGCGAAATTCGGATGACGTCGAATAGCTAAGCCGTAATATATCGTGAGTTGCTTGATCAAACCGTCCGTCAGTTTACCTGGTTCTTTTCCGTCAACTCTGTTCTGCTTTTTGGCCGCACGTAGTCTGGTTCCCATTCGCTACACTCTCTCTTCCCTACAGTGAAGTCGGGGTAGGGATCCATATCCAAGAGAGATTTGACGGTCTTCGTGTCTCCGTCACCAATATAGTACCTGTACTTGACTCCATGCAACTCCTCGGATCTGCCAAACATCTCCAGAACCGCGTCGACTTCCATTTTTCCTGAACTCCCTTGATGATTGAAAATGTCTCCTGATGGGTCTCCAGCCATTCTTCGTACTCAGGTGAACCCAGAGCGCCTTTTTTTTAAATTGCACCCCTGGAAAAATGCTGACTTGAGGAGGACATCGACAACTTTCTTGGAATAAATCCCTATGAGTGAGTAAATGCCGTACAATGATGAGAAGCCGCGCTTTTTCCTCGAGCCGTCGCCTGACACTGACAGATGCGTAGGTTAATTTCCGTGTTCTCGGTTCTTCGCGATTTCTCGAACTGCTTTGTTGCGAAAGTAGTCTAAAACGGCCTTCGACGCGGAATAGAGATTCTCCAGAAACGCGTAGTATGTGAAATTGCCGAAGCCCGTTGATAAGTCCATCAGCCCGCAGAAAACGTTGACTCCTCGCTGTCCCAAGCCAAGAAGACGAATCACGAACATCAGACGTCGATTGACTTCATACGCGCTGTTAATCAAGGCACAAGACGCCACAGAACTGGAATTCCGGGGGCACTTGCAGATGATTGCCAAGTTGAATCCAAGGCTTCGCGTTGCAGTCTGAGAAAAAGATACGTCACCATCGCAGGATTTGCACTTCAGGTGGAGTGACAAGAAGTTGAACACCAACAAAAAGTTCAGCAGCACTTAGGAACTGCTGGGGTCCACCGAAATATCGTCCTCGGCGTCGCGTAACTTTTCCGCCGACGTGCTCACGTAGGAAGTGTCGTTTTTCAGCGTGTGCTGGTTCGCCAAAAATCGCCTTCTTTTCCTCTTTACGAACCCGCTGGAAACTTTCGTGCCTTTCCGCGGCATTTTCGAGGTTAAGAATGCACGCCGGACCGAATTCACGTGACAACTGACTCGAATCGCGATTGAGAACGCGGACTCACATAATAAGAAGTGCTCCTTACCGACTGATAAAAGTTGCTAGTTGCGCCCTCTATGAACCCTTACAAGTCACTAAAAACTTCGGTAAGTCGATGTGACAGAAACTATTATACCTGCGGCGCATTATCAGCCCGACCGCACAGCTACGCGCTCGGGTCCTTTTCGGGCTGGTGCATTGCATTCTTAAACATGCGAAATGCGGGCATTAAAGTACACATTATAAGGTATCGAAAAATACAAAAAGTTCACCAACGGTAATACCCCCTTAACAAAAAACACTTTTTTATTAGATTTCACCATAAAGCGAGGCATTAATTGCCTGTGAACGTTCATCTGATTGTTCTTGCTGAGGATTTGAATGTGAATTTGTATTAGGAGTATTATTGTCGTAGTAAGAAAGGTTTGAACTAGGAATTGCAGTATATTCATAATTAGTTGATGAGGCAGAGGAAGAAGGCCGTGTTATTTGCTGGGCATTTAATGTCAACCGTTGCCGCATAAGATACATGTATATGTACGCCATCGATTCCAAAGGGACTGGTTCTGATTGCTTCTTCAACGAACAAGCCACCGAAACAATCAAACTCTCTGTCCTCTTCTCGATTAGGCTGTTCATCTAATTTTTTGCAATTTCCTGTAACTCTTGTAAAGCCTTCTCAGTGCTACTTGCCCTTTTACGAGCTCCCTTTGGGGCGTGTTGTTCGCAGTTAATCTTAGGAACTGATTTTTTTGGCCACGGATAATTTGAGGAAGGTGACAATACTTCCTCGATAATTGCTGATTGTTTATTTTCTTTAGAATCATCAAGTTCAGATTGTGTTTCAATCTCCTAGAAAAAAAAACACCCAATTTAATTTAAAATTATTAATGATAACTTAATTTATTATTTTCAGATGCCAAGCTCTGAAGAAGAATGGAAAAAGATTATTCAAGGATTTTGAACACGGTGGAATTTTCAAATTGTGCTGGAGCTTTAGATGGAAAGCATATTACGAAGTCCTTTCCATTCAGACTCAGAATTTTATAACTACAAAGGGGCGTTCAGTATTATACTGCTTGCATTATTGCATTAGTCGATGTTTTGAATATATAGATGTGGATGCAAATGGAAGAGCATCTGATGGAGAAGTATTTTCAAAAATCACTTGAAATAGTGCAATAGAGAATAATTTACTGAAGCTTCCTCCAAACACGGTACTTATAGCTAACGATGCTTTTCCCCATAAAGAGTATTTACTGAAACCATATTCACGTGGTCCCTTAACACAAAAATAAAGGATTTTTAATTATCGGCTTTCTCGTGGTCGACATATCGTAGAAAATGTCTTTAGATTGCTTGTTTCTCAGTTTCGTTTATTTGAAAAACTTATTGCGTTATGTCCCGAAAAAGCTAACATTCTTGTGTAAACCACTTGTGCGTTACATAACTGGTTGCGAAAAACATCTGATGGATATATAACCCGAAACAGTGTAGATGAGGAAGGTGTAATATTAGAAGGTTTATGGAGATAAAAAGTTCAAAGTGGCGCACTCAGAGATTTAAGATCAGCTGCAGACAGCCGTAATTATTCCAGAAAAGCTGCTCAGAAATAAATTAGCTGATTGGTTTAGAGGTGATGGAGCTATCCCTTGGTAAATTAAAATGATAAATAATCAATAGAATGTAATATAATAAAACTTTTTTTTTCTCTTTCTCTACATAATAATAATGTAGCTGGATACCCCTTGTGGGGTAGCGCTGCTTCAATGAAGCTTTCTAGATCTTGTTTTTTTGGAGTAGATCAGTTTCCTTCCACTTTCTATTCTATACTCTTGCATATATTTCGCCATTCCCTCTTATTTCCTGACTTTTCCTTCCATTCTCTGCCGATGCCAGCCCTGCGGAGATCTCCTTCCACTTCTTGTAACCACTTAGATCTCGGTTTACCTCTTCTTTTCTTGTATCCTGGCTCCCACTCTAACATTAAACGCACTGTGTCGCTTGGTCCTGCTCTCCATACATGTCCTAGCCATTTTGCTCTTTGTTCCTTGATTGTTTTTACTATGTCTTCTCCTTTTATTTCTTGCCTCAGCTCGTTGTTCGTCCATGTTCGGTATTCATTTTTGTTTACCTTTATAGGCCCTAGTGCTATTCTTAAAATCTCTCTTTCTATATTTCTCAGGTTATCCTCTTGTTTCTTTGTCATAGTCATAGTTTCTGCTGCGTACATTACTATTGGCCTTATTAATGTGCTGTATATTTTGATTTTCGTTCTTTTCCCCAGGTTATTGTTTTTTAGTAGCTTTTTGTTTGCGTAAAGATTTGCTCCCATAATTCCCCCCTTTAGTTCGGCTTCCCTCTCTCAATTGTTTGCTAACTTTACTCCTAGGTATTTGTATTGTTCGACTTCCTCAAATTCGTTTTCCTTTATTGTAATCTTTATGGTTCCTTTCTGTTTGTTGAATCTCATCATCTTGGTTTTTTCTTTATTAATTCTTAATCCCATTTTACTCCCTTCGGTTATCAGTTCTTCTAGCATTCTTATCATGAATTCTCTTTTATTTGTTATTATTACTATGTCGTTTTCATATGCTATTATTTATCCTCCTCTTGTTCTTAGTGTTCCTTTGTTGATTTTCCTTACTACATGTTCTAGTACTAGGCTAAATAGGGTTGCTGATAGTAAGTCTCCTTGCCTGACCCCCTTGCTAATCTCGAATTCCTCCGTCTCTCCCTTTATTGTTTTGATGCTTATTGTTGTTCTCCTCATTGTCATCGGTATTAGTCTTCTTAGCTTTGGGTTTATCACGAAGCCCTTTAATGCTGCCATTAGTTTATCTCTTTGTATCGAGTCGAATGCTTGTTGGAAATCTATAAAATATAGTCCATTTTGTATGTGTGTGCTTTCTCCATGATTTGTTTTATTGTATGTATTGCATCGGTTGTTGATTTTCCATGCCTAAATCCACACTGGTATTGACCTATTATATTTTTTTGTCTGATTTGCTAGTCTCCGCTGTATTAGTGTTGATAGTATCTTATATATTGTATTCAGTATTGTGATACCCCTGTAGTTTTTACATAATTGTTGATCCCCTTTCTTGTGTATCGTTATCATTTGCCCGTTGTCCCATTCTCTTGTCATGTTTTCTCCCTTCCAGATTTTTTTATTAGCGTAAATATACACTGTTGTAGCACTTCACCTCCATACTTTATCAATAACATGTTTATTCCATCCTTTCCCGTTACAACTTTTATTGATTATTTCCTTTATTTCATCCATCGTTGGTTCTTCTGCTTCGTTACCGTCTGATGGTTCATCTTCTTCTATTTCTCTTCTGGCCTCGGTATTAGTTAGTAGCTCCCTAAAATACTCTGTAAATACTTGCTTGTATTCTTCTTCGTTTTCTGTTAACTTTCCGTGTTTATTTTTTATATCGCTTAGTTTCCCTTTGTATGTCTTCTTTCTCTCATTTATTTTTTATATAATAATTTTGTATTTTGATTTCTGCTTTCGAGATTTTGTTTTCCATCCATTCTCTTTTTGCTTTTCTTAGTGTTTTTTACTTTCTTTACGTAAGCTATTATATTCTTCTCTGTCCTCGTTCTTGATTGATCCTAACCATTTTACTTTTGCTTCTATCTTTCTTTTTAGTACTTCCTTGTACTTTTTCCCATACTATCCTTTTTCGTTTTGGTTGCTAACTATTCCTATATGTTTTTTGATGTACCTATCTATTATGCACTTTTTAATTTTTCCCCATTCTGATTCTATGTCTGTTTCTTAGTTATTTACTACTTTTAGACTTTGACCCATGCTTTCCATGAATTTTGTTTTCTTCTCTGTGTTACTTAGTTTTGGTACATCCCATTTATTTTTTGAGTCTGATCTTTTTGTTTTTACTTTTACTTTCTGTTTGATTGTAGCTGTCACCATAAAATGGTCCGAATCTGCACAGGCTCCCCTGAGAGTTCTTACATCCTTTATTGTCGATTGTTTTCTTTTAGTTGTTAGTATATGATCTACTTGTGTACTTGTTTTAAGATCTGGGGAAATCCAGGTTATTTTGTGTCTATTTGGGTGTTTAAATTTAGTGCTGCTTATTATCATATTTATTCTTTCAGCTAGGTTACATAGCCTTTGGCCATTATTATTTGTTACTCCATGTATTGTATGTTTTCCCGCTACTTATTTTATATATTCTTCTTTACCGATCCTTTCATTTAAGTCTTCCATTACCAATATTGTGTCCTCGCTTGGTAGACGTTCTATTTCTTCTTCTAGTTCCTCGTACAGCTTTTCTTTCTCCTGCTCTTCAGCTACTTCTGTTGATGCATACACATTTAGTATTGATATATTAAAAGGTTTGGCCTCAATCCTGAGGTATGCCAGTCTTTCGTTTATTGGTTTAAATTCCATAACATTGTTTTTTAGTTTCCCCATAATCACAAATGCTACTCCACATTGGCCTTGCTTCTCATCTCCTGAATATTGCAACGTAAAGTTATGTTTATTTATTGTCCCTTGTCCTTTCCATCTTATTTCTTATAAGGCTGCAATGCTTATTTTGTATTTCTCTAGTTCTGCTACTATCTCCTGCAGCTTTCCTGGTGAATATTTATAATTTAGATGAATTCAAAAAATATCGAACAGAGCAAAATATCGATTCCTTACTCTGTTCTTATTTTGAAAAAGGTTATTCAGCTACTTCATATTTTTTAAATAATCTGTAACTAGAGAAAATTCAAAAATGATATGATAAAAACAATGCTTTTTTTGAGAATATCTCTGTAACGCCCCTTAAAATGTTCGGCCCATTCTGAAACTTGGGTCTTTGATGTAATTTTTGACGAGGAATCGACTAATCACACTTTCAGAACGATAAAAAGTGTCCCCCGCCCTAAGAGGGCGATTTTTGCCCTTTAAATGGCAAAATAAGAGCTGAAAAGGGCGAATAAGGGAAAATGCACTACTTCAACTGAAAGCTCGTAAAATTTCATCAAAGAAATGTCTGCATCAATTTTTTGATTCTGTGTATCGTTTTAACAGAATCACGAATGCAAAAAATGCAATTTTTGTAAAATTTTGATTTTTACGTGTCTTTTAGGAGCCACAACTCCGTCAATATGGCTCCAAAAAATCTGAAAAAATTCTGAATTACTCAGGAGTCTTGATGGAACATATTTCATATGTTTTCTCGCCAATTTTTTTTTTAGTGCACCAGGTTGATATGGACTGCCCCATATACAGGGTGTTTCAGAGCTCTGGGAACGGTCAATCACGTGCTTATTTGTCAAAATTTCGAAAAATGTTTTATTCAAAAGTTGTCTATAATAGTGAGCTGCACACCCTAAAAATATTTAAATTTGTACAGGGTGTCTCATAACAAAGTTACAGATCAAACTTATGTTTTTTTAAATGGAACACCCTATATTTTTTGTCATTTTTGAATTATATGGAGCAAATAAAGGTGAGTTACTTCAATACTCCCTATACTTATTGTTTGCCGTTTTCGAAATATTTGAATATTTGTTGAAATGCATGGTCTGGGTGAAATTTTATTTTCGCCCGTGATTGACGTTGAACGATTAAAATCACTTTAATTATTTGATTGAAGGTTTGACCTATTGAGCCAACCATGATTTCATACAAAAAATTATACAAGGTGATAAAAAAATACTGTAGAAAAACTCAACTTATAAAGTTGAATAACTTCGTTTTTTCAAATGGCACACCCTGTATTTAGTAACGTATTCTCAAGTAGAATCCAATTATCTTTCAGATTATAATAATTATTCCTGATATGATAATCGCCGAATACAAGAAAACTATTGAGATTAGGAACAGGGAACCCTTATACAATCTGAAAGAGAATTGGATTCTATTTAAGAATACGTTACTAAATACAGGGTGTGCCATTTGAAAAAACGAAGTTATTTAACTTTATAAGTTGGGTTTTTCTACCCCTTTTTTGTATCACCCTGTATAATTTTTTGACCGTTCCCAGAGCTCTGAAATACCCTGTATATATAGTTTTTAAATTACATTACTTCAATATTCATATTTTTACTGCTAGGTGCATCTTTACTATACTTTTGATTCTCACAAGTAAAATTTCTTGTTACGTGGATACATATCATATAAATAAAATTTTTGATTTTCTCAAAAATAATGGTCAATTTTGAAGATCGGAAAGAAAGTGAGAGAATATCTCCTAATTCCAGTTGAAGTCTTCAATAAATCAAGTTATCTTTCTTGTGAAGTTCTTTGGGCTCAGAGGAAATTGGGTGCATAACCCTGCCTCCCAGCTGAAGGCTCAAAAGTAATTCCACATCCGTTTCGTTTATGGTTTCTGAGCCATAGATCTTTGCTGCTGCGTCGTCAACATCCGGTCCAGTGTAGGTCGTTATTTGGCTTCAACTTTTGGTGCTGGTAGGCTGGGGTAGCCAGACCGACAGACTGTATATATGTTTATATATGATCAATTTTCTTACAAGAAATGCAGACTGCGATGTAGGCAAAATTAATGAAACCTTCAAATCTAAATGTAGTACTTCAAGTAATTTAAAAAAATATCCGAAGACTCGAAAAAAATTATCAAATGGACGCTTTCTGCAAAGAGTGAAATTCAATATGTATGTGACTATCACGATAAAGTATTTTTAACTCAGTATGCCAATACTCAAAAGAATTGTTGTGATCCTTTTACTATATATTCTTTACACACCGGCACCCGCTTACGGAAAATTAATTTGGATTTTGCTATAGAAATCTTAGAGAAGTTGAATAACAATAAAGCGATATCAGGGAAAAAATCTGCAAAAGATGTTTTTTGAAGGTCAAACGTATTGTTGAAGAGCAGAAAAAATGAACTTTCCTCTTCAAACGAATTGTCGCTAGAATCACTGTCCCGAAAAGGAGTTAAAAATAAGAATTACAGAAGCTTGCAACTCCATCACAGTGACACTGTGGTGAACACTCGAAGACATTTTTACGATCGGTTGGGTTATTGTTTAGCAATTAAAGGAAAACAAACAAGAAGAACAATTTTTTCTTTAATAAATAATTTTTTGTTTACATTGTTTTTGTTTATTTTTTAGTTTTATTACTTTGATAAATCAAAACACAGGTTTTAAAAACTTTGCAGCTAATTTAGTCAATGTTAAAACGTGGTAAAATATACAACATGTAAATCCCTATGGCCACAGTTATAATTAAAGAAAAACGCTCTGTACGCATGCCGTAACAATTTCCAAATATTTTTTAGTACTAGAAAGAGGCATTTCCTTTAAAATCACAACAATACGCTTTACCTTATAACTAGAGTCCGGATTTATATGCGCTAAAAAGGGCATTATAATTTTTTTATATGCGTTTAAAATTAGCCAATATATTCGACAAAATGATTCAAATATGGATTTTATCTGCAGTTTAATTAAAAATAAATATATATAATAAAAAAAAATACGAATAGCAACTGATGATAATTTATTTATTGGAATTACAATGTAGAACCAACATTTGATTTTCATTTTCATTTTAGGTTAGTTAAATAACATGGGGTTCATGTTAAAAGTTATTATGTCCTCCTCAGTCTCGCCTTTTCAAAATGCCACAAATCATTTTAATGTTTTCCCGGATTTCGATTTAATGATCTTTTCTATTAATTTCATCAAATTTCACAAAATGGTTTAAATTCGTAAGTTCCTCTATATTTGATTATATGTATAACTGTATTGACGTGTGTAAACTTATGTATTAGCACGAATAAACATTATCTTATCTATCTTATCTAATACGCATCAAATTTTCGTAAAAGTTAGGGAACTGACTTTAAATGTTCGTACAGTTCATCCATAATTTTAAAAGCCTCAATTAAAGGCATTTGAGCTGTTTCTAAATCCCTGATTGCAGTTATTAAGATGCAAAAATGTGTAATAAAAGCTAATTGTTACAAAATATTTCTACATGCAACACAATCTTTACATTTTTTAAGTGCTGCCGATTCTTCGTAAATAAAATTAAGAAGAATATTTTCTGATTTTTCAAAATGATTGGCGTAGAATAAAGCAGCTTCTAGCCAAATACAATTACTGGGTACGGTTGCATCGAGCAGTGTTGCCAGGAGTAATTTTTAATTTTCACCAAATATCTCATAAAAAAAAACAAAATTACCCCAAAACCTTAATTTACCCCCATTTTGGGGACCCCCCTCAATCTGGCAAAACGCGCGCGCTGATGAGATTTCGGAATTTGCACAAAAAAACTTGCTTTCGCCGAATCACGAATCTCACGCATCAGTTTTATAACTCCGTTTTTCTGAAAATATGATGTAGGAAGTACAAAAAGGCCATTTAAAAAATTAGAAAAAATATTTAATCGTGCTGTGGTATCCTCCAATTAATTAAAATAATTCTTTAATTTTTCGGAAGGCCTCGCTAATTAACTACTTAAAATTGTTCGCATTTTTATTCATATTTCCATACAGTTCCAGTTGGATCGGGTGATCAGTTTCATTCAGGGCAAAAGTATTGTATTTAACAATTACTAAAAAACTAAATTGGTTGCAAAACTTATTCTTTTGATTTAAAAATTACGAATTTTCGAAAAAAAAAAAAAATCGAATCAAAGTTCTTCGGTCGATGGCCTTTTGAGCTCATGCTTGTGTGCATGTATGTATGTATATGTATGTATATGTATGATTTCAATAAAGTTTTATACTACTACTCGAATCAAAATATTTGAAAATTAAGTAATTCCTTAAACACAAATCGCGCAGGCTGTATTTTTTAGCTAAATGTCAAAGTACATTAGTTTTATCTTAAAACAACCACTATAATTAAATTAAAAACACTTAAATAAAAAATTTCAAATTAAACAAATAACCTAAAATTTATACAAAAACCAAGGACAGTCCAAAAAGATCAAAAATGCAGTCTGCAAAATCTAAATAATAGGGCAAAAAAATCAACAACTTGGACCAAAAAACTCGAAAATATCAGCCAAAAATTCGCTTATAAACATCAACAATTCAAGACCAATAAAAAAATCGCTCATTAAAATGAATATTTAAGGCAACAGAACTAAAAACTTTGTCAAAAATAAAAAAGCAGTCAAAAAACAGAAAATTTCAACTAAATAGTAGAAAACATCTAAAATATAGGGCAAAAAAATCAAAAACCCTAGTCTAAAAAATAAAAATGCAGACTAAAAATTGACAATTCAAGCAAAAGAAAAATAATTTGCCATTTTCTGCCCTAAAAATAATTCTTTACCACAAAGTAAATTGCGAATTAAATTTAAAAACTCTAAACTCAAAAATTATTTAAAAATATCTAAAATGAAGGGCAAAAAATAAAAAAATTGGCCAAAAAAACTCGAAAATACCAGCCAAAAGTTCGCATACAAAAATCAACAATTCAGGTTAAAAATCTAAAGTATAGACCAATCAAAAATTCTCTCATTAAAATTAATAATCAAGGTAAAAAAGAACTAAGAATATAGGCAAAAAATCGTAAATTTAGACTAAAAATCGCAAATAAAAAATGCAGACTAGAAAAAAACGAACATTTCAACTAAATTCTCGAAAATTTTGGTTTGTAGGCCAAAAACTCTAAAATTTGGACCAAATAAAATATATACCAAACATCTAAAATATAGGCAAACAATCAAATATCCTGATAAAAATTTGAAAATTCAAGCAAAAGAAAAATAATTTGCCATTTTCAGCCCTAAAAATAACTTGCCGAAACTCTAAACTCGAAAAAAATTCGCCCATAAAAACCATAATTCAGGTTGAAAAAATCTAAAATCAAACAATCAAAAATAGCACGAAAAAACTCGAAAACAAAAAAAATCAACAATTCATGTTAGAGTGTAGATCAATAAAAAATTCGCTCGTTAAAATTAAAAATCAAATGTAGATTAAAACATCGAACATTTTAACAAGCTATTAAACAAATTCTAACAGTTAGAACAAAGAAATCAAAAATACAGATCAAACATCTAAAATATAAGCAAAAAAAGTAAAATTCCTGGTCTAAAAAATAAAAATATGCAGACCAAATAATTGAAAAATCAAGCAAAAGAAAAATAATTTGCCATTTTCAGTCCCAAAAATAACTCTGGGTCAAAATAAATTGCCGACCAGAAACGCGAAAATGTTTAAAAAAAAGGACTAAAAACCAAAAACACATAAAAATGAATAATTCTGGTTGAAATATAGGGCAAAGAATAAAAAATTCAGGCCTAAAAATAAAAAATTCCGACCAAAAAATTCGAAAATTTTAACAAACAAATCAAAAATTAAGACCAAAATGAAGAAAAGTCAGTTCAAAAATTTATACCAAAAAAAAAAACGAAACTGCAGGTCAAAAATCAAAATTATAGGTCAAAAAAAATAAAAATCCAGGCGTAACGATACAAAATGCTAACAAAAAGATTGAATATTTAATATAATAATAATAATAATCATTTATTTACGGGCAACGAGTGTTGACAGTAGTAATTTTTAGTTTTCCCCAAATATTTAATTAAAAACCCCCAAAATTACGCCGCTGTTATTGGAAACTTACATATAGATATATACAAAATTAAAGTAGTATAAATATAAAATGTATTAAACTTATTTTTAAATGAGAGTGCAGCATCTCATTGGGGTAGCAAAATTACGAAAACGACAATAATAGAATCCGAAGGACAACTTCCATAAATGATGCCACAGGCTGAGGAAAATTACTGACTTGTTTATGGTTGTGCACTATTGGTAATGATGATTTCTATCAAATGTAATAACATGTTCATTAATTTCCCCAAAAATACCCTTCGTATAAAATACCCACCCCAAAAAGTACTCCATGGATTGAAGTTCCCCAATATGCACCCCAAAACAATAATTTGCCCCCATTTTGGGGACACAAACCCCAATCTTGCAACACAGGCATCGAGTATCATCTGCTTATGGGAACATTTTTCCCTTTTTCTATTCAGTATGTTTTTTTATCGTGGGCTATAGGATTTTCCATGCCAAAAATTATACCTTATGTTAATGAATATTTTATCATAAAATTTTGAAGGAAATTTTAATTAGTAATAAATCAATTATTTTTCTACATGATGCGCTGCATTAGAATAACATAAACATGTTTTATTCCAGTAAAAAATGAAATTATTTAATATAAATAACTGAGCAAAAATAATCAAAGTACCTTGAATTTACGAAATGTCAGATTGATTCAAACGAATTTATACTAGAAAATGTTTGTTTATACTGTTGAAGAACTGGTGGAATTTGTAACGGCATTTATAAGAGGTTTGTTCAGCAGGGAAATAATTGTATTTTTCTACAAGAAGTCAGGGAATTTTTATTTTAGGGAAATAGTTGACCATTTTTCTGCAGTGTATCCCGATCGTTCGGTTCCGAGCAAAAGCACTTTTTAATGGAATGAAACATGTTTAAATGATTCTAATTAAGCGCATCATGTAGAAAAATAATTGATTTATATTATCAACTAAAATTTGCTTCAAAATTATATGATAAAATATACATTAGCACAAGGTATAATTTTTAGCATGTAAAATCCTATGGCCCACTGTATAATTAATATTATATATACATATCTACATGATACAAGGTTACGTTCGCTAGTTAGGGGAATCCCGTAAATTTATCTTATACGATTTTATAAAAAAAAAGATTTCTACGCTCGCATATTTTATCAATAAATTACAACAAAATAAATTACAATTAATGGAAATATTGACTTTATATATAGTTATATGCGGATATATGCTCAAATAAGTTTAATGTGACAAAACCTCGAAATATTAAGTTATATGCGAAATAAAACTTAGTACTTTGATTTATTTCCGAGAGAAACGTATAGATACAATTCGCCAGTTCCATACGAAAGAACAAATGAAACATATAAAAAAATATAAATCCGGACTCTACTTATAATATTTACTTGTCAATAACCATATAGCATTTTCGCCATATTGATCTTTTGGCTTAATTATTTGTGTTATTAATTTCAACTTTGACAATGAACATTTCATAGAAAAATGTTTGATTTATTGATAAAATAAAATTGTTTCAAATTTACACGACAACAAAAGTCAATACTGGGTACAATTTTTACCGTGTAAATCCCTACGGCCACACTTAAATAAAACGCACTGTATACGTTACACGTTCCATTTCTATTATAAAATAATAATTAAATCATTTTAGAAATTACTGATATTTGCTGTCGAAATGTATCAGTAATTTCGGTAGTCATAATTACCGGTAATATCGGTTATCGGTAATGCAAACCCTAATGCATAATTGTTGAGCTTTGTTCTTCGAAAGGACGGGCTGAAAAAATTGGGTGAAGAGTATGGAACTTTCCGGACGTGCGGCATTGGGACAAATAATGCTGCAGTATATTTAACTATACAGGGCTTTTATTTTAACCCTGGACATTCTATTATTAACGCCTATGTTCAATCGTAAAATAATCACATCAACGCATGGCATTTCACTGAAATTATATGCAACCAAGTACACAAAAGTGATTAACGCATTACGAATAAAGTTAGGCTAATGAAATTAAATACGGTTTCACAGAATTCCGTTCGTTTGCCTTTGTCTTCATTTGATAATTGCTGATGATTTGAAAACTTGTAAGTATTGTATTCTTTTAATGTCTTATAAACGGAAGCTGAACTTATTTGAAACTGTGCAGCAATTACTTTTAAAGATGATTTGGGGTTCTGTTCTATGTAACATAAAATGTTGAGTTTCATCTCTTCCGTTAAAATGTTACTTCTTTTAGCCTTTTTACTATGAAAATTACTCATGCAGCCAGTAATGTCAAAATTATGAGCAAAATTAAAAATCGTTCCGATGGATGGAAGTTGTCTGCTCGGATATGCAACCGAAAACCAATCTCCAACACCTCGAGTGCAGTTCCCGCTCTTATAACAATTAATTATTTGTATTCTTTATTCGGTGGTATAATACATTTTTATTAACACAATTTTGACAATTAACTAAAACCTAGTAAGTATGGTTGCGTACCTATTAATGCATTGAACTGATTATTTTACGATTGAGCATAGGCGTTAATAATCTTAGTTCAGAGTTAAAATAAAATCCCTATATATGACATTTTTTTGGGGGTCCTAAGCTATAGCTTGTGCAGCATATACGTAAATCCTGCATTGTTCTCAGTTCATGTTTTAAATGCTGCCATTTTGTTTTCATCTATATCTCATTGTCTTACGTTATTATCAAAATCCGATATTTAATAATAATAATAATAATAGTAGGCCCTGTTCTTCCACTGGGACCTTCATTATATAAATAATCAATTCTTATAAATAATAGTTATTTGTATATCAAGGCCGCGAAATCATACTTTAGCGGCCGAGAGAAAAATTGTCGCCGAGGCCGCTTGCGGCCGAGGCAAAACAATCTCGAGGGCGCTAAAAGATTTCGCGGCCGAGGTGTACACACTATTTTTTGTGCAACCGCACGTGTTTTTCCCAAATATTTTGTACATTTTTAAATACATTATAAATCATAGGCGGCTTTTATGTGACATTGATTAGTTGTGTCAAAATGGCTGCAGCTTCAGATTCTGAAAGCGATAAAGATTTTTCCATCCAATGTACTCCGCCGGAGTTGAGAACTATTGTCAATTCAGCGCTTTCAAACTTGATACCGCAAAAATCAAAACGGCAATATGAAAAATGCTATAGTGATTTCAAAGACTGGAGCAGAAACAAAACTGTGAGTATGGTATCCGAAAATATTTTGTTGGCGTATTTCATGGAAAAGTCGGAAGTTTTAAAAAGTTCAAGTTTGTGGAGTGTATACTCGATGTTAAAGTGTATGCTTAATGTACGAGAAGGAATAGATATTAGAAAGTTTATAAAATTAATTCCATTTTTAAAGAAGAAATCTGTTGGTTATCGTGCAAAAAAATCGAGAGTACTGACACGAGATCAGATAAATATATTTATAGAAAACGCTACTGATGAAACTTATTTGTTATGGAAGGTAATTATTATATTATTCGCTTTATAATAAGTTGGTTCATGAAGTGATTTTTAGGTCGTCTTAATTATGGGAATATCAGGAGCCATGCGCAGAGATGAGTTAGCCAAAATGACTACTTATGACATTTGTGATGAAAATTCTATGTTAATAGTTAACGTTCCAGATACAAAGACTGATATAAACCGTTCATTTACTGTCACAAATCCAGAATTTCTAAGGTTATATCGTAAATATGCAGCCCTTCGTCCTAGACATATTACTAACCCTCGCATATTTTTGAGATATCAAAATGGAAAATGTAACGCACAGGTTGTTGGAGTGCATAAAATTGGACAAATTCCCAGCTTAATCGCTCAACATTTAAAATTGCCATATCCTAAAGAATACACTGGCCACTGCTTTAGAAGAAGCTCAGCTACGCTCCTTGCCAACAGTGGTGCAGACATTTCGGTTCTTAAACGTCATGGTGGATGGAAATCCACTTCAGTTGCAGAGTCATATGTAGAAGATTCTATAGAAAATAAACAAAAAATTTCTAACTCAATTTCTGGCGTTGCAGTTGCAGCGAGTAGTTCGAATCCAAATGCTCGTGTGGTGTCGACTTCTAACATTTCATCAGTTTCAAAAACATTAGATTTTGTTAGTTCAACTTCTGGAATAAATATAAATAATAATACAAATTGTACTATTCATGTAAACATATATCCCAAATAAAAATGTTTCGTGTTTCGTTTGTGAATTCTGTAATTGTGAATACATTTCTAAATAAAAATGTCACTGTCATTGTCAAAATTGACATTTAGTTTAGCGGCCGTTGCTAAAGTAACGGCTGCGAAGTAATACTTCGCGGCCGCTACAGGAGCCGCGAAGTGTTCACTTCGCGCCCGGTTGCACAAAAAATCATTTTATAATCTGATTTAATAATGAAAATATTTAAAATTAAACATAATTTTTTTTACTGCCCTTCTAGTAAGATGAATAATATTTGTTTTTAAAAACTTTAATGTTTAGACTTTTAAACTGATGAGAAACTGAATTATAAATTGCGGCAGTATTGTAAGAGAAAGACTTTTTCATTTGGACTGCATGATATTTAGGTATAGTTATACAATTTCTATGTCTTAAATTTAGATGATGCACGTCGCTTCTATATGTGATAAGATTGTATAGATATGATGGTTGCTTGAGACTGATATCTTTGTGGAAGTAAGTCGCGCAAGTATATTTAATTTTATTCGCCATGTTCAACCATCCTAACTCAGGAAGTTTGTGGGATATATGATTAAACTTTCTTATGCCAAATATCAGTCTCATGCAACCATTTTGTAGCCTTTGTATTTTGTTCAGATTACATTTCGTAATTGACGGACCGTAAATTTGCATGCAATGAGTAAAACACGACATCACTAAACTTTTACAAAGCATAGTTTTCACTTTGATAGATAAGTAGTGCCTGTGAGGATAAATTAGTTTAAGGTTGACGAAAGCTTTTTTTATGTTATTGTTAACTTGAGTGTTGTATTTAAAAGTGTTGTCCATGATAAGCCCAAGATTTTTTGCCTCACGTTTCACCGGAATATCAATGTCATTTATATTTAATTTAATTCTATTGTGTAGCAGAGACACTTTAGTTTGGTTACCAAATAACAGAATAGTAGTCTTGATTGAGTTAAGTACACGTCCATGATTTAAAGAAGTTTCAGCAATGGCGTCAAGGTCTCTTTGAATAGTATGTAATGACCAAGGTTTGGCCAACTTCAAAAGAGAGATAAATTTGAACGTCGTCAGCGTACATAATATTATTACAAGTTTTGATGACTTTATTAAAGCGGGATTATTATACCGAGTGTTTGGGATAAGGGGCGAACATAGGGATTTAACATGTAAAATTAAATATGTGTAATTATTTGCTCCCCTATTCATTTTAGAGAAAAATCGTAAAGGAATATTTTTTAGAGAATTAAAAACTGTAAATGTATCATCCATTTAATTTACGTTTGTACCAGCATACACCTCAGAAATAATAAAAATAAGTTTAACAATTTACCATTTAATAAAAACCCTTGCCATGACTTTGACAAATGTCATGTTTCATGTTATAGTGAAAATAATAATATTGCAAGTCAGATATCAATTCTAGTTATTACGATGAACAATAATCTGAGTTATTCCAATGAAGAGAGGGTATTCATTATTAAAACATTTTACAGTGGCGTCAGTTTACGCAGAGTTCGTGACTTATTTTCGGTTACATTTAACAATCGACCAATTCCGTCTGTATCAACAATTTCCAAATTTGTGAAAAAGTTCGAAAATACAGCAAGTGTAGCGGCAGATGATTCAAAAGGTATTTCAATAGTCCAATTTTAACAAATATTATTTCAAAAACATTAACATTGCAGGCAAACGGAAGAGAAGAAGCAACGATGAATTGGAAGAAAGAGTTTTGGGGTTGATAAATGCTGATCCAACAACTAGCATACGATGCATTGCTCGTGAGTGCAGCGTGTCTACATTCTCAGTGTATAAGATTCTGAATAAGCATGGGTATTATCCCTACAAACATCAATGCCATCAGGAGATATTGCTAGTGGATGAAGAAAGCAGGCGTGTATTCTGCGAGATAATGCAGGATCGATCAAACATAGACAGAAACTTTTTGCAGTCTATCTGTTTTACGGATGAATGCACGTTCACACTTAACAACGAGCCCAACACTCAGAACACGCGATACTGGACCCAAGAAAATCCGCGGATATGCCTTAGAACTAGAACCCAGTTCCCGCAAAAAATCAATATTTGGGCTGGTATTTTAAAAAATAATATTATTGGGCCGTTTGAAATATGTGGAAATTTAAATTCGAATTCTTATTTAGATCTTTTAATCAACCAGGTTGGCCCTGCGTTAGAAGAAGTTGCACGTGACAATCAGGAGATATGGTATCAGCATGATGGATGTCCAGCCCATTATGGTTTAAATGTAAGGGAATATTTAAATGCTAATTTTCCCAATTGCTGGATTGGTCGCGGTGGCACTATCAACTGGCCACCAAGATCTCCTGATTTAGCACCATGTGATTTCTTTTTGTGGGGTCACTTGAAAAACAAAATTTACAAAAAACACCATCCAAATATTGAATCTTTGCGGGAAGCAATTTTTGCGGAATGCACATTGATTACAGATAGGCAGTTGGCTAATGTTAGACATGCATTTTATAACCGATTGGGTTATTGTTTACACCAGAACGGAGAACTTTTTGAGTACTTGCTCTAAAATTTCCCGTTGACCGCTGGTTACGGTAAAACCAAAAATATATCACGAACTGTGTGTAATCTGACACCACTTTAATTCAATTCATCGTTGCTTCTTCTGTTCCGTTTGCCTTTAATTTTAATATGTTTGAAATAATATTTGTTGAAATTGGACTATTGAAATACCTTTTGAATCATCTGCCGCTACACTTGCTGTATTTTCGAACTTTTTCACAAATTTGGAAATTGTTGATACAGACGGAATTGGTCGATTGTTAAATGTAACCGAAAATAAGTCACGAACTCTGTGTAAACTGACGCCACTGTAAATATTTTGATAATAAATAATACCCTCTCTCCATTGGAATAACTCATATTATTGTTCATAGTAATAACAATGCGTGAATTGATATTTGGACGTGGATGGAACTGCGGGTTAAGGAGATTGAATGATTCGGGAAATTGGCGTCGGCTACGAGGCCATCTGCCATAATCATTGTATTGTAATATATCAGAAATTAAATGAATAACTGAATAATGAAAGACAAATGCAATGTCCATGGTCCCTAGCGAATATTCCGCGACCCCGAAATCGTTCGCCCGGGCTGGGATTCGAACCCTCGCGGCACGCGGTGCAACCGGCATAAGCGCTCGCTTGTACCCACTACACCAACGGGCCGCCCGAATTTATGTTTGACTAGTAAAATTATTCACACCATAACATGACATTTGTCAAAGTCATGGCAAGGGTTTTTATTAAATGGTAAATTGTTAAACTTATTTTTATTATTTCTGAGGTGTATGCTGGTACAAACGTAAATTAAATGGATGATACATTTACAGTTTTTAATTCTCTAAAAATATTCCTTTACGATTTTTCTCTAAAATGGATAGGGGAGCTAATAATTACACATATTTAATTTTACATGTTAAATCCCTATGTTCGCCCCTTATCCCAAACACTCGGTATATATTATATTATATATCACAATTATTGAACCTTGTGGGACTTCTTTGCTAACAAATCCTTTCTGGGATTTAGTGCTGTCTAGCTGAACTACCTGCCACCTACCATTCAAGTAACTACTCATCAACGCCCAAGCGCTATCAAAATAGCCAATAATAGGTCGTGGTTAATTGTGTCAAACGCCTTGCTGAAGTCTAGTAGTGTAAGTACAGAAAGCAAACCTTGATCAGATGCTTTCAAGATATCATTTGTGACCTTCAGCAAGGCGTTCGTGCAACTATAACCTGGCCTAAAACCCGATTGACTCTCAGGAATGACATTATTTTGGTCTAAAAATTCTTGTAACTGATTGCATAAAACTTTTTCTAAAATTTTTGAGAGAATTGGAAGAATTCTGATAGGCGCAAGTGCTAGGATTAGAGTTTTTGGCAATAGGTTGAATAATAGCTGATTTCCAAGCATCAGGAAAAATATTACTCCTATAAACAATACACGTGTTTATTATATGGGTTATGTAAGATAAACTACGAGGCAGGCAGAGTTTTAAAGTATTTGAACTGATGTGGTCGGCACCAATCGACGTCGTTTTGATATTAGAAATTATTTTAAGTATATTAGTTTCATCTACGGTGCGAAAAATTAATTTAGGACCGATGTGACTGTGACTTTCACTGTTATAGAAATCTATCAATGTCTTACAATTATCAGCTGTGTCTGGAACACAATCAATAAAGACGTCATTTATTTGTTTGATATCCCCTATTCCAACTGATATATTGACATATTTGTTTGCTTTTATGTTAAGTTGATTTAGTTTTTTCCATAAAATTTTTCCATTTGCTTCCTTAAGTGCGTGCTGAAAGTAAGCTTTTTTTTCTAGTCGTATTGTATTTGTTACTAAGTTTCGAAGAGATTTGTAATATGTTTTGTGGCTGTTATTGTTTGATTTGTGATATCGTTTTAAAGCTTCATCCCTTAGATGCATTAAAAGTTTAATATTGTCAGTAATCCATGGTGCATATTTTTTAGTTATTTGTACGGTCTTTAAAGGCGCATGATGATCGAATACAGACAAGATATTATTGTTTAAGAAACTTATTTTGTCATTAACATTTTCCATATAAAAAATAGTTTGCCATGGTATTGCACGCATATTTCAGACTAATTCCACGAGGAATGATTTTTACTTTCTCCCTTACGAAGTACGAGAAAGTATTGTGATCGTGATTTTTTTTTCAATTTTTTTTTACGGAAATATCCGTTTTGGGGTCCCTAGATGCCATTTCTGAAAAAAAATTATGTATGTGTGTCTGTGTGCGCTGTATCTCAAAAACTAATAGAGCAATTGATATGAAACTTTGAACATAAGTGTTATTTGATAATTCGAAGAACTGAAAAGCTTTTTGTAAAATTTCGTACACCGGAAGTGGGTGTTTCCCTTAACTGTTTTTTGTTTTTTCCCAATATTTTCTTAAACATGAAAAATATCACAAAAACATTTAAACATAAAACGATTATAGTTACAGCAAATTTATGTTAATAATAATTATAGAAAATGCTAAAATGAACAACTTATAAAGAATACGTTTTTCCGAAATCCCTTTAGTTTTTGAGTAAACTGAGTTTTTGAATTTGAAGTATAATTTTTCCATCTTTCATAATTTTGACGTTTTAAACGTCAGTTTCATCCGAGTTTACACAACGCTCGATGTACATTTAAAATATGATTGCAATTGAAAATCAACGAGGAAAACGTAAATAAAAATGGCTGTGATACCATCAAGTCCGAGAAAGTAACATGATGGCCATATCACCATTTTTTTGTGTCTGCGTGTCTGCGTGTCTGTGCGTGCTGTATCTCAAAAACTACTACATCAATTAACATCAAACTTTAAACCTAAGCCTTATTTGATAATCTAAAAAACTGAAAAACTTTTGGTAAAATTTCGTACACCGGAAGTGGGTGTTTACCTTTTACCGTTTTTTGTTTTTCTCAGATTTTTTTTTAGATATGAAAAATACTAGAAAAGCACTTAGCCAAAACTTGAAGACAACAAAGAAATTAACATCTTTTGTAAGAAAATATTTTTCGTAAAATGTCTGGTTTTTGAAAAATAATAGTTATTATTTTTTTGTCATTTTTGGTTTATAGTTATGAAACGATAATAGTTACTGCAAATTTATTTTAATAATAATTGTAGATATTGCCAAAATGAACAACTTATAAAGAATAAGTATTTTTCGAAATCTCTTTTGTTTTTGAGTAAACTGACTATTAGAATTGAAAGTATAATTTGTGATTTTCAACTTTCATAAGTTTGACGTTTTAAAAACGTCAGTTTCATCCCATTCTACAAAACGCTGTATGTGCATTTAAAATGTGATTTAAATTCAAAATAAATCATGAAAGTGTAAACATAAATAACAATACCCTAAATCGGAGACAGTAACATGATGGCCACATCACCATTTTTTAACAATTTTTCTAACGTTTTAATGTAATATTCGTTTCCTTCCATTCAAGTTTCAAGTGCTGCTACCTTGTTTCTGGCTGGGCTCAATTGTTTTAAAGTGCTATTTATCAAAATTACGCTAAGGGCCGAGATATCCATCTCCTAATAAACTATCTAAGGAGATAATTTAGCTAATAAATATTTGTGTCATTTTTCCACCTCCTAATAAATAGTATCTGTCTAATAAAGCTCATTATTAGCTAAATATATTAGTAGTCAGCTGAAGCACCTGATAGAGTAGATAATTTGAACATATTTGTAAAATAATTATCATTATCACAATATGGACTAATGCGCAGTAGGTCGAAAGTGTATAAACTCGTAAATAATATATCTGATACCAGGAAAATAACGTAAGTACTGGTTAAAATAACTTCAAAATCAATGAATTTGTCCTGAGAACATGAATTTTGAAGAACTGGATGACCTATTGGAAAGATACGAAGCAGAAGAATTGAATTTAATTAATGGACGTCCACATGTAGTGGGAAATAGAAATGATAATTTTAATAGGTGGAATGATTTCGATTTTTATAATAGATTCCGTTTTTCAAAAGAAACTGTATCATATACAGGGTGTTCTAAATTATCGGACCACCATTGGTAACTTTGTTATTTTTGGAGCTACGAAGTCGGTTAAATTAGCAAACTAGTAGTATTTTTTACGTGCATTAAGACAGTGTAAACAGAAAAACAATTGAAATTCAGGTTTTTGACTTATTCGCAAAAATAACATTTTTTTAAATAGGATACCCTATATATTTTAACATATTTAGAAAGAGAAAAAATACACAAACAAAAAAGTATTAATACATTATTATCCTACAATTGAAGAGAAAGGAGTTAAGAGCCATTAAAATACTGCATATTTTACAATAGGACTCCCTACGCTAAATCAAGACGGCGGTAAACAAACGATGTCGGCTGTTGTCACAGGATCCATGCTTATTGACGTTTCGCCAATTGTCTTGTATTATTGTGAACTTTTGCCATGCCGTCATAACGAGAAATGTGACATGTTAGAGTGTTATTTAGCATGTTCAAAAAGTGCAGCTGAAGCGGCTACACGCTATGCGGAATCATTTCCTGGACGGGTACAACCAAACCAAACTTATTTCTTAAGGCTGTACAGGAAGTTTAGAAATAATACTGATGTTTTTGGAACGAAAAAGAGGAAGAAAGATTTCATTATTAATGAAGAAACTGAAATAAATGTGGTCGCATATTTTGAAGCGTATGAAGAAAATTCGGTCAGAGATATTTCACGCGAAATTAATTTACCAGTAAGTACAATCCACCGGATATTAAAAAAATGGTGATGTGGCCATCATGTTACTTTCTCCGACTTGATGGTATCATTTATATTTACGTTTTCATGGTTCATTTTCAATTGAAATCATATTTTAAATGTACATCGAGCGTTGCGTAAACTTGGATGAAACTGACGTTTAAAACGTCAAAATTATGAAACGGAAAAAATATACTTCAAATTCAAAAACTCGGTTTACTCAAAAACTAACGAGATTTCGAAAAAAACTTATTCTTAAGAAGTTGTTCATTTTGCTATTCTCTACAATTATTATTGACATAAATTTGCTGTAACTATCATAGTTTCATAATTATAAACCAAAAGTTAAAAAAAAAATAATAAATTTTTTTCTCGAATAGCAATGATTTTATGAAAAATATTTTCAAGCAAAAGATGTTCATTTCTTTGTAGTCTTCAATGTTTGTTTAAATGTTTTTGTGATATTTTTCATATTTAAGATAATATTGGCAAAAAACAAAAAATAGTTAAGGTAAACATCCACTTCCGGTGTACGAAATTTTACCAAAAGCTTTTCAGTTCTTCAGATTATCAAATAAGACGTATGTTGAAAGTTTCATATCAATAGCTCTATTAGTTTTTGAGATACAGCGCACACAGACAGACACACACACACAGACAGACAGACACACACACACACATACACACACACACACACAGACACAAAAATTTTTTTTCCAGAAATTGTTGAAATGGCATCTAGGGACCCCAAAACGGATATTTCCGTAAAAAAAATTTTTGAAAAAAAAATCACGATCACAATACTTTCTCGTACTTCGTAACGGAGAAAGTAAAAACATAAACTAAAGTACTACAAGTATGGTGTCGTGCAGACATTAATGCCAGGTGACCAGATAAGAAGACTGGAGTTTTGTCAATGGTATTTAAACTATTGTCGAGCGGACATAAATAATTGTAGGCACTTTTTATGGACCGATGAAGCCAACATTTCGAATCATGGTATGTTTAACCGTAAAAATACACACTATTGGAGCAGAGAAAACTTATTCCGAACACACCCCAGGAATCCTCAACGTAGATTTAGTTTGAATGTTTGGTGTGGAATCATTGGGTCCAAAATTATAGGACCATTATTCTATGAAGGAAATTTGACTGGTATAAGATATACAAAGTTTTTAAGAGATATTTTTGATGGTGACTTTTTTGATGAGCTTAATTTAAATATTAGAAGAAATTTGTATTTTCACCAAGATGGAGCGCCCCCACATAATTATACCGGAACACACAACTTATTAAACGAAAAGTCGGTGATAGGTGGTTAGGAACTAATGGGCCTGTTAGATGGCCCCCACGTTCCCCGGACTTAACGCCCTTAGATTTCTATTTATGGGGCTACTTGAAGGACAAAATTTATATCGGCAGATATAATAGTATCGATAACTTGCAAAACAAAATAAGGGAGGTAATTGCTGGAATTGATGGCAGGACAATTCTCAAGGCAAGCAATGATGTTCGTAAGAGAGCTGAAAAATGCATCGAACAAGATGGCAATGTTTTCGAACATCTGTTATTTATTTTTGTAAGTTCTAATTTCAAATGTTATGTTTAAATACACGCACTTTAAATTTGAGTAAACTATAAATAAACAATTTTTTTGCATTTTTGGATAATAATTTTGTGTGTATTTTTTCCCTTTAAGGATATGTCAAAATATTAGAGGGCGGTTCAATTGTTTTTCTGTTGGCAAAACATCACGATAATACAAGACAATTGACTAAACGTCAATAGGCATGGATCCTATGATAACAGCCGACATCTTTTGTTTACCGCCGTTTTGATTTAGAATAGGTAGTCCTATTGTAAAATATGTAGTATTTTAATGGCCCACAACTCCTTTATCTTCACGTGTAGGATAATAATTTATTAATACTTTTTTGTTTGTGTATTTTTTCTCTTTCTAAATTTGTCAAAATATACAGGGTATCCCATTTAAAAAAATGTTATTTTTGCGAATAAGTCAAAAACCTGAGGTTCAATTGTTTTTCTGTTTACACCATCTTAATACACGTAAAAAATACTACTAGTTTGCTAATTTCACCGACTTCGTAGCTCCAAAAATAACAAAGTTACCAATGGTGGTCCGATAATTTAGAACACCCGGTATTTTGGAATTAATAACAAATAATATAAAACACCGTATTGACAGAAATAATGCTGTATCACAACTTCTGGTAGCATTAAGATTTTATGCTTGCGGAAGTTTTCAAATTCTTTTGGGGGATTTTGGCGGATTGCACAGAACAACCGCAGGACAGATTTTAAAGCGTGTAACATTAGCGATAGTATAACTAAGAGCACAGTTTATACATTTCCAATTTATTTTTAGATATCTTCCCTTTCAACTTCCTTTGTTTCCAACTTACAGCGTAGGTTCTTTTATTTTCAATAATACCACTAAACTTTACCGCAATATCGGTTAGCATTCTAACCTCTGCTGCACTAAAATTAGTAGTACGAACTCTTTTTGTGGACATGATTACAAATTATGAAGCAGAGAATAAGTGGTAAATTACGGTCAAAAGCTTTCTGACAACTTCAAACGATCTTTTTCATCTCATTCTAACACATAAAAACTCTCTTATTATCACTCAAAATGATAGCCAACCTTGGAATGTTACCAACATTTATTTAGTAGGTACCTAATAGCTATTGTGGTATAACATATTAATTATTCTCCTAATAAATAATATATTAGGCCAGTGGTGGGGAAACTTTTTTTAAGACGGGCCATTTGTAATAACTAGACAATCGTAGCGGGCCAAAGAATAATGCTTAATCGTTAACTAATTTATGTGTTCTATAAACATATACATATATTATTACATACACTTATTATTTTAATAGTAAAAGCACAAAATATAAAATGAATTTAGTGTAGTTCTTGATGTGAAGTATTATCACTTTATTTTTTTGGTGTCATTACTGGTTGATGGTGCATGAGAAAAATGAAATTGAGACTGTTTCATCAAAATTTCATCATAGTCCGGTTCCATTTGCGAAGCAGAAATTCTTAAAACTGATGAAAGGTGCTCATCTGTAATTCTGTTTCTTAAAGAAGTTTTCCCAAGCTTCATTGTTGAAAAGATTTGTTCGCATATATGAGATGAGCCGAACATTGTCATTATCTTCATTGCATGAGTAATTAGATTTGGGAAATTATCTGGACTTAAATTTTTATAAAATTCTAGTAATGGTACTGTATGAAAAGTTTGTTTCAGGAGAGTATTACAGTTCAGTTCTATTAACTCAAGTTGAAATTTTGCATCAACTTCTTCGTAATTAACATTGAATGGGGTCGCAAAAATACTAAACTCTGGTTCCATTTTTCTAAAGTCCTGAAATCTCCTTTCAAATTCTGTAGATAGTTTTCTCAAATTAATTTCGTATTTTTTAATCTCATTGTTTGATATAGTGAATTTTAAAGATTGTATTCTTGGAAAATGAGAAAAATCAGATTTAGAGATCTGATTAGCAAATAATAATAACTGTAATTTGAAACTTTTCAGGTATTGCCAAATATCGTGAAGAAACTGATTTTTTCCTTGCAATTTGAGATTAAGTTTATTCATGTGTACGAGGAGGTCTGTGAAAAAAGCGAAATCAGAAAGCCACGTTTCGTTTTCTAAGACGTCAAATTGATTATAAATGTCTTTATCAAGAAGAAAATTCACAATATCGTTTTTTAAATCCCAAATTCTTTCAAATACTTTTCCAGCACTTAACCAACGAACTTTTGAATAATACAGGATATCGGAATGCTCAGCATGTACGGACTCCAAAAACTGTTGAAACTGGCGATGTAATAATCCTCTGGAACGAATCATATTTACTAGTTTTACAACAATATTAGATTAGATTAGATTAGATTAGACGGGGTCGATTGGCTGTGCAGAGCCTTACAGCACTGCGACCTGTTTAGATCTTTTGTACTAATACCCTACTGCTATTTGATTCCCAGAAATTCAACTTCCCTGACAAGGTCAATTAATTTCCTGGGAGGTAATGACCTGATCCGTTCTGGCGTTACCGCCATACCTCCGGTTAGGGCCTGCCTGGTGGTAGCTAGAGCTACACACTCGCATAATATGTGTTCGGCCGTTTCTTCAGCCGATTCACATAATCTGCATGTGGTGTTATCCACTTCGCCCATATTGTGGAGATGGTACTTCACTGGGCAGTGTCCTGTTAGGAGACCGGTGATTAGTCTTATCTCGGTTTTGGTGAGGCGTAAGAGCTGTTTGGCTCTATTTGGCGAGAAGTCAATAAACATTTTGGATTGCCTTTGACCTGGTGCATTTTTCCAATGGTCTGTTTTGCACTTTTTTTCCCATTCTTGGATCACGCCTTTTTTGTGTGCTTTCGATAGCCCACAGGTCGGTTTTGGTCCAATGATGGTAGTTGAGGCTCCTTCCTTAGCAAGTATATCGGCATGTTCATTGCCTTTTATGCTTGCGTGGCCGGGTACCCACATTAGGGTGAGCTTGTTGCCCTTTGCCAGTTGGTTCAGAGCCTGTTTACAGTTCCAAGTGGTCTTGGAGTTAAAGCTGTACGCTTTAAGGCTCTTTAGGGCAGCCTGGCTATCCGTGATTAGATATATGCGTGCCCCTTTGTAGCCCTTTTTTGTGCACACCTGAGCACATCTTTCTAAGGCTATTATTTCGGCCTGTAAGACAGAAGGGCCATGTCCGAGAGGAACTGATTCCTTATGCTTAGGCCCATATATGCCTATGCCGGTGCCCACCTCTGTCTTGGACACAACAATACAATATTAAGTATATGGTCAATATCTAAAGCCGATTTACAGAGAGCATCCTGATGTATAAGGCAATGCAAAAAAACATCATTTTCCGGATACTTAGAATTAAATTTCCCAACAAATCCTTGATTGATTCCAACCATATTAGGAGCACCATCTGTAGTTACATTACTTAGCTTGTCAATAGGTAAACGAAGTTTATCGATGCAATTTTAAAATTCACAAAATATATCGGCACCTGTCGTTGTTCCTTTCATTGACTGCAGCCCTGCAAGTTCTTCTGTAATTTCAAAGTGGGCGTTGATTCCTCTTACAAATATGAGTAACTGCGCAGTATCGCTGATATCTGTACTTTCATCCATGGTAATTGAATAAAAAATAAACTTTTGAGTTTTTGTAGTCAGTTGTGAAATTAGATTTTTATTAATATCTTCAATTCTCTCGGTGATTGTTCTTCTTGAGAGAGACAGTGACTGAAAATCCTTTTCTCTTGTCAGGGCACATAATATCGCACACATCTATCATGCACTGCTTTATAAATTCACCATCTAAAAATGCTTTATTAGATTTAGCAATATTATAAGCCAACACATAACTGGCTTTCGTTGCGCATCTTTGAGAATGATTAGCTCTCTGAAATAATTGTTGTTGACTTGATAAATTTTTTATTAAATCTTTCGATTTAATTTTTTTCACCTCTTGGTTTTCACGTTTGCTCTTGAAATGGCGTTAAAGGTTATATTCTTTTAAAACTGCAACAGTTGTATTGCAAAGTAAGCACACAGGTTTTTCTTTAAATAAAGTAAAGAAATATTTCCACGTCCATTCTTCTTTAAAAACTCGACATTCTGAATCCACTTTTCTTTTTTTAACATCCATTTTAGACGTTACCTACTACGGAGAACAACACACAGAAACGCAATTGACGAAAGCTTACTGCTAACTAATGCTCTTACGCGGGAGTTTGTTGAGGCACTGGGAGTTTGGGGGATTACACAAACAATTACTCGAGTCACAGCGGGTCGTTGCAGATGACTGACTAAGTCGCTAACTAACTGATCATCGGGCGGCCTCGCTTGTAATTATACCTACCTGCGAGAGTGTCTGGAAGTTTCGAGCGAAGATGAGTCATCTGTTTCGGTCGGATGGATTTGTCCAGAATACTATTGTGTTTTGAATATCGCCGCAGGTAGTTTTTATGCGGGTCGTCACATTACGAAGTAAGAACGCGTTCAAACATTCTCACGACGGCACTCTTAAACGGGCCGGATTAAACCTTTCCGCGGGCCGGACTTGGCCCGCGGGCCGTAGTTTCCCCATCACTGCATTAGGCCAATAACTATTAGACAGTTTATTAGGAGGTGGATATCACGGCCCTAAATGTATTAATGCAAATTTTGCGTTCCTCAGTTCAAGATATTTCTAGCTATGCGTCATTCTTTTACCATATTACCTATTTATAAAAAGTAGGCTACTTGTAAATACATTTAAAAATGATAAACTTCTCAATGACAGTGTCACATATTTTTTTATACAAGTGTATTCGGATGTTTTTAATAGTTTGAACAGAACTTGTGTCCGAAACACAAACACGTAATTTGCAGAAATGGAAGATGTACAGTTTTTCAGGCCAATCGCCATTAGGCGCGATACAAGACACACTTACGAATACCAGGATGAGGAGACCGTTATGGCCAAGAATCTTAAACAGTACACAGAAGAACGGTACAGGTACGATGATGAAGAATTCGGAAAGAAGAAGAAGAGAGAACAACATTTAAAGTTTTATGTTTTATCACATTTAAAGGTAACTATACAAACTTACAACACCTAAGATCATTGATTGAATTCTAATCATTTGGTCAGTGGTGTAGTTAACCTATTTAGCCCAGACAACGAAGGTCTTTAGAAAAATATTAAAAAATTCAAAATGTCTATTAGGCCTTCCTGTTAAACATATTAAGAATTAATAGTTGACAAATGTCACACAAAAGAGCCTTTGGTTTTCTATAAAGTATTCTTGTAGATTATTTCCATGTTTTCTCGTTTGCTTACTTCTAGGTGTCGTGTGTATTCTTCTTTTTTGTGTTGATCCTTCTTCCTTGTCCGTTTCTTTGGACTTTTCTATTCCACCAATGTGTTTGATTTCTGTTGGGTAGATTTCTTGATGTCCCGGTTATTTCTGTTATTATTGTTTTAAAGTTTGGTTTAGGTGTGTATCTTATGGTACTACTCCCTAATTACCGGAGCGCTTTTATATCCTTATATCCCTTAAACCATTATATTTGCTGCGAATATTATTATACTATAACCTAAATTCTTAATTAAAAATCAATTTTTTTAGAAATGGAGAATACAATCTGGGACGATATCGGATAGTTTAACTAACGCCCAATTTTCTTTTGTCATCTTCAACCTTCAAAATTCCTTGATTGACCTTTTGCAGTTCGTCGACTTGTTTTTAACATACGGAGGATGTACGTATACGTAATTTACAAACTAATATCTATGTACGGCGAAAGTAATTTTCGTAGTGTAAATTTAAAGGCATTGTTTGATCGTTTAGGAATATAATTAAAATATTGAAATTTAAGGTCAAGTTCTCATCGCGTACTTAATCATCAGCATCGGGATGGCGATACCTTTGTTTACAGTTTTCTTCTTTATGGGATCCTTCAGCAAGCAGAAATACATCCAAATGTGGTCTTGCGTTCCGATATTAAAAGGTTAAATAATCAAATTATATGATGAATTATGGTATCTAAGTGCTCTTAATTTAATAATACTATCAAAAAAGTTATACTAAATGGATCAAGAGATGCGAGTATAACTATATGGTAATCCAAAACTGTTAGTGAGTCCAGTCTAGTTTGATAATCAACATAATTTACAAGAAAATCTTTGTAGGGAGATTTTGATGTAAACAATTGGATGTCAGCGGCGGTTCGTGGATCTTTGTAGAGGAGGCTAAGACAGGGATGTTGCTCGTGTTGCACTACTTACTCTTAAGGAGGAATCAAATATTCCGCTGCTGTATTGGGCAAATTTTCTTCCGTAACCTCCTCGTCGAACATCCACGAGCCGTCGCTGATGTATGAATTAAAATCTGGTAACAACAGACAACGTTAAATATATAAATATTTCTAATTACAAATATACAAATATAAAAGTAATAATTCCTCAAAAAAAAATTGTAGTGGCATACATTTGAGCAGATATGCCAATCTGATAAGCTACGAGCCCTAACAACTATTTGTAGGGACAACTGTTATTTTTACTTTCTCCGTTACGAAGTACAAGAAAGTATTGTGATCGTGATTTTTTTTCAAATTTTTTTTTTACGGAAATATCCGTTTTGGGTCCCTAGATGCCATTTCAATAATTTCTGGTAAATTTTTTTGTGTATGTGTGTGTGTGTGTGTCTGTGCGCGCTGTATCTCAAAAACTAATGAAGCAATTGATATGAAACTTTGAACATCCGTCTTATTTAATAATCTGAAGAACTGGTAAAATTTCGTATACCGGAAGTGGGCGTTTACCTTAACTGTTTTTTGTTTTTTGCTAATATTTTCCTAAATATGAAAAATATCACAAAAATATTTAAACAAATGTTGAAGACAACAAAGAAATGAGCTTGTTTTGTTTGAAAACATTTTTCATAAAATCATTGTTATTCGAGAAAAAAATTTATTATTTTTTTTATTTTTGGTTTATTATTATGAAACGATAATAGTTACAGCAAATTTATGTTAATAATAATTGTAGACAATGCTAAAATGAACAACTTATAAATAATAAGTTTTTTTCCAAATCTTTTTAGTTTTTGGGTAAACTGGGTTTTTGAATTTGGAGTATAATTTTACCTTCTTTCATAATTTTGACGTTTTAAACGTCAGTTTCATCCGATTCCACAAAACGCTGTATGTACATTTAAAATGTGATTTAAATTGAAAATAATCCATGAAAGTGTAAACATAAGTAACTATGCCATCAAATCGGAGAAAGTAACATGATGGCCACATCACCATTTTTTAGGAACATTTTCAAAAGATCTTTCTTCGAGGATATTTTTTCAGGACTTTATAAGAAATGTTTTAGGACCTTTATTTTCAAGATATTTTTTTTTAAGATTTTTTTTTTTATTTTTGGTTTATAATTATGAAACGATAATAGTTACAGCAAATTTAATAATAATTTTATGATAATTGTAGAGAATGCCAAAATGAACAACTTATAATTCAGAAAACTGAGTTTTTGAATTTAAAGTATAATTTTGTCATCTTTCATAATTTTGACGCTTTAAACGTCAGTTTCATCCGAGTTTACACAACGCTCGATGTACATTTAAAATATGATTTAAATAGAAAATAAACCATGAAAGTGTAAATATAAATGATGATACCATCGGAGAAAGTAACATGATGGCCACATCACCATTTTTACTTTCTCCGTTACGAAGTACGAGAAAGTATTGTGATCATGATTTTTTTTCAAATTTTTTTTTACGGATATATCCGTTTTGGGGTCCCTAGATGCCATTTCAACAATTTCTGGAAAAAAAAATTGTGTCTGTGTGTGTGTGTGTGTGTCTGTTTTTTGTGTGTGTGTGTCTGTGTGTGTGTGTCTGTGTGTGTGTGTGTGTGTGTCTGTGTGTTTGTGAGTGTGTCTGCCTGTGTGCGCTGTATCTCAAAAACTAATAGAGCAATTGATATGAAACTTTGAACATCCATCTTATTTGATAATTTGAAGAACTGAAAAGCTTTTGGTAAAATTTCGTACACCGGAAGTGGGCGTTTACCTTAACTATTTTTTGTTTTTTGCCAATATTTTCTTAAATATGAAAAATATCACAAAAACATTTAAACAAACTTTGAAGACAACAAATAAATGAACATCTTTTGCTTGAAAACATTTTTCATAAAATCATTTTTATTCGAGAAAAAAATTTATTATTTTTTTTTATTTTTGGTTTATAATTATGAAACGATAATAGTTACAGCAAATTTATGTTAATAATAATTGTAGACAATGCTAAAATGAACAACTTATAAATAATAAGTTTTTTTCCAGATCTTTTTAGTTTTTGGGTAAACTGAGTTTTTGAATTTGGAGTATAATTTTACCTTCTATCATAACTTTGACGTTTTAAACGTCAGTTTCATCCGATTCCACAAAACGCTGTATGTACATTTAAAATGTGATTTAAATTGAAAATAATCCATGAAAGTGTAAACATAAGTAACTATGCCATCAAATCGGAGAAAGTAACATGATGGCCACATCACCATTTTTTAGGAACATTTTCAAAAGATCTTTCTTCGAGGATATTTTTTCAGGACTTTATAAGAAATGTTTTAGGACCTTTATTTTCAAGATTTCTTTTCAGGAATTTTTTCTCTAGATGTTTTCGGGACTCTCTCAAGAACCCTTTGTTGAGACTTATTTTCGGTATTTTTTTCAGAACAAATTTTCAGAATGTTCTTTATGACAATTTTTGGATTTTTTTTCATGGCCGTTTTTGGACCTTTTTAAGGACCTTTTTTCAGATATTTTTAGCATTTTTTTCAAGACTTTTTATTTCAGGAATTTTGTTAAGTACTTATTTTAGGCCTTTTTGCAGAACTTTCTTCGGGACTTTTTTCAAGACACTTTTTGGGATTTCTCTTTGAGGACAATTTCTTCAGTTCTTTTTAAAGAAAATTTTTCAGAAATTTTTTTGTTTTCGAGGAAATTTTTCAAGACAATTTTCTTATGATATTTCATCAAGACTCTTTTTCTGAACTGTCTTCAGGACTTATTTTAGGACTTTTTAGGACTCTTTTCGGGACATGTGTTTCTGGTATTTTGTATGAAGACTATTTTCTGGATTTTTTCACAGCTTTTATCAGGTCACTTTTTCAAGAAATGTTCCTCTAGGACTGTTTTAAGAACCTCAGAACAGGCTTATTTTCAAAATTTTCTTCATTACATTTTTTTCAGAATTATTTTTCCGAGAATTTTTTTTTCAAGCCTTCTTTACAGGACTTTTTTCAGTACTATATCTCAGAACATTTTTTAAATTAATTAATTAATTTTCAGGACTTTTTGTTCGGGACTTTTTGCAAGACTCTTTTTGGGACCTTTTTAAGGACAATTTCTTCAGAACTTTTTCAGGTCTTTTTAAGGAAATTTATTGCAGTGTTTTTTTCAGAAATGTTTTATTAGCATTTTTTTTGGTGGTATTTTCATAACTCTTTTTTAAAACTGTTTTTACAGGATATTTTATGAGGAATCTTTTTTCGGGACTTTTTTCGGGTTTTTTTCGGCTTTATCTTTATTCAGGACTTTTTCAGGATTCATTTTAGGACTTTTTCGGACTTATTTCAGGTTTGTTTGCCATTTCTGGTGTTTTATATGAAGACTTAATTTTTCAGGACTCTTTTTTCAGTATATTTTTCAGGATTTGTATCACGATTCTTTTTCACAACTTTTTAACAGTACTCTTTTTTCAGGACTTTATTTACAAAACTGTTTCTCCAGGACTTTTTTTGGGACAGTTTTTGTCAACTCTTTTTCAGGACTTTATTTCTGGTCTTTTTGGACCTGTTTCTCAAGACATTTTTTTGTCAGGACTTTTTATCAAGACTTTTTCAAAATTTTATTGTTCAGGACTTTTTAATCAGGACTATTTATATTTTCAGAAATATTTTTCAGGACTTTCTTGCTCAGGGCTTTTATTAGGTTTCTTAGGACTTTTTAGTCAGGGCTATTTTTATAAATCTTGTCAGGACTTTTTTGGCATTATTTTAAACTCACGGTAAAGATTAATAGAATTTGAAACATAATTTGTCATTTTTACCTTTCATAATGTTGACATTGCAATCATTCGATCATGTGAAACGCTCGATTTAAAATATGATTTAAATTGAAAATAAACCATGAAAACATAAATATAAATGATATCATCAAGTCGGAGAAAGTAACATGATGGCCACATCACCTTATTTTTTAATAATATACCAGTTAGCTAAAATGCTTTGGCTGATATTTTTTAAATTTTATAGATGCATATACTAACATAACTGGTGACATTTAAAAATCAATTTATCCCAAATTTATTTGACTTATTATTATTGTAATATATTTAATTATCTAGTGTTCAAATATCCTGACAGCTAAATGTTGGGACAAGTATTGATATTTTTAATATAATTATCAATAAAGTCGCAGACGTGGGTCAAGTGAATTATTATTGATTTGAATCAGTACTTCGCGAATATAAATGCTACAATAGGATGCGCGGCTATTCTAAACCTTTTCTAAAAATATTTTTTTCTAAGATAGCTAAATATCGGAACAATTCAATTATATGAGAATTAAAAACATTTTAATAAGAGGTAATGTTGTCTCTAGCCTTAACAACGGCTCGAACTATAGCAGGCACTGTATTGACAAGATGCGGTATAAAATTATCCCAAATTTCTTGTAATTGGACCGGCCTGCTGAAATAAACAGTGTTTTTCTATTGCACAGAAATTTGGAGTATTTTTACAAACATGTTAATATCTTGGAAACTATAGAATATTGGTATAGAAAATGCTAGTATAGATCAATGCAAAATTGAATTCTGCGTCGGAATGTGTAAAAATATACAGGGTGTTCTATTTAAAAAAAATCGAGATTTAATGCTTTAAAGTTGTGGTTTGAAATATTGAACACTCTTAATTTTATTTTTCGAAAAATAAATCACCACTGGGTACTTTCGAGTATTGGCTTTCTATGGCCAGCATAACATCCCTTCAATTTTATGTTGTTCGGATATATGTATTTTTTAAGTGAATTATGAAAAAGCACACAAAGGGGGTGGCGGGATAAGATGGTTGTGGCGTCCCTCGCGCGATTTGAGTTGCAAGTGTGGAAACCTTGTTTTAAATATTAAAAAAATTAGATTTACATGCTCATTAACTGTCATTTTTGACCATTTTTGACCAAAAATGTGGTAAAAAATGTGGTAAAAAATGCGTTTTTCTTAAATTATTCCCCTGTAAAATTGTATGAATTTTTTCCGGTTAGTTGTGCGATCGAATTTAATTGATTTTATTTTACCCAAAACTAGAGAACGGCATTTTTTTCCAGATTTTTTACGGGTCATGGAACTCCAAAAACTTGGTGTAAACAGCAAAAAAACGTAAAAAAAAGTAGTTTTTTAGGAATATTTTTTTTTTAAGCTTTCTTGTGCGCTTACAAAAAGGGGCCAAATAGCATAAGTAGCCATATTAATGACCTTCATTATTCCCTTAACAGCGTGTTAATATCTTCACTCGTTCGCGCGAAAATTCAAATTAAGTAAATTTTGTTTTTCATAACTTGGTAATAAAAATATACTTACACGAGTAATTGACAAAGTATAAGTCGAATATAACATTTTTAATATACAATACATTATTGTAGCATATACAAATGTTAGAATGCATACAGGGTGTCCCATTTTAAATTGCCACATAGCATAAGTAGCCATATTAATGACCTTCATTATTCCCTTAACAGCGTGTTAATATCTTCACTCGTTCGCGCGAAAATTCAGATTAAGTAAATTTTGTTTTTCATAACTTGGTAATAAAAATATACTTACACGAGTAATTGACAAAGTATAAGTCGAATATAACATTTTTAAGATACAATACATTATTGTAGCATATACAAATGTTAGAATGCATACAGGGTGTCCCATTTTAAATTGCCACCCCAAATATATCGAAACCTGAGCAACATGGCAAAAAATGTTTCAGATAAAAGTTGTAGGGTTCGGAGGGGGACATATACAGGTGATCTTTGAAATGACCTTGGCGTTAATTTTCAAGGTCAAACGAAAGTCAACTTTGGTTTTTCAAATAGAACCCGCTATTCTACGGGAAAAACACAAACTTTTTGTAGGAAACGTTTCGTTTGAAAATGCTTTTTTTAAGAGTTTTTTTACGAATTTTGTCCGTCATGTTGTTTGAAATCTGAGATGAATCTAGGCTGTGATTCATGCATTACTCTTTGCATTAGCATCAAAGATCCCCGGATCTTACTCCCCTTGACTTTTTCCTCTGGGGACTAGTCAACGAGAAAATATTTGCTAAAGCTCCAACAACATCGCAGAACATGAAGGAGAGAATTAGGGCTGCATTTCGAGTAATTTCCATCCAAACCCTTCGAAAGGTTCAAGTAAACTTTCGCCAGCGGGTGGAGAAGTGCATTGACGAGGATAGACACTTGATCGAAGATTTGAACTAAGAACCTCCAGCCACTTAAACCATCCACAGCCTGAGATTTCAAACAACATGACGAAAAAAAAAGCATCTAAAAAAATGTTTTCTACAAAAAGTTTTTTTTTTCTCGTAGAATATGATCCCACAATAAAAAATTGGGGTTCTATTTAAAAAATCAAAGTTTATCTTTGTTTGACCTTGAAAATTGAAACCAAGGTCATGTTCAAGGTAACCAGCACATGCCCTTCTTAAAACCCTACAACTTTGATCTGAAACCATTTTTGCCATGTTGCTCAGGTTTTGAGATACTTGGGGTAGCAATTTAAAATGGGACACCCTGTATAGGAACTTTATTTGTCTTCGATTTTCGCTTAAAATATGAGTCACAACAATACGACAATATTTGAAGTTGTACTGTTTACATGACCTGAACTGGTCGAGTTCCAGACAAATGTTATCCACCACCATATCTTTGTTTATATAATCATCAAATATAGATTTGGCGGAACATGAAGAATCAGATGTGTTTGTTGACACTGTCAAGTGTGCGCAATGACATGCGCAATAGCCGTACAGCAATTCCAGCTCCAATACCAATAATCTCCTTTACCGACATCGCGCCAAATTCAAATATTGTCGTATTGTTGGGACTCGTATTTTAAGCGAAAAACGAAGACAAATAAAGTTCCTATATGTATTCTAACATTTGTATATGCTATAATAATGTATTTTATCCTAAAAATGTTATATACGACTTATACTTTGTCAATTACTCGAGTAAGTATATTTTTATTACCAAGTTATGATAAACAAAATTTGCTTAATTTGAGTTTTCGCGCGAACAAGTGAAAATATTAACACGCGGTTAAGGGGATAATGAAGGTCATTCATATAGCTACTTATGCTATTTGGCCCCTTTTTGTAAGCGCACAAGAAAGCTTTAAAAAAAAATTATATTCTTGAAAATCTCATTTTTTTCACGTTTTTCTGCTGTTTGCACCAATTTTTGGAGTTCCATGACTCGTAAAAAATCTAGAAAAAATGCCGTTCTCTAGTTTTGGGTGTAATAAAATTAAATCAATTCAATCCGATCACACAACTGACCGGAAAAAAATACACATAATTTTACAGTGGAATAATTTAAGAAAAACGCATTTTTTTACGAGATTTTTGATACAAGTTGAATATGACGGTTAATAAGCATGCAATTCTAATTTTCTTAATATTCAAAACAAGGTTTCTACACTTGCAACTCAAATCGCGCCGGGGCCGCCACACCCATCTTATCCTGCTACCCCCTTTTTAAAATGTCAAATATTTCGAAAACGCTTAAATTTTGAGGTTATGTTACTTAATACTTCTTTTCACAGAATTTTATGTGTAATCCAAATTTACAATAAAAAATATAGAATTCTATTTAATATAAGGAAGTTGATGTTGAATTCCGGTGTAACCGGAAGTCAAATAATTTTGAAAATATTTTCACTGAAAAGGGCACCCTCAATTACGTAAACGGTGAAAATCTCATTACAATACATTAATTACAAGTTCATGTACTTTTAATGTACCATCTCGGTGGGACACCCTATATTTGAACACTAGACTCATTTATAACAATGAATATAGAAAAAATAAATTTGCCATAAAATTATATTAAGCTGGCCCCTAATATGTTGGTTGATGCACCCATAAAATTTAATAAAACACCAGTCAAAATATTTTAGCAAACTAGAATATTATTCAAAAAATAACTGCTTGTCCCAACATATAGTTGTTAGGGCTCGTATTATTTGCTAAACACACGTCTTTAACACGATTGCTATATTTCCCTATATAGGTACATATATTCCGATCATTGTTGTCAACTTATGGTCGGAAGTAATGAACATGACCCTAAGTGCAATAGGTATTCATTTGGCGTTTATATGCTTGTTTCATACGAAAACTACACACTGCGATTTCTTTGGAGTTGATTCAACATGTATCAAAGTCGGAGAAAAATTTAATGTCACCTGCGCCGAGAAGAATGGTGAGGTGTACCTGAAATTTTCAATGCTAGCTTATTTAGAGTAAGTATGAATATTGTTAATATTCTCCTTAAGTAGAGTGTTATCTGATCTTGGTCCACTTGGACAAAACATACAGTTCAGATGCCCACTACGAACTTCCTTAACTTACATATTTATTGTCAGCACTGCACTATTTTCAAAAAAATAGCATCTACAAAAAAAATATAAATGATGAAGAAATATTAATTATTTTTTATCTTTTCTTTTCAGAAGTAGGTTGGACGGAAGTAAAGGTGCAGCTTTCAGAATAAATTGGAACTGGATAATAAACAGTCTAGTTGTATGGCTGGGAATGCTCATTACAACTATGTGGAGTAAATTTATCACCGCCTATAGTTGCAAGTTCTCGATGACAATTTGGTTCATTGCCTTGGCACCTTCAGTGGCCGTCGGAATCCTTTATGGAACAACCTACAGAATACTGCCTATATGGCAAGGAACTTTGGGCACCCTGTTGGAATTAAGAGTATGGAATATCAATATTAAATCTGTCAGTTGTGCTCTAAGAGTCAATAGTAGATATAGCTAAATCTATTGCCTCAACTTTGCACTAATTCCATAAGAAGCAAGAACAATTTTAACAGTGAATATTTAACAGTAATTAAGTTACGCTGGGTAGCGTAATTTTCGGCTTCGATTGACTTTTGGCCTCTTTGATTGGTTAGCATATCTCCTTGGAGTCACAGTCTGACCGTACACCATCTCTGCTGATGTGGTTTTGATATCGTCCTTCCAAGCCGTCCGTATGACTAGCAGAACGATCGGTAGTGCCTTTGTCCATCGGATGTCGGTGTGGCACATTAATGTTGCCTTCAGGTGTCTGTAGAATCGCTCTACTAGACCGTTTGCCTGTGGATGATATGCCTTGGTGCGGTGTCTCGTGAATCCTGTGGTTTCTTCAAGTTTTTTAAACAACTGAGATTCGAACAGGCGTCCTTGGTCTGTCGTGACTCTTGCTGGTGTGCCGAATCTGGCGATCCAATGCGTCGTGAATAGTCGGGCGACTGTTCCGCTTCAATGTTGGCCATTGGGATCGCTTCTGGCCATCGTGAGAATCGGTCGATGCTCGTTAGCAGGTATTTCTTCCCTTCTGCTTCGGGCAGTGGTCCCACTATGTCGATGTGTACATGTTCGAATTTCGCTGATGGTAGCCTGAATTCTCCTGCTGTCGGGGCGTTATGTCGGGTGATTTTCGATCGTTGCCTGCTCCTACGTTTGCAATCTTTTCGTACGCCGGGCCATACGAATTTATGTGTGGCCAGTTTCGTGGTTGCGTTGGCACCAGGGTGTGACAGTTGATGTTGGCTGTTGAATGCTGCCTGTCTGTAGTCGCGTGTGATGTAGGATCGGGCTGTGTCGGTTGTCGTGTCGCAGAAAATTTCGCGGTTATATTCGGGTAGGAAGAGTTTTTTTAGCTGTAGGCTGGATTTCGTGTCGCTCAGGATTCGTTGCAGTTCTAGGTCAGACCGCTGGTCGGCTCCCGGGGCTGCAAAGTCTATCCCTGCATCGATGCGCTCAATCCTGCCGAATGTGTCTGCTACGATGTTCTGTTTCCCCTTGATATGTTGGATATCGGTGGAAAATTGGCCGATGTAGTCGAGATATCGGAATTGTCTCGGCGAGCACTTCTCGGGCTTCTGTGCGAAAGCAAACGTGATCGGTTTGTGATCTGTGAATATCGTGAATGTTCGTCCCTCCAGGAGGTGCTGATATTGCCTTATGGTGGCATATATTGCAAGAAGCTCTCGGCCGTTCTGCTCAGTTGGTGATAACTTGCGTGACATGAAAGCTAGTGGTTTCCACTTTCCCTGTTGCATTTGTTGTATGACGCCTCCTAGGGCTCGCTCTGGATGCGCCAACAGTGCTGCCTCTGCGATTTGCTGCTTGCATCGCGCGAACGCGGCTCGTGCATCATTTGTCCACTCGACGGGTTGGTTGCCTTTCTTCTTGCCTTTCACTAGGTCATTCAGCGAGGCTTGCACGCTAGCAGCGTTGGGAATGAACCTTCTATAGTAGTTGATCATTCCGAGCATTTGTCTTAGTCTCTTCGCTGTTTCGGGTAGCAGCAGGTTCTGGATGGTCACTACCTTGTCGGTGAGCGGCGTAGTTTCTTCTCCGGATATCATGTATCCTAAAAAAGCTATCCTGGATGCTCCAAATTCACACTTGGCTGGGTTGATTACTATTCCGTTGTTTCGTAGTCGTTGGAACAGTTGTCGTAAGTGATTCTCGTGTTCGTCCTCTAATTTGGAGGCCACCAGAATGTCATCGATATACACGTAGCAAAATTCCAGGTCTCGCAGGATTCTATCCATGAACCGTTGGAATGTCTGCGCTGCGTTGCGTAGACCAAACGTCATAAATGGGAATTCGAATAGTCCGAATGGCGTGGTGATTGCTGTTTTTGGAATGTCGTCCTCTGCTATGGGTATTTTATGGTAGGCTCTGACCAAATCGATGGTGGAGAAATGTGTGCAGCCGTGTAGTTGTTGAGCACAATCTTCGATATGCGGAACGGGGTATTTATCCGGGATCGTTCTAGCGTTCAGTGCTCAGTAATCGCCGGTCTCCATTCTGCGTTTTTTTTTCGACACTAGGTGAAGTGGCGAGGACCATGGGCCTTTCGATGGTCTCGCTATCCCCATTTCACACATTGTTTTGAATTCGCTTTTCGCTATTCGTAGCTTATCAGGTGCGAATTAGCGTGGTCTGCTGGATACTGTTTGGCCTGGCGTTGTTTGGATATAGTGCACTGTTCCATGTCGTGTGGTTGCTGGTAACCCGGCTGGTTTGCAGATCTCAGGGAATGCGCTCAGGATTTGGTGGTATTTTTTACTGTTGTTGATCGTGCTCACCGTTGCCTCGTCTCTTGTCGCCAGTTGGTCGGGTGTGGTGATGCTAGTTTTGGCGTCCCTGAGTTTTCGGTGTCGGATGTCAGGTAGTAGCTCGTAATGGGCTAGAAAATCGGCCCCCATTATCGCCTTTTGTACATCCGCAATTACAAACCACCATGGGAAATTCCTCCTTAAATTTAGATCCAAGTTCAAGTTTACTGTGTCGAACGTGTTTATCACAGTTCAATTCGCTGCGTAAAGTTTGTACGCGGCAGCGTTGCCGGTTCGCTTTACGCAGATGTCTGCTCCTGTGTCGATCAAGAACTGGACTCGCGTTTGTCGATCGGTGACGTATAGACGGCGGGAGGTGTTAGACGTGTGGTCAGTCGCCGCTACTGACTGCCTTACATAGAAAAGATATATCTATAGAAGGCCCACTCCCATATACTGGCCCGAGACTGCGTTTGGTGCCACCTGTGAGATTGTCCGCAACTAAACTCGGGGACGGCGGACCAGGCAGGATTTACGAATATATACAATAAAGTATTAATCGTATAAAACTTCATGTTTTTTTATTACGACAATATTTTAAATTATTCAATATTTATTTTCAAGTAAATAATTTGAAAATAGTAATTGAATAATTAATATAGTCGCAATAAAAAACAATGATATATATTTTAGTCAATATAAAAATTAAATATTGTGAAATAGATTTACTTATTAAAATATGTTGAAAATTGTAGTATGTATATAAAAGAAAACCAAATTGATAAAAGTAATAATAATGGACTTACCGTACTATTAATAACCTGCACGAGAAAAAAAAATGTTTTGGAAGAATCGATGAACAGTAAAAACAAATAGTAACAATAAAATTCAGTTTTATACATTTATTAATAAATAATGTAACAGTATATGATATGTAATATATGTGATGATCCTTGCATTGTTTGGTACCTATAAAAAGGAAATATATGTATTATTACCAAGAAATTAATAGATTGGAATAAAACACTTTAACTTTTGTATACCACTATATTTTATTTATGTTTATAAAAAAGTTAAAGTGTTTTATTCCAATCTACAATCAAGATGTACCACGAAGTAAACGCCGCCAACATTAAACATTTAAGAAATTAATAGTCAATTAAAGTAACCCTTAACTACAGACTCCACCAGACTCCGGCATTATTGTTTTACGTTCTACCCGACATAGTGTATAGAGTAATCATTTATAAATAACAATTAATTTGTGCACTAAAATCGGATGTCCGTGGCCAAGGGTTAAATTAAATATACACTCTTTTCCAAACCACCCAGGAGGTAGAGTTTTTTGGCTCATTTTTTTTATTGTGGTATCCCCCGTAGGAATAATCCACAGTCACTTTCACTGTTAATTCTTATTGATTGCATCACACTTTTACACTTTTTCACTTCACTCTAAGATAATAAATTATATGTAAACACTTACTTAAAGTACTTATATTTACACTTTCTTTCTAAATGTCACTTCACTAAAAAATAATAAACTATATCTAAACACCGTGATTATATTTTCTCTTTTTTTGCCTCTTCTTTGCATATTCAAATGCCTGATCGTAAATTGCATCTCTTTTCCTTTTTCCAATTCGATCATCCTTGTTAGTTAAAACTTTGTTTACTCCATTGCACCAATTGTAGCAGCATAATTTGCTAAAGTTATATATAATTTTCTTGATTATGTCCTTGGTGTGTTCACAAGGTTCAAAGGTAAAAGGTTTTTGCATCTCAATACTCTGAATTAATATATTAAAACAATTTTCGACGTGGCTAATTTTTGGAAACAAATTCTTGAAAATGTTGTAGCAATAAGCTAGTCCTTCCATAAATGTAGGTGTACAGTATTTTAATCTGTAAGGAATGCTATCATTGAATTCTTTTTCTAAGGTGTAATTGTGCCATTCATTTCGTTCATTTGCATCTTTGCATAAAATGCAATTCTTGCATATTTCACAATTATAATATTCACCTAATTTTTTTGTAACAAATCCACTAACATATCCTACAGAAATTGTATCCACCGGAGAATATCTTCTTATTGCTTGCACTTCGTATTCACTGCACTGATGATTTTGTGTTGTGTCCTTACATTGTGTGATGAATTCTTCGACTCTTGAAATTATATTAAAACTGTTGTCCTCTTTACAATTAGCTCCAATTTAATGTACAGTTACCAAATTATTCACTAACAAAGTTCTCTAGGAATTGATGAACGAATTTGCTCCAGGATGTTGGTTTGGTCCAGAATGTTGACGGATCTGCCCAAAAAAGTTTTCCAAACAATCTTGATTAAGAGTCCTTGGCATAAAGAAAGACATATCCTCTTGCAGCAAATCTTTCACCAATAATTCCAGACCTTTGAGAGTGATAATCCAATTTTTTAAAGATGGCGGAATAAATTTCTCCGTTGAACCTTCCTTCTGAAAGTACATTTTTGACAAATTTTTCCTTGCTTCCTTCCAAAATGCAACGTGTGGTGAGGTCTTCGAAACTGCACATCTCAATGTTTTTCCATGTTTTGGTTGTAATGTTTGCCCGTTGCAGCTGTCAAATAACTGATCCCAAAAATGTACCACTTGTGAAGTTTCCTTTGCTCGCTTTTCCAAGCAAGTTCCATCTTCAGCTTGAAGTGACGTTTTTGCAAAAAGACCAATTGCTGAAGCTACTGTATGACTGAGAACTTGAGTTGCAGGTGCCACCTTCATTTTAGATATTTTATGCTCCAACATATGTTTATCTGTCAGCTTCGGCATGAGTCGAAGTTCTCCACTGTGGTTATCAATATTATATGCCTGCTGTATCTCATTCCATTTGCATGTTAACTTTTCATTACTTCCTTTCTCCCAGATTAAATTCCTTGTTAACAGATTGTTGCGAATGCCTTTAATTAAATGAGGAGCATCGTACAATGGTATAATCTTCTTCCCATCTACATTGAAGGTGAATTCTTGTAGTGTTTCTCCTTTTCTGAGAGCTTCTTCTGCTGACCTTTTGTGTAGGTAATTGAGAGCTGCCACATTAGATGATCCTTGATCGCAAACTGTAGATACTACACGTAATCCACATTCTTGACATTTCTTGATGACTTCTTGTATGGTCCGTACCAAATCAATTGTTTTCATGCCGTTTGCAGAAAAACCGTAGTAAATGGGTTGCTTCCATTTTTTTGTTATTCCTTTTATCATGAAAACTATCACAGTATTAGCAATTTTGTTTGACTTTTTTTCTCCAAAGTCTTCGTACCCTACTACATTTCCTGTGTCAATATTCATTTGTAAATGGGGTTGTATCGACATTTCATCGAACACCAATATACAATTTTTCTCATGCTCTCGCAGTTTATCAACAGTCTGTTTTAAATTATTGAATATGATTTCATTGAAACCTGGCTTTACTGGCACTTGCTTTAAAGTTCTCATTAACGTATTTTTTGATGGCATATTAAAAACTTTGGAAAGCAACCTGTACATTTTCGGGCTTTGTTTGTAGAATGATAATCCTAACACCTTATCTTTAAGGGAAAATCTTCTTCCCTTCTTCTGTTGTCCCTCCATATCCACTTGGTTCATTATGAATTGCTTCAGTACAGGATTAATGTCTAATGTGGCAATATTTATTATCTCCCCCTTGGACATACTCTCGTATATATCCAGACGTTTCCTTAGGGTTCGCTGTTTCTTTTTGAGTGACCAATTCTTTCTTTTTAGACGAGCAGCTCTTTTGTATAATTTTCTCGCCTTTGGCGTTAGTCTTCCACTTTGACCAATTCCCTGTAATAAAGGCGGTGAAATTGATTGCATCTCTTCCTGTTTATCTTCTTTCGTCACGGTGTCTGTAGTTTCAGTAAGAATGCAGGGAACCTCGTCCAGTTCCGCATCCGCTTCGACAATTAAATTCTCTTCACTTTCATGACGTGTTTCGTTGATGTTTACCTGATTTTTCGGTAAAAATAATGTGGGTACAGCATCATTCGTTAGGTAGTTATTGGCTGCACGATGTTTGTTGGAAAAATGAATATGGCAAATTCTTTTCACTGCATAAATTCTAGCGGGAGTTAAATTCTTTAAATCATTATTATTGCAGGCTTCAACCCATAACTTAAATCTTGCCAGATTCTTTTGTGGATTTGGAAATGTATGCCTGGTCGACGTTTTATCTTCACAATTTTTAACCATGCAAGTACGATAATCTGCCATTTCACTTAATCGACACACACAATCACAAAGAAATGTTACACAAAAGCAACGGTAAAAGTACACTGCAAGTATCACGGTAGAATATAATACACTTGCACAATCAGAATAAAATATAACACAAAAGCACAACCAATAATACAATTACACTATCACGAAAAAAATAACACAACAGCACACAACTTACGCTATCAAGATGAAATGTAACAAAAAGTACAATTAATACTTTGGGTAATGACTGAAATTAATAATATATATTAAGACTGTGAACAAAGATGAATGTAATAAAAAAAAATTACTAACCTTTATTGACTTACGCCAAAGTAGATATCCACGAAGTCGCAATGAACACACAATAAACGTTTAATAACTCAAACGAATATCGTGCTAATAATCGCAAAGCAAAGGTATCGCAGTGATTATAATAGAATATAGCCTACAAAATGTAAGTGTACTCTATCACAACAACAACGAATGTGCAGGAACCATGCTGGAAAGTGGGGGAATAACCGGGAATGTGGTGGGAATTATAAAGTTGGAATTAAACTTACTGGCGCCATCTAAAGAGTTTGTCCGGACATGTTTTTATAGTATAAACAACTCCGTATGAGTGGACCGACCCTGCTGCCTTAGTCGTTTCCCTGCTTCCAATGTTTGCACGTCGCGCTTCGTTGCCAAACTTGTAGTGGAACCAGCACGTCTCATATTCGCGGGTCTTCGCACGGGTTCTGCCTTGGCTCTGGCTCCTGCTTTGTGACTGGTCGCGTCTTTGTGTTCGTCTGAAGTTCTGCTTCTCTTGTTGCTGTTGAAGCTGCGTCTTTAGTTGTCCGATCTCCGCTACGAGGTTCTTCAGCGTGTCATCGTACGTGTGCGAGGCCTCGTTTACCGTTTGTACTGCTGTGTTCGCAATGGCGTCTACCCAGTCTGCCACTTCTTCCAGTGTTGCCTTAGTTTGTGTCGCGAGTATGGCCTGCATGTGGTTTGGGAGTCGTCTCTACCACAGCGATTGGAGAAGCTCTTCTGGTACGGTGGTGCCTGCTAGGTGTTGTAAGTGACGTAGGAATCGAGATGGTGTTCTGTGTCCTAATTCTTCACGTTCCAGCAGTTGCTTTGTTCGTTGTTCCTGGCTTACGGACAACCTGCGGATCAGCTCGGCTTTGAGTTTGTCATATTTACCGGTGGTTAGCGGGTTCGTTAGTACGTCTCGGATTTTCTTGGCATATCGTGCTTCTAGGTTGCCTGCTATGTGTCCGTATTTCGTCTCGTCGGTGACGATGCCTGCGATCTGGAACTGGCTCTCTACCTGGGCGAACCATAAGTCCGGATCTTCGGCCAAAATGGCGGGATTCGCACTTGCACTCGATTTACTTCGTAGTTGTCCGGCATTTTGCACTACCACTAGTTCACTGTACTCGTGGTTCTCTTGGATCACGTCGGGGTCACCAATGTGGGGGTTGCGTTACGTAGTTCGTTGGATCCAAGAGAATTCGATGTGGTCGTAACAGTTTATTTACAGAATACGAATATATACAGGTACAGATAATTAAGGTTAGTGCGGTGTTGGTATCGCGACGCGGATTCCGCGGGCGCTGCCGCGGTCTGAAAATCCGCGGGTCCTGTGGGTGCACGGTCGTCGGGTTCACTCCGATGTACAGGACCTCGGTCAGGTTCAGTCGTCGTGGTGTTCTATACTTGGGGGTCCTCGTCGGCGATGGTGGCAGCGGTGACACGGGCCTCGGGATGGCGTGCGTCCTTGCTGGTCCTCGGGTTCGCTCTAGGCCTCGCCTCCGTGCTGTCGATGGAATTGGTGATAATAGCCTCGGGTGGTCCACGCAGTAGCGTCGTACTCTTCTACTGACGTGGCGTCGACTCCGGCGTGATGTGCTCCGGGTCTGATGCTGCCAGGCCGGAAGGCGTAGTATCGGATGCCGTGGGGCGTGCCTTGCTGAGCCTTATTTGATTCACGTGTCTTGGTGAGCTCGTGTGTTTAGATACGTGCCTAGGTGAGCTCATGTTGCGTGCCTTGGTGAGCTCGCTTGTCAGACTATCTTACCGACTGTACTGACTGTTCGATTGCAGTGCGCTGATCGAAGTGACGAGATGAGGGGGCACATACCCTATTTAAGTGGGTCGTGCGAGCGTAGGGCGCGTCCTCTGTTCAGGTTGCGGGCGGCCCTTTTCCTTTGCTGGGGGATCGTGCGTAGCGAGTGCCGATGGTGGTGAGTCACCCTAGCGGCGAGCGTCTTTCGCGCGCCCGGGCGCGGATCGCCACAACTATAAAAAGGAAAACTATTAAGAACTTGGCCAAAATGATTTGAACCATCGACCTTGTGATTACAAAACGGTGATATTACCAATATGCCACAGGGCCGATATTGTTTCATTGACGTAAATGGTACATTAACACACGGCAAATAAAAAAAAACTTTTTTTCGAAAACGGCTGAATAGTGCGCCCTATTACTTGCACCTGTTACACTCCTAGTCATGATCTACACGTGTGCCGAAGATGGATCAAATCGGTGAGTCCCACATCTGAACCTCCCCTTGTTAGTGACCCATGCATTTTTCTCAATAGAAGAATAAGTAGACCTCCAAATCTACTACATCGGCTAAATGTAGGCAATGCATCCCATGGCGGACAAACCACAACAGCCCATTGTCAATATTAGGGTCGGTACTTCAGATAATTTATGGGGGAAATCTTTCTTAAAATGGGTAACACGTGGCACGTGCTCAACCGACTTGTCGGGATCAGGTACTCGGTCGCCCTTTTTTGAGGGATCTTAAGAAGCCAGGCCAAGTAAATCTGAACATTTAATTGTCTCAAAATAGTAACGTTATGAAGCTTTTCACATCACGAGAGGAAAGTTTGAAAGCACGAGCGACGCAAGAGTGAGTGCTTTTAAATTCTCGAGTAATGTAAAAACAAATAACGTAACGTGTGTCGAAACACGGTTTATTTTATCCTATTTCATTTTTCTTTAATTTGAAAAATGTTTAATGAAAACTGTCAAAAAGTGAAATCATATTTGTTTGCCAATATCTTCATAGCAACGAGTTGCTTTAAGATACATGTAACAGAACTAGTGTTGTTAAGAATTTAAATTTTAAATGTTCTTAGTGTTGTTAAAGGTACCTTAATGTAATTCGTTACTAAGGAGTTATTGGCATGTTAACATTACAGGATAAAATAATAGTAATTTACGTAACAAGTTCCGACAGTGATATTTTACGGGATGAGTAGGAATCCTGCGAGCACGGGTGTGAAGCCGAGATACGAATATCGGCAACACGAAAGTATGTCGGCCACCTCAGGACAGTGGAGCGAGGGGGAATTTCAAATTTGCCGCTTTTGTAAAGATGGTTCCCTCGATGTTGCCAGATTTATCAAAGATCTTATTATGGGGATTACCGTTTTTAATAATCTTAAAATTTCACTACACAGTAATAATTTTAACAATTAAAATTATGTTTTAAACATAATTAGACTCATTATCGCTTATATTTGTAATAATAACTTATGAAATAATATTACTGTTTATTAAATATAATCATGTGCATTGTACATTTATACTTCGATGTATATGCGGCAACGCTTAATGAAGTCTCACCATTTTTATTAACTAACCTCAAGGGTGCTGTGAGTGCTAGTAATTCATGTTTGAAGGTAAGTTATTATATATTCTGTCTTATAAACTCGTCACTTGTATTTATTAATAATGGAAACATCAAATAATATTTTTATAATTTTGTTAATAATAATGTATATAATTATTCTGTTAAATATATTTTTTCCATGTATGCATATTTTTATTTTGTGAAATTCAATCTTTTTTCTTTTACCAAAACCAGTAACTTCTTCATTTATGTACTATCTAAAAGTATAATCAATTATGTGCTCAAAATACATAATTGATTATATTTTTAGTGTTATTAAATTGAAATATATCGTGTAGACGAGTATAACATTTTTAAATTTTGGTGGAAATCGTAGTAATTTGCCACCCCGACACCAGGCGGCGCCAAAAATCGTGTTTCCGAAATTTAACATGTAGGTTTCACTTCTAAAGGTATGTGTTCTGTGCCTGCGAGTCCCGTAAAATCACTTTTGGAACGAGTTACGTACAATATTTTTTCTGCCGCCGTTTTTTATGTTAAAAAAGCAAAAACACACACGAATGTTATATGACAAGTGCTGTCATAATTTAGTATATTACGACACAAGTTAACGAACCGAGTGTTGTCTGCGCTACCGATTTAAATAGTTATAAAAAAAGTTAAAAAAATAGTTGAAAACGATTTTATAATTAAAAATCCCTGCTCTTTTAACTAGCCTATAACGGTACTAGGACTGTTACGATTCAGAACAGGCTTGTTATTTTGAGAGTTTCCTAGCAACCGAAATTAGTCCGGGAAAGCCATTCGAACGTAACTGAATACACACACAGTAAGCATAGCAATACAGATCGGTAGCGCAAAAAAATACGTAATTTATGTTTTTGTCAAGTCCGCCTACATATATACGCAAAATCGTCTCGAAAGTAACAAAAAGCGTCCAGAAAGTAAAGAATCGTTCCGAAAGTGAAACAAAATCGTCCCGAAAATAACTACTTTCGGTACGATTTATGTAAAGTGGTAGTTTCAGCCGTAATACAACAAGTGGTATGATTATTACCGATGATATTTTGGAGTTGAAACCGAGCTGCAGATTCAACGAGTTGAATGTGCTGCTTCGGTTTCAACGACTAAATATCATCGGTTATTAATCGTACCACGAGTTATATTTAGTGACAGAATATAACGAATAACATTTTAGAATCTTGATGACAACTCACATATTGCAATGTTTTAAATTCGTCTTGTAGTTTCTTGCCGCACAAAGGCTCCATAAACTGTCGGTACTGCGACTCTTTATTCCGCGCGGTGTTTCTGGGCGTCGTATTTTTCACCATTTCGCCGATTTCACTGTTAGAAACTGTATCCCAATGATTTAGTATGTCCATTTTGAGGTTTAAAATTCTGACAGGACCACAATAAAATATCACCGCCACTTTTGTTTTTTATCATCGCGGTGATACACATGCTGCTATACATTTTCTTGCATCTAATTGGCCGAATATACATTCTAGTAGGCCATGAGTTGTATTCTCGATTTAATAAATCATACCGAAACAACTTATAGTTAATACAATTTTACCAGGTGAAAAAATTATTCGAAGACAATTTTAAATTGGTGTTGTTTATCAGTAAAGTCCGGATTTTTATGTGCTAAACAAAGGCGTTATAATTATTTCAAATGCGCTTAAAATTAGCCAATATATGATTCAAATACGGATTTTATATGCGGTTTAATTAAAAATAATGCTGAAAGATTAAAAAATACGAATAGCAACTGATGATAATTTATTTATTGTAACTACAATGAAAGACCAAAATTTGATTTAGAATTTCAATCGTAAAATTAAATGAGTCCATGGGGTTCATGTTAAAATTTATTAAGTCCTCCTCAGTCTCGCCTTTTAAAATTCCACAAATAATTTCTAAATTCTTGATTGCGGTTATTAATTTGCAAAAATGAGCAATAAAAGCTTATTATTGCGTAATATTTCTACGTGCAACATTTACATTTTTAAGTGCTGCTAATTCTTCATCATTAAAATTAAGAAAAACATTCTTTAATTTTTGAAAATTATTGCCGTAGAATAAAGCAGCTTCCAGACAAGCACAATTACCGTGTACGGTTGCATCGAGTATGATCTGCATAGGCGTACTACCTTAATTTGCTTCAGGGAAATCCCCTTATTCTATATAATCCATATAATATATAGGTCATTCCGTATCACATTTGCATTTGCCTTGAATATTTTTTTCAGTACTAGATACAAAAATAATTGACACGTATTTTTTTTAAATTTGACGTGATATCTGAAATTTCGAATTTATGATTTTTTAAATTTTTACAGTCGGAAAAATTAAACTTTTATTGAATGCTACTAGTTCATAAAGAGTTTCATATATTTTCAGAGAAAATCCACAATTGCTGAAACTATGGGCAATCATTCGAAATATTTTTTCTTTTATTTATGCAACAAATATGCAATAATTTCAAACAAATATTACAAAAAATAGACCTATTGAAAATCGTTTCTTTCAGCATCAAAATATTAATCACAGAATCCGAATTTCTTATAAACATTTTGGATTTGTAATCAAAGGATTAGTTAAAAAAGAAATCTCGTCATGTTTTTGACTTTGGTATACCGTGTGTTCGATAAAAAAACGCCCAACGCCATAACTCTGTTATTTATTGACCGATTTGAATGAACTACAAAAAATGTCAATGGCTGTTTAAATACTATAAAATGACGGTAATTATATATTTTTTTCAAAATCAACTTCATTGTCAAATGATAGTCAACTTTAAAAGTTTTAAATGGCAGCATATACTTTTCTAATTTTATAATATTAGACATTGTTTTTCTGAATCCAATTATGCCCGTTATGTTGGTTTTAAGTTAATATTTATGCCAGAAAAAGATAATATTAAATTTTGTTAACATGATTTTTTTGGTAATAAATGTAGTGTGTCTTGAAAAAAATTCAAATCGACAAATGTCATTTATTGTTTAAGTAATGTCAACCATTTGTTATTAGTGTGTTTCAGACATAATCATGAACAATAGCGAATTAACAGACATGTTGCAAATTTATTTTCTTTGAAATAGAAATCGAAGAGCTGCAGCACGGATTTATCATCTACGGTTTCCAGAGCGGCGATTACTAAATTTAGAAGGTTAGAAGGAAATTTAAGACGATATGGAGCCTTTAAAAAGCCGAAGAGAGTAGATCGACAAATTCGTGGACTTAATTTTTGAAAAATATAATTTTAAATTAAAGATTTATTTAAATTTTTTTCGACCAAAATATTAAACGAAAAACATCATATTGGGCATTATTGGATTTAGAAAAATAATGTCTAATGTAATAAAATTAAACCATTATAGGCAGCTATTTAAAAATTTTAAGTGGACTATTGAAAAAAATCAATTTTAATGCCATTTGTTGGTATTTAAACAGCCATTGACTTCGGTTTTTAGTTCATTCATATCGGTCAATAAATAACAAAGTTATGGCGTTGGGCGTTTTTTTATCGAACACCCGGTATATGATAAGTATTATTTATTTATGCGGCAATCACCATTGTACAATATAAAATAAAGAGTTGCTATTATTATCAAAGAAAAAACTATACGAATTACCCGAAATCCTAGTACATTAATTCTGTTTCTTACCTACGCAAAGTTACCCATCTTGGAAGGGACACTATCATAAATAAATTAGGGACAACCGTAAAATTTTGAATGAGCTGTTGTGGGTAACACACAGTGGGGTGCAATCTTTATCCGTGCCGAAGTGTAGTAGAATTGGGATGCTCGCAACAGAATATTTAAATAAATAACAAAATCACTGAATAAAACACTTACTATGTTTTTTACCACAATTTATTTGATGTATGTACAAATATTTCATATACATACATATCACGACTTAAGTTTCGACGTTTTACTGTCATTATCAAGTGAAACAATTAATGGAAGACGTTACATTTATATCGGTACGAAAATAGGGTGAGGGTAACAAAATGGTTTACAGTGAACAGTCGAACAGTGAAACTTAAGTCGTGATATGTATGTATATGAAATATTTGTACATACATCAAATAAATTGTGGTAAAAAACATAGTAAGTGTTTTATTCAGTGATTTTATAATGAATTACCACGTAGTAACGGTCACAACCATCACCATGATTAAATAAATAACAATTTAAAAGTTGACTCGTTAACGTGTGGGCTTGCAAATTTGCTAGATAGGTATGCATTCTTCGCGTCAAATTTTTATCTATATTGATCTACTTAACAATAATTGCGTTTTAACATGTCTTTGATGTCATTACCTTTTATTTTAACATATTTTTAACATGTAATTTTAATTGTAAGTTTTAATCATTTTAACTTGTGGTTTTTATTTCAATTTTATTTATTTATTTATTTATATTTGTACTCTCATGTATTTTAATGTGTTTACATTTTATTGATTTTGTAAATTATTGATATTTTATTTTTAAATATCTAGCATAAATAAAACTGTACTGTACTGTACTGTACTGATAGGCCAGTCAAATGCGATGCGCGTCACCAATATTTACAGTTCTTGCCCAACAGCTTTTCAACATTAGTAATACTTCTCAACGGAATTTCAGTAAGCCAATAACCAAAACAAATTTCTGTCATTAATAATAAGCAGGAACTTAAAATCAAACATATTTCGTTCTCGCGCGAAAATTAAATAACGGTTAATACCGGTAATGACTTATTTATAGTTATAAGTTATAACCGGTTGGTCTTTGTTATTTTATAAGTCGTACCTTCTACAAGAAAGTTCAGTACACCAATCAAATATGGTTTTTAAAGTTTCAATATGTTTCTGATATCAAATAAAAATATGATTTTAGTTTTGGACCAAAGTCATGGTTCTAACTTTACGAAGAGTATTCCCTGGAGATTTGGTCTCCTACTCCGCAATGATCGGATCCGACAAGATTCCCACGACGGCGGCGTTTCTTGCGATCTGCGCCCGACTTTTCGTGGTTATTTCACTTAGCAATTGGATCGTAATTTCGATTAATATATTGGTAAAAAATTATGGAGTCGTCGATTATAGCTGCATAAAACTGAATGGTAAATTATTTGCGAAGGGAAAATGTCAATTTATAAGACCAAATTAAAGAACAGTAGTACCGCTCTGACTGAAGATTAAATTAATCAATAATTATTATAAGGTGCTCTAATTTAAGTCTGAATGAACGGATAGCAACAGTTTCTTTACATCTACAGTAAAATTTAACCTTTCATTAGATGCGCCTTATAGTACCTGAGATATATGATCTTAAAGTCATCTGTGATACTTTTTCGACTGCCCAATGTGTCAAAACACTTGTCGGATTCGGACGGACGGCATGCATCGGGTAAAATTGCTTAACACAGTTGTAAACGAGTCAACGCACATTTACCGGTACGACATGGAACGGATAAATTTGCGTTGACTCGTTTACAACTGTGTTAAGCAATTTTAGCCGATGCGTGCCGTCCGTCCGATTCCGACAAGTGTGCTCGTAGCTTTAGACATTTCAAATTTGTATACTTTTTTTAGGTTTTACAGTTATATTTGCTGTTATACCCGACTTATTTCGACGCATCTACGGAAGCACTCTACTCCTAGTTATATACTACCTGGTGATATCATTCATTGGTTTCAATTCCGCTTTCTATAGCATCAATGGCCTTGTGGAAGCATTATTTGATAATTCGCCTAAGATGCTTCAATTCAAAAAGACGTTGTTGATCGTCACGGTTAACATGTGCTTCTTTGGATGTTTGTGCTCTTTAAATAATAGGTATGTCATTATCAACTTAATTTATAAACGTACTTAGCATTGTAGTTATTTGAGTAACAAGTCAGTAAAATGTATGCTGTTTATACTTGAGCCATTTACTTCGTTGTATATGTTAGATAATATATTAAAACACTATTACTTTGTAAAACATTTCAGCAATTAGTGGCGGCTGCTGATGTGAATCTTATTGTTAGTAAGGGCACAGTGGTAGAGGTGGTAATAAATATGGGTGCGACCAATTCATGCCTTGTCCTGATCAATCTCTTAACCTTCTTGAATATGTATTTATTTAATACTTCGATATCAGCAGTACTTGTCTAATGTAATGGAGCCAGGGGCGGCTCGTTATATATATATAGCCACGGAGCCATGGCACTACCTGTAGACTCAAGCTCAGCAAAAAATTTTAACTGATTTAAAAAAAAAAACTTTTTAAATGTTAAACAACACCTATAACGCCGCGTGGAAGTTCCACATTAATTTCAACAGGGTTAAAATTTTGACGGACCATTTCTGAATAATGTATTTTTACAAATTTCCAAAGAAAGCAATCGCAAGTTCACTATAACAAAAATGGTTGCACTAAAAAGAAAATGTTGATGACATTTTTCAAAATACAAGTAGGGATTGCACATTTATTTTAACAGATGGTTTAAACTTTGACTAATTCTGAATAATGCGTCTTTACAAATTTTCAAAGAAAATCATCGCAAGTTTACCACAACAAAAATGGTTTCACTACAAGGTAAATTTTGATCACCAAAAAGGCAATTTTTTCAGAAATTCACTTGAGAATTACACATTTCTTTCGACAGATGGTTGAAATATTGACAGACCAGTTTTGAATAATGTCCCTTTATAAATTTCTTTAAAAAATAATAATAAGTTTACCATAACAAAAATGGTTGCACTAAAAAAGCAAATTTTGATGACAAAAAAGCGGATTTTTTAGAAATTCACATGGCAATTCTACATATATATGTACATTATTTTTACTTTTATTTACTACATTATATATGCTCTTTTTGCCACCTCCCCTGACTTGTGTACACACTTTTGTTGTTTAGCACGAATAGAGATTATTATTATATTGCTACAGATGGTTGAAATTTTGACAAACTAATTCGGAATAATGTGTCTTTACAAATTCACAAAGAAAATAATCGCAAGTTTATCACAACAAAAATGGTTGCACTAAAAAGCAAATTTTGATGACCAATAAGGCGCATTTTTCAGAAATTCCACATTCATTGCAACAGATGGTTGAAATTTTGACAGACTAATTTTGAATAATATGTCTTTACAAATTTCTAAAGAAAATAATTTTCTTCTAAATTTTCGATTTTTATATTAAAATTTTCGAATTTTTGGCTCGCAATTTTGATAATTTTTTAATTTTGTATCCTATATTTTAGATTTTTTAACCTAAATGATTGCTTTTTATACGCAACTGTTTAATTTCTTGCCTATATTAAGTACAGTTTCTGATTTCTTGCCCTTCATTTTAGATTTTCTTAAATTATTATTTTTTATGGGCGAATTTTTTTTACTTTTTGGTTACTTTTTGACTACCGTTTTCGAGTTTCTGGTCGGCAACTAATTTTGAGCTAAAGAGTTATTTTAGGAGCTGAAAATTGCAAATTAATTTAGTTTTCCTTGATTTTTCAATTTCTTTGGTTTGCATTTTTTATTTTTAGACCAGCATTTTTTATTTTTTTGGCCTATATTGTAGATATTTTACCTATATTTTTCATTTTTTCGTTTCAAATTTTAGAGTTTTTGCCCGAAATATTCTTTATTTTGGTTAAACTTTTTGATTTTTTGTTTGTTGAAATTTTCGGATTTTTGGTCTTTTGGAAATTTGTCTAAATTTTCGATTTTTTGTGCTTATATTTTAGTTCTTTACCTTAATTAAGAGCTAATTCTGCAAGTGATTATTTTTTTACGATTTTTGAAAACATTGAGTGCAATTTCCGTTCCCTCCAGTGCAGTTTTGAGTCAATTGCTGTTGTTTTCAGTAGCAATATTGCAATTATTTTTACAAGTAATGAAAAATACAATCTTTCTGCATAGTTTTAGTAATTTTGGAGCTAATTCTGCAAGTGAATAATTTTTTACAATTTTTAAAAACATTGATTGCAAATTTCCTTCACTACAGAGCAAATTTTGAGTTAATTCTCTTGTTTTCTGCAGGAGCATGTAATTGTAAGTTTATTTGAAGCGAAACCTTCAAGTAATATTTTTTTTAATTTTTCAAATCGTCGAGTGCAAATTTCCTTTGCTACAGAGCAAATTTTAAGTTTTTTCTGGAGCTAATCACCCTGAGTGATTATGGCAATTTTCGTACTTGAATTTCCAATCTTCTTATTTTCATTTTTTATCGTTAAGCCCGGATTTTGATATTTTGGTCTAAATTTTTAATCTTTTAGCCTTATTTTTTTTCTTAATTTTCGATTTGTTTGTTAAAATTTTTTAGTCCGCAATTTTGATTTTTAGGATCGAAGTTTTGGTCGAAGTTTTGAATTTTTTATCCTATATTTTTGTTTATGTTTTTTTAATTTTTTTGCCGACATTTTCAAGTTTTTTCGATGGTTTTTGATTTCTTGCCCTTGATTTTAGATTTTTTAACTTGAATTATTATTTTTTATAGGCGATTTTTTTTACTTTTTGGTTACTTTTTGGCCAAAATCGATTAAATTTAATTTTTTTTCAAAACACTATTTGTCCATACAATTTTGTTGTGGGACTTCCAGGAACTGAGGTTTTCGAGTTTCTGGTCGGCAACTTATTTTGAGCTAAAGAGTTATTTTGGGGGCTGAAAATGGCGAATGAATTTCGTTTTCGTTGATTTTTCAATTTTTTGGTTTGAATTTTTTATTTTTAGACCAGCTTTTTTGATTTTTTGGCCTATATTTTAGATCCATGGCCTGTATTTTTCATTTCTTCGTTCCAATTTTGTTTTGATATTTTGTTGATATTTTCTGTATTTTTTTAACCCCGAATTTTCGAAATTTGTCTTTTGGGCGTATATTTTAGTTTTTTACTTCAATTAAGAGCGTATTTTTGATTGGTCTATACTTTAGATTTTTAACGTGAGTGATTGATTTTGATGTGCAAATTTTTTATTTTTTTGCCGGTATTTAATTTGTATAATTTGTCATTTCCATCTTTTATATTTTTAACGTTTCAAACGCCAGTATCATCCGATCTAATAAATTGTGAAAGTGGCTCTACCATCGACATGTTCCACGAGCCGCCACTAAATGGAGCATTTACAATGTTTTTACTTTGTCGGTACAAAGTACGAGAAACTTTTTTTTACGTCCGTTATAATATTCACAGTTTTTTTTTTTCATTCATTTGCGTTCATAAAATATATGATCGATAAAGCCTTCAAAAAGCGTAAAAAGTGAAATAACGGTTAATTTTTTTCACGCTTTTGAGCGAAAAAAAGTGACTTAGCGGTTAATTTTTTAACGCAACTATAAAATTGTTTGCGCAAAGTGTGTCATGAATGCTTCGCTCATGTTAGGGCTGGTTTCACCAACACCGATTAAAACATTATTCAACGAAAAAAAATTGACAAATTTCGTAATATCTTTTCATTGATTAAATCGACACGAAAGTTAATCATGGATTTTTCCTCAGTTAAAATTTATTCAGAGTTTTCTAATCTCAAATTAAACGCATTTTAAACCAACATACGTAAAGTTCAAGTTAAATATATCGAATCAACGATGTATAACGATTAATTAAGGTTTTATCCAATTTATTTGAAGTTATGTAGAAAATATTTTTTATATGAAACTCTCTGGTTTTTTTTCTGGCAACTTTTTCGCGGATTGATATGAAATGTAAGATTTTTCGGACTGCTTTTAGGCCGTGAAATATGACTTTTGCGGACTAGGCTTTAAAAATGCTTATTTATGCCTAGGCTGTAAAAGTAATGAGCCAATCAAGTGAGACGACGTCATGTTATTTCGCCAATCAGATGAAACGCCGCGTCGACCAATAGAAGCCGCCCGGAAATTTGTTTGACATTACAATGTATTTTTCGCTTAATTGAGAGTTGCCTTCGAATTTCTCCGAAGTTTTAATAACACCGCGTGTGATTTCCCCGTCCTCATGCGAGTCCCTAACTTATCCACGCACAAAAATCGAGTCGCCGAACGGTGGCGAAATTTGCTTGCCGTGACCGGCTCCTGATGGCCCGGCAGTTGACGTTTAAACGTCACAGTAGAACGAGAGACTCCTTCAGATGTTGCCTGTGATAGAAGCCCAAGAACGGCTTTTGCGAAGTATTAACAACCCCGCGTAAGTTTTCTCCGAGCACCGTGTGTTTACCTAACTTTCCTACGTAATTGAACCCGAGCAACAATCGGAAAAATGATCGAAAAGGATTTGGAGGTTACGTATTATGTAAGTTTCATTTCAATTTAATCATTGAACAATAATAATATGAACATAATGACTTTAATATTTTTAATCGTAAAGAAATGTGTGTGATACCAAGAAAGTTCCTGAATTCCCGAATCAAAATGTATCACAAAGTAATAGCTTCCACCATAAACTATATGTAAAAAAATGTATTGAAGAGTTTTGTTATCGGCGCTTAGGTTATCTACGCGTCTTAACAAATGCCGACGCCGCAAGATCCGACCGCCCCACAGTGGTTCAGAATTCGAAAAAGCCGGACAAAAGTCTAAATCTTGTTAAATTTTGACATAAATGGGTACTAATCATACATGATAAAATTATTATTGTCCGCACTGGATACTTATTTTAGAATAACTATGATCTCAGCTCTCTGATAATTATTTTATAATTTAGTCAGGGTGTGTAGAAGACCTTCTTTATACAATAAAATGGTATAGATTTCGAGTAAATTTTGAAAATTTTAAGTCGGTAGCAGTTGTTTTAATATTTTTTTGGCAGCACTGAAATAATGCGCAATCTCACTATTAAAATTACCTCAGTTCTCGGGTGATTATTTTGAAATTTAGTAAAGATGTGTTTGAGATTATTTTTAAACCACAAAGAAGAATCAATTTTTAGTAAATATTGAAAATTTCAAGTTTGTATCATTTGTTTTTACATTTATTTGGCTACATTAGAGAAATTGGCAACTTCCGTATAACAATTTACTCGGTTATCACATGATTATTTCCAAAGTTAGTAAAGGGACTTGTTAGATTTTACTTAAATCATAAAGCAGAATCAATTTTGAGCAAATTTCAAGGTTGTCACAATTGTTTTTACATTTATTTAGTCTCACTGAAGAAATTCGCAACTTTAACAACAATGTAATGATTATTTTCAAAATTAGTGAAAAATGTCCGTTCTTATTTACACCTATTACCATGGTTACGTAGAGAATAAACGTGTCATAAAAATTACGATTATTTCTATGCACTTGTATAAATTGTAATTTGAATTTTCTATAAATTAAAACTTGATAATAAAAAAATTGTGATGTGGCCATCATGTTACTTTCTCCGACTTGATGGTATCATAGCCATTTATATTTACGTTTTCATTGTTTATTTTCAATTGAAATCATATTTTAAATGTACATCGAGCGTTGCGTAAATTCGGATGAAACTGATGTTTAAAACGTCAAAATTATGAAGGATGGAAAAATTATACTTCAAATTCAAAAACTCGGTTTACTCAAAAACTAACGAGATTTCGGAAAAAAACTTGTTCCTTAGAAGTTTTCATTTTGGCATTCTCTACAATTATTATTCACATAAATTTGCTGTAACTATTATCGTTTCATAATTATAAACCAAAAATTAAAGAAAAATTAATACATTTTTTTCTCGAATAGCAATGATTTTATGAAAAATATTTTCAAGCAAAAGATGTTCATTTCTTTGTTGTCTTTAAATGTTTTTGTGATATTTTTCATATTTAAGAAAATATTGGCAAAAACAAAAAACAGTTAAGGTAAACACCCATTTCCGGTGTACGAAATTTTACCAAAAGCTTTTCAGTTCTTCGGATTATCAAATAAGACGTATGTTCAAAGTTTTATATCAATTGCTCTATTAGTTTTTGAGATACAGCGCACACAGCAGAGACACACACATTTTTTATTCCAGAAATTGTTGAAGTGGCATCTAGGGACCCGAAAAGGGATATTTCCGTAAAAAAAAGTGTGTCTACACACACACAGACACACCATCACACACACAGACACAATTTTTTTTTTTTCAGAAATTGTTGAAATGGTATCTAGGGACCCCAAAACGCATATTTCCGTAAAAAAAATTTGAAAAAAAAATCACGATCACAATACTTTCTCGTACTTCGTAACGGAGAAAGTAAAAATAATGTACCAAATAATCACCATGGCCGAAAAATGATTTTTGGCCCTCGGCTTCGAGTCGGTGAGCACTTTCTACCCTCGGGCCAAAACCATAACTATAACTTATACTATACAGGGTGTGTACAAATTACCGGAAACTATTGTGATCGTAAAAAAAATCTTTTTGCGGAAATATCCATTCCATTTCGTCGATTTCGACAATTTTTGTAAAAAAACTGATTTTTTACTTTATCCGTACAAACTACGGGAAAGTGTTCTGATTGTAAAAAATTTTTTTTTTGCGAAAATATCCATTTCGTCGATTTCGACAATTTTTGTTAAAAAAATGTGTGTCTGCCTTTGTGTCTGTCTGTCTGTTATATTGATTTTTACTTCCTCCGTACAAACTACGGGAAAATATTGTGATCTTAAAAAAATTCCATTTTTTTTTGCGGAACAGCCGTTTCGTTGATTCCGACAATTTTTGTGAAAAAGAAAATGTCTGTGTGTCCGCCTTTGTGTCTGTCTGTCACATTTATTTTTTATTTTCTCCTTAAAAACTAAGGGAAAGTATTAGGATCGTAACAAACTTCCAAATATTTTTTTTCCGGAAATATCGATTTCGTTGATTCCGACAATTTTTGTCAAAAAAATGTGTGTGTGTGTGTGTGTTTGCCTTTGTGTCTGTCTGTCATATTTATTTTCACTTTCTCCTTACAAACTAAAGGAAAATATTGTGATTGTAAAAAATTTCCAATTTTTTTTTTGCGAAAATATCCATTTCGTCGATTCCGATAATTTTTGTAAAAAAAATATGTATCTGCCTTTGTATCTGTCTGTCTGCCATATTTATTTTTACTTTTTCCATACTAACTACCGGAAACTATTGTGAGCGTAAAAAAAATCTTTTTTTTTTGTGGCAAAATGCATTTCCGTCGATTCCGACAATTTTTGTAAAAACATGTTTGTCTGTGTGTCTGCCTGTCTGCCATATCAATTGCTACTTTCTCCGTGCAAACTACGAGAAAGTATGGTGATCGAAAAGAATTTCCAAACATTTTTTTTTGCGGAAATATCCATTCCATCGATTCCGACAATTTTTGTTAAAAAAAGTCCGTGTGAGTGTCTGCCTTTGTATCTATCCATCTGTCATTTTTATGTTTTACTTTCTCCGTACAAACTTCTTTGAAATTCCTCATTTGTTCTTTTTTCACTAATTTGACTTCTAAAATGAACAGGGATAGATAATATAAAAAAATTAACATTGAAAATCCTATGTTCCGTTTTTGTTCATCTACACCCTGTATACATATACACATCATAAATACAAGATATTCAATAAAATATAAAGTCGAATTTTTCAACTATATTACACATCAGCAATAAAAATAATCCCACACTGAGGAATGCAAGTGAATGCAGCTAATTGTTGTTTATCACGTTAAAGGACACTATAATATATATTTTTATTGTTATAGGAACACAGGCATACCCAGGCAAAAAAATATTTCCATGAATGTTTCAAATGTATCTATCTATTTTTAACGCAAATTCCTATAATTGCTAACAAACATTTTGTTTGCATATTAAATGTAATAGCCATTAATTTACCTTCAGGAAGATCCATAATAACAAGGAACAAAATCCCAGCACATAAAGATTATTATCTATAGTGAAAAACCGACGCCAAACTTTCACCTCGTCTGAACGTCTCCCACGTGTCTAACAAAGTAACAAGTTTGAACGCGGATTACGAGGCATTTTGTAGTAGACACAATCATATTCATCCATTGTGGCATCCCCCTGGACACGACTATATTGTACTAAACTCAAAATATTGACTTTCATTTTTTGACTTTTGGCGAGCTTTTTCGAATTCTGAACCACTGTGCGCCCCGTCCACGAACGGCAAACATGGACAACCGCCACCACCACCACGATTATGGACCCGCGAGCCAGGCGCGATTGACCGTTTCTACGACCAAAATTAAACGTAGTGTTAATGCCCCGCGAAAAGACGCAACAAAAACAGTTTCATGTTAAGTGACCCGATGAACGCTCTAGTGCGTCATGAACAGTGACCCGACCACTCGAACAATCCACCTCCGCCTGACGACAAGCAGGCACCACCACGGTACATGTCGTGGCGCTGCCCCGACCAGCTGTGTGCACTCTTGGAAAACGGTTCCAACACACCAAGGCGTCGAAACCAGAGCCGACTACAACCCCAGCCCAGACGAACCACCTAACCCACCCGCCTGGATGCGGGAACACATGCAGTGGCGCTCAGCAAACACGATTGACAACAGCAACGTCTACCAGACTATCTCCAGCTCCAGCCTCCCAAAGGACTGGAGAGACAGAGCGCACGTCTTGGTTCCCGCCGTGCCAGTATACACCAGGATGTCAGCTCATCCCCGGCCGGCCAGACGTGACTGCTCCGAGAATGCGGCCACCCCAGGCATCTAGTGCCGAGATCCGGTGTGGGATGTCCGAATCTCCTTACACCTCACCCTCGGAAGGATCTCCAAGGACCAGTGTCCCGGCCAGTATCCTAGGGCCCAGGCATCCAGCGATGCCGAGATCCGGTGTCGAGATGATTGAATCCCCTCGCACCACATTTGCGGAAGGATCGCCACAAGGAGCAGTGTCCTGACCAGCGTAGAGAGCAGCCAATGCTGCCTCCCGTAGACGCCCAACAGCAGTTCCCAGTGGAACTTGGATCCGGTGTAGGATGCCCGAATCTCCCTCACACCTAAACTTTGGAAAGATCCACCCCAGTAATGACATACCCACGATGACGACTTCAACTGGCAGCCATCATTTGTACATACTTTCTACGCTCTTCAAAATTCTCTCGTTTTCCGGGGCCGTTTGTTATCGGCGCTTAGTTTATCTACGCGTCTTAGCAAATGCGTAATTATCTTAATTTGCATTTTATGAGCTAACCATTGCTCCCTTTCAATATTAATATAAATTCCACATTATTAAAATTTCCAGACGAGATAATTTTAGAAGAAGTACAGCTGCCAGTAACAATACAATGAAGATAAGACCGTTTTCGCAGAACAATTAGTGAAAATGTGTAGCTGCCAGGAAAACACAATGGGCTGTCGATCCGTCTCCCGATGCCTACGTGACAAAATCGGTTCGAACCCAAATTGTTCTTGAAAGAGCAATGTGCCGGTTGGAACACGTGCGCCGACCTCGACGCTGCTTTAACAACTCTATTATAGATATATTCAATAAATTGGCGCCATTCTAAACTGTAAAAGTTACCAAACGTACACCTCCTTGGTTAACAGATAACATTAAATTATTAATATCTCTTAGGAACAAAGCGAGGAGTAAATTTCAGAAGACTAAGCTTCCATCTGATTGGGACTATTATAAATGTCTTCGCAACTTCACCAATGTTACTATTAAGAATGAAAAAAAGGCATATATACAGTGGAAAATAAATAGATCAGATCCTAAAAACATGTGGAAAGAACTAAAATATCTAAATATTGCGACAAATTCTAAAAAGTCCATCCACATTCCATCTGAATAAGGAAACGCGAATGAGGTAAATGACTATTTCGTTGATTCTATCCCAAAAGTAAATGTTCATTATAACAACTTAATACATAAATACAACAATACTACAAAATGTATTTTTCCCACTCGCTTTGTCTTTAAATTGGTAAATATAGATGAAATTAATAAAATTATCAATAATATTAAAACAACAGCATGTGGCCAGGATGGTTTGGATATTAAAGTAATACGATTATGTACACCCTATATACTTCCCTTTATTACCAATATAGTTGTCTACTCGATTCTGTCTTTCCAGATGAGTGGAAAAAAGCTATAATTACACCTTTGCCTAAAATCCAAAATCCTACACAACTTAATCATCTTTGGCCGATAAGTATATTACCCATACTTTCGAAGATTTTAGAAATAATCATGAACAGGCAAATTAAAGGCCATTTATCGAAATTCAATATTCTTCCCCTTCATCAATCTGGGTTTAGAGAAGGTTTTAGTTGTACCATGGCACTTTTAAAAGTCACTGACGATATTCTTAAAGAATCTGATGCAGGCAAAATGACTGCATTGATTCTTTTAGATTATAGTAAAGCGTTCGATACACTGAATCATGAAGTTTTGTTATCTGTTCTTAAATATATTGGGTTCGAAAAATCAGCAGTAGATCTAATAAAACATTATTTAACAGGTCGGTGTCAAGCAGTAAAATTAGATACTGGCATATCTGATTTTAAATATTTATTAACAGTGGTTCCTCAGGGATCTATTTTAGGACCTGTTTTATTTACTATATATACTTCTAATATTACAAATAATTTATTGCATTGCAAATATCATATGTATGCTGATGATACACAAATATACATATCTTTTTCTCCACAATTTTACCATGATGCGTTATTAAAATTAAATTGTGATCTTGCAACAATATATGAAGAGTCTATTTCTCATGGTCTTATCTTAAATCCGTCTAAGTCGACATATCTTCTGTTTGGGCCAAGAAGAAAATGCATACAATTGGAAAAAATTTTAAGCCATCAATAAATAATGAAATTATAGCTTTTCAGACCAAGGCTAAAAACTTAGGAGTCATAATAGACAATTCATTTCGATACTATGACTTTATGTCGAAATGTATTAGTATTGTTCTCAGTAATCTTAGGCTGATATACCATAATAAAATGTTCTTAAACCAAAAAACGAAAATTTTACTTTGTGAATCAACAGTTTTGTCACAATTTACGTATTGTAGTCCGTTAGTTCATCCATGTTTGGATCAAAAAACCAGGCTGCGTGTTCAGCGAATTCAAAATTCAAGCTTAAGAATTATTTTTGGTGTGCCGAAGTATAAAAGAATTAGCCATAAACTTATTGATCTAAAGTGGTTAAACATGGATAACCGCCGCATATTGCAAAGTTATTGTTTGTTTTACAATGTTCTTAAATACAAAACACCTGCCTACCTCTATGAAAAATTCTCCTATAGAGGTGATGTTCATAATGTTAATATCAGACACAGAGGTCGCTTATCACCACCGCATCATAAAACATCCTTATTTGAAAGATCATTTCATTATACGATAGTTAATTTTATTAACAAACTTTACATTTCCTGCAAAGATGTACCCTCTAAAGCCAAATTTAAGAAATATATTTTTACAGTTTTATATAAAAAGCAATGTACCGCATAATTCCTTTTTTCTATTTTTATATATAAAGTGGAAAAAACTCAATAACACTCTTGTATACTCCTTTTCATTTACTTGTATTACTGTTAATGTTTTTTTTACACTCTAGTTTTAGTTTTAGGTGTAATGGTAGAACAGTGTGTGCCTTGGCACACAACTGAATTACACCTTATTTTTTTTTCTTCCCTGAACAGAATATTGCGTGTATCTGGTGTATTTGATAATTGAATATGTATGTTGATTTATTCTGTGTATGAGAAAAAAAAAATAAAAATTATTATTATTATTATTATTTAAAAAAAACCGCGGATGTCCAATTATGAGTCATGCGATGAAATTGTTTTGGATCCTGGAAAAAAATTTTGAATTTACTTTTATTTTTTGAAATATTGGACATCGCTATTAATTTGATACCCGAACGTTCTGAACTGTATTTCATTCTGCAAAGTCCGTATTTCTAAGAAAATGTTTTTAAATTTAGATATTAAATTACAGGTAACCGATAACGGAAAATTGGGCAGAGATTTAGATGGATTGGAACTCTTAAAAGAATTGTTACTTTCTAATCATTCCCAATCAAAACCATTAGAAATTTTAAATTATTTAATTAGCCAAGACTTAGTTCCTTGTTTTCCAAATTTCAGTATTAGTCTAAAAATATATTTAATAATACCGATAACTGTGACTTCCGGCAAAAGGAGTTTTTCTAATTTGAAATTAACTAAAAATTATTTACTGTCAACTATATCAAAAGAGCGATTTGCTAATTTAGCCATAATTTCTATTAAAGATGGGATCGGTGAAAGAGAAATTGATGAATTTGCATCACAAAAAAAAACGCGAAAAGTATTGTTTTAGAATTTAGATCAACGCTGAGTAGCGTTTGAATAGTCGGTGTTCTAAAGGTTTGATCATAATCTATTCCTCTTCTTTGCAAAAGACCTTTGATCACCAATAATCTGGCCTTAAATTTGCCGATCGATCCATTGGCGTTTGTTTTTACTTTATGGCATCGTTGCTGGTGACTGGTTCCTCGAAGGTCCTCGAGGTGAGCATCACATAATCCTGGAATTTCCACTCGGTTACGTAGTTTTCGCGTAGTCTCGCCACCATAATATTCTTTATTGGCTTCCGGCATTTCTAAAATTATCCATCTCTGTCATCCGGTTCCCAGAATTCTATTTCTTTGACTTTTTCAATCCGGGATTTGCTGTCGTTCAGGTCAGTGGGATTCATTACTTCCTGGGCAATAATAACCCCCTTTTCCACCAATTTTTCTTCGAAGATGACATCCTAGGATCTGTAAAGCTTGTTGTCCTCTTCACTGTAGATCTTGTATCCGTCGTCGTTATCATAGCAGTTATCATGGCCGATGAGGATTCCTTATTCGTCCTCGATATGAATATACATGAATTCAGCAATTTGAACCAATGTTTCAAACATAGTTTCCTACCATACCACAAGTCGAATGATGATGTTCCTGGGACGTGGGTAGGCCCTATCTTGTTAAGGATGTAGGAAGGCACTTACCTGAAATGATACGAACAGGTGTATCATTTCAGCCCAAAGTGAGCGACAAATGTTTCCATGCGCATGCATCATTGCTCTAGCAGTTTGTCTCTCACGATTTTCCCTCTCACTGGACTCGTTTTGTTCCGGAGTGTAGGGCATTATAAGACGTTGAACTTTCGTGTGTAGACTCTTGTGTAGACTGGACCTGATCTGGGTGTTACCGAACTCCTTGCCATTATTACTCGGCAGCTCCCAACTGCTAGGAACTGGCTCCGTTTTTCACCTTCTTCTAATTTTTTTCGCAGAAAATAAACTTTTCTGAATTGTGTGCAATTGTCCTTGAAAAGCACAAAATATCGATATCCAGACCTATTCTTGACATCCGGACACGGCCGTGTGAATTCGCTCTCTCGGTTTCGTCATTCTAGACCTCGTGTCGAAAGGTAGGCTATGAGATTTATCATAAATGCAATCTTCACACAGTTCACTATGCATTTCTACAATCATGTCAAGCTCCCTGCTCAGTAGCGCTTGTTCTGATGTCCGAATCATTCATGACACAACTCTAATAGGTTTCCCTTAATCACTGCATTGACCTCATTTGATAGGGTTCAAAATTCCTCCATGATGAGCTCCTACCAGTTGTTAACTAGGAAGTTATAGACTTCAGCTGATGAGATGAACTCGCTGTCCGAGTACTTATTCTGGACTGCAAGCACAGAGAACAGATTTCTCTTGATTCAGGGCGCACACCAAACTTGAGTCAATGTAATTTTGTACCATTTCTACCCCAACTTCTTTGGCTTCGATTTTCTCACCATTTGCTATGGTCACTGTGTATTCAGTTGAAAAAGACTAAAACGTTCTTAAGCAAATTTGATCATTTATTGTCGTGCCATTGCCATTAATGCATCTCGACGGCTCAGTATGTGTTTCAGTTGAGTTAACAGTGACGAGTATCGTATTTGTGTCGGACTCCAGAGGTCGGCCATCTGGAATTCATTTCCTGCACACTTTAACCAATATGATTGGGCTTCCTGCAGTAGTTGCACATTAGTTGTTTTTTTCGTTTTCTTCGCATCGACTGAATTTCGTTGTTGTGATGACTTTTTGAATGATTGCGGTCGGGAGCTTCCTGCTTGCTGAATCCAGCGCCCTTGGTCCGTAAGGCCCATTTATACGGACATAGTTGATTGATTAAACTATCAACCGTTCTATCACTTTTTGTCCTCAGCATCCAGATGGATTTAAAAGAAAAATACTCCACTGGGACTGGCAGTCTAGGATTACTTGCAGATTCTTTAGTAATTTCTTCTTTCAATTCAGACCAAACATATTTCAAATTTGAAACATCTGTATATGTTTCGACTTTTTCTTCTTTACAAATATATTACTGCTAAATTTAATTTTTGTTAATTAATGTCTTAAATAATGTTACATTTCCCTGTAATTGGATCTGTTGGGAAATAAATAGTTATTATTATTATAACAGGGGATTTTTAAATTTTTCGAATTGAAAAATAAAAGCCTCCCTCTCTAAGAAATGTTTTACTGCACCTGAGGTGGCGACCAACTCATCACTTACACGTGGGCGGCCATGGGTCTAGGATCGGCCCCGGTTTCTCCTGAACAATCCGTGAAAAAACTATGTGTTTAACGCGGCAATAAAACAGATTTCCTGACTTGGCTGGATTCACAGTCTCGCTAGCAAGCTTTATTGCCTTGTTAAACAAATAACTATTTTTTCACTTGTAGGTAGGTCCGCGCCAAGCCTTTCAGGCGCCCCCGGGCAAGTCACTCTTATACCCCCCCCCCCCCCCCCGTTGATTGAAAAGTATATATTGTTAATTTTAAAAAAATTTGCATTTGTAAATATTGAGTAATTTTTACGAGGATTTTATTACCAAAAAATAACCACTGGACATTTGAAGAAATATTTTTTGGCTAAATATTTTAAAGTGCAATAATAATTACAAAAAAAATAAAAAAGGTACAATAAAATTATACATTCAAATATAATATAATATAATAAAATTTATGATACGCAGATATAAAAAAAAAATTAATAAGTAAGAGTAACTTTTCGCGCCTTATTTCTAGCAAATTGCCTTATCAACTCTTGCATATCTAAGGTAATTAATAAATCTGATTCAATAGAAATGATAGCCAAATTTTGAAGACGTTCTCTTGATCTTAGATAGTTTTTAATAAGTTTCAGTTCGATCATTCCGCAGTAGCTACAGAAACAGGCATAGTTAACAAAATGCGTAGTGATATAGTAGTGGGCCAAAATTTTGTAAAAACTGTAATTTTTGCAATAATTCAAGACCATTTATATCGCGTTCATTTTTTTCTTTGTCTATTAAAATATTTTCTAATTCGCTGCATAATTTCAACTGCTCACTTTCTGAGTACTGAGAAAATGTCGTACAAAAAATTAAAATTATTTCAATAAGTTAATAATAATTGAAACCTTTCTTGTACAGATTGTCTGGTCACATCTAATACACTATTGAAGCAGTTAACTTTAAATTTTAGTTCTTCGCTCGCAATTGTTTCGTCATCATGTTCATAACTGAACTGCTTTTTAATTTGTCTTGCTCTTAAGGAACCACTATTATCGAACTTTGCTTCAACATCTAATAGAGAAGTGACTTCCTTCCATTTTTTGAAAACATGGCGTCGAGTCAGTCAGATGTGCGTGCGAATGCTCCTACTGCAAAGTGCAAATGGTGCCGTAATATACCCCAAACTGGTCTGAAGTGTGTGAAATGTGGAGTGACTATGCACCCGGGTTGCATTAAATATCTCAAAAATGTAGTTCGAATCAACAAGGAGTCAATAATCTGCTGTTCAGATCCACAAATGACGGCGACCGTGAAAATGAAGATGACCTCGACACATCGTTCGCAAGTGGAGAGACCGCTATAGAAGTGAATACTGAGACCGAGGTGAAATATTTAAAATATTTGTTAAAATCCAAGGACATGATCATTCAAAACCTTCAAAATAATGTTAGTTTCCTTCAAGAACAAATAAAATCCCTTAATCAGCTGACGATAATTCAGGGCACAACAATACAGTCCTCAATAGCCCCAAAAGAGGTCACCACTACCGCCTCCAAAAACAAAATAATGCAAGCGAAGGCGACCAAAGAGATAAAACCTCGGCAGACAGACCCGCAAAAAATCTGTCTCAAGAAATCACCAAAAAGGCCATTAAAAATAACGCAGCTGCAGAAATAAATAGTTCAACGAACCACAACAGAAACACAATATTAGAACAAGATATCCCAATGACCACCAATCAACTGGCAGAAATATCACTTACGCAACCAAATACTGACAACTCTGTAAATGGAAAGAGGCACGATGAGATAGTTTATCAACCCCAAAAGAAAAAAATGGTACCATATTGGTAAATACAAAATAGATTACACAAGGGAGAAATTTATTACAGCACTTGAAGCAAAATCCCCAAATATCCAGTTCAAAGTGGAAACGCTAGAGTACGAAGACAGGAACACTTCTGAGAAATACAAATGCTTTAAGGTCGGCGTGCCCGAGGAATCTGCGCACACATTTGCAGAGTCAAACTTTTGGCCAGAAGGCATTACTGCAAGTGAATTCAAGTTTTTTCGGAAGTCTGCCTACAGAGAAAGATCCCAATCCCACAGAAACAAGTAAGAATTTAAAACGCAACAACAATAACAATGATCGTAACCTAGTAAAAATCTTACATCAAAATATACGAAGTATTTATAATAAAACAGAAATACTATCTGTCGCGTTAAATAACGATAAACCAAATATCATTTGCCTAACAGAAACCTGGTGCAAGAAAAATAACCTAAAATTTGTCCACCTAAACAGATATCGATTAATCTCTAATTTCACCCGAGCTCATCGGGAGCATGGCGGGTGCATGATTTTCGTCGATGAAAAAAACAATTATCATAAAATAATAAACATAAACACTGCCCAATATTGTGTGGAAATGGATATAGAATGTGCAGGATGTACAATAAAAGCTAATAATGATAAAACTGCAGTTGTATGTGTTTATCGTCCACCCTCAGGTAATCTCAATATTTTTTCTGACAGACTTATTGGTAAATCTAAAGACAACGCACTCTAACCTTATATTATGCGGAGACCTTAATATAGACTATATGACAAATTCGGCGGCAAAACAGCAACTTAATGATCTTTTTAAGTCATTCAAATTCAACAACAAATTGAATGAGCCAACAAGGAGTCAGTCGACTGGTAATTCTTACTCATCGACACAGATCGACTATATTGTAACAACTATCCCCGAGAATAACTGGTCATGCAATAACCTTAATCTAAATATATCTGATCATCAAGCGCAACTAGCCAGCGTACAACTTGATCCAGAAAACACCAATAAATATATACCCAAACGTACTTTTCACAGGCAAATGAAGGATAGCAATATCTGGGAGCTCAAAAGCTACTTAAACAAAATAGACTGGCAATATATCAAAAATGACGATGTAAATACAAGCTTTGAGCTATTCCTTAATGAATTTCTATACTACTATAACCTTGCATGCCCTACTAAAATGAAAAAAAAGAATAAAAATAAAAACAATTCGACATGGATAAACGAGGCCGTAAGAATGTCATGTATTGTATTGTATTGTATTTATAACTTTATTACTATAATTTAACTACATGACAAATTACAACCATATAGCAACAAAAAGTAATGCGTCAGAAAAAAAAGAAAACAAATTCATATGAAATATTCACACTAAGTACTATTTAGATATTCTGCCATATCATATGGCTCCGATTCGCAAAGATACTCATAGAGTCTGTTTTTGAAAAATTTCATGTCCCTGGTCTGCTTAAGATGGGCAGGTAAAGAGTTCCATAGTTTCATTGAGCTGTAATATGTGCTTTTTTCACTAACATTCAGTCTGTGTATAGGCAACGCATACTGTTCATGATTTCTCGTACTGTATTTATGATTCTGTTTGCATTTTGTAAACATGTCTGTATTTTTGAAATGAAAAGTAAGTGTTTCATATACATAGAGTGCAGTAAATGTTAGAATGTTTAGATTTTTAAACATACCACGACATGATGCTCTATATCCTAAATTTAGAATTAATCGAATTGCCTGTTTCTGACACAAAAATAGTTTATTACAGCTTACACTATTTCCATAGAATATAATGCCATATCTCATTATACTTTCAAAATTTGAATAGTAAATCAGTAGTAAAATACTTTTGTCAGCAATCTTTTGCATGGATCTTATCATGTAACAAGCCGTGTTTAATTTATTTACAGTATTATTTATATGTTGTTTCCAGTTTAGTTCATTATCCACCGTTATACCTAATAATTTTACATATTGTTTTATTTCAATTTCACCCTCTTCTAGAATTATCATAGACGGAATATCTAAAACAGCATTTTTCGTCTTGAATAACATAGCGTTTGTTTTTTTACCATTCAGTATAAATTTATTTTGCAAAAACCACATGTGCAGTGTTTTGTAAGATTGACTGCCTTTAGATATTACATCTTGTACATTGTTACTACTCACTAAAATTGTGGTATCATCCGCATAACCTTCTAACAGACATTCGTTTTGATTTACAGTGCTAAATAAATCATTAATATAAATGATAAACAGTAACGGACCCAAAATACTTCCCTGGGGCACCCCTGTGCTTAAATTTAAGAGTTCTGATTTATATGATCCAATCTTAACCAATTGGTAGCGATCCGCTAGATAAGATTCGATTAGGTCATATCCAACGCCTCTCACACCGTACCTATACAGTTTCTTTAGTAGTATGGAATGATCAATACTATCAAACGCTTTGGTTAAATCTAGATATATTGCCAAAGGTATTTCTTTATTTTCCAAACATTGAGTAATATGAGTTACGAACTGAAATAATGCAGTATTGATTCCTTTTGCCGGCATGAAACCATGTTGCATTGGGTGAAAAAGATCACAATCGCGAAAGAAAGTCAATATTCTGTTGCTCAGAATTTTTTCAAACACTTTTGAGAAAACACTTAACAAACTTATGGGGCGATAATTGCCAAAATCATTTGCGTCACCTTTTTTATACACCGGCACCACAGTTGCAATTTTTAGATGCCTCGGAAAGACTCCAGAGGACAGACATAAGTTTATTAAGTGGGTCAAAGGTTCAATTAGTTCCTCAATAATTTGTTTTAAAACTCTGGGGCTAATTTCATCGTGTCCGGTACTGTTTTTATTTTTAAGATTAGCTACGATATTATAAACTTCTGCGCAGGATGCTGGACGGAGGTATATACTTCTAAGATTCAGTGGAATATTTTCCAGATTATTTTCACAGTGGCATATGTTTTGCAACAAATCGCGGATTGACTCTACAAAATAACAATTTAATTCATTTGTAAGTTTTTGGTGATTTACATCAGGCAAAGTTTCATTTCTTGTGTTCTTATTACCTACTGAGTTTTTAATTATGTTCCATGCGGTTTTATTTATGTTATCGCTATTTACAATTTTGTATGCAATTTCATTTTTTTTGTGTTGTTGAAGCAGTTTATTGTACTTGTTATTTTGGATTTTGAAAGCTTCCTTGAACTCAGGGTTTACTTTTGAAGCAACTGATAAAATATCTAAATTATCCTTACATTCTTTCAGTACCGGAGAATTTAAGATGTTTCGATGTTTAAACTTGGCGTGCACCTTTTTGTAGGGAAAGCATGTATTAAACATCTCGCATACAATACCTATAAACTTTTCCCAGGCATCATCTAAATGATTTAGAGTATATACCTCTATCCAGTCAATATCATTTAAAATACTTTTAAGGTTTTCCATATTTTTTGGGTTGTATATGCGAATAAACCTATATTTACTTACATGGTCCAAGTCGCAAGAAAATGATATTTTTTGGGCACAATGATCGGATATGTGTGTCTCAAAAACATTGGCAACATATCCCGTACTTAAATTAGTTAAAATATTGTCAATGATAGTATTGGAGTGTGACGAATATCTTGTAGGTTCATTTATGGTTATATTAACATTATATGTTGCAAGTAAGTTTATAAACATTGTTTTATGGGTGTGTTCTTTATCGATATCTATGTTAAAATCACCAACAATGAAATAAATAGAATTTGATTTGAAAAGTAATGCCATTAAATGATCTAGTTTATCAAGGAATAAATTAATTTTGGAATCTGGAGATCTGTAAATCACTACACATATAAATTTGTCTTTTTTAGTTGTCCATTCAATGGCTGCAGTTTCAAACACTCCTTCTTCTGATAGTTTATTTATGTCAGCACGCACTTTGCACAGAAATGAGTTCCTTACATATATAGCCGATCCTCCATACGCTGTCTGTTTAGTTACGTTAGTTTTTCTTGAGAAACTGGTTACAAGTTTAAAGTCGCGAATGTTATTTTTTCCAAGGTTGTCTATATTTTGCCAATGCTCGGTTAATGCTAAGATATTACATTCAGGATGTTCTTCGAGCATTGCATCAATTCGTAACGTTTTTTTGTTAATAGATCGAATGTTATTATGTATTATACTCATACATTTTTTTTGCATAATATCATCGGTTTTAATTAAGTTTTGCTTTGGGGATTCTTCTTGAGATGGAATAAAAAACGAGAGACACCAACATTCCTTGGCCAGGCGTCGGAATCTAACATTTTTTCGGAATAACTGCTTGGTATTGATACTTTGTAGGAAGCGTACTCGTTTGGATATTTAGCATTCATTTTCTCGCACTTTGCTCCAGTGATTCCCATATTATCATTTAAATAATTTATTAATTGTTCACTAGTTGTATTTGGTTCCAAATGGTATATGTGATAGTGGTAAAATTTAATGGACCCTTTAAGTGTACTGTTTTCTACTGTTCCAAAAATCCTGGATGTTCTGCGAGTTTTCTTATTTTCCACCATTTTCCAGTTTGTCTCATCGAGAGAGGCTTCTTTTTCATAGTTTTCCTTCGTTGGTTGTTGATCAGAAATTATGTTATCCGTTTTCTTCGCAAATGGTTTCTTCTTATGGCTGTTTATATGGTTGCTTACATTTGCGGCCGTAATGCCACTATAGGTCAACGTATTCGGAACCGTCACACTAGTAATGATCTTTAGAGATTCGATGACAGATGGCTCTTTTATTATAGGTTTATTTATTTTTATATTTTCAGTTTTGTTTACATTTTTTTTTTCCAAATTTTCCAGTTTAGAGGTTAAACGGTTTATAAGTAAATTTTTCTCTTTAACTTCCTCACCTTGTTTTTCCAGTTTATATTGTAGCTCTCTGACTTCCCTTTTAAGCATAATTAGTACTTGTAGGCTTATTTTTTGAATCCCACTCTTTTCGCATTTGTTGCATGCGGTGATTCCAAACCTTTCTTCGGATTTCAGACAATTTTCGTGGAAATGCGAATCACACACCATGCACTGCACCACTTCGATGACAATCGATTCCTTGCAGCTTGCACACACATATTCTTCACTTTTTAACGTAATACTTGAACAATTAAGATCGCTCTCTGATACCGAACGCCCGATGTGTGCGTTCGCCATCTTTATCAATAAATTATAACCTAAAACTGACATACCGCCTTATGATGGAAGCGCCATCTGCCAAAATAAGAGCAAAATACCATAAGGACAAAAAGGACGATAAGAGGCTTATACAAGATACTAAACGCAATCACTACAGTCAACAAATATTAAATGCACCAAACAAACAGATGAAAGCTTGGAAACTAATACACCAAGAAGTACATGGCATGGAAAAAGACAACACGTACACTATCACTAACGAAGACGGTAATACAACCACTAACACATATGAAGTGGCAAATGCATTTGCCAAACACTACTCCTGTATAACAGACATAAAGCTAGGTGAGCACTTCGGTGACAACCTGTCAAAGGAATGTACTGCCTCAAAATACGAGATGCACTCGATGTTCCTTTCACCAGTAACACATGCAGAAATCTATAACACGATTCTGCAAATAAAAAATAACGAAAGCTGTGGACAAGCTGGCGTGCCTATCAAAATTATTAAGGGCGTCGTAATGGAAATCTTAGAGCCGTTACACTACTTAATTAATTTAATTATAAAGTCCGGAGCCTTCCCAGAAGCCTTGAAGACATCCAAAATTATACCAATCCATAAAAATGGACCAAGAACTGACGTCAACAACTACCGACCCATCTCCCTCCTCGATTCATTCTCTAAAATCATTGAAAAAATTTTAGTCACCAGACTCGTAAACTTCACTGATACCTTCCATCTTCTTGAAGACGCACAACACGGATTCAGGAAACACCGTTCAACCGAAACAGCAAATGTAGTTCTCCTTGAAGAAGTAACAAAAAATGTTGATATGCGAAAATGTGTGGCCGGGTTATTCTACGATTTTTCGAGAGCTTTCGACACAATCGATATAAAATTTGTGCGGGTTAAGTTAAACGCGCTTGGTATTCGTGGCAATGTGGCGGATCTCGTAGTGTCGTTTTTAACAGGTCGGAAACTATTTGTCCAGATTGAAAACAGTGCCTCCTCAAAAATGGATATAAATAAAGGGGTAGTGCAGGGATCCACTCTAGGACCCCTAATGTTTTTGTTATTTATAAACGATTTAACTGAACACATCTCTGCGGGTCGGGTGATCAACTTTGCAGATGATACTGCAATTGTGGTTTCAGCTGATAACCAAGAGGAACTACTCATAAAAATCGAGACAACCAATAAAAAATGCTCGAGTGGTGCAACAAAAACTGTTTATTACTAAACGCAGGGAAAACCAAAACTCTCCAATTCTATAACAGGAAACGTCCTGATACCACAATTGCAGGTCTAAATAAATATGTAAAATATCTAGGTTCCTATATCGAGGAAAATCTCAACTGGGATATGCAAATTGACCATGTAGCCTCCCGGTTAAGTAGCGCATATTATGCAATATTAAAATTGAAATCCAAAATTGATCACTTATCCCTGATGAATGTATACTATGCTATGGCTCACTCCCACATATCGTACAACATTATGATCTGGGGTAGAGCTGATGTCACACGTGTATTTACAATGCAAAAACGAATTGTAAGGCTAATTTACGCCCTACAAAGAACTGAAACTTGCCGAAATACTTTTATTAACAATAACATGCTGACTGTGCCTTGTGTCTATATATACAAATGTGCGATGTACGCATATAACAATATTAAATTATTCCAAAAGAACAACGCTAACCATGAATATGATACAAGGCACAGCGCAAACATCCGCGTAGCATCCCACAAATCGACTCTTTACGAGAAATCTGCAATATACATGTGCATGCTAATTTACAATAAACTCCCTAAAGAAATGAAAAAATGTAAAAGGATTCTACAGTTTAAACTAAAGCTAAGAGAATATCTGGTTAATGAATGTTTTTACAAATTATCCGATTTTTTATCACACTAAAGGGACAAACGTACACAGTAAGTTGTTATAATTAACTACTCGCTGAATGTATATGATAACATGTATGTATGTATCTATATACCATATTATTTAAAATGTTCATTTTACCTAATGTGTTACTTTATTTTATTTTATTTTAATTATTTATTTACTTATTATGTACTATTATTTTTAACCACTACATTTTACTTTATATGTATAATATGACGTTCACATCCACCGCAAAACATGTGCTCCTTTGATGTATCTTGTTCTGTATATGATGGCCTACGTGAAATAAATGATATTATTATTATTATTATTATTATTATTATTATTCCTTAGCATCGACTAGTAAATCGCTCTATCCGATCTATAGTTAAAAAATGGTGATGTGGCCATCATGTTACTTTCTCCGACTTGATCGTATCATTTATATTTCGCTTTATTATATACGCTTTTATGGTTTATTTTCAATTGAAATCATATTTTAAATATACATCGAGCGTTGTGTAAACTCGGACGAAACTGACGTTTAAAACGTCAAAATTATGAAAGATGGAAAAATTATACTTCTAATTCAAAAACTGAGATTACTCAAAAACTAAAGGGATTTCGAAAAAAACTTATTCTTTATTACATTTTCTGACTATTATCGTTTTATAATTAGAAACCAAAAATTAAAAAAATAATAATAATGTTTTTTCTCGAATAAAAATGATTTTATGAAAAATGTTTTCAAGCAAAAGATGTTCATTTCTTTGTTGTCTTCAAAGTTGGTTTAAATATTTTTGTGATATTTTTTATATTTAAGAAAATATTGGCAAAAAACAAAAAGCAGTTAAGATAAACGCCCACTTCCGGTGTCCAAAATTTAACCAAAAGCTTTTCAGTTCTTCACATTATTAATAAGACGAATGTTCAAAGTTTCATATCAATTGCTCTATTAGTTTTTGAGATACAGCGCGCACTGACAGATACACAGACACACACACAGACACAAAAAAAAAATTCCAGAAATTGTTGAAATGGCATATAGGGACAACAAAACGGGTATTTCCGTAAAAAAAAATTTGAAAAAAAAAATCACGATTACAATACTTTCTCGTAACGGAGAAACTAAAAACATCATTTAGTATTTTCAAACTTGCGCAAGCTTCTCAAAAATTGAAATTATTGCACTGTAACATTTTGCTTGTAATGTTTACTTTACTTAAAACATTGTACCACATACGCAATGTGCAAATAAACCCAAATTGTTTTATTTTTTTCCCTAAAGCAGTGATTATTTTTTTTGCATTATTATCGAATAAAATATTGCATCCGCTAACTATTTCAAACAGAGCATCATATACAGGGTGTCCCACGAGGTAGTAGACAGGCGATATCTAGAAAACGGTTAGTAGTACGAAAATGAAATTTGGTGGCTTCAAATGGTTTGAAAAGATTTTTCATTTTCGTGTCTCCATTTTCGGAAAAATGACATCAACTTCAGAATTTCAAATGGGACACCCTGTATATTTATGGATTTTTGGAAAGGTGATTGAAAGACAAATACAGGAATTGACGCACTTGCCTGCGGCTCGCGCGGCAATCTTTCCTACTCGCGAAAAAAATATTACTTTACTCACCTGTTGCACAAGTAACTATTATTTTAACAATTCGTTATTTTGATATAGAAGTAGGGTAAAAGCGGGTAGTTCCATTGTTAAATTGATCTTCTGTTTAATTAAATTTCAGATTCATCACCATATATCTTTACCATACCAACATGGTACTTCCACAAATAATAATTATATTCTGTATAGCTTTTTTTATCTTTTTGTACTCACCTAAAAGATTTTTGAACGATTTTCACTTTACCTACGGATACACATTGTCCGAATATTGGAAGAACATTTTGAAATGCAACGTTGCCTGTATTATGGTAAGACGAAATTAATTTCCAATTTTGAAATTTTACTAGTGGAAAATTTTTGTTTCAGTGCTGCAATACAGGTTACTTATTGTTCAGTTTTGGTCGTACGGATAAGGCGGCTGTGCTGTTCAATCTAGTTGCTGGATGGATTGCGCTTTTTCCAGTAGTGGTACAAGCTGTCACCAATTACGTGAATTACAAAAATAAGGTAAGATAATCCTTAAGTACTTTTAGTTTCCTAAATAAATTCAAACTTAACCAACCAAATTTTATTTATTTAATGCCAATCGACTGAAGTACGAGAAAGTATGTTTTAATTAGTACTGTACCACAATGACTGGTTGTTAATTCAGCGCTTCTTCTCGTAATTAGACAGGGTAAAAGATTTTGTGATGTAATATTCGATTAAATTAAGCCTGCGGACACGGAGTCTACCAGACTCCGGCGTGAATGTTTTCCGTTCCACCCATTGCGATGGTGGGGCTAATTGTATCAAAAGTTGAAAAAATTAAAAATTTTAAAATCTGTTAGTGTCCTAGTGATGAGTACCTGCTCACAATGAAGCTACGCGCACAATTGTCGGAATCGGACAGACGGCACGCATCGGCAAAATTGCTTAACACAGTTGTAAACGAGTCAACGCACATTTATCCGTTCCATCAACCTGATCAACTCTACAAATAGAAAAAGGCATCATGATCTCAACTGTGATAATGATGTCGACGACTTCAACAAGTATGTCAGTAATGTGGCAGGTAGCATAATTGCTAACTTACCCAATATTGCCACTGATCATATCAGCCTACTATGCGAAGTTAATTCCAAGCTACAAAAGGCGTACTTCACATTTCGAGAAGTTAGTCAAACAGCTATACGTTCGATTGTAAAAAAGTTAAAAAACTCAAGATGTGTGGATGTGTATGGTATGTCTACAATTTTGCTAAAGATGCATATTGACACCTTAATTGGGCCCTTAACTAAGCTGATCAATGCTTGTATTCAAGTAGGCATCTTCCTTGACTGTCTAAAAAAGGCGATTATTATACCAATCTACAAGAAAGGAAGTAGATCTGAGATTAATAACTACAGACCTATATCGCTGTTGCCCATTCTATCCAAGATCCTTGAATACGTGTTGTTACATCAAATGCTTGATTTCCTGGATAATCACAATCTCATAACTAATAACCAGTACGGCTTCCGAAGGGGCAGATCTGCGAGGGATGCAATCATTGCATTTGCAGAAGAGTTCTACGAGGGGTTTGAAGCAGGGTTATGTTCTGCCGCTACCTTCATGGATCTCAGTTAGGCTTTTGATTGTGTCTCTCATGATATACTTCTGAGGAAGCTTTACTGCTTCAATTTTCACCCAAGTAGCTGTCGTTTACTTAATTTACTTAATCAGTCTAAATTTTACATATCCACTTGACCTTATATAGTTCTTAAGTTTGAATTTTATAAATATTTTGATTTTACAATTTTACTTATTTGCAATATTTTAACTAAATTTTTATATGTAAGTTTTATTTAGGTTTTAGAGTTACTTTTACCTTAGCTCCTTGATTTCGCCTACTTTTTAAGCCTTGTTAATACAAATTATTTAATTTTAAAGCCTTAATTAATTTTAGTATCCACTTATTCTTTAATTTTGTCTCCACAACATATATTCTTTGACTTGTGTAAAACGAAAGTTATTGGCACCAATAAATTATTATTATTATTATTATTATCATTATTATCATGCCGTGCCGATAAATGTGCGTTGACTCGTTTACAACTGTGTTAAGCAATTTTTGCAGACGCGTGCCGTCCGTCCGATTCCAACAAGTGTGCGCGTAGCTTTGAACGGAGTTTTTAGATAATGTGATTGCTTCCCTTATATCTGGCACAGTGTAAAGTTGAGTCTTGTCCGGTACGCAAGTGTACGACGCGTTGCACATAAAAGTATTTATATGAAAAAAATGACCAAAATTATTTCAAAGGTTTCTTAATGTGGAAATATAATAATAAATTCTGTAAGGTATCTATAAAGTATATATTCAATGAAACATGGAAGAAACCAATTAATAATCATCAAAGTATGATTCGTCATCTTCGTCTTCCTCGTTCTCGGCGCTTTGCTCTTCTGAAGACACTTCCAGTGTCAGAAGACTTATAGTCTCAGAAGAAAATGGCTTACTTTTCTTGCATGGCCAGGATCTTGCACTGCTTAATAGTGGGTCAGAAGTTAATAGAAGTCTATTCAATATATCTCAATTGCACATAGCTCTTGAAAATTTATGGGAGAAGTTTTGTCTGTACGGGCTGAAGTGCTTATTTCTAGCTTCAGCAGCTTTTTCTGATAGCTGCCCAATTGATAGAATACAGTATGCAATATCAAGGGCACCATGCACCAAGATGTTATGTATAGTGGGTGACATTGGATGCCACCCGTATAGCTGCACATACCGGGTGACCCACGGATATGTAAAAGCCCCATAACTTATTTGCTATTTGAGATATCGACTTCTAGTTTTCTTGAACTGGTATCCACACTCATTCTGCATATTTTAAAAATGTGTATGTTTTTGTACAGGGTGTACCAATATACTTAACAGAACAAAGTTATGTTTTTTTAAATGGACACCCCGTATTTTATACTTTATTTTCAACCCTCTTAAGAAACTGATAAAAATAGTATAAGATACCATGGGTCTATTATGGACGGTTGGTTAGTTATGGGCAAATTTGTGGCAAAAACAAGGACACATTGAAAAAATTACAGAAGCGCTCCTAGCAAAGCTAGCGTCATTTTTTATACACTAAAAAAATTTCCACATCATGAAGAATAATAAAAATCGGCTTTGGTTCTTCTTTGTTCATTCTGCTATACAGGGTGTCAACATACGCAAAATATTGGATAACTATTTTTTTCCAAATGGAACACCCTATATATCTTGCCACCAATGCATGGAATTTTTAATAAGCTTTCCAATGATGTACAATTTGTATAATGAAATATTAAGGGTTCTTGAGATTTATCCATAAAAAAACATTTTTCTTTCGTCACCTCCTGCTCATTTTTGGATTTTCAACCAAAACTATGCATTTTCTGAAAAAATAATAAGAGACCAAGTTGTAGAGCGGAAAATTTTCGATCGACATAGGCCTTTCGACTTTTCCAATAATGCGTGCATTGCCCGCCAAAATGCGCAAAATCGTGACCGTATATGCATTTTAGCGTTTATCTCAAATTTTTTGTTAATTAATTGCACTATACTTTATTTTCCACGTCCTCTAGCAGAAAAACGGGTAATTATAGAATTATTCAAATAACCTACATCGATTGAAAATATTCCGCTCTACAACTCTTAAAAGAGTTGTAAAACGCAAAAATTGATACATACATTTTCAATTTGCATTTTTAGGGAAAACTATGCATTTTTGTCAAAAATTGCTTCTATTAAGAGTTGTAGAGCGGAACATTTTCAATCGATATGGGCTATTTTAATTTTTCTATAATTTTCCGTTTTTCTGCTAGAGGGTGCGGAAAATAAAGTAGTGCAATTTATTAATAAAAAATTTGAATAGAAAACGCTAAAATGCATTTACGGTCACGATTTTGCGCGCTCTGGCGGGCAATGCACGCATTATCTTAAAAGTTAAAGACTCACGTCAATGGAAAATTTTTCGCTCTACAACTTTGGTCTCTTATAATTTTTCCTGAAAATGCTTAGTTTTGGCTGAAAATCCAAAAATCAGCGGAAGGTGGCAAAAGAAATATGTTTTTATTGATAAATCTCAAGAATCCTTAATATTTTGTTATACAAACTGTATATCATTGGAAAGCCTATTAAAAATGCCATAGATTGGTGGCAACTTATATAGGGTGTTCCATTTGAAAAAAAATAGTTATCCATTGTTTTGCGTATGTTGACACCCTGTATATTACTATGAATAAAAGAGAACCAAAACCGATGTGTATTATTCTTCATGATGTGGTAAATTTTCTAGTGTATAAATAATGATGCTATCTTTGCTAGGAACGCTTCTGCAATGTTTTCAATGTGTACATGTTTATGCCACAAATTTGTCCATAACTAACCAACCGTCAATAATACACCCATACTATCTTATACTATTTTTATCAGCTTCTCAAGAGGGTTGAAAATAAAGTATAAATTATAGGGTGTTCCATTTAAAAAAACATAACTTTGTTCTGTTATTTATATTGGGACACCCTGTACAAAAACATACATATTTTTAAAATATGTAGAATAAGTGTGGGTACCAGTTTAAGAAAACTAGAAGTCGATATCTCAAATAGCAAACAAGTTATCGGGCTTTTACAGATCCCTGGGTCACCCGGTATAATTTAGCGGTTTGACCTATACAAGGTGTCTAAATAAGACACCACCAAAATGATATAGTATTCCTGAGACAAAAAACAAGCAAATTAACTAAATTTATCTATATGAAAAATTACAATTACATACTTTCCAAGATACAGCAAGTCAAAGTTTAAGATTTTTAAAATATTTTAATCTATATCTCGAAAATGGCAGATGAGAATGATTTGTATATTTTTTTCTGACAACTACTTAAAAATTTCAAGAAATTTCTTGAAGTGCAAAGGTGCTCCAGAGGACATGCTGTTTACATTATTACATAGAACTTCTTTGTTCTTCACATTTTTTACGTTTTAATATTTTTTTTCAATGCAACTCATCACTTTTAAAGAATTTATAACTCTTAACGTTTTTTTGTTTACGCCTTATTTTTAACAAAAAAAAAGAACTTGTTTTTGGAATAAGTTCTTTTTTAATTTTTTTTTGTTAAAAATAAGGAGTAAACAAAACAACGTTAAGAGCTATAAATTCTTTAAAAGTGATGAGTTGCATTGAAAAAAATATTAAATCGTAAAAAATGTGAAGAACAAAAAAGTTCTATGTAATAATGTAAACAGCATGTCCTCTGGAGCACCTTTGTACTTGAAGAAATTTCTTGAAATTTTTAAACAATGTAGTACACCTAATGTAGTTGTCAAAAAAATAAACAAATCATTCTCATCTGCCATTTTCAAGATATGGATTAAAATATTTTTAAAATCTTAAACTTTGACTTGCTGTATCTTGGAAAGTATGTAATTTTTCATATAGTTAGTTAATTTGCTCTTTTTGTCTCAGGAATACACTATATCATTTTGGTGGTGTCTTTTTTAGACACTTTGTATAGGCTGCTTCTCCACGTCAATGTTATGGCCACTTGAGATTGCTTCTAGGATCACTTTGAATCTTTGGATTAAGTTTTGGTCTATTCCGGTAATTCGGGAAGCTATTTCCGGATCCTCGAAAAATCTTCTTGGTGTGTTGCCATCGTTGATGTTCCCCGAACCCTGCCTTTGGAATGTCCACCAAAAGTCCCATTTCTTCCCTGAACACTTTTTGAATTCGTTCTTTCCTCTCTTTAACCATTTTTTATCTTCCGTTGATCTTGCTTGCCACTTTTTGATGGGCAACTTGTTCGAAATGTGTAGTAATGATTCAAAAAATCGAATCTTTGCATGCAGGATCGAGAGTCCGAACCTTAGAGATTCAGAATTTTCCTCTTTTCTTTTGTATAGATCGTCTTTGGAGGTCAGCCCACAAATATAGCACGTCGTTGTTCAAGCGGTATTTGTCGCCGCATTGCAAATTTTTCGATCTACCATTGTTGGCAGCGGGGCATTTAAAATATGAAGCATCCCACTTTCAGTCAGTATTTCTGTTTTTTTTTTTTATGTCTTGCTTGATTTTTTACGTTTTGTATTTCGCTGTTTATGACATATTCTGTTCCGTGGATGAAACGTATCCTTATCGGTTGGCTGTGTCCTGGAGATGAAGGCACTGGATTCTGTCATATCGTTTTTTTGTCCATTACCGTTTATTTGCAATCGTAATGGAATAAGCGAGTTCTGAAATATCTGAGCATCACTGTAATTATTATTTTCAAACTTCTGCTTGAATCGCGATTGCTGGGAACCATAACAGCCCCACTTTGTGACAAGTTCTAAGTTCTTATTTTCTTCCTCTGTACAGATTTATATAACTTCCTCCAAATATTTACATAATCGTAATGAATTATGGTCGACTAAATCTTGCAACATAATTTCAGCACATGTTTCAGTTACTCGCATTGATTCTTCCTTCGGATAGCATTCTCTTTTTGCCTTCTTTAGAAGTGAATGGCAAGGGTAAATGCTTTTATTCGCCCTGCGTAATATTTCCCATTGCGTCCTGGTGAAATTTCCCTCCAAAAAGATAAGCCAAGGCTTCGGAAGGCGAGTGCTTTTTGATTATGGGTTTTTGTGCAGAAGTGAAAGCTTTTCGCAACTTTGTAGCTCTTGTTGGTGACAGTGTTATACCTTTCATGATTCTAGATGCATCTTTGTTTCCAACAGCCTGTTTCCTCATGCGAGCCGCATATGTCAATTCTTCGGCAGTTACATTTTCTCTAAAATCTTTTGTTTTACGTCTCTTGCTTAGTTCACTCGATTCTTCATATCCTTTTGTTCGTTCCGGTTTTTCAAAGTGGATAATTTAACTGCATTATTCAGCCATTGCTCATTTTTTTCAAAAAAATGTTCTGCTTCAATTCAGACATGTCTCAACTTGCCTAATTCATTATTGAACATTTGGTCAGCAGTTTCAGATTTTTTTTCCAAAAACGTAAACTTTTCATCCAGCTTCTTACAGATTCAATTAGTGTGTCTGTGTTGATTCGGTTTCAACACTAAATATTATCGATATGATTAATCGTAACACGAGTTATATTTAGTGAGAGAACGTAATGAATACAATTTTACCTACTCCCACTTTGTAATTGATGAATTACCGAACTGTTTCCACCAATCGTAAGCGACCCATTACGAATACAGGGTGTTTCAGAGCTCTGGGAACGGTCAATCACGAGCTTATTTTTCAAAATTTCGAAAAATGTTTAACAAAATAATAGAAATGATTTTAATCGTTCAACGTCAATCACTGGGGCAAAAATAAAATTTCACCCAGACCATGCATTTCAACAAATCTTCAAATATTTCTAAAACGGCAAATAGGTATAGGGAGTATTGAAGTAACTCACCTTTATTTGCTCCATATAATTCAAAAATGACAAAAAATACAGGGTGTTCCATTTAAAAAAACATAAGTTTGGTCTGTAACTTTGTTATGAGACACCCTGTATAAATTTAAATATTTTTAGGGCGTGCAGCTCACTATTATACACAACTTTTGTATAAAACATTTTTCGAAATTTTGAAAAATAAGCACGTGATTAACCGTTCCCAGAGCTCTAAAACACCCTGTATATAGAGCATATATAAATGTTGTACATAAATGTGTACTAATATCACTTATGTACATCGCTATATAATATACTTAATAGCCAATTACAATTAACGTCCGCTGAGTCCCTCTGTATTCGTCTGTTCGCCTTTAAATATCAAAAGTGACAGTGACATTTAAACGTCAGATTACAACTTATTGGTTAAAACAATAACCGACACGATAAACTCCTCGCCATGCATTATTGGTTCTTTCATCGCAATGGTATTGTAGCGCGATGGTATAATTTAAGGCTACCTTTACTTGTTTCTCCAATTTATTTAGGTGTTAGGGTACAGATAATTTTCGTGCGCGTATAATTTTTATAACCGTGTTTTTGTTTCTGTTTATCTCGTTTCCTTGGTTATGGTCCTCATTTTTCAACGCTGCCCTGATATAACGTTGCCGCCGCCTGCTCCGCGGCCAGGGCGGCGCCACACCACCGGCATGAGGTTATGAGTTCTTTACATGAACTTACCCACCCGGGCACCCGTGCCATGAAATGTCTTGTAGCAGTACGCTACGTGTGGCCGCGGATGAACCATTACATTGCACAGTTCGTCAAATCCTGTTTGAGTTGCCAGAAGAAGAAAATCCAACGACATACAGTGTCACCCGTTGCGAAATTTCCAGCCTCAGATGACCGATTCACAGATGTCCACATTATCGGCCTTTTGCCGACACATACAGATACCTTCTGGTCTGTATCGATGGCTTTACGCGTTGGCCAGAAGCAATTCCACTTACCGAAATAACTGCAGATTCCGTTTCCAGAGCATTTCTGACATGTTGGATTGCACGCTTTGGAACGCCATCGGCAGTTCCAGCCCAACCTCTGGAAGGAATTCTGCAGAACTTTCGGTATAACACACAAAACCGCAACCGCCTGTTATCCGCAATGTAACGGTTTGGTAGAGCGGCTCAATAAACAAATTAAAGACTCGATACGAAGAACTGGGTAACTCAACAAATTCTCTTTGGCATTCGGACGACTCTCAAATCATCCCTTTCGGCCACGATTGCAGAGTACGTTTACGGCAAGACATTACGCTCGCCGGGCGATTTTCTGTTTCCAAATTCGGCATCAAAAAACATTATTAATAATAATAATAATAATACATTTATTGACGTATTCAACTTTTTACAAGAAATACATAAAAATAAGAAATACTCTAAAAATAATATAAACAAAATTATACCAGTTTACAAATTATAATGTAATCAAAGTGTAATAACCCTAAAATAAAGGAAAAAGAAAATGAGATTCAAATTTCAACTGTGGAAGATTTAATTGGTATGTTATCGGATAATAGTAGCATGCAACGATTCCGAAAGATATGAATTGGTACATGAAAAATATCAATCTTACTCGAGAGAGAATTAAAAATAATCATTGCACGATACATAGGGCTATTCATTCCATAGTTAGATGGGTGGAATGGAATTCTAAATAAATGCCCGGATCTATGCAAATTTACAGGTAAGGAGTTAAAAGCTAACATTTGCAACAGTTCACTACAATTGATATTGCCATTGATTAAATTATAAATGATACATAGATCAGCCATAGTTCTTCGAGCAGAAAGAGTTGGAATATTTAAAAGGCAACGCAGACTGTCATAATCCAGAGTTATTTTTGCTCGGAACATATAGAGCCTTAGGAATTTATTTTGAATTCTCTCAATTGATAAATCGTCGCATGCAAAAGACGTTGACCATATAAGTGAAGCATATTCTAATAGTGGGCGAACTAATGCTAGATAAAGATAACGAATAGTAGAAGGGGAGAAATGAGTAGAAAAGCGATTAACAAATCCTAGAGTTTTACAAGCTTTACTTACAATTAAGTTAATGTGAGGTCTAAATGTTAATTTCTTATCAAACAAAACTCCAAGATCCTTAATACAAGAAATGTCATCAATACATCATGGTTTATACAATAATTAAAATTGATACTAGTTTTTTTGCGCGAAAAGGTGATTTTAAAACATTTTTGAATATTAAGTTTTAATTGATTGAGTTCAGACCAATCTGACAGGGAATTAAGATCTATCTGTAAAGCAACACAGTTAGTAATACTTTTGATTGATTTAAAAATGTTAAGGTCATCAGCATACATAACAAATCTACATGAAGCTAAGATAGACGAAATATCATTAATAAATAATGAAAATAGCAGGGGTCCACAGTGAGAACCCTGCGGCACGCCTGAGGTTACACAGATCTTCTATCCCTTAGATAACTATGAACCCAATCAATTAATCTGCTATTAAAACCTAGCCCAGTAAGTTTTGATATAAGGATCCCATGATCTACACGGTCGAACGCCTTTGAAAAGTCCGTGTAGATAGCATCAACCTGTGAACCAGTCTCCAATGCATCCGTCAGAAAGGTATTAAACAGCAACAAATTTGTGGTTGTAGATCGTCCAGAAATGAAACCATGCTGTTCATCAATTATGATGTTTCGACACATCCATTTTAACTGCGATGCCACCAAGCTGTCTAATAATTTTGGTACTGCGGACTGGATAGTAATCCCACGATAATTTTTAATATTGCCCGGGTCTCCTGACTTGAACAGAGGTGTGATGTAGCTCGATTTCTAAATGCTGGGAAAAACTCCTGAGTGTAGCGATGCATCGTACAGAAGTTTTATAGGTGTAGTCAGAGTAAACACACATTTGTTTAGGAAAAATGGCGGTATGCCATCTGGACCAGAGTTGCAACTGTCTGTTAAGTTATTAATTGCATTAAACACGTCAGGAGTCGAAATTACGATGGGCGAACAGTTAACTGAAGTGTTATATTTACAATCGGGAACATCTCGTATGCCCTCAACATATACCGAAGAAAAATAGTCTGCAAATAAATCAACAAAATCACTACCATTATCAGACTTACGTCCATCAAGGTGCATACATGATGAATATCCGTTAGTACGTCTATATTCATTAAAAAATGACCAAAATCTTTTTGGATTGGAATTAATCTGATTTTCAACATAAAATAGATAATTTTTGTGGAGAATTTCGCTTAAATTTTTGCAACGGGATCTTAGTGATGAAAACATTTCATAATCCACGAGACATGAAGTTTGTTTATATCTTAAATGTGCGCGTTTCTTTTCTTTAGTTAATGATATAAGTTCACTATTAAACCAAATTGGGTACTGGGTATTTTTAATTTTAATTTTGGAAATGAATAAATCAATGGCGTGGTGAATTATATTGTTAAATAAGATTGCAGCATCATCAAGATTGTTAGAAGCGATAAGATATGACCAATTAATGGAAGCAAAATAATTGTTTATTGCTTCAAAATTCCCTAATTTGAAATTATAAGTAGTATATTCAGACATCAATTCATTTACCACTGATTGGGGAAAATCCAACTCATAGCCTATATGATGAATTGAGTTCATGCAAATAGGATCACATGATTGATTTACATTAATTGAATTTACATTTGAAAAAAATAAATCGAGGAAAACTTTTCTTGAATTTGGTATAGAATTAATTTGAAAGAGATTGTGGAAAATAAAACATTCACCTAAAGTTTGTGCGAAGGCAAGGGTTTGTAGGAGACATTACATAATTTGAATTGACTGACAGCAAGCAGAGGGTAAATTATAGTCTCCACATAGAAGGACTGAATCATTACAATAAGATTGCAGAATACTATTAACAGAAACGCAGTGATTTTCATAAGAAATAAGATTGGAAGACGGTGGAATATATAAAGCCCCAATAATGGAGCATTTGTTAACTCTAATAAATAATTCCTCATTTAAAATCGTCTGTAAATTAATTCTGTACGAATTTATATATTTTTTTAACGGCGATTAGAACACCACCACCTTTAGTTTTTGAACTTGTATGCGTTGTACGATCTTGCCTATAAATGATATAATTTTCTAATCCCAATTCACTATTATTAATGGAATCATCTAGCCAGGTCTCTATTAAAATAATTAAATCATAAGATGAACAATTTATATTATGCATTAAGTCGACCAGTTTTGTTTTCATACCTCCAACATTATGATAGTAAACTCTTAGTTTTTTGTGAGATGATTCTTTGGGCATGGTAAGGCGATAGAAGGTCGATCGGATATTATAACAGGACGATTGTTAGAATATCTTATATAAGCATTAGTCTCACCATTATTTTTACGAATCGATAATTCAGAATTCAGATTCTTTAATTCTTGACGTTGGGAGATAGTTAAGTCTGCTTTAATATTGAAAGTAGGAAACAATTCTTTCAATTTCTTGCGATTTTTTAATATATTTGAAACAGCTTGCCGATTTTCGAATACTAGTTTTAATGGGCGACATTTATTAGTTTTGCGCCCCAATCGTACAATTGTTATCGGCAAAGTGTGAACTATCGAAATAGAGGTAGACATCTTTATATACTCGTCTAAATCATGTTTTTTTCTAGACTCATTATCCGTTGCATTATATATTATTAAATTATTTAGGCGTGCCTGTCTATCAATAACTTCATAAAGAACATTATCTTCATTCGGTTTGTTTTTTAAATTTTCAATTTCGGTTCTTAATAATTTGTTTTCGCTTTCTAGATTAACAATTTTACTGCTCATAATTTGCATATTTTCCATAATCAGAGAAATATTTGAATTAATTTCTTCCTTGAATGCACCGAATTCTGAACAAAAAAGAGATTTAATTAACGATGTGGTGGGAATATCACATTTAGGGCAAATCCATTTAGGACCACTATTATTCTTATCTTCAGAGCGATAAGTTAATAAGTCGTTATCTGATAAGTTAACACATTTGGCATGAAACCAACTAGCACTGAACATTTTATTGACGAAGATATATTCCTAGGAGGAATAACCAATTGGCACTGACCACAAGTGATAGACATTTTAACAATTTGTAGCGAATACTTAAATTGAAAATTAATATATAATTCAACTGAAGTGGGCGAACATATATAAACGTGGACACTCGCTTCACACCCAGGGGCCTATCAGGGTGACTAACCAAAACAAACTGGAAGACCAGTTCAGGCTCAAAATTTATCGATATCCTGAGGAACAATTTGCGGACACTTGGTCCTGCTGTCGCTCGCACAACCACTCGCGCTATATACGAGGGTAATCCAGATAGTGACAGACGTTTTGGCCTGGCGCGGCAGTTGGCGGCACTGGCGCCACCATCTTGGCTATCGTGCATATTGTACTTTTTAAACAGTGGCGTTTTAAAATTAGCGCTGCAATTGAAAATCCCGCCAGTTGTGAAGTGCATGGTGTGATAAGGTTTTTGTTGGCGAAAAGTTACAAACCGATTGAAATTTATAGCCAAATTTGTGACGTGTACTGCAACGGAATAATGAGTGAAAGCCGAGTGAGGCAGTGGTGCATTGACTTTAAAAATGGCTGAACCAATGTCCACGATGAGGATCGCAGTGGTAGGCCTAGTCTTGTGACTGATGAATTGTTGGTGAAAATGAATAAAAAAATCCGTGAAAATCGTCGTTTCACGATTACGGAACTCTCGGAACATTTTTCCCAAATTTCACGGTGTTTAGTTCATGAAATCGTAGTTGGTAAACTTGGATACCACAAATTTTGTGCCAGGTGGATTCCGAAAATCCTAACGGAAGACCACAAAAACAAAAGACTTGCTGCAGCACTGACATTTCTGGAAGAGTACGACAAAAGTGGAAACCATGTTATCGATCATATCGTAACTGGTGACGAGACTTGGGTACAGCACGTGATCTGTGAAACAAAACGGCAGTCAATGCAATGGGGTCACACGCATTCGCACAAGAAATCGGGATGCTCAGGGAGTGATTTTCTCTCATTTTCTTGAACGTGGTCAAACAATAAATTCAGAGAGGTATTGCGAAACACTCCGCAAATTAAGACGCGCGATACAAAACAAGCGTCGGGGAAAACTTAAAGATAAAATTTTGTTTTTCCATGACAACGCTCGTCCACATACAGCCAATCGTACTCAAGAGCTCTTGCGTGATTTTGGATGGGAAATTTTCAGTCCGGATTTGGCCCCGAGTGACTACCATCTGTTCCCAACGATGAAGACGTGGCTCGGTACGCAACGCTTTGACACTGACGCTCAACTCCATGCCGGTGTAAACCAGTGGTTGAACTCGCAGGCGGCAGATTTCTACAAAGAGGGCATTGAAAAGCTTGTAGAACGTTATGATAAATGCCTTTATTTATATGGCGATTACGTCGAAAAATAGCCTAAGAGTTTACCTTCAAAATGTATATAATAAAAATTAGCTTTTTCACTTTGTTTAATTTTTATTTCAAAACGTCTGTCACTTTGTGGGTTGCCCTCGTATATACACTCCAAATTGTCATCCTGTACTCACTTTTTCGTTCGTAGGGACAGTGCAAAGAACCCCTTACGTACTACTTACAACGGTCCTTTCAAAATTCAAGTCGAAATTCAAAATTTTTTACAGTTGACATTAACGGGAAGATTGTCACGGTTTCCATTGACCGCCTTATGCCTGAAAATCTTCCTAAAATTTCAAACACATCCTTTCCTCAATCTATGTTTTCTTTTCCTCCTGTTCTGCCGCTGCATTCAATTCTTAAGCGACATCCCGCAGGTAGATAGGACGACCCTCTAAACGTGTTACCTTTTCCTCTTCTGTTTCCTTTTCTTCCTCTTTCTAGGTGGGGGGTGGTGTTGCGTCGCCGTGGCCACAGAGCAGGCGGTGCACAGTGGGACACTCATCCGTCCCATTCTAGCGCGACAAAAGTAAAAAAAAAAAGACGAAATAAATGTTGGAAATCTCTTTCTACAACACTTCTTCAATTATAATGAGGGTTAAAAGTCACCTGTCGCAGATACACTTGCTGTGAAAAGCGACAATGACTATACTCATCTTGCCTGAATACTTACGCGTCAGTATGACGTACATATTTAAATGCAGAAAACAGTTAGTAAAAGTTCATATCATCAGTGTAAATCGCAAAGTGCGTAACTCCACATTCGGGCGAAAATTTAATTTTTGCGCCATCTTTTTGGGGAGAACGGCAACGAATATGCTTGAAAAATGCCGAACTCCAGAAATTTGTATACGGATATTTAAATGCAATTACGAAAAAGTCTTAAGTCCACAGAGCCATTTCTGATACAGCAAACTGCGTAACTTCCATTACTCTGCATATTTGAGCCGTTGTTTTAGTGGTTATGTGTACACGTTACGTTATACTCAAATATTAGTGGATTAAAGACATTTTATTGTGTAAACTTGCAGTATAAGGTAGGTAAAACGTTGATTGTTATTACTATTCGCTCATTGAAAGGGGTATCTCTTTAACAACTTATAGTTAGGATATTGAACGTTAGCATGGAGATACACATTATTCCGAAAGCAAGATTTCATAGTTCCAGGACATACGCAATTTTACAGTAGTTGATCAACAATAGTTATTTGTTTCATTAATACAAAACAAATCGTTTTCATGATAACGACTAACAATCAACAGACAGATCTTATTTAAAATAATAATGTTCATGTTGAAGGTTCAATATGTCATCAAGAACGTTAAAAATACTGGGTATGGTCAAGAATAAAGGTGTCTGTAGTTCAATAGAAATGAAAAATAATAAAGGTAAATAAAACTTAATCTAACATTTATTTATGTTAAATTTAATACTCTCATCTACAACCAGGCGCGTAGACAGAAATAATTTTTGGCGAGGTTACATTTTGAAGGGGGTTTTATATTGTAAAATTATGATTTTTTTAAATATTTAAGTAGAAATTTTAGGAACATTTTGCTTTCACGAGAACCCCCATACTTTCACTCTGTCTACGCCACTGTATACAACTCATAAGTCTCTTAATCAGAAAATATTTGAAAATTACAAAATATTTTTTTTTAGATCGCACTTTGGATTTTATTTTTGGAAGTGATAGCTTACATAATACAAATGACAGAGAATCAATGTTATTTGTTGAAGGAGAACACGATTATTTGCCAGAGAATGATCATGAGCAGGAAAATGAAAGCTCTGAAAATGAAGATGTCGATGCAGATGGAAGTGATAGGGAACAAGAGAGTTATTATAACGGAGATGGTGGATGTGGGAATGCAGAAGAAGGTGAAAATGAATTGGATAACAAAGGTAAACGGAAACGATCAAAAGAATTGCAACGGATATAAACAAATGGGCAGCAAATAAAAATTACAGAATGAGGAAACAAGAACTTGTATATAATGGGAAAAAGAAAACTGACGAAGGATGGATCTATGGCTTAAAGAAAAGTGAAAAACGATTAAAACCACCTTGTCACTGTAAACTTAGTGAGAAAGGAAATTGCAAGCTAAAATGTAAATTAGTAAAAGAAAGTGATTGTTAAAAACACGGCTAAAAAAAGAGGAACTAAAGCAGTATCCAGACGAACTACAACCACAGAATTTTATTTAAAAATGAATGAAGAACTAATTCGTGTTTGTAAAAAAAATTCCTTAATACCTTCTGTGTTGAGGAGATAGTAATAAAAAAGTCGGCTGGTGCCCTACCAGTAATATTGAAAAAAAAACGTTAACTCCTGAAACATCAGAAGAAATTAAATATTGAAATGCCTTTTTGGACAATCTCCCAAAGTTGGAGTCACATTACTGCCGGGCCTCGTCATCAAAATTATATCTGGAGCCAATATAGCGGTCAAAAGCCGATCTATATAAAACTTACAAAAATGAATTTTGCAAGACGAGCTATTTCTCGTGCAACTTTTTCTAAGGCGTTCGATAATGGTAATTTGTTATTGTATTGCAAAGGAAGATAAATGTGATGTATGTGTTGCTTTTGAAACTCACAACTTGTCAGAAAATGAGTATCAATATCACATTACCTTGAAAGGAAGGTCTGAGAAAAATAATGATAAACTTTCTAGCAACGAAGTGTTTACCATGGATTTACAGTCTGTGCTCTTATGCCCAAAATCCAATGTGTTTTCTTTATATAGGGTGTGTATAAATTGGCGGAAAATCTACACGTGACGATATTCTTCTAAAAATTCAAAGCAGCTTACCTTTAATCTAAAATGTTGTACCATGCTTCCTCGGCCTTCACGAGATCCTTAAAGTTTGAACATCTAGTCGTTAAATATGCGTAATTATTCGATACTAATTTACAGAAAACTCTGCAATTTCGGTAGTAGGCTAGTTTGAAAATTATTTGTCAGTGTGTGCTATCTTTCTATCTCAAACATGTATTTTCAACACTTCTTAATTAGCTTATTTTCATCAAAAATACGTTCGGCAACGTCACACCCGCTTATATCACTTTTGACACAACGAATTCATTCAAACTTGCTTGTTCCAGGTTTGTGCCAGTTCTGCTTTTCTCAATATTATCAGTTTGTATTCGTGCCTCCGTTTCAGTGTATTTGTATTTCAGTGTTATTTTCGTTTCGGTTTGTTCAATTACAATGGATTTAACTATTTTCTCATAATCTGTTTTACCTTGCATATACATCTGTAAATAAAACCCGCTCTATCTATCTATTACCTTCTACTCTTATCTAACCCACATAATGAATCATAGGTTTTTAACAACAGGGCAGCCAGTAAATGCTATGTTGCCTAATGTACATTTCTTTTAAATGGCTCCTGATGGACTATGTGGCATGATGAAACTTTTTTGCATTAACGTTTTCTATTCAGAATTGTATGAAGAATATCTCCTCGTGTACATTATCCGCCAATTTATACACATCCTATATTACAAGACAAAATTGGTGATACACAATTTCACTGTCTACGACTTAAAACGTCGTAATGGGTACTGTTTCCTTTGGAACGAATCAGAAGGAGGTCTAACCGCAAATGAGTTTTCATTAATAATAGTTCGTTTTCTTCTGCAAGAAGCAATGGATGTACATACCAGAATCGAAATTCTACGTTATCTAATGCATTGTATAATTTAGCGATTGAAAAAATGTCAATATAATTCAGAAGTATCTGCAGGAAGGCCATACTCAAATGGAGGCTGATAGTATGCATTCTAATATTAAACGAATCATTAGAAAGAGAAACATTAATATTCCAGCTTAATATGTAACTATTTGCAAAAGTGCTTGTCAAAAATCCCCATATTCAGTTGAATATTTAACACATGACTTTTTTAAAAAATTTCATTCATTAAATAACTATTACTTCAATTAGACCAGGTAAAAAAGTTGGTGATCCTGTGGTTACAGACATAAAGGCACTGAAATACAGCAATGAGAGAATTTTCTTCAAACTACGACATTCCAATTTGGAATAGGACCGTCTACTTATTCGGATTAATCAAAACGTAAAGATTATGACTTTCAACTCTATACCATTACTATACCGGGAAAGATTAAAAATAAAAAAAAAATCAGCATCTTCACCAATTCAAACGCAGTTTGCCGGCTGAGTACCACTCATATTATGATATATTTTCTCATGTAAATTGATTAAACAAAGAAAAACTTTTATTCGATGTTGTTATTATAATGTCTTTACTTGCGATGAAAAGTGCGTAACTCCCAAAACAATTTTTATAGCTACACGAAATTTGCCTTAACTCCACTTTATATCATTAGTAATGCGAAATTTTAAAATTTAACATTAAAAATCTATTTTAAAACCTTTGTTCTGTAAAGACAAACATATTTTGTCCTTTTAATTGATACAATGGCGTGTATATTCAGTTTTTTTGCTCGCCTGTAAAATATGGTCAACAGAAGTTAAGCACTTTGCGATTTACACTGACGATATAAGGAATTGCGATTTTTTTTGTGCAATAAGTACATGATAGCGATTGTCCTTTAAGTGATGTATTGTTTTAGTTGTTTTTATTTGTCATTATAGTTTCTTGATTCCATCGTTAATTTTATTCTAAATTTGGATATAGTTTGTGATGTACAAAAAAATGCCGGATTTTGTCGAAAAACGGCTTTCATGTCATCTTTCTTGAGACATTTTCACATATTTCTCAGCATGTTCGAACTGCGGTAACTTGAGATAATTCACAAAATATATCCAAATTTAAAATAAAATAAATTAAAAAAAATAAAATTAACGATAAAATCAAAAAATTATAATGACAAATAAAAACAACTAAAAAAAATGGTGATGTGGCCATCATGTTACTTTCTCCGACAATATATTTACGTTTTCATGGGTTTATTTTCAATTAAAATCATATTTTAAATGTACATCGAGCGTAGCGTAAACTTGGATGAAACTGACGTTTAAAACGTCAAAATCATGAAATATGGAAAATTATACTTCAAATTCAAAAACTCGGATTACTCAAAAACTAACGAGATTTCGAAAAAAACTTATTCTTTAGAAGTTGTTTATATTGGCATTTTCTACAATTATTATTCATATACATTTGCTGTAACTATTATCGTTTCATAATTATAAACCAAGAATTTAAAAAAATTAATAAATTTTTTTCTCGAATAGCAATGATTTTATAAAAAATATTTTCAAGAAAAAGATGTTCACTTCGTTGTTTTCTTTGATGTTTGTTTAAATGTTTTTGTGATATTTTTTATATTTAAGAAAATATTGGCAAAAAACAAAAAACAGTTAAGGTAAACACCCACTTCCGGTGTACGAAATTTTACCAAAAGCTTTTCAATTCTTCGGATTATCAAATAAGACGTATGTTCAAAGTTTCATATCAATTGCTCTGTTGGTTTTTGAGATACAGCGCACACAGGCAGACACACACACACACAGACACACACACACACACACACACACACACACACAGACACAAAAAAAAATTCCAGAAATTGTTGAAATGGCATCTAAAATCACGATCACAATACTTTCTCGTACTTCGTAACGGAGAAAGTAAAAATAATTATCACTTAAAGGACAATCATGTACTTATTGCACAAAAAAAATCAATTGTTTATATGCACATTTACTAAGTGTTTTCTTCATTTGAATATGTACATAAAAAGAAATTTCCAACATTTATTTCGTCTTTTGCGGGTATCAGTGATTTTACTTTTGTCGCGCTAGAATAGTCATCCGTCCCATTGTGCGGCGGCAACGCTGTATCAGGGCGGCGTTGGAATGAGAAAATTGAGGACCATAACCAGGGAAACGAGATAAACAAAAAAACATATCTATAAAAATTATCCACGTACGAAAATTCTCCGTACCCTAAAACCTAAATAAATTGTAAAATCAAAGTAGCCTTAAATTTTACCATCGTGCTACAGTATCTTAGTAGATTCAGAGTAAGTACAAAAATCCGTATCCGTACATTTGTTCAATCAATGTATTGGACAATATATTATTCGACGGAAAATTGTTCGAACGGTAAATCGTTTGTTTAGTTGGTAGTTGTCTACATTGCCATTACCGGACGATTTCATACAAATTTAAACGTCACCCTGACAAGATTCAGTTTCAATATGTCTTTAGTTTAAGCCAATAAATGTAAGGTCGAAGGTAAAGTATAGCACATAACGCGAGTTGTAACGAAATGACGCGCTCGTGAAATTACGTTACTCGCCGCTACGCGTCTCGTACGAAATTTCTTTCACTGGCGCGTGATTTACTCTAGTTATGTAATATACTATTAAAATATTTTTTCCAACTTATAGAGGCGCACTTTAGTTGATATTTGAACAGTTTCTTCTTAGTTTCAAAAAAATTTCTCCGCGGACATTAATGGGTTAAAAAGTGTAAATGATTTGTTTAGTGTAGAATGTTTAGAAACGGCAATACCCAGCAAATATGGAATTCAATGAATACTAAAAATAATGTAAGTAGATCGATATTATAAAATAATTAAAGGAGCCAATTATAAAACACTCAAATTCAGAGTAGAGTGGTAATTATTCAATGAATAGTACTTTTGCTGGGTATTACCGTCTCATCAAATTCAACACTAAACAAATCACGTACACTTTTTAAATAGTAACTGAGTAAAACCATTTCATTACAATACTTTTTCCTTTGTATAATACACGGCCGGTTGTAAATCGTAATGCGACAGCAACTGTTAGAAAAAAATGAAATATCCGCCTTATTGATAGCATGGCAAACCTTTTTTTTAATTCAAAATAATTGTAAAGTTTTTTTTTGCAAATATCTCGGTAAATACCCTGCAGAAACTATTGAGTAAAGTACCAACAAATTCAGCTTAAAAAGGTTTAAAAATGTAAGACGACCGATACTATTAAATAATAAGGGGAGCCAATATAAACAAATTTCAAATTTTACATGTAAATCCCTATGGCCCGCTTTACAATTCAACACCCTGTATATAACAAAGATAAACGTGTTTCTAAGTTTTGAATTTTAGTTCTTGAAATTGTATTAAACAGGAAAGCTTTTTTGAATTTTATTCTTTTATATACAATTATCCGTATATACCGGGTGACCCAGGGATCTGTAAAAGCCCCATAACATATTTGCTATTTAAGATATCGACTTTTAGTTTTCTTGAACTGGTTCCCACACTTATTCTACATATTTTAAAAATATGTATGTTTTTGTACGGAGTGCCCCAATATACATAACAGACCAAAGTTATGTTTTTTTAAATGGAACACCCTATATTGTATACTTTATTTCCAACCCTCTTGAGAAGCTGATAAAAATAGTATAAGATAGTATGGGTCTATTATGGACGATTGGTTAGTTATGGGCAAACTCGTGGCAAAAATAAGGACACATTGAAAAAGTTGCAGAAACGCTTCTAGCAATGCTAGCGAGTTTTTTATATACTAAAGAATTTTCCACATCATGAAGAATAATACAAATCGGCTTTGATCCTTTTTTGTTCATATTGCTATACAGGGTGTCAACATACGCAAAATAATGGATAACTATTTTTTTTCAAATGGAACACCTAATATATCTTGCCACCAATGCATGGAATTTTTAATAAGCTTTCCAATGATGTACAATTTGTATAATGAAATATTAAGGATTCTTAAGATTTATCCATAAAAACATTTTTCTTTTGTCACCTCCTGCTCATTTTTGGATTTTCAGCCAAAACTATGCATTTTCTGAAAAAATAATAGGAGACCAAAGTTGTAGAGCGGAAAATTTTCGATCGATATAGGTCTTTCGACTTCTCATATAATGCGTGCATTGTCCGACAGAGTGCGCAAAATCGTGACCGTATATGCATTTTAGCGTTTTTCTCAATTTTTTTGTTAATTAATTGCACTACACTTTATTTTCCACGTCCTCTAACAGAAAAATGGGTAATTATAGAATTATTTAAATGATCTACATCGATTGAAAACATTCCGCTCTACAACTTTTAAAAGCAGCAAATTTTGCCCAAAATGCATAGTTTTCGCTAAAAATGCAAAAAACCATTGAAAAACGCAAAAATTTATACATACATTTTCAATTTGCATTTTTAGGGAAAACTATGCATTTTTGGCAAAAATTGCTTCTATTAAGAGTTGTAGAGCGGAATATGTTCAATCGATATGGGCCATTTTAATTTCCCTATAATTTCCCATTTTTCCGCTAGAGGGTGCGGAAAATAAAGTATAGTGCAATTTATTGATCAAACATTTGAAAAGAAAATGCTAAAATGTATATACGTCACGATTGTGTGCGCTCTGGCGGGCAATGCACGCATTATCTTAAAAGTTGAAAGACCTATGTCGATCGGAAATGTTTCGCTCTACAACTTTGGTCTCTTATAATTTTTCCTGAAAATGCATAGTTTTGGCCGAAAATCCAAAAATCAGCAGAAGGTGACAAAACAGATATGTTTTTATTGATAAATCTCAAGAATCCTTAATATTTTGTTATACAAACTGTATATAATTGGAAAGATTATTAAAAATGCTATAGATTGGTGGCAACTTATATAGGGTGTTTCATTAAAAAAAAATAGTTATCCATTGTTTTGCGTATGTTGACACCCTGTATAGCACTATGAATAAAAGAGAACCAAAGCCGATGTGTATTATTCTTTATGATGTGGCAAATTTTCTAGTGTATAAATAATTATGCTATCTTTGCTAGGAACGCTTCTACAATGTTTTCAATGTGTACATGTTTTTGTCACAAATTTGCCCATAACTAACCAACCGTCCATACTAGCTTATACTATTTTTATCAGCTTCTCAAGAGGGTTGAAAATAAGGTATAAAATATAGGGTGTTCCATTTAAAAAAAAAACATAACTTCGGTCTGTTATGTATATTGGGACACCCTGTACAAAAACATACATATTTTTAAAATATGTAGAATAAGTGTGGGTACCAGTTCAAGAAAACTAGAAGTCGATATCTCAAATAGCAAATAAGTTATGGGGCTTTGACAGATCCCTGGGTCACCCGGTATATATACAGGGTGTCAATTTGAAAACTTTCAATGCGAATATCTCTGAAAATAAAGGGGTTAGAAAAGCGCAATTTGGTACAAATGTTATACAGGTAGGGGGAACTAGAACCACCATATTTTGGTTATGGGGTGAGTGACCCCTTGGGCCCCATTCACCCTAACCCCAAAATTTTAAATAGCATCACCCCTTTTGTGATCCCTTAAATTAAACGTTTTTTCGAGTAGTATTCACCAGTACAAGAATGTTTTTAAAATTTAATACAGGGCCGAACAAAAAGTATAATTAAAATAAAATAAACTCTGATTCTATGAATTGCTATTTTATTTAATTAGATTCTTATAATGCATTCCATTTTGGGCTACAGAAAAAAGGATAATAATTTTTTTTCTCCAAATACTCGAACCAGTGAGTCAGGTTTCAACAAATAACAATCACCTATTGCAGGTGTGTTAGATTGTACGTCAAAGCCAAAAACGATTGAAGTGAAATAATTTCAGACGAATTCACTATTTGATTTTCTTTTTTATCCGGTATTAGACATGGTTTACAGTATGGCTGAAAGAATTGCGATTTGGACACCTGACTGAAATAGGTGATTGTTATTTGTTGAAACCTGACCCACTGCTTCGAGTATTTGGAGCAAAAAATTTTATTATCCTTTTTTGTAGCCCAAAATGGAATGAATTATAAGAATCCAATTAAATAAAATAGAAATTCATAGAAACTGAATTTATTTTATTTTGATTATACTTTTTTGTTCGGCCCTGTATTAAATTTAAAAAAAAATCTTGTGCTGGTGAATACTACTCAAAAAAATATTTAAGGAATCACAAAAGGGGTGATGCCATTTAAAATTTTGGGGTTAGGATGAATGGGGCCCAAGGGGTCACTCACCCCATAACCAAAATATGGTGGTTCTAGTTCCCCTGATCTGTATAACATTTGTACCAAATTGCGTTTTTCTAACTCTTTTATTTATATTTTTAATGTACTTAATGCATCTGCAACAGGTGAGGTTGTCTCAAATTTATTAATTATCCGTATATTCTTCCCTTATTATTAGGTCCAAGTGAACCTGTTGAAACCTGAAGCGAGATGGGGCCCGCCGCCGAAAAAAATCCGCGACGACCGTCGTAAATTCAATCCGAAACGCGAATGCAGATTCCTGGGCCGTTACGTCTGCAACCACGAGTGCCTGCAGGAATGTAGTCACCTGGAGTCAGAAATCTCCCATTGGCAGAGCAGACAGGACTATTTCTACAAGAAGTACCACATAGTTAAGAATGTGGGAATATCGATACTGATGCGCTGGAGTCGGCCTGGAAGACATTCGGCGGAGTCGGTACTCTTGGCCTCTAGAAGCAAGTCGAAGGAATCGTCGAAGGAGGCGTCGAAGGAGTCGCAGAAGAAATTGATAAAGTTGAAATGAAACGGTGAAGCGAGCGGCGGGTTTTTTTTTGTGTGCCTGCGAGTGTTGTGTGTGCAGTAGTACCAGTTGTATATCGTGAAGGTCATGATTGCGCTCGTTCTGATTTATCGCCAGCATCATGACCAGAGCGAGTCGAGCGGTCAGTCTGCCCACGTACTGGGGTATGCGGCGTTTTTCCACGGGCCTCGAACATTATAGATCGTCTGCCAAATTCAAGGACTTTTAGTACTAAATTAAATTATTTGTTTTAATATTGTGTATTATATGTTCACGTTTAGAAATTTGCACTTTTCACTGCTGGCAACTACACTGCAGAAGTGACAGCTGGTTAAAATTGTCCAAAACAGAGTTTCAATAGTTTTCTTTATAAAGGCAATGCAGCTCGAGCGGTTGTCATATCTCTCTCTTTCGCTTACCTGTGGAGGTTCAGGAGCCCGCCCTTTACCACTATATTTATTTATCTTCATTACCTAACAAAAGAAAATTATTTGCGAGAAAATAGTTTTTATTTTTAATATTCGCTAACTAAATTCACAGTACTACCACTTAAACGCTCCTTTTAGACCAATCACATTTAAACTTTCATCATGTTCTTACCTCTTATCGGCGTTATTTGTTGTACAAAAATCAAACTGAATTCGACGCCATCTGTAATTGTGCAAAATGACTGATTGAGATTAGTGTTGCAAAACTGCAAACTGGTTCCCTCGATGTTTCCAGATTTATCAAAGATCTTATTATGGGGATTACCGTTTTTAATAATCTTAAAATTTCACTACAAAGTGATAATTTTAACAATTAAAATAATGTTTTAAACATAATTAGACTCATTATCGCTTATATTTGTCATAATAACTCATGAAAGTATAATATTACAGTTTATTAAATATAATCATGTGCATTGTATATTTTATACTTCGATGTATATGCGGCAACGCTTAATGAGTCTCACCATTTTTATTAACTAACCTCAATAGTGCTGTGAGTGCTAGTAATTCATGTTTCAAGGTAAGTTATTATATATTCTGTCTTATAAACTCGTCAAATGTATTTATTAGTAATGGAAACATCAAATGGCCGTATTAAATATTCTTGTAAATATCCAGAATGTCAAAATTCTTTCTTTTCCGATATAACTAATGTCGACTACAAAAATAAACATTTCTATAAATTTCCCAAAAATGAAGAATATCTTAAAACATGGAAAACCATTTGTGATATTGAACAGTCTTCATTGTTTAAATTTTCATTCATGTGAAGATCATTTTATTCATAAACATTTTGTTAACCATTTCCGCAAAAAATTAAATTGCAATGCTGTTCCGACACCAAGAAGTAAGACAATATAACTGCACTAATTTACTTTTTTAACTATTTTAATGCCATGAATCCTGGATACGAGCAAACAACTGACCTGTTACAACGCCTGAAAGAAATATCCTAAGAAGAACGAAGAGACCTGATGGAACATTGCACCTGGACAAGACCCTAATACCCGATTGTTGTGATATTTTTATATTTGATAATTTTGTTAATAATAATGTATATAATTATTCTGTTAAATATATTTTTTCCATGTAGGCCTATTTTTATTTTTATTTTGTGAAATCCAATCTTTTTTCTTTTACCAAAACCAGTAACTTCTTCATTTATGTACTATCTAAAAGTATAATCAATTATGTGCTCCAAAAACATAATTGATTATATTTTGAGTGTTATTAAATTGAAATATATCGTGTGGACGAATATAACATTTTTAAATTTTGGCGGAAATCGTAGTAATTTGCAAACCCGACACCAGGCGGCGCCAAAAATCGTGTTTCCGAAATTTAACATGCAGGTTTCACTTCTAAAGGTATGTGTTCTGTGGTTAAAATTTTTATAGTCACCTGTGCGTCTTAAGGCAACTCTGCAACCGAGAAAACAATGTCGAATTTTGTTTGTTTGTGTCAATCCAGTGAAACTTTCTACAGGCATGGATATTAACGATGCTGCGATGCGTTTCTTTTATTTTATTATTTTCCTAGGTCCGTAAGCAAAAAATTTAGTTCCGTCGTCAAGGACAACAAACACCACGAATGTTATCAGCCAGTTATAGTACCTGTAACCAGTGGCGGCTCATGGAACATGTTGATGGTAGAGCCACTTATACAATACATCCCCCCTCCCCTTTTTGAAGGAACAAAGAACCATTTATCCTCCTAGACCAATCGAATATTTTGGCCAAAAAATCAAAAATTTGGAACAAAACAGCCTAAGATCTAAAATATCGGCCAAAAAAATAAAAAATCCTGGTTTAAAAATAAAAATGCAGACCAAAAAAATTGCCATTTTCAGCCCCATATATAACTCTTTTTAGCTTAAAATAAGTTCCAACGAGAAATTCGAAAATAATAGCAGAAATAAAAAATAAAAAAAAAATTCGCACAATAAAATCAATAATTCAAGTTAAGAAAATCTAAAATATGGGACAAAAAAATAAAAAATTAAGACCAAAAATTTAAAATTCGTACCCAAAAATCAAAGTGGTAAACCAAAAAATCAAAATTTTTAACAAACGAATCGAAAATTTAAGTCGAAATAAAGAAAATTTCGACGAAAAGACCTAAAATTGAAACCAAACAATCGAAAATACAAAATATAGGCCAAAAAGTAGGACCTAAAAAGGTGAAAATTGCAGACAAAAAAAAATCGAAAATTTCTTCAAACCAGTCGAATATTTTGGTCAAAATAAAGAAAAATAAAAAGAATTGGAACAGAAAAATCGAAAATATGGGCCAAAGAATCAAGAATCCTGATCTAAAAATTTAAAAAAAACGCAGACAAAAAATTAAAAACTTAAGAAGAAGCAAAATAATTTGCCAAAAATAAGTTTCTAATCAGAAATTCGAAAATAATAGCCAAAAAATAAAACAAACTCGCAAAAAGAAATCAATAATCCAAGTTAAAAAATCTAAAATATTGGATAAAAAAATAGACTACAATCTAAAATATCCGATACAAAATTTGGGCATAAAAATAAAAATGGTGGACCAAGGAAAGAAAAATTTTAACAGACAAAGAAAATTTTAGGGCAAAAGATTAAAAAAATAAATAAAAATCTACAATGTTCACCAAAAATCGAAAATTTTGACAATAAATTCGAAAAGTTAGGTAGGATTAGATAAATGAAATGAAATGAAAAATAAAGAAAAATTTAGGTCAAAAGATTTAAAAAAAATAAATAAAAATTTGGCCAGAAAGTAGAAAATTTAAACATTGCATAGAAAATTCGGTCCTAAAGATAATAAACAGGTTGAAAAATCGTAAATTTCAACAAACAAAACTCGAAAATACCGGAAAAAATACAAAAAATCTCGCATATAAATCAATAATACAGATTATAGATATTTTAATCAAAATCAAATCAAAAATTTGGAACTAGAATTCAAATTTCGGCCCGAAAAATAAAAAAATGCGCACCAAAGAATAAGATTTTTTAACAATTAAATCGAAAATTTAGGTCAAAATGAAGAATAATTAGAGATTTATTTATTTACGGGAATTTCCCTTTATAATACATAAAATACCTCTAAAAATATTACAAATTTGAGAAAATCGTACAAAGGATCAAACATTTAGACCAAAAAAAAATCGAAAATACAAAGATAATTATCAGTTTTAAGAATGACGTCTATTTTGTATTTTAATTTTTGTAAAAGGGGTTTCCCGTATATACATAATAAAATAATAATAATAATAATAATAAAAATATTTTGACCAAAAATATCGAAAATACAGGTCCAAAATTTAAAAATTTAAAATTCGTCGGGAAAAATAAAAAATGCAGACCAAACAGTCGAAAATTTTACCAATTAAATCGAAAATTTAGGTCAAAATAAATAATGTTTGGGCAAAATAATCAAAAATTTAGACCCAAAAGAATAGAAAATACAGGTCAAAATTCTAAAACAAAAAATTTGGCGGGAAAATCAAAAATGCGGGCCAAAAAGTCGAAAATTTAAACAATTAAATCGCAAATTTAGGTCAAATTTAAGGATATTTAGGATAAAAGATAAAATATTGTGACCAAAAATATCGAAAATACAGATCAAAAATTTAAAAATTCGTCGGGAAAAATAAAAAATGCAAACCAAACTTGAAAATTTAGGTTAAAATAAAGACTATTTAGGCCAAATAATCAAAATTTTTGACAAAAGAAAATCGAAAACGCAGGCGTAATAATAAAAAATGCGGAATATTCTAGTAAGAAAATGGTTTAAATTAGTCTCAAAAATCATTTCAAAGTAATTTTCCGATTTTTTTTTGAATAGCAAAATATTGTTTGTTATTTTCGCTTTAATTGTTTAAAAATGAGAAACTAATTTGAAAACGAATTCAAATAAAACCATTTACTTTGTTTGGATCAGCTTATTGTTTCACCTTTTGCGCCGGCAGTTTCGACAACTTTAGACTTAGTTGATACATTTTGAATAATTCAAATAAAACAATTCATTTGGTTAGTATGACAATATGGGGAGGCCCCCGCCTCCTTTTTTGAAGAAAGAAAGAACGATTAATCTTCATGGTCCAAGGTTATTTTGAGTTGTAAAGTAAAGGTTCATAATTTCAAACAAGCTGAAAATATGATTTATGTGTACTTTCGATTTATAGTGCGTTTACATTTTGTCCCAGACATCAAAACAATACACACGGACAACAAAAAAAGTTTCATTAAAGTTATGCAGGCGTTGTTTAACATTTAAATTGGCGAAAAAGTGTTTTATGAATTAATTAAAAATCCTTGCGGAGCTTGAAACTACAGGTAGTACCATGGCTCCTTGGCTCTACATAACGAGCCGCCCCTGCCTGTAACCATGGAAGCAATGCGCATTTACGTTGTCGGTAGCGGAAAAAAATATTTAAGTAGGTTAATGTTTGGTTGACAGTTGTTTATACAAAACTTATTTGCTTAATTATGATCTCGTGTAATTCTGAATATGCTGATGCAGTGTATGTTTATGTGGCAAGAATGTATCGTTCCTTTAGCCGGCGATGTAATTGTTGCATTAGTGCACATGGGGCGCAATTTAAACATATACTTTAATGCCTTTTTTTCTTTCTCTTTGAATAACTTTTGTTTATGACTTAATAAAAAAATAAATTGATTATTGCATTCATATTATTAACCCGCGAGAACACGCGTCACGATCAAATTGATCGGGTTTTTACTTTGAAAAATATAATTTTGTCTCAATTTAATAGTATTTTAAAAAAACGAGCTCAATAAGCGCGATTTTTTCGCACGCGTCCAAGTTTAGAAAACGATGCGCGTAGCGAGGAGTTTTCTAATGGACAAGTGCGAAAAAAAGGCCTTATAAACGAGTTTTTACAGTATTTTTTCTTTCTTTTCCCTTTTATTCCATTTCTAAATTTAAAAATCGCCCATACATATTTAGAAAATTGTATGGTGGTTGGTAACACTAATAATTGACATTTCAATTTGAAATTAGTATGCGATTTCCACACATCACATACAGTGTTACCAAGTCAGCGGAAAATCCGCTAGATCTGACGGATTTTGAATCCAAATTGCGGAATAATTTTTGTTTTAGCGGCTGGCGGATTTTCTAGCGGAATAATGTTGGATTGTTGCAAAATCTAGCGTAATTTATTTTATATTTAAACTTTATTTTCAAAGAATATATTTTTTAAGAGAAAAGGCAAAAACTTAAAACATTAATTTTAAAAATTTATAACTTCCGGTAAAAGTGACATTTAAAAATATTAGTTAGTTTTAAAGGTAGATGTTTTGTGTGTATATTAAAATAATAAGATATTTTTGTTCGTCTTCGACAACTTTAAATATTAATTTTTAAAAATTCATAACTCGTACAAAAATTGGTACATGCCCAAAATCGAAGTTTATTCTAAAGGCAGATGTGAATATATTAAAAATTTTGTGAAATTCTATCATGTCAGTATTTTTTATCGTGTTGGACAACTAACGTTAATTTAAAAAAAACACCCAAAAATGAACAAATTTTCAAGGTACAACTTAAAATATTAATTTTCAAAAATTCATCTCACGCTAAAATTTATACATTTTCAAAAATCCTAGTTAATTACAAAGGCAGATGTTCTGTGAATTCACTTACATTTTTGAGAAATCAGTATTTTTTTTTTAGTTCTTTTTGTCAAGTGTTCGGCAATGAACACATTTTCAAAAATCAAAGTTAGTTTTAAAGGTAGTCGTTCTGTGAATGTATTAAAATATTTGAGAAACTTAATTTTGTTTACGATTTTGGTTTTATGTAAGTGTTCGACAACTTAAAATATTAATTTTCAAAAATTCATAACTCAGGCAAAAATTGTCACATTCCAAAAATCGAAGTTTATTCTAAAGGCAGATGTTTAGTGAATATATTAAAAATTTTCTGAAATTCTATCAAGTCAGTATTTTTTGTCGTGTTGGACAACAAACGTTAATTAAAAAAAAAACATAACACCCAAAAATGAACACATTTTCAAAAATCAAAGTAAGTTTTGAAGGTAGTTGTTCTGTGAATGTATTAAAATATTTAATAAGGGACTCAATTTTGTTTACGATTTTTGTTTGTGTAAGTGTTTGACAACTTAAATTATTAATTTTCAAAAATTCATCCCACGCAAAAATTTACTCATTTTCAAAAATCAAAGTTAAATGTATTATGATTGCATTAGAGTTTTTAAGGAATTCAATAATATCAGTATCATTCTTTTCCTATTTTTTCGTTGTTTAAATAAAAAAAATAAGTTTCAAAAATTCATAACTCACGCAAAAGTTGACACATTTTCAAAAATAGTAGTTAATTCTATAGGCAGATGATATGTGAATTTATTTCAATTTTTGGGAAATTCTATCATATCAGTATTTCTTTTTAGATTTTTCGGCAATGAACAAAAAATCAATAAAAGTTAGTTTTAAATGTATTCGATCTGTGAGTGTATTAATAGTATATTGTACAACGAGCATATAATGCAAATCGTTTGAGTGATTAATAGCCATCATTATATGCTCGTTGTACAATATACTTTGTTTACGAAAATTAAAATCAAAATCAAAATTAAAAAAAATAAAAACAAAATCAAAATTAAAATCGAAATTAAATTTGTAATTACAATTACAATTGAAAAAAAAATAAAATCAGTATTAAATAGGGTAACCAAAATATAATCATACATCGCGCTCTGTGAATTAAAGCGCGAATTAGCGTGTTTAATAACCATATTAAACACGCAGATGCGTCTGCGTGTTTAATAAGTATATTAAACACGCAAATGCGTGTTTAAGAAATTAAGTGTTAAATGTACCCCATTAATGCTGCCTATAGAATTAAATAATGCGTACATTATAACATTTTCGTGAACAAAATATTTTGTTTACGATTTTGGTTTTGTGTAACTTAAAATATTAATTATTAGATTAGTGAAAGGTTGGTACTTCCTTACTAGTTTAGAAACCTTAATACGACAATACAACATGAATTAAAATATTAATTTTCAAAAATTGACTCGTTTTCAAAAATAAAAGTTAATTGTTAATTTAATGTATTATGACTGCGTTAGGGTTTTTAAGGAATGAAATCATATCAGTATACATTTTTTTTCTATTTTTTTTTTGTTCGAATATTCAACTTAAAAAAATAATTTTTCAAAAATTCATAACTCACGCAAAAGTTAACACATTTTCAAAAATCCTAGTTAATTCCAAAGACAGATGTTTTATGAATTTACTTCAATTTTTGAGAAATTTTATCATACCAGTATTTTTTAAGATTTTTTTTGTCAAGTATTCAACTTAAAACATTAATTTTCAAAAATTCATAACATCCAAAAATGAACACATTTTCAAAAATCAAAGTTAGTTTGAAAGGTAGTTCTGTGAATGTATTAAAATATTTGAGGAACTCAATTTTGTTTACGATTTTTGTTTTGTTTAAGTGTTCGACCACTTAAAATATTAATTTACTCATTTTTAAAAATCAAAGTTAATTTTAGTGGTAAATGTATTATTATTGATTGCCTTAGAGGTTTTAAGGAATTCAGTCATGTCAGCATTATTTTTTTTCTATTTTTTCTTTGTTCAAATATTCTATAACTTAAAAAAAAAATTCAAAAATTCATAACTCACGTAAAGATTTACACATTTTCAAAAATTGTATTTAATTCTAAAGGCAGATGTTTTGTGAATTTACTTCAATTTTTGAGAAATTCTATCATATCAGTATTTTTTTTTAGAATTGTGTTCGGCAACTTAAAACGTTCATTTTCAAAAATGAACTCAATTTCAAAAATTTAAGTTAGTTTTAAAGGTAGTCGTTCTGTGAATGTATTAAAATATTTGAGGAACTCAATTTTTTTTAAGATTATTATTTTGTATAAGTGTTCGGCAACTTAAAAAAATCATTTTTAAAAATTTATAGCTCAGGCAGAAATTGACACATTTTCAAAAATCAAAGGCAATGTTAAAGAACATATAAAAGGATTTTTTTGTTCGACAACTTTTGAAAATTCATAACTTACGGAAAAATTGGTAGATTTTCAAAAATTGCAGTTTTATGGATATATGTTTTGTAAAGATATTCAAATTGTTGAGGAATTTTTTTTTCAAGAATTATAAATATTAATATTGAAAAATTCATAACTCATAAGAATGAAATATGCATTTATTTTTCTTTCAAGTTTTCATTGTTATACCTAATAATATTCAGGCCTAATTCGTACGCCAAACGTTAAATTTAATTGCTGAACCTTATGTTAAAATAAGAGATAGCTTATTGTATTTGCAATTAGTAAAACAAGTGTCACGAATTTTAACATGCAGCTAAATTACGAAATAGAGCTATTCTAAAAATAATTAAATGTTTTCAGTGGAAAATATTTTAAATACGGTAGAAACCATGCAACTTTGGCAACAGATTAATTTAACGACAATTTTAAAAATGATTTGATAAAAAATTAACTCCGTAACAGAATTAGCGTTGAAATCTTAAATTACTGCAATTATGGAATAGCCAAAACATTTGTTACCTTCAATTGTAGGTAACAGATTCAATTTTAAATACTTGAAAACTGTAATCGAAGCTCAGACCTGAAAATATAATCAAAGGCCTGAAGATAATGAATAATGATAATTGAAGAATGTTTCCGAATTCTGTAATCATTTAATTTTTTTATTATTATTTATAACATTGTTGAGTTTTGTAACATCGATATGTTTGTTTTATTTATTTCGTACTTTATTTACATTTTCTGGCGGAATTCTAGCGGAATTAGGTTTGCTATCTGGCGGAAATAGCATGTGACCAGTTGGCAACGCTGATCACATAACCTTAAAACTATCTCGTCGAAAATTTAGCACAGGTTGCCGGCTCTGAATTTCAATGGTGCCAACCTTGAAAAATTAAATTATCAAAGCACTCGGCGAGCCATTAAAGAACACTTATGAGTGCGTTAATGACTTCGTTTTAGACTCAAAATAGAAAATAGTATATTGTACAACAAGCATATAACGATTTGCTCCACTCGCCTGCGGCTCGTTCCGCAAACATCGTTCTCGTGATTAATAGCCATTATATGCGAGTTGTACACTATACTTTGTTCACGAAAATTAAAATCAAAAACCAAAATCAAAATTAAAAAAAAAAACAAAAAAAAATCAAAATCAAAATTAAAATCGAAATTAAAGTTGTAATTACAATTACAATTGAAAAAAAAAATTAAATCAGTATTAAACAGGGTAAACAAAATATTATAATAAATCGCGTTCTGTGAATCAAAGCGCGAATTAGCGTGTTTAATGACCATATTAAACACGCAAATGCGTGTTTAAGAAATTGAGTGTTAAATGTATCCCATTAATGCTGCCCATACAATTAAATAATGCGCACATTATAACATTTTCGTGAACAAAAATATTTACTTACGTTTCACTGTATTTTGCTATCGGGAACTCAAACAAAAATTACATCATTTTGTACGTTTAAACTAATGATCTGATAAAGGATAAATCTAGTGTTCTCGCGGATTAAAAATATTTGTCACTTCTCGCAAAATGGTGGATATGACAGTAATTTCATTTCATCAGTGTAACTGACAGTATCTGACAGGTTGCTATATTATTTTTGTAGAAACAACTGTGAAATAAACATTAACCTGCTCAAATAGTTTTGTTTAAATTCATGGAAATCTTATAAATTTATACTCAAAATTTGTAAGATTTTTTTACGATAGAAACATCTTTAAGATTATTTATCTCGATAACGGTAAGAAATCGGACACATGTTTATTTGAACTTTTCTGTTCAGAATAACATGATCTACTTCGCGCATTATTTTGGCACACTTGAAAGTAGACACCTTGTATTGTATTGGTTAACTTTGAGATACAAATTAGATGCTCAAAAATTGCTTTACAGAATTCCACATTTATTTTGACAGATGCTTGAGAATTTCCTAATATAATCTTTAATAACGTTACCTTATAATTGCCTGAATTTGTTTTCGCATTTTTCTATAGAAAAATTGCCCGCGTTTAACATTTTCTAGAAATTGCTGTGAAGGTTCCACATTTATTCTGACAAATAGTTAAAATTTTCACAAATTAATCTTGAGTATTGTGTCTTCAAAATTTCCTAAAAAAATTATACCAATTTTGCACTAACTAAAATGACTGCAATAGACAAATTTTGATGATTAAAAATGATCATTTTCCAGAAATTGCAACGTGGACTTGTGTTGTATTTATATTTACAAAAATTGAAATCAATTTTTTTTTCTGTTGGCATATTTTTAAGTCTACAAAACTTTTAAACGCAATCTTCCAAAATATAGTCGGAAATACTCTGTACAATTGGTAGTACCAATTAAAAAATTGGCGATATGGCCATCATGTTATTTCTCCGATTTGATGGTATAATATACTCTAGCCGCTCTATGAAGGCGTCTGAGGTGATTAACGAAGGATCGTAAGGGCCGCCCTCATAAGAAGTGATTGGATATTTTGTTACTTTACACTCACAGATATTTACACTTTACTTGAAAGCTATTGGTGCACTATCGGCTTCTATGTATAAATGAATAGTTTTAAAAGGTTACAGATAGCACCTCAGATGCCTTCATAGCGCGGCCACACTTTAACCATCGTACCCCAGCTGAAAAAAAATTGGCAAGACTCCAAATAAGATTTGCTGTAGAAAAAATTGAATCTCGCGATTTAAAAAAAATCTTAAGAAATCTTTAAATTAGGAATTAGCTTCAAAATCTCCAAATATACTCAGAATTGATGAGGGGTGAAACGCCGAAACACGTGTCTGCAAATTGCTGGAAGTTCTTTTACAAATAATTCGACGGAGCGATAAATGGTAATATCAGACCCAAAATGTTACATTGTGCTGAATGCGATTTCAGACATGTAACAGCAAATATCAATCATGTAATTCAATACCCGGGGGTGCATTAGCACGGGGAGTAGTTGTTTTTATTGATATTTGTTGTTCTTACTATATTAAGTAAGACTTCGCTGCAGAAGCTCAAGTAATTAATTACAAATTTATTAATATCAGAATTAATGTATTTTCGCTATAATAATTAAAAAAACAACCGTCGCACCCCAGCTGGAAATAAAATGGCAAGACTCCAAACAAGAATTACTGTAAAAAAATTGAATCTCACGATGTAAAAAAAATTCTTAAAAAAATTATCACTCTAGGAATTAGCTTCAAAATCTCCAAATATATTCAAAATTAATGTATTTTTACTAAAATAATAAAAAAAAACAACCGTCGCACCCTAGCTGGAAACAAAATGGCAAGACAGTAGAAAAAAAAATTTTCACGATTTAAAAAAATCTTTAAAAAATTGTCACGCTTGGAATTAGCTTCAAAATCTCGAAATATACTCAGAATTAATGTATTTTTGCTATAATAGTGAAAAAACAACCGTCGCACCCTGGCTGGAAACAAAATGGCAAGACTCCAAACAAGAATTGCAGTAGAAAAAATGCATCTCACGATTTAAAAAATCTTTATAAAATTATCACGCCAGGAATTAGCTTTTCAAAATCTCCAAATATACTCAGAAATAATGAATTTTTGTTATAATCAAAAAATAACCGTCGTACCCCAGCTGGGAACAAAATGGCAAGACTCAAACAAAAATTGCAGTAGAAAAATTGCATCTCACGATTTAAAAAAATTCTTAAAAAATTGTCACTCTAGGAATTAGCTTCAAAATCTCCAAATATACTCAAAAATAATGAATTTTTGCTATAATCGAAAAATAACCGTCGTACCCCAGCTGGAAACAAAATGGCAAGACAAACAAAAATTCCTGTAGAAAAATTGAATCTCACGACTTAAAAAAATTCTTAAAAAATGATCACTCTAGGAATTAGCTTCAAAATCTCCAAATATACTCAGAATAAATGTATTTTTCTGCAATAAAAAAATAACCGTCGCACTCCAGCTGGAAACAAAATGGCAAGACTCAAACAAAAATTGCTGTAGAAAAATTGCATCTCACGATTTAAAAAATTCTTAAAAAATGATCACTTTAGGAATTAGCTTTTAAAAATATCCAAATATACTCAGAAATAATGATTTTTTGCTATAATCAAAAAATAATCGTCGTACCCCAGCTGGAAACAAAATGGCAAGACAAACAAAAATTGCTGTAGAAAAATTGCATCTCACGATTTAAAAAAAATCTTAGAAAATGATTACTCCAGGAATTAGCTTCAAAATCTTTAAATATACTCAGAAATAATGTATTTTTGCCATAATCAAAAAAATAACCGTCAAACCCGAGCTTGAAACAAAATGGCAAGACTCAAGAACAAGAACAAGAATTTATGTTGAAAAAATTGAATCTCAATACTTAAAAAATTTCTTAAAAAAATATCACACTAGGAATTAGCTTCAACATCTCCAAATATACTCAGAATTAATGTATGTTTGCTGTAATATAAAAATAACCGTCGCACCCCAGCTGGAAACAAAATGACAAGACTCCAAACAAGCATTGCAGTAGAAAAAGTTAAATCTCACCATTTAAAAAAATCTTTAACCCGCCAACTGGTCTGTGAGACCGGGTGTGTCGAATAACTTATTTTTCGTTATTATTTTTTGTTGCAATTTCGAGTAGCTGCTGCATTGCAGAGCCTGAATTGATTAAATATCTTTGTTTTATTGTGGAAGAGCATAAATTTATAAAAAAAAAACATGAGCTATTAGTAACACGTTTCGAAAAATCTTCAGTTGGAAACCCCTGTGCATGAGACCGGCGTCACCATTAAATTTGCGTCACCAATGGCGTGTTAAAAAATTATCACGCCAGGAATTAGCTTCTCAAAATCTCCTAATATACTCAGAAATAATGTATTTTTGCTATAATTATAAAAATAATCGTCGTACCCCAGCTGGTAACAAAATGGCAAGACTCCAACAAAAATTGCAGTAGAAAAATTGCATCTCACGATTTAAAAAAACTTTAAAAAAATTATCACGCTAGGAATTACCTTCAACATCTTCAAATATACTCAGAATTGATGTATTTTTGCTATAATAAAAAACAACCGCCGCAACACAGCTGGAAACAAAATGGCAAGGCTCCAAACAAGAATTGCAGTAGAAAAAATTGAATCCCACTATTTAAAAAAAATCTTTTACCCCCAATGGTGACCTACTGGTCTGTGAGACCGGGTGTGTCGAATAACTTTATTCTCCCTTATTGTTTTTTGTTGCAATTTCGAGTAGCTGCCGCATTATACGACTTTCGGTTGTACCGGAAGTCAACACCAACTTCCTCATTTTAAGGACGACAACAACAATTATTTCGTAAATATAGACAGAAAAATTCATTTTTGAATTTTCTTGCGAAAATCAAAAATTTACGACAAACTTTTATTAACAACAGATGTCGCCTTCTTTGTCGTCTTTAATATTTGTGTAAATGTTTTTCTGATATTTTTAATTAAAAATTCAAATTAAATCTGTTTAAGTTGCTCTGCGAAAAAGAACTATATAGTGTAGAAGATTATTTTGTTTAGTATATATATAATATTTAGCTATTTTCTCTGTGACGCTCTTTCTTTCTTATGTATTAATTTTGTTAATTTAAGAGAGGAATAAAGTATTTAATAGTAGTAGCCTCTCAATCCTTTGGAATGTCAAATAAAGCTAATGCTCAAAGTTTGGTTTGAGAATATTTCAGTTTTTAAGATACAGCGTTTAAAAAAAATGGTCGAAAACTTCTCCGGTGGCCTCTTAACTGATATTTTCGTTGACATTTCGAATTCGAAAACAGTACTTTTTTGTACGGGGAAAGTAAACATATTTTTCAGCCCTGATAAAAATAAAAAAATATATTCAGGATTGTTATACAAATATTAAAAAAATACTTAACGGGCAACGAATGTTTACCGCCATCGCAAAAAATTTCGCAAAAAATTATAAAAATTAATGACGATGATAAAATATACAGTGTGTCCCACCGAAACCGCACTTTAAAAATATATCGACTTCAACGCATGGTTTCTGCCACAGCAAGAACCGGAAGAGCTGCGAAGCTGAAAATTTCACAAAAAAATTATAAAAATGAATGACGATGATAAAATATACAGGGTGTCCCACCGAAATCGCACATTAAAAATAAATCGACTTCAACGCATGGTTTCTGCCACGGCAAGAACTGGAAGAGTGCGAAGCTGAAAATGTCACAAAAAAATTATAAAAATGAATGACGATGATAAAATATACAGGGTGTCCCACCGAAATCGCACATTCAAAATATATCGACTTCAACGCATGGTTTCTGCCACAGCAAGAATCGGAAGAGCAGCGAAGCTAAAAATTTCACAAAAAAATTTAAAAAAACCAATGACGATGATTTTGAAAATTTCACCAAAAAATATACAGGGTGTTCCACCGAAACCGCACATTCAAAGTATATGGACTTCAACGCATGTTTTCTGCCACGACAAGAACCGGATGTGCAGCGTAGCTGAAAATTTCACAAAACATTAAAAAATAATAATTTTTTATATTTATGATTTTAAAAATTTCAACATTCCAAAAAGAATTCAAACATTTCATAATTATAGACACAAAAATGATTTTTCTTGCGAAAATAAAAAATTTTCGGAAATTTTTTTTAACAAAAGATGTCGATTTCCGTCAATATTTGTATACATGTTTTTCTAATATTTTTCGTAGTTAAAAAAAAATATCATATAACAAACAAAAACGTTTAATATCAGCATGAAATTTCACCAAAAGATTGTCTAAGCTTACGCTTAGTTTAAAAATTATTATTAGTTATTGAGATTTTTTCAAAAAATTGTCGAAATCTCTGGTGACCTCAAGACGAATATTTCCGTTAAAATTTCGAATTCGAAAACAGTACTTTCTCGTAATTTGTACGAAGAAAGTAAACATATTTTTTGGCCTTGATAACTATGCCGCTTTAGCCATAAAAAAGTTAAATGCGTAACGTCTGTTTAGTACAACGACACTTCCGTGCAAGAAATTTCACCAACAGCTTCTAAATCCTTTTTTTATGCTTAAAGTTTAGTTTGACAACCTAACCTAACCATGAACAATATATTAAGGATTGTTATATAAATGTTATACAAATATAAAGAATATACGGGGTGTAACTGAATTCTGGTAGACCCCAAATATCATTTGCATTTTTACATATATCTTTATGAAATTTAATTTGGTGTTTTTAAGGAATAAAGTGTATCGACATATATATTTTTAATAATAATTTCACTTCCTGTTTAACCGGAAATTACCTTAACTTTTTTATTTCGAATGAAACACCCTGTATATTTTGACATAATTTAATTCGTCACTAAGTCCTAAGTTTAGAGTTGTATCATAAGCGACCTTTTGGTTAGTTTTTTGTTTAAATTTAAATTAAATTTACAATGAAAAAGATTTAAATTGAATTTAAAGAAAAACTAACAACCAAAGGGTGACTTATGAGTTGAGTCCGGATTTATATTTGTTTACATGTTTTATTTGCTATTTCGTATGGCTCTAGCGAATTGTATATGTACGTTTCTCTCGGAAATAAATCAAAGTACTAAGTTTTATTTCGCATATAACTTAATATTTTGAGGTTTTGTCACATTAAACTTATTTGAACAAATATCCGCATATAACTAAATATTAAGTCAATATTTCCATTAATTGTAATTTATTTTGTTGTAATTTATTGATAAAATTTGCGAGCGTAGAAATCTTTTTTTATAAAATCATACAAGATAAATTTACGGGATTCCCCTAACTAGCAAACGTAACCTTGTGTTATGTAGATATGTATATATAATATTAATTATATAGAAAAAGGGGATTTCCCCGTAAGCAGATGATACTCGATGCCAGTGTTGCAAGATTGGGGTTTTTTCCCAAAATGGGTGCAAATTATTGTTTTGGGGTGTATATTGGGGAACTTCAATCCATGGAGTATTTTTTGGGGTGGGTATTTTATACGAAGGGTATTTTTGGGGAAATTAATGAACATGTTATTACATTTGATAGAAATCATCATTACCAATAGTGCACAACCATAAACAAGTCAGTAATTTTCCTCAGTCTGTGACATCATTTATGGAAGTTGTCCTAGGGATTCTATTATTGTCGTTTTCGTAATTTTGCGACCCCAATGAGATGCTGCACTCTCATTTAAAAATATGTTTAATACATTTTATATTTATACTACTTTAATTTTGTATATATGTAGATGTAAGTTTCCAATAAATCCACTGTATTTACGTTTTATTTTCAAATTTTATTATTTTAGAGAGGGACAGCGGCGTAATTTTGAGGGTTTTTGATTAAATATTTGGGGAAAATTAAAAATTACTACAGTCAACACTCGTTGCCCGTAAATTATTATTATTATTATTATTGTATTAAATATTCAATCTTTTTGTTTGTATTTTTTATCGTTACGCCTGGATTTTTATTTCTTTGACCTATATTTTAGATTTTTGACCCGCAGTTTCGTTTTTTTTTTTTCATTTTTTCAATTTTTGATTTGTTTGTTAAAATTTTCGAATTTTTTGGTCGGCATTTTTTATTTTTAGGCCTGAATTTTTTATTCTTTGCCCTATATTTCAACCTGAATTATTAATTTTTATGTGTTTTTGATTTTTAGTCCTTTATCTTTTTTTAAACATTTTCGCGTTTCTGATAGAAATTTATTTTGATCTAGAGTTATTTTTGGGACTGAAAATGGCAAATTATTTTTCTTTTGCTTGATTTTTCAATTATTTGGTCTGCATATTTTTATTTTTTAGACCAGGATTTTTACTTTTTTTTTGCTTATATTTTAGATGTTTGGTCTATATTTTTGATTTCTTTGTTCTAACGGTTAGAATTTTTTTAATAGTTTGTTGAAATTTTCGATGTTTTAATCCACATTTGATTATTAATTTTAACGAGGGAATTTTTTATTGATCTACACTCTAAATTTTTAACATCAATTGTTGATTTTTATGGACGATTTTTTTTTTGTTTTCGGGGTATTTTCGAGTTTTTTGTGCTGTTTTTGATTGTATGATTTTAGATTTTTTTAACCTGAATTATGGTTTTTATAGGCGAATTTTTTTAATTTGTTTCGAGTTTAGAGTTTCGGCAATTTATTTTGGGGTAAAGTTATTTTTGGGGCTGAAAATGGCATTTTTTTTTTCTTTTGCTTGAATTTTCAAATTTTTAGTTTGCATTTTTTATTTTTTACATCAGGATATTTGATTGTTTGCCTATATCAGTGGTTCCCAAACCATTTTGTCCTACCGCCCCCTTTCCAAAAAAAATATTACTTAGCGCCCCCTGGATTTGTTTTTAAATTTTAAAAGCAATTAATAGGATCACCAAGATTGACTATTTGCAATTGTTTTTTTTTTGTTAATAAATTGGTTACCGCACTGAACCCACGTTTCACTAAATCTTCTCTTCTTTCTTTTATATTATCCTTGCCCCCAAATGCACCTGTGGCCATCAGCGCCCCCCTGAATCGCTTCAGCACCCACTAGGGGGCGGTGGCGCCCACTTTGAAAATCACTGGCCTATATTTTAGATGTTTGGTCTGTATTTTTTATTTATTTGGTCGAAATTTTAGAGTTGTTGGCCTATAACCCAAAATTTTCGAGAATTTAGTTGAAATTTCCGTTTTTTTCTAGTTTGCATTTTTTATTTGCAATTTTTAGTCTAAATTTACGATTTTTTGCCTATATTCTTAGTAGTTTTTACCTTGATTATTAATTTTAATGAGAGAATTTTTGATTGGTATATACTATAGATTTTTAACCTGAATTGTTGATTTTTGTGTGCGAACTTTTGGCTGGCATTTTCGAGTTTTTTGCCCTTCATTTTAGATGGTTTAATCTGAATTATTGTTTTTATGGGCGAATTTTTTGAATAAATTTTGAGTTTAGAGTTTTTAAATTTAATTTGCAATTTACTTTGTGGTAAAGACGTATTTTTAGGCTGAAAATGGCAAATTATTTTTCTTTTGCTTGGTTTTTCAATTTTTAGTCTGCATTTTTATTTTTTAGACCAGGGTTTTTGATTTTTTGGCCTATATTTTAGATGTTTTTGGCATCTAAACCAAAATTTTCTACTATTTAGTGGAAATTTTCTGTTTTTTGACTGCTTTTTTATTTTTGCACAGGGGTTTTCGATTTTTTGCCAATGTTTTTAGTTCTGTTGCCTTAATTATTCATTGTAATAAGCGAATTTTTAATTGGTCTTGAATTGTTGATGTTTATGAGAGAATTTTTGGCCGATATTTTCCGAGTTTTTTTGTCTAAGTTTTTGATTTTTTTGCCCTATTATTTAGATTTTACAGACTGCATTTTTGATATTTTTGGACTGTACTTGGTTTTTGTATTCATTTCAGGTTATTTGTTTAAATTGAAATTTTTTATTTTAGTGTTTTTAATTTAATTATAGTGGTTGTTTTAAGATAAAACTAATATACTTTGACATTTAGCTTAAAAATACAGCCTGCGCGATTTGTGTTTAAGGAATTACTTAATTTTCAAATATTTCGATTCGATTTTTGATTTTTTTTTTGAAAATTCGTAATTTTTAAATCAAAAGAATAAGTTTTGCAAACAATTTAGTTTTTTAATAATTTTTAAATACAATACTTTTGCCCGGAATAAAACTGATCACCCGATCTAACTGGAACTGTATGGAAATTATAAATAAAAATGCGAACAATTTTAAGTAGTTAATTAGCGAGGCCTTCGGAAAAATTAAAGAATTATTTTAATTAAGTGGAGGATACCACAGCACGATAAAATATTTTTCTAATTTTTTAAATGGCCTTTTTGTACTACTTACATCATATTTTCGGAAAAACGGAGTTATAAAACTGATGCGTGAGATTCGTGATTCGGTGAAAGCAAGTTTTTTTGTGCAAATTCCGAAATCTGATCAGCGCGCGCGTGTTGCCACATTGGGGGGGTGTCCCCAAAATGGGGGTAAATTAAGGTTTTGGAGTAATTTTGTTTTTTTTTTTTATGAAATATTTGGTGAAAATTAAAAATTACTCCTGGCAACACTGCTCGATACAACCGTACCCGGTAATTGTGTTTGGCTGGAAGCTGCTTTATTCTACGCCAATAATTTTGAAAAATCAGAAAATATTCTTCTTTCTCGGCAGCACTTAAAAAATGTAAAGATTGTGTTGCATGTAGAAATATTTTGCAACAATTAGCTTTCATTGCACATTTTTGCATCTTAATAACTGCAATCAAGGATTTAGAAACAACTCAAATGCCTTTAATTGAGGCTTTTAAAATTATGAATGAACTGTACGAAAATTTAAAATTAGTTCCCTAACTTTTGCGAAAATTTGATGCGTATTATATCAAAATCCGGGATACGAAAAAATTAAAATGATTTGTGACATTTTGAAAAGGCGAGACTGTGGAGGACATGAACCCCATGTCAGTTAACTAACCTAAAATGAAAATGAAAATCAAATTTTGGTTCTACATTGTAATTCCAATAAATAAATTATCATCAGTTGCTATTCATATTTTTTTTAATTATATATATTTATTTTTAATTAAACTGCAAATAAAATCCATATTTGAATCATTTTGTCGAATATATTGGCTAATTTTAAGTGCATATAAAAAAATTATGCCTTTTTTAGCGCATGCAAAAAAATTATAATGCCTTTTTTTAGGACATATAAAAAAATTATAATGCCTTTTTTAGCGCATATAAATCCGGACTCTACTTATGAGACATCTATAAATTCAGAATTTAGAGACGAATTAAATTATGTTAAAATATACAGGGTGTTCCGTTTGATATAGAAAAGTTAAGGTCATTTCCGGTTAAACCGGAAGTTATTTTTTTATTAAAAATCCACTCGCTGACACACTTTATTCTCTAAAAACACCATACTGAATTTTATTAGATATGTGTAAAAATGAAAAAGATATTTGGGGTCTACCAAAATTCAGACATACCCGGTATACATTATCTTTATTGACATCATATACAGTGCGTTTTTTTATAGATGCACCATAGGGATTTACGTGTTAAAATTTGTATGCCTGTTAATGGTTTTCCTATTGCAAATTTCAGTATCATTTTTGGTACACTTTAAGTTTGCATTGTCTTTCACAACTTTTGATAGTTTTTATAAAAAAAAATCGTAAATTTTAAAGAAATTTAAGAAAATATTTTTCGATTTTTCGGTGCTTAATAATTATTTGTTTTATTAATAGGCACGTTTGTTGACAATCAACAATAAATAACTTACAAAAGTAGTAAATACGTATTAGAATATGAAATACAACTTAAGAAAAACAAATTCTCTGGAAAATATTTAAATTTATACTAATAATATAATAAATATTCAAATTGTTTGCCGTAACAAGCTAAACAGTAACCTAGTCTATCTTGAAAATGTCTTTTCACATTTTGCAATTGCCTAACAGTTATTCCATTAGAGGCTTATTCGATCTGTTAGTTCTTGCAAATCTCGTGGCCTGTTTCTAATGTTTCTAACTTGCGATATATCCCCAATAAAAGAAGTCCAGCGGACTCAAATCACAACTTCTTTCAGGCCATTTAAAAGGTCCAAAACGACCACTCCAATTATTTGGAAATTGGCTGTTTATTGTCACGTTGTCATGTTGGTAGATTATTCTGCCGTTTACTGGAATTTGTTAAACAGCTGGAAGGATGCGTTCAGTAAATGTAGATAAATATTTTATACTAGTTAACGATCCCTCGATAATAAATGGCCCAATAATATGCGGGGGTGCGAAATGTCTAAGCAATTCTAACTATGGCGGTTGTTTGTTCAATCGACAACAAACACGCCTACTGATAAAAATAGAATAATATTTAAAAACAAAACTAGTCAAATATTTTCTTGAATTTCTTTAAAATTTACGATTTTTTTATTATAAAAACTATTAGAAGTTGTTAAAGACAATGCAAACTTCCAGCATACCAAAAATGATTCTGAAATTCGCTATAGGAAAACCATTATCAGGCATACAAATTTTAACATGTAAATCCCTATAGTGCATCTATAAAAAAACGCACTGTATCCATTTATATACATCACCTTAGAGCAAAAAATATTGTGACTGTCTTGTATTTGGCTATCGACATAATGTTTTGGGCCCTCTAATAATAAAACTGCTGTAGGCAAAAGTTTCAAGTAATTAACGCTTTTGAAAACGATTTGCAACAATTTGATATTCCAACAAATACCAGTAGAGCCAGTTGGTTATGGCTTTTTTTCAAAACCGGCAAGTTAAAAATTATGAATTTGGCGAGAAATATTCTTAAATTTTTGCTCTAACAAAAATTTTAAATTTTGTAAAATTAATTGATCGTCGCGGGTGTAGTTTATAAGATATCTTATTATTACAAAATTTGTTTGTACTATTTTGAATTCCATTGAACTTGAATGTTATTTATTTAACATACAAATAATAAGCTACATGAAATTTAAAGTTTGAATGGGAACTTGAGGTTTCTTAATCTTTGCAAAGTTTAATAATTTTCCGTGATGTAGGCCCAAATTTTTAGGTGATTTGAGCTACCTCCATAGGCGGGTATTGAAAATGCAATCGCCCACGCAAAATAATAATCGCCCCCCAAAAGCGAACTGTCAGATAATCACCCAATTTTAAATGTCGACCGCCCACGTTGAGAATCACTGAATTACAGCAATAAAATGGAATGGTGACGCAATTGTTTGTTTTTTTTGTTCTTCTGCTATTATTTTGTGTAAATTAAAATAGAAACTTAAAACTGATCATGAATAAACAAATACTTTAAAATTCAATGTAGTCATCGTGTTACTTACTCCGATTTTTGTATTATTTTTCATATTTAAAGAAGAAACTGCCTTGCTTCAAGGGACGAATTTTCAGGAATAATTTTATGACAGTGTCTTTGCAGTGCACATTAGAAATAAGTAAAATTATAATATTTATTGGTTGTTGGTGTATTTTAATATTTGCGAAAGTCCGTCCGGCCTTTCCACAATCCACAATAAGGTCAATGTTAATTGCTTAGCACTGGCAAAACAACCAATCCAGTTTCTTATATCTTCTTCAACCATCGCCCGATTGTTGTGCCTCCCTCCTTAGAACCGGCACACTCTTTCACTACCTGCATCTCTTACGTCTTGCTGCTCTTATTCCAGAACAACAAAACTCCGAACTCGTATGATTTAAATTATACCAGGAAATGAAAGTAATCGGTGATTCTATTCATTAAACAGCCCCTCTCCACCATCGCCACCACCATCACGTAATTAAACTGCGTGCAACTATTTGAATAACTGTTACCTGCGCTGGTTTCTTTATTCTTTTTGTTTTTCAGGAGTGGTATTATTACGAGTTTTTTTCATGAATTTCAAGTGAATCGGGATGAAAGGTTCGCGAAGATCGATGCGCGAGCTTTCACCCGTTTGCTGCTTTCAATCAATTATTATTAACTTATACTTGTTATTATTTATTGCGGCTACTTTGTAATTGTTGTGATGCTTGTTATGGACAGTAATTAAACAGTAAATCGTGTTTAATGGGCGAGCATTATTCACTGCACGCTGCCCGCGTGATTCATTATCGTTTCACATTTGATATTCTTTAATTATACGCAATTATCAATGTAGACTTTATAAAAATTAATGCAATCATAATTTGTTTCTTTAATATTTATTCTTTCAAATTCAGCACAATAATTAATAGTTATTATTTCCATAATGCGTTCCCATTTAAATAGAATTCCAGGACGGTCTATAAACAAGAAAATCAGAAAGCCTGATTATATTTATTTAAAATCAGTCTAACACAAAGTACTATTGAAGATCGGATATTGCAGCTTGCGTTTTAGGACAAGCTGAATAAAACAAGTTACAGTATGAACAATAGATAAAGAAATTAAAGAAAGGGCGTATGCGGATCATACAAGGAAGATCACCGAAATAAGGAAGAAACCATATTTTAAGGCTTATATCTAGCAAAGGATGTCAGATAGTTGATCAAAGTGAGGAAGTCCGAGTACCGAGTAAGTGCCAGCAGCAGGGCCGATCCTACCGGAGGGCTAGAGCGTGCAAGGCACGTGGGCGGCGATTAGAGGGGCGGCGAAACCGGCGAAGCCCGCGAAACGAAAGACAAAGCTGCGGATTTTGTTTCCTATGTAAATTATTTAGAATAGGAAATATTAAAATTATAACTACGGGTTTTAAAGACTTACGCCATTGTGCAGACCAATTTCTAAAATTTGAGAATAGTGCAAAGTATATTAAGTGTCTCCAAAAATGGCGGGAATTAAAAATCCGTTTAAATAAATAAAAATCATAGACAAAGAGCAACAACAACAATTTTAATTCGAGAAAAAACTATGGAGGGCTATTGTAGAAAGAATTATTGCTATTGTGCACTTTTTAACAAGTCAATGTCTTGCTTTTAGACTAGGTAGTTCCAATCTCTATAGGAGAAATAACGATTTTTTTAAAGGCAGCAGAAATGCTAACTAAATTTGACCCCTTATTGTCAGATCATTTAAATAAAATTGAAAAATCTAAAGAGAAATCGAAGAAGAAATCCTGCACTGTGTGCAGGGGAGGCTCGTTATATAGAGCCAAGGAGCAATGGCATTACCTGCATATAAATATTTCTTTATATTTTTTTAAATACACCATTAATCAATTTAAAATACACCATTTTTTTTTAATTTTGGCCCTTTATAAACCAATCAAGTAACCGTCAGGACAGAAAAACAATTAGGGCGACATCTATCGCCGATATATTATAATTTCAGAACGTTGTAACATTTTCGGCGATAGATGTCGCCCTAATTGTTTTTCTATTCTAACGGTTACTTGACTGGTTTATAAGGGCATTGCCGAATTCTGTCTCTCCATCAACGACGATCGTAGTGCGCTGATGTGAGACTAATGTTGGTCCAAATCGGTCCTCAGTTATTGTCGACGGTGAAATATAATCGAAATTACACTAATGATTATGTATATAAATAAATTAATACACGATAACACGTTTAAATATAATTAGTGATAGGCAAAACTGCTACTTTTAAATCACGTTGCTACCTGTGATCGCTACTTTTTAATATCATTGATTTTAAACCGTGATCACGGTTAGTAAACATCGTAACACCTTTTGAAATTGTGATTATTTCAAAATTAGTGAAGAAGCATTTCTAGACTGTTGCGGAAACGTAAAGTGGAATGTAGTTTGAGTAAAGTATGTTGCAAATGTTTTTCTATGTCTCTGAAAAAGCTCATCTTCAAAATAACTATTTGCTCTGTACTCGGGGAGTTGTTTTAAAATCTAGACGAGAAGCATTTAAAGATTTTTGCAGAATCGTAAAATGGAATGAATTTTTAGTCATTTTGTAAAGTTTCAATTCTAATACTTGATAATCGTTTTTTTTTAAATTTGTGTTTTGCTTCTGAGAAAGCGCATATTTAGAATGATGATTTGCTCTGTTCTCTAGGGATTATTTTTAAATGAGATAATTAACATCGAATCGTCCAGTATATTTTGAAATTTGAGAGAATTTTTATATTTTTTTGTTTAGTCCGTAAAATTTGTAATTTGAAAATTGTTATAGTGCTGGTTCCGTGGTATTATTTCAAAAATTATAATAAAGGAATGTCTAATTGTTCGCGCCGAATATTAAAGTTAAATGAATTTTGAGTACGTTTGGGAAGTTCAGCATTTGTTTTAATTTTTGTTTTTTCAGTTCATGAAAATAGTAATTTGAACATGAAAGTAGAGAAAAATGGAGTATAAAGTAATTAATAAAGCGTTTTAGATTTACAAAATACGTTTCGCATTATTTTTAAACTTTAATTTCTTCACATGTCTTCAACCATACAGAATTTTAGGTTAGAATAAAGTTGGTAGAGTGAATGGTGGGTGGGTGCTATTTTACGTGGTGAGTGGGCCATATCTTGTTGCCCACGCACCTTGTTTTTCACCAATGAATAAATTAATCAAAAAACAATAAAATGTTGATTTTGATTCGATTTCAAGTCGAAATAAAAAAAAAATGAGAAAAGGTTAATAAAATACCTATAGAGTCTTGATTATGATCGTTCATAAGCAGAATAGTGCCAAATTTACGATTTTCAAAAAATTTCTCTACAAAGAAAAGATTGGAAAATAAAGATTTTCAAGTCTAGTCGTTTTAAAAATCGAATCCTCAATATTTGGTTCTTTAAAACGTATAGCGACCAAATGTGCTAAACACTGCAAATCTTGTTTTATAACCCTTTTTTATCGTTTTAGAGAACTTTTTTTTGATCAGTGAAACGTCAAAATCGAGACATTTGTGTGTTAAATTTTTGCAAAAGGTGTTTGTCGATTTTTGAAAATAGCACTTCCAAATATGTTGGACAATTTTATTAATGCAAGCTTTAAAATGTGAAAACATTCATTCAAGAAAAATATAAATGATTTTTATATTATCTTTTTTGTTATTAGATAGTTTTTTCCGGTGATTTTTTCGAAGTTTATAACTTGCAAACGCATTGGATGATCTCCAGTGATTGAAAACTAAAATATCTACAAAAAATTGTTAAGAAACTTGTCTGTAAAATGTGTAAAAAATGTCCAAAAACAAGGTTTCTGAATCCAGAAGTTTAGAAACGTATATTAAGTAACTTTTTAAAGATTTATAATACCCAAACGTGTCAGGTGATCTCGATTATTTGAAAACCAAAATGTGCCAAAATTTACGGGCTTTGAAAAATGGTTAAGAAAATTTTCTATAAAATTGGTGAAAAATGTCAAAAAATTAGGATTTTCGCTAACAATCACAGTTTGGGTATCAATTACAATTTTACGTAGCAATCACGTTTGAAGTAGCAATCACTGTTTAATTAGCAGTCACAGTTTGGCTAACAGTCGCAATCACAGTCATGGTGAAATTCAGTAACGACCTGTGAATTTTTACTATTAGTGAAAAATCACAGGTACGTGAAATATCACTCATCCTTAAATATAATAAATTTATCAACAATTATCAGCCACAAAACTATTCAATTATCAATAAGTTTAGTGCTAAGGACAGGGGCGGCTTGTTATATAGAGCCAAGAAGAACCTGCAGTTTCAAGCTTGGCAAGAATTTTTAACACTTTTTCGCCAGTTATGTTGGTCTAGGAAGATAAATCGTTCATTCTTTCTTAAAAAAATGATGGGTGTTGGGGGGGTTATTGTATAAGTGGCTCTACCATTAACATGTTCCGGTGGCACTGTGTCAATTTGAATGTAAATAATTAAAATTTCAAACCGTAATAGCTAGATACACCATCAGGGCAACATCTATTATCTTAACATTCGACAATTTCCTTGACCGAGGGGAGCAATCCACAGACAATAAGAAACCAATAACTAGCGACAATTATAACAATATCATTGATAAACATTGAAATATTGTTTCCCCGTGCGACAACCGAGCACCAGTTTCAATCTTATTAGATCTCATCATGTCAATATAGACTCTGACAGAGAAACGGTTTTTCACTATGGAGTTGTAACCCCAAGTATTCGTAATATTTAGATACACCATTAGGGCGACTTCTATTGTTGTAATGTTGCACAAATTATTTAATATTTAAAAAAATCGCAAATGCAAAAAATCTCGAATATTTCGTTTTGTAGCAAAAAGTTACGTATAATATGTAATTTAAATTATACATATTCTTGATAATAAGTTACTTTTTGGTGTCTTATTACTAAAATAGTAAACACGCAACCCCCAAGATATACACTTGAGGGGGCGGCCAACTCATCATTTGCACGCGGACGGCCAAGGGTACAGGATCGGCCCTGGCCAGCAGTGAGAATGTATCAGATTGAATGAGAATATATAAAAATAAACACGCTGTCATGCCCCAGCAAAATGTGTGCGCCATTGCATCAGACGAAATGTATGGTGCGTGCGCAATCATACAGTGAAACTTGTAATTTGCTAAAAAGTACGCACCGCATTTTGCCTCGGCAAGTCAATGGTACCCACATTTGCGCACTCAACTGATGATGATTATAATAACGTTATTTGCATTCAGTACATATTAAGTTTTAATTGCTCACGTAATCTTTTCGAATGCTAAAAATCAATCTGCGCTGTTTTGCAAAACGCAGATGCGATTTGTAATTTACATGAATGTACGCAAATGTCTCCGTTAATGCGCACATCCTGAGTGATTCAATATCGATTACCGGTGTTTAATCAGAATTACGATTGAGTTAAAAATGTGCGGGCATGTTATAACTTAATGGGGAGGGGGAATGTGAAAGAGATCGACAGATAGATATTTCCGCCGTAAATTTAATATTGATTTGAATTCGCATTAATAGAGCCATACCACTATGCAAATGTCCATCCCGGTTAATGTTTCTCCGCGTATCAGTAATAAGCGCCTATAAACATCCACGTTTTAATGCCGGATAATTACACCGGCACTAGAGAAACTGGATGATGGTGCGGTGGAAGAGAAAAAAAAACAACGAAGAGCAGAACACGGCGATGTTGCGCTGATTTTATTGGGGATATCACGCGGGGAATTCGTTTTATTTCGATGCGGGACTAATTTAAAAGTAATAAGTGCATATAATATGTAGAAGTAAGAGAGATAATCGCGGATAATTCCGACATGCGAACTTGGACTTCATTAGAAAGTAATCATGTGCACTAACTGTAGTTCATGATTATTTTTCAGGCTTTTGATAGAGAGAAGCCGTGAACGGACGGACATTTATGTATGTAGGTACAGCTATTTTAATATGAGCCATTCGTTCGCCTTTTTTTTAATTTTCTTCCTATTTTTCGTTTTCGCGTTTCGCTAATTCATCCTCCAGATCGCGGATCGAGGGGGCGCGGACAACGGTCTCCTTTTTTCTTGATGCCATAAACATGCAAGCCTGTTGTTTTATTATTGCTTTTGTTTGGATTATTCCTTCCTTGCTTTCTACTTTCCGCACTTTTTATACGATGCGAAAATATACAGTTCCATAATTAACAGAGAAGTTTCTTAGAACTATAAGTAATAATCAACGGGGACAATGTAATAAAAAAGGGCGAGCAATAATGAACTTATTTATTTAAGGATTTGAGTAAGAGAGAACAAATAGCAGTTTATTCTTTGCATTTTAACATGGACGTTTTTAATTACTGTAAAGTTAAATATTAAGAGAGCAATCTACTAGACGGACAACCCGCCACACATTAAATTGGTATGTAATGTTGCTTTTTACAAATAAACTAATTAAAATAAGTTTCTTTTGTCAATATTATATAAAAGATAAAGTTGTATTCAATTTGACAAACCTAATATGAACTTCTAAATATATCATTTTATTAATACAGTAAGAAGAAAGATAAAAAGAGTAAAATGTCAAAAATAGTTGCGATCGCAAAACTTATTTGCACTTTATTGAGGACATGTAATTTCTACATCAATGATTTAATTTTACACACATTTTCGGCAAAAATATTAAAGATATACCTTCAATATCACATAAATTCGGGGCCGATCCTACTGGGGGGCTAGAGCGTGCATGGCAAGCGGGCGGCGATTAGAGGGGCGGCGAAACCGGCGAAGCCCGCGAAACGTAAGACAAAGCTGCGGAATTTATTTCCTATGTAAATTATTTGGAAAAGAAAATATTAAAATTATAACTACGGGTTTTAAAGACTGGCGCCATTGTGCTCACTATTTTGTCAAACATGAGAACAGTGCAAAGAGCAACAAAAACAATTTGAATTAGAAAAAAAACAATGGAAGGCTATTGTAGAAAGAATGATTGCTATTTTACAATTTTTAGCAGGTCAAAGTTTTGATTTTAGAGGAAGTAGTTCCAATCTGTATAAGAGAAATAACAGATTTTTTTTAAATGCTGTAAAAATGATGAACCCTTTAGATAAAATTGAAAAATCTAAAGAGAAGTCGATTCGCATGCCACATTATTTAGGCCAATATTTTCAAATGAGATAACTCTTTTGCCTGATAACTTAAAAAAAGGAAATTATAACACTAGTAAAACTTTCAAAACTAAATTAAATATACCACCGGAGAAGGATTATATGATTTTTTATTTCACAAATTGCTTCCTATTTTGTCACTAGATGTACAAAATATTGGAGGGCAAGGGTACAATAATAGGCTTACAAAAACGTACCAACCTAAGAGCAATGTTTGTACCGCATACCACACATTCTCTCAATTTAGAGATGCCGCCAATTCAAGCGGTGAAATTTCAAATTTGTTCAGAAAGTTTTTGGAAAAATCAACTTAGCAGAGTCTTGAGTGACAAATTAAAAAAAAATGTACTTACCCAAAGGAACGGATAAAAGGACCCCGCACAAACTTTATGAAAAATGGGTCTCGGTGGATTTGGCTGAAATTTTGGGAATTTGTAGTTTACGTCATCCTCATGAAAAGTTCTCATGGTTGCAACTTGATTCGTTATCGCATTTATTATCTTATTTTTACAAAGGTGCTATATTGCGCATACAATAAGATACTTATGTGCGATTTCGTGAACGTGACCATGATCGGCGACGATCCATCATCTTTCTCGAATATCATTTTAACAGTAACTTTAACGTCCGATTCAATGGGGATGATCCGCACAAAGATAAACTCATTGATATCCTGCATACTTTTGGGTTGAGTAGCAACTTCAGCACACCTACACGCAACAATAATTGCCACGATAATGTATTTTGCAATTTCATCATAAATTCACAAATAATCTTGAATTATCAGATCATTTAGGAATCAACAGTTAATTTATATCTGAAAACCCCTATAATAAAACCAAATCCAAAATAATTAGAACAATTACATGTGATGGCAAAATAATATTCTACAACATACTGGAACAAGTCAATTGGGATTTTCTAAATGATGATACCAGTGTTAGTGAGAAAGCCATAACTCTAAATAATGTACAATCTAACGCAGCACTTAGTGCTTTTGAGAATAAGTTAGTAAAGGTGAACTGCAAAAATAACAAGCCTCAACTTAATCGGTTTTATGAAAATCTGAGAGTCATGAGATCAAACCTATTTTTTTTTAACACTGTTTGCAGACATCTGAGTAATAATTCGCAACTGAAACAAATAAGAAATACCTATAAAAAGAAATATAAACATGAAATTAAAGAAAGTAAAATAAATTCATTTACTAAATACATAGACAGTCATAACTACTCCCCAAAGCATTTATGGCGAATTCTTAACCACAAAGATAATGCATTGCAGGAGGATGAATGCAGTAAATCAGTGGAATATTTTAATAGCTTCAAAGCAGCCTCGATAATTCAAAATACATCACCCGAATCTAAAGTAGATGAACTTACGTTAATGTGTTGTAATGTGCCAAATCTAAACGTTTATTTTAACTTTCATAGTGTGACGCAAAATGATGTGAGAGAAGCAATTGAACAAATGAAATCCAGTAAAAATTTTTACATCTATGGAATTAATGCTGAGATGATCAAAATCGCAAAAAATCTATTAATTTCACCGATTTGTAAGCTAATTAACTTATGTATTACAAATAAGATATTTCCAAATAATTTTAAAATTGCAAAAGTAATACCTATCTTTAAAAAGGGCGATCCAAATGATCCAAACGATCCAACTAACAACTTCATAAGCTTATTGCCTATAATTTCAAAAATATTTGAGTCAATATTAAAAAAAACAATTGTTAATTTATCTGGAACAAAATAACATCCTGAATGATAAACAGTTTGTATTTAGAAGAGGGCAATGTACTGCAAATGCAATTGCAGATTTTGTAGATTGTATCTGCGAATGCTTTGAGAAGAGAGAACTCGCCATGTCCTCATTTATTGATCTCTCCAAGGCACTCGACTGCGTCTCACATGAAGTCTTAATTCATAAGCTGTATGCCTATAACCTACTTCCTGAAAGCTGCAAATTATTAACATCATATCTCTCAAATAGACAGCAAACAGTAACCTATAACTCGGAAGAATCCGTAGAAAGGGAAAATAATATTGGTGTTCCCCAGGGGTCGGTACTAGGGCCTATACTTTTTTTACTATATATAAATGATCTACCAACGTGTATAGATAACACTAAACTTGTTCTCTTTGCGGATGATACCACAATTACCAATGCAGCAAAAATATCAAAAAATCTTGAGGAATTGCATAAAACTTCTCTGAAAGCAGAATCTGACTGGTTTCTAAGTAACAGGCTACATATGAATAAGGAAAAAATAAAGACACTTGTCTTCTCATTACGACCACATAATGATGTGCTTACTCCAGTAACAACTGAAACAAAGCTATTGGGTCTATTTATCGACAATGATCTAAAGTGGTCGGAACACGGACATCATTTAGCCAATAAGTTAGGTAAAAATATTTTCCTACTTAGAAATACAGCAAATTCGGTATCTGTAAGTGCTCTACGCACAGCATATTATGCTGTAATTGAATCCCATCTCAAATATGGAATCAGCATATGGGGACACTTAGCAATTCGTCACCGCATTTTTTCACTCCAACGAAGGGCAGTACGAATTGTCGGTGGTATTGGATATAGAGCAGGCATCAGGGAATGTTTCATTGGTTTACGTATATTAACTCTTCCAAGTCTATACATAATAGAATGTCTTAAATTTATAAAAGAAAATGAACAAAAATTCGAAACTCATGATGCATATCACCTGCACGATAGGCGAAATAAGTTTAATGTTTGCCCCAGGAGGAGCCGTCTTACTAAGTCAAGAACGGGTACTAATTATTATGGCATTGTATTTTACAATAAGCTGCCATTACACATTCGCACACTTCCATTGAAGAAATATCTATACGTAATTAAACAGTACTTGATATCTAAGGCGTACTACAACTTTGAAGAATTTGTAGCTGAGGGATTTATGATATAGGCATATAGCTATCTTATATGTATATGTCACTACACATATATAAATTTTATTGTATCATTATATTTTTAACATGTTTGCTGTGTCAGTCTATATTAAATTATCTTATTACATTTATTATATTTTTAACATGTTTGTAAGTCTATCTTAAATTATCTTATTATATTTATTATACTTTTAACTACTTTTTAAAATTAGTTCGTGTCTATAGCACATTGCCTAAACCATATGTTACCAAATTTATTCTACTGACATTGTATTATTATATTTTTTACTGTTAACACTGATTTCAAACATGCATTATGTGAAACTTACAACTATATATCCTCGATCTTGACTTGTGTAAATCTTTATATTAGAGCATGAATAAATTATTATTCTTATTATTATTAATAGGCCACCACAAGAAAATCTTGATAATATACCAGATGTTATTGACGTTTGAATATTTGTTGGGTATGCTCTATATACCTTTGTAAATAGAAGATAATAAATGCCACAATTTAATAAGTAAGAAAAAACGTAAAACGGAAGATTCAGTATTCACTTTCCTTGCCTACATAGTGGCAACGGCAGTTGTCTATTTCTTACTTTCGACTGTTTTTAACGAATCAAGTTGCAACCATGAGAACTTTTCATGAGGATGACGTAAACTACAAATTCCCAAAATTTCAGCCAAATCCACCGAGACCCATTTTCCATAAGGTTTGTGTGGGGTCCTTTCGATAATTTTATTAATGATACGTCCGATTTTTCAGAAAAATGGGGCTGAAGTTGCATACCCAGAAGTTCGTATAAGATAAAAACAGCGGATGTTCGATTATCATGCGATGGACCGGTTTCGACCTTTCAGGTCTCATCGGTGTAGTTAGTTGCTGTAGGTGTTCTGATGGGGGAACAATATTTAATGTTCACATTAATATTGTTATATTTGCCGCCGCTGGCAATGTCCAGATCTTGTCGGTGTTAAAGTCACCCGGATTTGGTTCAGTACAGCATTCAGGCAATAGATTCCGCCACTTTGGCGTTTCTACCTTCAATGGTGTTTGGAATACTTATATTCCAATAGTAGTCTCCGTTTCCCCATCAGCAACTAACTACACTGATGAGACCTGAAAGGTCGAAACCGGTCTGTAGGTGTTCTGATGGGGGAACAATATTTAATGTTCCTTTTTACTTTAAATAAAATAGCGTTGATTTGAAGTTGAATCTTTGACTTAGAAAATGCATTTCTTCGACAAAATGATGATAAAGCTTTATTTGCGATTGAAACCGTTTCCAACTTTCATTTTCTATATTTCATTAATAAGCTTCTATTTGTATGATATTGATTGAAAATCTTAAATACCGGGTGTGGCACTTAAGACGCCTCGGACCATAGCTCCTTTACGATAAAAGCTATCGAAAAAAATCTAAGAACAAAGTGGTGCATAGTTACCGTCGCTATGTTTTAAAAATATTTCTAATCATCAGTGGCGTGCCGTACTCCAGTGGCGTACCAAACTTATGTTTTTTTAAATGGAATGCCCTATTTTTTATTGCAGATTTGGAAAGTGCTCGACGAGTACTTATTTTTTTATCTAACATGTTATACCCTTTACTTTAGCGGTTTCGCTGTTATAACCCCTTCTTTCAAAATTGCGCCCCATTTTTGAGATTTTTTTGTAGAGAAACTACATGACGCCGGCGCCTAAGTTTTGAATTGAGGTACAGGTTAAGACCTCGTATACCTTCACATAATTTTTTTTCGGGTAATTTATGGAAAAAAAATAATTTTTGATTGATCTTCGTATGTTGTCATTTTTTCCGAAAATTTCAAATGGCACCCCCCTAAAAAAATTACGGCGTTGTACAGCTAAAACTCTAAATTTTTCATTGGTGTAAAAAAAATTACACATTGCATAACAAAATTTCGGAGAAAAAAGGAATTTCATCGCAAATGTCGGGAAACGTTTTCCGTTCCCAAGTGTGCCATGAGAAAACAAAAGATTGGTAATTGTCAAAGTACCAAAACAAATACACAAATACGGTCAACATAATAGTATGTACCTATTTATTCAACATGATATGAAAAATGCAGATAAAGAAAATTTAACAACTTAAACTAAATGTTCGAAATGACGACCTTCCTGCTGGAGGCATAACCGCAACTTCTGGTGATATACCGCAGTTCATTATTTTCGGTAATAACTGCCTTCTTTCTAACTCTCCTTGGCCGTTTCACACTTCCCGTAGTAGTAAATCTCTCCAACACTTTTTGAAACGCACGTTCATTTGGATGTGCCCTGTGCGGATATCTCGCAGCGTACACTCGTGATGCCAAGAAACAATTCTTGTTACATTCTCCAAGAATAAATATCATGTCAACCATTTCCTCTTGAGTTCGGAACATTTTTAGAACGTTTATCAAAAATGACTTATGGCTGCTACTGGCGTCTAATAATTTACTTTGACAATTACCAATCTTTTGTTTTCTCATGGCACACTTGGGAACGGAAAACGTTTCCCGACATTTGCGATGAAATTCCTTTTTTCTCCGAAATTTTGTTATGCAATGTGTAATTTTTTTTACACCAATGAAAAATTTAGAGTTTTGGCTGTACAACGCCGTAATTTTTTTAGGGGGGTGCCATTTGAAATTTTCGGAAAAAATGACAACATGCGAAGATCAATCAAAAATTATTTTTTTGCCATAAATTACCCGAAAAAAAATTATGTGAAGGTATACGAGGTCTTAACCTGTACCTCAATTCAAAATTTAGGCGCCGGCGTCAATTAGTTTCTCTACAAAAAAATCTCACAAATGGGGCGCAATTTTGAAAGAAGGGGTTATAACAGCGAAACCGCTAAAGTGAAGGGTATAACATGTAAGATAAAAAAATAAGTACTCGTCGAGCACTTTCCAAATCTGCAATAAAAAATAGGGCATTCCATTTAAAAAAACATAAGTTTGGTACGCCACTGGAGTACGGCACGCCACTGATGATTAGAAATATTTTTAAAACATAGCGACGGTAACTATGCACCACTTTGTTCTTAGATTTTTCTCGATAGCTTTTATCGTAAAGGAGCTATGGTCCGAGGCGTCTTAAGTGCCACACCCGGTATATTCACCAGAAATAAAGTGGTGTTGGTTTGAAATTAAATATTTCATTTAGAAATATCAATTTCTTCAAGAAAATGACGATATAGTTTTATTTTCGATTAGAACTATCTTCAACTTTTTATATTACTTCTATAGCCTTCTATTTGTTCGATATTAAAAGAAAATTTTCAATATCGTCACCAAAATAAATTAGCGCTGGCTTGAAGTTAAATCTTTGATTTAGAAAATACATTTTTCAAGAAAATTACGATGAAGCTTGATCTACGATTACAACTGTTTCCAACTTTCTATATTTCTTTAATATTCTCTTATTTGTATGATATTGATTAAAAATCTTAAATATCTCAACAAGAAATAACTGTTTTCAACTGTTTACATGTCTACAATATTCTATGTATTGATTGAAAATCTTACGTATCGTCACCAGAAATGAACTCGCGTATTTCTTCAAAAAGTGACGATGAAGCTTTATTTATTTACGATTGCAACTATTTCCAACTTTATATATTTCTTTAATATTTTTCTATTTGTATGATATTGATTGAAAATCTTAAATATCCTCACAAAAAATAAAATGGCGTTGGTTTGAAGTTAAATCTTTGATTTAGAAAATACATTTTTTTTCAAGAAAGTGACGATGAAGCTTTATTTGCGATTACAACTGTTTTCAACTTCCTATATTTCTTCGATATTCTACTTGTATGATATTGATTTAACATCTTAAATATCTCAACCAAAAATAAAATGGCGTTGGTTTGAAGTTAAATCTTTTTTTAATGCATTTCAAATATAATTATATAAATATAATCACAGCACGGTTTCATCAGAGGCCGCTCTACGGAGACTAACTTGATAAGCTATGAACGATTTCTGTTGAAGGCACTTGAAAACAAATATCAGGTAGATTTATAACGACTTCTCTAAGACCTTCGACAGAGTCTCGCATTGCCTTCTAATCAAGAAATTAATGGGCCTGGGTTTTAACTCATCAGTAGTTAACTAGATCAGTAGCTTTCTGACTAATTGAGTGGCAAATATAACAATATTAATGTGAACATTAAATATTGTTCCCCCATTAGGACACCTACAGACCGGTTTCGACCTTTCAGGTCTCATCAGTGTAGTTAGTTACTGTAGGTCAGAGATGCACAGACTTATTAAGACTAGGGGCCACTCGGGCAAATCATGAACTGATGGCGGGCCGCCAGAAGTGTAGGTAATTAAAGACAATAAATAATTGATAATAATGTATTAAAATTAAAAAGGAATTTATTAATTTGAAGCGTGGCACTGCATAGTGCTTACAATCTTTTTTATATTTGGCTCAAATTTACTTGTAGCAACACGTAAAACTGCTTCCAAACTTTCATTTGCAAGGCGGTTTCTATTTTTGGTTTTATTATTATTAAGTATTGAAAAAGTTTGTTCACATATATAGGTAGAACCAAATAAGCTGGCACATTTCAGAGCGTTTATGCGCAACTCTTTGTACATATTTTTATCAATGCAGCGGTAAAAGTTCAGCAAGTCTCCTTCGTTGAATTTGTTGCGTAAATCTTCGTCGTTTTGAATGTCGATAATTTCTAACTGCATTGACTCTGGCGCATTTTCAACTGAAATCGTGAAAGGATTGCTGAATATGTCCAACAGAGGTTTCACTTTTTTAAACTCCGAAAATCTGTCTTGAAAAGATTGAATCAAAATATCTAGCTTTTCTACATAACTGAAATTAATCGCAGTTTTGTTGAATTTTTCAGCCATTTTCTTATAATTCGGAAAATGATTGTAATTTCCAGAATTCAATTGCGATCTGAAAAGTGTCAGCTTGCATTGAAAGGATGATACATGAGCGTAGAGCTGGGATATCAGTTGATTTTTGCCTTGAAGCCGTGTGTTCAAGACATTCAAATGATTTGTAATGTCAACTAAAAAAGCCAAATCACACAACCAATCAGGATTTTTAAGTTCCGGGACATCCCTTTGCTTTTCCGCCAGAAATATTCCAATTTCTTCTATTAAATTTAGAAATCGTTCCAGTGTCAATCCACGACTTAGCCACCTTACTTCTGTATAATACAGTAAATCTCCATATTCGCTTTCGATGTCATCAAGGAATTGTTTGAATTGCCTGTGATTGAGTCCTCGTGATTTTATGAAATTTACAGTCGAAACTACCACTTTCATGACATTTTGAAATTCAATTTGTTTAGCACAGAGGGCTTCTTGGTGTATAATGCAGTGAAACTGCATGAGATCTTCAGCCTTTATGTTTTTTTCTTGCAGATGCTTTTTCAGCAAAGTAACTAGCCCGGAATTGACACCAATCATCGAAGGAGCACCGTCAGTCGCAACTCCCGATAATTTTGATAAGTCCAAATCAGTTTTTGAACGCTCATCCAAAAGTACATTGAGTATATCAACTCCTTTGGTTTGACCTTTCAATGAACACATTCCTAATAACTCTTCTACGACTTCAAAATCTTGAGTAACACCTCGTATGAATATTAGAAGTTGAGCTGTGGAACTAATATCAGTGGATTCGTCGAGTGCTAATGAAAAAAATTCAATGATCTTAGTTTTTTCAGTTAATTGTTCCGCAATATTACCTGACAAAGACATAATTCGTCTTTGGATGGTCATACGATTCAGTTGAATTTTCTCAAACTTTTTTGCTGCTTCTGGACACATTTTCTTAGCGGCAATTTCTATGCATTCTTTTACAAAATCCCCATCATTGAAGGGGCGACTTCGCTTTGCTATCATTCGAGAAATTTCATAACTAACTTCTGTAGCTGTTTCTGAATCTTCAATGGGTTTTCTAAACATAGCTTGCTGACCCGTAAGCTCCCGTTTTAAAGACAACATTTTTTGCTTTCTTAATTCGCCTGTAAACTTGGTAAAAGAAGGATGCTGCGTTTCATAGTGCCTTTTTACATTATATTCCTTTGCAATTGCAACAGAATTCTTGCAAATTAAACAAACGACTTTGTTATGCGACCATACAAAAAAGTATTTCTCAGTCCAAATTTCTTGAAATTGCCGATTTTCATCTTTAACCTTACGTTTTTTACTAGGTCCTGGCTTGTCCATGTTGCGTTCTAATCCTGGCTAGGATTAACACAGCACCTAAAAACAATTACAGTACCTACTTAAATTACCCATCCTTTTTAAATTATCAAAAATAATTGATTAAATAGGTAGGGAAACACTTATTAATAATAGAGTTTTACTTACGATTTCACAACACAATTATACACGGCACTTGACGGTTAACACTGCAACAGGAAATCTACGTTGAATGTGGATCAAAATATATGACACCGGCTAGTGGAGTACAACTATTGCCTTCCAAAACCTCTATTAAACTCACAGAACACTAATACACCTAGCGGCGATTAAACGTGGCTTTTATACCGCGCGTATAGAGTCGAAAACTGTCTGGAGAAATCTCGAAACCGACTCTGGAAGCTTCGAGTCGTGTACTATCTACGCGAGCGATCGTCATCGCGCCGCCGGCCGCCGCGCTTCTTCAAGCAAACGAATTTAACCGAGATCAGCACGAACATTACCGACCGCTGTTACCGACGACGCACGTACGGCGCACCGTAATAGCGCGCGCGCGAGATTCAAATTACTTTTCGAACATATTTTTTTTGGTTTTATTCTGGAATAGAATTCAATATTTTTAGAATGTACGAGAGTATTATTTTTGCTGTCGGCGGGCCACCGGTATTCGACCGGCGGGCCGCATGCGGCCCGCGGGCCGCGGTCTGTGCATCCATGCTGTAGGTGTTCTTATGGGGGGAACAATATTTAATGTTCACATTAATATTGTTATATTTGCCGCCGCTGACACTGTCCATATCTTGTCGGTGTTAAAGCCACCCGGATTTGGTTCAGTACAGCATTCAGACAATAGATTCCGCCACTTTGGCTTTTCTACCTTTAAAGTAAAAATATTTAGGATTTTCAATCAATATTATACAAATAGAGGTTTATCAAAGAAATATAGAAAATTTGAAACAGTTGCAATCGCAGGTAAAGATTTATCATCACTTTCTTGAAAAAATGCTTTTTTCAAGTAAGAGATTTAACTTAAAACGAACACCATTTAATTTCTCGTGAAGATATTGAAGATTTTCTTTCAATATCGTAAGAATAGAAAAATATTGAAGGAATATAAAAAGTTGAAAACAGTTGCAATAGCAAATAAAGCTTTATCGTCACTTCCTTGAAGAAATGCATTTTCCAAGTCAAATATTTAACATCAAACTAACGCCATTTTATTTCTGGTGAAGATATTTAAGATTTTCAATCAATATCATGCAAATAGAAGCTTATTGAAGAAATATATAAAGTTGGAAACAGTTGCAATAGCAGATAAAACTTCATTATCACTTTATTGGAGAAATGCATTTTCTACATCAAAGATTTAACCTTAAACGAACACCAATATCATAAAAATAGAAAAAAAATATTGAAGGAATATAAAAAGTTGAAAACAGTTGCAATAGCAAATAAAGCTTTATCTTCACTTTCTTGAAGAAATGCACTTTCCAAGTCTAAGATTTAACATCAAACCAACGCCATTGTATCTCTGATGAAGATTTTTAATTTCAATCAATATTAAACAAATAGAAGTTTACTGAAGTAATATAGAAAGTTGTAAATAGTTGAAATAGCAAATAAAGCTTCATCATCTCTTTCTTGAAGAAACGCATTTTCTTAATCAAAGATTTAACATCAAACCAACGCCATTTTATTTCTGATGAAGATGTATAATATCCATTAATACCATACAAATAGAAGTTTACAGAAGAAATATAGAAAGTTGGAAACAGTTGCAATGTCACATAAAACTTCAATGTCATTTTCTTGGAGAAATGCATTTTCTGCATCAAAAATCTTCTAACTTCAAACCAACGGGATTTTATTTCCGGTGAAGATATTGAAGTTTTTCTTTCAATATCATACAAATAGAAGAATGTTGAAGAAATATATAAAGATAAAAAAAAAACTTAATCGTCACTTTCTTAAAAAAAAAATGTATTTTTTAAATCAAACATTTAACTTCAAACCAACGCCATTTTATTTATGGTAAAGATATTTAAGATTTTGAAACAATGTCATACAAATAGAAATTTATTGAAGAAATATAGAAAGTTGGAAACAGTTGCAATGTCACATAAAACTTCAATGTCATTTTCTTGGAGAAATGCATTTTCTACATCAAAAATCTTCTAACTTCAAACCAACGGGATTTTATTTCCGGTGAAGATATTGAAGTTTTTCTTTCAATATCATACAAATAGAAGAATGTTGAAGAAATATATAAAGATAAAAAAAAACTTAATCGTCACTTTCTTAAAAAAATGTATTTTTTAAATCAAACATTTAACTTCAAACCAACGCCATTTTATTTATGGTAAAGATATTTAAGATTTTGAAACAATGTCATACAAATATAAATTTATTGAAGAAATATAGAAAGTTGGAAACAATTGCAATCGCACATAAAGCTTCATCGTCACTTTCTTGGAGAAATGCATTTTCTGAGCCAAAGATTTAACGTCTAACCAACGCCATTTTATTTCTGGTGAAGATATTTAATATTTTCAATCAATATCATACAAATAGAAGTTTATCAAAGCAATATAAAAAGTTGGAAATAATTGCAATTGTGGATAAAGCTTTATCGTCACTTTCTTGAAGAAATTTATTTTCTAAGTTAAAGATTTAACTTCAAACCTACGCCATTTTATTCCGGATGAAGATATGTAAGATTTTCAATAAATATCATACAAATAGAATATTAAAGAAATCCAGAAAGTTGGAAACCATTGCAATCCCAAATAAAAGAAATGTATTTTTTAAGTCAAAGATTTGACTTCAAATCAACGCCATTGTATTTCTAGTAAAAATATATAAGATTTTCAATATATATCATACAAACAGAGGTTTATTAAAGAAATATAGAAAATTGAAAACAGTTGCAATCACAGGTAAAGTTTTATCATCACTTTCTTGGAAACATACTGAAAAGTCAGAGATTTAACTTGAAACCAACGCCATTTTATTTCTGGTGAAGATATTTAAGGTTTTCAATCAATATCATACAAATAGAATCTTATCGAAGAAATGTAGAAAGTTGGAAACAGTTGCAATAGCAGATAAAGCTTCATCGTCATTTTCTTGGAAAAATGCATTTTCTAAGTCAAAGATTTGATTTCTGGTAAAGATATTTAAGATTTTCTATTAATATCATACAGATAGAAGTTTATTGAAGAAATATATAAATTTATAAACAGTTGCAATAGCAGATAAAGCTTCATCGTCACTTTATTGGAAAAATTTTGCCATTTTATTTCCGGTGAATAAATTTAAGATTTTTTTCCAATATCTGTATTGTTCTGGGCGATAAAGACGATTAATAATATTATTATTATTAAATAGAAGGATATTGAAGAAATGTAGAAAATTGAAAATAGTTGCAATTGCAAGTAAAGCTTTATAGCCACTTTCTTGAAGAAATGTATTTTCTAAATCAAATATTTAACATTAAACCAATGCCATTTTATTTGTGGTGATGATATTTAATATCAATTAATATCATTCAAATTGAAGTTTACTGAAGAAATATAGAAAGTTGGAAACAGCTGCAATAGCAGAAAAAGCTTGGAGATATGCATTTTCTGCATTAAAAATTTAACTTTAAATCAACAGCATTTTATTTGCGGTGAAGATTATTTTCAATATCGTACAAATAGAAAAGGGCATTGAAGAAATATAAAAAGATTAAAACAGTTGCAATTGCAAATAAAGCAGCATCGTCACTTTCTAGAAGAAAGTTATTTTCTGAGAAAAGATTTAAATTCAAACTAACGCCATTTTATTCCTTGTGAAGATATTTAAGTTTTACAATCAGTATCATACAAATAGAGGTTTATTAAAGAAATTAGGTGTTGCGATCGCAGATAAAACTTTATCGACACTTTGTTGAAGAAACGTATTTTCTACATCAAAGATTTAACTTCAGACCAATGCCATTTTATTTCCAGTGAAGATTTTCTTTCAATATCGTACCAATAGAAATTTATTAAAGAAATATAGAAAGTTGGAAACAGTTGCAATGGCAGATAAAGCTTTGCAGGTACGGTTATAGCAAAATGTATTTTCTACTTTAAAGAATACATTTTAAACCGATGCTATTTTCTATTTTCTGGTGAAGATATTGAAGATTTATTTAATCTTTAAAATGGATTCGTGAAGAAACCTAAGGAGTTAGAAACAGTTGCAATTCATTTTATTTCTTAAAGGAATCTTGTTTTTCAATGTTTTCTGCAACTCGCCCGTGCGAGCAGTAGACCTTGCTACTTTAATTTAATCAATCTCTTTGAGATTTCCTTTATGTTTTAAAATAATCTCGCAGCTTACTGAGAAAACTCAACCAGTTTTTCATATTTAACTGTAAGGGCTATTTCTTCCTTTATTAAAAAGTACAAGTCCCTCAGGAAAGATTTTAAACATTTTCTGTTTAGATCCCTTTCAGTTTTACTCTGTTAAATTATTTGAGCATATATTGATTTTTCAACGCTTGTCTTCTGAGCATCTGAGGGCAAACTTTGTGTTTTTATTGCAAAAACTGAATTATGAAAATTCTGGCCTTGTTTAACTATTTGGATTATAGCATAACGCGCATCCATTGTTCTTAAATTCCATTAAAAGCAATTTTTGACGTTTGAATTAGTGATTTATTTTTTATTGTTTTATTATATTAGAAAAAAATGGTGATGTGGCCATCATGTTACTTTCTCCGACTTGATGGTATCATAGCTATTTATATTTACGTTTTCATGGTTTATTTTCAATTGGAATCATATTTTAAATGTACATCGAGCGTTGTGTAAACTCGGACGAAACTGACGTTTAAAACGTCAAAATTATGAAAGATGGAAAAAGTATACTTCAAATTCAAAAACTCAGTTTACTCAAAAACTAAAGAGATTTCGAAAAAAACGTATTCTTTATTAGTTGTTCATTTTAGCATTCTCTACAATTATTGCTAACATAAATTTGCTGTAACTATTATCGTTCTATAATTATAAACCAAAATTTAAAAAAAATAATAAATTTTTTTCTCGAATAAAAATTACTTTATGAAAAATGTTTTAAAGCAAAAGATATTCATTTCATTGTTGTCTTCAATGTTTGTTTAAATGTTTTTGTGATATTTTTTATATTTAAGAAAATATTGGCAAAAAACAAAAAACAGTTAAGGTAAACACCCACTTCCGGTGTACGAAATTTTACCAAAAACTTTTCAGTTCTTCAGATTATCAAATAAGACGTATGTTCAAAGTTTCATGTCAATTGCTCTATCAGTTTTTGAGATACAGCACGCACAGACAGACACACACACAGACACACACACAGACACAAAAAAAATCCAGAAATTGTTGAAATGGAATTTAGAGACCCCAAAACGGATATTTCCGTAAAAAGAATTTGAAAAAAAAATCACGATCACACTACTTTCTCGTACTTCGGAGAAAGTAAAAATTAAAAAATGTGCTGTTGTTTAATTAAATATTAAATCGATAGATAAGTGTAGTCCCTCTCTTAGAAACATAGATGGTGTGAGCCCTCCCTATCTTTCAAACCAGGGTGGAGAGTGAACCCTATCTTACAAACATGGGTGGTAAGTAGGGCCTATCCGACAAATAGTTTAATGGAACACAAGGGTTTTACAATTTTAATAAAGGTGCACTCCTTTTGTGGATACTGCTTTTTGAAACATTAATTCTCCCCGCTAACGGAATCTTCATAAACACACCATATTTATTTACTAATAATAAACATGATTAATGACCAGACTAGTCCTGACACATTCAACATTTCGCTGTCCTGTTGTTTTTACGCTGGCTATCCTGCTACAATTACAAAATGAAATATCGTAACAACTGTTGTGTATATCTATAACAGGGATTCCTGGAAACAAGTCATTAAGTCGTCCTATTTATATTTTTAGTTAAATATTAATTACCACTCCAACTGCCATTGTGTCGCAGAGAATTGAAGCATAATTAGTTACGTTTAATCTCCAAGAACACGTAAGTTTATCCGTAACTGATAGACAGATATCCGGTACTGGGTTTCAACAGGATGCGTTTTATTTTTAATGCAACGACTTTATCTGATTTTAAGGATCTTGTTTAAACGAATAAAATGATGAAAATTCATGCAGCGTTACATAAAATAAATAAGGTAACCACTTTTTATATTGTATTACAGTCTGAATAAGTCTGAATATTAACACTAGAAAAACTGAAACATAGTATATACCTATATTGCCCAAATGCAGTCAAAATGACTGCATTGTGAAAGAATAACTAATATGTAAAGAAATTTGTTTAAAATATTTTTTTTTAGATTATTTACAGTCATGTAACAAATTATTAGTAAATATTAACAATAAAAAAAATACTTCACTTGGAATAAAAATAATGTATGCATTATTATTTGTACATTTTATGCAAATGAAAGTGAAAATCTTTTTATGTGTACATCTTCCGTAAACATATTTTTGACATTTTTCACATATATTGTTTGTTTTGTTGTTGTGGCAACGTCGTACTTGACAAATTTAGCGTTTGTTAGAATGGGTTGCATTTGATGATGTTGCAGTTGATCTTTGTGGGTCTGTTTTGATGATTTTTTTTTGTCTTGCAGCTCTGTATTCGGTGGAAAGCTGTGAGCCGAACTGGTCAGATAAGAAATTTACTCAATTTAATAATAAGAGTCATTTGATTATTTAAAATTTCCCTAGCAGTCAAAATGACTCCTTTTGGGCAATATAGGTATAACACAGATAAATATAATGGAAATGAAGGAGGGGGAGGTAACTAAAATTATTAATAAACGCATTTACATGTTGTACAAAAAGTCACGAAATTCTAAGAAATTGTGTCATTAGATATGTAATTGTTTTTCTAGTTGAAATTAAAAAGCAGTCAAAATGACTTCCTTGGGAAAGAAGAACATTTTATTATAACGAACTATATCAAACAGAATTGTGTTATAAAGACTAAAAAATAAATTAAACATCGTAAGTGTTTCATTCAATCCTTGAATAAAATATTAGCCAAGGAAGTACATAGTTGATTCATAATCATTTGTTGCATCAGTATTTGTAAGATTTATTTTTGTAGATCTGCGAACAGGGTAAAAAATCCCATATTCACTATATTTTGATTTTATTAAATTTATTAAATGCATCTGCAACAAGTAAGTTTTCTAATTTCGAAAAGAATTAAAATATGCATTGACAGAACGTAATTAATAAAAGCTGAACTAAAGCAAACTACAGGATGTCTACGCTAAACCAGGGCCGATCCTGTACCCTTGGCCGCCCGCGTGCAAATGTTGAGTTGGCCGCCCCTCAAGTGCATTTCTTGGGGGTTACGTGTTTACTATTTTAGTAATAAGACACCAAAAAGTAACTTATATACAAACATCTTTATTAAAGAACAGTTACATACAGAATAAATATACATATAATACTCATTTACAATGTAATGACAGTTCTTTATTAGGCTATCGACCTGAGGTCTTTCAGCCGTTTAGGTAATTAATTGATGAAACGATATATGGTATGATAAAATGAATATTAATGAACATGCGCATTAAGGTGATTAAATTATGGGTGAAAAGATGATATGAAGTCATATATTGTTTTTTCGGGATGGATGAATTTAGGAGTAATGTTGGGGTTGCGGAGAATACAAAGGTGATTTATAGTGTCGAGGATATGGACATTAGAAGCGAATTTTTTGGATAGGTGGGCGAGTCGGGCTTCAATGGGAACTATTTGGGTTTTTTGGTATAGTAGGGTGTTTGATGGATTATATAGAGGATTGGTGGGATGCCTAATTTTTGTTAAAATTCTAAGTGCTGACCTTTCGCATACTTGAAGATTTTTTATTACAGGGGGAAAAGTAACTTATTATCAAGAATATAATATAATAAATATGTTCGCGATTTTTGCATTTACGGTTTTTTTTTAAATATTGTTTCAATTAGATAATTTATATTGACCTGATGAGATCTAATAAGATTGAAACTGGTTGTCGCACGGGGAAACAATATTTCAATGTTTATCAATGATATTTTTATAATTGTCGCGAGTTTATGGTTTATTATTGCCTGTGGATTTCTCCACTCAGTCAAGGAAATTGTCCAATGTTAGATAATAGATGTTGCCCCGATGGTATATCTAGCTATTACGGTTTTAAATTTTAATTATTTACATTCAAGTTGACACAATGCCACCGGAACATGTTGATGGTAGAGGCACTTATACAATATACCCTCCCCCCATCATTTTTTGAAGAAAGAAAGATCGATTTATCTTTCTAGACCAAAATAACTGACGAAAGAGTGTTTTAAGAGTTAATTAAAAATTCTTGCTAAGCTTGAAACTGCAGGTACTTCTTGGCTCTATACAACGAGCCGCCTCGGCAAGTTTAGTTATTGATAATTGAATAGTTTTGTGGCTGATAATTGTTGATAAATTCATTATATTTAAGGATTGGTGATATTTCACGTGTCTGTGATTTTTCACTGATAGTAAAAAATCGCAGGTCGTTACTGAATTTCACCGTGACTGTGATTGCGACTGTTAGCCAAACTGTGACTACTGATTAAACAGTGATTGCTACTTCAAACGTGATTGCTACATAAAATTGTAATTGATATCCAAACTGTGATTGTTAGAGAAAATCCTAATTCTTTGACATTTTTCATCAATTTTATAGAACATTTTCTTAACCATTTTTCGAAGAACATAAATTTTGGCACATTTTTGTTTTTAAATAATCGAGATCACCTGACACGTTTGGGTATTATAAACCTTTAAAAAGTTACTTAATATACGTTTCTAAACTTCTGGACTCGGAAACCTTGTTTTTGACATTTTTCTACACATTTTACAAACAATTTTCTTAACAATTTTTCGAGGATATTTTAGTTTTCAATCAATGGAGATCATCCAACGCGTTTTTCAAGTTATAAACCTCGAAAAAACACCGGCAAAATCTATCTAAAAATGCAAAAATCATTTATATTTTTCTTGAATGATTTTTTTTTCACTTTTTAAAGCTTGCATTATTAAAATTGTCCAATACATTTGGAAGTGCTATTTTAAAAAATCGACAAACACCTTTTGCAAAAATTTAACACATAAATGTCTCGATTTTGAAGTTTCAATGATCAAAAGAAATTCTCTAAAACGAGAAAAAAATGGTTAAAAACAAGATTTGCAGTGTTTAACACGTTTGGTCGCTATACGTTTTAAAAAACCAAACATTGAGAATTCGATTTTTTTCGTATAACGAGTACACTTGAAAATCTTGATTTTCTAATCTTTTCTTTTTAGAGATTTTTTTTTAAATAGTAAATTTGGCACTATTCTGCTTATGAATGATCATAATCAAGATTTTATGGGTATTTTATTAAAATGTTCTCATTTTTTTTTATTTCGACTTGAAATCGAATGATCAAAATCAAGATTTTATTATCTTTTGATTAATTTATTCATCGGTGAAAAACTAGGTGTGTGGGCAACAAGATATGGCCCACTCACCACGTAAAATAGCACCCGACCACCATCCACTCTACCAACTTTATTCTAACCTAAAATTCTGTATGGCTGAAGAAATTTGAAGAAATAAAAGTTTAAAAATAATGCGAAACGTATTTTGTAAATCTAAAAATTACTATTAATTACTTTTTAGTCCATTTTTCTCTGCTCTCATGTTCAAATTATCATTTTCATGAACTGAAAAAATAAAAATAAAAACAAATACTGAACTTCCAAACGTACTCAAAATTCATTTAACTTTAATATTCGGTGCGAACAACTAAATATTCCCTTATTATAATTTTTGAAATAATACCACGAAACCAGCACTATAAAAATTTTCAAATTACAAAATATTACGAACTAAAAAAAATATAAGAATTCTCTCAAAACTCAAAATATACTGGACGATTCGACGTTAATTATTTCATTTAAAAATAATCCCTCGAGAACAGAGCAAATCATCAATCTAAATATGCGCTTTTTCAGAGGCAAAACACAAATAAAAAAAAAAAACGATTATCAAGTACTTGAATTGAAACTTTACAAAATGACTAAAAACATCATTTTACGATTCTGCTAAAATCTTTAAATGCTTCTCATCTAGATTTTAAGACAACTCCCCGAGAACAGAACAAATAGTTATTTTGAAGATGAGCTTTTTCAGAGACATAGAAAAACATTTGCAGCATACTTTACTCAAAATACATTCCACTTTACGTTTCCGCAAAAATTCCGTTTAAAATCACTGATATTTAAAAGTAGCAATCATAGGTAGCAACTTGATTAAAAAATAACAGTTTTGCCCATCTCTAATTATATTTAAAAGTGTTATCGTGTATTAATTTATTTCTATACATAATCATTTGTGTAATTTCGATTATATTTCACTGTCGACAATAACTGAGGACCGATTTGGACCTACATTAGTCTCACATCAGCACACTATGGTCGTCGTTGATGGAGAAACGGAATTCGACTTTGCCCGCATAAACCAGTCAAGTAAACGTTAGGATAGAAAAACAATTAATGCGAAAATTATTGCCGAAAATGTTACAACGTTATGAAATTATAATATATCGGCGATAGATGTCGCCCTAACTGTTTTTTATCCTGACGGTTACTTGATTGGTTTATAAGGGGCCAAAATTCACAAAATTTGGTGTATTTTAAATTGATTAATGGTGTATTTAAAAAAATATATATAAAGAAATAGTTATATGCAGGTAGTGTCATGGCTCCTTTGCTCTATATAACGAGCCTCCCCTGCACACAGTGCAGGATTTCCCAACTTTTTTTTTGTTTAGCACCACATCAATATAAACCAGAGATGGATTTTTCATTTTGATAAAATTTTGATGAGCGAGAGTTGGCCAAAAATAAAATTTTCTCGGGTATGAAGATAGAACAGTCGTGCAAATTTAGTCATAAAAACCCTGTTTAATGTTAAACTGTACGAAGGATAGGATAGCACACACCGTATTCAAAAATCGACCTAGCCAAACTGAAAGCATGGATTTCCCAGTTGAAAAACAAACCTTTTTGTTTTTATTGCAAAATATGAAATTTGAATAAACTCATGTTTTGTGTTCTCTTTAGATTTTTAATTTTATTTAAATGATCTGACAATAAGTGGTCATATTTAGCTAGCATTTCTGCTGCTTTTAAAAAAATCGTTATTTCTCCTATAAAGATTTACTTGTTAAAAAGTGCACAATAGCAATCATTCTTTCTACAATAGCCCTCCATCGTTTTTTTTTTCGAATTCAAATTGTTGTTGCTCTTTGTCTATGATTTCCATTTATTTAAACGGATTTTTAACTTCCACTATTTTTGGAGACACTTAATATACTTTGCACTGTTCTCATGTTTTAAAAATTGGTCAGCATCTTTAAAACCGTAGTTATCATTTAAATATTTCCTTTTCCAAATAATTTACATAGGAAACAAAATTCGCAGCTTTGTCGTACGTTTCGCGGGCTTCGCCGGTTTCACCGCCCCTCTAATTGCCGCCCACGTGTCATGCACGCTCTAGCCCTCCGGTAGGATCGGTCCTGTGCTAAACCATTCGTTAAAAGTTTACGGGATTGCTGTGAAAAATCCTCGTCACACGGTTGAATCAATTCTCGCCGTGTGAAATATTATCTAGGTATTAAATTTCAAAATTGAATAAGGTGCTTTAACCTGAAATTTTTCAAGTCTCGAGAGAAATCGGGTTGATGGCCTGGCCAACAATCGCCTCATATCCTATTCTATGACACTCAGCTGTACAATTAAATTTAATCATTTATTAATAAATATTACCTACGACAACTTTGATATATGCTCATGATTGTAAATGATTAGTATATGTAGTGTAGTATATGTAGTGCATTTTGTTAATGTCTATGTTCTATGTTATAATAATCACATCAACGCATTGCAATGTATTGACAATGAAGGCAACCATACTTACACTTAGTTTTATTTAATAGTCAAAATTGTGTTATTAATAAAAATGTATTACACCACCGAAGAAAGAATACAGATAATTAATTGGTACAAGAGTACAGCAATGGAACAGCATTCGACGTGTTAGAGATTTGTTTTCGGTTGAGTATCCGAGCAGACAAGTTCCATCCATCTCAACAATTTGTAATATTGTCCATCATTTTCACAATACTGGCTGCGTGAGTAATTTTCACATTAAAAGGTCTAAAGGAAATCACATTTTAACGGAAGAGATGAAACTCAACATTTTATGTTACGTAGAGCAGAACCCCATATCATCGTTAAGAGTTATCGCAGCACAGTTTCAAATAAGTTCAGCTTCCGTTTACAAGGCATTAAAAGAATTTAAATACAATACTTTGAAGTTTTCAAATCATCAGCAACTATCAAATGAGGACAAAGGCAAACGAACAGAATTCTGTGAAACCGTATTCAATTTAATTCATAATGATCAAGAAATTTTACACAGAATAATTTTACTGATGAGGCATCATTTTCTTTAAATGGTGAAGTTAATCCACAAAATTACAGGTTAGTATTCTTCATTCCTTATCGATACCCATTCCTTACACCCATTCCTTCACCTTTTAGATTTTGGGCGTGCAATAATCCTCGCTTACAAAATTTGACGCACACACAATACAATGCGAGAGTTAATGTGTGGGCTGCACTAATTAATGATACCAATATTGGTCCTTTTTTGATTAATGGAAATCTAAACAGTAATGTTTACTTAGATCTCTGCGAACTCGTATGATGCCAGAAATTCATACACTAAACATTGCTGCTCCTTATTATCAGATGGATGGAGCGCCTCCACATTCTACAGCTGCCATTAATAATTATTTAAGTTAATTACTTCCTGATCGCTGGATAGGTAGATTTGGTCCAATACCTTGGCCACCCCGGTCGCCTGATTTGTCTCCAAACGACTTTTTTTGTGGGGGTATCTAAAAAGCAGTGTTTATAATAGCATTATTATAAACAATACTTCAGAGTTAAAAGATCGTATAATTACTGTTTGCGATGAATTAAGAAGAAATCCGCAACACATTAGAAATGCTATTCAAGGATTTTATAATCGACTTGGCTACTGCTTAGAAGTGAAAGTGGTCATTTTGAATATTTATTATAATTACTTACGATTTATCATTGTTTGTTTCATTAACCTCACTTTATTCGTAATAATTTTAAGCTTTCACTGTACTGTGACAGGTCGACGGGGCCGAGAGAAGAAGAAGAAGAAGCATTCACTGGCACCTTTGTGTACTTGGTTGCCTACATTGTCAATACATTGCAATGCGTTGATGTGATTATTATAACATAGAACATAGACATTAACAATCATATGTTCTGAGTTTAAAAAAAGACCCTGCATATGAAATTCTAATTTTTAATTTTAAACATAAAAATAAATTCATTCCCTTTGGGAAGAGCGCTATTTACAACACAAGATCAAATTTATACATATATCCTCATCATAGACTAAATATAACAAAATTCCCCACTTTATAGTTCATAGTTCATTAAAAATATCACTAATTTGAAGCTATTTAAAAGAAAAATTCATAACTATATTTTAGCATGTAAACCCTATAATATCGATTAATTTGTGAAATTTCGTAAACAATAAGTATACATTTTGTTATCTTTCTTTTATGACAATTTTTCATTTTATTGCTGTAATAATTATGTAATTTATTGTAGTAATCTTACTGAAATATACTTACTTATTATTATTATTAAGTTTTAACATAGGTACTTATTTGTCGGATCGTTATTTGTCTTGTTTGGTATAACCTTATCAAATGACATTTGTGACTAGGCACGCTAATTATAATTTTGAAAAATATAATTTTAAATAGAGATAGGATAGATTTATTTTACTTTTTTGTCGACAAAAATATTGCAGCATATTTGGCATTATTGAATTCAGAAAAATAATGCCTAATGTAATAAAATGCAAGCATTATGGACACCCATTTAAAAATTTTAAGTTGTCTATTATTTAGCAATGAAGTTATTATTGAAAAAGAAATCAATATTGATGCCACTTGTTAGTATTTAAAAGGCTATTGACTTTGGTTTTTAGTTCATTCATATCGGTCAAAAAAAACACTTATGGCGTTGGGCGTTTTTTAACCTTTTAACACCCGGTATAATGTCTTAATCCGCAATTGCAATTTTTTAATAATCATATAAAACAAGCTTTCAACATAAATGGCATTCCAGAGGAAATATTTTCATCGCTAATTCTCTTGGAGGGGTTAATTATCGCCCCCGGATAATACTTATTGTACAGAAGTTGTTATTCAAGACTAAATCGCGTAGAGAAATAATTAGAATCCGCGCTGACATGGATGATGGATGGGACGGGGCTAATTAAAAAGTGATAGAGTGTCGGAGTGTTTAGTCAAGGGATGAAATATTGATGGTGGGTCGGCATGAATGAAAGGCGAGGATGCAGAAGACGTGTGAAGATAGGAATGATGTCCGGCGTAGGACGAGGGATGAATGGAAATGGCGTGCGTCGGGGGAAGGAAGGTCGCGTAGACTTGAGTGTATTGTGCCGTAATTGAGGGAGGATGTGTGTGGGGAACGTCACGCGGAAGAATTCAAGCATCCCCCGGACCCAGACTGCAAAGTCGCCCCTTGTTTGAGGAGATTGCAGTGTTCGCATATCGACACCAGACGCGGTCCTTGTGTAAAAATCGATGAGACTACAGCGTCGGCGTCGGCGGCGGCAGCGGAGGCGGCAACGTCGCCTGGCATGCACCGAGAGAGGTAACGTCCTATCCTAGGCCACGGAATGAAAAATTATCGTACGGCCGAAAAAACTACTGTCACTACATGTTATATATCGACCGTGGCACCGTCGAGGGTGGCTCGGCGTCGGCGTCGGCGTCGGGACGTCCGGAGACGGGTGGGGGTGCGTTCGGCGGTGCACTGTCTAGGATGCACCGAGTTGGAGGCAAGCCGAGCCCGGAATGTCCGCGAGCGTTTTCCGGGCGAGCACTCTTCCGTCTGGGTTCACCGCCGACGGCGCAACCTAAACCCCCTCAAACACCGACGACTGTTTAAATTCGCAATCAAGTGTGTGTACGTGTGCGTGCGTTGATGCATTCGTTCGCACTTTGAGGGAGTTTCAGGCATCCTAGGAGTCGGCTCTGGATGTCGTTGACCGGACGGAACGTTGCGCCGCTGCTGACGTCACCGACGGCGTCGGCCGCCTGCGCCCCGGCACGCATCGCACGCTCCGCGCGTCACAATCCTGCTGTTAATACGCACACACAAACAACGGCGGATGCACCTAGGCCCCAGTCTGCCGCCCCCTTCCGCAACCCAACTCTCGTCTCGCCGCCCCCCGACCTGGCCCACTTAACCCTCGCTTCACCCTAAACACGATTTCCGTCTAAACAAATAAACCAGCCGGTTTCGTGACCGTGTTCTTTTAAAATGCTTCATTTCTTTGCATTCCAACATTTGATGGTTTTAAAGATCTTCATATTTTTACTGGTCATGACTTTTCACGTTCATTTCTGACCTAAACCGCAACTATACGGTTATTGCTACGGCTCCCTATTGAATTGAAGAAGATTGTAGTTGTTACCGTTTCAAGTGTTCTAACAGCGTAGTTGCAGAAATTGGAGAGACACAATACATTGATTAAGACAGATTTACATAATCTCAAAAGCCAATTGACCTGTGGTCTTTCAGAAACTAGATGCAAGCTTAGCTTGCTTTCACGCGTTAAATCCTAGGTAAGGTTCAATGAGGACGATGAATAGTATATTCTGTAAGAAGGTTAGAATGGAAATTCGATGTGAGTGGAATACCACGAGCATTAGAATTTTCATTATAACCGAGTAGCAGACTATACTTTCTCCTCGATCAGATAAAATAGACTAATAAAATAATGAACATAATACGTTTTATTATTACGTTTGTGGTTATGTTTATAGTATTTTGACAATTGTGATATCCAAGGCTATTTTTTTTCGGAACGGTGTGAGAATATCCATTCCGTTAATTGTTATGGAATGAATTACATGCAAAACACATAAGTGCTTTGTGTCTTGTTCCATCAAAAGAGTGGGAATATGTTCGTTATATGATCAAAATTGATTTCAGAATGCTTAAATTCTACAGTGGTCGTGGGGAAAATACTTTTTACCTCATTTAGCTTTTACCAGGATTTACTATGTGAATGCAAACTAACTTGCTTCAAATTTTTGCGTCTACGCGGTTGAAGAACAAATGGCAGCATCTACAAACTTCAATTCAATGGAGAATAATAGAACAAGGCGTACTTATTTTTATTCGGTCCTTTAAATTTTTTTCTGGCAAGTCAAGAAAATAATATCAATACGTGGCTACCACCAGAATTGATGCACATGTGGGCGCGTTTTATAGCATTTTTGATCACTTTACTTAACACATTTTGCCAGTTCTTATTCGATGTTCTCTTTTAGGGCCTGTAAAGTCCGCGGCTTATCCGCATAAACGCATGACTTCAAAAATACCAAATAAAAAAGCCTGGATCGGGCGATTTTGCGGGCTAATGCAAATCGCCAAAACGAGAGATTATGTGGCCAGGAAACGCTATGCGCAGAATATCCATTGGCGGTCTTGCTGTATATGCGGTTGTACCGTCCTGCTAGAACTACAAATCCTACAAGCCCAATTCCTCAATTTTCGGCAGCAGGAACTCTGTTGTCATGGTTCTGTAGCACTCACCACTCACAGTCACAGTGCAGTCGTTGACGCCTTCAAAAGAATATAGGCCAAACGCGTCACCAAACAATAACTTTGAGGCTCTTCGTAAAAAGTTTGCGAATTTGCAGTGGCCCAGAAACGATTGTTCACCGCAAAGCACATGATGATTTTCGAAGAAAAACTGTCCACCGCGCGGTCGCAGTTTAGGATGGCTTGGCACTAATTTACGCGCAATTATCGGTCTGCAGGCAAAATCTGCTGCACTGTTTGCACTTTATAGAGAAACATCTTCAAGACTTTCACCAAAATTCGCCGAGACTGCCTACTGATGCCCAATTACGTAGCTCGTCGCCTGGTCGATGTTGATAGGTCGTCTTGAACACTTGCATCCACAGCAGCTACATTCTGAACCTCTGAGGTCTTCAAGAGGTGAGCGGCTAAACGCCCCAGTGTTTGCCCAGTTGGTATTGGACGGTCACGAAATTGACGACGAAATACGCATTGAGTTCTCTTTGCTGCACATGGGATTACAATTTGAACCACCAAATTCAAGCAAGTTGTGACACGTAAGTCCGCAAAATAAATAATTTACAAATCTGTATGTACGAAGCTGTACGACGCGAATTATGAACCACCTATCCCCATCTCATTTTTACACTTCTAGTGCCAACTGAGAGAAGTGCACTTAATCCCTTTAAAATCTATGAAATCTCGTGCAGCAAATAGTTAACTCAACTGATTGATTATTGAGCATGAACATAAACACGGTTATTCCTCGTTCTTGAAGAGTTCAGCGCTGCATTGTTTGTAGGTGTGTATTTTACATCAGTCTACTTCACAAATGTAAAAGTCCCGATGACATAAGAGAGATGCAAAACTGAGAGCATCTTCCGATTATTTTTGGCCCAAAGTTAATAGTAATCGTATATGCTGGGCTTCAAGTAACTGGCTATCGATTACGAGATTATTTTGCCTTGTAAGAAAGCTAGAATATGTACTAGAAAGTACTTATTTTTAGAAAATAAACTTCAATTAACAATCTGTTAATAGTGAATGCAATACATAATATATTCCTCATCAATATTGTAAAAAATAGAATATAAACATTTGAGTACATCATGTTTATATTCAACAATAATGAAAACTGATATTAATTCAACGCGCAGAACATATTCGAACAATTGAAAAATTAAGCTTCCAAAATCGCTAACAAGTGTTTACGTGGAACTCTTTTGTTTATAATTAGAATATTTGTTCCCCTGCTCAGTGTAGTCCTTGAAATACATTCAATGCAATCAGTCTTATTCCGTTATTTAAACAAAATGAGTCGCAAAAGAAAAATGACAAGCGAAGAAGAGCGAAAAATTAATTTGAAATTAAGTTATCAGTATAAATCCCTCCGGGACATTATCCGAAGATTGTGGACGAAATAGAAAACGTATACCATTTAATCTAATTTAATTTTTAGATTTTCACTGCTCTTTGCAGATTGTTTCTTGCTTGTCTAATTCTTCACACTATTTCTGTAAGTGACCCTGTCATTGCATTGTTACAACATACCATATGTGTGTAATTATTTCAAAATTCATAGATGAAGGGTTCTCAAATGTTAATAATATTATTAAAAAAAAGAATCTTATTACGTCGACTGTAACAGTTGTCGTATATCTGAAGTATTTCCAAAAGTTCCACAATTATTATACAGATAATTGAAACTTTGACCAATAGAAAAAATTCTTAGTCTCTCCATAAAATCAATTTTGATGGCCGTAACACAAATCCAATATTTCAACAGATTAATCTTAAATAACGTGTCTTGTGAATTACACAGGCCTGCGATGTATTTTTTGTCGGAAGCTTTATATATTTTTTTAATTACTTGTATGCTTTCGAAAGTAAGTTGCATTTACGTTTATCACATCTAGTTTTTTTTTTAATGTATATTTAAATTTCAGTTTTAGGCGTGAGACACGAAAATTGTTGTATAATTATAATTATATTTAAAACTGTTTACATTTGAAGAATTCCCTATCAGCATATAGCCGGGGGATTCCTATTCCAGTATATAAAGCAGGGATTCCCCGATTATTGTTCTGTACCCCGTTTATAACCTAATAAGCAGGGCAGTACTATGGAAGCTACCGTACGGGTAACACTGTTTATCTTACTTTGCTATGTTCTGTGCTATATCCTTCACAATGTCATCTAGAGGTTGTAAAAATAAACCAAACTGCTTTTGTTACATCTGTGGAAAGTTCGTTGTAAGAAAACAAAGAAAAAGCATAACAGAATTCGTTAAATCAGTGTATTTTGCATACTTCAAAATAAAACTTGGTGACCAAGACAAATAGTGGGCTCCGCATATTGTGTGTAATTCCTGTGTTGAACAGCTAAGACTATCGGATAAAGGGAAGCTGAAATCCTTATGTTTTGGTATACCCATGATTTGGCGAGAACCCAAGGACCATGGAAGCGACTGCTACTTTTTTGTTCCTGTAATGTGCAAGGATATAACACCAAAAATCAAAAAGATATCATGTATCCGAATCTTCCGTCTGCTATAAGACCAGTTCCCCACGATCCGGACGTACCAGTTCCTATTCCACCTAGCACGCTCAAAAACATCTCAAGTAGTTCTGCATCTGACACCACAACAGAGGAAGACATGGATTGTTTCCAACCAACCACATCAAATGAGCCACAGTTGTTTACACAATCTGAACTTAATTATTTAGTTACGTATTTGGGCCTTCCAAAAGACCTTTCTGAAATTCTAGGATCGAGGCTTCGTGATAAAAATTTACTTTCACCAGGAATTTCATTTTATTGGTACCGGGATCGGCAGTCAGAGTTTATGCAATACTTTTCCCAAGAAAGATCGCTTGTTTACTGTCATAATGTTGCTGACTTAGTTTGTCATCTGGGTGCTCCTACATATGATCCAAACCAATGGAGACTTTTCATTGACTCTAGTAAAAGGAGTTTGAAAGCGGTCTTACTATATCAGTGGTGGGGAAACTTTTTTTAAGACGGGCCATTTGTAATAACTAGACAATCGTAGCGGGCCAAACAATAATGCTTAATCGTTAACTAATTTATGTGTTCTATAAATATATACATATATTATTACATACACTTATTATTTTAATAGTAAAAAAGCAAAAGGTAACAAAATCATAAGCACAAAATATAAAATAAATTTAGTGTAGTTCTTGATGTGAAGTATTATCACTTTATTTTCTGGTGTCATTACTGGTTGATGGTGCATGAGAAAAATGAAATTGAGACTGTTTCATCAAAATTTCATCATAGTCCGGTTCCATTTGCGAAGCAGAAATTCTTAAAACTGATGAAAGGTGCTCAGCTGTAATTCTGTTTCTTAAAGAAGTTTTCCTAAGCTTCATTGTTGAAAAGATTTGTTCGCATATATAAGATAAGCCGAACATTGTCATTATCTTCATTGCATGAGTAATTAGATTTGGGAAATTATCTGGACTTAAATTTTTATAAAATTCTAGTAATGGTACTGTATGAAAAGTTTGTTTCAGGAGAGTATTACAGTTCAGTTCTATTAACTCAAGTTGAAATTTTGCATCAACTTCTTCGTAATTAACATTGAATGGGGTCGCAAAAATACTAAACTCTGGTTCCATTTTTCTAAAGTCCTGAAATCTCCTTTCAAATTCTGTAGATAGTTTTCTCAAATTAATTTCGTATTTTTTAATCTTTTTGTTTGATATAGTGACTTTTAAAGATTGTATTCTTGGAAAATGAGAAAAATCAGATTTAGAGATCTGATTAGCAAATAATAATAACTGTAATTTGAAACTTTTCAGGTATTGCCAAATATCGTGAAGAAACTGATTTTTTCCTTGCAATTTGAGATTAAGTTTATTCATGTGTACGAGGAGGTCTGTGAAAAAAAGCGAAATCAGAAAGCCACGCTTCGTTTTCTAAGACGTCAAATTGATTATAAATGTCTTTATCAAGAAGAAAATTCACAATATCGTCTTTTAAATCCCAAATTCTTTCAAATACTTTTCCAGCACTTAGCCAACGAACTTTTGAATAATACAGGATATCGGAATGCTCAGCATGTACGGACTCCAAAAACTGTTGAAACTGGCGATGTAATAATCCTCTGGAACGAATCATATTTACTAGTTTTACAACAATATTAAGTATATGGTCAATATCTAAAGCCGATTTACAGAGAGCATCTTGATGTATAAGGCAATGCAAAAAAACAACATCATTTTCCGGATACTTAGAATTCAATTTCCCAACAAATCCTTGATTGATTCCAACCATATTAGGAGCACCATCTGTAGTTACATTACATAGCTTGTCAATAGGTAAACGAAGTTTATCGATGCAATTTTCAAATTCACAAAATATATCGGCACCAGTCGTTGTTCCTTTCATTGACTGCAGCCCTGCAAGTTCTTCTGTAATTTCAAAGTGGGCGTTGATTCCTCTTACAAATATGAGTAACTGCGCAGTATCGCTGATATTTGTACTTTCATCCATGGTAATTGAATAAAAAATAAATTTTTGAGTTTTTGTAGTCAGTTGTGAAATTAGATTTTTATCAATATTTTCAATTCTCTCGGTGATTGTTCTTCGTTCTTCTTGAGAGAGACAGTGACTGAAAATCCTTTTTCTTGTCAGGGCACATAATATCGCACACATCTATCATGTACTGCTTTATAAATTCACCATCTGAAAATGCTTTATTAGATTTAGCAATATTATAAGCCAACACATAACTGGCTTTCGTAGCGCATCTTTGAGAATGATTAGCTCTCTGAAATAATTGTTGTTGACATCTGGAGTTCTCCAATAATGACCGCCCTAATTACCTGAATGGACAATTTTAATATATAAGCGAAACTATTTTTCCCCTGTATTCATTCCTAGATAATGATGTAACAATCGAAACTAGTCGGAATAAAAAGTATAAAATTTGTGAAACCTACCAAGTGCCTAATTTCAACAACCAGTAATAATTGTTGTTGACTTGATAAATTTTTTATTAAATCTTTCGATTTAATTTTTTTCACCTCTTCACGTAACGATGAGTAGGAGTGGTTTTCATGTTTGCTCTTGAAATGGCGTTGAATGTTATATTCTTTTAAAATTGCAACAGTTGTATTGCAAAGTAAGCACACAGGTTTTTCTTTAAATAAAGTAAAGAAATATTTCCACGTCCATTCTTCTTTAAAAACTCGACATTCTGAATCCGCTTTTCTTTTTTTAACATCCATTTTAGACGTTACCTACTACGGAGAACAACACACAGAAACGCAATTGACGAAAGCTTACTGCTAACTAATGCTCTTACGCGGGAGTTTGTTGAGGCACTGGGAGTTTGGGGGCTTACACAAACAATTACTCGAGTCACAGCGGGTCGTTGCAGATGACTGACTAAGTCGCTAACTAACTGATCTTCGGGCGGCCTCCCTTGTATTTATACCTACCTGCGATAGTGTCTGGAAGTTTCGAGCGAAGATGAGTCATCTGTTTAGGTCGGATGGATTTGTCCAGAATACTATTGTGTTTTGAATATCGCCGCAGGTAGTTTTTATGCGGGTCGTCACATTACGAAGTAAGAACGCGTTCAAACATTCTCACGACGGCACTCTTAAACCGGCCGGATTAAACCTTCCCGCGGGCCGGACTCGGCCCGCAAGCCGTAGTTTCTCCATCACTTTACTACATAATGGCAATGAATATGCATCAATTCCTGTTGGTCGTTCCATTCAGTTAAAGGAAAGTTATGAGAACCTTAAACTACTTTTAAATCAAATTATATACGAAGATCATAGCTGGCTACTCTGTGGTGATTTGAAAATAATATGTCTGTTGTTGGGACAATAGTTGGGATATACGAAGTTTCCATGCTTTCTGTGTGAATGGGATAGTAGAGCCAAAAATAAGTGGGAAGTGAAGGGCTGGGCTCCACGAAAGCAGTTAACTCCAGGTGTTAAGAATGTCATGCATGAAAGCTTGGTAGATCCTCTAAAAGTCTTATTACCTCCACTTCACATTAAATTGGGTTTGATGAAACAATTCGCGAAAGCGTTAGACAAAGCAGGAGAGTGTTTCAAATACCTGTGCGACAAATTTCCAGGGCTCTCAGAAGCAAAACTGAAAGAAGGAGTTTATGTAGGGCCTCAAATAAGAAAGCTGATGAAAGATTTGAATTAACAATGAAAGCTGTTGAAAAAGAAGCATGGATAGGCTTGAAAGATGTTATTAATAAGTTTTTGGGAAATTACAAAGACCCAAATTATAAAGATATCGTCAACAATATGCTTGAAAAATTTAAGCAGCTAGGTTGTAACTTGAGTTTAAAAGTTCATTTTCTCAATTCACATCTTGACTACTTTCCTGAAAATCTTGGAGCAGTAAGTGAAGAACAGGGTGAAAGATTTCACCAAGATATTAAAGAAATGGAAAGGAGATACCAGGGTATATGGGACGTGAAAATGATAGCAGACTACTGTTGGATGTTGAAAAGGGATATTACTAATGCGACGCCTAAGAGAAAAACAACTAAACGAAGTTTTGAGTGCAAAAGACAAAGATTCCATAAGGACAGTAAAAAAGTAGTGTTCATTTTATGTTAAACTTGTTTCATTTCTATTAAATTAATTGATATTAAAATTTGTTGAGAATCTAAATAAATCAAAAATTTCCCAAAAATTGTGCTATAATTTACTAGGTATCTTTATTCCTTTCTAGCCGAAAAACCTTACGGGATGGAGAGAAACTGAAATTATCTTTGGAATTAGCATCACTTTTTCATACTAAATCAGTTAATAGAACATAAATAAATTTAAAAAAAAATTTAAACGCAGGACTGTGTTATCCAATAAATTAATAAGAATATCTCATTGCTAGAAGGCAAATTTGTGTGACCAAAATAAACTTTTTCCAGGAATTGCTCTGGGAATTCCACATTTATTGCGAGAGATGCTTGAAATTTTCAGGAACAAAAACTACCGCGATAGAAAGCAAATGTTTATGACTTTATAATTTATGAATTTGATTAAAGAAATTTATTCGAACAAAAATGGCTGTACTAGAAAGCATCTTTTGTGATAATTCAACGCATGTATAAAAAGGTGCATTTAAAACGGCGGTCAAAAAAAATTGCAAGTGGTTAAAAATTTATTTACCTTCACCATGACAATGATCTCTATATTAACAATTTTAGTAAACAGCTAACTTCAGTTGAACTCTGGCAGTTCGTGTCAGTTCTGAACACGTCAGCGGTGAAATATAATTGAAATCCGTTTCGGACGCGCTTCCACACGAAAATTATTTCACGATTTTCATTCCGATCCATGTAATAAGTTGAGTAAGTATTGTCTGTTCACCAATTATACACATTTAGTTAAGTACATTTGCAATTAAAGCCGGACACAGCATTTCGTACTTCGGCCTAGTGTCGTGAGATGTCGCAAGCGTACGGTAGCGCTGCTGGTATGGGTAAATTGTAGAATTGGTTGCATTTAATATCCATCTTGTTCTATCATGTTCTAATAGTATAAAATAAACATTTATATATTATTGCAGTTCGCGTCTTCTCTTTTATGTGTGGAAATAGGTGCACCGGTGATTAAACGATCAGCCGTTATTGATCTCGTAACTTCATGTCGCTTGTAGTGGGTGTATGTGAGAGAGTTATAACCTATAATATAATATAAGAAACGCCAGAAATGTATGGAATGTATACTAAATGTAAGTAATAATATATATTTATACAAAACAATAATTATAAATATCATTTCAACGGCTAGATCCCAGTGTTTGTACAAACGCGCAGGCGTGAATTTCGCGATTCCTGTGGCACTGAACCATTTTCATTTTACCCATACACGATTTTGACGATTGGTGCTTCATCCAATTCCATTAGTAAGTAAGTAAGTAAGTAAGTTTATTGGTGCAAGTACAATAATTGTTAACACAAGTCAGATCATATACAAAATGGAAAATATAGATTGCACTAATATCAGCCAATTAAAAATTAAATAAAGTAAATGTAGACAAATATAAAAACAAATGTATTAACAATACAAATATAAATAAGAATCGAACAAATAAAAATACCTAAAAATAAACATGCTAAAGATAATTAAATATGTTAAAACTGGTACGAATACAATATAAAAATAACAGTTAATCAGTAAAAACTAAAACAGATAAGTTAATAAATTAAAATAGTTAAAAAATTAAAATAGATAAAAAATCAGTAAAAACCATTACATATGTAAGTTAATAAATTAAAATAGTTAAAAAATTAAAATAGATAAACATTAATGAGACATTAAAAAAACATATTAAAACAGATCAATATCTTGAAAATGACTTGATAAACACTCATTTATGCTATAAAATGCCTTGGTTACAAAATATTTTTTAATGGTGGAATTGAACTTCTTTAAAGACATAGTTTTAACACTATCGGGAAGAATATTAAATAATTTTGGACCATAATAGTTGATGGCATTTTGGGTCTTACATAGTCTAGGGCAACTTGGGTAGATATTTGAACCTTGTCTTGTATAGTGAACATGCATCTGTGCATGAGTTTGGTATCTACATAAGTTTCTTTTAACGAATAATAAACATTCCAAGGCAAACATACACGGGAATGTCAGGATATTCAGTGAAGTAAAGTTAGATTTACAATTTTCTCTGTAAGGCAAATTACAAATTGCTCTAACTGCTCTTCTTTGAAGCCCAAATATTCTGTTACTGATGCTGGAGTGGCCCCATGCTAATAGACAGTAAGAAATATGCGACTGGCATAAGGCAAAATACGCTGAGCGGAGTGCCACCTGTGGAAGAGAATTGTTAAGTCGTCTTAGTAAATGAATATTTTTGCAGAGTTTTGCTGCATGTATATCCCCATGCTTGTTCCAAGTTAGCTTGGAGTCAATATACACACCTAAGAACTTAGTTTCAGATAAAATGAATGGCTGAGAATTTTTTAAAGAGAAAATAACATTTTTAGTTTTGTTTAAATTCAACGTTAGTAAGTTTGAGTTTAACCAATCATGAGTAACGGATAGAGCCTGTGTATCTTGGTTCATTGCTGACTGAAGATCAGCTGATGCTGATTTAATCGTGGTATCGTCTGCATATAAAATAGACGAAGACTCAGTGAAAATGTTAGGTAGGTCATTTATATAGATTAAAAACAGCAAAGGGCCGAGAATGGATCCCTGCGGGACACCATGTTTTATATCAGTATATGCAGAGTAATTATCGCCAACCCGTACCATTTGAGACCTATCAGAAAGATAGGAGTTTAATAATTTACAGCTAGATGGAGAAAAGTTATAACAGTATAGTTTGCGCAAGAGAACATCATGTGAAACACAGTCAAAAGCTTTACTGAGGTCTAAAAATGTACCAACGGAGTATAATCCGGTTTCAAATCCCCGAAGGATTTCCTCAGTAAAGCTAATAATTGCATCACTGGTTGATCTTCCCTTGCGAAAACCATACTGCAAATTTGACAGTAAATTATTTTCTTCTAAAAACTCACTAATTTGACTGGATAGAATTGTTTCTAAAATTTTGGAGATAATAGGTAAAAGCGATATGGGGCGATAATTACTCAAATCACTAGCACTATCCGACTTGTATATAGGGATAACACAGGCTCGTTTCAGCCCCCTTGGAAAAATGCCATTTTTAATACATGAGTTTATAAGTTTGGTAAGAGGGTCAATAATCACATCTACGACAGATTTAAGCAAATCGACAGACATATCATAAACATCTCTACAACTGGTATTATTCAGTTTTGTTATTGCTTCCCTTACAATGACATGGCTTACTTCTTTAAAAGTGAAATAGGGTGTATTAACAAAAGTTTTAGAGTTTAGTAAAATATTGATGGGGTCCGTATTAGATTTCGGAAGATTGTTTATGAGTGTCTCAGCAATATTACTAAAAAAATGATTAAAGTCATCTGGGTCGATTTCACAAGTAGATTTAGACTTAGTATTATTATGGTTAGAGTTAATAATATTCCACATGGATTTTGGTGAATACTTCGCTTTTTTTATGAAATCATGATTTGCTTTTATTTTAGCTTCTTTCAAGGCAAAATGATATTGTTTTTCGTAGTTTCGAACTTGATTTTTCAATTCCGGGTGCTTTTTAGAGGCATCCTTCATTAAAAATAATGTTTCCCTCATTTGTCTAAGATTACCATTAAACCAGGTAATATTTACGCTATGCGGTTTATGAGTGCTTTCTTTTAGAGGAAATGATTCGTGCTGCAGCTTGTGCAGAAAAGATTCAAATGCAAATTCAGGATCCGAATTTACATTTTCGAGTAGGCTCCAATCAGTGTCAGCCAGGCGGCTGTGAAGTAGTATTTTGCCTGCTGCAGTTATTGGCCTTATAATTCTATTTACTACTTTTCCATTACCAAGTTCAATGTGTAGTTTTACGTGTATACCAGTATGATCAGAAAATCCTGTATTAATTGGATATGTATTAATAAGAAGTTTATCGACATTAGAAAAAACATTATCAATACAATTATTTGATCTAGTTTGAAAATTGACCAGTTTGCCCAGACCATATGATGCCATAAGATCACAAATTTGTACAGCTCTGGCATCCTTAGTGTTAAAATACACATTAAAATCACCACCAATTAGTATCACTTTATTGCAATCTAGTTTATCAAGTAATTTAGTTAAAATTAATAAAAATTCAGTAAAGTTCCCGGACGATGAACGATATATAGTTATTGCTATGATATTGAAGGTGTGCAAATAAGTTGCAGCAATTTCACAATGTATCTCGCACGAAAGTTGAGAAAGTTCAATTAAGTTTGTTGTTAAAATATCATTTTTCACTAAATTCAATACTCCCCCGTGAGCAAACTGTGCCCGAGAGAAGTTAGAAACTGCTTTGAACTCTCCAACTGAAAGAGATTCTATTTCAGACTGTTTGAGCCAGTGCTCACTAATACACAACATATTAAAAACATTATTTTCAATCAGAAATGCTTCAATTTCATTGCACTTATTTCTAATACATTGTGCATTGAGAAAAAAAAATGCATAGTCTGAAAACGAGCCGTAGATGAAATATCAGGTGTTTTTAGTTCCAAGTTGGGCTCTTCGAAAAATATATCTTGACACAGAAATGCCTTCAGGCCAGTTGTTAGGGTCCGTAAGTAAATTGTGATATTTAAAATCAGCACTAATACGAAATGCAGGGAGATCTGACTTTGTGTTTATTAATTCACAAGAGAAATTTTTGTTTTCCAGTATTAATTCTACATGTTCACGCATTATGTCGGTAGTCATATGAGCTCCGACCTTTTTTATGAAAAGCCAGGTTTTTTTGGATTCGGCTACTAATTTTGATTTTAATTTTCCATTACCCGTGGCAACAAAAATATTTTTATCGCGATTATTTCGTTTTTTATATTTTACCTGGGTAAAATCATCATCGGTCTTAGGAGGAGTATTTTTATTAGTAGTTACACTTTGTATTACGGCCTCGATGTTCTTCTTCTTCGGGATGGATACTGGTGTGTTTACATTAAACAGCTGATCGGGAACACGAACGTCCGCACGTTTGATGGAAGATGCGCACGCTGGTAAGGTCGCCTTGGATGTGGATGCCTCTGCAATGGGAACTTCACGGCCGGCATTTTAGGCGGGAAACTTTTAACCTCGAAGCGAAGAGTACGGTTTTCATTTTCTAGATGATGGATCTTGTCGTGCAAAAGAGATATTACTAACTTCAATTCAGACAGACGTTCCTTCATCCCTAGGTAAGCCTCTTTTTGGAAGTCAAATTCCTCAGTTGCAAATGGAGTCGGAGTAATACTGCCCCCGTTTGTTAGCATGGAACCGCAGCACGATTTTACTCGTTTCACACATCCTGTGTGACAGTAGGTGTAACATGAAGTACATTGTGATCCTGATTTGGCTACATGCCCACAAGCACACATTTTTTTAATAACATCACTTGTTTTCGCGTTATTAGAAACACTGGATTTGACGTGACCGTCGCGTGCGTCGGCCATGCTCATTCATTCATTACAAATAAATGCTCTTTCACCCATTGTACTTTTAATTAATATAACTTGCTAATATAAATATAGTTCTTATTCGTTAAATTATTTTAACAAAAACTACTCGCGGTTATAACTTTGGCAGGATAAATTGTATTTTAAGCTCTCGTAATTTTATCGCAAATTTCTTGTATGAATTGAGATTAGGCAAAATCCACTCGCGCTAAAGCGCAATTTATTCTAGAAATTTGTGTCGATTCAATGGCTCGTGCAAACAAATAAAATTTATCCGGCCAAATTCTAACCTCTTGTGGTATTACCCCTGACAATCCAACTCATTATATGTATATCCTTCAATCACTATATGACATTATAAACCAATCCAAAGTGATTCTACTGATAAGAAAAGGAGCTTCATTTTCTTATCACTATAATCATTTTTGATTGGTTTAGAATGTTCTTGGTTCGTTGTAATAGTCTCTTTTTGACGTTTATTGTTTTTCTTAGCCACGTGGTTACTACAGAAAAATTAATGAGCCCACCGCCTAGATTCAAAATGATGAGTAATTTTCTGAAATGTCAGGCCAAATGCAATTCGTGGTGGCACTCTTTTGGGAATTGTAGGAGTTGAAGTTCACTACACTTTTCAATAAAATGCGTGCTATTTTGGTTATATTATAGTTGCAGTAAGAGCCCCCCTCCCCCCTCCACAAATGAGCGCTGAACTGGTTTTAAGCAGCTCCGAGCCGGTGTAATTGAAATTCCTACGCCACTGGCAACAAGCGACCGTAAAAATCTGGCGCAGTCTGTGGTTCTTCTCTATTCAAAAGACCTTTACATCGCCGATAGCCCTACATATTGTTTTTACATTTTTTTTGAATCAACAAGATTATTACAATCTTTCATAAATTATACCGCGTTTACATGAAATATCGCAAAAGCTATTGACGGAATGTATTGTAATTTTTCACAATATCATTCTTGAATTAATATTGAGTGATTTTGAAAAGTTTCAAGTGGATATCAATTGTTTTTATATTTTTTTCGCATCAACAAAATGATTACAATTTTTCATAAATTTGCACCTTGTTTGCAGGAATAGCGTAAATGCTATTGAGGGAATGTATTTTAATTTTTCACAAAATCAATTTTGAACTAATATTGAGTGATTTTGAGAAGTTTCAAGAGGATGGCAATTGTTTTTTTTATATATTTTCGCATCAACATAATTATTGCAATTTTTCATAAATTTACACCGTGTTTGCATGAATACCGTAAAAACTATTGACAGTATGTATTTTAATTTTTCACAAAAATACAATTTATTTATTTTTGTATAGTCTAGTTGCTTTAAGAAGCCAAATGAAGTGATTAACGCAGGGTCGGAAAAACGGTCCTCATCATAAGTGATTGGTATTTGGTTACTGTACACTCACAGATCTTTATAGATTTACCTACCAGCTATTGGTGCACTATCCGCTTACAGATAATTTTGGTTACAGATAATTTTGAAAATGAATATACATACAATCCAACACCGCATGTTCGTCTATTGAGACACGTAAAGCATTCGCCCTATGCCCAGATGCGGGCGGTCCTTCCGACCCTACGTTAATCACCTCAGTTGGCTTCTTAAAGCGACTAGACTATATGCACTGTAACCAATGAGATGAAGTTTTAGAAATAGAATACAATTTTCAAAAACACGCCCATAGGAAAAGTAAGCAGTGGATTTTCAGAATCGGTTTTAGTTTTGGGCCAGCATCTACCGATATCTTTAACAAGTTCACTGCATTACGGGGCATATATGTCCCGTCGTGGACTTCCGTATTTAGCGGAATAAAATTCCATCAAACTTCCCTAAGAGCGGAGGTTGTAACTTTGTCGTACTTCGGCGGAATTAAAAGTTTTTTGCTACCGATCACAGATTAATATTTATCTGTGGTACCGATAACTCTATTCGGTTTGCAGTAAAATAATTTTCAAAAAACTGTACGGGGATTATATGATCTGTACCGCATATTATGAAGTCGCACAAAAATCGTAGCCGCAGTGAACATGTTAAATAAATAATATTTTACATATACACTTTATACATCGTGGGCCAAAAGAACGGTATAAGTAGTTTTGTACTCACATATCTTCGTGGGTTATTAATATTTTTAAATAATTAATAAAACACTAATAAGCCCAATTTTTATAAATAAGGCGAAGTACTTTTGCTCTAAAGAAATAGTGCCCGGAGCACCTCTTCTATCCTTTCAGTAATTCGTACTGTACGTGGTCTTCCACTTATTTGTTTGCGATTATTGTTACCGTAAATTCTGAGTTTAATTATTAATCACCGATTACTTGTGACCGACCAACCCTTTTGTGGGTATTAGTTCAGAATCTTTCGTGCAGATAAATTGTCATATTGAAACAAATGTGTAATGAATATCTTATTTTCTTTACTTAGGCAAACAATTTTTGTCACAACAATTAAAACAACTGATAGAAGTGACAGCTAATATCTGAGGTTCATTAGAAAACAAAAACAAATTATGGCCCCCTAATTTTGATACCTACAAATGCGACGCGGCGGTATATTCTCGATAAAGAAAGTTTTAAAAAATGCAATTAATCATTTTTGCATTCCAAAAACTGTAAATATTATTTTTTTCTAAGCAATATTTAATGCGTTAATTATTATTGAAAATATTAATATTTATAATTCCTACCGTTTTTTGCCTACTGTGTAGATAAAAAAAATATTATTCTTACAATGAAGGTTTTCGTTCATTAGTCAGTTGCCATACGTTGGCATGATAATTCATGAATTCAAAGATTATTTTTTAGGATCTTTGAATTTGATTTATTGAGTTAGAATTTTGAGAGGAGATTTAGTATTTGGCTGTTGGATGCGAATTTTTCGGAAAAGATCTTTTGATGGATTTTAAAAATGAATAAATGAAAAAATAAATATTGTAGATTGTAATGTAAGCAGTGCCACTTATGGGTTGCACCACTTTGCTAGATCAAATCTACTGCGCCAATTTTAATTTTCCAATATTTCTGAAAAGTATAATCGCAAGAACCGAAATCTGAAAATGTTAGTCATATATTTAGAACATGCTTTTCAAACATGGTTGACATTATCCAAGGAATGGAAATCTTGCTAAATACTTTAGTTATGTAGTCTGATTGTGAGTTTAACATGGATAAAATGTTATCTAAAGAATCAGAAAAATGTTAAATATACCGCGATACGCGCGGCGCAAAATCATCATTAAATTAAATTAACATATTTGTAATTTACTAGTAGACATTATCCGATTATTAAAAACGTTTATTAACACCATCGTTATGGTAATCAGAAACATGAACATATAAAACTCAAATTTGCAATGCATGGCATATTTTATAGCCCAAGAATTAGTCATTAAATCAACGGGAGTCATCCACACAATCAGGTGCTGATTTGAATATATATGCAACGATTCAACTGAAATAAATTAGCAATTGAATACATCATCGTTAATGTACTTGTACCATTAACAATTTTTCCATGCGACCAGGAAGTGATACCAGTTATGCCTTTGGTTATTCTAATATAGATTAGACGAACTCGACGATTGAATGATCGATCCGAGCTCTCGTCAAGTTCATTAGTAAGATATATCATGAATAAATCAAATTAATTTCAACAAGTCAATTAAATTCGGCGAGTATTTAAAAACGATTAGCCCCAAGCAAACCGATGTAATCCATCCCCTGCTTCAGATACAGCTTTCGGAATAATTGATTCTAATCTGGGTTAGTGCAGCGGGAGCTTTCGGATCGCGGCAGGATTAAAAGGGGCTTTATTAATTGTCTGAATTTGTCTGCGAAGTGAGGGAATATTTTAGGTCGATGTTACTCGGGCATCAAGTACCAGTTTTCACACATACCCCATTTTAATGCATCGGATTACCTCCTCTGCTGGCTGCTCGTTACCCTTTGAAATGATAATTTAAGACGTGCTCTAAGCTCGTCTTTAACCTTTGATCGATCGTTCCCATCCTTGAGGTGCATTAGCTACGATTATTACTTATTTGGTTACATCCTTTTAGAAATATCTAATTACAAACAAACGGATAACTATTTGAGAGGTCTGACGGAAGGTAAACAAACTTAATTCCCTGGCTATGCCGCAACGAATCAATTTTAATTTAACTCTTTTCTTCCTTTTTTGTAATATTGGTATAATATATCTAATCGTAGTAATAGCTACTTTTAGTATTACTTTTAAATTTATAATACAGTGGAACCTCACTTATACGAAACACTTAGTTATACGTATATTTCTCTTTCCACGGCGATACTCCCATAAGGGGGAGATTATTATTAATTATTCATTTATACGACATTCAGTTATACGAAACATCCACTCACATGAAGGGATGATCGATCCGTCAATTTCGCTTTCAACAGCACTCAGTTTGAAAATAATATTACAAAAAAAAAGTCAGGGTTTGGAAGAAATTTACAAAAAAAAATGTGCAGGTTTGGAAGTAATTTACAATTGTGAAGGTAAGGGAAAAATTTACAAAATCCATAAAAAGATACTTAAATGTATTAGGTTTTAACAGCAATTAAATTCATTTGTTTTTCTTTACCAGAAAAACAGCAATGAGGGCTGGAATGTGTATGGACTTTCTGCAACGCTCATTTCGAGAAGAAAATTTAAACAGTTTGTTGCGGTTCAAATTCACTTTAGCGAGATCATGTGTTTTGGCAATAAATTGGTTATTTCAAATTCATTAGGAGAAAATGGTAGTAGGCACATTTTCAAAAATAATCGTTTCTATGCGATAGTAAAAATAATATATTGCGGTCGTTGATATATTGAACAACGTTCAGTTCGAATCTTCGGAATAAAATTCAAGGAGCCAGCTGCAGAACTTATTAATTCAGTTTATTACGACTTTCGTCGGATCTTTATTATTATTCATCGCATGAATCTCCAAGCCACACAACAACTCAGGCTTTTTATATTTGGTTCTTCGTTTATTTGGTTAAATTTTGGTACGAACTAGGAACTGTTGATGTACGTCCGATGATTAAGCAGAGCACACTATTTTGGTCTGATTAAGAAGTATTGGTGTCTTTTCGAGGTTTAGCAGAGCTCATCATCTTGGTCTAAATTAGGAAGTGTTAATGTTCGTTCGAGGAATTCGTAGAGCACCTCATTTTGGGAAAATTTGGGAAGGATTGGAGTCCGTCCGTCGCGGAATATTTCCAAACGAGGATTCACAGATATGTTTAAATACTATATTATTTACTCTAAAATATTGACAGTATCACATTAAGCCACTCTGACAAATTAAGTCATTGCATCCTAGAATCGAATTGTTGAACTTTTGTGAAACGTTGAGTAATTAACTTACAGTTTCGTCAAATTTATATTTGTGCTATTAATCGCGGTACGTTAACAGATAGCTATCGGTTCGCGATCACCGAAGATTAACACTTAGTATATGTCATTCCCGGAAGTTTCTTTCTGTTTATTAAAAATTACGCTTCGTTAAAAAATAATATTTTGTATGTAACCTTCATAGTAGTATAGATTCTGGTACTTTATCGTTTTTGTGCCAAATTCCTCTTCAATTAGAAATAAAACAATTGGCGCCCTTTTGGTGTATGTATGTATATATAATATTAAATTGAAATGAACCTTCCAATCTCCATTGATCAAAATCTAGTTTAATTAATTAAGACGTGAGGAAGAAAATCACGTAGCAAATTTACTTGTATCCAAAAATGAAAAATAAAAATCGAAGCACAAAATTGTCGCAAACGAAACCAAAAGAAGTATTATTCTTTCCGTGTTAATAACAAAACTCGGCCAATAAGGGCCAAGGAAAGTAATGCACTAATTAAAACTAAAATACACCAAGGAAAGCGATTCGCTTTTCCTTTTTGATGGCCCCTTCTTCGCCATCAAAGGTAAGGATATCCCAAATGAATTATCCTTCCCCGGACAATAATAAAACATGTGATCGTTCCCCGAGATGATGAGATTCCAAACATCCACTTAATGTGTCATGTACAGGATACTACCAAATATCTCCACTTAAGGAGCCACAATACCTTCACTTACTGAGTCACAAAAGCAAGGTTCAGATGACCAATGAAATCTACTACATCTACAAATAAAAGTCTAAATGTGGAACACTCATCAAAACGAAATTATAACATGATTCCATTATTTAATGAATGAAATAAAGTCAAACGGGGCCAAAACCTAATCAAAGCTTAAATCATCATCGTTATAGCCGTCTGGAGCAGGCTTCAGGTCCTTCGCATGCCAGCAGCCTAGCAGACGACTATAATCAGGATTTTTCAATTCATATATCAAACAAAGTTCCGCTTCTAAACCTTTTGTCCTACAGTAAAGTGTACCGATCTACGACGAAGATCGTAATCTTTCTTAATATTTTCCAACGCTTTATCTGCCCACAACTTAATAAGTTGTTCAACGCGATAGAGTGGGTCTAATAGTTGCAAATCAAGCGATACCTCGGGTGGTGCTTTGGATACGCCAGTCAGGCGTAATTCTCGACCGAAGTTAACGAAGTAAGGAGTAAAACCAGTCACTTCATGCTTGGAACTGCGGATGCAATATGTCACCTTCGGCAACAGTTTATCCCAGTGTTTCTGGTTTTCAGAAATGTAAGATGTCAACATAGTCTTGAGCACTCGATTCACTCGTTCCGTATGGTTAGCTTGAGGATGGTAATTCGCTGTATATGAGATTTTAATCACATATGTCTTCGCCATTTTTTTTTTAATTCGTTGCTTCTAAATTGAACCCCGTTGTCCACAATCACCTTCGAAAGCGCACCAAACATTAGAATCACATGATCTTCAAAATTCCGTACCACAGCTGACGCAGTAGCCTTTCGAATAACCAATATATACAAAAAACCTCTCGAAGATTAAGGCAAAGGACCTATCAACACGACCAACCATATGTCCAATGGGAGCTTTCTGCTCAGGTTTACAACTTATGCAAACCTTACACCCTGAAACATAACGAGCTAGATCCGCTCTCATTTTCGGCCAATAATAAAACTGTGCTAAACGACTGAACGTTTTATAGACACCAGTATGACCTAAAGTCGGAATATCATGATTTTCTTTAATTAATTGTAATCTTTTGTGCTTAGGGACAACAGTTTTTTTCAGTTATCCGCACTATCGGATAATAAAGGAAATGGTGATTTTACGTATTTGAAAATGACACCATTTTCAATACGAAAACATACATATTATGCAGAAGTTATAAATTATACATTTTTTGTGGACCAATTAGAAGAGTCCATCGATAATGCTTTTACGTCGTGTGAAAAAATTATTTGTTTAGGCGATTTTAACATTGATATGGGGAAACTGGAAGACCCAAAGACTATTTACCTAAATTCAGTCATTAATTCCGTAGATATGAAGCAAATTATCTCAAACCTACAAGACTAACTCTTACTTCAGCATCAATAATTGACTTAATTGCTATTACTAATAATTGTCTTGTAGAAGATTCTCGTACAATTGATATACATTTTTCAGACCATGACTTAATATATGTAAAACTTCAAGAGGATACAAATTTGGCTCGATCTAAATTTATTACTTATCGGGACTTTAAGCACTTTGATCATGATAGTTTATCGGCTGAACTGGACTCTTCACCATTACATCAAATATACTACTTAAATAATATAAACGATAAAGTAAACTGCCTTAACAATTCTATTATAGATATATTCAATAAATTGGCGCCATTCAAAACTGTAAAAGTTACCGAACGTACACCTCCTTGGTTAACATATAACATTACATTATTAATATCTCTTAGGAACAAAGCGAGGAGTAAATTTCAGAAGACTAAGCTTCCAGCTGATTGGGACTATTATAAATGTCTTCGCAACTTCACCAATGTTGCTATTAAGAATGAAAAAAAGTCAAATATACAGTGGAAAATAAATAGATCATATTCTAAAAACATGTGGAAAGAACTAAAATATCTAAATATTGCGAAAAATTCTAAAAAGTCCATCCACATTCCGTCTGAATTAGGAAACGCTAATGAGGTAAATGACTATTTCGTTGATTCTATCCCAAAAGTAAATGTTGATTATAACAACTAAATACACAAATACAACAATACTACAAAATGTATTTTTCTCCACGACCATTATAAAATTTAAGCATTCTGAAATCAATTTTGATCATAGAACATACACATTCTCACTCTTGTTCTGGAACAAAACACTCTGCTCTTATGCATTTTGCATGTAATTCCTTCCATAACAAGTAATAGAATGAACATTATTACACCGGCACCGTTTTGAATAAAACAATTAGCCTTGGATATCACACTTGTCAAAATACTATAAACATAACCACAAACGTGATAATAAAACGTAAGTTATTTGTGTTCATTATTTTATTAGTCTATTTTTCTGGTCGAGGAGAAAGTATAGTCTGCTACTCGGTAAGAATGGAAATTCAGATGCTCGTAGTTCCTCGCGCTCGCCGAACGGCTCGCGCTCTGATTGTTCCACTCGCATCGAATTTCCATTCTAACCTTGTTACAGAATGTACTATTCCCACTCGCTTTGTCTTTAATTGGTAAATATAGATGAAATTAATAAAATTATCAATAATATTAAAACAACAGCATGTGGCCAGGATGGTTTGGATATTAAAGTAATACGATTATGTACACCCTATATACTTCCCTTTATTACCAATATAATAAATAGTTGTCTACTCGATTATGTCCTTTCAGATGAGTGGAAAAAGGCTATAATTACACCTTTGCCTAAAATCCAAAATCCTACACAACTTAATCATCTTCGGCCGATAAGTATATTACCCATACTTTCGAAGATTTTGGAAATAATCATGAACAGGCAAATTAAAGGCCATTTATCGAAATTCAATATTCTTCCCCTCCATCAATCTGGGTTTAGAGAAGGTTTCACGGCACTTTGAAATTAAACAGGTCGGTGTCAAGCAGTAAAATTAGATACTGGCATATCTGATTTAAAAAATTTATTAACAGAGGTTCCTCGGGGATCTATTTTAGGACCTGTTTTATTTACTATACCGTGTGTCTGGGATAAGGGGCGAACATAGGGATTTAACATGTAAAATTAAATATGTGTAATTATTAGCTCTCCTATTCATTTTAGAGAAAAATCGTAGAGGAATATTTTTTAGAGAATTAAAAATTGTATATGTATCATCCATTTAATTTACGTTTGTATTAGAATCCACCTCAGAAATAATAAAAATAAGTTTAACCATTTAACATTTAATAAAAACCCCTGCCATGACTTTGACAAATGTCATGTTATGGTGAGAATAATTTTGCTGGTCAAATATCAATTCACGCATTGAAATTACTATGAACAATAATCTGAGTTATTCCAATGAAGAGAGCGTATTCATTAACAAAACATTTTGCAGTGGCGTCAGTTTACTCAGAGTTCGTGGCATTACATGCAAACGGAACAGAAGAAACAACGATGAATTTGAAGAAGCAGTTTTGGGTTTGATAAATGCTGAACCAACAACTAGCATACGATACATTGCTCGTGAGTGCAACGTGTCTAAATTCTCTGTACAGGAAATTCTGAAGAAGCATGGTTATCATTCTTAAAAACATTAATGCCATCAGAAGATACTGTTAGTGGATGAAGAAAGCGTGTATTCTGCGAAATAATGCAGGCTCGATCAAATACAGACCATAATGAATGCTAATAATTTACTTCCATAGAACAATAAAACAGTAAACATTCAGTTTTTTAATAGAAAGACACCAATTGTTAATTTAAATCAGAGCACCAAATTTCTTGGGATTGCTGAGGACGAGCAACTCCCTGGCATTTTGATTATGTATGTAGTAAATTAAATAGTGCTTACTATGCAGTTCTTAAACTAAAACCAATTTTACCACCAGAGTCAATCATAATTCTCTACTATTCATAGCCCAGAAAAGAATATTAAGATTAATTTTTAACGAAATTAGATTGGAGACTTGCCGTAGTTTGTTTAAGGAGAACAACGTACTTACATTAATATGCATTTACATATTTAAAATAGCAACATTTGCTGCGAATTAATAAACTAACTAAAAACTAAACTAAGCTTAACTTTTTGCAGTCTGTCTGTTTTACCGAAGAATGCTAGTTCACACTGTACAACGAGCCAAACGTTATTGTTCATAGTAATTACAATGCGTGAATTGATATCTGACTAGAAAACTTATTTTCACTATGACATGACATTTGTCAAACTCATGGCAAGGGTTTTTTTAATGGTACATTGTTCAACTTATTTTTATAATTTCTGAGGTAAATTCTGGTACAAACGTAAATTAAATGGATGATACATTTACAATTTTTAATTCTCTAAAAAATATTCCTTTACGATTTTTCTCTAAAATGAATAGGGGAGCTAATAATTACACATATTTAATTTTACATGTTAAATCCCTATGTTCGCCCCTTATCCCAGACATTCGGTATATACTTCTAATATTACAAATAATTTATTGCATTGCAAATATCATATGTATGCTGATGATACACAAATATACATATCATATATATGAAGAGTCTATTTCTCATGGTCTTGTCTTAAACCCGTCCAAGTCGACATATCTTCTGTTTGGGCCAAGAAGAAAATGCATACAATTGGAAAATCTTTTTAAGCCATCAATAAATAATGAAATTATTGCTTTTCAGTCCAAGGGTAAAAACTTAGGAGTCATAATAGACAATACATTTCGATACTATGACTTTATGTCGTTCAGCTTTCTTCAGTGAACAGCTGATGTAACTGATGACTTATTCACCTTCAGGACATTCTTGTAGTAGTACCGCACCTAACCCGAAATCACTAGCATCGGTCTGGATGACAAAAGGCAACAAAAGTCCGGATACGATAGAATTGGAGCTCTGACGAGACAATCCTTGATAGCAACGAATGCATTCGTGCATTCCTCGTTCCAAATAAACTTAACATTTTTCTTTGTCAGATTTGTTATAGGGGCGCTTACTGAAGCGAAATTAGGTATAAATCGGCGATACCAACTTGCCATTCCCACAAATCTGCGGACTTCAGTTATTGTTGAAGGCAACGGCAAATCAACAATAGCTGAGACCTTTTCAGGATCCACTAATAACCCGTGTTTATTTACATCATACCCAAAATACTTCATTTCGGGTCTACAAAAATGACATTTCTCACGTTTCAAAGTTAGACCAGCATCAATTAACCAGGACAAAACTGCATATAAAATCCTAAAATGTTCATCAAACGTAGGCGTAGCAACAACAATATCGTCTAGGTAAGCGAAATAAAAAGGTTCAAGTTCTGGGCCAAGAATGCGGTGAATCAATCGTTAAAAAGTAGCTGGCGAATTCTGTAATCCAAAGGGCATAAGCTTAAATTGATACAGGCCTCGATTGGGTACCGTAAATGCAGTAATTGGACGCGATTCTACCTTTACTGGTATCTGCCAGTAAGCCGATCTAATGTCCATACTCGACAACACCTTAGCATCACGAAGTCGATCTAAGATATTAGTAATGTATGGAAGAGGATAAGCATCTTTCTCCGTTACCGCATTCACCTTACGATAATCAACACAAAATCGATAGCTGTTGTTTTTCTTCTTGACCATCACTACCGGAGAAGACCAAGGTGACTTAGATGGCTCAATCACATCATCTTCTAACATCTGTCGCAATTCCGTGTCGATATGTGTCACTACGGGTGAAACAGGATAATAACGCTGTTTGATTGGGGCAGCAGAGGTTCTAATCTCATGCTCCACATAATTAGTATATCCCAACTTGTTTCCCATTTTTGAAAAATGGTCCTCAATCATTACATTAAGTTTTATTAAATTCGACGAAGAGCTATCCATAACATCAATTGTCTCAATAATATTTGTTGTTTCAGAACTAAATTCCCAACAACCATTTCTTAAGTTGGGGACAATCCCCATTTGCCTCAAAAAATCGACTCCTAAAATCAAGTTTTGTGTAACTGATGGTATCACCAAAACATTTATACCACACTAGAGTTCTCTACACAAAAAGGTAATCGAACCGTTCCTAAAACTTCCACATCATTACCATCCGCTACGACAACATTTTGACATTCACTTGTCATATTCAGGTTTAGTGCCTTCAAACATTCCCAACCTGTACCCCCTAATATGGTACGCGAAGCACCAGAATCCAACAATCCTAACAATTCTTTTCCAAAAATATTCACTCTTAAAAAAGGACGCTCATCCTTATGGGCATTCGACAAAATAAAATCAAGAAAATTTCGAGAACGAATAGGTAAATCGTCAAACAAACATGCAATAGGTTTTACCGAGACGGAACGATCGTTTGAGGAGGGTTTTGCTCGGTTTAATTCCTCCGCCTTACGTTTCCCGAATTGGGATTACACTTCTTACGCGTAATCTTGGTACAGTTAGGAGCACCACATGTGAAGCAATGTTTCTTCGGCTGTGAGTTACATTTGGAATAGATGTGGCCCAAATTTCCACAATTTCAACACTTTACACGCCTATGTTCCTTATTACAAGTACTACTCACTGTACTGCAAGATGGTGATAACTCTATTCCAACGTTAGCTAAATCAGGCTCCATAACTTTGTTGCGACGAGGTGGTAGAATGTAAGCTTTCTCCATCAGCTTATTTGCTTGAAATTTTCGTGCAACAGATAATAATTGCGAAAATGAAATAATAATCATTGCCCATAAAGCATTCCTATATGATGGATGCAGATTCTTTAAAACCATTTGTAATTTAATGTCATCGTTGACTGGATTAGATAGACGAGAGAAAAGATTTTGCATAACTGACACAAAAATACCAATGTCCTCATACGGTCCTTGAGTACGTGATTTAATCTCATCATAAAGTCGATCATCATAATCATAAGACTGAAATTGTTCCCGTAAGCCCATAACTAACTGATCCCAATTCAAAAATGAGCGACGATTAGCCCTATACCAGATTAAGGCCCTACCAGTGCAGATCCAATGCAGATGTAAATAAAACTGACTTATTTACATTCCTAGCAATACGAAGTTCGTCAACTCTCTGAAGGAAAACTGCTAATGACATGTTCTCCGCCTAAGTTAAAATTACACTGTCTCGCCGGAACGGGTTTTAAGGAATTCAGAATATTTGGTGGTTGTACCTCGTCTTCATCCGAGTCACTCGATGAACAAGAAGAACCAGACAAGACTGCAGAAGAATGAGCTCGTGGATGTGATATAGAAAATTCATGAGATTGACTGACACTACTCAGTCGGTTTTGAGCTTGAGATTTTTCCTCGAAAATTTGACAGCAATGTCATCAGTTCAACCAGTTATTTCGATCGCCTCGCAGTTTCCTCATCACCTACTGGAACACATTTGTTCAGATGACTATAAATGTGAGCTATTTTCGTTGAAGTCTTTCAAACTTTCCTCGGCTCAGGAAAAACTAAGTCATCTAAAAGCTTTATAATTTCTGCGATAATTGCAATTTCATCTTCCACAAAATTAAAAGGGTACGGTGGAACAGTATAAGCTGAGGACTTTTCCAGCCTAATTAACTCACGAACAGTTTTCCTACCTGCTTCTACCGACACAGGTGTATGTACTCCTCTTCATTTTAACTCAAAACTTAATTCATCAGAAGACAATCTGTTAATTTCAAGTTTCAAATCCATTCTAAAAACAATTACTTAACTACTTTAAGAAACGAGAAATGAAATTTGAAATTAAAACAAAATAGTCGAATAGCTCGAACCCACGTAAAAAAAATAAAAACTCAAGAAGGCGAAATAATTTATTATATATACATACATACACCAAAAGGGCGCCAATTGTTTTATTTCTAATTGAAGAGGAATTTGGTACAAAAACAATAAAGTATCAGATTCTATACTACTATGAAGGTTACATACAAAATATTAATTTTTAACGAAGCGTAATTTTTAATAAACAGAAAGAAACTTCCGGTAATAACATATGCTGTGTTAACGTGCAGCGATTAATAGCACAAATATAAATTTGACGAAACTGTAAGTTAATTACTCAACGTTTCACAAAAGTTTAACAATTCGATTCTAGGATGCAATGACTTAATATGTCAAAGTGACTTAATGTGTAACTGTCAATATTTTAGAGTAAATAATATAGTATTTAACATATCTGTGAATCCTCGTTTGGAAATATTCCGCGACGGACGGACTCCAATCCTTCCCAAATTTTCCCAAAATGAGGTGCTCTACGAATTCCTCGAACGAACATTAACACTTCCCAATTTAGACCAAGATGATGAGCTCTGCTAAACCTCGAACAGACACCAATACTTCTTAATCAGACCAAAATAGTGTGCTATGCTTAATCGTCGGACGTACAGCAATAGTTCCTAGTTCGTACCAAAATTTAACCAAATAAACGAAGAACCAAATATAAAAAGCCTGAGTTGTGTGGCTTGGAGATTCATGCGATGAATAATAATAAAGATCCGACGAAAGTCGTAATAAATAAACTGAATTAATAAGTTCTGCGGCTGGCTCGTTGAATTTTATTCCGAAGATTCGAACTGAACGTTGTTCAATATATCAACGACCGCAATATATTATTTTTACTATCGCACAGAAACGACTATTTTTGAAAATGTGCCTTCTACCATTTTCTCCTAATGAATCTGAAATAACCAATTTATTGTCAACCCACATGATCTCGCTAAAGTGAATTTGAACCATAACAAGTTATGGAAAATTAAAAAAAAATCAATGAGAGCACTTAGAAGTATTCAGTTTTAAGAGCAATGTAATCATTTGCTTATTTTAACTCAAAACAAAATTATTTTTATTTTCTTCAGCAGCAGTAATTTTGAGTTGATGGAAAAATTTATAAATTTCAAAATTCATTAGAGATCAACTTTAATGCCAATTCAATTAATTTGTTTCTCTTTACCGGGAAAAAAGTTATGAGCTATGTTTTTTTTAGCACGGAAGAGTGGAAGAAAAAATTACAAAATCTACTGGTGTTTTTAAATTTCAAGAAAAAATCTATTGTGTTTACTCAAAATAAAAAGATTGGGAAAGAATTAATTTTGTTGCTTATTCAAGAAGAATGGAGTTAAAGAAAAAACAATACAAAATCCACTGAAAGTACTCTAAAGCGTTTAATTTGAAGACAAATTCGAAAAAAAGTTTTGAAAGAATGAATTTTGTTGCTTAATTTAAAAAAATGTCAATGAAAAAAAAAATACAAAATCTTACTGAAGATACTAGAAAGTGTTCAGTTCTAACACGAATTTTATACATTTGTTTATGTTAACTTATGAGAGATGAAACTAGTTTTTGCCTTAAGCAACGCTCATTTTGGAATAAAAAATTACAGAAGATATATAAAGCTTAAGAACAAATTTACAAAATTCACTACAGACACTCGAAAATGTTTAGTTTTAAAAGAAATTTAATTCTTTCATTTATCTTCATTGAGAAGAAAGTTATGAAAGGTGCAATTCAAGTATGCTCTCAACAGCGTTTATATTGGGAAGAAAATTACAGCCAAAATGTAAATAGTTGAAAAGTTTTATAAAATTTACTAGAGATACTCGAAAGTGTTTAGTTTGAATAGAAATTGTATTATTTTTTTTATCTTAACTAAGAAGAAAGTAATGAGAGGTGAAATTTGATTATGCTTTCAACAATTAATATTAGGAAGAAAATTACAGCAAAAATGTAAATAGTTGATGAAAAAAATTACAAAATTTATTAGAGATGCTCGAAAGTGTTTACTTTTGATAGAAATGTTATTCGTTTATTTATCTTCACTGCAAAGAAAGTTATGAGATATTGCTTGCAACAAGGTTTATATTAGGAAGAGAATTACAGCAAAAATGTGCATAGTTGATGAAAATATTCACAAAATTTACTAGAGATACTCGAAAGTGTTTAGTTTGAATAGAAATTGTATTCTTTTATTTATCTTTACTGAGAAAAAAGTTATGAGGTGAAATTTGATTTCGCTTTCAACAAGGTTTATATTAGGAAGAAAATTACAGCAAAAATGTATATAGTTGTTGAAAAAATTTACAAAATTTACTAGAGATGCTTAAAAATGTTTATTTTTAATAGAAATTTGATTCTTCCATTTATCTTTACTAAGAAGTATGTTGTGAGAGGTGAAATTTGATTATGCTTTCAACAAAATTTATATCAGGAAGAAAATTACAGCAAAAATGTAAATAGTTGATGAAAATATTTACAAAATTTACTAGAGATAATCGAAAGTGTTTAGTTTGAATAGAAATTGTATTCTTTTATTTATCTTTACTGAGAAGAAAGTTATGAGGTGAAATTTAATTTCGCTTCCAACAGGGTTTATATTAGGAAGAAAATTACAACAAAAATGTATATAGTTGTTGAAAAAATTTACAAAATTTACCAAGATACTCAAAAGTGTTTAGTTTTAACAAACATTTTATTCTTTTATTTATCTCCATTTGAAAGAATGTTATGAAAGGTGAAATTTGGTTATGCTTTCAACAAAATTTATATCAGGAAGAAAATTACAGAAAAAAATGTAAATAGTTGATGAAAGGATTTACAAAATTTACCAGAGTGTTTAGTTTTAATAACAAATGTATTCTTTTGTTTAACTTTTACTGAGAAAAAAGTTATGAGAGGGGAAATTACGTTTTATTCAGTTATACGAAGGAAGCACGGGTTTTTCCTCGATTCGTTTAAGATCGAACCGGTTTCCTTGTCTCCACCCATCTATACTCCTCTTTCGTTCACCTATTTTGATTTTTCAGAAAATTCAGTAGTTCTGTTGTGTTTGCAGCAGGTGCCCGTTTTTGTTTTTCGGGAATTAACCAAGTGAATAGACAATAAGTAAGGAAAAATTGAGTACACTTTCTGTAGTAGATAAAATCAAAATTCTGAAAGAGATTGATCAAACAAAAATAATAATAATATAATAAAAATAATTTCGTTTCAGTGTAAAAGTGTTTTATAAAAAGTATGTATGTATTTAATGCATACATCAACTTACATCATTTTATGTAGACGAAGAAAATTCATTTTGTTGTAATCTACAGATGCTAAAATAAATATTTTGTTTACGTTAAATATACGTTTATTTATTTTAAAAAAACATACAAAATACAGTACATTATAATTCAAACAAGGAAGCAACACCTATTCACATATACGAAGTATTCACTTATACGAAGAATTTTCGTTCCCCCTTGTCTTCGTATAAGTGAGGTTACACTGTAATTGATTATATGTTACATTAGGTAATATTATGTAATTTTGCACTCAGTAATTGGACCTCGAGTCTGTTAAGTAAATCAATAAATTAATGTATAAATAGATATATTTAACCCTCTAACGACCATAGCGGGTGTATCGCTCGCTGCTAACTTTACCAAAAAATTGCTGGTGCCAGATAAAAGTTTTACGAATTTATTGCGATCGTTCGAGTAATATAATATATAGAAATAGTATATTACGACACAAGTTCGGTAAGTGCTCTCTAACAGGTCGAGAAAATTTTAAAAATACGAGGCCCGTCGGGCCGAGTATTTGTAATTTTCGAGACCTGTTTAAATGCACTTAACGAACCGAGTGTTGTATAGTATTTTTTGCGCTACCGATTTAAAATAGTTATAAAAATAGTAAAAAAATAGTTCAAAACGACTTTTATAATTAAAAATCGCCGCTCTTTTATCTGGCCCATAACGGTACAAGGACTGTCATGACTCAGAACAGGCTTGTTATTTCGTGAGTTTCCTAGCAACCGAAATTAGTCCGGGAAAGCCATTCAAACGTGTCTAAATACACATACAGTAAGCATAGCAATATAGAACGGTAGCGCAAAAACATACATGTAAGTTAAATTATGATTTCCATTTTTAAATTTGAATTTATTTCTAGCTGGTCTAAACTATTAATTAATTCTTCAAGTACGAAGTTAATAGGAGAATGAACACGAATTGGGGAATTATTTATTATTAAATGTAAATCTGAATCAGAAGACGTATCACTCGCGTACATAAAATTATTTCACGAACAAATGAAATATATAAAAAAAACCTCTAAAACTCTGTGCTTACCACTTAACAAAAATCACGCTGTCCATGTCCTGATGTTCCCACGGGGTTGTGGAACTGGTGAAATGATGTCCCTCGTTGTAATGCTGCCCTCGGAGCTTGATTTCTCGATAGTTACTACGATAGTTACTACGACGTGGAACTGTTCGAATCTCCAATAAACCATTAAAATGGACGAAGCACTATCTGATGTCCTCTCAGGTGTTACTTCTTAAGAGATCATACCGACTGCGCCAGTTAAATTATAATTTTGCAGTTTAGAGTTTTTAAAAACAATTTATTCACTAATTATTACATTAAGAGTGAATTATACGAATGATTATATAAACACAAATATTAATATTAGAATAACTACTACATAGTTTGAATGCTAAAATATGAATGAATATAATAATAAAATAAAACCTATTTATACAAACTAAATCTACAAGCTAAGCTAATTTACATCTGGCATATGATGTCACCTAAATCTACGCATTAATATTAAATATACATTTCCTATAAATAAAACCTATTATGATAAAACAATCAAATGTCTATTGTGGTCGCCAGGTTACATGTATATATTATAAGCTTAGTTTCATTTTTATATTCGTTACCAGTATTAGTTTCTTAATGTGTACATAAATGAAACATCACAACGGTACTGTGTGCAACATCGATCAAAGTCTAAGCCGGTGAATGTAAATTCTCTGACAAAGCATTATAAATAATAAATTGCATTCCGACAATGGAATTTTCTATATTACATGTCAAAGTTGATAGAAATTGAATCCCTGAAAATAGCGTCCATGATATCCTTTCATTTGTTGTCTGTAAATTGATTTTATGATTTTATTTTCTCGTACCCATTTTATTACACATAAATATAATGTAATAATGTGATTATTTACAATAAAACATGTTTGTTATTTACGCTCGAAGATATAATATATACAAGCCTAATAATCATATTACGCAACCACGTGTACGACATTAGAGTATAGTACGACCACTGTAATGTCTGAATTATTCGTCACCGTGTATCGTAAACCGTGGACGTGCAGAGCGCAAAGTACATGTACTTCTCTTAACCCTGCTGTGCTCTTCGGTCAGACTATATACTTTCAGGAAATTTCACGAAAATTATCGCATCTTTCTTGCACATTTGGCTTTATTACTATAATATATTGCACTTTTATGTAAAACTAAATTAAAAATTATCAAATATTAGAACAATACACAGAAAAATGCTTATAGTGCATATAACGTTTTTGCAATCCGGACAATAATACGTAACGTGTGCTTTACACAAGTATTTGCGCAATTACAATTTATATTTGTTATCACATTTTGAAGGGCGGAAGTTGCATCGGGCTCGTTTATTTCTGTTGATGGGTATCTTCTAGAGGCGCAAGTGGTCGTTGTTTTTGTTTTCAGAACAGTACTAGTTTAAATTCAATAAAACGAAATGTAGCCTGAATATGTGAATATTCAACCTGTTCGTAACTCTTAGTAAGACTGAATTTTGCTTGCAGAGTTACAAACAGTTTGAATATTCATATATTCAGGCTACATTTCGTTTTATTGAATTTATTTAATGCTTTCTGCAACAAGTAAGGTTCTTACTAATTTGTTCAGTACTGGTTTGTTCAACACAAGGTTTTCTTGGCTTTACCAATTGGTTTCCAAGTTCTTCTAAAAACATTCTTCTAAATAAAACATTTTTATTCTAATCCGCATTTATCTCTCGCCATAAGACGAAAGCGTTGTAGGCATTGGTATCTAACATGTTATAAAATAGAATCATAGGCCATCGATTATGCATGTATAAAAATAAAATGGCGGCGGTGACTATAAGCCGTTCGCACTCCGAGAGTGAAATAAGTATCTCTGAAATCGATAATAACGGAAAAATTTGCTTCAGTTGCAAAGATCAAGTTAATATTCAAGGTGAACAATGTTTTATACAGGGTCTTCATTTCAAAAGGAGCCACCCTGAATAACTTTGGATCTGAAGTAGTTACGGTTTTAAGAAAAAATACGTCAATTTTGTTTTCGAGGGGGAACTTAAAAAACACTGTTTTTAGAATTTTATCTTTCACCCCTTCACCCCCAGCCACCCCATCTTTATAATTTCAAATGGCACCCCCTATTGTGCGATACTTCATTTTAAAGGGCATAAAAAATGCTATCCAGCAAAGCAAAAATAATTGAAATCGGTTCATTTGTTTTAGAGAGAGAGGGTATTCATTTAAAAATAAACCACCCTGAATAACCCTGGTTCTGAAGTAGTCCCGGTTACAGGAAAAAAATATGTCAATTTTGTTTTTGAGGTGGAACTTGAAAACACTGTTTCTATAATTTTATCTTTTACCCCCTCACCCCCAGCCACCCCATCTTTATAATTTCAAATGGAACCCCCTATTGTGCGATACCTCATTTTAAAGGGCATAAAAAATACTATCCAGCAAAGCAAAAATAATTGATATCCGTTCATTTGTTTTAGAGAGAGAGGGTATTAATTTCAAAATACTCACCCCCAGCCACCCCATCTTTATAATTTCAAATAGCATTCCCCATTGTGCGATACCTTATTTTAAAGAGCTTAAAAAATACTTTCCAGAAATGCAAAAATAATTGGAATCAGTTCATTTGTTTTAGAGAGGGTATTCAATTCAAAATACGTCACCCTGAATAACTCTGGTTGTGAAGTAGTTACGGTTTCAAAAAAAAAACGTCAATTTTGTTTTTGAGGGGGAACTTAAAAAAACACTGTTCTTAGAATTCTATCTTTCACCCCCTCACCCCCAACCATCCCGACTTTAAAATTTCAAATGGCACTCCCTATTGTGCGATACCTCATTTTAAAGGCAATACAAAATATTATCCATCCAGCAAATAAAAAATATTTAATCAGTTCATTTGTTTTCAAAACAAGCCACCCTGAATAACTTTGGACCTGAAGTAGTTACGGTTTTAAGCAAAAATACGTCAATTTGATTTTAGAGGGTGGAACTTGAAAAACACTGTTTCTTTAATTTTTTCTTTCATCCCCAGCCACACAATCTTTGGTGTGGCATATTTTAAAATGAATATCTCTGAAACAAATGAACCGATTTCAATTATTTTTGCTTTGCTGGATAGCATTTTTTATGCCCTTTAAAATGAGGTATCGCATAATAGGGGGTGCCATTTGAAATTATAAAGATGTGGTGGCTGGGGGTGAGGGGGTCAAAGATAAAGTTCTAAAAACAGTGTTTTCAAGTTCCACCACAAAAACAAAATTGACAAGTTTTTTCCTGTAACCGTGACTACTTCAGAACCAGGGTTATTCAATACCCTCTCTCTCTAAAACAGATGAACCGATTTCAATTATTTTTGCTTTGCTGGATAGCATTTTTTATGCCCTTTAAAATGAGGTATCGCACAATAGGGGGTGCCATTTGAAATTATAAATATGGGGTGGCTGGGGGTGAAGGGGTGAAAGATAAAATTCTAAAAACAGTGTTTTCAAGTTCCACCTCAAAAACAAAATTGACATGTTTTTTCCTGTAATCGTGACTACTTCAGAACCAGGGTTATTCAGGGTGGTTTATTTTGAAATGAATACCATATCTCTCTGAAACAAATGAACCGATTTCAATTATTTTTGCTTTGCTGGATAGCATTTTTTATGCCCTTTAAAATGTGGTATCGCATAATAGGGGGTGCCATTTGAAATTTTAAAGATGGGGTGGCTGGGGGTGAGGGGGTGAAAGATAAAATTATAAAAACAGTGTTTTTTAAGTTCCCCCTCGAAAACAAAATTGACGTATTTTTTCTTGAAACCGTAACTACTTCAGATCCAAAGTTATTCAGGGTGGCTCCTTTTGAAATGAAGACCCTGTATGTGAAATGTGCTATCATCTAGAATATTTCAAGTCCGAAAATAAGTTTGGTGTACCAGCGTGTTCAGCATGTGAAAAAAACGGTATACAGAAGAGTAGTCTGCAATTATGTTGGCAAATGAAACAAGACATTACAACGATCAAGAATCTACTAGAAAAACAGGAAAAGTCCATATATCATAAAGAAAAGGTAATTGTAAATCTGGAAAATGAAATTAGTAACCTTAGAAAATTGGTAAACAATAAAAAAATTCCTGATCGAATACCGAAGAAGAACCCTGTAAATGAAAAGAAAAAATCTGTCCCAAAGGAGTCAAGTTCGAGGAGAGATGGCGCTAAAACAACAAAATTAAACACAATTAATTCGGAATTCCTCAATAATGGCCTGGATAAAAACAATGGAGCAGAAAAAGTAAACGCTACTCAGTTTGGAACTATGGAAAATAGTATTACTGATAATACTGTCATTAATACATTTGATTTAACGGAAAAAGAGAAGCTGATAATACCAGAAAGAGAGCAAGAAACCCCAAACATATCAACAAATCAAAATAAACATGAGAACCTGGAATGGAATGTTATAAAAAGAAGAAAACACAACAAATCGGTAGCACACTTTAACGGCATAGCTGAAGATATGGATTTACCTATAAGTAACGACAAGAAATGGATCTTTGTATCCCGACTACATCATGAAGTTACAAGTGATCAATTAAAAAATTACATTTTGAAACATAGTAGAGTGAATTGCATTATTGAAAAACTCACACCGAAATATGAGGGCCGATTATGCTTCATTTAAAGTGGGAATTCCTATAAATGCTACAAATGAAATTATAAATCCAAGTTTCTGGCTAAAAGGAACTTTTATAAATAATTTCTATCGCAAAAGAAGAAACAATTCTAATGAAATAAATGAGTCATCCGGTTCTTCAGAAACTGTAATACCTTTTTTTCGTTAATGAAAATGATAAAATAGGCAATACAAGATCAAGCTCATACCATAAAAGATTCAAACATAAAACAAGTGAAACCTCGAAACCAAATAATGTAAAAGTGATACACCAAAACATCCAATCATTATCTAATAAGATAAATCAAGTGTATAAATTTGCACATGATGAAGAAACAAGACACATCAATAACGACCACCAATTTCACTAGATTTAAGCTTAGTGCATACTACTGCAGGACTACAAGAAAACATGGTGGCGTTGCCATGTATACAGCAAATCACGTAAAGACAAGGACGGTAAAAGAACTCAAAAATATTTCAGAAGAGGAAGTGTTTGAATGTGCGGGAGCAATGTGCGTTTTCAACAAAAAAGAGATTTTAGTGATTGTATTGTATACAAATGGACTAAACAAAAACGGCTTTTTAATTAAACTTTCGATATTATTAAACTTTCTACATAATAAAAAATCACCTTTTATAATTGTTGGTGATTTCAATATTAATATATTAGAAAAAAGTAATGAAACAGACACTTTTAATAATTTAATTAAATCATATGGTTTTAAAATTTTAATAAACGAACCAACGAAGGCCAAAAACTGTTTAGACAATGTAATCACAAACTATGGTGGATGTGAGGCAAAAGTGATACATGCGGGATTATCTGATCATGCGGCACAAGTTGTAAATATTAATAATTATGCACACACAAAAATATGGCCGAAAAAGTTTTATTTAATAAATGAAACACAAATAAATTATTTCTGCCAACGAATAAAAGAAGAATCGTGGCATTTTCTAAATGAGCACAATGACATCGACCAACAATTTGTAGATTTTGTAACAACTTATTTAAACTACTTTTATAAAGCCTTTCCGCTTGCAACTAAAATAAAATATAACAAAACCCTTACATTTAACACACGAGAAATTATTGATATAAAAAATAAAATATCAATTTTTGGTATAATATCTGTCTATATGGCAGAGGCAAATAATATACTAAAAAATTACAAAAAACAATACGATATTTTGTTCAGAAATGAGAAGCGACGATATTATGAACATCAAATATTAAATTCAGACAATAAAATGAAAGCTTCATGGAGGGTAGTAAAAACATTATAGGTAATGTGGTACAAGAAACAATAGATATAGATGAAAATGACGTAAAAAAACTTGCAAATAATTTTAATACTCACTTTGCACAGAAAAGCACGTAATTAACATCAAATCTTCCAAAAGTACCTCATGAACATAATATACCTATGAATCAAAAAAGTTTTTATCTTCTTCCGGTCACTCCTCAAGAGGTAATAACATATGTTCTAAACATGAATAACAAAAAAACTGCCGGAATAGACATTTCAAATATTTTATTAAGGAGGACCATTCACTTAATAGCCAATCCATTATGTTATCTAATTAAGACATCTTTTTAATGTGGTATTTTTCCGCAAATTTTTAAATATGGGCAAATAAAGCCATTATTCAAAAAAGGAGATAAACGACAAATTAACAATTACAGACCAATTACTATATTATCAGCGTTCGCCAAATCAATTGAGACTATAATCGCGGATAGACTAAAAACTTTTTTTAATTAAAAACAAGTTAATGCATGAGAGTCAATACGCATATCTTCCAAATAGGTGTATTGACTTATCATTGTATAAATTCTTCCAAAAAGTGTCCATGAGTATGGAAGAGGAGTTTATGGCATGTGGGGTTTTCCTTTACCTATCATGTGCCTTAGATTGTGTTGACCATGAAATATTACTAGCAAAATTGTATCAATATGGTGTTAGAGGAGTGCCATATCAATGGTTCAAGTCATATTTAGGTAACAGGAAACAAATTGTTGAGCTAACTCAAACAAAAAACCAAGTCAGAGGCTATAACAGTAAACATAGACGTTATGCAAGGCAGCGTCATTGGGCCTTTGCTCTTCATAATATACACAAAGGATTTTTTTATATTATATCTTTGTAATAGACATCATTCAAGTAGTTTTGCACATTATTTTAACATATTAGTAACTACAACGAATATGTACGAGTTAAAAATGGAATTAACAAATATCCTTCAGATATTAGAAAATTGTTTTTTACAAAATAAGCTTATATTGAATTCTGAAAAAACATCTTACATATATTTCACCACCTCAAATAAAAAAAATTCCCCTACTCAAATATCTTAAGATAATGGTAATATTTTACCTCTCAAAAAAAGTCTCAATTTTTTAGGGCTTCATATCAGTAATACCACATAGATATGGTCAGAACAAATTCAAAACGTATGCGCTAAACTTAGTAAGCAATGTTATAACCTAAGAACATTAAAAGGAAACATGTCACATGATATATTAGTGAATGTGTATTATGCAACCTTTCTGTCCATAGTGCGTTATGGGATAATTCATGGGGGCAGTGGTCACATAGAGGAAGCATTCCTAATTCAGAAGCGAGCAATAAGAATAATAATGGGGATGGGATATAACGATTCAGGTAAATCAAAATTCAAATCTAATAATTTTCTTACTGTTCCTGGTATTTATGTGTTTGAATGTGTTCTTTTCTGTTTTAAAAATAAAGCGCTATTTACTAAAAATCGTAATAGAGAGGACTCAAGATATAAGAAAAACTTGTTATATCCTAAACACAGGCTTTCTCAGACAGAAAAGTGTGCATTTTATGCATGTATAAGGTTTTACAACTTACTGCCGAATGTCATCAAGGTCTCAAAGAAACTAAAACACTTTAAAAAGTTGTTTTTTGAATATATAAGAAACATTGAGCCCTACTCAATCAATTCATTGATTGAGTAGTGGCAAATTTTAAAGAACAATAAGTGGATACACTAATGTAAATAAGTAATTAAGCATAGCATTCAAGCTTATATTTGTTTTGAGGATTATCAGGTGCTTATGAACTATTTTGAATTTGTAAATTTAATTTTAGTTACTATCTATTATCCTGAAATAAATTGATTATTATTATTATTATTATTATTATTATAAGTAGCGATTAGTTGATCAATTGTGTTAACTACTCCTTCTGCAGAATTATAATCAAATTTGCGGATAAAGATGCTTATTTGCTTACTATTATGGATTGTACTCATTATTCACGTTATAATTATTTTTTTAATATATGACAACTATAGTGTCTTTAGTAAAGTTGAACGATGAACGATTGGACGATGTAAAAAGTTATCCACAGTCAAATTATGCCATCTAAGCTCGTAAGTTAGTTCTAAAACAACCCATATTCCTTGATTCTTTTCAGCTGCTTCACCACTTGTGCTTTTAAAGCAAAGGAACTTGCACTATCACAGAGCGTCCATTTTTTTATCCCACATTTTGCTGGTTAGCTGGGAATACACACGTCTAATGTTTGTTATTCTTTCGGCGCGTTCGAGAAGAAATGTGTGTTTTCGAAGCGAAGGTGAGTAATTTCGGGATATTTACGCGGAAACTAAAGATGCGCCCGAACACGCTAGCTTGACACCCATTAAAAATATCAACAAACGGAAAACGGTAGGTTATTCGTTAGGTTTTTTGCTGGAAAGGTATAGTGAACTAATTTTAGCTGTCGAAATTGGCCGAAATCGCGTGTTTGGACAGCTATTCCGCGGCACCTGTGCAAGATATAAATAAAACGAAAAACGGGAGGTTATTTGTGAAATATTTGTCTCAAAAAGTAGACCAACCCCATCACTCTGACGTTATTAATTGCCCGTAGTTTGCAGAAGAAAACTATTTTCAGATTTGAAATCAGCATTGCTAAAATACTCAGAATCAGTTAGAAAATCTCATGCAACAGAAAATATATTTTTCTTGTTGCCCAGTATAATGAGTTTAAATATGCGTAAATGAAAAAGTTAAAAATGCACTGGTGGAAAAAAAATGAAACACTTGAAATTGAAATTGAGTTCTGCACAGGTAATTGAACACATTTCATTGCCCTTTTGGTGGATCGAGTCGACAATTTTTTTCCAGCTCCGTACACATCGTCAAAGTTGGACATGGTTTCCTGAAAAACATTTTTTTTCACAGGGGTGCTAGAGGGGGCAGAAGGGGTTAAGTTCACATGCATGACGTTAAAGAAGACACTTCAAAGTTTTTCGCCCTCAAAGATTCATCAAAATCGATTGAAAATACGCCGAGTTATGGAGATTTGAAAATGGACGAAATTTCACGAATTTCAAGTGTCATTTTTTTTCCACCAATGCATGTCAAATCAGATTCGGGCAATATATGTTTTGTATGTTAAAACGGCAAAAACACACACGAATGTTGTATGAAGTTGATGTTATTGTCAAGGCCAACAAAAATGGCCCCGTAAGAAATCGTTCCGAAAGTGAAAAAAAAATCGTCTAAACTACTTTCGGTACGATTTGTGTAAAGTGGTACTTTCGATTTAATAAATCATACCAAAAGTTTTATTTATTTTAATCCTACATTGTACATTTTATGTTATTACCATACTTACAGATTTTAATGATTTGTTCAGGGTTTTGAATTTTAAATGTTGAATTATCTATTTTAAGGTTTTGAACTTGAGATTTTGACCTTATGTTTTGTACTTTAAGTCTTCAATTTTAAATTATGCTTGCTTTAATGCTCTTCTGTAGATTTTTAGTTTAAATTCAATATTTTAAAATTTTGTGTTTTGAATGTCAAATTTTAGATATTGAATTTTAGGTTTACCATTTGTGTTTTAAATTTTTAATTTTAGTTTCAAATTTTAAATTATTGTGTTTTACATTTTAATCTTAAAGCTTCCTTTTTGAAAGTATTAATATATTCAATTTAAATTAAGCATATTTGCTCATGTCTATTGTTTATATCCATTTTATTACCTTGAATTGCTTAAACCCTTATTCTTGTAATCTCTTAAGCACTGGTATTAAAAAAATTGTTATTATAATAATTATAATTTTATATTTTTTTAGTGATATTTTTCATATTTATTTATTGTTCTCAAAAACTAGTAAGATTTTGAAACATCTTATTGCTTATTTTGGCTTTCTTTACAATTATTGTTTATGTAAATTTGAGGTAACGTTTATGATTTCATAATTACAGACAAAAAACTGCAACATTTAATTTTTTTTTTAATTTTGAAAATCAAATAATTTACGACAAATATTTATAAAAAAAGCTATCCACATTTTTGTTGCATTTAATATTTGTTAAAATGTTTTTCTAGTGATTTTCATAATATCATCGGAAAATACAAAAATGGTAATGTGGCCATCTTGCTACTTTCTCCGACTTGATGGTATCATTTATATTTACGCTTTCGTGGTTTATTTTCAATTTAAATCATATTTTAAATGTGCATGGAGCGTTTTGTAGACTCGGATGAAACTGACGTTTAAAACGTCAAAATTATAAAAGATGGAAAAATTATACTGCAAATTTAAAAACTGAGTTTACTCAAAAACTAAAGAGATTTCGAAAGAAACTTTCATTTCGGCATTCTCTACAATTATTATTAGCATAAATTTGCTCTAACTATTATCGTTTCATAATTATAAACCAAAAATTAAGAAAAAAAATTGTTTTCTTTAATGCCAATGATTTTATGAAAAATATTTTCAAACCAAAGATGTTCATTTCTTTGTTGTCTGTTAATATTTATTTAAATGCTTTTGTGATATTTTTTATATTTACAAAAATATTGAAAAAAAGCAAAAAAATAGTTAATGTAAACTACCACTTCCGGTGTACGAAATTATCAAATAAGACTTATGTTCAAAGTTTCATATCAATTGCTCTATTAGTTTTTGAGATACAGCGCGCACTGTAACAGACGCACACACACAGACACCATTTTTTTTCTAGAAATTGTTGAAATGGCATCTGGGGACCCCAAAACGGATATTTCCTCAAAAAAAATTTTGGAAAAATTTTCACGATCACAATACTTTCTCGTACTTGAGTACATTTTTCTGAAGAATTCATTTGGAAGTAAATTTTGCACAATTTGAGAAAGTTTATTTTGTTTAAAAGAAACAAGTAAATATTTCTAAAAAACAAGCAATTTGAAGGTGATTTAACATTAAATGCTGAATTTCTGTAAAATAAAACTAACGCTAAAGGCATACAACAATATTTCTAAGAGAATATAAAAATATTTTCTTTTCTCTTAATGAATATGAAAAACGAAAATAGTGTGTTAAGAACGTTGTAGAACATTTTCGCAAAACTTTATTTAGATTAGGGCGGCAAAATATATTTCGCTGTAGCGGCGTAAACCTTAGCACCAGCACTGAATACGTCTTTCTCAATAACTGTCAGATAGCAAAAAAAAACGCTTTCATAGTTATTTGTGCAGTCTAGTCTATAAAAACATCGAATTTAGGCCACCCAGTATAACACTTTACTTGCAAAATTTTCCAAATCCGATCATCTGGTCAATAGTTAACTTCAAAATAACAAAAACGATTGAAGTTACAATGTTTGCTTCTAATCTTATTTATTTCTATTTGATGGAACACTTTGCTAGCAAAATTTTACAAATTCAACCATCCGATCAATAATTGTTACCGTCCAAAACAGACCTGAAACAATTGAAGTTGTAATCTCTGATTTGTATCTTATTTATTTCTATTTTATGAGTACAACACTTCGCTTGCAAAATTTTCCAAATCCGACCATCTGGTCATCTTCAAAGAAACAAAAACTAAAGGGTGGTCCAACCAAAACGCACGATGTTAATTGTAAATAAAACAAAAAGTTTTCAGAGAATTATCTTAATATTTTTTATTATGATAGAAGGATCTATGACAATTATGTGTGAAATAAAATATCGGCCAAATGCTCGCCACGGCTTCGGTGGCATACCTCTATCCGATGGTCGATAGTTTCAATGACACTGAGACATAATTGAGGTTCAATGTCGTTAATATGCCGAATTATCTCATCCTCTAGCTCTTGAAGTGTTCTTGGCCTATTGATGTACACTTTTTCTTTTAAATGTTCCCAAAGAAAGAAGTCCAACGGTGTCAAATCAAATGATCGTGAGGGCCAATTAACATAGCCACGACGCCGACGTGAGATAACACGGCCATTGAATTTCTCGCGCAAAGAGCCATTGTTTCGTTGGCTGTATGGCAAGTGGCACCATCCTGTTGGAACCACATATCGTCCAGGTCCATATCCTCAATTTCTGGCCAGAAGAAGTCTGTTATAATCTCGTGATAGCGAACACCATTCACGGTAACTGCTTGGCCGACCTCAAGTAGGGCCCGATGACGCCGATAGCCCATAAACTGCACCAAACAGTCACTCTTTGTGGATGCATCGGCTTTTCAACAATCACTCGTGGATTCTCATTTGCCCAAATGCGGCAATTCTGCTTGTTAACGAATCCACTGAGGTGAAAGTGTGCCTCGTCGCTGGAGATGATTTTCTTTGTAAAGTCACCATTCTCTTCTGTCTGTTCAACCAACCATTCGGCGTATTGACGACGCTTGAAATGGTCAGTAGGCTTCAGCTCTTAAGTTAATTGAACCTTGTAAGCGTGTAAATTTAAATCTTCATTCAAAATTCGCATCAGTGATGTTCGTGAGATGTTCAATTGTGGGCCCGACGACGAGTCGAGGTTGACGGCTCTTCTGCCACACTATCGCGAACAACAGCAATGTTTTCCGCAGAACGAACTGGGCGAGCATGCACAGGTGTTTTCACATTTCCTACAGACCAAGTTTACTGAAATTTGCGCACAATTCTCCCGATTGTGGACACATTTGGTCGATTATGCTGACCAAAAAAATCACGAAGTGCACGAAATGCATTTTGATTTGAACGCCCATTTTCGTTAAAGGGTTCAACAATCTTAACGCGCTGCTCAATTGTGTACCTCTCCATGGTTGAATTTGTTAAACACTGAAACAAAGAAATGTCAAATTAAGTTGGGCAAAAAACTTGACGTTAAGGTGTGACTCGCAATTAACATCGTGCATTATGGTTCGACCACCCTTTATTACATTTTTTTATTTTTATCTTATTTATTTCTATTTTATGAGTACAACAATTTGCAAGCAAAATTTCACAAATTCGACCATCCGATCAGTACGATATCTATATGATAAGTAGAACACGATGTTCGCAAAATTTTCCATCCTATCAATAGTTATCTTCAGAAAACCAAAAACAACTGAAATTCGAATTTTTGTTTTCGCTCTTATTTATTATATCTATTTTATGAGTACAACGCTAGTAAAGTTTTTCAAATCCGAACATCCGATCAATAGTTATTTTCCAAAAACTCAAAATCAACTGAAGTTTGAATTTTGGTTTTTCATCTTATTTATGTCTATATCATGAGTAAAAAAAATAATTCAAATCCGACCAATCGATCAATAGTTATGCTGATAGAACCAAAATACATTAGTACCGACGCACAGTGGTTGAGAATTCGAAAAAGCTGGCCAAAAGTCTACATCTTGATAAATTTTGACATAAATGGGTTTTATGATAGGTTTCTTATCTCGCAGATTATGAATTTGATATCAAAATTGAAAAATTCCAAATTGAGGATCCAATATGTCGAACATAAGTGATAAAAAATGATTTAAATAGTATAGAAGTTGATATTTAGGGGTTTTCATTTCATTTGTTGATGTTATCGACAAGTCTTACATAAGTCACAAAAAAATATAAATTACAAAACTACTTGCTAATACAGTTCGGCTTCCAACTATGCCACATATCCATAAACATATATGTACAATGGACAAGAAATAATTAAAGTACCAATAGAAATAACTGTTATACTGGGTATAAGCGCTTATCCGCTACATACAATTCAGGATTATAGATATAAAAATAATAAAAGTATAACAAGTTAAAATTAGAAATAATACATGTAAAATAAAATTGAATGTAAAATTACAACAAATACATACACTTTAAAAACCAAGTAATTATCAGTAAAATCACAATAAAAAGATCAGTAAAATACAATAAAATACAATAAAATGATCAGTAAAATCACAATAAAATACAATAAAATTTAAAAATATGACACAAAAATAAGTTAAAGTAAAAAATTAAAAATATAAATAAAAATCTTGGATGACTACAAAGAGATACCGCTACACAAAAATTCATCGAATGTATAGAAGGCAGATTTACGAAGAAACGTTTTTATCTTTAGTTTAAACTCTTTAAGTGGCAATTGCCTTAAATTGATTGGCAGTTTATTGGAAAATTTTATTGCATAATAATTAGTGCTAGTATAAGATTTATTAAGCCTCATCTTTTTTGGTATAAATTGGTTTTGAACCTAGTCTTATGTTGGTGATATTCAAAAGTCAAATACTTATTCGGATTTTTTTTTACATATAGCAATGATTCTAAAATATAGATGGAAGGTAAAGTTAAAATATTCAGAGTTTTAAAAAGCGGCCTACAATCTGATCTATAAGTTGCACCACTTAAAAATCGTACTGCTCTCCTCTGCAGTCTGAAGATTCTATGCCTAGAGGCAGAGTGGCCCCATGCAAGAATCCCAAATCGTAGGTGTGACTCGATGGTTCCATAATAAGCCATTAATAGTGTGTTATTTGAAACATTACTTGACAGATTTCGCAGACAAAACATATTCTTGGACATTACGTTAGCCAAGTGATGATGCAGTGTTGATCCCAACGCAACGCAGTATCTATATGGAGACCTAGGAAGCAAGTACTCTCAGTAATTGTGTTATCTTCATGTAAAGAGAAGTTTTTTTGTTTTTGTTTCATTCAATATCAGTTCATTTTGTTGACACCATTTCAGTACTAGATTAGTGGAAAAAGCATTCCTCGCTTGCGCTTCTTCCAAGGTGTTACCTTCATCAAAGGTAGTGCTGTCACCAGCAAATAAAATGATTACAAAAGATGTGAAAGAACACCTTGAGCATAGGAGCAGTGGAAATACGAGGCAGCAATGGTGCAGTAACTTGGGAAACGAGAAAAATACAGATAAAAAATAGCAGAGACTGAAAGTACCTAATTTAATTTGTACGTGTTTTCTTAGCCATAATAAACCAGCTAAAGAAGGATAAGCAGTTATTTTATGTCATACCGTAATTCTAATGTAACGTACTTAGTTGAGTATTGTCCTGCCATCCCACAACGTTACAGATGTTTTATTATTACAAACTTAAATTACAAAACTTCTTCCAAATCGAGTGAATTGTCCGAATCATCAGAACTACATGCACTTGCATCGATTTGGTGAGTTACATGGTCACTCGCATCTGGTGGCATAAGAAGTTGGACTGCTTCAGATGATAAAGATTTGCCGGGTTTTGGAGGAGTCTTTTGCAAGCTTGTGATCAGGGGATCTGAAGACATCAGAAGTCGATGAAATACATCTTCCATCGTTTTTTCCCTGCTGCATTTTCGGGAAAAACCTAGGCGATACTGTCAAACATCTTTGTTCCGGGATTTCTGAGCATCTTCTGACAATATCCCTATTGATAGTAAGGGAGGTAATAATTTACATTACATATACAATACCATGAATATTTATCAACAAATACTCTAGCTGTCTCGATGCAACATTTTCAAAACTCCTCAATTTTGACACGAAAACAACTCAACACAACCAGCAACATGACGTGAAATCGATGGATAATGTCTTCATCTATACCCAACATTTCAGCGAATAGTGAAGAACACTAAAAAAACGCCGAGCTGTGTTGCAATCGTTTGAGCTGCCATAACCATGTTTTGGAAAATCAATAAGATCCTTTTTGAATTGTTTGTTTTCGCTCTGCAATTTTTTTTTATCCTCATCCTTACGAGCTTGCCATTTCTCTATACCAAGCCACATGTAACAAGCACTCAAAAAAGTGAATCCATGCATGTACCGTGGAAAGTCCTAGCATCAATGAAGATGCATCTACATTTTGTTTGAAAATTAAATGAATCTTATTAAAATCTTTCGGGGTCCTTTTGCAAAAATAGCATCGTAAACTTGACTTTGTCGATGTCATCGCATTACACACTTTTCCGTCTATCATTGTAAAAACCAGTTCGTAGTCCACTGTTATCTCTTTCGCATCTATGATGTTTTTAAAAGGTATAAGAGTTGATTTGATCATCGATGTATTTTTTTCATTGATTGTGCACATCAGCAATACAAATGTTCATACACTGAGGAATGCAAGCAAATGCAGCTAGTTGTTGTTTATCACACTAAAGGACACTATAATAAATATTTGTATTGGTATAGAAACACCGGCATACACAGGCAAAAAAATATTTCCATGAATGTTTAAAATGTATCTATCTTTTTCTAACGCATATTCCTATAATTGATAACAAAATTTTTGTATGTATATTAAAGCTAATAACCATTAATTTACCATCAGAAAGATCCATAATAACAAGGAAAAATATCCCAGCACATAAAGATTAGTATTTATAGTGAAAAACCGATGCTAAACTTTCACCTCGACCGAACGTCTCCCACGTGTCTAACAAAGCAACAAGTTTGAACACGGATTAGTAAGCATTTTATGGTAGATGCAATCATATTCTTCCATTGTGGCATACAGTAGAGCCCTCTGGACACGACTACATTGTACTAAACTCAAAATATTGACTATAATTTTTCGACTTTTGGCCAGCTTTTTCGAATTCTGAACCACTGTCCGACGGTGGAAATGTATCCAAATAAGTGGGGATCGACTGTTACACCTCGTCATCGCGCCTTAGCAAAATGCGTGCATTAGCGAATGACGTCGAGACGACGAGGTGTAACTACAGCAAAATGCGTGCGCCATTGAATCAGGTGATATATGTGGCGCGTGCATAATTTTACTGTGAATCATAAAATCACGTACAGTATACGTTAAGCCTGTGGTATATCAGGTCATCTTTAAAGAAACAATTTAAATTCGAATTTTTATTTATTTTCATTTTTTGTAGACTATGAATACTGTTCAAATCTGACCGTTCGGTCAATAGTTATGCCGAAAGAACCAAAATGAGTAAGTGCCAGCGGTGGAAATGTATCCGATTAAGTGGGGATCGACTGTTATACCTTACCATCGCGTAGAGATGGGAAAAACGGTTCACTGTCGGGAACGGATCCGAACCGGTTCACTCGCTGGAGTGAACCGGTTCCTTGGAGCGGTTCACGGGTCTTTTCTACAGTTATATACCAGATTGTAAGAAATGAGTTCCAGGCTTCCAATTAATTAAAAAAATATATAATATGGGTATTCACAGTGTGGCCACAACTGCAATACACTTTTTTTTATATTTTATACTTGACAAAATGACAATATGAAGAACTACCACTGGTAAATATTTGTAAACGGGGAGTGGGCATTAAATATTTACTCCGTTTTTTGCTTCTGATATTTCTAAATCGATTGATTTTTAAATTACAAGTTTTAGTTTTTTCCAGTCATGACTGCTATTTTAACATTATAATATAATTTTCACATTTTCTCCTCACTGGTAGCACATCGATAGTAATTAATATAAATCAAACCTGGTAGATTTTCAAAAATAATCGGGAGAGCAGTAAAATGCACACCCAGTGTATCATACTCTTAATTTTTGAATAAAATAAATAATTTCAAAATGATATAATTTCTCAAGTATGAAAGTATGAAATATTATTTTATGTTTTTTTATGCTGTGGGTTAATTTATTTTTCATTTATTTATTTATTAAGCATCTAAAAGAAATTTCAAATTTAACTAAAGTTAATAGACTTTATGATAAATTAATGTAGAAATTTCACTTAAATTAGACAAGCAATATGAAAGTAAAACTAGTTTTGACTTTAACCTTCAAACACCTGGAAAAAATGTCAAATTTGAGTTAAATTAATAGATTTAATGTCAAATTTTGACTTAAAGTCGAAAATCTTCAAAAAAATTACTACTTTTAACTTAAAGACGTTAAGCCTCCAGAAAAATGTCAAATTTGTATAGAGTTAAGAAACTTTATGTGCAAATTAATGTCGAAATTTGACTTAAAGTGGATAAGCGTCAAAAAAGACTCATTTTGACTTTAAAGCTTCTAAAAAAATGTAAAATTTCATTAAAGGCAAAAGACCAAGTCCAAACTGATGTTGAAATTTGACTTAAATTCGACAAGCGTTATGAAAGCAAGACTAATTTTGACTTAAACCCTTAAGCCTTTAGAAAAATGTCAAATTTGAGTTAAATTAAGAGACTTTATGTCCAAATTAATGTCAAAATTTGACAAGGAAAAAAGACAAATTTTAACTTAAAGATGTTAAACCTGCACAAAAAACACTAATTTTAACTTAAAAACGTTAAACCTCTAGAAAAATGTCAAATTTGTGTAGAGTTAAGAAGATTTATGTGCAAATTAATGTCGAAATTTGACCTAAAGTCGATACGCGTCAAAAAAAGACTAATTTCGACTTCAAAGGCGTTAAGCCTCTAGAAAAAAATGTCAAATTTAATTCAAGTGAAGAGACTTTAAGTCCAAATTACTGTTGAAATTTGACTTAAAGTCGATAAGCGTAAAAAAGACTAATTTTGACTTTAAAGCCTCTAAAAAAATGTCAAATTTCTTTAAAGGCAAAAGACTATGTCCAAATTAATTTTGAAATTTAACTTAAATTCGACAAGCGTTAAGAAAGCAAGACTAATTTTGACTTAAACCCTTAATCCTCTAGAAAAAAAATTCAAGTTTGGGTAGAATTATGTGCATTAATTTTTGTCGAAATATGAAGTAAAGTCAACAAACTGCAAGAAAAATAACTAATTTTGACTTAAAATTGTTAGGTTTCTAGAAACAATGTAAAATTTAATTCAAGTTAAAAGACTTTGTGAGAAATTAATGTCGAAATCTGACTTAGCGTCAACAAGCGTTAAGGAAAAAATACTAATTTTGACTTAAAGCCATTAGGTTTCTAGAAAAAGTGACAAATTTAATTCAAGTCAACTTTAACTTTTAAATAAAATAGTTTATTTTTAATATCACACTTTATTTTTCAGTGCCTCGAATTTCGATCATTTTGATCATTTTCAAACTTAAAGTGAATTAAAATACACACGTATTTTGTTTTAAAGACTATGACAAATTAATGACAATCGTCAAAAGATAGACTAATAGACTTAAACTCATTAAGCCTCTGGAAAAAATGTTAAATTTACTTAAAGTTCAAAGACTTTATGACAACTTAATGTAGAAATTTATTTGTTGAATTTGGTTCTCGTTTATCACGTGGTGAAACATTTTTAATATTACTGGTTGTTGAAATTAGGCACTTGGTAGGTTTCACAAATTTTATACTTTTTATTCCGACTAGTTTCGATTGTTACATCATTATCTAGGAATTCCTAGATAATGATGTAACAATCGAAACTAGTCGGAATAAAAAGTATAAAATTTGTGAAACCTACCAAGTGCCTAATTTCAACAACCAGTAGTAGAAATTTAACTTAAAGTCGACGTATTAAGAAAAAAAGTCTAATTATGGCATAAATCAGTTAAGCCTCTAGAAAATTTGTCAAATTGAATGAACGTTAAAAGACTTTATAATAAATTAATGTCGAAATTTGACTAAAAGTCGACGAGAGTTAAGAAAAAAAAAGATTAATTTGACTTAAAACCTAAAGCCTCTAAAAAAATGTCAAATATAATTAAAGTTAAAAGACTTCATGTCCAAATTAATGTGTAAATTTGACTTAAAGTCAACAAGCGTCAAGAGAAAAGACTAATTTTGACTTAAAGTCGTTAAGTCTCTAGAAAATATGAAAAATTGAATTAAAGTTAAAAGACTTTGTGTGCAAATTATTGTCGAAATTTGACTTTAAATCGTCAAACGTAAAAAAAGACTAATTTTGACTTAAACCCGTTAAGCCTTTAAAAAATGTCATATTTAATTAAAGTTAAAAGATGAATGTCAAAATTTAATTGAAAGTTACAAGAAAAAAAGACTAATTTTGGACCCTAAAAAATGTTGACTTGAATTTAACGTTTTCACATTTTCATTTAAAATTAAGTATAAAACTTTAAGTCAAAATTTAAGTCTGGGCTAAAAAAAAATTCACGAAAACGGCATGAAATTTCGGTGGATAACTTCAAGCAGTTCACAACGGGAACGCTATTTGCACAAACTTCATGCAGATCCTGGTATGAACCGCATAATGTTACCGCGGAAACTCCATGCGTTTCGTGGTGTGAACCGCTTGAAGTTATCTACGGAAACTTCATACTGTTCATACCAGGAACCGCATGAAGCTCGTGCAAATAGAGGAGTGAACAGAGTGAAATTTTCGCAGTGCGCATCTCTTGGAATTACATGAAGTTTACGCAGGTGACTTCATGCGGTGCTTCCACAGGTAGGGGTACGTGTCTGATTTTCACTCTTGAAGAAAAAGCAAAGTACATATTAAAGAGCACAGGAACCGCAGTCCCTTTTGTCCGAACCGGTTCTTGAGCGCTCTTTGCTAAGAACCGGTTCATTGAACCGGTTCCTGAACCGTCTGCCCATCTCTACCATCGCGTCGTAGCAAAACATTGCATCAGTGAATGACGGCGATACGACGAGGTGTAGCGGTAGCCTCAGCAAAATGCGTGCGCAATTGAATCGGGCGAAATCTGCGGTGCGTGCGCATTTTTACATCCGACACTCTACTAAAAATCACGTAGTGTTCGGTAAGCCTGTGGTACTGAATCGTCCGCGCTTTAGTAACGATACCGATATTAGCATATGAGGTGATGAGAGTGTTTTTGGGCGGAAATTCGAACGAACTATCTTTGATTCAAGATTTAGTTCTCAGAAATTCCAATCACACGTTAAACATTGCATGAAGCATACTTTTAAAGTAGATTTAAGTGTCATTAGAAAATCGATTCTTCAGTATGTAATTACCTAGTTGAAAACGTTTCTACGGAATATCCTAAGCGGCAAGGATACCTATAATTAGGAGATACCGAAAATAATATGGAATTACGCGCGAAACGTTATACGGAATTATAAAACTTCATCAGGATTACTTCACCAAAGTAGCCCCCATTAAACATTAAAAGGCACCCCTTAACTGGATGTTATTTCATTAGGCCGACACTCTTGCTTTCCGCGGCAAAAAGTTGGTCCCCGGCGTGAATTTAATCTGATTTAATGAAAACTGGCTGATTATACAGTGCACTCAGGCCGACGTGCATTATGTAACGCGGCGCGGTTTTTGTTTTTGCGTTTTTTTTTTTTTTGAAAACCGAACGAACTTCCATCATCGTCGGTGTCTGGCCGTAACTGGAATTCAATCGGGGTAAATTGATTTCCTGCTGGACGGCCCCGCGTCTATTATATTTTATTTACGTTAAGCTGGCCGGTTCGATGAAATTAGCGAGCAACCATCGGCCCGGAAAATCTGTCATTCGAGCCGGGAACGGTTTCAATTATTTCATTACCGGCACCTACATGCAGCACGCTTTCATTTAAACGTCAAGCTTAAACCGATTCGCGGTTAATTATTAAGTTGTAGTTTTAACAACAGATACGTTTTGTTTTGTGACTAATTATTCTATACCATAGTTACGTGGACGCAGGAAAACAATGATAATTTAAAGACATATATTGTTTGTGCTGGAAGCTTTTATTTCTGCAAGACACAATATTAAAAACATAGTTATATACACCATGAAAATGCTTTCATGGGCGGTGAACTTTTTGACTTTGAAGAAGGTGATTGCAACCGTAATCCATAATTAAGGTGAATTAGAAAGTTCACTATGTTAACCACAAATATAGTGAATTTTCCAATTCAGTTTTTGACTTTTTTTGACTAGGTAACAATTCTCGTGGTTTTTGCAAATCAAAAACAACGTATATGGCAAATTCTCCGTTATAGTTAAAGCCGCAAGGACAAACAACGATTCGACTTTATTAATACATACTCCACAGCTACGAAAGTTGCACATAACAGCGGCGGCCCGTGGAACATGTTGATGGTAGAGCCACTTTTACAATTGGATCGGATGATACTGACGTTTGAAATGTCAAAATTTTGAAAGATGGAAATGACAAATTATAGAAATTAAATACCGACAAAAAAACAAAAATTTGCACATAAAAATCAATCACTCACGTTAAAAATAGTATAGGCAATAAAAAATACGCTCTTAATTAAAGTAAAAAACTAAAATATTCGCCCAAAAGATCTAAAATTCAGACAAATATCAAAAATTCGCGGTTAAAAAAATGCAGAAAATTTCAACAACAAAATAAAAAATAAAAAATTGGAACGAAGAAATGAAACAGGCCATAGATCTAAAATATAGGCTAAAAAAATAAAAAATTCAAACCAAAAAATTGAAAAATCACGGAAAACGAAAATAATTCGCCATTTTCAGCCCACAAAAAAACTCCTTAGCTCAAAATAAGTTGCCGACCAGAAACTCGAAAACCTCAGTTCCTGCAAGTCCTATAACAAAACTTTATGTACAAATCGTGTTCAGAATGGTCTCCGTCTTGAAAAAAATAAAAAATAATTTTTTGAAAAAAATTAAATTTAATCGATTTTAGTCAAAAATTAACCAAAATGTAAAAAAAAATCGCTCATAAAAAATATTAATTCAAGTTAAAAAATCTGAAATCAAGGGCAAGCATTCAAAAACCATAAAAAAAAACTTGAAAATATAGGCGAAAAAAATAAAAAAAGTCGCGTATAAAAATCAATCATTTAGGTTAAAAAAATCTAAAATATAGGATAAAAAATTCAAAAATTCCATCCTAAAAATCAAAATTGCGGACCAAAAAATCAAAAATTTGAACAAACAAATCGAAAATGTAGAAAAAAAATAGGCTAAAAGATTAAAAATTTAGACCAAAATATCAAAATCCGGGCCTAACGATAAAAAATGAAAACAAGAAGATTGAAAATTCAAGTACGAAAATTGCTTTTTTCAGTACTCGGGGTGATTAGCCCCAGAAAACATAGAAAAAAAACTCAAAATTTGCTCTGTAGCGAAGGAAATTTACATTCGACGATTTTAAAAATTTAAAAAATTTATTACTTGAAGGTTTCGCTTCAAATAAACTTCAATTATTCAAAAATACTTTTGATTTCCTGAAAACAACGACATGCTCCTGCAGAAAACAAGGGAATAAACTCAAAATTTGCTCTGACGTGAAGAAAATTTGCACTCAATGTTTTGAAAAATTGTAAAAAATTATTCACTTATAGAATTAGCTCCAAAATTACTAAAACTATGCAGAAAGAGTGTATTTTCGATTATTTGTAATAATAATTGCAATATTGCTACTGAAAACAACAGGAATTGACTCAAAACTGCACTGGAGGGAACGGAAATTGCACTCAATGTTTTGAAAAATCGTAAAAAAATAATCACTTGTAGAATTAGATCTTAATTGCGGTAAAAAACTAAAATATAAGCACAAAAAATCGGAAATTTAGACAAATATCGAAAATTCGCGGTTAAAAAAATGCAGTCCAAAAATCCAAAAATTCCAATAAAAAAAAAAAAATAAAGAATATTTCGGGCAAAAACTCTAAAATTTGGAACGAAGAAATGAAAAATACAGGTCAAATATCTAAAATATAAGCCAAAAAAATCAAAAATGCTGGTCTAAAAATAAAAAATGCAAACCAAAAGATTGAAAAATCAAGGAAAACGAAAATAATTTGCCATATAACTCTTTAGCTCAAAATTAGTTGCCGACCAAAAACTCAAAAACGGGAGTCAAAAAGTAACCAAAAAGTAAAAAATAATAATTCAAGTTAAAAAATCTAAAATGAAGGGCAATAAATTATAAACTGTACTTGAAAATATCGGCAAAAAAATTAAAAAGTTGCGTATAAAAAGCAATCATTTAGGTTAAGAAAATCTAAAATATAGGATCAAAAATTAAAAACTTCGACTAAAAATTCGAACCTAAAAATCAAAATTGCGGACCAAAAATTCGAAAATTTTAACAAAAAAATCGAAAATTTAGAAGAAAACTATTAGCTTTGACAATCTATAAAGACACATTATTCAAAATTAGTCTGTCAAAATTTCAACCATTTGTTGCAATAAATGTGGAATTTCCATGTAAATTTCTGAAAAATGCGCCTTATTGGTCATCAAAATTTTCTTTTTAGTGCAACCATTTTTGTTGTGGTAAACTTGCGATTATTTTCTTTAGAAATTTGTAGACACATTTTTCAAAATTACTCTGTCAAAATTTCAACCATCTGGTGCAATAAATGTGGGATTCCCATGCAAATTTCTAAAAAATACGCTTTTTTGGTCATCAAAATTTGCTTTTTAGTGCAAACATTTTTGTTGTGGTAAACCATCTGGTGCAATAAATGTAGAATTTACCTGTGAATTTCTGGAAAATGCGTTTTTTTTTTATCATCAAAATTTGCCTTTTAATGCAACCATTTTTGTTGTGGGGAACTTGCGATTATTTTCTTTGTAAATTTGTAGATACATTATTCCGAATTAGTCTGTCAAAATATCAACCTTCAGTAGCAATAAATGTAGAATTGTCAAGTGAATTTCTAAAAATTCCGCTTTTTTTGTTATCAAAATTTGCTTTTCTAGTGCAACCATTTTTGTTGTAGTAAATTTGAAATGATTTTTTTAAAATTTGTAAAGACAAATTATTCAGAATAAGTCTCTCGAAGTTACAACCATCTGTTAAAATAAATGTGCAATTCCCACGTGAATTTTTGAAAAATGGGATGTTTTTGTTCATCAACATTTTCTTTTTAGTGCAACCAATTTTGTTGTGGTAAACTTGCGATTGTTTTCTTTGAAATTTGTAAAAACACATTATTCAGAAATGGTCTGTTAAAATTTTAATCATCCGTTGAAATTAATGTGGAATTTCCATGCGGTGTTACAGGTGTTTAACATTTAAACAGTTTTTTTAAGAATTAGTTAAAAATTCTTGCTGAACTTGAGCCTACAGGTAGTGCCATGGCTCCGTGGCTCTATATAACGAGCCGCCCCTGGCACATAATGTTAAACAAAACTTAATAACTACATTAAAGTAATAAGAGGCCCAAGAAACCAAGATTCGGTTTACAACAAGCAATTAAAGTAACGTAAATATCGCTCAAAACTTTGGATCCACAACACATTATACAAACGGTAAATTTTATTTCTTATTTTCAAATATTTCCCACCTTAACACTATCACTGCCAACTCCCTGAAGATTTCTCGACCAACTTCCATCAAATGCCAATCACGCCATCTAGTGGGAAATGTGCATTAACATTAAATCATTGTGACTCCAGTGTCTATGTGCTGGGTATGAGTCAGCGTAAAGAAAATAATAAAGTTGTGAACAAAATGAATTATAGGATTTACGTTTACGAGTAAAAGGTACAAAATAAACACTGCACTTTTACGATTTCTTTGTGGTGATTAAGGCTAGTCACCCAAATCGTGCGACAAGTGCGGTAATTAGGATTGTCGACCTGCCCTGAAGACTCGGACGTCTAAAAATAATTGCGACGTTCGCGGCCTCTATTCCCCTGCCCCTCGGCCCCCCATTTTGACTTGTGCACACACATGTATATATTGATACCATAAAACTAATCGTAGTTCATTAACATCGTCTGTATATAAGACGTGAGTTACTCTTGTATGTATGTGCACATGCACAGAGGCGCGCGGGGGCTATTCTTGTACTTGCACTTTTAAATAGAACCCTTTGTACGCCGCTTGCTCGATTTGCACACGCACGATGACCTCCAAGTTTTCAGACGTGATTATCAACGGATTTCGTTTTGATTCCGTTTCAAGGCATTTCGTAATTGATACTTTTGAGTAGAGTCGTTTAACTAAGCTTCGTCGGGAACGTGGTACTGTATTTACATTCCGCCTGGAGTAACTAATAAAGGTTATCGTGGGTTAGTAGCTGCTATAATTCTAGAGGTGTAAGTATACTTTAGGAGAATCCTGAAAAATTAATAATCAAAAACTAGAATGATAAAATAAGACGATTTTTTAAACCTTACCGAAAAGTTTTGAACTGTTAATCTTCATCTTCGATAATAAAAGTACAGTCGATGCGAGGCTAAGCCCAAAATTCATTCAATAGAAGATACAAATTACCACCGAAAATGGTAGCTTGTGAATACCACCTTATGTTTAGTACTGTTGTATTTTGATGATTCCAGAATCAAATGTAACCAATTAAGTATAATTCAAGAACGGATGAAGTAGTTCTCTCGTAAACTTAATTCATTTTCAAGTCATCGTAAATTTGATTTGTGGAAATTGCTATCAAAATTTTGGTCTTAAAATATGGAGGAATGTAAAAGTAATATTCATGCAAATCTTCGCATATTTTCCAAGTCATTTGGCTTTAGAAAATGATTTCAAAATCCTAATTTAATAATGTAAAAATTGTGCAATTGTAAATCTTGCATGCAAATTGGTCGGATTCAATCAAAACCGGCAATACAAAAGTTTCGGCTCAATACATGAAAATCTGGAGAAGGCTCCTATTTTTTACTTTCTCCGTTACGAAGTACGAGAAAGTAGGGATGGGCGATATTTCACGTATCTGTGATTTTTCACTGGTATTAAAAAATCACAGGTCGTTACTGTTACTAATAGGCGAATTTCACTTCTACTTAAAATCACTGCTACTTAAAGTCACTACTACTTAATATCACTGTTACTTCAAATCACTGTTACTTGAAATCACTGTTACTTGAAATCACTGCTACTTAAAATCACTGCTACTTAAAATCACTGCTACTTAATATCACTGTTACTTAAAATCACTGTTACTTTAAATCACTGCTACTTTAAATCACTACTATTTAAATTGTGACAAACTGTGATTGCTACTTAAACTGTGACTGTTACTTAAAACATAAATGTAGTACAAGGTGGCATTTCTAAATGTTATTTAATATTCATTACTTTATTCTCCCATTTTTGCAGGATATTTTATTTAAATTTTAAATAAATATTTAATGAAAAGACAGATATTTATAAAATGCTATAGTATACCATATAAAATGAAATAAATTACAACTTATGTACTAACACTTATTAATTAATAACATTTTATAAAAACGAAAAAAATATCTTGCTCGGCATGGAATTGAACCACAAACTCGCTGTGATCGAAAGTGATGAGTCACAATTAAAAAATTAAAAATAAAATTTTCAAAAATCCATATCTCCATTAAAAACTGCGGCTTTTACAAAAACCATATTGGTTTTGAATAAACGATACTTCGGCCATTGAGAATGATTTTTTATAGAATTTCCTTTGCGCGTTTTATATTTTTTCTGCGATGTTTTTATTCAAGTGCTCAACAATATAAAATTAAAATTTTCAAAAATTCATATCTCCAATAAAAATTATTGAATTTACAAAAACCAAATTAATTTTGAATAAGCGATTCTTCGACCATTGAGGATATTGTCTTAAGGAATTTATTCTACGCGTTTTATATTTTTTCTGCGGTGTTTTCATTCAAATGCTCAAAAAATTAAAACGAAAATCTTCAAAAATCCATATCTCTATTGAAAATTGTTGAATTTACAAAAACCAAATTGATTTTGAATTAGCCTTACCTCGGCCATTGAGGATGATTTTTTATAAAATTTTGTCTGCGCGTTTTATATTTTTTCTGTGATGTTTTTATTCAAGTGCTCAAAAAATGAAAACGAAAATCTTCAAAAATCCATATCTCTATTGAAAATTGTTGAATTTACAAAAACCAAATTGATTTTTAATTAGCTATACTTCGGCCATTGAGGATGATTTTATATGGAATTTTGTCTGCGCGTTTTATATTTTTTCTCCGATATTTTTATTCAAGTGCTCAACAATATAAAATAAAAAATTTCAAAAATTCATATCTCCATTAAAAATTGTTGAATTTACGAAAACCAAATTAATTTTGAATAAGCGATTCTTCGACCATTGAGGATATTGTCTTAAGGAATTTATTCTACGCGTTTTATATTTTTTCTGCGATGTTTTCATTCAAGTGCTCAAAAAAATAAAACGAAAATCTTCAAAAATCTATATCTCTATTGAAAATTGTTGAATTTACAAAAACCAAATTGATTTTTAATTATCTATACTTAGGCCATTGAGGATGATTTTTTATGGAATTTTGTCTGCGCGTTTTATATTTTTTCTGCGATGTTTTTATTCAAGTGCTCAAAAAATTAAAACGAAAATTTTCAAAAATTCATATCTCCATTAAAAATTGTTGAATTTACAAAAACCAAATTGATTTTGAATAAGCGATTCTTCGACCATTGAGGATATTGTCTTAAAGAATTTATTCTACGCGTTTTATATTTTTTCTGCTATGTTTTCATTTAAGTGCTCAAAAAATTAAAACGAAAATCTTCAAAAATCCATATCTATTGAAAATTGTTGAATTTACAAAAAACAAATTGATTTTGAATTAGCTATACTTCGGCCATTGAGGATGATTTTTTATGGAATTTTGTCTGCGCGTTTTATATTTTTTCTGCGATGTTTTTATTCAAGTGCTCAAAAAATTAAAACGAAAATCTTCAAAAATCCATATCTCTATTGAAAATTGTTGAATTTACAAAAACCAAATTGATTTTTAATTATCTATACTTAGGCCATTGAGGATGATTTTTTATGGAATTTTGTCTGCGCGTTTTATATTTTTTCTGCGATGTTTTTATTCAAGTGCTCAAAAAATTAAAACGAAAATTTTCAAAAATCCATACCTCTATTGAAAATTGTTAAATTTACAAAAACCAAATTGATTTTGAATTAGCCATACTTCGGCCATTGAGGATGATTTTTTATGGAATTTTTCCTGCGCGTTTTATATTTTTTCTCCGATTTTTTTTATTCAAGTGCTCAACAATATAAAATTAAAAGTTTCAAAAATTCATATCTCCATTAAAAATTGTTGAATTTACAAAAACCAAATTAATTTTAAATAAGCGATCGACCATTGAGGATATTGTCTCAAGGAATTTATTCTACGCGATTTATATTTTTTTTGCGATGTTTTCATTCAAGTGCTCAAAAAACTAAAACGAAAATCTTCAAAAATCCATATCTCTATTGAAAATTGTTAAATTTACAAAAACCAAACTGATTTTGAATTAGCCATACTTCGGTCATTGATGATGATTTTTTTATGGAATTTTGTCTGCGCGTTTTATATTTTTTCTGCGATGTTTTTATTCAAATGCTTCAAAAATTAAAACAAAAATCTTCAAAAATCCATATCTCTATTGAAAATTGTTGAATTTGCAAAAACCAAATTGATTTTTAATTAGCTATACTTCGGCCATTAAGGATGATTTTTTTTTTAATTTTGTCTGCGCGTTTTATATGTTTTGTGCGATGTTTTTATTCAAGTGCTCAAAAAATGAAAACGAAAATCTTGAAAAATCCATATCTCTATTGAAAATAGTTAAATTTACAAAAACCAAATTTATTTTGAATTAGCCATATTTCGGCCATTAATGATGATTTTTTATGGAATTTTATCTGCGTGTTTTATATTTTTTCTGCGATGTGTTTATTCAAGTGCTCAAAAAAATAAAACTAAAATTTTCAAAAATTCATATCTCCATTAAAAATTGTTGAATTTATAAAAACCAAATTGATTTTGAACAAGCGATACTTCGACCATTGAGGATAGTGTTTTAAGGATTTTTTTTTTGTACGCGTTTTATATATTTTTTTTCTCTTTATCTCCATTCTCGAATTTGGAACTAAATCAAGGATAGTCGTATATTTATTTGGTATAGCAGATAATATAGCCAAAATATTACCTTCAGTCACAGGTATAATATCAAAAAGAACACTATTTACGTGACCAGGTGGACAAATATTAGCAGAATCATATCAAAAACAGTTTTGAGAAACCATCAACAATTTCAGAAGGTGTTACGACGTTTACTAACCGTGACTGCGCTTACAGTTCAAAATCACTGATATTAGAAAGTAGCAATCACAGGTAGCAACGTGATTCAAAAATAGCAGTTTTGCCCATCTCTACAAGAAAGTATTATGATCGTGAAATTTGGAAATCTGGAAAAAAACTTGTGTCTGTGTGTGTGTATGTGTGTGTGTGTCAGTACGCGCTATATCTCGAAAACTAATAGAGCAATTCAAATGAAACTTTGAACATAAGTCTTATTTAATAATCCGAAGAACTGAAAAGCTTTCGGTAAAATTTCGTATACCTTGTTTTTTTGTTTTTTCCAATATTTTTTTAAATATAAAAAGTATTAAAAAAGCATTTAAATAAATATTGAAGACAACGAAGAAATGAACATATTTGGGTTGAAAATATTTTTCATGAAATCATATTCGAGAAAAAAAATTATATATTTTTTTTCATTTTTGGTTTATAATTATGAAACGATAATAGTTACAAATTTATCTTAGTACATAAATTGTAGACAATGCCAAAATAAACGACTTATAAAGAATAAGTTTTTTTCGAAATCTTTTTAGTTTTTGAGTAAACTCAGTTTTTAAATTTACAGTATAATTTTTCCATCTTACATCATTTTGACGTTTTAAATGTCAGTTCCATCCGAGTCTACAAAACGTTTGATGTACATTTAAAATATGATTTAAATAGAAAATAAACCATAAAAGCGTAAATATAAATGATACCATCAAATCGGAGAAAGTAACATGATGACCACATCACCATTTTTACATTTCATTCCATTGCTAATATGACATCTAAGTAACTATACTTTACGCGACAAAAACTTATAAATATTTAACCAAATGTAGATACCAGTTTTGAATTGGAGATGTCACTTGTAAACAGGGGCGGCTCGTTATATAGAGCCAAGGAGCCATGGCACTACCTGTAGTTTTAAGTTCAGCAAGAATTTTTAATTAATCCTTAAAATTCTTTTTGTTTTCTATGTGTATTGTTTGATGGTGAGGTTACGTGGTCGAAGAATGGTGTTTTAGTGCATGTCAGACAAAATGTAAACGCACGATAAGTACGCATAAATCATATTTTCAGCTTGTTTGAATTCGGCTGTTTGAAATTATGAACCTTTACTTTACAACTCAAAATAATCTTGGACTATGAAGATTAATCGTTCTTTCTTTCTTCAAAAAAGGAGGCGAGGACCTTCCCATATTGTAAAAGTACCATCAACATGTTCCACGAGCCGCTACTGAAAGTCATACCAACCAAGTGAATTGTTTTATATGAATTATTCAAAATGTATCTACTAAATCTAAAGTTGTCGAAACTGCCGGCACAAAAGGTGAAACAATAAGGTGATCCCAACACAATTGGACAATTGAAGCGAAAATTAAAGAAAAATATTTTCCTATTAAAAAAATATTGGAAAATGATTTTGAACAATAGAGTGATTTTTAGACTAATTTAAACCATTTTCTTACTAGAATATTCTGCATTTTTTATTATTAAGCATGTATTTCCGATTTGTTCTTTGGCTAAATTTTTGATCATTTGGCCTAAATATTCTTTATTTTGACCTAAATTTTCGATTTCATTGTTAAAATTTTCGACTATTTGGTCCGCATTTTTGGTTTTTAAATTTTTGACCTGTATTTTAGATATTTTTGGACAAAATATTTGAACTTTTAGCCTAAATATCCTTTATTTTGATTTGTCATTTAATTGTTTAAATTTTCGACTTTTTGGCCCGCATTTTTGATTTTCCTGCCGAAATCTTAATTTTTAGATTTTTGACCTGTATTATCGATTCCTTTGGGTCTGAATTTTTGATCTGTTGACTTAAATATTCTTTATTGTGACATAAATTTTCGATTTACTTGTTTTACTCCGCATTTTTGATTTTTAGGGCCGAATTTTTAATTCTAGTTCCAAATTTTTGACTTGATTTTGGTTAAAATATCTATAACCTGAATCATTGATTTATATGCGAATTTTCTTTTGATTTTTTTCGGTGTTTCGAGTTTTGTTTGTTGAAATTTTCGATTTTTTAGTATGCATTTGTTATCTTTAGTTTTCGATATACTATCTAAATTTTGGACTTTCTGGCATTGTGGTTTTTTTGTTGCCCTAAATTTTTCTTTATTTTTTTTTATTTGTCTGTTAAAATGTTTGTTTCCTTGGTTCATAATTTTTATTTACAGGCTATAATTTTAGATTTTTGGTCTCAATTTATTATCGTATATTTTTTTTTAATTTTTGGTATATTTTGTATCCATTATTTTACATTTTTTTAACTTGGATTATTGATTTTATTTCGTGATTTTTATTTATTGATTGATTATTTTCGAATTTCTGGTCAGAAACTTATTTTTGGCGGCTGAAAGTGACAAATTATTTAGCTTCTACCTAAGTTTTCGATTTTTTGTCTGCTTCTTTTTTTTTAGATCAGGATTCTTGATTCCTTGGCCCATAATTTAGATTCTGTATTTCCGATTTTTTTATTTTTCTTTATTTTGACCAAAATATTCGATTGGTTTGTAGAAATTTTCGATTTTTTTTGTCTGCAATTTTTATCTTTACACTCGTTTTCGATATTTTGTCTACATTTTCACCGTTTTGGGCTATATTGTAGATTTTTTTTATGAAGAATATTATTTATTTTAACGAAAAAATTCGATTGGTTTGTAGAAATTTTGGATTTTTTATCTTTACGTCCGAGGTGTCGATATTTTGTCTCACCTTTTTAGGCCCTATTGTAGGTTTTTACTTTTTTGGTCCATATTTTGTATTTTCGATTATCTTGGTTTCAATTTTTGGTCTTTTGGACGAAATTTTCTTTATTTTGACCCAAATTTTCGATTCGTTTGTTAAATTTTTTATTTTTTGGTCTACCGTTTGATTTTAGGGTACGAGTTTTAGATTTTTCGTCTTAATTTTTTATTTTTTGTTCCATATTTTAGATTTTCTTGTGATTTGTTTTTTTAATTTTTATATATACAAACATCTTTATTCACAAAAATAACATCTAAATACATTATGTTAAAAATTTGAAATCCGCTTTCTGTTGTCTGTGAAAGGGCTATCGATTTTTATTTTTGCTATTATTTTTGAATTTCTCGTTGGAACTTATTTTAAGCTGAAAAGAGTTATTTTGGGGCTGAAAATGGCAAATTATTTTTCTTTTGCTTGTATTTTCAATGTTTTGTTCTGCATTTTTATTTTTAAACGAGGTTTTTTTATTTTTTGTCCGATATTTAAGATCTTCGGCTGTTTTGTTCCAAATTTTTGATTTTTTTGGCCAAAATATTCGATTGGTTTAGCAAGATAAATGGTTCTTTGTTTATTCAGAAAAGGAGGGGGGATATTGTATAAGTGGCTTGTTTCTGGTTAAATTAAAATAATTTCAACTTTCTTGCGGGGGTTTTCATAAGTAATGTCTAGCGTACTGTATTATATTGTTTTTAACTTGTTTTTGTTTATTTGTCACATAAAGTTGTCCCAATTTTAAATTTTAAATTGTAATGTAACTTTTAGTATTTTCATATTTTATATTTTGTTTTATATTTTATATTCTAATTAATACTTTAATGTACAGGGTGAATCCCGTAAATATATTATTATTATTACCATCAACATGTTCCACGAGCCGCCACTGCTCGTAAATAATAGATCGTTGAGTTCATTACAATCAAAAACGCAGGAATGGAGATAAATACTAAGCGAGAATTTCAAATAAAAACAAAATTAATGATTATTTGGTGTATGAGTTCTGCAAAGAGAATTTAATTACAATAAAACAATGGTTATAACTTATAACTCATTTCCTTCACAATTCTAATAAATTTAAAAAAAGTAATAATATTACTTTTAAAATGTCATCATATAACTTTTTCTTAGTTAATGGTATGAAATGGATTTTAATTAAATTAAATAACTATTATCATTTTACAATTACAGCCAAATTAAAAAAAATAAAAATTTGTAATTAATTTTTTTTTCAAAATCAAGTTTATGAAAAATATTTATTAATAATAGGTTCTATTTTTCCATATCTTCATCATTTGTTTAAAGCTTTTTGTAAAATTTTGTATATTAATAAAAATATTTAAAAAAATGGTGATGTGGCCCAGAGGCCTGCATGGGCCGGGCCATATTTTTCAAACTCCGGGCCGGGCCGGGCTTTCCGATGGATAATTTAACCCGGGCCGGGCTTGCATAAATTTATTATTTTTTTTCATTTGGAAAGTAACAACTAAGTAAATTGAAAAAAAATATTATTAACATGAATTCAATGTATTTTAGGAATTTTAAGGAGTACATGGGTCCAGTAATTTTATTTATTTAATTCAACATTTTTCGGAGACGGGCCGGGCCTGGCCGGGCTTTGAATATTCAGCTCCGGGCCGGGCCGGGCCGGTCCCGCAACACATTTTCGTTTCATTGGGCCGGGCCGGGCCGGGCCGGGCCGGGCCGGGCCGGGTTTTACATTTTCATTGTCGGGCCGGGCCGGGCTTTCAAAATCCCACTTCTTCAGGGCTCTGATGTGGCCATCATGTTACTTTCTCCGACTTGATGGTATCATTTAAATTTACGCTTTCATGGTTTATTTTCAATCCAAATCATGTTTTACTGCACTTCGTTTATTAATTAATGTGTTTCATAAACTCTTTCAACCGTTTGCATAGTGCGATTAATAGCTACTATGTATCTAATTAGTGTTTTATCATGTTAAAACAGTAGTTACAAACATGTTAGTATCTACTGCAATGTGTATGCGGCTGCAAGACTATCGAGAAAAATAACCTGTAATTATGAAATGATCAAACGAAAATGATAGAAAATGTCATAATGAACAATTTATAAGAAATACGCTTTTTCGAAATCTCACTTATTGCAGAAAATTCCATTTATTCTATTAAATCGAAGAAAGTTACGTTTACATTTTTTTCTATTTCTCAATTAATAATAACCAATAAACACATACTTAATTTGATTTTAGAAAAAAATTGTTGAAAACGTTAAAATGGTTTAATTAAAAAAGGGGTCTCAAAATATAAGTTAGTCTCTTGGCCCTTGCTAATATTAGCTAAAAAAAATAGGTGATCAATTGTTTCTATGTCTACCTATTGCTACTATTGTTGTTTCTATAACTTGCTAAATTTTAGTGTTTTGCAATACAAAATTTGAATTTGGTGGTGTAGTAGTAGTAGATCTTGCGACCGGAATGTAGGCGGGGATTCCCCAGCTGGTTGCATACGTCAGTTTAATTAATCACGGATTTGACGTGTTCTCCTCGAGCCCAGAGCAGAACCAGCACGAGAATATCCCGAGACTTCAATTACCTTCTTCTTTCTTTGTTGGCCATTAGACCGATGGTGCGGATGCAGCGGCGGGAAGGGTTGCGGCCGGCGACAGAGACGGAGAGACTGCGCCTGCATTCGGTAGCCAATCAACGACAGACTCCTCTTGGCAACGTCGAACCGCCGCGTTTTTTATATTCACGGACGACGCCGACTTGATCACTCTCGCCGAGGAACGCTCTCGCGCCTTTTTCGGGGCTAATTAGCCCCGAAATTCGATTAGCAGAAGGCCCACGAGTCAACAACCACGCTCTTCCATAAGTCACCTTCAGCGGACTAAAATCCGCACGGGGAGACCAATTTATTACTTCCTCCACCGTACGAGAAAAAACGACCACGTCTGCAATCGGTAACACGTGCATACTCATTGCGCCTTGTTGGTATTCGTGTCGCCATTTGTTTTGTATTTTACATGAAGTTGTCATTTAGACATACAAGTGACGTTTTACTTCCTTTTCCATAAATATAATGCGCTTTTAATAAAAGCCGTAAACTCCGCTTGAAATTTATGTCCGCGTTTAAACGTGTGCCTGCTACCTGATGACATTCCCATTTCAATGATACTCTAAAGGCCTTACGACAATCGTTTACAATCACTACGTGTAAACTGGTATAACTGACGGCCAATTAGCACTTAACGACCCTACAGGATAAATAAAAACCGAGAGAAGTAAAAGTAACGTAAAATATTCAAAACCTGTAACTTCGATGTTCATGGTTTGGTAGCACATGACTTGGCATTTTGGGTTAGTGCCAGGGGCACCGAAAGTTACCCTTCAAAACATTATAGTATACAGTAAAATATTAATAAAACATTGGAGAAAAAGAGTTTTCGCTGACGTGGTTTAAAAATTATGTCAAAAGTATTTATTTGATCGGGAAAACTTTATATACACGAATACTGGCGAATTCAAGGAGGGACTTCCCCCACCTAACCTAGATTTTTAAATCACTCGTGAACTGTACGAACATGTCAATGGTGATGTGGCCATCATGTTACTTTCTCCGATCTGATGGTATCATAGACAGTGGCGGCTCGTGGAACATGTTGATGGTAGAGCCACTTATACAATATAGGGGGTATATTTTTTGAAGAAAGAACGATTTATCTTCCTGGGCCAAAGTAACTGGCGAAAAAGTGTTTTAAGAACAAATTAAAAATTCTTGATGAGCTTGAAACTACAGGTAGTGCCATGGATCCTTAGCTCTATATAACGAGCCGCCCCTGACCATGCACATTATGGAAAATTTTGAAAAAAGTCGATTTTTTGAGACTGAACGGCCGTAGCGGCTAAACGAAGAATCCAAATCGAACGCGGTTTTCAAATCTCTACTCCTCGGATGAAAATTAGTCGGATTCAATTTAAATTGGCGATTTTTAATTTTTAACGAAAAAAACTTGGAAAAAATACCCAAGGGTGCTCTCAAAAATTGCATTTAAAATGATTTCCTGAAGAAACCACTCGTTCGATTCAGGGTTTCTATACATCACTAGAAAGATCCCTTCAAGGCGCTTCAGAAAATGTACTTTCGCAAGAACAATTTGAAGCCCGTGACGCGCCAGCAAAGAAAACGCGAAAATGAAAAAAATCGAAAAAATCAACTTTTTTAATAATCATCGTAGACCTTCATGTAATCTTTTTTCAACAGAAAAACGAGCTAAATCGATTGGCGTTAAAAAAATTAATATAGGAAAAAATCGTCATGAACGGAAAATTTTGAAAAAAGTCGATTTTTTCAGACTTTGAACAGCCGCAGCGGCTAAACAAAGAATCCAAATCGTACGCGGTTTTCAAATCTGTGCTCCTTGGGTGCAAATTAGTCAGTTTCAATTAAAATTAGAAATTTTTAATTTTTGACGAAAACTTGAAAAACTACCCTTTGCCCAGAAATTGTATTTAAAATGATTTTCTAAAGAAACCACTGGTTTGATTTGAGGGTTTCTATACATCACTAAAAAGATCCCTTCAGGACGCTTCAGTAAATGTACTTGCCCAACCACAAATGTCTATTTGAAGGTAGTGACGCGTCAGCAAAGAAAACGCGGAAATGGAAAAAATCGAAAAAATCAACTTTTTTAATAATCATAGTAGACCTTCATGTAATACCTTTTTTTACTTTCTCCGTTACGAAGTACGAGAAAGTATTGTGATCGTGATTTTTTTTCAAAAAATTTTTTAACGGAAATATCCGTTTTGGGGTCCCTAGATGCCATTTCAACAATTTTTGAAAAAAAAAAATTTGTGTCTGTGTGTGTGTGTGTGTGTCTGTGTGTGTGTGTCTGTGTGTGTGTGTGTCTGTCTGTGTGCGCTGTATCTCAAAAACCAACGGAGCAATTGATATGAAACTTTGAACATACGTCTTATTTGATAATCCGAAGAACTGAAAAGCTTTTGGTAAAATTTCATACACCGGAAGTGGGTGTTTACCTTAACTGTTTTTTGTTTTTTGCCAATATTTTCTTAAATATAAAAAATATCACAAAAATATCTAAACAAATATCGAAGACAACAAAGAAATGAACATCTTTTGCTTAAAAATATTTTTCATAAAATCATTGCTATTCGAGAAAAAAATTGATTAATTTTTTTAAATTTTTGGTTTATAATTATAAAACAATAATAGTTACAGCAATGTTATGTAAATAATAATTGTAGAGAATGCCAAAATGAACAACTTCTAAAGAATAAGTTTTTTTCGAAATCTCGTTAGTTTTCGAGTAAATCTAGGTTTTGAATTTGAAGTATAATTTTTCCATCTTTCATGATTTTGACGTTTTAAACGTCAGTTTTATCTGAGTCTACACAACGCTCGATGTACGTTTAAAATATGATTTCAATTGAAAATAAACCCATGAAAACGTAAATATAAAGTCGCAGAAAGTAACATGATGGCCACATCACCATTTTTTTCATCAGAAGAACGAGCTAAATCGATGGTGAACGTGAATGTGTATTGTCAGTGTTTCCCTGCTATGTTATTAAGTTTCTTGTAGCTAGATGTTGAAGGTCAGACTTATCTTGAAGATGTTTACGTCAACAAGACGGTCTAAGAAGAAAAAATCCATAAAGTGTTGCTTCATAACTCAGCTGACAATGTTAAAAGGAAAAAAGGTATAAATTGCTTGATAACTCAAGTGACAATAGCAACAGTTTCTTGAGGTCAGATATTGAAGGTCAAAGTCATCTCGATGTTCTTCTTCAATAAGACGGCAAAATAAGAAAAAAAATGCTTTAACAACTCAACTGGAAATATCAACAGGGGAAAGTGGCCAGGTATTGAAGGTCAAAATCATCTCAATTACGATTTTCTTTAACAAGATGGCGCAAGAAGAAGAAAAATTGCTTTACAACTTAACTAAAAATATCAATAGAAAAAAAGGAGAGTCTACGACTTTTTCCTGCTTTTTTGCTAGTTTACTGTGGCAAAATAATCTCATAGATATCTTTCATCAACAAGACGGTGTAAGAGAAGAAAAATCGTTTCACAATACAGCTGCCAATATCAACAGAGAGAAAGCAATTTTTTCCTAGTTTTTTAGTTTTTTCTAGTTTCCTGTGGACAGATATTGCAGGTCTACAGCATCCGAAAAATATTTTTCTTCAACTAGACGCTACAAGAAAAAAAATAAATGGAGAAAATTGCTTCCTAATTCAACTAACAATAACAACAGGGGTAAAGCAGAATCTACGATTTTGTGTTGTTTGTTTTGTTTCCTGTTGTAATATATTGAAGATCAAAACCATCTTTTACATGTTTTTTTCAACAAGACGGTACAAGAAGAAGAAAAATGGCAAAAATTGCTTCACAATTCAACTGAGAATATCAACAGGGGGAAAGCAGAGTCCACGATTTCTTTCTAGTTTCTTGTGGCTGGATCTTAAAGGCCAAAACCATCTCAAAGTTGCTATTTTTTTCAACAAGACCGTGTAGGAAAAATTGCTTCAGTTGTGTAATGAATCAAGGGGGGGTCATACACATTTATTTTTTTGACATTAATAACGGAAATATTACGCGAACTAGAAAAAATCTCACGTCACACTTTTCAAAACAATTAAATGGTCCATCCGGTGTCCAGACGAGGTAAGGGTGCGCGCCACTCGAAGAAGGAATGTGGAGGGCCCCCGCGGGCGCACATACAGATCCGCGGGAGAACAATTAAGGGGTTTTTGTTTAGTCTACAGTTTAGAGTATCAATGTGAATCAAGGCCACGGGAGATCGGGAAAATTCCTATTCTCACGATCAAATTGATCTGTGATCATCAAACTAAATAGTGGATCAGGCGGACGAGTAAAAGAAACCAGTAATGAGATGCTTCACTATTTCAAAACGATATAAAAGGGCCCGAATCACAGCAAACATGGTCAGATGACCGCCACTAGTCTTCCCTGATTACTGGTACTGACTAAAGGTAATTACAAAATGAATTTGTTATTAAATTCAACCATAGACATGGGTTATCGACAAGGTCTCCGTGCGGATTCGTCCGCGACTGGCGATCTGACTGATCTCACATGAAATCACGACGAACTGACCAATAAATAAAAAGAGTAATTACAAGATGAATTTGTTATTAAATTCAACCATACACATGGGTTATCGACGAGGTCTCCGTGCGGATTCGTCCGCGACTGGCGATCTGACTGATCTCACATGAAATCACGACGAACTGACCAATAAATAAAAAGAGTAATTACAAGATGAATTTGTTATTAAATTCAACCATACACATGGGTTATCGACGAGGTCTCCGTGCGGATTCGTCCGCGACTGGCGATCTGACTGATCTCACATGAAGACATGACAAACTGACCAGTCCTCAAGGGATTGTGTTTTTTTTTTGGTTTTATTTTTTTGAGTTATAACAAATGTACTAGAAGTAGCACTAAACACGGGTTCTGGTCACGATATTAAAATGCGTAAATGGTAACTAATCGTTTTAAATTGAGAATTGTCAAAACTCATGATAAACAATTTCGTTGCATTTTTGATTTGAATAAACTACTCATTCGTTAAACTCATACCTGTTGTTTCATTGATTTATATGATAATGTCACACCTTTAATTCCTGTCCCTAAGAGATCCTAGAAGTACTTAATCGATTGCAAGCTGAAGTAAGTAAGTGAAACAGACCGTCAATAAAGAAAAAAGTATAGCACAGATAATGCACATTAACACCCGTAACGAACTTGTTAAATAATTAAGGGTTACTACACACACACAAAACACAACGTAAAACAATACAAATTGCAAATTTGTATGACACCGGGGTTCAAACCATTACAGTTGTACGATCTGCAACATTTACGGATGAAATCTTAAGTGTTAATAGAGAATTCAGCGAACTTAAACAAGTACAGCCATGATATTCTGTGGAGATTAGCACTTCTTGGTCGTCTTTTTTTTTGTAGGGCCGATCCAGTCTCTTTAAATTTTATACCCACATCGAACGGACAATGTCAACGCCGGGGAATCAGAGTTTACGATTTTTTCATGTTTCTTATGGCCAGAAATTAAAGATCAAAACCATATTTTTTTAACAAGACGGTGCACGAAGAAAAATGGTAAAAATTGCTTCAAAATTCAACTGAGTATATCAACAGGGGAAAAGCAGAGTCATGAGTTTCCTGTGGCCAGATATTGAAAGTCAAAATCATGTCAAAAATGTGCTTCGTCAACAGGACGGTGCAAAAAATAAATAAATGCGAAAATATCAACAGCAGGAAAGCGTCACTATTTTTTTCTAGTTTCTTGTGGTCAGATAATGAAGGTCAAACCCATCTGGAAAATGTGTTTTTCAACAAGAAGGTAAAAGGAATGCTAAGAAAAACAAACGCCAAAGATTGCATCATAATTCAATTGACAATACCAGTATGGGGATAATTCAAATGACAGTAACAGAGTGGTGGCTCATGGAACATGTTAATGGTACAGCCACTTATACAATATACCCCCCCCCCCTCATTTTTTGAAGAAGGAACGATTTATCTTCCTAGACTAAAGTAACTGGTGAAAAAGTGTTTTAAGAATTAATTAAAAATTTTTGCTGAGCTTGAAACTACAGGTAGTGCCATGGCTCCTTGGCTCTGTATAATGAGCCGCCCCTGATCATAGACATTTATATTTACGTTTTCATGGTTTATTTTCAATTGAAATCATATTTTAAATGTACATCAAGCGTTGTGTAAACTCGGATGAAACTGACGTTTAAAACGTCAAAATTATGAAAGATTGAAAAATTATACTTCAAATTAAAAAATTCAGTTTACTCAAAACCCAAAAGGATTTCGAAAAAAACTTATTCTTTATAAGTTGTTCATTTTAGCATTCTCTACAATTATTATTAACATAAATTTGCTGTAACTATTATCGTTTCATAATTATAAACCAAAAATTAAAAAAATAATAATAATTTTTTTTCTTGAATAAAAATGATGTTATGAAAAATGTTTTCAAGCAAAAGATGTTCATTTCTTTGTTGTCTTTAATGTTTGTTTAAATGCTTTTGTGATATTTTTCATATTTAAGAAAATATTGGCAAAAAACAAAAAACAGTTAAGGTAAACACCCACTTCGGGTGAACGAAATTTTACCTAAAGCTTCTGAGTTCTTCAGATTATCAAATAAGCCGTATGTTCAAAGTTTCATATCAATTGCTCTATTAGTTTTTGAGATACAGCGCGCACAGACACACACACACACACAGACACAAGAATTTGTTTTCCAGAAATTGTTGAAATGCCATCTAGGGACCCCAAAACGGATATTTCCGTAAAAAAAAATTTTGAAAAAAAAATCACGATCAGAATACTTTCTCGTACTTCGTAACGGAGAAAGTAAAAATAATGTTCATTTTGTGTTATTGCATTTTGATTAAATTCTTTTAAATATTTGTTTCTATTTTCGCCTTATTTGCACGAGGATTAGAAATAAATTCATTTTAATACTAACCGAAATAGCTCCTTTCGACCATCTTCAATACAAATTTGGCGATGTTTAATATCCTTTTACGTCAAATCAACGCCTATTAGTTCTACTATTAATGAAACCGATCGTGAAAGTAAAACAAAATTATTCGGAGACCAACACCATTCGGCAAGCCCTATAAGGTAATCGTGGGTGCGACTACCAGACGCTTCGCTAATCCCAAAAATTAAAACGCTACCAGGAGGTATGCATATGAGGCAGTGAACGTGCACATTCGTAATGGGTAGAATACGATCCGTGGAGCATGGGCTATGGACCATGAAGCATGGGTGGAATCGTGTAGAGAGCAGACAAGGAGTTGAGATCGGGCGTCGGGCGGCGAGGCGGGGCGGCCGAGGGGGAAGGCCCGAGACCGAGGAACCACGCTGTGCCGCGACACGCCGCGATTAACCTAACCAAGGAGGAACTCGAAACCCTTGAGAAGGTCGCGACGGACTTGCGGTGGGGAAGAGATTGCACGATTCGATTATACATTATACACTGCACACCAACTCTTCTGATTTGCTTACACGTTTACATCCAAATATTTTCAATATTATAATGTAAAACAAAAATCGTGATAATTACAAATTCCGATCGTTAATTAAATAAAAGAAAGCACACACAGACCAAGAACAAGAAACAGTAATATCGAAATTATTTATTTTTTATCTTCTAGCAATCAAGATTTGTTTGATTTATTTAGTTTCTACGTAAAACGTAGGTGATTTTCGTATTTTTAACGAATTCGAAATTTCAACAAAAATAACTATTTCGAGGTTCCACAAAACGATTCCAACCATTTTTGAAAAATTTCTGCTTTCTGTGCAGGTGTTTAAGTGAAATGTATCCGACAATAATTGATCAATTGTTTTAACCGTTATTAGTTTTTTTGTAAAACAATTTTAAATCTGACAAACATTACAATAGCGTTTTAATAAATATTGAAGGTAATGACGAAATTTAAGACTTGTTAACAAATGCATTCTATAAACTGTGATGTAAGAAATTTAAGGGGGTCGCTTACTCAGAAATTAAAAAATAATCGTATTTTTTATCGTCGATTCTGATTCGATACTCAATTCCAGGGGAGCCTCGTTATATAGAGCCAATTATTTAATGTAAATGCACATTTCCCGCTAGATGGCGTGATTGGCATTTGATAGAAGTTGATCGAGAAATCTTCAGGGAGTTGGCAGTGATACTGTTAAGGTGGGAAATATTTGAAAATATGAAATGAAATCTACCGCTTACATAATGTGTTGTGGAGCCAAAGTTTTGAGCGATATTTACGTTACTTCACTTGCTTGTTGTAAACCGAATCATAGTTTCTTGGGCCTCTTATTACTTTAATGTAGTTATAAAGCTTTGTTTAACATTATGTGCCAGGGGCGGCTCGTTATATAGAGCCACGGAGCCATGGCACTACCTGTAGGCTCAAGTTCAGCAAGAATTTTTAACTGATTCTTAAAAAACTGTTTAAATTTTAAACAACACCTGCAACACCACATGGAAATTCCACATTAATTTCAACAGATGATTAAAATTTTGACAGACCATTTCTGAATAATGTGTTTTTACAAATTTCAAAGAAAACAATCGCAAGTTTACCACAACAAAATTGGTTGCACTAAAAAAAATATTGATGACCAAAAACGGCGCATTTTTCCAAAATTCACATGAGGATTGCATATTTATTTTAACAGATGGTTGTAACTTCGACAGACTTATTCTGAATAATGCGTCTTTACAAATTTAAAAAAAATTATTGCAAATTTACTACAACAAAAATGGTTGCACTAGAAAAGCAAATTTTGGTAACAAAAAAGCGGATTTTTTAGAAATTCACTTGGCAATTCTACATTTATTGCTACTGAAGGTTGAAATTTTGACAGACTAATTCGGAATAATGTGTCTACAAATTTACAAAGAAAATAATCGCAAGTTCCCCACAACAAAAATGGTTGCATTAAAAGGCAAGATTTGATGACCAAAAAAACGCATTTTCAGAAATTCACATGTAAATTCTACATTTATTGTACCAGATGGTTGAAATTTTGACAGAGTAATTTTGAAAAATGCGTCTTTACAAATTTCTAAAGAATATAATCGCAAGTTTACCACAACAAAAATGGTTGCACTAAAAAAAAATTTTTAATGACCAATAAGGCGCATTTTTCAGAAATTTGCATGGAAATACCACATTTATTACAACATATGGTTGAAAATTTGACAAAGTAATTTTGAATAATGTGTCTTTACAAATTTCCAAAGAAAATAGTTTTCTTCTAAATTTTCGATTTTTTTTGTTAAAATTTTCGAATTTTTGGTCCGCAATTTTGATTTTTAGGATCGAATTTTTAGTCGAAGTTTTTAATTTTTTATCCTATATTTTAGATTTTCTTAACCTAAATGATTATACGCAACTTTTTTATTTTTTTGCCGATATTTTCAAGTACAGTTTATGATTTATTGTCCTTGATTTTAGATTTTTTAACTTGAATTATTTTTTTTATACTTTTTGGTTACTTTTTGACAACCGTTTTCGAGTTTCTGGTCGGCAACTAATTTTGAGCTTTTTTTATTTTTAGACCAGCATTTTTGATTTTTTTGGCTTATATTTTAGATATTTGACCTGTATTTTTCATTTCTTCGTTCCAAATTTTAGAGTTTTTGCCCGAAATATTCTTTGTTTTTTTTTGTTGGAATTTTTGGATTTTTGGACTGTATTTTTTTAACCGCGAATTTTCGATATTTGTCTAAATTTTCGATTTTTTGTGCTTATATTTTAGTTTGTTACAGTAATTAAGATCTAATTCTGCAAGTGATTATTTTTTTACGATTTTTCAAAACATTGTGTGCAATTTCCGTTCCCTCCAGTGTAGTTTTGAGTTAATTCCTGTTGTTTTCAGGAGCAATATTGCAATTATTTTTACAAGTAATTAAAAGTACACTCTTTCTGCATAGTTTTAGTAATTTTGGAGCTAATTCTACAAGTGAATAATTTTTTACAATTTTTCAAAACATTGAGTGCAAATTTTCTTCACGTCAGAGCAAATTTTGAGTTTATTCCCTTGTTTTCTGCAGGAGTATGTCGTTGTTTTCAGGAAATCAAAAGTACACTATTTTTGAATAATTGAAGTTTATTTGAAGCGAAACCTTAAAGTAATAAATTTTTTAAATTTTTTAAATCGTCGAGTGCAAATTTCCTTCGCTACAGAGCAAATTTTGATTTTTTTTTCTATGTTTTCTGGGGCTAATCACCCCGAGTGGTAAAAAAGGCAATTTTCGTACTTGAATTTTCAATCTTCTTGTTTTTATTTTTTATCGTTAGGCCCGGATTTTGATAGTTTGGTCTAAATTTTTAATCTTTTAGCCTAATTTTTTTCTTACATTTTCGATTTGTTTGTTCAAATTTTCGATTTTTTGATCCGCAATTTTGATTTTTATGATCGAATTTTTGAATTTTTTATCCTATAATTTAGATTTTTTTAACCTAAATGATTGATTTTTATACGCGAATTTTTTTATTTTTTTTGCCGATATTTTCAAGTTTTTTTGATGGTTTTTGAATGCCTGCCCTTGATTTTAGATTTTTTAACTTGAATTATTATTTTTTATGGGCGATTTTTTTTACATTTTGGTTAATTCTTGACTAAAATCGATTAAATTTAATTTTTTTCAAAAAATTATTTTTTATTTTTTTCAAGACGGAGACTATTCTGAACACGATTTGTCCATAAAATTTTGTTGTGGGACTTGCAGGAACTGAGGTTTTCGAGTTTCTGGTCGGCAACTTATTTTGAGCTAAAGAGTTATTTTGGGGGCTGAAAATGGCGAATTATTTTCGTTTTCCTTGATTTTTCAATTTTTTTGTTTGAATTTTTTATTTTTAGACCAACATTTTTCATTTTTTAAGCCTATATTTTAGATCTATAGCTTGTTTCATTTCTTCGTACCAATTTTTTTTTTTTAATTTTGTTGAAATTTTCTGTATTTTTTTTACCGCGAATTTTCGATATTTGTCTAAATTTTTGATCTTTTGGGCGTATATTTTAGTTTTTTACTTTAATTAAGAGCGTATTTTTTATTGGTCTATACTTTAGATTTTTAACGTGAGTGATTGATTTTTACGTACAATTTTTTGTTTTTTTGTCGGTATTTAATTTGTATAATTTGTCATTTCCATTTTTCATAATTTTGATATTTCAAACGTCAGTATCATCCGATCCAATTGTAAAAGTGGCTCTACCATCAACATGTTCCACGAGTCGCCGCTGCTCAATTCTGCCTTAAAAAAATATTTTACATTTTTCCGATTAGTAGAAATGATCGAAATTTGTAAGCAAAATAGGGGAGGCGAGCTGTTGTATGGACTATTTTGACTCTCCTGAAAAAATTACTTTTTAAGTTTAGGTACACTTGTCTTCAAAACCACAAAAGATATCAACACGATTTTTGTTTTGTTTTAAAGGTGTTATTGATACCTACCAATATGGTTGAGATTATTTCCATATGTTGAGTGATGGGTTTTTTGAAAATAGTTTTCATGTTATTTTTTCATGTCATAATTCTGAATGTAATTAATATTTTTTTTAATTCCTCGGCCTTGAATGCTTATTTTAGAGGTAGGAACATGTGTTCAAAAGTTCGGAGAAATAGGTCCAATAGTTTTCTAGAAAAGTGTACCTAAAAATCACGTTTTTCTAATGGAAAATGACCGAGGAAGTGACCCCCTCAACAATCACCAATAAACAGTGATTTGTAGGTTATGTTTAAGTTAATACCGTGCGGTGGGTGGGCCCTAAATCTCCAAACAGCAGAACCTACACGAGCGTTTCATGGTGGAAAACCATCAATTAATCGCAAAATTCACTTTCTATTCTTTCTTCTTTCATAAATTAATTCAATCGTAAAAAAAACTATTTTACCGTTTTCATTGCAATATAGAGCCCACCACCACCCGCCGTATCTTTTTTAACATAACCCATAAGCTTCTGTTCCATTTACTGCAGTTTAGGGTCAAATTGTGTTACTAGAAATTGTTTGACTTCTGTCAAACAGCGTTTACAGCAGTGGCGGCTCGTCAACTTTTAGTTTTGTGAGGCACAGATTTAATATTATCTACACATCTTTTTAAAACCTCCCTACGTTTTGATTTTAATTTTCCGAACCGTACTTGAAAAATTAAGTATATTTGTTTACACAATTAATAACTAATTTCCGGCAACGGGAACGACAAGCTAGGAACAGTTTCGTTCCCGTTCCCGTTCCCGTTCCCGTTCCCGTTCCCGTTCCCGTTCCCGTTCCCGTTCCCGTTCCCGTTCCCGTTCCCGTTCCCGTTCCCGTTCCCGTTCCCGTTCCCGTTCCCGTTCCCGTTCTTGTTACCATTCCTGGGTTGGTGTGAAGCTGCCTTAACCAATGTTGACATCTGATTACATAATATTTCCACCAGATGGCCAACCTAGTTCCACTAGAATTTCGTCAGAAAATATGAAAATATAAAGTATGAAATAAATCTATCGTGTATTTTAACATTTGGATTTAACGTTTTGCGCACGAATTATGGTTGAATATTTGGTAGAACAATGAAATAATCCGAAGAAAAATTAATGCAGATATGATTGAATTCTTTAAAAATTTGAATGAATATTTGAAAATTAATATTTTTAGTAGTAGAAGACGAACAGAAAAATCTGAAAAAATATTCCACAAAAATTTTCAAATCTTCACGAAACACCTACCTTTAAAACTAACTTAAATTTTTGAAAATTTGCTAATTTCTGAGTTAGGAATTTTTTTTTTAATAAATGTTTAAAGTTGTCGAACAATTGCACAAATCTAAAAAAAATATTTGAATTGCTCAGAATTTTTAATATATTCACAAAATATCTACCTTTAATATAAATTTTGATTTTTGAAAATGTGTAAATTTCTGCTTGAGTTGTGAATTTTTAGAAATGATTTTTTTAAGTGGTCGAATATTTGAATGGGCAAAAACCAGAAAATAAAATCATATCGATATGATTGAATTCCTTAAAAACTCTGATGCAATAGTTTACCTTTAGAATTAAACTTGATTTTTAAAACGAGTCAATTTCTACATGAATTAGGAATTTTTGAAAATAAATATTTTCAGTTGTTGAAGACTTGAACAGAACAATCCATTTTTTTTACATAGTCACAAAACATCTCCCTTTAAAACTAACTTTACTTTTTGAATATGTGTCACTTTTTCCTTAAGTTATGAAGTTTGAATGTTTTAACTTGTTGAACAGACAAAAAAATCTAAAAAAAAATAGTGATATGATAGAATTTCACAACCTTTTTTAAATCTTTACTACCTTTAAAACTAACTTAAATTTTTGAAAGTTTGAAAATTTCTCTAAGTTATGAATTTTTGAAAATTAATGTTTTGAATTTTCGAACAAGTGAACAAACAAAATCTAAAGAAAATAAATTCTTATATGATGGAATTGCTCAAAATTTTTAGTATATTCACATATTAACTTACACTTTGATTTTTGAAAATGTGTCAATTTCTACATGAGATATTTTTTTTAAATTAATTTTTTAACTGGTCGAATATTTGACCAAAGAAAAAATAGAAGAAAAATATTGATATGATTGAATTCTTTAAAAACTCTGATGCAATCATTATGCACTTATTTACCTTAAAAATAGCACTGATTTTTTTTAAATAAATGAGTTCATTTCTGCGATATGAATTTTTGAAAATTAATATTTTAAGTTGTTGAAGACTTGAACAAAACAATCTATTTTTTTAACATATTCACAAAACATCTCCCTTTAAAACTAACTTTACTTTTTGAATATGTGTCACTTTTTCCTTAAGTTATAAATTTTAAATGTTTTAACTTGTTGAGCACAAATAAAACGAAAAATCGAAAGTAAAATTGAGTTCCACAAATATTTTAATAAATCTACAGAACGACTGACTACCTTCAAAACTTTGATTTTTGAAAATGTGTTCATTTTTTTAATTGAAAATTATCGTTTTAAGTTGTCGAACGAAAAAAATTCTGGTATGATAGAATTTATCAAAAATTATAATATATTCACAAAACATCTGCCTTTAGAATTATCTTCGATTTTTTAAAATGTGTCTATTTTTTATATATTTTCAAAAATGATTTTTTTTTAAGTTTGTCGAATATTTGGACAAAGAAAATTTAAAAAATAATACTTATATGATTAAATTCCTTCAAAACTCTAATGCGATCATAATACATTTACATTTAAAATTAACTTTGAATTTTCTTTATTTTTGCGTGAGTTATGAATTTTTGAAAATTAAGATTGCAAGTTGTCGAACTAAAAAAATACTCATTTGATAGAATTTTACACAAATTTTAGTAAGTATATTCACAAAACATCTGCCTTTAGAATCAACTTAGATTTATAAAAATGTGTCCATTTTTGGGTGAGTTATAAATTTTTTAAAATGATTTTTTTTTATGTTTAATGTTGGTACATCTTGATTGTAAATTGGAATAAAACACTTTAACTTTTTTATACCACTATATTTTATTTAGGTGACTATAGTTTCGACCATTCACTGGTCATTTTCAAACATGTTTTTTTTTTAAGTTTGCCGAATATTTTAACAAAGAAAAAACAGAAAAAAATACTGATATGGTTGAATTCACTAATGCAATCATAACACATTTAAGTTTAAAATTAACTTTGAGTTTTGTTTATTTTTGCGTGAGTTATGAATTTTTATAGATTAATATTTTAACTTGTCGAACACTTAAACAAAATATATGCATTTCTGAAAATTAATATTTAAAGTTGTTGAACACTATGAAATATATATTTTTTAATATATTCACAAAACATGTACCTTTATAACTAACTTTAATTTTTTTTAATGTGTCACTTTTTCCGTAAGTCATGGATTTTTGAAAATTATTGTTTTAAGTTGTTGAACACTTAAACAAAACGAAATTCGAAAATAAAATAAGTTTTGATTTGAGAAGAATCCTTTTCACAGAACATCTACCTTTGAAAGTACCTTCAATTTTTGAAAATGTGTTCATTTTTCCGTGAGTTATGTTTTTTTAAAGTCAATGTTTTTCTTTTGTAAAATAGATGTTTTGAAAATAAAGTTTAAATTTAAATTGAATTACGGAAGTTTTCTCAACGATTCAACATAATTCCAGTATCTAGCGGATTTTCCGCTGACTTGGCAACACTGGCCTTAGCACAGCTGACAATGGCGAGCGCTGCGACTGTCCTCTCTCTATCACGCGGGTGATTTCGGACCAATGAGAAGCCTACGAGGCTTGCCTCAAATATCGAAATAAATCTGCACATTACAACGAATGCGATATATGTAAACTGTATGGAGGCATATTAAGTTGCATAAATTCCGATCGCGCTGGTTTATATTTGCCTCAAGTCTAGCCTGGGTGGGCGCGATAATTCTAATCATTAAAAATCGGGAACATTTCGTTAATACAAAAATTTATAATTACTCCATCAATATTAATTATCAATATTAAAGCTAACACGGAATAAATTTATTGAATTTATTTATATTTTTATAGATTGGAATAAAACACTGTAACTTACAATCAAGATGTACCACGAAGTAAACGCCGCCAACATTAAACATATATTTTTATAATTTAGAAAATTAATGGCGAGGCAATGCCTCACCTGGCTCCCCTGACGAGCCGCCACTGATTTTCAGTTGAAGTTAAAGTTAATACGGAGGAAGATAGGTGGGTGGGGTCCTACCCTTCAAACAGTAGAACCAACACGAGGTAGAAAATCATGAATTATTAATTGAATTGTTCACTTTTTATTTTAATAATAAATACAGTTTATTGAAACTCATAAGAGCTACAAATGGCCATCGACCGAAGTCAAAAGATGTTCATTTCTTTGTGTCTTCAAAGTTTGTTTAAATATTTTTGTGATATTTTTCATATTTAAGAAAATATTGGCAAAAAACAAAAAAACAGTTAAGGTAAACGCCCACTTCCGGTGTACGAAATTTTACCAAAAGCTTTTCGGTTCTTCAGATTATCAAATGAGACGGATGTTCAAAGTTTCATATCAATTGCTCTATTAGTTTTTGAGATACAGCGCGCACAGACACACACACACACACACACACACACACACACACACAGACACAAAAAGAAAATTCCAGAAATTGTTGAAATGGCATCTAGGGACCCCAAAACGGATATTTCCGTAAAAACATTTTTTGAAAAAAAAATCACGATCACAATACTTTCTCGTACTTCGTAACGGAGAAAGTAAAAAAATGACACCGTTGTGTTCAGAATCAAAAGAGCTTTTCAAAGATATATCACTCGACCCACTTTCCCTATTTAAAATCAGGGGGTGGAGTTGGGGTGGCTAGGGGGTTAAGGTTATGAAAGTGCAACTGTCAAATCAAAAGTTGCCCCCCTCGAAACAAAAATCGACGTGTCTCGGCGATTTTTTCAAAAATGCCGCGTAACTCAACAAAGTCGCTTGTTACCTCTAAGATGGACCACCTTGAAACCCTGGGTTATGTTTTAATGATTGGATTGTACGATACGGCCCTTCCACCTCCCTTAATTACCATAACCTAAAAACCCAAGTTTTATTTAATATAATTTCTGTCATTTTATCAGTGATGTTAGGAATTTAAAGCAATTAGTAATTTGTAGGTGATGTTTAAAAGAAAGTGAGGGGTGGTGGGTGGGCTCTATCATACACTCCAAGCAACAGAACCTATACGAGGGGTTTCAAAGGTGGAAAATCATAAATTATTCAAATGTTGACTTTCAGTGATTTTTTTTCTTTCATTAATTAATTAATTTGTATAAACTTTGGATTATCTGTTACTGATTGAATTGTAGAATAGGGGCCACCCACCACCCTTAGTATAAATTCACAATAATCTATACCTTTGTTTTATTTCTTATAATTTCTAAGTCATTAGAATTATAGTGAAGATGAAAATTTAACAATTGCCAATAAACAGGGATTTGTAGGTTATGTTTAAGAGAAAGGAAACGGTGGTGGGTGGGCTCTATCCTACACTCCAAGCAGCAGAACCTATACGAGGGTTTCACAGGTAGAAACTCATGAATGATTCATTTTAAGAACTCTCCGATTATGCTTTTCTTATCACGATAGCTCCGCTTCTACTCATCTTATAGAGTTCAGTTAGGACCAGCGACGCCTCGTGGCTATTCGGCGGTGAGGCAACGGAAGAAAATTTGACCGAAAAAGCAACGAAATATTAGCTACCTCTATATAAGTAGTGCAGCACGAGCGGCATCTTTGTCTTTGCCTCACCTACGAAAATCCAGGAGCCGCCGCTGGTCAGGACTCATTATAAAGGTCTTTATTCTAATGTCGATAATAATTACATTTATTGTTAATTTATAATTATTATAAACAATTAAAATATCTTAAGTCATTTTACTCAAGGCCATCACTTTAATACCTTAAAAATCACATCAAATTTAAAAATTATAACAAAAAGTGCGTTCCGCGCTGTGTTCGATGAATCCGAAAAAAGTTAACGTCCATGTTGCGTACAACGACGAGCAGGCACGGTTCCACCCGACGCGCATAATATAGTGCGATCGAATAAAAAATTAGTTAAAGTTTACTAAAGTTATTAGCAAGTGTCAAGCTGACATATATTGATATTTCTGTATGAAAGTTTTGATATTTAGTTAAAAAAATGGTGATGTGGCCATCATGGTACTTTCTCCGACTTGATGGTATCATAGCCATTTATATTTACGTTTTCATGGTTTATTTTCAATTGAAATCATATTTTAAATGTACATCGAGCTTTGTGTAAACTCGGATGAAACTGACGTTTAAAACGTCAAAAAAGATGAAAAAATTATACTTCAAATTCAAAAACTCAGTTTACTCAAAAACTAAAGGGATTTAGAAAAAAACTTATTCTTTATGAGTTGTTCATTTTAGCATTTTCTACAATTATTATTAACATAAATTTGCTATAACTATTATCGTTTTATAATTATAAACCAAAAATTAAAAAAAAGATATATTTTTTTCTCGAATAAATATGATTTTATGAAAAATGTTTTCAAGCAAAAGATGTTAATTTCTTTGTTATCTTTAAAGTTTGTTTAAATGTTTTTGTGATATTTTTCATAATTAAGAAAATATTGGCAAAAAACAAAAAAACAGTTAAGGTAAACACCCACTTCCCGTGTACGAAATTTTACCAAAAGCTTTTCAGTTCTTCGGATTATCAAATGAGACGTATGTTGACAGTTTCATATCAATTGCTCTATTGGTTTTTCAGATACAGCGCACACAGCCAGACACACACACATACACAGACACACACACACACACAGACACAAATTTTTTTTTTCCAGAAATAGTTGAAATCGCATCTAGGGACCCCAAAACGGATATTTCCGTAAAAAAAAATTTGAAAAAAAAATCACGATCACAATACTTTCTCGTACTTCGTAACGGAGAAAGTAAAAAAGTAAATACTCTTAAAAATATTTGCTGAGTTGGCGGCCGAATTAATATTCCTAGAAGGGTAATTACCATAATTAGTTTTATTCAACAGTGTTTGTCAGAAAAAGGGTTGATTTTGCTAAAAGAAACCTTAAAACTTAGTTTTCATTTTTACGTAGAAAAGAGAAAATGGATTGGCAATTTAACAAAAAAAACTAGTCTAACACTAGATGTTTGGACGAGCTTAAAAAAAATCGACGATATTTTAATATCGTTCTCCGCACTTAAGACGGTCAGATTTATAATTTAAGTTTCACGTATTTTACTATAAGAAAATGTGATCTATCGAGTTTAATAATATTGTCAATATCAAACTAGCGGAATTGAGGCTTAAAGACAGATGGGACCAGTGTTATGAAGAAATTTGAAAGAAATCATCAATAGAAAATTTGCTGTGTCTTAATCACAGCAATCTCGCAGTTCAAGATGTTTTATACAAAAAACACGAACTGGCTGAAAAGTATTGAAACGAAGAGTCAAATGAAGAAGAAGAATTTAGTGATACGTAAGAGTCTTATGACAACGAAGAAGATTTTGAAGAACTCGAAGTTTAATAGAATGCGCCATCTACTACAGTACTAGGAAAATAGTTAAAATGCTCAGGAAAAGCCCTAGAAAAAACTGTTAAAAAATTTGTTCTTTTTAACACATGGTATCTACCCGGAAAGAGGAAGCTACCTCAGCTTACTCGCTTATTTTAATCTTAGCAGCATTCAAACTAAACATAAAATGTGTTCATTACTTTACTTTTATAGATTAATCAATAATTTTGTAGACGATCCACAAACAATAAGTGAATTACAATTTAACGTCCCTAGACCATCGATGAGAAATTGTCGGTCATTTGGTTTCTGTATGCCTAATTTGCGCCATCATACAAATTCTCCATTGATCAAAATGTGTATGTTATATAATCATATTAAAAACAATTGCGATATTTTTGGAAAAACTTTAATTGATTTAAAAAAATGTGTAATAGAATGTTTGTCTTAAGCATGTATGATCTATACATCTTTTATTTTAATGTATTCGTGCACTACAATTAAGATTTGTTCTATAATTGGACATTGTATAATAATAATAATAATTATTATTATACAAGTTTTTTACAGTATTTTTTCTATTTTGTCCCTTTTATTCCATTTCTAAATTTAAAAGTCGTCCATACATATTTAGAAAATTGTATGGTGGTTGGTAACACTAATAATTGACATTTCAATTTGAAATTAGTTTGCGATTTCCACACATCACATAACCTCAAAACTATCTCGCCGAAAATTTAGCACAGGTTCATGACAGCTCTGAATTTCAACGGTGCCAACCTTCAAAAATTCAATTAGTAAAGCAGTCGGCGAGCCATTAACGAACCCATATGAGTGCGTTAATGCCTTCGTTTTATATGCAAAAAAATAGAAAAAAAATTAAGCTACAAGAATTTATAATATATGAAAAATGTAATTTCAGAAAAAAGTTATTTTAGTTTTAGACATAAAAACAAGGTGGAATTCCCTAATTACGATACTAGAAAGATCTTAAAAAATTAAAAATTGTATAAGAAAAGCTCTTGACCTAAATTTGGCTGATGAATGGAAAAATCGATATATTTTCGTACAAGAAAAAGTGGTAAAAATATTATCTCCTGTGTAGGAAGGTATTTAAGCGTTTATTATTTTACTTAATACATTAAAAATACAATGTGATGATTTATCCAAGGAAATGATGGAAGCAGTTATAGTAAGAATTAAAGAGCGCCGCGACAAAAACTAAATACATTAATGAATCGGGAGTCGACTCGAGACTTTGTTGAAAAAGTAAAAAGTACGAGTATGTCGGGAGAAAAGGTCCTGACTACCAAAAATTTAACTCACTTGACTCCTCGACTTATTACTAAGAGTCGACTCTTTCAATCTACTCACTCATGAATTGCCTATGTCTAATATTTACGCAAAAAAAAAGGAAAAAACTATTTCTTTCGCCCAGAAGTTTATGAGCAGATTATTTCCTTCCGCGATCGTTAAAATCATCACTGGTAGTGAGAGCATTGAAGAAGATGCAGTTGAAGAAGAATTTACAATTGAACAAGAATTAAATAGAAAGTTAATTAAAAGACAAATACTCATACTTGAAATACAAAGAAGAACGATTATATGAAAATAAAAAATAATGTAACATATACGAAGCAACTGACAAGAAACCGAAAATTTCAAGCTGCGCAATCAAATCTACGTCCATAGAAAGTGTCTGTTCCGTTTCCGCAAATTTTTGCCACTAAAATCCGAAATCGTTAAAGGAGCTCATTTTTTTAAATACTATTTCAGGAACTAATAGCTAGATATTCCATTTTGTATTTAGAACTATATTTTTCTGGTTATTTTAATTTGTATTACATATTTTGTTATCCAATTGGACTATAACTAAATTGATTTTTTCATTCGAAGATTTTACCAAAAAAGCCGAGAGAATAACATATTCCCGGGAATCCCGGGAAATTTAAAATAAAATTCCCGATTCCCGGGATTTAAGAAATTAAAATACGTACAATTTTTCCATTTTGTGGTAATTCTACGAGAAAATTTTGTAATTCATTTTAAAATTACACTAAATTCTCCATATTTTGAAGTTTGAATTATCAAAATCTAACTAGGCGTTCCGCAGTTGTGCAATTTAAAAAATCAAAAACGCCATTTATAAAACTTCGAACTTGAAAAAAGTGCAATTTTAACATTTTGTGCCAATTTTACGAGAAAATTTTGTATTTATTTGAAAATTACACAAAATTCCCCATATTTTGACGTTTGAATTATCAACATCTAACAAGGCAGCTATGCAATTTCAAAAATCAAAATCGCCATTTATAGAATTTCGAACTTTACAAAAGTGTAATTTTTCCATTTTGTGTTAATTCTACGAGAAAATTTTGTAATTCATTTTAAAATTGCACGTTTAAATGATCAAAATCTAACCAGGCGTTCCGCAGTTATGCTATCGTACTATTACTTTATTTGTGTAACTCTGAAAATGTATTATTTAAGTGACTAGTTTCGGCAACTTTGACGTGCCATTACTGAACTTACAGTATAAGTAAGTTCTATATTGGCACGTCGAAACTGTAATCACTTAAATAATACATTTTTAAAGTTATATCGGGTGTGTATAAATTGGCGGATAATCTACACGTGCCGATATTCTTTCAAGAATTCTAAGCAGCTTACCTAAATTCTAAAATGTTGTACCTTGCTTCCTGGGTCCTCAAAGTTTGAACATCCAGTCGTTAAATATGCGTCAGTATTCGTTATTAATTTACAGAAAACCCTGCAATTTCGATAGTATGACTAGTTTGAAAACTATTTGTCAGTGTGTGCGATTTTTCTATCTCAAACTTGTATTTTTAACACTTCTTAATTAGCTTATTTTTATGAAAAATACGTTCGGCAGCGTGACACCCGCCTATGTCACTTTGACACAAATAATTAATTCAAACTTGCTTGTTCCAAGTTTGTTCCAATTCTGCTTTTCTCATTATTATCAGTTTGTATTAGTGCTCGCGTTTCAGTGTATTTGTGTTTCTGTATTATTTTCGTTTTGTTTTGTTCAATTACAATGGATTTTACTATTTACTCATAATATGTTTTACCTTGCATCTGTAAATAAACCCCGCTCTATCTATCTATTACCTTCTACTCTGAACCATGTGATTATTGATAAACAGGGCAGCTAGTGAATGCTTTGTTGCCAAATGTACATTTCTTTTAAATGGCCCCTGATGGCCCATGAGGCATGAAACAACATTTTTTCATCGACATTTTCTATTCAGAATTTTAGGAAGAACATCGCCACGTGTAGATTATCCGCCAATTTATACACAACCGATATAAACAAAATAATAGTGTTTCATTTATTATATAAAATACCGGGTGTGGCACTTAAGACGCCTCGGACCATAGCTCCTTTACGATAAAAGCTATCGAAAAAAATCTAAGAACAAAGTGGTGCATAGTTACCGTCGCTATGTTTCAAAAATATTTCTAATGGCGTGCCGTACTCCAGTGGCGTACCAAACTTATGTTTTTTTAAATGGAATGCCCTATTTTTTATTGCAGATTTGGAAAGTGCTCGACGAGTACTTAGTTTTTTATCTAACATGTTATACCCTTCACTTTAGCGGTTTCGCTGTTATAACCCCTTCTTTCAAAATTGCGCCCCATTTTTGAGATTTTTTTGTAGAGAAACTAACTGACGCCGGCGCCTAAATTTTGAATAGAGGTACAGGTTAAGACCTCGTATACCTTCACATAATTTTTTTTCGGGTAATTTATGGAAAAAAAATAATTTTTGATTGATCTTCGCATGTTGTCATTTTTTCCGAAAATTTCAAATGGCACCCCCCTAAAAAAATTACGGCGTTTTACAGACAAAACTCTAAATTTTTCATTGGTGTAAAAAAAATTACACATTGCATAACAAAATTTCGGAGAAAAAAGGAATTTCATCGCAAATGTCGGGAAACATTTTCCGTTCCCAAGTGTGCCATGAGAAAACAAAAGATTGGTAATTGTCAAAGTAAATTATTAGACGTCAGTAGCAGCTATAAGTCATTTTTGATAAACGTTCTAAAAATGTTCCGAACTCAAGAGGAAATGGTTGACATGATATTTATTCTTGGAGAATGTAACATGAATTGTTTCTTGGCATCACAAGTGTACGCTGGGAGATATCCGCACAGGACACATCCAAATGAACGTGCGTTTCAAAAAGTGTTGGAGAGATTTACTACTACGGGAACTGTGAAACGGCCAAGGAGAGTTAGAAAGAAGGCAGTTATTACCGAAAATAATGAACTGCAGGTTCTGGAGGCAGTTATTGAAGATCCTCATACCAGTATCCGTGATATTAGTAGGAATCACGATATTTCAACGCGATCCGTACATCGTGTTCTTAAAAAGTACAAATTCCGTCCATTTAAGATTCAACTGCACCAAGAATTGCAACCTCAAGATTTTCATGCGAGGCAAGATTTCTGCATGTGGGCTATCAACAAAATTGAGCAGGAGGAATCATTTCTTATGCGCGTATTATTTTCTGATGAAGCAACGTTCCATAGAAATGGCCATGTCAATCGCCACAACTACCATTATTACGCCGATGAAAACCCACAAGCCATGCGAATGATAAACCACCAGCAAAGATGGTCGCTGAATGTTTGGGGAGAAATAATTTGAAGAACACCTTTTGGGTCCTTATTTCATCGAAGGGCACCTGAACTACAACAGTTATTTGAGGTTCCTTCGCGACGACTTGGATGATCTCTTGGAAAATGTCCCTCTAGCCGCTCTTCGACAGATAGTTTTCCAGCACGATGGAGCTCCTGCACATAATAGCTGTGTCGTTCGGGAATTTCTCGATGAAACGTTTCCGGACTCCTGGATTGATCGTGGGGGTCCTGTGAGGTGGCCGCCAAGATCACCAGACCTCACTCCCCTTGACTTCTTCCTTTGGGGCCATATCAAAGACGAGGTTTACAGGACGGTACCAACTACTGTCGAGGATATGAGGGAGAGAATCCGCGCGGCTTTCCGCGGTATATCACCAGAAGTCCTTAGGGCAGTGTCTAGAGCCTGTGAGTCGAAGTTGCGGTTATGCCTCCAGCAGGAAGGTCGTCATTTCGAACATTTAGTTTAAGTTGTTAAATTTTCTTTATCTGCATTTTTCATATCATGTTGAATAAGTACCTATTTATTATACTATTATACTATTATGTTGACCGTATTTGTGTATTTGTTTTCTCATGGCACACTTGGGAACGGAAAACGTTTCCCGACATTTGCGATGAAATTCCTTTTTTCTCAGAAATTTTGTTATGCAATGTGTAATTTTTTTTACACCAATGAAAAATTTAGAGTTTTGGCTGTACAACGCCGTAATTTTTTTAGGGGGGTGCCATTTGAAATTTTCGGAAAAAATGACAACATGCGAAGATCAATCAAAAATTATTTTTTTTCCATAAATTACCCGAAAAAAAATTATATGAAGGTATACGAGGTCTTAACCTGTACCTCTATTCAAAATTTAGGCGCCGGCGTCAATTAGTTTCTCTACAAAAAAATCTCAAAAATGGGGCGCAATTTTGAAAGAAGGGGTTATAACAGCGAAACCGCTAAAGTGAAGGGTATAACATGTTAGATAAAAAAATAAGTACTCGTCGAGCACTTTCCAAATCTGCAATAAAAAATAGGGCATTCCATTTAAAAAAACATAAGTTTGGTACGCCACTGGAGTACGGCACGCCACTGATGATTAGAAATATTTTTGAAACATAGCGACGGTAACTATGCATCACTTTGTTCTTAGATTTTTTCGATAGCTTTTATCGTAAAGGAGCTATGGTCCGAGGCGTCTTAAGTGCCACACCCTGTATATAACAAAGCAGAAGCTTCCAGCACAAACAGCATTTAAAAAATTGACGAGAAACAGAAACCCTACATCTCGGCGGCAAGATACCTTGGCGCAGTCCTGACTTCAATATTTTTTAAGACGTACTTGGAAATGGTACGACCTTTTCGATTTTGCAGATTCATTCAAGACATATTTATTAGATATATTTAAATAAACAGTGACATTTGAGCACTTTTGATTTTGAAATTATTCAAAATTTTCTGCAATCTAGAGGACGGAAATAACGATTTGGGTGGTTGAATTTGAAACGCCTTCTACAGATCAAATAAAAATTGTTAACAACACGATATATTACTGAAGAAGTTAGATAAGTACATAATTGGTTCAAGTCTTGTCTAGTTAGGCTCAACCAATATGTAATTATAAGAAAAATAATGCAGTTTATGAATCCAATATTATAATATCCACCAACCTCTAATTGCCCTTCTCATCTTTAATACGCTTCCGCTTCCTACCTCTTAACACCTCACTGTTATTAATGAGTATATTTTCACCATTTACACTACTATGTTAGTTCACTGTAATAGTAAAAGAAGATGAATAAGGATTTTAAAGAGAAATCCAACACAAGAAGTTGCTAAGTCAAAATTTAAAAAAAATATATGGAGCTTACCAGGAGCCATATTGGAAATTTAAGGTACCTAAAACTGTCCTTTTATCATAGAGAATCACTACAAAAAAATATTAGGTCAATACGATAATTCATCATATTTAAATTTGCTTTTGAAAACTTTAAAATCTATTATCTCAAAACACGAAAAAAGTACTTAGCAACTTCTTGCATTGGATCCTTCAATTGTCAAAATCGGAAGTTTCAAAGGCAACAAAATTCCGTTTCTGATGTTTAAAATTACTGAGGTGTTGAACGAGTTTTTTGATTATGATGATTTGTACGCTAAATTGTAGAGAATATAGTGTGTTTTAATAAATATTATGTAACTAGGAGATCAAGCGGCAGTTTAATCTGAGGAGATACTTGAAATAGAGGGTTTGCAGAAATTTTTAATTTTTGTAAGCGAGCGAGTGATTTTAAACGAGAGCAATGTTAAAGCAAATAACGTTACGTGTGTCGTAACACGGTTTATCTGATCCTATTTTTATTTTTTCTAATTTAATAAAATATTTAAAGAAAACCGTCAAAAAGCGAAATCATGTTTGTTTGCCAATATCTCCATAGCAACGAGTTGCCTCAAGATACATATAACAACACTAGTGTTGTTAAGGGTACCTTAACGTTACTCGTTGCTAATGAGTTATTGGTATGTTAACATTATAGGATAAAATAAAAACAAATATAATTACGTATGTCGTAACACGGTTTATTTTATCCTATTTCTATTTTAGTTCGGAGGTTGAAGGGTTCGAAAAGGGATCATTCTAATCTGAGTTTATCCCCTTAGTGGAGCCAAAATGAGATTTATTCCCGAAATAATCATCGAATTTGGTTGAGTTATGTGCGAAAAAACTCAAACTCCAATAACTTGGTGCCAAATCGTCGTATGAACTTCGTTCTTTGAGTCCTGCATAGGGAATTGATCAAATCTTAATGCCTGTATGGTGGATCGAGCGTTTTGTAGACCCGGATGAAACTGACGTTTAAAACGTCAAAATTATGAAAGATGGAAAAATTATACTTCAAATTCAAAAACTCAGTTTACTCAAAAACTAAAGGGATTTTGAAAAAAACTTATTCTTTATAAGTTGTTCATTTTAGCATTCTCTACAATTATTATTAACATAAATTTGCTGTAACTATTATCGTTTTATAATTATAAACCAAAAATTAAAAAAAAATAATAAATTTTTTTCTCGAATAAAAATGATTTTATGAAAAATGTTTTCAAGCAAAAGATATTAATTTCTTTGTTGTCTTCAATGTTTGTCTAAATGTTTTTGTGATATTTTGCATATTTAAGAAAATATTGGCAAAAAACAAAAAAACAGTTAAGGTAAACACCCACTTCCGGTGTACGAAATTTTACCAAAAGCTTTTCAGTTCTTCACATTATCAAATAAGACGTATGTTCAAAGTTTCATATCAATATTTAAAAAAAAATCACGATCATAATACTTTCTCGTACTTCGTAACGGAGAAAGTAAAAATATAATTAATTAATGTTCGGTTCTATTCTTTATTAATCAAATCTGTATGCTAAAATATACATTTAATAAACAAATAATAGAACACTTTTGTTATTTATTTAAAAAAATATGATTAATTGTTTTAATATGTACGTATTGGTAGTTCATATTATCAAGGGTAGTAGTATGGAATAGATATTAATTATACCAAATAAAATAATAGTTTAGATTCTGAATTCTCGTTTTATGTTTAAATTCTCGACTAGTTTCGCCTTATTAGGGAATTTTCAATGTTTATTGAAAATGCCTGGATGAAGCGAAACTAATTAAGAATATTTATTTGGAAGAATTAATATATTTTTTCATCCTTAACCTTTATGTTTAATTAATTTACAATTACTTAAGAATTTCAATATTTATTATTATCTATTCATGTAGCTTTCCATCTATGCAAGATTTCAAAACCAAAAACACCTTCTAATAACAACGCAACTGGGTGTAAACAATTGCGTTATAAAAATATACAGTATCTGGAAAAATACATTCTACGTCATTACCAATTGATCAATCTACTAGATTCGGTCTCTCTCTCTCTCTCTTCGCTGCGCGACATCCATTTGTTATCATTTCATTTCCAGTGCAATTAGGGTCGCTTTTTGTTGGGCTGGTGTAGACGAGGGAAATAAAAGGACGGTGTTAATGATACAATTTAAATTCATTATATTTTTAAAGTTTATTTCTTTTAAATTTGTATTTCCACCGTTTCGAACGGTCTTGCTTCTTTTTGTCCTCTCGAACAAGAATTTGTTATTACAATTCACCGGCGGACGATTAAATTGCGTTTTATTCATTTTTATTCGTTCGCGGATGTGTAAAATTAACATTTGATCGAAACGGCATTATTTATTTACCCTCGCAGAAAATTTACTAGGTCACACAAAATGCATAAATATTATATTAGACAAACTGCGAAACAATGAAATTAAAAAAAAATGTAATAATAATATAGAATGGTAACTTTATTAGCAAATATAAAGACACAATACTGGGGAACATAAAATTAATATTTGAAGTCTGAAAAAAGTGACAAGCCAACTTTTTTAACCCCTTTCTGCATAACGTGCCATATATAGCACAAAGCAGTTTGCATATATTTTAGCTTTATTTAGCGGCTAGTGGTAAAAATTTATATTTAGATTAATTTTAGAGACTAATTGGGTTGCCTAGAAGAAAATATCTAGTTTTCATAGGCAGCAAAGAGTTAAATAAAGACAAAAATTGTTTCCTATTATGTCATACGAAATAACGTTCCGTTACTGCATTGCGTGCCAGATATGGCACAACCTGTATTTTTGTAAAAAATAAATATTAATTTTTTTAAATATTTTTTCCAATTACTATATCACTAAAAGTATTAATAATTATTTTTGTTTCATAAAAATAAAAAAATCATGCAGTAAGGGGTTAACATTTTGGCGCTGAAATTTAATAAAGGCAATCGATTTCTCTTGTTTTTCTGATGTAAAAAAAACATGTGTGGTTAATGGGGTAGGATGATTCTTAGGAAAGTTGATTTTTTTACATTTTCCAATTTTCTTTGCGAACACCACACGGGCTAGAATTTAACATTTGTTATTGAGCAAGTACATTTTCTGATAGGTCTCAATGAGATATTTACGGTGATGTGTCGAATCGTATGAGTTTTTCCAGGAAATCATTTCAAATGCACTTTTTGAGCAAGAGTAAGGGGGGGGGGGGGCAGTTTTTATTTTTTTTTTGACAAAATTTTCAAATCACCAAAGTGTCAAAAATCGATCAAGAGAACGTTTTTAACATTTAACGACAATCGATTTATCTTGTTCTTCTGATGAAGAAAACAGTAATGGTTGGTAGTTTTTCTAGGAAATCATTTCAAATGCACTTTTTGAGCAAGAGTAAGGGGGCACACAGTTTTTAATTTTTTTTTACAAAATTTTTAAATCTCCAAAGTGTCAAAAATCGACAAAGAGAACGTTTTTAACATTTAACGACAATCGATTTATCTTGTTCTTCTGATGAAGAAAACAGTAATGGTTGGTAGTCTAGATAATATACAAATAATTATTTTAATTATAAAAATAATTATGAATAATCATTTTTTCTTCTAGATTTTAGTCGAACTCAGGGTCCATGTTTTTTACCCCTTTATCAATTTTATAAAAAAATAACTTATAGTAATAGTATCTGTCAAAACCATAAATTAACCGAATAATTAAATATCACAATATCTACTCACCTTCAGTTTCTCTTTCTATATTTAATACGCTCACTGTTCTAAATTTTATTTATTTTTTATATTTTTGACAATGACAACAGAAATATCATAATAATACGTCCTTTAAAGGACTAAATAATTGCTTGAAAATAGCATCAAATATACAAATGAACATCGCTGAAGAAAAACAGAAGTACCATCAATTGTCCACGTTAACTGGGTCTGAGTGGAAGATCATTCTGTGAACTCCGCCCGTTTGAAATTTTGAGTATGTTTTTTGATCTTTTGTCATACTGTGAATTTTATTTTGTATGAAAGGAGAACAAAGATATAGTAAATAAATAATAATAAATTCGTTAACTAATTACACGAGTAAATTAATTCACCACACTCATAGGCATTTTATTTATCGCATAAAACAGTGGTGTTCAAACCGCGGGTCGCGACCCCCGTAAGGGGCCGCTAGAAAATATTTGTGGGTCACCAAATTTAAAGAAATTAATTTGATAATAACACATATAAGGCTTTTCTTCAAGTATCAGGTACGAGTAAAATAGTAAAATGAAATTATATTATTTATAAAAATAAAACTACATATATTTTTTAAAGAAAACAATTGTTCCGCAGTGGCGGCTCGTGGAACATGTTGATGGTAAAGCCTCTTATACAATATACCCCCTCCTTTTTTTAAGAAACAACGATTTATCTTCCAAGACCAAAGTAACTGGCGAAAAAGTGTTTTAAGAATTAATTAAAAAATCTTGCTGAGCTTCAAACTACAGGCAGTGCCATGGCTTCGTGGCTGTATATAACGAGCCGTCCCTGGTTATAACATATTAAAAAAATATTGTAATTGAAGAAGTTACTTATATTCTTAAAATATAATAATTAAGGAGTTGTATAGAATTATTTCAGAATTTTTAAATCATTTTTAATATTATTTATTTATTTTATAAAATGCTCAATTTTGAAAGCAATTAAAAAAATGCTTGTTGAACAACGAACAGTTATAACTCATTAAAATATTGTTGGAATTTAAGAAGCTGATTATATTCTAAAAATATAGTCATTTAGGAGTAGCATGGAATTATTTCAGAATTTTTAAATGATTTCTACTATTTTTTATTTATTTTAGAAAATGCTCAATTTTGAACGCAATTAAAAAACGCTTGTTTAACAACAAACAATTATAACTCATTAAAAAATTGTTTAAATTTAAGAAGTTGATTATATTCTGAAAATATAGTCATTTGGGAGTAGCATGGAATTATTTCAGAATTTTTAAACAATTTCTACTTTTTTAAATTTATTTTAGAAAATGCTCAATTTTGAAAGCAATTAAAAAATGCATGTTTAACTGCGAACAGTTGGAATTTAATAATTTTATTATATTCTGAAAATATAGTCATTTGGAAGTAGCATGGAATTATTTCAGAATTTTTAAACAATTTCTACTTTTTTTATTTATTTTAGAAAATGCTCAATTTTGAACGCAATTAAAACATGCTTGTTTAACAACAAACAATTATAACTCATTATAAAATTGTTGAAATTTAAGAAGTTGAGTATATTCTGAAAATATAGTCATTTGGGAGTAGCATGGAATTATTTCAGAATTTTTAAACAATTTCTACTATTTTTTTAATTTATTTTAGAAAATGCTTAATTTTGAACGGAATTAAAAAATGCTTGTTTAACAACGAACAATTATAACTCATTAAAAAAATGTTGTAGTTTAAGAAGTTGATTATATTCTAAGAATATAGTCATTTAGGAGCAGCATGGAATTACTTCAGAATTTTTAAACAATTTCTACTATTTTTTATTTATTTTAGAAAATGCTCAATTTTGAACGCAATTAAAAAATGCTTGTTCAACAACGAACAATTATAACTCATTAAAAATTGTTAAAATTTAAGAAGTTGATAATATTCTGAAAATATAGTCATTTGGAAGTGGCATAGAATTATTTCAGAATTTTTAAATAATTTCTACTATTTTGCATTTATTTTAGAAAATGCACAATTTTGAACGCAATTAAAAAATGGAATGGAATTATTTCAGAATTTTTAAACGATTTATACTATTTTTTATTTATTTTAGCAAATGCTCAATTTTGAACGCAATTTAAAAAATGCTTCTTTAACAACAAACAATTATAACTCATTAAAAAATTGTTGGAATTTTAGAAGTTGATTATATTCTTAAAATATAATAATTTGGGCGTTGTGTAGAATTATTTTAGAATTATTAAACAATTTCTATTATTTTTTATTTATTTTAGAAAATGCTCAATTTTGAACGCAATTAAAAAATGCTTGTTTAACAACAAACAATTATAACTTATTAAAAAATTGTTGGAATTTTAGAAGTTGATTATATTCTTAAAATATAATAATTTGGGCGTTGTGTAGAATTATTTTAGAATTTTTAAACAATTTCTATTATTTTTTATTTATTTTAGAAAATACTCAATTTTGAACGCAATTAAAAAAATGCTTGTATAACAACAAACAATTATAACTCATTAAAAAATTATTGGAATTTAAGAAGTTGATTATATTCTTAAAATATAATAATTTGGAAGTTGTGTAGAATTATTTCAGAATTTTTAAACAATTTCTACTATTTTGTATTTATTTTAGAAAATGCTCAATTTTGAACGCAATTAAAAAATGCTTGTTTAACAACAAACAATTATAACTCATTAAAAAATTGTTGGAATTTTAGAAGTTGATTATATTCTTAAAATATAATAATTTGGGAGTTGTGTAGAATTATTTCAGAATTTTTAAACAATTTCTACTATTTTTTATTTATTTTAGAAAATGCTCAATTTTGAACGCAATTAAAAAATGCATGTTTAACAACGAACAGTTATAACCAGTGGCTGCTCGTGGAGCATGTTGATGGTATAGCCACCTATACAATATACCCTACCTCCCTCCTTTTTTGAAGAAAGAAAGAACGATACATCTTCCTGGACCAAAGTAACTGGCGAAAAAGTGTTTTAAGAATTAATTAAAAATTCTTGCTGAGCTTGAATCTACAGGTAGTGCCATGGCTCCATGGCTCTATATAACGAGCCGCCCCTGGGTCAAAGAACCACAAAATTCGCTTTTTTTTCAAACACCCATATCTTTGTGCCAACTTGTCGTAGGAACTTCGTTATTCGAGTTCTGGGCAGGTAATTGAACACATTTCAATGCCCTTTTGGTGGATCGAGTCGACACATCTTTTCCAACTTGGTACACGTTGCCAAAGATGGACGTTTTTTTGCACAAAAACGTGTTTTTTCTTTGTTCGGGAGTTGAAGGGCTCGAAAAGTTGACCTCATTAAAGTAGAGCCAAAATGGGATTTTTTCCCGTAAGAATCATCAAATTTGGTTAAAAAGTCACTGAGTTATGTGCGAAACACCTCAAACTCCCATAACTTCGTTCTTTGAGTCCTGCACAGGGAATTGATCAAATTTTAATGATTCTATGGTGGATCGAGTCGACAAAATTTTTCCAACTCCGTAGACATCGTCAAAGTCGGACATGGTTTCCTGAAAAAAACATTTTTTTCACAGAGGGCGGAAGGGGTTACCCTTAAGTTCGCATGCATGCCTTTAATGAAAGCACTTCAAAGTTTTTCGCCCTCAAAGATTAATCAAAATCGATTGAAATTACGCCGAGTTATGGCGGTTTGAAAATGGTTGAAATTTCACGAATTTCAAGTGTTTTTTTTTTCAATAAGACCATTTATTATGAGAACCACAAAAAACACCCTCCTGATTTTTTTATAGTGAAAGGAATTGATTATTAGCATTTTGGAAAAAAAATTAAGGTGGAGAAATGTGTGGTTTTGCAGTAATAAATTCCTGAAATTTGCATACATTTTGCAAAAAAAAAAATTATTGCACATTCGTAAAGGTTATATGTAAATTTCCAGCATTTTGCAAATTTTATTTTCTAGCTTACACTTGTGTTTTTCAAATGATACCAAAATGAACTAAATTGGTTTATAAATAACAAAATTACAGGTACAAAACTTAAAAGCCAGCTTGTCCGCTGGCGCCGAGTTGTTAAATTACGTCAAATTTCAAAATGACCCCCTGACCTCAGTTCTGATCCAAAAATACTGAAAAAAAATCATCGTTTTTCATAATATACTTGGCGACAACAAAAAATTACAAAATTCTGTGACATGAGGGCAACGACCATTGGGTGATTTCACGTGGAAAGAACCATTACCAAACAAGAAGGAAATCAGATCTAAGAACAGAAAAATTGACGACGGAGAAATACTCACAGTCTGTAACAACGGACTCCATAAGACGATATAACGAACTTGAAGACTACATAAAAAGATTATGATCATTATTATTATATTAAAATATACTCCGCTCAAACTAAAACTCAAAAAACAACAGACCATCCCTCAATACCGATAGCACGAGATGGGACACCACGTCCGCAGATCCAGAGGCGAGGACAGAGGGAAGAAAACCAGGAGTATTTGCAAGATACAAAAAATTACTTTTTAATTAATATGATGATTGTAAAATGCAAATTATATGAAATAACTCTTTAAAACAAAATTTGGCCTGGTTGGATTAGATTCACTCGATAAAGGAACATAAACTTTGTAAATTATTTTGTTGGTATTGGTTGTTTGTTGAGGCACCTATGTAATTGAGGTGTGAGGCACATAGAGGATAATCCGCCACTGCATCCGAACGAAGAAATTAGGTTGAAAATATTGAGTTATTTTATTGGATTGAAAAAAATATTTAAAAGAATTTCATCTCGAAACTTTCTAAATTTACTTAAAACACATTGAGAAATATGATTCTGCAAAAAACGCAAAACACCCCATTCCTAGATTTTATCCATAGATAAAGAGCATATAGACATACTTTAATACGTAAAAATGGGAAGCATTACTTACACTTAATCAGAAAATATTCTCAACTTGACATCGAACACTTGCTACCAAGTGTTTTCATTTCTTTGTTTGACGTTTTCTTTTGTTAATCCATGTCACCGCGTTTAATTATTTTGATTATTACTCCAACAATACTTTAATTTACTGAAATAATATGGTATTGCTGAATTTGTCTTCGAAACTCATTTACAAAAATCCCTAAATATATAGGCTATGTTATTTGAAATTGTGAAGTCGATGTCATTTTTCCGGAAATTGATAAACAGAAATTAATTCTAAGTATTAAGAAAGGGGCATCAATACGAACTATTTAAATCCACCAAATTGCATTTTATCATCGTGGGACATCCTGTATAAAACAATTGATTTCGACTATAAACTTTAAATTTACTAAAAACACATCCGTAAAAAATTAAATAATCCAAAGCAAAAATTATATGATGACCACATCAATATTTCTTGGTAAGGCTTAACTTTGCAGTTACAGGTTCATATATTCTGGCTACCTTTCGTTTTTATTTAATTTTTTTTCATAAATTTTTTCAGTAAATAATTCTTTTAACAAGCCAAATTAAAAAATGGTGATATGGCCATCATGTTGCTTTCTCCGACTTGATGGTATCATAGTCATTTATATTTACATTTTCATGGTTTATTTTCAATTGAAATCATATTTTAAATGTACATCGAGCGTTGTGTAAACTCGGATGAAACTGACGTTTAAAACGTCAAAATTATGAAAGATGGAAAAATTATACTTCAAATTCAAAAACTCAGTTTACTCAAAAACTAAAGGGATTTCGAAAAAAACTTATTCCTTATAAGTTGTTCATTTTAGCATTCTCTACAATTATTATTAACATAAATTTGCTGTAACTATGATCGCTTTATAATTGTAAACCAAAAATTAAAAAATATAATAATAAATTTTATTCTCGAATAAAAATGATTTTGTGAAAAATGTTTTCAAGCAAAAGATGTTCATTTTATTGTTGTCTTCAATGTTTGTTTAAATGTTTTTGTGATATTTTTCATATTTAAGAAAATATTTTCAAAAAACAAAAAACAGTTAAGGTAAACACCCACTTCCGGTGTACGAAATTTTACCAAAAGCTTTTCAGTTCTTCAGATTATCAAATAAGACGTATGTTCAAAGTTTCATATCAATTGCTCTATTAGTTTTTGAGATACAGCACGCACAGACAGACAGACATACACACACAGACACAATTTTTTTTCCAGAAATTGTTGAAATGGCATCTAGGGACCCCAAAACGGATATTTCCGTAAAAAAAATTTTTGAAAAAAAAAATCACGATCACAATACTTTCTCGTACTTCGTATCGGAGAAAGTAAAAATGGTGATGTGGTCATCATGTTACTTTCTCCGGCTTGATGCTATCATTTATATTTACGCTTTCATGGTTTATTTTTTATTTATCCATTTTCGAGAATTTTTAATTAAATAGTATTTTACATGCAACGTGCATTTGGAGCCAAATAAATTCTGTTTCATCATGTGAGCGCGACGACGACTATACTTGTCGTGTGTTCCGCGCCGTACATGATGAGTAAAATTAGTTCATTATGGAATAAGCATTTTTGCTCATGTACTATCGAGTAGCGGCGGCTTGTGGATTTCCGTCGGGAGAGCAAAGACAAAGATGTCGCTCGTTCTGCACTGCTTACTCTTATAGAGGAAGCAAATATTTCGTTGGTGTTTCGGTCAAATTTTCTTCCGTTACCCCGACGCCGAACACCCACGAGCCGCCACTGCTATCGAGTACATAAATGAAATAATTAGGTAGGCCTCTGTCTGATTTGATTACCGTAAAAAATACTGTGGGATATGTCGAGCATTTTCCAGAATGTTAAAAATACAATATTTCTGGATGGATTTGAGAAGTTTGAAGCTAATTCTGACAATCACTATTTTTCCGAATTTTTTAAATCACAAAACGCAAATCAAATTTTTCTAAAAATCAAGTTTTGAGTGCTGACATTTTGTTTCCAGTGGGGGTACGTCGATCATTTTCCAGTATGTCAAAAATACAATATTTCTGGATGTATTTGGGAAATTTGAAGCTAATTCCGGCAGTAACTATTTTTTTTTTGAATTGTTTAAATCACAAGATGCACATTCTGTTTTTTCTAAAAATAAAATTTCAATGGAATATTTCTAGATGGATTTGAGAAGTTTGAGGCTAATTCTGGCAATCACTATTTTTTTAGAATTTTTTTAATCACAAAATGCAAATTATATTTTTCTAAAAATCAAGTTTCGACTGCTGACATTTTGTTTCCAGTCGGGATAAATCGATTATTTTTCAGTATGGTAAAAATACTATATTTCTGGATGGATTTGGGAAATTTTGAACCTAATTATGGCAGTCACTATTTTTCTGGAATTTTTTAAATCACAAGATGCAAATTCTGTTTTTTTTCTAAAAATCAAGTTTCGATGACTGATATTTTGTCATTTTCCAGTTTGTCAAAAATACAATAGTTCTAATGGATTTGAGATGTTTGAAGCTAATTCTGGCAATCACTATTTTTTTTTTTTTTAATATTTTAAATCGCAAAATGTAAATTATATTTTTCTAAAAATCAAGTTTCGACTGTTGACATTTTGTTTCCAGTCGGGGTAAGTCGATTATTTTCCAGTATGTTAAAAATACTATATTTCTGGATGGATTTGAGAAGTTTTGAACCTAATTAGGGCAGTCACTATTTTTTTGGAATTTTTTAAATTACAAGATGCAAATTCTGTTTTTTTTTTCTCTAAAAATCAAGTTTTTATGGCTGATATTTTGTCATTTTCCAGTTTGTCAAAAATTCAATCGTTCTAATGGATTTGTGAAGTTTGAAGCTAATTCTGGCAATCATCAATTTTTTCTAAATATTTTAAATCGCAAAATACAAGTTATATTTTTCTAAAAATCAAGTTTCGACTGCTGACATTTTGTTTCCAGTCGGGATAAATCGATTAATTTTCAGTCTAGTAAAAATACTATATTTCTGGATGGATTTGGGAAGTTTTGAACCTAATTATGGCAGTCACTATTTTTCTGGAATTTTTTAAATCACAAGATGCAAATTCTGTTTTTTTTCTAAAAATCAAGTTTCGATGGCTGATATTTTATCATTTTCGAGTTTGTCAAAAATACAATATTTCTAATGGATTTGAGAAGTTTGAACCTAATTCTGGCAATCACTAATTTTTTTAGAATTTTTTAAATCGCAAAATGCAAATTATATTTTTCTAAAAATCAAGTTACGACTGCTGACATTTTATTTCCAGTCGGGGTAAGTCGATTATTTTCCAGTATGTTAAAAATACTATAGTTCTGGATCGATTTGAGAAGTTTTGAACCTAATTAGGGCAGTCACTATTTTTTTGGAATTTTTTAAATCACAAGATGCAAATTCTGTTTTTTTTTCTAAAAATCAAGTTTAGATGGCTGATATTTTGTCATTTTCCAGTTTGTCAAAAATACAATATTTCTGGATGGATTTGAGAAGTTTGAAGCTAATTCTGGCAATCACTAATTTTTTTAGAATTTTTAAAAATCGCAAAATGCAAATTATATTTTTCTAAGAATCAAGTTTCGACTGCTGACATTTTGTTTCCAGTCGGGGTAAATCGATTATTTTCCAGTATGTTAAAAATATATTTGAGAAGTTTTCAATCTAATTAGGGCAGTCACTATTTTTTTTTTGAATTTTTTAAATTACAAGATGCAAATTCTGTTTTTTTTTTCTAAAAATCAAGTTTCGATGGCTGATATTTTGTCATTTTCCAGTTTGTCAAAAATACAATACTTCTGATGGATTTGAGAACTTTGAAGCTAATTCTGGCAATCACTATTTTTTTTTTATTTTTTAAATCGCAAAATGCAAATTATATTTTTCTAAAAATCAAGTTTCGACTGCTAACATTTTGTTTCCAGTCGGGCTAAATCGATTATTTTCCAGTATGTTAAAAATACTATATTTCTGGATGGATTTGAGAAGTTTTGAATCTAATTAGGGCAGTCACTATTTTTCTGGAATTTTTTAAATCACAAGATGCAAATTCTGTTTTTTTTTTTCTAAAAATCAAGTTTCGATGGCTGATATTTTGTCATTTTCTAGTTTGTCAAAAATACAATATTTCTAATGGATTTGAGAAGTTTGAAGCTAATTCTGGCAATCACTATTTTTTTTTGAACTTTTTAAATCGCAAAATGCAAATTATATTTTTCTAAAAAAAAAGTTTCGCGTGCTGATATTTTGTTTCCAGTCGGGGTATGTTGATTATTTTCCAGTATGTTAAAAATACTATATTTCTGGATGAATTTGAGAAGTTTAAAGCTAATTCGGATAGTAACTATTTTTTAACACAAGATGCAAATTCTGTTTTCCATGGCTGACATTTTGTTTCTAGCGGAGGTATGTCGATCATTTTCCAGGTTGTCAAAAATACAATATTTCTGGATGGATTTGAGAAGTTTGAAGCTAATTCTGGCAGTCCTTATTTTTTAGATTTTTTTTAAATCACAAGATGCAAATTTCGTTTTTCTAAAAGTCAAGTTTCGAGTGTTCACATTTTGTTTCCAGTAGGGGTACGTCGATCATTTTTCAGTATGTTAAAAATACAATATTTCTGGATGCATTTGGAATATTTGAAGCTAATTCTGGCAGTCACTATTTTTTTGGAATTTTTTCAATCACAATATGCAAATTTCGTTTTTCTGAAAATCAAGTTTTAAGTGCTGACATTTTGTTTCCAGAGCGGGTATGTCGATCATTTTCCAGTATGATGAAAATGCAATATTTCTGGATGGATTTGAGAAGTTTTGAAGCTAATTATGGCAGTCACTATTTTTTAGAATTCTTCAAATGACAAGATGCAAATTCTGTTTTTATAAAAATCAAGTTTCGAGTGCTGACATTTTCTTCTTCATGTCAATCATTTTCCAGTATATAAAAAATACAATATATCTGGATGGATTTGATTAGCTACTTTAGGCAGTCACTCTTTGTTGCAATAGCTTCCAGCTGTAGTGCGTCGATTTTGAAAATTCATAAATACGAATGAGAAAGTTTAATCGACATATACACTTAAAAAACAATTAGCTTTAAGGGTGTAGGGAAGAAAACGTATTTTTTGTTTTCCATGTGTTTTGGTTGGGGTGAGGTTACGTGGACGAAGAACGGTATTACAGATTTACTACCCACCTGGGACAAAATTAAAATACACGACAAATCGTACAAATAAATAATATGTTCATTATTTCTTCAAAATTGAGACGGGGAGATATATTTTTTATATGCTAAGTGGCTCTGCCAATAAAATGTTTCACGAGCCGCCACTGTTTAAAACGTCAAAATTGTGAAAGATGGAAAAATTATACTGCAAAAGCCGAGTTTACTCAAAAACTAAAAAGATTTTGAAAAAAACGTATTCTTTATAAGCATTCTCTACAATTATTATTAACATACATTTGCTGTAACTATTATCGTTTCATAATTATAAACCGAAAATGAAAAAAATAATTTTTTCTCGAATAACATGATTTTATGAAAAATATTTTCAATATTTTCTTTCCTTTATTTCTTTATTGTCTTCAATATTTGTTTAAACGTTTTTGTGATTTTTTCATTTTTAAGAAAATATTGGAAGAAAAAAACAAAAAAAACAGTTGAGGTAAACATCCACTTCCGCTGTACGAAATTTTACCAAAAGCTTTTCAGCTCTTCGGATTATCAAATAAGACTTATGTTCAAAGTTTCGTATCGATTGCTCAATTAGTTTTTGAGATACAGCGCGCACAGACACACACACACACACAATTTTTTTTCAGAAATTGTTGAAATGGCAACTAGGGACCTAAAATCGGATATTTCCGTAAAAAACAAAATTGAATTTTTTCACGATCACAATACTTTCTCGTATTTCGTAACGGAGAAAGTAAATAGATCAAACTATAATTAACCAATAATTCCAATGTTGACTGATAAATTATAATTAAAGATTGTAAGTCCAGAACACATAATTATTTTTTAAACTAAATACCAAGTGTAGAGTCCAATTTTACGGTTTGATCAGAGTAATTCTACTGTTTTCTAATTTTAAATTATTTGCCATTAAGGTCGATATAATTGTAATCAATACGTTTATTTTTAGACAAAAATGTAACAATATATGATTTAAATAAATAATTTTGTGTTTGGTGATATTTTATATTGAATATGAATTTATGTAATATAAAAAAAATGGTATGTTTATTTCTCTGTAGACGTATACTTCGTCGACATCCTGTGTAGTATGAATAATGTTGGGAAAACCAGGCTTGAAGTAAATAATTTAATGTCTGGAAAATGTGCGAATTAGCGTTAAAAAGAGCAAAGCAGGAATTAAAAAGTTAAAAGTATTACCGTGTAAAGTGTTTAATTGAAAGGGGTGTCGCGTGTGTGCGTCGTTAGTTGTGTAGGTGAGGGGAGAGTGGAGTTAGTTGGATCGTTTCCATGCGGTTCGAGTCGTCGTGGAGTTGTTGGTCTTATTTGGTGCAACAAAAGCGGCGTAGCCGAGGCGGCAGGGCAGGAATTGTGTCAAAGTTTCGCAGCAAGTAGTGCGTAGGTCAGCAGCCTGGAAGTGCAGCAGCGCGAGGGTGGCAGAGAAGTCTGAGGAAAGGAAAGGAGAAGAAGAGAGGGTTGGCGAGGGGTCGCGGGGGGTCGGAGTGGAGGAGGAAGTCGGGTTTTTTTGTGATAATGTGTGATATTGATTCGGGTGCAACGGGCCGGCGCGATGCACGTGCATGTACTGGCTGCGACTGGTGCCGTGGGTGGAGGGTCGCGCGGGGGTGCGCGGGGGCGCATTGGGGGGAAGTCGCGGTGCAACGAGGAGGAGAGGGCCAGCGCCAGACGAACACACCGACACCACCACCGACGACGGCTCAGCGGCTCAGCTCAGCAGCAGCAGCCCGGCAACATCGCGCGTCGCCCTCATCTCACGCTCGCGGGACAAGATTGAGTCGAGTTTTGAGTTGGAGGAGACCGAGTCTAGAGAGTTGATGAGTGCGAGTGCGAGTGAGTCTCCTCTCGGAACATGAGGTCGGTAATAGGCTGTTATAGTCGTCGTCGTTGGGCCTGGAGCGGGAACCAGTGAGATAGATCCCCGCCACACGCTACGGTGCCTACCTTCATCCAACACACACACACACACAGCCACAACCACAAAAACTTTAGCGAAATTGTATGCAACCGATCGGCGAACGCCGCGTCCTAAATGGAGGCTGCATCCGCGAGTGCACCTCATCACCAGCGACCATTCCGACCGTTCTCGTTCCTTGTGCAGTTGTTTGCAGTGCCAGTGCCATGTGGTGCGTGAAGTGACGCGTCGCGGACACCCCCTGTTCTCTTTCTGCCGCCCCCGCTACTCACCGACTCAACTAATGTCTAGTGTTGTTACATTGACTCTCTCTTCGTCACCCAAGGACGCCATCCACCGCTGAAGAAGACGTCCACCGTCGACGCCGCCACCGCCACCGCCGCCGCCATGGCCCTCAACTTCTCGGCCTCTTTCGCGGCATGTCTCGCCGCCGGACTCAAAGTGCCCCGCCAGATCATGTACTGCATCTCCCAAGGTAGGGAACAAACAAACAAAACAAAAAAAAAACAAATCAATCAGCGGCGACTTGACCCGACCTAACCTTTTCCCGAAAACGTCGGCGACGGATACGCACGCCTACTACGATTTTCGGCGACGCTCGCACGCACGCCAACGCGCGCGAAACGCGTACACGCGCCCGAATTTTAGGACGCACGCACGCTCCCGCTACTAATAAGAAATGCCATAAGAAAATCGCTAGTTTCCATCATGTCCTTTGGCGGCACAGCTATTATTTTACTCGGCACTTTTTATTAATAGTGAAATTTTTTATCGTTTTTTATTTGTTTATGCTCGGTATATCAGATTTACGTTTTGTTTTTGTTATCAAATAAAATACATCTAAAACCACTGACTATCCTAATATTATCGTGAAACCGCCCTATGATTTGGGGGTGTAGGTAGAGTGGATAACTATATTTCATTCCGAAAATTGGAAAAATAGATTGCGATTAAGTGGAAATCCATATTTACACACACAATGTTGTTACGATTATTTGTAACAGAAACATAGTAAGTAATATTGAAGACCTGTCCGTGGTACATTATAATAAAGCACTTTTAACTTTGTTATACCACTATGGTTAAATGTAGTCATATAACAAAGTTAAAACAGTTCTAGTCCAAATTATAGTAAGTGTTTTATTCACTGCGCAAAGTAAAGATGAATAAGCCAACAATTTTATTACCGAAATATTTTTTTCCTTCTGTAAACCATTAAAAAAATGCATTTCACGTACTTTCGGAAATCGCAAAATAATTTAATTGTAAACTGAATTGCTGAAGTGATTTTTTCCAACCGATTATAGAACACGTGGTCCTGTAATTTTTATGTGGATTGTAAAACTGGACATTTTATTCGCTGCTCGGGATCAAATCAAATCAAATCAAATATTTATTCGTGTTAGTAGATAATACATCTTTACACAAGTCAACTAATTTAAATACACATGCATAATAAAGATACAAAAAAGTACATAAATTATTTAAAAGTTAGTTATTATTTATATATAATTAAACGCTATGCAATAACAAATTAAAAATACGCATTGTAAATTGAAAGAATCTTGATCTTGATTTATTTAACACCCAATGTTTATCGAGTTTTAATTGATAATGGAAATACTTATTGCAGACGCATTAAATAAATTTAATAAACACGAAATTTCGCCTGAATATATCAATATTCAATCGTTGGTCAATCTGCAAAGATTAAACCTTGGAGACAAGACAAATAACTTAAACAGCTATTTCCCCGATTGATGCCATCGCAAAAACTAAATTACAAAAACGAAATTTGCAAGTTATAAATATAACATTGGTTTAAGATGTTTTTTTCCACATACAAGAGACTAACTTGAAGAAAATAAACAAAATTAAATTTGAAACTGCTAATGTTATAATTGTTAAAACGAGTAAACATGAATTATTGTTTACGGACCGGTTTCTATCTACGCTGGCCTCATCAGCATTACAATAAATAAACCAATCTAGTAAACCATTTTACACATTAAACTTGTCTTGATTTTTCAAAATTTCAGATATAACAAATTTAATAATAACTAAATGCAAAAGAATGCTCATACTCTCTTCCTCCTCTTATAAATGTTCAATTTTGTGCCATAGCTTCATGCTGCTTCTTTGGACATGGCTTACTTCTAAGTACTCAATAAATCATGCGGAATGAGCCAAAGTTATCGAAGCCCCCTATAAAACCCAAATCTCTCTGACAATAATTCATGCGATTTCAGTCATCGCAGATTTATATTCACTTAACTCCCATGTACCCAACTGGCTATCAGCCAAGCGGTCATTCGAATCCTAAGATTTTGTGATTGTAATAGTGTTCGTTAAGTTAGGCTAATGATAATTTGATAGAAACACAAGTGAAATCGATACTGTGTATCAAATATTGTCAAATAGTATCGGATTTAATTTTTACACATAACTTAAAACGAAATATATTCGTAAATTTACACAGTGGGCCAAAAAATGGTACAAATTGGAAATATTCATATTTTCAATAATAATTAACGCATTAAATATTACATTGAAGAACAAAAATTTTACACTTGTAGTTTACAAAAATTATTAATTACATTTTTGCAAAGTTTTTTTTTATGGAAGATATTTCACATTAACAAGGCTCTGCAAAGGTGGGAGTTTATAATCAAATTCCGATTTTTTCTTAACCACATATTTTCGATAATTGCAACCCTTCCTTACAAAAAATATTAATTACATTTTTGCAAAGTTTTTTTATCGAAGATATTTCACATTAACGAAGGCTTCGCAAAGGATGCACCGTCGCATCGCATTTGTAGGTATCAACATTAGTGGGCCCTAATTTGTTTTGGTTTTCTAACGAATCTTAGACATTCACTGTTACTGTCACTCCTATTAGTCATTTTAGTTTTTGGGACAAACATATCCTAAAAGGACAAAAGTTCATGCATTAATTCAAGTCAAGAACGTGCTCTGGACACAAATTTAAGTATTATTTTTAGAGAAAAAGTACATCTTATCTATAAAAATTGGGCTTTTTACTGTGGTATTAATTATTTAGAAATATTAATAACTTACGGAGTTATGACAGTACAAAAATACTGGTACCGTTTTTTTGGCCCACTGTGTATATAGAAGTATACTTACCCAGTGGCGGCTCGTGGAAAATTTTGATGGTAGAGCCACTTAGCATATAATATTCTTTTTGAGAAAAAACAACTATTATTGTTGCAAAATTATTCAGTAAATTTAATAGAGAGAAAAGTAGACTTCATATACAGTAAGTTTTTTTTTTGTATCGTGGGCCATAGGGCTTTACATGCTAAAAATTATACCTTGTGTTAATGTATATTTTATCATATAATTTTAAAACAAATTTTAGTTAGTAATAAATCAATTACTTTTCCACACGATGCGCTTAATTAGATTAACTTAAATATGTTTTATTCCATTAAAAAAATGAAATTGATTCACTGATCAATCTGACATTTCAGAAATTCAAGGCACTTTGATTATTTTTGCTCCGTTATTTATTTTAAATAATTTCAATAAAGCATGTTTAAATTATTTTGACTAAGCGTATCATGTAGAAAATAATTGAATTATCACTAACTGAAATTTCCTTCAAAATTTTATTTTAAAATATACATTAAAACAAGGTATAGTTTTTAGCATGTAAAATCCTATGGCCCACGATAAAAATTTTTTTAAAGCAGTTCGTAATTCTACAAAATTAAGTCTTACAACGGCTAACAAACAAATAACTTATTGTATCTATTCGATGGAATTTTCTGCAAGAATTTGACATTGGTCACTAGTTATCTTCTGTAAACCAAAAAACAATTGAACAACGAATTCAATTCTTTGGTCCTGATCATAAGTTCAAAAGTTAAAAAAAAATTAACAATTTTATTTTTTTAACCTACGTCTATTATATAAGAACAATACATTGCTAACACTTTTCGTTTAAAAGTTATATAAAATATTTTTTGATCTGTCCAATGAGCACAACATTTTGTTAAAAAAAATTCAAAATCTCTCCTCGCGTTCATCAATGGAAGTATAAATGACATGTTTTGGGTCTTATCTGCGTCTATTTGATGAAATAATTTGCCAAATTAGGACATCCATTCAAGAGTTATCCTTAAACAACAAAAAAGCAATTAAAGACGAATTAATTTGTTGATCCTATTTACATTTATCCGATGAGTACTTTGTTGACTCGAAAAAATATAAAAACAATTGCCATCCACTTGAAACTTCGCAAAATCACTCAATATTAATTCAAGAGTGATTTGGTAGAAAATTCCAATACATTCCGTCGATTGCTTTGGCAACTTTTCATATAAATTTATGAAAAATATTAATCTTTTTTTTGACGCGAAAAAAATATAAAAACAATTGCCATCCACTTTAAACTTCGCAAAATCACTCAATATTAATTCAAGAGTGATTTGGTAGAAAATTCCAATACATTCCGTCGATTACTTTGGCGATTTTTCATGTGAATTTATGAAAAATTTTAATAATTTTTTTTGACGCGAAAAAAATATAAAAAGAATTGCCATCCACTTGAAACTTCTCAAAATCACTCAATATTAATTCAAGAGTAATTTGGTAGAAAATTCCAATACATTCCGTCGATTGCTTTGGCGATTTTTCATGTGAATTTATGAAAAATTTTAATCATTTTTTTTGACGCAAAAAAAATATAAAAAACAATTTCCATCAACTTGAAACTTTGAAAATGACTCAATATTAATTCAAGAGTGATTTGGTAGAAAATTCCAATATATTCCGTCGATTGCTTTGACAATTTTTCATGTAAATTTATGAAAAATATTAATCTTTTTTTTTTGACGCGAAAAAATATAAAAACAATTGCCATCCACTTGAAACTTTGCAAAATTACTTAATATTAATTCAAGAGTGATTTGGTAGAAAATTCCAATACATTCCGTCGATTGCTTTGGCGATTTTTCATGTGAATTTATGAAAAATATTAACCTTTTTTTTGACGCGAAAAAAAATATAAATACAATTGCCATCCACTTGAAACTTCCCAAAATCACTCAATATTAATTTAAGAGTGATTTGGTAGAAAATTCCAATACATTCCGTCGATTACTTTGGCAATTTTTCATGTGAATTTATGAAAAATTTTAATCATTTTTTGTTGACACGAAAAAAATATAAAAACAGCTGTAAAATACTTGAAACTTTCTAAATTTACTTAAAATACAATAATCTTTTAGAATCTCAAAAAAACTCCACCACTGGTTTTCAAGATAACCGACCGAGAACAGCCCTTAAGTTTCACTTCTTCGGAGTGAAAAAAACATTATAAAAACAACTGTAACACACTTGAAATTTTCCAAATTTACTCAAAATACACTAATATTAACAATCCTCAAAACAAAAACGTAAAAAACCCCATCACTGGTTTTCAAGATTTTAAGTTTCACTTGAAACTTTTCAAATTTACTCAAAATACATTAATCTTAATAATCCTTTAAAAAAACCATAATATCACAAGTTTTCAAGATAAGCGACCGAGAACAGCCCTTGCGATTTTTTAAGTTTCACTTTTTCGGAGTGAAAAAAAAGATAACAACACAAAACACAATTCTGGAAGAATTTTTCAAATCTGCTAATTTGTTCAAGAGATATATTCTCAAATAAATGCATTGCCATTTTTCTTGTCTCATGAAACTTTCGTAGGCATCGTTTTAACATTAAAAATGACAAATCAGTGTTTTTAGAATTAATACAAAAAAATCTTGTTTCGTTTGAAATTAGAGGTAGTGCCATAGCTCCTTGGCTCTACATAACGAGCTGCCCCTTTACCTACCTCTTCGTCTGTCAATTTTATGAATTTTGTCCTTCAACAGTTTTAGAGTAAGTATATTTTACTAATATAGAGTTTGACATGTATGTTCCATTTCAGATTAGGATCTAAATTTACTCCTAAGAATTTTGTTGAATTAAAAAATAAATCACATCGGGTTTCTTTTTTACTTTCTCCGTTACGAAGTACGAGAAAGTATTATGATCATGATTTTTTTCAAAATTTTTTTTTACGGGAACATCCGTTTTGGGGTCCCTAGATGCCATTTCAACAATTTCTGAAAAAAAAAATTGTGTCTGTGTGTGTGTGTCTGTCTGTGCGCGCTGTATCTCAAAAACTTATAGAGCAATTGATATGAAACTTTGAACATAAGTCTTATTTGAGAATCCGAAGAACTGAAAAGCTTTTGGTAATATTTCGTACACCGGAAGTGGGTGTTTACCTTAACTGTTTTTTGTTTTTTTCCAATATTTTTGTAAATATGAAAAATATCAAAAAAACCATTTAAATAAATATTGAGGACAACAAAGAAATTAACATCTTTGGTTTGAAAATTTTTTCATAAAATCATTGTTATTCGAGAAAAAAAATTATTTATTTTTTATCATTTTTGGTTTATAAAATTTATGTTAATGATAATTGTAGAGAATATAAAAATGAACAACTTATAAAGAATAAGTTTTTACCGAAATCTCTTTAGTTTTTGAGTAAACTCAGCTTTTAAATTTGCAGTATAATTTTTCCATCTTTCATAATTTTGACGTTTTAAACGTCAGATTCGTCCGAGTTTACAAACATTCAATGTACATTTAAAATATGATTGAAATTGAATATAAACCACGAAAGCGTCAATATAAATGATACAATCAAGTCGGAGAAAGTAACATGATGGCACATCACCATTTTTTAAACATCATTTCCACAAACTTTGAATTGTTTACAAATAACTTCTTGCTAACACAGCAGCAGTTTTTCGTATAATTCTGAAGAATTAATGCGCCTTCCAATCTATCCGAGGCGATAATGATAGTACTCATCCACAAATAAAATACTTTGGGAAATCGTCAACATAAATTAAGAATAATATGGGTCCTAAAATTAAACCTTACGGAAGGTAGTTGAATCGAAATTTTCCGTAAAGTGAAAAATCGCTGTTTCAAAGCATTTGATTGTCTTGTGAAGAAAGTTTGAATAGCTTCGGTTGTTGATTAGTTCTTACAGGAACGACATTTACAAGGGGGCGTAAAAACTCCATCATTTTTCATTATAATTTCAATTGAAAAGGAGGGTTGCGACCGTTACTACGTGGTAATCCATAATTCAACCAAATGTTTCAATTTAGTTCAATTTCACTTACTTTTGGCACAGACATTTTCCTAAAATGTTCGAAATGGTTTTAATATAGACATGAAGATGTAAGTTTTGAATTCGAAATAAATGATGGTTTTTGACTTATCTCTAGGGTGGTATACAGGGTGTAGTTGAACAAAACGGAACATAGGATTTTTAATGTTAATTTCTTTGTATTGAAATATTATCTTCCCAGATCATTTGAAACATTTTTGTAGTGTAAAAATGTCTGCATGCAGTCATGCTATTATGTATTTTTTGCATTTACAAAAACCCGAAAAATAATAAAATAAAAATGATAATTTTCACGAAATTACTGGTTGCCATTAAATTAAACAAAAATAGTGCTCAGTTGAACTCTTTGGTTTTTATGTATGAAAATATAAATAATAGCATGAATCCATGCAGAACATTTGACGGCAAACATATCCCGCACTTCACGAAAACTACCACCACTTCACAATTTGCACTTTTTCTTGAATACAATACATTTTTAATGAAAAAACTTGTAAACAGTTATTCAATTAATTTGACAGAAACCAGCAGATCAACAGCGCATCTTTTTTTACTTTCTCCGTTACGAAGTACGAGAAAGTATTGTGATCGTGATTTTTTTTTCAAAAATTTTTTTTACGGAAATATCCGTTTTGGGGTCCCTAGATACCATTTCAACAATTTCTGGAAAAAAAAAATTTGTGTCTGTGTGTGTGTGTGTCTGTGTGTGTGTGTGTGTGTGTGTGTCTGTGCGCGCTGTATCTCAAAAACTAATAGACCAATTGATATGAAACTTTGAACATACGTCTTATTTGATAATCCGGAGAACTGAAAAGCTTTTGGTAAAATTTCGTACACTGGAAGTGGGTGTTTACCTTAACTGTTTTTTGTTTTTTGCCAATATTTTCTTAAATATGAAAAATATCACAAAAACATTTAAACAAACATTGAATACAATAATGAAATGAACATCTTTTGCTTGAAAATATTTTTCATAAAATCATTGCTATTCGAGAAAAAAATTATTATTATTTTTTAAATTTTTGGTTTATAATTATGAAACGATAATAGTTACAACAAATTTATTTGAATAATAATTGTAGAAAATGCCAAAATGAACAACTTCTAAAGAATAAGTTTTTTTCGAAATCCCTTTAGTTTTTGAGTAAACTGAGTTTTTGAATTTGAAGTATAACTTTTTCATCTTTCATAATTTTGACGTTTTAAACGTCAGTTTCATCCGAGTTTACGCAACGCTCGATGTACATTTAAAATATGATTTCAATTGAAAATAAACCATAAAAACGTAAATATAAATGATACGATCAAGTCGGAGAAAGTAACATGATGGCCACATCACCATTTTTTATTTTTTTATTTCATGGCAACCATTATCTTCGTGAAAATTATCGTTTTTAATTTATTATTTTTTCGGGTTTTTGTAAATGCAAAAAATAAATAATAGCATGACTGTATGCAGAAATTTTTACTCTACAAAAAATGTATGTACATGTTTCCTCTAAAATGATCAAAGAAGGTAATATAAAGAAATTAACATTGAAAATCCTATGTTCCGTTTTGTTCATCTATATCCTGTATAACGTTAATGCAGTAATTTTGTAAATCTACTAATTAATAATAGAGTTTTCTCCATAAACGATAATAAACACTTAAACATCGAGTTTTTGTGAGCCCATCTTTATTTATCCAACCAGTAGAAGACATTTAAGAATTTTTTTAAATCTAGATTTGCTTTCATAAAAACGCCGTAAACAATTGAAAGTTAAATTTCCGTTCTCACTTTATCCATATATATTATTTAGATTAATTTATGCACAATTGTATTAATTAATATTGTAAATGGTGTATGCGTGTGAATAAATAAATAAATATATTCGATAACTACAGTCCATTGATGGAAGAAAAGTCACCATCAAAAAACGTAAAAAACAATTGAATATCGAATTTAGAATTTTCATCACATCTACTAAACTGCTTTCCCAAATTAATTTTTGGAAATAAAAGAAAATATTTTTTGCGAATTTCTTGATCTAATACCATATTCATACTCAAGAAAAATATTCGATTATTTCCCGAATTACGGAGTATTAATATAATTAAATAAATAACGGAGAATCTTCGTTTATTATTTATTTAATTAAATAAAAAATGTCTCCCTATTTTTCCAGAAAAAAACATGACTCAATATTGAGTCCTTGGGAAAATGGTACAAAAAAAATCCAAACACAGATTACGGGGACCTGATAAAATATATGACGCCATATGGCATCTGCGGGAAAGAATTTTCAAAATGTGTTCATCCGTTCAAAAGTTATTCTCAAAAAACCGGAAAACAGTTGAATGCCGAATTTAAATTATTCATCTTACCTGTAAATATTCTATTATTCAAAACCATTAACGCAAACATTTTTAAAATCTGGTCATCTGTTCAAGAGCTATCCTCTAAAAAAACTAAAAACAATTTAAAGTCGAGTTGTTTTTTCTGTTTCTAACAGTAGAATAAAATGCCATAAATGTACGCGTGTGAAGTTAGCAATAGATCCAGCAATAGATTTTAAAAATTCATATCTCGGAGAAAAGAAAGCAATTCGAAAAAAAAATAACCATACCATTAGGGAAGGTGTAAATTAATAACACAAAAAGTGTCAACCCTTAATTTTAACCCTTTATATTTTGTCACCTCTTTCAAAAAAGTTTTTGTGTTTTTTTAAGTTTGCAATCTGCCATAAATAAATAAAAATGCTGATTCTTATCACTAATACTAGTTCTTTAATAATCAAGAGCCAAAAAAACGTTACGGGCGCTCCTTCAACAAAAAAAAAAAATTCTCCGCAAGTCGCAGAAATCCACATTGTGAAAATTATTTTTTTCTGGGTTGAAGGAGTGCCCGTAACGTTTTTTTTTGACTTTTGTTTATGAAAGTACCTTTATTAGTGATAAGAATAAGAATTTTTATTTAGTTATGGCTGATTGCAAACTTTTTCAAAAATGGAGATTAATATCGCCAAATGTGGATTTCTGCGACTTACGGAGAAATTATTTTTTTCTGGGTTGAAGAAGTGCCCGTAACGTTTTCTTTACTTTTGTTTATGAAAGCACCTTTATTAGTGATAAGAATAAGAATTTTTATTTAGTTATGGCTGATTGCAAACTTTTTCAAAACTGGAGATAAATATCGCGAAATGTGGATTAAAATATTAGGATTATCACTTGTATTAGTGATAAGAATAAGCATTTTTATTAATTTATGGCAGATTGCAAACTTAAAAAAGAAAGGGGTGAAAAAATATAAAGGGTTAAAATTAAGGGTTGATTCTTTTTGTGTTATTAATTTAGACCTATCCTAATGGTATGGTTAACTTTTTTTCGAATTGCTTTTCTTTCCTCTGAGATATGAATTTTTCAAATCTATCGCTGGATCTATTGCTAATACCCGTCATAAATGTTTCTAATCTAGCCATTCCTTAAAATTGCTGCAAAACTGTTAAAGATCAAATTTCCGATTTCATCTTAGCCGCATATTTTCGATAATTGCAAAAAAATTGTTGGAAGGATTTTAAATATCTGATCAATCGTTTAGAACTTCAAAAAACCTTTAAACAATTGAGTTTTTGCATCATATTTATATTTATTTGCCAAGCAAAACTGATTATCATCCTCAAAAAATCGGAAAACTCTTTAATGTCGAATTTCATTTCACATTCGAGTATTCAAAACCACTAGCGGGTAAATTTTGAAAATATGATCATCCGTTCAAGCCAAAAAGACTGAAAATAATTAAACATCAAATTGTTTTTCAAAGCCATCTGTATGTATACAACGAATAGAAGACGGTGTGGTAACGGTTTCTAAAATCTGACCATTCTTTAAATAGTTACCGTAATAATTTTGCAAAACAATCTAAAATCGAATGTTCAACTTATCAAAAATATGTATTGTTATATGTTGCAAGAATTTTTAAAATCTGGTCACAATGAAAAACTGGAAACAATTAAAAATCAAATTTTGTTTTTTCATCGTATCTGCACCTGTTTGATAAATAGCATTGTTTGCTCGAAATATTGTAAAAATTTGGTCATCCAGTCGACAGCTCTCCTGCTAAATCCGGAAAACAATTGAAAGTTAAATTTTGTTTTATTATATTATCTACAACGTGTCCACGTAAGTATGCAACATATGGGAAACTTTTTTATTATTAATTTCTCAGAAAATTTTATTATTTATAAAAGTTGATGCTTGATCTTAAACATACAAAAAAGACAAAAAAAATGACATTCGACGCTATACAGTGTGGGGCACCGCATACGACACGGTCGTTTTATGGAAAACCATGCAACTTCGTGTTATTCTTTCCAAATGAATAGATGAGGGATCGTTGTATGCACAATTTAAAATTATTACCAGTTATATAGGGTGTCCCATTAAAAAGATACACATCAAAGTTATGTTTCTTTTAAATGGAACACCCTGTATTTTTTGTCATTTTTGAATTCTAGGGAACAAATAAAGGTGAGTTACTTCAATATTCCCTATACCTATCGTTTACCGTTTTCGAAATATTTAAAGATTTGTTGGAATGAAGGGTACAGGTGAAATTTTATATTTGCCCCAGTGATTGACTTTAAACTATTAGAATCATTTCTATTGTTTGGTTGAAGGTTCGAACTACAGCGCCAACTATGCTTTAGTATAAATAATTATTTTTTATTTATTTATTAGTTTTTTTTTCTTGAAAAATATACATTTTAAATAAACTGTTTTCAAAATTAAAATACGAAATTTTAATCTCGAGTTATTTGGTTACAAGAACGTTGTATGTTTAGAAACGAACAATCCACGCTTTAATTTCCATCATTAATAATATTAGTAAAGATATTTTTAATTTAAAGCATGGATCAAGTTACTTACAATTATGACATTAAACAATAAACCAAAACTCCATAACAGCAGCCAGTCATTAATTTGTTATCTTAAATAAACACAATTAACACAGCGTCGATAATTGTTGCTCTCCATTTATCCAATTGTTTAGTTATTGAATATTACAGATTATAATGTTGGGATGTTGTTGCAATTATTTCGGCTTACATATACATTATTGACTTATTTTTAAATTAATCCTGAAGCTATTAACATATTAATAACTAATTCTGTTTACAATGGAGACTTCTACTTCGTTAAACATTTTATACAATAAATAAAACACTGTTATAACTTTGAAAACAAATTATTTTCGTGATAGTTTCGGCAAATTTAACTTTGCATTATCGAATCATTTTTTTTTTATTGAAACCACATATTTTTTATATTGATATTTATAAAAATAACTTTTTGTATGCATTAATTAATCAATATGTTAATTGTTTTAATATTTACGTATTGGTGATTCATATCATAAAATAGATATTAATTTTACCAAATAAAAATTCAGAATTTAAAACGAGTTTTTTATTTGGTAGAATTTATATCTAAATACATTACTATCCTTAATAACAGCGGCGGTTCGTGGAACATGTTGATGGTAGAGCCACTTTTACAATTGGATCGGATGATACTGACGTTTGAAATATCAAAATTATGAAAGATGGAAATGACAAATTATACAAATTAAATACCGACAAAAAAACATAAATTTGCACATAAAAAACAATCACTCACGTATAGACCAATAAAAAATACGCTCTTAATTAAAGTAAAAAACTAAAATATACGCCCAAAAGATCGAAAATTTAGACAAATATCGAAAATTCGCGGGTAAAAAAATGCAGAAAATTTCAACAAATTTTTTTTTAAAGATTAAAAAAATTGGAACGAAGAAATGAAACAGGCCATAGATCTAAAATATAGGCTAAAAAAATAAAAAATGCTGGTCTAAAAATAAAAAATTCAAACCAAAAAATTTGAAAAATCAAGGAAAACGAAAATCATTCGCCATTTTCAGCCCCCAAAATAACTCTTTAGCTCAAAATAAGTTGCCGACCAGAAACTCGAAAACCTCAGTTCCTGCAAGTCCCACAACAACATTTTATGGACAAATCGTGTTCAAAATGGTCTCCGTCTTGAAAAAAATAAACAATAATTTTTTGGAAAAAATTAAATTTAATCGATTTTCGTCAAAAATTAACCAAAATGTAAGAAAAATCGCCCATAAAAAATAATAATTCATGTTAAAAAAACTAAAATCAAGGGCAGGCATTCAAAAACCATCAAAAAAACTTGAATATATCGGTAAAAAAAATAAAAAAAGTCGCGTATAAAAATCAATCATTTAGGTTAAAAAAATCTAAAATATAGCATAAAAAATTAAAAAATTCGATCCTAAAAATCAAAATTGCGGACCAAAAAATCGAAAATCTGAACAAACAAATCGAAAATGTAGAAAAAAAATTACTCTAAAATATTAAAAATTTAGACCAAAATATCAAAATCCGGGCCTAACGATAAAAAATGAAAACAAGAAGATTGAAATTCAAAGAAAAAAAAAAAGAAATTCAAGAAAATCACCTTTTTCAGCACTCAGGGTGATTAGCCCCAGAAAACATGGAAAAAAACTCAAAATTTGCTCTGTAGCGAAGGAAATTTGCACTCGACGATTTGAAAAATTTAAAAAATTTATTTCGCTTCAAATAAACTTCAATTATTCAAAAATAGTGTACTTTTGATTTCCTCAAAACAACGACATGCTCCTGCAGAAAACAAGGGAATAAACTCAAAATTTGCTCTGAAAAAAAATTTGAACTCAATGTTTTGAAAAATTGTAAAAAATTATTCACTTGTAGAAGTAGCTCCAAAATTACTAAAACTATGCAGAAAGAGTGTACTTTTGATTACTTGTAAAAATAATTGCAATATTGCTACTGAAAACAACAGGAATTTACTCAAAACTGCACTGGAGGGAACGGAAATTGCACTCAATGTTTTGAAAAATCGTAAAAAAATAATCACTTAATTAAAATCTAAATTACGGTAAAAAACTAAAATATAAGCACAAAAAATCGAAAATTTAGACAAATATCGAAAATTCGCGGTTAAGAAAATGCAGTCCAAAAATCCAAAAATTCCAACAAAAAAATAAAATAAAGAATATTTCGGGCAAAAACTCTAAAATTTCAAGAAATGAAAAATGCAGGTCAAATATCTAAAATATAAGCCAAAAAAATAAAAAATGCTGGTCTAAAAATAAAAAATACAAACCAAAAAATAGAAAAATCAAGGAAAACGAAAATAATTTGCTATATAACTCTTTAGATCAAAATTAGTTGCCGACCAGAAACTCGAAAACAGTAGTCAAAAAGTAACCAAAAAGTAAAAAAATCTAAAATTAAGGGCAATAAATCCTAAACTGTACTTGAAAATATCGGCAAAAAAATTAAAAAGTTGCGTATAAAAAGCAATCATTTAGGTTAAGAAAACCTAAAATATAGGATAAAAAATTAAAAACTTCGACTAAAAATTCGATCCTAAAAATCAAAATTGCGGACCAAAAATTCGAAAATTGTAACAAAAAAATCGAAAATTTAGAAGAAAACTATTTTCTTTGAAAATTGTAAAGACACATTATTCAAAATTAGTCTGTCAAAATTTCAATCATTTGTTGCAATAAATGTGGGATTTCCATGCAAATTTCTGAAAAATGCGCCTTATTGGTCATCAAAATTTTCTTTTTAGTGCAACCATTTTTGTTGTAGTAAACTTGCGATTATTTTCTTTAGAAATTTAGACACATTTTTCAAAATTACTCTGTCAAAATTTCAACCATCTGGTGCAATAAATGTAGAGTTTACATGTGAATTTCTGAAAAATGCGCTTTTTGGATCATTAAAATTTGCCTTTTAATGCAACCATTTTTGTTGTGGGGAACTTGCGATTATTTTCCTTATAAATTTGTAGACGCATTATTCCGAATTGGTCTGTCAAAATTTCAACCTTCAGTAGCAATAAATGTAGAATTGCCAAGTGAATTTCTAAAAAATCCGCTTTTTTTCTGTTATCAAAATTTGCTTTTCTAGTGCAACCATTTTTGTTGTAGTAAACTTGCAATGATTTTTTTTTTAATTTTTAAAGACGCATTATTCAGAATAAGTGTCGAAGTTACAACCATCTGTTCAAATAAATGTGCAATCCCCACGTGATTTTTTGAAAAATGCGCCGTTTTTGGTCATCAACATTTTCTTTTTAGTGCAACCAATTTTGTTGTGATAAACTTCCGATTGTTTTCTTTGAAATTTGTAAAAACACATTATTCAGAAATGGTCTGTCAAAATTATAATCATCTGTTGAAATTAATGTGGAATTTCCATGCGGTGTTACAGGTGTTGTTTAACATTTAAAAAGTTTTAAGAATCAGTTAAAAATTCTTGCTGAACTTGAGCCTACAGGTAGTGCCATGGCTCCGTGGCTCTATACAACGAGTCGCCCCTGCTTAATAATATTAACTACCAATACGTAAATATTAAAACAATTAACATATTGATTAATTCATGCATACAAAAATAATTTTTATAAATATCAGTCAGAAAGAAAAAGAATAATTTACATTTATACGAAATAATTACGGCGCACTCATTTAAATAAAACCGCAATTTGACGTCGACGGTATGATCATTAGAACTTTATCGAAATATTATACAAAAATCATTAAGATTTCGAATTGCGCATTGCGGCCTCAATTATAAATGCAGATGTTTTAAAAGCTCTCGCTTTCAATGATTTTCCGATTCAAACGAGATCCCAAATGTATACACAGCGCATGTTTTTTTAATCAACCGTAAATTTAAATACCAAAAAAAACCTTTATTGAATTTATTTTCGTTTAAAAATCATTATTGATGCATATTAAAAGCGAGTTCGAGTATATTTTTACGAATATTGGAGAAATGGTATGTAAATAAAACCTTACAAATTGCTTGGAAGTGTTCAATTATAAAGTTTTTTTTTAATAATCATTATTTATTGGTTCTGGTCTTTATGAGTATGTTGGGTTTGTTTATGAAAATTTTGTATCCTATAATCTGATGATAATTGATTGCAGATCATTATTAAAAGATACATTTAAAAAAATGCAATCATTATTATTTCGCATCAATAAACCAGTTTCTGGTTATTGTTCGTTTTTATAAGTTGATCGAAACGACAATAAGGTAGCCTTGGAAAGACTATAATAAACAAGTCATCTATTGGAACAAGGTAACAGTACAGTGATTTATTTTTTATTTTTATTTTATTCACAAACTGGAGTGTAAGAGGGGTTGCACAAAAAAATACAAGAAGGAACGTGTGTAAAGTTAGCAATCGATCCAACATTAGATTCTAGAAATTCATATCTCTGAGAAAAGAAAAGCGAATCGAAAAAAAGGAAGCCATACCATTACGAAAGCTCTCAATTAATCGCACAAAAAAATCAATCCTTAATTTTAACCTTTCAAATTTTTTCACCCCTTTCAAAAAAGTTTTTTTTTTAAATTTGCAATAAGTAAGTAAGTAGTTTATGTTAACACCCTAAGGCAGTGATTGCGAACCTTTTGAGCTCGGTATGTCAAAATTTTGAAAAATCGAAACATAATTTTCGTGGCGTGTCACACATCACAAAAGTAAAGACTAAACAAATAGAAATATTTATAATTTTTGTATTAATTAATTATAATTTTGTTAATTAATTATTATAAACGTAAGTAATAATATTATTATTAATAACCAACTCTGGTCGTTATGAAAGACAAATATTTGAATTATAAAAATTTTTATCTTTGAAGATGCGTGTCACCAAAAATGAGCTCGTGTGTCAGCACTGACATGCGCGTCATAGGTTCGCCATCACTGCCCTAAGGTTTACAAACGTCATACATGATTAATTACGCAAATACCATAAAAGTTACAACTAAACATATTTAAAATAGATAAAAGTGTATAAATAAAATAAATACATTACACAAATACAATAAAATTTACAGTTTAAAATCTAAAAAATGATTACGAACAGGGGCAGCTCGTTATGTAGAGCCAATGAGCCATGGCACTACCTCTAATTTCAAACGAAACAAGATTTTTTTTATTAATTCTAAAAACACTGATTTGTCATTTTAAATGTTAAAACGATGCCTGCGAAAGTTTCATGAGACGAGAAAAATGGCAATGCATTTATTTGAGAATATATCTCTTGAACAAATTAGCAGATTTGAAAAATTCTTCCAGAATTGTGTTTTGTGTTGGGGTATTTTGAGTAAATTTGAAAAGTTTTAAATGTGTTACAGTTGTTTTTGTATTTTTTTTCACTCCGAAGAAGTGAAACTTAAAAAATCTTAAAGGCTGTTCTCGGTCGGTCATCTTGAAAACTTGTGATGGGGTATTATGGGTTTTTTGGAGGCTTATTATGATTAATGTATTTTGAGTAAATTTGGAGAGTTTCAAGTGTGTTGCACTTGTTTTTATATTTTTTTTTCATTCGGAAGAAGTGAAACTTAAAATCTTGAAAACAGGACATGGGGATTTTTGAGTTTTTTTGGAGGATTCTTAAGATTAGTGTATTATGAGTAAATTTGGAAAATTTCAAGTCTGTTGTTTTTATAATTTTTTTCACTCGTGCAAATAAAAAAAATCTGAAGAGCTGTTCTCGGTCGGTTACCTTGAAAACCTGTGAGGGAGTTTTTTGAATTTCTGGAAGATTATTTAGATTATTGTATTTTAAGTAAATTTAGAAAGTTTCAAGTACTTTTTGCGCTACCGTTCTATATTGCTATGCTTACTGTGTGTGTATTTAGACACGTTCGAATGGCTTTCCCGGACTAATTTCGGTTGCTAGGAAACTCACAAAATAACAAGCCTGTTCTGAGTCATGACAGTTCTAGTACCGTTATGGGCTAGATAAAAGAGCAACGATTTTTAATTATAAAAGTCGTTTTGAACTATTTTTTTACTATTTTTATAACTATTTTAAATCGGTAGCGCAAAAAATACTATACAAAACTCGGTTCGTTAAGTGCATTCAAACAGGTCTTGAAAATTACAAATACTCGGCCCTACGGGCCTCGTATTTTTAAAATTTTCTCGACCTGTTAGAGAGCACTTACCGAACTTGTGTCGTAATATACTATTACAGCTGTTTTTATATTTTTTCGCGTCGACAAAAAATGATTATAATTTTTCATAAATTTACAAGAAAAATCGCAAAACAATTGACGGAATGTATTAAAATTTTCTACGAAATCACTCTTGAATTAATATTAAGTAATTTTGTAAGGTTTCAAGTGGATGCCAATTGTTCTTATGTTTTTTCGCGTCGATGAACTTATTGCAAATTTTTTCTAAATTTTATCTGCGTACACATTGAAATATTCGAAAATTTAGAAACAATGCATTTCTATTTTTTACGGAAATGTAGAATCACATGTGTTGTCAGTTGTTTTGGAAAGTTTCAAGTCGACGGCAATTGTTTTTATATTTTTTTTGCGTCGACGAATTTGTTGTAATTTTTTTTTTCAAATTTTATCTCCGTTCACATTGAAATATTCTAATTTTTACAGACATGTAGAATCACATGCGTTGACAGTTGTTTCGAAAAGTTTTAAATCGATGGCAATTGTTGTTATATTTTTTTCGCGTCGACAAATTTACTGCAATTTTTTTTTTAATTTCATCTCCGTTCACCTTAAAATATTCTAAAATTTAGAAACAATGCATTTCTAATTTTTATGGAAATGTAGAATCACATGTCTTGTCAGTTGTTTTGAAGAGTTTTAAGTCGATGGCAATTGTTTTTATATTTTTTTCGCGTCGACGAATTTATTGCAATTTTTTTTAAAATTTTATCAGCGTTCACATTGAAATATTCTAAAATTTAGAAACAATGCATTTCTAATTTTTACGGAAATGTAGAATCACATGTATTGTTAGTTGTTTTGGAAAGTTTCAAGTCGATGGTAATTGTTTTTATATTTTCTTCGCGTCGACGAATTTATTGCAATTTTCTTCTAAATTTTATCAGCGTTCACATTGAAATATTCTAAAATTTAGAAACAATGCATTTCTAATTTTTACGGAAATGTAGAATCACATGTGTTGTCAGTTGTTTTGGAAAGTTTCAAGTCTATGGCAATTGTTTTTATATTTTCTTCGCGTCGACGAATTTATTGCATTTTTTTCCTAAATTTTATTTGCGTTCACATTGAAATATTCTAAAATTTAGAAACAATGCATTTCTAATTTTTACGGAAATGTAGAATCACATGTGTTGTCAGTTGTTTTGGAAAGTTTCAAGTCGATGGCAATTGTTTTTATTTTTTTTTTCGCGTCGACGAATTTGTTGCAATTTTTTTTCAAATTTTATCTCCGTTCACATTGAAATATTCTAATTTATTACAGAAATGTAGAATCACATGTGTTGACAGTTGTTTTGAAAAGTTTCAAGTCGATGGCAATTGTTTTTATATTTTTTTCGCGTCGACAAATTTACTGCATTTCTTTTTTAAATTTCGTCTCCGCTCACCTTAAAATATTCTAAAATGTAGAAACAATGCATTTCTAATTTTTACGGAAATGTAGAATCACATGTGTTGTCAGTTGTTTTGAAAAGTTTCAAGTCTATGGCAATTGTTTTTATTGTCGAGAAGTATTCGTTCTGGTCCGTGGTTGTTTGTATATGTCTTTCATTATTCATTTGTTCATTTATTCATTTAATTCATAACTTAAAACAAAATACAATCTAGATGATGGCTAATGGTCATAGCACCAAAGCCAGGCATAACGCCAAAAACAAAAAAAAAACAAAAAACAAAAAATTGTTTTTATATTTTTTTCGCGTCGACGAATTTACTGCATTTTTTTAAATTTCATCTCCGTTCACATTGAAATATTCTAAAATTTAGAAACAATGCATTTCTAATTTTTACGGAAATGTAGAATCACATGTGTTGTCAGTTGTTTTGAAAAGTTTCAAGTCTATGGCAATTGTTTTTATTGTCGAGAAGTATTCGTTCTGGTCCGTGGTTGTTTGTATATGTCTTTCATTATTCATTTGTTCATTTATTCATTTAATTCATAACTTAAAACAAAATACAATCTAGATGATGGCTAATGGTCATAGCACCAAAGCCAGGCATAACGCCAAAAACAAAAAAAAAACAAAAAACAAAAAATTGTTTTTATATTTTTTTCGCGTCGACGAATTTACTGCATTTTTTTAAATTTCATCTCCGTTCACATTGAAATATTCTAAAATTTAGAAACAATGCATTTCTAATTTTTACGGAAATGTAGAATCATATGTGTTGTCAGTTGTTTTTGGAAAGTTTAAAGTCTATGGCAATTGTTTTTATTGTCGAGAAGTATTCGTTCTGGTCCGTGGTTGTTTGTATATGTCTTTCATTATTCATTTGTTCATTTATTCATTTAATTCATAACTTAAAACAAAATACAATCTAGATGATGGCTAATGGTCATAGCACCAAAGCCAGGCATAACGCCAAAAACAAAAAAAAAACAAAAAACAAAAAATTGTTTTTATATTTTTTTCGCGTCGACGAATTTACTGCATTTTTTTAAATTTCATCTCCGTTCACATTGAAATATTCTAAAATTTAGAAACAATGCATTTCTAATTTTTACGGAAATGTAGAATCACATGTGTTGTCAGTTGTTTTTGGAAAGTTTAAAGTTTCAAGTCGATGGAAATTATTTTTATATTTTTTTTGAGCAAAAAAAATGATTATAATTTTTCATAAATTTACACGAAAAATCGCCAAAGCAATCGACGGAATGTATTGGAATTTTCTACCAAATCAGCCTTGAATTAATATTGAGTGATTTTGAGAAGTAGCAATTGTTTTTATATTTTTTCGAGTCAATAAAGTACTCATCGGATAAATGTAAATAGGACCAAAAAATTAATTGGTCTTTAATTGCTTTTTTGTTGTTTAAGGATAACTCTTGGCAAGTTCTTCCATCGAATAGATGCAAATAAGACCCAACACATGTAATTTATAGTTCAATTCATGAACGCGAGGAGAGATTTCGAAAATTCTTTCAGCAAAGTGTGCTCATTGGACAGATAAGATCAGAAAATATTTTATTATTATTGAGGATAACTCTTAAACGAAAAGTGTTAGCGAAGTATTGTTCTTATATAATAGACGTAGGTTAAAAATATTAAATTGTTAAATTATTTTTTTTAAACACTAAATTGAACTGGAAAGAACACGAAAAGGATTTGAGCCAAAAACTGAGCCGTGTAACTTTTTTACTCAGAAATTTGAGTAATTCTCTACCCCAAAGTGCACTTCTTACTGCTTTCCATTCTCTTTTCCAATCGCACCTAAATTATTGTATACTGGTTTGGGGCCATTTCAGTATAGCACCCAGGAGCCGAGCCATCCGAATACTGGCACATATAGAATACAGAGATGAATGTCAAGGCTTTTTTAGAGATTTCAAAATACTAACTTTACCGAGCTTATTTATTTTGGAATGTCTCCTGCATGTTCGTAAAAACGTTGATTTATATGTAACACATAACCAGGTTTACCATTTCAATACCAGAAACAGTGAGCAAATTTGTCCTGTACGACCACGATTATCCAGGTGCGTATGTGGTGCGATTTTTAATGGTCTAAAACAATACAACGCTCTACCACAGATAGTTAAATCTCTCCCTATTACAAAATTTAAAAAGTCTGTCAAATCATATTTAATTCGTAAAGCATTCTACAGTATAGATGATTGTATTCGTAATCAGTGGCGGCTCGTGGAACATGTTGATGGTAGAGCCACTTATACAATATCTTCCCCCTCTCCTTTTTTGAAGAAAGAAAGCACGATTTATCTTCCTATACCAAAGTAACTGGCGAAAAAGTGTTTTAAGAATGAATTAAAAATTCTAGTGTCATGGCTCCTCGGCTCTATATAACGAGCCGCCCCTGACTGTGAACATTATGGAAAATTTGTAAAAAAGAAATTCAGACTTTTAACGGCCGTAGCGGCTAAACGAAGAATCCAAAACGAACGCGGTTTTCAAATCTGTGCTTCTTGGGTGCAAGTTAGTCGGATTCAATTAAAATTGGCGATTTTTAATTTAAAAAAGAGTTCTGTAAAATTGTGCTGTCAGGATTTTTTTTTAAATGGGGTGTCAACTTGACACCGCACCCCAACATTGCAATCGAATAGTTCTGAACTAGTTTTAAGATGTGTTTGGGTTAGTACTATAGTTCCTGATACATTTAAAAAAGAGTTCTGTTGAATTTCCAGAGATAAAAATTTTCAAAGTTGGAAATTCGAAATATTCAAATTCACTTAATATTGGTTGAATCTAAATATTCCATAACAACTATAAATAAAACTCACACAGAATTACGGGAAACACTAATCAGAACTATGGAGAGGTAAGGGTTCGTGCTTCAGGCAAACTATCGCCACCTTGACAAGTAGTTTTACTATGAAACAATGCATTATTGACATATAGGACACCAATAAAGATGTTTCATAATAATAATAATAATAATAGACGTTTATTGCCCAACAGGAAATATGTCCCAATTACAAGACAACATACAATCATACATACAATAATAGAAAATAATACAATACAATTACAAATATAAATACAATACTAAGATAACGTTCTCTACAAAATATCTTATGACTGTTCCTCAAGTTGAGAACAAATTAAATTTAAAGAGTCATAAAAGATATCACATTCGTGTGATAGTTTGTTAAAATTACGGGAAATAATGTGCAATGGAGATTTTAGTCCATAATTGGTTCGATGAGCAGGGATATTAAATGTTGGCTTTTGCCTGCTGCTAAAGGATGGTATATGCAACCTAATTTCCCCCAATATATCAGAGGAGTCAATTAAATCATGCATCAGTTTATGAAGAAACATTACGCTCGATTTTTGTCGCCGGGATTCAAGTGACTCAACATTAAACTTACTGAGCAACGTTCTGTGATCAAAACCCCTGACAGGATAATTACCTTCCAATTTAAAGCACAGACATTTTAAAAATCTGCGTTGAACACTTTCAAGGAGCTGACATTGGTGTTGATTTTGTGGAAACCACACTAAGGAGGTATATTCTAATTTCGGACACACATAAGCATAATAAATTGTCTTTAAAATTACTGGATTTTGAAAATTAGTTGAATTCCGACAAATAAAGCCAAGAGACTTGAAAGAATTTTTGACAATAGCTTCAATATGATAGTTAAAAGAAATTGTATAATCATAATAAACACCGAGATCTTTAAAGACTGTAACTCTTTCTATTTAAATTTCGTTAATAAGGTAGTGGAATTTGAATTTGTTTTCCTAGTAAAAGATATAGATTTGCACTTTTCAACACTCAAATCTAATCCACTAGTAAATTTTGACGTCGTCAGCATAGAGATGTTCACAGTTCAAGGTTTCCGACAGATCATTAATAAAAATATAGAAGAGGAGAGGGCCTAATATTGACCCTTGTGGTACACATGTTGTCGGGAAATAGAAGCCAGATCTGAAATTATTATAGGTGACATATGATTCACGCTCATTGAGATAAGAATCTTTTAATAATGTTGAGGAATTGCAAAAACCAAAGTAACTTAGCTTAGATAAGAGAATGTTATGATCAACCTTATCGAACGCTTTCGTCAAATCTGTGTAGATAACATCTAGTTGACCAGCAGAGTCAAGGGTTTTAGCAATTTTGTGGGTGATTATACAAAAATTACTTACTGTTGAACGATGTAGTACAAAACCATTCTGTTTTACAGATAAGTAAGGTTTAATGTGAGTATAAATTTGGTCATACAGTGTTCGCTCATATATCTTCGCAATATGCGGTAGGATCGCCATGGGGCGAAAACTATTAATGTTTTCCGACCTGCCAGACAGGTATTGGACAAATGGAAGCAATTTTCAAATTATTAGGAAAAGTGCAAGTTTTAATAGATAAATTAAATAGTATAGCAAGCGGCTCGCTTAGCAGAACAGCACAATCTTTTAAAAGAAACGCAGGTAACTTATCATCACCAGCGGAGTTATTATTTGGAAGCTTTTTCAGAAGTTTGTAAACTAAATCAGCTGATATAGGTGAAAAGGCAAAACTAGGGATATAGCTGACATCAGTGGGTATAATATTGTTAGATGAAGGACTATATACGGATTCAAAGAACATACGAAATCCATTTACGATATCATGAGGATTATCAAGATGTCTATTATCATGTACCAATGTTGATGGAATCCTCGATCTATTGGAATTTTTGGAGTTTACATATGTCTAAAATTATTTAGGGTCAGAAGAAATTTGATTTTCTACTGTTGATATATAATTCGGATATGCCCATTTTATTTTACTTTTGATTAATGTTCTTATGTTTTTGAAATCAGCTGTCGTAATGGAACCGTTATGTTTAAGTTTCCTTCTGATTTAATAAGTTTTTTTCTTTAATAAGTTTTATAATATCTGGATTAAACCATGGTGGATATTTATTATTTTGTTTCAATTTAAAAGTTGGAATATACATTGAGATCGCGCTATTTAAAATGTGATAAAAGTTTTCAAAAGCCAGATCAACATCGGTAAATGTAGAAAGAGCACTCCAGTCAATGTCACATAGATATGCATATAGGGCTGGATAATTACCGCTTTTGAAGTTAAATTTAATCGCATTACTATTAATTGGTGATAAATCAGGTGTGCATTGTACTGAAAATGTAAGTGCAGGATGATATAAATCTTCAAGAACTAATGCAAGTGACTCCCTTTGAACATGACAGAAAATATTAGAGCATACTAGATCCAAAACATTATTTGAAGTGTTTTTTACTGAGTTATATTGCTGAAGGCCCAAGAAGCTACAAAAATTAGAAATAATACATGATTTGCTAAGATAATTATTTTGTGTGAAGGAAAATGTGGGGCAATTAAAATCTCCTACAAAAATTAGTGTATGATTTTCAAAATTAATTTTACATCGTTAACAGGAGTGTTAGGTGGAATATATAAGAACAATATAGAGCCAGGCGGATTTGAGCTTACATTTACATATTAACAAGTCAATTATGGGTACCTGAACTTTAATATGATCAGTAGAAATAGTACTTTGAAAATATTGTGGATGGCAATTAATACTCCACCACTTTTTGATTTGCCGCTTAATATAAGAGTCATTAAACAATTCACTACTTTTTACACAAGAGGTCAACCAAGTTTCAGTAAGGACTACAATATCATGATCACAAACACTAACATTATTGTAAAAAGATTCTGTTTTTGTATTCAATCCTCAGACGTTCTGGTAGTAAGCTGTGATGTTTCCATTGGGCACGGACTCTCATGGTGTATGGGTATTGGTAACAACCCGAGGTACACCGCTAATGAATTTGATGGTCAGGTTTACTTCGCCTTTACGTAGTCTTTCTTCCAGTTGAGTTCGCGCTTCATTGAATATTTTACTTTGCATCGAGGTACGGTCGGGGCCCACTCGAGTTTAAATTCAAGTTTTTGCAAATTTTGATTAAGGTAAAATACTTGCCTTATCTTTGTCGTTAACGCGAAGCTTAATGGGTCTCGGTCGTTCCCCAATTTTACCAATTCTAAACAATGAGGACTCCGGAAGAGCAGTAACAGCATTATTAGTATCACCCAGGGCACGTTTCAAGTATTCAAGGTCTTCGCTCTGCCTTGATTTTGGATCGGAATTACGTGATTCTGGCACGTTAAAGATCATAACGTTGCTTGCCCTTTTTAACCTATCTTCAACCTCAAGAATAATATTTGCAGTCGAGCATTGTGAATTATTTTTGCTTAGTGCAGCAATATCCGCTTTAAGGACTGCATTTTCAGCTTTTAATGCGGTAACTTGTTCTGAGAGATACGCAAGTGCCTCTGTACAAGTGCTTACTTGCTGTTTAATTTCTTCAGAAAAGGGCAAGAAGTAGCTCTTAAATGCATCATCAATCGCGGAAATGATTTCAGATTTAGGACTAACGTCTTGGTCTTGGTTAGAAGTAGAATTGGATGGCATATTCCATAATCGACTACAGGACGAGCAAATCCATTTACCTTAACTAGATTTTAGACAATTTTTTATTTTATTTGGTACGATTAATTGATTACAGAGCACACAATTAGGCATGTTAAACAAATTTTGTAACACGGGACAATATATCGGGTGTGTATCAATTGGCGGATAATCTACACGTGACGATATTCTTTCAAAAATTCTAAGCAGCTTATCTTAATTCTAAAATGTTGAACCATGCTTCCTGGGCCTTCATGCATTATTATTCGTTATTAATTTACAGAAAACCCTGCAATTTCGATAGTATGACTAGTTTGAAAATTATTTGTCGGTATGTGCTATCTTTCTATCCTAAACTTGTATTTTTAACACTTCTTAATTAGCTTATTTTTATAAAAAAATACGTTCGGCAACGTGACACTCGCTTATGTCACTTTGACACAAATAATTCATTCAAACTTGCTAGTTCCATATTCGTGCCAATTCTGCTCTTCTCATTATTATCCGTTTGTATTAGTGCCCGCGTTTCAGTGTATTTGTGTTTTTGTATTATTTTCGTTTTGTTTTGTTAAATTACAATGGATTTTACTATTTACTCATAATCTGTTTTACCTTGCATCTGTAAATAAACCCCGCTCTATCTATCTATTACCTTCTACTCTGAACCATGAGAATATTGATAAGTAGGGCAGCTCGTGAATGCTATGTTGCCAAATGTACATTTCTTTTAAATCGCTCCTGATGGCCTATGAGGCATGGTAGAACATTTTTTCATCGACATTTTCTATTCAGAATTTTATGAAGAACATCGCCACGTGTAGATTATCCGCCAATTTATACACACCCGATATACATTATGTACAAAATATATATGAATAAATACACAGTATGGAAATTAAGTAGTGGATAAATATGGTAAAACTGAAATAAAATATTTTTGGAAAAATAAGGCTGAAAGACCTCTGGTCAATTGCCTGTTGAGGTCATTTGTAAAAGTGACTCAATAAATGTATTCTCTCTCTGTATCTCCCTTCGAACAGGTCGATTTTCTTTAAGTGAAAGTTGATTTTCAGTCATTTGTTTAGAGTAATGACGTTAGCCATTTTATTTTTAAATGAAAACCACCTATTTTTGTTCTTGATTTTGAAAGATCTTTTTCTTGTTGAACTGGCAGTATAAAAATGTTGCCATCTTACATAAGACATTTTTCGAGTCATTGACAATTGAAAGTGAGATACTGTAAATTTTGTTGTTAACACAGAATAAACAAAAAACATCTTTAGAAAGCAAATGCAATTATTATTTTAAATGTTCGAACTGCCATTCACAGTTCGAACATGTGGAAATTCTTTTTGAACATTTTCAATATTTTCCGTGCTAATACTGCGCGTTTCATTTCTCTTGTAAAAAAGGAAAAAACGCGCACAGTGCGGGCGTCTTGCTAAAGCCATATTGTATTATATGGAAGGTCAAGGAAGGTTAAATGTAAGTGGCGCCATAGTGGATGGTGAGTGACTTATCCACTAACAATATTGAATCATTTTAATATACCATTGATTTTATATAAAAACAATGTTAATTTAAATTAAAAATGAAACACTTGAAATTCCAGAAATTTCGACCATTTTCAAACCACCATAACTTGGCGTATTTTTAATCGATTTTGATGAATCTTTGAGGGCGAAAAACTTTGAAATGTCTTCTTTAAAGTCATGCATGCGAACTTAAGCATAACCCCTTCCGCACCCCTCTGAAAAAAATATTTTTTCAGGAAACCAACTTTGATGATGTATTCAGAGTTGGAAATTTTGTTTTGACTCGATCCACCATAAAGGCATTAAAATTCGATCAATTGCCTATGCCGACTCAAAGAACGTATTTCCTACGACGATTTGGCACCAAGTTATGGGTGTTTGAAAAAAGGCGAATTTTGTGGTTTTTTTGACTCATAAGTCCGAAGTTTTTCGACGAAATTGTTTTCGTTTTCACGAATGAAATTTTCTTTGGATGTTCATTGTTTGCGCGAAATCATCAATATCGCATTTTGTACCTTAAAACTCCATTAACAAAAAACTTTATTTCAGGTCAAAAAAACTTTAACGATCTCTGTAGCGTCGGAAAAAATGTGGGACTCACTCACCATCATTGGTCCATTTTTCCATTCGTCCAATAAAAACACTGACGAAAAAAAAATGAAACACTTGAGATTTGTAAAAATTTAGATAATTTTCAAATGGCCATAACTCGGCTTCTATCCAACCGATTTCGACGATCTTTTGAGAAATCAAAAGCAAAATATGTTCCCTTTGAGAGGGTTTATCACCCACTCCAAGAGAGGGCTCTACGCCCCTCCAAACGATAAAATAAAAAGACCACAAAATGCACTTTTTTTAAACACCCATAACTTTGTGCCAAATCGGAACTTTGTTTTTGAGTCCTGCACAGGTAATTGAACACATTTTAATGCCCTTTTGGCGGATCGAGTCGACACTTTTATCCAACTCGGTACACGTTGCCAAAGTTGGACGTTTTTTTGCTCAAAAACGTGTTTTTTTTTCTTCGGCTAGTTGAAGGGTTCGAAAAGAGATCATTCCAATCTGAGTTTACCCCCTTAAAGTAGGGCCAAAATTAGAATTTTCCCGAAAGAATCATCAAATTTGGTTGAAAAGTCGCTGAGCTATGTGCGAAAAACCTCAAAATGCACTTTTTTTCACCTATAACTTGGTGCCAAATCGTCGTAGGAACTTCATTCTTCGAGTCCTGCATAGGGAATTGATCAAATTTTAATGCCTTTATGGTGGATCGAGTCGACAAAATTTTTCTAACTCCATAGACATTGTCAAAGTTGGACATGGTTTCCTGAAAAAACATTTTTTTTCACAGGGGTGCTAAAAGGGGAGCAGAAGGGATTACGCGTAAGTTCGCATACATGGCTCTAAAGAAGACACTTCAAAGTTTTTCGCCCTCAAAGATTCATCAAAATCGATTGAAAATACCCCGAGTTATGGCAGTTTGAAAATGGTCGAAATTTCACGAATTTCAAGAGTTTCATTTTTTTTTCACCAGTGTAGATACAGCATTGTTAAAATGTAAATACAAGATTCGTTTCTACCAGGGGACTATCCGATCAATATTTATTCTACAAACAATTGAAGTTCGAATTTCTATTTTTTTATCTTATTTATATCGGTATGACTAGAAGACTTTTCTATGTTTTTCCAAATGCGACCGATAATTATCTTCAAAAAGCCCAAAAACAAATGAAGTTAAAATTTCTCTGTTTCATCTTATTTATATCTCCTTGATAAGTACTAAAATTTGTTTGCAAAATTTTCCAAATTCGACACGCCGAGCAACAGTTATCCTGGGCGAAAGAATTTAATTAATTTCCATGTGTTGCTTTTTAAGTTCATAAAATTATTTTAAACATTTGAATAGCTTATTTAATCTATTTTATTTACTACTAGAAATGATTCTTTTACATCATTACAGTCGACGAGATGTGATTTTTTATATTCAGAAATTTAAAAAAAATATTGTAATTTTCTAATTTACTTCAAAAACAGCAGGTGTACAGATTTTTTTAATTGTATTTTTTATTTTTAACTCATTGAACTCAGTGTTTTGTTATCCAGATGATAAATACGCAGATTTCATTGGTGTTTCAAAAATATCAATCATTCTGTGTAAGATTTCACTTTTTTTTATAGTTTTCGATTTTTGAACGATCTTCCATTAGATATTGAAGATGATTCAAAACGCCATGGCCGTTAGAGTGTTAAACGTGTTTGAATCTCCTATTTACATAATCTAAATTTAACGATGTCATGTATTTCATTTTCCTTGTTTTATTTTGTTGATATACTCATTTAGTTAATTTTATGTGGATAAAACACGTTTTTAATGATGATAATTGAACTCATGTATAAAAATGTCCATATAAAATAGCCGAGAAAGCGGTTGTGGAGGCGGATAAAAAGGTAGATAAAATTTTGCAAGTGGATAAATGGGTAGATACAAGTTTGCAAGTTGATAAACTTTATTTACCACCACCATGACAACGATATTAACGATTGGAATTTATATATAGTTTGGCTTTATTCGTTAAATTGACTAAACAAATACCGATTGTAATTTCGGCAGGATACATTTTATCTTAAGCACTCGTCATTTTAGCGCAAATTTATCGAATGAATTCGATGAGGCAAAATCCACTCGCGTTAAGCGCTCGTGAATGGCCATTTTTATCAAAATAAGCAGATCTAATTGGTGATAAAAATTAAGACATGTTTTTGTAAGATTTGTAGAAAACGGTTGCCTTTTAGTGTTCGAAGTTTAACGTGAAGGTCTTTTTAGACAAAATTTTCGGACTATCAATTTTGCTTAATTCGCCGTGGAAAGCGCAGGACCCTTTTGCCGCTCGATCTAGTGTCTTTGGTCGTTACGTCCGTTAAAAAATAACTGTTTAAATCCTTTTTGTTTTAAGTACCAATGGTAATTGAAAATTTGGTGCGTTTGGATGTCACGAATAAAAATGTTCGATTTCAAAAAATTAATTTTTACAATCCTTTTTCCGGGATTAATAATATTCAAATTATTGGACGCAACATAAATGAACTTGAGAGGTATTCTGTAATTAAAATTCGTAAAATTGTTTATTTAAACATTCCCGATGGCGTTTCCATATTGAGTATGTTGCATAGTGTCACCTTGTATATGTTGATTCCTAAATAACGTCGGGACAATCTCGTGCTGCTGCTTAACCTTGGTCACGAGAAGCGCATTCGAAACAGAAAGACAATCGATGATGAAACTCGGAGGAGTCTCGAGGTGAGAGTTAATTAGACGAGTCCCGACCTAGCGCAAAGTGTTTCAATCAAAGTTGCAGCAACAGCAGCAGCAGTTAGAAGTCACTAGAACACCACACACAACACCGAGAGTTCGTCGACCCGTGAAAAATAATGCCGAGCACGCTTGCCCGTGGTAATGATTATACGCAAGGACTTAATACCGACCTTATCTAATCCATAAGAATATCATAAAACCACGATAATGAGCAGTGGTGGGCGTTTTGCAATCTTTGAGGAAATGCAAGAAATTAAGCGAGCGAGAGAGGTAGCAGTGCGTAAAAGTGTTTTTTTTAGATCAGTTGGATAGTGATGAAATATGGAATGGTTATGGTTTGGTGGAGCCCACTCGAATGGAATGTCGTTAAGATTGTGGCGAGGTATTCCCGTATTGGCAGAAAAAAAAGTGCTGACGAAACTTCGATTTTCTAAAGATTTTAACTGCAGGGAAAACCTGATGACATTCCAGTAATATTTATTTATGAATTCTAGCGAAGTTGTGCAATTTTCAAAAACGCTATTTTATTAACTTGAAATTCGGAAAATATACGATTTTAGCTTTATATGTTAACTTCACAAAAACTAACTTCTAAACAGTGGCTACGTTTTAAAATTTAAATTATCAAAATCGAATAACGCGTTCAACAATTTCTAAAAATTAGGAGGCGAAATGCCTAAAAAATGTACGATTTTGAAATTTTGCATTGATTTTAAAGGATCACATTCTACTATATTTTTGCATTCTACTAAATTGGCCACAGTTTAACGTTAATATTATAAAATAACGTGTTCGGAAGTTGGAAGTTGCAATTTTAAAATTCTAAAAACGCCATTTTGTTGGTTTTGAAAAACTTGCGACAATGTAATTTGACATGAAAAGATTTAACAATAAATTTGTTACAGATTGACATTTCAAAATCAAATTCGTACAACGCGTTCGGCACTTAAGCAATTTTTAAATATTTTACTGACTTGCAATTTTGCCAATTTTTTTCATTTAGGCATGAAATTCCTCAATTTTATGCCTACATTCGCTATATTTAAAAAATCCAATAACAAGCTCGACATACAAGTATATAAAAAGCAAAAACGCGGTTTTGTTGACTTTGATTGCCATTTAATTTGTAATTTAGAAAGTATTGTGATCATGTTTTTTTTACGGAAATATCTGTTTTGGGGTCCCTAGATGCTATTTCAACAATTTCTGGAAAAAAATGTTTTGTGTCTATGTGTGTGTGTGTCTGTCTGTGCGCGCTGTATCTCAAAAACTAATAGAGCAATTAACATGAACATAAGTCTTATTTCATAATCCGAAGAACTGAAAAGCTTTTGTTAAAATTTCGTACACCGGAAGTGGGTGTTTACCTTAACTGTTTTTTTGTTTTTTGCCAATATTTTGTTAAATATGAAAAATATCACAAAAACATTTAAACAAACTTTGAAGACAACAAAGAAATGAACATCTTTTGCTTGAAAATATTTTTTTATAAAATCATTGCTATTCGAGAAAAAAAAATATATTTTTTTAATTTTTGGTTTATTATTATGTAACGATAATAGTTAAAGCAAATTTATGTGAATAATAATTGTAGAGAATGCCAAAATGAACAACTTCTAAGGAATAAGTTTTTTTTCGAAATCTCGTTAGTTTTTGAGTAAAGCGAGTTTTTCAATTTGAAGTATAATTTTTCCATGTTTCATAATTTTGATAAACGTGTTTCATCCGAGTTTACGCAACGCACATTTAAAATATGATTTCAATAAACCATGAAAACGTAAATATAAATGGCTATGATACCATCATGTCGGAGAAAGTAACATGATGGCCACATCACCATTTTTTTACAGAGTTTAAATGCGCTTCCCAATTTCCCATTATTTTAACTCTTACGAATTCTCTGGCATTTATTGTACCCACAGTTTCGTTGTTGGGCGTTTATTTTCCAGATTAGACATTTTTTTATTGATTTCTTCAGCTGGGCCGCTCCGTGGCGGAGTGGTTTGGCTCCCGCTTTGATGCGAGGCGTCGTGGGTTCGAGTCCCACGCTCGGGCGGTAGCTTTTATTAACGAAAAGTTTATCGTTCGTGTCCATGGATGTTCAGTGTTTGTCATTGTTAAAATGAAATTTCAACTATATATCGTTAGTGGCCGAATAGCCTACGTTGCTTACGCCAATTCCCTAATCATTCAATTTCCTTAATCCGCAATTCCGTCAAAACATCCTACCTTTGAAAAAAAAAATTCTTCAACTCGCTGACTGCACTTTAACTTTCAGCCTCTTCAAATGATGGTGGTGCTTCGTCTTAATTCTTTAGTCTTCTAAAATATTACAAAAATGTTATCAAATCATGCTTAAGCACATTGACATTGAAATCATTTAAATATAATAACGCGTTCAACATCTATAAAAATCTCAAACGGGGTTTTGTTGACTTTGTATCTTAATTTTAGCAATGTGCTTTGCTTTGCGATTACAATTTCATAACATTGTTTAAAAATATACTAAACTCACTGTATGTCGACGTTTAGAATTTTAAAATTTTACAGCACGCGAAAAACACGATTTTGTCGACTTGGACTTAAAAAACCTGAGATTTTGGCTATTTTCATTAATAATAATAACAATAATAGTAATTTATTGAATGCCATTACTTAAAAGTTTACACGTGTCAGGGTTAAATAAATTAGATATACACAAGATATACAATTTAAAACAAAATTCAGAACCTAAAATTAAATTTAAAACAAAAAAAAACTTAAAGTCTAAAATTTTAATTGTAAGTTCAAGACCTTAAAATTCAGAATTAAAAACCAAAATTTAAAATGAAAAATTTAAAAGTAAATCTAAATCCTAAAATTTAAAATCTGAAACCTAAAAGGATAATGTTAAAAAAACTACGTTTTTTACCTAACGCCGTAACGGGAAAAACCTATTTAATATGTTTCCGCCTATGGATGATGAAAACGTAGGTTAGACCGTGGAAACTTTTGAGGTTCTATCAAAGATAGAAAATTTAGGGTGGATTATATCGATTTTCTCTGAAACTATCGATTATTCAAAAAAATATTTCAGATAAAAGTTGAACGGTTCAGAGGGGAACATACACTAGTAGCATAGTGACCTTGGTTTGGCCTTGTGAAATCTATGCAAGGTCAGGTGAATGTCAAAGCGGGCGCTGTATCTCAAAAACTAATACAAGAATTAACATTAAACTTTGAACATAGGTCTTATATCCCAAAAACTGAAAAACTTTCGGCACTAGATTAATTAATCAAATTCTGGCTAGTGATGTCTTTCCGGACGAATTAAAAATATCGAAAGTAATTCTAATATTTACAAAGGGAGATCCTTCATTAATTGACAACTATCGGCCAATATCCGTAATTCCAGTAATTACTAAAATCATTTTAAAAATTATTAAATATCAAATAACGGATTTCCTCGAACAACAAAATTTATTCAACAAACAACAATTCGGATTTCGAGCGAATCTATCCACATCTCTAGCTATCCAAGCTTTAGTGAATAAAACTTTAGGATGTTTTGAAGAAGGTCAATATTCCTTAGCTTCCTTTCTGAACTCGAGCGAAGCTTTTGACTGCGTCCAGCATGTACTATTGGTTCAAAAATTGGACAAATGCAACTTTGATTTGATTTGATTTAATTCGTCTGAGTACCTTTCTATAAAGCACGATGTACCACAAGGGTCTGTACTAGGACCCTTGCTATTCTTCAGGGTTCGGAAAATATCCGATATTTATATAAATATCAATATATCGGATATATATCCGATATATATCAACTTCTTGATATTTATTCTTGGTCATTAATATTATTGTTTATATGACTTATTAATTATATAATGCACATACTTTATTTATATTATATTTATTTATTGCAAACAAAAACAGTTGCTTACAATATAGTAAAAAAATAACATTTAAATTGTTAAAATATTTGACATCAAATTGAATTTTTTTTAAATAAGGACTTCTTTGCTCTTCACTATGTTTGCAGGGGTAAATTGAAGAATTTTCAAAGTGAGGACCTTTTCTCTGTTTTTTTTTTGCTCACACTTACTTTTTCATTTTTAACAGAGTCGTGAGTCACTTCAAAAATCGATTTTTTTTGACAAAAAAAGAGTCATTTCGCCCATCTCTAGTTTATATTCGAGCACATGATTACTATTCATATTGCTGTAGCTGGAAAAATTTGAGAAACGGGGGAATTTTTTGGTATTGTGTGTTTCATAAATATCCATGATATATGTATATCATCGAATATATATCACGATATATATCATGATATATATCGTGATATATATCCGATGATATATATCGTCCGAACCCTGCTATTCTTATTATACATTAATGATTTTCCTTTGTACCTTGACAATTGTGATATTTTCCTGTTTGCGGATGATACCACTATAATAAACAAAAAACAAAGCTTCGTCAATTAATGAAGTTCAAAATATGAACAAATTATCACTTGCCAAAGCAGATCAATAGCTTGGACAAAAAAGATTAACAGTGAATCAATCTAAAATTGTTAATATAGTTTTCACGTTGAAAAAAACTGATACCCCTGAACTAACAAACTACTACAAACTACAAAATTCTTGGGCATTTACTTACAAGGGGAGGATCAGATGTGTAACTCACCGATTTGATCCATCTTTGGCACTCGTGTAGGTCATGACTAGCAGTATAACAGGTGCAAGTAATAGGGCGCACTATTCGGCCGTTTTCGAGAAAAAATGATTTTATAATTTGTAATTTCAGTTTAAAAGTACACCGAGCTTTTGGCTCATCGGGTAAACCTCCGATTCGTAATCGGAAGGTCGACGGATCGAACCCCATTGTTGAAGTTTGTTGGAGATCATTCATTTTATTTTCATAGTTTTTATAAATACATCTGCATTTAAATATCATAATTTTAGAATCAATTATATTAATTTTATTTTTACTTTCTCCCCTACGAAGTACGAGAAGTATTGTTTGTGATCGTGATTTTTTTTCAAATTTTTTTTTTACGGAAATATCCGTTTTGGGGTCCCTAGATGCCATTTCAACAATTTCTGGAAAAAAAAATTGTATCCGTGTGTGTGCTGTGTGTTCCTGTGTATGTGTGTGTCTGTGTGTGTGTGTCTGTTGTGTGTGTGTGTCTGTCTGTCTGTGCGCGGTGTATCTCAAAAACTAATAAAGCAATCTATATGAAAAAAGCTTTTGGTAAAATTTCGTACACCGGAAGTGGGCGTTTACCTTAACTGTTTTTTGTTTTTTGCCAATATTTTCTTAAATATGAAAAATCTCACAAAAACATTTAGACAAACTTTGAAGACAACAAAGAAATTAACATCTTTTGCTTGAAAACATTTTTCATAAAATCATTTTTATTCGAGAAAAAAATTATTATTATTATTTTAATTTTTGTTTAATAGTTATAGAACGATAATAGTTACAGCAAATTTATGTTAATAATAATTGTAGAGAATGCTAAAATGAACAACTTATAAAGAATAAGTTTTTTTCGAAAGCCCTTTAGTTTTTGAGTAAACTGAGTTTTTAAATTTGAAGTATTATTTTTCCATCTTTCATATTTTTGACGTTGTAAACGTCAGTTTCATCCGAGTTTACACAACGCTCGATGTATATTTAAAAATTTGAAAATAAAATTTGAAAATAAACCATGAAACGTAAATATAAATGGCTATGATACCATCAAGTCCAAGAAAGTAACATCATGGCCAGATCACAATTTTTAGGAGTAAAAGGATTCTTAAACAGATTAAACAGGAGATTGAAAAATCAATAATTGTATTTCCAGACTACTTTTTATAAATCCTTCTTCGATATTATTTTCTATATGCTATTGTGCTTTTCGGGCTCTGAAGGACTGCACGAACTAGGATAATTAATTTAGAACAAAATACTGGAAATAAAAATATTGATTTTTCAATCTCCTGTTTATTTGTTTAAAAATCGTTCTTCTAAAAATGAAATTAACATCATTTATTCTAAGACTAACATTTTTAAATACTCATGGATTTATAAAAAACTTTATAAAGAAAGAAAACTGTTAAGCCCTTGGCCAAGAAGATTTGAACCATGGACCTTGTGAGTACAAACCAGAGATTTGACTAATACGCCACGGGGTCGATACTGTTTCAATAACGTAAATGGTTCATAAACACACAGTTTAAATTTACAAATTTACAAGTTTTTTTTTATCTCAGCAAGTTTAATAAAATTTGGTTTTAATCTAATAATAATCTTGTCACATAATTAATTTTTTAGGCGATTCGACAGGTATTTAAAATGCATTGACAATCCCCCCCCCCAAATGCGTATTGTCAGAAAAATAATTTAAACGTCGATCGCCCACCAGGGGGCGATATCGCTTACGTTGAGAAACATTGTTCTAAACCTTGCATCAGAAACATAAGCCTCTGTTGGGTGTTATTAAATAAATAAATACATATCCGAATAAGAACCCTGTGTATGTGACGAACCAATTTTATATTTAATTGATACAAAAAAAATATTTTGAACACCATCAAGTGATTGAACATTGGACAATCTATAAGGAGACCAAATTACAGACGTATATTCCAAATGGCATCGAACTAAATCGCAGTACAAAGATTTAATGCAATCCACATTAAGCTGGCCACCAATATGACCAATATGACCAACAAACCCCCACATTCTCCATGCCTTGCCTTAAATAGTTTTTATATTGTATGCGAGTTAAAAGATAGCTTATGGTCAAATAAAACATCTAAGTCTATTACCTCTGATTTTTGTCCAATTGGTATCGAACTAATAGTGGAAGCAAAATCGTTACATCGATACATTTCTAGAAAAAGACATCTAGAAATATTTCTTGTCTTTTAGAAATAATTTGTTTAAACTACACCACTGCACCATATCATCTTGGATAAGTCTGCAGATTAAATTATTAAAATCCTATAATACGTTCGCCAGTAAAGCGATTCTTAAAAACTGAAAACGCAATTTTGTTGACTTTGGACTTGGCAAACTTGTAATTTTGGCAATTCGCGTTCATTTAAGATTATAATTTCTTAACACTTCTTTCTTTTACAGATATATTATGTAAATAATATAAATTGCTAACATTCATATAATGTTAATTAAATGAATAACAAAAAAAACATAATAGAAAACAATGTAAGACTTAGTAATTAACTTAAAACTAACTTAAAACTTAACTTGACTTGAATTTAAAAGATATCGACGGACTTATTGGTTTAGTTGAGCATGTTATGTTACTCTTACGTTACAATAAAATATACGCAAAGGTCAATGTACTTGTTATTATTGTAGGTGCGACGTTTTTATATCTTCAATACCGATGTTGTAAAAGTATCAAATTATCCTTCCAAGGGAAGGATATTCCACAGGCAATGAGTATAAAAGAATTCGAATTTAATATACCTACTCGTATCATATAAAGTAATGACATTTTAAAACCTCACTGTATGCAAATGTCTGGCGGTAATTAATCAAACATGCAGATTCCGTGCAACAACATAAGTAATGCACTTTTAATTGACCGAAATTAGTCGCCTTTGTTCGCGCAAATGATGGATCACTTTAAAAAATATCCACCCCCGTCGGCTGGCAACCCTAATCTTTCCAGAAAGCGCATTCGGTGCCCAGAAAGTTAATGCAACCGACGAGACGCCTTCCAGAAAATGTGTCTCCCAATCTCTCACGCTTCTATACACAAACGTGCAGACTGCGCACATAAACAAACCTAAATTAACACTTTCGGAGAGATCCAGTGGCGGGGGCGTCGGTTGGCGATCCGGTGCACCGACCCGAAATCCGACCCTGAGGATAATAATTACGTGACGGCGTATAAAAACATCCTTTGTCCCGAATAATGCAGTTTATTGCCGTTTTAAGTTGTGCATGTAATTTTCGCCGGAATTCCATAAATTGCACGCAATATGGCTACAGACTGCTTAATTGTGGCCTCGAGCCGGTTCCGAAAATAAATGAAACAAGCGTTTCTTAATCGCTCCGTGTCTTTTTTTTTCGTTTGCAATTTTCAAGCTTTATGCGTTCGATTCAATATTTGAGGAAAAGTTGCCGGTAGACAATGACCATTCTGTCTGGAATGGTTGGCAACCCGAGGACGGTAATGCGAAACCCAATCGTTTCGTTGGTGGGCATGGAAAAGACTGGCGGCGACGAATATTGTGAGCTAATTCGAGCCATATGTAAATGCATTCATGTTTATAAATGAATGGGATTTCTGGGGTCGAATTTCGCTTAATGAAACAAACATTTAACGATACATTTTTTTGTATTAAACGCTCCGCCATCGGTGTGCACAAGCGGTATTAAAATAAACAAGAACATAGACATTACACGGAATAGTTGGGGGCAAACAAATACATAGACAAAACTAATGGGCACAAAATAAATATACAAAAACAATATAAATAAAAATAAATAAAATTGGTGCATATCATGGGATAACTGCTAAAACGATGGTGTTGAAATTTTGCACGGTTATTTCTTAAACCTTGGACCTTGTTATGGGCAATTTGTGTGTAAAAGAATATTATTTTATTGTTAGTGAGTTATTATTAGTGAGACGTATCGTATGCAACCATACAATTTATTATAACCTTCAAAACAATACATTAGCAACAAACTATATGAAACGCTTTGGTGTTACAAGTGGCTCAGTCGGTGAGATCACTATTGTGATCTTGAATGAATACCTGTGGTGTCAAAATGACTAATATAGCATGCTTCCTCGAGCATGTACACTACTGTGCAATAAAATTAAGCACGCAAAATATGTTATAGTTTAAAACGGACTTCCTGGTTATGAAAATATGTAAATTCGTCAATTTCCTTAATGTCAAAATTCCGCGTCATTTGGACAATTCAAAAATTCGAATTATAACTGAAATAGAAGATGGTTTTTAGTTTCGGCTTTTTAATAAAGGTGTTATTTTCAAGTTATGGTGTTTTATCATTTATTGAAAATGTTGCAGACCTAAATTATACAACTAAAATATTGTAAAATATGCTCATAAGACTTGTGCTTAATTTTATTGCACAGAAGTATAATATCTCATTTCTTTCTTTAATACAGTTATTCTTGCCTAGTTTGGCGAATATGGGGCGTTTCTTTTTTAAGAAAGTCATCATTATTAGCACCTATATGTTATTATAATTCTTAATCTGTACAGTAACTAATTAGTATTTAAATAAATGCGGTGTCGGTGTATAAATTATGCAGATAATAACAAAGTAGCCCAACAGACGGAAACGATAAACATCACGTCATCAGTGTAATCAGTGATTGAAATAGATTAGATTACACACCTCATTGATTTTAACTGGTTGGCAATTATGAAGGGAGAGCTACCGCGGAACGCTCGCGCTATCCTCCGAGCAAACACACAAGAATGTCTGCACAAGACGATTATTTACACAAAATGGCACAAAAAGCTGACACATTTCTATTATTTACAACGCGCACACAAAGTTACACCACCTCAAATATGCACAAGAAAGTCGTTCCCAATTAGCATTTCGCATATTTTCCCTTCAGACCAAAAGTTCAGTTTAAATTTACTTTACTACTAAAACGATCTTACCGCATAGTTTGAGTGCACCAAACGCAACGTGAATTCTGGTTGTTTAAATTTTCCAAAGACAAAAAAGTGTTAATTTATTATTTCGCCACTAAATGTAATTAATAAGTACATTCGAGCTACATTAAACACGGGAATAATCAGTTTTATTTTACTGGCGGATAGAAAGGTTTCCAACAGGGCCGATCCTACCGGAGGGCTAGAGCGTGCATGGCACGTGGGCGGCGATTAAAGGGGCGGCGAAACCGGCGAAGCCCGCGAAACGAAAACAAAGCTGCGGATTTAGTTTCCTATGTAAATTATTTAGAAAAGGAAATATTAAGACTAAGGGTTTTAAAGACTTGCGCCATTGTGCTGACCAATTTGTAAAACATGAGAACAGTGCAAAGTATATTAAGTGTCTCCACAAATGGCGGGAGTTAAAAATCCGTTTAAATAAATAAAAATCATAGACAAAGAGCAACAACAACAATTTGAATTGGAGAAAAAACGATGGAGGGCTATTGTAGAAAGAATGATTGCTTTTGTGCACTTTTTAACAAGTCAATGTCTTGCTTTTAGACGAAGTAGTTCCAATTAGGGGTGTTCGATTATGGAAATGAATAATCGATTTTCGATTATTTTTAATTATCGATTATATCGATTAATCGAATTGATCGATTAATCGATAATCGAAATTATCGATTAATCGATTAATCGAAATTATCGATTAATCGAAATGATCGATTAATCGATTAATCAAAATAAAATTATCGATTAATCGATTAATCGATTAATCGATTAATCTATTAATGAAAAATCAAATTATCGATTAATCGATTAATTGAATATTTCTCGAGTAATAATCAAAACATCAAAGTTTTGCACAGCCTCGTGAATACTGTTTTTCAATCTAATTAATGTAAATTGGAAGCTGTAATCAATTCGACTGAATTAGGACATTATCACATATAACATCCGTAGTGCTTCAAATATTACGGATCATTTTTTGCGAGTGCTTTGCGTTCATAATCACGAGGCACAAGACGAAGACAAGAACCGATTACAATGGTAAAAATGCACGAGCAAAAAATTATCCAGCACGCGGGATATTCGGAAGACTATCGCACAATTTTTAAATTAATGTAACAGACGTAATATAATAATGTCGCAATGCTTTTTGATTATTGATTTGGAATCAGTTTAAAATAGTCTTGGCTTTGACAGAAGTTAAAATTAGGACTTCTGCGTATACTCAGCAATGTTCATATTGTGTTCATCAGCAACTTATGATACTGTTGAAAGCGAATTTAAGGGATACAAAATTCAAGCATTTCCCAAGCATTGAAAAATATATCCAGACAAACAAACAATGATTTGCTTTAACCCAAGCAAAATTCTTGAAATTAAAGTTGCTGAGAAGAGAAAAATTCAATAGAAAATTTGAAGATTTTGGTAAGATTGAAAATATTGCACTATCTTCTTCAAATGTTTTTCAATAACATATCAACATAGAAGGAATTGTAAGACAAATCTCTACCATAGTTGATGCAAATCAGAATTGATAGAAATTGAAATAATCAAACTTCAAATTTATTTGTATTTGAAATACAAAAATTGTTTTAGGAAATACCCAATCTTGACAAATGTCTTGCTTTGGCTGGATTTATTTGGCGGAATCCTCATTTTCTGACGAGTATTCCAGAATTAAAAATAAGAAATTCTTTAACTAATAACTATTTAACTATCCGATCAGTGTGTATAAATATCTCTTTTATCGGATGATCCCGCCTTTGAAAATATTGCCAAAATGAAAGGCCAACGATCTCATTAGTATTAGTCTTATGTAAATATTTATAATGTTCCCAATTTTCTTTGTTTTTCTTATTATAAGTACGTTTAGTCCGATAATTCAAATACATCTATTATTCAAAGGATCTAAAAAAATAAATAATCTATTGATAGATTATTAAAATAATCATTAACAATAATGAATCAATTTATTATTCTCTGGACACTGGAGTCAAAATTCTGTAATTTTGATAATAATAATCTTTATTCGAATAAAAATAGACAATATTTAGAAACACGCACTTAATATGGAGATATTAATTCATATTAATAAATTATTATAAATAATTGTCACAGTATGTTAATATAAGCTCGGCATCATAAAAATGAGATTTAACCGATACAATTGTTTTTCAGTGATATGCATTGCTGGTGCAGACTTTTCTTCGCAGAACAACACCGGTGTATTTATTTATATTCACATGATTTATAACTCTATTGACATACCAAAGTGTACATTTCACACATGGTTCTTATTATTTTTTTGTCGATTAAGCAACATTAAAGTCTACGTCGGCGGCGGCCGAATCATGGGTTTCTTTATAAACGGACGTTTTTTTCTCGGATGAAACTCGAAAACTTGTAATACGCTTCCATTAGTATTTATACCCACATATTTACAGCTTACCAATTTAATAAAAGTAATGAATAAAGTGGATATGATGGTTTAATGTTAATATAACAGATTGGGCGGTTATAAAAATAATCAAATAATCAAATGATCGATTAATCGATTAATCAAATAATCGATTAATCGATTAATCAATTTATCGATGAATCGATTAATCAATTTATCGATTAATCGATCAATAAAATTATCGATTAATCGATCAATCAAATTATCGATTAATCGATCAATCAAATTATCGATTAATCAAATGATCGATTAATCGATTATTTTTTAGAATTAATCGAACTGTCGATTAATCGATTAATCGATTATTTATCGATTAATCGATTATTTTGCACAGCCCTAGTTCCAATCTCTATAGGAGAAATAACGATTTTTTTAAAGGCAGCAGAAATGCTAGCTAAATTTGACCCCTTATTGTCAGATCATTTAAATAAAATTGAAAAATCTAAAGAGAAATCGAAGAAGAAATCCTGCACTGTGTGCAGGGGAGGCTCGTTATGTAGAGCCAAGGAGCAATGGCACTACCTGCATATAAATATTTCTTTATATTTTTTTTAAATACACCATTAATCAATTTAAAATACACCGATTTTTTTGAATTTTGGCCCCTTATAAACCAATCAAGTAACCGTCAGGATAGAAAAACAATTCGAGCGACATCTATATATTATAATCCGATATATTATAATTTCAGAACGTTGTAACATTTTCGGCGATAGATGTCGCCCTAATTGTTTTTCTATTAATAATAATAATAATAATAATTTATTCACGGGTTTTCCCATTTGTACATTAACTAAGTATAAATTAATTATGTAAACAGCAACCTAGTATGATTATAAAAGTAAAAAATAAATAAGTAATAACATTCGGAATCATAAAAAATAAACATAATTATTATAAACTAATTAACTAAAAAATCATTAACGTTAACAGAGAATAGAAAATTTTTGAAGCGCACATAGCTAGCCGAAAAAATTGGAAAAGACGTAGTCACATTAAGCTTATTACCCAACCGCATAATTCTTCCAATAGGATTGTTATATCCATAATTTGTTCTGGAGAAATTATATCTAAATACAGAGTTTGTTCTAGTTTGAACATTTGTCGCCCAAAAATTAATTATACACAACAAGTCCTGACAAATTATGCGATTGTTTAAAATGTTATAAAGGAAACACATATCTGCAAAAAATCGTCTATCAACTGGTGACTGGATATTAAGACGACTAGCTAAATGTTCATAATTTATCGAAGTTGAAGGTATTCCCCATTTGTAGGCAACATATCTTAAAAATTTTCTTTGAACTTTATTTATTTTTGTAATTAAATACAACTGATGTGGATTCCAAACAACAGAGGCATATTCTAACGTGGATCGAACAAAAGAACAGAACAGCAACTTTATGGTATCAATAGAAAAGTCTTTACCTACTCTATAAATGAATCCTAGCATTCTCATGGCTTTATTTGTGATACTATTAATGTGAGTCTGAAAATTTAATTTTGTGTTAAGTATTACCCCAAGGTCTTTTATTTCTGTAACTCGTTCCAATTGAATGTTATTTATTGTGTAATTGAAATTTAGGACTGTTTTGTTCTTTAGAAATGATGTGCATTTACATTTTTTAATATTTAAGTGTAAATTGTTTTTTACGCACCAATCAAATATTGCGTTTAAATCCTGTTGCAGCAAGTTATAATCTCTGCTATTTTCTATTATTCGAAATAATTTAATATCATCCGCATAAAGTAATATGCGAGAGGAAATTACATGAGATATAATATCATTAATGAAAATATTAAATAATACAGGGCCTATATGAGATCCTTGTGGTAGCCCTGAATTAGCTTTGAATTCTTGCGACAAAACACCATTAATTTTTACACACTGATTTCGCTCAGAAATAAAACTTTCAATCCAATTGACAATGCTAGTATTGAAGCCAATAACGCGGATCTTATCAATCAAAATTTTATGGCTCACCCTGTCAAACGCCTTTGAGAAATCGGTATAGATGACATCTACTTGATTACGATTCTCAAAGGCTTCTAACACAAAATTTTGTAGTAAAGTTAAGTTTGTTATGGTAGATTTCCCCTTCCGAAATCCATGTTGCTGCTCTGTTATCATGTTACCGCATAACCAACGTAATTGTTGTGATAAAATTGAGTCCAAAATTTTGGGAATTGCGGATTGTAAACATACGCCCCTATAATCGGAAACCTCGCTGATATTACCAGATTTGAAAATTGGGGTAATATAACTGCGCTTCCATAAATTTGGAAACGTTTCTTGTTTTATTGACATATTGAAAATAATTGTGATTGGATGTGTTAATGTAAAAATACAATTTTTCAAAAATAAGCTTGGAACTCCATCCGGGCCACAAGTAGAAGTACATTTCATGTTGGTAATAGCTTCAAATACGTCAGATGAGTTTATTTTGAATTTATAATTAAAATTTACAAAAGCGTCAGTTATAAATTGGGGGGCTTCATCGTCATCACTTGAGTAAGCATCAGCAAAATGTTCTGCAAAGTAATTAACTGTTTGCTGCATATTGGTACTAGTTTGGTTCTTATATTTCATAATTACCGGAATACCTTTAACTTCCTTTTTTTCTTTGATAAATGACCAAAAGTTATTAGAATTATTTTTAATATTACATTCAATTTTCAAAATATAATCGGCATACAGTTTTCTACTTAAATCTTTGCATTGTATTCTTAGATTTTGAAAAATCAAATAATCTGAATATGCGATTGTTGATTTATATTTATTATGAGCCTTCTTTTTATTAGAAACCAAATGGATCAATTCACTGTTAAACCATTTAGGATAATTATGTACCAATCTTTTCTTACACGGAACAAACATATTTATGACATAATATAACACAGAATAAAAATAATCCACAACTTCATCTACATCCCGACATTTTTAAAAATATTCTGTCCAGTTGACAGATGATAAATATTCATTTATTTCAATATAATTCGCCTGTGAAAAATTAAAACTTCAACAACCCTCAACTATTTCTGTTGGTTCATCACAATTCCAGGTAATTGAATAAGCAATATGGTGTAAAGAATCACTTAATAACTGATCAATTGCAGCACTCACTACAGAACAGTCACTATGTCCAAACACTAAGTCCAAAAACACTCCTCGATTGTTTGGGTACTTGTTTAGTTGACGCATATTCAGAAAGGAAACCGTTTCAGTCAGCAGTTGAGCAATTGCGTTTGAATTAAAATTTGCATCTTCTTCTAAATTGTCTTTACCCCAACAGATATCTGGTAAATTGTAATTTCCACAAACTAAAAGTTTGTGTAAACTGTTTTGTTCACTTATTGCTTCCAATGTTTCGCAATGAGCTGAGTAAATTTCAGCGGGGCTATTTGGGGGGATGTAGACTCCCTCCTATGGCATATGAATTCTTGTTTAGGGTAATTTTTACCATAACTTGTTCCACTAATGTTTGGGATATTTCAATTTTAGTAGCATTTAAATATTTTTTCACCCCTATTAACACTCCCCCACCGCGTGTTTTAGTACTTGTTAAAACTGTTCGATCACATCGGAAAATATCATAATTATTTAAAGATAATACACTATTCATAATATTATCGGTGAAAAATGTTTCGACAATTATAAAAATGTCATATGTACTAGTAAGAACATTTTGAGAAAATTATTTGATCTTTGTAATTAATCCACCGACATTTTGAAAGAAAATATTAAGTGTGTTTATTTTTTTCTTCTTGACGAAAGGTTCTATTCTTCATAGCCATAATTTGAGGCGAACCATTAATGTATTTTATTGTAATATTTTTCTCACCCTTCTCAATTCTTTCATTCAACTCGTTACGCAATTTAATAAGTTTTTTGCGTTGATATATAGTCAAGTCGGCTTTAATTTTTACATCAGCAACTTTATAACTATTCTAACGATTACCTGATTGGTTTATAAGGGGAAAGTCGAATTCTGTTTCTCCATCAACGACGATCGTAGTGTGCTGATGTGAGACTAATGTAAGTCCAAATCGGTCCTCAGTTATTGTCGACGGTGAAATATAATCGAAATTACACAAATGATTATGTATATAAATAAATTAATACACGATAACACGTTTAAATATAATTAGAGATATGCAAAACTGCTACTTTTAAATCACGTTGCTACCTGTGATTGATACTTTTAATATCCGTAATCACGGTTAGTAAACATCGTAACACCTTTTGAAATTGTGATTATTTCAAAATTAGTGATGAAGCATTTCTAGACTGTTGCGGAAACGTAAAGTGGAATGTATTTTGAGTAAAGTTGCAACATGTTTTCATTTTTTCTTCTTCTTTACTTCGATATTGTCCAAAATCGCAAATATTTTTAAAGAATGGCTTTTCGTGGATTCAATTTCATTTTTGTAGAATTCTATCTAGGACTAACAATTCATTTTCTCGATTTTTTTGTTAGTGTGCGCTACACTTCACCAACCAAATTTTTAAAAATTCACTACCGGCAACAAAACTGGTGGATTTTTAAAAACTCTAATTATTTCAAAAGAATGGCTTATCGTGGATTAAATATAATTTTTGCATAATTTTATCACGGCTTTGAAAAAAAAAATCAGGAATTTTTGCTCTACAATTCATTAAATTAAAAATTCAGAACTCGCAAGAAAATTGATGTATCTAAAAAAAAACGAAATTTCGTTGATTGAATTTATTTTTCAAGAATTTTATCACAGCGTTTTAATTTTTTTTTTTCGATTGGGTGCTTTACAATTCACCAACCAAATTTTTAATATTCTCAACTCGCAAGAAAATTAGTGAATTAAAAAAAAACCGAAATTATTTCGTTGATTGAATTTATTTTTCTAGAATTTTATTGCTGCGTTTTATTTTTTTTTCAATTGGGTGCTTTACAATTCACCAACCAAATTTTTAAAAATTCTCAACTCGCAAGAAAATTTGTAAATTAAAAAAAAACTAAATTATTTTGAAAGAATGGCTCTTCGTGGATTAAATTTATTTTTTGTAGAATTTTATCTCGTATCTACAATTCAGCAACAAAATTTTTAAAAATTCACTATTCGCAAGAAAATTGGTAGATTTTTTAAAACAATAATTATTTAGAAAGAATGGCTTATCGTGGACTGAATATAAATTTTTTATAATTTTATCACGTCTTTACAAATTTTTTCTTGATTTTTTGCTCTACAATTCACCAACCAAGATTCTAAAAATCCATAATCGCAAGAAAATTTATGAATTTCGAAAGACTGAAATTAATTCGAAAGATTGAATTTATTTTTGTGGAATTTTTTCACAGCGTTTCAAATTTTATTATCGATTTTTTTCGCTCGAGTGCTCTACAGTTCACCAGCAAAGTTTTAAAAAATTCACAACTCGCAAGAAAATTTGTGAAATAACAAAAACCGAAATTATTTCGAAAGAATGTTTTTTAGTGAATTGAATTAACTTTTTGTAGGATTTTATCCCAGCGTTTAAGTTTTTTTTTTACTTTTCTCTCGCCAAATGTGCGCTACAGTACTTTAAAAAATTCACGATTCCCAAGAAAATTGTTGAATTTAAAAATACCAAAATTATTTCGAAAAAATGTCCCTTCCTGTACTGAATTTATTTTTTGTAGACTTTTATCTCCGAGCTACAAATTTGTTTTTTTTTTTAAATTATCTCACAATTCATCACCTAAATTTAAAAAAAAAACACCATTCGCAAGAAAATTGGTGGATTTTTAAAAGCTGAAATTATTTTGAAAGAATGGCTTTTCGTGGATTAAATATAATTTTTGTACAATTTTATCACGGCTTTACAATTTTTTTCTCGATTTTTTTGCTCTACAATTCACCAACCAAATTTAAAAAAATTCATAACTCGCGAAAAAAATTGTAAATTTTGAAAAACCAAAATTAATACGAAATAATAACTTTTCATGGATTGAATTTATTTTTTGCAGAATTTTATCAAAGCGTTCATCAGCCAAGTTTTAAAATATTCACAACTCGCAAGAAAATTTGTGAATTCTCGGGGAGTTGTTTTAAAATCCAGACGAGAAGCATTTGAAGATTTTTGCAGAATCGTAAAATGGAATGAATTTTTAGTCATTTTGTAAAGTTTCAATTATAATACTTGATAATCGTTTTTTTTTTAATTTGTGTTTTGCTTCTGAGAAAGCGCATATTTAGAATGATGATTTGCTCTGTTCTCGAGCAATTTTTTCACCAATGAATTCAATTTACGATTTTCAAAAAAATTCTCTACAAAGAAAAGATTAGAAAATCAAGATTTTCAAGTCTAGTCGTTATTCGTTTTAAAAATCGAATCCTCAATATTTGATTCTTTAAAACGTATAGCGACCAAACATGTTAAACACTGCAAATCTTGTTTTTTAACCCTTTTTTCGCGTTTTAGAGAATTTATTTTTGATCATTGAAACGTCGAAATCGAGACATTTGTGTGTTAAGTTTTTGCAAAAGGTGTTTGCCGATTTTTGAAAATAGTACTTCCAAATATGTTGCACAATTTTAATAATGCAAGCTTTAAAATGTGAAAAAATTCATTCAAGAAAAATATAATTGATTTTTATATTATCTTTTTTGTTATTAGATAGTTTTTGCCGGTGATTTTTTCGAAGTTTATAACTTGCAAACGCGTTGGATGATCTCCATTGATTGAGAACTAAAATATCTACAAAAAATTGTTAAGAAACTTGTTTGTATAATGTGTAAAAAAATGTCCAAATACAAGGTTTCTGAGTCCAGAAGTTTAGAAACGTATATTAAGTAACTTTTTAAAGATTTATAATACCCAAACGTGTAAGGTGATCTCGATTATTTGAAAACCAAAATGTGCCAAAATTTACGGGCTTTGAAAAATGGTTAAGAAAATTTTCTATAAAATCGGTGAAAAATGTCAAAAAACTAGGATTTCCGCTAACAATCACAGTTTGGGTATCAATTACAATTTTACGTAGCAATAAAGCTTGAAGTAGCAATCACTGTTTAATTAGCAGTCACAGTTTGGCTAACAGTCGCAATCACAGTCACGGTGAAATTCGGTAACGACCTGTGATTTTCTACTATCAGTGAAAAATCAGGTAAAGGTACAGGTACGTGAAATATCACCCATCCTTAAATATAATGAATTTATCAACAATTATCAGCCACAAAAATATTCAATTATCAATAAGTTTAGTGCTGAGGACAGCAGCGGCTCGTTGTATAGAGCCAAGAAGAACCTGCAGTTTCAAGCTTAGCAAGAATTTTAAATTAATTCTTAAAACATTTTTTCGCAGTTATTTTGATCTAGGAAGATAAATCATTCTTTCTTTCTTAAAAAAATGATGGGGGGAGGGTATATTGCATAAGTGGCTCTACCATCAACATGTTCCGGTGGCACTGTGTCAACTTGAATGTAAATAATTAAAATTTCAAACCGTAATAGCTGGATACACCATCAGGGCAACATCTATTATCTTAACATTCGACAATTTCCTTGACTGAGTAGAGAAATCCACAGACAATAAGAAACCATAAACTAGCCACAATTATAACAATATCATTGATAAACATTGAAATATTGTTTCCCCGTGCGACAACCGAGCACCAGTTTCAATCTTATTAGATCTCATCAGGTCAATATAGACGCTGACAGAGAAACGGTTTTTCACTATGGAGTTGTAACCCCAAGTATTCGTAATAGATAGATACACCATTAGGGCGACTTCTATTGTCGTAACGTTGCACAAATTATTTAATTGAAACAATATTTAAAAAATCGCAAATGCAAAAAATCGCGAATATTTCGTTTTGTAGCAAAAAGTTACGTATTATTTGTAATTAAAATTATACATATTCTTGATAATAAGTTACTTTTTGGTGTCTTATTACTAAAATAGTAAACACGCAACCCCCAAGAAATACACTTGAAGGGGCGGCCAACTCAACATTTGCATGCGGGCGGCCAAGGGTACAGGATCGGCCCTGGCTATCCGATGTGTATAGATTTAGAATAACGCTTAACTTCTCTCTCTAAAAACGTATCCCTTTTAAAACCATAATTTGTTAATATCTATAGCTATAACAGCATAATTTGCATAGGTTTTCTTACGCCTCGCATCTGTCAGACGCCAGGACGAACTTTCTGCACCTCGTAATAGAAGAGCGAAGCTCGAGAGTAAGAAAATAATAATATGTCCTTTGGAATTATAACATAAAAACAATATTGTTTATTAAAAACATTTTCAAAGTTATACAAACAAAGTAATAATGTTTTATTTATTATATAAAATGTTCAACTAAGTAGAAGCCTCCAGATAAACAACAATATTATTCTTTCCTAAAACTTTACCGTACCGAATAATATAAGAATTGGTTATAAATTGAAAGTAGCATTTTTTAATTGCATTAAATTACCAGTTATAAGTTTAAATTTCATGGAAATACATGCATTTATAAATTTGTTGAAACACAGAAATGCACGTTTATTGACATTGGTTGCGTGGAAAACGCCGAGGGCACGTACTCCCAAAGGGAGTCACAACATCGAACAATTTGTCCCCAACAGAACTTATTCCGAAACAACAATAACTCGACCGGCATGTGGTAAATATTGCAATAGGAAATCATTACGAACGTAAAATATTTCCTAAAAGCGGAATAAAAATAGATGCGGAAAAGACCAACATTTTGCAGCGTCTGCAATAACATTTTTAATAGAGCTACAGCATGTGTATCAAATATTATTAAATAACATGTTTTTCATATTTTTTTTATTGTATATTCAGCAACATTTCCTAGAATCATGACAAAAGAAATAACAAATGTGATGTTAATACAGAAATATTTTTACTGGAAACTGTCTCGTTTACTCAAATGCCATTTCTGAGGTTGATTTCTTATACATTCAATCAGGCGCGGCTCGTTATGTAGAGCCAAGGAGCTATGGCACTATCTATCAAGCTCAGCAAGAATTTTAAACTAATTTTTAAAACACTTTTTCGCCGGTTTGAATGTTAAACAACGCCTGTATAACTTTAATGAATGAGAAAAATCGCAATGCATTTGTTCCCCAACGTAACGTCGCGGCGCACAGTGGGCCAGATGTTAATCTAGCGGGACAAAATTCAATTTTTGTAAGTCAAAAAAAAATCATTAGTGTTGATAACTTTATAGTAGACATTCTAATTAAGGGTAAAAATACATTTTTCAACAAAACAATCGCATATAAACATTAAATCGGTAAGCAATAAGCACAAATATAACATTCAATTTGAATGAAATATGTCTATGCGCGCTTGGTTTAATTTTTAATCATTTCATGTTGCAAGTTAACAATGGAGCGGTTTAATAATTTATTTACTTTAAGAAATACCTCAGTTACAAATAAGTGTATTAAATGAAACCATTTAGTTATTAGTTCACATAATAAAACATTTAAATGTCAAGTAAGTATGAAATTTTAATCGATTTGATGATATATTAGGGCATTCCTAAAAATTACTCAATTTTACCCTTATTCGACTATGATGAAAATGTAGTGCATATATATCTCTGTCGTATAAAAAAAAATCGTTTGCCTTTATGCGCCTTTGTGACTTCTGTGACGTGTTTTATGCGCACGCGCACGCCACGCAGCCATCAGTATTTCGTGAATATTGCGTGCGAATCGATGGAAATTTTCCGTTAGTAGTGATTTTGCATTTTCTATCACAAATATCTTCAAGTATATTCTCTCTCGTGAAAAAAATCATACTCGACAAAGTATTTGCCGAGACAACATTCTCGCATTTCTGTTCTGGCATCGAATGGAAAACACGGGTACCATGAACAGTGGCGGCTCGTGGAATATGTTGATGATAGACCCACTTCTTCAATACCCCCTTCTTTTTTGAAGAAACAAAGAACGATTTATCTTCCTAGATCAAAGTAAGTGTTTTCAGAATTAATTAAAAATTCTTGCTGTGCATGAAAGTACAGGTAGTGCCATGGCTCCTTGGCTGTATATAACGAGCCGCCCCTGACTGCGATTACTATTTGAAACACATTGTATAAACTAATCAATAATAAAGCTCCTGGCATTGCTTACAATTAACTCCCATCAATTGTTTTTTTCTGTTTTTTAGAGGATAATTCAAGAATGGATGACGAGATTTCGAAAAAATTTCAGGTTTGGTGTGGATAAGATACAAAAATTAAATTCGCCCTTCAGTTGTTTTCAATTGTTTGTTTTTCTCGGATAACCCTTGAACCAGCGGCGGCTCGTGGATGTTCAGCGAGGAGGCAACGGAAGGAAATTTGACCAAAACAGCAGCAAAATATTTGCTTCCTATTAAGAGTAAGTAGTACAGGACGAGCGGCATCTCTGTCGTAGCCTCCTCTATAAAGATCCACGAGCCGCCGCTGCCTTGAACGTATAATGAATGAAGTCTAATATTGTATAAGTTTAGATCGGATAAAAAACCTAAATTAGACATTTCATTGTTTGATGCAAAAAATCCAAAATTCCCACAAATATTTAAAAATCAAATAATTCGTTAACATAAATCCCGAAGACAATATTTTCCAGATAAAGATCAAAGTAAATTAATTTTATCTAAAAATAAACCCCATTTTTAAATTAAAACCTACGAAAACAAAAGATACAAAATTAAATAAATAACCTGAAATGAATACAAAACCCTTAAAAATACAGGTCAAAAAATCTAAAATAAAGGACAAAAATCAAAAACTTTGACCCCCAAAAAAATAATCCGCAAAAAATAAAAAATTTCCGCGTAAAAATAAATAATTCAGGTTAAAAAATATAAAATAAAGGACGGAAAACCGAAAATACGGAAATATCGAAAATTTCAACAAACCAATTCAAAACCTAGGCCAAAATAAAGTATTATTGATTTATATGCGAGATTTTTTTTCCGGTATTTTCGAGTTTTGTTTGTTGAAATTTTCGATTTTTTGTCTGCATTTTTCATCTTAAGCCTGAGTTTTCGATATTTTGTCTAAACTTAGGACAAAAGGTCAAAAACCTGATCGAAAAATAAAAATGCAGACCAAAAAATTGAAAATACAAGCAAAAGAAAAATTATTTGCCACTTTCAGCCGCCAAAAATAAGTTTCAGACCAGAACAGCGGCGGCTCGTGGATGTTCAGCGGTTAGGCAACAGAAGAAAATTTGACTCCCCTACGTAAATCCACGAGCCGCCGCTGGACCAGAAGTTCGAAAATAATAGCCAAAAAATAAAATAAAAATACGAAATTAAATCAATAATTCAAGTTAAAAAATATAAAATACACGATAAAAAAAAGACCAAAAATCTAAAATATACGATGAAAAATTTAGACCAAAAATCTAAAATTCTGGCCTAAAAATAAAAATGATGGACCTAGAAAAGAATAAAATTTAACAGACAAATAAAAGAAAATTATAAATAAAATACTTTCTTTGTTAATATCACATGATTTAACAAAGAAAGTGTTTTATTTATAATTAAAAATGTATCACGAAGGAAACGCCTTCAGTGTCAATCAATTAAACAAAAATTAATAAAAATTTAGGGCAAAAGATAAAAAAAATAAAAATCTACAATGTTGGCCAAAAATTTGAAAACATCGAAACTTGGGCCTAAAGATAATAAATGTGGACCAAAAAATCAAAAATTTTAACAAAAATATCGAAAAGTTAGGTCAAAATAAAGAAACATTTAGGTCAAAAGATTTAAAAAAAATAATAAAAATCTGTCATGTTGGCCAGAAAGTCGGAAAATTTAGACAGTACATGAAAACTTGGGCGTAAAGATAATAAATGCAGACTAAAAAATTGAAAATTTCAACAAACAAAACTCGAAAATACCGGAAAAAATAAAAAAAAAAATCTCGCACATAAATCAATAATTCAAATTATAGATATTTTAACCTAAATCAATTCAAAATTTTGGCCCGCAAAATCAAAAATGCGGACCAAAAAATAAAAAATTTTAAAATCAATTCGAAAATTTAGGTCAAAATAAAGAATAGTTGGGGCAAAAGATCAAAAATTAAAATACACGTTAAAAATCTAAAAATTAAAAATTCGGCAGGAAAAATCAAAAAATGCGGACCAAAACGTCGAAAATTTTAATAATTAAATCGAAAATTTAGGTCAAAATAAAGAATATTTAGGCCAAATGATCAAAAATTTACCTCAAAAAATCGAAAATACAGGCTTAATAATAAAATATGCAGAATTTTTTAGTAAGAAAATTGTATTCTAATTTTTTTAATTGCAAAACATTTTTGAGTTTGAAACTACAGGTAGTGCCATGGCTCCGTGGCTCTATACATATAACGAGCCGCCCCTGACCATGAATGAGCTGGCATATATGAATATATTTGACAATTTGTGAAATGAAGAATCATTGAAACCAATTTCGGCGAAATCGCGAAGTTGCATTAAAATCTAAATATTTAATCAAATCAAATGAAATAATTTATTTCATGATGAATATAAACATTCATGTGAAAGATATCAATACAATCCTAAATGTATAAATAAACTTAAAATCTAAACACATTAAAATAACGTCAGTTACAAGTACTTTAAAATTTAATTTAAAAATATTATTGGCCATATTGGATCCGCCATTTAGAATTTAGAATTTTTTATTCCAAACTTGGATTCAGAGATTTCAAAAACTGAACGTTATTAATTTTGAATGAAAATTGAATATTTTTTACAAAAAAATTCCGCCATTTTGAATTTTGAAATTTTTATTGAAAATTTGGATTCAGAGGTATCAAATACAGGATGGTATTAATTTTCATTAAAAACCGAACATTTTTACAAAAAAAAATCCGCCATATTGGATCCGCCATTTTGAATTTAACAAATCTGATTACAGATTCGGACTCGGCGACCTCAAAAATAATACTAATCTACAAATTCGTCTTTAAAAGTGAAAGGATTAAGACGTTATTAATTTTGGCCCGCTAAATTAGCATTCTGGTCCACAGTGCGGCGCGCCATTAACGGTGCCAGCTTCCACGTAGCGCACCGAGCGCACGGCATTTCGTTAGGATATTGCGGCTACCGCCGGCTACCGCGGGGTGTGTCTCGACTTGAGGGGTGCTGGAGAGGTCGCGCTCTGAACATGCATTTTGTGCTGAACAAGGTCTGGCACATCCCGGGTGCGCGGCGATGACGCGCACTTATTAGACAAATTTTGCGGCGACATATAACTAACATTTATTTGCAATCATTTCAAGTTTTGTAAATTCAAATAAATAAACATGAGTAGACAATTTTCTAGTAGATCTGGATATTTTCCTACTTCGTAACGGAGAAAGTATTGTGATCGTGAAAAATTTTTCAAAATTTTTTTTTTACTAGATGCCATTTCAACAATTACTGAAAAAAAATGTATGTGTGTGGTTTTTGGTTTATAATTATGAAACGATAATAGTTACAGATAATTTATTTTAATAATAATTGTGGAGAATGCCGAAATGAACAACTTATAAAGAATACGTTTTTTTCGAAATATCTTTGGTTTTTAAGTTAATTGGCTATTAGATTTTCAAGAAATTTTTTTGATTTTCATGTTTCATATTTTTGACGTTATAAACGTCACTTTCAACCGATTCTACAAAACGCTCGATGTACATTTAAAATACGATTTAAATTGAAAATAAACCATGAAAAAGTAAATATAAATAAATGATACCATCAAGTCGGAGAAAGTAACATGAAGGCCACATCGCCATTTTTTCACCAGTTTTTAAATTGCACATTTTTTGCTTGGATTATTTATTTATTTATAATTTATTGTTGTGTTATTATTGTTGTAGAACTGTTTTATTTTAATTGTTTTTAATTTTATTGTATTGTTTCGTTCTTTATTTATTTTACTTATTTGTATAGTGCATTTATATTTCAATGCTTAACTGTGCACATGTAATTTATTCTGTAACATAAATAGAATGTTTCCATTATTCAATTATTAACTTGCTGAAAAAAAAAATTCAAGGATCAAAATCGCGATTTTAAAAAAGTGCAATTTTTGCATGTGTTAATTTAACGAGAAAATTTTATAATCCGTTTTAGAATTACAGTCCACATTTTGACTTTTGAGTTATCAAATCGGAGGTCACGTTTGCCGGTTCTGTAATAAAAAAAAAATCAAAATATAATTCCGAAAACGTAAAATTTGATTTTATAAAAAAAATTTCTTTGACAACTTTTGAATTGCACTTAATTTAGTACATTTTGTCGTAAGAATCATCAACATCGGTAGTTTAAAAAATCAAAATCGCGATTTAAGAATATTGAAAGTACAAAAAAGTGCAATTTTTGCGTTTTTTGTTAATCTAACGAGACAAATTCGTAATCTTTCTCAAAATTACACTAAAGTTGCCATATGTTGTCATTTGAATCATCAAAATTAGAGAACGCTTTTTTGAATTTAAAAAATCAAAATAACAATTTAAAATCTACGAACATTGAAAACATAATATTTTGAAGTTTTCCGTTCATTTAACGAAAATTTTAAATTCATTCAATTTACTACATTTTGATATTAGAATTATCAAATCATAGATCACGTTTACCCGTTTTGCAATAAAAAAATCAAAATTATAATTTAAAAACTTCGAACTTCGAAAACGTGAAATTTTGACGCTTTGCCTTGATTTTACAAAAATGTCTCCTGGACAACTTTTAAATTGCACATTTTTTTTACATCTTGTCGTTCGAATTATTAAAATCGGACAACGTGTTCGGCAGTTAAAGAAAACAAAATCGCGATTTTAATATATCCAAACTTTAAAAAATGCAATTTTACGAGAACATTCTATAATTTGTTTTCAAATTATATGAAATTCGCCACATTTTGACATTTCAATTATCTAAATCAGACACAATTGACTGTTCTGCAATTTAAAAAAAATCAAAATCGATATTTATAATTTTCGAACTTTGTTTGATTTTACGAAAATATTTCTTAACCAAGTTTTAAATTGCACTACGTATGGCACATTTTGTCGTTGGAGTCATCAAAATCGGACAACGCGTTCTGCAGTTATGCAATTCAAAAAAAAAATCGTGATTTTAAAATATTCAAACTTATAATACAATACAATTTTTGCTTTTTGTGTTAATTTTACGAGAACATTTTATAATCCGTTTTAAAATTACTCTAAATTCGCCATATTTTTACGTTTGAATGAATCATCTAAGTCAGGCGCGGTTGGCTGTACTGTAGTTTAAAAAAAGTCAAAATCGCAATTTAAAATATTCGAATTTTGAAAACTTGAAACTTTGACGTTTTGCATTGATTTTACGAATATATTTCTTAACTAACTTTTTAATTGCACTAAATTTGACACATTTTGACGTTGGAGTGATAAAAATCGGACAGTGCGTTCAGCAGTTATGTAGTTTCAAAAATCAAAATCGCGATTTTAAAATATTCAAACTTTAACAAAGTGCAATTTTTGCATATTGATTTAATTTTACAAGAAAATTTCGAAACACGTTTTAAAATTACACTAAACACGCTATATTTTGACGTTTGAATCATAAGAATCGGAAAATGCATTCGGTAGTTATGTAATTTCAAAAATCAAAATCGCGATTTTAAAATATGCAAAAAGTGCAATTTTTGCACGTTGTGTTAATTTAATGAGAAAAATTCGTAATCTTATTTTTAAATTTCATTACATTCTAGAATGTAAAAAATTAAAATCACAATTTAAAATCTTCGAACTTTGAAAACGTGACGTTTTGACTTTTTACATTGATTATGCGAAAATCCAACCAAATTTTAAATTGCATTAAATTTGGCACTTTTTGACGTTGGAATATTTTTCGAAATCTCATTAGTTTTTGAACAAATTGACGGTAGGGATTATAAAAATTTGAAAGACTGTCATTTTCATCTTTCATAATTTTGACGTTTCAAGCGTCGGTATCATCTGATCCTGCAAAACATTTGATATACAATTGCGGACAAAATAAAGTAAGACACCATTCATTTAGTGCGCGACTTTCCTGTAAATTGTATTCGTGAATTGGCTTTAATGCCCATCCATTAAACGTCTATGACTGATTTACACTAGACAAAAAGAGATGTCAGCTTTTTTGTCCGCAATTGTATATTTAAAATATGATTTACACTGGAAGTAAAAATATAAATAACTATTATACCATCAAAATCGGAGAAAGTAACGTGATGGCCACATCACCATTTTTTTTAATTCTGAAAATGTAGTAACAATTTAAATGTAAGTATAAATATACTTCACATGTGTGAAGTCAATAGATTTTAAAAATAAATATCTACAAGAAAAGGAAAGTACAATCGAAATAAAGTAAACCACACAATTAGAAAAGGTCTAAATGAATACCACGAAAAGAATCAACCCTTTATATTTCTTCACCCCATTAAAAAAACTTAATAATTTTTTTAATAAGTTTGCAATCTTCCATAAAGTTGTTTATTATCTCAAAATTATCTCCGTGCTACATCCTTTCAACATCAGACATTACAAAATGCACGGACCGCTCTGCAATCAACGGGCGCAAAATACAAACAGAATCCGGCGAGAACTAGCATCACTGAAGGACAAATTGTATGCGTCTAATGAAGTAATTACGCGGCTTTTTTTGTTCACACCGACTGTCTCTTTAACGTGAACAGACTATAGTACCAGATAAAAACAACCCCAAAAACTTGTCTTGCGATTTGGACCATCTACACGTCATTTTAAAGAAGATCTCATCGAGGCATATCGAAAGTGTCTTCACAAAGGCAAAGTTGAATTTCAAGAACCGTGCGCGCTCACAAAAATAATTCTAAAATGTAAAAATCTTATTAATAATCGTCCTACATATTCACTCGAAATAAATACATAAGACATATTTCTTGAGACAATATAAGTCTCACTAAAACTATACTATACAATGGAAACTAAATTTAAACTACTTTCATAGAATATTACATTTAAGTCGATCATTTATATGCTAAAATGTTATCGTAACTATTTATTTGATGATTGAATTACAAAAATTAAGTTTACTATGTCACTAGACGTTCTAAAATCTTATAATCCTAAAACGGTAGTGTAATATTTAGTTCTTTATTCAATTTCGAATAATTGAAGGAATTTAAAAAAATGCGTTCACTGTCTTACTACTCTTCGATCTCTTTTAAAATAACGCATTCGGATCGAAATTATTTTTCAGTTTTTTAGCTACAGCACGGCAAACATAACTTGCCGCTGCGCATGGCAAAATTGTGGGCGAACCTTATCTGGAATAACCCAATAGCAAATGTAAAAAAGAAATAAAAAATTAAGTTATTATTATTGTAGAGGGGTCGTTATAATCTATAGATACAAGAGATTTGATTATAATAATAATAATAATAATAATAATAGCTTTACTTCCCAAGAGAAAAAATAATTCTAATTTCAATAGAAGTATCGGAAAATAACTATAATAAACTTTTTAATCCATCTCGGCCCGGCCCAAATACAAACATTTAAAGTCCGGGCCTCGGCAGCTAAAATACAAGTCTGATAATATTTGTCATATGTTATACATTTTGTGTGGCTAATACATGCTTATTTCCATTGAAAAGTTTTGTTAATATTCTTGTTTTGTTTCAGGTATAAAGAATTTTCTTCGTACATTAAGCTTGATTTCTAAAATACTGTAAGTATGATTATTATTATTATATTGTGTGATTTTTAAAATTTTATAAACTAATTTACCGAGTTTTTTTTTGGGTTTCGCTGGAATGGTTTATGTGATTACAGGAGGACAATTAAAGAAAACACTGTAGCAGACTACTTTGTTTTCATAAACAAATGATAAAAGCAAAATGAATGTATGGTTTTTGGGTAAAACTTAAAAATAGAATAAAAAATACAGCTAAATTCTGAAACACTCTTATTATTTGTGTAAAGAAAACACTGATTTTAGCTTTGTTTTCATAACGGAATGGAATAGTTTTATGATATCAATATTACGAAATATCTCGGTATTAGATAATTGAAACCGGTAGAAATTTATTTATTTATTTTATTTATTCATCAGCACTTTACCCACCATACACAAACTTATTTAATTAGACATATTTTCTGATTATTTACGTTGTGCGGCGGATCAGGACTTTACATCAAAGATACAGATTTTAAATTGAAAAGAAAAACAACTTGTAATACTATACTTAAATAAACAGAATTACTGTAGCTTTAAACAAATTACAGATATAATAATAATAATGTTTATTTAACAGATACACAAAATTATTATTGCATTACATATATGAAATATTTATTATAAGTCGACAAAAATAGAATATGTGATAATTAAAGTCCGGATTTATATGCGCTAAAAAAAGGCATTATAAATTTTTTATATGCGCTAAAAAATGGCATTATATTTTTTTTATATGCGCTAAAAAGGTATTATAATTTTTTTTATATGCGCTTAAAATTACCCAATATTTGCGACAAAATTATTCAAAATAAAAAAATACGAATAGCAACTGATGATAATTTATTTATTGGAATTAGGGATGGGCGATATTTCACATATCTGTGATTTTTCACTTATATTAAAGAATCATAGGTCGTTACTGTTACTAATAGGTGAATTTCACTGCTTAAAATCACTGTTACTTAAAATCACCTACTTCAAATCGCTACTACTTAAAATCCCTGCTATTTAAACTGTGACAAACCGTGATTGCTACTTAAACTGTGACTGTTACTTAAAACACAATTGTAAGAAGACAATTCAAGGTGGCATTTCTAAATGTCATTTAATATTCATTACTTTATTCTCCCATTTGTATAGAGTATTGTATTTAAATTTTAAATAAATATTTAATAAAAAAGACAAATATTTATAAAATGCCGTAGTATACCATATAAAATGAAATAAATTACAACTTATTTACTAACAATTATTAATTAATTAATTGAGATTTTATAAAAACGAAAAAAAAATCTTGCCCGGCATGGAATTGAACCACAAACTCGTGTGGTCGAAAGTGATGAGTCCGCCAACTTAATAAACCCAAAATGACTTAAAACTCATTTTAATTTACCTAAACATACAGTTTAAAATAATACCACGAAACTAATTTTGAAATTGCAAACTTCATGAACTGAAAAAAATAAATAAAAACAATTTACCAAACTGCGAAAATCTCCAAATGCTCCTTGTTCATGCGCTCAAAAAATTAAAATAGAAATCTTCAAAAATCCATATCTATTGAAAAGTGTTAAATTTACAAAAACCGAATTGATTTTGATTAAGCGATACTTCGGCCGTTGCAGATCATTTTTTATTGAATTTTGTCTACGCATTTTATTTTTTCTCTGCGATGTTTTCATTCAGGTGCTCACAAAATTATAACTAAAATTTTCAAAAATCCATATCTCCATTAAAAACTGTGAAATTTACAAAAAACATATTTATTTTAAATAAGCGATACTTCGACCATTGAGGACATTTTTTAATGAATTTTTTCTACCCGTTTTATATTTTTTTCTGCGATATTTTCATTCAAGTGCTCAAAAAATTAAAACGAAAATCTTCAAAAATCCATATCTCTGTTGAAAATTGTTGAATTTACAAAAATCAAATTGATTTTGAATGAGCAATACTTTGGCCATTAAGGATGAGTTTTTATGGAATTTTTCCTGCATGTTTTATATTTTTTCTGCCATGTTTTTGGTCAGGTACTCAAAAAATTAAAACAAAAATTTTCAAAAATCCATATCTATTGAAAATTATTGTATTTACACAAACCAAATTGATTTTGAATTAGCGATACTTCAGCCATTAAGGATAATTTTTTATGGAATTTTGTCTCGCGTTTTACTTTTTTTCTGCGATGTTTTCATTCAAGTGCTCAAAAAATTAAAACGAAAATCTTCAAAAATCCATATCTCTATGGAAAAGTGTTGAATTCATAAAAACCAAATTGATTTTGAATTAACGATACTTTGGCCATTGAGGATGATTTCTTATGGAATTTCGCCTGAATGTTTTATATTTTTTTCTGCGATGTTTTTATTCAAACGAAAATCTTCAAAAGAACTTTTGAAGATTTTCTGTATTGAAAATTGTTTAATTTACAAAAAGCAAGTTTATTTCGAATAAGCGGTACTTCGGCCATTGAGGATAATTTTTTATGGAATTTTGCTTGCAGGTTTTATATTTTTTTCTGCGATGTTTTGGCCAAGTGCTCAAAAACTTAAAACGAAAATTTTCAAATATCCATATCTCTATTGAAAATTGTTGAATTTTCAAGCCCCAAATTAATTTCAAATAAGCGATACTTCGGCCGCTGAGGATAATTTTTTATGGAATTTTATCTGCCCGTTTTATTTTTTTCTGCGTTGTTTTCATTCAGGTGCTCAAAAAATTAAAACTAAAATGTTCAAAAATCCATAAATTGTTGAATTTACAAAAACCAAATTGATTTTGAATAAGCGATATTTATACCATTTAATTTACTGTCTCTAAGAGAAAGACGTTTTGTCACAGACTTAGTACTTCTTTTTAAACTAACGAATGCCCTAGTCAATTCTAGTTTTCTTTTAAGTAGGTTAAATTTTAATGCAGCCTCTGTTCATTACAAAGAACCCAATTAACATTTAGGCCTGAATTTCACAGCACCAATTATGGAATGAATAGCCCTATATGTAGAATAAGGCAACAAATAGTGTCTAGTAATAATATTTTAAATGTTTCTTATGTGCGTTAAATATTTTACTTTTAAGTTGTTACTGTAAAGCACTTTCTGTGCTCATTATGTATATTGTATAGGTATAGCCGTTAATAAAGTTTTAAGTTTGAGGATATTTTGTTAAGGAATTTTTTCTACGCGTTTTATATTTTTTTCTGCGATATTTTCATTCAAGTGCTCAAAAAATGAAAACGAAAATCTTCAAAAATCTATATCTCTATTGAAAATTGTTGAATTTACAAAAACCAAATTAATTTCGAATAAGCGGTACTTTGGCCATTGAGGATAATTTTTTATGAAATTTTGCCTGCACGTTTTATATTTTTTTCTGCGATGTTTTTGGTCAAGTGCTCAAAAAATAAAAAGAAAATTTTCAAAAATCCATATCTCCATTGGTTAATGATTTTATATCAAAATAATCCTTCGAGAACAAAGCAAATAATCTTTCAAAACATGCATTTTTTCAGAGGTAAAACCAAAATAGGAAAACATTTGCCACATACCTAAAACTTTCCAACTTTTTAAATTTACGGAACAAACATTCTGTTATAAGATTCTGAAAAATCTCCAAATACTTCTCGAATTTTGAACTGAATCAAGGATAGTCGTATGTTTATTTGGTATATCCGATAATATAGCCAAAATATTACCTTCAGTCACAGGTATAATATCAAAAGGAACACTATTTACGTGACCAGGTGAACAAATAGCAGAATCATATCAAAAACATTTTTTGCGAAACCATTAACAATTTCAGAAGGTGTTACGACGTTTACTAACCGTGATCACAGTCATTGTTTAAAATCACTGATATTATAAAGTAGCAATCACAGGTAGCAAAGTAGCAGTTTTGCCCATCTCTAATTGGAATTAGAATGTAGAACCAAAATTTGATTTTAATTTTCATTTTAGGTAAAGTCAAATGACATGAGTTCCACAAATCATTTTAATTTTTTCGTATCCCTGGTTTCGATATAATACGCATCAAATTTTCGCAAAAGTTAGGAAACTAATTTTAAATTTTCGTACAGTTCTTCAATACTTTTAAAAGCCTCAATTAAAGATATTTCAGCTGTTTCCAAATTCTTGATTGCAGTTATTAAGATGCAAAAATGAGCAATAAAAGCTAATAACAACAAAATCAATTACAGTTAATGGAAATATTGACTTTATATGTAGTTATATGCGGATATATGCTCAAATAAGTTTAATGTAACAAAACCTCGAAATATTAAGTTATATGCGAAATAAAACTTGGTACTTTTATTTATTTCCGAGAGAAACGTATAGACACAATTCGCCAGTTCCATATGAAAGAGCAAATAAAACATGTAAAAAAAATATAAATCCGGACTCTAGTGATAATACATACATAATAAATTCAGTATCGTTTATGCTGGAAGTTTCTACCGTGTGAACAACAATGTTTGCAGATAATTTAAATTTCCCGCCAAAAAATCTGGGAATTTGATCGCTCCAAGTTCATGCCAAGGAAAAATTAATAAAGAGTAACTAGATTCGGGCAGTGACGTGCGTCGTATTTTGCTCATTAATTCTTCGAGTTTAGTTGTTTTACCTTCTGTTTTATAGGCATCCGCTCTTATCTAAATCTTTGTTTTGTGGTAAGTGATTTGCGGTTTTTAAGGTTAGAAAATTATAAAATTTAAGTTTAATTCTAAATTTAAAGAGTTTAAGTGAAATCGCCTTTATTTGCCATGGTATTTACATCACAGCATGATGCTTTCATCCTGAAGACTCATTATCGAAGTAGAACTATAAATGAAGACGGTACATGGACATACTCGTTACAATCGTGTCTGAATCAATTTAATCAACCCTTCCCGATGTCGACATTCCTTACAAAACATTTTTCTCGTATAAAACATTTGTCTAAAAAATTTATATCCACGTTTATTATTTTCAAATACACAAAACATTAACTTATTTCAATTCACTTTGTATATTTAATTATAATTGTAAAAATTAAATATGTCTAATAAATTATGATTAAATATTTTATTTATTTTGGGAAAAAAATGTTTGCTACACCAATGAAAAAGCAATCTAAGAGATTTTCTTTTCATATTATCAGTTGTTCCGACATGCGTATTTGGTTGCCTACCTATCAATCTGCAGCCATTGTTGCTCACTCTGTTTTTCGTTACACACGTTGAATAATATAATAAAACAACTTTCACTTTGTTTTGGATATTTTTGGAGTTATTTATTCTTGCGACTTAAGTTTCGGTAAGTTACCATTTTCAAATTAGGTGTTTTATTATATTAATAAATTCAATCCTAATAGGTAGAAAAAAACGCATTTTCCTTCGGTTACAAACATACTACTTAAATAAATAAAACATTATTACTTATTATTTGTATAACTTTTTTTTGGCCTAGGCCTTATCCGTTCAGCCACAAACGATAGTTAAAAGAAAACATTACCACATAAAGAACCTAAGCTACCAATTCGTAGACATTGTATAACTTTGGACATATATTATTTCAGTGACTAGAGTTTCGGCAACTTTAACGAAAAAGTCTAATTCTAGAAGGTCTTTGTTAACTATTTAGGTATTACGGGCTAATGGACTATTTAGTGCATAATTTAATCTGTTCAATACAATATTAAGAATGGGGGAAATCTTGTAAAATTTAGGATATACAAATTGAACATATTTAGAATAATAAAATAAAACTGTTAATTGACCCATTGATTTGGTAATAAAATAGAATTAATGCGATACATAACATATTCAAATGTTTAAAATTAGAGTATAAAATAATTAAATGGATTTGATTTATATAAATGTAACCTTTTAACTCATTGAGTGCGAGAATACTTGAGAACGGGCGTTTTACCATTAGATTGCTATCGAGGCAGTGCTGCCACGCGTTAACACAATTTTTCACCACACCAATCTAAGAAAAATCACCATTTTTTTCCACTCTGGGAAATTAAAATGTTTAATTTTACAAAAGCGTATTTAGTAATAACTAGTTTTTCCTAGGCTAAAGTATGATATATGTGAAATTGTGTTCTTTATGTGAAATTGTGAAATGTAAAAATGTAAGAAAAGTAACTAGTGACGAACGACGGCTCCGCTGCGCTGCGCCGTCGTCCGTACGGGGCCCATTAAAATTAAGCAATTAAATTGGTAACGGACGACGGCACAGCGTGTCCCATTTAAATCACATTTTGGCCGCCTACTGAGTGATTTGCATCTAATAGCACCTATTATAATGAATTAGGCAAAGTAATTGGTGAAGATCGACGACTCCGCTGCGCTGCGCCATCAATAAAAAACATATTTTTTTCTAAATTAATTTTAATTTTTCGTTTTTTATTTTTCATTTTTCGTTTTCATTTTTCATTTTCAATTCTTCATTTTTCATTTTTCATCTTCAAGTTTTAATTTTCAATTTTTCATTTTTCATTTTTCATTTTTCATTTTTCACTTTTAATTATTAATTTTTATTTTTTATTTTTTTTCTTTTATTCTTTTTTTAAAGCCTGTTATATCTGCGATCCCTGAACTTTTCGGCTTTCCGACTTGAAAAGAAAAAAAAATACGTCCTAAAAAAAAGAAAACTGAACCACCCCCTGGGTTGGTGGCATTGGTTGGCGCGTAGGGGTGGTTCCAAAAATTTAGAAAAAATGCCAATAAAAGCCAGTTATCCCTTCTGCCATCCCTGAAGGTTTCAGCTCTTCCACTTGAAAAGAAGAAAATACGTCCTTAAAGAAAAAAAAGTTTTTTTTTACCTGGTTTTAAAAAAATCATATCTCGGAAACGGGGCAAAAATTAAAAAAAGTGGCTCGATCAATTTTAGATATTTTCTTTAAGATTATTTTAAGATACCGGGGTACCGGGATCGTCCAGCTCCGGCGGTTACGAAGGAGTTTTTTTTTGGAAACGTGCAAAAATCAAAAATCCCCGTTTGAAAACGCTATGTGATTTTTTTTAGATTTTTAAAATATTATTTAGAGGTTGTGAAATGTCAAAGTTTAAAAAAAGGAAAGTCATCAATTTTTTTTTGTTTGTATGCATTGAAAATAGTTTTCCGAGATTTAAGTAAATAAAAAACGCCGATTTTTGACAAATTTTAAAATTTATTATTATCAGTTTATTGTTCCCTATCAATCAGGGGGAAATTAACAGTTTATGTTTTTCGATAAATTGATATCATGTTTGTTTGTAAAAATAAAACTTAAAATTAGTAAAATAGTAGAAAGTTGGCTTGTTTTATTTACCTAACCTTCGGAAAACTATTTTCAAAGCATACGAAAAAAAATTAATGACTAATTGCTTTTGCGGTTAATCCGCGACCTCTAAACATTATTTTAAAAATCAAAAGACGCATTTTGAACCGAATTAACACATGAGACATAAAACTTTCACACGTTTGTGTTTTCTGGACCACCCCAATGTGCAGTAATTCGTTTCGTTTTTTTAAGTTGTTTTTGAACTGTAACAGGTAGGAAAGAAGATGTTTTACTAAATAATATGTTTTGTAGCCCTTATAATAAGACTCATAAACTGCAGAGAAAAGTGGCGTGTTTGTATTAATATTTAATTAATTCATCTAATTTCTTAGCAGTTAAATCTTAGATTACACAAAAATAAGTACTGGAACTTAAACGTATTATCAGGCTCACTAGTACAGTTCGCATGCAACAAACAATCAAAGACAAGGAACGCAAAGAAATCAACTCACCCGGGGAATACCCCAATTACCCTAATGAGATATAATGCAAACACACTGCCTCGCTGCAAGCCTCATCTGTTACGGCCTCCTAACATATTTGAATGCTAGTTAACCAGGTTGTCAAGAGGGGTCATAAATCATTTTATTTTTTGCTTTTTTATTAGAATATTTTAAATTAATCATAATTATTCACCACATTTTCTATATTTCTTCATAAAAATCATCACATTTTCACCAGTCGGTTTGCAATTAAGAGAAACACTGTACCGAGGCTGAAAACTTTTGCGTGATTTTTAGCAACTCGAGTTTTACTATGAGATTGCGCACGCACCATGCATATCGTCTGATGCAATGGCGGACACATTTTGCTGTGCCATGACGCGACGGCGTGTTTATATACGCTAGGACAGTGATAGCGAACCTTTTTATGTGCTCGTCAGTGACGGTTCGCGGGTTTTTTTCTGGTACGGCCGAGGAACAAGAGGTGGTAATACAGATAAGTGCGGTCACGCAGCCAGCCGTCTCTGCAACTGACCCTACCATCTGTATTACCACCTCTTGTTCCTCGGCCGTACCAGAAAAAACCCCGCGAACCGTCACTGGTGCGCGTGCCAAATATTTGCAAATAGTATTTATCGAGTTGCAGCTGAGCCGAACACTTTTTAATAAGGGGTAGATTTATAAAAAAATATATCAAAATTTTATTCAGGAAATTTCAAAAATGAACAGTCCATACAAATAAAGTTGCATAGTCATAAAAATCGATTAATAAGATTTTTGCTGTTATAAATTGAATTATTACAGTTACTACATATCGGTTTCATATTTCGTCACTTTTTCGCCAAACTACATTTATCTGTCTGTTTCTAAAAAACTGCCTTTTATAGAATTCATTTCCGAAAATATCAACTCCCGAACATATGTAGAAGAGAAATTTAATCAAATAGCCATCGCTAGTTATTTTTAACAACTAGATATTTTCGGAAGGGTATTCCAAGTTCTTACGTACAGATATTGCTTCAAATGCAATGCGCTAATCGTCTTTAATTTGCAAGTTGTTTCTGTTTGTTTTAGTTTTTTATCCGTTCTTGGTGTTTTCCATACTTGGTGTTTTTGGTATTGTGTATTGGTTTCGTTTGGTGTAATTAAGTGTAGAAATAGTTGTTTCATAAAAATAACCACAAAAGCCCGAGATATGGTACCGAAGGCAAACGAGTACTTCACTAAGGAAAAGCATAATGGAAATCCCCTTTTACCTTTGGATGCAATTTACGAGGTAAATTTTTTTCTCAATTTTTAGTTTATAAGTGAGAAACGATAAAAGTTTCTGAAAATTTATATTAATAACAATTGTAGAAAATGTGGAAAGAAACAACTTATAATGAATAAGTTTTTTAGAAATCCCTTTAGTTTTTGAGTAAACTGACGGTAAAAATTATTAGAATTTGAAGTATCATTTGTCATCTCCATCTTCCACAATTTTGAAGTTTTAAACGTCAGTATCATCCGACCCTGCAAAAACGCTCGATGTAAATTTAAAATATCATTTAGTGCCTTTTAATAAGGTATTCATCGACATGATTCGTTTACAAGAGTGTTGGAATGTCAGACAAAAAATCTTGGGGATGTTTTAATGTAGAATTCAGTAAAAACCCCATCCCATTTAACGTTACGCCAATGCGCACTATTGTGACCTTGAACGGATTGATTCGGGACTTTGGAATTGATGGTGTGAAAAGAACTATAACAGCTCTTGCAAAGTTACACTGCGCGCCGGATGTTGATTAAATTTACACCGATTTGCTAAACTATATTTCGAATATGACTTGACGGTCGTAATTTGATATGACTCGGCTGGAATGCTGCTTTTATGTATTTACAAAAGTAATAAACAGGTAAAGAAATGAATCATGTATTTACATTGAATGAATAATTAAGAAATTCAAATCTGAAACGTTCAACTTAATTGTAGACATTGAGTTATTCTGTTATTGAATTTTTTTCGAGTTAAATAATCATGTATTATGTTTAAATGAATTTAATGTAGCTTTATTGCCTATGACAATTTTAATTTTGTTACCATTTGTTGTGTTTAAACATGCAATTATGTGCCTTCTTTAAATAAATAATTGTTAATTTTTTTTAACCCTACAAAACTAAACATTCGTCTAATAGACTTACCGACTTCTGACAGTTTTGTTTGTGAAGGCAATTACGGACAGCTGAATTTTACCATTTGCCTGGAGTGCAAACGCTAATTTTTAGCACTTTTCTTTATTTTCATTGGAGTATTATAATTTGTCTCTTAAGATAAGCTGATTTGTTCAAAATAATTCAAGAACATTGAAAAATATATTTGATTTTAATTCGTAGTCTATGAGTTGAAGGATTAGTTACAGTGTAACACTGATTTAAGTTTAGTTATCTAGGGTTAAGGAAAACTGATCAAATTGGCAAACTTTTTATTTTCATAATAAAAACTTGTTAGTTTTTGATCTTACATAATCATTAGCACCCCGAGTTGTCTTTAGGTTTTATAAGATCCTAGGCACTGATAAGTCCCTAAAAATGGACTAATGTAATCTAGAAGTACCCATAACTAATATTATTTTGTATATTAATATGTGAGAGATTCCACGTCAACTGGTCCAGGAGTGAATGGGCTGGTTTTCAAAACTCTCCCAGAAGTATTGGATCATCTTTGGGGTCCCAAAATATACAAGATCCTAAATTTTCAGCCAATAATTTTGCTACTGTTCATTATAATGGCCAATTTAGTGTTTTTTTTTCATTTTTTCGACGTCAATGACGAAATTTCGTTTATGGGATGGCATGATCGGATTTTAGGCTGAAAAAAATTTCAGAAGATATAAGATCGATGTAAAATTTCCCGGCATCAGAATTGCGATTACATGCTCCCCCGAGCCAAAAATCGAGATTTTTTTTCAAAGCGCCATATCTCCTAAGTCTCATTTTTCTAAAATTTCTACAACACGTCAAAATGTTCCTTTTTCCAAGTACTTCAAGATGAATAAAAATTTCCGATGTGGATTTGAATTCCAAGTACAAAAAGTGCCGAAAACTGTATTTTTTTTCATTTTTTGCCCGTGTAACCTGTCGAAAAGGTATTCCGATGGACACAAGCCCACCCCAATGCAAGGAAACCCCTCGAGTAAAAAAATAACTATGCTGTAAAGCAGAGACCAACATATACATAAACTGAGGATTTGAATTTCCCGCTGCTTTTGAGCCACCTGCCGGTCACGGTCTCCGCTCGCGCTACCTACTTTACCTACACAGTCCCGTATGCCGTGTGGCATTCTGGTTGGTATATGCGTATTATTGTTGATACGGCCAGTGCAGTTTGTTTTGATCCTGCTAAAGTGTGGGTATTTTTTCTCAACGTAATGTTCTTTCTTTGCATTGTGCTCACAATCTTTGTGGAAAAACATTTTGTGGTGTAAAACGATTATCTTGTGAAAACAACAAGTGGAAAAAGTAAGTTGCTCATTAATTCTCGGGCAAATGAACGCCGATGACGGAACAGACTAACATTTCTTGCAGAAGTTTGAACTCAACATAATGTTGAATGAAGATCAAAGCGGATGCTTTCGAGGAGCGGATACCTCAAGTTCTCGCAGTGAACAACTTTTACATACAACTTCCAAACCGAATCTTCTTGACCAAGGTGAGATGTTTACTCTAGTTTGGGATTTTCCGCGGAATAATACTCACAGCATTATTATTATTTTGGTTCGAGCTGCAAACTGGGAGTAATTTTTACCGGGAGCTTTGTTATTTGCAGTTTTTTTATGTCAATGTGAAAGAATTTTGATTTTTCGTCAAAATTCACCAAAAACACTAACATTCCTAGAAATAACCCCAAAAAACACCAGAATCCCTAGTTTGTTTATTCGGTGCGAGATTAGGAGCTGTAATGCCGCCTGGTGGCAGGTTTTCATATTGACCAGCAGTCTGCAACAAATAGTCAACAGATTCTTTTAAAATGCCAAATGGCTGGTGCTCACAGAATTGTCTCCACCGAAAAAGTCAATCGTTTTCAAAAACGGATTTATAATCGTTCTCCGACAAAAAACGGATTTATTATCGTTCCCCGACAAAAAACGGACTGTTTTTTACAGTACTGACAAGAGAAAAATTTTAAATCAAGCAGTGCAGGCCGTAAATACATAGTAAGTTTCGCATTTGTCAGAAGATTTTGCAACACAGTGCAGGCTACATTTTGGATATCACGTTGAAGTTTGAGCTGGTAAAAGAAGAATAGTGGTCAAATTGACCCCCGAATCCGTGAAACTTGCTTCGTTGTCATTTCAAAAACATTAAATATTACCTCCAGGGAAACTTTGTAAAGAGTTAGTGTTACTGAAGTGGGACGAGTTATCAAAGCACGAATCGATAGGTATTATGTTTTTATTAATTTTTTAGGTTCCGATCCTCTACTCTTCTAACATGAACCCTTCGTACAAGATATTGACCTTTTTTTTGTTGCTGGTGGAAAATTTTAGTAATGACTACTTGAAATCCAGCGTGAAGGATTAAATCTCGCACTACATTTTTGACTAACATTTTCTCTGGTTAATTCAAAAAGTTTAAAACTAAAATAAGTTTGACAATTCAAACTATGCTGAAGAATATTTGTTTACTGAACAATGATATAGAAATCATGAAACTATTGTTTAAATTTCGTGCCGGGACTTCTTAAAAAAGTCGTCTGCTCTACCCCATTAGTGCGAAAAAAGAAAGTAGGTATAATCTCGCACCGAATAGATCGATTTTCGAAATCATAAGAAAAGCGTTCTCTCATTGGTCTCTCGTGGGCACTCTCAAATGTGCCCTTTCGTCTGAACCAGTCATTAATCTGAAGAGACACGGCTCCAATCAGTTCCAGAGTACAGAAAAATCATGTTCTTTCTTTCCTATCCAAACTCTTCTTCTCTCTCCCAAATAGGAACCCTATACAATCCGAAAATTTCCACTTTTGGTGAAGAATATTTTTTCTCTGACTCTGATAATGACCAGAGCCTTCAATTTTCTTATCCCATGTCTTAATCACAACAGAACGCAAGCAACGTTAGTAAATTATAAAGAACGTCTTCTCATGGTGGGTTTTAATTATCTTGCAGAATCCACTACAACAGAGCGATGCAGCCTAAGTAAACATCTCAAAACGGTCGCTTGCTGTGGTACCCAATTTGAATTATTGGCAAATCTCTCCAAAGACAACCAGGAATTAATTGAATTGAGAGCTAATGCGGAGTTAAATTAAGATTATTTGTTCAGCCCATAAGCAGGCTTTACTTCACACTTATCCAAATAATTAACGGCATGCTGCGATCCTCTGGGCAGGCATAAAAAAGTCATCACAGTCTTTGAGGGAAATTACTCTTGATTACTACATTGATCTCCAGCGAAAAGGGTTCAGGACGATACCAAGTCAAAAGATTTGCATTAATTGTATGAAACTCATAAAAACTCGAGAAAATGTTCCAGTTGTCGAAGAGGAGCCGAATTGCAGTCAGAACCATCACCACCAAGAAATGTCTCAAGGCACCCATACTTCTCAAAGTGATAAGGAATCGATAACCTGCACTCCACAGGAGAGTGCACTTGATTTTTGCAATGAGATATTCCACAAACTCGGTCAATCTCTGATAAAAATAAAAGGTGGTCGGGTGAATCAGATAATTAAATATGGGCGAGAGAAGTTGGGAAAATTGACCGAATATTTTGAGGGAAAAATTTAAAAATCCTTGGATCTTCCATCCACATGTAGCTTGGATATTCTACCAGATGCGACGGTGAAGCTAAACTTTTTGATAGTTTAATGACGGATTTGCAGAAAAAGGTCAGTGAATCCTCTAGATCGGAACAGAAACGTCTACTAACTATAATCCCACTTGAAATGAGCCGCAAAGAGGTAGCAAGTACTTTCAAGGTTTCGGAAAGGCTCGTAAGACATTCTAGAGAACTCAGAAGAGAGGAAGGTATATTTGCTGTTCCTAAGCCCAGAGTTGGACGGCCTCTCGAAAAAAAAGTCCAAGAGCATGTGATAAATTTTTATCTGGACGATATAGGCACACATTCCCGCATCATGCCCGGTATCAAAATAAGTAAAAATGAGTATGCCCAGAAACGTTTGATGCTGTGCAATTTGCGCGAATTGTATTGCCAATTCAAGATCGAATTCCCGGATAATAAGGTACGATTTTCGAAGTTTTGTGAAATGCGGCCCAAGCAATGCATCCTTCCTGGAGCTAACGGAACTCACTTTATCTGCGTTTGCACCCTGAAAACTTCAAATTCTTGCTCAAAGCATGTGGCCAGGACTGTTCTCTCACGGATTTTCTATCCAAAATTGTTTGCGACATTGAATCGAAAGACTGTATGTTTCGGCTTTGTTCAAAGTGCAGAAGAGATTCGACATCCACCGACCGTTTAGAGAAACTACTATTTTCAGACGACCAAGAAGATGATGAAGGGGATGAACAAGAGTACGAGTACCAGGAATGGTTAACAACAGACAGAGCAACATTGTTGACAAAAAGAACTCTGAGAAGTGAACTTGTCGATTTGCTTGAAACACAATTAGACCAATTATTACTACGTGCGTTCATTGCCAAACAGCAAGAGAATTATCTGAAAATAAGGAAGAATGAAATTAAGGGTAACGAGGCTCGTATGCAATTTGATTTTAGTAAGAACTACAAATACGTAGTACAGGATGACATCTCCCAACGATATTGGAACCAGGAAGCAGTTACCGTTCACCCAGTAGTTATTTACTTGAACAATAATCAAACAGTCATCAATAAGAACATGTGCTTTTTTACTGAGGACCTTAAGCACGATGTTTCCGCCGTGAAAGTGTTCATCCAAAAAGTATTCAAATATATCCTAAAAGAATTTCCACAGAATTTTGAGATCTTCAGCGATGGATGCGGCGGTCAATACAAAAACGCGGAAATCTTTGCTTTCCTAGGTGAATGTGAAGAAAGATTTTTAATTAGTATGAAGTGGAATTACTTTGCCACATCACATGGGAAGTCGGCTTGTGATGGAATTGGGGGCATGATCAAACGTCAAGCTGCTATCGCGAGTTTGAAACGGCCTCATTCTAACCAAATTCTGAATGTCACTGAGCTACTAAAATTTTGTCAAGAGAATATTAAGTCAGTCTTAGGTGAACACGTGTCTCTAGATAAAATCGAGTCAGTTAGGAGCAATGTCAGGAAGCAGGTGAAAACGATTCCTGGCACGAGAAGTTTCCACCAGTTTACAGTTCATGATAAGCAGATCGTCAAATGTAAGCACACCAGTATCGATAAAAATTGGGCATTACTCTTTGATTTGAGAGGTAAAGTGATGAAAATTTGGGAGGCAAGTTCCCACGTAGCTTTTGCATTCAATGGCAACTGGCATTTAGGCTATATAATCCAGACTAGCCAAGTAGAGCTTATGGCAGAAATATCAGTCCTCAGCTCGAATCCTAGTACTGAATTGTACTCTTTTCCGGAGTTCCCCTGTCTGTTGACTATAGCTTTCCCACATATTATTTGTGATGTAAAGCTCACAGAAAAACGGAATTCGCCGAAAAGCTTTATATTGAGTAAAGCTCAAAACAAAAGATCGAGGCTAATTTTAGTAAATTGAGTGTGGACGTACCTGATCTATAAAATTATATGTACATTCAATAAATCACTGAACTAAACCTTGGAAATACATCTTGTTTGTAACACATTCACAGCCATTATTTCACGAGAAATCTCATGTAATCGGGAGCAATTCCTAGTTCCTTGTGCATCATTGATCAGACTGTTTCTGACTTATAACCCATGTATTCTGTATAATTGATATTTTTATCTTTTAGCATGTTTATATTAAGATACGTGGGAAACAGGCGTCAAAGTCACCATTGGTGTACCCTTTCAACAGGCTAAATGGGCGAAAAATTTCAAAAATACAGTTTTTCGCCACTTTTTGTACTTGGGATGCAAATACACATCGGAAATTTGTATTCATCTTAAAGTACTTGGAAAAAGGAACATTTTGGCGTGTTGTAGAAATTTTAGAAAAATGAGACTTCGGAGATACGGCGCTTTGAAAAAAAACAACATTACGTCATTGACGTCGAAAAAAATGAAAAAAAAACACTAAATTGACCATTATAATGAACTGTGGCAAAATTATTGGCTGAAAATTTAGAATCTTGTATATTTTGGGACCCCAAAGATGATCCAATACTTCTGGGAGTGTTTTGAAAACCAGCCCATTCACTCCTGGATCAGTTGACATGGAATCTCTCATAAATAAAATTTGTATACGTATTACAAAATTACAAAAATAACATTACTTATGGGCACCCTTAATATTATACATTTCTTTTATTTTAAGATATTCAACTTAAATGTTGTTATACCCACCCATACATCGCTCTTTAAGATCTCAAGAAAAATTCTATTTCAGCAAAAGACGTTACAAATATTAATTAAGTTTTAGTTTGTTGTCACAACTTATTTGTTATGGGAAATAGCATCTGCCTCAGTAAAATTCAATTCAACACTTAACATTATACATTCTACATTTCTATCATTAATGCCTTTTTAATTCAAGATGTTCGACTTAAATATTGTTATACCCACCCATACATCACTCGTTAAGTGCTCAAGAAAAATTGTATTTCTGCAATAGACGTTACAAACATTAATTAATTTGTAGATTGTTGTCACACATTATTTGTCATGGGAAGTAGCACCCATACCAGTAAACAAAACACAATTTAACCTTCATTCATAAAAATACGTTGGTTTGTAATTTACGAACAAATACAATTACTTCTCCTTGTTGCTTAAAGAATAAGGTAATCACCTATAAGGAAATGAAAGCACCAAAACCCTCGAACAATTTCGAAACAACATTCGAAGGCAGTCAAATTGGTATGAAAAGTGAGAGTCGTTTTGAAAAGTCAAGACCAGATCGACATTACCGAAGGGAAGTATTCTTCACAATTGAATAAAAAAGGTCGATAATTTACGTCTGCATATATTTAAACACAAATTCTCGATAATATAGTGAGAAGAAATTATACAAATACCTATATGCATGGTGAATTAAGAAGAACCCTTTGTGCGATAGTCTTCTCTGGAATTGATTTTACAAATGTACGCTTGAATAATTAAGAAACGACATTCATGTTTGATTTCACAGCCACCTTAGATTACAATAATTGTTGGACACAATTTAAATATAAAAATTGAAAATCTTTCCTCGGTAAATTCATCCAACACTAAACATACCCACATGAGCGACAACATTACGAAATAACTAATTCAAAAGGTGGCCTTAATTACATACAGGGTGGAAAACATGGTCTTTAGCGGCGTACCGTGAAGTGCAATTATTTGCACATCCGAGCGGCCAAATGATTGTTTCACAGATGAATTATGAAGGGGGAAAATTATGGTTTTTTTCAACTAATTTATCGCCAGCCGTGAAGAACGCCCGATAATAATTACACTAAACGTTTCGACTAGTTAATTCGCGCAATTTATAAATATAAATATGCGATTATGGCATTGGCCTGATGATATTTATGCAAATGTATGCGGTTTTACATTGCGTTTAAGTCAAGCAGTAGTGAAATAGTGGATGATTATGGTAATCTATGGAAGTATTACGTATCAAGTTCCTTCTTGTAAACTGCTTCTCTTAATGATGTTAATATATTTTAGTGATTTTCAAGATTTATGTTAACTTACAAATTATAAAATTATACTGATAAGAGGTAATGCTCAAATCACGTATACGGATGGCCGATGACTTAATTGCCAATTTATTTATTTTTAAATATTGGATTGATAAAGCTGTTACTTCATTATAAATTTCATAACAAAACACGAATTTTAGGATTTCACTCGTTTTTGTAGAGACAAATAAACAAATAAAATTCTAATATTCGTGTTTAGGATTCATGACGCTAAAACTCCTTTATAAACTTTCAAATAAAACACGAATGTTTGAAATTCACGTATTTGTAGAGATTAAGAAATTTTTACATTCGTGTTTATTTATTCTTTATTAAAACTCAAGTACTTTACCATCACACTAAACTATCCGATAATGAAACCGCACTAGATACATTACTACTGAGAAATAACCTGCCCTTGGGGCCAAATTGGTCTTTAATCCATTTGAAAAGAGCGAGTTGATAAACTAAGTGATCTGCAATACACCAGTTTTAATTTTAAAAAAACTGCTCAGAAAACATTGTCGAAAATTATTTTTGTTACTACCATAAAACTAAACTTTAAATTATTTAATTAGCGTTTGTGCAATAATACATACTACATTCAACAAACGTCTGTTATTTTTACAGCTTTGCTATTTTTAACTTTTATTTATATAAATTAATTATAATAATTGGGCATAATCAATCATAAAAAAATATATGGATAGCGTCGAATGTAATCATTAGAAGTTAATTAAAGAATCCAGTATCTCTGATAATTTTAATTAACAATCATCACTCTCTGATAACTGTAAATAATTACGTAAACGATATTGGGGAAATGTACTCACCTGAGGTTAAAATCCGATTAATTGACAAACATTTAAAAACGAAAATTCGTGTTTTATTGTAATTTCACTGAATAGGCACCAATTGTCCGCACACAACGCACGCACTCCACGGTTTTATGGGCTCAACTGATGCGAATTGCGAAGTTTAGCGCTATATCAATTTTTTTTTGTGTTCAATTCTCCAAAAAAATCGTCACAATTCATTCGCCAATGTTTTATTGGATATTAACAGCATATATATTTTATATCATTTATAATTGAAGTAATAGAAATTCTTGGTTGAATATTGGGTCTAAGATGCATCGTTTATTTCCTTATTTAATACATTATTTAAACATGGAAATTGCTTTAATTTTCATAATCCGGTTTTAAATTATTATTATCATAAAATTCTAATACTTATTGAAAGAGTAATCCATTCTATAAATTTCCAAGGAAATACTAAGTATATATTCCAGGTAGATAGCCATCCATTCTTCAAATTATTATGGCAACAAATGTCATTTGCTGTGCAGCAAAGAACGAATTTATTATCCGATAATGAAACCGCACTAGATACATTACTACTGAGAAATAACCTGCCCTTGGGACCAAATTGGTCTTTAATCCATTTGAAAAGAGCGAGTTGACAAACTAAGTGATCTGCAATAAACCAGTTTTAATAAAAAAATAAACTTTGCTCAGAAAACATTATTGAAAATTATTTTTGTTACTACCATAAAACTTTAAAACTTACTTTAAAAAGACTCTGCTGCATATATCTTTAAAAATTTAGGGCATTTCTAGCCTACATTTTAAAATAATTACACTTAATTACACTATGTTTCAATTCCATATACAATATGTCTCTGTAAGTAAGAAGCATATGGAAAACTTCTTTATTATTAAATTTAGGAAAAAATGTTATTCTTCATAAAAAGTTCTGCATGGTCTAAAATCTAAAATGCAACCTTCAGATATCTAATTTTTTCAATGGTTTACTAGATTTCTCAAAAAATAATAATTTTGCTCTAGAGTAAAGTATATTTATTTTCGACAATATCGATAAATGTTATTAAGAGAAGTTGATCACAACTAAAAACCACGTTAAAATTTGTAATAACGTCCGTTTACATTGAAAAAACTGTTTTTTTTTTATCGAAACATACCTTTAAAATAAGAACATAAATTTAATTGTAGTTACCTGTAATCTAGTATTCACTGGCAAGTGACAAGAAATTTTCGACAATGACCGTCAAAACGTGTTAAGAATTTATAAAATACATACAAATGGCAGTGTTATTAACTTGCGAAGAAAAAATTGAAATTGTTTTGATTGTAGGAGAAAACTATAAAACACATAGAGAAGCAGCAAGTATTTTTAACAATAGACATCCCAATAGAAATATTAGTCATTCAACTGTGGCGAAAATAGTGAACAAATTCAAGACCAGTGGAAGCATTAAAAATAATTTTAATGTAAAACGCCGAAAATTAGTTGCCAATGAGAACACGCAGTTAGAAGTAACTGTCTGCTGTAGAATATCCAAAAATGTCATTGCCCAAAAGGAAATCCTTGATACAGAATAATGTAAGTGGCAAGGATTTTAAAACTAAATAAATACAGACCATTCAAACCAAAATTCGTTTACACATTGAAAGAAAGGGATTATGATAGGCGCTTTGATTTTTGCTGTCTCATCCAAGGAACGTTAGAAGATGATCCTTTTTTTATAAGACATATAATTTTTTCCGATGAGGCAACATTTTCTGCAAATGGAATTGTCTCGTCACAACATTGTCGCTGGTGGTCTGAGAAAAATCCCAATTTTACAATAAAGACTCGTGACCAATATTCGTTTAAAACGAACGTGTGGTGTGGTATTTATAAAAACAGATTAATTGGACCGTATTTTTTCCACCAATCTATGAATGCCGAACGTTATTTACAATTTTTACAAAATCACATCAATGATTTTATGGACGAACTTCCCTTACAAGAACGTCAATGTATTTGGTTCCAACAAGACGGTGCCTCATGCCACAGTACATTAAGTACTAGGAACTATCTTAAACATATTTTCAATGGAAAAGTGATTCACAGATATTCCGATCTTTTTTGGCCCTCTAGATCTCCTGACTTAACCCCTCTGGATTTCTACTTATGGGGTCACTTAAAGCAAAAAGTTTACCAACAAGGGCCGTTTCAAGATGTTAATCATTTGGAGAGGATAATTTCAGAATCATGCCGGGAAATTTCTCCAGATATGATAAGGAAAGCTTTGCGGGAATTTGCCAATAGAACGATGAAATGTATTGAAAGAGAGGGTGGATATGTCGAGGCAATAGGTAAAAATTAAATTTGGATTTTTTTCATTAATAATTATGTTATCGACACAATTTATTTTTTGTATTTATTGTTTTAATTGCAAATCAAAAGGAAAGGTTATCATGATTCTATCAATCACAAGAGAAAAATGTTCATTATTGAAATTAGCAAAATTAATAGTAATTTATAATGCAGAAAAATTAGTAAAAAATAACAAGATCCATGCTAGAAGGTTGTAAGTGAATAATTGAACGTGATTTTTAGTTGTGCTCAACTTCTCTTAATAACATTTATCGATATTGTCAAAAATAAATGTACTTTACTCAAGAGCAAAATTAATATTTTTTGAGAAATCTAGTAAACCATTGAAAAAATTAGATATCTGAAGATTGCATTTTATATTTTAGACCATGCAGAACTTTTTATGAAGAATAATATTTTTTCCTAAATTTAATAATAAAGAAGTTTTCCATATGGTTCCAACTTACAGAGATATAGTGTATATATACTGTGTATATTTCCAAAATCGGCTTAAAAAAATTGAAAAACAATCGCTACACCCTTCAACCTTTCAAAATGTACTCATAATACTTTAAAATTTGATCAAAATAAATTCTGCTGCATGTATCTATAAAAATATAAAACTTGCATTGCCTAGATTTTGAAATAATTACACTTTTTCAGTTGTGCACTTGCACATTATCAAAAACAGCCAGAATAATTTGAAAAACTTTCTAAATTTACTTTCGCTTCACGAATATATAAAATATACAAACATTCTTTATCTGGATTTCAATATAATTACTCTTCAACGCATCATGTTTGATTTTTAGGTTGCTCATTTCCAAAATCGGCGGAAAATATTAAAAAAACAATTTGCTCAACATATATCTATAAAACTTTCCAACATCTCGTCTAGATTTAAACCCTTAAATAGACTGTTTCAATTCCAAAATAACATATTTTCAAAATATACAATCGCCAACTTCAAACTCTTAAAATTTACTTTAATTCGATTCCGCTTCATGAATCTAGTACCACTGACAAGCAATATTTAACATTTCAATATAATTATACTATGTTTCAGTTGAAAACGGAAAAACAATCGCCATAAACTTCAAAATTTCAAATTTCACTCAAAATAGATTATTCTGTATATTTCTATAAAAATTTACCTATATTTCAAAATAAACCCTGTTTCAATTCTTAGGTTTCACATTGCGAAAATTGGCTCAAAAGAATTGAAATAAATAAACTTTAAACTTTCTAAACTTACTTAAAATATGAATCTATTAAAATCTATTAGATTCGTGTCTATATTTCAAAATAATTGAAATCATTTCAATTCTGAAATAAAATCGGAAATAACTGAAAAACAATCGCCGCAAACTTTAAAATTTACTCAAAATAGATTAGCTCTACGTATCTGCAAAAATCTGCAAACGTACCTTACCTAGATTTCTAAATTCACTCGGCATCAAAAAAAAGAGCCACTCGAAAAATCGCGAAAAACTCGATTTTTCAAACCGTCGTAACTTGGTTCAATTTGGTCGAAAATCGATGAATCTTTCAGTTTGGGAAAGATTCAAGTTTTATCTTCAAGAGTGTATAGTTGACTTTGTTTAACATTTTTTGTCAATCCAAAACACTTTTTGTAGGGGTTTTCAGAGGGTCACGAAAGTCGAAAACTTCTTAGATCGCAAAATTCCATCAAGTTTCGTGCGGAATTCACCTAGTTATGGCTAAAAAGGCGCAAAATGTATTTTTTTCAAAACTGCATAACTTCGCGCCAAATCATCGCATGAATTTTGGAGGAAATTGAAGAAAATGATTGAACTTTATGGCCATGCTGACTGATTGAGTCCACGATTTTTTTTGCACACGGTACAAGAAACCAAATTTGCACATTTAAACTTCAAAAACATTTTTTTTTTCCTTTAGGTGGTGGCAGGGGGTGGAATCGTTTTAGCAACAAAAAAAATTTACATGACGTTGAAGAGAAAATTTGAAACTGTTCAGACTGCAAAAGTTCATCGATTTTGGTGCAAAATTAAGTAAAAATGTAATTTTTTTTCAAAAATTCATAAGTTTGCTCCAAATCATCGAAACGACTCGAATTTTTAAGGCATTTGAAGTAAATTGATTAAATTTTTCTGCCATTGTGGTAAAATTTCCCGCCGATTTTTTTTGCGCACGGTACAGCTTGACAAAGTTGGACAATTTTTTACATAAAAAAACATTTTGTTTCCATCGCGTTGTTACGGGAGGTGGGTTGGACTTGGGCTCAAAATAAACTACACATTCTTAAAGATATAACTTGAATCTTTCCCAAACTGAAAGATTTATCGATTATTAATCGACCAAATTGAACCAAGTTACGACTGTTTGAAAAATCGAGTTTTTTCGCGATTTTTCGAGTGGCGCTTTTTTTTCACGCCGAGTGTAATTACTCATAACCGCACTATGTACAATTTTCAAGTGGCATATATCCTAAGTCGTCATAAAAAAATCGCCAAAAACTCGAAACTTTTAAAATTTACCCGAAATAAATTGTGATGCAAAAATCAAATAACTCCCCTTTCCTAGATTTTAAAATAATTACACTTAAACATATAATATTTTAATTCTCAGGTTCCAGAAAAAAATTAAAATAATTGCCACAAAAAAACTTTAAAAATTTACTTAAATAAACTCCACTTTATGAACCTTGAAAAATCTATAAACATTTATCATCTAAATTTCAAAAATAATTACGCCTTAACACATTATGTTTCAATTTACAGATTGCACACTTTCAAAATAGTTGTTTTAAAACAATTGCCACAAATGCTAAATTTTAACATTTGCTTGAAATATATTCTGAAACATCCTCTATTTAGATTTCAAAATAATTACACCTAAACACATTATGTTGTAATTTTAAGGTTGAACATTTTTAAAATCGGTGTAAGAAATTGGAAAACAATTGCCATAAACTTGAAATTTAATCAAAATAAAGCTTGGGCCTTTTTCGTGAGACACGGTATATTTTTTTAATTTCAACCAATGGCCTCTGCTTTAAATGTTGTAACAGCAGTGGCAGTCAATGTATTAACAATGATCGTAAAAGAACCTAAAACAATTGACTATATAGAATTAAGGGTTTTTATTTTATTTTCCAAATCCGGCAATTTGTTTAAAAAGAATTACTCTCAAATAAAAGAAATATAATTGACTATTGGATTTTGTTTTCGTGCAATCACTGGATGAAAATATTTTGTTCACGAAAATGTTATAATGTGCGCATTATTTAATTGTATGGGCATCATTAATGGGGTACATTTAACACTCAATTTCATTAAACACGCACTTGCGTGTTTAATATGGTTATTAAACACGCACATGCATTTGCGTGTTTAATATGGCTATTAAACACGCGAATTCGCGCTTTGATTCACAGAACGCGATTTATAATAATATTTTGTTTACCCTGTTTAATACTGATTTTAACTTTGATTTTAATTTTAATTTAAATTTTGATTATAATTTTAATTTTCGTGAACAAAGTATAGTGTAACTCGCATATAATGGCCATAATGATATGCTCGTTGTACAATGTACTATTTCAAATCTGCTCATCCGCTTAAAAGTTATCTTCATCGCCGGAGTAAAATAATTTCAAAGATTTTTATCGGCCCTATCTGTAGTTACCCAACGTGTAGAATACATTGTTGTAGGGGTTTTTAAAGTTTGGTCACCACTTAAGAAGTACATGGTAAAAATGCTGCAAACAATTGATGATCAAATTAACGTTTACCACCTTACCTGCATGTAATCGATCATTGTAATCCATTTATGAAAGAATTTTTAAAATCAGTCGAATAATTGTTGTCGCCAAAAAATAATTAAAGGTCGAATTTCTGTTTTTCAGCTTATTCATATATTTTCTATGCGTGGAATCCGCAGGTGGATTTTTTTTATCTGAAAAAAAAATTACGTTTAGAGTATTGAATAAGTATTATACAATACGTATCAAAGAAATTTCAAAATTATCCAATCGATGGCTATTAACAAAAAAAGCACAATTAATGATTGAAATTCTATTTTTTACTTTCTTTTTTTTAAGAAAATATTGTTTTCGTGATTTTTTCGAATTCGAAATTTCAGCGTAAATGTTCATTTTGAGCTACACCGAAATGATTTCGAACATTTTCAAAAAATGTTTTTGTGTGTCTGCCTGATGTCCGAGGGCGCAGTAACGCAAATATTGCAATATTCTAACTGGAATCAAAACGACAAAAATCTAACTTAAATTGGGACAAATGCATTCAACGATCTGAAAAATTGTAAAAAATTCATCAACCCAACAATTTGCTTCAAAAGCTCAAGATCCATTTAAAAAGCAATGCATTTCTGACTGGCAGAAAAAAATTGTAATATTCTATCTGGAAACAAAGCATTTATGCATTTAATGATTTGAAAAATTGTAAAAAAAGTCTAAGCAGTCTACTTTAAAAGCTTAAGATATGTGAAAAAATAATGCACTTGTAGTTTTCTATTCTAACAATTGAAATGTTTTAACTGAAAGAAAAAACGGAAAGAACTTGAAATTAAGAATAAAAAAAAATATCCTAAATCGGGTGTAATAATCGAATTATAATGGTCATTTGAGCCATGTAATGTGGCTCATTACCCCCTAGTGAGAGAATAAGTTTCTCTCACGGAATGCATAGATCCCTCATTGGATTTTTGAAATATTTCAAATTGATACCACGTACGTCAAAATTTTTATAAACATTATTTCAATATTTAATGCAATTACAGAGGATTTTGGACAAAATTTTATATCATACTCATGTGGACTTCCTCATTACTCCCTTAAGAAACTTACCCTTTTTTAACTTTTTCTTGCGGGTTTAATTACGTACATTCCACATTCGTATAATAAATAACTATTACTCAACGATTTGAAAAATTCTAAAAATATTTACAAATTTGCTTTGGAATATTAAAAGATCATCATCAATAAAGCAATAAATGCAGTTTTGACTTTTTATAAAAACATTTACAATATTCTAATTAGAAAAAAAAAACGAAAACAATCTAAACTTGAAATTGGAAAATGAAAAATACAATTAGTAATAATTTTAGGATTTGAATTAATGTTTTAATGTGTTAATCATTTAGAAAACGGTTTGAAGGCTCTTTAGTGATCTTGTTTTTTGAAAATATTTACAATTTTATCTGTGCTTGGACCATAATACGTAAAAGTTATGTATGAAATTTTTTTGGGTTGAAGGGTTTCCTTAACGTTTTTTGACTCTTGATTATTAAAGTACTTAGTACACATTAGTGATAAGAACAATAATTTTTATTTAGTCATGCCTGATTGTAAACTTATTGATTCTTTTTGTGATATTAATGTACACCTTTTCTAATAGTATGGCTTACTTTTTTCAATTCGCTATTCTTTTCTCTTTGATATTAATTTTTAAAATCTATTGCTAAAACAATTGCTAACTTCACACCCGTATTTACTTCTTAGGATTTATAAAACATCAATGCACTTCTAACTTGCCGTTAAAATAATTAAAAAATTCTTACATTAAACAAAATAGCAACAATCTAAACTTGAGCTTGGACAACAAAAAAATAATTCATGGTTTGAAAACTGTTAAAAGTAATCAACTGAGGAAATTGCTTCAAACGCAATCTGTAGAACAAATGTGATACGGCCCTCATATAACTTTCTACGAATTAATGGTCATTTTTGTGTTATTTTTCATATTTATCGATTTTTTTTTAATCAATATTTTCTTTATAAATCGTTAATTTAGGACAGAAAGACCCATAGTCGATAGCCCAGATAGAGACGTACTAACACATTCCAATGTTCGCCAAATTTAAATTTAAAATTAACAACAGAAATTGATTAAGCATATATTAAACTAAACTATTATTCTATTGAATAGAATTCGAAACACGACCCCTACAACAAGGGTGAGAAAAATAATATCTTACAACTCTTGCTCCGGCACGCGACCATCAAAAAAAAGCAATATTAGGGCTTGGCATAAAAAAATATTAGGGGTTGAAAATTGGCGTTGCTTGCATTATATACCATTAAATGAATAGTATATTAACAGCCTAATACAAAAAAATCATTTGATTGCGAAAACTGTCCAAAATATGAGTGACCGAAATCTATGACTGCAATCTATGACTATCTTCGCACTCACATCAAATTCCCATTAATAATAATTGTAGGAAATGTCAAAATGTACAATTTATAAAGAATAGGGTTTTTTGAAATCTCACTATTTTTTTAATTAACCTTATAAACATGTGTCTATTATTATCGGAGAAAGTAACATGAAGGCCACATCAATATTTTCTTTTCGCTGCGTTTGGAAGAAATCGTGATGTTAGCAAACTCGGATTTTCACCTAGTGTGTAACAAATGGCTATTTTCTACATAAATACTAAATAATTTTAAAACAGATTTTCGTCGTAAGTAATTAAACGGCGATATGGAGGAATGTAGTGCGCCAGTTTTTTTTTTTTGGCAGATGCACAAACAAAACTTGATAAAGTGGTCATTCTCGCAATTCGTATCAGTTGGGCCTGTGAATCGCTGGAGTGCGTTTGTGATATTTATTTGTGTGCGGATAATTCGAGCCCATTCACTCGTCATGACAATAAAGTTTGCGTTTTTGGATTCGACTGTTCGTTAATTGATTGGATTTTAACTGCAGGTGAGTACGTTACGCCGATATTACCAAATCGTCAATTTTTTTTCCTATTCAATTAATTATGAACCGTTGAAATACGTTACCAACAATGCGCTATGCGCTACTCAATTTAGGACACTACATATCAGTGGCGGCTCGTGGAACATTTTGATGGTAGAGCCACTAATATAGTGCATATATATATATATATATATATATATATATATATATATATATATATAATATACTTTTTGAGAAAAAAAAACGATTATTGTTGCAAAATTATTCAGTAAATTAAATAAAGAGAAAAGTAGCCTTCATATATAAATATTCAAGCAGTTCGTAATTCTACAAAAATTAAGTCTTATAAAGGCTAGCAAACAAATAACTTATTGAAACAAGTCACTAGAAAAAAAAATGTTTAGTGTTATCCGTATCTATTCGATGGACTTTTCTGGAAGAGTTTGACTTTGGTCGCCCGCTATCTTCTGTAAACTAAAAACAATTGAACAACGAATTCAATTCTTTGGTCCTCTATAAATCTTTCGGATGAATAAAAGACTGCTAAAAGAGTAAAAATGCAGTAAATTCGACGGCGCGAAAAAAATTGCCATCGACTTGAAACTTTCCAAAACAACTGAAACACATGCGATTCTACATTTTCGTAAAAATTAGAAATGCATTCTTTCTAAATTTTGGAATATTTCAATGTGAACGCAGATGAAATTAAAAAAAAAATTGCAATAAATTCGTCGACGCAAAAAAAATATAAAAACAATTGCCATCGACTTGAAACTTCACAAAACAACTGACAACACATGTGATTCTACATTTTCGTAAAAATTAGAAATGCATTCTTTCTAAATTTTGAAATATTTCAATTTGAACGTAGATGAAATTTAAAAAAAATGCAGTAAATTCGTCGACGCGAAAAAAAATATAAAAACAATTGCTATCGACTTGAAACTTTCCAAAACAACTGACAACACATGTGATTCTACATTTCCGTAAAAATTAGAAATGCATTCTTTCTAAATTTTGAAATATTTCAATTTGAACGTAGATGAAATTTAAAAAAAATGCAGTAAATTCGTCGACGCGAAAAAAATATAAAAACAATTGCTATCGACTTGAAACTTTCCAAAACAACTGACAACACATGTGATTCTACATTTCCGTAAAAATTAGAAATGCATTCTTTCTAAATTTTGAAATATTTCAATTTGAACGTAGATGAAATTTAAAAAAAAAGCAGTAAATTCGTCGACGCGAAAAAAATATAAAAACAATTGCTATCGACTTGAAACTTTCCAAAACAACTGACAACACATGTGATTCTACATTTCCGTAAAAATTAGAAATGCATTCTTTCTAAATTTTGAAATATTTCAATTTGAACGTAGATGAAATTTAAAAAAAAAGCAGTAAATTCGTCGACGCGAAAAAAATATAAAAACAATTGCTATCGACTTGAAACTTTCCAAAACAACTGACAACACATGTGATTCTACATTTCCGTAAAAATTAGAAATGCATTCTTTCTAAATTTTGAAATATTTCAATTTGAACGTAGATGAAATTTAAAAAAAATGCAGTAAATTCGTCGACGCGAAAAAAATATAAAAACAATTGCCATCGACTTGAAACTACCAAAACAACTGACAACACATGTGATTCTACATTTTCGTAAAAATTAGAAATGCATTGTTTCTAAATTTTGAAATATTTCAATTTGAACGTAGATGAAATTTAAAAAAAATGCAGTAAATTCGTCGACGCGAAAAAAATATAAAAACAATTGCTATCGACTTAAAACTTTCCAAAACAACTGACAACACATGTGATTCTACATTTTCGTAAAAATTAGAAATGCATTGTTTCTAAATTTTTGAATATTTCAATGTGAACGCAGATGAAATTTAAAAAAAATGCAACAAATTCGTCAACGCGAAAAAATATAAAAACAATTGCCATCGACTTGAAACTTTCCAAAACAGCTGACAACACATGTGATTCTACATAAAAATTAGATTCTACATAAAAATTAGAAATGCATTGCTTCTAAATTTTGGAATATTTCAATGTGAACGCAGATGAAATTTAAAAAAATTGCAACAAATTCATCAACGCGAAAAAAATATAAAAACAATTGCCATCGACTTGAAACTTTCCAAAACAACTGACAACACATGTGATTCTACATTTTCGTAAAAATTAGAAATGCATTGTTTCTAAATTTTGAAATATTTCAATGTGAACGGGGATGAAATTTAAAAAAAAATGCAACAAATTCGTCAACGCGAAAAAATATAAAAACAATTGCCATCGACTTGAAACTTTCCAAAACAACTGACAACACATGTGATTCTACATACATTTCCGTAAAAATTAGAAATGCATTGTTTTTAAATTTTGGAATATTTCAATGTGAACGCAGATGAAATTTAAAAAAAATGCAACAAATTCATCAACGTGAAAAAAATATAAAAACAATTGCCATCGACTTGAAACTTTCCAAAACAACTGACAACACATGTGATTCTACATACATTTCCGCAAAAATTAGAAATGCATTGTTTTTAAATTTTGGAATATTTCAATGTGAACGCAGATGAAATTTAAAAAAAATGCAACAAATTCATCAACGCGAAAAAAATATAAAAACAATTGCCATCGACTTGAAACTTGCCAAAACAGCTGACAACACATGTGATTAGTAAGTAAGTAAGTAAGTAAGTGCTTTATTCATGTCTTGACAGCAATGTCTTACACACGTCACATATACATAAAAATAAAGATAACATAAGATTACACAGTATACAAAAATAATATTACACATAAAAAATAAAAAAATACAAGTTTTACACGGAGGCAATATAATACGAGAAGTAATACCAATGGATACAGCTGATAGGTGCAATATGTTTATTTAATAGGCAATGTATAAATAAACTAAGAACAAAATAATACAGTAATAATTCAAACGAATAAATAAATAAATAAAAAAATAAATAAGTAGATAAATAAATAAATATAAAAATGAGTAAAATGTATATAAAATCAAGAAAACAAAATATTTAAAAGAGTATCACAGTTATTCAAATTAAAATATCATTTGTTAAAATGGTTAAAAGAGTAATAAAATTATTTAAAATATCTGATAGTAGTTAAAATACAAAAAATATGAACAAATTAAAAAATTACAACAATTACAAAATTACAACACAACATATTAAGAGTAATTACAATAGAGTCACTTTATGATTGTGTAATGGAAATTGTACATTTTAAGAATTCATCAAAAGAGTAGAAACAGTTCTCCGTTAACAATTGCAACACCATTTTCTTGAACTGTTTCATTGGTAAGACCTTCCAATCACTTGGTAATTTGTTATAAAATTTTATAGCCCAATAGTTGGTGCAGTTACAGGATTTTGTAAGTCTTATTTTGTTTATTTGTATATTTCCTTTATGTCGGGTTGCATAAGAATGTTCTAAATTGGAGTACTTATTTGAGTGTTTGTAAACGTGATTCTACATTTCCGTAAAAATTAGAAATGCATTGTTTCTAAATTTTGGAATATTTCAATGTGAACGCAGATGAAACTAAAAGAAATTGCAACAAATTCGTCAACGCGAAAAAAATATAAAAACAATTACCATCGACTTGAAACTTTCCAAAATAACTGACAACACATGTGATTCTACATTTTCGTAAAAATTAGAAATGCATTATTTCTAAATTTTGAAATATTTCAATGTGAACGCAGATGAAATTTAAAAAAAAATTGTAACAAATTCGTCAACGCGAAAAAAATATAAAAACAATTACCATCCACTTAAAACTTTCCAAAATCACTCAATATTAATTCAAGAGTGATTTCGTAGAAAATTCAAATACATTCCGTCGATTGCTTTTGCGATTTTTCGTGTAAATTTATTAAAAATTATAATCATTTTTTGTTGACGCGAAAAAAAAACAGCTGTAAAATACTTCAAACTTTCTAAATTTACTTAAAATACAATAATCTTAATAATCTTCCAAAAACTCCATGACAGGTTTTCAAGATAACCAACCGAGAACAGCGCTTCAGAGTTTTTTAATTTGCACGACACACTTTTTCCAAATTTACTCAAAGTACACTAATCTTAAGAATCCTCCAAAAAAACTCAAAAATCATTGGTTTTCAAGATTTTAAGTTTCACTTCTTCCGAATGAAAAAAAATATACAACACACTTGAAACTCTCCAAATTTACTCAAAATATATTAATCATAATAAGCCTCTGAAAATCCCATAATACCCTATCACAAGTTTTCAAGATAACCGACCGAGAACAGCCCTTAAGATTTTTTAAGTTTCACTTCGTCGGAGTGAAAAAAAAATGAATACAAAAACAACTGTAACACACATGAAACTTTTAAAATGTACTCAAAATACATTAATCTTAATAAACCTCAAAAAAACTCAAAATACCCCATCACTGGTTTTGAGGATAACAGCACAAAACACAATTCTGGAAGAATTTTTCAAATCTGCTAATTTGTTCATTTTTCTCATCTCATGAAATTTTCGCAGGCATCATTTTAACATTTAAAATGCAAATCAGTGTTTTTAAAAATAATTTAAAAAAATCTTGTTTCGTTTGAAATTAGAGGTAGTGCCATGGCTCCTTGGCTCTACATAAGCAGCCGCCCCTGCTGCATATTAACAGTGGACCAACAAAAAACGGTACAAATTGTAAATATTCATATTTTCAATAATAATTAACGCATTAAATATTGCTTTGAAATACAAAATATTTACACTTTGTAGATTGCAAAAATGATTAATTACATTTTTGAAAAGTTTGTTTATCGAGAATATTTCACATTAATGAAGGCTCTGCAAAGAGGAGAGTTTATAATGCACCGCTGCGTCGCATTTGTAGGTATCAAAATTAGTGGGCCATGATTTGTTTTTGTTATCTAATGAATCTCAGACATTAACTATCACTTCTATCAGTCATATTAGTTGTTGCGACAAAAATGGTTTGCCTACGTAAAGAAGATAAGATATTCATTAAACATTTGTTTCAATATAGCAATTTATCTGTACAAAAGATTGTGAACAAATACCCAGAAAAGGGTTGGTCGGTTGCAAGTATTCAGTGTTTAGTGAGTACTTGATTTTAGACATTAGTTTTAAATTGTTTTGTAATTACTGTTGTATAGTTTATAAGTCAATTAGATTAAGCTTGTATACCACACCATTTATTTCTGACATGTGTAAAATGTATTATTATTAACATGAATAAATCAAATCAAATCAAATCAATTACACTCAGAACGGGAGTAAACAATTAAGTGGAATGCCACGTACAGTACTAATTCCTGAAAGAATAGAAGACGTTCATGCAAGAAGACGCTCCAGACACCAGTTTAAGTACTATTTCGTTAGAGTAAAATTACTTCGTCTTTTTTTGGGCTTTTCAGTGTTGTATTAATTATTTAAACATATTAATAACTCACGAAGATATATGAGTACAAAACTACTTGTACCGTTTTTTTTTTGGCCCACGGTGTATAACGTACTCATCAAAAAATCTTGAGCGTCTAATATCTTAACACGTTGGCCGACAGTAAAAAATTCAGTGAGAAAATAATATGAGTGCCTAATAAATCAGTTGGTTACTCTGAAATGCATAATAATTGCAAAAGTTTGAGGTTACATAACATTAAATAAATAATAATTGATTCTAAAACTTGAATGCTACGGCATTCGCGTCATTCTGCATAACAATGAAAATGAACGTCCGCGAACGTGTTAATCGTCTTCAAAATTGTTACTTCGATATTTTAATTACCGCCAGTGGATTTGAGCCCTTGCCTTCTAATTAATCTAGCAACTTTAGTGAGTTTGATTCTTCAATAAATATTTGTCGTAAAAAATCTAATCAATTCCAAGACCTGGAATAAGATTATGTAGTTGAAATTGAAGTTATTTTTATTGAAGTCATAAATTGAAATGCACATTTTACGACCCATTCCGCGATACGCTCATTTCCATGCGAATATCGACCAGATGTCTAGTTTCGTACCTAAACCTAATATTTGCCTAGTAAAATTTTACTGCATCATTAAAAACCAAGGTTTGCATTAACATATAAGTCCGTATATTTGATTACATTAAGGTATTTTTTGAATATGTGCCTGTCGTTTCTTCCTTTAAAATGGTCAAAAACGTTTCGGCAAATTTTATTTTATTTATTTATTCTTTAGCCTCTTTTCTCTTACATAATAACAATATATAATATGTGTTTAATGTTGGCGGCGTTTACTTCGTGGTACATCTTGAGTGTAGATTGGAATAAAACACTTTAACTTTTTTAATATAGTGGTATAAAAAAGTGTTTTATTCCAATCTACAATATATAGTATTACAAATGTAATGAAAAAAACCTTGCAGATAATTTCAAACTAATCCACCTGTTAAAAGGATCTTTCACTCAGACCCATCCATTATCAATAGTGCTTCAAGGAAAGTCTATTAATATACTTGGTGCTAGCGAAGCGTTTATTTCGTCCTTTAGGGTAGTAATAGTTATTTATTATACGAGTGTAAAATGTGCGTAATTAGTCCCGCAAGAAAAAGTTTAATTTTTTGAAGGGACTGAGTAATTCCACATGAGTATGATATAACATTTTATCCAAAATCGCATTAAATATTGAAATAATCTTAAAAAAAAATTGACAAGAAACTTTGACGTACGTGGTGTCAATTTATATGTCAAAAATCTTATGAAGGATCTATGTATTCCGTGAGTCCGAGTTATTCTCTCTCTCAGTGGGGAATGAACAACATTACATCCCTCAAATGACCACAGTAATTCGCTTATTACACCCTATTTGTGATAAAAATAATTATAGCATCTATAAACTACTATTCTACACTAGTGAAAAAAAAATTAAACACTTGAAATTCGTAAAATTTCGACCATTTTCAAACCGTCATAACTCGGCGTATTTTCAATCGATTGTGATGAATCTTTGAGGGCGAAAAACTATAAAGTGTCTTCTTTAAATTCATGCATGCGAACTTAAGCGTAACCCCTTCCGCCCCCTCTAGCGACCCTGTAAAAATATGTTTTTTTTCAAGAAACCATGTCCAAATTTGACGATGTCTGCGGTGTTGGAAAAATTTTGTCGAGTCAATCCACCATAAAGGCATTAAAATTTGATCAATTTCCTATGCAGGACTCAAAGAATGAAGTTCCTACGACGATTTGGCACCAAGTTATGGGTGTTTCAAAAATCAAAAAAAATGCATTTTTAGGTTTTTTGCACATAACTCAGTGACTCTTCAACCAAATTTGATGATTCTTTCGGGAAAAAATTCCTTCAACCCACGAACAAAAAAACAAGTTTTTGGGCAAAAGAAACGTCAAACTTTGGCAACGTGTGCCGAGTTGGAAAAAATGTGTCGACTTGATCCACCAAACTCATATTTTTTTACTCAAGTTCGAAGTTTTTCGACGAAATGGTTTTCGTTTTCACGAAAGAAATTTTATTTGCTTGTTCTTTGAGGTATGCATGAAAATTTATTGTTTGCGCGAAATCATGAATATAGCATTTTGTACCTTGGAACTCCATTAACAAAAAACTTTATTTTAGGCCAAAAAAGGCTCACTTTAACGATCTCTGAAGGTCGGAAAAAATGTGGGCCTAACTCACCACCATTCGTCCATTTTTCGTCCAAATTACACTGACGGAAAAAAGAAACACTTGAGATTTGTAAAAATTTAGGTAATTTAGGATCATTCCAATCTGAGTTTACCCTCTTAAAGTAAAGCCAAAATGGGATTTTTTCCCGAAAGAATCATCAAATTCGGTTGAAAAAAAAAAGTTATGTGCGACAAACCTCAACATGCACTTTTTCAAACACCCATAACTTGGTGCCAAATCGTCGTAGGAACTTTATTCTTTGAGTCCTGCATAGGGAATTGATCAAATTTTAATGCCTTTATGATGGATCGAGTCGACAAAAAAACACCGTATTCATCGTCAAAGTAGAACAGGGTTTCCTGAAAAAACATTTTTTTACAGGAGTGCTAGAGGGGGGCGGAAGAGGTTACGCTTAAGTTCGCATGCATGGCTTTAAAGAAGACACTTCAAAGTTTTTTGCTCTCAAAGATTCATCAAAATCGATCAAAAATACACCGAGTTGTGGCGGTTTGAAAATGGTCGAAATTTCAAGAATTTTAAGTGTTTCATTTTTTTTCTTCAGTATACCGGGTGTAACTGAATTCTGGTAGACCCCAAATATCATTTATATTTTTACATATATCTTTATGAAATTTAGTATGGTGTTTCTAGGGAATAAAGTGTGTCGACGTGTGGACTTAATTTAAACTAGAAACGAACATCCAAAGGGTCACTTATGATACATCTATGAACTCAGAATTTAGAGACGAATTGAATTATATAAATTTCAATCTCCGGTTTAACCGGAAATTACCTTAACTTTTAATTATATAAAAATTCAATCTCCGGTTTAACCGGAAATTACCTTAACTTTTTCTATTTCAATACATAATTGAATTCGTCTCTAAATTCTAAGTTTTTAGATGTATCACTCATGAGTTACCCATCTCTAGTCCTGACAAAACATGTCCTTAAAATATTGGATTGATGAGGCTGTTACTTGGTGAAATTCCATAATATATATGGTAAGTAAAACACGTGTGTTGAGAATTTTCACAAATTTTTAATGTCGAACACTGTGACATATGTTAAAAAAAATCGAGGAAAGAAATCCTTAAAACAAACCTAATAAAGTCCCAAAAAAGTTCTAAAAAAAATTGACCCGAAACCCAAAAAGAAAAAAAAAGTCCTGAAAAATGGCCTTTGATTAGACCTGTAAAAGAGGCATTTGAAAAGACCTGAAAAAGGTTCTGAAGGGCCTGAAAAAATAGTTTTGAAAGAAAGTATAATAGAAAAAAAAATCATGAAAATCATGAAAAAAGTCCCAAATAAATGCTTCTGAACAAAAAGTCCTATAAGAGAATCTTGAAAACAGTACTGAAAAAGAATCTTGAAAAAAGTGCTAAAAACAGTCCTCAAAAAAAGTTTTGAAGCAAGAAATCCTGGAAAAAAATCCTGAAGAAGAGTCCTGAATACGAGTCCCAAAGAAAATGTCCTGAAAAAATCCTGAAGAAACCACCTACCAAAATAGGCCCATAAAATATCTGACCAAATATCCTGAGAAAAAGTACTGAAAAAAATCCTTAAAAAGGTTCCGAAAAAAGTCCAGAAAAGGGCCTTAAAAAAATATCCTCAAAAAAACGGAAAAATGTCCCGAAAAATTCTTGAAAAATGTTCTGATAAAAAATCTTAAAAAAATTCTGAAAGAAGAGTCCTCAAATAAAGTCTTGAAAAAATTCTATAAGAAAAATCCTTAAAAATACCTGAAAAACTAATGAAAAGAAATCTGCAAAAATTGCTACCGAAAAGAAACTCGAGAAAAAAAAAATCTAGAAAAAGCCCTGAAAAAGGTTCGGAGAAAAAAGTAATGAAAATGTCTTGAATTTATCCTAAAAATAACCTGAAAGAAGTTTTGAAAATAGTCTTGCAAATTTTTAAAAAAATCTTGAAAAAGAAGTCCTTGAAAAAGTCCCGAAAACAATGTCTGAAAGAGACTTTAATGAAGTCCTGAAGGAAGAAATCTTGACAAATGAAGTCTAAAAAATTCAATTAAATGGTCCTAAAAAAGACTTGAGAAAAAGCTCTGAAAAAGATTGTCCTGAAAAAAAATATCAAAGAGAGAAAAAGTCCTGAAGAAAGTTCCAAAAAAATAGTTTTGAAATAAAGTTCTTGGAAAAGGCCTGACGAAGTCCAGAAAAAATGTCCTAAAATAAGTCCTGAATATACCGGGTGTAACTGAATTCTGGTAGAGCGCAAAGTTTGTATTTTCTTCATTTAAAAGAAGCATTATTACTTATAAAAATTGATTAAGGTTTTATCGAATTTATTTAGTTACGGACGTAGGAAAAATTTGGTATGAAACTCGAGAGTAAAGCAACTTTTTTTCACTTGTAGGAATTGCAATCTTTCCTACTCGTGGAAACTTTACTCACTTGTTGCACAAATAACTATTTTTAATGCGGACACCGGACATTGAAAAAAAACTTCGGCTAACGTGGCAATGCACCTATTCTCAGTGATTCAGGGACCAGAACATATTTTTTATTTCCTTTGTTACTAGGCCTTGGTAACTAGATTGTTATATTTTTTTAAACTTTTTTAAGGCATCAAATATTGCAAAAAAAACTTTTGTAAATGTAGCAGCGCACTTCTTCGCGGTGCATGGGACGGACAACATTTTATTCCTTTTCAAAATATCCATCCATATTATTTTTGCGTCAACAGGTCTATGAATGCCTAATGATCAGATACTTTTAGCTTTTTTTGACGGACATTGAAAAAGTAGATTTTTTTATGTAGTGTCAAACATTATTTAGGGGTTGAAATTTGAGGTGGGGTAGTTCATGTGTATTCTTTAGTGCTTATTGAAGGTTTTAATAATTTTACAATATCGTCTAAAAAAATAATTTTAAAATATACCGGGTGTAACTGAATTCTGGTAGAACTCGAATATCTTTTTTATTTTTACATATATCTTTTTGAAATTTAGTATGGTGTTTTAAGAGAATAATGTGGGTCAGCAAGTGGAATTTAATAAAAAATATATTTCCGGTTTAACAGAAAATGACCTTACCTTTTCTATTTCAAATGGAACACCCTATATATTTTTACATAATTTAATTTGTCCCTAAATTCTGAGTTTAGAAATGTATAATAAGTTACCTTTTGATCGTTAGTTTTTTGTTAAAATTTAAATTAAATTTACAAAAAATAACAAATTTAAATTAAATTTGATCAAAAAACTAACAACCAAAGGGTCACTTATGATACATCTCCGAACTCAGAATGTAGAGAGAAATTTAATTGTGCAAAAACATGTAGGGTGTTCCATTTGAAATAGAAAAGTTAAGATCATTTCCGGTTAAGCCGGAAATATTCTCTTAAAGCACCATACTAAATTTCAAAAAGGTATATGTAAAAATAAAAAAAAGATATTCGAGGTCTACCAAGGTTCAGTTACACCCGATATATAAATAAAATTACAATTTACTTTGTGCTTGCCCTTTTATGTGCGTACCACGAGAAAACTGCTAATACGATAAAGTTCAAATTCTGCATTGTTTCTCTATCAACCTTTGGCCTCAGCATAGGCTATTCGCGATCGGGTCTGAAGTTAGTGGGTAACCGGTAGCATTTACCATAATTGGTCCTCTGTAATAACAAAGCCCACAAATAGCACTCCTAAGTACTTTTTTTAGTTGCTCTTTATTTCGAAATAATTGCATTTACTCTCGTCTTACACGCCAGTAAAACATTTATTCAACACGACTGTATGTCATAGCTGCACTATAATTAGTTAAATGCTGGAAATTCAAGGAATTTCAAGCACATTATCCGATTAAATTAAGTTTCTTGGCCAAGTTTCCTTGATAAGGTATCTATTGTTTTTGACGTTTCCTTCTCATCCCGAGCAAGCAAGTTTTAAACTAAGCTTCCCCGGTTATCACATCTTACTATGTGATACTTTGGTAATTTATTGCTCGACGCTTGCTTCCACTTTTAAATTTATGTTTCGCCTTTGCTGCCAAATAAAGAATCACTTTTAACTTTTAATAAAAAATGTAGGTGTTGATATGTGTTGGCCTGGTTACCTTCGTATCAGCGGCGGCTCGTGAAAGCTCAGGAAGGATATGGAAGGAAACTTGCTCATATGGGACTAAGCAGTGCATTCCGAGCGGTTGTTTTAACGATTTGAAAATTTGTGCAAAACTAGTAAAATAAATTTACTTCGAAAACTTAAGATTTATAATTAAACGATACATTTATCATTTCCAATCAAAATAATTGGCATGTTCTAGGTGGAATCAAAACGGAAACGCAATTGAACTGCTAAATCGAAAAATGCATTCAACAGTTTGAGAAATAAAAAAAAATAATCAACAAAATTGCTCCACAAGTTTAAGATCCATATGTAAATAATTAATTTCTGATTTTCTATAAAAACAATTGCCATATCCTATGTGGGAACAAAACAGTAACGGTAATTTTCACTGTTGAAATTCATTATTTTTGATAGTTAAATATCATTATTTTTCAATGTTGAAATTAATAATTTTTGAAAGTTAAAAATCACCATTTTAACCGTTAAAAATCACAGTTACTGTCAGTTAAAAATCACCATTTTTTACAGTTGAAAATCTCTATTTCTTGACAGTTGAAAATCACTATTTCTGGCAGTTGAAATTCATTATTTTTTATAGTTAAGTATCATTATTTTTCACTGCTGAAATTCATTATTTTTGACAGTTGAAAATTACAATTACTGTCAGTTGAAAATCACCATTTTTGACAGTTGAAAATCACTATATTTTGACAGTTCAAAATCACTATTTCTAGTAGTTAAAAATTATTATTTTTGATAGTTAAATATTTATTTTCACCGTTGAAATTCATTATTTTTCACTGTTGAAATTAATTAATTTTGATAGTCAAATATCATTATATTTCATTGTTGAAATTAATAATTTTTGAAAGTTAAAAATCACCATTTTAACCGGTAAAAATCACCATTTTCACCCTTAAAAATCAACATTTTAACCGTTAAAAATCGCAGTTACTGTCAGTTGAAAATCACCATTTTTGACAGTTGAAAATCACTATTTCTTGACAGTTGAAAATCCCTATTTCTTACAGTTGAAAATTATTAATTTTAATAGTTAAATATCATTATTTTTCACTGTTGAAATTCATTATTTTTGACAGTTAAAAATCAACATTTTAACCGTTGAAAATTACAATTACCGTCAGTTAAAAATTACCATTTTTGACAGTTGAAAATCACTATATTTTGACAGTTAAAAATCACTATTTCTAGCAGTTGAAAATGATTATTTTTGATAGTTAAATGTCATTATTTTTCACTGTTGAAATTCATTATTTTTGGCAGTTGAAAATCACAATTTTAACCGTTGAAAATTACAATTACCGTCAGTTAAAAATCACCATTTTTGACAGTTGAAAATGACTATATTTTGACAGTTAAAAATCACTATTTCTAGCAGTTGAAAATATTATTTTGGATAGTTAAATATTATTTTCCACCGTTGAAATGCATCATTTTTCACTGTTGAAATTCATTATTTTTGATAGTTAAATATCATTATTTTTCATTGTTGAAATGAATAATTTTTGAAAGTTAAAAATCACCATTTCAACCGTTGAAAATCACAATTTTAACTGTTAAAAATCACAGTTACTGTCAGTTGAAAATCACCATTTTTTGACAGTTGAAAATCACTATTTCTTGACAGTTGAAAATCACTATTTCTGGCAGTTGAAGTTCATTATTTTTGATAGTTCAATATCATTATTTTTCGCTGTTGAAATTCATTATTTTTGACAGTTGAAAATCACCATTTTAACCGTTAAAAATTACAATTACCGTCATTTGTAAATCACCATTTTTGACAGTTGAAAATTACTGTATTGACAGTTGAAAATCACTATTTTTGACAGTTGAAAATCACTATATTTGACAGTTAAAAATCACTATTTCTAGCAGTTGAAAATTATTATTTTTGATAGTTAAATATTATTTTTCACCGTTGAAATTCATCATTTTTCACTGTTGAAATTCAGTATTTTTGATAGTTAAATATCATTATTTTTCATTGTTGAAATTAATAATTTTTGAAAGTTAAAAATCACCATTTTAACTGTTAAAAATCACCATTTTAACCGTTAAAAATCACAGTTACTGTCAGTTGAAAATCATCATTTTTTGACAGTTGAAAATGACTATATTTTGACAGTTAAAAATCACTATTTCTAACAGTTAAAAATTATTATTTTTGATAGTTAAATATCATTATATTTCACTGTTGAATTTCATTATTTTTAACAGTTGAAAATCACAATTTTAACCGTTGAAAATTACAATTACCGTCAGTTAAAAGTCACCATTTTTGACAGTTGAAAATCACTATATTTTGAAAGTTAAAAATCACTATTTCTAGCAGTTGAAAATTATTATTTTTGATAGTTAAATATTAGTTTCCACCGTTGAAATTCATTAATTTTCACCGTTGAAATTCATTATTTTTTATTGTTAAATATCATTATTATTATTGGGCAATAAATGTATATTATTGTTATTATTATTATTTTTCATTGTTGAAATCAATAATTTTTGAAAGTTAAAAATCACCATTTTAACCGTTAGAAACCACCATTTTAACCGTTAAAAATTGCCATTTTAACCGTTAAAAATTACCATTTTAACCGTTAAAAATCACAATTACTATCAGTTGAAAATCACCATTTTTTGACAGTTGAAAATCACTATTTCTTGACAGTTGAAAATCACTATTTCTGGCAGTTGAAATTCATTATTTTTGATAATTAAATATCATTATTTTTCACTGCTGAAATTAATTATTTTTGAGAGTTGAAAATCACCATTTTAACCGCTGAAAATCACAATTGCTGTTAGTTGAATATCAACATTTTTGACTGTTGAAAATCAGTATTTCTTGACAGTTGAAAATTATTATTTTGATAGTTAAATATCATCTCGTGGTTATAAGCAAAGAATAATAAAGGAGTTAAAAACAAAAGAAAGAAATGAGCTGAGTGGACCTCTGACAAAGTTTTTCTTTTCTTCAAAAACTTCTGTGGAATGTGTGCTTGGGCTAGTTCCACTACTAAAATTGTTCTTAATGCAAATACACATTTTTACAAATAAACTTAGATGTTGTGACATATGATTAAAATGGAATTGAATTATTTAACGAAAAATATTAATTATCAATTTATCCCAAGAATAGTTTTCCTAACTTTATTCCGTGCATGTAAAACTGACACTCTTATACAATGCGCGCCGCCTAAAGTATTGAATATATTCAATAAAATCAAAATAAAATATTTTTGGAAAAAATCATCGAACAGGTCGATTTTCTTATAGAAATTATAGAAATACACATTTTTGCATGAAAGTCGATTTTCAGTCGTCATTTATTTTTGAGTAATGACGTCAGCCATTTTGTTTTTAAATGACAACCCCCCATTTTTGTTCTTGATTTTAACAGATCTTTTCATTGTCGAACTGGCAGTATAAAAATATTACCATTTAACATAAGACATTTTTCGAGTAAATGACAATTGAATGTGAGAACCTGACATTTAAAGTTCTTGCAAAATGATAGGGGGTTGCCATTTAAAAACAAAATGGATGACATCATAACTCAAAAACAAATGACGACTAAAAATCGACTTTCATGCAAAAATGTATATTTTTATAAAAGAAAATCGATCTGTTCGAGGATTTTTTCCAAAAATATTTTATTTCGGTTTTATTGAATATATTCCATATTTTAGGCGCGCACTGTATAGGAAATGCGTATTATAACTCTGTTTCAAACACGTTTTTGGCATTGCTCACTTTTTCATTTTCACGAGCCGCCACTGTTTCCTGCTTAAATAATGTATTCAAACAGATTTCTGCAAATTGTTTAGCACAGCCCTTAACAAGAAAATCAAAGATTGTTGAATGTTTCAGGCTACTCTTGAAGAAATTTAACTTTTTTCAACTTTGCTTTGCTGTTTTTTTATTTCAGACAACAAACCATTTTTTTTTCAGCTAAGAAACCGTTAGATGTTAGGAAACGCTCGCTTTGAAGAACATCTTAAAGATTCAAATGTTTTGGTTTGTAAAAATCAAATCCCTATTTTGCTCAAATTAATTATGCCAACATTGGTACTCAACATTTTTGTCTCATGAAGAGTTGTTCAATTCTTCTGTCTGGAGATATTTAAATAATCTCCGAGCAGGCGTTTAATTAGTCGAAATTCTCGGGCATTTCTAAAAATAGCCGGCCTTTTTAAGATCGCGTAAAAATAGGGCGGTGCAGTTAAATCTCGAATTTATTTCAATGGCCGCTATTTTTAAATCGAACTATGAATGAAATTTCCGAAGCCATTAGGAACACGATACGCCATAAAAATATCATCGGTGACGGATTGCATCTGTTGGCGTCAAGTCACTCACGTGTAAATAACATCAATTGTTTAATGTTGAAGGTCTTTACTTCTTAAACTTGATAATTATTTATTTAGTGTCCTAAAGAAATGGAGTATGTGGGGGCAAAAGTCCACTATTTCACATCTGCAATTATCAGTTACTCTTTCCTTTTCAGTATAAACTTGGAACACGTTAGGGCCAGTAATGCGCTTAGCTTCAAATATGAAACTATGTGGTTTTAGAGAATGCAATCTAAAATATGACAATTCGGATCGAGTGGGGCAAGAATCAGTATTTCGGATAATTGCCCCTTTTAAATAAAAGTAGTTATAATTTTTAAAATTAAAGACATATATTTCTTCAAACACTTATAAGACGAAAAGAAATACAGCGCTACTGCACCATTAAATCACTCAAGTCGGTAGAAATACTAAAAAGTAGTCCCTGAATCTCGCAGAACTGCTTGGTAATGGCTTGGAGAGTTGCTGATATCGTTACTGAATCGCATTGTGTTGGTTGCCCTTTTATAATAAATTCCTTTGCAACCATCGCCCATCATTGCAGTTATTCGCATTCTATCAAGTGGTGATTTAATGTTGCATTACGCTGTATTTGTTTACGTCTTTTTGAAAATAATTTTAAGTTTTTGGAAAAATATGTCTTGTAATGAATCGAAATGAATATTTCCTACAAACTTTTTTATAATTGATTTAGAGTAGGATTGATATTCATTTTTCTTTAAGGAATTTTCTTTTTCGCCAAACACTGTTCTTACCGTTGTTTTATTTCTCTTGGTGCTGGCCTTCTTTTCTTTCTCTTCAATTTTTCTTCTCCTTTCTTGTTCTATATTATCCAGCTCCTATCTCTTTGGTGTTGAAGTAAGAAGAGTAGATTTCAATCCTTTTCTTCTTTTTCGTAAGTGAGAATGATATCCAAAGGTATCGTTCAGTATCTTCTTTTGAATATCATTCGTATTCTCGAGAACAACGAGGTTTTGGAGATTATGGCTCACTTGAAACAGAAGCTATTTCTGGATGATTATCTGCCTCTTCAGTAGGTTCTTCTGCTTCTCTCTACCTGTATCATCTAATTCTTCTGCTTCATCGACTCGTAGAAATATCGTATATTCCTCAATAAAAATAGTTTCATCTAGAGGGTATATTCCAGTCATCTTAAACTTGTTAACGGCTTTTTCGATTGTAGCTGCTTTTTCATAGCCCTGCTTGAGTAATCTACTGATTACTGGTATTCTTACTACTTATCCAGGCTTTGAAATAGTCCAGTTGTTAGAGAAGTCGTCGTAACAGGCTTTAACCGGTCTAAAAAATGTCTGACCAGGGCTGCGTGCGTTGACTGATAGGTGGCGGAAGACTAAGTGAATATTGTTATTTTTTGCGTTATGGTATGAGAAATGTGATTATCCAGCATGTACAGGACAGGACTGTAGAGTTTGTATACTTGAAGTATTCGAAATACTCGGCGTATCCAGAGTCTATTGTATCCAAAGCAGAACCAGCTAGGGGGCATCCTTTATCAGTAGAAGATTTAGTCTCTACGTGCAAAAATTAAACACGGTGGAACAGGGGCGGCTCGTTATATAGAGCCAAGGAGCCATGGCACTACCTGTAGTTTCAAGCTCAGCAAGAATGTTTAATTAATTCTTAAAATACTTTTTCGCCAGTTTAAATGTATACTTAAAAAACAAAACAACTGGCTGTGCGGATAAAAAAACACATTTTTTTTGTTTTCCATGTGTATTGTTTAGTGGTGACCTTACGTAGACGAAAAATGGTGACACAGATTTGGTGCACGTTTTTGATCAATTAAAAAGAAAAAAAGATTTGCTTTAAAAAATATGTATTTTGAGTAATAGAGTGATTTTTGAGACTAATTTGAACAATTTTCTTACTGCATTTTTTATTATTAAACCTGTATTTTCGATATTTTTGGATCTAAATTTTTGATCATTTGGCCTAACGAATATTATTTTGACCTAAATTTTCGAATTAATTGTTAAAATTTTCGTGTTTTTTTGGACCGCATTTTGGATTTTTCGGGCCAAATAATTAATTTTTAGATTTTTGACTTGTTTTTTTTCTATTTTTCGGTAGATAGATAGATAGATATTTATTTATTTACGTTGCCACCAATATAATGTATATACATGGAATTATATATATATAAATCATCTTTATTAAAGAATTCATACATTTAGTATATGATATAAACAAATCTTGCTTAACTATAATAATTAAATGTGTAAAGATTCTTTATTGGCTATCGACCCGGGGTCTTTCAGCCTGAATTCGTTTTAGTTGGTTATGCCTTTAGTTACGATTATGGATGGTTATGAAATGTGAGTATGAATTCATAAATGGTTTTATCGGGATAGTTTGATTTGGGTGCCTGATTAGGATTGCAAATAATGCAAAGATGTTTATCTACGACCACTACTGTAAATGCCCATTATCGTACAATGCGCGTACTGCGTAAATACACCAAAACACCCACGTATGTTAGAGCCCGCTTGTAAATTAAAGGTACTAGTGAGTTTCGTTTACGAACTTTTGATTGGTTGAGAGTTGCGCGTTTGTTCGTTTTTATTAAATATAGTAGTCCGCGATTGTTAAACGTCACATCACGCACCCCGAAGCTGTCACTTCGCTATTCCGCACATTCTCATTCAAATGCAATGATATCCAGAAGTAAGTACCAAATAATGAGGTATGTAACCATTGTTAATGAAACTCTTTTCAATTCTTGCAAGATAAATAATGTCCAGTAACAGCAACAACGAAAATGATTAAATAAGCGGCCAACAAGTTTCTCCCTGCTACGCCTCGCGATACAAAAATGTTTAAGGAACATTTATGGACTGGAGAATCAAATATAAATTAAGGTGAGAGTGGTCGTAGATAAAGTATACTACATAACGCGAGTTGTAAAGCAATTACGCGCTCGTGAAATTGCGTTACTCGCCGCTACGCGGCTCGTACGCAATTTTTTCACTTGCGCGTAATTTGCTATTTACAACTCTTGTTACGTAATATACTATTAAAGATGTCTAGGATATGGGAGTTGGAGGCGAATTTCTCGGAAAGGAAGGTCAAACGAGATTCGATTGGGATTATTTGGGTTTTTTGGTAAAGCAGAAGATTTGAGGGATTATGTAAAGGATTGTTAGGATGCCTTATTTTGGTAAGCGTTCTCTACATGGAATTATTTAACCTAAATATAACATTTAGCGGATGTACACGTCTAAATTTTTTTTTTATCTTTTGGCCTAAATATCAATTATGTTGACCTAAATTTTTTATTCAATAGTTTAAATTTTCGATGTCTTTGTCCGCATTTTCGACTTTTTGTGTCGAATTTGGAATTTTTAGATGTTTTGCCTATATTTTCGATTTTTTTTGGTCTAAATTTTTATCATTTGGCCTAAATATTCTTTATTTTGACCCTAAATTTTCGATTCAATTGTTAAAATTTTCGGACCGAATTTTTTATTGTTGTTCCGAATTTTTGATTTCTTAGATATTTTAACCTGAATTATTGATGCGAGAAGTTTTTCGAGTTTTGTTTGTTAAAATTTTCGATTTTTTATTCCGCATTCATTATTATTATTTTAGGTAGAAACGCCAAAGTGGCGGAATTTATTGCCTGAATGCTGTACTGTACCAAATCCGGGTGGCTTTAACTACGACAAGATATGGTTCAGTACAGCATTCAGGCAATCGATTCCGCCACTTTGGCGTTTCTACCTTTAACGGTGGTTGGAATACTCCAATAGTATTTTCCAGTAGTATTTCCCCATCAGCAACTAACTACACTGAGACCTGAAAGGTTGAAACCGGTCTGTAGGTGTTCTGATGGGGAAACAATATGTATTATTATTTTGTTTTGTTTGTTTGTTAAAATTTTTGTCCTCTTGGACCGCCATTTTTATTTTGAGGTCTGAATTTTAGATTTTTCTTCTAAATTTTTTATTTTTGTCCTATATTTGAGATTTTTTAACTTGAATTATTGATTTCATTGTCCGATTTTTTGTATTCTTTGGCTATTATTTTCTAATTTCTGGTCAGAAACTTATTTTTGGGAGCTGAAAGTGGTAAATTATTTTGCTTCTACCTAAATTTTTGATTTTGTTTGTCTGCGTTTTTACTTACCGTTACGAAGTACGAGAAAGTATTGTGATTGTGAAACTATTTTCAAATTTTTTGTTTACGGAAACATCCGTTTTGGGGTCCCTAAATGCAATTTCAACAATTTCTGGAAATGAATGTGTGATGTGTGTGTCTGTGCGCGCTGTATCTCAAAAACTCATTAAACTTGAAATACGTCTTATTTGATAATCTGAAGAACTGAAAAGCTTTTGGTAAAATTTCGTACACCGGAAGTGAGCGTTTACCTTAACCGTTTTTTGTTTTTAAATATACAAAATATCACAAAAAAATTTAAGCAAATATTGAAGACAAAAAAGAAATGAAAATCTTTTGTGTGAAAATATTTTTCATAAAATCATTGTTATTCGAGAAAAAAATGTATTATTTTTTTTTTCATTTTTGGGTTATAATTATAAAACGATAATAGTTACAGCAAATGTATATAGAAAATGCCAAAATGAACAACTTATAAAGAAGACGAATCTTTGGTTTTTGAGTATAAGAATTTGAAGTATAATTTGTCATTTTCATCTTTCATTAGTTTGACGTTTTAAACGTCAGTTTCATCCGATTCTACAAAACACTCGATTTACATTTAAAATGAGAATAAATCATAAAATATAAATATAAACTGTAATACCATCAAATCAGAGACAGTAACATGATGGCCACATCACCATTTTTATTTTTAGATCAGGATTCTTAATTTGTTTGGCCTATGTTTTAGATTTTCGTATTTTCGATTTCTTTTAATTTCTGGTCTAAAAATTATTTATTTTAATCAAAATTTTCGAGTTTTGTTGTCTGCATTTTATCTTTACGCCTGAGTTCTCGATGATTTGTCTAAATTTTCACCTTTTTAGGCTATATTTTAGATTTTTACTTAGCCTCTATTTTATATTTTCGATTTTTTCGGTTTAAATTTTTGGCCTTTTGGCAGAAATTTTCTTTATTTTGACTTGAATTTTCGATTTGTTTGTTAATTTTTTTTATTTTTTGGTCAATCGCTTTGATTTTTAGGTATGAATTTTAGATTTTTGGTCTTAATTTTTTATCCCATATTTTAGATTTTCTTAACCGGAATTATTGATTTTATTGTGCCATTTTTTTTTTAAATGTTTTGCCATCACTTTCGAATTTTTCGTCGGTACTTAATTTAAGCTAAAAAGAGTTATTTTTGCTGCTGAAAATGTTAAATTATTTTTCTTTTGTTTGTATTTTCAAATTTTTGGTCGGCATTTTTATTTTTAGACTAGGATTATTGATGTTTTTGCCGATATTTTAGATTTGTTCCAAATTTTTGATTTTTTGGCCAAAATATTCGATTCGTTTGTTGAAATTTTGGATTTCTTGGTCGGCAATTTTTTATTTTTGAAATTAGACAAAACATCGAAAACTAGGTCCTAAAGTTAAAAAATGCAAAAAAAAAATCGAAAATTTCAACAAACAAAACTTGAAACTACCCGAAAAAAAATCAATAATTCATTATTTTGGCGTATATTTTTGATTGGTTTGTTGAAATTTTCGATATTTCAGCATTTTCGATATTCAGGCCCGACGTTCTGGTCAAATTTTTTGTTTTTTTGTCCTACATTTTAGATTTTTTAACCTGAATTATTGATTTTTACGCGGAAATTTTTGATTTTTTTTGCTGAATTTTTTCTTGTGGTCAAAGTTTTTGATTTTTGCCTTTTATTTTAGATTTTGCAACCTTAGTTTTTGAATTTTTTGACTTGTATTATTAACAGTTTTGTATTCATTTTAGGTTATTTATTTCATTTCATATTCTTTGTTTTAGTGGGCTTTAATTTAAATATGGGGTTTATTTTTAGCTAAGATTCATGTACTTTGATATTTATCTGGAAAATATGTTCTGCGGGATTTATGCTTAAAGAATTATTTAATTTTCAATAATTTTTGATTTTTCACTTCAAACAATTAAATGTCTAATTTCGGTTTTTCGTCTGATCCAAACTTATTTGCCAAGTACAATAGTAAACTTCATTCATCATTCGTTCAAGGCAGCGGCGGCTCGTTGATATTTGTAGAGGAGGTTACGACAGAGATGTCACCCGTGTCGCCCTACTTTCTCTTGTAGGGAAAGAAAATATTTCGCTGCTGTTTTGGTCAAATTTTCTTCCGCAGCCTCCTCGCCGAACATCCACGAGCCATTGTAGGTTCAAGGGTTATCCGAGAAAAACAACTGAAGGGCGAATTTAATTTTTTTTTATTTTATCAACACCAAACCTGAAAATTTTTAGAAATCTAGTCATCCATTTATCCTCTAAAAAACAAAAAAGGCAATTGAAGTATGTTCGGGGGCCGCGGTGGTCTAGTGAGTAGAGCTCCTGTGACTGGCCTCGTGGTCGTGGGTTCGAATCCCATCCGTGCGGTCACTTTTTCGGAACGAAGAAGTGGCCGTGCGGGTCCATGGATGTCTAGTGTATGTCCCATTCATTATTAAAATGAAATCACAAAAACTTAATTATCGTTAGTGGCCGAATAGCTGGATGCTTACGCCAATTCCAAATCATCAGCACTTCCTCAACCCGAATTCCCGTCAACCATCCTTCCTCTTATTAAAAGAAAAGTATGTAAACTATGGAAGTCAATTGTAAGCAATGCAGTAGCTTTATTATTGATTAGTTTATACAATGTGTTTTAAATAGAAAGTAATCGCAGTCAGGGGTGGCTCGTTACATAGAGCCAAGGAGCCATGGTACTACCCGCAGTTTGAAGCTCTACGCAAGAATTTTTAACTAATTCTTAAAACACTTACTTTGGTCTAAGAAGATAAATCGTTCTTTGTTTCTTCAAAAAATGAGGGGGGCGGCGGGATATTGTATAAGTGGCTCTACCATCAACATGTTTCACGCCGCCACTGCGGTGGAACATGGTGTCCCTTTGCACTCATAGAACATGCTATCGTCACAGTTTTTCTCTGCTCTACAGCTACATTTTTGGCTAAATCTCTTTTTCCAGTGGGAACAACATGTTTTCGTAATTTACTTGGGACAGTTGGTAAACCGCTTTCTTCCATATTGTGGATTCTGTTGGCTGGAAATTTATATTTCTCAGTTTACAGTTTTCAAAATTTGAAAATATTGTGACAATTTCTGCTTGTTGAACCCCATGGTTCTGGCTACACTATTTTTTTTTTGCGTACGCAGTGAGAGGCGATTTCTTTTCATGCATTTTCTTGTCCAATTTCTACCCACTAATTTAGTTTCATCCTTAAATGGATGTTTGACGCCATTTCTTTGTGCCAGATATGCCAAAAAAAAACAGTGTCTAACGTTTTACAATGACCTGCTACCTGCTTTCCTGCACTGAGGTATGTACAGCACGAAACCAGAAATAGTGTGTGTTTGACATGCCAGAAAACAATCGACACACCCCGTCTAGAAACAAAATAACATCGCTTCCAACTCGAATTTGAGTGAGTGAAATCCGCACCTCGCGATAAAATAAATTCTGAAAATATTATCGCCCGTGGATTTTGCCTAACAATTTCTAAATCTTCTTAGATATAGCATATTTTTGACATGCCAGAAAACAATCAACGCACCCTGTCTAGAAACAAAATAACATCGCTTCCTACTCGAAATTGAGTGAGTGAAATTCGTACCTCGCGATAAAATAAATTCTGAAAATATTATCGTCTGTGGAGTTGGCCTAACAATTTCTAAATCTCAGAAATAGTATATTTTTGACATGCTAGAAAACAATCTACATTTGAAGAATATATAAATTTAATCGTTTTTCGGCATTTCCAGCAGTTGTACGAACGATTTACGTCAAAAGAAATTTTGCTTGTCTCGGTCTTTGTACGTCTCACAAATATTTTTTATGAACAAATAGTGTTCAGAATGGGATTCTAGACTTGAAAAAATACAAAAATTAATTTAAAAAATAAATTTAATTTAATCGTTTTTCGGCATTTCCTGCAGTTGTACGAACGATCCACGTCAAAAGTAATTTTGCTTGTGTCGGTTCCTGTAAGTCTCGCAAATAATTTTCATGAACAAAATTTAATTAAATTTAATCGTTTTTCGGCATTTCCAGTCGATGTGAGAGCGATCCACGTCAAAAGAAATTTTGCTTGTATCAGTTTCTGAAAGTCTCACAAATAATTTTTATGAACAAATAGTGTTCAGAATGAGATTCTAGACTTGAAAAAATACAAAAATAAATTTTTGAAGAAAATATAAATTTAATCGTTTTCGGCATTTCCAGCAGTTGTACGAACGATTTACGTCAAAAGAAATTTTATGCTTGTCTCAGTTTCTGTAAGTCTCACAAATAATTTTTATGAACAAATAGTATTCAGAATGGGATTCTAGACTTGAAAAAATACAAAAATAAATTTTTGAAGAAAATATAAATTTAATCGTTTTTCGGCATTTCCAGCAGTTGTACGAACGATTTACGTCAAAAGAAATTTTATGCTTGTCTCAGTTTCTGTAAGTCTCACAAATAATTTTTATGAACAAATAGTATTCAGAATGGGATTCTAGACTTGAAAAAGTACAAAAATAAATTTTTGAAGAAAAATTAAATTTAATCGTTTTTCGGCATTTCCAGCAGTTGTACGAACGATTTACGTCAAAAGAAATTTTATGCTTGTCTCGGTTTCTGTAAGTCTCACAAATAATTTTTATGAACAAATAGTGTTCAGAATGGGATTCTAGACTTGAAAAAATACAAAAATTAATTTTTGAAGAAAATATAAATTTAATCTTTTTTCGGCATTTCCAGCAGTTGTACGAACGATTTACTACAAAGGAAATTTTATGCTTGTCTCATTTTCTGTAAGTCTCACAAATAATTTTTATGAACAAATAGTGTTTAGAATGAGATTCTAGACTTGAAAAAATACAAAAATAAATTTTTGAAGAAAATATAAATTTAATCGTTTTTCGGCATTTCCAGCAGTTGTACGAACGATTTACGTCAAAAGAAATTTTATGCTTGTCTCAGTTTCTGTAAGTCTCACAAATAATTTTTATGAACAAATAGTATTCAGAATGGGATTCTAGACTTGAAAAAATACAAAAATAAATTTTTGAAGAAAATATAAATTTAATCGTTTTTCGGCATTTCCAGCAGTTGTACGAACGATTTACGTCAAAAGAAATTTTATGCTTGTCTCATTTTCTGTAAGTCTCACAAATAATTTTTATGAACAAATAGTATTCAGAATGGGATTCTAGACTTGAAAAAATACAAAAATAAATTTTTGAAGAAAATATAAATTTAATCGTTTTTCGGCATTTCCAGCAGTTGTACGAACGATTTACGTCAAAAGAAATTTTATGCTTGTCTCAGTTTCTGTAAGTCTCACAAATAATTTTTATGAACAAATAGTGTTCAGAATGAGATTCTAGACTTGAAAAAATACAAAAATAAATTTTTGAAGAAAATATAAATTTGATCGTTTTTCGGCATTTCCAGCAGTTGTACGAACGATTTACGTCAAAAGAAATTTTATGCTTGTCTCAGTTTCTGTAAGTCTCACAAATAATTTTTATGAACAAATAGTATTCAGAATGGGATTCTAGACTTGAAAAAATACAAAAATAAATTTTTGAAGAAAATATAAATTTAATCGTTTTTCGGCATTTCCAGCAGTTGTACGAACGATTTACGTCAAAAGAAATTTTATGCTTGTCTCATTTTCTGTAAGTCTCACAAATAATTTTTATGAACAAATAGTATTCAGAATGGGATTCTAGACTTGAAAAAATACAAAAATAAATTTTTGAAGAAAATATAAATTTAATCGTTTTTCGGCATTTCCAGCAGTTGTACGAACGATTTACGTCAAAAGAAATTTTATGCTTGTCTCAGTTTCTGTAAGTCTCACAAATAATTTTTATGAACAAATAGTGTTCAGAATGAGATTCTAGACTTGAAAAAATACAAAAATAAATTTTTGAAGAAAATATAAATTTGATCGTTTTTCGGCATTTCCAGCAGTTGTACGAACGATTTACGTCAAAAGAAATTTTATGCTTGTCTCAGTTTCTGTAAGTCTCACAAATAATTTTTATGAACAATTAGTATTCAGAATGGGATTCTAGACTTGAAAAAGTACAAAAATAAATTTTTGAAGAAAAATTAAATTTAATCGTTTTTCGGCATTTCCAGCAGTTGTACGAACGATTTACGTCAAAAGAAATTTTATGCTTGTCTCGGTTTCTGTAAGTCTCACAAATAATTTTTATGAACAAATAGTGTTCAGAATGGGATTCTAGACTTGAAAAAATACAAAAATTAATTTTTGAAGAAAATATAAATTTAATCTTTTTTCGGCATTTCTAGCAGTTGTACGAACGATTTACTACAAAGGAAATTTTATGCTTGTCTCATTTTCTGTAAGTCTCACAAATAATTTTTATGAACAAATAGTGTTCAGAATGAGATTCTAGACTTGAAAAAATACAAAAATAAATTTTTGAATAAAATATAAATTTCATCGTTTTTCGGCATTTCCAGCATTTGTACGAACGATTTACGTCAAAAGAAATTTTATGCTTGTCTCAGTTTCTGTAAGCATCACAAATAATTTTTATGAACAAATAGTGTTTAGAATGAGATTCTAGACTTGAAAAAATACAAAAATTAATTTTTGAAGACCTCGCGATAAAATACATTCTGAAAATATTATCGCTCGTGCAATTAGCCTAAAAAAATTCCAAATCCGCTTAGAAATAGCATATTTTTTATATGCCAGAAAACAATCAACGCACCCTGTCTAGAAACAAAATAACAACGCTTCCTACTCGTAATTCAGTGAGTGAAATTCGCACCTCGCGATAAAATAAATTCTGAAAATATTATCGCCCGTGGAATAAGCCTAACAATTTCTAAATCTTCTTAGAAATAGCATATTTTTGACATGCTAGAAAACAATCTAGAAACCCTGTCTAGAAACAAAATAACATCGCTTCCTACTCGAAATTGAGTGAGTGAAATTCGTACCTCGCGATAAAATAAATTCTGAAAATATTATCGCCCGTGGAGTTGGCCTAACAATTTCTAAATCTTCTTAGAAATAGCATATTTTTGACATGCCAGAAAACAATCTAGAAACCCTGTCTAGAAACAAAATAACATCGCTTCTTACTCGAAATTGAGTGAGTGAAATTCGCACCTCGCGATAAAATAAAATCTGAAAATATTATCGCCCATGGAATTAGCCTAACAATTTCTAAATCTTCTTAAATATAGCATATTTTTGACATGCCAGAAAACAATCAACGCACCCTGTCTAGAAACAAAATCACATTGTTCCCTACTAGAAGTTGAGTGAGTTGTAACCTCATTGTACCATATTTTAGGTTTCGAAGGAAATAAATAATTAAGTGTAGTACTAATTTACTGATTGAAGGACACCGCGCTTCCTCTTCACGTTCTTGTTACAACGAGTAATTAGATGTTGTAGAACATGTGTGGTGTTCGACACGACATTAACCTATTAACTGGAATTTTGTTTTGTCTTCATATTTGTTTAGATAGATCCTCAGATAAGTACTAAAAACTGTTTTAAAAAATATCATCTGAAGCCCTTGGCAGTTAATGGGTTAAATTTGTATCAGGTGCGCGATCATAACATAACATCAGTGAAGCGGCAATACCGCCTATCTCACTCTCACATTTACTAAATTTGACAGGAGAGACAAAAACCTTATTTATAGCTTTCTGGGAAAAGCCGCTTCGCCGACGATAAAAAAATCCTAGCATATATTTCACCAATGAATGGAAGTTTGAAATAAGGCTTGGTGTTTTAATTATATAAATTGATTGAAATCAAATTTCATGATTTCCCATATTTTAGGACATGTTCTTAAATTAAAATTTACTTTGATGATATCAAAGACATTATCTCCATAAGCTTGATTAGAATAATTAGAGATGTAAAACGTTGTATTGATGTTAATTGCTGACACAATATTCATCAAAGCCGGTGACAATAACCCAATTTACAGTGGTCCGTTGAGCACAAAGTGGCGCAGTGTTAATTTCATCCATTGACGGTGACGAACTAAATAAAGGAAAACCGAGTGAAATTCCACGGTAGCAATTATGCAACTGCCAATTAAACAGCAACAAATGATTACCGAGGAAAGGTCAAGTGCTGCGATAAAGTCGTGACACTGATTTTTTTTTGTTCTTTTACTGCTGCTCCTGAAGTCGGCCCGGTATCAGTATTTATTTTAGCAGGAGGAACGTGTCGGCCGACCTTCGCCACGGCGATCGGTGCTTGACTTTGCTCACTTTCCCTGAGAAAAGGACAGTACTCGCCGCCCTCGCCCGCAACCGACCGTTCAGACCGGTGCCGGTTTATCGGGTTTTCGGGTATTGGGTATTGGGTTTTAGTGTCGGTGGCGCAGCAAGGGCGTTCGATTACAACCAGGCCGCAGCTTCTGCACACGAAACCTCAACCGTTCCAATACTGGCAAAGGAATTATTACAACAGTGTGTCTGGTTTATAATTTTTGAGATACATGTATTTAATACATTTCTTTGGCCATTCAACTGCATTTGATATTGGAATGTATTTGTAAAAAAAATTCAGATAAAAAATGGATCTTAAATTTATTAAAATATTGAATTCATTAATGAATAAATTAATTAAAATTGAAAACCCCCACTTATTGCAGAAACATTAAATACTAAAAGTAGCATGAATATATGAATATTCAACTTGTAGTCGTCGTAGTGTCGTAGACTATAAACAAATAACTTAGTCTTTGTAAGACTTAATTTTGTAGAGTTACGAACATTCGGACTACTTTTCGTGTTTATTTAATTTATTGGCTTAAATTAACGAAAACCATGTATCAAGAAAATGGTAATGTGGCCATCATGTTACTTTCTCCGACTTGATGGTATCATTTATATTTACGCTTTCATTGTTTATTTTATATTTAAATCATATTTTAAATGTACATCGACTATATGTAGACTCATATGACACTGACGTTTAAAACGTCAAAATTATGAAAGATGGAAAAATTATATTTCAAATTCAAAAACTCAGTTTACTCAAAAACTTAAGAGATTTCGAATAAAACTTATTCTTTATTAGTTGTTCATTTTGGCATTATCTTTCATTTCATTTCATTTCATTTGTTTATTCATGCTAAATATAGTATTACACACGTCATAAATACATAGACAGATATAACTACAGTATGACAAAATTTAAAAAAAAATGCTTAAAAGTACAGTATATCCGCTTCCAAAAATAAATAAATTATCGATCTAATAAAACAAAAAACAAATATCGCATATTAAATAAAAATACATACGTACATAGGTAAAACACGTTAAAATCTCTCTGCCTTGTAATTAAATTTTGCGAAGTAAAAATATAAAATTATATATACATGTACGAAATAAACAACGTATAAGGGTAAAATTAATAAAATATCTAAAACATATGTTAAAACATAGCAAGTGTATAAAATTAATGGTGTAAGTATAATAAGTAAAATTTAATACAAACTAGTGCTAAAGGTAAATATTGCAATAGAAGTATTGAATTTCAGAGGCTGATACGTGTGATATTAAATGATATCGCTAATATCATGATTCATGAATTCATCGATCGTGTAAAATGCCTTTGATAGGAGAAACTTTTTTATTGAAACTTTAAATTTATGCAGTGGAAGATTTATAATTTTTTCGGGCAGCTTATTAAACAATAAAATTCCGAAGTATTTTGTGCCAGTATTCTATTTTTTTAATCTCAATTGGGGGTGACAAATATTGTTCTTATGTCGCGTTGGATAGCTGTGGTGATTATGTCTGTTATATTCATTTTCTTTTTTCTTAACATATATAAGACATTCAAGAATAAAGATGGAAGGTAGCGTAAGAATGTTGAGCTTTATATATTGAGGTCTACATTCCTCCCTGTATCCAATACCAGCTAATACTCGCACTGCTCGTCTTTGCAATGCAAATATGCGAGATTTGATCGAAGAATGGCCCCACACAATAATGCCATACCTTAAGTGAGTCTCTACTAATGAAAAATATGCCGTTCTCAGTACTTTATTTGACACGAGTCGAGAAAGATTACGGAGACAGAATATATTTTTGGAGATAGTTTTGGCAATACTTGTTCCATGATTGTTCCAGGTTAGCCTCGCGTTAAGATGTAGCCCAAGAAACTTAATTTATTTCTTTCTTTTTTCTTTATTTCTTGAGTTTATCTTAAAACTTATGGTTTTAGTTTTGGCTCTGTTTAGTTGTAATTTATTGCCATTGCACCATGATATAACGTCATTTAAAGTTTCAATATCACATTGTTTGGCTCTTTGTTCATCATTCCCTTTGTTTAAAGTAGATGTATCATCAGCAAATAAGATAGTGTGCGCGTTTTGTAGATACTTAGGCAAATCATTTATGTATATTATGAATAAAATAGGACCCAAAACGGATCCTTGGGGGACACCATGCGTTATAGGCAATGGGTTTGACATATCGTTACCCAAACTAACAACTTGTAATCTGTTTTGTAAATATGATTGTATTAGGTTTACACTTTCCAGTTTTATATTATATTTAAAAAGTTTCTCAATCAGAAGATCATGATGTATACAATCAAAGGCCTTAGTAAGATCGATGAAAGTTCCTATGCAGGATTCTTTATTTTCAAAACTATCCAGTATTACTTCATTCATTTGAATAATTGCATCTATGGTTGAGTGCTTAGAATGGAAGCCATGCTGACCAGAATAGAACAAATTGTTTGTTTCAAAGTAATTGACCAACTGATCTTTTAATATCATTTCCACTATTTTTGATAGTATTGGTAGTATAGCGATAGGCCTATAATCATTTAGATTATTTGCACAACCCTTTTTAAATACTGGAATAATTTTAGAGAGTTTTAAAGCAGAAGGAAAATGTCCTGTTTTTATTATATTATTTATAAGTTTTGTAACTGGTATTATTAGTAAATCTTTAACTTGCCTAATTAGTTCTGCACTCATCCCATATACAGTCTGTTTGATTTATTGTAACACAGCACATATGTCCGTTATTAGTACAGATAGAAAAAAAAGTTAAATACAACAGTTTTAGTATTTTTTATGATCTATTCAATCGTAATATCAGAAAAACAGTTGAAAATCAAATAAACACGTGGAAGCTATTAGTTTCATTTTCTTTAATGGAACACCCTGTATATTTTGTTTATTTCAAATAGGCATTAATATTAGCCTTATAATGATACCACATAAGTACCCCTTTATTATAGAAATAACACGACAATTGCCAATAAATGAAATTTATCAGTTGACATGAATAACTATTTAAAGTGTCTGTTCAAAGTGACGTCCGTTGTTTGCAATACATTCTTCACATCTCTTCATTAAATTTCGTCGTGCTTTTTGCAACATCCGTGGTGTTATTTGGCCACATGCCATACGAATACGATTTTTCAGATCGTCTAGATTTTCTGAACGAGTAACATAAACTTTTTGCTTTAAAAATCCCCAAATAAAAAAATCTAAAATAGACAGATCTGGCCATCTTGCTGGCCAGTTTATGGGGCCACCATTTGCAATCAATTTCAAACCAAACTTTCTTTCCAAAATATCTTTGACATTTCTTGCGTTATGGGGAGGAGCTCCATCTTGTTGGAACCACATATCTCGACGTATTTCTAGGGGGATATCATCTAAATAATCTTCAAATTCTATCGTAAGAAAGTTGGCATATCGCTCCGCATTCAACGTTCCTTGATAAAAAAATGGTCCTATTATGGTATCACCTAACACACCAAGCCACACATTAACTGCAAATCTTTGTTGGAATCTGCATTCTCGAATTTGACGTGGATTCTCAGTATCCCAGTAATGGTCGTTTTTTCGGTTGGAGATTCCGTTGTTGTTGAAATTTGATTCATCACTCCAAAGAATTAAATTTAATAAATGTTGATTGTTGCTAAGCCAATTACAGAATACTATCCTCCTGTCAGAATCACCATCTCTTAAACCTTGTACTAACTTATGTTTTCTCAGAATAGAAAATATTTTATGCATACTTATTCCTAAGTCAGCCACTGCTTCGCGTATTGAATTACGTGGATGTGCTCTAAAATAGGCCAATATCAATACTTCATTATTATCTTCTCTTTCTTGTCTTCTCCTTCGTAATTTATTATTAAAACGCCCATTTCTCCGTAAATTTTGTTCAAGTCTTGCAAAAGTGCGATAATGTGGTTGTCTTCTTTCTGGATACATGTTTCCATAAGTGATACTAGCTTCTCTAGAATTATCATTGCATCTAACGAAGACCTTTAGCATATCCATTTTTTCATCATTAGAATAGTAATTATGACCCATCTCTAAAGATTTGAATCAACAACACGCAAGACGGGAAGTTATTACACCACTTTGACATTAAAGCGTTAAAAAATTGTTTTATGTCAATTGTTATTCATGTCAACTGATAAATTTAATTTATTTGCAATTGTCGCGTTATTTGTATAATGAAGGGGTACTTATGTGGTATCATTATAAAGCTAAGGTTATTATCTATTTGAAATAAACAAAATATACAGGGTGTTCCATTAAAGAAAATGAAGCTAATAGCTTTCACGTGTTTATTTGATTTTCAATTGTTTTTCTGACAATGCTACTGAATAGATCATGAAAAATACTAAAACTATTGTCTTTAACTTTTTTTTCTATCTGTACTAATAACGGACATATGTGCTGTGTCACAATAAATCAAACAGACTGTATATCGCGCGATTTGCTGGATTTTAATTTTGTGAAGGCGTCTCTTACCTGTATGTACGATATTTCCTTGAATTCAAATTGCTTATTCTGGACAGTTTGGATGAGCACCTTATTTTCTATTTGTGAAATAGGTAAGTGCGTATGGATGATATTAGCAATACTGGAGAAATATAAATTAAACTCGTCGCACGATAAGGTACAATTGATATCATTTTGGGATACATTTCTTTGACTATTGATGAGAGACCACATAGCTCTAGTTTTATTACTACTTTGGTTTATAAAGTTTTCTGTAGCCCTTTTTTTATTTACTTTTATTGCATTATTATAAATCTGTCTGTAATTATCTCTCAATTGTTTTGTTTTTAGAGAGGGATGCAAGTTATAGTCAAATTATTTGCATAATTTCCCGCATTTGTCCAAGCTCAGTAGTAAACCATTGGATATGTTGTGTTTTATCACTTAAGCATTTCACTTCTTTTAAGGGAAATGCAGAATTTATTGCATTGCTCAGAGTGTCTGTGATATTTTCCCATTGAAGGTCAACGTTTGAGTCCAATTCAAGAAATTTCCAATCTACAGTGTTTAGTAAATTGTAAAATTCAATTTTGGCTTTAAAAGTATAAGGCCTACATGTTATTTTGTTAATAGTGGCGGGTACTGGTGGATATTGAACACTTACAGATATTCCTAAATGATCAGATAATGCAGTATCCACACTGCCAACATTAATATTACAATTTTTAACGTTACTAAATACATTGTCAATACAGTTATTATATCTTGTGTTAAAAGTAACTAATTTATGCAGATTAAAACTTCTCAAGTTGTCGATCAACGTGACTTCTCTTTTATCGGTTTTGTTAAATATAACATTGAAATCTCCTCCTAGGATTATTTTACTGCGATAATTGATTCTAGATAAAAATGACAACAAAACTTCAATAAACATATTAAAATCCCCTGTTGGGGAGCGATAAACACAGATAATATATGTTTGTAGCTGCCTGATATATATGCAGGATATTTCGCAAATTTTATCGATACTGATATTCAGTGTAATGTCATTTAATGAGTCGACACTTACGTTAGTGTCCACGAATATAATGGAACCACCATGATTACTACAAGTACGCGCATAGTAGCTCCTTGCTGATAGATTGTTTATATTCGAAGTTTGGCACTCATCAATAGACATCCAGTGTTCTGTGATAGCAATTACACTAAATGGTTTATCAATCACAATCGTTTCCAGTTCATTCATTTTATTTCTCAAAGATCTTGCATTGAGAAATAAAATACTAAACACTGCAGAGTCCGATGAAGTCCGGTTTATTATTGTCGAATTGGGTCGAGGGCGAGGGCGAAAATTTTCTCTGTCCATGTTCTTGAATGTGAAACGTCTTACTACAATTCCGGCAGGCCACGTATTTTCATCCATTAGCGTCGATAGGTTATTCAAATCCGCTCCTAGTTTAAATGATTTATTTATTCCCTTGCTGTTTAATTCCGAGATTTCTTTTATGGAGACTCCAGGATAATTATCTTTTAAATAATTAGTGATAGTATCACAATCTACACTATCTACACAATTGCCGATGTACAGCCAAGCATATTTTTTTGGAGCACGAAAAGTGAAAGAGGCATCACTATCTTTTTTGCCTGTGATTCCCTTATTTCGTTTACCTCTCTTATTTGTTTTAATTTTCCAATCATTTTCTGTTTTTGTATCCGGCTGCGAGATTGGTGTAATTTCGGGCATCGGATGGGTCTCATTATTGGAGCTATCGCTGGTGTCCGCGGTCCTAGTTTTTTGCGGCATGCTGTTCTTCGCGATGGAATTTAATTTATGTTTTGTTGGAATTTCGATAGTGCCAACTGCCTCGCAGTATTGTTTATTCGGAGTGTATGGTTCCTTGCGGCTTTTCGCTTCTGGGGCCCTTGTTTTAGGCTTCTGTTCCAGGGCAGATATTTCAGCATCTTTACGTGCAACCGAATCTTCAAACTCACAGATCCGATTGAGTAGGAAGTTGTTATTTCTGCGTAATTCGCACACTAATGCGATAAGGAGAGTCTTTTCATCATCACAGTTTTTGGAGGTTAGTTCTAGTTGGTCTTCAATTAACGAAACACCGCAACACTTTTTGTAACGCTCACTACAACTTTTGTGATACAACACACCACACTTTCGACATATATGTCCATTCCTCGCTTTACTTCCACACTTACACAATTGCTCAGACGTAAAAGTAGAGACCGATGTTGATTCAGCCATGCTGTTCAACAATTATCTACAATAATTATAATAAATTTGCTGTAACTATTATCGTTTTATAATTATAAACCAAAAAATAAAAAATAATATTTTTTTTTTCTCGAATAACAATGATTTTATGAAAAATATTTTCAAGTGAAAGATGTAAATTTTTTGTTGTCTTCAATATTTGTTTAAATATTTTTGTGATGTTTTTCATATTTAAAAAAAATATTGGGAAAAAACAAAAAACAGTTAAGGTAAACACCCATTTACTGTATACAACATTTTACCAAAAGCTTTTCAGTTCTTCGGATTATCAAATAAGAAGGATGTTCAAAGTTTCATATCAATTGCTCTATTAGTTTTTTGAGATACAACGCGCACAGCCAGACACACACATAGTCACACAGACACACACACACAATTTTTTTCCAGAAATTGTTGAAATGGCATCTAGGGATTACAAAACGGATACTTCCGTAAAAAAAAAATTTGAAAAAATTTTCACGATCACAATACTTTCTCGTACTTTGTAACGGAGTGGCTTCCTTGATGCGTATGTGTATCGGATACGAGCCTAAAAAGTCTAAAGGTGAGGTAAAGACATAGAAAGAGAAGCTGATGACGACAATGATTTAATGATTATCATTGGTACTTGTGAAGCCTGCAGAAGAGAAGAATTACTTCGCTGAGAGTTACTGAGATATTGTGGAAAGTGACAATTCCCTAATGGCTAAAAGCGAAAAATATTTCGTTCGTTTTTCGAAATTTTTCGTTTTCATTCGTTACGATCTCGCACAAAAATTGTCGTTTTCGTTTTCGAGAAACGAAATGAAATAATGGTTATTTCAAAAATGAACGTTGTGATTTAAATTCTTTATTTATAACTTTTTACTTTCTCCGTTACATAGTACAAGAAAGTATTGTGATCGTGATTTTTTTTTCAAAAATTTCTTTTTCGGAAATATCCGTTTTGGGGTCCCTAGATGCCATTTCAACAACTTCTAGAAAAAAAAATGTAGCGTCTGTGCATGTGTGTTTGTGTGTCTGTGTGTGTTTGTCGGAAGTGGGTGTTTACCTTAACTGTTTTTTTTTTTTGTTTTTTGTCAATATTTTCTTAAATATGAAAAAATCACAAAAACATGTAAACCAATATTGAAGACAATAAAGAAATTAGCTTATTTTGTTTGAAAACATTTTTCACAAAATCATTTTTATTCGAGAAAAAAATTTATTATTATTTTTTTCATTTTTGGTTTATAATTATGAAACGATAATCGTTACGGCAAGTTTATGTTAATTATAATTGTAGAGAATGCCAAAATGAACAACTTATAAAGAATAAGTTTTTTTTCGAAATCCCTTTAGTTTTTGAGTAAACTGAGTTTTTGAATTTGAAGTATAATTTTTCCATCTTTTATAATTTTGACGTTGTTAACGTCCGTTTCATCCGAGTTTAGACAACGCTCGATGTTCATTTAAAATATGATTTCAATTGAAAATAAACCATGAAAACGTAAATATAAATGGCTATGATACCATCAAGTCGGAGAAAGTAACATGATGGCCACATCACCATTTTTTGGGATTAAAGTATGTCGACAAATTTCACTTCCGGTTTAACCGGAAAGTCCCTTTCTATTTCAAATAGGACTCCCTATATATTTTTACATAATTTAATTCGTCTCTAATCTGAGTTTTTAGATGTATCATAAGTGACCATTCGGTTGTTAGTTTTTTGGTTTAAATTTAAATTAAATTTAAACATAAAAGAAGAAGCTTTTCGGAATGAATTGAATTTCCTCAAAAAATTATACCATATTCTAGATGGTGGATATTTACAAAAAGTCGACTCATAATTACAAAGAGTCGACTCTTTACCCCACAAAATATTGATGAGCAAAAAAATTAAAAAAATAAATAAAAGGGTCGCCACCTCACAAATTTTATATTTCATAATATAAAAATAAAAAAGATCCTCGCTTATAAAACTTCCTGACTCATAATGAGCCACTTGACCCGTCAACTCTTATGAGTTACCATCTCTAGTCCTGACAAAACATGTCCTAAAAATGTCGAGAAAACTAAACCCTAAAACAAACCTGATAAAGCCCTAATATAGGTTCTAGAAAGAATTTTCCTGATACCCAAAACAAAGAAAAGTCCTGAAAACAAGGCCTTAAACAAGACCTGACAAAATGCCTTTGAAAAGTCCCGAAAAAGATATTCAAAAATCCTGAAAAAGGCCTGAAAAATGGTCTGAAAGAATAGTCCTGAAAGAAAGTATAATTGATTAAAAATTCATTAAAATAATGAAAAAAAGTCCTCAATAAATGCTTCTGAACAAAACGTCCTATAAGCAAAAAGTCTTGAATAAAAGTCCCGAAGAAAATGTCCTGACAAAAATAGTCCAGAAAAATTCCTGAGAAAAATAACTCAAAAAATTCCTTAAAAAATTTCTCAAATAATTCCAGAAGGCCTTGCAACAATGTCTTACAGAAAAATCGGAAAAATGTCCCGAAAGAATATTATTGAAAAAAAGTTCTGACAAAAAATCCGGAAAAAAATTCTGAAAGAAAAATCTTCAAAATAAAGTCTCTAAAAAACTCTTGAAATAATTCTTTAAAAAGGAACTTAAAAAAATACCTGAAAAACTACTAAAAAAAATCTTGAAAAAGTTCTGAGAAAAAAATCATTAAATACTCCTGAAAAAGTCTTGAAATTTGTCCTGAAAAAAGTTTTGAAAATAGTCGTGAAATGAAGTTTTGAAAATAAAGTTTTAAAATATCTTTGAAAAACTCTTGAAATAGAAGTCCTTGAAAAAGTCCCAAAAACAATGTCCTCAATAGAGGAAAGAAGTCTTGGAAAAAAAGTCCTGAAAATAAAGTCTTTACAAGAAATCCTAAAAAAATGTAATTAAAGAAATCATAAAAGAAGTCTTGCAAGAAATACCATAAAAAAAATGGTGATGTGGCCATCATGTTACTTTCTCCGACTTGATGGTATCATTTATATTTATGTTTTCATGGTTTATTGAAATCATATTTTAAATGTACATCGAGCGTTGCGTAAACTCGGATGAAACTGACGTTTAAAACGTCAAAATTATGAAAGATGGAAAATTTATACTTCAAATTCAAAAACTCGGTTACTCAAAAACTAACGAGATTTAGAAAAAAACTTATTCTTTAGAAGTTGTTCATTTTGGCATTCTCTACAATTATTATTGAAATAAATTTGTTGTAACTATTATCGTTTCATAATTATAAACCAAAAATTAAAAAAATAATAATAATATTTTTTCTCGAATAGCAATGATTTTATGAAAAATATTTTCAAGCAAAAGATGTTCATTTCTTTGTTGTCTTCAATGTTTGTTTAAATGTTTTTGTGATATTTTTCATATTTAAGAAAATATTGGCAAAAAACAAAAAACAGTTAAGGTAAACACCCACTTCCGGTGTACGAAATTTTACCAAAAGCTTTTTAGTTCTTCAGATTATCAAATAAGTCGTATGTTTAAAGTTTCATATCAATTGCTCTATTAGTTTTTGAGATACAGCGCGCACAGACACACACACACAAAGACACAATTTTTTTTTTCCAGAAATTGTTGAAATGGCATCTAGGGACCCCAAAACGGATATTTCCGTAAAAAAAAATTTGAAAAAAAATAACGATCACAATACTTCCTCGTACTTCGTAACGGAGAAAGTAAAAAGACCCGAAAAAATCTGAAAAAGATTGTCCTCAAAAAAAAATCACAAAAAGAGTTTTAAAAAAGGCCTTGGAAAAAAGTCCTGAATATACCGGGGGAGTAACTGAACTCTTGTAGACCCCAAATATCATTTTATTTTTATGAAATTTAGTATGGTGTTTTTAGAGAATACCGTATGTCAGCATGTGGACTTTTAATAAAAATTCCATTTCCGGTTTAACCGGAAATTACATTAACTTTTCTATTTCAAATAGTAACCCTGTATATTTTTACATAATTTAATTTGTCTTTAAATTCTGAATTCATAGATGTATCATAAGTGACCCGTTTTTGGTTCAAATTCAATTTAAATTTGTTTGTTGTTTAAATTTAATTGAAATTTCAACAAAAAACTATTTTTTAATTTAAAATTAAAAAAAAAATTTTTCAACGGAAATATCTGTTTTGGAGTCCCTAGATGCCATTTCAACAATTTCTGGAAAAAAATTGTGTCTGTGTGTGTGTATGTATCTCAAAAACTAATAGAGCAATTGATATGAAACTGAACATACATCTTATTTGATAATCCGAAGAACTGAAAAGCTTTTGGTAAAATTTCGTACACCGGAAGTGGGTGTTTACCTTAACTGTTTTTTTTGTTCTTTCTCAATATTTTGTTAAATATGAAAAAGACAACAACAAAATGAACACCTTTTGTTTGAAAATATTTTTCATAAATTCGAGAAAATTTTTCATTAATTTTTGTTTCATTTTTGGTTTATAATTATGAAACGATAATAGTCACAGCAAATTTTTGTAAATAATAATTGTAGAGAATGTCATAATGAACAACTTATAAACAATAAGTTTTTCGAAATATCTTTAGTTTTTGAGTAAACAGAGTTCTTAAATTTGAAGTATAATTTTTCCATCTTACGTAGTTTTGACGTTTTAAACGTCAGTTTCATCAGAATCTACAGAACGCTCGATGTACATTTAAAATATGATTTAAATTGAAAATAAACCATTAAAGCGTAAATATAAATGATACCATCAAGTCGGAGAAAGTAACATGATGGCCACATCACCATTTTTTAAGAGACCCTTAATGGGGAGAAGGCATGCTGAGTTTTTACATAGTAACTGACTGACTTAATGGAAAATGTACATCTCGCGACTCGATGAGTAATTTGGTCTCAGCAAGAGTTGCCCGGCTTATTGATGCCAGGAACACTATAAATCAATTATTTCCCAACGGGTGGATTGGTGGAGAAACTGTAGTCGCGTAGCCCCCAACGAGAGAATTATTCAGCTAATCTTTCCAATAATTACTAGCAGAAGGGATACTTAGGGCCCACTGATAGTGCCACCAGAAGAGCTCAACAACGTTTACTGAAGTGAATGGAAGACAATTTGAACTCATCTGATATTTTTATAAGTATCATTTGAAATGGTAACTTGTAAAATAAGTCAGCCATGGAAACTTTAAATTGAATAACTTTGCTGGGTACTAAAAGTACCAACAGCGGACTGTAAGCGGTGGATTTCAAGAAGAAAAGTACACTAACTTTTATTCCCGCTAAGCGAGTTCCTGTTGGTCTGGATGAGGGTGCGAAAGGGCCCTTTCCCTGATGTCCACGTGTTCCTCGCAGGATAGTGGTGGATTATCTCGGTTCGCACGGTGGTCTAGAAGGCACTTTAAATGAAAGAGCGTTGTACTTCATTTTGTATTGTTCGGTGGCATTTCTGGGGTTGTTGGGAAGTCTATCCAATGATTTCTGAAATCGGGACCCCAGCACTTTTTTTAAAAGAGGCCCAAAAACCGGTTTTTAGGTAATTTTTGTAACATTTACGGTTCCATATTACACCAGACTTTATATTCTGTGCGGTTTTGCCTTTTCCTTGCTCTGCGAGCTTTTTTCGCAGAATTCAATGAACGCGGCCTAAAAATAAAGAGTTTTCGAATGAATTATTGAACTCGGGGCCCCAATGACGAGATTTGTTTAGTTACTGGAAATGGGACGGTGAAGATATTTTGTAAACAAAGGCCTTTTTTTTGATAACATGCGCCAGTCTTTTGCATTCTGCCAACAAGTATAGAACTCTTTCTAGAGTTGATAATCAATAAAAAAAAATTTCGGATAAAGAAATTAAATCGTGGTGGCTCTCACGAGGAAAATCGAGAACGAATTTGTATATTGTGTTTAAAAAAGAGTACGGTTTATAGAAATCAAAGGGGCTTTGCAAGTGAGGGTTCACCGATTATTGAAATTCGATTTAACGGAGTTTTTACCGAGTGTTCTGCACTGGGCCTGCAAGACAACATTGTACCGTAATTGTGCTATTGACGATATTGGCAAAAAAATTAATTTACCACTCTACTATTCTTTTCATAATCAAAGAAACACAAGGTCAAAGATTGTGGATAATAAATTTATATTTATATTTGTGTGAACTGATTAGATCTCGAAGTGTTATGTCAATGCAACATACGGGTAGTTCTTCAGGTCAATCCGCTGGTCTCAAAGTGGCAAGAGTGGTTTCGACAACTGTTAGCCATGAAAAAAATGTGTGAAATGCTTAACTAATATGCAGAAGGGTAAGAAACACGTCTGCACTCTTAAACTCGCGTAACCAACATAGCAAATTATGTGTCCGATTTGGATGAAAAAACGCCAACAGATTTTGTCAAAAATGTTAAAGTCGACAGCAGAAAAGCAAGCAACTGAAACTGATACTGAAAAAAACGAAATACGTTTAAGTCAATATCATGGAAAACAACTACGCTTTTCAATACACCCAATATCCACCGTCCAACAGGTCAATAATCAACCGATTTCTTTGGAGATTGTGTCAAAAATCCAGGACAGTTTTAATTTGAGCTACAACCAGATGAAGGGAGTTACCTCTATGTTGCGCAGTGCTACCAACAATAGTAATATGTTTGAAAGTCACCTGGACCCGAAACTTTGTTCCAGGAACCACCTTGTGGACCAATTCTTTGACGTTCAGTCTTTAGATTTTGTAAACATGAAAGCCGATGTTCAAACCAGTGCTCCGGGCCCAGTGGCTTATTGTAAAGACTTAGATGGACTGATTCAGCTAGTGAATGAACGAAGAGAAAATATTGATACTTTGCTAAGTTTGGTATTGATGGGGTTGGCGGCTTTCTGAAGATCTGTCTTTCAATCCAATCATTAACTCTGTCCACCGAAGTTCTTGATAAATCGCCAAGTAAAAAGTTCAAGAATTCAAGCGTAAAAAATTGATTGTCCTAGCCATTGCTCCGAATACCCAAGAAAACTATGGTAACATTTCAAAATTGTGGGATTTGTTGCAGATAAACCACTTGATTGGCATTATAGCAACTGACCTGAAGTTGGCAAATATTTTACTGGGAATAATGACACACGCTTCTAAAAATCCATGCACTTGGTATTTTGTTGAAAACACACAATTGTCTAAATGCGGTTTAGCTAGGACAATAGATAATTCTGTGGACAATTGCCCTCATTTACTTACTAACCAATGAAATCGAATAACGTTGATGAGATAATCCAATAAAATTCTAATTACGATGCGTAACAGACCACGCTCTATGTTATGCATGGCAATTTACCCTGGGTCGTATCTAATCAGATAATCTCTCATGTTGGTATTGCCTAGCAACGCGTTAGTACATGTTCTATAACATCTAAACGTCAGCTATTGCCCGACTTTTAAGCAGTTTGTTCCTGAATTCGATCTGTTTGTAGTTTCGGGTGGAGTGTTAGTGCTTTCATCAGTAATAGTATTCATAGGCATTTCTCAAAATCTTGGTAAGCTCATTTTTACTACAATTATTGTGGCGCAGATAAATACACGTCTGACACTTGGTGTCACTAAATTTAATTTTTCAAATTAAGAAGTGTGAACTTTCTGTTCGGCCAATTGTCTTCCCGAATCTAACTCGTGACTGATTTTTCCTAGGCAATTATTAGCGTCTGGATCACTCTTGCTTGTTGCTTCTAGAAAATCGTGATCCTGCCGCTAATAATTGCCGGCAAAATCATAGGCACTCTTTATATTACTGTTGATAATTATGACGCTTGTTGTGAAAAAAGTTCGGTCAGAAAAGATGCTAGGAATTTTGGAAGTTGCATTCACCCTCCAATTTTCCATGGACCTGAAGGAACAAGAATTTTAGATATAGTTCCCCCACCTGAACTGCATTTAATATTGGGTGCAGTCAACACCCTTTTCAACTATATGTCTGCCGATTTTGAAAGAGATGCAACTGAGTGGGTCCAAAGGTGTCACGTACAGCGTGAGATCAGACGAGGTGGGGCGGCGTTTACAGGAAATTCCTGTAAAATGCTGCTGAACAAAATCGACATTTTGAGAGCAAATGGTCAATTGTGGTTTATGTTGAAACATTTCAGTGTCTTAAGAATGTCATTGATGACTGTTTGGGGCTATCCTCAATGAAAATTATAATTATAGTATAATCCTTCCGTGAAAGTTATATGTCATTAAACAAATCTGTGACACAAAAAATTCATGCCATTTTTTTCACGTCTCTGAATTTTGCAACTCTACAGGAAAGAGCCTGAGTTCTTATAGCGAACTAGCGGTTGAATCTGTCCACCACGATTTCAACGAAACTTGGACGAAATATAAGGTAATAAGTTATCACCCAGATTTCAATAACAGGCTGCTGCGTGCCACATATGAATACAACAGCCATCACTTATTATTTGTAATTAGTTATCCTGTTTTCGGCAACCAATTATCATTGCGAGTTTTTTCAATTATCATTTTACATTTTTCATGTCACACTATAAGTCACCAAATTCGGGTGAAGAATATTATTTTTTTTAAACACGCATTGTAAAAAATGAACAATCAAATATAAAAAATGTCATTCTGAAAGCTGATGAAAAATTTGAAAAAAATGTCTTCATGTTTTTGCATTTTTCTCCAAATTTCTCTACGCAGCTCGATTTGTTTAGTCTCACAGAACATTTTTTTAGCTAGTGACCTCAGAAAAATGGTCGAATACACCCAAAAATACAAGAAAACCAACCAACAAGGTCTAACGAGTAATAAACGACCAGTTTTCTTAGAATTTCACCGAAAAAATAGTTTTTGGGTCTTATTTCATAAAAGTACCGGGGTCCCGATTTCAAAAACCATTGGATGGACTTCTTAACAACCCCGGGAATCCCCCCGAACAATAAAGAAGGAGGTACAGCGCCCTTTTATTTAAAGTGCCTTCCAGACCACCGTGTTCGCGCATATACGGATAAGTATTGCGGTGTAACAAATGAATTGAAAGTCGGTGGCGGTGTAAACTATATACCGGAGGTATTGTCGATTAAGACCAAACGAGTACGAAAAACGAATATAATCTGTCCTCTTCAGGTAACACACACTCATCTCTTCCTCTTCTTATAGCTGTGGGATTTTTGGCGCAAAAAAGATTGACAGCCACAGTATTGAGGAAATAATCAAATTAAGCGTGCGCATCAACCACCACGAATACATGAATAATACGTTATCCCTGAACAGACTTTAATCAGATATTACTTAAAATAGGTACCAGCAACAAAATTATGTTTCCTTGAAAAGTTGCTTGTTTTTTAAAGAACTTTTCAACTATACCACCTTCCACCTATCAATGTCCATTTAAAAACTTTGAAGTCTTGGCATACTTAAGCAAGCTCTGAGGGATGCCGACCGTTTTTGGGAATAACAATATCATCATTAAATTCTTCAATACGGCTCTTGTTATAAAATGTTTGTCACAACTCTCTACGATTAGCCGTTTTGTCAAAAATATCCTGATACGGATGTCTGGGACACCAACTTATTCGTAACTGTTAAAATTAAAGCGGGAATCTGAAAAGTGCAAACATAACGTTTAGGATGAAAATATGTGTAGATATACAAAAAAATAATCATAAAGCAACTGTGCACAGGAGCGGCTCGTTATACCGGGTGTGGCACTTAAGACGCCTCGGACCATAGCTCCTTTACGATAAAAGCTATCGACAAAAATCTAAGAACAAAGTGGTGCATAGTTACCGTCGCTATGTTTCAAAAATATTTCTAATCATCAGTGGCGTGCCGTACTCCAGTGGCGTACCAAACTTATGTTTTTTTAAATGGAATGCCCTATTTTTTATTGCAGATTTGGAAAGTGCTCGACGAGTATTTATTTTTTTATCTAACATGTTATACCCTTCACTTTAGCGGTTTCGCTGTTATAACCCCTTCTTTCAAAATTGCGCCCCATTTTTGAGATTTTTTTGTAGAGAAACTAATTGACGCCGGCGCCTAAATTTTGAATTGAGGTACAGGTTAAGACCTCGTATACCTTCACATAATTTTTTTTCGGGTAATTTATGGAAAAAAAATAATTTTTGATTGATCTTCGCATGTTGTCATTTTTTCCGAAAATGTCAAATGGCACCCCCCTAAAAAAATTACGGCTTTGTACAGCCATTTCATTTCATTGGTGTAAAAAAAATTACACATTGCATAACAAAATTTCGGAGAAAAAAGGAATTTCATCGCAAATGTCGGGAAACGTTTTCCGTTCCCAAGTGTGCCATGAGAAAACAAAAGATTGGTAATTGTCAAAGTAAATTATTAGACGTCAGTAGCAGCCATAAGTCATTTTTGATAAACGTTCTAAAAATGTTCCGAACTCAAGAGGAAATGGTTGACATGATATTTATTCTTGGAGAATGTAACAAGAATTGTTTCTTGGCATCACGAGTGTACGCTGCGAGATATCCGCACAGGGCACATCCAAATGAACGTGTTTCAAAACGTGTTGGAGAGATTTACTACTACGGGAAGTGTGAAACGGCCAAGGAGAGTTAGAAAGAAGGCAGTTATTACCGAAAATAATGAACTACAGGTTCTGGAGGCAGTTATTGAAGATCCTCATACCAGTATCCGTGATATTAGTAGGAATCACGATATTTCAACGCGATCCGCACATCGTGTTCTTAAAAAGTACAAATTCCGTCCATTTAAGATTCAACTGCATCAAGAATTGCAACCTCAAGATTTTCATGCGAGGCAAGATTTCTGAATGTGGGCTATCAACAAAATTGAGCAGGAGGAATCATTTCTTATGCGCGTATTATTTTCTGATGAAGCAACGTTCCATAGAAATGGGCATGTCAATCGCCACAACTACCATTATTACGCCGATGAAAACCCACAAGCCATGCGAATGATAAACCACCAGCAAAGATGGTCGCTGAATGTTTGGGGAGGCATACTTGGAGAACACCTTTTGGGTCCTTATTTCATCGAGGGGCACCTGAACGGCAACAGTTATTTGAGGTTCCTTCGCGACGACTTGGATGATCTCTTGGAAAATGTCCCTCTAGCCGCTCTTCGACAGATAGTTTTCCAGCACGATGGAGCTCCTGCACATAATAGCTGTGTCGTTCGGGAATTTCTCGATAAACGTTTCTGGACTCCTGGATTGGTCGTGGGGGTCCTGTGAGGTGGCCGACAAGATCGCCAGACCTCACTCCCCTTGACTTCTTCCTTTGGGGCCATATCAAAGACGAGGTTTACAGGACGGTACCAACTACTGTCGAGGATATGAGGGAGAGAATACGCGCGGCTTTCCGCGGTATATCACCAGAAGTCCTTAGGGCAGTGTCTAGAGCCTGTGAGTCGAAGTTGCGGTTATGCCTCCAGCAGGAAAGTCGTCATTTCGAACATTTGGTTTAAGTTGTTAAATTTTCTTTATCTGCATTTTTCATATGTTGAATAAATAGGTACATACTATTATGTTGACCGTATTTGTGTATTTGTTTTCTCATGGCACACTTGGGAACGGAAAACGTTTCCCGACATTTGCGATGAAATTCCTTTTTTCTCCGAAATGTTGTTATGCAATGTGTAATTTTTTTTACACCAATGAAAAATTTAGAGTTTTGGCTGTACAACGCCGTAATTTTTTTAGGGGGGTGCCATTTGAAATTTTCGGAAAAAATGACAACATGCGAAGATCAATCAAAAATTATTTTTTTTCCATAAATTACCCGAAAAAAAATTATGTGAAGGTATACGAGGTCTTAACCTGTACCTCAATTCAAAATTTAGGCGCCGGCGTCAATTAGTTTCTCTACAAAAAAATCTCAAAAATGGGGCGCAATTTTGAAAGAAGGGGTTATAACAGCGAAACCGCTAAAGTGAAGGGCATAACATGTTAGATAAAAAAATAAGTACTCGTCGAGCACTTTCCAAATCTGCAATAAAAAATAGGGCATTCCATTTAAAAAAACATAAGTTTGGTACGCCACTGGAGTACGGCACGCCACTGATGATTAGAAATATTTTTGAAACATAGCGACGGTAACTATGCACCACTTTGTTCTTAGATTTTTGTCGATAGCTTTTATCGTAAAGGAGCTATGGTCCGAGGCGTCTTAAGTGCCACACCCGGTATAGAGCCAAGGAGCCATGACACTACCTCTAGTTTTGAGCTCCGCAAGAATTTTTAATTAATCCTTAAAATTCTTTTTGTTTGATGGTGAGGTTACGTGGACGAAGAATGGTGTTATAGATTTAGTGCATGTCTGGGACAAAATGTAAACGCACGATAAATCGAAAGTACACATAAATCATATTTTCAGGTTGTTTATGAACCTTTACTTTACAACTCAAACTAATCTTGGACTAGAAAGATTAATTGTTCTTTCTTTCTTTCTTTCTTAAAAAAATATATTATATATTGTAAAAGTACCATCAACATGTTCCACGAGCCGCTACTGAGAGTCATACTAACCAAGTGAATTGTTTTATTTGAATTATTTAAAATGTATCTACTAAATCTTGTCGAAACTGCCGGCACAAAAGGTGAAACAATAAGGTGGTCCCAACAAAGTTAATAATTTTGTTTGAATTCTCTTTCAAATTAGCTTCACTTTTTTAGATGATTAAAGCGAAAATTAATAAAATATTTTCCTATTAAAAAAACGGAACATTATTTTGAACAATAGAGTGATTTTTGAGACTAATTTAAACCATTTTCTTACTAGGATATTCTGCATTTTTTTATTATAAGACTGTATTTTCGATTTTTTTTTGTCTAAATTGTTGATCATTTGGCCTAAATATTCTTTATTTTGACATAAATTTTCGATTTCATTGTTAAAATTTTCAACTATTTGGTCCGCATTTTTTATTTTTCCCGACGAATTTTTAGTTTTTAAATTATTTTTGACCTGTATTTTCGATATTTGTGGTCAATATATTTTAACTTTTGGCCTAAATATCCTTTATTTTGACCTAAATTTGCGATGTAATTGTTTAAATTTTCGACTTTTTGGCCCGTATTTTTGATTTCCCCGCCGACCTTTTAAATTTTTGACCTATATTTTCAATTCTTTTGGATCTAAATTTTTGATCTGTCGACCTAAATATTCTTTATTTTGACATAAATTTTCTATTTACTTGCTTTTTTCGTTTTTTTTTTGTCCGTATTTTTGATTTTTCGAGACGAATTTTGATTTTTGACCTGTACTTTCGTTTTTTTTTTGGGTCTAAATTTTTTATCTTTTGCTCTAAATATTCTTTATTTTGAACTAAATTTTCGATTTAATTGTTTAAATTTTTGATTTTTTGGTCCGCATTTTTTATTTCTCAGGCCGATTTTTTAATTCTAGTTCCAAATTTTTGATTTGATTTTGGTTAAAATATCTATAACCTGAATTAGTGATTTATATGCGAGATTTTTTTTATTCTTTCCGGTATTTTCGAGTTTTGTTTGTTGAAATTTTCGATTTTTACTTTCTCCGTTACGAAGTACGAGAAAGTATTGTGATCGTGATTTTTTTTTCAAAATTTTTTTTACGGAAATATCCGTTTTGGGGTCCCTAGATGCCATTTCAACAATTTCTGGAAAAAAAAAATTTGTGTGTGTGTGTGTGTCTGTGTGTGTGTGTGTGTGTCTGTCTGTGCGCGCTGTATCTCAAAAACTAATAGAGCAATTGAAATGAAACTTTGAACATACTTCTTATTTGATAATCCGAAGAACTGAAAAGCTTTTGGTAAAATTTCGTACACCGTAAGTGGGTGTTTACCTTAACTGTTTTTGGTTTTTTGCCAATATTTTCTTAAATATGAAAAATATCACAAAAATATTTAAACAAATATTGAATACAATAAATAAATGAAATTATTTTGTTTGAACACATTTTTCATAAAATTATTGTTATTCGAGAAAAAAATTTATTATTATTTTTTTAATTTTTGGTTTATAATTATGAAACGATAATAGTTACAGCAAATTTATTTTAATAATAATTGTAGAGAATACCAAAATGAACAACTTATAAAGAATAAGTTTTTTTCGAAATCTCTTTGGTTTTTGAGTAAACTGAGTTTTTAAATTTGCAGTATAATTTTGACGTTTTAAAAGTCAGTTTCATGCGAGTCTACAAAACGCTCGATGTACATTTAAAATATGATTTAAATAGAAAATAAACCATAAGAGTGTAAATATAAATGATGATACCATCAAGTCGGAGAAAGTACCATGATGGCCACATCACCATTTTTTAGTCTGCATTTATTATCTTGGCCCAAGTTTTCGATGTACTGTCTAAATTTTCGATTTCGTGGCCAACATTACAATTTTTTAATCTTTTCACCTAAATTTTTCTTTATTTTGACCTAACTTTTCGATTTTATTGTTAAAATTTTCGATTTTTTGGCCCCCATTTTGGTTTTTTTGTTTAGTCTGTATTTATTATCCTTGGGACCGAGTTTTCGATGTTTTGTCTAAATTTTCGACTTTTTGACCAACATTGTGGATTTTTTTTAATCTTTTGCCCTAAATTTTCCTATATTTGTCTGTTAAAATTTTTCTTTCCTTGGTCCACTTTTTTTATTTTTAGGCCAGAATTTTTTAATCTTTTGCCCTAAATTTTCCTTTATTTGTCTGTTAAAATTTTTCTTTCCTTGGTCCTCTATTTTTATTTTTAGGCCAGAATTTTAGATTTTTGGTCTCAATTTTTTATCGTATATTTTAGATTTTTTGTATATTTTTACTAGATGCCATTTCAACAATTTCTGGAAAAAAAAAATGTGTCTGTGTTTGTGTGTGTGTGTGTGTGTGTGTGTGTGTGTGTGCGCGCGCTGTATCTCAAAAACTAATAGAGCAATTGATATGAAACTTTGAATATACGACTCATTTGATAATCCGAAGAACTGAAAAGCTTTTGGTAAAATTTCGTACACCGGAAGTGGGTGTTTACCTTAACTGTTTTTTGTTTTTGCCGATATTTTCTTAAATATGAAAAATATCACAAAAACATTTAAACAAACATTGAAGGTAACAAACAAATGCTCTTATTTTGTTTGAAAACATTTTTCATAAAATCATTGTTGTTCGAGAAAAAAATTTATTTTTTTTTTTTTCATTTTTGGTTTATAATTATGAAACGATAATAGTTACAGCAAATTTATGTTAATAATAATTGTAGAAAATCCAAAAATGAACAACTTATAAAGAATAAGTTTTTTTCGAAATCGCTTTAGTAAACTGAGTTTTTGAATTTGAAGTATAATTTTTCCATCTTTCATAATTTTGACGTTTTAAACGTCAGTGTTATCCGCTCGATGTACATTTAAAATATGATTTAAATTGAAAATAAACCACGAAACCGTAAATATAAATGATACCATCAAGTCGGAGAAAGTAACATGATGGCCACATCACCATTTTTTATCCTTTATTTTAGATTTTTTAACTTAGACTATTGATTTAATTTATTTTTATTTTTCGCTATAATTTTCGAATTTCTGGTCAGAAACTTATGTTTGGCGGCTGAAGTGGTAAATTATTTTGCTTCTACCGAAGGTTCGATTTTTTGTCTGCATTTTTAATTTTAATTTCAGGATTCTTGATTCTTTGGCCCATATTTTAGATGTCTGTATTTTCGACTTTTTGTTCAATTTTTTTTTATTTTAATTTTTTATTTTGGCCAAAATATTCGATTGGTTTGTAGAAATTTTTGATTTTTTGTCTGCAGTTTTTTAACTTTACGCTCGTTTTCGATGTTTCGTCTAAATTTTCATCGTTTTAGGCCCTATTATAAATTTTTACTTTTTTGGCCTATATTTTGTATTTTCGATTATTTTGGTTTCAATTTTTGGTCTTTTGGCCGAAATTTTCTTTATTTCGACTTAAATTTTCGATTCCTTTGATTTTTTGGTCTACCACTATTTTTGTCCCATATTTTAGATTTTCTCAACTTGATTTTATTGTGCGAATTTTTTTTAAATTTTTATATTTTCGAATATATTGTATAAGTGGCTTTACCATCAACATGTTCCACGAGCCGCCACTGACTGTGCATATGCAATATATGCGTTTAAAAAGAAAACTATAACGATAACATGAATAAATGTACGTAAGGCAGTGCAGAGTTAAGAGATAATAAAATAAACATCAAAATAGAATCCGTCTTCTGTAAAATTGCGGTCAATCACCACAGTCTAGGCTTACACTTCTGCTTCATTTGCAATGTTTCTATGTTAAGAATAATATAAATGGCACAACAACATACAAATGCAATATATCTAAGGGTGAATTACCGGAAAATCCTGAACATTTTAGGTAAAACGCCATTTACGATTACTCGTGCTAGTTACCCGCGTAATTACCCGCTATGTAAAGTGTTAATTATCTAATTGTTAATATAGAGAATTCTAAATTGAATCACTCATTAAGGTGAGTGCAGTTTCTTTTATTTTTAACCCTTAACTAACGAGCTAATTTATAATAGTCGCGATCATAGCTTTACAGACAACTAAAATGAGCTCATTTATGGATTGGTTTTATGGTGGCTGCGCCAGGAACTGGGAGTTTACGATCAATGGGAATATTTTTTGTTGTCGACATCCGTTAAATAAGCGTTCATAGAGATTATTGTAAAACTATTTCCGCGGCAAACTTTTTTGTGGGAGTTGAGTAAAATTTGAAAAGAATCCAAATTAATAAACCTGTGCTCCCTCGTTCCAAGCTCCAGTGGAACTCTGCGTTCGCTCCAAAGTGACGCGATATATTTTCGTTATGGAGCGCGACGGTGCGTTACCGCAAGATACCGTTCCAAAAGAACGTTATTGAAATACCAATCGGTGATTGTGACAGTCAACCAACCAACTTATCCCGTGCACCGGTACCACTCCGGGCTATAGACGGTTGTGAAGTTAGCAATAGATTCCAGCAATAATTTTTAAATTACGTTTTTCCATTAAAACGGGCTACATACCTGAATATTTCTATGATTAATATGAAACACTTAAACATTATAAACCCAAAGAAATATTAAACCCTAATTGTCCTCTTTTGAAACCACCCCCACTTTCCCTCAAAAATAACTTCCGCTTTTATAACAAGAAGACAAATTCCAATATGAAAACAAACAATACAGCTGTATTCTGTGGACACCCTAGAATCATAATCATAAAAAAACCGCAGGCACACCCCCCCCCCCCCATTTTTTCAAGAAAAAACATAATTTGCGTAACACTGCATGACATTCACATATTTTCGCAAAAAAACAAGGAAGTCATACTCCCATAGAAAAAATAAAATCAGATAAACGTTCCTCGCATACTGCTGAACAATAATCATACAAAAACCGTAGGCACAACCCCACATTTTTTCGAGAAAAAAAAAATAATTTGCGAAACACTGCACGACATTCACATATTTTCGTAAAAATTACAAGGAAGTCAACTCCCATGGAAAAAATAAAATTTCATAAACGTTCCTTACACACTCCTGAACAATATCATACAAAAACCGTAGGTATACCCCCTCCCTCAGTTTTTCGAGAAAAAAATTGTTTGCGTAACACTGCAGGACATTCACATATTTTCGCAAAAAAGAAGGAAATCATACTCCCATAGAACAAATAAAATCAGGTAAACGTTCCTTACATGGGCCATTTCATATCAAATCAACCAATAAAAACATAATTTTCAACCTCAAGGTTTTCAAATTGCTTTATATTTATTCTAATCAATGTGACCAAAAATTCTAAATATTATTTTTTTCTGAACATTCGTATTTGAGTTATAAATTTAAAAAAAATTCAAAAACTGCAGTTTTTGGATTTTTTTAAATTAAGAAATGATTAAACACATGCAGCTCAAAAACTATTCTTCCGTAAACTTTAACCATTATTTTTAGAATTACAACGGCTTTGATTTGATATATAACTTGGTTATGGTACCTCAACATTTTTTTATAAAAATAAAATAAATTTAATAAAAAGAAATCCAAATCCGAATTTTTAATTTTTTTGAAAAAATATATATTATTCTTAACCTCTTTAGTACATTGTGTGCAAAGTTTGATTATGGTATTTTAATGGTGTCACACTGAAATTATTTTTTGTCTGTAGCAAGTCGTGTGTATAAATCTGTTTTCTCATTCAAAATCAATCGAATTTTGTCTCAGTACTGTTTCATTTTCTACCCTGAAAATTTTTTAAGTATAAGTATGGCTGATTAAAAATGTAATCTTAATAAATATTTAAGAGGGCACTAAGATATTGACATTTTAAGAACATTTTTTGTCAAAATTAACAGTTTCCAATTATTTTACTCCAATAGGCATCCTACCTGGAGGATTAGAGAAATAAATCATATTTTCATATAAATCATATTTTTATCTTATCTTAAGAGAAGTTACAGGCAGATTTTAAGTTGCCTTTTTGAGATCAAAATTTTAGAAATAATTAAGTTTCTTGAAAACTAAGAGAGATAAGTGTACAAATGTTCCTACAAAATATGTTGAAATTTAAACGAAGAATGCAAAAATATAATAATATATAGGGTGTTTCTTCTAACATAACAAATTTGGTGCTACTTCCGGCAGAACCGGAAGTGATAGCAAGTTGAAAATATTTCAAATATTTCAATATTTCAATTCTTGCACTCCCTCCCGTTCATCGCTTGGTCAAGTCAGTCTGCCCCGCGCGTCATTATCTCATTCGTATGTGCAACCAAACAATGCGTCTCTTATTGAGACTATACGGACAATATTTATGGATGAATTTATGCCACTATTCAGAGCTGAATTGGTGAATGTTTTTGCGGATCTAAAAAACGAAATTAAATCACTAAAAGACAGAGTTGGCGCCCTTGAGGAAAGAGCTTCGACGAATACCATTACTCCGAATCCACCGTCTGATGTAATAATTCAAGCAGATATTGTTCATGAAGTAGAGGAGAGACAGATGAGATCGCGAAATATTATCGTTTTCAACTTGCCAGAGTCCTCTGGCCAACTTCAGGAAAGAATAAACGCTGATGTTAATTCAATTAAAAAACTGATTGATCCTCAAGTGAAATTTGAACCGTCGAAAATATTTCGCTTAGGTAAGCCGGGCAATAGACCACGTCCAGTTAAAGTGATCTTCCCTACTAATAATGAGGCACTTGATATATTGAAAGTGACTCGGGCCACAGACACTGGTCATATTCGCTTTAATAATGATCTTACACAATTGCAAAGGGACCATTTAAAACAACTGAGGAGCGAATTAGAAAGTCGCAAGCAACAGGGTGAATCTGATCTCACCATCAAGTACAACAACGGCCACCCATCGTTAGTCAAATCAATTCACAGTAAAAAAAACTAGATATATATTTTCAAAATGTGGGCGGCCTGAAAGGCAAAATTAAATCATTTATGTTAAATGTTAATTTGTGTATTTATGATGTAATCGTACTTGTTGAGACTTGGTTAGACGACACCGTTAGTAATGCTGAATTTGGACTAGCGAACTTTGACATTTATAGAGTGGATAGATCTTGCCATAATAGCACTAAAACTCGAGGTGGAGGCGTTTTAATTGCTGTACGTAATAATTTAAAGAGCTCTATAATTCCAAGTTGTAATAGCGTAGAGCACCTTTTCATCAAAATAAATGATAAATATATAATTGGCTCAACATACATCCCACCTACATCTAACATTTCGTACTACATATCTCACGCTGATGAGCTTGAAACTATTTGTAGTTCCAACCCAACGTGCAATTATATTTTTTGCGGTCTACAATCTCCCAAATGCTATATGGGGAAGTTCTGGTGATAATGTGCTGAGCAGTTCCAATAATAGTTATCCGGCTGATGTTTTAGCAAATGTTTTAAATTTCCACCACCTTCTTCAAGTGAATCAGATCCCAAATGATAGGAACGTGTTGCTGGATCTAATATTTTCTAATACTACGGGGATCAGTGTAAACCGTGCTAGTGATACTTTATGCAGACCAAGCCTTCATCATATTCCGTATACGTTGGATGTATCCATTTCTTCGTTGGAATTCACTAGTGAGAACATGGATTGGATATATGACTTTAAATCGGCAAACTACAACGTTATTAACGAGTTTTTAGCATGCATTGATTGGAATCAAGTCTTTTCAAGTGAAAGTATTGATGTTAATGTCCTTAATTTTAATAATATTCTATATTCAGTTTTTAATCTATTTGTCCCTGTTAAATTTCTGAAGTCGTCCAGGTACCCAAAGTGGTTCAATGCTAGATTGATCAAATTGATCAAGTCAAAGAAATCTGCTCATGCCAAATATAAAAGGAGTGGATTAAGATCTGATTATGATATATTTAGGAATAAGCGACAACAATGTTCTGATTTAAGTAGTTCATTATATAAAAGATATATTGCTCGTATAGAAAGTGAAATTAATAATAAGCCAGAACATTTTTGGAATCATGTAAATACATGCCGCAAGACAAATGGCTTTCCAAAACAAATGTATTTAAGAAATGAGTTAAGTGATACAACTGAAAGGAATGTTGACTTATTTGCATCTCATTTTGCGGCAGCATATATTGATCCATGTAATGTAATTTCTCATTTTCAAGGAGATAATACTATTGGTTTGATCGGTCTCAGTGTTACTGTTACAGAGGTTTTTAATTGTTTGTCTGGTCTTCCGGAGTCCTGTAGTACTGGTCCTGATGGTATTCCTGCATACTTTTTGAAAAGGTGCGTGTACACGCTGTGCAAACCTATTCATACCATGTTCACTTGTTCATTAGTTTCTGGTATATTTCCTCATGCTTGGAAGGACAGTTATATTGTTCCTATTTATAAAAATGGATGTAGGGCAAATATACAGAACTACAGAGGTGTTTCAATCCAATCAGTTATACCCAAACAGTTAGATTTTTTAGTTTCTGAGCAACTTGTAAGATCATGTGCTCATACAATTGTAAGCCAGCAACATGGTTTTCTTAAAGGAAGGTCCACTGTTACCAATTTAATGTTGTACCACACGTTTTTGTCGGATGCATTAGAGAATGGTTTGCAGGTTGATGCGGTGTATACTGACTTCTCTAAGGCGTTCGACAGAGTACAGCATAGTATATTGTTACACAAATTAAAATCCATGGGTTTTGGTGACAGTGTGGTTGGTTGGCTTAAAAGTTATTTAAGTAATAGAACTCAGCGTGTGCATATCGGCAAGTACCTTTCGAACTACATGCGGGTATCATCTGGTGTTCCACAGGGCTCCCACTGTGGACCAATTTTATTTATACTGTTTATTAACGACATTGGTTTGTACCTTCGAAACAGTCATTTTCTCCTGTATGCTGATGACCTAAAGATATATAGAAGTATCAGTTCTAGGGTTGACCAGATCGAACTTCAAGATGACCTTAATCGTTTAGCTCTTTGGTGCGAACACAATTATTTAGATCTAAATTTAAGTAAGTGTTTTCACATGTGTTTTTCGCGAAGATCCGGTAGTAGCTTTGAATATTCAATTGACAATCATTGTTTGGTGCAAGTTTCTCATATTAAAGACTTGGGTGTGACCTTTACATGTAATTTGAATTTTAGAAAGCATATTTCGGATATTTGCAGTAGATCGTTGAAGATTCTCGGGTTTATTAGTCGATTCTCAGCGGATTTCAAAGCTGCTACCCTAAGATCCCTTTACTTGACATTGGTTCGACCTAACTTAGAGTACGCTTCTCTCGTATGGTCTCCATATACAATTTCGGCATCCCAACAACTAGAAGCAGTACAAGGTAGGTTTCTAAAACTAATGGCTTTCAGAACGGGCGGGGGTGGCACTTACTTTAGTCATAGTGGGATGTTAAATGAATTAAATATTGGGCCATTAGCAGAAAGGAGAATATTTCTGGATATGTCGTTTCTGTATAAGTTGGTGAACGGGTTGATTAATTCTAGCGAATTACTAAATAAATTAAATTTTCACATTCCACGTTGCCCTCAAGCTAGACATAAACCTATGTTTCGGCCAGATTTTCATTCAACCCTATATGGAATGTATAATCCCATATGTCGCCTAATGCGCTTGGCAAACGACATTGGCACCGATGCCAACTTTGTAATGTTTGCGCCTAGTTTTGAATTCTTTAAAACCAGATTACGTCGTGTAAAACTATTGAATGTCATTCGTTAATTTTAATTTTGCAATCCTTTTAATCTGTTCAATTATTATTATTATTATTATTTTATTATATAAGCGTCTAAAGTAATCGCCACACAAAGATTACAAAAATTTCAATTTTCTATTTTGTTATGTAACATGTTTTCTATTTGTAAATGTTATCTATTGTAAAGGAGATTCCGTAAATAAATAAATAAATAAATAAAAATGAGGAGAACTGATTCAACTTGTGTGACAAGGATTTTTTTCAAATTTTTAATACAACGGCAACCCCTTAAACTTTTAAGGAACAGTTTATCGTATAATTCAATAACTAAGAAAGCTAAAGAAGCTGTATTATTTTTCAGACGGTTCATCTGCACAGTACAAAAACCGTAAGAATTTTCTGAACCTATGCTATCACAAGGAAGATTTTGATGGGCTTGAGGCTGAGTAGCACTTTTATGCCACATAATATGGAAAAGGAGTTTGTGATGGAGTGGGAGGCACAGTGAAAAGGCTTGCTGCCAAAGCCAGCCTTCAAAATCCTTTAGAAAACCAAATTTTAACACCTTTCCAGCTCTTTCAGTGGGGTGAAAAGACCTGACCAGCGATCACTTTTTTACACTAATAAAGAGTACATCGGATGTGTATTAATTGGCAGATAATCTACAAGTGACGATATTCTTCCAAAGCAGCTATCTTAATTCTAAAATGTTGTACCATGCTTCCAGAGCCTTCACGAGGTTTTCAAAGTTTGAACATCCAGTCGTTAAATATGCGTTATTATTCGATATTAATTTACAAAAAAACTGCAATTTCGATAGTATGGCTAGTTTGAAAATGATTTCATCAGTGTGTGCTATCTTTCCAACTCAAACGTGTATTTTTAACACTTCCAAATTTGCTTATTTTCATAAAAAGTAGAGCAGGCAACGTCACCACCCGCTTATGTCACTTTTGACACAACGAATTCATTCAAACTTTCTAGTTCCAATTTTGTGTCAATTCTGCTTTCCTCATTATTACCAGTTTGTATTAGTTCTCGCGTGTCAAAATAGACTTCTCTCGACACTTTTTACTAATCATCTGTTTTACCTTGCATATCGCCCATTCCACCACCTCAAAGCGGACGCAGGTTTTTAATCGATGATTCCGATTTTTTTTTTAATTTTGCAGACTCATTCTACATATGAAATAATGGAAGTCGTGTTTTGCGAAAAAAAAATTGATATTTTGTTTGGAGATATGCACAGTAGTAAATTGCAAAAAATCCCGAAAAACGTCGGTCGTCGAAACATTAAAACAACTGTATCGTCAAACCCATTAGTCGTACAAAAAAATAAAACAGGTCAACTTTGAAGATCTTGAGTCATTCTATGTAGTATTGTATTTAAAATTTGCATTTAATATTAATGAATTATTATTAAGTTGTTTATAAATTTCATTAGCATTTTTCATCATCAACTCACCAACTTAAAATTTTGAAAAAGATTCCATCGTTTATTGTTGTTTAGGAGTTTGTAAGGAACGTTTATTTGCTTTTATTTTTTCTATGGGAGTATCTTGTTTTTTTTTTTGAGAAAATATGTGAATGTCGTGCAGCGTTACGCCAATTATTTTTTTTCTCGTTTTTGTATGATTATTGTTCAGGAGGATGTAAGGACCGTTTATCAAATTTTATTTTTTTCTATAGGAATATGACTTCCTTGTTTTTTTTGCGAAAATATGTGAATGTCGTGTAGGCTTACGCAATTGATTTTTTTTTTTGCGAAAATATGTGAATGTCGTGTAGGCTTACGCAATTGATTTTTTTTTCTCGAAACAATGGGGGGGGGGGTGTGCCTACGGTTTTTTTATGATTATTGTTCAGCACTATGTGAGAAACGTTTATCAAATTTGATTTTTTCAATGGGAGTCTGACTTCCTTGTTTTTTTTTGCGAAAATATGTGAATGTCGTGTTGCCTTACGCAAATTATTTTTTTTCTCGAAAAAATGGGGGGTGTGCCTACGGTTTTTGTATGATTATTGTTCAGCACTATGTAATGTAATGTAATTTTTATTTATGTTAAGAACTTATACAAAGTTGTACACAAGTCAATGTTGGTAAAATAATAAATATAGTTATAATATAAAATGTAAGATATTTAAGTACGCATACAATATAAAAAATTTTATACGTAGATTTCAAATGTCTGTTAAAAATTCACTTAATGTGTAGGATGGCTTTTTTGAAAGATACGCCCTTAGATTTAATTTAAATCTATCTATATTGTTGCTATCTTTTATTAATTGTGGAATTTTGTTATATATTTGGATAGAACAATACAGGGCGGATTTTTCATATAGGCTAGTTTTGTGAGCTGTGCTACGTAGATTATTCCGATATCGTGTGTCATAGTTATGGATATCGGCATTAGTTATATATTTGTGCCGATTTGAGTGGACATATATGGCGGCTTTATAAATATAAACACAAGTAAGAGTAAGGAGGGCATTGTCTACAAATATTTTTCTACATGTTTCAGTTCTTTTAAGCGCAAATATTAGTCTTAAAATACGTTTTTGCGCTGTGAATACTCTTGACGTATCGGAGCGGCCCCATATAAGTATATTATATGCGATGTGGGGATATGCTAGCGCATAGTACACATTAATCAGATAATTTCTAGGTAGCTGATGTTTGAGTTTTAGGATGGCAAAATATGCACTGTTGAGTTTTCCACAAATATGATCGATCTGATAGGACCACGATAGTCGCTCATCCACAAAACTTCCTAGAAATTTCGTATACTCCACTTCGTTGGTTGGGCCGTCCGGTTTTTTTCTGTTATAGAACTTAATTTGCACTGTTGTATTGGTATTGAGCAGTACGTTGTTTTGGTTACACCAATCCGATATTTGGATGTTTACGGTTTCAATCGACCTCATAAGCTCCTCTGGAGTAGATGATGATACGATGACTGTCGTGTCATCAGCGAATGTAACCAATTTTCCTTCTTTGACATGATTGCTGAGATCGTTGACTAAAAACAGTACCGGGCCTAGGGAAGACCCCTGCACCACTCCTTTATCGATATGATATTTGCTAGATGTTGCTTTAGCGATCTGTACGTATATCTGCCGGTCGGTTAAGAATAAATTAATTAGTTTAAGCGCGGTACCACGCACTCCTAATGCATATAGTTTTTCTTGCAAAAACCTTACCTCCACGGTGTCAAATGCTCGCGAAAAGTCGTAGAACAAACCCGCGACGCACTGGTTTTGATCTAAATTTTTGGTGATATGTTCTAGGAGGTCTACTGATGCTGTCTCTGTTGATTTACATTTGCGGAAACCATGTTGATGTTCAGCTAGTAGGTTGTGAAGAACGTTTATCAAATTTTATTTTTTCTATGGGAGTATGACTTCCTTGTTTTTTTTGCGTTACGCAAATTATTATTTTTTTTTCGAAAAAGTGGGGGGTGTGACTATGGTTTTTGTATGATTATTGTTCAGCACTATGTGAGGAAATATCAAATTTGATTTTTTCAATGGGAGTACGACTTCCTTGTTTTTTTTTGCGAAAATATGTGAATACAGCTGTATTTTTTGTTTTCATATTGGAATTTGTCTTCTGGGTCATTCCATGCTATTTCAACAAAAGGTTGTGCTGCACCATTTTATTTTTTTTTTAATATTTTGCACAGATATTTATACATGTATCTAGAGTTCAAAACTAATTTTAAAAAAATAAAAATTCTTGCCAGGTGGCAGCAATGTCCCCGGATGGAGCATGAAACATGTACATTTTTGTAATTGCAAGCGTTTGCGCAAAGTGGCATAACTTTCTTTCCAATTGTGCAAATTTAAAATTTTAAAAATCTCTTAACTCAGATTAAAGTGCCGAATAGTTTAGTGTAATTTTCATTCATCATTTGTTTTATTTTTCAAATGTAATGCCCGTCAAAATTTAGCATTGAGATTTGCATTTTTTTCTTTTTCGGCCCTGCTTTGGACTTGGAAGGGAACAATACACTCAAACCAAATTTAGTTTGCAAGTACAACGGTAACAATAGATTTTATCTGAGGCAAAAAATCTAAAGTTTTTTAAACCCTTCTAATTTTTTTTCGTTGGAGAAAATTGGCATTTTCAATAAAATCCGTATTTTTCTAAAGCTGTATCTCCAGTGGGGTACACAGTACAAATCTGAAATCTATACTACAAGTGCTTCTATCCGGGAGCAACACCATCACAAAATTTGGTAACTTTGTTTTGCCTAGTACCAAAAATATTTAAGTTCAAATTTGTGATAATTCTTATGCAATCGGATTAAAAATCGAACTTTAAATATTAGCCGGTACTAAAATGGAACTCACCAGTACTAGCAGTGATTATAATACACTTAATTAAAGAATAAAATTGAATAAAACCATAAAAGTCATTAGACAATTGTCTTAAATTTGCGGCTGTTGGTAGTCAAGCTACTGATTACGTTCTAGAATTTCTGTATCAATCATTTTATTACAATTCTGTTAATCCTTTTATTACTTTTGAATTTAATTTAAACTATAATATTAATAAAAGGGCACTTTAGTGCTGAGGTAAATGCATTTTTTATGCAATCGAAAATACTCGATTTTTAGGTTTAAAATTGTAATTACTTACGTTTTTCTTCTAAAGATGTTCTAGCGTTTCAGTGGTAGAACTTGCGGATGTAATTATAGGTTATGTTGATATTTGTTTAACGCAAGATCAGTAAATTCTTAAGGTTGGATTAGCATCGCCCCCGTGGTTTAAACAAACACAAAAATTCTAGAACGTAATCAGCAGCTTGACTCCCGACAGCCGCAAATTTAAGATAATTGTATAATGAATTTTATTCAATTCAATTCTTTAATAATTTTGAATAATAATACGTTTATATTTAGGGGCCACGGTACCGTTCTAAATTTCATCACCAGGACTATGACTTGCATTAATGAGTCGCCAATCATCTCGTTGTACGGAAACCCTTGGTAGGTATTTTAATGCCTAGTACCAGTGATTATAATATTTACAAGTGTATTATAATCACTGCTAGTACTGGTGAGTTCCATTTTAGTGCCGGCTTCTAGTATTTAAAGTTCGATTTTTAATCCGATTGCATAAAAATTATTACAAATTTGATCTTAAATATTTTTGTTACTAGGCAAAACAAAGTTACCAAATTTTGTAATGGTGTTGCTCCCGGATAGAAGCATTGGTAGTATAAATTTCAGATTTTTACTGTGTACCCCACTGGAGATACAGCTTTAGAAAAATACGGATTTTGTTGAAAATGCCGATTTTCACCAGCGAAAAAGAATTAGAAGGGTTTAAAACACTTCAGATTTTTTGCCACAGGTAAAATCTATTGTTACTATTGTACTTGAAAACTAAATTTGGTTTGATTGTATTGCCCCCTTCCCAGTCGAAAACAGGATCGAATAATGAAAAAAAAAAATGCAAACCTCGATGATAAATTTGAGGGCCAATAAATTTGAAAAACATCAAATAATGAAAGAAAATTAAACCAAAATATTCACCACTTTAATCTAAGTTAGGAGATTTTTAAATTTTTAAATTTGCTCAATTCGAAAAAATGTTATACCACTTTGCGCAAATGCTTGTAATCACAAAAATGTACATGTTTCAAGCTCCATCTGGGGACATATCTGCCACGCGGCAACAATTTTTTTTTCTTCTAAAATTAGTTTTCTACTCTATATACATGTATAAATATCTGGGTAAAATATAAAACAAAATAAAAATGGTGCAGCACAACCTTTTGTTGAAATAGCATGGAATAACCCTTCTTGTTATAAAAGCGGAAGTTATTTTTGAGGGGAAGTGGGGGTGATTTCAAAAGAGGACTGGTTAATTTTTTTTGGGTTTAGAATGTTCATGTGTTTCATAATAATCATAGAAATATTCAGTTAGGTAGCCCGTTTAAATGGAAAAACGTAATTTAAAATCTATTGCTGGAATCTATTGCTAACTTTACACCCGTTAACCATAGGCTTGTAATAACGGTAAAAACGTACTGGACGGGCGACAAAGGGTTAAGACAAATAACATTTTCGTATGTTATTATTCCAAATACATAAAATGCACATATTCAAACCAAATATTTGCATTTGCCATGCAGCTAGCCCAACAGTAATAAGTCAAGCTCTCCGTGACACGTCGTTTATCGCTCCTAATTAATTCAAATTACCACCGCGAAAATCTCAACGGTCCGAATTGTCCCGCCGCGGGAAGGAACCCCCGAGGATTTATAGGGATGTTTAGTGGGGCGCGAAAGGGGTCAGCATGCAAATTTCCGCATCGCGTGCCCATCCCCAGTATATACACACAATGGCAGCTAACGCCCGCCCCGCGCTCTTGCATTCTTTTTAAACATTTCGCGTTTTATTTTCTTTTCGGCTGGGCGGGGGCGGAACCAACAGGGTAATCTTTGATCGTGAAGTATTGCGGCTCAAGATCGCGAGACGTGCACGAAAGATACCGCCGAGGAGGGATTAACGACACCGTTGGAGAATTGCACGAAATATATATGTATTTTTTAAATTGCAATGGCGGGCGGTCATTACCAATGGAATCGGAAAGAATTGCGGCGTCGTCTGGCACCGCGGAAGGGGATTGATTGTTTCGGCGGTTTTAGATGGTTATAAATAGAGTATGCACCGGTGAAATATGTTGGGGTGTCGAATTGTAATGAGTGCACTAGCTCTGTGAGATCTCTATAGGGAAAAAATAAGTCAACGTCATTCATTCTGACATTTTTTTTGTAAATTACATTTCAATATCGAACGCAGAAATTTTTCATCAAATTACATTCCAATATTGGATACAGTTATATTTATAGCCAAAGAAATATAATAAAAAAATTTTAACAAATCATGAATCAAAATAATAACATACGAATATGTTAAAACTAAGAAGCTATCTTCATCAAATGAAGATTTCTTTTGATCCAAGATATTGTGTTTATTGCCACCAGTAATGAGGGTTTCTAGGTTATGTGCAGGTTAATTTAATGGTAGGTGGATCCTATCCTACAATCCGATCACTTAAACATCAAATTTAGTTTGCCAACGCAACAGAAGCATCTTTTGTTTTATCAATTCATTTACACTCCTATTTAGGTTTGAAGGGTTGAAGAATGGCATAAGTTCCACCCATCCTGCATTGTTTTAATATAAAGTAATCTTGAACACATCGATAGATACGCATAAATTTTAAAACAAAACAAACTCCTGTTGAAGCAGAATTGAATTAACTTTGGGATAGAAAAGCCATTAACGCAACATTTGGTGTCTAAACCGTTAGAGTTATTTACCTAATTAAGTACACCGACAATTATAGGGAATAGTCAATAAACGATAATTATAACAATAATAATGGTAAACATTAATTATCATCAGCCATACTACTCTGATATACAGGGTCGCTATAAAGTATAAAAACACGGCTCTCACGTGAAAACGGCTAAGAACAGAATCACCAAAATTGGTATTCCTAAATGGGGTAATTTCTCGAAAAATTTGGCGTGAAAAAATTACAAATTATTCTAAGGATTTTCCCACACGGACGCCATCTTGAATTTTTTTTAATGGAATTCGAATTTTTTTATTTAACAACTTTTATATACCTTATAATTCTGATTACAACCATATACTTTTTTTTAAATACTTGCCTTTTTATCGATAAACCGGACTGAAAAAGTATGGAAACAGCGAAATATTTTGAGAACGGTTTATCAGAATGTCCTGAAAAAGGTTTAGGGTACGTTAAGGTCTTCTACTTGCATTGTTTATATTCATTTGTTTTTTAAATACAAGGGTAACTTGATTTTTTTAATGGCACGATAGGTTAAGTGTTAGGTTTTTAAAAAGAGTATTCTTCTATGAATGCTGCAATATAACACATACATATTTTATTTTTGGTCGAAACTTACGAAGCTCTGCCGAAGCTGCTAATCTTTTCAACGTAAATCATCCAGAGCAAGCACCTATCTCCAGGTCAGTTGCATTTAAAACATGGAATAGGTTTAATGAAACTGGAACTGTTAAAAATCGTCCAAAAGTTGGACGACCAAAACTGTTACAAATGAAGAAAATTCACTTAATCTTATGATATATGTAGTTTAAAATTCAAAAACTTCGGTGCAGCAACTGGCTAGCAACCACAACATGAGCAGGAGATCAGTTCAAAAAATAATTACAAATTGAAAAATATCATCCCTAAAAATTCAGTTGCTGCAAGAATTGAATGAAGATCAATTTGATCATCATCATACGCAGAATTGAATTTTGCGAAACAATGATTAATAGGATAAACCAGGACGCCAATTTTATTAACCGTGTGCTCTTTTCCGATGAATCAACTTTCTGCCTAAAAGGACAAGTTAACCGTCAGACAGAAATCCTCATTGGATGGAGACGATTCATACGCAGCGTCCACAAAAAAATAATGTTTGGTGTGGTATAATTGGGCAGCATATTATCGGCCCTTTTGTAAATAAAGGCAATTTGGCATCTGAAACATATTTACAGCTTTTGCAACAAAAGGTTGTTCCCAGATTTTAATTATGAAAATCAGGCTATTCGAGTTAAAAACATATCGTTTTAGCAAGACGGAGCATCAGCTCATTTGGGACTAATCATACGTGAATATTTAGACCTAACTTTTCCCGGCAAATGGATAGGGAGGAGAAGAACAATTGATTTTTTCCTGTGGGGACATTTGAAAAATCGAGTTTATAACAACAGACCACACAATATACAACAATTAGAAGAACGCATAAGAACCGAAATTGCAAGTATTCGTCCTAGTTCATTGCAAAACTTTGTCCAGCGTTTCCATTACTGCCAAGAAGCTAAAGGGGAGCACTTTGAACATATGTTGCAAAATTTAAAAAAATATTTATTGTTTAATATTTTATTTCTTCATTTGACTGTTTAATATTTTTTTAAGTTTTGTTTAAAAACAGACTATGCATGTGCGGTATTGCAGCACTTAGAAAAAGTACTCGTTTAGCCGTTTCCATACTTTTCAAAGTCCGGTTTATCGATAAAAAACAAGCATTTTCAAAAAAATGTATATGGTTGTAATCAGAATTATAAGGTCTATAAAAGTTTTAAATAAAAAAATCGAATTCCATTAAAAAAAATTCAAGATGGCGTCTGTGTAAGAAACTCCTGGAAATAATTTTTGATTTTTTAGGCAATTTTTTTTGAAAAATTATCCAATTAAAATATACAAATTTTGGTGGTTCTGCTCCTAGCCGTTTTCACGCGAGAACCGTGTTTCCATACTTTGTAGCGACCCTGTATAATTGTCGTTCGTTCCCTATTTGGGATAAATTCAGTTAAGGGAATTAGTACATTATTTTAGGCAATAGATGTCGCCTTGGTGGTGATTCTATTCCAACGGTTACTTGGTTAGTTTATAACCTCATATTTCCATCCCCAGTTTCCCCGTCTACGGTTCTATGTCAAAACTGTTGTCCATGACTGGAAAACAACAGTAAATTCACTTTAGTTACAAATTAATTAATTTACAAAACAAAACCAGAAAATTATTACTTATATACCAAGGGCGAAAAAATCCAAAGTTTCGTGGTGCAATTCATAAATCTGTCTATTTTAAGTATACAGGGTGTTTCAAATTCGAGGCTCACCATGGGGATCTCTCTTATTAGAAGAGATAGAGGGTATGTTTAAATTTGGCACTTTTGCAGAATTTTATGCTGATTAATAATCCATTGAAAAAAATTACTTAAATTCTTTTGTTTTCAAGTAAAGTCCAAAAAAACTGAAAAAACTGATTTTCGTTTTTTCTTAATAACCCTGTTATTTGAGGCGATATTTAAAAACGATAAAGACCTTCTTATAGCACTTTTTTACTATCTAATAGATGGCGTAAGAATTTTCTTTGTAACATGTTTCGTTTCTTTTCAACCATCATCAACTTTCTTATTTCTTATGGACGCCATATTTATTTTTTGTCACATTTGAATGCTTAATTTTTTGTGATGACAAAAATATAACACAACATACATTTAATTTCATAAATCGACATATAATCGTTTAAACCACTTTTAGTGGAAATCTCTGTAGCGCTTACTAAAAATCATCCGTGCCATGGAATTAAAAACGATTCAAAATCTGAATACCTCTTTGTTTGTCAAACATATTATTTTGTATGAATAAAAATGTCGTTCGATAATTCAGAAAAGCGAGATGTTACGTATTTTTTATTCAGTAAACAGAAATACAGAATTTGCTTGTCAAAAATATTTACAAATGTATACAGAAAGCAACTGCATCGAAACATTTTTTATGCAAATGAACAATTATTTTGGTCGATATAGACGATACAAAATTAAAAGTACTTAATAAATAAAATAATATACAATACTAATAACTATAAGACAAATATGGAGATTATTAACTATAAGGGCGATTCCATGTCAACCAGAGGCCTGCATGGGCCGGGCTTTGGCCCGGCCCGGAAAGCCCGGCCCGGCCCGACATCGGGCCGGGCCGTACCGTATTTTTCAAACTCCGGGCCGGGCCGGGCTTTCCGATGGATAATTTAACCCGGGCCGGGCCGGGCCGGGCTTGGATGAATTTAATTTTATTATAATTTGGAAAGCAACAACTAAGTGAATCGAAAAAAAAATGTTATTAACATGAATTCAATGTATTTTTGGAATTTTAAGGAGTACATAGGTCCAGTAATTTTATTTATTTAATTCAACATTTTTCGGAGACGGGCCGGGCCGGGCTGGGCTTTGAATATTCAGCTCCGGGCCGGGCCGGGCTGGGCCCGCAACACATTTTCTTTGCAACGGGCCGGGCCGGGTCGGGTTTTAAATTTTCACTGTCGGGCCGGGCCGGGCCGGGCTCTGATGTCAACTGTCGTGAGGTTGGTGAGTCATAATTTTTTTCCCAAACAAAACTATTTCATTCTATTGTAGGTTCGATTACAAGTATTATCCCAAATTTTCAGCCAAAAATATTACTCCTAGCGTTTTTTACGACCAATTTTCGTTTTTTTTTTTCGCGTTTTCTGTTTTCGGTGACAAATTTTCTCGAAAACGTTACCAGAAGCACATCGTACGCTGGAATTTTAAGAGTACCTATAATCGATGTAAAATTCTCCAAGGAATCCATTCCCGCCCCCAGAATTGCTCTAAAATGTTTCCATTTGCAAGAAATCCCAAAAGAAACATTTTTTTAAACTCTAAAATTAAAGAATTAAGTTACATTTAGTATTACCATTTCCAAAATATAATTGTTATCTTCTTGGGTAATTTTACTACCGTATGCTTTGTGATGTTGAATCAATGATCCAACCTCTCCTAAATTTCTGTCCATCCGTAAAAAAAATGTTCGATGAGGTTACCTTCTTTCTGGATACATTTGTAAATATTTTTCACTAGCTAATACCGTATTTCCATTTACTAAATTATCGAACGACATTTTTATTCATAAAAAATAATAATGTTTGACAAACAAAGAGCTATTTAGATGTTTCATTGTTTTTAATGCCATGGCACCGATGATTTTTAGTAAGCACTACAGAGATTAGACGATTATATGTTTATTTATGAAATTAAATGTATGTTGTGTTATATTGTTGTATCACAAAAAATTAAGCATTCAGATGTGACAAAAAATATATATGGCGTCCATACGAAATAAGAAAGTTGATGATGGTTTAAAAGAAACGAAAGATGTTACAACTAAAAATATTATGCCATCTATTAGATAATAAAAAAGTGCTATAAGAATGTCTTTACCACGAAATTCAGTTTTTTCGGTTTTTTTTTACTTTACTCGAAAACAAAAGAATTTAAGTGATTTTTTCCAGTGGATTACTAATCAGCATAAAATTCTGCAAAAGTGCCAAATTTAAACATACCCTCTATCTCTTCTTATAAGCGAGATACCCATGGTGATCCTCGAATTTGAAACACCCTGTATAGAGGAACCCAGGGCAGAACGGGGTACCGGGGTGGAATGAAGTTCGTCGTTTTTGAGTGTCAAGAAGGCGCGGCTAGCGAGCGGCAATAAGTAGAACTAGACGAACCTGTTACCACTCAACTACGTCAGCCATTTTAGTCTGGTTTTCTTAAGCGTTAGTGCTTGAGGTTTTCGTTGTTTGATTTTTTGCTCCTGTATTATAACTTTTAATGATTTTATAACCAAGGTAAGGTATACATACTTGTTTACATTACAACTATAACTACATGCTTGAAGTACGTTTAACTATAAGAACAAAACCAACAGGCAATCATGGTCTATCGAGGCAGTTATTTCTAACCAATTTGATGTTCCCCAGTCTACTCTGGAAAGATATGTTAAAACAAGAAGGGAAAACCCTGACTACAAAATTGTTAAAATGGCTGGTAAATTTAAAAACGTATTTATAGAAAAGCAGGAACTTGAGCTCGTTAACTATTTAAAAACAATGGAGTCCAGATTATTCGGTTTAACAATGAAAGACTTGCGTAGTTTGGCTTATCAGCTGGCTGTAAGAAATGGCATTGGTCATAGATTTTAAAATGGAATCGCAGGCCAGGATTGGGACAATGGATTTCTTAAGCTACATCCTATTTGATCTGTTCATAAACCGGAAGCAACATCTGGTGCAAGAGCTATGGGCTTTAATAAAGTAGCTGTAGATATTTTTTTATTTCGTTGCTAACGAATTTACTCGACAAATACAAACTAACGGCTTATCAAATATTTAATTGCGATGAAACGGGTGTTTTAGTGAACCCTAAAAAACAATCAAAGATCATAGCTTGCAAGGGGAAACGTCGGATCGTTAACTGAAAGAGGCGAAACTGTAACCTGCCTTATTTGTATGTCGGCAAGCGCAATTTACATGCCCCCAATGCTTATTTTTCCTCGAAAGAAGGGGCAGAAAGAATTTGAGTTAGGATTATTACCAGGAGGTTTGGCTGAGGTGCACAGCACTGTATGGATGACTACTAAGTCGGAAGACCCACTTTTCCAGTAGGATAATGCCCGTCCCCATGTTGCAAGACGTTCTAGGGACCAATCAGAGGATGATAGGGTGATAGGATTGCCTATGTTTTTGCCCATCGAGCATGTTTGGGACATTATAGGGAGAATACTGGCCAACTTGCTGCATCCTCCGTAGACGCAGCAAGCTTTACAGCACGAATTCTGTTTCTGAAGTTTGGTAAAAAAAATCCACTCCTTCTTGGTGTTGCGATTTCTATATCACTGAGTATATTACGAAAATCGCACTCACGTCATTTAGAACGTTCTCCATGGCGGAAATTCGAAAAATAGTTAAAATTCAAGAACCATAAACTGTCAATAATGTGCCTGTTGGTCTACTTCGAATATATTGGAAGTATACCGGTACCAACCTAATGTGCTGCAAAATTACATTTTTTTCATAGCCGTATTAATACTTCACTTTCTAGTCTTTATCACTAAAGATCTCAAAAAAGTCTAATTAAATATGGTATGGCAAATATTGGTTATATCCATTACGTTACTATATATTATTTCTTTGTTTATATACTTAATTTTAGATGAATATATTAGGTATACTATAAGCAAAATGATGTACTTTTGATGCTTGCAAATATAGCTTCTTTTTAAAGCAATAGTAGGAAATAGTATATTGTACAATAAGTGTTACAATTTGACAAATTGTATGTGAGTACAAGTTTGACAAAGCACGAACTGGTAATTTGTAATTGTAACATGAATTGTACATGCCATTTTTTGTATTTCGTGAAAAAATAATCTAGCATTCGTATATAATGATGTTATAAGTAAATCAATTTGTCAATAATAAGAAAATGCGATTGAATATCGTTGTGAAATGGAAGCTGTTGCGACAACGGTTTGCACAGCGCACCACCTCGGCTGAAAGATATTGCATGTAGATCAATAACATATTCACATTTTTAAGATATGTAAAGTTAATAAATAAATAATAAGTATTAATTTTTCATGCAGTCAAGGTCCCAGTGGAAGAACAGGGAAATTTATAATTTCATGTCCTGAAGCTAGCACCTTATTATTTTCATAGTTTGCAAGTTCTATCTTAACATGTGGATATTGGTTTATTAATTTTTGTATGTACAGGTTATGAAAATAAAGACCTATTATTATTATATGACAGCAGTTGTCCAAAGTATAACTTGAGTATAACGTTGTACAACTGAAAACAGTGCTAGAAAGTCAGAATTATATTGTCAAAATAGAAAAACAACATATCTGTGGAACTATCGGCTATGTTTAACTGAAAGGTATTTCCTTATTTTCCGTATTTACTTAACTGGACCTACAAATTTTATTTGCTTAATGACATTGCCCTTCAGTACTTTGCTAATTTTGAATAGCAACAATCACAAAAATAGAAGATTTATTAGTTTAAGTATACTTTTAACCTACAATTCAATGAAGTGGGAGGGCTCTATTTAACAATACAATCAATCAAGCTCACCCAAGAGTTTCTAGAAATAAAGTTGAAATGTAAATTGTAAATCATCAAACAGCGATGCATGTATCTTTACATTAATGAAATTATACTTGCGAAACCTTCGTATGTATTCAAATAATAGGATTATAAACTAGAACCCACCCACCGCCCTTGAACTTAACCTAGAAATTACTGTGTGAAATCCTAACTGTAAAACTTTTAATTCTTTCGTGGATGTTTCTTTATTCAAATAGTGTTTTCTCGGTTAATCTAAAGTAGACCAAGAAATGAACTTATCAATGATATTCCCCGAACAAATAATACTTAAAATAATCAATCTCTAAAAATAATACGGTGAGCCGGAACCCCATTGGTCGATAGGCCGTTCACATAGTATATTTATTAAAAAAGAAATCCAAACTATCATGTATTAAACAATGTGAATAAAGATATTATTTATTATTATTATTCTAAAAGTAAACACGAAGGGCGGTGGGTGGACCTTATCCTACAATTCACCCAAGAGTTTTTACAAATGAATTCGTTTGTAAATCACAGGAAATGTATGTTAATTTAAATTAAATAAATTGTTTATACTTGCGATTATATTGCGAAAGAGGGCCCACCCACTGCCCTTCAATACAACTTTAATTTAACATAGAAAACATAGTCCAATTGAAGAAACTTATTTGTATTGTACATCAATTGAAAGATTGGAAGTTTCAAAACAAGAATTGAATTGAACCAATGTTTTCTAGATTAAATTAATTAAAACAAAGGGTGGCGGGTCAGCCCTATCTCATCCTCCTATCTGATCTAACAATCCGGGTTTTTATGTTACGAATGCGCATCCATCAATAGAGAAAATAACATGAAAAGGCAAATAGGAAAAGATAAAATACAGGATTTGAAGAAGAACTTGTATACCTAGCAGCAAATTTAAGAATGCTACGTTGCGAAATTAAACAAATCTCACTCATCACCCTTTGTTTCAATTTTAACTCAACTGTGTTTTTTTTTGTGATTTGTATTTAGTTCTATTTTCTACGACAAAAAAATAATAATTAAGTAAAATTTGCATGATGGGAGGTGGGTTGGCGCTATCTCACAATCCAATCAGTAAAACCTAAAGCCAGGGTTTCATGTTTACCCGTAAGAAATCAAAAAGGTAAATAATTGTAGATGTTTCCTTTAAAAACCCAAAGAAATTGTAAAATCATCTGCTTATCTTCAACTGACTAGATTGTGGTATTGGGCCCACCCACCACTTTTCTATTTAATTTTACATTATCTACAGATCACTGTTTTGCTGAAATATATTATTTGTTCCTCATTATAGGAATAGAAAAACGTATTTTATCCAGAATTTAAACAACATGCTTACTAAAAATACTTACTATTAATTAATTCTAGGTAGATGGTATGTTTCTTCAGGAATTTTGCTTGTTTTTCGTTGTCATCTTGCACTGAAAGTCATTCTAACCCATATTTTTGATGTAATCATAATCAACCCCTTTGCGCTCATCAGCTAACACTGTTTCATCAAATGTCTAAAACGCAATTAAGAAAGAAGTACCCATACAATTTTGAATAGGAACTTTTGTGTCCCTTTTCATGGTGGTTTTGAGAGTAATAAGTACGGCAATCCTTATACTTAGATTAACTGGCCTTTGGATACGTTGTCATTACCGTTTTGATTTTGATGGTGTCAAATATTTCATTACATTTTTACTCTCGGTTACGAAGTATGAGAAAGTATTGTGATCGTGAAAATGTTTTCAAACATTTTTTTACGGAAATATCCGTTTTGAGGTCCCCAGAGGCAATTTCTGGAAAAAAAAATGTATCTGTTTGTGTCTGTATGTTTGTATGTGTGTGTGTGTGTGTGTGTGCCTGTTGTGTGTGCATGAGTATGTGCGTGCATGTGTGTGTGTGCGCGCGCGCTGTATCTCAAAAACTAATAGAGCAATTGATATGAAATTTTGAACATATGTCTTATTTGATAATCCGAAGAATTGAAAAGCTTTTGGTAAAATTTTGTACACCGGAAGTAGGTGTTTACCTATACTGTTTTTTGTTTTTTCCAATATTTTTTTAAATATGAAAAATATCACAAAAATATTTAAACAAATATTGAAGAGAACAAAGAAATGAACATCTTCTGTTTGAAAATATTTTACATAAAATCATTGTTATTCGAGAAAAAAATGTATTAATTTTTTTTCATTTTTGGTTTATAATTATGAAACGATAATAGTTCCAACAAATTTATCTGAATAATAATACAACTTATAAAGAATAAGTTTTTTTTCGAAATCTCTTTGGTTTTTGAATAAACGGACCATTACGATTTGAAGTAAAATTTGTCATTTTCATCTTTCATAATTTGACGTTTTAAACGTGTTTCATTCTACAAGATGCTCGATTTGAAATATGGTTTAAATTGAAAATAAACCATGAAAGTGTAAATATAAATAACATGATTCTATTAAATCGGAGAAATTGACATGATGGTCATATCCATCATTCATGCCCATTTTTTTAATGGTAATTGAATCACTAGAAAATATAAAATATTTGTTGTTTTAATAAAAATGCGAAAGAAGGGTGGTGAACGGGCACTGTGGCGCAATCTAAACAGTAAAACAAGAAATAAATTAGAAACAACCTTACTTGTTGCAGAAAGCATTAAATAAATTCAATAAAACGAAATATAGCCTGAACATATGAATATTCAACCTGTTCGTAACTCTGCAAGCAAAATTAAGTCTTACTAAGACTATAAACAAGAATTTTACGTGTGTTACATTCGCTGGATGTTCTCGTCCGATTGATGCTGATGTAAATATCATTCCAGAAAATGATTAATTCAGGACGGATTCAATTGCAAAATTTGAACTTTCAATGAGAATGAAACAACACATCAAAAATAAGACGAATTCAAATACATTGAAGATTCAGATATGCATGATGATGAAATGATGGAAGCCCAAATGTCTGTGCCGAATTTTTAAAATTGCAATGTTACAAATAAAAATACGAAAACACTACATGATGTATTCTTGCAAAACTGAACTTTATATCTTTTTTGTGAAACTTATTAAAATTATATATTTTTCAAATTCTTTTATTTCACTTTTCGAATTTAAATAAACTAGATTACAGTATAGATTATATATCGAGAGAGAGAAGTGCGTAATTTTTCCTAAAGATGCAACGCACCGAGGAAAAAATAGCATTCTCTCCCGAGATATATCCAGTGCGCGCAGTATGGAATATATTCAGTAAAACCGAAATAAAATATTTTTTGAAAATATTCTCGATTTTGTTTTTTAAAAATACATATTTTTGCATGAAAGTCGATTTTCAGTCGTCATTTGTTTTTGAGTAATGACGTCTTCCATTTTGTTTTTAAATGACAACCCCTATATTTGTTCTTGATTTTGAGAGATCTTTTCATTGTCGAACTGGCGGTATAAAAATATAGCCATCTTACATTTTTTTTTACGTTTTTTTACAATTTTTTGAGTAAATGACAATTGAAGGTGAGAACATGACATCTAGAGTTTTTGCAAAATGATCTTGTTCCAGCGCTTTTTTTCATACAAAAATTATCTTGACCTTCCATACATACAATATGGTTTCAGCAAGATGGCGCAACCCCGCCCTATGCGCGTTTTTTTTGACAATTTCATTACGAATAGGTGGATTGGCAGGTGGGGACCGCTAGAGTAGCCCGCGAGAGAGATAAATGCGCAGAATTAGCCTGAAAAAAAAAATTAAAAAACGCGCCTAGTGCGGGAATGCGCCGTTTTGCTGAAACCATATTGTATTATATAAAAGGTCAAGATCATTGTTGTTTGGAAAAATTGCTACAAGCGCTCGAACAAGGTCATTTCGAAAAATGTCTAAATATCGGGTTCTCACCTCCAGTTGTCATTTACTCGAAAAAAAATTTATGTAAGATGGCAACAGTTTTATACTTCCAGTTCGACAATGAAAAGATCTTTCAAAATTAAGAATAAAAATAGGGGGTTGCCATTTAAAAACAACATGGCTGACGTCATTACTCAAAAACAAATGACGACTGAACATCGACTTGTTCGAGGATTTTTTCGAAAAATATTTTATTTTGATTTTACTGACTATATTCCATACAAGAGCGCACTGTATATACCGGGTGTTTCAGACCACCCGTTCACCCCAAATAACTCGCAAAATGTAAATCAGATTGACATACAAAAAAATACGTCTAAATTTGTTTTTTGAGCTCTATCATGTGGCATGAAATGTGAACTGCCCTCCCTCCCCCCTGAGGCAGGGTGGGGGGTAACTTTGAAATCTTGAGGATGATAATTAAATAAAACCTTAAAACTGAATAATAAATACTACTATAATTTTAAAATAATAAACAAAACACTCTTCGGAAATTCACAGTAAATGCTCAATGTGTCCTCCGTCGGGTACACTGAGCAGACAAGCTGTGACTCTATTCTGAAACAATAGACTGGTCGGCGAATTTCTTAAGCATCCAAAGATTGAATTGCAAGTTCTATTCTGTGCTTCCTATTTTCCCTTGTGGTAGGGCGCTCGAGGTATATTAACCCTTTTACTCGTCCCCACAAATAGTAATCAAGCACAGTGAGATCTGGCGATCGAGGTGGATAATGACTAGGACCGTAATTGCCAATCCACCTTCCAGGAAATTGAGCATTCAATTTTTCTCGAGCGATTCTTGACGTATGTGCTGGACAACCATCCTGCTGAAACCACATATCAAGACGCAACTCTAATGGAAGATCTTCTAAGAGAACTGGCAATTCAATTTCTATAAACGCTGCGTATCTGGCACCAGTTAAATTTTCTTCTAGTAAAACTGAACCCACGACTTTGTCATCAATGACGCCGCACCAAATATTGACTTTCCAAACATGTTGATGGTCAATTTTTCTCATCCAGTGAGGGTTATTTTGTGACCAGTAACGGCAGTTCCATATATTCACCTCTGCATAGCTTTTGAATGTACTTTCATCAGAAAATAATACTCCTATGTTTCTGTGGAAATTAGGCGTTTGAGTCCGTATCCAATTGCAAAAAGCCAATCGCTGTATAATGTCATTTTGTTGTAAAGAATTGACAAGAACCATTCTGTAAGGGTGGTATTTATGTTTATGTATTTATGTAGCATGCGTATGATCGAAGCTTCACTTATACCAGAATCTTTAGCTCGGTGTCTTACAGAATCACAGGGAAGCACTGCCACTGAAGCCAGAATGTCTGCTGTTTTGATATCGCGAAGATATCGGCGAATAGGTTTTCCCGTATTGTGATCGGACTGACCTACGCCTTTAGTTCTCAGTCGTTTTGACAAGCGCCTAAAAACATTTCTTGAGTGGGGAGTGCGATTAGGAAAGCGCTCACGCCATGAACTCGCGGCTGTTTTTAAACGTCCACGACACTCGCCCAAAATGTCTAACATGTCAGCCGCTTCTTCAGTATCATAAACCATTCTAAAAGTATTGTAAAATATCATTGATGGCGTACTATTAATTATCATTAATACGAAACTAAAAGTTTGATAGAAATGAATCGACAACAAGTGGATTTTATTCAAATTCCCAAATTGATTAGAGTTGTCTGGAATACATTTTAACCTGAAGTGATCGCTGCAATAATTGAATGAATTCTTATTTATGAATTCACATAAAACATTTTTCAATGTTGCTATAAGAGGCATTGGTAAGAATAGAGAATAATTAATGTTTGTATGTATGTTTGAATACAAGTACAATGAGAAAAAATAAGCATAATTCACTGATATGTTCAGCAGTTTTAGCTAAATCACGTAAGCAGTGAGGCTTAAAACGAAATGACTGAACAAAGTCAGCGGTTTTCGCTGAACCGGGTAAACGAATATGTCAAATTAAGTTGGCTGTGATTGCGATTAGTGAAAATGACTGAAAAAGTTAGCAAACACTGCTGAAACGTCAAGCAAAAATTATTAAACTTTGCTTTGACTTTGGTTCCGTACTTATAGCTTGTTTTTTTTTCTCGCAGTGTAGTGGAATTAAACAAAAATTAGTTTGTTGTTAAAAACCTTAATACGCCATCACATGGTATGCTATTGAAAATGAAATTCATTTTTACTTGTTTCTACGAATTATTTTTTACAAGAATACTTACCTTTATCCCAAATATCACACACAAAAACTTATTGACGACACAAAATTTTACGGATTACTTTAATCAAAGCCTTATTTAAAAAAATACTTCGAAAAAGTGTCGCAATCTGTCATTTGGTGCGAAAAATAAATTAAATTTAATAAATGTTATTTTGACAGTTTTTACGGATTATAGCCCCATCTGTCGCTAATCGAAAAAAACATTTCGGATAGAAACCCAAACCTTTTAAGCGCAGAATCCAAATCTGCAATAAAAAATAGGGGTTCCTATTCAAGATTTCCCTGCCTCAAGGGGGGGAGCCGTTCACATTTCATACACACATGATAGAGCTCCAAAAACAATTTTAGACGTATTTTCTTATGTCAATCCAATTTGTATTTCGCGAGTTATTTGGGGTGAACGGGTGGTCTGAAACACCCTATATATACTATTTTTTCACAAACGGAATATTTTAAGAGTAATAAACCATTCGTTCTAAAACCAAACCTAGAAAAAATTCTGTCAGTTTAAAAAAAAATTAAATAATGGAACCTCCCTAGGGAGAGAAATGATTACTTCTCTCTCAAGGGAGAGAAATGTCATTTCTCTCACGATTTCGACAGCTGAGAAATCAACTTTCTCTCCCGTTTGTGAAAAAAAAATGTTATGTACGTTAAAATATGTCTTTTATGTTAATACCTTAATGCATGATGGTGAATGGTTTCAAATGTTCTTTTTTGTTAAATCAGCCGCTTAATCGGGAGAAAATGTTCTAACCCGATATGTCCCGATAAAACGGAATCGACTGTATTAGTTTCAATTTTTTTCAAAGTTTGTCGACTCCCAGAAAAAAGTTGAATCGTTTCATATAATAACAATTAGAAAACCCTCTTAAAGACTTTTTGCGGCAATTTCATACAGATCCGTATTAAAAGGTTTTCCAATAAGAGTGATATGATTTCTTAAAAAAAAAACACACTTATTGTTAAGGAAATTCAAATGTTTTTTTTATTTAATGTGAAGTACAATCGATACAATTAAGTTCTAAATAAAACGTCATTCAAATGGCCTCCACGACTTCTTCTGCAGGAACGAATTCGATGACCCAATTTTTCTTTTTTTCCACTAAATCAAGTCGTATGTCATGAATGGCACGTTCAGTATTGACTTATAAAGCTTGAAGATAGTCTGGTTTATTTCGAAAGACCAATGACTTCAAATAACCCCACAAGAAATTGTCTAATGGTGTTAAATCACAACTTCTTGGAGGCCATTCAATATCACAATTTCTTGAAATAATCGAATCTCCTTACTTTTCTCTCAATAATTCAATTGTTGCATTTGCTGTGTGGCACGTAGCCCCGTCTTGTTAGAACCAAATGTTGTCAAGATCAACTTCTTCTAATTTCGGCCATAAAAAGTTGGTTAGCATCGATCTACACCGCTCTCCATTGACAGTAACGGTGTTACCAGCTTCATTTCGGATGATTAACATCTTGAAACGGCCCTTGTTGGTAAACTTTTTGTTTTAAGTGACCCCATAAATAGAAATCCAGAGGGGTTAAGTGAGGGGATCTAGCAGGCCAAAAAAGATCGGAATATCTGTAAATCACTTTTCCATTGAAAAATATGTTCAAGATAGTTCCTAGTACTTAATGTACTGTGGCATGAGGCACCGTCTTGTTGGAACCAAATACATTGACGTTCTTGTAAGGGAAGTTCGTCTATAAAATCATTGATGTGATTTTGTAAAAATTGTAAATAACATTCGGCATTCATAGATTGGTGGAAAAATGCGGTCCAATTAATAGGTTTTTATAAATACCACACCACACGTTCGTTTTAAACGAATATTGGTCACGAGTCTTTATTGTAAAATTGGGATTTTTCTCAGACCACCATCGACAATGTTGTGACGAGACAATTCCATTTGCAGAAAATGTTGCCTCATCGGAAAAAATTATACGTCTCGTAAAAAAAGGATCATCTTCTAACGTTCCTTGGATGAGACAGCAAAAATCAAAGCGCCTATCATAACCCCTTTCTTTCAATGTGTGAACGAATTTTGTTTTGAATGGTCTGTATTTATTTACTTTTAAAATTCTTGCCACTGTATCTTTACTTACATTATTCTGTATCAAGGATTTCTTTTTGCGCAATGACATTTTTGGATATTCTACAGCAGACAGCATTACTTCTAACTGCGTGTTCTCATTGGCAACTAATTTTCGGCGTTTTACATTAAAATTATTTTTAATGCTTCCACTGGTCTTGAATTTGTTCACTATTTTCGCCACAGTTGAATGACTAATATTTCTATTGGGATGTCTATTGTTAAAAATACTTGGTGCTTCTCTATGTGTTTTATAGTTTTCTCCTACAATCAAAACAATTTCAATTTTTTCTTCGCAAGTTCATAACACTGCCATTTGTATGTATTTTATAAATTCTAACACGTTTTGACGGTCATTGTCGAAAATTTCTTGTCACTTGCCAGTGAATACTAGATTACAGGTAACTACAATTAAATTTACGTTCTTATTTTAGAGTTGTTCCGATAAAGAAAAAAAAACAGTTTTTTCAATGTAAACGGACGTTATTACAAATTGTAACGTGGTTTTTAGTTGTGATCAACTTCTCTTAATAACATTTATCGATATTGTCAAAAATAAATATACTTTACTCTAGAGCAAAATAAATATTTTTTGAGAAATCTAGTAAACCATTGAAAAAATTAGATATCTAAAGGTTGCATTTTAGATTTTAGACCATGCAGAACATTTTATGAAGAATAACATTTTTTCCTAAATTTAATTAACTTACAGAGACATATTGTATTATGATTACAGTATGCAAACACCCGTAAGAATTGCTAATTTAAAAGCTCGCTAACGAAAATGGTCTGTTATATTTACATCTGATTTAACATTACAATCGTTTGTGAATACCAAATTGTTACTTTTAAAAGACCGTTACGTGTAATCAACCGTTATAGTAATTTACGATGCAAGTAACGTTATGAAGGTTTTTACATTACGAGAGCAAAGTTTGAAAAGAAGTTTTAAATTCTCGAGTAATGTAAAAGCAAATAACGTTACGTGTGCCTTAACACTATTTATTTTATGCTATCTCTATTTTTTTAATTTAAAAAATGTTTAATGACAAACGTCAAAAAAGATAATGTTTGTATGCCAATATCTCCATAGCAACGAGTTGCGTTAAGATACATATAACAACACTAAGTTTAAGAATTGCTTAACAACACTAGTGTTGTTAAAGGTACCTTAACGTTACTCGTTGCTGAGGAGTTATTGGCATGATAACATTATAGGATAAAATACCATATAAAATTTAGTTATATCAATTAATTCATAATACTCTATTCTAACAATCAGATACCTAAAAAAATCTGTAATTCCCTTGATGACTAAAAAATACTAATGTTATTTAAACAGATATTATTATTTCTTGCTAGAAAATATACTAAAGCATAGTCCTATACTCGGCGCACCGAATAGGTGGTATGGTCACGTTGCGTTCACCCCGCGTCATCGTGATAGTTCGTCGAAACGTTATAAAATACATTGCTGAATCTTTGAGGGCGAAAAACTTTGAAGAGTCTTCTTTAAAGTGATGCATGCGAACTTAAGCGTAACCCCTTCCGACGCCCTCTAGCACCCCTGTGAAAAAAAGTTTTTTCAGAAAACATTGTCCAACTTTGACGATGTCTACGGAGTTGGAAACATTTTGTCGACTCGATCCACCATAAAGGCATTAAAATTTGATCGATTCCCTAGATAGCACTCAAAGAACGAAGTTCCTACGATCATGTGGCACCAAGTTATGGGTGTTTGAAAAAAAGTGCATTTTGAGGTTTTTCGCACATAACTCAGTGACTTTTCAACCAAATTTGATTATTCTTTCGGAAATAAATCCCATAGTGGCTCTACTTTAAGAGGGTGAACTTAGAATGGAATTATCCCTTTGCCACATTTTAGTTCTGTGCCGGAAATATAAATCTTCTACTTTAACCCACAAAATCTAACTATTTACCACTTCCTAATTAATTGTAATTGAAAAAGGCTGATTTAAGGACAGAACGTAATCACAACATTTAAATAAGACAGAAAAACAAGAACACATGGCATACAAAGGGCGTGATTAAAAATTTCGGCTGCGTGACATACGCTTCACATGCGTTTGCGCTGACCAATCAGCGAACATCACGCGAAAATCACTCAAACTCATAATACCACCGATTCGGTGCGCCGAGTATAGCTGCGAGCATTATATTTTCTAGCACGAAATAATACCTGTTTAAATAACCGGTGCTATAATTTACATGTAATTAAAGAATGTCATACATTTATTCACAAACTTCTGTTTCTCTGCTTTTCATACGTCAGTTGTTTTTGCTCTAATTTTGTTCATTATAAGTTCACCTATAAAACAATCTACGTCAGATCCCTTGCAATGAATTAATTTTGAGAGGAGTGTCCTCCTTCTGCAACACTCATCCAATTGTCCCTGAATGCGTTATGAATTATTATCATCCATTGTTGGTGCAACGAGACCAATTAAACTTGGCGGAGGTTACGACCCTGATGCCAAAGAAGGACGACGAATATTTAGGACGTGCTTTCGTTCAATTAAAGCCAGTGCTGTCAGGTTATCAAACAATTAATATTATTGATGCATTTTTAATTAGCAATTCAAATTGTTCATTGCAATAAAGAACTCTTTCTTTATAAATATCACACCATAATATTCTACCCTCCCACATCCAGACATCGCATCCAAATACAAATACACAATTAATAGCATTATTTCAATTCATCGGCATCGTACTGATTGCGATTTATTATATAAATATATTTAATTATATGCTGATTTATTTTGATTATTTTTTACTTATTTAAACCTGTACATCCCGGAAGGGATTAGATTCTTGTTGTTTACGGCATTATTCAGTCGTATGCAACCAAATTTGTACATGCCCAATCTGGACACTGTTTCAGAATAATTTCTCCGTCTGGTATTGATCGCGCTAGATGATTTATATAACAAGCCATCGATAAATAAAAGAGGACAATAGCTACTTGAGCAGTAATTCGAAGATAGGTGAAAAGTTTTACACGTACAAGTGAAGGATATTGATTTATGTAAAACAACTATCTTAGAATGTGCGAGAATAACTTGACGTGAACCGTAAACAAGTTTTTGTTTCCGGATCGCGGGGAGAAAGACACGGCGATAAGAAGTAAAATCTGGAGCAAATGTGCATTGGATCAAATCTTAGTTCGCTTTGATGTCGATATCTAGGAAAATGTGAATAGTTCTGTTTTTAGATAGTATTTGGAGAAATGGTTTACTAAAAATGTGAGTTTTCTCAAAAATAACTAAAACCGAATTAAAAAAAATGGTGATGTGGCCATCATGTTACTTTCTCCGATACATTGATGGTGTAATAGTTATTTATATTTATACTCTTTTGGTATATTTAATTTAAATTACATTCTAAATATACATCAAGCGTTTTACGACTTTTAAAATGTTAAAATTATGAAAGATGAAAATGACAAATTATACTTCAAATTCATCTTTATGGTCAATTTACTCGAAAACTAAAGAGGTTTCGAAAAAAAACTTATGCTATATAAATGGTTCATTTCGGCATTCTTTACAATTATTATTAACATAAATTTGATATAACTGTTATAGTTTAATAATAAATAAGCAAAATGACAGACATTTGCAATAATGATTTTATGAAAAATATTTTCAAACAAAAATGTTCAATTCTTTGCTGTCTTCAATAATTGTTTAAATGTTTATATTTGTAATTTTATGTTATGTTTAAAAAAAATTATTGGAAAATAACAAAAAACTGTTAAGGTTGGCACTTTCGGTGTTCAAATTTTAATTATAGTTGCTGCATTAGTTTTCGAACTAAGTATGAAAAATTCGAACCAAAATATCAAAATTTTTACCAAATAAATCGAAAATGAAGATAAAGAATATTTGGGCCAAAATAAAGAAAATTTTAGAAAAAAAAAAATTAAAAAAATTGGAACAAACAAATCGAAAATACAGGCCAAAATTCTGGTCTGAAAATAAAAAAAATGCAAAGCAAAAAGTAATTGAAAAATAAATAAATAAGTTTCCGACTAGAAATTCGAAAATAATTGCTAAAAAATAATAAAAATCGCACATAAAAACAATAATTCCGGTTAAATTATTTAAAATAAAGAGCAAAAAATCAAACATTTGGACTCAAAAACTCAATTCCCGGATATAAATACATAATACAGGTATAGCGCAAAAAAACCAAAATTTAGACCAAAAATCACAAATTCTAGCCTAAAAAAATGCGGACCAACAAAATCGCAAATTTAAGAAATTAAATGAAAATTTAGGCGAAAATAGAGAAAATGTTTACCAAATTAAAGAAAATTTAAGCCAGAGTCAAAAATTTAGACCAAAAAATCAAAATTGCAGGTAAAAATTTCAAACTTAAAATTGGAAACTCGGGCCTAAAGATAAAAAATCCGGTCTAATTAATAATAATAAATCATTTTAATAAATAAATCGAAGTATAGCAAAAAAAAAATCCTGGTCTAGAAATAAAAAATGGAGACCAAAATAAAGTAAAAGAAAAAAATGGTGATGTGGCCATCATGTTACTTTCTCCGACTTGATGGTATTATTTATATTTACGCTTCCATGGTTTATTTTCAATTTAAATCATATTTTAAGTGTGCCTCGAACGTTTCATAAACTCGGATAAAACTGACGTTTAAAACGTCAAAATTATGAAAGATGGAAAAATGTACTTCAAATTCAAAAACTCAGTTTACTCAAAAACTAAAGAGATTTCGAAAAAAACTTATTCTTCATAAATTGTTCATTTTGGCATTATCTACAATTATTATTAACATAAATTAGCTGTAACTATTAGCGTTTCATAATTGTATACCAAAACTGAAAAAAATAATAATAAATTTTTTTCTCGAATAACAATGATTTTATAAAAAATGTTTTCAAACAAAATAATCGCATTTCTTAATTCTCTTCAATATTTGTTTAAATGTTTTTGTGATATTTTTCATATTTAAGAAAATATTGGCAAAAAACAAAAAACAGTTAAGGTAAACACCCACTTCCGGTGTACGAAATTTTACCAAAAGCTTTTCAGTTCTTCGGATTATCAAATAAAACGTATGTTCAAAGTTTCATATCAATTGGTCTATTAGTTTTTGAGATACAGCGCGCACAGACACACATACAGACACACACCCACACACACAGACACAAAATTTTTTTTTCCAGAAATTGTTGAAATGGCATCTAGGGACCCCAAAACGGATATTTCCGTAAAAAAATTTTTTGAAAAAAAAATCACGATCACAATACTTTCTCGTACTTCGTAACGGAGAAAGTAAAAATATTTACCATTTTTTGCCCCAATAAATAACTTTCTAGCTCAGAATAAGTTGCCGATAAGATACTCGAAAATAATATCCAAATAATATGAAATCTAAAATTTTGGCCAAAATAAAGAATGTTTAGTTCAAAAAATCGAAGATTTTAAACAAAAAAAATGGTGATGTGGCCATCATGTTACTTTCTCCGACTTGATGGTATCATAGCCATTTATATTTACGTTTTCATGGTTTATTGAAATCATATTTTAAATGTATATCGAGCGTTGCGTAAACTTGGATGAAACTGACGTTTAAAACGTCAAAATTATGAAACTGAAAAATTATACTTCAAATTAAAAAAATCGGTTTACTCAAAAACTAACAAGATTTCGAAAAAAACTTATTCTTTAAGTTGTTAATTTTGGCATTCTCTACAATTATTATTCTCATAAATTTGCTGTAACTATTATCCTTTCATAATTATAAACCAAAAATTGAAAAAAAAATAATAATTGGAATAGCAATGATTTTATATAAAATATTTTCAAGCTAAAGATGTTCATTTATTTATTGTCTTCAATGTTTGTTTAACAATTTTTGTGATATTTTTCATATTTAAGAAAATATTGGCAAAAAACAAAAAACAGTTAAGGTAAACACCCACTTCCGGTGTGCGAAATTTTACCAAAAGCTTTTCAGTTCTTCAGATTATCAGATAAGACGTATGTTCAAAGTTTTATATCAATTGCTTTATTAGTTTTTGGGATACAGCGCACACAGGCAGACACACACACACACACACACACACACACAGACAGACACACACACACACACACAGACACAAAAATTTTTGTTCCAGAAATTGTTGAAATGGCATCTAGGGACCCTAAAACGGATATTTCCGTAAAAAAAAAATTTGAAAAAAAAATCACGATCACAATACTTTCTCGTACTTCGTAACGGAGAAAGTAAAAATGACAAAATCAATATTACTATAACTATAGCATACATTCCGATGCACATCATAACCGGTAAAATAGAGATGATAACGATTCCAATGATATTATAGTATATTTCGACAAGCTAGAATTTTGAAATTAAATTAGTACTTATTAATTATGAAAATAAGTTGTAAAACTCGAAACTGTTGACAAAAATATGGAACTAAACAAATGCTTTAATTAATAATCCAGATACGATGTTCCTACCCATCGGTCATCCCACATAAGAATCTATTCCCAATAAAAACAAATAAACCTAGATCCGATTTTCTTAAATACATAATGATAATCTCCAGTGACGGTTCGCGGGTTTTTTTCTGGTACGGCCGAGGAACAAGAGGTGGTAATACATATATGTAGGGTCAGTTGCAGAGACAGTCGGCCGTACCAGAAAAAAACCCGCGAACCGTCACTGATAATCTCCCTGTCAATTAACTGAATAATCAACAGTAATATAACGATTGCCTATGATTTTGCCGGCAATTATTAGCGGCAGGATCACGATTGCTTGCAGGAGTGCCGATTTTCCAGAAGCAACAAGCAAGAGTGATCCAGACGCTAATAATTGCCTAGGAAAAGTCAGTCACGAGTTAGATTCGGGAAGACAATTGGCCGAATAAAAAGTTCACACTTCATAATTTGAAAAGTTAAATTTAGTGACACCAAGTGTCAGACGTGTATTAATTTGCGGCGCAATAATTGTAATAAAAATGAGCTTACCAAGATTTTGAGAAATGCCTATGAATACTATTACTTATGAAAGCACTAACACTTCACCCGAAAATACAAACAGATCGAATTCAGGAGCAAACTGCTTAAAAGTCCGGCAATAACTGATGTTTTATACGTTATATAAAATGAACCAACGCGTTGCTAGGCAATACCAACATGAGAGATTATCTGATTAGATACCACCCAGGGTTAATTGCCATGCATAACATAGAGCGTGGTCTGTTACGCATCGTAATTAGAATTTTATTGGATCATCTCATCAACGTTATTCGATTTTATTGGTTAATAAGTAAATGAGGGCAATTGTCACCGAAAGAAATTTAAATAACTCAGTTCACTATATCTCGCAAAGGAGTATACCAAATACCAACTTGCACGGTTGCCGGCGTGTGCACTTTCACTGCTACTGAGTGATATTGTGCGTATTGTTTCTAGAATCTCGACTGTAACTATTAATACATAGCACAAATGTGCCACTGATAAAGTTGTTGTATTGTGTGTATTGTTTCTAAAAACTGTAACTATTAGTACATACCACAAATGTAACATGCACTTCAAGAAATTGAAATTCTGCAAGTTCAGATGATCGGTTTTGCAGTGCAGTCATCCGTAGTACTAGAAGATGCTATGTGCAAGATAACGTGAAATCATGTGCTTGCGGATATGTACGCCTCAATTGTTATTTTATTTCTTACATGCATCTTCGTCATGGAGAATGTATACTTTGGAATGATGCCGCACCAACGGGTAGATTTATATCGGGAATATATACCGCACGAAATGAGATAATTGAATCGGTCATTTGTTAAATAGTGCGTGTAATTTTTTTATATATTTGTAGATTTCAGTAGAAAATGGATTGAGAAACAACGTAAATCAACGATTGTGAAGTTTATTTGCAAAATCTGTTAGATACCTTATCATTATAAACATCCAAAGTACTCCTAACCTTCTTTTTACGGCAATGAAAATAATTGAAAAATCTGATGCACTGATGATTAATTTCGATTTTTTACTAAGGCTTGCCAACTCCCATAAATATGTTATACCTCATTTAATAACCAGGCGGACTAAACGCGAAAGTCACGTTTACACTATAAAAAGTAACCAGAAAAGTAACCAGACATGTTTTGGCGGTAAAAATAAAATTATTTCAATTTCTTTTATCCATAACATTCATTCAACATTTATACCAACACATACATTAATTCTAGGCATACTTTCTTGATCATATACTCAATGATGTAGTATATAATATTAAAATAATAATTAAAATAAGTATGAGATCCTCTTAAGAATTTAGGGGCATACTGAAAAACTCAAGTTGTACATATATTTATTTACATATAAAGTGGATTGAAGTGGTAGGTGTATTTTAAAAATACATATAATTCCGTAAAAGGTTTGAAATATAAATACTAGATTGTCGTGAAATAAAAATTTATTAAATTAAATAAATTTAAAAACCTACTAACTTACTTAAAATCAATCTCATTAATTAATTTAATATAATGTTTAACGGGGCGTCATTGGCGGTCATCTCTATCCTTTAATTTAATCAAAATTTAATCCAATGTATCGATTTTATTTTTAAAGAAAAATCTTTGTACAATTTTCAACACGCAGAATTTGTAGATATCTTCGGTCGCTGGACGTCCTTCAAGACGTTTAGGACTTGTTACTGCCCCAATCTCCGTACACTCCCTAATTGTGTGAAACTCCGTACTTCTAGCCAATCCTAAATATAATGTATGTTTATGCCTGTTGTATGAAAGCTTTATATAAGATAATTTTGGATTGCTAGAGCGGTAATGCTCTAAAATCCAACCATTTCCGTTTCTTGGGGGCCGAAAATGACACCAAACTTGTGCTGGGTATCCGTAGTTAAAAATAAAATAACTATTTCCAAGAAAATCGCGGGATGAGAGGAATCGATTCTTACACTATCAACAGTAGAAATAACTAGCTAAAAACACAAAAGCTGAGGCGAAACGCGTGAAAACGGTGAGACACAATGATCGGTTAGAGATCAGCTGATCATAACAACGGCCATTACTGTTTTAAGCAATTTGGGCCTGTGTAAAAATGGCGCCCGTTTGGCCAATCACAACAACGTATTTTGGCGGCTATAATTTGATTTAGTCCGCCTGGTTATTAAATGAGGTATAGTTATAATTACGGATTCTAAATGCTCCATATAGACAATTAGGGACACGAACATACTTATAATCCCTTTAATAACAAAAAATATAATTACACGCCACTTTGGGATTTGGATTTAATTTTTTTCCGCTCCTATTAAAAACTTAGTTGCGGCAATAATGATAATGATCTATATTAACAAATACAAAATTTAAAAAAGAAACACTATCGTTGTCATAATAGTTTCGTCTGGAACCAGCAATTTTTTTACGTTCAAAACCCAGTATGCGAGGGGCGTATACGCCCGCAATGTTTAGCAGCATGCGTACGCCCCCGCCATGGTCGATAGAGTGTTGGTACATTCCACCACGTATCGATATATTAATTTTGACTTTTTTTTAAGTTCACCATGTTTTATAAAAAATGTTAGCCAAATCCATTTAGAATATTCCTAAATAGATAAATAAAAGAAACTTTATGACGATTTTCAAGCCGTGCTTGGAATTTAAACCTTCCGATCGATAAACATCTATTTCTTCAAAGTTCGCCAACTCTCATTAAAAATAGCGGGATCGATTCAGAATACACTATATTAACAAATTAACTAATTAAAATAACCTTCACTTCACTGGATAAAACAAATCATGTATCCTCCGCGCTCGGAATTAGGACGCACCGATATATTAAATTCGATTTATTTTAAAGTTCGCTAACTGCGATAAAAAGTAAGCTGTTAAAAATTGAAGGTTTCGTGCAAAAAGTCCCCACGTGATTCAACGCCATCTGGTGTAGGGACGCATGCACTCTCATTTGCTTGTCAACATTAGTCTATGAAGTCCCGAAGTACCTAAATTCTTTGCTTTTTCTGTGAATTTCGAAAAGTGCCCAAGTTACATTATTTATCGCGTAGTGCAGCATTAGAAATTCTTCTGTGTTGTTTTAAATCGGCAAAAACTGAGCGACATTGATAAAAGCAGCGGCGGGTCGTTATATAGAGGCCACTACCTGCAGTTTGAAGCTAAGCAGATTTTTAACCGTTAAGAACGGAACTTGTTATATGTTTTGACACTGAACTTATGTTTTGACTTCGAGAAAAAACTGCCTTTACTATACCTCATTTAATAACCAGGCGGACTAAATCAAATTATTGCCGCCAAAATACGTTGTTGTGATTGGCCAATCGGGCGCCGTTTTTACACAGGCCCAAATTGCTTAAAACAGTAATGGCCGTTGTTTTGATCAGCTGATCACTAACCGATCCTTGTGTCTCACCGTTTTGACGCGTTTCGCCTCAGTTTTTGTGTTTTTAGTCCAGTTATTTCTACTGTTGATAGTGTAAGAATCAATTCCTCTCATCCCGCGATTTTCGAGGAAATAGTTATTTTATTTTTAACTACGGATAAATACCCAGCATAAGTTTGGTGTCATTTTCGGCTCCCAAGAAACGGAAATGGTTGGATTTTAGAGCATTAACGCTCCAACAATCCAAAATTATCTTATAAAATAAAGCTTTAATACAAGAGACTTTAAAACCTACTGTCGTCGTATACAAAATTGTGATTCATTAGGTAAGCGTGGCGTTATTGCAATATGGAATCAAATCATAAACATACATTATATTTAGGATTGTGGAGTTTCACACAATTAGGGGGTGAAAGGAGATTAGGGCAGTAACAAGTCCTAAACGTCTTGAAGGACGTCCAGCGACCGAAGATATCTACAGATTCTGCGTGTGGAAAATTGTACATAGATTTTTCTTTAAAAATGAAATCGATACATTGGATTAAATTTTGATTGAATTAAAGGATAGAGATGACCGCCAATGACGCCCCGTTAAACATTATATAAATTAATTAATGTGATTTATTTTAAGTAAGTTATTATACGTTTTTAAATAGCAAATTTATTTAATTTAATAAAATTTTATTTCACGACAATCTAGTATTTAAATTTCAAACCTTTTACGAAATTATACCGGGTGTGGCACTTAGACGCCTCGGACCATAGCTCCTTTACGATAAAAGCTATCGAAAAAAATCTGAGAACAAAGTGGTGCATAGTTACCGTCGCTATGTTTTAAAAATATTTCTAATCATCAGTGGCGTGCCGTACTCCAGTGGCGTACCAAACTTATGTTTTTTTTAATGGAATGCCCTATTTTTTATTGCAGATTTGGAAAGTGCTCGACGAGTACTTATTTTTTTATCTAACATGTTATACCCTTCACTTTAGCGGTTTCGCTGTTATAACCCCTTCTTTCAAAATTGCGCCCCATTTTTGAGATTGTTTTGTAGAGAAACTAATTGACGCCGGCGCCTAAATTTTGAATTGAGGTACAGGTTAAGACCTCGTATACCTTCACATAATTTTTTTTCGGGTAATTTATGGCAAAAAAATAATTTTTGATTGATCTTCGCATGTTGTCATTTTTTCCGAAAATTTCAAATGGCACCCCCCTAAAAAAATTACGGCGTTATACAGCCAAAACTCTAAATTTTTCATTGGTGTAAAAAAAATTACACATTGCATAACAAAATTTCGGAGAAAAAAGGAATTTCATCGCAAATGTCGGGAAACGTTTTCCGTTCCCAAGTGTGCCATGAGAAAACAAAAGATTGGTAATTGTCAAAGTAAATTATTAGACGCCAGTAGCAGCCATAAGTCATTTTTGATAAACGTTCTAAAAATGTTCCGAACTCAAGAGGAAATGGTTGACATGATATTTATTCTTGGAGAATGTAACAAGAATTGTTTCTTGGCATCACGAGTGTACGCTGCGAGATATCCGCACAGGGCACATCCAAATGAACGTGCGTTTCAAAAAGTGTTGGAGAGATTTACTACTACGGGAAGTGTGAAACGGCCAAGGAGAGTTAGAAAGAAGGCAGTTATTACCGAAAATAATGAACTGCGGTATATCACCAGAAGTTGCGGTTATGCCTCCAGCAGGAAGGTCGTCATTTCGAACATTTAGTTTAAGTTGTTAAATTTTCTTTATCTGCATTTTTCATATCATGTTGAATAAATAGGTACATACTATTATGTTGACCGTATTTGTGTATTTGTTTTGGTACTTTGACAATTACCAATCTTTTGTTTTCTCATGGCACACTTGGGAACGGAAAACGTTTCCCGACATTTGCGATGAAATTCCTTTTTTCTCCGAAATTTTGTTATGCAATGTGTAATTTTTTTTACACCAATGAAAAATTTAGAGTTTTGGCTGTACAACGCCGTAATTTTTTTAGGGGGGTGCCATTTGAAATTTTCGGAAAAAATGACAACGTACGAAGATCAATCAAAAATTATTTTTTTTCCATAAATTACCCGAAAAAAAATTATGTGAAGGTATACGAGGTCTTAACCTGTACCTCAATTCAAAATTTAGGCGCCGGCGTCAATTAGTTTCTCTACAAAAAAATCTCAAAAATGGGGCGCAATTTTGAAAGAAGGGGTTATAACAGCGAAACCGCTAAAGTGAAGGGTATAACAAGTTAGATAAAAAAATAAGTACTCGTCGAGCACTTTCCAAATCTGCAATAAAAAATAGGGCATTCCATTTAAAAAAACATAAGTTTGGTACGCCACTGGAGTACGGCACGCCACTGATGATTAGAAATATTTTTAAAACATAGCGACGGTAACTATGCACCACTTTGTTCTTAGATTTTTTTCGATAGCTTTTATCGTAAAGGAGCTATGGTCCGAGGCGTCTTAAGTGCCACACCCGGTATGTATTTTTAAAATACACCTACTACTTCAATCTACTTTCTATGTAAATAAATATATGTACAACTTGAGTTTTTCAGTATGCCCCAAAATTCTTAAGAGGGTCTCTACTTATTTTAATTATTATTGTAATATTATATACTACATCATTGAGTACATGATCAAGAAAGTATGCCTGGAATTAATTTGTGTGTTGGTATAAATGTTGAATGAATGTTATGGATAAAATAAATTGAAATCATTTTATTTTTACCGCCAAAACATGTCTGGTTACTTTTCTGGTTACTTTTATAGTGTAAACATGACTTTCGCGTTTAGTCCGCCTCGTTATTAAATGAGGTATAGTAACTAACATTGGTGATGAGTATTAGAAAAGGCTGCTATAGCTGCATAATTTTGGGATAAATGTTCTTTTTACTGAAAATTTTGCTACAAAGGGGCCCAATGAAGCTAAAACCGCTCTCGAACATAAGAAAAATGAACAGCAGAAACTCGCAATTTTTTGTGACAACTTTTTTTCTCGAAATTAGAACAGATATGTGGATTTGGAATTTTCCGAAATGTCGTATACTATCCCATACCTGGACACTGTGGATCGATGTTTTGCATTAATAGAGAGGGGGGTCTCACAAGCGAGAAAGTGGATAATTCCGACTATTATATCCAGCTTATAAAGGATACTCGGATCAAGGATCCTTTTAAATAGTGTTTTTCGAACATAGCCTACCCGACTAACAGTAGCAATATTTCAGAAGAATTTACGGCCCTCAAAGTATAATTACAAGAAGCTTTACTCGGATATTGGATAAAACTATCAATTCCTGGAATTTCCACGTGTCGATCCATCGTGTTTTCTGCTAATGAAAAATCAAAAATTAAAGTCGCAATGCATGGAGATTGCACCAGTTTTCCCTTACATAAAACAGAACGCAAAATACTTCTTGCGCAAACTCTACCAGGCAGCAGATGCTGAAGAATACGAATAAAAATTTTCATCATTTTTGAAAATATGAGATTATTTATAAATTTTTAAACTTCTGATTTAAGAAAAACATGTTTTATCGTGTTGTTTTATTATGCAAATATGATATCTTTTCATTTATTTTAATTAATTCACCAACAAACATATAACCAATTTTAGCAAAAAGTCCCTAAGTTAACATTTTCTAAATTATTATTTATTATTATAACTTTTTTTACTTCCAGCATGATAAAACTAAGGTAGACTATTTAATCTAGCATCCCTGAAAAGGATGCAATGAAAAACGAAACAATATAATTTCCATATCAAAATTTAATCTAAATACTTCAATATCTCAAAAATTTAAAAAGTCGCGTAGGAACCTTGCATGAAACCCTTCAATTAGAAAATAAAATCGGAGACAAAAAAGACATTATTTGTTTTCTTTCGGTTTCCACTTAAACTATTCTGATACTTTTTTCAATGCCATCCATGTACTGTTGAATCTCTTATTTATATTGCCTTTCGTTTTGTTACTTGACGCCTCTCCCCCAGACTTCCCTTTCTAACTTGTTCTGACCCTTACGTGCTTCGAGTTTTCTTTGCCTTTTTCTTTTTACCACTACGTAGTCAATCAAAGTATTTTCTATTGTTCCAACATATATTAATTCTTCTCAGTTTTTTTCATTGCTTTACTTAGTACATACTACTTTTCTGTTTACCTCGATACAATCGTTATGCTTGTTATTTTGTAATCCTGTTGATTATTATTTGTTATTTATCATTCAACCTTCCCACCATTCTTTACCTTCCAGGCGGGGCGCCCTAAATCGTGAACTAAAGAAGAAATTATTAAGGTACTCGGCTAGACATCTCGAAAAATAATTTGCCGAAAATTGACAAACGTTTATTCGCGCACCGGGTCTCACAGACTTGGAGCCAGCCTGGAAGGTTAAATTTCTCCATGATAATGACTGCATTCTGCTGCAATCCTTTTAAATAAATCTTTCGCGATTCCGAATTAGCCCAAATTTTCTTCAATTAACGTTTCTTTCAATTATCTTTTTTTTTTAATCACTACTAGTAATTGCCAGCCAGATATTTTCTTTACTACTTAAATTCGTTCTTCCCGATCCATGTTTCTACTAATCTGGCTGACTCATCCTCTTTAGTAACTTTTATCATTTCTTTCCAATTTTGTTTTTCCATATCCACCTGCTTGTCTTTTATTTTAGTTTTTATAATGCTTGGATTTCTTCCTTGTTTTGGATAGCTCTTTTTCTTCGCTTCCAGATTTGTTCAAAACCTTACTTTCTTTGTGCCATCCACCTCCTGATTTCACTTTCAAGGGCCGCGCCATGGTATATTGTCGCCGGGATGTGAGACAAAAATTGCCGCCCCCTTTCAACGAGAAGAGTAAATAAAAGGTATAATAATTAACATACTTAAATAAATTATGGGTTTATAGGTTATGTTACACTTAATATAAATGGTGGTGGATGGGCCCTATCCACTGCTCCCAACCTTACCGAAATTTCGGTGATTTTGCCGATTTTGGGACCGATCTTCCGAAATAAATATAAATCAACTAACATTCTTAAAAGAATGTAGATTTGTATTAATAATATCGTAAATGCAATAAAATTATTTTTTGGTGATAAAAATTTAAACTTTAAAAAAATGTCCAATAGTCATACTACACTCGGCGTCAAAAAAAAGCGCCACTCGAAAAATCGCAAAAAAACTCGATTTTTCAAACCGTCGTAACTTGATTCAATTTGGTCGAAAATCGATGAATATTTCAGTTTGGGAAGATTCAAGTTTTATCTTTAGGAATGTGTAGTTGATTTTGACCCCAAGTCCAACCCACCCCCGTAACAACGCGATGGAAAAAAATGTTTTTTATGTAAAAAATTGTCCAACTTTGACAAGCTGTACCGTGCGCAAAAAAATCGGCGGGAAATTTCACCACAATGGCAGAAAAATTAAATCAATTTCTTTCAAATGCCTTAAAAATTCGAGTGGTTTCGATGATTTGGAGCAAAGTTATGAAATGCTTTGGATCTTTCGTTTACTTTTGCATTGTTGGGTTTACTTATAATTAAAATGTCTAAACATATTGATTGTTTTTATTATTTATGCAGTTTATTTCATTATGATTATAATCTAAACAACTTTTGCTCCTCTCCTCTACCCCACAATAAGTCCATCCAATTTTAATTATTTTTTTATCTAATTTATAAATTTATAATTTTATTTGATCCTTCAATTAGAGCTATTCTAAAATTCTGGACATAATTTCTGATACATCTTATTTTGCAAAGAAAGTACTTGTTCTGCGGAACCACAATGAATTACTTGAATGTACAAAGATTAGGTACATGTATTAATTATTGCAAATATATTTTTTGAGTACCAAGTATTGTATATTTCATAAGGTATTTAATGTTAACATATGTTTACAGTTGACAGAACATGGTTATGGTCATGAATAGTGTTTTGTTTTCATAGAACACACCGGAATTACTTGAATGTACAAAGATTAGATACATGTATTAATTATTGCAAATATATTTTTTTAGTACTAATTATTGTCATAAGGTATTATTTAATGTTAACATATGTTCACAGATCACAGAACATGGTTATGGTCATAAATAGTGTTTTGTTTTCATAGGACACACCGGAATGGGTTTCTGGCACCGTTTTTAAAGTAAGAAAAGAGCCGGGAAGAGTTGTCGGACGAGAATTGGACAAAACATTGTAATCCATGAACATTTCAATAAATTAATGTTAGGAATTGAATATACATATTTTTTCATAAAAGATTAACAAGTTGCGAGTTCCGGCAGCTTCTTTATTACAAAAAACTCTTGTCATAAATAAAGAGATCAATTCAAACAAAACGAAATTCTACAATGAATTCAAAAAAACGAAATATAGCCTGAATATATAAATATTCAACCTGTTCGTAACTCTGCAAGCAAAATTAAGTCTTACTAAGACTATAAACAAATAACTTATTGAAACAACTACTTCCCTGGCTGATGCCACGCCGGATATTGAATGATACAAAAGAAATTTGCATGTTATTACTAGTACTACTAGTGAAATAACATTGGTTTAAGATCCCTTATTTCTACCCACAGGACTAACTTGAAAAATGAAACTAAATTGAATTTGAAAACTTTAAATTATAAAACTGAACCCAAAAGTATGTAAAAATTAAGTAAATAGCCATCTGCAGACGCGTTTCGAGATTTATCTCTCATCAGTGCAGCTTCGCATTTAAATTGAATGTTAAAGAATAAAATACACTTACGTGAAGGTGACCGTGACCGTCAAGGAGTCGTAAACAAATGAGGAGATTATAGAAGGGTTGGACAATATCCGGCGTGGCATCAGCCAGGGAAGTAGTTGTTTCAATAAGTTATTTGTTTATAGTCTTAGTAAGACTTAATTTTGCTTGCAGAGTTACGAACAGGTTGAATATTTATATATTCAGGCTATATTTCGTTTTTTTGAATTTATTTAATACTCTCTGCAATAAGTAAGGTTTTTTCTATTTTATTTAAATTCTACAATGTTTACCGAAATTTTCAGTAGTCGGATACCGATTTTTACTCTCACTAAGTTGACAGCAGTGGCCCTATCCTATAATCCAACCAGGTAAACATAACCCAAAGTTTCTACAAATTAATTAATGAATGAAAAAAAGAAACTAAAAATCAGCGTTTCCATGATTAATTCATGATTTTCCACCCGTGGAACCCTCGTGTAGTTTCTACTATTGGAAGGGTAGGCTACCGTGCAGTCTCCGTTTTCTCTTAAACATAACCTACAAATAGTCTGGCCCTAACCTACAATCCAACCAGTTAAACACAATTTAGAGTTTCTATAATAAAACAAATTAACCAAAAGTCAACATTGCAATATGTTCAATTCATGATCTTCCACATGCGAAACCCTCGTGTAGATTCTGCCGTTTTACGTTAGCTGTGTGACGGGTAAGCCCGTCATGAACAAATTGGCAATATTTTGTAAAATGTCGAGTAAGTACTTGTCATATTGCCATTTCTTCATGACGAGTGTACTCGCCAAAAACAGCAAAAAAGAAGACATAACAACATTTTGTGTTTATCTCGAGTAGGTACTCGTCAGTGGCGGCTCGTGGAACATGTTGATGGTAGAGCCACTTATATAATATACTTCCCTTCCCCCTCCTTCTTTGAAGAAAGAGAGAACGATTTATCTTCCTGGACCAAAGTAACTGGCGAAAAAGTGTTAATTATAAATTCTGGCTAAGCTTTTGAAACTACAGGTACTGCCATGGCTCCTTGGCTCTATATAACGAGCCGCCCATGCTTCGACAGGAAAATATATTACTTTCGACAGCTGAAAAATACAATTTTTGACAATTCAAAAATGTCGAAAAAAACTATTTTTATTAGCTGAAAAGTACTGTTTTTGGCAACTGAAAGATAGCATATTCGGTAGCTGAAGAATAATATTTTCTACAACTGTAAAATGCAACTCGAGACTGCTGAAAAAAACTATTTTCAATAGCTGGGGATTACCATTCTTGAAAGCCGAAAAATACAATTCCCGACAGCTGAAACATACCGTTATTGGCAGCTAAAAAAATACAATTTTTGACAACATAAAAAAAATCAATTTTTGACAACAAAATATATATAAGTTTTTACAGCTGAAAAATACCATTTTTGACAGTTAAAAAATGTAAAAAAATGCTGCTTTTGATAGCTGAAAAATACCATTTATATAGGTGGAAAATGCCATTTTTGGCAGCTGAAAAATATCATTTCTGACAGCTGGAAAATACCATTCTTGATAACAGAAACACACTATTATTGACAACTGTATCATACCATTATTGTTAGCTAAAAGATACAATTTTTGAAAGCTGAAAAATGCCATTTTTGGCAATTAAAAAAATGTCGAAAAATGCTGCTTTTGATAACTGAAAAATACCATTTTTATAGGTGGGAAATACCATTGTTGACAGCTGAAAAATATCATTTTTGAGAGCTGAAAAATACAGGGTGTATTTGAAATAACGAACAGACTCGTAACCGCAAAGAGATTATATTATTATATTATATTATATTATATTCGCAATTATTTTGTTCATAATTGTAACAAAAAGCCCGCAATTAATTATTAAAGTTAATGAGTGAAAATACGCAACATGTTTGGGGCCAGTGGTAATGTGACCCAATTTTTAAACAGCATTGGCTTTAGATATCGAATTACAACAAGCGCGTAGGAAATATCTGAGTGCTCCTTAAGCGTCAATGAACTTGAGGACTGTTTATCTTTTACAAAAAAAAAACGTTGCGATAACACTTCAAATTTCGGAGGCAAGAAATCGTATCTCGCGTTTTAAATAAACAAACACACATTCCATGTAGACCTAATTTTAATGAGAAAAGCATCGGTTCTCAAAATGTTTAAAAAAACTCGAAAAATTAGAAAAATCCAAAAAATTTTTTTTGAATAAATTTGGACGGAAATGGGTTCACAAATATTTTGTGTATGTGCCCTTAAATGCCTGTTCGTTATTTCAAATACACCATGTATAATATTTGACAGCTGAAAAATATCGTTTTTGACAGCTGAAAAATATCATTTTAACAGCTGAAGAATATCATTTTTGACAGCTAAAAAATATCATTTATGACAACTGAAAAATATCATTTTTGACAGCTGAAAAATATCATTTTTGACAGCTGAAAAATATAATTTTTGACAGCTAAAAAATATCGTTTTTGATAGCTGAAAAATATCATTTTTGACAACTGAAAAATATAATTTTTGACAGCTGAAAAATATCATTTTTGACAGTTGAAAAATATTATTTTTGACAGTTGAATAATATCATTTTTGACAGTTGAATAATATACTTCTTAACAGCTGAAAAATGCCATTTTTAACAGCTGAAACATACCATTCTAACAACTGCAACAAACCATTATTGACAAGTGTGACATACCATTATTGTCAGCTGAAAAATACAATTTTTGACAACACAAAAAATACAAGTTTTGATGGCTGAAAAATGCTATTTTTGACAATTAAGAAAAATGTCGAAAAACGCTGCTTTTGATAACTAAAAAATAACATTTTTATAGGTGGGAAATCGCATTTTTGACAGCTGAAAAAATATCATTTTTTACAGTAGAATAATCTTCTTAACAGCTGAAAACGGCCATTGTTGGCAACTGCAACAAACCATTATTGACAACTGTAACATATCATTATTGCCTGCTAAAAAATACAATTTTTGACAGCTAAAAAATGCCATTTTTGACAAATAATTTTTTTTTTCGAAAATGGTGTTTTTGGTAGCTGAAAAATAACATTTTAATAGGTGAGAAATACCTTTTTTGACATTAACAAAACATTTTTGACAACTTAAAAATATCATTTTTGACATTTGAATAATACACTTCTTCTTTTTAAGAGCTGAAAAATGCCACTCTTGACAACTGAAACAAACCATTATTGTCAGCTAAAAAATATAATTTTTGACAACAAAAAGTACTATTTTTGACAGCTGAAAATACCATTTTTGACAAATAAAAAATGTCGAAAAATACTTTTTTTAATAGCTGAAAAATAACATTTTAATAGGTGAGAAATACCATTTTTTTAAAATAAAAAATTTAAAAAAATACTTTTTTTGGTAGCTGAAAAATACCATTTTAATAGGTGAGAAATACCTTTTTTGACAGCTGAAAAATAACATTTTTGACAACTGAAAAATATAATTTTCGACAGTTGAATAATACATTTCTTAACAGCTGAAAACTACCATTTTTAATAGCTGAAACATAACATTCTTGACAACTGCAATACATTTCTTAACAGCTGAAAACTACCATTTTTAATAGCTGAAACATAACATTCTTGACAACTGCAACAAACCATTATTGACAATTGCAATACACCATTATTGTCAGCTAAAAAATACAATTTTTGACAACAAAAGAAAGAACTATTTATCTTCCTAGACCAAAGTAATTGGCGAAAAAGTGTTTTAAGAATTAATTAAAAATTCTTACTGAGCTTGAAACTACAGGTAGTGCCATGGCTCATTGGCTCTATATAACGAGCCGCCCCTAGTACTCGTTATAAAACAATGTTGCCATTTTTCATGACGACTATACTCGTCAAACACAGCTAACTGGTTAAGTGTATGATACGGTGCACCCTTCGTCTTCTCTTAAACATAACCTACAAACAATTTGGCTTAATTTGATTAAGAGATTTCAGAAATTCAAAATATCGATTGGTCAAGTGAGATTTATAGTTATCTCAGCGGCCTCAACGTGAAATAACTTGTCGGCAAATTACCGCATAATGTGTAAGTCAAGGCCACAACTAATCGAAATGCGTGATGAGCAAAAGCGCGAACCGTTAATCCCGCTAGAATAACAATCGCAGAAAGTAAATTACACTCCGACTCTAATACGAAACGGTTAATTCTTTTCACTTTTTATTGTAGACACGTTTGCGTCGAAAGTAAGAGTGCGTGCGCGCTTGCACTTAAGTTCTTTTACATTTCTTCTTTTTTTTTCGTTCTCCATCATTCGTGCAGTTGGTGGCCGGTCTGGTGCGTTGGGCTAGGTAGAAGACGGCACAAAAAAAGGATCGGAGGCGAAAGAATTCTATCAATCACGGGCGAACGGATCACGAATAACCTGTTTCTGACCTGCGAGAGAGAAGATGCACGTCTGGGCGTCTCGCGGTGAAAAAATTCAAGATTAGTAGACACAAGGTCAAGGTTTGGCCGTGTGTCTCGGTCTACTTCAAGGTTTCGTGTCGTGGTGCATCATCTGCTTGGCCGATGCCGCTGCGAGAGGTTAATTTTAGGAAATTCCTGCTGTCTCGGATTCTGACCGCTTATAGATGGGGCGTGAATTCAAATTCTTCTTGATTCTTCAATTAAAACTGCGTTAACTGTATACATTTCTTGTTAGTCATAAATATATTATATATAATTTTTATTTCAAATTAGTAAGAAATAGCGACCGGTACTATACGGTACTTAGTTTAATAATTTTGTATCGTATTTCTGCTTGCGTTTATGTGTACAAATACATCGTTTAGTGCAACGGAGATAAAATTAACAATTTACTCGTTTAATTAGACACGTAATTATGTGCACTTTTTATCAACGCTACTGCATTGCATGCTTAATAGGATTCCCAGCAATTACACTTAATGACATTTAAATTTAACGGATATCATCGTATATGTGTTGTTAACACATACATTGTTAAAACCATTAATTTTCATTACAAAAACAAATCGCCAGCCGCATAGTAATAACACTTATCTATCTACAAAATAAAATAATATCACAGATCCATTAATAAAACTGTAAAAATAAATTCCAACAAAATTAAAATTGTGTGGACTTTTGAAATACTCATTAGTCAGCAGTTTGTCCTTGTCGATATGTTTTCTGTTTTCACACTTTTATATTTATCTTTAAAATTAACCATAATTATTCCTTTATACAGTTAGGTCATTGCAAATGTGAATTATACTTGAGATAAACAATTATTTCTATAATCTTATAGATATAAGATGCTCCAATATAAAAATGCAGTTAATAAAACTTAACACGAGCGAATGCTTAGCATGAATAAAAAGAATTTCTAGTAAAATTCCACGTGACCAACGTTAATATTCCATTCTGAAACAAAGTGGGGGAACTTAATTTTCCCATCGAGTCTGGAATAACGAGGGTTCAATAAAATTAGGTAGGAAACAGTTTTATGATCCCTGCGAAACGATTCGCTTAGCGGGCGACCTGCAGTCACCTCTCTCGTAAACAGGACGGTAAAAGTTTCCTCTTTAGGTGGAAGGAAAAGCGCCGTTTGCGTCCACCAGATGGGGCCACTTTTCCGCAATCGCCTCCAATTCCAATTCGAATCTAATGCTACTGAGTCGATCGTTACTGCACCGAAAATGTCAGGTCGATCGAGGCTTTTTGTTACCAAGAGGTTGCATTCCGTCAACTATCATTGATCCAAACACACGTGGTAAAGTAGATAGATTTTTTTATCATTAGTTCAACTTTTAATGGTCATTCAGAATATATAATTAGCAGTGACGGTTCGCGGGCTTTTTTCTGGTACGACCGAGGAACAAGAGGTGGTAATAGAGATAGGGAGGGTCAGTTGCAGAGACGGCTGGCTGCGTGACCCTACCTATCTGTATTACCACCTCTTGTTCCTCGGCCGTACCAGAAAGAAACTCGCGAACCGTCACTGATAATTAGAAATGTTTTGATAGAAAGATACCGAAATTGGCACTAAAATAAGATAAATCGTCATTAGGATAGAAAATTGATAAAATAATAATCCATTTTTAAATCTTACCACCCTAATTAATTTCTCATAAAATAGGAACACTGCGTAAATGATAGGATGGAAGAAGAGTTCTTGCTTTTTTTTAAAGAAAAATTTAATAATTATATCTAATTATATCAAAATTGCAGAATATCTCAAAATGAACAACTAAAGAATAAGTTTTTTAGAATATCAATAAACACGCAATATATCAGAAAAATCACTTTTAACAATTAAACTGGAGAAGATTACATTGTGGCCACATCAACATGTTACCTTGTTTAATCAATTCAATTTTTAAAATACAATTTGGTGTTCCACCCCTAACCCCTAACTTTTTTTATTTTGAGAGTAAAGTATAACAAACCATATATATATTTGTTTGCAAATGGCATAAAATTCTTATTTAATAATGTCACCGTATTCATGATGTGATGATAACTGTCAAAGTAGCGATAGTCAACTTTTTTTAATCACACCATGTCTATTTTTTGTTCAATTCGGATAGAGGGCACTTCCTGCATCCGAAAATTCATCACAACCATAAGATAATAAACAAAAAGAATAAAATAAGAAAATATCCAAATCAGTTTATTTTATAAAAAATCATATGTGGCTACAAAATTATGAAAAATTAAACAAACTGCTTCATTAAGGCCCACGGGCACCATTATAATAGTATTCTTAAAATTTAAGCAACATTTAAGTGGGTAGTCTGCTTGCACCATACTTTAAGCACAGCTTAAGCAAGGCTTTAAATACGTCATCGTAATGGACCCCTTAAAATTTAAGTGCATACATAACCTTCAATTCGTTCCGTCAGTGGTCCCTTGTGACAGATATTTATTTCCTTCAAAAATATTTAATTAAGCATTGAATTCTTAATAATTATGACGAGTTTCACTATTTCCCTGTTCGTACAGCAACGCTGTTCGCGTAAATAAACTCGCACGCACTTTATGTCAAAATCACATAGATTTTCATATATAACCTAAATATAGTCTGTTCGGTGGAATTTGGCGGCTGAGGTCGTAAAACGGTCGGGCCGCCCTGAGGATCGACGCACCCTCGAAGAAAAGGTATTGGTGGTTCATCTAATTGCATCCCATACATTTATTACTGTCCTTCGCTCCTATTGGTATACGCACTTTTGCACCAGTACTCCTCAACAAAGATTGGTTTGAGATAAAAAAATATTACGTCCCCTACTTACCGAGCTCCGACCCTCTTTTACGACCACAGCCGCCAGATTCCAGAGAGCGGGCTATACCTAACTCCCTATTGCAAGCTGCTTGGAAAGTGAAGCCTCAAGGTCGCATGGCGGCCATTTGTAGTAAAGGAAATATGGAGGAAAATTTGAATACGAGGTGTTAAAATAAAACTAGATAATATATTGTAAACACAAATAAATCGTTATTAAATAAATTTCTATTCCTAAAATACTTAACACACTATAAATGATTTATTGGTTTGAAAATATTAGAAGTTTATTTAATTTATGCCTTTTACTAACTTTTAAATTATGTTCATTTGTCCACTTTGCTACACCATGCATCCTAATTTTTATGTAATGTTTAGAAATAATACAATTAAATCAATTTTATAATTATATTATAATGAAATTTCACAATCTAAATTAGGAAAAATATTTTTCTGAATAGCAAATTGATTAATTACAAAATTTATTATTTTCCTTTCAACGTTTCTAATTAAAGTAGTCTTTGAATTATTTGTTATAATATTAATTTCAATTTCGGTGGCTTTAATTATTTTGAAAACACTTTCCAAAGGTGATATTAATCCTCCTCAGTTTTTGAAATCCGTTAGTACGGAAAATTTATATTTGTGAGCATAATTATGTTCCGATTGCAAGACTGTATATTTTCAGCACACGAATTGCAAGAATTTTTTTTAGAAGCCCTCTAATTAAATATTCGCCAACATAATATAGTATACTTTCCTTCACCTACGTTAATGAACTGTTGTTTTTTTGAAAATATAACTCACACAAAATTTTAAGATCTTCATCATAGAACATATCTCCTCTGTTTCAATGACAATTGCCCTCATTTACTTACTAACCAATGAAATCGAATAACGTTGATGAGATGATCCAATAAAATTCTAATTACGATGCGTAACAGACCACGCTCTATGTTATGCATGGCAATTTACCCTGGGTCGTATCTAATCAGATAATCTCTCATGTTGGTATTGCCTAGCAACGCATTGGTTCATTTTCTATAGCGTATAAAACGTCAGTTATTGCCGGACTTTTAAGCAGTTTGCTCCTGAATTCGATCTGTTTGTATTTGCGGGTGAAGTGTTAGTGCTTTCATCAGTAATAGTATTCATAGGCATCTCTCAAAATCTTGGTAAGCTCATTTTTACTACAATTATTGTGGCGCAGATAAATACACGTCTGACACTTGGTGTCACTAAATTTAATTTTTCAAATTAAGAAGTGTGAACTTTCTGTTCGGCCAATTGTCTTCCCGAATCTAACTCGTGACTGATTTTTCCTAGGCAATTATTAGCGTCTGGATCACTCTTGCTTGTTGCTTCTAGAAAATCGGCACTCCTGCTTCGCAGTCGTGCCGATTTTCGTCGCAACAAGCAATCGTGATCCTGCCGCTAATAATTGCCGGCAAAATCATAGGCACTCGTTATATTACTGTTGAAAACTTTTTTTGAACATTTTATGTCAAAGACACATCCTACTGAATTATTATCAAATGCTACACAATTCGCAGCAGCAGAAGGCTGTATACTATTTTTTAAAAGAATTTGCTTCATTGCTGTTTTAAACTGTAGAACATTTGGATTATTGTTAAATCCAAACCTTTTTCTAATATGACAAAACAACAATTCAACATTGTCTTGCGAAAGTTTGTATGTAAGTAAGTATTTGTAATTAGGGCTATCAGGTAACAGGTTTCTTGATATTTGAAATACAGATGAAACTGCCGTACCAAAACCGATAATGAAAATTCTTCGCCTTCCTTTATATAAAAAATTATCTTCGCTGTCTTTTAAAGAGTACAAATGTTCGATTACAGGTATTATAGTATTCTCCAAAAATCTTATATTATTTGCGTAGACAGGTTTCTTATAACTTTTTCCAAAAGGACTACGACTATTTATAAAATCAAATAACCTGTCTATGCATCTAATAAATTTAACAGTCTCTTCACAATTTTGAAATTGTTCAAAACCTACTTGATTTAAAAATTCAAGAGCATCAGCCGTAGAGGAACTAAAAGTTTAGGCAGCTAATTTCACCTCCATAACATTTTTTTTGCAATCAATATGGGTCTTGCTTAATTTGTTGGCAAGTTTAAGGCCCATACTTTCTTGAAATTTATTTCAATTTTCAATGAAACGCCATTCCACAAGACCTTCATAACTTTTAAAATATTGGTATGTCCCTAGGGCACTACGTGCTAATTTTACCATATGACAAGCATCAGGTATAAAACAAATTTCCTGGTCTCTATTAGGATACCTAAAATAATTTTTAATGGTTTTATATTCCGCATATACATTGCAACCTAAAAATTGAAAACTTGAAAAATTAGTAGCAGTTTCATTTCAGGTAACGCCCCAAATTTTTAACCCCGCATCACTGGCTAGCATAATAGCAGTTTTGATTAATTCAGCCTGTATTGAAGCATCACACTTAGTTTGAATAAAATAACCTATAAGCCATTTCCACTTCCCATTCAAGCAAACTAACATAAAAACGAGAGCCTCGGTCCCTAGATTTTCATCGCTTTCAAGACTAAAATTTTCTCCAAAGTCACAATGACCTATAAATTTGCCTAACTCTCCATCCCAAATTAATTGTTTTTGTATTACCATACCATCTACAACTAGGTTACAATCACGATCTGCTAAATCAAAATCACAAAATGCTGCAAAAACTTCTTTAAAAAATCCAGGTTCTGCATTTACTGATGATGTCCAATTGGCAAGGGATGACCTATGTGACAAGTAAAGGATGGTCCTGGAAATATGAAGACAACAAAAATAACAAAATTAACTTTAAAATAAACAAATTTAACATGCACTAATTTACCAACACCAACCTGCAAAATTCATACGCCTTAGGTGAATGATAATGTAATGTTAAAGCAAACTGTTTCATTTGTTGGGTATATCTAAAACACTTGGCATTTCTTCCAAAATTTTTGGATTGATTTTTAAATATATCAAGCGCCTTCTAATTTATAATTGTTGTGTCAGTAAATTTTCCGCTTCTTGTTGCAAAATGCCTTTATTTCGCAAAGTCTTAATCATATCTTTAAAAATTTTAATATTCTGATTGCGTCGTCTAAGTTTCTGTTGTAAAGTTCTAATTTTTAGTTTCAATTTTTTTTTCAACCGTATTTTCTTCACTTTGTAGGTCCTTGTCTGTTTTGCTTGGCATACTCTTTTGATGTTCCAATTCAACACTAACATCAGTTTGTACCTCCTTCTCTATTTTGCTTTGCACACTAATTTGTTGTCCTAATTCCACATTGATATCTTGCTGTGATACTGAAGTACTACTGCTGATACTTTCTATTGCAAGATCAACTTCCATAGGTTCTTCGATGTTAGAGTACCCTAACGTTTCATTTTTCAAAACCATTTGGATGCTTCCTTTACCTTCCAAATACCTTGGAAAAGCGCTAAATATGCTCTGGTTTCAATCTCCGTATATATGTTTCCGGTCTAACCAAGTAATCACTTTCTTTGAAGTGATCGCTACAAAGATTGCTTGCTTTTGTTGGTGTAAAATTGTTTCTTCTTAGATTTCTAACCCAACATTTTAAAATCTCATCGTTTTTTTAAAGGAAATCTAAAATTAATAATATGTTTAATGTTGGAGGCGATTACTTTGTGGTATAAATCGCTTAAATAGAGAAGAACCTCTGCGTACCAACAGAAACTGATTTGATACCTCAACTCTTTTAATCGGCTCACTCATGAGTTACCCACCTTCGCCTTTTAATGAATAGTCGAAATTATGGCCACAAATTATAAATATGGTGCTATAACAAAGTTAAAAGTGTTTTATTCCGAATACAAATTATTATAACTAATACCCATTCTATATAAATAGACACTTACATATTATTAACCTTTACATTTTATTGCTATTAATCCTTACCCAAAAAACTGCAACGGTCCTCCAGTTTTAAAGGTATTCTTACAGCCAGACGCTGAACAAGAAGCAGGCATTTTGAGGTTAAGTTACAGAATAATTGTTCTCAATAACGCCCGGTATTATCAACTTTTTTTAGACAGGCATTTAGTTAAATGATGTTTAGGATAAAGGTACATTTAAAATTGTCATGGGTATTATGAATCTTTTCAAAGGAGTTTTAAGTGAAGGTCATTTCAAGATCTGTTGGCAATAGATGGCATACGAATTTTTGGTGAATTTTGTATTCGCAGGTAGGCAACACTGAATTTTAACCTTTAAATGACGTCGATCCGCTGACGCGACTGATCCGCCATCGCCGCCGATCAGCTGGACCAGCTGAACATGACAAACATTTTTGTCATCCTGCGTGAATATAGCGATAGTTATCCCGCCAATCTGCACTTCTCTGCCTCTCATCCCTCTTCTTTTGTGGTATAGCAATTCTCATCGTGCCACCGTCTCCATGAGACAGTCGGAGGTCAACGAGGTGGGGATCGCCCCCTTTTTTCCGAAAACCCCCCGTGTTAACTCACACGGATATTTTACTTACCCATGTAATTTAATATTTCTTCATCAAAATAGTCGCCGGTGAAATTTGAAGAAACATAAATTCATGATTTTAAACCGAACTGAAATCACTGTAACCTAACCTCAAAACTAGAAACGTCAAGTTAAATCGCCATTAAAATTGTTAAAGGGAGAAACTTCGACCTTTAATATTAACGGGCATTTATGGGCTAAAGGACATTTAAACTGGTTGGTAATACTGCACATTCACTCTTAAATCTCGTTTAGCCTTAGCTGTCCTTTAAAATGTGTTGATAATACCGGGCGTAACTCAAGTTAGTTAAATCACTTTAAAACTATATACTTTATATCACAATATCGTTTATATGATTACAACTACAATTATGAATTGTATAAAGTACTTTTCAGTTGTCACACGTAAATAGAACACCTTGTTTACACTTTTCACTTTTTCTGCAAATGGCTGCCAAGGCTGAAGCCTTGCGAATTGAGTTAGGTATCTAGGTTATACATGAAAATCTATGCAAAATCAGCTCAGAAAAAGACATGAAAGGACACCTATGTCGCCAAAGTTAAAAAGTGAAAATCGCAAGAGCTTTGAGCTTGCTTACTAAAGCAATTGTATTAATTCCTATGGTGCATGACGCTTCATTTTAAGCATGGCTTAAAACATAAGTCCTACTTCACAAAGTTGGCGCAAGTGTTCAAAATGCCCACCACCTACTTCTAAACATATCTCTCTTCTATGCAGTGATTTTATATCTAGTAGATACCAAGTATTGAATTAGTTAGGATGGTAACATAACAACATATGAAATGCATGGTACTTTTATTCACAATTTCACTCAGATAATGTACTTGGGCATAAATCTGTCTTTCTCGCGATCTCGAATTCCATGAACCAATAGCAGTACCGGGATACCCCTTTCAGTTCAACTAAAAACGCACTCACGGAATAAACTGTAAGTAAATGACAGCTGATCCAGGTTATGTGAGGTTACGTGTGCGTACCCACCTAACATACGTCGTAGGCTTGCTCGCTCGCTTCGTGATCGCGAGAGAGCTCAACTTTCATTTTTCAAATAGAACTCCCTATTTTTTACTACGGGATCGTATTCCGCGGGAAAAAATACAAACTTTTTGTAAGAAACTTTTTTTTTAAATGCTTTTTTTATCATCATCAATAATATCATTTTCAATTATTAGAAACTCCATTACACTTACTTTATAAAAATTGCACTGAAATTGTCATACGATATACATTTTTAGGTTAAGCAAAATTGATCGCTTTAATTCAGGGGCGGCTCGTCATATAGAGCCAAGGAGCCGTGGCACTACCTCTAGTTTTGAGCTCAGCAAGAATTTTTAATTAATTCTTAAAATTCTTTTTGAATGTTGATAAGGTTACGTGTTACAGATTTAGTGCATGTCTGGGATAAAATGTAAACGCACGATAAATCGAAAGTACCACATAAATCATATTTTCAGCTTCTTTGAAATTATGAACCTTTACTTTGCAACTCAAACTAATCAATCAAACTATGAAGATTAATCGTTCTTTAATTTTTAGATTTTTGACATGTATTTTCAATTCTTTTGGGTCTATATTTTTGATCTGTTGACCTAAATATTCTTTATTGTGACATAAATTTTCTATTTACTTTTTAAAATTTTCTTTTTTTTGTCCGTATTTTTGATTTTTCGAGCCGAATTTTTATTTATTAGATTTTTGACCTGTATTTTAGAATTTTTTTGTCTAAATTTTTGACCTTTTACACTAAATATTCTTTATTTTGATATAAATTTTCGATTTAATTGTTAAAAATTATTATTTTTTTGGTAGGCATTTTTTTATTTTTCAGGCCGAATTTTTAATTCTAGTTCCAAACTTTTGATATGATTTTGGTTAAAATATCTATAACCTGAATAATTGATTTATATGCGAGATTTTTTTTTCCGGTATTTTCGAGTTTTGTTTGTTGAAATTTTTGATTTTTTAGTCTGCATTTATTATCTTTAGGCCCGAGTTTTCGATGTACTGTCTAAATTTTCGACTTTATGGCCAACATTACAGATTTTTATTATGCTTTTAATCTTTTGGCCTAAATTTGTTTTTATTTTGACCTAACTTTTCAATTTTATTGTTAAAATTTTTTGGCCCCCATTTTTGATTTTTCGTTTAGACTGCATTTATTATCTTTAGGGCCGAGTTTTCGATGTTTTGTCTACATTTTCGAGTTTTTGACCAACATTGTGGATTTTTTTAATCTTTTGCCCTAAATTTTTCTTTATTTTTTTTTTTATTTGTCTGTTAAAATTTTTCTTTCCTTGGTCCACTATTTTTATTTTAAGGTCAGAATTTTAGATTTTCGGTCTCAATTTTTTATCCTATATTTTAGATTTTTGAACTTTATTGATTTTATTTCGTGATTTTCTCTGGCCTTATTTAAAAGAAAGGGTTTATCAGACAACATTAAGGCCCGTTTGCACCAACGTAACTTAAATCCTAAGCTGTAGATTAAATCATAAGTGTGGCTTATTTCATTGCACCAGGTCATTGAATGTACCTTAAGGAGTTAAGGATTGCTTAAATTAAAGCAGTGGCGGCTTGTGGAACATGTTGATGGTAGAGCCATTTATGCAATATAATTATATTTGAATTAGAAACTTAATTTTGGCGGCTGAAAGCGGCAAATTATTTAGCTTCTACCTAAGTTTTCGATTTGTTGTCTGCGTTTTTCATTTTTAGATCAGGATTCTTGATTCTTTTGCCCATATTTTAGATTTCTGTATTTTCAATTTTTTGTTCCATTTTTTTCTTAATTTTTTTTTATTTTGGCCAAAATATTCGGTTGGTTTGAAGAAATTTTCGATTTTTTTTGTCTGCAATTTTTAACTTTACGCTCGTTTTCGATGTTTCGTCTAAATGTTCACCATTTCAGGCCTATATTTTGTATTTTCGATTATTTTAGTTTCAATTTTTGGTCTTTTGGCCCAAATTTTATTTATTTCGTCTCGTTTGTTAAAAATTTTGATTTTTGGGTACGAATTTTATATTTTTGATCTTAATTTTTTATTTTTGTCTCATATTTTTGATTTTTTCAACTTGAATTATTGATTTTATTGTGCGAATTTTTTTAAATTTTTATATTTGCTATTATTTTCGAATTACTCGTTGAACTTATTTCAAGCTTAAAAGAGTTATTCTTGTGGCTGAAAATGGTTAAATTATTTTTCTTTTGCTTGTAATTTTTTGGTCTGCATTTTTATTTTTAAACCAGGATTTTTTATTTGGCCAATATTTTAGATCTTGGGCTGTTTTGTTCCAAATTTTTGATTTTTCGGCCAAAATATTCGATTGGTCTATAAAGATAAATAGATCTTTGTTTCTTTAGGGGGGGTATATTATATAAGTGACTACTAGCCGCCACCGCTTTAATTTAAGCAATCCTTAAATTCATTGGAATGTCTTCTACATAATCATCTAATTAATTCATTCCCTAAAAAGTTTAAGCATCTTTTCCACGTTAAAGTTCCGTTATAAAATACATATCCATTGACCATACCACACATTGATACCCCAAATTGTTTCAAAATTGGGTTTCCTGAGGCAGTGTGGATTATTTTCGGACCAATAATGGCAATTATGTCAATTTACTTTACTATTATTAAGAATACGGGATTAATCCGACCGCAAGGTATAGTTGCTAATCATGCAACAATGGTCAGGCGAGGTTCGAAGTCCCTTGCAAGTAAACCTAGGTGCAAGTGGATTTATATGGCCGCAGCTTGCATTCCTTTAAAATCCTTGGACGAGTATAAAATATTGCACTCACCTTGTATTTCTCGAAGAGAAATAAGGGATTTACTACAACTCGAGCCAAAATAACCACTTTTTTATCTTCATTTGTGACTATTTTTCTTTTAAAAGAATGCCTCAATTTCTTAAATAATCCACCTTCAAGAAGTTTCTGGGCAAATTTGGGGCACATTTTTGCCGAGAAGACACGTCAGTCTGGATAACGTTCAGCGTATAAACGTCTTGATGCTTTAATGTTTTTACCACACTCGCCATAAGTACAAATAGTCTAATTTTTCTTGATTCGAAGATTCCATATTTGTTTTCGCGCTCATTAATAAAAACTATAAAAGGTTAATAAGAAGGTAACTTTGAATTAAACAACTTTCGACGTTTTTTTACCACTATTTATTGTTAATAGGAAGGAAAAAACTGTTAATGACATATGACATTTGGTTAAGCAATTGGTTCAAAATTCCATATCAACATATGATTTTATATAAAATAATCCGATTTGGATATTTTCTTATTTTATTTGTTGTTTTTTTTATTACCTAAGTTTATGGTTATGATAGAATTTCGGATGCAGGAAAGTGCCCTCTATCCGAATTGAATAAAAAATAGGTATGGTGTCATTTGAAAAAAAAAAGTTGACTATCACTACCTTGACAGTTGTCATCGTATTGTCAAGAGAATTTCCTGCCACTTACAAGTAATAGATTAATTAATCATATACAGTATATTTTTTGTATCGTGGGCCATAGGATTTTAGATGCTAAAAATTATACCTTGTGAAATTTTAGCTATTAATAAATCATTTATTTTTCTACATGATGCACTGCATTCGAATAACTTAAACATGTTTTATTCCATTAAAAAATGAAATTATTTAATATAAATAACTGAGCAAAAATAATCAAAGTACCTTGAATTTACGAAATGTCAGATTGATTAGTGAGGCGAGTAATTAAACGATTTTTTATCCTAGAAAATGTCTGTTTATACATTTGAAGAACGGGTGGAATTTGTAACGGCAATTATAAGAGGTTTGTCCAGCAGGGAAATAGTTGTATTTTTCTACAAGAAGTTAAGGAATTTTTATTTTAGGGAAGTGGTTGACAACTTTTCCGCAGAGTAACGAGATCGTCCGGTTCCGAGCAAAAGCACTTTTTAATGGAATAAAACATGTTTAAATTATTATAATTAGACGCATCATGTAGAAGAATAATTAATTTATATTACTAACTAAAATTTGCTTCAAAATTATATGATAAAATATACATTAACACAAGGTATAATTTTTAGCAAGTAAAATCTTATGGCCCATGATAAAAAAAAAACATACTGTATCTGATTTGTTTTACTTTACTGTCAAAATTGATAAAAAGGTAGAAGGGAGTGGAATACCAAACTGAATCACCCTGTATATAATCTGAACAGCAGAAACCAGTGTGTCAAAAAGTCGATTTTGAATTTAAATTGGTTGATTTAATTTGGATTGACCCTTTTGTCGCTTTTGGTTTTCTGAAACAGCTCCTTGTTTATATATTTTAGAATGTTTGTTGGACATAAAAGCCAATATGCATCTATACAATCAAAACAACCGTTTCCATAAATATGGCACGCGCAAGAAAGACGAGTACCGTGTGGAACATTAACGCTTTCAAAAATTATGAACGGCACAAGATACTTCTCCATTAGATGTTTTAATGTGTTACCAAAAAATGTCCAGGACCTTCCGTATAACCGGTATAAAACATAAATCAAGGCCTTTCTAACCGAGAATGCCTTTTATACTCTCGATGAATTCTTGAATTGTACCGTACAGGAACAACTTTAATTTAATGACATTGTTTATTTTAGTTACACGACTAGTTTATTTTTAGTATTAAGTTTTATTTATACCATGAATTGGTTTTTAAAAAATGTTGCATATGTATATTTTTTTTTTTGTTGTCCTATTTATTTATTTCTGCCGTCTTCAATTGATATTTTATAATCGACTACACACAACATCTTTCGTCTGCAATAACAGAAATTATCTTAGGTTTTGTGTTGTTCTCAAAAAAACGGAAAGCAATATTTTGAGCGCATCGGTGTGTATTCGATTAGTACAACATTTTGAATCAAAAATTTTCAAATTCTGATGATGCGTTTAAGACTTATTCTCAAAAAATGAAAACAATTAAAAGTCACATACCGGGTGACCCAGGGTTCTGTAAAAGCCCCATAATTTATTTGCTATTTGAGATATCAACTTCTAATTTTCATGAACTGGTACCCATACCTATTCTACATATTTTAAAAATATGTATGTTTTTGTACAGGGTGTCCCAGTATAAATAACAGATCAAAGTTATGTTTTTTTAAATGGAACCCCCCATATTTTATACTTTATTTTTAATCCCCTTAAGAATCTGATAAGAATAGTATAAGATACTATGGGTCTATTATGGACGATTGGTTAGTTATGGGCAAATTTGTGGCAAAAACATGTACACATTGAAAACATGACAGAAGCGTTCCCAGCAAAGATAGCATCATTTTTTATACACAAGAAAATTTTCCACGTCATGAAGAATAAAACACATCGGCTTTGGTCTTTTTTTTTGTTCATACTGCTATACAGGGTGTCAATATACGCAAAACAATGGATAACTATTTTTTTTCAAATGGAACACCCAATATACGTTCCCACCAATATATGGCATTTTTAACAAGCTTTCTAAAAATATACAGTTTGTATGACAAAATATTACGGCCTCTTGAGATTTATGCATAAAAACATTTTTTTTTGTCACCTCCTGCTGATTTTTGAATTTTTAGCCAAAACTATCCATTTTCTGAAAAAGTAATAGGAGACCAAAGTTGTAGAGCGGAAAATTTCCGATGGACATAAGTCTTTCAACTTTTGAGATAATACGTACATTGCCCGAAAGAGCGCGCAAAATCGTGACCGTATATGCATATTAGCGTTTTCTTCAAATTTTTTATCAATAAATTGCACTATACTTTATTTTTCGCACCCTCTAGAGGAAAAACGGGAAATTATAGAGAAATTCAAATGACCAATATCGATTGAAAATGTTCCGCTCTACAACTCTTAATAGAAGCAATTTTTGCCCAAAATGCATAGTTTTTACTAAAAATGCAATGTTTGTATCAATTTTCGCGTTTTTGAATAGTTTTTTGAATTTTCAGCGAAAACTATGCATTTAGAGCAAAAATTGCTTCTATTAATAAATGTAGAGCGGAACATTTTCAATGTATTTAGGTCATTTGAATTATTTAACAATTAACCGTTTCTCCGCTAGAGGGCGTGGAAAATAAAGTGTAGTGCAATTAATTAATAAACAATTTGAAACAAACGCTAAAATGCATATACGGTCACGATTTTGCGCACTCTGGGGGGCAATGCACGAATTATTGGAAAAGTCGAAAGACCGACATCCATCGAAAATTTTCCGCTCTACAAGTTTGGTCTCCTATTACTTTTTCGGAAAATGGATGGTTTTGGCTGAAAATCCAAAATGAGCAGGAGGGGACAAAAGAAAAATGTTTTTATGGATAAATCTCAAGAATCCTTAATATTTCATTATACAAATTGTACATGATTGGAAAGCTAATCAAAAATGCCATGCATTGGTGGCAAGATATATAGGGTGTTCTATTTGAAAAAAAAAAGTTATTCATTGTTTTGTGTATGTTGACACCCTGTATAGCAGTATGAACAAAAAAGAACCAAAGCCGATTTGTATTATTCTTCATGATGTGGAAAATTCTTTAGTGTATAAAAAATGACGCTAGCTTTGCTAGGAGCGCTTCTGCAATTTTTTCAATGTGTCCTTGTTTTTGTCACAAATTTGCCCATAACTAACCAACCGTCCATTATAGACCCATACTATCTTATACTAGTTCTATCCGCTTCTCAGGAGGGTTGAAAATAAAGTATAAAATATAGGGTGTTCCATTTAAAAAAACATAACTTTGTTCTGTAATGTATACTGAGACACCCTGTACAAAAATATATATATACCGGGTGTGGCACTTAAGACGCCTCGGACCATAGCTCCTTTACGATAAAAGCTATCGAAAAAAATCTAAGAACAAAGTGGTGCATAGTTACCGTCGCTATGTTTCAAAAATATTTCTAATCATCAGTGGCGTGCCGTACTCCAGTGGCGTACCAAACTTATGTTTTTTTAAATGGAATGCCCTATTTTTTATTGCAGATTTGGAAAGTGCTCGACGAGTACTTATTTTTTTATCTAACATGTATACCCTTCACTTTAGCGGTTTCGCTGTTATAACCCCTTCTTTCAAAATTGCGCCCCATTTTTGAGATTTTTTTGTAGAGAAACTAATTGACGCCGGCGCCTAAATTTTGAATTGAGGTACAGGTTAAGACCTCGTATTCCTTCACATATTTTTTTTTCGGGTAATTTATGGAAAAAAAATTATTTTTGATTGATCTTCGCATGTTGTCATTTTTTCCGAAAATTTCAAATGGCACCCCCCTAAAAAAATTACGGCGTTGTACAGCCAAAACTCTAAATTTTTCATTGGTGTAAAAAAAAATTACACATTGCATAACAAAATTTCGGAGAAAAAAGGAATTTCATCGCAAATGTCGGGAAACGTTTTCCGTTCCCAAGTGTGCCATGAGAAAACAAATACACAAATACGGTCAACATAATAGTATGTACCTATTTATTCAACATGATATGAAAAATGCAGATAAAGAAAATTTAACAACTTAAACTAAATGTTAGAAATGACGACCTTCCTGCCGGAGGCATAACCGCAACTTCGACTCACAAGCTCTAGACACTGCCCTAAGGACTTCTGGTGATATACCGCGGAAAGCCGCGCGGATTCCCTCCCTCATATCCTCGACAGTAGTTGGTACCGTCCTGTAACCTCGTCTTTGATATGGCCCCAAAGGAAGAAGTCAAGGGGAGTGAGGTCTGGTGATCTTGGCGGCCACCTTACAGGACCCCCACGACCAATCCAGGAGTCCGGAAACGTTTCATCGAGAAATTCCCGAACGACACAGCTATTATGTGCAGGAGCTCCATCGTGCTGGAAAACTATCTGTCGAAGAGCGGCTAGAGGGACATTTTCCAAGAGATCATCCAAGTCGTCGCGAAGGAACCTTAAATAACTGTTGCCGTTCAGGTGCCCCTCGATGAAATAAGGACCCAAAAGGTGTTCTCCAAGTATGCCTCCCCAAACATTCAGCGACCATCTTTGCTGGTGGTTTATCATTCACATGGCTTGTGGGTTTTCATCGGCGTAATAATGGTAGTTGTGGCGATTGACATGCCCATTTCTATGGAACGTTGCTTCATCAGAAAATAATACGCGCATAAGAAATGATTCCTTCTGCTCAATTTTGTTGATAGCCCACATGCAGAAATCTTGCCTCGCATGAAAATCTTGAGGTTGCAATTCTTGGTGCAGTTGAATCTTAAATGGACGGAATTTGTACTTTTTAAGAACACGATGTACGGATCGCGTTGAAATATCGTGATTCCTACTAATATCACGGATACTGGTATGAGGATCTTCAATAACTGCCTCCAGAACCTGCAGTTCATTATTTTCGGTAATAACTGCCTTCTTTCTAACTCTCCTTGGCCGTTTCACACTTCCCGTAGTAGTAAATCTCTCCAACACTTTTTGAAACGCACGTTCATTTGGATGTGCCCTGTGTGGATATCGCGCAGGGTACACTCGTGATGCCAAGAAACAATTCTTGTTACATTCTCCAAGAATAAATATCATGTCAACCATTTTCTCTTGAGTTCGGAACATTTTTAGAACGTTTGTCAAAAATGACTTATGGCTGCTACTGACGTCTAATAATTTACTTTGACAATTACCAATCTTTTGTTTTTTCATGGCACACTTGGGAACGGAAAATGTTTCCCGACATTTGCGAAGAAATTCTTTTTTTCTCCGAAATTTTGTTATGCAATGTGTAATTTTTTTTACACCAATGAAAAATTTAGAGTTTTGGCTGTACAACGCCGTAATTTTTTTAGGGGGGTGCCATTTGAAATTTTCGGAAAAAATGACAACATGCGAAGATCAATCAAAAATTATTTTTTTTCCATAAATTACCCGAAAAAAAATTATGTAAAGGTATACGAGGTCTTAACCTGTACCTCAATTCAAAATTTAGGCCCCGGCGTCAATTAGTTTCTCTACAAAAAAATCTCAAAAATGGGGCGCAATTTTGAAAGAAGGGGTTATAACAGCGAAACCGCTAAAGTGAAGGGTATAACATGTTAGATAAAAAATAAGTACTCGTCGAGCACTTTCCAAATCTGCAATAAAAAATAGGGCATTCCATTTAAAAAAACATAAGTTTGGTACGCCACTGGAGTACGGCACGCCACTGATGATTAGAAATATTTTTGAAACATAGCGGCGGTAACTATGCACCACTTTGTTCTTAGATTTTTTTCGATAGCTTTTATCGTAAAGGAGCTATGGTCCGAGGCATCTTAAGTGCCACACCCGGTATATATTTTTAAAATATGTAGAATAAGTGTGGGTACCAGTTCAAGAAAACTAGAAGTCTATATCTCAAATAGCAAATAAGTTATGGGGCTTTTACAGATCGCTGGGTCACCCGGTATATATTTTTTTTTTCATTTATTTATTTAACACATTTTCTTACAAGCCAGAACCTAATTACATAGGATAATTTTAATAAGGTAAAGACTGTAATAACACAAGTATGTAATACAAAGCAACAAAACAATAGAAAAGAAAAGAATGAAATAATTTTCAAGTGAACTCCAGCATATTGCAGAAAGTATTAATAACATTATAAATAATAAATTACTAAACTAAGCACGATTTGAGTGTCCTAAGGAGCGCATTCTTATTAGAACAAAATATACAGAGCGTACTGTACCTCATGATATCTTTTAAACATCGTGGTGTGGGATAGGTTCATTTATTGGGATAAGATTTCATTGGAACTCTAATCTTTAAAAGTTCAAGGATAGAACTGTAGTCAATATAGTAATGGATAATTTTATACAATTCATATATACTGAAGGAAAAAAAATGAAACACATGAAATTCGTGAAATTTCGAACATTTTCAAACCGCCATAACTCGGCGTATTTTTAATCGATTTTGATGAATGTTTAAGAACGAAAAACTTTAAAGTGTCAAGTCTTGTATGCGAACTTAAGCGTAACCCCTTCCGGCCCCCCTCTAGCGCCCATGTGAAAAAAAAAGTTTTTTTTCTGGAAACCATGTCCAACTTTGGCAGTGTCTTCCGGAGCTGGAAATTTTTTTTCGACTCGATCAATTCTCTATGTAGGACTCGAAGAACGAACGAAGTTCCTACGACGATTTATCACCAAGTTATGGGTGTTTGAAAAAATGGCGTGGACATAAATTTGCTGTAACTATTATGGTTTCATAATTATAAACCTAAAATGAAAACTACTTAGGACTAAAAATACAAGAAAACCTTAAATGGGATGAACATATAGATCGACTAGCAAAAAAGAACTCAATAACAATAGCAGCATTAACAAAAATCAAGACCTACATCCCAGAAATATCAAGGAAGCAAGTTTACAATTCACTTTTCACATCACATAATAGCTACCTAAGCAATATCTGGGGAGACACTAACAAAAAAAAAATCTCAAAACTACAAATACAACAAAACAAAATACTAAAAATTCTATATAACCTAGACAAATCAACAAAAACGACAAAAACGACAGAGCTGTACCAAAAAACCCGAGAACTCAACATAGAAAACATGGTAACACTTAGCAATTTATTGCTGATCTACAAAATAAAAAACAAGTTAATTAAAACAAATATTACTATAAAACTAAATAAACAAATACACAATTATAAAACAAGAAGAAGATCAGACCTAAGAACAGACAAATTTACCACAACGAAATACAAACAATCATTAACAACGGAAACCATTAAACAATACAACAACCTACCGGAATATACAGGGTGTCCTAAATAGAGTAGGATTGCATGGGCATCTTTCTTATTCTTAAAGCTAGAAATCTGGTTAAATGGGCAATGTTGTGCAGTTTTATATGCTGATTCAGATAATGTTGAGAAATTTTCAAAATTCCGAGCAGTTTAGAAAATATTTAAAAAAAAACTGAAAATCGCGATTTTCAAAAAAATCAAATATCTCAATAATTATTAAAGATGCGAAAAAAAGTTTTAAATAAAAGTTACTTGGTTTAATTAGGCAAACATAGAAATCAAGTCAAAATAAAATTCAGGATGGCGGTTTCCGAGATATTAATACCAACTTTCTTATTTCAAATGGCCGCCATATTTGATTTTTACACGCATAAATAGACTTTTTTTCTCTTTTCAACGATGTACAACAACCTATGTTAAAATAAAAAATAATGGAAATATTAATTGTTGTAAGTTTAAAACAAGTAGGCATAAATAAAAATAAAACAAAATTTGTTATAACGACTAACTGTCATCTTACATCAGTTTATCAGTTGTATTAATCATTCATACATGTGTATTGTCTTAAGTTGTTGTAATATCGATAAATATTAATTACTTGAAATGGCGAATTATTCAATATCTGAACAATACGATATGTTTTGTAATTACATCAAGTGTTACAAAAACCCCCATCTTGCAGCACAAACATACCAAGCAAACTACTTTCCTGAAAGAAGGCAGCCGGACATTAAGGTATTTAAAAGATTGGATGAAAATATGCAATTGTATGGAAGTTTAAAAAAACGTAAGAGAAATAGAAATATGATCGTTGATGATGAAGAATTAACATTGGCTTGTGTGGCAGCTAATCCGAACATTTCATGTCGGCAGATAGAAAATGAAGTTAACGTATCTAAGTCTAGAGCATCAACAATTTTACAAAAGTATAAGTTTCACCCTTATAAATTGCACCTATCTCAGACTTTACAACCAAATGATAACATCCGTAGATTAACATTTTGCAGGTGGTTAATCAACAAAATTACGGAAAATGGTGATTTTATAAACACAATTTTATGGACTGACGAATCTTACTTTTCTAATTGTGGATTATTTAATCGTCATAACGAGCACTATTGGGCTCAAGAAAATCCACACATAGTTATTCCACGGCGAAACCAATTACGGTTCGGCTTTAGTGTTTTTTGTGGCATAATGGGAAATCGTTTACTTGGTCCTATAATTTTTGATGGAACTCTAACTGCACAACGTTATTTAGAAATTCTTCAAACAACCTTAGAAGATTTATTGCAAAATATGCAAATATAGTACCAGCAAGATGGCGCTCCAGCACACAATGCCAGAGGTGTTATTACTTATCTAAATGGACGTTTTAATAATAAAGTAATAGCGACTAATACACCTGTACAGTGGCCAGCCAGATCTGCAGACTTGACGTCTCTTGACTTTTATTTGTGGGGCACTTTAAAAAACAAAGTTTATGGAAGTAACTTCAATTATAACAATGTGGATGAACTTCGCGAAGCAGTGACAGAGGCAATAAACGGCATTAATCGCAACACATTGCGAAAAGTAACTGGCAGTGTTGTAAAACGCTGTCAATTGTGTTTGGCCAATAACGGTCAACATTTTGAGCATTTTTTATAATTTATTGTTATTTTACTACATGGTTGTATTACCTCTTTTTGTTTTGTTACATTTGCTTTAAAAATAATTTAAAAAATTTAAATTTAAATTTAAACAATTAATATTTCCATTATTTTTTATTTTGACATAGGTTGTTGTACATCGTTGAAAAGAGAAAAAAAAATTCTATTTATGCGTGTAAAAATCAAATATGGCGGCCATTTGAAATAAGAAACTTGGTATTAATATCTCGGAAACCGCCATCTTGAATTTTATTTTGACTTGATTTCTATGTTTGCCTAATTAAACCAAGTAACTTTTATTTAAAACTTTTTTTCGCATCTTTAATAATTATTGAGATATTTGATTTTTTTGAAAATCGCGATTTTCAGTTTTTTTTAAATATTTTCTAAACTGCTCGTAATTTTGAAAATTTCTCAACATAATCTGAATCAGCATAGAAAACTGCACAACATTGCCCATTTAACCAGATCTCTAGCTTTAAGAATAAGAAAGATACCCATGCAATCCTACTCTATTTAGGACACCCTGTATAATGACACTCAATTATACACCTTTCAAATTAAAACTAAAAAACCTAATCCTAAACAACAAACTACAGTAGAAAGCAATATATTATATATAAATATATATATATATATATATAAATACATCCCTTAACACTGTTAGCCCGAGATGGAATCAACTCCACTACATCCCGAGGTGAGGACAAAGGGAAGAATAAAAAAAGGACCTGCACAAAAAAAAAGAAAATTAAATATATATGTAAATACTTATGTAAAAAAAAGTGTAAATAAAGACATTAACTTTAAAAAAAAAATTTTTTTCTCGAATAACAATGATTTTATGAAAAATGTTTTCAAACAAAATAATTTCATTTCTTTATTGTCTTCATTATTTGTTTAAATGTTTTTGTTATATTTTTCATATTTAAGAAAATATTGGCAAAAAACAAAAAACAGTTTAGGTAAACACCCACTTCCGGTGTACAAAATTTTACCAAAAGCTTTTTAGTTCTTCGGATTATCAAATAAGATATATGTTCAAAGTTTCATATCAATAAAGAATAAGTTTTTTTTTTAATCTCTTTAGTTTTTGAGTAAACTGAGGTTTTAAATTTGAAGTATAATTTTTCCATCTTTCATAATTTTGACGTTATAAACGTCAGTTTCATCCGAGTTTACACAACGCTCGATGTACATTTAAAATATGATTTCAATTGAATTTAAACCAGGAAAACGTAAATATGAATGGCTATGATACCATCAAGTCGGAGAAAGTAACATGATGGCCACGCCACAAAATTTTTATTCAGAGTGGGCTGTGAGATAAATGAGAGTATGTCACATATTATTACGTCATGAGACTATGACTTCTGTTTTTCTCTCTCTCTCTCTCAAGCATGGCCAACTCAGCAACAAAATTATGTTTTGGCATCGACTGCTTGGTCATCAGCCACAACCAATCTATAATTATTTATATCTGTACATTTATAGACGTCTACTAGATGGAAAAAGTTTTATATAGTTTTAAAACAAACAGGACAGAGTCCATGGAATTGATACTAGTAGAGTTATGAGGGTGTTGGTAATCATTATTACCCAGCTTTTAGCATTATACTCAACTTCCATCTACTCGGTACTTCCAAACATGGTCCTTCTTAAAATGTTAAATAGTTGTTTTTGATAGAGTGCATTAGGATTCATGTTTTTTTTTTTTTTGTTACAGATTCGACGGCTCCATATGTTTTATATAAGGACGGCATCGATCGGACTCAGATGCAATGGGGAGCCCAAGACAATTACAGCTCAGCGCCTCCGCAGAGCTCCTCGGGAGCAGGGAGTCCCCAGCAGGCCCTGGGCCCCACGGTGCCTTTGGGGGTGGAGGCGGACACGGTGACGCCGCGCGACCAGAGCCTACCCTCTCCGGCGCCCTCCCCCTACCCGGCGACGCAGGCGGAACCCCGCGAGGACGATATTCAGCCAGAACAGCCCAGCCTCGACCTGGAGCCGAGGCCGGCGTCGCAATGCTTCCCCGCGGATTTGCAGCAGCAGCAGCAGAGTTATCAGCAGTACACTAGGGCGCCGCCGCCGCCGTCGGCGCCGCCCCCCGTGCCCCCGCACATGCTGGGCGCGGGCAGCTTTTCCGCATTGCACTACTTGAAGCAGCCCGGCGTGATGCTGACCTCCATCGGTCCCGACGGGGCCCAGCTGGACCAGTACGCCAGCAACATGCAGGACCTGCGTTCGGCCGCCTCGCTGCCGGACGTCATCGGTCAGCAGCAGAACGGGCTGAAGCCGAAGGGCGGCCTGGGGGGCGAGCTGAGGTTGTTCAAGTGTGTCACCTGCGGCAAAGATTTCAAGCAGAAATCGACGCTGCTGCAGCACGAGCGCATCCACACCGACAGCAGGCCGTACGGTTGTCCCGAGTGCGGGAAGCGGTTCCGACAGCAATCCCACCTCACGCAACACCTCCGCATCCACGCCAACGAAAAACCGTACGCCTGTGTGTATTGCGAACGCACTTTCCGGCAACGCGCCATTCTCAACCAGCATCTGCGTATACACTCCGGTGAGAAGCCATATGAGTGCCCGGAGTGCGGGAAGCACTTCCGTCAGAAGGCCATCCTCAACCAGCACGTCCGCACACACCAAGGCGAGCGCCCCTAGCTCCTATAAGAGCGGCCACTCTCGCAGCCCGTACTGCCCGTCACTTTACACTCACATACAGTTTATTTGTACTAGTGGTGATCCTCCACTTTCACGTTAACATTTACACATTCTAAATACCATCATACTACCTCAAACAGTACAAATCCAGACATGTAAACTATTGTATATAAGAGATATATTTTTAATATTAAATAAAAATTAAAGAAAATACCTCTAAATTAATGAAGAGGATGGTTGCGATCATTACTACGGTAATCTGTAGTTAAATTGATTTTTTTTTTTAATTCACCACAACTACGAACATCAAGATCTTTATTCAGACAATTTAATCATTCAATTGAAATTCGAAAAGCTGAAGGTCTGTTTGGCATATCGACCATCGGTCTTTCTGTCCTATCTTGAATTTATGGTGAAAATTAAATCGCGGAACTGTCTTCTTGAATCATTGATTCAAATATACAGGGTGTCCTGCCGAAACCGTACATTAAAAGTATATGGCCTTCTAATTAATATATTATAATGCAGGGTTCGGATGATATATATCATCCATCCATATCCATATCATGGATATTTATGAAACACACAATACCAAAAAATTCCCCCGTTTCTCAAATATTCCCAGTTGCAACAATATGAATAAGCATTTGCTCTAATATAAACTAGAGATGGGCGAAATGACCCTTTGTTGTCGAAAAGAGTCGATTCTTGAGTGTCTCACGACTTTATTAAAAATGAAAAAGTAAGTGTGAGTAAAAAGAAAACAAAAAAAAGGTCCTCACTTTGAAAATTCTTCAATTTATCCTTGAAAACATAGTGAAGAGCAAGTCCTCATTACAAATTTTTTTCAATTTGATGTCCAACATTTTGACATTTTAAATGTTATTTTTTTAATATCTTGTATGCAACTATATCTGTTTGCAATAAATAAATATAATATAAATAAAGTATGTGCATTATACACTCGGCGTCAAAAAAAAAGCGTCACTCGAAAAATCGCGAAAAACTCGATTTTTCAAACCGTCGTAACTTGGTTCAATTTGGTCAAAAATCGATGAATCTTTCAGTTTGGGAATGATTTAAATTTTATCTTCAAGAATGTGTAGTTGATTTTAACCACAAGTTCAACCCACCCTCCGTAACAACGGATGGAAAAAAAATGTTTTTAATGTAAAAAATTGTCCAACTTTGACAAGCTGTACAGTGCGCAAAAAAATCGGCGGGAAATTTCACCACAATGGCAGAAAAATTTAATCAATTTCCTTCAAGTGCCTTAAAAATTCGAGCCGTTTCGATGATTTGGAGCAAAGTTATGAATTTTTGAAAAAAAAAATGACTTTGAAAATGAAAACAAGTTGTAAAAATTTAACATTTTTTGTCAATCCAAAACACTTTTTGTAGGGGTTTTCAGGGGGTCACGAAAGTCGAAAACTTCTTAGATCGCAAAATTCCATCAAGTTTCGTCCGAAATTCGCCTAGTTATGGCCAAAAAGGCGCAAAATGTATTTTTTTTTTCAAAACTGCATAACTTTGCGCCAAATCATCGCATCGACTTGAATTTTAGAGGCAATTGGAGGAAATTGGACGAAAATGATTTAACTTTATTGCCATGCTGACCGATATTTTTTTGCACACGGTACAAGAAACCAAATTTTCACATTTAAACTTCAAAAACATTTTTTTCCTTTAGGGGTGGCAGGGGGTGGAATCGTTTTAGCAACAAAACAATTCACATGACGTTGAAGAGAAAATTTGAAACTTTTCAGACTGCAAAAGTTCATCGAAAATTCATAACTTTGCTCCAAATCATCGAAACGACTCCAATATTTAAGGCATTTGAAGAAAATTGATTAAATTTTTCTGCCATTGTGGTGAAATTTCCCGCCGATTTTTTTGCGCACGGTACAGTCAAAGTTGGACAATTTTTTACATAAAAAACATTTTTTTCCATGGCGTTGTTGCGGGGGGTGGGTTGGACTTGGGATCAAAATCAACTATACACCCTTAAAGATAAAACTTGAATCTTTCCCAAACTGAAAGATTAATCGATTTTTGACCAAATTGAACCAAGTTACGACGGTTTGAAAAATCGAGTTTTTTCGCGATTTTTCGAGTTGCGCTTTTTTTTGACGCCGAGTGTATAATTAATAAATCATATAAACATTAATATTAATGACCAAGAATAAATATCAAGAAGTTGATATATATCGGATATATATATATCCGATATATTGATATTTATATAGATATCGGATATTTTCCGAACCCTGTTATAATGAGATTTTCAGCATTTATTCATGGAACTCCAAAAACTTGGCGTAAACAGTAGAAAAACGTGACAAAAACTAGTTTTTCAAGAATTTTTTTTTAAATTATATTATCCCCTTAACCGTGTGTTATATATCTTCACGCGAGAATCTCAAATTAAGTAAATTTTGTTTTCCATATCTTGGTAATAATAATATAATTAATATAATTACACGAGTAATTGACAATATTTTATAACTCGTAACGATGTCGTTGTAATTTGATTCTCGTTCCGATAACGATTTTTCAATGAAACTCAATTTTGTAACTTTTCATAATCGTTACGAAACGATGAAACCGTTCCGTTATGATCGTTCGGGAACGACAGCTCCGCTGTCAATCGTTAACGGACATTTTGGCATGATACTATATGAATTATATATTTATATTTAATCTTCTCATGTAATTTGTGGTGGATAGGAATTATATGTTGGAACGAAGATAAGTTAATTTTTATTTAAATACATAATATCTTTGTATATTGTGCTACAATGCAAAATTGTTATTCCTATATTACTAGAAAATTATTTACAAATCTAGAAAATATATTTTACGAGCAAGAAGTCAGCACATGAACACGTATTTAAGAGACACAGGTGATCCTTTCTTTATTCTCGAAAGAAAAGTGTGTAGACAAATCTGAGAAATACTTCTATAATCCACTGGTCAACTTTTTTATGGATCCTTCTGCTGCATTTAATTGTATTTAATGACTTCCATGATTCATCCAAAATATCCGGGTTTTGGGACTATTTATTCGTTAGAAAGGCTTCATTCTGCTGTAACTCTTCTAAATATATTTGATACTGATGTGCAGTGATCTTTGGAGCAAGATGTTTCATGTCACTACTTCGATCTTCACTTTCAGTCATTATTACTTAATTAAATTAATGAAGTGCAATTATCATTTGATATTCGAAAATATCCGCAAAATAAGCACAATGTTTAGATTTGAAATGTAAACGTCAACTGTCACGACTCTGACGAAATTAGTAATGAAGTGAGCTACAAGTGTACTATTCGTTCTAAAATCACAAGTTCATCGTTACGAATAAGCATTCAAGGTCAATGCCTAACGCATTAACCTAAATCCTTCGCAACATTGCAACTGACGTTCCGAACGATTATAATTAGCTCACAAATCGCATTGTAACGATTGTTTATAAAATAGACCCGTAAGTCGTATATAACATTTTTAGGATAAAATACATTATTACAGCCAGAGCCCTGCAGAAGCGGGTTTTCGAAAGCCGAAAAATATAATAAAATTAAATTTATCCAAGCCCGACCCGGCCCGGGTTAAATTATCCATCGGAAAGCCCGGCCCGGCCCGGAGTTTGAAAAATACGACCTGGCCCGGCCCATGCAGGCCTCTGATTACAGCATGTACAAATGTTAGAATACATATAGGAACGTTATTTGTCTTCGTTTTTCACTTTAATGAGTCCCAACAATACCACAATATTTGAATTTGGCGTGATGTCGGTAAAATAGATTAGTGGTAATGGCGCTAGAATTGCTGTACGGCGATTGCGCACGGCATTGCGCACACTCGGGTTTACAACTATCCCATGTTCGGCGGTGTCAACAAACACTTCTGATTCTTCATGTTCCGCAAAATCTATATTTGATGATTATATAAACAAAGAAATCGTGGGGGATAAAAGTCGTCTGGAACTCGACCAGTTCAGGTAATGTAAACAGTACAACTTCAAATATTGTCGTATTGTTGGGACTCAACAATTTTTAAGCGAAAAACGAACACTAATAAAGTTCCTATAAGTATTCTAACATTTGTACATGCTATAATAATGTATTTTATCCTAGAAATGTTATATACGACTTATACTTTGTCAATTACTCGTGTAATTATATTATTATGATCAAGTTATGGAAAACAAAATTTACTTAATTTGAGTTTTCGCGCGAACAAGTGAAGATATTAACACGCGGTTAAGGGGATAGTGAAGTTCATTAATGTGGCCCCTTTTGTAAGCGCACAAGGAAGCTTTAAAGAAAATTATTCTTGAAAAACTAATTTTTTTCATGTTTTTCTGCTGTTTACACCAAGTTTTTGGAGTTCCATGTCCCCTAAAAAAATTTGGAAATATTGCCGGTATCTAGTTTTGGGTGTAATAAAATTAAATCAATTAAATCCGATCACACAACTGGCCGGAAAAAAATACACACAATTTTACAGAAAAACGCATTTTTTACTAACTCGAAAATGAGTTAATGAGTATGCAAATCTCGTTTTTTATAATATTTAAAACAAGGTTTCTACACTTGCAACTCAAATCGCCACACCAATCTTATCCAGCTACCACCTTTGGATTTTACATTAAATTCGCTGCAAAAAATTATAAAATGTAACCTCTAAATTTAACAGTTTTCGAGATATTTGAAATTTTTTAAATTCAGTTTTTCATAATTCACTTTAAAAATACGTATCTCCGAACAAAATAAAATCGAAGAGATATAATGTTTGCTATAAAAATCCATTAGCCGAAGTTATTCAGTAATGATTTATTTTTGGAATTCTAGAAAACAGGGTGTCCCACGTAGACAGCCGGTATCTCGAAAACGGTTAATAGTACGGACATTAAATTTAGTGAATTTAAATGGTTTGAAATGATGCCCATTCCTGAATACATAGATTTCATTTCCGTTTCTCCATTTCCGAAAAAATGATACCAACTTTTCAATTTTAAATGGGACACCCTATATATTTATGGATTTTTGGGAAGATGATTGAAAGACATTCAGCAATACCATATTATATTTTTATATTATTCTTAGAACAAAGAAACAGTATACAGTATGTTTTTTTTTATCGTGGGCCATAGGATATTACATGCTAAAAATTATACCTTGTGTTAATGTATATTTTATCATTTAATTTTGAAGCAAATTTTAGTTAGCAAAATAAATCAATTATTTTTCTACATGATGCGCTTTATTAGAATAATTTAAACATGTTTTATTCCATTAAAAAGTGCTTTTTCTCGGAACCGGACGATCGGGATACGCTGCAGAAAAGTTGTCAACTGTTTCCATAAAATAAAAATTCCCTGACTTCTTGTAGAAAAATACAACTATTTCGCTGTTGGACAAACCTCTTATAATTGCCGCTACAAATGCCATCCGTTCTTCAATAGTATAAACGCATTCTCTGGTATAAATTCGTTTGATTACTTGTTACTTGCCTCACTAATCAATCTGACGTTTCGTAAATTCAAGGTACTTTGATTATTTTTGCTGTTATTTATATTAAATAATTTCATTTTTGAATGGAATAAAACATGTTTAAGTTATTCTAATGCAGCGCATCATGTAGAAAAATAATTGATTTATTACTAACTACAATTTCCTTAAAAACTTTCTGATAAAATATACATTAAAACAAGGTATAATTTTTAGCAAATCCTATGGCCCACGATAAAAAAAATATCCTGTATATAAAAACAACGAACAAAATTAACAAACAAAAATAACAAACGAATTAATAAAAGTTGTAAGTGACAGGGGCTCAGACTATAAGATGTCAACTTTACCTATACATTTGTTTTCTACAAATGAATAAATAATAAAAAAAATAATTAATAATAATTAAATTGCCAGATTCGAAGACAAAATTCTAGTCTTCACTTAAGATTTCAAGTAGTGATGGGCAAGATCGATCAATCGGTGATCGATCAGTTGATGTATCGAGCCGCTCTATCTTTTGCTCGAGCGGCTTGTGAAGATCGAGCGGCTCGTAAAGATCGAGAAGCGTTGATCGATCAAAAGATCGAGCGGCTTGAAAAGATCGAGCGGTTCGATCATTTGCAAAGATCGAGTACTCGATCTTACCTATCACTAATTTCAAGTACAAGTTGCTCTCACCATATCTGCAGTAATTGTTCGGCACGCTGCTACGTTCCGATTCTGCAAGTCTGTCAAATCGGTATACAGGGTTGGGATAAAGTATGGAACCAAGTAAATATCTTTAAAACAAAAAGGGCTAAATTTATGAAACTTTGCAGGCAAGTATAATGACACATAACGCATCTAATGCCATATTTTTTTGTTACTACTGCACTTCCGGTTTCACCGGAAATACCCTCAACTTTTTTAGTTTAAATGGGACACCATGTATATTTTTACATTTTCAAATCGACACCTTTTCAACAATTACAATGATATAGGGTTTGGACTTTTTAAATAATAAATAAAATAATAAAAAATGAAATTTGTGAATTTCATAACAATTTTGTTCAACCCTTGAAAATTTTGATTTATAAGTATTAGAATTGCTCTTAGGGAATGTTGTATTAAAAATATTGCATGCATCTTGTGGAGATCTCTATCAGACTCCAAAACTAACCATCATTAACAAAGTATTTGTTTCACGTTCAGTTAGTTCATCCAAAATTGAACAGCAATGTTAATAGTTTACATGGATACTATCTGTCAGTTACAGAAAACGTAAAAAACACGAAATTGTTTTATCAGAAAACAGTGTAAAAAGATGTAAAAAGCCAACTCGATGTAGAATTATTTTATTTAATATTTAAAAAACTACAAGTCACACACCCACCGAACCATACATCATTGCAATTGTTATAAAAGTATTTATTCGAAAATGTAAAAATATGGTGTCCTATTTAAATTAAAAAAGTTGACGGTATTTCCGGTGAAACCGGAAGTACAATAGTAACAAAAAATAAGGCATCAGATGCGTTATGTATGATTATACTTGCCTGCAAAGTTTCATAAATTTAGCCCTTTTTGTTTTAAAGATATTTACTTGGTTTCACACTTTATCCCAACCATGTATATGACATCCTTTAAATATCCCCAAAGAAAAAAATCTAAAGGTGTAATGGCGCTGGACAATTTATCGTACTATTTCATCCGATTCAGCGGCCTTGTAAATCATAATACATAGTAACTCGTCGAGAATAGTGAGGGACTGCACCATCCTCTTGCCACTACATTATTCCTCTCTCATTTAGAACTGGCTTTTTTCGGGGTGCTTTCCAACCGAAAAAGAACCTCTGCGTAATCTTTCTTGATTCTAACTTGACAAAGGTATCATTGTCCGAAGTTCGACGATTCAGATATCCATCTCGAGAGCGTCTACTGTTTTTGCGGCATTCTCCTCAGATAAGGAGTCAACCGACATACTCGACATACGTAAAAATGGGAGGCAATACTTACACTTAATCAGAATATATTCTCAACTTGGCATCGAACATTTGACATGAAGGGTTTACAATTTTTGTTTGACGTTTTGCTTCGTTAATCCACGTCACCACGACTCTTTATTTCGATTCATACTCCCTTACTTTACAATAACTCTCAAATAATATGGTTTTGCTAAATTTGTCTTCGAATCACCTTTACGAAAATCCATAAATATATAGGGTGTCTCATTTAAAATTGTGAAGTTGATGTCATTTTTCTAAAAATGGAGAAACAGAGATGAAACACAAGTATTCAGAAAGGGGCATCATTACGAAACATTTAAATCCACCAAATTCCATTTTAGCACTACTAACCGTTTTCGAGATATTGTCTGTATATTAGTGTTTTTTAGGGAATAAAGTGTGTCTACATGGGGATTTTTAATAAAAATTCCGCTTCCGGTTTAACCGGAAATGACCTTTACTTTTTTATTTTAAATGGAACACCCTATATATTTTTACATAATTTAATTCGTCTTTAAATTCTGAGTTTAGAGATGTATCATAAGCTACCTTTTGATTGTTAGTTTTTTGTTTAAATTTAAATTCAATTTACAAAAAATAACAAAGTAAAATTAAATTTAAACAAAAACCTAACAACCAGAGGGTCACTTATGATACATCTATGAACTCAGAATTTAGAGAATTTTATTGTGTAAAAATATACAGGGTGTTCTATTTGAAATACAAAGTTAAGGTCATTTCCGGTTAAACCGGAAATAGAATTTTTATTAAAATTCCACTTACTAACCCACATTATTCTCTTAAAACACCATACTAAATTTAAAAAAGATATATGTATAAATAAAAAATATATTCGGGGTCTACCAGAATTCAGTTACACCCGGTATAGTGTCTAAAATTTCTTACCATATTTCGACAATTTTACACCATTAAATTTCTTTTTTTTTTATGGAACACCCTGTATATTTTTACAAATTCTGGCGCAGAATTCACTCAATACGAGCATTCCCTATGCCTACCTTTTTCATTTTTAAGATATTAACATGTTCGTAAATATACTGAGTAATGGGAAAACGGTGGGAATGTAATTTATCAAGCGGGCCTGGGAAACAAAAAATAACAGTTGTCTTCGAATCAATTTCTAAGCTAAAATTAAAGAATGTTTTTTTTTATTTTCTTTCATAAAGATTTATTTTTGTATTATGCGTTTTTTTTTTATTTTTGCATGAAAATGTCACTTTTATCGAGGCCGTAAGGTCGCGACAAAAAAGTCTTTCGAATGCGCCAATGTCACCCCTTTCTGACAGTTATAGAAAAAAATAGTTACAGAAAAATAACTAGAACACACAAATGGTTATGTATTGCCTATAAGAGTTGTTCAATTTCAAAATGTTCTTCTTGGACTCGAATGCAAGTATGACATTAGCGAAACATTGAGATGTAAACACGCGCTATGATTGATTGCACCATCTTGATGAATTTCATTCAATTTAATTATTACTTGGTCAAGTAACCCCCGCGACAAATCTATCGTTCATGAAAATGTGCATGTAACCTTTGAAGTGAGCTTGTGCGCCATCATGTTGAAACCACATCGAGAAGCGGATCATAATTCTAGGCCCGCTTGATAAATTATATTCCTATTGTTTTTCTATTGCACAGAATATTGACGTATTTTTACAAATATCTTAATATCTTGAAAACTAAAGAAGATAGGCATAGGGAATATTGGTATAGATCAATGCACAATTGAATTCTACGTCGAAGTATGTAAAAATATACAGGGTGTTATATCTAAAAAAATCGAGATCTAATGGTTTAAAGTTGATTAAACGTGGCATGAAATTTTTAACACTGTATTTTATTGTTCAGAAAATAAATCACAACTGGGAAACTTGGGGCATTGGCTTTTTATATCCAACATTACTTTACATTTCTTTTGTTCTGAGATAAGTATTTTTAAAGTGAATTATGAAAGGGAACTGAATTTTAAAAATGTTAAATATCTCGAAAACGTTTAACGGGCAATTAAAAAAAACGTTTTTTTTACCCAAAGCCGCGCCGCAGCGGAAAAAAACCATTAAATAAGTGTCCGTGACGCCTATGGATGATGAAAACGTGGGTTAGACCGCGGAAAAGTTTTGAGGTTCTATCAAAGAAACAAAATTCAGGGTGGCTTATATCGATTTTCTCTAAAACTATCAATGATTCAGAATAATATTTTAGATAAAAGTTGAATGGTTTGGAGGGGAACATACAATAGTGACATAGTGACCTTGGTTTGACCTTGTGAAGGGTCAGCTGAAATTCAAATTGCGCAATGTATCTCAAAAGTTAATCTAGAAATTAACATAAAACTTTGAACATGAGACTTATTTGATAATACCAAGAATAAAATAGCTTTTGGTAAAATTTCTTACACCGGAAGAGGGTGTTTACCTTAACCGTTTTTTTTTTATTTTCGATGATTTTTTTAAACATGAAAAATATTACAAAAACAGTTAAACAAATATTAAAGACTACAAAAATATGAAATGAAATGAAAATGAAAATTGAAAATATTTTTAATAATTTTTTTTACGAAATTTTATTTTATATTTCGAAAAAAATAATATTATGCAAAATATTTTCAATGAAATTCTTCATTTCTTTATTGTTTATTCCATTTCTTCATTTCTTTATTGTTTATTCCATTTCTTCATTTCTTTATTGTTTATTCCATGATTTCCCGAATTACGGAGTATTAATATAATTAAATAAATAATAAACGAAGATTCTCCGTAATCGGGATCGATCTGGAGGTTGCAGGTTCGATCCCTGTCGGAGGCATGTTCACACTTTTGATTCAGCTATATACGGAGAATCTTCGTTTATTATTTATTTAATTACATTTGTTTAATTGTTTTTGTAATATTTTTCATATTTAAAAAATTATCGAAAATAAACAAAAAACCGTTAAAGTAAACACGCACTTCCGATGTACGAAATTATATCAAAAGCTTTTCTATTCTTGGGATTATCAAATAAGACTTATGTTCAAAGTTTCATGTTAATTCCTGTATTAGTTTTTGGGATACAGCGCGCACTTTGAATTTCACCTGAGCTCACGTCAAACCAAGGTCACTATGTCACTACAGTGTGTTCCCCTCCAAACCGTTTATCTTTTATCTGAAACATTTTTTTGAATCATTGATAGTTGCAGAGAAAATCGATATAATCCACCCTGAATTTTGTATCCTTGATAGAACCTCAAAAGTTTTCCCCAAACTTCGGTCTAACCTATGTTTTTCAACGTCCATTATAAAATGCAAAGTTTTTTTCATTAATTTGAATTCATAAAATATGTGTTTTCTGAAGCTTTAAAAAAACGTGAAAAAGTGCCATAACGGTTCATTGTTTCACGTTTTTGTGTGAAAAAAAGTGCCGTAGCGGTTCATTTTTGAACGCAACTATAAAATTGTTTGCGCAAAGTGTGTTATGAACGGTTCGCTCATGTTAGGGCCGGTTCTACCAACGTCAACGTTATTTAACGATTAAATTTATTCATCGAATAAAATTGACAATCTTTGTTTCATCAACGTCAAATAACGATATTTGTTGATTAAATAGACATAAGTTAATCATCGATTTTTCTCCAGTTTTCTAACCTTAAATTGAACACATTTTTAAACCAAAATACGTAAACTTCAAGTTAAATATGTCGAATCAACGATGTATAACAATTAAGGTTTTATCGAATTTATCTAAAGTTATGAATGTAGAAAAAAATTTGTATGAAACTCGAGAGTAAAGCAACTTTTTATCACTTGTAGGAATTGCCACACACGCCTTTGGCTCGCACGGTAATTGTTCCTACTCGTGAAAAGAAGTATTACTTTACTCACTCGTTGGATAAATAACTATTTCATTATCTATAGGCGTTACGGATACACATTAAATAGGTTTTTCCCGTTGTGGCGTTAGGTAAAAAGGTTATGTTACTTGATTATTTTTTTCACAGAATTTTATGTGGAATTCAAATTTGCAATAAAAAATACAGGGTGCAGATGGGCGAAACGGAACATAGGATTAACAATGTGAATTTCTTTATATTTGAATATTATCTTCCCTGATCATTTTAGAGGAAACATGTAAATACATTTTTGTAGAGTAAAAAATTCTGCACGCAGTCATGCTATTATTTATTTTTTTACGTTTGTTAAAATCCAAAAAAATAATAAAATAAAAATGATTATTTCCACGAAAATAAGGGTTGTCATGAAATTTAAAAAAAATTATGCACTGTTGATCTGTTGGCTTCTATCAAATTAATTGAATAGGTCATAACTTTTTACAAGTTTTTTCATTAAAAATGTACTGTATTCAAGAACAAGTGCAAATTGTGAAGTGGTGGTAATTTTTGTGAAGTGCGAGATATGTTTGCCATTAAACGTTCTGCATGGACTCATGCTATTATTTCTATTTTCATTCATAAAAACTAAACAGATCAACTGCCCATCATTTGTTTTAATTTCATGGCAACCATTATTTTTGTGAAAAATATTTTTATTTTATTATTTTTTTGGGTTTTTATGAATGCAAAAAAATAAATAACAGTATGACTGTATGCAGAAATTTTTCCTCTACAGAAATATATTTACTTGTTTACACTAAAATGATCAAGGAAGATAATATTCCAATATAAAGAAATTAACATTGAAATGTTCCGTTTTGTTCCACTACACCCTGTATAGCATTTCAATAAAAATAAGGAAGTTATTGTTGATTTCCGCTATAAATGGGAGTCGTAAAATCTTGAAAATATTTTCATTGGAAATAGCACACTCGATTACATACATGCTAAAGATCTGATTACAATACATTAATTAGTTAAGTTTATATATTTTTAATGTACGGTTTTGGTGGGACACTCTGTATACTAATTAAGTAATCATATAAGTACCCAATGTACTTTTAGAAATCGTGATAATATGAAATTTCCACACGAACTTGGAAACACCAAATGAGGGAGGTTGTCAATGTTTGGTGACCTTGAGATATCCTCAATTACCTCAGCAGGGTGGCAAACCCGCTAAATTTTCCACAATTTATCCTCTTCCTGGAGAGAAATTAAAAAAATATATACAGGGTGTTGACTTGGCGGACGCAACATAGGGAATCGCTTGTTAATTTTCAAGTGTTCAAATATTGGCACCCCTATTCATTTTAGAGACAAAATGTATTTAACTTTTTTGTAGAGAGAAAAATTCTGATTTTATTAATGTTCACACTTAATACCTTACGTATACGTACCTAAGTTGAAATAATTAAGAAAAAGTAATGTGATTTTATAAAAAGAATGGCATGCCATGGAATTGAAACACAAATTACAGATATCAAAATGGCACAATATATCGCTGTCATTTCGTTAAAGTAAATGTTTTCGAAATGATTTAAACTACCCTCTCTTAATTCTTGATGGCACTCATACTTAAAAGAAATAAATTTGTGTTTCTCGAGGGTGATAATTTTTTTCTGAAAATGCACGTCTCTTTAAAAGCGGTACTTTCTACAGGAAAAATGCTCTTGCTTCAAGTCGCCATGTTGTGATATTCTTCGAATCCATACGCAGGCCGTGCCGTTTGTGGAATTTCTTATTTCACCCCTCGTACCACCTGAAATTTCGTACATATTTTTCGCCGATCAAGAGATCAAAGTGCCAGCCCTATTTGAATCAAAATTGTGCTCATTTAGCCATCCTCAGACGACCGCCTATACCCGGGGGTTATGGTGTACGCATATGGGTATGGCGACCAGATTTTTTTGAAATTTTACACATTTTTGATTTACACAGATAACCTACACATTTTTTGGACCGAATACGGTGTCATCCTCACAACCCTAGGGTAGGGGATCTTTTTTTTATTTTTCGAGATTGGCATGCATTTTTCGACTCACGTTTAGAGTATTTACTTTATTTCAACTTTATCACTAAATATTTCGTAGTGGGGGAATATACCTGTCGCTAGTTGTTTGCGATTTTTCAATAGATTTCGGCAATATGTGAACAATTAGGGTTTGATACCGTTCTTACTTTCTACGTTGCGAAGTAAGGGAAAGTTTTGTAATCTTAAAATAAATTTCAACCATTTTTTTAACGGAAATATCAATTTTGAGTTTCCTTGAGGCGATTTCAATGATTTCTGAATAAACATGAACATGTGCCTGTGTCTGTGCGGGCTTTACCTCAAAAACTGAGACGGAAATTAACATGAAACTTTGAACACAACTCTTATATAATAATATAAAGAACTGAAAAGCTTTTGGTATTTTTTTTCACCGGAAGCGTTTTTTTTATATAATTTACTTGTGAAAAGTATTACAAAAACATTTAATCAAATACTGAAGACAACAAAGAATTTTTTTAATTGTTACATTTATTTTCATTCTTGGTTGTAATTATAAAACGATAATAGTTATATTAAATTTATATTAATAGTAATTATAGTGAATACCAAAATGAACAACTTATAAAGAATACGTTTGTTCGAAATCTCTTCAATTTTTGAGTTTGAATTAGAAGTACAACTCGTAATTTCCAACTTTTATAATTTTGACTATTATATCTACCATCAAATTGAAGAAAATAACATGATAGCCACATCACTATTTTAGAATTTGAAGTACAACTTGTCATTTTCATCTTTTATAATTTCGACAATTATACCATCAAATTGAAGAAAGTAACATGATGGCCACATCAACATTTTTATTTATTAATTTTCAATTAGATTAACTAAGGTTTTTTCCTTGGTTTTATTTTTTTTGATTAAAGGGATAGAAGACCATGGAATGATAAGCAGCTAATTTGTGTGATTCTGTTGAGAAAGAAATTGGGTTGACGTAGGTTTTCTATATATGTCAATTCAATTTTCTTATTTTAATAAATTAAAGTCAGGTTCAAAAAGTAAATTTTGTTATTGTTCTTTAATTTTAGTTTAGGATGAACGTTATTATTTAAATTTAAAAATTGATCAAGTTGACGTACGGAATAGCTAAAGCATAACGAAAAGAAATGTTACTGTAGTGAAATCTAGTTCAATAATATTTGACAACGGATTTAAATTTTAAGTTTCTAAACACGATTTTATGAGGTGGTTACAATTTGCAATTCGGAATGTGTAAATATAAATTGGATTTGGAGGATTAGGGGTCTGTGCCGCGCGGGCGGTTAGAGTTGGTCGTACCTTCCCTTAACATATATATTTTTTAATAATTCTAATGAGATTACACTTATTTTTGTTATGAGCTAAAACATGCAAATTTAATTAAATAAGAATGTGCACTATAGGAAATGAAAATTGTTTTCAAATGCAGTTTTAGCAAATAACAAATTCATATGGTGAAAATATCAGGTATTATAAATGTTACTTTGGTAATACGACACTTACTGTATGAAATTAGTCGACGTCATTAGCAACATTATCATGATTTTTAAATAATGCACATTAGAAATGAACAAGACGGTTAACGGTTGTTATCGCGAATATAACGACAACAAGGGTTGAGAGTTGCAATTGTATTACTCATTGTGTTTCACCAAAAGTTTATCACGAATTCAATCAAACGTGCCAAGTTATTATTTATTAAAAATACAGTAATTCTAACAATTATAATACACAATATTTTTTAAAAAGATTTTATATTGCAATTTTTTACAGTTAAATTATATCTAGGCGGATAACGACATGAATCTATTAAAATAACTTGTATAGTTTTCCTGGTGCGAATAGACTTCTTGCATTCCATCCATATTGCTTGTTTTGATAGTTTCATCATATATTTTTACTTTCTCTGTTACGAAGTACGGAAAAGTATTGTGATCTTAAATTTACTACGGCGTTGTCCGTTTTAAGGTCCCTAGAAGAGATTTCAACGATTTCTGGACAAACAATGTGTCTGTATGTATGCATGGCTGTATGTGTGTGCGCGCTTTATCTCAAAAACTAATACAGGGCTTATTATGAAACTTTGACCATCGCGGCGGCTCGTGGATGTTCGGCGGTGAGGCAACGGAAGAAAATTTGACCGAAAAAGCAACGGAATATTTGCTTTCTCTATTAGAGTAAGTAGTGCAACATAAGCGGCATCTTTGTCTTTGCCTCACCTACGGAAATCCACGAGCCGCCGCTGTTTGAACATGAGTCTTAGTTGACAATCCGAAGAACTGAACGCTAACCATTTTTTGTTTATTTTCGATAATTTTTAAATATGTATTACAAAAAAAAAATGAACAGGTGTCCAATTTTAAATTGCCATCCCAAATATCTCGAAACCTGAGCAACATGGCAAAAAATGTGTCAGATAAAAGTTGTAGGATTCGGAGGGGGACATATGCTGATGGTCTTGAAAATGACCTTCGCGTTAATTTTCAAGGTCAAACAAAGGTTAACTTTGATTTTTTAAATGGAACCCCCTATTTTTTATTACGTGATGGTATTCTACGGAAAAAAATACAAACTTTTTGTGGGAAACGTTTTTTTAAACGCTTTTTTTAAGTTTTTTCACGAATTTTGTCCGTCATGTTGTTTGAAATCTCAGGCTGTCATTCATGCATTACCCTCGACATTAGCATCTAAGATCCCCGATTCTTACTCCCCTTGACTTTTTCCTCTGGGGACTAGTCAACGAGAAAATATTTGCTGAAGCTCCGACAACAGTGCAGAACATGAAGGAGAGAATTAGGGATGCATTACGAGTAATTTCCATCCAAACCCTTCGAAATGTTCTAGTAAACTTTCACCAGCGGGTACAGAAGTGCATTGACGAGGATGGACACTTGATCCAGCATTTGATTTAAAAACGAGATCGAACCTCCAGCTACTGAAACCATGATGTGCAAAATCCCATTGGCAACCTCCACGTGGTGCACATCGCGTGACGCTAATGCCGAGGGTGATGCATGAATCACAGCCTGAGATTTCAAACAACATGACGGACAAAATTCGTGAAAAAACTTAAAAGAAAAGCATTTAAAAAAAAAACGTTTCCTACAAAAAGTTTGTATTTTTTCCCGTAGAATACGATCCCACAATAAAAAATTGGGGGTTTCATTTGAAAAGTCAAAGTTGATCTTGGTTTGACCTTCAAAATTGACCCCAAGGTCCCAGCATATATCCCCCTGCGAACTCTACAACTTTTATCTAAAACATTTTTTGCCATGTTGATCAGGTATCGAGATATTTGGGGTGGCAATTTAAAATGGGATACCCTATTTATTGAAAATAACAAACCAAAGAACATTTTTTGTTAATATTTTTCATAATATCTTTGTTTAAAAAAAGCAATGGATTAAAAATTGTTGTTATTTTTGGTTCATAATTATGAAACGAAAATACTTACATCAATTTTATATTAATAATAATTGTGAAGAAATTACAGATAGTGCCTGGCTCCTTAGCATTATATAACGAGCTGTCCCTGCTTAATTTGATAAAACGATGATTTGCAAATCTAATGTATTTTTTGTAGAATTTAGTCGGCACGTTTTATATTTTTTCGAAAACTAAAATTTTCAAAAATTCACAATTTGCGAAATAATTGGTGGATTTTCAAAACGTCTATTTAGTTTGATAAAACGATGATTTGCAAATCTAATTTAATTTTTGTAGAATTTCGTTGACACGTTTTATATTGTTTTTTTTTTATATTTTGTTCTAGGATTACACAATTCGAATATTAAAATTTTCAAAAATTCACAACTCGCGAAATAATTGGAGGATTTTCAAAAACTCTATTTAATTTGATAAAACGATGATTTGCAAATCTAATTTAATTTTTGTAGAATTTAGTCGACACATTTTATATTTTTTTTTTATTTTTTGCTCTAGGATTACACAATTCGAATATTAGAATTTTCAAAAATTCACAACTCGCGAAATAATTGGCGGATTTTCAAAAACTCTATTTAATTTGATAAAACTATGATTTGCAAATCTAGTTTAATTTTTGTAGAATTGAATCCACACGTTTTATATTTTTTTTTTTTTTTTTCGAGTATTGCACAATTGGATATCTAGAATTTTCAAAAATTCACAACTCGCGAAATAATCATGGATTTTCAAAAACTGCACGTAATTTGATAAAACGGTGATTTGCAAATCTATTTTTATTTTTGCAGAATTTTGTCGACACGTTTTATATATTTTTTTATTTTTTTGCGCGACTATTGCACAATTCGAAAATTAAAATTTTCAAAAATTCACAACTCGTGGATTTTCAAAAACTTAATTTCAGTGGCGGCTCGTGGAATATGTGGTTGATAGCGCCACTTATACAATATAGCCCCCACTCCTTTTTTGAAGAAAGAAAAAGAACGATTAAGTGGTAAAAAAGTGTTTTAGGAATTAATTAAAAGTTCTTGCTGAGCTTGAAACTACAGGTAGTGCCATGGCTCCTTGGCTCTACATAACGAGCCATCCCTGCCTGCAATGCCCTGATCCTGATTCAACTTCTAGGGGATCAAAATTGTAAAACTTATTGATTCGTCTAAAAAAATTTTAGGCAACACTTGAAATTCTATGATGTTCGGAGGTAGTTTTTGAGGGGGTGGAATTTGTTTTTTTTAATATGAAACTTAGTAATTCGCCTAAGAAATTTCCAGCCAACACTTGAAAAACAGTTAAAGAATTGTGTCTCACATTGACCTAAGGCGTTGTGTGTTTGAGGGTGTCACTTCCTCAAAAATGAAAACAAATAATCGTATTTTTTATCGTTGATTCTGATTCGACACTCGATTCTGCTAGAAAAATTTATAATTTACATTTTTCCGATTAGTAGAAGTGATCGAGATTTGTAAGCAAACTGGGGGAGGCGAGGTCTGGTACGGACTATTTTGGCTCTCCTGAAAAATTTACTTTTTAAGTTTAGGTACACTATTCTTCAAAACTATTAAAGGTATCAACATGATTTTTACTTTCTTCGTTACGAAGTACTAGGGATGGGCGATATTTGACGTACCTGTGATTTTTCACTGGTAGTTACTGTTACTAATAGATGAATTTTACTGCTACTTAAAATCACTGCTACTTAAAATCACTACTACTTAAAATCACTGCTAGTTAAACTTGAACTGCTATTCAAAGCATGATTGACGTGGAATCGAACCACAAACTTGCCGTGATCGAAAATGACTAGTGAATTGAGTGAATTGAAAAAAATATATAACAGGAAAAATTGTGGTTCATTAGTACGGTGTTTCTCAATGTAGGCAATATCGCCCCCTGGTGGGCGTTCGGCACTTAATTTGGGCGATTATTTGACAATCCGGATTTGGGGGCGATGGACTTTTTGCGTGGGCTATGTATACCAACCTGCGGAGATATCTCAAATCGCAAAAAAAAACTTACATGCCTCAAAATTAAAACCAAATATTATTAAACTCTGCAAAGATCGGCAACCTCAAGATTATCATTAAAACTATACATTTTATAAAGCTTATCATTTGTGTGCTATGTTAAAATTATAGTAAATATTTTACTGTCATGTATCTTTTCTTGCAAGTTAATTCGCGAAACACAAACTAAACAGTCCATTTTTTTAAAGTTCGGGGATTTTAAAATCTTCGATTTTGGTTTTTAAAATGACAACTGCCAAACGCATTATCCGGTTTTAATGATTTCAAAGTCAAAAAGTGGAAAATTTTGTGCGATTTAAAAACCGTTTAATAAATATTTTCGTGAAATCACCGCAAAACGTCAAAACTGCACGTTTTCAAAACGCGAAGATTTAAAATTGCGATTTTGTTTTTCTTTAATTGCACAACTATCAAATGCTTTGTCTCAATTTGATTATTTAAACGTCAAAATGTTGGAAATTTAGTGTGATTTTAAAACTAATAAAAAAAAATTTCATAAAATTAACACAAACTGCAAAAATCCCACTTTTTTAAAGTTCCAAGATTGCAAAATCGTGATTTTGGTTATTAAAACTATATAACTGCCAAACTCATTGTCCGATTTTAATGATTGTAACGTCAAAACGGAGAAAATTTTATGCGATTTAAAAACCGGTTAATAAATATTTTCGCAAAATCAACACAAATCCTCAAAGTTGCACATTTCCAAAATTAGAAGATTTAAAATTGCGATTTTGTTTTTTTTTTAATTGCACAACTGTCAAATGCTTAGTCTGATTTTGATTATTTAAACGTTAAAATGTTGGAAATTTAGTGTAATTTTAAAACTGATAACAATTTTTAAAGTTCAAAGATTTGAAGATCGTGATTTTGGTTTTTGAATCTTGTCCGATTTTGATGGTTTTAACGTCAGAAGTGCAATTTAACAACCGGTTAATAAATATTGTGTGAAATCGACGCAAAACATCAAAATTGCACGTTTTCAAAATTCGAAGATTTACAATTGCGATTTTGGTTTTATTTTATTGTTAAAAATTGAAGTGGGCGAATTAAGAAGCGGACCTGACAACGTGGGCGTTTGGTCCAAAAAGGTTAAGAAACACTGCTTTATTATAATAATAATTTGAAATACATAAAAGTCTAACGTAGCATATATTTGCCAACCGTGATCAGTCACAGTTTAAAATCACAGATATGAAAAAGTAGCAACGTGATTTAGAAGTAGCAGTTTTGCCCATCTCTACGAAGTACGAGAAAGTATTGTGATCGTGATTTTTTTTTGAAATTTTTTTTACGGAAATATCCGTTTTGGTGTCACTAGATGCCATTTCAACAATTGCTGGAAAAAAAAAATGTGTGTGTGTGTGTGTGTGTGCGTCTGTGCGCGCTGTATCTCAAAAACTAATAGAGCAATTGATATGAAACTTTGAACATCCGTCTTATTTGATAATCCGAAGAACTGAAAAGCTTTTGGTAAAATTCCATACGCCCACTTCCGGCGTATGGAATTTTACCTTAACTGTTTTTTTCCAATAATTTTTTAAATATGAAAAATATTACAAAAATATTGAAAACATCGAAGAAATTAACATTTTTACTTGAAAATATTTTTCATGAAATCATTGTTATTCGAGAATTTTTTTTTTTTCATTTTTGGTTTATAATTATGAAACAATAATAGTTACAACAAATTTATGTTAATAATAATTTTTCGAAATCTCTTTAGTTTTTGAGTAAACTGAGTTTTTGAATTTGAAGTATAATCTTTCCATCTTTCATAATTTTCACGTTTGAAACGTCACTTTTATCCGAGTCTACAAAACACCAGATGTACATTTAAAATATGATTTAAATTAAAAAAAACACCATGAAAGCGTAAATGTAAACGATACCATCAAGTCGGAGAAAGTAACATGATGGCCACATCGCCATTTTTTGTTTTAAAGGTGGTATCGATACCTACCAATATGGCTGAGATTATTTCCATATGTTGAGTGGCGGGTATTTAAAAAATATAAATAACTCGAAAAAATGTCATAATTCGGAATCCAATTAATATTTTTTTGCCCGATCGGTCATTTTCGTTAATTTACAAGCTTTTGCTCTCCGGGCTATACGATCAACTTACGGCCCATGGCTCACTTGCACAAAATACGCCACTCAGAAACACTAACCTGCTTTTCATCACACCATTTTTTTAAATGTAGTGTATGTCATCTCGTACCTCAGTTTTAACTTCTCTGGAATTATTGAATTACATCCGATGGCAAACAAATCTTCGATTACAATATCTTCGCCTTCTAATACTCCTTCGGACATTATTTAAGTCGAAAAACACTTACTAAAATTCGTCCGCATTTGCAAATATTTGTTTCTGTTTACGAACTCCAGAGCGCATTAGTCGACTTGACAGAATTCACATTTTCGGAGTATAATTTTAAAAAAATATTTTAATTAATTAATTAACCAATCGATCGGGCAAAAAATAGTATAGGGTGTCCCACGAAAAAGTTGCATTTTAAAATTGCTATAAAAAAAAGACGGGTGGATATTTTTCAATTATTTTTTTTTATTGAATAGCCCCAACATTGCGGTTTAATATTGGAAGACTACTTCATTCATATGGCTGCCACGGCTGGCTTTGCAGTAGCCCATTCTGTCGACCCAATTTTTCATGACATTTTCGATGGTGTGGCCCTCAATGGCTGCAATGGCAACTTCAATCTCGTGTCTGGATGGTTGGCGTATCACTTATCCTTGACGGCTCCCCACAAAAAATAGTCCAACGGGGTCAAATCGCATCTGCGAGGCGGCCAGTTGACATCGCCGTTTCGGCTAATTATGCGATTTTCGAACGTACCGCGTAAAAGTTCGACTGTAACGTTGGCTGTGTGGCACGTGGCGCCGTCCTGCTGGAACCAAATGCCGCCGATGTCTTCCTCTTCCATTCGGGGAAAGAAAAAAAAATCCAACATACCGCGATAGCGCTCACCGTTGACGGTTACAGCGGCTGCTGCTTCGTTTTCGATGAAAATGATGCCGCCGGACCACGTACCGCACCAAACAGTCACTCGTTGTGGGTGCAGTGACTTTTCCATGATTACGTGTGGATTTTCTGAGCCCCAAATGTGACAGTTTTCCTTATTGACATAACCACCGAGGTGGAAATGAGCTTCATCTGAAAAGATGATTTTTCGATAAAAACGCTCATCTTCCATCAAGCGTTCTTCGGCCCATTGGGCGAACCGAAATCGCATCGGATGGTCGTGCGGCATCAGCTCTTGCAGCAATTGAATTTGGTACGGCTTCAAACCGAGGTCTTTCGTCAAAATTCTTTGAAGGGACGTGCGAGAAATGTTCAATTCCTGCGAGCGGTGTCGAGTTGATGTTGATGGATTGTCACTCACACTTTCGGCAACAGCATCAATATTTTCGATTGAGCGCACTGGAAGAGCACGGGAACGCGTTGCTTTGTCCATTAACGAGCCACTTTCACGTACACGCTTCACAAATTTATCCACAAACTGCCTAGAAGACGCTTTATTTTTCCTGAATTTTGTGCGCATTTTTTTTGCAGTTTCGGTTGAAAACTCACCATTTTGGAAGTAAGTTTTCAATATTTCCCAATTTTCTTCGAGCGTAAACTTAATCATTTCGTAAACCGCAAACCTTTTACTAAATATTTGACACATTAGCAAATTCATTCGAGCTGTTAAAGCCGAAATAATCGATAGTTCAAAAAGCAACGGATAGATGGGCCACCCTGTATAAGCATCTCGTTGGTGCTACCGGTCTCGGGTAAACCGTCGCGTTAGCGGTTAGCGGAGGTCCCCACACTATTACCCTCTAGCTTTATAACGCACTTACCGCCCTTGATACTTAATATACTATTTTAATTCCTCAGCTATAAATGCCTATTTTGGAGGTAAGAACATGTTTGCAAAATTTCAGAGAAATATGTCCAGTAGTTTTCTAGAAAAGTGTACCTAAAATCACGTTTTTCTAGTAGAAAACAACTAAGGAAATGAGCCCCTTAAACAGCCAGAACTTAACTTTCTACATACGAAGTGCGAAAGTATTGTTTCCGTGATTTTGTTGAAATCCTAAGTTTTAACGAAAATGTGCAAAAAAGTGCCATAATGAACTACTTATAAGTTTTTTTAAATAAATTGATGAATTACTTTTATGCTCTTAAATCGGAGAAAGTTACATGGTGGTCACATCAACATTTTTTACCTCGGAATAATTTGTTTTGAACATTGTCATTGTATGTTTTCTATGATAGTTGTATTAAAGATACCTTTGTGGATCTTTAATATAGTGGTTTCCACCTGTCTTCTGCGCTGACCATTTGTTGCTTTATCTACCTGCAGAGATGATTTTACATCTTTAAGATTGTTGGCCAACAAGCGGGATCGTTTTATTCCGGCAGACGCTCGGTCTAAAGAGCCTAACAGGGTAGACCCCGTGCAAGTGAGATGATCCTTTGTGTTTCGACTTTCTCACCTTCGCCCCTTACCAGTGACGGTTCGAGGGTTTATTTTTGGTACGACCGAGGTAGCAGAGGTGGCAATACAGATAGGTACCAAAAAGAACCCGCGAGCCGTCATTGTCCCTACTCTCTTGAAGTGATGCGTGAATCATTATTTGAATTCGAAATTTGTAAGAAGGTCTTACATTAATAAGACGCCAAGAACGGCATTCGAACCTAAAAGTCTAAACAATTTGTAAATCATTTCAAATAATTCTAAAATTGGCGAGCACTATTTCCATTTTTGACGCACGACAATAGATTAGGAGATTAGGAAAAGATTTGACATTTTTCTGAAAAACGTTTCCAAGCTTAATCAAACCTTATCTAAAATGAACATTTAAAAAATAAGATCTGTTTATGAATAAGACATATTTTAAGATTCCTTAGAGAAAATGGGCATTAAACTTTAAGTGATAATGATAAATATATTTCTTTTAGCTACGGAAAACTTAATGCTTAATATCGTTTTAGATAATACATTAACAATACATCATTTTAATCTTTGATTAAAAAAATTGCAGTATAAAATCTTTTACCTTGTGGTTGGATTTGAATTATAAGTTTTAAATCGTTCCACAGGAGCTATGTAGATATCATCATTGTTTTTTTGAGAACTATATTCATGATATTAACGTATCTTATTTTCAGATGTGAGTCCTCATCTGGTATTTAAGAACGGGATAAATCCGACCCTCTGGCCCCAGGACCTTCCATTCCCGACGGAGGAGGGTAAGGAGGAGGTGGCGTCCACGTACGGGGATGGGGATTCACAGAACGATCGGACGGGATGCTTCTCGCCGAACAGCGTAACAGGTAATATGCAGTATCCAGCTTACTTCAAGGACACCAAGGGGATGAACCACACGGTCTTCGGCGCCGGAAGCAACTTCAGCGCGTTGCAGTATCTGAAACCCGGACAGGGCAAAGGACTGCCCAACGTGATCCAGCACGGTAGGTCAGCTGGTATGCCGCTGTACGTGCGCTGCCCAATTTGCCAGAAGGAGTTCAAGCAGAAGTCGACGCTGTTGCAGCATGGTTGTATACATATCGAATCCAGGCCGTATCCTTGTCCGGAATGTGGGAAGAGGTTCAGGCAGCAGTCGCACTTGACCCAGCACTTGCGTATACATACCAACGAAAAACCGTACGGCTGCGTGTACTGCGGAAGGAATTTCAGGCAGCGCACGATCCTCAACCAGCACCTTCGCATACACACGGGGGAGAAGCCGTACAAGTGTCAGCAGTGCGGCAAGGATTTCAGGCAGAAAGCCATCCTAGACCAGCACACCAGGACGCATCAAGGAGACAGGCCGTTCTGCTGCCCGATGCCGAACTGCCGGCGGCGCTTCGCCACCGAGCCGGAGGTGAAGAAGCACATAGACAACCACATGAACCCCCACGCGGCGAAAACAAGGCGCGACGCGAACAGCGTGGACTCGAAACTGAACAACGGAATGCTACCCCGCGGCCTGACCCCCACCACCGTGGTCAAACCCGAGCTGTACTTCCCCCAGTGCTATGCGCCCAGCTTCAACACCCCGACCAGCCTGGCCCAGTTCCCATCAGCGACCCCAGAATTCAAACCGCCCAACGGTCTTCCGGCCCAGTGACTAGCGGCCACCGGCTGGCAACTCGGATCCTGCATTGGGTGACCCATAGCCAGCTCTTAAGCAACTATAAAAACAAAACACACACACACACACAAGATAACGGAGTGATCTTCACATGGTGCTGAAATCTCTTTCTCGTAAAATTAAGGCAAGAAAACGGTGGCGATTTTTAAAAAAAAGCAAAACAGAAATGGATTTATGCTAGCGTAAACACTTATAAATATTATATAACTGTAAAATGTAAGAGTATTTTAAATTTTATCCCAAGGAAGAAAAAAATATTATATACAACGTGTCCTGTTGTTCACTTAGTGGCAATACTTTTTAAAGTACTTTAATTATTATTGTTGTAGATAGATTTAATAATGTGATCTCTTAATGTAAAAAAGTAAATCGACGCTGAGGATTTTTTTTTAATGATAAGGCGTGACGATGACAAGATTTATGTTAGTGACGGGTTCGTTTGCATTTAAAAATCATCTCGCCTACACACATGCACACACTTAATTTAAAAATATCTTACTGATAACCAATTTTGGTAATATGCTGATTTAATTATTAGAATAGACCGTTGTTTGTCAACAATAATTGAAGGAATAATAATATGAAATAGATACTAATACTGCCAGTGGCGGCTCGTGGAACATGTTGATGGTAGAGCTACCCTTTTTTTTAAGAAAGAAAGAAGATTTATCTTACTGGACCAAAGTAACTGGCGAAAAGTGTTTTAAGAATTAATTAAAAATTCTTGCTGGGCTTGAAACTACTGGTAGTGCCATGGCTCCTTGGCTCTATATAACGCTCTACTATCCTTGGCAGAAAGACCTCTGGTCGATAACCATTTGGCAGATTAACAAACTAATCATCACTTGATCATATGCCTGTTAATTATATGTAGTATTGTTTCTCTTGATAAAGATGTATTATGTATATACTACTGTCCATAACAATACGTAAATATCAAAACATTTATTTGTATTAAAATTTCTTTCTTTTATTATTTTCGGGCATTATTTTTATTTACCCGAGCGAGGTTACGACACCGCGGCCCCTCATTTTGCGAAACAATGGTATACAGACATAATGTCGATCTCACGTTGCTAAGGCTTAGAATCAATAGACCAAGAAGAATTATTTTTATATAGTTCTCACCATTTTTCATTCTAAATTCATAACTTTAAAATTTTCGCAGTCCTTCTCATATTTTTCGTTTAATTTTTGATCAAACTTATAGTCCCGTATGTCATGCATTTTCTGAGTTATTCAAAATTCAAGTTGCTGCTGCAATAATTACCAAAAACTAGCCGCTTTTGTGTTTTTTCGAGTAGGGGTTTGGAATATTCCAATATAGAATAACTTTCCTTTTTTTAACAAGGCATTTATAAAATACATTCCTAAACAAAAGGTGTGCAGTATTTCGTTATCTTCTGCATTTATAAAATGATAAAATAATTTTAAAAGAAAAAGATGAAAAAAAACATGAGTTACTAATTAAAAAACTAAAATTGCACGTGATGACGTAGAAGTTCAACGTTCAGAATTATATAACTCATTTCTTGAAATTTTTCAAATCCTTTTCACATTTTTCTATCTTTTTTTTCAAAAACCAGTAGGATTTCGAAAAAAACTTATTTTTTACAAGTTCTTCATTTTAACATTCTCCACAGTTTTTGTTCATATAAAGTTTACGTAACCTATCATTTCATAATTATAGTCCAAAAATAGAATAACTTTCCTTTTTTTTAATTTTTTTCTTGAAAATCAAAGAATTTATAAAATACATTTATAAACAATCTTCTGCATTCATAAAATGATTTTCAAAAATTAAGAAAAAAACATAGGTTACCAATAAAAAAACTGAAATTGTGCTTATACGCGATGACATATGTGAAGTTCAATGTTCAGAGTTATATCGGGTGTGTATAAATTGGCGGATAATCTACACGTAACGATTTTCTTTCAAAAATTCTAAGCAGCGTATCTTACTTCTAGAATGTTGTACCATGCTTCCTGATCCTTTATGAGGTCCTCTAAGTTTAAAAATCCAGTCGTTAAATATGCATTATTATTCGTTATTAATTTACAGAAAGCCTTGCAATTTCGATAGTATGACTAGTTTGAAAATTATTTGTCAGTGTGTGCCATTTTTCTATCTCAAACTTGTATTTTTAACACTTCTTAATTAGCTTATTTTTATAAAAAATACGTTCGGCAACATGACACCCGCTTATGTCACTTTGACACAAATAATTCATTCAAACTTGCTAGTTCATGTTCGTGCCAATTCTGCTTTTCTTATTATTATCAGTTTGAATTAGTGCCCGCGTTTCAGTGTATATGTGTTTTTGTGTTATTTTCATTTTGTTTTGTTCAATTACAATGGATTTTACTATTTCCTCATAATCTGTTTTACCTTGCATCTGTAAATAAACCCCGCTCTATCTATCTATTACCTTCTACTCTGAACCATGAGATTATTAATAACAGGGCAGCTCGTGAATGCTATGTTGTCAAATGTACATTTCTTTTAAATGGCTCCTGATGGCCTATGAAGCATGGTAGAACATTTTTTCATGAACGTTTTCTATTCAGAATTTTAGGAAGAACATCGCCACGTGTAGATTATCCGCCAATTTATACACACCCGATATAACTCACTCCTAACCTAACCTATTTTATTTGAAACATTTTTCGCTAAACGTTAAAATATAAAAGTTATATCAATGATTCAATAATTTTTTAGAGACAAAAGTATATACAAAACAGATTTTATACAGTATACAAGCTAAATTGCTTGTCGACCAGTGGTATTTTGATTAGATATTTGATTAGTATTATTATCTATTTTCTGTTTAATAATATGAACTATCAATACGTAAATATTAGAACAATTAATTAAATCAAAACTCATAATTATATTTGTTGTGTTTTGTACAAAACTGTACAGAAAATAATAAGTAAGTTCCTTGGCATAACTAATTTATTGATTAAATCAGCATTACCAATTATACCGATAATAATTTCCCCTAAATCGAAACGGAACTTGACAATAGAAACGAATTAATCTTAATTTAAGTGTGTGGGCGAGATTTTTTTAACCCTCTCGCATTTTTATCGACATTTACTTTTCCTACTTATCATAAGTGTGAATCTCGCGAAATTTGAATTTTCGACACTAACACGTTATTCTATTTGTTTTCTCTAATTACAAGAGTAATCACGTAATAAAAAAAAACTACACTAATCTCACACGAGTTTCTCAAAAGTCCAAACGACTTTTCTAGATTATAATTAAGTTCACTTTTAAAATAAAAAAAAGAACAGGGTCTTCACACCTAGGCGTATCGATTAATATTTTTGATTTCGTAATTAGGAAAACGTGCTGCAAGCAATTGGCAAATTTATTAGGATAAGATTCAAAGAAAAAAATGCAATGAACGCTCTCTACATACCTGAAAATAATTTATAATTTCGTCCTGCAATTACAAAAGTAAATTTTATAAAGAAGATGGTTGCGACCGTTACTACAGTCTCCATATATATTTCTGTTCTACTGAGCCCAACATTGATCTAGGGTTGGGGTTGCAGCGAATGGATCAAATCGGTGCACTGATAATTTTATACTTATAATATTCTATTCACCGATAATTTTACAATAATAAAATTCCATAAACCGGAAATTCTGCATTAACAGAGTTAGTGATGAGTTCTATTTATTATAAATTTCATATGTGTAAAGTTAGATGAATCAATAATTTTATAGTTTAAACTCTGAATATTTAAAATTCTCGACTAGTTTCGCCTTATCCGTGCATTTTCAAGTGAATGTTTCTATTTCATATCATGGGCGTCCGCAGGTGGTGGCAAGGGGTGGGGTTGGGTCAGCTGCCCCCTCCTGGAAAATGAATTTATTAAATTAAAGTAATATTTTATATACTAAACTTGCATGTAGCCGGTAAATGTATACTTTAACAATCACATCAAAATAAAAAAGTATAACAAAAAGTGCGTTCCACGTAATGTTCGATGAATCCGAAAAAAGTTGACGTACAACGACGAGCGGGCACGTTTCCACCCGACGCGTATAATGCAGTGCGATCGAATAAAAGTTACTCAAAGTTGGCCATAAGCCAAAATTCCTAAACTTATTGGCAAGTGTCAAGCTGGCGTATATTGATATTTTCAAATTTAGGAACTAAGAAAATACTTATACGGTTTTTTGTTCATGACCTGCTTTGACTATTTTTTTATTCGATCTCGCTGTATTATTACTGTAGATTTTAGTAGAAATTAACAATTTTTGACAGTTGAAAATTTCCGTTTTACTGCCAACGTGCCATTTGTGATGATAGAAATGTGCAATTTTTGACAGTTGTCATTTTTAGCAGTTGAAATTTTCTTTTTTCTTTTAATATCAAAAAATGCCATTTTTGTAAAAATCCACAATTTTTGGATTCTACTAATTTCTTTATTTGCTGTTGAATCGTACCGTTTGTGGTGGCAGAAATGCAGAATTTTCAACAATTTGTAATTGTTACTTTTGACCATTGGAACTTTCCCTTTTTTAATATTGAAAAATGCCGATACTGATAGTAGAAATGCTTAAATTTTGCCAGTTAAATTTTTTTATCATTTTGAGTTTTTTTTTATTGTTGAAATGAAACCGTTTTCAGTAATGAGCAATTTTTGACAGTCCTGAATAGTTATTTTTGTCAATTGAAATTTCCTTTTTACTGCCAACGTGCCATTTGTGATGGTAGATATGTGCGATTTTTGACAGTTCTAAATTGTCATTTTTAGCAGTTGAATTTTCTTTATAAATACCAAAAAATGCCGTTTTTGATAGTAAAATTCCACAATTTTCGGCAGCTGCTAATTTTCTTATTTACCAGTGAATCGTGCCGTTTGTGATGGCAGAATTTTTGGCAATTCGAAATGTCATTTTTGACGGTTAAAAATGTAGATATCTTTTTACTATTGAGAAATGCCGTTTCTTACACGTAAAATTGCTCAATTTTTGACAATTTGTAATTGTTACTTTTAGCCGTTGGAAATTTCTCTTTTTTAAAATTGAAAAATGCTGATAGCACATTTTTGGCATTTAGAAATTTTCTTTTTATTGTTGAAACGTGCCATTTTCAGTAATGAGCAATTTTTGACAGTATTAAATAGTTATTTTCAGTAATTAAAAATGTTCTTTTTACTGCTAAGTGATAGTAGTACTTTTTTGACAGTTAGAAATTGTCATTTTTAGCAGTTGAAATTTACTTGTTTTTTTTTAATATCAAAAAATGCCGTCTTTGATAGTAAAAAACCATAATTTTTGGCAACTGCAAATTTCTTTATTTACCGTTGAATCGTGCCGTTTGTGGTGGTAGAAATGCAGAATTTGTGACAATTCGAAATCGCCATTTTTAGTAGTTAAAATTACTTTTTTTTAATATTAAAAAATGCCGTTTTTAATAGTAAAATTCCACAATTTTTGACCGCTGCAAATTTCTTTATGTGCCGTTTGTGGTGGCAGAAATGCAGAATTTTTGACAATTCGAAATTGTCATTTTTGACGGTTAAAAATGTATCCTTTTACTATTGAAAAATGCCGTTTCCGACAGTAGAATTGCACAATTTTTGACAATTTATAATTGTTACTTTTGGCCGTTGGAAATTTCCCTTTTTTAATATTGAAAAATGCCGATAGTGATAGTAGAAATGCTCAAATTTTGACAGTTAAACATATTTGGCATTTAGAAATTTTCTTTTTATTGTTGAAACGTGCCATTTTCAGTAATGATCAATTTTTGACAGTATTAAATGGTTATTAACAGTAATTGAAAATTTCCTTTTTACTGCTAAGTGATAGTAGTGCTTTTTTGACAGTTCGAAATTGTCATTTTTAGCAGTTGAAATTTACTTGTTTTTTTAATATCAAAAAATGCCGTCTTTGATAGGTAAAAACCATCATTTTTGGCAGCTGCAAATTTCTTTATTTACCCTTGAATCGTGCCGTTTGTGGTAGCAGAAATGCAGAATTTTTGACAATTCAAAATTGCCATTTTTAAGCAGTTAAAATTCTCTTTTTTTAATATTAAAAATTCCTTTTTATAGTAAAATTCCACAATTTTTGACCGCTGCAAAATTTCTTAATGTGCCGTTTATGGCGGCAGAAATGCAGAATTTTTGACAATTCGAAATTGCCATTTTTTAAAATTCATCTTTTTACAATTGAAAAATGCCGTTTCTGACAGTAGAATTGCACAATTTTTGACAATTTATAATTGTTACTTTTGCCGTTGGAAATGTCCCTTTTTTAATATTGAAAATGCCGATAGTGATGCTCAAATTTTGACAGTTAAACATTTTTGGCATTTGGAAATTTTCTATATATAGTTGAAACTTAGTTATTTTCAGCAATTGAAAATTTTCTTTTTGCTGCTAAGGTGCCATTTGTGATAGTAGTGCAATTTTTGACAGTTCGAAATTGTCATTTTTAGCAGTTGAAATTTTCTTTTTTTTTGAATATCAAAAAATGCCGTAAAAAAACACAATTTCGTACCGTTTTTGGTGGCAAAAATGCAGAATGTTTAACAATACAAAAATGGCAATTTTCTTTTTTAATATTAAAAAATTCCGTTTTTGATTGTAAAAATCCACAATTTTTGGCAGCTGCTAATTTCTTTATTTACCATTGAATCGTGCCATGTATGGTGGCAGAAATGCAGAATTTTTGATAATTCGAAATTGTCATTTTCTTTTTTTTAATATAAAAAAATGCCGTTTTTGATGGTAAAAATCCACAATTTTTGGCAGGTGCTAATTTCTTTATTTACTATTGAATCGTGCCGTGTATGGTGGCAGAAATGCAGAATTTTTGATAATTCGAAATTGTCATTTTCTTTTTTTTAATATAAAAAAATGCCGTTTTTGATGGTAAAAATCCACAATTTTTGGCAGCTGCTAATTTCTTTATTTACTATTGAATCGTGCCGTGTATGGTGGCAGAAATGCAGAATTTTTGATAATTCGAAATTGTCATTTTCTTTTTTTTTAATATAAAAAAATGCCGTTTTTGATTGTAAAAATCCACAATTTTTGGCAGCTGCTAATTTCTTTATTTACTATTGAATCGTGCCGTGTATGGTGGCAGAAATGCAGAATTTTTGATAATTCGAAATTGTCAATTTCTTTTTTTTTAATATAAAAAAATGCCGTTTTTGATTGTAAAAATCCACAATTTTTGGCAGCTGCTAATTTCTTTATTTACTATTGAATCGTGCCGTGTATGGTGGCAGAAATGCAGAATTTTTGATAATTCGAAATTGTTATTTTCTTTTTTTTTAATATAAAAATGCCGTTTTTGATGGTAAAAATCCAAAATTTTTGATAGCTGCAAATTTCTTTATGTGCCGACTGCGGTGGCAAAAATTGCAGAATTTTTGACAATTTGAAATTGTCATTTTTGACGGTTATTTATTCGAAATTTCTGTATGAAAGTTTTTTGGAATTTTTTCAAGACTCCAAAATGTTGAAAACAAAAAAAAAACACCTGAAAACTTGTATAATTGAATTTAGAATGTTTTCAAGTATACGACGATTTTCCAGCCTCAAGGTTACCGGAGGAGATAAATTTGGCGCAAAACTATGCAAAATCTGCACGATCGCGTCCAAAAATTCACCGCCGTTGCCTGGGGCGCGGCGGAAAGACCGGGGCTCGGGTGTAGGTTGGGGGTACACCCAAGTGTAAAAAAAAAATCAGAAATTAAAAAATCCTCGTCGCCCGGTGCAACCACTTAAAAAGCGATCGAAAAACGCGTTGGAGGTTTGAAATTTTTTAAATCCTAAATTTTTTTGTGATTTTTTGGTATAATTTGCTGATTTTTATCGTTTCCAGCTGCTTTCGGGACACAAAATAAAAGCAATGTTTTCTAAAACTCGTTTTATGATATTTTTTCGTTATTGATGTAAGGGAAGGTTCTACTCTATAAGGAAAAAAGAGGCATTTTTTTAATAATTAAACCGTAAAATTAAACAGTACTTTTTCAACTAATCAAATAGTTGCGTCCCGCAGGGTCGTCTAAAATAAGAAAACGATACATTTTGAAAGGCAAATAAATGTTTTGGGCCTTGAACCTATTTATTGCTTGATAATTAACAAGTACATATTTTTTCAAGGTTTTACAACTGAGAAAACATGCAAAAATCGCAGATCGATTTTTAAACAAATGCCATTTTATATTTGGTCGTTCAATTGCAATAAATTTGGGTTCAAGGCCCCACAAATTTAATTACCTTTCAAAATCTGTGTCGTTCTCTTGCTTCAGATGACTACGAGGCGTCATGTACACGACGACGCCCATTTATGGGCAAAAATACAACCGCAATTCTGTGAACATTATTTATAAAAAAAATTGTTATTATAGACTAAAAATATACTTGCTTAGTAGCAAATAGTCCTGTTTAATTCTATTGTTGCTTTTACAGAAAAAAAATGCCCATTTTTGGCCTTGTGCCAGACACGGCCAGTTTAAAAATCATATCTCCCACCCTAAAAGTCATCAACTTTTATCTAAATTACGAAACGTAGTTTATGTATTTTTCACCAGTTCAACTCTATTAGCAAATTGGCAACAATTCCTTTAGGTAAATCTATGTTTTTAATTGTCACAACTACTACAATTGTGGATGGGCTCTATCCCACCATATAAAAAATTTAACACAAGCCACGGCTTTCAGACAGGAATAAATAAGGAGATTGTAAATAATTTGTTTTTATTGTTTGCTATTTTACACCTGAAACACCGTTGTTTGGATTAGTAAGCCATAATGTATTACGAATTCAAATTTCATAATCAGAATGGTTACGATGTTTAGTATATAAATTTGTGTCGACGTTTATTTAAAGGTATCTAAAGAGAAGTTTACTTAAAAAAATAAAACAAAAGAAAAGACCCTAGGCATTGATCTCAATTAAAATTTCCTTTAACTAAAAATAAAAAAGTAAAGTTATGCTCAAATTATTGTGATGATTTAGAAGACTTTCGACGTGCAATTAAAGTAAGACGAAAAGCGTGATGTTGAATAGTATGTAAAGAAACCGGAAGCAAAAGACTTATATAATAAGTATAAAAAACGCGATCTTGCAGCAGTATAGCGAGCTTTGGCGGCCGGAAAATCCACAATCTAGTCGTTGAAAAAATGCGGAAGTGGACCGTCCGCCAGAATCACCAAAATAAAATATAAAAACAGTGTACATTTGCGTTTCCTAAGGTTAAAAGTTGCGTCCTTGGTGTTTATAAGAAATAAAACTAAAATAGAAAATGTAACTAATATTTTGTATAGTGTAAATGTAAATAATTCGTTAAACGACCCCTAGGACGCAACCGGAAATTCGTATACGATTAATTTATACTTTAAGCGTTTTTCCAAAGTTTTAGTTTACTATCTCTCTCTCTCTCTCTAACTCAAAAAAAAACATACCGGTGTGCAGGCCTCAAAAAGGTTATTTTTATATGGATGTTCCCCCACTACCCCCTCCACTACACACCTCCTACCCCCCTCAATAAATAAATAAACAAAAGAATAAATATTTTCCGTTGAGCTACAAGACTTAAAATATAAATCGTGATAGCATTTAATTAGACTTAAGACGATTTTTTCTTGTATATATATTATATATAATATATATTATACATTTTTGAAAGAAAATCATTTTTACATAAGTGTGTCACACTTTTTTAATATATTATTATATTATATTATATATAGACGTATATATATATATAAAAGGATTAAGTGGGTTTGTTCAAATATTATAGATGTGATACCCCAGAGTGTTGGGCCAATTATTATTATTATTATTATTATTGTCATTACTATTATTATTATTATATTTATAGTTGTTTGTTACGATGAATTTATTTCGGATGTTTATAAACGCACTTTTTTCTCTCATGTTGTTAAACGAAAAAATCTTGTTCTCGCTATGGCATCAAGGACTGTAACCAAATAACAAGTTTATACATAACATATATAACCGTGAAAATATAAATTCTGAACATCTTTTTTGAATCTGGGAAATAATAGTTAACCATTAAGAGGATCGTTACGACCATTACTACGTAGTAATCCATAATTAAACTGAATTGAACAATGAACGAATAATTATTTGTGGTTGAATTTTTCAATTGAGTTTTATACAAATTATATTGCATGTATTATCTAGATCTATAAACTATCAACCTAGGTAGCTGCAAAATTATTATAAATTAATATTTAAACATCTGTTTGTAAACACGTATATTAACTATCAATATCGAATTGCAAAACAAAAATGAATAGATATTTAAAAAAATTGCACATAAACAAATAACAAGTTTGAAAACTGTCAACCTAGTTGCAAAAAAACAAAAAAAAATAACGCCTTAGTTATGTAATAATTTCTAAACATCTGCATGTAAACAAGTAACAAATCAACCTAGATGTATGCATAATTGTCAAATTTCAACGCTCAAATTGTAAAACCGTAATATTCTCAATTCTAAACTTGTGGAATTAATAGATACGATTAGGTAGTAAAACTATCAATTTAGTATAAGTATTTGTTATGTTTAAAAAACAGCTTTATTAAATGCAATCAATCCTTAAAAGATTACTGGCATTTCTAAACTATAAATATGAGTAGGAATACCATAAGCCTAGGCAGTGACAACCCCAAATAAGTTTAAAATAAAATATAAATTGAGTTATGCAAAAACGAAAATCTCTCTAGTGTATTTCATTTAAAGGTACTTAAAAATAAAACTGAATTAGCCACAAACCTAAAAATTTAGATGTTGCAATACTATAAACCTAGTTAATAATTTTCCCAAAATAACAGGCATTGATATAAATTTTACGAATATGGCAAAAACTGAAATCTGAACAGTGAACTTTATTCAAAAATACAGTTGCATCGAAAAAAAAAACTGAATTAGCCACAAACCTAGAAATATAAATATAAGTTGGCATACTATAAATCCTAGGCACCAGAAAAGTATAAACTAGAACAAGAATTGGTTTATATTTTTGCAAAAATCTGAAGAGTAAATTTTATTTAACTGTTTTAACAAGGAATTCAATTAGTCATAAACCTAAAAACTATAAACACCTAATATATGGCAAAATAAAGATTTCTATGAGTTTAATTGTCTAATGGAATGGTCATGTTTTAATGTGTACTTAATGGAGCTTTATGATCAAGGCTATACTCTGATCTTTAAACGTGTTTTGTGGAGCCTTTACACAAATTTTAAACCTAGGTCAGTAAGCTATAAATCTAGGAATCAGTGGCAACTTGTGGCGTAGCTCATGGTACGGCCACGGTAGTAGAGGTGACTCGCTCAGCAAGTCAAATGCTATTAGTGCGATAGAAATTTGTTTCCATGACCAATCTCTACTTACCATGACATGAGCCACGCCGCCAGTGCTAGGAATGCACATGCCTAATCTATTTATCTGACCAACATCTAAGTTGTGCCGAAGCGTAGAAATCTGAATTCTAAACTGTGTTTAATCATGCCGATCATTCACTCATGAATAGTTACATTATTAAAAAAGCCTAGGTACCACCTAATATCCACAAACATAAATTTTCAAATGTGTAATAGATTCAAAACATTTCTACTCTATTACGTTATTAAACATTTATTAGTTTTAAACCTAGGTTAGTGAAATATAAACCTAGGCTTGCACACGCCTAGTCGACTGTGAAAACTGGTGCTATGATCGCACCGACAGTTAAGTTGTGCAAAAGCGTAGAAATATAGATTCTAAACTGTGTTTAATCATGTAGGTTATTCACGCCCGAATAATTATATTGTTTACTAACCTAGGTTGACAAACTATCGGCACACTCACCTAATAGCTACGACGTTTTAAACTGCTAACTTATACTTAATCGAGGTTTACATGCTTGAATCACTTTCCCAAAAATGATATTACTTTTAAACCTAGGCCAGAAAACTACTTACAAAAATTTATCTGATTCAGACTTCACAAACCGTACACGTTCGTAAAAGACGACTAAATTTAACAATAATACTCACAATTTGTGTAGGAACACACAACAAAATCAGATTGAATCCTCAATAAATATAAACTTCAGTATCCCGAATATAATAAATATATGTGGTATCATATGATTCAACTAGGTTGTTCAAATTCGCGAAAATTTAAATTCTAAACTGTATGTAAATAAGCAGATATTATTGTTATTGATAAACCTAGGTATTTAAACTATAACCAAGTATGCAAACCAACACCCTAGGTATTTAAACTATAAACCTAGGTATTGAAACTATAAAAGTATTCAAGTCCCTAAATCTAGGTATTCAACCTGTAAACCCAAGTATATCTTCCAAATGAAAAATATGCTTGAATTCTTTTTTTTTCTGATTGAAACAATATTGAGTGATATTGCCTTAGTTACGATATGTGATAACACACTTATATTTCCCTAGGGAAATATGAAGTGCTCATATTTTCCTAGGAAAATATAAACATCAAACAAATGCCATTAGGAGCTTCTCGCAAGAATTGTTTTAATTGCTCTCGGGACAACACCTCCGATTTCTTAGGAAGGTATCCTTTATGGATTTTACAGCTTTGGATTTTACTGGAACCAAACATTCATGGTCTTTCGTCGCTTGCGTTAACACATAGTTTGACATTTCACCAATTTATGGAACAACGCAAAAATCAAACCAGTCAACTATGATATTTACAAACAAGGCCCTTAGCAACGTTACCAATCCGATAAATTCAAAAATTTACAATCCAATATTTTCCCATTTACAGAACAATATTCTTTTAATCAGAAAAAAACTATTGATTACAACACTGGAAATATGAATACATTTCCCTTGGTTGTCTATACATCCCTCGGGCTCCGCCCTCGGAATGTAACTAGCCAACCTCGGGAAATATACTATTCATATTTCCCTAGTTGTAATAATAGCTATAAAATCTACTTTCAATTCCATTTGGCATGTTGATGCTTCTACACAAATGGTATTGGTGCAAGTTGGGCCTAGGAAGTCTTGACATTACGATTTGGTTGTAAAACTAAGTGATCGTACTAGAAACATGGAGTGTCCAGAACTTAATTCAAACTAAAAGTAATTAAAACATTATAGTACATTTATATCAATTGCAAACTATAAACCTAAGCATCTCGTCATAAACCTAGATGTTTTGTGATTGGTTACAACCCAAACAAAATTATCGTAGAAACCTAAATTTGCAGATTAGTTATAAACCTAAGTATCACACTATAAACCTGGGATTTATTTTAACAACAACAAATCGTGCTATAAACCTAAATCCCTTTTATATGCGATATTCTTCTAGGTTTTGAATACCTTGAAAAAAATTGCATAACAAATGTTACACTTTATAAACCTTAATTATTTCAAATTTACCCAAAGACATCTTTCTAGATTCTCTAACATATTTATTATGAATGACTTATAATTTTCTGTACTTGAATTAATTCCAGGTTTGTATATTGTTCTTAAACCTAAACCTATCAAGGTTTGTGGAAACCTACAAAATTTATAGTTTGGAAACCTATCCAATGTGATAGCACGCAAAAAAATCTGCTTTGCTTTGGTATAAAGCTAGTTTACATGTTGTTTAGAAGCCTAGGCAACAGTGGCGGCTCGTGGATGTTCTGCGGTGGGGCAATGGAAGAAAATTTGACCGAAACAGCAACGAAATATTTGCATCTTTGTCTTTGCCCTCCCCACGGAAATCCACGAGCCGGCGCTGCTAGGCAATGCAAAATACTAGTGGGAAAAATATAATATAGCTTCTGCGCGATTTTTTATTTATTCTTATGATTGGAAACGATTGGGCGGTACCCAAAAACACTCAAAAATAGCTCGGAAATATAGGTAGTTGTAGAAGACATTATCCGAAAAATTTAAAAGTAGCTCATTTCCACCGATGTTATAAATCTATTTCAAAACAAACAAATGATCAGAAACAAATGATTTTCAGATTTTCGATTTTCACGATTTCTTATTGCACTTCCAGATTGCGGTCCACTACCAAAAATGAAACAATGAAACGATTAGAAAATCGTTAAAACATAGACTTGTTGTTTGTGAATCCCTTGATGCAACAAACAAATTATTTATAAAAACCGAATTTTGTGTATTCCTTTGTAACAAAAAGCATGTTGATTTCTTTGAAAAGGTCGTCAGCTGCGCTGCTCCTGTTCGTCGTCGGGTCCTTTCTCTAAAAAAAATGAACAAAACATAACAAGAGTCACTTTACGTTAACATTTCTGTTCGTTTTCGTGTTTTCCGTTATCAGATAATAAATAAGAAAATAGACAGATCAGTAGAAACGCGCTCACAAATATCCGGCGGATGAGGCGGACGATCGTGAAATAAACGACGCGCCATCTGTCGTTGGGTGTTGTGTGATTGATTTTTTAAATCGCGCCGTCTGGCACGCAAATAATCTAACGGGTTGATAATAAGTACACGACGTTCATCTAAAGGATTGTGCGTAAATAATTACACCGTGTCATATACCGTTACTAATTCGAGAGATTGTGCTTAAAAATGCCACCGCACCATTCGTAAGATTATGTGTAAATAATTAATAATCCGATAGATTGGTCTTCAAAAAATTACATCGCGCCATCTGCCGTTGTTAATCCGAAAGATTTTGTATAAATAATTACACCGCGACATCTACCGACAGATAGGGAATAAATAGTTACACGACCCTATCTGCCGGACATAACTCAAAAGTTGATGCGATTTGACAACAAACAAAAATCACCACACAATACATCATTGCGACAGATGACGCTGTCTAAAAATTCGCAAAAAATATCACCGCGCCATCTGCCGTCCGTTATCCGGCGGAAGACACGGTGGGAACGCCCATTTTGAAATCACCACCGCGCCATCTGCCGTCCAATAGTTCCAGACGTTTTATAGATTTAACGTGCTCAGCACGAAAGCAGCCAAAGTCCGGCTCCTCGCGGGGATCCGGACGACCACAAACTAAACTACAAGTGCCATAGGATTATAAACAAAATAATAGGAAACAAAGTGAAATACTCATATAAATAAATAAATATATAAATATATATTTGTTAGTTAATTTTTGCCGTTTTTTCGTTGAGTATGTTGGGATCACGGAATGTTTCGCGTATACGAAAAGTTTCGTTTCTTTTTTGAGTAATTGAGGGCGCGCGCGCGCACGCACGCACCATGTGCGGAACGTTCGGAATTCGTAGAATGGTAAAATGTAGAAGGTAAAAAATCGATTGAAAGAAAGAAAAATGTGTCGAATTGTCATTCAAAGAAAAAAAATTCTCGAAAATTGAGATTCTGAATGTGGTATAAGCTAAAAGCAAAATTATCCTCTTTAGTAATAATTTAATTAATTTGCAATTTTTATAACCAAACATCTGCACTTAATCACGCATGTAGTGCGTTTGAAAACTTCAAAGAATGGAAAAAATGTATTTAAAAAAAAACAAAACAAATTCTTATAAATCTAAGTTTTATCTATATTTTAAAGTTATTATGGTATTTTTCAAAAAATCTAATAAAATTCCTATGAACTTTATTGGAGTTGCATTTAAACGCTTAAAAAATATAAAAAATTGTTGTTTTGAAAAAAATTATTCAAATTCTTATAAAGCAAAGTTTTATTTTTAATTTCTTTTTGGAAATTTTCAAGGCCATCAGATATTTTTTCTCCATTACAGTCGTGCTTTATCAAGTCACATTTTAAAAGAACGCTACGTATTTTCTCTTAAAACTGGATGAAATTTCTTTATTGGAAAATATACTTAATTTTATTATTAATCAAAAGCACATTGAGCTTTTTCAATTTAGCAATTTTGACAAAAGTTGTAACATTTTTAATAAAACTCTGCATTTAACTACGCATGGAGTTACGTTTGAAAACTAGAGATAGAGAAAAAATGTATTTTTCAAAAAATCAAATAAAAATCTTATAAAATTTAAAGTGTATTGGGGTAGCATTTAGACGCTTCTAAAAAAATATATAAATGGTTGTTTTGAAAAAAATGTATTCAAATTCTTATAAAGTAAAGTTTAAGCTGTATTTTAAATTTCGTTAAAATTTTCAACGCCGTCTATAGTTTTTTATCTTAATTACAATTGCTCTTCTTATCAAGTGACATTTTTAACACGCATTTTCTCTTAAAGCTGGATTCAATTTTTTTATAGGAAAATGTACCTAATTTTGTTATTAATCAAAGGCATTTAGAGTTTTTGCAATTTTGTAATTTTGACAAAAGTGGTAACATTAAAAAAAACCTGCATTTGAGCACGCATGGATTTTGCAGTGTTGCGTTCGATGTATATTTATTTATTTAATACATAATGCAAATAATGTTATCGAAATTTTCGAGAATTTTTTTAAATCGGCTGAAAAGTGTCTTAAAAACCCACCATTTTGTTTCTAAACAACGTAATATTAAGAGAAGTTAAAGAAAGGAAAACATTGTAAATACTAGAAGAAATATTAGTTGTGGTTAATCATAGCGAAGTAAATAATAGTACTTGTGCTGCTAAAACTGTGAAAACGAAAGAATTGGCCGATGAAATCATTTATACCATTTACCATTTCCTAACATTACGAACAATTCCGAACATTCTGCCCAAACAAAATAAATATATAAACGGTGATAAAAGATAATTTTTTTAATCGTTAATTGTAAATACAATAAGACTGGGATAAAACGACACAGGGTTCGTGGATGAAACAAAAAAAGAATGAAAAAGGTCGCGAGTGCCGCCGTTTTGGAATTTTCTTTTCCGTACGGACAATCTTTTTTCTCTGTCTTAGGGTGGGATGGAAAATTCGCGGAAACCGAAAGCAGAATAAAACAAACGGGGGATAATCGAAAAAAATTTAATGAAGCAAAAAAAAATAACAAGCTACTACACACGTACTTTAGAGATATCGAAAAAGTTTTGCGTCCAGCGTTTTTTGAACTTTCCAGAATTAAAACAAAAATTATGGAGAACTATTAAATTTAAAAAATAATAATCTATACCTTCGAGAGAGAATCATTTCAGTTCTGCGAACGTACAGAATAACCTCTAATCGTTGCCATTACACTTACAGATGTTACTAATGCTCAACCGACAATGTACAATAGAACTATATTTTTTATTTTTTTATTTCTCATCTCAAACACACACAACAAACAATACTTGCAATATGAAATAGTATTTGCTCAAGAGTACAAATACTGTATATATTTATATTTAAAAATAGATACCGGAATTGTTTTATATTATAAATATTATATAATAGAAATATATGATGAATTGATTCTCTTTGTATCGCATATAAAAATAAATATGAATGTATTTGTTAAACCCTATGTTTTCTGTGTTTTATTAGTATCTTTGTATGATTCCTAAATCTTAATTTTACCATTACATTAGGACTACATTGTGATGATGTATCAACATTTTTAGCTTAATCAAGTAAATAAAAAAGGATGATTCGACAGAATAGAGGAATGTGCTGCACCATAAAGTAAGTACAAAAAAATATCGTAATTGAAAATACTAAACATATGAAACATTATACATCGGACGATTAAACGAAAATTCATAAGGAAGACCAAACATTATATTTCGGTTCATAAACAAGTCAAATAGATACCTGTCTAAGTAATGTAACTGTGGCGAAGCCTCTACACTTTAGTGTTGAGGATTTTACGCTAAAATTACTAGGTTTCAGGGCTTCAGTGCTATGGATGCCAGTTTCCAGGTGTTATTAAGAGAAACTGCCCAAATTGTTCAAAATTCAAAGCGGCAGCATCACCACCAACAGTGAGATTCTGTTCAGCTGACCTAGGACCATTGCTTAAATATATACAGTTAGACAACGCCTGTGTAAAATAGGGAAAGTCCGAAAAGGATGCGGACTATAGATGGCGCCAGAGTCTAAAGTATCAATTTTCGTAATTAGCTAGTACACTAGTAACCAGTAGGTGGCGCCAGAGTCTAAAACATCAATTTTCGTAATTAGCTAGTACGCTAGTAACCAGTAGGTGGCAGTCGCTAAATATAACGTAACCTCCTCATTATACATACCTCTCTAATAACCAAATTGGACTTAATTGATTGACATTGTTAAGTTAATCACGTCATCATGAATAAATATTAATTATCCCAATTTCACCATTATTCCAGTCCAATTTGTTATAAATAAAACACTTTCTTTAATAATATCACACAATTTATTAATAGCGACTATAGTTTCGATCACGTACTGATAAAAATTTTAGTTTGATAATGATCAGTATGTGATCAAAACTATAGTCACTATTAATAAATCGTGTAACTTGATTAATGGTTAAATTGGGCTAATTTATATTTATTCATGATGACGTGATTAACTTTGTATTAAAATTATTTATCCCTTATAATTTTGCTTAAATTAAGTAAATATCTACAATACTGACATAACGACGATGTAGAGAAAACGTGCAATATATAAAAGAATTAAAACTCTGTTAACATCTGGTCATATTTTTTAAAAGACTTTTCTTAATGTGTATGTTTCCAGTTAGTGGGGTGTTGAAATAAATAAACAATATCGACTAAACTGATGTTATTAATTGTACCACCAGTTATATTTAGTGAGAGAAAACAACTCATGAGTTACATGGTACATTTTCGAATAATTTGATTGGCTGAAAAAATAAAAACGTAAGAGGCTATCAAATCGATGATAGACAGTATCATCGGATGTTACTCCTAAATTGTTTACAGGTAATAAAATTTAGTTGAAACATCAGTGTGACTTTTATAATTTTCTCACTGATACTTATCAAAAATTTAATAACAAGAATTTGTTTATCAAAATGAGTGATTGCATTCGATGGGGAGAGGCTACGGATGATGAAGTACGAGAATAAATTGACGGGAGTACTCATATATTTTAACAAAATCATTATTTGAATGTTGTAAAAATTATAAATGTCACAGCTGACATTTATGATTTTTAAGCTGAGAGCGAGGCATTTCTTTATAGGTATTGTAACATTCATTGTATTCTCTCCCCAAATATAACTTGTGCTATGATTAATTCTTGATGATACCACTAGTTAAAGCTATCAGAAAATTGTACTCGTGCCTTCAATTTTCATCGGCTTTAACTCGGTGCTATCAACGATGATAATCATAGCACTTGTTATATTACCCTTAAGAATATAACAAATAGAATTTTATAATCTTGATGACAACTCACATATTGCAATGTTTTAATTAGTTTTGTAGTTTCTTGCAGCACCAAAACTCAGTAAACTGCTGCCACTGGGACTCTTTATTACTCGCAGTGTTTCTAGATGTCATATTTTTCACAATTTCACTGTTGTGCTTTTATTGTTTTAATTATTTCTATGTATGTAAATGTTTATAATAAAAATATGTGAAACAAATACTTTCTTTTGTAGTTGTATATATGTAAATAGGTGCTGTCACGCTGCCAGCCATCTCTCCAACCAACCCTACCTATCTGTACTGCCACCTCTGTTACCTCGACCATACCATGAGTCACCCCTCGAGCCATCACTGATATATACATATATATGTATTCAAGCCACCAATTTATTACAATTTTTCCATGTATGACTACATTTCATTCATGCCGAAATTCAAATTTGAGGATGAGTAACTTTTTATATACCAATAATTAATATTGCATTTTTTTACAATTTTGATAACTTTATATTTACTTACAACTAATTATTCCAAAATGAAGTGATTGTACATTTGTAAATTTCACAAAAATTTAAGGTAAGCGTTTTTAGTAAATAATAAAAATTATCTTTGAGTATTTTCACTAAAAATTATTCAAACTTATCACAAGTTTACTTAAATATATAATAAAACTTTTACAATTACTTTTTTAAATGCGATATAATTTCTAGGACATTTTCTTAATCGTGACAGAATCCAGGATGATAGTCTGGGGTCTGCCGGGATAGGCTCATAAACAATACATAAATAGGTTAGCATCACTATTATAGACCTCTTGTGCTATTTATGTGCAAGATGTATGTATGCATGTATGAATGGTGACACCGAAAAGTGTCCTCGTACATGTCCTCCTTTTTGATATTTGACCCGTAAAAAGTATAGTTCATGTCCTTTTTGATATTTAAAGACTAATCTCTTACTTTTTTATGTAAAGAAAACCAGGCATTAATTTAGGCGGCAATTGCCTCTTTAAAGAAATTAGAAGACTGAATGTAAATTTTAATTCTGAAAATTTAATATAATGGGAAAATCAACATATTCAGCCATTTCAAAAATTGCCATATTCCATGTGGATGTTTGTGGTGTTTATTTATTCCCTGGAATTAATGCAGCGGTTGAAAGAGTTTTTCAATTGTTAATAACTAACGAATTGTTAGAAGATGATACACTGAGAAGAAATATTAATCCAATGGAAAAGTACTCATTTAATTAATAATTAATTGGCAATTAAGCATTGATCATATTATAGTGCATTTTATTGTTGCAATGCATAAAATGTTTCTTTTCATTTGTAAAAAAAAGTTGGTCACCCTAATGTATACATATAAAGATTCCCGGTGCTCAAATCAGCCCGAATGAATAGAAAATTATACCAATTTTATATTATAAATCAGATATCAGAAAAAAAGGTGATAAATATCAATTAATAACCTCCCATGACATTTATAGCATGGCATCCAATGACGACAAAGCAGTTAAATGCGCTATCGATATCCAGGGGGCGATCGAAATTTCCTTGAATTTGTTGAAATAAAGAACACTTCCTTCTTTATTTTATCAAATGTGCATTTATCTGACATCTGCCGGAAACTTTAGAACTCAAATATTTACTTTCCTGTTCCTCCATAAGCGTTGTCTAACTGTATATATTTAAGCAATGCTAGGACTAAACATTCGGGACATACCATTTTAATTGATTCTCAACACGAATACCTAACACTTTCACCGAGTTTGACTCCACCATATGTGGAGTAATCTGCAATTTCAATGTCTATAGATCATTATATTTCAATTTATGAGCATAAAACCACTACTATATTTTCGAGATCTGTATTATTATGACTAGGTGTCATCTGCAAACAAGATAACCTTGGCCAGGGCCTTAAACATTGGTAAATCGTTTATGTTTATGATAAATAGGATCGGGCCCAGTACTGAAACTTGAGGAACCTGAGTTATGTTTTGAATATCAGACTTGGTATCATTTATAGAGACACATCGCTTACGATTACTAAGGCACGATTTCAAATTCGAATGCGCTTCCATGGATATTATATAATTGAAGTGTTTTTTAGCAATATACTATGATTAACGCTATCAATGTAATTAAAATTTACCTATCATTCACTTTTCTGCTCTAAATTTCGTTTTGGGATTACTTACTATGGTTACAGTTATCATGTTCAAAAGTTATTCAGCATTGAATAATGACTAATTTCGGAATATTTACGCGGCAAATAATGATGCGCCCGAACACGCTAGCTCGACACCTATTCAATATATCAACAAAAGGAAAACAGCAGCTTATCCATAAGATTTCTAAGTATGATGTACTAAATAAAAAAAAAACAGAAAAATGAGGCGAAAATTTTACATGTCGAAATTGGCCGAATGAGCATGATTGGACAGCTATTCCTCGGCACCTGTGCAAAATATAAATAAAACGAAAACGGGAGGTTATTTGTGAAATATTTAGCTCAAAATGTAGGCCCTACGTATCTATGTTATGTGTACATATTTTTTGAAAATTAAAGATATTTTAATTTTGAACTATCTAAAATTATGGAATATTATATGTATCTAATATAATATAATATCTATAGAAAGAGGATACAGAAAAAAGGCTTCAATTTGACGAACCTGATGAAAATTAAATGAACTTCGACGGCAAGAGTGACGTAAGAATTAATGCTTTTATTGCTAGTATTGATAGGCTAGATCATAGGTCTCCAAACTTTTTCCATCGCGGGCCATATATACAATTCTTCATAACCTACTAGGCCGAGATATGATCAATTTGATAACTAATTTCAAAATCTATAACAAAAAATCGTTGTAGAATTTTAAAATGTGACATTTGCGGAAAATGTAACGCTTGCCGCGGGCCGAACTCGATGAGGTCATTGTTTCTCAACCTTTTTGGACCAAACGCCCACATGTCAGGTCTGCTTCTTAATTCGCCCACTTTCATTTTTAACATCTTAAAATTACAAGATAATCCCTAAAATAATACCTATAGGTTAGGTTATTTTAATTTTACATACAAAATATAGATGAAAGTAGAATATTTACAATAATTTTAATACAACATTCAACAATTTTGCATGTTTGTATCTAAATGAAAGTAGCCTTCTTTTATAAATGTAGGGTCGCTGAACATGAAACTTACCGGCAAGATGGCGACAGCTAAATATATTTCAAAGTGTAAATCTTACAATATAAACATCAGTGAGGTGGACCAGTATATTTTGTGTTTTATTTGCGACTCTTAAACCTACGTGTCGTGTGGACACATCTATACTGGAAAATAGGAATTTAAAATGGATTTGCGATGAATGCATTAATGAATTCCCCAAACGTAAGTTAAGCATGAACTTGGAAACAGAAAATTGCGACATGCTGTCTATTGCAAATAAATTATAAACACAACATTAAACAAAATCCATATTCCTTATTCCTCAATCCAGTGATAGAATTAGATATAAATAGAGCCATAAAATCGCTCAAAATGAATAAAAGTCCAGGGATAGATGGTCTAAGTAGTAATATTCTTAAACAAATAGCTGACGTAATATCAAACCCTTTCGCAACTTTATTAAATCGATGCTTTGAGCAAGGCATTTATCCGGAAGAATTAAAACAGAGTACCATACATCCAATATATAAAAGTGGAAGTAAAGAAGAAACCAAAAACTATAGACCGATTGCACTAACCTCGTGCATTTCAAAAATATTTGAAAAAGTGATGAAAATACAATTACACTCCTTTATTAACAAAACATAAAATCTTCAAATCAATTTGGTTTTGGCGAAGGTCTTAGTACAGAGGATGCTTTGGCCCACTTTGTCACAAATATTTATGAATCAATGGACTCAGGTAACCCTTCGGCTGTAATATCATTAGACTTATCAAAAGCTTTTGATACAGTTTCTCATGAAATATTGTACGATAAACTGGATCTTTATGGCATTCGAGGTAACGCTCTTAAAATAATAAAGAGTTATCTAAGCAACAGAACTCAGTATGTAGTCATCAATAAAGTAATTAGTGATCCCTTACCAATGATTATGGGGGTACCACAGGGTAGTGTACTAGGCCCATTATTTTTTATTTTATATGTGAATGATATCATAAAATGTGATGACGCTAATGTTAATAATTTTAATTTAACTTCTTATGCAGATGACACGGTGGTTCACATTGTAGGATGTAGCTGGGAAGATGTATATAACAAGGCAACGAAAATAATTGCACATTTAAAATTTGATCATAACTTACTTAGCCTAAATTTTGATAAAACGAAATTCATAACTTTCACATCTTATAAAAACAACTTACCCGACATTGATCAAATAACTATCCATAAAATGCAATGTACACTAAATTGTAACTGCGTAAAGATAGACCGAGTAAATACAATAAAATATTTAGGTGTCTTAATTGATCAACATCTGAAATCGAATGAAGATACATATTATGTTACAAATAGAATAACAAAATTTGTATATCTATTCAATAAATTAAAATATATTGTAAATTTAAATTCACTAAAAACAATTTATTATGCCTACATTCAATCAGCATTATCATATGGTTTACTGGTATGGGGCGGTTGTTTAAAAGCACACCGTCGACAGGTTATTACAGCACAAAAACTTATTTTGAAAATAATGTGTAAAAAACCCTTTAGGTATCCTAGTACACAAATATATATAGACGCAGGAGTTTCCGATCTGAATAAACTTTACATTACAGTTATTTCAAAGTATTTATTTAAAAATAAATCAAATCCTACAATACTATTTACCCACGGTCATAATTATCTGACACGTATTGCCGTGAATAATATTTCATATAATAAAAAAACTAAAAAAGCCATTGGAAAAACAAGTTTTCGTTATTTTATTGTAAATGTATATAATTTTCTAATCACAATAATTAATCTTAATTCAATAAGCAAATTCTGCGAGTTTAAATATAAATTTAAAAAGTCACTAAAAAACATTAATTCCGATACAATTTCCACCATTCTTGGGAGAGATAGTTAATTTAAATTAGTTTAATTCAGTTTCATTTAGTTTAGTCCAATTCAGTTTCATTTCATTTAGTTTAAGTCAGTTTCACTTAGTTTAGTTTAATTCAGTTTAATTTAGTTTAGTTTAACTCAGTTTCATTTGGTTTAGTTAATTCAGTTTCATTTAATTTAGTTTAATTCAGTTTCACTTAATTTAGTTTAATTCAGTTTCATTTAGTTTAGCTCATTTTCATTTAGTTTAGTTTAATTTGAATTGATTTAGTTTAATTTGGTTTAATTTAATTTGATTTGTTTTAATGTAATTTAAATTGGTGTTAACTTTAATTTTTATAAAATTAAGTCAAGTACAAACATTGTACTTGTTAAAGTGTCTTCTTCTCTACAAGCGTAAAGCTTCGAGAATAAGAAACTTTAAAAATTATACGGTACGAATCAACATTTATTTTATTAATTTTATTATACTAGTTTGTAAATTATGTGTACAAAAATATTATAAATAAATGGATTATTATTATTATTATTAAATTCAGGCAACTCAGTAGGCATAATATTTTCATAGCCATCTATGAGTGCATAGTAAAATCAATTTAATAGCTATTTTATATCGCAGCGGTAGCGCCTCATACGGAGGCTTCCAAAGTAGGGCTCACAGGCTTCCAAAACTTGTCTCTTTTTCTCCCATAAGCGTTGCACTACTAGATATGTATATACAATGGTGTTACGGTGACTGGTGCGTTGCACGTGTCTGCGAGCTTTATTAATTCAAGGCCAACTAATAACCGGAACAGATGTTCCATTGATTCCATAGAAAAGATATATCTATAGAAGGCCCACTCCCATATACTGGCCCGAGACTGCGTTTGGTGCCACCTGTGAGATTGTCCGCAACTAAACTTGGGACGGCGGACCAGGCGGGATTTACGAATATATACAATAAAGTGTTAATTGTATTAAACTTCATGATTTTTTATTACGACAATATTTTAAATTATCCAATATTTATTTCCAAGTAAATAATTTGAAAATAGTAATTGAATAATTAATATAGTCGCAATAAAAAACAATGATATATATTTTAGTCAACATAAAAATTAAATATTTTTCTTTAAGTGAAATAGATTTATTTATTAAAATATGTTGAAGATTGTAGTATGTATATAAAAAAAAACCAAATTGATAAAAATAATAATAATGGACTTACCGTACTATTGATATCCTGCACGAGGAAAAAAATGTTTTGGAAGAATGGATGAACAGTAAAAAACAAATAGTAACAATAAAATTCAGTTTTATACATTTATTAATGAATAATGTAACAGTTTATGATATGTAATATATGTGCTGATCGTGATGATCCTTACATTGATGGTACCTAGATTAGATTAATGTAATAAAAAAATTACTAACCCTAATTGACTTACGCCAAAGTAGAAATCCACGAAGTCACAATGAACACACAATAAACGTTTAATAATTCAAACGAATATCGTGCTAATAATCGCAAAGCACAGGTATCGCAGGTATATTATAATAGAATATAGCCTACAAAATGCAAGTGTACTCTTTCACAACAAGAACGAATGTGCTGGAAAGTGCGGGAATAACCGTGGTGAGAATTATAAAGTTGAAATTAAACTTACTGGCGCCATCTAAAGAGTTTGTCCGGAAATGTTTTTATAGTATAAACAACTCCGTATGAGTGGACCGACCCTGATTGATTCGAAGCATCTCGACGAGGAGACCAGAGGAATCTTATCTGTAACGTGGCCACTTGTCTAAGATAAGAAGCATGCCTCGGCGTTAGAATGTTTACATTATGGTGTTGTCATGTATACAAACGATTAAGCGCCCAATGTTGATGCATTTCTAAATTTCAATACCGGGTTCATATTCAGGAATAAGAATATTTGATGCTACTTGCCCATTCGTTAATATTTCATATATTTACTAATGTATTTATTTTAATGGTTATTAAACAGGTTATGCTTTTGAATTTCCTGATTGAATTTTAACTTTCTCCAAGTGGTTTTCTGTTCTTATAAAAGTTATTTATATTTTTGAATAATTAAATAAGAAGTCGGTGCCAAAAAATGACAGCCTTTTGCAAATAAGTATATTTTATAAACAGTTTGTTTTAATAAACAATTTAAATTAACAATCGTAAAAAATATGAAAACGAACAATTTACAAAAATCCATTTTGTCTGAAATATAATATGGATATTAAACCTATACGTAATTCTGAACAATGAAGTCTTACAAAGAAATTAAAATTAAATAACTTTGTCAATCAACTTTCATGTCTAATCCCACGACATATATTGATGATACAAAAGAAATGTGCATATTATTAATGGTAGTAATATTGAAATAACAGGTTTAAGGACGTTTATTTCTATGGTAATATAAAAAGGGTTTAAATATTTCATAATCCCGTCAGCTGTGTACGACTTGTGCAAGTTTAAGTAAGTATATTTTACTATTTAACATAATTTTTAACATTACATACTAAAGCAAAGCTGCACTGATGAGAAATCTAATCTGGAAACGCGTCTGCATATGGCTATTTACTTAATTTAAATATTTTATTGTTTGTTTTTACAAATAGTTATTATCTAATTTCATTATCAACATGTTTTCTCTTTTGTACTTAAATAATAACATTACCAGTTTAAAGTTTTCAATTTAATTTAAAATCATTTCGTACATAGAAATATACGATCTTAAACCAATGTTATTTCAATAGTAGTACTATTAATACCTTGCAAATTTCATTTGTATGGCATTAGCAAGGGAAATAGTTGTTTTAATAAGATATATTATTCTATTTTTTTGTCTATGTAAGACTGATTCATTCATTCATTCGGGCTACGTTTCGTCTTTATTTGAATCTATTTCCTGTTGGGTTTTCATTAAAATAAAATATTTAATGATATATGTATATTTTATATTAACTCTACTGTCCGTGATAATTGTTGTTATTAATATATACTTTTCTTAATTGATTTAAAAATTAATTGTTACTCGAGCGGAATTGAGTTAATCGGTACGAAAAACTTTTAATTCAGTCAAAGTACGACGAAGTTACAACCTCCCGCCCGTAGGAAAGTTCTATCTTCCAAATACGGTAGCACGCGACGGAACATATATATAATTTTGGAATGAAATGGTACTGCAGGTGAGGAGCCCAATGTTATCGAATGCAGCGACCAGCCAGCCTGGACCCAAGTTCCTTGCACTACCACAGTATAGTTCCTATGCAGTAGTCTCACTCAAGCAAATTAGAGTTTTCAGATTTTCTTTGCGCAGGTTACTGCGCGGCCATTTAAACCCAGACATTTAACAATCACATGTGAATTTCAACATAACCTTGTTTTTGGTCCTTATACGTACGTGTTCCTATAAGCGATTAAAGATGAAAATCAAGTGTTGTGTGTCTTCTTGTGCCAACTTTTATTCGAAATCAGCTGTTTTAGCTTTTTTCAGAATACCTCAGGACAAGTAAGTGTCAATAATTCTCTATAATTTAGAAGAAAACGTTTATTTTCTTTAAGAAATGTAATGTGGATTTCACAAATCGGTCGACCCGAATTATTAGATGGTACCATTGTATTTATATATCTAGTATGCCAACGCAATGTAAATTTTTGATGCTAAAAATTGGGTTTCGAATTACACCAAGAGAGCGCGTAAGCATTCACACATTGAAAAACTTGAGTAGCGTGTGATATGTGTTGCATACTTGAAAATTATTACTCGTTTGAGAATGAATTTTTGAATTATCGATCGGTATGGGAAATACGAGGCCACCGTCTGAGCCGAAACTCTTCTGTGCACGCGTATCTGTAATGTAAACAAACATCGAGAAACATAAATAAACACCGCACCGCATAATATATTTTAACATAAAGACGATAGCGGCAGTAATATTGAAAATATTCTTCATTCAGATAAACTACAATATTGAAATGTATGTAGATAGAATTAATTAGAGGAAAGAAAAAAACAATATTTACTTTCTCCGTATAAAGTACGGAAAAGTATTGTGATCGTGAAAATATTTAAAAAAAATGGTTATGTGGCCATCATGTTACTTTCTCCGACTTGATGGTATCATAACGTCAAAATTATGAACAAATTACACTTCAAATTCTAATAGTCAGTTTACTCAAAAACTAAAGGGATTTCGAAAAAAACATATTATTTATAAGCTGTTCATTTTAGCATTCTCTACAATTATTATTATCATAAATTTGCTGCAACTATTATCGTTTCATAATTATAAACCAAAAATTCAAAAATAATAAGAAAATTTTTTTCTGGAATAACAATAATTTTACGAAAAATGTTTTCAAACAAAATAATCTCATTTCTTTATTGTCTTCAATATTTGTTTAAATGTTTTTGGGATATTTTTCATATTTATGAAAATATTGGCAAAAAACAAAAAACAGTTAAGGTAAACACCCACTTCCGGTGTACGAAATTTTACCAAAAGCTTTTCAGTTCTTCGGATTATAAAATAAGACGTATGTTCAAAGTTTCATATCAATTGCTCTATTAGTTTTTGAGATACAGCGCACACAGACAGACAGACACACACACACACACACAGACAGACACACACACACACACACACACACACACAGACACAAAATTTTTTTTTCCAGAAATTGTTGAAATGGCATCTAGGAACCCCAAAACGGATATTTCCGTAAAAAAAATTTTTGGAAAAAAATCACGATCACAATACTTTCTCGTACTTCGTAACGGAGAAAGTAAAAACAGTAAAAAATTTCCTCTTTGATATCACTAGAAAAATAGTTTGGGTGCTGAACTGAATATATTTTGGTAAATTTTCGTTCACCGGCATGGGCATTTATATATCTTTTTTTCTGATATTTTTTTTATATACAGAGTGTAGAATTGGTTTACGCACCACAGGGATTCCCATGTTAAATTCTTAACGTTCAAATATTGGCTCCCCAAATGATTTTAGAGAAAAAGCGTAAATATGTTTCTGGTAGAGAAAAAACACTCTACACAACCGTCTCCTTACTCATTTTTTTACTTTCCATAGAAGGGGGAAATCGAGGAAATTAAAACTACTATTTTAGCAAAAATAGGTGGTGCCCTTGAATTTCTGAAACAATAAACCGTTGAACGTTAGCGGTTACGTTAATGTTTTAATCACAAATTTAGGGATATTTTAAGTAATTCTGAATTAATATTATGGATTTGTTGAATGAAACGATCCTCATTCGAACTATTCTGCTAATAGTGCACGTGCAGTAAACCACACTACTGTGGTCCGCAAATTTCGAAACGTTCAACGGATTTTTGTTCCAAAATCATTTGGGGAGCCAATATTTGAACATTGAGAATTTAACATGGAAATCCCTATGGTGCGTAAACCAATTCTACACCCTGCATGAAAAATACCAGAAAATCATTTTGAGAAATACAGAAAGTAACAAAAAAAAAATTGAAATCTCTCATTATAAATAGTTTTTGTAAACTTTTTGGTTTATGAAAAAAAATTATAAATTTACTACGGCATTTTCAGGATAAGCCACAGCAGGTCTTAAGTTTTTTGTCAATAATTATTGAATCATAAATGTTACATCAAATTTAATTAGATATAGATAATACCAAAATGAACAATTTAGAATAAGAATATTTCGAAATCTTACGAGTTTTTGAAAAAAATAATGAATAGAGAAAATATCACCATAAACCCTGCTATAATTATATTTTATTTACCCCTTTTGTTCTATAATAAGCGATATGCCCATGGTGAAGCTCGAATTTGAAATACCCTTTATACAATAATTAAAAGTTTTTAACTGCCGTTTTACGTAAAGTTAAGATTATCGTTTAACCATGAGTAACTTAATACCGAGTTTACGGTTAAACTTGGTTTCAAGGAACTATTGAACAACTGCTGTTATTAGCTTTCAATGAAATTTTGTTTTCCATTTTGAACATTACAAATAAGCAATTATTTAATTTTCTTAAAGATTATAACCAGTGACGGTTCGCGGGGTTTTTTCTGGTACGGCCGAGGAACAAGAGGTGGTAATACAGATAGGTGCGGTCACGCAGCCAGCCGTCTCTGCAACTGACCCTACCTATCTGTATTACCACCACTTGTTCCTCGGCCGTACCAGAAAAAAACCCGCGAACCGTCACTGATTATAACTTCCACATTTGGAAGTTTTGATAATATAAATGCTTTTTATGATATTTTTCATATTTATCGTTTTTTCTCAAAAACTAGTGAGAAGTTCAAAAATAACATGTTTTATAAATCATTATTTTTGACATTATCTATAGATAGTGATAATTCTAATTTCATGTAACTCTCGTAGTTTCATTATTATGAACAAAATATTACAAATATTTGCAATTATTTCATTTTTTCCCAAAATTAAATAAAATTTGAACCATATTTGTTAGAAGTACCCGGACCAACATACCGCCAGACTAACAAACAGAAATGTGTTGAAAATGGTCTCGAAAATGCATATTTTCGTTGAAAGTTAGACTAAAAATGGTTTTTAACTTTTGAAACTGTATATAAAAACTTATTGTACATAATTTTACCTACTCTCACTTTGTAATTAATAAATTAAACAGTTTGCATCTGTCGCAATTGACTCAATATGTAATAATGCAATGTAATGTAAAAATTTAACCATTCAACGTAGCTCAAAACGGACATAAAAAACATTTTCACGATCACAATACTTTTCCGTACTTCGTACAGAGAAAATAATGACAAAAATTGAAAATTTCCTTTCTTTTGAGATATTTTCAACTGATTAATATTCCGCGTTATAATACATACATTTACCCTATTTAACCAACTTTGTATGATAACCGAAATCGCCGGAGTACCTTTCTAAAAACGATAAGTCTGCAACTCACTAAATTCCGTTTTATATAGGGTTTTTCAAAAGTAAGTCGTGTATTGAAATACTGATATTTGTATCAATCATTGAGAAATTTGAAAATTAAAAATGCCTATATGTGAAGAAAGAAATGGAGTTATGGATACATTTTAAGTTGCCTTTGAAGAATGCGCCATACTGTGGTGTTACCAATCTCCAAATGGCCTGCTACTTTATTGACACTAGATGTTCCATATTTGTTTTCATTTGCTAAATTTTGCGTTTCTTATTAAACTTCAGCAACTACAACATCTATTGCAACAGAGGGTCTGAGTCCTGATTTCTTTTTATCCATAACAGAACCACTTTCTTCAAATTTTGCTACCACAATAGCTCTCAAAGTGCATGGGCTAAAGCCCTGCACAGGCCGTCTTTCAAAGACTCGGCCCGGCAGTGAATATTCAAAGGCCCGGCCCGAAGAAATAAATTGTTTTGTCGGCCCGGCCCGCTAGTGAAAATGAATGATTCTGTTTTGAAATATTTTATAAAAAATCATATCTCAAAAAGTTTTAAAGTGGCCATACTTTTGAAAAACGAAAAATTCTCAGCAAGGATCAGGGCATAACATATATTATTTTTAAGAAAATTAAAATATGAGTAATTGATTATTCTTTGAGATATATTTTATTTATTAAAAACTAACTATAGCACGAATAAAATTATTATTATTATTATTATTATCTAAACATTGTTTTTATTGTTTTGGATTTTTTTTTAACTTTTAACATTCAAGCATAAAAAAGTATAGAATAACTTTTTTCGTATCCGTAACGGTTTACGATATTTTTGAGCCCAAAATAAGTGTACTAAAAGTTTATATTGTTATAACTTTTGATACAATAATTTTCTGAGCCTCTAGTAAAGACCAAAAGCCATGTCCTGATACCCTTTATAATATATGTGAAATTCGCTAAAATCCCTGATGTACCCCCAAAAAGTATGCATTTATGAATGGCATGATTAAACATTTATATACAATAAAAATGGTCTATTTAATTTTATTTAGAAAGAATTCATGCATCCGAAAATATAATCAAGATCAGCGGGTGTAGTGGAACACGAAACATTATAAAAAAGTATCGTTAAATACACCGAGTAGTTATAAAAAATAAACAAACCCAGAGCATTTATCAACAGTAAATCTCTCAAGGCTGTACTACCGAAAATGTAAATTAGGACACGTGTTATTAGTCATTCTCCACAAAAACAAATAATTTCATATTAAATTCAGGCAACTCAATAGGCATATTATTTTCATAGCCATCTATGAGGGCATAGTAAAATCAATTTAATAGCTATTTTATATCGCAGCGGCAGCGCCTCATACGGAGGCTTCCAAAGTAGGGTCCCACAGGCTTCCAAAACTTGCCGCTTTTTCTCCCATAAGCGTTGCACTACTAGATATGTATATACAATGATGGTACTCACGAAAATGAACGCATATGCAGCTCGCACTTTTAAGACCAATGTTTTAAGAACGTTAAAAGAAATAGGCTAAAGAGTGACGCCATTCCTACATTGTTTTTAGTTGTCTATGAGGTCCAGTATTACATGTCGACTTAATTTGCATGTATGATTTACTTTTACTTACTCAAATTACAGCAAATTACTAAATAAGTGAATTTTAATGTAAATAATAGTAAAAAATGGTGATGTGGCCATCATGTTACTTTCTCCGACTTGATGGTATCATTTATATTTACGCTTTCATGGTTTATTTTCAATTTGAATCATATTTTAAATGTACATCGAGCACTTTGTAAACTCGGAGGAAACTGACGTTTAAAAGTCAAAATTATGAAAGATGGAAAAATTATACTTCAAATATAAAAATTTTTGAAAAAAACTTATTCTTTGTAAGTTGTTCATTTTAACATTCTCTACAATTATTATTGAAAAATGTTTTCAAGCAAAAGATGTTCATTTCTTTGTTGTCTTCAAAGTTTGTCTAAATGTTTTTGTAATATTTTTCATATTTAAGAAAATATTGGCAAAAAACAAAAAACAGTTGAGGTAAACGCCCACTTCCGGTGGACGAAATTTTACCAAAAGCTTTTCAGTTCTTCAGATTATCAAATAAGACGGATGTTCAAAGTTTCATATCAATTGCTCTATTAGTTTTTGAGATACAGCTCGCACAGACAGACACACACAGACACACACACACACACACACACACACACACACACAGACACAATTTTTTTTTTTCCAAAAATTGTTGAAATGGCATCTAGGGACCCCAAAACGGATATTTCCGTAAAAAAAAAATTTGAAAAAAAAAGTCACGATCACAATACTTTCTCTTACTTCGTAACGGAGAAAGTAAAAAAGGATAGTATTACAGTCGTGAGCAAGTTGGCCATTGCCACTCGGGTGAATTGCAACACTCGCCTGCGGCTCGTGTTTCAAACTTCACCCTCCTGGCAATGGCCAACTTTCTCACTCGTTTAATAATATACTATACTCGTCGTTCGTGCTTTCAAACTTTTCTCTTGTAATGTAAAGACCTTCATAATGTTACTTATATCGCATACATCGACAACCACTCTTCAAACAATCTAATAAATTATAGAAAAATGTTCATTTCGAATTGTCGAATGCATAATAATGGTATACCAAGTGTGTTGGAGATTGTATTTTGTATATCTGATATAAGTTAATTAAAAATGGTTATTTTATTATTTAAAATTGTAGAGCCTACTATATTACCAGATCTCTTAACGGAGCATCATGAAGATGATCCCCCAGCAGAGAGATTATTTCTATGGAGGATGTAGATCAACCCGGATGCAGTAGAATAAGGTCAACGAGAGGTAGTATATCAATTTCATCTGATACTATTGCTAATGTTTCAGTAAACGCTTCATGTCAAACTCCACAAGTGCTATCGGCCAATACTCCAAGAAAGAGGAAGCTGCATGTAGAGAATAAGTTTTTAAAAAGATCACTTAAGAAAAGGTCTAGAGAATCACCACAATTTAAAAATGAAGACTTCTTGAAATTTTGTGGTGAGAATTTCAATGAAGGTACTTTCAATTTCATTAAAATGCAACTACAGCTGGTTAGGAAATACCCTCACGGTTATAGGTACACTAACGATTTTAAACAATTTGCACTTACTATTTACTTTTTGGTGCCTAAAGTTTACCACGCACTATCCAAGACATTTCATTTGCCATCAAAATCCAGTTATGTAGAATTACGCATAAATGGAACATTAATTCTGGTTTTAACGACTTCATTTTTAATGTTATAAAAACAAAAGTTGACTCTATGTCAGGATTAGCAAAAGATTGCACGATTTGTGCAGATGAGATGAGTTTGAAATCGCATTTGTTTTATAATGTTTCACAGGACAGAATTACCGGCTTTCATGGCACAAACACAAAAAAAACCTATTCAATTGCAACTAGTGTACTTGTACTAATGGCTAGAGGCATTCATGTGACCTCCCCGTGGTTCTTGTCTGACAATTGATTTTTTTGTTTTCAAATACACCGTGCAGTTGCATTAATTATATTTGTTATGTCAACTATGATATTTGTAATCGCAACCTATCTGCTCGCAATATTTCATTCCCAAAAAATTAAATTGACTAACTACAGCTTTATCTATTTTATTATGTCATTGGATTGTATTTTACATAAATGATTGTATTATATATACAAACATCTTTATTTAAGAATTGATACAATTATACCGAGTGTTTGGGATAAGGGGCGAACATAGGGATTTAACATGTAAAATTAAATATGTGTAATTATTTGCTCCCCTATTCATTTTAGACTTTGACAAATGTCATGTTTCATGTTATAGTGAAAATAATAATATTGCAAGTCAGATATCAATTATAGTTATTACGATGAACAATAATCTGAGTTATTCCAATGAAGAGAGGGTATTCATTATTAAAACATTTTACAGTGGCGTCAGTTTACGCAGAGTTCGTGACTTATTTTCGGTTACATTTAACAATCGACCAATTCCGTCTGTATCAACAATTTCCAAATTTGTGAAAAAGTTCGAAAATACAGCAAGTGTAGCGGCAGATGATTCAAAAGGTATTTCAATAGTCCAATTTTAACAAATATTATTTCAAAAACATTAACATTGCAGGCAAACGGAAGAGAAGAAGCAACGATGAATTGGAAGAAAGAGTCTATCTGTTTTACGGATGAATGCACGTTCACACTTAACAACGAGCCCAACACTCAGAACACGCGATACTGGACCCAAGAAAATCCGCGGATATGCCTTAGAACTAGAACCCAGTTCCCGCAAAAAATCAATATTTGGGCTGGTATTTTTAAAAATAATATTATTGGGCCGTTTGAAATATGTGGAAATTTAAATTCGAATTCTTATTTAGACCTTTTAATCAACCAGGTTGGCCCTGCGTTAGAAGAAGTTGCACGTGACAATCAGGAGATATGGTATCAGCATGATGGATGTCCAGCCCATTATGGTTTAAATGTAAGGGAATATTTAAATGCTAATTTTCCCAATTGCTGGATTGGTCGCGGTGGCACTATCAACTGGCCACCAAGATCTCCTGATTTAGCACCATGTGATTTCTTTTTGTGGGGTCACTTGAAAAACAAAATTTACAAAAAACACCATCCAAATATTGAATCTTTGCGGGAAGCAATTTTTGCGGAATGCACATTGATTACAGATAGGCAGTTGGCTAATGTTAGACATGCATTTTATAACCGATTGGGTTATTGTTTACACCAGAACGGAGAACTTTTTGAGTACTTGCTCTAAAATTTCCCGTTGACCGCTGGTTACGGTAAAACCAAAAATATATCACGAACTGTGTGTAATCTGACACCACTTTAATTCAATTCATCGTTGCTTCTTCTGTTCCGTTTGCCTTTAATTTTAATATGTTTGAAATAATATTTGTTGAAATTGGACTATTGAAATACCTTTTAAATCATCTGCCGCTACACTTGCTGTATTTTCGAACTTTTTCACAAATTTGGAAATTGTTGATACAGACGGAATTGGTCGATTGTTAAATGTAACCGAAAATAAGTCACGAACTCTGTGTAAACTGACGCCACTGTAAATATTGTGATAATAAATAATACCCTCTCTCCATTGGAATAACTCACATTATTGTTCATAGTAATAACAATGCGTGAATTGATATTTGGACGTGGATGGAACTGCGGGTTAAGGAGATTGAATGATTCGGGAAATTGGCGTCGGCTACGAGGCCATCTGCCATAATCATTGTATTGTAATATATCAGAAATTAAATGAATAACTGAATAATGAAAGACAAATGCAATGTCCATGGTCCCGAGCGAATATTCCGCGACCCCGAAATCGTTCGCCCGGGCTGGGATTCGAACCCTCGCGGCACGCGGTGCAACCGGCATAAGCGCTCGCTTGTACCCACTACACCAACGGGCCGCCCGAATTAATGTTTGACTAGTAAAATTATTCTCACCATAACATGACATTTGTCAAAGTCATGGCAAGGGTTTTTATTAAATGGTAAATTGTTAAACTTATTTTTATTATTTCTGAGGTGTATGCTGGTACAAACGTAAATTAAATGGATGATACATTTACAGTTTTTAATTCTCTAAAAAATATTCCTTTACGATTTTTCTCTAAAATGAATAGGGGAGCAAATAATTACACATATTTAATTTTACATGTTAAATCCCTATGTTCGCCCCTTATCCCAAACACTCGGTATATACATACATATAAAAATTTATGGTTTTCCGCAATTCTTAATTGGCTATCGACCGGAGGTCTTTCAGCCATGATTGTATTATTTAAATGTAAATTTATATAGATTAAATATCTTATTTTATTATTTCAATAAATTATATTGCTATTAATAGTTGAAGTTTCATTAAGTAGGGGATAAGTGTTGATTTCATTGGATTTGACAGGCACCTCTTTTATTATGATTCTAGTGTACTCCTTTCTCTGATGTCATCCAGTATGAAAATAAAAGAAAGCATACCATTTTATACATACTTCATTTACTTATCACAATACACTTATGTGCACATATTGTTACAGCTTGCAATATTTCAAAAGATGGGTACGTCAACAAATTTTAAGTCAAAATTCAGTACATTAACATGTTTGCTGTTATCAGAAATGTTAACTTTGGCTTGACTGACTGTGTAATACATGGTAGTAAATAAAATAGTATACAAAATGAATGAAAGGTTTCATTTCTGTCTCGAGCTAAAGTGAATCTTCCTAATCTCTCGACAAATAAAACACTTCCTATCTTGAACGGAGTATTCAATTTTTATCACACAGAGCGTAGCCAATATCAACTCGTTCATGAATAAAGAACCTCCGTTCCTTGCCATAACAAGGATTACCCTATGGTTGAACAATTACATCAGGAATGAATTAAGTAACATATTTTTGGGTAATGCCATTGAGAATGTTGAGTAAAATCTAAGTATGAACAATAAAAACATTCTGTATAAACTTTTGTGGATAGATAGAATAGGTACTCACTTTTATAACTTTACGAAATGCCCTTATCATTAATTATGAAACAAATACACTTTTAAGCCAAATTCGATGTTTATAACCTATGAAATTGTTATGCATACACATTGCCAAAGTTGAACAGCTGATCGCACGACAAGCACTTTTACAATTTGTCGAATTAAAAACACCAGATTCCATTTTCTGCACAATTTTTCAACTCGACTTATCCATTTAAACAATTTGCCGTACAAGTCAATATAAATGGCTCAAGAAATTATTAATTTATCGCAGAATATTGAGAGTGTAAAATACGCGCAGTAACATGCGCGAGGATCATTTGAAACCCAAAAGATCAAAGTGCCGCCTCGGAGTGAGACTACTGCTTAGATCTATACTGTGGCACTACTAGACTAAAAATCCACAAAAATCGACACCGAATGGGTAGGCAACAAAACTTTCATATACCTCGGAAACCACCAGTGATAAAAATCGATCAAACTTCTACAGTTTTCATCCGATTGACTTAAGACATAAATTAATATAATCAGAGTAATTCCATCTTCGGTGTGACAAAATGTGAGCAATATCCAACATACCGTTTTTTTTTTTAAATTGCGAGAGACTCAAAACTTACAACATTATTGCAATTTAAAACAGTTTAATTTAGCCGTTTACATGAACCAATTTTACTCAAATTTTGTCAGAATAAGTAATATTGTTGTTTTAACAGGGCAAAATTTCATTATATTTCGTCCTAAATTAAGGCCTATGTAGAGCAATAATCTATTTTCTTTGTTATTAAATATTTAAAAAAATGACTGTCAAAATGGCATTCGCCTGTAAATAGAAGTCATATTACAGCAAAAAAAAAAAACTTTTATTTTACTTGAATAACGGTTTAAATCACATTAATACATCTCTAAAAAAGCATGGGTACCCTGCCCTATGTTAAAATCACCAGATATATAAAATCTATTATTATTCAGTAATAATAATTGAAATAACATTTCCAATTTTGTAAAAAATAATTCATTATCAGAATTTGGTGTTCTGTAAATACTTACGAACGTACTTTTTTGTGGCCATTTGTACATCGACGCCAGCACATTCACAATTTGTTTCAGACAGATTGTTTATATCATCCCGGGGACATGCTTGAAAGTCTGATCCGCAATAAATGGCTACACCACCATGACCAAATGGTCGGTAAACACTTGATATTAGATTATAATTAAGTAATTTAATAGAAGATAAATCGTTAGCTGATTGCCAGTGTTCTGAAAAAGAAATAATATTGTAGGTCTTGGGAATTTTTGGAATGGCGGGGGCTGTTAGGAGAGAAGAATTACATAAGATGAGTATCAAGGATGTGGAAGACCGGTTCGATGTTGATTGTAAAAATACCAATTTTTAAAAAATAATAAATCTCTGGCGTTCCTTGTTGACGAAGACACTAATACCAAAAAAAAAAATGATTGACATTTACAGAAGATACGTTTTACTTCATGCTCCACAAACTCCCTATCAATGATTATTTGTCTACTACCGTAATGGGAAGTGTTCAGTCCAACCCATTGGAATTAACACCTTTGGAAAAATTCCAAGCCAAATTGCTAGTTATCTTGAGTTAGCAAATCCGAACGAGTTCACTGGCCACTGTTTTCGAAGATCTCCGGCCACATTTCTCGCAGATGATGGAGCAGACATTTTAAACTTAAAACGACATGGCGGTTGGAAAAGTTCCACTGTAGCTCGTACGCAGAAGAGTCAATAAATAAGAAAAAAGCCATAACCAACCACATTTTTCAAAGAGGAGTCTCCAATAACCGTACTTGTTCTTCTACGGGACAATATGTAGAAGATTTAATCACTTCCTATCAAAGTTTGCGCGAAATTACAACTAATCAAGTAAATATTCCAAATGTTCTTCCTGAAACTTCTTGTTCGGCGACGCCAAGGATTATCATAGAAAATTGCACAAACTGCAAAATTAACATTGACGTACATTGTACAGTTTAATTTAATGCAAGTAGAATCAATTACAACAGAGCGAAACTTTTGCAAGTATGTGGTCATATTAATAATCATGCGGTTGTGTAATGAAGGTAGGAGGTTGCGAATCCCTTCTCTTACGCATACTTGCAAAAGTTTCGCTGTATTGTAATTGCTTGCATTAAATAATATCTTCAGAGTTCTTAAATCTGCCATTTCGTTCATATTATATAGTTTAATAATTATTTGTATTGATTTAATAAAAATTTAAGTTTTTCGTTGAACACTTAATTTTGCAAAGTTTGATACTCAGGCTACTTTTCGTATTTATTAAATTTATCTAATTCAAATGCTTTTGGAGCCAAAATGGTTTTCGCTACGGTTGAAGCTTTTATTCCCCAACACATTTTGTTTGGAAACCAATAAATCTTTAAAGAGATTTATGTATGGTTTCATTGCACAATCAAAGCTATCGTGTGAGCCACAAGATTTAGTTTCAGAGTTGGCTGTGAAATAAATTACGAATGTCGCATATTAAAAATTAGGTCATTTAGCCTACAGGCTATTGAAACTAATATGTAAAAAAAAGGGTTAGTTTGAGAAAATAAAAAATTGTAAGATAGATTATATGCTCACCATGTTTATGAAAGCTATTATTTAATAACAAAAATTGTGTCGACTTGTCAATTTGATTTTAATAATATTTATTTATTTATTTATTTTATTTTATCCTGTTTGAGAATACATGGTATAGTATAGAAATCGTTAATATACATATAAATTAAAATTATAAAACATTAAAATAAAACAAATATCTGGTCGTAGTCATATCGTCGGAGTATTCTTTGACTGTGTAGTAAGATTTGTGTTTTAAAAGTTTCTTAAGCTTTGATTTAAATGTCTTGTTTGTTAGAGAGTTGGAGATTGCAACTGGTAACATATTATATAATTTTATTCCCATACACGTTGGGGACTTTTCGGCCGTTACTGAATTATTATTTGGTAGTCTGAATTTATCTTTAGTTCTTGTATTGTAAGTGTGTAGGTGTCCAATCTTTACCCATCTTTCTTTATTTAAATGCACATATGTACATATTTCCAATATATACCGGGTGTGGCACTTAAGACGCCTCGGACCATAGCTCCTTTACGATAAAAGCTATCGAAAAAAATCTAAGAACAAAGTGGTGCATAGTTACCGTCGCTATATTTTAAAAATATTTCTAATCATCAGTGGCGTGCCGTACTCCAGTGGCGTACCAAACTTATGTTTTTTTAAATGGAATGCCCTATTTTTTATTGCAGATTTGGAAAGTGCTCGACGAGTACTTATTTTTTTATCTAACATGTTATACCCTTCACTTTAGCGGTTTCGCTGTTATAACCCCTTCTTTCAAAATTGCGCCCCATTTTTGAGATTTTTTTGTAGAGAAACTAATTGACGCCGGCGCCTAAATTTTGAATTGAGGTACAGGTTAAGACCTCGTATACCTTCACATAATTTTTTTTCGGGTAATTTATGGAAAAAAAATAATTTTTGATTGATCTTCGTATGTTGTCATTTTTTCCGAAAATTTCAAATGGCACCCCCCTAAAAAAATTACGGCGTTGTACAGCCAAAACTCTAAATTTTTCATTGGTGTAAAAAAAATTATACATTGCATAACAAAATTTCGAAGAAAAAAGGAATTTCATCGCAAATGTCGGGAAACGTTTTCCGTTCCCAAGTGTGCCATGAGAAAACAAAAGATTGGTAATTGTCAAAGTACCAAAACAAATACACAAATACGGTCAACATAATAGTATGTACCTATTTATTCAACATGATATGAAAAATGCAGATAAAGCAAATTTAACAACTTAAACTAAATGTTCGAAATGACGACCTTCCTGCTGGAGGCATAACCGCAACTTCTGGTGATATACCGCAGTTCATTATTTTCGGTAATAACTGCCTTCTTTCTAACTCTCCTTGGCCGTTTCACACTTCCCGTAGTAGTAAATCTCTCCAACACTTTTTGAAACGCACGTTCATTTGGATGTGCCCTGTGCGGATATCTCGCAGCGTACACTCGTGATGCCAAGAAACAATTCTTGTTACATTCTCCAAGAATAAATATCATGTCAACCATTTCCTCTTGAGTTCGGAACATTTTTAGAACGTTTATCAAAAATGACTTATGGCTGCTACTGACGTCTAATAATTTACTTTGACAATTACCAATCTTTTGTTTTCTCATGGCACACTTGGGAACGGAAAACGTTTCCCGACATTTGCGATGAAATTCCTTTTTTCTCCGAAATTTTGTTATGCAATGTGTATTTTTTTTACACCAATGAAAAATTTAGAGTTTTGGCTGTACAACGCCGTAATTTTTTTAGGGGGGTGCCATTTGAAATTTTCGGAAAAAATGACAACATGCGAAGATCAATCAAAAATAATTTTTTTGCCATAAATTACCCGAAAAAAAATTATGTGAAGGTATACGAGGTCTTAACCTGTACCTCAATTCAAAATTTAGGCGCCGGCGTCAATTAGTTTCTCTACAAAAAAATCTCAAAAATGGGGCGCAATTTTGAAAGAAGGGGTTATAATAGCGAAACCGCTAAAGTGAAGGGTATAACATGTTAGATAAAAAAATAAGTACTCGTCGAGCACTTTCCAAATCTGCAATAAAAAATAGGGCATTCCATTTAAAAAAACATAAGTTTGGTACGCCACTGGAGTACGGCACGCCACTGATGATTAGAAATATTTTTAAAACATAGCGACGGTAACTATGCACCACTTTGTTCTTAGATTTTTTTCGATAGCTTTTATCGTAAAGGAGCTATGGTCCGAGGCGTCTTAAGTGCCACACCCGGTATATATATATATATATATATATATATATATATATATATATATATATACCGGGTGACCCAGCGATCTGTAAAAGCCCCATAACTTATTTGCTATTTGAGTTATCGACTTCTAGTTTTCTTGAACTGGTACCCACACTTATTCTGCATATTTTAAAAATATATATGTTTTTGTACAGGGTGTCCCAGTATACATTAGAGAACAAAATTATGTTTTTTTAAATGGAACACCCTATATTTTATACTTTATTTTCAACCCTCTTGAGAAGCTGATAAAAATAGTATAAGATACCATGGGTCTATTATAGACGGTTGGTTAGTTATGGGCAAATTTGTGACAAAAACAAGGACACATTGAAAAAATTGCAGAAGCGCTCCTAGCAATGCTAGCGTCATTTTTTATACACTAAAGAATTTTCCACATCATGAAGAATAATACAAATCGACTTTGGTTCTTTTTTGTTCATACTGCTATACAGGGTGTCAACATACGCAAAACAATGGATAACTATTTTTTTTAATGGAACACCCTATATATCTTGCCACAAATGCATGGCATTTTTGATAAGCTTTCCAATGATTTACAATTTGTATAATGAAATATTAAGGATTCTTGAGTTTTATCCATAAAAACATTTTTCTTTTGTCACCTCCTGCGCAAAATCGTGACCATGTATGATATTAGCGTTTTCTTTTCAAATTTTTTATTAATAAATTGCACTATACTTTATTTTCCACGCCCTCTAGCGGAATAACGGATAATTGTAGAATAATTCAAATGACCTACATCGATTGAAAATGTTTCGCTCTACAATTCTTAATAGAAGCAATTTTTGCTCTGAATGCATAGTTTTCGCTGAAAATTCAAAAAACCATTAAAAAACGCGAGAATTGATACAAACATTTTCAATTTGCATTTTTAGCGAAAACTATGCATTTTGGGCAAAAATTGCTTCTATTAAGAGTTGTAGAGCGGAAGATTTTCAATCGATATTGGTCATTTGAATTTCCTTATAATTTCCCGTTTTTCCGTTAGAGGGTGCGGAAAATAAAGTATAGTGCAATTTATTAATAAAAAATTTGAAAAGAAAACGCTAAAATGCATATACGGTCACGATTTTGCGCATTCTTGCGGGCAATGTACGCATTATCTGAAAAGTTGTATTGATCGGAAATTTTCCGCTCTACAACTTTGGTCTGCTGTTACTTTTCCAGAAAATGGATAGTTTTGGCTGAAAATCCAAAAATGAGCAGAAGGTGACAAAAGAAAAGTGTTTTTATGGATAAATCTCAAGAATCCTTAATATTTTGTTATACAAACTGTATATCATTAGAAAGCTTATTAAAAATGCCATAGATTGGTGGCGACGTATATAGGGTGTTCCATTTGAAAAAAATAGTTATCCATGGTTTTGCGTATGTTGACACCCTGTATAGCAGTATGAATAAAAAAGTCCAAAGCCTATGTGTATTATTCTTCATGACGTGGAAAATTTTCTAGTGTATAAAAAATGATGTTATCTTTGCTAGGAACGCTTCTGCAATGTTTTCAATGTCGACATGTTTTTCCCACAAACTTGCCCATAACTAACCAACCGTCCGCAATAGATCCATAGTATCTTATACTATTTTTTTCAGATTCTTAAGGGGATTAAAAATAAAGTATAAAATATGGGGTGTTCCATTTAAAAAAACATAACTTTGATCTGTTATTTATACTGGGACACCCTGTACAAAAACATACATATTTTTAAAATATGTAAAATAGGTGGGATTATCAGTTCATGAAAGCTAGAAGTCGATATCTTAAATAGCAAATAAGTTATGGGGCTTTTACAGATCGCTGGGTCACCCGGTATATATATATATATATATATATAGGTATATAGACAGCAAAGAGTGAGAATTCCATGCTTCTTGAATATTTCTCTACATGAAGTAGTTCGAGTTACTCCTAATTTGTTCTTACAATTTTTTTCTGAGAGATAAACACATCTGGGGGCATTGTGGAATAACCCCAGAATGCCACACCGTATCCGAGCCTTGAATCCACTTGAGATGAATAAATTAAAATTAATTGAGGTATGGTAAGTATCTCTTTGAGATTTCTGAATAAGTATAATAATGAATTTAATTTTAATATAACTATAACGTGTAAACCTAGAAATTTACTATCTTCTGAATAGGCCAGTGTATCACCAGCTCTAGCTAAATCAATGTCTATTTGATCTTAATTGACTATGATGAAAACGTAAATACGTGGTTTTTTCATTGTTTAAGTGTAATAAATTATCATTAAACCACTCTGATGTAAGTTTTAATGCTTGGTTGCACTTTTCTTCAAGAAGCATGGAATTCCCACTCGAAACAATTAGAGAGCTATCATCTGCGTAAAGAATTGTAGTTACATCTGTGGGAAGGCAGGATTCTAGATCGTTAATATAAAGAATAAATAAAACGGGCCCAAGAACTGAACCTTGAGGTACCCCAATATTAACAGTTGTTTTATCGGAGTTGGTACACCTAATATGGTTGTTAGGTTCTTGGTACTTTATTTTTACAAACTGTTGCCGGCTTGTTAAGAAGCTAGTAAGCCATTGAATGCTGCACCTCTTACTCCATACTTCTCCAATTTGCCTAAAAGCAGACGATGATCGACGCAGTCGAAAGCACGGCTTAAATCACATAGAATTGCGACAGGGTATTCTCCCTTTTCAATATACTTAATAATAAGTTCATAAAATGAGTACATTGCCGAACTGGTCGATTTTTTGGAGCGGAACCCATGTTGATTGTTCGACAACAGATTATTTTTTTGGACAAAATTATCCAGCCTGTAAAGAAAGCTATATTCAAAAATTTTACTAAAACTTGATGCCATAGCTACCGGTCTATAGTGTTCTAATAAACATATATTCCCTTTTTTAAAATTGGCACTATTGAACTCAATTTCACTGAATTTGGAAAAGAGGCTGTTGTGACATATTTATCAAGTACGAGATCGGGGCAGCTATACCCAATGCAACAAATTTTATTATAAATGTAGGAACTTCATCTGGACCTGACGATTTCTTGTTTTTTAATTTATTTTGAATGATATCAAATATCTCGGACTCCGACGTCGGAGATAAGAACATGGTGTTCGAATTGGCAGTTCTTAAAACATTTACATGTTTGCGAGGTCTGATATTGCTGGTGGTGGTAATTGGTATGTTTAAAAAAAAAACATTAAATTTATTAGCTATTTCTACAGGATCCGTTATTTTAGTTCGGCCATCCATTATTGTAATATTTTTGTGAGTTTTGTGTTTACTGCATATAGTATTATTTATGTGCCATAAGCTTTTCATACTGTTATTAGAATTGGTTATTTTATTTTGATAATATTGACATCTAATGTTTTTCACTAGAGCAAAATGCTTCTTTCGCTCCTGTTTATATTTGCACAAAAGTTCCGGAAAAATACTTTTTAAGTTAAATAATTCTTTTAATTTAACACTAGAATTTTTTATGTCCTCATTTACCCACGTTTTATTAGAATTTTGCTTAGATAATATTTTCTCTGGAAAATGCTTATGAAAGTAAAATATTTTTTTTTTTTAGAGAAAGCATCATAAGCTTCATCAATATCATTTTTTGTGTAAATGTCCTCCCAGGATTCATTTAGTAATGAATTTAAGAATGCCGTCTTATTTTCTTGTGAGAAGTCCCTACATACGAATTTAGTTTGTTTGGTAGTTGCCCTTCGTGTTATATTTGTTATAAACAGTACTGTCCTGTGATCTGAAATAGTGTTGTCAATCACCATAGATTCTCCTGATGTTCGTAAATTAGAGAAAATAAGGTCTAATGATTTATTTCGCTTGTGGGCTCGTGCACTTGATTTAGACAATCATAACTATCATATATATATCAGTTAATTTCTTGTAATGACAAAAATCTCTAACTGGATCGATATTAAAATCGCCACACATTATTATATTTGTATTAGGTTTGTATAAACTACCAAGAACCCCATCAAGTTTACTTAAAAATTGATCCAGGCTACTAGTAGGCGACCTATAACATACCAGAATGTTCTTTAATTACCATCGGCAGTCCATTTTGATCCGCATATTTCAAAATGTTCTTCGACGCAGTATTTTGACATGTTGATATTAAATGTTGTAAAATTATTTTTAGGCCAGATTGCTACTCCACCTGCCCGTTTTGAAGTTCGGCTATAGCTTGATATCTTTGTATATCCTGGAAAAATATTCAAGTCAAGATTTACTCTTGAGTCCGACCATGTTTCTGTGAAACATAAAAAATTAAAATTATAATTATCATTATTATTAGATAAGTATTCACAATTAATAAAATTTGCTTTATTTTGGTCTAAGGATCTGCAATTAAATAGTAAGAGGTCGTAGAGGCGGTTCATTTCACTGTTCTTTCCGTCAAACGAGGGCGAAAAAACCTGCTTATACCGTGCGCGCCTAAAGTATGGAATATAGTCAGTAAAATCGAAATAAAATATTTTTGGAAAAAATCCTCGAACACGTCGATTTTCTTTTATAAAAATACACATTTTCGCATGAAAGTCGATTTTCAGTCGTCATTTGTTTTTGAGTAATGACGTCATCCATTTTATTTTTAAATGGCAACCCCCTATTTTTGTTCTTGATTTTGAGAGATCTTTTTATTGTCGAACTGGCAGTATAAAAACATTGCCATCTTACATAAGACATTTTTCGAGTAAATGACAATTGAAGGTGAGAACTAGAGTTTTTGCAAAATGAACTTGTTCCAGCGCTTTTTTTCCAAACAAAAATGATCTTGACCTTCCATATATACAATATGGTTTCAGCAAGACGGCGCAACCACGCACTATGCGCGTTTTTGACAATTGCATTACGAATAGGTGGATTGGCAGGCGATGACCGATAGAATAGCCCACGAAAGAGATGAATACGCAGAATTAGCATGGAAAATATTCAAAATATTCAAGAAAACAAAACAAAAAATAAAAACAAAAAACAAAAAAACGCGCATAGTGGGGGGATGCGCCGTCTTGCTGGAACCATATTGTATTATTAGAAAGGTCAAGATCAATATTGTTTGGAAAAATTGCTACAAGCGCTGGAATAAGGTCATCTTGAAAAAATTCTAAATATCGGGTTCTCACCTTTAATTGTAATTTTCTCGAAAAATGTCTTATTTAAGATGGCAACATTTTTATACTTCCAGTTCGACAATGAAAAAATCTCTCAAAATCAAGAATAAAAATAGGGGGTTGCCATTTAAAAACAAAATGGATGACGTCATTACTCAAAAACAAATGACGACTGAAAATTGACTTTCATGCAAAAATGTGTATTTTTATAGAAGAAAATCGACGTGTTCCAGGATTTTTTCCAAAAATATTTTATTTCGATTTTACTGACTATATTCCATAGTTTAGGCGCGCACTGTATATGCTCCAAGGGGCCATCTATTTGGGTCCATGACCTTGTCGAAATTTTCCAAGTCTACGGTGACTTTAAAGGAGGAGGTGAAACATTGTGGGTGTTTTGATTGAACCATATACAGCATACTTCGGGGAAGTCGTCCTTGAGAAAATTTTCCACATCTTCTTTTGTGAGGGGGTCCATCCTTGATACGAAAACAAATGCTTTTCTTGGGATTGATTTGAGTTTGATGTTGGTATTGGCATTCGTATTTGTCCCGATAATCCCGCGTTGTTTCTGCTTGAATTTCCCTTTACTTGGGTTCTTCCATTGCGTGGATGCGCCGTCGTTTGCTTGAATTTCGTCGTGGTCATTCAATTTGTCTACTTGTTCAACTAAGGAGTTATTACCAAGTGCAACAGCTGTCTCATCAATTAAACACTTATTGTTTATGTTTACATTGTTTCTTTTATTCGGATATTTCTTATTTTATTCTTCGGGTCACTCTGATTACCTTGACGACACGGTGTTTTATCGTCGAATCCGATATCAGTAAAATCCTCATTGAAGGAATTATTTTGGATACAGTCTTTTAATCATTCAATAGGTGGCGTAGGATTGTCCGAATTTGGTTTGGAGCATTCCATCAATTTAATATTATTTTTTAAAATTATAGTTTTATCTCTTAATTCAGTAATTATTTCATTTTTAAGAGTTATCACATTTCTTAAGTAAGTTACCACATGCTGTACGAAGCTATTCTCGGGTCCTAAATGGTCATCTAGTTGGCTTGTCGAGTTTGAGGTTGGGATCAGAGGCCTGCATGGGCCGGGCTTTGGCCCGGCCCGGAAAGCCCGGCCCGGCCCGATGTCGGGCCGAGCCGGGCCGGGCCGTATTTTTCAAACTCCGGGCCGGGCCGGGCCGGGCTTTCCGATGGATAATTTAACCCGGGCCGGGCCGGGCCGGGCTTAGATAAATTTAATTTTATAATATTTTGGAAAGCAACAACTAAGTGAATTGAAGAAAAATGCTATTAACACGAATTCAATGTATTTTAAGAATTTTAAGGAATACATTGGTCCAGTAATTTTATTTATTTAATTTAACCTTTTTTGGGGACGGGCCGGGCCGGGCTTTAAATAATCAGTTTCGGGCCGGGCCGGGCCGGGCCCGCAGCAATTTTCGTTTCATCGGGCCGGGCCGGGCCGGGTTTTAAATTTTTACTGTCGGGCCGGGCCGGGCCGGGCTTTCGAAAACCCGCTACTGCAGGGCTCTGGTTGGGATTATCCGTCGAGTACAGCAATGAATATTGCCTTTGTCGTCAGTAAAAATTCCACTATTCTTTATTAAACAGTTTGGGTGGTATGAGTTTTCAGTCAGCACAGGTTACGAAATTTTTCACTACTACAGAACATATTTTACACGACATTTTATCGCACACTTTTATTGGCGGCACCATCTTGCTTCTTCGTATATAAATTTGTGTCCACTTCACTTGTTGCGGAAGCATTAAATAAATGTAATAAAACGAAATATAGCCTGCACATGTGAATATTCAACCTGTTCGTAACTCTGCAAGCAAAATTAAGTCTTACTAAGACTATAAACAAATAACTTATTGAAACAACTACTTCCCTGGCTAGTGCCACGCCGGATATTGAATGATACAAAACAAATTTGCATGTTATTACTAGTACTACTAGTGAAATAACATTGGTTTAAGATCCCTTATTTCTACCCACAGGACCAACTTGAAAATTAAACTAAATTGAATTTGAAAACTTTAAACAATAAAACTGAACCCTAAAATATGTAAAAATTAAGTAAATAGCCACATTCAGACGCGTTTTATCGATTTATCCTTCATCAGTGCAGCTTCGCATTTGAATTGAATGTTAAAGAATAAAATACACTTACGTGGACCTGAACGTGAACGTGAAGAAGTCGGAAACAACTGAGGAGATTATGGAAAGTTTAAACCAATTTTATATCTGAGTTGTAGGTGATTAGTAAAAGTACAGGTGTGAAGAAAAAATGGTCTTGTTTACTGTTGGAAAACCGAATACACGATTTAAATACTATTTATTACTCCTATTGTATATTATAATATTACTAATAATTAATTTGATTTTAATTTGACGACAAGAATTAAAAAAAAATCTGAGACATGACTGCTATGTTTATCTCTCTCAGCACGGGCATTGTTTGGTATACTGCAGCTAGTTAAAATTTTACGAAACCCTGTGACATCATTTATGTAAGCCGCCAAATTACATTATTTTTTTATAGGGATGCATACTACCGGCGCGTCCCTTATTTTAGTATATTTAAATCCTGATCACCGCTCATGAATATCTCTTCAATTCATGCAATAAAAATTGTGCACGCAATTGTGTCTTGAATTGCATCACTTTTCGCCCCGCGTACAAGTATTTCATATACTTCTGTGAGTATATTAAATGTATTTGCACAAATGTGTGTGGAGTATTTTTTGCGTACTTTGATATTACTGTAAATATATTATTAACACTATTATCGCGACCATGCTACATGAGATAACAAAAGATAATTAATAATAAAATAGTACCTTTCGATAGGCAACCGTTTAAAGCGGCTTAAGTATAATTAATTGCCATCATTTCGGAAAGGTGGCGGATGCTATCTAAGCGTACGCCAAATAAGTGGCTCGTCATTTGCTGCTGCGCTTCCGGCCGGAACGGATCTCTTCTCTTTCTACTGGAATTATTCTCAAGACGCACTTGAACTTCCTTAAAAGGAGCAATTCTACAAACAGGTATGTATAAGTGTTAAATATATACAGTGGAAAATATTACAAGAGTAAAATTATTATTTCGATTTCACAGATTTTAAATGGACTAGAGTAAAGTAAATAAATTAATTAGGGTGTGGTTAATGACTAAATGAGTATTACATCTTCGCGGAGAAATGCGAAACAGCTTAGTTTTTCATAATTTCCACAAACGGCGATTCGATAACCGGTCGGATTGTTCCAAGAAGTATGCTATGAATTTCATGTTAAGTATCTCATCAATTGGTCTATATTTTTTTTTATTATTGTTAGCACTATTTTTACCGTACATTGAGAAAACGATCGAAAACATTGTTGAGACTTGTGATTCCGAATCACTCAATTTATTTAAAAAAAATTCAATAGGACACTAAATAGCATCATAACACTTCCAAACGCACGATTTTCTTTACGAAACAATTGCTGCAATTTTTATTAATATTAAGATTGTGATTGGAACGGAGAAACATGTCGAGACTTGTCTGGTCTCGCAGAGTGCAAGTGTAACGCCCGCGTGGCCTTGGAATTGTTGACCCTAATAAAAATGCGTGGGTATTCATATTTATCGTGTATGCTAATTCGACATTATCGATTTTTTTAATATAATTGCAAACGTACATTATTACTAGTATTAATTGCACTTAGATCAACCGGCTATCGAGCTGGTGGTACGTCTGGCGTAAATCTAGTCCCAGTGACAGTTTATGTAAAATACATGTGCACAGCTGAGCTTGTTACTTTTATGATATCTCTAGTGAAGTTGATTTTTAACATTAATCTAACATGTGGCTGTGATTTTGCCGGCAATTATTAGCGTCCTGATCACGTTTGCTTGTTGCCGTGAAGATCGTGCCGATTTTCTAGAAGCAACAAGCGAGTGATCCAGGCGCTAATAATTGCCTAGAAAAAATTAGTCAAGAGTTAGATTCGAGAAGACAATTGGCCGAACAGAAAGTTTACACTTCATAATTTTAAAAATTGAATTTAGTCAGACGAGTATTAATCTGCACTACAATAATTGCAGTAAAAATGCGCTTACCAAGATTTTGAAAAATGCCCATGAATACTATTACTGGTGAAAGCAGCAACACATTATCCGAAAATACGAACAGATCGAATTCAGTGAGCAAACTGTTTAAAAGTCCGGTGATAAATGGCGTTTTACACGTTATAGAAAATGTAACGCTTTGCTTTGTATTCTCGTGAATAACACCCACCCAGGGTGTATTATCATGCATAACATGCACCCTGGTCTGTTTCGCACCGTAATTAGAAATTCATTGGATCATGCCATCAACATTATTCGTTTTCATTGATTATGGTAGAAAGTGTCGGTAGTAATATACCAAGATCGAGGTTAATTATCAAAAAATAGTTTTTTTGAGTACCTTGTTACCCAGCAATTTAACAAGACAATAACATTTGTTGTCTGATAAATAACCGAGAGCGTCAGATCGAGGTTAATAACCAATTGACAATAAATGTTATGTCTAGATAAATTACAAAAAGGAAACTGGTACGAAACAAAATGTTTTTTTGATAATTCATACAAACTCGCGGTATATTTAGGTAGCCAAATGAAATAATAATAATAAGGAACAGGAAAAGTTATGGTTTATTACAAGTTGAATAGTTTGGGTTGCTACAAGAGTAATTGTAAAAATTTAAATTTAATGTCAGTGTCATACTGTCATGGCCATCATGTTTTTATAATTGTAAAAGCCACTCGCTTAATTACCGTTTTTTTTTTGTTATCGAACCAAATTTTATAACAATGTAAAACATTGTTGTAATGTCAAGCTACTTCACTAATTATCAATTTTCTGTTATCGCACCCATTATGTGGTAAATTATCTCTACCTATAAGTAAATAATTTTCATTATTAACCAGTGGACAGTTACGAGTATAGGTCCCATTGCCAGTGCACAGGCGCGAATTATCGCGATTCCAGTGGCTCTCAACCAGTTTCGAAATGTTTTCTCTCGTATTTATTAACAACGCAGTTAATTTAACAATAACCTAATGATTTCTAAATAAATGACTTTTTTCCGCTACCGACAACGTAACTAAGCATTGCATCCATGGTTACAGGTACCGTAAGTGGCTGATAAGATTCGTGGTGTTTGTTGTCCTTGGCGACGGAACTTAATTTTTACTTACGGACCTAGGAAAATAATAAACAGAAACGTAGCGCTCCAACATATAGGCCAGCAACACATTTTCGTCTATACCTATAACATCGGCATCCTTTTTACATAACCACTGCTTAAAAGAGTCGTAACAGGGCACATACCTTTTTCGATTTTGCCGGTAACAGGTTCTAACACGCAATATTCGTAGTTTCGTTTGCATCCATGCCCGCAGAAAGTTTCACTGGATTGACACAAACAAACAAAATTCGACATAGTTTTCTCGGTTGCTGGGTTGCCATAGGATGCATAGGTGACTATAAACATTTGATTCCCAAATGTTACAAGTCGTATTTTAGAATATTTTCTTTTTTAAGTAGGTACTATATTTCCGGTAGCGGAAAAAAATTAATAAGCAACACGGAACGTAATGACAATTAACATTTTCGTTAATACGTCCTTGCGTTCCTTGTTGCTTAAATAACTATTAATTTAACCCTAACCTTAGCACGCTGCACGTTAGTGGTGCAATCAATTCTAACCTAAGAGAATTTCGAAACTAATGGAGAGCCACTGGAATCGCGATTATATAATAATATAATAGGATTTAGACAAAAAAACGAATTTTAACAGAATCCTAACTTGGCAACATTTTCGTTTCATGTAATAACGCCAGTTTGACTGGTCCATAGACAAGTAATAGATAAATCATTCTCAGCCAAAGTGTTCCGCGGTTGAGACCCGATGGGAGAGATGGAGTTACACGCAATGGCTAAATCTATTTGAATTCTCCCCAAGTATATATTTATGTATTTTACGTGACGATATTCTTCATAATGTATCCACATTTCGTGATATTGTACATTATTTTTAAATAAACCTGATTTATTATTATTATACCATATGTATAAAAATTATTTAGATAAGGCATGGCCATGATAAACAAAATCACGGTCTTAGATTAGTTCAGCAAGTTGTTGACTTTATGTCAATTAAAAGTCAGTTTTGATTTGATCATGGTATTCTCACAACTTCACAAGCGTTTCATCATTGAATATCATTTCCGTAATGGACATCAACATTTGTTGTAATTAATTGTAATAAATTTAATAACCAAGTTTTATTTGAGAATCAGATTAGACAGCGAAGACGTGCAACCTGCAACGTACGTTGCGAAATACAAAGCCACCCTTTATCTAAATAATTTTTATACATATGGTAGATCGAATCGCGAACGGGAGTTAGTAGGTAGCGTATACAATGACAGGAAACTTTAAATCTATTTGGATTTTACTTCTGTAAATAAAACGAAACCCTTCCATTTATTTCATTAACTCATTATAATGTGCGATATAAAATTATTATTTTTCCCCCTTCTCTGGCCTGGATCCGATGTGTTTTGCCAAAACAGAATTACCTTGAGAAGGTTGTGCTTGTGACTCTTCACCACGCACACAGTCTGGAGTAAGGAGAGGCTTTTGGAGATGTCCAAATTCCCCTTGCAGATGTAAACTAAAAAAATAACATGGGACATATTTCAGTGATTCTAGTTGTGCAATTTAAATGAAACATAAATCGAACATATTAATTTGATAAATCCCACAAAAAGGCTCTAACTTTTTTTTCATTTATGTTAACGTCGAACGAAGATAAACGGAACATTTACTCATTTTTATTCTTGTACTCATCTGACGCATATTGCCAGATACAGATACGTTATTAATGTAACTTTTGTTGCAACTGTTTCCAGCACATTTACACTAACCTCGCCTTCTTGCACGGATACAAATTCCTTTTAAAGTTAAAGTTAAAGTGAAAGACCTCCAGGAATGGAAACATGACTTTTGTCGTAAATAGTGCTTAAAAATCGTCTGGAAACGCCTAAAAACGATTTTTTATTATTTTATTTTTTTTCAATAAGAGCTCCTGAACACTATTTGTCCATATTTTTACTTTCTCCGTTACGAAGTACGAGAAAGTATTGTGATCGTGATTTTTTTTCAAAAATTTTTTTTACGGAAATATCCGTTTTGGGGTCCCTACATGCCATTTCAACAATTTCTGGAAATTTGGAAATTTGCCAATATTTTCTTAAATATGAAAAATATCACAAAAATATTTAAACAAATATTGAAGACAACAAATGAGCTTGTTTTGTTTGAAAACATTTTTCATAAAATCATTGTTATTCGAGAAAAAAAATTATTATTATTTTTTTCATTTTTGGTTTATAATTATGAAACGATAATAGTTACAGCAAATTTATGTTCATAATAATTGTAGAGAATGCCAAAATGAACAAATTATAAAGAATAAGTTTTTTTCAAAATCTCGTTAGTTTTTGGGTAAACTGAGTTTTTGCATTTGAAGTATAATTTATCCATCTTTCATAATTTTGACGTTTTAAACGTCAGTTTCATCCGATTCTACCAAACGCTCGATTTACATTTAAAATATGATTTAAATTGAAAATAAACCATGAAAGCGTAAATATAAATGATACCATCAAGTCGGAGAAAGTAACATGATGGCCACATCACCATTTTTTTGTGGAACTTAGAGATACGCAAAATGGCTTTTGTCGTAAATATTGCGCCTAAAAAAACGATTGAAAAATTTTTAATTTTTTTTTCAAGTCTAAGAGCTCATTCTGAAACCTATTTGTCTATAAAAAATGTTTTGTGCGAGTTCCAGGAACGGAGGAAAGCAAAATGACTTTTGTCGTAAATATTGCTTAAATCGACTAGAAACGCCTAAAAAGCCAGGAAAATAACAACTTCTAATGGTTTAAGGGGGAAAGCAGTTTAGGAGGCCGAAATGTTCGTGTTTTTCGTGAATTTTTTTAATAGGGAAGGAATAAACAAAATTTGTTTAAACGTGGAGGATATTTTATTAATATTTTGAAGTACACATTGTAATTTTTTAAAGTTATTTCTGCCGGAAATAGTGGAGTTAGACTCTGCTGTCCATGGACGGTCGCCATCAGAGTTTGCCGCTCGTGGGAAATTCGGAAGTCACAATTTTTATCTGAAATCATCACTTTTTTACGTTAGCAACATATTTTTTAAGAATATGGACTAAACTCTGATCAAAAAGTTAAAAATTGCATCTTTTTGAGGTGTTTGAACAAAATGTCATGTTTGTATACCATTTTTTTCACCTTTTTTGCAGTTAAAAAAATATTTTGGATAATAATATCATCCCAGAGTTTAATACATATGGATTGTAATTAAATAAAGAATATTCACACAAATTTTCAAAACGATTGGTCAATAACTTTCCGAGCTAGAATTTCCACGAGTTGAAAAAAAGTCAGAAAATGAGAAATTCCGGGCAGTAATAAATGATATAAGCTGCTCATCGGTTAATCAGCTATTCCAGCACCATATGGCAACCCTTCTTCTTCTTCAAACGCATCATTTCGGGCTTGCATCTCCTCTTAACGAGCTTGCCGAGCTTCCTTGGTCTCCAACGGTCTGCGTCTATTCTGTCTTTTCACGCGGGCAAAATTGAAGCTGCGAGACTACTACAAGTTTTAGTCCGTTCATCAGCATTAAAAGAGCCGAATTTCCTACATTGAATAACACAGTAGCCACGAATGCTGCAACTTCGACTACATTCAGACCAGAATGTAGGTGTTTTGGTTCGCCAAAAGGTCGAATTGAAACTTTCATTAGCATTCTGCGACTGCCTAAAGATCTCGTCAGCAAATCATCTTTCGATAAATCTTCGTATATTGGAAGGATTTATTTTAAACGTCGGGGTGTAATGGAGTAGGGTGCGCTTCAGGCTCTGTTCCAAGTGCTTTAGCTTGCTGCCACTTGCACCAGCTATCATCTTCCTCTGGACAATTGTCGTGTTGTGGATTGTCGTCTGTGGATATCATGTGCTGAAAAGTTGCCATTATGGCCTTCTTTATGTCTTCGATACTCCGTACATTTCTTTGAATCGCTAAGCCGTAATACGTGCTGAGCCTCTGCCAATTTTCCTTTTCCGCCCAGTTTTTTAGCTTTCCTGATGTTCCCATTCTTTTCTGAGCATGGTTGAATGAATACAGCCTTGATAACTGTCAGTTAATCACCGTAAGGTGCAGTGAACGTTTTCGAATGTCCGTCACCGATATAATTGCCGTATTTTACGCCATGTTGTTCCTCCGATCTCAAGAACATCATTTTAGCAGATTCCACTTTCATGCTTTCCGCGGAGCCTTCATGTATTTTCGTGCAATTTTCCTGATCATGATCCTCTTTCCATGCTAGATATTCTGCTGAATTTTTCGATTTGTTCTTACAAAATACACATGATTGGCAGTAACTACTTCTTACAACCAGATCGATGACTTTTCCGGAGCGTTGTAACACCAAAAGGTGATTTGAATCCTCGTTTTTTTCCAAGTTCCATCACCAGATACTTTCAAGTTCAGAACAGGTCTCTCGCGTTTGTCGTTATCTTTCTTTTCTTCTTCTGCAGCTTTCTTACAGCAGAATTCATACACTCCCTTCGCTGCAGCGTGGATGTGAGTGCAAATTCCATTGTAAGTTTCTTCAGCTTTACCATGGCCGATGTCGATGTAATTGCAAAATAAATTTAGTCCTTGTCTGCCAACACCTAAGAGCCTTATGACAAATACAATCCTACGATTTATCTCAAATCCATTGTTGACTAAAGGACCTGAATTGTTTTGTCTCGATCCACAATTGCAATCGACAACAAGCTTGAAACCAAGGACACGTTTTCCAGTTTCTTGAAATTTCACAATCTGTTTGCAATTTCGACAAATAAGAATATCCGACAAACCTGTGAATACGATGAAACATTCGATGAGCCTATAACAATGCAGAGGATTTACAGTCACATGTTCACTGGTAGCTTTGGAAAGTTTTTTTGCGCTGGCACTTTCACCTTCACTAACACTTGATTGACTCCTGGTGTTTCGATTTCCTTGGAAGGATCTCTTACGTGGTTTACTACGTTGTTCGTTGATCTCACGATTAACTTTCGGATCCGCATGTTTACTTCTAACTTTCAACACACACTAGGAAAGCCGAAGTTAAACTGACCAAACTCGACGCTTTCTAATCTCTCTCTCTCTCTCTCCAATATCCCGTAGTGGAAGGGTATTCGGCACTGAACCGACGGGCGTTCACTGTGCTTATAGCATCGGAACAACATACTCATAAATTGTTTTACTAGCAATTTACGGAATACAAAAAAACTGGTTTCCCCCCTTAATCACAATCATACTGAAATAAAGGGTTTTATGATGAGATGATAATTTTCAAAGTTGTCGCACAGAGTTAGTAAATGAGAACAATAAAATGAACATTGATGCCTATTATTAATAAGTTGGTTTTTATTATGTCAATACTAGCACCAAGTTTATAAACTTCGTTGGGCTCATTTCTCGCATTATAATGTCAGTAGCGCCATCTATACGAGACTACTAAAGTTTGAAATTTCTCCGCAAGGGGCGCCTCGATTACGAGTCGATATTCTCCAGTTGAGCCAAAACTTGCAGAAATGAATATATATCGTAAAACGCAAATTATGGGATAAAATTTTAATAAAACACGCCTACGCGAGCGTTGTGCATTAGTAATTGTAATAGTTCAATTGGCGGTGACAGTGGGCGCTTTTCTATGTCGATTAAATGGCCGTGTCGCTTCCTGCACAGGGATTCTGAAAAGTCCATTCGATGCGTATCGACTGACGACTCGTGCTCGAACGTTCATTCCATGCGTCCATTCGAAAAAGGCATACATAGATAAAGTAAAATAGATCGGCGACTCTCTGTATAAAATATTTACCGCATTTTTAATTCATCACTGTAGTCATGGGATGGCGCTGGTGAAGCAAAAGCGGGTGCGGGTAGAACGGGTTGCAGAGCTAGTGGGTTTCCAAATTTCACAGTAGATTAAAATCAAATGTAGGAGTAATAAGAAGTCATTGATTAAAATAATAGATTTACTGCAAATTGCACAAATGGTAACTTACAGAATAATAATAATAATAATACTATATATCAATATCCAACCAGCAAGAAGAAAATTTTGTTCCCTTCCATTTTGCGTGTGAAAAATAATTTAATGAAATACCATTCATTCAATTATTTCTCAGGCACCTTAGAAAATGAGGAGAATCAAATGATGGAATTATTTCCTCGTCACCTATGAGAAATAAACGATAACAATATTTTGTCCTAAAAAGTAACAATATGACATTCAAAATTTCATACAGACAATAAAGAAATGTACTTGTAATAAATATCACTTACCGGTTCCTTTCTAGTGAAGGAATGCATATAAGTCATTCTGTTGTAATTTTTGCAGGATTTAATGACACAATAACGACTCATTATTTATAATATTTTTATAACACGAAGGGTATGGACGACTTTCTCTTCGTTTTAACAGACGAAAAACTGAAACTAATCGAATATTCACATACTTACGGTTTTGTTTGTTTACATATACTCGGCCTCTCTGATTATCGCTTGGTGTTGAATGATTTACGGACGAGATTTCAAATTGTATTAGCAGGTTGGGCCATCTAGTGGCTAATGGCCATACTTACGATATGTTTCCAGTGCGAAGCTCCAATGCGAACAATTTATTTCGTATGGAGTGCGCAGGGCATGAAGGCATACATCGGGATTCTAAACATCTTTCGACTCGACACAACGTGACAACATTGCATTTTGTCGAGTGCGCATGCGGGATTCGTAACGAGTATATAAGAAGCAGCAATTATAATATATTTGATATTCTTAATGTTAATATTTAGCAGTAAATATTGGGATTAAAATATGGAAGAATTTTTTTAATGATTCGCCTGATTAACACCCAAATCTATAGTCACTGGAGAAAAATTCCAGAGTTAAAATGTACGGGAACATTGAAATACTTGTTTAGGTCCAGGAATAGTGCTAATTGAAAATTATAAAACTGGCCGTAAACCATTTAATCATTATAATTACATTTGAACATAAAAAACTGAGCTTTCTAAAATCATTGTCTTGTATTTATTATTACCAAAGAGCATAAAACTGTTATTTGTATGTTTATGAATTTATTTACTTCATCTAGATAATCACGCTGCCAATAATAGTAGATTTCTTTGTGCGAGAGTAGTCGGAGAGAAAGATGGTCATATAGATTGACAAAGAGACATGCTACTCGACACCTCGTTAGGTACCGTCTGGAAATCGACGAATTCGAGTCGAATACTTTTAGAATCGCAATCTAGGGACATAATGGCTGACTCGAAACGTTACGTATCGTTTGAGAGGTTTAGAATCCCTCTGCAGTTACTACTCCGTGGTGAAGGCACCAGGGCCGATCCTACCGGGGGGCTAGAGCGTGCATGGCACGCGGGCGGCGGTTAGGAAGGCGGCGTAAAATTTAGTAGCCGAAATAGCGGCCGGTCGCCTGGACCCTTGCCCAAAGTGCATCCGATTTCTTACGGGGTAATGATTTTGCCAAAGAAGCGGAAGAAGTGTCGCAAAGCATCTGAAGTTCGTGTAAGAAAAAAAATCGCGGATGTCCAATTATGAGTCATGCGATGAAAGTGTTTTGGATCCTAGGGAAAAATTTAAAATTGACTTTTATTTTGAAATTTTGGACATGGCTATTAATTTGATATCCGAACGTTCTCAACTGTTAGAAAATTACTGCTCCTTGTTTAAACTTTTGCTAGTATTTCATAGGATATCTAAGAAAATGTTGTATGGATTTAGATATTAAATTACAGGTAACTGAAAACGGAAAATTGACAAAAGATTTAGATGGAAAGGAACTCTTAAAAGAAAAACTTTTAGAGAACTATTTTCTAATCATTCCCAATTAAAACCATAAGACATTTTAAATCATTTAATTAGCCAAGACTTACTAGGAATCTAACCCGTGTTCCTCTCCGATTTGAATGAAATTTGGTAGCTTTGTAGAGGAGGGCAAAATATTCGATACGTGTTTGTTTGTTTCGGCTAAAAGACATGTTTAGGAGCTGAACTCGCCCTCGAAAATCAACCAAATTTTTGGTTTTTGGCTATAACTTCTAAACAAATCATGATAGCGTAATTTTTAAATGTAGAAAATTTCAAAGCCTATCCTCTGGTGTAATAAAAAATTGAAAACAGTAGTAAAAAAACTCAATTTTCGTATTTTCCGCTAATGAACATTAAACCTTTTTTAGTGGAAAGGTTTTATTTAGAGGAAATGTATGAATACATATTTGGATTCCACGTTTGAAAAATATTATTAAACTAGTTTTGGTCATCGTCGTTTATGTCTTTATATATGATTTTTTTTACGAATGTCATTATTGCAGCAATTACAGCCATACACACATTTTTTTACACGAGTGGATAGAATTTGAAATGTTGTAAACATGTTTTTTAGTCGAAACAAAAAAAAATCGTATCGAATATTTTTGTAGAGAGGGCACAAATCCACCAAATTTTATTAAAATCGGAGGGGAACACTTGGGTTAGTTCCCTTGTTAGTTCCTTGTTTTCCAAATTTCAGTATTAGTCTAAGAACATTTTTAACAATACCGATAGCTGTGGCTTCCGGCGAAAGGAGTTTTTCTAAATTAAAATTAATTCAAAAATATTTACGGTCAACTATATCAAAAGAGCGATTTGCTAATTTAGCTATAATTTTTATTGAAAATGAGAGGTGAAACAAATATTTGAATTGTAATTAATGAATTTGCAACAAAAAAATCGCGATAAGTTTTGTTTTAGAATTTAGATTAACACTGAATAGCGTTCGAATAGTCGATGTTCTTGCCACTGAACTGAAGGTTTGATCATAATCTACTCTTCTTTGCGAAAGACCTTTGATGGCCAATAATATGGCCTTGAATTTGCCGATCGATCCATAGGCGTTTGTTTTTACTTTGTGGCGTCGTTGCAGGTGTCTGGTTCCTCTAAGGTCGTTGAAGTGAGCATCACATAATACTGGAATTACTGTGGAGCTGTAAGACCCACTCGATTGCTTAATTTCCGCGTAGTCTCAACTGCATTAACTTCTTTATTGTCACTGTCATCGGGTTCCCAGAATTTTATTTTTTCTCGTCTTCAATCATTCAGGTTAGTAGGCTTTGTCTCTTCAACTTCATTGCTTCCTGGGAATATAAAATAACTCCTTTTCCACCAATTTTTCTTCGAAGATGACATCCTTGAATCTGTAGAGCTTGTTGTCCTCTTCACTATAGATCCTGTATCCGTCGTCGTTATCATAGCCGATTAGGATTCCTTTAATGGCCTTTGGATCCATGTTCGTCCTTTGCTCATTCGATATGAATAGACATGAATTCAGCAATTTAAACCAATGTTTCAAACCTGGTTCCCTACCATACCATAACTCGAAAGGTGATGTTCCTGGGACCTGTCTTGTTAAGGATGTAGGTATCTGTGTATCATCTCAGAACAAAGTACCTGAGAAATTTTCCCATGGGCATGCATCATTGCTCTAGCAGTTTACACTACCTTACGATTTTCCTTTTCACTGGATCCGTTTTGTTCCGGAGTGTGGGGCATTATAAAACGTTGAACAATACCTTTCTTGTGTAGACTGGTCCTAGTCTGTTTTTTGTCGAACTCCTTGCCAATATCACTTGGCAGCTCCAGACTGTTTCTGCCTCACCTAGGAACTAGCTCAGTTTTTCAGCAATTTTGGATTTTTTCCGCAGAAAATAAACTGTCCTGAATTTTATGTAATCGATAAAATATCGATATCCAGACCTCGATTCTTGAAATAGACTCCAGACATCCGTGTGAATTCGCTCTCCCAGTTCCGTTATTCTAGATCTCATGCCGAACGGTAGGCGATTAGCTTTATCATAAATGCAACCTTCACATAGTTGTTTCGGCTCAGAAGCGATTTCAGATGGTGCTTGTTCTGATGTCCGAATCGTTTATGGTACAACCCTTACTCACTGCATTGACCTCATTTGATAGGATTAAAACTTCTCACAACCAACTTGAACAGTCCTCCATGACGAGCTCCCTCTAATTGTTCACTAGGAAGTTGGAGACTTCAGCTGACTAATCGTTCATGGCACAAGTGCAACCGGTTTCCCTTACTCACTGCATTGACCTCATTTGATAGGGTTTAAACTTCTCACGGTCACGTTACACAGTCCTCTATGACGAGCTCCCTCCAATTATTGACTAAGAAGTTGAAGACTTCAGCTGATAAGATGAATTGACTGTACTTATTCTAGACTCCAAGCACGGAGAACAGGTTCCTCTTGATTCGGGGTACACACCAAACTTCAGCCAAGGTAATTTTGTACCATTTCTGCCCCAACTTGTACATGAATTCCGATGGCTATTTTCTCACTATTTGCAGTGGTCACTGTGTGTTCTGTTGAAAAAGACTCGAACGTTCTAAAGCAAATCTGATCACTTAAAATATGGCTTCTCGCGCCATGTCATCCCTGCATCTCGACGACTCAGTATGTGTTTCAGTTGAGCTAACTGTGACGAGTATCATATTTGTGTCGGACTCCAGTTTGCTAGACGTCGTAGGACGGCCACCAGCAATTCATTTCCTGCACACTTTAACCATGTGATTGGGCTTCCTGTAGTAGTTGCATATCAGATGTTTTTTTCTTTTTCTTCGCATCGACTGAACTTGGAGATTCTGTAGTCACATCTTCTTTCAATTCAGACCAAACATATTTCAAATTTGAAATATGTGGCTACGCTCCGACATGATATTTTTCTGTTTTAAAACTTAAAAAATATTACTTATCTTAATTTAGTTTTTGTTAATGTCTTAAATAATGTTACGTTCCCCTGTAATTGGATATATGTCTGTTGGGAAATAAATAGTTATTATTATAACAGAAGATACACATTTTTGGAATAAAAAAACTCCGCCCCAAGAAATGTTTTACTGCACGTGATGGGGCGGCCAACTCATCATTTGCACGCGGGCGGCCAACGGTACAGGATCGGCCCTGGAAGGCACTGCGGGTTTAAGCCACACAGCGCAAAATTAAATTTTATTTACGAAAATTTGCGGATCCGTAAATCTTGAGGTTGTTTTGTTTATAAATGATAAATAATTATTACAAAATTCAGTTGTAGCTTGAGCTGGTTCCCCTACATCATTTACTCTCCCCAACCCACATTTTCTTCAATAAAATGCTTGTGATTTTGGTAAATTTATCTATCTACCGCCTCATCCTCTTAAGTAAAACTTTGCAATCCATCCTGAAAGAGAAATGAACAGCGGCTGTCATCTTAATATTTGAATTATGTTCTAACAGTGTGATGCTAAGCAATAACTATTTGTATTGGAAATGTAGATGTACATTTATCCTAATATTAAGCTCATCGTCAAGTTATATTTAATAGATTTATGATTTTAGGTGGATAATTTAATCAAACTTTTTGCAGTATTTGACGCACGTCGCCGTACCGTTCTTCCTGATTCTGGGGTCCTGGATTCGAATCGTGGTGAGGATGTTAAGTGGCTATTCGTATGAAAGAACACGGTCGTAAAACGCTCCATTGTAATTATTGTTTGTAGTAGGATTGTACATACATTTAATGAAACACTCATCAATAAATTTAGCATAATCGGTATGTATTTTAGGTGGATTTCAAATCTATCAACAGTCTGTCACAGTTCCTAGGTTCGAATCAAAGCAGGGATAGTTAGTGGTTATCCAATTCATCTACAAGTGCAACAGCTTGATTGTATACGCTCTAAATTGCTTTAATGACTAATTAAAAGTTAAAACACTTTTCACAGATATATTGTTTATAACACGTTATGTTTTCTGAAATAATATATCTGTGAAGCAACCAAGTGATAAGTTTTCAATGAAAATGGATTTTTGTAAACTTTATCACAAAGTAATGACTTCCAGCATGAATCAAGTGTTAAGTGTTTTAAATTTTAATAGCCATTATATTTTACCAAGTGTTTTAATTGTTAGTCCGATTGTAGATACTTTGTAACACCAAGTTTACTGTTCGACAAATAAAACTTAATAGATTTGTGTTTTCGCAAGCTCCATCCATAGAAACGCCCGAACTGGTTCTACGTGTCTTAAGTTCGAATCCTGGCGAGGGCACGGGTGCCCGGTGGTTGTCCTTTTCATCTCCACACGAATTTATTATTTCATAAAAGTAGTAAACCTTATTGTTACAAAATAAAACGTTAAATCCTATACTTTTGTCAAGTAAAGCTATCGATAATGGGCACTTACATCCTATTGGAGAAATAGGAAGAGCTTTGGAATGCGCGTGGAATGTGCCGATGGTCGTTACCAGTGGCACAGCATAAATTCAGTAATATCATTTTAATTATAAATAAAATATCTTTAAGTATTTTTATTTAAATATGTTTATCGTTTAAATTATTAGTAAATAATGGACATAAACGACAAACTTTATAATTCCTATTTCGAAAGACGTCTACGTTCATGGACAAGCAGAGGGATAACTTTTTGTTGAGTGGTGCAGCGGTGGGACCATGTGTTCAGCGAGATATGAACGAACTATCACAAAAAATATAGTGGTCCACACGGTGAACAGAGCGCCCCATTGAAAATAACATGCAAAAAAAAATATAATTTTCTATTTCATCGCTGCGCTCACCATTTTAAACGCGCATACTATTTATATTCTTTAAATTCCATAGCTCTCTGTATTTATCCAATAGACTATAGTTTACATCTGACTAAATAAACAAATGCTAACGTTTCATTTTTAAGGCGCTTAGTGTAACATCCAGCGACGGTTCGCGGGGTTTTTTCTGGTACGGCCGAGGAACAAGAGGTGGTAATACAGATAGGTGGGGTCAGTTGCAGAGACGGCTGGCTGCGCGACCGCACCTATCTGTATTGCCACCTCTTGTTCCTCGGCCGTACTAGAAAAACCCCGCGAACCGTCACTGGTAACATCTATCTAAACTCATTTAAGTTTGTCAAGACAGGATTTAACGTTTTATTTTCTAATAACCTTACCAATTTTGAATAACACATCGTAAACGTAGTTTTATGTCGTATACTTAGAAAATATAATATATTAAAAATTACTATCCCCATACTTCCGTAATCGAATGAATCTTCTTTTGTTAAGGGCTAGACTGTTACAACCTACACTCCTTAAATCTCTCCTTCATATATTTAAAATTATCGACACTAGCTTTTACTAACAAATAAAAGTAATCATGGACACTTCTATGGTATTTTGCAGTGACGGTTCGCGGGGTTTTTTCTGGTACGGCCGAGGAACAAGAGGTGGTAATACAGATAGGTGCGGTCACGTAGCCAGCCGTCTCTGCAATTGACCCTAGCTATCTGTATTACCACCTCTTGTTCCTCGGCCGTACCATAAAAAAACCCGCGAACCGTCACTGGTAATTTGTCTGCAATCCTCAGTAGCTCATCACGTACACTTACAGCCGTATAGGTTAAAAAGTCATCTCGACGTTATATTGTTCGCGCTCTTCAGCAGTGTATCAAACTGCCCGGATTTGTTCCTTTTTGCAATACTATACTGAGGGCAGAAAGATCTTGATCGATTGAAAGATTCAAAGAAATATTTTAATATACATCTCATACGACGTGGTCATTTTATGGAAAACCATGCAACTTTGTCTTATTCTCTTCAAATGGATAACATAGGATCGTTGTATGCATAATTTAAAATTATTACCAGATATACAGGATGCTATAAAAGGGATCCACATCAAAGTTATGTTTTTTTTTTTAATGAAACACCCTGTTTTTTTGTCAGTTTTGAATTCTAGGGATGAAATAAAGGTGAGTAACTTCAATATTCCATAAACCTATCGTTTACCGTTTTCGAAATATTTAAAGATTTGTTAAAATATATGGTACAGATGAAATTTTATATTTGCCCCAGTGATTGACGTTGGACCATTATAATTATTTCTATTGTTTGGTTGAAGGTTCAAACTACAGCGCCAACCATGATTTCATATAAAAAAAATTATACAGGGTGTTAAAAAATATGTGATACAAATTCCTAACTTATAAAGTTGAATAACTTCGTTTTTTTCAAATGGCACACCCTATATTTAGTAACGTATTCTCACGTAAAATCCAATCATCTTTCATATTGTATTAGGGCCGTAACTAGGGCGTGGCGAAAGAGGTGCCTGCCACGGGCGCAAAACAAAGGAAACCGATCCGGTTGATTTTTTTTGCTTCCTTTTTAATAGTTTTTCGATCCTCGGACCATGAAAAATTTTCTTGCTGTTCAATGTACCATGAGGACACATTGAAGGATTTTAGATTCTTCGTATTGATGGGGTAGGTGTAGGTGCTCAGTTGGTGCGCCTTATAATCTTTTCTCCAATGGAGGCGATGTCAGCGTTGGAGTGGTTGGCTAGGTTCTCTAGCATCTTATTTCTTCTTTCTTCTGCATTTTCATGGATATTTTCTGCTTTTGCGTCGGTTCTTAATGTTGTGTACCTGCCGTGCCATTGAGTAGCTGTAGTTAGTCAATTTGTTCTGTTTGGTGTGTACAACATTTACACCAAATTTCTTGTCCGTATGTGGTGGATGGGAGGATCACTGTCTTTGGAATTTTCAAGCGGTTTGTTGTCCGCTCTCTTCTTTTGGGATGGGATAGAGTCGTTTGATCCTGCATTGGGCTAGGTTGGTCCTGTCTTTGATGTAGTGGATGAATTAAAGTTTCCTGTCGATGATGATGCCGATATAATTTTTTTTTCTTGTTATTTTTATGTTTTTCTGTTTGAATTTTATTTTGTCGTGTTTTGGTGATTTGGTTCCGAGTAGAAGGAATTTTGTCTTGGCTTCGCTGACTCTTATCTTCCATCCGTCCATGTATTTTACTATTTTATTAAGGGCGCCTTCAATTTTTGCGGACGCTGAGTCATAATTTTGGCCTGTTGCTAGAAGGGATTTGTCATCCGCGAATTGGAACACTTTTATCACGGTTGAGGGGTTAAATGTTGGAAAATCCGCCACGTAGAGTTTATAGAGCCGTAGAGATAGTGGTGAGCCCTGAGGTAGTTCTTCCTTGGCTTCTTTGTATGTCGAAAGTTTGTCATTTTCACCCGGAAACGTCTGTTGTGGAGCCAACTTTGTATCAGTTTTATCTGCCATTTTGGAAATTGGTAGCCATTAGTCCATTTTATATATTAAGGCGTCTTTACTGACTCGGTCGTAAGCATTCGCAGTGATAACTTTGCTTTAAGGTTTGTCATTAGTTTTGTCTTCTTTCACCAGGTTAGTGGCCTGTTGGACTGCGCTTAAACGGGAGCGGAATCCAAATTTGGTGGTCGGGATTGTTGAGAAAATTCCTCTATGTCGCCCTTTATGATTTGTTCGGTGATTTTTGCTAGTCCTGCCAGTACGCTTATGGGCCGACTGATGATCGGTTTAGAAGGGTCCTTGTCGCCTTTTGGAATCGTTATGACGTGTGCTATTTTCTAGATATCTGGGAAATAGTCCTTTATTCTGATACTATTTATTAACTCGGTGAATTTTTCTCGTGGCTTGTCTTGTAATAGTTTGAGGGCTCTGTTAGGTATGCTGTCGGGACCGGGTGCTTTCTTGGAGGATTATGTGGATTTTCTCCTAGGCAGTTTGTAGGTTGAAGGGTGGTGTTGCTTCCGTCAGTTGATTTTGGATTTGGCTGTTCTCTGTATATTGCGGGTGAGTTGTCAGGGGCCGGGTATTGTTCGTAAATTGAGTTTCTAGGTTCTCTGCTAGTTTTCAGCTTTTTCTTCGTCTTGATACCATCTTTTGTCGTTTGCCATGATGGGTGAGTTGGTGTTATTTCTTCTGCCGATGTGGTAAAATAGTTTCCAGAATTTTCTGGTTCTTGAATTTGTGTACTCCAAATCTCCCTTTTTTTCCTTGACGTCATTTCTTTGACTTCTCTTTGAAGTGCGTTTAATCTCTCTTTGTCGAGCGCGTGCCTAGTTTTCGAGTCGGGTTTTTCTTTTTTAAGAGTAGCCATTCTTCTGCGTTGAGTCCGAGCTTAGAGTTGTTGTGGTTCTAGTGGTTTGGTAGCTCTTCAGTAGGGTCGTTATTTCGTTGGTGAGTGCTGCCGTTTCGTGATCGATGTCCTCTTTACCCAAGGGGCTTTCCGGTGCTGATATCTGGTTGCTTAAATAGCTGAAGCGCGTGCTGTCGGTTTTGGTTGTAAGGTAATTTTGGGCCTGGAAAGTGGTCCGATACCAGAGAAAAGTTTGTTTTGATATCCGAGGCATTTTTTGCTTGTTAGGTGAAGAAGTCTCTTCTCTGGTTATTTTGGGGGATTGATGTGGCGTCTTCCAGGCCCCATACTTTTAAATGGGCGTCAGCTCTCATAATCCTTGTTCCTGCCGGATGTGTTCACCCTTTTGCTTTCCCAGATGTGATGTTTAGCATTTAAGTCCCCGCCGATGATAGTGTTTGTTTTGGTTAGTAGAGCCTTGAAAATGTCTCCGCTTATGGTTTGGAATATTCTGATATGAGTGTTATTGTGAACTGGTTGAGTGTTCAACAGCTTCGATGGAGGTGGTGTTGTAATAGATGTTTTTGACGGATGTGTTGCTGCGATAGAAAATCGCTACTACTCCTTTTGGAGCGACGGTTCTGTCGTTCTTAATGGAAGAGAAGCCTGGGATTCTTGCCGCCTTTTTCTGGTGTGTGGTGCGTTTCGGTGAGTAAGATTATGCCCTCTATGAAGATTTGTAATTCTTCTCTAATTTGTCTGCAATTCCATTCGCGTTCCACGTATCGATCTTCGCGTGGGTGTGGAGTTGCAGGACGTTATTAACCAATGCGGACCGCTGGATTTGGCGCCATCTGTGTTAGCATTTTCTGGATAATTTTGCGGATGAGTCCTTCTAGCACTGTGCTGTTGTTTTCTACAAGTTTGTTTTTAACGGACCCTGCGAATGTTTTATCTTCTTGGATTTTTCTAATTTCTTGGTTCTGGCTTCTTTCTTTATTTTCGTTGTATTTAGTGGGTGGTGGCTGCATGATGATTTGTATGCCACGTGGTTTTCGCTGCAGTTTGACGCAATTTCATCGTCTTTTCCTTTCTCTCCTTCTGAGGGCAGGTGAATGTTACGTGGTTGGGCGTTGTGTGTGTTGGGCGGTACATCGGAACTGTACGTACACGTATTGTTGGCCACCAACCTCCGAGAGCCAGTACTTGCTCCCGGACGTCGGTTTGCGTTTGGGTTCCACTTTGACCCGGTGGTCAGGTCCAAGAGGGTTTCGGTGCGTTGACCATGACCATCGGATATATTCTACTGGTTGTTTTCATCCCCTTGGCGGAATTGAAGCTTACTTCTTTTTCAGTCAGGGCGGCTGCTACTTCCCCTTCCGAATAGACTGTCGGTATTCCTCTTATTACAACTTTTAATTTCTTGTCTTCCGGCAGAAGGAAATGGTGTTGTGCGATATTTTCGATATTTAGTTCTTGCAATAGTTGTATGGTTTTTCGGTAGTCGTCACTTCTGTCGGCGAAGATGTGTTATGCGTGTATTGGATGGTCTGGACGTCGTCGTTGGCCTTCAGGGTGGATTGGACCGTCTTGATATTGTCCTTTTCTGTTAGGACTATCGGCGGGGGCCTTTTGGTCTTGGTATTTGTGGGTGTGATTTCAGTGGTGGCGCTTTCTTGGATGACGGGAATCTCAGTCCTTTCAGTGGTTCTGAAAGCCATAATTGCGGGTAACACTGTGGGGATCGCTTGAGCCGGGTGGTTTACTTGTTGTTTCCGTCTTTCCTTGGGCGGAGGAATCCTTGGGTTCGTCTTGTGTATTTTGCGTGTGACCGTCGCCTTCGATCCTTGGTCGATCTGCTGTTCTAGGTTGTTTATCACTTTTAATTGCGTTCCTTAGCGCCTGTAACAAGGAGTTACTCTTCTCGGTTTTGTTGGCTCGTTTATGTTATGAGGTCCAGAAGGTCGTCGTCGCTTCTTTCTGGGATGGGCTGAGTGATGGGTTCCATGGCTTGAGAGTCGGAGTCTAATTCCATCTGGTCGTTTGGATAAGTGGATTTTCCGGGGCTACCGATTCGATGAGATATGCTTACAGTATCGCTGTTGGGTCTTAAGTGACCCGGTTGAGAGTTGCACGTGGTTTTTATTTGATTTGGCAATTCTACTCTACATGAATCAACACCGAATGTCACCGGCCGTTTTTCGTCTCTTGACCAATTAGACAGAGAAAGATATTATTACGCGCTTAAGTTAAGACACTTGCCACAGTCGCTTCATACCCTCGTTACGGCACTGTACCTAACTCAATAGTTTTCTTGTATTCGGCGATTTTCATATCAGGAATTAATATTTAGCAGATATTATAATTTACCCAGCTTTGATATTGCGCAATTTATATCAGAAAGTCACTATTGATCAACTAAAGAAAAAAGTCAAACTCAGTTACAGGATGTCAAATGTAAGTTGGCCAGACGCGCAGAGGAAGTGAAAGCTCTCTCTCTACTGCCGGCCGAGTACAGTCTCTGTAATAAACAAGCACATATTCTTCGCGTGCGCTATTCATTTAAAACTCAATCGGGCGCTCTCCTCCACATTGAAAAAGAATGTACCAGGCGCGCGAACTGTTTACGAAATCTATCGAGAGCGCCTTTCGAAGGTACCGCCCACAATTTTGCCACTGCACAACAGCAAGTTATGTTTGCCGACCTGTACCAACGTTTTCGTAAATAATAATGGAAATTGTGTGTGTGTTAACTATTCCGCTGCTATGAAAGGTAGATTCCTCAGAAAATAAAACTAAATCAAGAATTTGATCATTTTCTCCTAACCCATGCACAAAATTGAACTCTGTGATGGAAATCCAGTTCATCAAGTTTTTGGTGCGTATGAATATGTTTTGGATGAAATTTAATTTTTTCAATATTCTGGATATGCTCTGTCTGCTAATACCTGTTTCTGTTTAAATTGTCCGTTGACTTATATGGAATGTTTATGTCTGATCCAATCACAAGATACTCATTTTCAACAATGGGCTTTGCTGAGCTACTTTTGCATAATCTACATTTCCAGTTCAACGAAATTCTCGTAGTGATCATTCAAATACATCCTCATTTGGATGATTAAAGTCTGGATATCTTTGAGCATTGACTCTTGACCATCGGCAGCTCGTGGATGTTCGGCGGTGGGGCAACGGAAGAAAATTTGACCGAAACAGCAACGAAATATTTGCTTCCTCTATAAGAAAAAGTAGTGAAGCACGAGCGACATTTTTGTCTTGGCTCTTCCTACGGAAATCCACGAGCCGCCGCTGCTCTTAACTCCAAAAAGCAATTTTCGTGGCATTCACTCATTATCAGAAGCATATTATTTCACTCTTGCATTAAATAGATTTTCATTTTGAATAATTCTCCAGTAATACTTTCCAATATTACATCAACAATTAGCAACAATCAAGCTTTTGAGATCCATCAATAACAATAATAAAAAAACAATATCGTATTACAGCCACCCTGATCAATTCAAATAATAGGTAAATTGAATAATAATCTCTAATACGCCGAAAAGCCTAAAGACCCTCATAGAGTTTAAAAGACAACTACATTCCACATTACTATTTTCTTCAAATTTAATTGATTGAAGGTGAATGTCAAAGCTGGCTAAATTGAAAAAGAACTGCTAAATAATAATCTCTGAATGAAAATCGCCGAATACAAGAAATCCATTGAGATTAGGTATAGGGAACCCTAATACAATCTGAAATATAATTGGATTCTACGTGAGAATTCCTTACTAAATACAGGGTATGCCAGTTGAAAAAAAGAAATGAATCAACTTTATAAGTTAGCATTTTATCACCATGTATAAATTTTTATATGAAATCATGGTTGTCGCCGTAGTTCGAACCTTAAGCTAAACAATAGAAATAATTGTAATAGTTCAACATCAATCATTGGAGCAAATATAAAATTTCATCTATACCATACATTTCAACAAATCTTTAAATATTTCGAAAATGGTAAACGATAGGTATAAGGAATATTGAAGTAACTCACCTTTATTTCTTCCCTAGAAATCAAAAATGACAAAAAAATACAGGGCGTTCCATAAAAAAACTTAACTTTGATGCGGGTATTTTTTATGGGACACCCTGTATATCTGGTAATGATTTCAAATTGTGCATACAACGATCCTGCATCTATTCATTTAAAAAGAATAACGCGAAGTTACATGGTTTTCCATAAAATGACCACTTTATATGCGGTGCCCCACCCTGTATTATCTGTTTAACTCGCTGATCCACTGAATGAGGCAACAAAATCAAGTTGGAAGGCCTTAATCATAGGCCACCCAATGTGCTATGAATAAGCAACTGACTAGTTAAGAGAAAGCCCATTTTGAGTACCGTCGACTTGATCACAGTAAAGAAAATGAATAATGATTGTTATTATTAATTATTTTATTCATAATTTATGGACCGCACATGAAACGGCCTGAATTTATACGACCGCAAAGTGTGCGGATGGTAAAGGCCCCTTTATTTAAATAAAACAAAATCCTTTGGTCGCTTTAAGTTGTCTGGGAGAGGTATTAAAACGATAGAGTTAAAATGTTGCCTGATCTTATGGTCGATATACACGCTCGAGAAATTTGCGCAAACTGATTTGTGCATGTAAAACTGCGAAAATGAACTGAACGTCGACAGAATCCCCGAAAGTGTTTTTTTGTTGGTACAGAAAATGGAAAATATTGACAAAAAAATACTTCTACCTCTGGCTAGGGCTTACGTTATTAAATAAAATCAAAGCAGACAGATTGAAAATACACCTTACGCAAATTAGCTTGGCCTCACGAGTGCAGTAATGCTGGGTCAATAAAGGCGCCACAAATTTCTAGCGAGGAAACAATATTTTATAGAAGAAAAATATTTCGTATTTCATAGGGACTGACTTTGTGTTGATGGGGGGCAGTACAGGGTCGTCAACAAAAGCAACTGATTTTACAAGCAACAATAAACTAACTTACGAAAACAAATATTGAAATTGTTTATCTTTTTACTTATTTATTTACACTTGCTCCTGGTTCTACGGGTGGAAATCGAAATAGTAAATTTATCTACATTGAAAACTGTTTAAATTATTACATGAATTAACTTCTTAATTCTAAGCAAAAACAAACAATCAATTGTTGTATTTCTAAAAAAAAATATCTATTTTTATATGTTTCAGATTCAAAACGAAAATGAAAGTACAAACGATGTTATATTATTTTTGCATGGTTACGTTCACCCTGGCGGTGGTCATCTGCAGGTTTTTGGCAACTCATCCAGCACTGGCCCAGCGGCTGGGCATCAAAATGGAAAAGTTCTACACCGTCGCAATGACAGTGCTCTTCTTCATCTATGTAATTTTCGGCACTATGATTTACATCGCGGAAAAACGAAAAACTGAACGAAATGGTTTGCCCAACGAAAAGCCAAATATCGATGAAATCGTTTAAACAATAATGAATCTCCAAACCGATGAATTATCAAAAATTTGATCTCCAGTATTATACAGCTGAAAGCGATAAAACGACAAAAATAGAAAAATAACATAAACGCCGTTCGACGTAATTACGTTTGTCCATTTTTATTACAAAATCGAAATGACTTCTGTTTAACTAAAACAAAATGTAAACAATAGTTTCACTGAATTTAAAAATCATCATAGAGCCATGATGTGCAGGCGAAAGTATATTTTTATATTACATTCGTTGTATTTGCCAAAAAAAGGCTATTGGAAAACAGCAACGGCGCGTTCCTTAACATTTGGGTCAGCCAGCATTGGTAGAATTTGCCCAGGCGATACGACGAACGTAATAATCTTACCACCCTGGCCAAGTCATCTACCTCGCTCCTAATATTAGCCTTGAGGAATAAACCTAAAAGAAAGTCGCGCGTACAACTCAACCACCTCCACTGCCATGGCTGACTCAAACATCGCGCACTGTTAATATACAGATAAAAAGACTGTACTTACATTTGTTCGTTTTAATTACTATTTATTTATTTAATAGTTTTAATTTAGTGCGTAGTGTTACTAACAATCTCAGTTATTTAAAATACAAAAATTTGAGCTATATCTGATGAAATCTTAGAATTTCAAAAGATTATATTTGTATGTATTCGAAAACATCCCTTTCAAAATGTATTGAATTTGTAAAATTCGTAATGTTAGTATGCTGACTGATTGTGATATTATATATTACAATGTTGTCTGAATTAGATTAATTTAATTTATTGTGCCTTGAAATTAAAATGTGTGTACGTGTGGAGAAGTGCTCTCTGAATATTTTGTAAGGTTTTTAAATTTTATATTACTGTTGATTAAAGTTTTTTTTTACCAATGAAGAATCCTTATGTTTATATTCCTTCAATGTTTATCAAACGCACTATTTTTCAGAATAAGCAAGAATTACTATTGGTTGACGGTTATCAATTGTCGTAAGCGCATCGACATTTAGGGGATAGCTGCGACCGTTACATGTGGTAAACCATAATTATAAGTGCCGACATTTGGTTTTAGCAAAATGGTGCACCACCTTATTATGCAGTTGTAGAGTACCTTAATAAAATGTTCCATAATACGTGTGTAGGTAGGAGCTATTTTACCCACCTTGATCACATTTTTTTCCATGGATGTTTCAAAAGAAACAGTTTTTTTAAATAGGCTAAACAATTTACAAGGTTTATGATTGAGGATATCAGATGGAATTTCGACTACGACGACCAGTTAAAGTTTGTATTATTATTTTTTTCTAACCGGCCAGGAAACAGGCAATCACATCCTGAATATACTCTTCCTAAATGCACAATCGATTAGATATAAAATAAATGAACTTGAGTGTGCTATTTTCAAGGGTAATACCACAAGAGGTTAGAATTTGCCCGGATAAATTTTATTTCTATGCACGAGCCATTGAATCGACACAAATTTCGAGAATGAATTGTTGGAAAAATTTTGCCTAATCTCAACTCATTTAAGAAATTTACGATGAAATGACGAGTGCTTAAAATAAAATTTATTCTGCCGAAATTATAACCCCGAGTGGTATTTGTTGAGATAATTTAACAAATAGTCCTTATATACAACGTGTCCACGTAAGTATGCAACATATGGGAAACTTTTTTATTATTAATTTCTCAGAAAATTGTATTCTTTATAAAAGTTGGTGCTTGATCCTAAACATACAAAAAAGACCAAACAAATGACATTCGACGCTATACAGGGTAAGGCACCGCATACGACACGATCGTTTAATGGAAAACCATGTAACTTCGTGTTATTCTTTGTAAATGGATAGATGTGGGATCGTTGTATGCACAATTTAAAATTATTACCAGTTATACAGGGCGTCCCATTAAAAAGATACACATCGAAGTTATGTTTTTTTTTAATGGAACACCCTGTATTTTTTGTCATTTTTGAATTCTAGGGAACAAATAAAGGTGAGTTACTTCAATATTCTCGTACCTATCGTTTACCGTTTTCGAAATATTTAAATATTTGTTGAAATGAAGGGTACAGGTAAAATTTTATTTTTGCCCCAGTGTTTGACGTTAAACCATTACAATCATTTCTATTATACACCACCAACCATGATTTAGTATAAATAATTATACAGGGTGATGAAAAAAACGTGGTAGAAAATCCTAACTTAATAATAAAGTTGAATAACTCCGTTTTTTTCAAATAAATAAATATATTGAAAATAAAGTATAAAATATAGGGTGTTCCATAAAAAAAACATAACTTTATTCTGTTATGTATATTGGGACACCCTGTACAAAAACATACATATTTTTAAAATATGTAGAATAAGTGTGGGTACTAGTTCAAGAAAACTAGAAGTCGATATCTCAAATATCAAATAAGTTATGGAGCTTTTACAGATCCCTGGGTCACCCGGTATATACCGGCATCTAGCCGTTAAAATGATATTTATAATTATTGCTTTGTATAAATATTATTATTTACATTTAGTATACATTCCATACATTTCTGGCGTTTCTTATATTATATTATATTATAGGTAACCTCTCTTTCTCACACACACACACACTACAGGCGGCATGAAGTTAGGAGACCAATAACAGCTGATCGTTTTATCACCGGTGCACTTATTTCCGACACCAAGAGAAGACGCCAAGTACACTAATATATAAATGTTTATTTCATACTATTAGAACATGATAGAACAAGATGGATATTGAATGTAATCCAATTCTACAATTTACGCATAGTAGGAGCGATACCGTACGCTTGCGACATCTCACGAAACTAGGCCGAAGTAGGAAATGCTGTCTCCGGCTCTAATTGCAAATGTAAGTAACTAAATGTATAATTGGTGAACGGACAATACTTACTACTTATACTGATACATGGATCGGTATGAAAATCGTGAAAAAGTGTTTTACGTGGAAGCGTGGCATAACTAGAGTTGTAAGTAGCAAATTACGCCCAAGTGAAAGTATAAAAAGTATGAATAATAAACAATTTACAAGAGATGTTCGAAACGCCCTTCGTTTTGACCCAAGCAATAACCGAGACAATTCCTAAAAGCTTCGTCACAGTTTCTTAGAAATTTAGGATTTATTTTATTACTGGCTGTAGGTATTTTCTATTTTAATTCTTCGGTATTCCATTTAACAATATTATTGTAAATTTTTGATTTCAGATAACCCCAAAGCAAAAACCATTCGGTGATAAATCAACTGACCGTGGAGGCCATTGAACTCTATACATACTGGAAGGGAGGCTGGTGCGCCTTTCCCTGAAAAATATTGTGTCAGGCGCAGAAGAAAGAGAAGGAAGAAGCGTAAGGGCTTTGCATCGCGGTCTAACACATTACCGTATACCTGAACGCATAGCACCACGCAAACAATCTCTTTTACCTGTTGCTTCTACCTGTGAAAGGACGCTATGCGGACGAAATCTGTATTTAATAATGTTTGTTCTGTAGAGTAAACGTGAAAATGATGGGTAATCGTGTTGCATATGGATGTAAAACCGTTTATTCGAAGGACCCGAATGTTCAGTTTCACTAAATTTTTAAGTTTAAGTTTTTATGTAGTATTAATTTTGTTTTGCACATTTTAATAGTACACGGGAATAATCAGAGTTTATTTTGCTAGAAAGCAAAACGGCAGATACAGATTTTACAGAAAAATAATTAGCATTTATATCTTTATATGATATATGTTCATATGAACTTTTCTTCATAAAATTAGGAATTACACCCTGAAATATTAGCCCGTCATTAAGGAACACCCTGTATTTTGTATTGTTGTGTTCACAAAATTATACTTGCTGCTTTGTATATTTCTCAATTTCAAAGTTGTCTAATTTTATTTCATAATTTGTATATTTTGTATGTGTTCACAAAATTGTACTTGCTACTTCGTATATTTTGTATGTGTTTGCTAAATTGTACTTGCTGCATTTTTGTAATTCTATTGCATTTTAATATACATAAATGTGTGTCCTGATTTTGTAGTTGTAGTGTGACTTTATTTTCAACAGTAATTGCACAAGTGCATTGGAAATTATCGGTAATAAGTTTGTGCGATTTCGACAAACGAAGTCGTATTGTTTGGCAACATTCCCGAGCCGGGAAGGGCTGTACAGTACGTACCGTTCGCGTTTCGCACGTTATCTACCCTGTTTTCCAATATTGTAGAAATGACTTCCCGAGTACATGTCATGTTAGTGACTCCGCTCAGAGCCCTGCAGAAGCGGGCTTTTGAAAGCCCGGCCCGGCCCGGCCCGACAGTGAAAATTTAAAACCCGGCCCGGCCCGGCCCGTTGCAAAGAAAAAGTGTTGCGGGCCCGGCCCGGCCCGGCCCGGAGCTGAATATTCAAAGCCCAGCCCGGCCCGGCCCGTCTCCGAAAAATGTTGAATTAAATAAATAAAATTACTGGACCTATGTACTCCTTTAAATTCCAAAAATACATTGAATTCATGTTAATAACATTTTTTTTTCAATTCACTTAGTTGTTGCTTTCCAAATTATAATAAAATTAAATTTATCCAAGCCCGGCCCGGCCCGGCCCGGGTTAAATTATCCATCGGAAAGCCCGGCCCGGCCCGGCCCGGAGTTTAAAAAATACGGTACGGCCCGGCCGGGCCAAAGTCCGGCCCATGCAGGCCTCTGACTCCGCTCAAACTTTTTGGTTGGGCCTCTTTCCCTTTTTCTTGAATTACTTCAAGAGAAACACTTTCAATGCGGAGTTTTCACTGATTTTAATAGCGTTCTACGCGCAAACTGACGTTTGACATGTAACGGCTTAAAACACTTCTCGTTTAAAGGAGAACTATTTTAATAGTTTAGACTGCTTCCAGTATACCTCGGGCTAGTCCGGAGTTAGTTGTGTTTATTTGTTATTTTTATTTCTCTTTACGTTTCACCGATAGTCCAATAATTATTAAAACAATAATTTTAAAAGAGTATTTTAAAATAATATGTACAATAAATAATAATAAAATTCTTAGTAAAATAAACAATTCTGGTCCGCTCTGGCTCCTTCCACGGATTTAGGGGTTGCGGCGGGTTTTTGGAACTAGCTCTCTACAAGTGTTGTTTTCTTCTTTGTGAATACGCCTTTGTAAAGAACAGAAGAAAGATTAGAAATTTAATAACAAATGATTAATTGATTATTAAATTTTCAGTGCCTAATTTGCGTCGGTACGCGGTTGAGGGGTCGGTTACGATCGTTGGGACGCACCCAGTGTACCCGCTTATAGAATAGCAGGCACCATGGGGATAGGCCACTCTCTGTACAAAACATTTACAGCATTATAACTTGAACTCTGCAACGCCAGAGGCGCTGCAATAGGCAAAAAACGGCGGGGTGGGGTGAGAGGGGTTTCAATGCTACCCGGTAGGGCGGGGGCAATTGTGGAGCCTTTAAGTCTTTGAATATAATTCGAATAAAATAGTTAACTTTCTTAGTATCGCCCTTAAGTTTTACAAAAATTAAAATAAAGAGCGATCTAAGTAAATTAACTGTTTTTATTAGAATTTATTCAAACACTTAAATGCTCCACAATTACTCATTTTTATGTAATTTCTGATTTGCAGCAACTTTAACCAAATTAGAATAATGAAATTGTAAATATAATGATGTACATTATAATAAAAATAATTATGGAGAGAACAAAACAAGAACATAGGTATGGAGCAACATTATATACAAAGAATAAATTGTTTTATGTTAAATAGCAATAATTTATTTATAATATAGCATATATCATATTAATTGGTAATAGTAATATTAAGGATATAATTACAATTAAGGCATACAATAGAAAATAATACTGTGTTTATAAACACTTATTATAATAGAGAAACATACAATGAAATACGTACGTAAAGAAACATTTTTCTAAACTAACGTTTTTTTAAATTTTATTACAATCACATGGTGAACTGATGAACTTGGTTGTCGATTGCCATTAGGAGGAGCATCCCTCTCACATATTAGTACCGCCAGAGGTCGAAATAAACCATGAAAATATAATTATAAATAATTATTACACTATCAAAATTGGCATGGCCACAAAACATTTATTTTGGATATGGTTACATCAAATAAAAGGCGTCAAAGATATTAAACAATTATTATAACTAGTAGATATGTAGTTGCATTTTTTCTTACCGGTTGCCTGTGTGCGAAACTATACAAATAAGCATGTCTGCTGGATATTTTTCACGATTTCACTGCACAATAATGCGCCATTTTATCACGTTAACGTTTATAACAGATTGGGAAACGAATGTATAGTGGAATACTGAAAGGAGACGAGTTTTCGAATACTTGCGATATTGTTTATTTACATAAAGTCCGCTCTAGGATTCCCCTTTATCGTATTACCTCTTCCTGTTGATTGATTTGCAGTAGATTTTTGAATTATATTTCCACGTTGCGCCATCTAGCGTATGTAATGTGATTAATTTGTTTGATTTATTCAATTGAATAACAAGCTTACGCCATCCAGCGGGGCAGCGCGTAAGTTTCAAAGCGAACAATTTAATTCGTATGGAGTGCGCAGGGCATGATACTCTGATTTTACCCGGTCCTCCACCTGTCTTTTAAACCCTCAAAATTAATTTAAAAAACGGGAAATTAGCGCTCGTCGTTTCCATTTCCAACTGCCAAAATTGGTGGGGAGCGATGGCGTACGCAGTTTCCTCCTTGGTAATGTCCGCATTTTCCCGAATCTTCTAGACAGAAATCGCCTGCCGCGGCTCCGCCGGAATCCCCGCAAGGACGTTGGACATATTGTTCGCCGGCGCGATTTACGTTTTCCCTCGGAACGTAAAGTTTTTTAAAAACAATTTTTATTTGTTTTTAACTTTATTTATAAATCACTAATTACAATTTAAATAATTAAAACTGGTTTTTATTCTCTAAAGGGGCCCATCCACTGTCGTACATGTTGGACGGACCACGACGTACATGCGCGTCCTACATGAACGAATAGTGTATGGGCACGTTCGGGCAAAAGAGAACGTGCAACGCAAACACTACTAGCATTTGCTCGCAATGATGCAAAAACAAATGTTAGCAGTGGTGGCGGTTATCGCTATTAACACAAACATATTTCTTTTTTCTATTTTATTTTTCTTCATATCGTGTAAAATTATTACGAAGAAGTGTAAATATTATAATTTTGTAAACACCGATTTTTAAAACAAATTTGGTAATTTATTTGCCATGTAAATAGACTAGAAATTTTCAATAATGTATTTCTGACGAACGTCGCTGGAAAAGACCGTGGAACGTGGTACGTGTATCCGGCACGACGGTAGGACGGACCAAAATACAAGCGGCGACAGAACTTTGGTCCGTCCTGCAAATTTGCCCATCCACTATCGTACATGCCCGGGCAGACGTGTACGTCGTGCAAAACCGTCCGACATGTACGACAGTGGATGGCCGCCTTAACACTCGCTCTACGGTAATCTCTACGATTATTTACAGTTGTGTGCGGATCTCTACGGTTCCAATAATAATACGCAATGAATAAGTATTTATATGAAGATAAATGCGAACTATGAAATTTAGATAGTAAACATAACATCAGCAAGAATGCAGGCCGTATGAATTACATTGTAACAAATATGTAACTCCTTTCCCCTTTAGAGGGCACTTTATATTTTTTGACAATATAAAGGGTTTCTCAAATCGGAATTTGTAATATTATCATGGTTCGCGTTTACTTGTTTTTTCTTAAAATAAGGAACAATTACATAATGATAAATAATATAATAAACACTAATTAATACAATAAAATACAATATAATAGTCGAAATGTTGATACTATGAAACTCATTATTAGTTTTAGGAATTATGTATTTAATTTAATTAGCATGATTTTGAAGATTTTTAAGTTTATCTGGACTAATACTTTGAATTTCAATAGTAGCAAGTTCAGAAGGTGTGTCATTAACAGGTATAACAATATTTGGTAATAAAATTGGCGAACTATCAGATATAGTATCATATTCATTCATAAATTTAGTATCTTGTGTAGTAAGACTACAACCATGGGGTATCTTAAATAAATAATTGCCTTGCAAATTTAAAATATTATCAGTTTTACAATTTGTACTGATTTTGGTATAATTTTGAAAAATTCCTATATAATGTGAATAATCAATTTGTTCAATAATAAAATTTGGTATTTTAATCATTTGATATTTACAAGAACTATAATTATTTGTAATTTGTAAAATTTGGAAAATACAATTACTCTGTTTTTGACTATTGATCAAATTAATATTTTGGCAATAATAAGTACCATTTAAATTCCTGCACGTTTCGCTTGTATACATATAATAATTTTTATTAGCAATCAAATATTTTTCATTAGGTATAAGCATTGTATATACATATCTAGTAGTACAACGCTTATGGGAGAAAAAGAGGCAAGTTTTGGAAGCCTGTGGGACCCTACTTTGGAAGCTTCCGTATGAGGCGCTATCGCCGCGATATAAAATAGCTATTAAATTGATTTTACTATGCCCTCATAGATGGCTATGAAAATAATATGCCTACTGAGTTGCCTGAATTTAATATGAAATTATTTGTTTTTGTAGAGAATGACTAATAACACGCGTCCTAATTTACATTTTCGGTGGTACAGCGTTGAGAGATTTACTTTTTTTTATAACGTTTGGTGTTCCACTACACCCGCTGATCTTGATTATATTTTCGGATGTATAAATTCTTTCTAAATTAAATTAAATAGACTATTTTTCCTGTAAATGTTAAATCGGCTATTCCATTAATAAATTTATTTTTTGGGGGTACATCAGGGGTTTTAGTGAATTTCACATATCGCTCATTCCATGTCATTCCGGACGGTTTTCGGTAAAAATAATATGATTATAATGATTCCGATTTTTTTAAATTTTGCAGACGCATTCTACACATGAAATAATGGAAGTCATGTTTAGCGAAAAAATTTGAGATTTTGAATTTGAGATATGCACGGTTGTAAATTGCAAGAAATTACGAAAAATGTCGGTCGTGCGAACATTCAAACAACTGCATCGTCGAATCCATTAGTCGTACAAAAATAATCAACAGGTCGATTTTAAAGATCTTGAGTCATTCTATGAAGTAGTATATTTAAAATTTGCGTTTAATATTAATGAATTATTTGTTTATAAAATTCATTAGCATTTTTCATCATCGGCTCTTCAACTTCAAATTTTGGAAAAAATTATATCATGTTCCCACTTCAATTCCAAAGAAACTGTGAAAAATTGAAGATGGAACTCCAACGGGCTCTATATTAAAAAAAAAAGAGTATGACCGCGCGGCGCCGCGCGACTATTGGTAGAAAAAGATAATTAATTTTTATTTTTTCACACATTTGTAATCATCTACTTAGTAGCCAACGATTTTTACTTCGATTTTCCGGTTTGTCCTGGAGTAAATGAACGGTACTCTAAAGTGCCGCGAATCATCTTTGCTTTCTCGAAATGACTGTTTGAGCTTCCGTTCTATAATCTTAAAGATAAAAAAAAACGGTATTAACGTTCTTAATATTGTTGTTAGCCCACATGAAAAAATTGACAGGGTTATTTATAGGGTAAATCATCTGTATGATTAACGTTATGATGTTGTTACATCAGCAATGAGTTCTACTTGCACCAGCTAATATGCAATACTTCGGTCTCAGTGCAGTAAACTTCGAAAAGTGTATTTTCAAGTGTGCATTGATTTCTTTAAATTTAGCATAGGCTTCTTTCAAGTTGCACAGGAGTAATCTCTTCTGTACTTTCACTTTTTATTTATCAGTTCTTACGGTGCACAATCGTTTCATCCCGGCTTTTCACGACTTTTCTTTTATGAGATTAATAAAATTCGATAACTTTTTTACAACGATTTCATCAAGAGTCTTGGTTTGGGATTCGGAGAAGAAAAAATTCCATTTTGTTCAGACAATTTTTTTGCCACTGTAATTCATGTGATTAGATGCATAAAAATGATTCCGAATTTATTCAGTTCAGCACCCAAACAATTTTTCTAGGGATATAAAGAGAAATTTTTTTACTGTTCTCTTTAATATTTTCACGATCACAATACTTTTGTGTACTTTATACGGAGAAAGTAAATATTGTTTTTTTCTTTCCTCTAATTAACTCTATCCACATACATTTCAATATTGTAGTTTATCTGAATGAAGAATATTTTCAATATTACTACTGCTATCGTCTTTATGTTAAAATATATTATGCGGTGCGGTGTTTATTTATGTTTCTTGATTTTTGTTTACATTACAGCTCTACGCGTCCACGAGTTTCGACGAGTTTCGGTACAGACGGTGGCCTTGTATTTCCTATATCGATCGATAATTCAAAAATTCATTCTAAAACGAGTAATAATTTTCAAGTATGCAACACATATCACACGCTACTCAAGTTTTTCAATGAATGCTTACGCGCTCTCTTGGTGTATTTCGAAACCCAATTTTTAGCATCAAAAATTTACATTGCGTTGGCATACTAGATATATAAATACAATGGTATAAGGGTATGATATTGGTTATTTTAATTAAGAATAGGAATAGGGTATAGTTGATAGTAATAATAAATTTCGGAATGGACGATAGGAATAGAAAGTACAAAAGTAACACGTGAATTTGAAATAATCTATAACAAAAATGATATATATTATTTAGGTGGACGTCTAACTTGATCTTTATGAATTTTGGAACGTTTATTCGTAGAAATCGTTTTTTCTTGAATAGTTTCGACTGTTTGTGGTTCAAAAAAAGTTTTTAGATTTGTTTCTATGATATTGTTTGACAAATATTTCATCACCTTCATCTACATCAACATTAGTTTCTAAATTTTCATTTCTTTTTGATATTATCTTATCCTTATTTTGAATTAGTTTTTGATTTAATTTACTATAAATAAGTCGTGTTTGATCTCTATGTCTTTGTACATAATCACTAACTAATTGTTGCTCTAAATTTAAATCGAATGGATTTTTATTTTCAATATGTCCACTAATTATTTCTACTGGAGTTAATTTAGTAGAAGAGTGTATGGTATTATTATATGCTAAAATTGCATATAACATTTTATTTATAATTAGTTCTTGAGAAAATTCACTATTGTTTAAAATTCTTATATGTTCTATAATTGTCGAATGAAACCTTTCTATTGCTCCATTAGATTGTGGGTGATAAGGTGTAGTAAAATGTATATCGATTTTATGAACTTTCAATAAATCCTTAATTAAAGAATTCTTAAATTCCATTATCTGAAATAATTTGTTTAGGTATTTGATGATGTGAAAAGTATTTTAATAAATTATTAACAATATCTATTGAGTTCAAAGAATTTAAGGGATATGCTTGTCCATATTTAGAAAAAGAATCAATTATCGTTAAAAAATTTTGTTTTTGAATTTGAAATGTATCAATATGTATAATTTCAAAAGGTTTACTTGCAGTTGGTGTAAAACTTAATTGTAATTTTACTGGATTCCTCTGATATTTACTTTTTTTACATATTTCACGGGAATTTATATATTTTTGAATAGCTTTATTTAAATTTGGATAATAGCATTTTGCTTTAATGCGTTTTTCTCTTTCTTCAATACCTCTATGATTTGTTTTTCCTAAATGATAAGTTTCAACTATATTTTCAAGATCTTCTACTGTTTCAATATGAATTAATTTATTTAAGCATCGTTTAAATTTATAAGATGGATATTTAAAAGTTTTCCTAACTATTTCACAAAAAGGTTCATAATTTAAATTTTCTTCAAAATATAAATAATATGTCACATTAGGTACTACATATTATTTTATAAAATTAATTATATCAGCATTAAAACTTATTGATGATAACTGTACGATAATTCTTTGTTTATCAAATATATGTTTAATTTTTGGTTTTGCCGGAGAATGGTAAACATACTGAAAAATAATTTGATTTTTACCAAAATTTAGAGGTGTATCTGTTATTGGGACATCAACTATAGGGTTTTCTTCCTGATTAGAATGAACTGTTTCTTGTGGAATCTGATCTACTTCTTCTTCAGTTTGTGAACTAATTTCTATTACATCATTTAGGGGATCTGCTTCATTTTCATCTATATTAACTTGTACAGATTGAGTATCAAGTTCCTTATTAAATTGCTCTACATATTTTTTCAATTCATTTAAATTTATTTCAGTATTCGTATTTTCTGGATTTAATTAAATTCGTGATAATGCATCAGTATTAGTGTTCAATTTTCTTTTTTTATTTATAATATGAACATATATTTTTATGTTAGTATTTTGAAATATATACATTATCATTTTTCTTATTACAGAATAATTCAACTTGTCTAATCCACATCCTATCTTAGGTACTGATAGTTGATTAATTTTCTTATTTATACAAAACTGTTTTAAATTTATTAATGTTTTAAACATATCTTCATATGTTGGTTTTTCATAAAACTTATTCTTTGTTATTAAATATATAATAAATCTATTATTATTTCTCAAAAAACATACTTTATGTTTTGTAGGTTTTTGTGTGATTAATGTTCTTACATTTTTAAACTTTGCTCTAAATACTTTGGCAATGCCTTTTTTCATTTTTAAATCTGCACTCACACAATGAGCAAGAGAATATTTAGAATTAAAAAGGTTATCATTTATTTCTATTATATTTTCATTATTTATTTTATTTTCTCGTGATAATTTAAGAAATGTTTTATAATTATATTGTTGTCGATTACTCGAGAGTTCAAGTTTACCTACAGGAGCATCATTTTGTTCAATATTACTCGAGAGTTCATTTATTGCTACAGGAGTAATTTGTTTATTTTTAACATTTCTGTTTTGAATATATTGTTGATTATCACTCAAGAATTCTGGTTTAGTTACAGGAGTGATATCAATATTCTTATTATAAATATTATTATTATTATTATTTTTTACTGAATATAAGTCAAAATTGTTATTATTAAACTTAATGGTTTTAATAGGTTCTAAAAATTTAAAATCCTTAGGTTCTATATTCGTATTTAATATTTCTACGTAAGCAAAATTATTTCTAGCTAAAGTTAAAGTTTCTGGTATTTCAATATTATTAATATTATAATGTGGAATAATTACTTCTCCATTAGAAACATCTACAGGCACTTGAGTTATATGTTTTGTATGCGAATCTAAATGTAGAGTGTGTATTGGTTCCTTTGATTTATTTTGATATTTTAATTTAATTTTTGTTTGGGGAGTCTTTAACACGTAGACTGCCACGGCCTTGGGAACTGTATTGAACAACTACGAGTATTCCCATAGTTGGCAGTCAACGTGTTTAAAATGATTCGGAAAAATCTAGCTGTGCTTTTAAAATATTTAATAAATCCATGCCAATAAGGCCATCGAATTCATCATGAAAATTTAACAGATAAAATTTTGCTAAACTATTTGGAAGATTAAATTCTGAAGGAATAGGTATAATTACTATATTTGAATAATTAGAACTTTGAAATACTGTTGTAACAACAAATTTTTCTTCGGTTATTTTATGTTTAAAATATTTTTTAGCAATTTCGGGACTCATAAAAGATTTTGTAGAACCTGAATCAATTAAAAATTTTAAGGAAAAGCTATTTTTATGAAATTTAATTTCTATATATGGTAGACCTTCATTTCCTAATGTATGATTTTCTATGTAAGTGATTGTTTGAGGCTGGCTGAACAAAAATTTTTTATACCTCGGATAATTTCTGGGAATAAAATTTTGAGAATTATTTATATATATTTAGATTTAAAATTATTATTATTATTATTTGTTTGTTTTGGAATTTGTTCATTTTGATTTTGAAGATAATAAATATTTTCTTCTTGATTTACAAATTGTAATGCTTCCGCTAAATCAATGGGACGCATAGCACGAATTGTTGTGCCTAGAGGATCTTTTAGTCCTGCTAAAAATGTTTTTAACGTTAAATCTTTATATAAATTTCTTTTAAGATCTCTATTATTAGCGAGTGGTTCATGGACATTAACATAAGAACAGATAATATTCAACATGTGTAAGCATTTTTCATAAAATTGTGTAGGTGTTTCTTTCAGCTTTTGTCTGAGACTAATTAAATCACGATTAAGACATGCTTCATCTCTTGGATCCGAAAAATTTCTAATTAAAATATTTTTTAAATCATCCCAATCATTAATAGTATTTACATTAACTACTAAACGTGCTCTTCCTGTTAATTTATTTATTAAAGTATTTATAATATAATGATTTTGAAAATTAGGTTGTGCATTATAAAATGAATCTACGATTGTTTGTGAGACTTGGATAAAGTGATCAAGTTCGTCAGAACTTCCATTAAATTCTGGAACACATTTTAAATATTCTGGACTAAACGCCATTTTGTCGTTTATATTAATATTATTTATTAAATTCAATAATTCTTCCTCAAATTCTATATTTATGTTACTTGTATACGAATCTGGGGATTTGGGAATGGAATCTAAACTATTTGTAGAAACACTTGACATAAATTATATGTAAATAAAAAGTGCAAAAACTTAAATTTAACTTACATTGACAATACTAGTGCGATCTTCATTCCTGATGAATGTTTAAGTAGTCCAAGAAGTCCAGCTTTCGGCTGCTTCCCTGTGTAATTTTCTCTTCTGATCCGTTGAACGTTGAGCGAATTCGGTTGAGCCGCCTAGTTCTCGTACCAGGTGTATTTAGTGATTTTTTACTGGATTCGGACTCCTACGTCTTGATCCTTGGTTCTAAGTTCACGGTTTTGACCTCAATGGAGAGTTTATTTTCTGGGTTCACTTATTTTTGTGAAAGTCCACAGATTTTGGCACTAAATAATTAAAACTGGTTTTTATTCTCTAACACTCGCTCTACGGTAATCTCTACGATTATTTACAGTTGTGTGCGGATCTCTACGGTTCCAATAATAATACGCAATGAATAAGTATTTATATGAAGATAAATGCGAACTATGAGATTTAGATAGTAAACATAACATCAGCAAGAATGCAGGCCGTATGAATTACATTGTAGCAAATATGCAACTCGCGACGAGTTTTTTAGCAATCCATGTGTTCGCTCGCTGTTTAACATTTATCAGGTTTTTAGAATTTTTTAGATGCGGTCTCAAAAGAGTGCAGTGCACAGCGTGATTAATTTTACAAATAACTTTGTGATTTACTTACCACGCTGAGCACCAAAACTCGTTACAGACATTTAACATTGTTTTTCTTTAAACCAATCATACTTATTTCCAGTAGAGAACCAATCACAAAGCCGCATTCGAACACTACATGATATGTTTCCTGAAAACAGAAGTTATATAGAATCTGATTGGTTCTAATTCATTCGAATTTCGGCATGCTACGTTTGGCGGGATATAGTCAACAGTAATATAACCAGTGCCTATGATTTTGCCGGCAATTATTAGCGGCAGGATCACGATTGCTTGTTGCGACGAAAATTGGCACGACTGCGAAGCAGGAGTGCCGATTTTCCAGAAGCAACAAGCAAGGGTGATCCAGACGCTAATAGTTGCCTAGGAAAAATCAGTCACGAGTTAGATTCGAGAAGACAATTGGCCGAACAGAAAGTTCACACTTCTTAATTTGAAAAATTAAATTTAGTGACACCAAGTGTCAGACGTGTATTAATCTGCGCCACAATAATTGTAGTAAAAATGAGCTTACCAAGATTTTGAGTAATGCCTATGAATACTATCATTAGATAGTATTTAGATTTCATTAGAAAGCACTAACACTTCACCCGAAAATACAAACAGATCGAATTCAGGAGCAAACTGCTTAAAAGTTCGGCAATAACTGACGTTGCTAGGCAATACCAACATGATAGATTATCTGATACCAACCAGGGTGAATTGCCATGCATAACATGCAGCGTGGTCTGTTATGCATCGTAATTAGAATTTTATTGGATCATGTCATCAACGTTATTCGATTTCATTGGTTAGTAAGTAAATGAGGACAATTGTCTCTCTAAATATAACTCGTGGTACGATTAATAACCGATGATATTTAATCGTTGAAACAGAAGCAGCACATTTAACTCGTGCTATGCACTCGTTGAATCTGCAGCTCGGTTTCAACTCCAAAATATCATCGGTAATAATCATACCACTCGTTGTATTACGGTTGAAAATATTTTCACTGAAGAGAGCGCACCCGGTTACATAAATGCTGAAAATCTCATTATAATACATCAATTAGAAGTCCATATTTATAAATATATAATATAAGCGGAAGAATACATCGGTAAAACCGAACAATTGAATGAATTATGAAAATGAACGAAGGTTGTGTATACCGAACGGCAGCAATGTTATCTAGCGTAAATATACGCGTAACGTGCATGTGTGGTGTGTTTGTGCATGTGTCTAAATAAAAAATAAGGCTGGCCCATAGGAGCAGACTCGTGAATCCTTTCTCTAAATGAGCAGCCTTGTAGGGAACCTAATGCACTATTTGCTTTTTATAAATAATAGTTATTTAAGCAACAAGGAACGTAAGGACGTATGTTAATTGTCATTACGTTCCGTGTTGCTTATTAATTTTTTTCCGCTACCGAATATACTCGTATAATACTTAAAAAAGATCAGAAAATATTCGAAAATACGGCTTGTAACATTTGGGATCAAATTTTTTATAGTCACCTATGCATCCTATGACAACCCAGCAACCGAGAAAACAAAACAATATTTATTTACAAGCGTCAAATTTTGTTTGTTTGTGTTGATCCATGTCGATCCAGTGAAACTTTATCTGCGGGCATGGATATTAGGGTGGGCCGAAAATGGCCAAAAAAAATTTTTTTGGGAAATTCAAACTTGGGGATCTATGAAAACTTGTGGCTTGGTTATACAATACAACACACAAAATTTCAAATTTTTAAAAAAATATCTAGCCGGCCCCCATGGGGCTCAAAAATTTTCATTTTTGATTTTTAGAAAATTGACGGGAATTCATTATAAAATAAATATTTATTAATTTACATAGTTGTGTATAAATAAATATTGAAATATTTTAATAAGTAGTCGGCTTTCACAACGATATTAGGAATTTTTTTTTTTTCATTTTTATTTTTTTTAAATTTAATGTGTTATTAATTGTTATGTACAATTGTGCAGCTCTTTGCTTAATTCAATATTCAATATTAGTGAGTTGAATATTAAACCAACCCAGAACTCACCACGAGGAGGTGGCCACACTTCGAGTTCCACCCAACCCACCCACCCTCCTTTATTAGAGTTATTTAATCATTTCTTGCAGCGTAATATTGTCCTTTATTTTCAAATTTTGGTAAGTCCTTTCTTGCGTCAAGCTTGGCTCGTATGTAGCCATCCCTGGATTTTTCACCGCAGACTTTTAATTATGCATCCGTAATTGTCTTAATGCATCTTTCGACTGCCTGAGTGTGACAAGGAAAATTGTCAAATTTCTTCTGTTTTATTACGATGTCTAACAATTGTTCTTCAGACATATTCATTGTTATGGGAGGTTCAGTCACAATACAGTTAATCCAGTCAATAAGGTCGATGTAGTCTTGTGCGTTGAAATTAATATTCGGAACTTTAAAAATTCGATTTTTTAAATTGTCACGTCTGGCTTTAAGAATTCTTCTGACGGCCAGTTCTCTAATATGTTGCCTTGTATCAGTTAGCATCGCAATGAGAAGATTTTCAGGGTGTGCGAAATAAGCATTTCCTTGTATCACTTTGTCAATAATAATTTTGACATTACTTGGGAGTTCTCTTGATATATTAATTGTTTTCCACAGAAGCATTGCGCCATTTTCCAATCCGGGCTGTTTTAATTTCAAACCACATTCGGGAATATACTTTTATGACAAATTTAGCCAGTATCAGTAAATTTTCGGAAGGATCTTTCGTTGCCACATACAATCTAAGAAGTCGGTTTGCAGTAGTTAGCCACCGGGAGTGTGCCATTTTACCAGGACTTTTTTCAGCTAATCCTGTTGGGCACGTTCCTGTACCGATCGCTTGACACATCTTGAACAAATATTGTTGGTCACTGCTAAGATCGCTCTCATCCACATGGGGTAAATCAGTTCTAATTGCTTTAAATTTAACAATTGCCATTTTTTCGCAGGCTATAAGGAGTAACCAATTGGTCCTGAGTAGGTATGAGGGCCTCTTGTATGACCATCTAGTATCTGTAATAAATGGCGTAATGGGAGCTCATTAGCATGCAGCATACAGATACTCCACTGCAGTGGTTTATTTAATTGGGTTTCTAGTAATCGAATCACCCCACCTTTCCAACCCAGGGGCGGTTTCAGCGGGGGGTAAAGGGGGTAATTACCCCCCCTAAAAATTTTTCGCTTATCAATTTTTATTGATTTCTATACTTTCGGGACGCTTTTTATTACTTTCGGGACTCCACGCTATGCCTTATTGGTACTTCCATCGCAATGGTATCTTAGTAGATTAACACTTCAAGAGTGAGTACAACAATCCGTATCCTTAAATTTGTTCAATCAATGTATTGGACAATATATTATTCGACGAAAAATTGTTCGAACGGTAATTCGTTTGCTTAGTTATGTAATATACTATAATCTACTTAATATAAATAGTAAAACATAGTGATTTTGTTTGCCAAGATTTACCTTGTTAATAATGTTTCATCGGGTGATATACATATATTTTGTACATATTTGGCTATAAGGCCAACACAAGAAATGATTGTTTTATTCGTCCTCGATTTCCGCACTGTTTGACATTCTACGTTTCAAGTAACACGGGAAATTACACGGCATGTTGGTAAATTTTACCAGAAAAGCGCCGTCTAGTGTTAGCAATAAACATAATTTACAGAAATCCATCGAATTTCTATTGTGGCGCCATCCAATATTAGCGGCGTAAAGCTCAAATTCTTATGTCCTGTTTCCCATATCTCTTGTCATACCCGTGATGTAAACCAAATGAAGTAAACAGTGAACTGAACTACTTGAACGCCATAAGAAAAGTGAAGTATTTCGTCATTTAGCAGCGCCCCCTTTGTAAGGCTCGAAATACGTACGTAAAGTCGCAGTATAATTAAACGTACCTAATGACTGATGAGTAACTTATTAACAATTTATTATATTTTAATAAATCATCAGAAGGTAAGTTTTTGGATTTGATTAAAGTACATACCTATCATATTATTCTTGTTTTAATAAACAAAAACAAATTGCATTTTTTATATTATTTCATTCTTGATTTTTAGTTGATTTAAAAATGGATAGGAAACGAAAATTATCAACTTTGGATTCATTCGTTCAGAAAATCAAAAAAACTGAAGCTACTTCAACAAATAATGAAAAAAACGCAATTCACCACAGTAGTCAATTTAAATGAACCATCTGCATCGACATTTACCGAATATGGAGCATCTCCAGGATCTTCATTAGGTTGTTCAGAGCGCGAACAACGGGAAACACAACAAGAGCCTTCAACATTTACGTCTAGTAACGTTGCCATTTATATTGATATAGGTAAATTTTGTAATGTTACTATTGATGAAATTGACAAATTTAGAATTTTAAATTGTAAATGGAAACCAGACGACACTTTCAAGCTTCCCTATTCTGTACATAAAAAAGGGGGAAAAGATGTAAAATGTTACTTGTCTCAAAAACATTTTGGACAGTTTAATTGGTTAATGTTTTCTGAACAATTAAAAGGAATCTTTTGTAAATATTGCTTCCTTTTTGCAAAATTTGGTGGATTACACCAACAAGTACCATTGCAGAAATTAGTTTCTCAGCCAGTAACAGGATATTCTAAATTATCAGGTAAAGATGGTATTTTGGTAAAACATGAACATCATAAATACCACAAAAATTCAATTGTTTATGCGGAAAATTTTATAAAGTCATTCAAAAACCCCTCGAGAGACATAAGAAATGCAATAAATATTGAAAGACTTCGACAAATTGAAGAAAATAGAAATAGATTAAAACCAATAATCGAAAGTATAATTTTTTTGGGAAAACAAAATATTCCCTTACGAGGTCATCGTGACGTTGGTCCTCTTTTAAATATGAATTCTATTACAAACGAGGGAAATTTTCGTGAAATTCTACGTTTTAGGATATCAGCTGGTGATATAACTTTAAAAAAACATTTGGAAAAGAGTGATTCAAACGCCACCTACATAAGTAACACTACTCAAAATGAGTTAATTACTTTATGTGGAGAGGAAATTAAGGACACTATTTTAACACAAGTTAGAAAATCGAAATATTACAGCATAATGTTCGATGAAACCACTGATATTAGGAATATTTCACAAATGTCTCTTATAATAAGATATTTGAAATCTGATTCTGATTGTTTGGAAATTAATGAAGATTTTGTGGAATTCATTGATTGTCATAATGATAATTATAATGATGTTACACATGAGCCTATACTCAGTGGAGATATTTTGGCAAAAACTGTTTTAAAATTTTTGCAAAATCATGACTTAAATTTAAAAAATTGTATCGGAATTGGAACAGATGGATGCTCCGTTATGATGGGAGAATTGAAAGGCTCTGTATCTATACAAGGTGTCTAAAAAAGACACCACCAAAATGATATGGTGTATTCCTGAGACAAAAAACAAGCAAATTAACTAAATTTATCTATATGAAAAATTACATACTTTCCAAGATACAGCAAGTCAAAGTTTAAGATTTTAAAAATATTTTAATCTATATCTCGAAAATGGCAGATGAGAATGATTTGTTTATTTTTTTCTGACAACTACATTAAGTGTACTACATTGTTTGAAAATTTCAAGAAATTTCTTCAAGTACAAAGGTGCTCCAGAGGACATGCTGTTTACATTATTACAAAGAACTTTTTTGTTCTTCATATTTTTTACGATTTAATATTTTTTTCAATGCAACTCATCACTTTTAACAAATTTATAACTCTTAAAGTTTTTTTGTTTACGCCCTATTTTTAACAAAAAAAAATAAAAAAGAACTTATTGTTCATTGTTTAATTGCGCTCGTCCTGCAAGAAAAGTCTTAATTTTAACTATAATCCAAAAACTGCTTTTATTTGAACATATCAAATTATTTAACAAATTACAAAAATTGTTCAAAATGACCCTCATAAAAAAAATCACAGTACACATTGTATGCGCCCGCGCGTCGCGTCGATGCGCCTCAACCACCGGCGATACTTCGGTCACCACCACTCAACGTGTTAACCAGTTTTACTTAAATTGAAAGTTTTAATTGTACTGACACACGTTTTCAACGAATTGACACCCGCCTACTTAGATTATTTCATTTTTTAACACGAAATTTTCCAAACAATAAGTTCTTTTTTATTTTTTTTTGTTAAAAATAAGACGAAAACAAAAAAACTTTAAGAGTTATAAATTCCTTAAAAGTGACGTGTTGCATTGAAAAAAATATTGAATCGTAAAAAATGTGAAGAACAAAAAAGTTCTATGTAATAATGTAAACAGCATGTCCTCTGGAGCACCTTTGTACTTAAAGAAATTTCTTGAAATTTTTAAACAATGTAGTACACCTAATGTAGTTGTCAGAAAAAAATAATCAAATCATTCTCATCTGCCATTTTCGAGATATAGATTAAAACAATTTAAAAATCTAAAACTTTGACATGCTGTATCTTGGAAAGTATGTAATTTTTCATATAGATAAATTTAGTTAATTTGCTTGTTTTTTGTCTCAGGAATACACCATATCATTTTGGTGGTGTCTTTTTTAGACACCTTGTATTACAGTCAACGTTATCCAATGCGTTTAAAACACCATGTTTCAACCATGCTTTAAATTTGTCCATTTCAAAATGCCTACAAGTGCAGGCTGCTCGAAATACCATTGGTACCATTAAAGAAATAATTTCATTTTTTAACGCCTCATCCAAGAGACACCATGTAATAAAGGCTGTGAATAATTCATCCTTAATTAGCTTATGTGATACCAGATGGTCGGAACGACATGATTCTTTATTAAAATTTAAAACTTGCTTTTTAAATATTGTGGAGTCATTGGAATTAATTTCGCAATGGCAAGATAGAGATTCTTCTAATAAAGCTGAATTGCTAAAAAAATCGATTTGTACCCAAGTTTTCATAGTTACGCTATGCTCTTTGTCGGATATATTCAGCAATACTGTAACTTTAAGTAGACTATTACAACAAAAATCAATGGACAAATCTTACGCTAATAACTTGGTAAATAATACTATTGATCTTTTATCAAACAAGAGGAAAGATGCTGCAATATCGTTTAAAACAATCTATAATGATGCCATAACTATTTTAAACGAATTACATATTGAGATTACGAAACCTCGAATTATCAAATGCCAGAGAAATAGACCGAACGTAGATCAACCTATCATAGAGGATTATTACCGAATTAATATATATTTACCTATCCTGGATAATATTATTACTGATCTGCAATACAGATTTAATAAAGATACAATGAATTTGTTTAATTTTAACACAATCATACCTAGTATTTTATTAACAACAACTGACGAAAATTTAGATGTCACTTTAAAATCTATTGAAACATATTTAAATAAAATTATACCTGAAAATACAACATGTGCAATAGCAATCAAGTCTGAAATGGAATTTTGGAAATTACAGTGGCAAAAGAAAAATCAACTGGAAGAACATTTACCAGAAAATGCTATAGATGCATATAAACAATGTGACGCCAATATTTACCCAATATTAAAAGTAATTTTACAAATAATATGCACTCTACCCGTTAGCGTTGCTTCTGCAGAGAGAAGTTTTTCTGCACTGAAAAGGTTAAAATCCTGGCAACGAGCCACTATGTCTCAAGAAAGGCTAACCGGCTTAGCTCTATTACATAGTCACAGATATTTGGATATTAATATTGATAATATTATAAATAAGTTTGCTGGTAAAGACAGAAAACTTGATTTTATTATTTAAAAAATATTTTAAATCGTTTTTTTATGAAAAATAGTCTACAGAATACTTAATTTTAATTTTTTTATGTCTTATATATGCGTTTATTTTGTTTGTTATATTATTATGTTTTTATTTAAAATTAATTTAATTTAATTTTGTTATTCTCATTTCTTGTTTATACTTATACATAATATATTTTTTAATGTTTGTTGTAAGAAATAATATAATATATATATATATATATATATATATTGAAAAGAAGTAACGGACGTTTACTTGTAATGAGGAGAAGTAACGGGAGGTTATGTCCATACAGGGAGAACACTAGTTGATGGGTGGTTCACTCAAGCCTTTATTTCCATGTAAAGCTAATATTTCGCTAAAACTGTTGTTAGCATCTTCAGAGCTACAATATGATGACAAAAAATAAAAACAATGGGATCTGATTTATAAAAAGTGAGTTACATACCTCGGAAAAGGGGCTACCCTATTGTAAAGTTACGCAAAAATATAATTTGAAGTTGAAGTTCAAGACAAAAATCCAACGGTGTGAACATTATTGTTGTTAAAATTTTAAAAAACTTATTCTAAATAACAGTTGTCAGAGTATATTAAAAGAACGTCGATTGCCGGATACGTCGGTGCAATAAAAACAGATTAAAACACAAACTGTGATCAAGAAACACAAAACATATTAAAAACGTGACGAGCGTGTAGGTAAACGTGGTATATGGCGACCGGATATATGGAACAGCTGATCGTATGTTGATGTAGGGACGGACGAAATGGAAAAAGGATGTGCATAAAGTTGCCTACCTCACTGCGAGCCCCCGAGAAGAGAGCAAGCAACAGGGCAAGTGTGTACAGAAAGACCGAACAGGAGGAATTGAAAACTCGAAAATAAAAAAGGCGGGCGTAACGGATTGAACGGGGAAAAGAACTAAAAAATGGGGGATGTAAAAATTGAATGAAATGAAATAAATAGAACACGATCACTGCGCCCTCCAGGGGCCATACAAGGTAAAGAGATGATGTAAAATTTTCAACATATAACATCAAACTCATTAAAAACCTCCTTCCCAATCCCAAAGATCCCACCCCTGTTAATCAAAAAAGCGGAATTGTCTATTTATTTAACTGCAATCACTGCGATGCAGAATACGTTGGTCAAACGTCGCAAAAGCTCGAAGCTAGAATTAGACTTCATAGGAGCGATATTAAATGCAAGCCCCAAGCATGTGCGTTAAGCAGACATGCACACACCACTGGGCATTGCTTCAAATTTAATGAACCAACTATTCTGGAAAGCGATAACAACTATTTCCAAAGATGTTTCTTGGAAATGTGCCACATAAATAATAGACCCCGCGCGATTAATTCAAAACAGGATATCAACAACCTCAGCTCCATCTACACCTACCTCCTAAACCAATCCCTCACCCGCCCGGTCAGACAGTAACCCTCTTCATTTTCACTTTCATCCCATCTCTTTACCTTGTATGGCCCCTGGAGGGCGCAGTGATCGTGTTCTATTTATTTCATTTCATTCAATTTTTACATCCCCCATTTTTTAGTTCTTTTCCCCGTTCAATCCGTTACGCCCGCCTTTTTTATTTTCGAGTTTTCAATTCCTCCTGTTCGGTCTTTCTGTACACACTTGCCCTGTTGCTTGCTCTCTTCTCGGGGGCTCGCAGTGAGGTAGGCAACTTTATGCACATCCTTTTTCCATTTCGTCCGTCCCTACATCAACATACGATCAGCTGTTCCATATATCCGGTCGCCATATACCACGTTTACCTACACGCTCGTCACGTTTTTAATATGTTTTGTGTTTCTTGATCACAGTTTGTGTTTTAATCTGTTTTTATTGCACCGACGTATCCGGCAATCGACGTTCTTTTAATATACTCTGACAACTGTTATTTAGAATAAGTTTTTTAAAATTTTAACAACAATAATGTTCACACCGTTGGATTTTTGTCTTGAACTTCAACTTCAAATTATATTTTTGCGTAACTTTACAATAGGGTAGCCCCTTTTCCGAGGTATGTAACTCACTTTTTATAAATCAGATCCCATTGTTTTTATTTTTTGTCATCATATTGTAGCTCTGAAGATGCTAACAACAGTTTTAGCGAAATATTAGCTTTACATGGAAATAAAGGCTTGAGTGAACCACCCATCAACTAGTGTTCTCCCTGTATGGACATAACCTCCCGTTACTTCTCCTCATTATATATATATATATATATTTTTTTTTTTAATTACCCCCCCTAGACTAGTTGGCTGGAAACGCCCTTGTTCCAACCAGTATTAACATTAGTCCCATCACATCCTACAACCATTAATTTTGATAGATCCACATTGCGACTTCCCATGTAACTTACAATTCCTTCGGCAATATCTTTCGCTCGTGATTGCGTAACAGCTACATGACCGAAAAATAAACTGCCCGGTTCTTGGATTAATGCTACGTGTTCTTCGGTTTTAATTACCCGGCGATCCTTCTCCTGGAACATGGTTTGATCCTTTCTCCCATCAAAATAGAGTCCTTTAATTAACACACTTTCATTCTCTATTGCTTCTTGTAATTGACGTCTATTTTTGGTAACTTCTCTTCTGATCTTATTTTTATCAACGACTTTTGCTACATCATCTTTCGATATTAACTGCATGTCTTCCAATACGGCATTCGCAATTTTCGCGACACTTCGACACGACACACCTGTTAAATCTGCAGCTTTTGCAGTATATTTAAGCGGAAGCCTCATCTAGGGAACATAATTTACGTGGTCTTTTAATCTCGGTCGCTTTATAAGAGCGTAAGACCACTTAAAATCTGCATCATTTGCAACTGTATCACTGTCACTTTCACTGTCATCAGATGTGACATTTTTATGACTTGATTTATTACAAAGTCCACTTGGACCAGGTACAGACTCATCAAAATGTATGTTAGTACTCGTAGTTTGTTTGGCATCTTTAACTTTCCGATCAATTTTTTTGTTCAGATTAGCCGTAACTTCCCTGTCAATTGTGTCAATCGCCATTATCCTTTTACCTCTTTGGTCGTCGATGAAATTCCATTCTATTTCTGGAATCTTTTTTGCCTTTTCACAGTTACACAATAGTTTATTTAAACATTTGCAGAAACAAATGTCAAACAATAGTTTAGCATCATTTTTAAATGTTTCCAATTTTTTTGTTAGGGTTACGGTCTTCCTAGATTTAATAGGCTTGATAGCCTTTTGATACTTAATATTATATTGAATAATTAAATCAATTATTGTTTTGCTGGACACAATTGGAAGAGATGCCCTAATCCAAACATCCTCTATTTTTTTAGCAACAATACAAGCAACTGCTCTTGTTTCTGGCTGTTTGCATCCATCCCCTTTAAGTTACAAACGAACACTTTGAAAACATCGTATCATATCCTCGTATGTTGGCAACACATTAGTTATTTCAGGTAAAATGTCTTTCTCACTTCCGAATAAATACATGCTAACATTTGCACGAGTTTGCTTTGACATTGTAAAATGTGCATACACTGTTTAAGTGTTTAATATATTTCACTTCAATAAAATACACACACAATACAAGTTCTCAATTAAGGCACTAGTAAAAACACAACTGAACACATTCGTTTTAAAAGCCGGACTGATAAAATTAAATTGATTTTTGTAATATAAGCAACCATAATCAAAACAAATCGTTTGTTTACTGTTTATGTCACGAGGAAATACTGGCGCGATACATAAATAAATTGTCTACACATTTAATATCTGCAGTCGTGCACTGATTTACGTAATTTTTATTATTTCCAATCAAATTTGTTAACATTTTTTTTTTTCGAAAAAATAAAAATTTTAATTTTTGAAGCCGCGGGGGCCCAGCTAAACCTTTTTTAATTTTTCTCAAATTTTTTGTGTGATACATTGAGTCCAGGCCACAACTTTTCCAGGGTCCCCATATTTGAAATTCGTAAAAAAAAAATTTCGGCCCACCGTAATGGATATTGACGAAGCAGCCAATATTGCTTGTTCGAAGCTGTTGCCGAAAAAATCTAAAAAGAGGTACGAGTTGTGTTACGATACTTTTAAGCAGTGGCTGTTTAAAAAGAATGCCGACGTTATAAATGAAAATGTGATGCTCGCATATATGTTGGAGCGATCGGAAAAATTAAAATCGCCGGCCAGTTTATGGTGTGAGTATTCTATGCTTAAACTCACAATTTACAACAATGACAACGTGAGCATCTCACAATTTCCGAAGTTAATTAGTTTTTTAAAAAGAAAAAATGAGGGTTATCGGCCGAAGAAGTCAAATATACTGAACAGAGAAGATATTGTAAAATTATTTAAAGAAGCACCTTCTTATTAATGAAGGTACGGAAACATATTTATTTGTATTAAATGTGTTTTTACATTTTAATTTCTTATGATTAAATTTTCTAGTCGGTGATAATTATGGGAATTGCGGGGGCCTGCAGGTTAGATGAGTTATGCAAAATGCAATGCAACGATGTTACCGATAAAGGACAGTATATTTTTGTGGCGGTTCCTGAGACAAAGAACAACATTCAGCGTAGTTTTGCTGTCGTCGAAAATACGGAGGACGAGATCGACTACCTTGGAACGTTAAAAAAGTATATGGAAATTAGAAGTAAAATATGTAATAATCCCCGCTTTTTCTTGAGATATCAATTAGGAAAGTGTTTCAACCAGCCTATAGGAAAACACACATTCGCAAAAATTCCGGCAAAAGTTGCAAAATTCTTAAATTTGCCAGAACCCCAATTGTACACCGGGCACTGCTTCAGACGCTCATCTGCTACTCTGCTCGCCAATTCTGGGGCAGATATTTTGGACCTGAAAAGGCATGGTGGATGGAAATCTGCCACAGTAGCAGAGGGCTATGTAGCAGCCATTATTAATAAGCTGGATGTTGCGAATAAGATTCTTTATAATAAAAGCAAGGATATTGGTAAATGTGAAACTTGTATTACTCAAGTGGAAATTGAATCATCTCCAAAAGTTACCATCGAAGATAATTCTGCTTCCACATCTGTTGTGCAGGGAACGTCCCTCTCATTCACCAATAAAGAAAATACTTTATTGGAAAACGAGCATGTTGCAATAAAAAATTGCTCTTTCTCAAATTGTACCGTGTCGTTTAATTTTCGTTGATATTAAATGACGAGAAATGTTAAATTGATTTAAATTTTGAATAAAAATTGAAAGTTACGTTTCTATTATTTTATTATTTTCCTAGGTCCGTAAGTAAAAAATTAAGTTCCGTCGTCAAGGACAACAAACACCACGAATGTTATCAGACACTTACGGTACCTGTAACTATGGATGCAATGCTTATTTACGTTGTCGGTAGCGGAAAAAATAAGTTAAGGCGGTAAGTGCCTCGCGCCAGAGCAAGACCAGAAGAGGATCGGTGCGGGGGACGACCAAGTGGGCCGATCGCCTGGATCACATATCCTTATTTATTTCATACTGCTCTCTTTATTCAACTGAATATCAGGGCCGGATTCAGGGACCATAATCCGCGCTCTTTCCGCTCGTTCCGTTTCATCATTATCCGTTCCGTGGCACGAAAATAATTATCAGCACGCCACGCGATCTCGCCCCGCTACCTCCTCACAGTCACCGACATCAGCAAAACGGAGGGCCTGCCCTAAACCTCTAAAAATCCCGAACAAAGGCAATGCTGCTCACCGCAAACAGCAATAAAACTGTCAGCAGACCCATTAAACTCAATATTTACGAGCATCGCCGCGTCACTGCCAGGTCCTGCGCAGATAGCGAACCTTCGTCCACACCATTCATGGACCAATTCTTGGGGTTCCCCGTTCACAGCAGAACGGCGGAACGGCGCAGAATAGAGGCAAATATTCGGTGATTTTTTTCTATGACCGTCAAATAAAATATGAAAAATAGCTCTTGAAGATGAAGAAAGCTAAAATGCCTCTCAGTACTTTTGCGGGTATCAATTTTTGGTAATTTTCCAGTTCATGATACTAAACAAGACGCGTGCGCGAAAATTATGCGAACGGTATGGAATGTTGTCACGTCTCCTTATTTTAATCGGAGTGTTTTCAGTCAATTTCATTTACAATAATTTGCAACTGTTGGCGCTTATACTTAGGTTAGGGTTAAGCTAAGGTCCCCCCCCGGACCCGCATCGATCGTCATTACTTGCAAGTTAATGGTTGCTAATGGTAGGTGCTTATGCTTAGGTTAGGGTTAGTTTTAGTTCCCCCCCCCCCTTTTGGACCGACTGGTAGTTTCACCCGCAGTAGTTTAATAATTTTTTATTTTATTTTACGTTAATTATAGTGAGACAGGAAGTCTGGCAACATCGCAAATATTGGCCTGAAGTTGTTGCGTTTACTTCAGTCCATTAATTAGTTTCAGTAACTGGAAGATTACCGCATGTATTTTTGTTAAATGATCAAAGTGCGAGGCTTGATTCTCATGATTCAAGTACAACCGTGTGCCGCAATCTGGTTTCGCGTTTTCCGTGCTAAACGATTTCACGCTTCGTGTGCGTTTTTGCAACACTACGTATATCTGGCACGCGCCAGATTTATCGGATGGCGCACAAGTCGAAGATTTATGGGCCTGTTGACGGTTTTATGGGCAATTGCGGTTTCCTTTGTGCCGCCGATTTTTAGAGGTTTCTGGTGGGTCGCCAAAACGGTAGATGCTCCGCCAAATATGGCGAAATATTGAAGTTCGTTGCACACTTTTCATAAAATATCACAAAATAAAATATAGCCCGATAATACCAACAAATCCGAAAAAGTTACATGATGGCCGCATTACATTTATTTAAATGTAATAAAAGGAAATTAAACACATGTTTGTTTTACAAAATTTTATATTTGTTTTTACTAGTTTCAACATTAAGTCACTATCGAGAAATTACCAAATAGAGAATGTATCCTTATATGGTATTACAAACGAGTATTCAGGTTTATAAAAACGGTGGTCATTATCATATTCCAATTGTCATTACAAATAAAACATTTAGTTTCTTGTATACAGGGCGTAGATGAATAAAACGGAACATTGGATTTACAATGTTAATTTCTGCATGCAGTTATGCGGTTATTTATTTTTTGGTATTCATAATACCAGAAAAAATAATACAATAAAAATGATAATTATCCCGAAAATAATGGTTGCCATGAAATTAAAAAAAAAATGCTTCGCAGTTGATCTGTTTGGTTTTTATGACTGAAAATAAAAATAATAGCATGAATATATGAAGAACATTTGATGGTAAACATGTCCCGCATTTCACGAAAACTGCCACCACTTCACAATTTGCACTTTTTCTTGAATACAATATATTTTTAAATAAATAACGTAAACAATTATGAAATATTCAATCTATTCGGCAGAAGCCAATAGATCAACAGCGGATCATGTTTTTTTTTATTTCATGGCAACCATTATTTTTGTGAAAATTATCATTTCTATTTTATTATTTATTCCAATATAAAAAAAAATAACATTGAAAGTCCTATGTTCCGTTTTGTTCACCTACACCGTGTAGAATTATAATTATTATTTGTAAAGAATATTACATTTTATTTTAGTGTTTTTTTGTCTGTGTATGTGAGTGTGTGGGTGCTGTATCTCAAAAACTACCATATATTTCCAAAGGAAACTGTGAAAATAAGCCTTATTTGAGTATCCGTAGTATCGATAAACTTTTGGTAAAATATCGTTCACTGAAAATTGATGTTTTTTTCAATTTTTTTCTAAATACAAAAAAGATTACAAAAACATTTCCAAATTTTATTAATAAATATTTCACGTAAACTGTTCGATTTAAAGAATAGGTAATTTGATTTAATGTTTTTAATTTTTTGTCTATAATCATGAAATCATAAGTTACATGCCAAAATGAACAACTTAAAAAGTTCAACTGTACGAAAATAGCAACTTTGGCGGTTTCTTTTTAGGCCAAAATGGCGTATTTTTCATACCAGTACAAAATGATAAAATGCCAGTATCAGAAATGACAAAGTTTACTTTTAATCAGAACATCCAATGAATGCAATACAAATTATTAATAAAAATGAGATATCAACTACGGAAGTGGTTTATAGCGACAGTACTTACTATTATTCATTATATCGATTTCTAAAAAATATTGTTTATCGTGATCATACACACAGTAAGTGGATTTGTAAATATGATATTATAGAAATCATCAATAAATAATGAAAACAGCAAGAAACGGCACATCCTTTGCTATTGAATTATAAAACATAATTTTGTATCAAGATTCTACCAGTTTTTGAAAGAAAAACGATAAATATCCAAAATATTAGAAAAATCACTAAATATCTTGAAATCGGAGAAAGTTAAATGATAGTCACCTCAACTTTTTTGCGAATGAGAAAAACGATAATATAACAAATAATAAATGTTGGGGAGAAATGAGGAATTATTTACATTAAATTAATTTTTGTTTTTAATCAGCAATGGCCGTTTCAATATATAACGGATCTTTAATTACCACGTTCCTATTATTTTCTCAAGTCTACTATTTCTGGTAAAATGCAATCATTAAAGAATAAACTCAATTGCTTTTGCATTTTAAATCTTCAAAAATCGTCAACTTTAAAAATTGTTTCAATTTTGATGCTTTGTGGAGTCCATACACCTAAAATACAATATGCTTTGACAGTAATGTACAATTGCTACTGAATTTGGTAAAACCACTCATGGTGGATGTTAATTTTATTATTTACCCATTTTTTTTGATCTTATGCCTTCGTTTGGTGTCACATCTACTCTAATGGACATTTTATTTCCACGATCCCTAGCTCTCCTACAAGTCCATCTGGCGTAGCTACTAGCAATACTGAGTCTATAAACAATCCGCATGGCTCAAGTGTTTGTCCAATTTGTTTTTTACATCCCGTAGTGGTTTGGGTTCATTAATTATACCAAATTCCGTACTTGTAGAAGTAAAATAGGTCTTTGAATATAAAATTCGCTCTACTAATGGTCCACAGCGGGTTGTCATTTACGTTCACAAAAGTCACCGAAATATGATGCCGATGCTTTTTTTGCTCCAAATGCCATAAATCGGAATTTATTCGCGACTGGGTACGTTCTTGGATGGTAAGGATTTCTGCATGAAGGAGTCATGAACTGACTTAGAGTCGACTCTTTTCACTGTCTGAGCTGGTGAGAAGCAGATCACAAAAAAGACCCTCCCAAATAGTATATTTACTTGAAATGCGTACGCCACTGGCAACATGTGACCTCTACGATTTCGCGTAGGCTGGGGTTCTTTTTTATTCAAACGTACTTACCTGTCGATCGCTGTTTGAGAATTTTGACTGATTTTGTTGAGCCAGTTTAAAAAGTGGCGAAAAAAATTGATCTGAGATTTACTGAAGAAAATAAAACGGAATGAAATAATATCATTTCAATTGCAATGGAGAACGGTTTTCCAGTGAAAATCATTCAAAATTTAATAAATAAAAAAACGGCACCAAATCACAAATTTAATAAATTACCAAATTTAGATAAATTGTTTGTTTTATTAACATATTTTAGAAAAACTAACGTAGAAATAGTAAACATTTTTCGAAAACAAAATCATCAAGTCATATTTAAACCTTCTTTAAAAGTAGCAATTTAATGCCAAAAATAAAAACGATCCCTCTAAAAAAAACTAGTGTTTACGAAATTCGTAGTTCTGAATTCAAGAGAATCTTCGTGCATTTCATCTGAATTAAAATTTCAGTTTATTTTCAAACAATTGTTTAAAATGTAATCATCAATTCCCGGATAATCTCAATATTGTTCATGATTGCAACAAAGGCACTGAGCTTAATCTTCTATTTATTTATTTATTTATGTAACGGAATCTCCTTTTACAATAATAGCATACATTACATAATTACAAAAAATAGAAAATAAAAAGAAATACTAGTACATGGTAAAAAAGATCATAAATTAAAACAAATTCTCTTAAGTTCTAATTTAAAACTAAGTAGGCTAGACCCGAACAGATTAACACTATCCCTATAACTAATCTCATTGACTAATGACATAAATCTAAAAATTGGATTGTTTAAATCATAATTTGTGCGCACAACAGGTAATCTAAATAATGGTCTACGACGTACATTTATATATGAGAAGCTAACTGTAAAATTTAAAGATGTTAACAGCTCAGGACAATTAATTTTACCCGAAATTAGTTTATGAAGAAAACACAAATCTAATATTATTCTACGCTTTTTTAAAGCGAGAGTCATCAGAAATTTTTCTAACAGAAGAATAATCCTTCAGTAAATCTCTTTAACTAGCAAACCGGCTAATTTTTTTCCACTTTTTAAGCTGGCTCAACCATTCAACTATCAACAGATAACTCCCCTCACCCTAAAATATTTTGTATAAATTCTATAATTTAAAATCAAATTGCAATTCACTTGATAATGACGGTTACACGTCGAAACTCGAGTCGTGAATATTTTTAGATTTATATGACTGCCTTTACACGTTATGATTGGTGATTTTTTAAATTCAGTTTTATTTATCTTACCTAACAAGCAATTAAATAAAACATTATTATTTCGAGAGGGGCCTATCTTTTTACGAGTTGCAAACAATCTAAGACAGCGTTTTTTGTCTCTTCTATAATCTTCGTCGGCACTCATGTGAATTAAATGTAAAACACACAACTCTAAGTAACTTTAAACAAATACTTATTTATACAGATCACTCATATGCATTTATGCTCGCAGAACAACATAAACAAGACACGATATTATTTTTAACATACGAAAATTACAACTGGAATAATTAGCGCGTTTTCACCGCATAATTAATTAAGCAATCTTTTCTTGGTCCTATAATTGATAATATAAAGGCTACATAAAAAACAGCGAAAAATAATACTAACCATACAAAATCTATACTCCTTATTGGAAATAGATATTTCCGTTGAAATTTTAACGATGAGAATGGTTTATTGAACCTTCAATGGAGAACACACAAACAACGTATTAAATTCTTTTAAATAAGATACTCATTCGGGGCTTTCAATATACCTGAATACGAAAATCTAGTTGTGCACGCCCCATCGCACTGTACCATCTATTTCAGGCAGGTGGCGTAACTTTACGGTGCCAAAAATACGGGAAATCGGGGTCTAGCTCATAGGAACTTGTGACTTTATTTGACTAATAATTTTAATTTTGATTGTTGCAACTTATTAACAAAAGATCAAATGAGGTGTATAACTAGGTGCGCTTTCAGTCTTTTGTGAAAAAATGGAATAAATAAATCTGCAAAAAACTTCAATTTTAACCTTTAAATTACACTTTATTAAACATGATTAAAAATATGAAAACCAGTTTTAAACCTAGTCTTAACCTTTATCTATGGCTGTGCTAAATATGGTTTCTTCATTTTTTCATTAACATGATTTTTGTTAGACAAAATAAATAAAACTGAATTAAAAAATCACCAATCATAACGTGTAAAGGCAGTTATATAAATCTAAAAATATTCACAACCCGAGTTTCGACGTGTAACCGTCATTATCAAGTGAATTGCAATTTGATTTTAAATGATAGAATTTATAGAAAATATTTTAGAGTGAGGGTATCTGTTGATAGTTGAATGGTTGAGCCAGCTTAAAAAGTGGAAAAAAAATAGGCCGGTTGCTCATTAAGCAGATTTACTGAAGGATTATCCTTATGTTTGAAAGATTTCTGATGACTCTCTAGAAGATTAAGCTCAGTACCTTTGTTGCAATCATGAACAATATTGAGATTATCCGGGAATTGATGATTACATTTTAAACAATTGAAAATAAACTGAAATTTTAATTCAGACGAAATGCACGAAGATTCTCTTGAATTCAGAACCACGGATTTCGTAAACATTATTATTTTTTTTTAGGGGGATCGTTTTTATTTTCAGCATTAAATTGCTAAAAGTTCATTTGCTACTTTTAAAGAAGGTATAAATATGACTTGATGATTTTGTTTTAGAAAAATGTTTACTATTTCCACGTTAGTTTTTCTGAAGTATGTTAATAAAACAAACAATTTATCTAAATTTGGTAATTTATTGAATTTGTGGTTTGGTGTAGTTTATATATTTTGAATGATTTCACTGCAAAACCGTTCTCCATTGCAATTGAAATGATATTATTTAATTCCGTTTGTAGGGTTGTTCGGACGGTTTGTTGTAAAAAATGTAGAGTCGTAGATTTCAGCAACAAGTAGATATTTATTAATGCTAATATGTACAAACACAGAACTAATTTCACGAAATGATAGCGTAACACGTTCCACGATCGGCGCGTCCGGATGGTCAGGTTATACTCGGCTGTCCGCACTGTAGCGGGGTTTGAGAAGGCCTGAGACTGGAATCAGTGCTCAAGAAGGTATTCTGCGACGTTTAGACTGTACTCAGTGCTAAAGGTTAGGCCAAGACTGTAATCAGTGCAAGACTGCCGTTGGTAGGTCCGGTTCCTGGTTATATAGGGTGCTCGGGGCATAAACTTGAGCGGCCGGGCGTGGGCGCATCGTCAACGGGTGGGGGTGCTGCTTGGGGGTAGTACCGTGCGGGCGAGTCTCTGCGCGAGAGAGAAAGTATTCGAGAGCGTCTCTCCTGTTGTCTCTGTCTACTCGACGTTACACGTTTTATTTTCTTCAGTAAATCTCGGATCAATTTTTTTCGCCACTTTTTAAACTGGCTCAACAAAATCAGTCAAAATTCTCAAACAGCGATCGACAGGTAAGTAAGTTTGAATAAAGAAGAACCTCAGCCTACGCGAAATCGTAGAGGTCACATGTTGCCAGTGGCGTACGCATTTCAAGTAAATATACTAATTGGGAGGGTCTTTTTTGTGATTTGCTTCTCACCAGCTCTGACTGTGAAAAGAGTCGACTCTAAGTTAGTTCATGACTCCTTCATGCAGAAATCCTTACCATCCAAGAACGTACCCAGTCGCGAATAAATTCCGATTTATGGCATTTGGAGCAAAAAAAGCATCGGCATCATATTTCGGTGACTTTTGTGAACGTAGAATGACAATCCGCTATGGACCATTAGTAGAACGCAGTAGATGTGACACCAAAGGAAGGCATAAGATTAAAAAAAATGGGTAAATAATAAAATTAACATCCACTATGAGTGGTTTTACCAAATTCAGGGGCAATTGTACATTACGATTTTTGGAGATCTAAAATGCAAAAGCAATTGAGTTTATTCTCGATTGATTGCATTTTACCAGAAATAGTAGACTTGAGAAAAAAACAGTAACGTGGTAATAAATAAAGATCCGTTATATATTGAAACGACCATTGCTGATTAAAAACAAAAATTATTTTAGTGTAAATAATTCCTCATTTCTCCCCAACATTTATTATTTGTTATAGTATCGTTTTTCTCATTCGCAAAAAAAATTAGGTGACTATCATTTAACTTTCTCCGATTTCAACATATTTAGTGATTTCTGTAATATTTTGGATATTTATCGTTTTTCTTTCAAAAACTGGTAGAATTGATACAAAATTATGTTTTATAATGCAATAGCAAAGGATGTGCCGTTTCTTGCTGTCTTCATTATTTATTGAATGATTTCTCTAATATCATATTTAAATTTTTTTTGGAAAACTTACAAATCCACTTCCTGTGTATGTATGATCACGATAAACAATATTTTTTAGAAATCAATGTAATGAATAATAGTAAGTATTTTCGCTATAAACCACTTCCATAGTTGATATCTCATTTTCATTAATAATTTGAATTGCATTCATTGGATGTTCTGATTAAAAGTAAACTCTGTCATTTCTGATACTGGTATTTTATCATTTTGTACTGGTACGAAAAGTACGCCATTTTGGCCTAAAAAGAAACCGCCAAAGTTGCTATTTTCGTACAGTTGAACTTTTTAAGTTGTTCATTTTGGCATGTAACTTATGATTTCATGATTATAGACAAAAAATTAAAAATATTAAATTAAATTACCTATTCTTTAAATCGAACAGTTTACGTGAAATATTTATTAATAAAATTTGGAAATGTTTTTGTAATCTTTTTCGTATTTAGAAAAAAATTGAAAAAATCATCCACTTTCAGTGAACGATATTTTACGAAAAGTTTATCGATTCTACGGATAGTCAAATAAGGCTTATTTTCGCAAAGTTTCCTTTGAAAATATATAGTAGTTTTTGAGATACAGCGCCCACACACTCACATACACAGACAAAAAAACACTAAAATAAAATGTAATATTTTTTACAAATAATAATTATAACTATACACGGTGTAGATGAACAAAACGGAACATAGGACTTTCAATGTTATTTTTTTTATATTGGAATAAATACTAAAATAAAAATGATAATTCACAAAAATAATGGTTGCCATGAAATTAAAAAAAAAAGATCCGGTGTTGATCTGTTGGCTTCTGCCAAATAGATTGAATATTTCATAATTGTTTACAAGTTATTTATTTAAAAATGTATTGTATTCAAGAAAAAGTGCAAATTGTGAAGTGGTGGCAGTTTTCGTGAAGTGCGGGATATGTTTGCCATCAAATGTTCTTCATATATTCATGCTATTATTTTTATTTTCAGTCATAAAAACCAAACAGATCAACTGCGAAGCATTTTTTTTAAATTTCATGGCAACCATTATTTTCGTGATAATTTATCATTTTTATTGTATTATTTTTTCTGGTATGCCAAAAAATAAATAACCGCATAACTGCATGCAGAAATTAACATTGTAAATCCAATGTTCCGTTTTGTTCATCTACACCCTGTATACAAAAAAAAACTAAATGTTTTATATGTAATGATAATAAATTGGAATATGATAATGACCATCGTTTTTATAAACCTGAATACTCGTTTGTAATACTTTATAAGGATACATTTTCTATTTGGTAATTTCTCGATAGTGACTTAATGTTGAAACTAGTAATAATAAATATAAAATTTTGTAAAACAAACATGTGTTTAATTTCCTTTTATTACATTTAAATAAATGTAATACGGCCATCATGTAACTTTTTCCGATTTGATGGTATTATCGGGCTATATTTTGTGATTTTTTATGAAAAGTGTGCAACGAACTTCAATATTCGGCATATTTGGCGGAGCATTTACCATTTTGCTGATGTCGGTGACTGTGAGGAGGCAGCGGGGCGAGATCGCGTGGCGCGCTGATAATTATTTTTCGTGCCGCGGAACGGATAATGATGAAACAGAACGAGCGGAAGGCGAGCGCGAGTTATGGTCCCTGAATCCGGCCCTGATATTCAGTTGAATAAAGAGAGCAGCATGAAATAGATAAGGATATGTGATTGAAGCGATCGTCCCACTTTGGTCGTCCCCCGCACCGATCCTCTTCTGGTCTTGCTCTGGCGTGAGGCACTTACCGCCTTAAAGAAAAAGTTATGTACAATTTTTCGCTCACCAAAAAATTTCCGATTTCATTGTAGATATCTTCGATCGCCGGACGTCTTTCATGACCTTTAGAAATTGTTACTGCCCCAATGTTCTTATACTCCCGAATTTTGCGAAACACCGCATTTCTAGAGAATCCTAAATATTGTGTCAGCCACAAAATTTTGTTTCAGAGTTGGCTGTGAGATAAATGAGGCATTTCGCATATTATTACGTCATGAGACTAAATAAGTTCAATTGAAGTAGATTTAGAAAAATGAATTAATCTCAGACATGACTGCTGTGTTTCTCTCTCTCAGGCATGGCCTACTCTGAAACAAAATTCTGTGGCTCACACCTTATAATACTTGCTTATGATTTGATTCCATACTGCTATTACTTGCACCACACTTAAAGTCTTTTGTATTAAAACTTTATACATTTACGTTAATTTTGGATTGTTTTTCCACAAGCGTTAATGCCCTCAAACCCAACCTTTTCCGTTTCTTGGGGGGCAAAAATGACGCCGAACTAGTGCTGGGTATATAAACATAGTTTAAAATGAAATGACTATTTTCTCAAAGATCGCGGGTTGCGTTCTTAAAAGAATCGATCTTACACTTTCAACGGGAAGAATAACTGGCTAAAAATACAAAAACCGACGCGTAATACGTGAAACCGGTGAGACACAAGTACATCAAGTAATCAGCTGGTCATAACAACGGCCATTACCGGCAAGGCAATTTTGAGCTGTGTAAAAACGGCGCCCGTTTGGCCAATCACAACAACGTACAGCAAACACGTTTTAACCGGGCCCGGCGCCGCGCATACGGGTAGGGGGAAACGGCAGGTACATAGGCGTGCGAAAATTATTTAAATTTAAGAAATAATTACTTTTTTTAAATTAATTTATTATGATATTATATACAAACAATACAGACAATATAGAAGCTACTAGTCACTATCAAATCCCAAAAAATCACTCTCATCGTCACTGTCATCGTTGTTAATATTAATAATCAGAGTTTCTGTGTGCATATCTGTAACAACTTCATTCTCCAAATATTGATTCTCCAGTTTAACAACATGCTGGCACCTTTTCACCCATTCTTCCTTAACGATGGAATTGAATTCCTTTACCGCTAGTGCTTTTACGTCCTCCAATTTAAAGCTGATATTTCTTTTAGCGACGTTATTTTGGACAGTAGCCCATATTAATTCGATTGGATTTAGATCCGGATGGTAAGGAGGTAACCTCAATACACTGTGACCTTTTTCGTGTAATAATGTATCGAATTTGAAAACTCTATGTCTTGATTTATTATTTTTTATTATCTCATATAATTGAGGTTTCAACATATAGGGGTCAAAAGAAATATTTTTCTCCACTAACCAATTAACCATGTCTGCTTTTTTGGTGTTTGAGTTTGGTGCAGGATTAGATTGTACATTGTGATAAGGGGCATTATCTGTTACAATGACCGCATTAGGGGGTAAATTGGGGATTAACATTTCTCGTAACCATTTGCCGTAATTTTCCGAATTCATTTCGTTATGGTAATCGCCACTTTTACTACCCGACTTAAATATTAACAAACAATTGGGAACAAAACCCATTTCGCCCCCCGCGTGTACTATAATTAGCCTTGGGCCCTTTGAAATGTTTTTAAATAAGCCTTTCGTGCTTTCGTCGCTCCAATTCTTGGAAGACGTGTGACCACTATGTAAATAAGTTTCGTCTAGATACACAATTGGCCTCTGCTGATCTCTGTAATATTTAATTTTCTGCAAATAAGATATTCTCAATGCCCTAATATCCATTCTTTCAATTAACAATTTCCTGTTATTTTGAGTGTTTCGCCATTTAAAGCCCATCCTCTTTAAAATTACACCTAGAGATGTATTACAGCCATCCCAATCTATATCCATTTTCAATTTTTCGCGTAAATTATTTATCGTTAGCCGCATACCTTCAGTCCGATGAAACGAATAAATTGTGTTTCTGACGTCCACCATTTTATATTCCGGCAAACTTGTAACTGAACTCGTACGTACGCGTTTTTTTGGACTTCTAAACTTACGCTCTCCTTCTTGTACGTCTGCAGAACCTTCTTGAATAATTCTACTAATTGTTCTTATGGATACACCTGTAGCTTCTGATGTACGGGTTTTAATGTCCGTTGCAGAGTCACCCACACTTTTCAAATTTAATATGTAATTGTAAACATTGAACACAATTTCACGCGCTTGGCTATGCAGAGCTTTGCCACCACCGATTGTCGATATTTTGCAAAAAAAAATCACTACGCTCGTTTCAATTTTACAGTGTTCGCGGTGCGCCACTGCAACTAGTTTTGAGGCGAAGGCGCGACCATTTTGCACGAGATTACGCTTACTGCGCACCCTCCCCCGGGCCAGGTTAAAACGTGTTTGCAGTATTTTTTTAGTCCGCCTAGTTATTAAATGAGGTATAGCGCGTGGCGCGCCAACTGTCATAAGTCCAGGTTATCCACCAAGAACCGGGTTAACCTTTATAAGCTAATCATGAAACCTCAAATGCTTTTTTACATGCGCAACTCACAGCTGCACAGAGACACCAAAATGCCCAGCGTCCTGGATCATATCAAAGAGCTCTCCAGTAAATTCTTCGAAAGGCTGGACAACGACCCACCATCGGGAATTTTATTCCCACGATACGACGAACACCTCACCCCCAGAGATATCCTAAGGTAAAACTTAGAAACACCATAATTCTCATTAATTCAATTAATTGTTTCGCCACCATAGCGTTACACCACCTGTTCCCCCACTGCCCTCATAGTCCACGAGGGTGGCTGGGTTCGGACCGCCGCACAGTGTGTTGAAACGCGAGATTCTGCCCAGAGGTAGAGGGGGCAAGAAAAATAAAAATAAACTAGCGGAAATAAAAATAACTACCCCGTTCTAAAATGTCTCAATGTTTTCATTTTTATTTTTCTTACCCCCTCTACCTCTGGGCAGAATCTCACGTTTTAACACACTGTGCGCCGGTAGCTACTCGCTTCCAAGAGACCAAACATCTCTACATGCTAGAATAGGCCTCCGGTCAGACTAGCCCTAGCACACAGAACACATACCTTTAGAAGTAAAACCTGCATGGTAAATTTCGGAAACACTATTTTTGGCGCCGCCTGGTGTCGGGGTGGCAAATTACTACGATTTCCACCAAAATTTAAAAATGTTATACTCGTCTACACGATATATTTCAATTTAATAACACTAAAAATATAATCAATTATGTTTTTTGACCACATAATTGATTATACTTTTAGATAGTACATAAATGAAGAAGTTACTGGTTTTGGTAAAAGAAAAAAGATTGGATTTCACAAAATAAAAATAAAAATAGGCCTACATGGAAAAAATATATTTAACAGAATAATTATATACATTTTTATTAACAAAATTATCAAATATAAAAATATCACAACTATCGGGTATTAGGGTCTTGTCCAGGTGCAATGTTCCATCAGGTCTCTTCGTTCTTCTTAGGATATTTCTTTCAGGCGTCGTAACAGGTCAGTTGTTTGCTCGTATCCAGGATTCATGACATTAAAATAGTTAAAAAGTAAATTAGTGTAGTTATATTATCTTACTTCTTGGTGTCGGAACAGCATTACAATTCAATTTTTAGCGGAAATGGTTAACAAAATGTTTATGAATAAAATGATCTTCACATGAATGAAAATTTAAACAATGAACGGTCTCTTCATTATCACAAATGGTTTTCCATGTTTTAAGATAGTCTTTATGTTTGGGAAATTTATAGAAATGTTAATTTTTGTAGTCAACATTAGTTGTATTGGAAAAGAAAGAATTTTGACATTCTGGATATTTACAAGAATATTTAATACGGCCATTTGATGTTTCCATTATTAATAAATGCAAGTAACTAGTTTAAAAGATAGAATATATAATAACTTACCTTCAAACATGAATTACCAGGGTTGCTATTTTTGAATCGTTCGACACGTTGTCGCATGCGAGATATCGGCAAATGTCGATCACTTTTCATGAATCGGTATTATTGAATGCGTGACACCATGTCGCATGCGAAATATTTCGATCGACACGTCTCTACTGCCCTAAAGTAGTCGAGACGGTTATGTCGAATGGCTATCCTAACCTAAAACAAGAACAGGGAAGAGTTTATTAGTGCATTATAAAATTTATACACATGTAATAATATAACCATTTTTCATTTTTGTTAATAGTCAGTGGTTAGTTATCAGTAAGTTACGTAACACTCGTGAATTTTATTGTATATCACTGTTTGCAATGACGAATATACTTTTCATGAATGCAGTATGTTATTGCTAAATTACTGTTATGGGAGAAGAAACATGTTTTCCTTAATTAACGGTTACTGATTATTAGTTGATAAACTCTGATTGATATTGTAATGTCCTATCTATCCTTAAAATAAACTTTAAATCACAATCTTAAACCATTTAACCAAATTAAAGTTTATATAATGTGGAATTCCCCGATATTAAATGCCCTTATTACCTGAAAGCCGTCACCTATTGTATATAATCCACAATAAATTTTTTTGTACATCATTCTTGAAAAGCCGAAACTAGTTGAAAATAAATCAATTTAATCGTGAAACAAACCAAGTGAATTTTAATTTTATACCTATTTATATAATGTCATCAATATCTTGTTATTTACATATAATTGTGTATTTGAAATTGTTAGGATTCCGAGTTCACTAACAACCACTATTGACAAGTAAATTCATTGGAAAATTTTCCATTGCGCAAATCCAGCTTCCCATAAAGGTAATTAAACATTTCCTCTGTTCACTAGATATATATTTTTTTGGTTTCTGCCATTGTTTGCCCACAACTCGAATCTTATTTTGCAAAGAGACAGTTGATGTTTACCGTTTATACGCTCCAAATTCGCCAACCGAATGGAGTGGAGTGGTGACGCATTTTTAAGTCCCCAAAAAGAGCCGTCTGTACATTTTTTACTCACAATTTCCTCAGTTTAACAATAAAAGCGAACAGTCAAAAAGGCCCAATAAACCCCAGTAAACCTGCGTTTTATAGATGCAATATCCATAAAAACATCGTGGGAAGCTTTTTTTTTTTAAATGTGCAGACGCACCCCTATCAGAAATTATATAAATTATGAACAAATACAAAAATTATTGATATTTAATTTTTATATAAATATATTTTCATTTTCTAAGTATCCAACATGATAAAATTTTATATTGGCATCAATGAAATTGCCATGCTGCCAAACGACCCACACGACATGCTCGTGACTCTTCAAGCGTAAATCTCGATGGGTGTTCAAAAGTACCGTTTTAGTGTCGCGAACAACATTTGTAATCGACTCTTCTCGCATGCGACACATGTCGACTACTTTTCAATAATAGCACCCCTGGGGTCTTTTGAAGAACTCCTCTCCTCGCATAAAAAAAAAAGCGCGCCAACTGTCTATCGCAATCGACAAACTCATACTCTGCGCACTTAATTCACAAATAGCTATTTTTGTGTACTTTGACATTGTATTTATATTGCCGCGATTCGTATCTCTTGTTATCTCATAAGATAACAAAATATATTTAATAATAGAATAGTACCTTTCGATAGGCAACCGTTTAAAGCGGCTTAAGTATAATTAATTGCCATCATTTCGGAAAGGATGCTATCCACAGAGAATTAAGGATAAAGAAGGACAACTTTTGGAAACGCCATCAGCGCCGTCTGCGAGTCATCTGGCCAAACACATCGAGCCAGCGGGAATAAAATTGCGACGTTGCAATTCATTTTTGCAAGTGTTTCGAACTTTTTGGTTCTCATCAGTGCGACGCATCCAAATAAAAGCGGAAATCGCAGACACTTGCTTTATAAAGAGCTTAGACTTAATCGAACGCAAAAAGTAAAGCTCTAAATGATGTTGAAGGGGATTCGCTTGAAATTTTTTCCAAACGAATTCTTTTTGGGGCAGATGTTAAATCATGAAGTGAACTACATTCTTGAAGGGGCCGTTTTATAAAAGATTTTGCAGGAACTGTACTGGAAGAAGTACTACAAGAAGGTATATTAAAAATTGTCGGAATTACATTCCAATTTAAATTATTTCTAGAGGAATTAATAAATACTTGGTCCTCACAAATGTGCATAACTTTTGAAAGTGGAATTTTTTTTAGAGTAATACATTCAATGGAATTAACCCATTCATCTCTGCGATTAGGACACTTCGTAAATGTAAAGAAAGCTTTATTTTTAATATTTGAATCGCGGGTATAAGCGTTACTGTAATAAGGTGCCTTAAGAGTACTTAATTTACCCATTGCACACTCTTTTAAGTTTAAGAATATTAATTTAAATTTGAATTATAAATACCTGGCCGAATAACAATTCAACTCGTGACGTTAATGAGGTTATGTACGTCTAAAAAGGCCGGCAATATGATGGGAAATAGATGTTGTCATATCTCATTTGTGAAATTATTCAAAAGTCTATTTTGCTTTAAAATTTATCAAATAGACTTAAAAAAACAATTAACACTTGTGGATTTTGAATATTACCAGATATTTGGATGTTCTTAAATACCTAAAATAAATTTAACCAACAAAAATATGACCATATTGCTTGCTTACAACGATTTGTACATAGATTAGCGTTGCATTGCGTTAGTTGGGCCAGATGACTGTGAGATGGCGTGGATGTCGCGTTTCCAATTCTCCCTATTCAAATAACCCCCCCTGATGCTATCTAATCTAAGTAATTTAAGCGTTCGCCAAATAAATGGCTCAGTTGCTGTTGCGTTTCCGAACGGAACCAATCTCTCCTTTTTCTTGTGGGATTATTCTCAGGTATGTATAAGTATTAAATTTATACACTGGAAAATATTATAAATTAATATATGTGTGCAGAATTATTATTGTGATTTCATTGATTTTAAAGGGCTAGAGTAAAATAAATAAATTAATTGGGGTGTGGTTATTATTGATGACTAAACGATTATTACATTTACGCGGAGAAATGCGAAACAGCTCAGTTTTTCACAATTTCCACATAAACAAACCGCAATTTCATATTTTTTATGATTGTTAGCACTATTTTTGCCGTACATTGAGAAAACGATCGAAAACATTGTTAAGACTTGTGATTCCGAATCACTCAATTTATTTAAAAAAAATGCAATAGAACACTGAATAGCAACATAAGGCACGATTTTCTCTACGAAACAATTGCTGCTATTTTTATTAATATTAAGATTGTGATTGGAACGGAAAAACATGTTGAGACTTGTCTGGTCCAGCTCGTAACGTCCACACAGCGGGCTAGTTTATTGGGGTAAGTGATAATCACCACTGGCTCTACAACTCAACGGCGGAAAAAAATAACCATATGTCAAGATATTTTAATTAAATTATATTTATACGAATAGAATATTATCTGACTTGCAAATAGCTGTGAATAATCAGTTTAAAATACATGCCTTTAGATTTTGAAAAAATAATAACTTGTAAAATATGTCATAAATTAAAATAATCTTATAAATTGCTACAGTGAACACTGATACATTTATTAATTTAGTTTTTAAATTAAAATAATGCTTTCTTTTGAATTTTTAATGGACATTTATTCATTTTAATTTAACAACATTTGTCGTTTATAGAATCTTTTTTTAGGGTAAGGTAATATATTTAAAATAAGATTATAATTGTTTTCCAAAAATACTCCAAACTCATTTGAAATTACGATTATGTGAAAATTTACATACACCTGATCTCTAAATTTTTAGATAATATCATGTAAACAGTGCGTTGTTCAGTTTTTTTTTCTTTAGTACCCATTTTGTATTGGAGCATTAGCCTATTTTGCAGAGATTTGCGTTAAACTCTGTAGCTTCTTTGTTTTTAAACATATTTAGTTCAAACAAAAACCGTGTTGAAGAGCCTAAAATGTACAATATTGTCTGCCCAGTATACCAGGTGTAACTGAATTCTGGTAGACCCCAAATATCATTAGCATTTTTACGATCTTTTAAGTGGCCTTTTTGGTTGTAAGTAATTAAAAGTTTTTTTAGAACATAATTTAATCTTTCCAAGAGTTATTTTATTTTCAAGGCAAAACCACACTTGTTTTTTTTTCAAGGGCTATCTTATTTTCCAGTCACCGCCGTGCTTAGGTGAATAGAAACAATGTTAGAATTGATCAAATTAGAAGAAAAGATAATAATATTGTAATATTTTTATCCAAAATCAGGTGTAATAAGCGAATTACTGCGATCATTTGAGGGATGTAATGTTGTTCACTCCCCGCTGAGTGAGAGAATAACTCGGACTCACGGAATACATAGATCCTTCGTAAGATTTTTGAAATAATTCAAATTGACACTACATATGTTAAAATTTCTTGTCAATTTTTTTTAAACAGTATTTCAACATATAGACGTATTGACGCATTCCATATTTATGACAACGTGGATTTTAAAATGCGATTTAGATTTAAAAAAAAATACAGTGAATAATCTATTAGAAACGATTGGTCCAAATTTAACACCGTCCACTTTAAGAAATCATTCGATAGATGCTCGTACTCAACTTCTTATCACATTGCGGTATTATGCCAAAGGAAGTTTTCAAATGACGATTGGCGATAATTTCAATGTGAACAAATCTACAGTATCCAGAATTGTTAGGAAGGTAACGCAGGAGATTGCCTCACTGAAACCTCGGTATATAAGAATGCCAAATAATGATGAAGAGAAGAAGAGGATTGCTACCAACTTTGAAATTGCAGAGTTTCCAGGGGTCATAGGTGCAGTCGATTGCACACATGTAAAAATTGTATCTCTCGGTGGACAAAATGCAGAAATGTTCCGGAACAGAAATAGTATATTGTACAACAAGAGAATATGATGCACATATCTCACGAAGGCAAGTTTGGGGAACTAGCCGTAGGCGAGTGCCCCAATGCCGAGTGAGATATGGGGGCATCATATTCACTCGCGTTGTACAGATAACTTTTTCTACGACTAATGTCTCTTTCACTTTTCATAGTGAATACCGAAAAAAACATGTAATAGTTATTTAAGCAACAAGGAACGTATTTACATTTGAGGTGGGCGAATACGAGCCGAGGCGGAGCCGAGGCTCGTCGCCTGCCGAAAATGTTAATTGTCATTACGTTCCGTGTTGCTTATTAATTTTTTTCCGCTACCGGAAATATAATACTTAAAAAAGATCAGAAAATATTCTTAAATACGGCTTGTAACATTTGGGATTCATTTTTTTATAGTCACATATGCGTTCTATGGCAACCCAGCAACCGAGAAAACAATGTCGAAGTTTGTTTGTTTGTGTCAATCCAGTGACATTTTTTGCGGGCATGGATGCAAACGAAGCTGCGAATGTTGCGTGTTAGAACCTGTTACCGACAAAATCGAAAAAGGTATGTGTCCTGTTACGACTCTTTTAAGCAGTGGTTATGTAAAAAGGATGTCGATGCTATAGGTATAGACGAAAATGTGTTGCTCGCCTATATGTTGGAGCGTTACGTTTCTGTTTATTATTTTCCTAGATCCGTAAGTAAAAAATTAAGTTCCGTCGCCAAGGACAACAAACACCACGAATGTTATCAGCCACTTACGGTACCTGTAACCATGGATGCAATGCTTATTTACGTTGTCGGTAGCGGAAAAATTAATTTATCTGACTTTTGATGTGTGACGTTTTCTCGGCGCGGCCACGTCTTCATTATAAAAAAGTCACTGTAACATGTGGTCTACAATGTTGAAGGTTTATCAGTTTTGGAAATATTTTCTATGCAAGTAATCATAACGTTTTCATTGATAGTTTTTACATTCTTACTTGTACACCAATCCATATATTGTTTGTATGCGAAGTCATATTTTGGACGGGATCTGATAGGCAGTAATCCCTGCTAGATATCTTGAGAAGATTTCCTAATTTCAGGTGGGGTACAATTATTCAAATCACTTTCACTTTCCATGATGATTTCCGATTATATAAAAATATAAATTATTTGACGTTTGATCTGACGTTCTCCCGTCGCTGCCGCCGCTGTCGCCACGTTCTATAACAATGGTTGTTTATTATCTGTAGCCTGGATTTCATATCCGTACACTTAACCGAAAACTAGCTTATATCCGTACAGTGTATTGTTAGGGAATTAATCAATATACGACAAGGAGTAGAAAATAGTTATTCATGTATTAAGGGCAAAAAATGATGTATTAGGCGTGAGGTCGAAACAACTCGACCGAACGCCTAATACGATCTAATACGATTTTCGCCCGTAATACATACAAAACTTTTCCTACGATTGCAAAATTTGAAGAAAATACGCTTAGAAAATGTGACGTTCCTAAAATTTCTAATCACATCTGACAGGAGAGATTCATGGAACTATCATTTTATTATTTCCTAAGTACAAAATTAAAACTCAGCAATTTGAGAGAACAAAATCTTTATTTATAATAACTTGTTTAATCAGATTTATAGTGATTGTTAACATTAAGATTGACCGTGATATTTGTACAATTTTGGATTGTTAATCCGTGTTTCCCTAGAGTGAAGAGTGTAGTATTTTTAGTATTTTGCACATTAGGAGTATCGATATTAATTTCCTATTGGCTCGTACAAGCTGTAGAACACGAAGGTGTTGTTAAAATGTTTGATGTATTTTTTAGTTTATTGGAACTCGAATCATCAATATAGCCTTCGGCTACTGTCGATGACTTCCAGCCACCATGTCTCTATATTGGTTAAATCTGCACCAGTGTTAGCCAGAAGAGTTGCCGACGATCGTCGAAAACAATGCCCCGTGAACAAATTTGGATTTTCCAGACTTAAATACTTCGCAATTATTTGCGGAAAGCGACCAATTGTGTTTAATCCAATAACTTGATTGGTACATTTGCCATTTTCATATCTTAAAAAAAGGTTTTCGACGCTGCTGATTTTCCTTTTCTCAAAATGGAATATTTGTGATACAGATTGAGGAAATCAATCCCACAGTCATTATTATTAATAACGGTAAATGTTCTTGGTGTGTTGGTTTTAGTGTCAGGAATTTTTATTAATAAATAGGAGCCTATGTCTTGGATATTATGTTCTTGCAGTTTATATAATTCATGTCGGCGGCAAGCACCCGAAATTCCAAAAATTAGGGCCACCTTTAAATGTTTACTCATTAGTTACAAATATTAAATTATAAACTGTTAATTTACGTTTATCATTGAGAATTTTTCATCTGGTGCATCCTTTATAAAACGTATTACTTCATCTCTTGACAATGTTTTCGATTTCTTCGGCTCATAACCAACCGCCCCTTGTTTTAGGAATCCGATGAGTTTACTGTATTTGGAAATATCCACATTTTCTTTTATTAGAAGGGTAGTTTTCAACATCGAGTACAGGGACTAAAGACTTGTCGGCTTGATTTTGTTAGATTTTTCCAAAAAGAATGCCAATAAGGCATTTTCAGAATATTTCGTAACTTTTTTTGAAATACACCAATTGGCAAATTCTTGATAACGTTTTTCGTAGAGTTCTCTGGATTTCTTAGGGAGCAGGTTTAAAGTAGCCTCTTCACGGATATCCGGTGGTGTGCAAGCTAGTTCTTCTTCAGAAACTTCCATTTCCAATGCACTCGTTTGCGAACACAAAATCACGAAACGTTTAAATTGTATAAATGTCACATTGACTTACGCAAGATTGCTGCGATTTATAAATCTATCGATTTTAAGTATATAATCAATAGTGGCAAATGTTGGTTATATACATTACGTTGCTATGACAAAAACGGTGCGATAACACTTCAAATTTCGGAGGCAAGAAATCGTATCTCGCGTTTTAAATAAACAAACATACATTCCATGCAGATCTAATTAAATGAGAAAAGCATCGGTTCTCAAAATGTTTAAAAAACCTCGAAAAATTAGGAAAATTTAAAAAAAAAATTCGAATAAATTTTGATGGAAATGGGTTCACAAATATTTTGTGTATGTGCCCTTAAATGTCTGTTCGTTATTTCAAATACACCCTGTATAAGGCCCAAAGCCTGCTTTTAGAAGCAATCGTAGGAAATAGTATATTGTATAACGAGCATGGAATGACATACATTTCTCGCGAGTATGAAGTTTGCAGCATGAGCCGAAAGGCGAATGCTGCAATTCATAAGAGCGAGAAATAGTCATTCCATGCGAGTTGTACACTATGCTTTACCTACGACAACTTTTTTGAGCTTCATTGTGATAGTTAAGATAATTTAAAACCGAGAGCGGACAATTCGTACGCGATAACTTTTATCAGAGGCACCTGCTTAACGTTACCGCGGAAACAAATGTCAGTCAAAAACCAAGCCGCCAGCCGCAATATTATTTCATGACATGGTTCATATCATTTCTCGAGTTTACACATTCTTAGTGTTTAAAATTATATATAAATAGTATGGAGATAAACATCTAAAACAACAAATTTGCCGAGATACTACAACTAAAGCCCCATGTATGTAGAAGCGACAAAGCAAACATCTTTAAATCTACTCCGTCATTTTGACACATTGAAGGTTAGGTTTCACGCGTGACAGTGCAGTGTTGGAATATATTCTCGCACAGATAATCGATGCGAGAAAGAAATTCGTGAGCAATGCACTACATATACTAATCATTAACAAGCATGTAACGAGCATATATCCAAGTTGTCGTAGGTAAAGGGTATTTTTCCATCAATACACAAATTGTTTATATTTATGATGTTTTTATGTGAGGTTAAGATATATAAACCGCGCGACAGTTTAACCAAACGAATTATATTGTGACTCGTTCACAGTCTATCCAAGGATTGCGCAATCCTTACTAAAATAACGTTTATGCAACAGAACAGATTTTTAATCATACGATAAAAATAATCTAAAGATTTTTAATCATACGATAAAAATATTCTAAAGATTATTTCGTCGCACTATATTGTTATGTAGTTTATAACATGTCACTTTTGACAAACGTTAAGCTATTCATATTTCCCTGGCAACGAAAACGCGGGCTGTTAAGAGCTTTTAACAGCCCGCTTTTTGTTAACAGCCCGCTCTCAATCAACCAATTATTAAAACAATATTATCAATTTGAAAACAGTGTTAGACTTAAAACTTATGAAATTAAATAAATTTAGTTAACTACAGGAAATTGAACGAAATAACAATACAAATTATAACAAGTCTACTTAAAGTTATAAAACTTTGTCATTGTGCAATTGTGAAAGCTCACATTTCCTCGGGTAGAAATTGGTGTGGCTTCTCGAGACAAATTTCTATTTTCAACGTGTACATTTGTTGAAACATTTTCATTTAGATCAGAATTGGGAGCATACTTTTCGCTCTGCAATCAAATCAAAAATTGTTACAATTTGCTACACGGGATGAAAATTAACATACCAGTTCATCAATATAGGCCATTATTACGTTTATTACGTTTTCGCACACACTTTCAATATGATTTTCTTGCTGCCATCTTTTAAATAAATTTACTTCGTTTTGGTACCTATCCCTAGATTTTTCTGGTACTAATTTACCATTCGCTTGCTTAGCTCGGGCTAATATTTTCGTTGGAAGTAAAGCCTCTTTTTCCATTTTCTGCACTTTGACAAATAAAATGCTATTTGTTATTGGTTGTTAAGGAAACAACGACATGTGCGATTTTTATGTTGACGGTAACCAAAATTAAATCGACGTCAGCGGCGATTTAAGTATTGTCAATTAAACACATTCAAGTTTCATTTCTTATGAAATTAGCAGTACGACGAAAAACATTGTACGTACCACGTACACCCAAACGGCTCCTTGGTTGTTACGGCTATCCTAACAGCCCTTAATACGTAAATAACTATTAAATCCTAGATAATTTTCTGTTTTATGCAAAATTTTCTGTTTTATGCAACCCAGCCTTAATGCAATTATACATGATTTTGGATAACATTTTATATTATATCTACTCATGTCTAATTACTCATTAGTCCCTTAAGAAAATTACTTTCTCTGTCGGGACTAATTACGTACATTCCACACTCGTATAATAAATAACTATTCTTGAATAAAATGATTGCTTAATGGTGATACCTCCATCTCCCCAAAAGTTATTTTATTTTTAAGGCAAAGTTAATTGAAAACCGAAATTTGCAAAAATTTGTAAAAAGTAATATTAAAGTTTTCTTTAGTTTTCGAGTAAACTGACGATATAGATCAAATGACATCAAAATCGGAGAAAGTAACGTGATCACCATTTTTTTTAAATAATATTTTCTAAATTTTACCGCAATTTATAGATTATTAAACAGTATTGTTAAATGAATTTTGATAGATTTTTTTAATGTCAACCTTTTCTTATAGATGTTTTTTCTCTAATTTTAATTGCTGTTCTACAAAAAAAAAACTTTATGTCTGTATTGTATTTTATTTTATTTTTTTAATTTTCTGTCAATAAATGTATTTGAAAACTCTCTTGGAAATGGCATGATAAGGCGAAACTAGTCGAAATAGTTTTAAACATTCAGTTTGTATTTGATGAATTATTATCTATTTCATATTACTATCCTTTATCTTTTAGATAGAGATATTTTCTTTACTTTCTCCGTTACGAGGTACGAGAAAGTATTGTGATCGTGAGAATGTTTTGAATTTTTTTACGGATATATCCGTTTTGACGTCCCTACAGGCGATTTCAAAGATTTCTGGAAAAAAATAGTGATGATACTTTCTCCGATTTGATGGTATAATAATTATTTACATTTTATTCATGGTTTGTTTTCAATTTAAGTCACATTTTCAATGTAGAGAGTTTTGCAGGATTGGATGATACTGTCTTTGAAACATTAAAACTGAGACAAAAGTTATGAATTTTTAAAATTGTGTCTAGTAAGATACAAATTTAGTTTAAATTTAAAAGAAACCGTAGAAAATTGAAATCGTTGCGTAATTGTTATGTAAATTTTAACAAATATTTTTGCTTCTATATACTAATTCAAACAGTTTATTTCTTTTAAAAATCCCAACTGTGAAAAAAGTTATGATTTTTTTTAAATTGTGCCTGCAGTAACATACAAATTTTGAAAAGGATCACTAATGGTTGGTAGTAAACAAACCGCAAATTGCACCCATTGTTGTTCCCTTATGGACGAAACGGGCTAGTCGCATGAATGCGATGTTGCCTAATGTACATCTCTTTTAAGTGGCTTCTTGTACTCATCTGACGCATATTGCCACAGATACTAACGGTATTATTATAACGATGACTTTTATTGCAACTGTTTCCAGCACATTTTCAATAACAGCAATTTACACTAACCTCGCATTTTTGAACGCACGCAATTTTGTTTTAAAGTTAAACAGCCAGGAAAACAATAACTTTTAATCGTTTAATCAAATCATACTGAAATAAAATGTTTTATGATAGCAGAAATGATAATTTTGGAAAGTTATCGCACAGTTAGCACATGAGATCAAAAAAACGAACATTGATGCTGATTATTAATAGGTTGACTTTGTTATGTTTTTTTTTTGATGTGAGGAGTGGAGATCTTCAAAAGACACCCCTGTAGAGGGGTAGTGTTGGATTCGCCGGGATCGCGCCTACCAACTAAAACCTCTCCTCATATGCTCGGTGCTAGGGCTAGTCTGACCGGAGGCCTATTCTAGCATGTAGAGATGTTTGGTCTCTGAGAAGCGAGTGCTACCGGCGGTCCGAACCTAGCCACCCTCGTGGACTGTGAGGGCAGTGGGGGGACAGGGGGTGTAACGCTATGGTAGCGAAACAATTAATTTAATTAATGAGAGTTTTGGTGTTTTACCTTAGGATATCTCTGGGGGTGAGGTGTTCTGAGTCTGCACACCTGGACGGCCTATCGTATCGTGGAAATACAATTCCCGATGGTGGATCGTTGTCCAGCCTTTCGAAGAATTTACTGGAGAGCTCTTTGATATGATCCAGGACACTGGGCGTTTTGGTGTCTCTGTGCAACTGTGAGTTGCGCATGTATTGGGGTGTACGTAGCACCTGCCTTAGCATAACGTTTTGCCGGATTTAGATCCTGTTGAGCGTGGATGGAGAACAGTAATCGAAGGCTGGTGATGCGTAAAGCATTTGAGGTCTCATGATTAGCTTATAGAGGTTAACCCGGTTCTTGGTGGATAACCTGGACTTATGATTTATTATTGGGAACAGGTCGTGCAGTGTGGCTTTCGCTTTGTCGATGGCGGTCTTTATGTGTTTAGACCAGTTTAGTTGCCGGTCAAGGGTACACCCCAGGTACCGGGCGTAATCTTTGAGGGCTATCGGGGACTCACCGATTGTAAATTTCAAGGGAGGGATCGGGGATTTGGGGCGTAGCCGCCGTGTGAAGTGCACGGCCACGCTCTTATTTGGGTTGATCGCGATGCGCCACTTGTCGGCCCATTCCTCGAAGGAATCGATAGATGTTTGAAGCGTGTTCTCCATGTACTCGCGAAGGTTGACTGGGCCGAATTTTGAGGCTTTTCGGATGCGACCTTGGTACAAGAGAGCCGTATCGTCTGCGTATTGGGCGACCATGCAGGGGGAAAAATCCGGCATGTCGCTCACATAGATGTTGTAGAGTGTCGGGGAGAGGCATGACCCCTGAGGAACCCTAGCTTCAGCATTTCTCACAGTGGAGAGAGCAGTATTTACTTTACAGCTGTACCGTCGCTGGGAATGGATTAGTCGTACTAAGTACTCAGGGTACTCGAGGAGGATCATTTTGTGGATTAGACCTTCTGGCCAGACCTTGTCAAAAGCCTTGGCGACGTCAAAGAAGACCGCAGCCGTGTCCTTGTTATGGACAAGACCGTTTGCGATGAACTCTGTGACTCTCACCAGCTGGTGAGTGGTGGAGAGACCTTTTCGGAAGTCAAACTGATAGTCCGGGATGATCTTATTGTCCTCCATGAAGTCGCGGAGGCGTTTGAGAATTATTTTCTCGACGAGTTTACACAGTGTGCTGAGAAGACTGATGGGTCTATAGTTCTCCGGAAAGGTAGGAGACTTTCCTTGCTTCAGGATGCTGGTTATGTTAGCCAGCCTCCAGGAGGTCGGAAAGTATCCTAACCTCATAGACGCGTTCGCGATGTTTAAGATCTCTGCCGAGTTTATGGACCATGGCGGTGCTGATACCGTTAGGGCCCGGGGCCTTCTTGAGCTGGAGACTTTTTATGAGGTCGTCGACTTCGGTTTTAGTGGCGGGGACTATGGTCCACTGGCCATTGTCTGCTGTTAGATATGAACTAACAGCGGATGTTATTTCATCCTCGAAGTCATAATCTTCGCTAGGGTTTAACATGAATTGATGTTCGAGGGAGTCGGCGAAAGCTTCAGCCTTATCAGCGTGTGTGTATGCGAGACCTCTCTCGCCGTGGATGGCGGCCCGGCCTGCTGGTTTACGTCTCAGAGCTTTGGTCACGCCCCAAAAGGTTTTGGAGCAGGAATTGACCTCATCTATTTTGCGTTCCCAGCTTTGGTTACGTAGGACGCAGAGGTTTTCTTTTACCCGAGCTGCAAGGGAGTAGGCTTCCATCCTGTGCTCGGGTAAGTGCGTGTTATGCCACCTCCGGCGGGCCGCTTTGCTCTTACGGATCATTTCTAGAACTTCCGGCGAGATGTTGAGAGGCTCGGGACTTGTCGAGATTCTCGTGGTCGAGGATTCGTCAGCGGCTGTGGTGATAGCAGTAGTGAGGTTGGCGACTGCGGCATCTAGGTCCGCTATTGTCTTAATGCTTGGAAGAGGAGACAGGAGTTTGTCAACTTTTTGCCTGAAAAGCTTCCAGTCCGTATTCCCGATATAATGGGGTGAGTTGTTGACACCCAACGCGACATGCATTATTACTGGGTTGTGGTCGGAGTCTAATTCGTTCTCGACCCAGATGTCATACTCTGCATTGATGTTGCTTAGCAGCGCAATATCAATAATATCAGGCCGGAAGCCATTCCGATCGAAGTATGTGGGGCTACCTGGAGCCGCTGCGACTATCTCGTGAGGCGAGTTTGCGATGTACGCTTCGAGGACTCTACTGCGTCTGTTGGTAACTCTGCTCTTCCAAGCAGCGCTTTTGCTATTAAGATCTCCTGTCAAGATGGTGGGCATGACAGTGTTGAAGATGATGTCGAGATCAGCATCGAGAAGTGGCTTACTAGGGGATTGGTACCCTGAAACGATTTTTAGCGGACCGTATGTGGTGTTGAGGACCAAGGCAGTGGACTCAAGGTTGGTCAGGCCGTCTATGGGGAGGTGCGAGTGGTCGAGTCCCCTTTTGATGTAGATAGCGGTGCCACGCCCGGTATCATTTCTGGTAAGGAAAGGTATCTGATACCGATTGATCTTTGGGACTTGACTTGCACTGAGAAGAGTCTCGCTCACGAGCACAACATGAATCTTGTGCTGGTGAACGAAGTGCTCCAATTCGAGTATCTTATCACGTAACCCGTTCGCATTCCAAAAAGCAATGCGAACGAAATCTGTTTTGTGTGTACGACATTTTGGGAAGAGGATTTTCAGGAGTACATCTTAGGCTACGTGGAAGAACCTAGCGAAGGTTGCCACGAAGAGGTTTCGCTCGTCCTGGTTAGTGGCGGTTATTAGGAGCTCACGAAGCGCGGTTGCTAACTTCGGATTCCTGTTGGCGGGGAGACGACTCATGTCGTATGGCGGCACGGTGGTGTTTTGTGCCGGTGGCTAGGGGGCGGGATCCTGAGGGGCGGGAGCCTGAGGGGCGGGTGCCTGAGGGGCGGGAGCCGCCCTCTGAGTTTGATGTGTCGGGCTCTGGGTGGCACTCGCGTATGAGATGCCCGGAACTCTGGTGGCTTGCCTCTGTGGTGCGGAAGCGGGCCCAGAAGGCGGTCTTTGCCTCTGTTGCCTGGTGAAGGCTGGGCAGCTTCGGTAGCTGGCCACATGAGGGCCCTCGCAGTTGGAGTGGCCGACTCTCTGACATCGGTGGCACTGGTTGCCCCCGGATTTGTGTTTGGACTCTACCTTGATGGAGAGTCCAGCGACACTGCGGATTTGGAAGATTTTCTTCCCTTCGTCATTCTTGGTGACCTGAACGTACACCAAGGGGATTAGGCCCTGACGGTTGGTCATCCTGGTGACCGAGATCACCGGGATGTCTTTTTCACGCAGAGAGTCTTCGACCTCCTGTGTGGAGATCTCGATTGGGACGGTGCGGAGCACCACCTTGAGGCTTTTGTCCTCATCTAGCTGATACGTGTGGTACGGCACGGCTTTCTCGTCTAGGTAGCGAGTAGTATTTCTGAAGTCCGTCGGCGAGGCGACCTGAACTGCTATTCCGTCCTTGCAAGGCATGAAGCGGATAATGTTGATTTTAAGCGCTACTGTTAGGTGCTGGTAGAGCGCTACCCAGCGGGATTTTGTGCGTACACGATCGGAGGGGGCTCTGATTCTCTTCGCGCGCTTTACTGCAACGAGGTCACCGTTTTGCCGAACGGACCCATAAACGCCGTTTTCACGGCGCGAGTCTTCAGAACCATCCGCGTTCGGATTTTTCACCCGCGTTAATTCGCGCTACGAACGAGTTTTTCCTGGCCCACCCCGGCTTACCAGGTCAAATTTGCTGCACCCTTACCTGTCGCACGTCTAGTCGTGTTCGGTGACAGGGGGAGTAATTAATAAACTCTCACTGCCCGCAATTCGGCGACAACCTGCTCAGTATTAAGGCGCCTTCCTAACGTATTTAACGTTTGTTTATATACCTTTGTATATTTTTCAGTGAGGCGAACGTCTCCGCAGCTAGGGCGAGTTTTAACTGCTCTGGCCGCGGAGGGCGGAACGAGATACGTCTCTTGACTCGTGTAGGGGTACCTGCACGTGACTTGAGGCGTTAGCACGCTCGCTAGAACAGCTTGACTCCTGCTTTGCCATCTGCCCGGACATCCCCTCTAACTAAAGGGGATTGCTGGGGAGATCAGGGGATATCGGCCAGGTGCCTTCCAGGTACGCGTGGTTCCGTTCAACGGCAAGCAGGCCCGGGGGCAGTAAACTCGGGCCTTCCCTTCCCCCCTTAAATTCTACATCGCGCCCATCATGGCCGGTGTAGAACTTCCCATCCCCCTGCCGAGCCTCCCGTCCGAAGACGAGGAGGATATGGAGGAAAACTCCACCGACGCAATCAGCGTCAGAAGAGATCTGTCCACGTCCCATGTGGACGAGAAAATGGCGTTGCATTCCGAGCTTACTCGAGTTCAACAGGAGCTAGCGGAATTGCGTCAACAAATGAATACAGTAATTCAGGAAAATCAAAAGCGTCACAGCGAAAATATGCTGCTTAATCAGCGATTCTTTCCTAACACTACCTTCTCAAACGACAGCGACATGTTCATTCCCTCGCAAAAAAGCGAGATGGAAACCGAGCAGGCCACCTCGGCCGACAAAGACGACAACGGGTACGTGGAAGTACCAAGTAAGGGCGCCATTCTCAGACAGCGAAGGGCGCAAAGAGAGGCTGACATCGCCTCCGCCAAGGAGTACGCCGCAAAAGTTGCGCGCGACAAACAAATCTCTGATTCCCAGCGTTCTCGCCCAGAAAAGCGACACGCTGCCCCCGACACGACCGCCAATCCGGCAAAAAAAGCGACCACCAACTCCGGTGATTCCCCTGCGGCAAATTCCTCCAGCCAAGCAGGAAAAAATCCGGCCACCCATCCATATACCGACCCGAGTCGGCGGTGCTTGACTTCGATGATCGAAGGTCGCATCCGAAAAGCCTCAAAATTCGGCCCAATCAACCTTCGCGACTACATGGAGAACACGCTCCAAACAGCTATTGATTCCTTCGAGAAATGGACCGACAAGTGGCGCATCGCGATAAACCCAAATAAGAGCGTGGCCGTGCACTTCACACGGCGGCTACGCCCCAAATCCCCGATCCCTACCCTGAAATTTACAATCGGTGAGTCCCCGATAGCCTTCAAAGATCACGCCCGGTACCTGGGGTGTACTCTAGACCAGCAACTAAACTGGTCTAAACACACAAAGACTGCCATCGAACACATTACTGAACATCACGGATGACATAATATCTGCCTCAGATAATGGGAAATTAACTATTTTAGTTCTCTTAGACTATAGTAAGGCGTTTGATACAGTTACGCATGATACATTACATCTGATATTAAAATATATTGGCCTGAATGAAGTAGCAATTTCTCTTTTAAGTGATTATTTAACTGGACGAAAAAATTGTGTTCAACTTGATAATTATCGGTCCGACTTTTTAGATATTTGCCAAGGCGTTCCTCAAGGATCTGTACTTGGACCTCTCCTCTTTTCAATTTATACCTCTACGATATTAAGTCAACTTCAGTTTTGTACAGGACATATGTATGCCGATGATACTCAATTGTATTATTCTTTCAATCCTGAGTCATATCAAGATGCTGAAATTTGTGTAAATGCTGACTTGCAGAAAATTTTTGATTACTCGTATATGTTAGACCTAACTCTAAACCCGACAAAATCCTCATTTCTTTTGTTTGGCAATAATCGGGTGTGTACACAATTATGCGATCAAATTAGTATCCTTATAAATGGTACTAAGGTGCCTTATTCTCAAGGAGCTAAAAACTTAGGTGTGGTTATGGATAACTCATTTCGATATAAAAAACAAATTAATAAATATATTAATATCTCATATCAAAACTTAAAAAAATTATATCCCCACCGTTCTTGTCTCCCAATAAAATCCAAGATCACGCTATGTAATGCATTTGTCCTGTCTCATTTTGCATATTGTTCAACACTTTATCATCCTGCTATAGATCGTGTAACTTCATTCCGCATTCAGAAAGTGCAAAACTCCTGCCTTCGTTATATCTACGGTATCCGAAAATTTGAGCGAATATCACATAAGCTCAAAGATGCAGGTTGGCTTAGTATGTCCAGAAGGAGAGAACTACATTCAATGCTTTTTTATCATAATATAATTGCTGGAAAGTCTCCACCTTATTTATATAATAAAATCACTTATCGTGAAGATGTTCATAAACTTAACACTAGGTCAAGAGGACGAATATCACCTCCTAAACACCGTACCTCACTTTTCGAGCGGTCTTTTACTTATCAAGTGTATAAGGTTTATAACTCAATACCAAGTAATCTTAAAGATTTAGATGTACACAAATTTAAACTTGTTATGAAAAATCGTTTCTCACAGTAGCGTGGATAGAAAAAGTTTGCATTGCGTTCTCTTAAATTAATCTCAGTTTACTTATTTTTATTTTTTAAGAACTGTTTATGTTTACTCTACATTTTTCATTTGTATTTACTTTATACCTTTGGCGTGTTTTAAACAGTCTTATCATTTAGTTCTATTTTGTATTAGTTTTAGTTTTTAGTTTTAGTTTTATTTACATATATATTCATATATACATTTAATATTTTAAGGTTTGGATGGAAGAGCAGTTGAGTTTTTACTCAAAACTGAATCCCGCCTTAGGTATTTGTAACATTATGTAATATTTATAACTCTGAATTCTATTTTGTGTTATTTTATTTTATTTTACAAATAAAAGTGGTTTATTATTATTATTATTATTATCGACAAAGCGAAAGCCACACTGCACGACCTGTTCCCAATAATAAATCATAAGTCCAGGTCATCCACCAAGAACCGGGTTAACCTTTATAAGCTAATCTTGAGACCTCAAATGTTTTACGCATCACCAGCCTTCGGTTACTGTTCTCCATCCACGCTCAACAGGATCCAAATCCGGCAAAACGTTATGCTAAGACAGATGCTACGTGCACCCCTATACATACGCAACTCACAGTTGCACAGAGACACCAAAACGCCCAGTGTCATGGATCATATCAAAGAGCTCTCCAGTAAATTCTTCGAAAGGCTGGACAACGACCCACCATCGGGAATTGAATTCCCACGATACGACAGGCCGTCCAGGGGTGCAGACTCAGAACACCTCACCCCCAGAGATATCCTAAGGTAAAACTTAGAAATACCAAAACTCTCATTAATTCAATTAATTGTTTCGCCACCATAGCGTTACAATTATAATAGTTCAATTGACTGTGACAGAAGGCGCTTCTCTATGTCGAATAAATGGCCGTGTCGCTTCCTGTTACTCTTCCGTTGTGTTGGCGCTACGGGTTTAAGCCACACGGCGCGAAATTAAATTTTATTTACGTAAATTTGCGAATCCATAAATGTTGAGCTTTGTCCTTTTCTTTATAAATTATGAATAATTATTACAAAATTCAGTTGTAGCTTGAGCTGGGTTCCCTACATCATCAACCCACATTTTTTTCAATAAAATGTTTCTGAATTTGCTAAAGTTATCTATCCACCGCCTCATCCTCTTAAGTAAAACTCTGCAATCCAACCTATCTATCATAATAGTCTAAGTTAGATGAACAGCGGCTGTCATTTTAATATTGGAATTGTGTTCTAACAGTGTGATGCTAAGTAATAACTATTTGTATTGGGAATGTAGATGTACGTTTATCTTAACATTAAGCTCATCATGAAGTTATATTTAATAGATTTATGATTTTAGGTGGATAATTTAATCAAACTTTTTGCAGTATTTGACGCACGTCGCCGTACCGTTCTTCCTGATTCTGGGGTCCTGGGTTCAAATCCTGGTGAGGATGTTAAGTGGCTATTCGTTTGAAAGAGTACGGTCGTAAAACGCTCCAGTATAATTATTATTTGTAGTAGGATTATGTATACATTTAATGAAACACTCATCAATAAATTTAGTATAATCGGTATGTATTTTAGGTGGATTTTAAATCTATCGATCAAGTTCGAATCAAAGCAGGGATAGTGGTTATCCAATTCTACAAGTGCAACAGCTTGATTGTATTCGCTCTAAATTGCTTTAATGACTAATTAAAAGTTAAAATACTTTTCACAGATATATTGTTTATAACACGTTTTGTTTTCTGAAATAATATATCTCTGAAGCAACCAAGTGATAAGTTTTCAATGAAAATGCATTTTTGTAAACTTTATCGCAAAGTAATGACTTCCAGCATGAATCAAGTGTTTTAAATTTTAATAGTCATTATATTTTACCAAGTGTTTTAATTGTTAGTCCGATTGTAGATACTTTGTAACACCAAGTTTACTGTTCGACAAATAAAATTAATAATTAATAGATTTGTGTTTTCGCAAGCTCCATCCATTTAAACGCCTGAACTGGTTCTACGTGTCTTAAATTCGAATCGTGGCGAGGGCACGGATGCCCAGTGGTTGTCCTTTTCATCTCCACACGAATTTATTATTTAATAGAAGTAGTTTTGTTAAAAACAAAACGTTAAATCCTATACTTTTGTCAAGTTAAGCTATCGATAATGGGCACTTAGTTTACATCTAAACAAACAAGTGCTAACGTTTCATTTTTTAGGGCGCTTAGTCTAACATCTATCTAAACTCATTTAAGTTTGTCAAGACAGGATTAAACGTTTTATTTTCTAATAACCTTACCAATTTTCGAATAAAACATCGTAAACGTAGTTTTATGTCGTATACTTATGTCCACTTGCACCGCAGAACTTAATCATGATTAAATTTTAATCATGATTAACTTTAATTAGAGTATTTCTGTTGCACCGTCGCACAGTGGTTCAGAATTCGAAAAAGCTGGCCAAAAGTCTAAATCTTGATAAATATTAATATAAATGGGTAGATTATGAATTTGATGTCAAAACTGAAAAATTCAAAATGGCAGATCCAATATGGCGGACATAATTGATAAAATTATTATTGTCTTGGAGAAATCCAATATTTTAGAAAACCAATGATCCCAGCTCTCCGGTGATTATTTTATAATTTAGTCAGGGTGTGTAGAAGGTCTTTTTTATACCATAAAATGGTATAAATTTCGAGTAAATTTTGAAAATTTTAAGTTGGTCACAATTGTTTTTACCTTTATTTAGCCACACTGAAGAAATTCGCAACTTTAACAACAATTTAATGATTATTTTCAAAATTAGTGAAAAACTTCCATTCTTATTTACACCTATTACCATGGTTACGAACAGAATAAACGTGTCATATAAATTACGATTATTTCTATTCTCTCGTATAAATTGTAATTTGAATTTTCTATAAATTAAAACTTAATGATATTAAAAAAAAAATAATGTACCAAAAAATCACCACGGATGAATTATTAAAATGGTTTTTGGCCTTAAGCTTCGAGTCAGTGGCACTCTCCACCCTCGGGCCAAAACCATAACTTATACTATACAGGGTGTGTGCAAATTGACGGGAAACTATTGTGATCGTAAAAAATTCCAAAAAAATTCTTTTTGCAGAAATATCCAATTCGTCGATTCCGACAATTTTTGTAATAAGCTGTGTGGCTGCCTTTATCTCTGTCTGTATGTCATATTTATTTTCTACTTTATTCGTACAAACCACGGGAAAGTATTATGATCGTAAAAAATTTCCAATATTTTGTTGCGGAAATAGCCATTTCGTTGATTCCTACAATTTTTGTGACAAAAATGTATCTGTGTGTCTGCCTTTGTGTCTGACTGTCTTATTTATTTTTACTTTCTCCTCACAAAGTCATGGAAAATATTGTTATTATCAAAAATTTCCAAACATTTTTTTTTGCGGAAATATCCATTTCATCGATTTCGACAATTTTTGTTAAAAAAATGTGTGTCAGTCTTTCTGTCTGTCTGTCTGTCATATTGATTTTTTTACTTTCTCCGTACAAACTCCGGGAAAGGGTTGTGATTGTAAAAAAAATCAAATTTTTTTTTGCGGAAATATGAATTTCTTCGATTCTGACAATTTTTGTAAACAAATCTGTGTGTCTGTCTGTCTGTCATATTTAGTTTCTACTTTCTCCGTACAAATTACGGGAAAATGTTGTGATCGTAAAAAATTTCTATTTTATTTTGCGGAACAGCCGTTTCGTTGATTCCGACAATTTTTGTGAAAAAAAGTGTCTGTGTCTGTCTGTGTCACATCTATTTTTTTTTTATTTTCTCCTTACAAACTAGGGGAAAATATTGTGATCGTAACAAATTTCCAATTTTTTTTTTTTGTGGTAATATCTATTTCGTCGATTCAGACAATTTTTGTAGAAAATTTGTGTGTTTGCCTTTATGTGCGTCTGTCTGTCATTTTTATTTTCTACTTTCTTTGTACAAACCACTGGAAAGTATTGTGATCATAAATAATTTCCATTTTTTTTTGCGAAAATCGCCATTTCGTTGATTCCGACAATTTTTGTGAAAAAAAATGTATTTGTGTCACTGCCTTTGTGTCTGTCTGTCATATTTATTTTTACTTTCTCCTTACAAACTAAGGGATAATATTGTGATCGTAAAAAATTTCCAAATATTTTTTTTTGCGAAATTATCCATTTCGTCGATTGCGACAATTTTTGTAAAAAAATGTGAGTCTGCCTTTGTATATGTCTGTCTGTCATATTTATTTTTTACTTTCTCCATACTAACTACGGGAAACTATTGTAATCGTAAAAGAAAATCCAAACATTTTTTTTTGTGGCAAAATCTATTTCCGTCGATTCCGACAATTTTTGTAAAAAATGTGTGTCTGTGTGTCTGCATGCCTGTCATATTTATTTTTTACTTTCTCCGTGCAAACTACGAGAAAGTATGGTGATCGATAAAAATTTCCAAACATTTGTTTTGCGGAAATATCCATTTCGTCGATTTCGACAATTTTTGTTAAAAAAAGTTTGTGTGAGTATCTGCCTTTGTGTCTATCTGTCTGTCATTTTTATGTTTTACTTTCTCCGTACAAACTTCTTTCAAATTCCTTATTTGTTCTGTTTTACTAATTTGACTAGGAGGAGATCTTTCCTGTAAAATGATCAGGAAAGATAATATTCCAATATAAAAAAATTAACAGTGAAAATCCTATGTTCCGTTTTGTTCATCTACATCCTGTATACATATACACATCATAAATACAAGATATTTAATAAAAAATAAAGTCGAAATTTTCAACGATATTGCACATCAGCAATAAAAATAATCCTACACTGAGGAATGCAAGTAAATGCAGCTAATTGTTGTTTACCATGTTAAAGGACACTATAATAAATAGTTTTATTGCTATAGGAACACAGGCATATACAGGCAAAAAAATATTTTCATGAATGTTTAAAATGCATCTACCTATTTTTAAGGCAAATTCCTATAATTGCTAACAAAAATTTTATATGCATATTAAATGTAATAACCATTAATTTACCTTCAGGAAGATCCATAACAACAAGGAAGAAAATCCCAGGACATAAAGATTAGTATTTATAGTGAAAAACCGACGCCAAACTTTCACTTCGTCCGAACGTCTCGGACGGCTGATTAAGCATCTATCGACCACGGAGTATTATTATAGAGAGCACACGTTTTTCTAGGGATTTTAAGTTCTTTTTTGGTTGTTTTACGTCGATATATTGAGAACAGAGAAAACAAATACGCGGTAAATATGAATACTAAATGGTAACTTACGTATACTATTATTATTATTTCTTATTACGTGAACCTGTGAGCAAAGTAATTGTATTTGTGCATTAGCGGCTTTTGACCATCTTCATTTGTTAATTTAAGATACGTACTGCCAGGGCCGTGCGAAGGGGGGGGCGAAGGGGGCGCCCGCCCCGGGCGCCAAAATTAGGGGCGCCAAAATCGCTATTACATCGGAATGACGGAAAATTCATAAAAGTGTTAATTAATGTATTTTTATTATTTATCACACGTCAGCATATCTAAAATTTCTTCTTATTTTACCTTAAATTTCTTGATTACATACTAAAGGGGAATAAATAAATAAAACTAAATTATTTCTAATGGCTCCCTTGTCACATACTAAAATGTTATATAATATTCTTAGAAATGTTCTTTTGTGAAAATATCGTTAATTAACACTCCGTCGACAAGACATACCTATAATCCAGATGCTGTGACATTTTTTGTCCGAACTGATTGCCCGGTTGGCTATTCCAAGCTACGCGCGGTCAGGTCGGCTGATCGTCAATCTGACTTCATATTTTCCAGATTTCCGTAGCCTATTTTTTTTAAATCATACAAGTCAAGGAAAATACGAGAGAATCTCCGAAGCTCTAGACAATTTTAGAATTAGAATAATTGTTTTTTTTTTGCAGCAATATAAGTAACACTTTCCGCAACATTTTTTTTTTTTTTTTGGGATAGAAGGGCGCCAATTTTACTTTCGCCCCGGGCGCAGTTTTCTCTTCGCACGGCCCTGCGTACTGCAACGAAGTATATGATTCGATAGTATCACATTTTTAATAACATACCGAGAAATTGTAAATAAATATTACCAATTAACTATAAATTCATTGTCGCCTTCAATTAAATTTAATAAATACACGATGCACTCTCGTTTATCTGAATTAACGATGGAAATTATCATCAAATACATCGACAGAATTTAACCATACATTTATTGGACGAGGTAAACAAAGCAAAATTAATAAAATCCATCGATTTCATCAATCTGCTCAAATATTCTCAAATCCATCGTTTTTAATAACAACGACAAAACAAAGATTATTAATTTTTAAATTGTCTGCCAAATGCAAACAACTTCATGACTATATTCGCCGTGAAGTTATTAGTTTTTGAGTTAATCGGCCAAAATCGGCTGGTTAAATATTTGACGTTTCTTGGGGACTTTAATCATGATTAAGTTGCGGTGCAAGCCAATTCTCCGCTAACCATTGATTAACTTTTTAATCATGATTAAGTAGCTGCGGTGCAAGTGGGCATTAGAGAATAACTTGATAGTAAAGATTGTATGGTCGTAATTAAATATATTGGAAATTACTATCCCCATACTCCCGAAATCGAATAAATCTTCTTTTGTTAAGGGCTAGACTGTTACTCCTAAAATCTCCCCTTAATATATTTAAAATTATCGTCACTAGCTTTTACTAACAAATAAAAGTAATCATGGACACTTCTGTGGTATTTTGTCTGCAATCCTCAGTAGCTCATCACGTACACTAACAGCCGTATCTAGGTTAAAAAGTCATCTCGACGGTATATTGTTCGCGCTTTTCAGCAGTGTATCAAACTGGCCGGATTTGTTCCTTTTTGCAATAATATACTGAGGGCAGTAAGATCTTGAAAATGTAGGATCGTTGTATACATAATTTAAAATTATTATCAACAGTAATATAACGAGTGCCTATGATTTTGCCGGCAATTATTAGCGGCAGGATCACGATTTTCTAGAAGCAACAAGCAAGAGTGATCCAGACGCTAATAATTGCCCAGGAAAAATCAGTCACGAGTTAGATTCGAGAAGACAATTGGCCGAACGGTGTCAGACGTGTATTAATCTGCGCCACAATAATTGTAGTAAAAATGAGCTTACCAAGATTTTGAGAAATGCCTATGAATACGATTACTAATGAAAGCACTAACACTTCACCCGAAAATACAAACAGATCGAATTCAGGAGCAAACTGTTTAAAAGTCCGGCAATAACTGACGTTTTATATGTTATAGAACATATACTAACGCGTTGCTAGGCAATACCAACATGAGAGATTATCTGATTAGATACTACCAAGGATTAATTGCCATGCATAATATGCAGCGTGGTCCGTTACGCATCGTAATTAAGATTTTATTGGATCATGTCATCAACTTTATTCGATTTCATTGGTTAGTAAGTAAATGAGGGCAATTGTCAGATATACAGGGTGCCATAAAAATGATCCACATCGAAGTTATGTTTTTGTTTTAAATGAAACTTCCTGTTTTTTTTTGTCAGTTTTGAATTCTAGGGATGAAATAAAGGTGAGTAACTTCAATATTCCCTAAACCTATCGTTTACCGGTTTCGAAATATTTAAAGATTTGTTGAAATGTATGGTACACATGAAATTTTATATTTGCCCTAGTGATTGACGTTGAACCACTACAATTATTTATATTGTTTGGTTGAAGGTTCGAACTACAGCGCCAACTATGATTCCATATAAAAAAAATATTCAGGGTGTAAAAAAATTTGTGATACAAATTCCTAACAAAAAACAAAAGAAACCGAACCGGTTGATTTTTTTTGCTTCCTTTTTAATAGTTTTTCGATCCTCGGACCATGAAAAATTTTCTTGCCGTTCAATGTACCATGGGGGCACATTTTAGATTCTTCGTATTGATGGGGTAGGTGTAGGTGCTCAGTTGGTGCGCATTATAATCTTTTCTCCAAGGGAGGCGATGTCAGCGTTGGAGTGGTTGGCTAGGTTCTCTAGCATCTTGTTTTTTCTTTCTTCTGCATTTTCATGGAGGTTTTCTGCTTTTGCGCCGGGTATTGTTTGTAAATTGAGTTCCTAGGTTCTCTGCTAGTCTTTCAGCTTTTTCTTCGTCTTGATACCATCTTTTGTCGTTTGCCATGATGGGTGAGTTGGTGTTATTTCTTCTGTCGATGTGGTAAAATAGTTTCCAGAATTTTCTGGTTCTTGAACTTGTGTATTCCAAATCTCCATTTTTTTCCTTGACGTCATTTCTTTGACTTCTCTTTGAAGTGCGTTTAATCTCTCTTTGTTGAGCGCGTGCCTAGTTTGCGAGTCAGGTTTTTTTTTTAAGAGTAGCCTTTCTTCTGCGTTGAGTCCGAGCTTAAAGTTGTTGTGGTTCTAGTGGTTTTGTAGCTCTTCAGTAGGGTCGTTATTTCGTTGGTGAGTGCTGCCGTTTCGTGATCGATGTCCTCTTTATCCAAGGGGCTTTCCGCTGCTGATATCTGGTTGCTTAAATAGCTGAAGCGCGTGCTGTCGGTTTTCGTTGTAAGGTAATTTTGGGCGTGAAAAGTGGTCCGATACCAGAGAAAAGATTGTTTTGATATCCGAGGCATTTTTTGCTTGTTAGGTGAAGAATATGTCTAAGAAGTCTGTTCTCTGGTTATTTTGGGGGATTGATGTGGCATCTTCCAGGCCCCATACCTTTAGATGGGCGTCAGCTCTCATAATCCTTGTTCCTGCCGAATGTGTTCACCCTTCTGCTTTCCCGGATGTGATGTTTAGCGTTTAAGTCGCCGTCGATTATAGTGTTTGGTTTGGTTAGTAGAGCCTTGAAAATGTGTTCGCTTATGGTTTGGAATATTCTGATATGAGTGTTATTGTGAACTGGTTGAGTGTTCAACAGCTTCGATGGAGGTGGTGTTGTAATGGATGTTTTTGACGGATGTGTTGCTGCGATAGAAAATCGCTACTACTCCTTTTGAAGCGACGGTTCTGTCGTTCTTAATGGAAGAGAAGCCTGGGATTCTTGCCGCCTTTTTCTGGTGTGAGGTGCGTTTCGGTGAGTAAGATTATGCCCTCTATGAAGATTTGTAATTCTTCTCTAATTTGTTTGCAATTCCATTCGCGTTCCACGTCGTGATCTTCACGTGGGTGTGGAGTTGCAGGGCGTTATTAACCATTGCGAACCGCTGGATTTGGCGCCATCTGTGTTAGTATTTTCTGGACAATTTTGCGGATGAGTCCTTCTAGCACTGTATTGTTGTTTTCTACAAGTTTGTTTTTAACGGACGCTGCGAATGTTTTATCTTCTTGGATTTTTGATTTTTCTAACTTCTTGGTTCTGGCTTCTTTCTTTATTTTCATTGTATTTAGTGGGTGGTGGCTGCATGATGATTTGTATGCCGCGTGGTTTTCGCTGCAGTTTGACGTAATTTCATCGTCTTTTCCTTTCTCTCCTTCTGTGGGCAGGTGAATGTTGTGTGGTTGGGCGTTGTGTGTGTTGGGCGGTACATCGGAACTGTACGTACACGTATTGTTGGCCACCAACCTCCGAGAGCCAGTACTTGCTCCCGGAGGTCGGTTTGCGTTTGGGTTCCACTTTGACCCGGTGGTCAGGTCCAAAAGGTTTTCGGTGCGTTGACCATGACCATCGGATATATTCTACTGGTTGTTTTCATCTCCTTGGCGGAGTTGAAGCCAACTTCTTTTTCAGTCAGGGAGGCTGCTACTTCCCCTTCCGAATAGACTGTCGGTATTCCTCTTATTACAACTTTTAATTTCTTATCTTCCGGCAGAAGGAAATGGTGTTGTGCGATATTTGCGATATTTAGTTCTTGCAATAGTTATATGGTTTTTCGGTAGTCGTCGCTTCTGGCGGCGAAGATGTGTTATGCGTGTATTGGATGGTCTGGACGTCGTTGGCCTTCAGGGTGGATTGGACCGTCTTGATATTGTCCTTTTCTGTTAGGACTATCGGCGGGGGCCTTGTGGTCTTGGTCTTTGTGGGTGTGGTTTCGGTGGTGGAGCTTTCTTAGATAATGGGAATCTCAGTCCTTTCAGTGGTTCTGAAAGCCGTAATTGCGGGTGACACTGTGGGGGTCGCTTGAGCCGGATGGTTTACTTGTTGTTTCCGTCCTTCCTTGGGCGGAGGAATCCTCGGGTCCGTCTTGTGTATTTTGAGTGTGACCGTCGCCTTCGATCCTTAGTTGGTCGATCTGCTGTTCTAGGTTGTTTATCACTTTTAATTGCGCTCCTTAGCGCCTGTAACAAGGAGTTAATCTTCTCGGTTTTGTTGGCTCGTTTATGTTATGTGGTCCAGAAGGTCGTCGTCGCTACTTTCTGGGATGGGCTGAGTGATGGGTTCCATGGCTTGAGAGTCGGAGTCTAATTCCATCTGGTCGTTTGGATGAGTGGATTTTCCTGGGCTACCGATTCGATGAGACATGCTTACACTATCGCTGTTGGGTTTCAAGTGACCGGTTGAGAGTTGCACGTGGTTTTTATTTGATTTGGCAATTCTACTCTACATGAATCAACACCGAATGTCACCGGCCGTTTTTCGTTTTTCGTCTCCAGACCAATTAGACAGAGAAACATATTATTACGCGCGTAAGTTAAGACACTTGCCACAGTCGCTTCATACCCTCGTTACGGCACTGTACCTAACTCAATAGTTTTCTTGTATTCGGCGATTTTCATATCAGGAATTAATATTTAGCAGATATTATAATTTACCCAGCTTTGATATTGCGCAATTTATATCAGAAAGTCACTATTGATCAATTAAAGAAAAAAAGTCAAACTCAGTTACAGGATGTCAAATGTAAGTTGGCCAGACGCGCAGAGGAAGTGAAAGCTCTCTCTCTCTACTGCCGGCCGAGTACAGTCTCTGTAATAAACAAGCACATATTCTTCGCGTGCGCTATTCATTTGAAACTCAATCGGGCGCTCTTCTCCACATTGAAAAAGAATGTACCAGGCGCGCGAACTGTTTACGAAATCTATCGAGAGCGCCTTTCGAAGGTACCGCCCACAATTTTGCCACTGCACAACGGCAAGTTATGTTTGCGTACCAACGTTTTCGTAAATAATAATGGAAATTGTGTGTGTTAACTATGCCGCTGCTATGAAAGGTAGATTCCTCAGAAAATAAAACTAAATCAAGAATTTGATCATTTTCTCCTAACCCATGCACAAAATTGAACTCTGTGATGGAAATCCAGTTGATCAAGTTTTGGGTGCGTATGAATATGTTTTGGATGAAATTTAATTTTTTCAATATTCTGGATATGATCTATCTGCTAATACCTGTTTCTGTTTAAATTGTCCGTTGACTTATATGGGTATGTTTATGTCTAATCCAATCACAAGATACTCATTTTCAACAATGGGCTTTGCTGAACTACTTTTGCATAATCTACATTTCCAGTTCTACGAAATTCTCGTAGTGATCATTCAAATATATCCTCATTTGGATGATTAAAGTCTGGATATCTTGACCAGCGGCAGCTCGTGGATGTTCGGCGGTGGGGCAACGGAAGAAAATTTGACCGAAACAGCAACGAAATATTTGCTTCCTCTATAAGAGAAAGTAGTGAAGCACGAGCGACATCTTTGTCTTGGCCCTTCCTACGGAAATCCACGAGCCGCCGCTGCTCTTGACTCCAAAAAGCAATTTCCGTGGCACTCACTCATTATCAGAAGCATATTAATTAACTCTTGCATTGAATAGGTTTTCATTTTGAATAATTCTCCAGTAATACTTTCCAATATTACATCAACAATTAGCAACAATCAAGCTTTTGAGATCCATCAATAACAATAATAAAAAAACAATATTGTGTTAAAGCCACCCCGATCAATTCAAATAATAGGTAAATTGAATAATAATCTCTAATACGCCGAATCCTAGCCTAAAGACTAGGTATAGGGAACCCTCATAGAGTCTAAAAGACAACTAGATTCCACATTACTATTTTCTTCAAATTTAATTGATTGAAGGTGAATGTCAAAGCTAGCTAAATTGAAAAGGAACTGCTAAATAATAATCCCTGAATGAAAATCGCCGAATACAAAAAATCTGTTGAGATTAGGTATAGGGAACCCTAATACAATGTGAAAAATAATTGGATTCTACGTGAGAATACCTCACTTAATACAGGGTATGCCAGTTGAAAAAACGAATTGAATCAACTTTATATGTTAGGATTTTATCACCATGTATATTTTTTTATATGAAATCATGGTTGGCGCCGTAGTTCGAACCTTAAGCTAAACAATAGAAATAGTTGTAATAGTTTAACGTCAATCATTGAAGCAAATATAAAATTTCATCTATACCATACATTTCAACAAATCTTTAAATATTTCGAAAACAGTAAACGATAGGTATAGGGAATATTGAAGTAACTCACCTTTATTTCTTCCCTAGAATTCAAAAATGACAAAAATACAGGGTGTTCCATAAAAAACCTTAACTTTGATGCGGGTCTTTTTTATGGGACACCCTGTATATCTGGTAATGATTTCAAATTGTGCATACAACGATCCTACGTCTATCTATTTGAAAAGAATAACGCGAAGTTACATGGTTTTCCATAAAATGACCACTTTATATGCGGTGCCGCAGCCTGTATTATCTGTTTAACTCGCTGATCCACTGAATGAGGCAACAAAATCAAGTTGGAAGACCTTAATCATAGGTCACTCAATGTGCTATGAACAAGCAACTGACTAGTTAAGGGAAAGCCCATTTTGAGTACCGTCTACTTGATCACAGTAAAGAAAATGAATAATGATTGTTTTTATTAATTATTTTATTCATAATTTATGGACCGCACATGAAACGGCATGAATTTATACGACCACAAAATGTGCGGATGGTAAAAGCCCCTTTATTTAAATAAAACAAAATCCTTTGGTCGCTTTAAGTTGCCTGAGAGAGGTATTAAAACGATAGGGTTAAAATGTTGCCTGATCTTATGGTCGATATACACGCTCGAGAAATTTGCGCAAACTGATTTGTGCATGCTAAACTGCGAAAATGAGCTGAACGTCGACAGAATCTCCGAAAGTGTTTTTGTTGGTACAGAAAATAGAAAATATTGACGAAAAAATACTTCTACCACTAGCTAGGGCTTACGTTATTAAATAAAATCAAAGCAGACAGATTGAAAATACACCAACCTCACGCAAATTAGCTAATTGGCGCAAATTGCATGAGCATGTTAAACGACCATTAGGCCCCACGAGTGCAGTAATGCTAGGTCAATAAAGGCGCCAGAAATTTCTGGCGAGGAAACAATATTTTATAGAAGAAAAATATTTCGTATTTCATAGAGACTGACTTTATGTTGATGGGGGCAGTACAGAGTCGTCAACTAAAGCAACTGATTTTACAAGCAACAATAAACTAACTTACGAAAACAAATATTGAAATTGTTTATCTTTTTACTTATTTACACTTGCTCCAGGTTCTACTGGTGGAAATCGAAATAGTAAATTTATCTACATTATTATTTGAAAACTGTTTCAATTATTACATGAATTAACTTCTTAATTCTAAGCAAAAACAAACAATCAATTGTGTTTCTAAAAAAATATCCATTTTTATATGTTTCAGATTCAAAACGAAAATGAAAATACAAACGATGTTGTATTATTTTTGGATGGTTATCTTCATCCTGGCGGTGGTAATCTGTAGGATTTTGGAGACCCATCCAGCACTAGCCCAGCGACTGGGCTTCAAAATGGAAAAGTTCTACACCGACGCAATGACAGTGATCTTCTTCATCTATGTAATTTTCAGCACCATGTATATCGCGGAAAAACGAAAAACTGAACAAAATGGTTTGTCCAACGAAAAGCCAAATATCGATGAAATCGTTTAAACAATAATGAATCTCCAATACGATGAATCATCAAAAATTGTATCTCCAGCATCATAGAACTGAAAGCCTTAAAACGACAAAAGTACAAACATAACATTAATGCCAAATGCCGTTCGACGTAATTACGTTTGTCCATTTTTATTACTAAATCGAAATTGCTTTAGTTAGTTTAACTAAAACAAAATGTAAACAATAGTTTCACCGAATTTAAAAATCATCATAGAACCATGGTGTGCAGGCGAAAGTATATTTTTATATGACCTTCGTTGTATTTACCAAAAAAAAGGCTATTGGCAAACAGCAACGGCTCGTTCCTTAACATTTGGGTCAGCCAGCATTGGTAGAATTTGCCCAGGCGATTAAGTGGTTATACAACGAACGTATAATCTTACCACTGGCCAAGTCATCCACCTCGCTCCTAATATTATTAGCCTTGAGGAATAAACCTAATAGAAAGTCGCGCGTACAACTCTACCACCTCTACTGCCATGGCTGACTCAAACATCGCACTGTTAATATACAGATTAAAAGACTGTACTTACATTTGTTCGTTTTAATTACTATTTATTTATTTAATAGTTTTAATTTAGTGCGTAGTGTTTTGTAAGCATTTTAAATTTTATATTACTGTTGATTAAAGTTTTTTTTTTACCAATGAAGAATCTTTATGTTTATATTCCTTCAATGTTTATCAAACGCACTATTTTTCAGAATAAGCAACAATTACTATTGGTTGACGGTTATCAATTGTCGCAAGGCGCATTGACATTGAGGGGATAGCTGCGACCATTACATGTGGTAAACCATAATTACAAGTGGAAAACATTTGGTTTTAGCAAAATGGTGCACCACCTTATTCAGCAGTTGTAGAGTACCTTAATAAAATGTTCCATAATACGTTTGTAGATACGTCATCCAAACTTAAAATGGGACGTTAACGGTATTGTTTATAACTCTCTGAAAAATTCAGAGAATAACTCTCTGAAAAATTCTGATTCTATAGTATCTGAATTTTTCAGAGAGTTATAAACAATACCGTTAACGTCCCATTTTAAGTTTGGAATATTATAGTCACCACATATGAGATATTTGTGATCATCGTTATCATATACTAAATTTTACAATATGGAGCAGTGATCACTATAAATTTGAGGCATGGACCCAGGAGGAATATAGACAGCACCAAACATATATTTGGTTATACCAATCTTTGCTGAAACAAATAGATGTTCGATTAAATTACTATGTAAAATTAAACAAGAAGGAAAACACTTCTTTTTCCATGGGTTTTTCAAAAGAAAGTTTTTTTTTTTAAATAAGCCAAACAATTTACTTCGACTACGACGGCCAGTTAACGTTTGCTTGTTAACTCTCATCCCTTTCATAGTTTGAAAATGACAAGCTGAAATTGTCGAAACTACAGTAACTCTTTGACTATACAGGGTGTTTCAAAATTCATGCACCAAAAATTTTCTGCGTACTCCTCGTAAATAAAAAGAAAAAAAACCCTTATGACAAATCTCGATTTTCCAAAAAATAACATGGATTAAACCCCCTCGCAGAAATATACTAATATACTAAAGTATCTGCGTTAAGGGCTGCTCTATCACAAATATGGAGTTCTGTACGAGCTTCCACAGAAATCCCTCCCCATACCATTACAGAGCCTCCAAAAAAATTAGATCAAGGAACCATGGTACATGCAGCGTATCGTTCTCCTGGTCTCCTCCATACCCGAGCACTACCGTCTGGAGCATCCAAGGTAAAACGGGATTCATCAGACCATAAGACATGTCGCCACGCGGCAGCCCCCCAGTTCTGATAAGTTCTAGCAAAATTCAATCGATTTTGTTAGTGACGAACCGAAAGTTTTGGACTAGTGGCAGCCTGATATGACTTTAGATTATTTACTAGTTTCGGCTGCAAGCCATTTTCAAGGAAAAGCCAAAACTAGTCGGAATAAATAATTCAATAAGTGAAACATACCAAGTGATTTTTCTTAAATTTAATCATTTTAAATATTATTTTACCAATCAGCAGTAGAGATTGTAGAAATAATGTTACTTAAAATCTAGAAATTGCCAATGGGAAAACCGTAAATACAGTGCGCACCTCAAGTATGGAATAAATTCAGTGAAAACTGAAATGAAATATTTTAGGAAAAACAGGTTGATTTTTCTTTAAAGTAGGTTTTCAGTCAATTTATTTTGAATAATGACGTCATCCATTACTGTTTATAAGGACAACCCTCTATTTATGTTCTTGATTTTGAGATCTGTTCATTGTCACACTGACAGTTTAAAAATATAGCCATTTTACATAAGAAATTTTTCGAGTAAATGACAATTGAAGGTGAGAACCAGATATTTAGAAATTTTGCAGTGTTTGCAGTAATTTTTCCAAACAATGATCTTGACCTTTCATATAATACATGGTTTCCCAAGATGGCGTACCCCCGCACTAAGCGCGTTTTTTCGGTAATTGCTTTACGAACAGGTGGATTGGCAGGCGAGGATAAATAGAATGGCCTACAAGATCCCCAGATCTTACACCCCTTGCTTACTTTTTATGAGGTCAACGGTCTACGTCAACAGACCACAAAATTTAGCAGAACTAGAACATTGCATACGAGATAAAATGAATGCGCAGACATAAAAATGTTCATGAATTTCAACATGGGCGTATTGTCAAGAGGTCGATGGGCAGTTAGAATACTTAATTTAATAGTAACATTTGCTTGGTAGAGTTTTTATTTTGTGTTGACAATAAAATTTATGGTTTCTCAAGTTGAATTGTCATTTACTCAAAAAAATTCTGATGTAACATGGCAAAACTTTTATGCCATCAGTTTGACAATGAAAAGATCTTTCAAAATCAAGAACAAAAATAGGGGATTGTAATTTAAAAAAATATATGGACGTTATTTCTCAAAAAACAAATTATGACTAAAAATCGACTTTCGTTCAAAAATGTGTATTTTTATCAAAGAAAATTGACCTGTTCAAGGATTTTTTCCCGAAATGTTTTATTTCGGTTTTACTGAATTTATCCCATATTTCAGGCCCGTACTGTATACAAAAAAAGTCCAACCTGGAATTTTAAAAATGACAAAAACTCACCTTCATATTCTCTATATATTTTAGAGTACATTACTCTTATAATACCTAGTTTACATTCGAAACTATAGTCACTATAAAGTATTTAAAACTACTTTTTTTAATTTCAGTTATTTAGTTTGATGTTCATTACGATTCCAGAAGAACTAAATAAAACAAATTTAAAAATATATTTCGATAAATCATTCAATAATAGAAATGAGTAACATTACGTCATAATTTATTCACATTTTCACTCTAAATAAATAACATCTCGAAAGTTCCTGTAGTGCACTACACGATTAATTACTTGCAACGTCATTCACACAAAACAAAAATAAGACATACATAGTCTACCAATAAAACCGGGAAAGGTTTGCAATTGCAGGTAATTAACAGTAATTTAAAAATAAGTAGATAGATTACAAAATCTCACTAATTGCATACAAAATTTACAAAACCAGGCAAGTCCATGTAAGTTTAAGAAATACATTTATTTGCCTTAAGTTTATGATGAAATAAATACAGCTGGAATTTAGTTACTTAATTAATTATTCACAAAAGTATTGTTTCATAGTGACTGAACTCGCCAGGTCTTGAGAGGTTGTCAACCGCACGGACAGCGAAAAAGTATCTGTTACCAACTGCGAAGTGCGTTAAAGTCACTGCCATGGGGAGTTCGAGGGCTTTCACGTCGCCGATTTTACCCCAGTTTTCTGTTTTCGGTTCAGACTTTGTCTCCTGGTAAGCGTAGAGCTGGTAGCTGGCTATTTTCTCGTAGTGGTCGAGCTTGTAGGGCATTTTCCAAGAGAGCACGATCCCCGTGCCGCAGTTGGTTTTGTTGAGCATCAAGTGTGGTTTGGGGGGGATGGGCTTGGCGCCCTCGATGGCCACCGGAACTGCGTTCGGTAGGGCTGCCGGGTGCCGTGGGATTTTTTGGGGTTGTGGCGGTCTATACATGGGTCGTAGTTGTCTGTTGGCAATATTGGGCGGCGGCGCTCTGCCTCTGAGAGGAGTTGCCATAACTGTTCGGACCGGCTGTGCAACAGTTCTTAAAACGCCATTGGTACGGATGTTTCCGTTTGTGGTGGGACTCGCCACTGTGCGAAGTAAAGGTTGCGTCACCACAACACTGCCAGTGGTAGGAGTAGCTGGAAAAAATGACACATTTTTTTCAACAAATGCAGATTAGCAAAAATCAAATGATACAAAGCCAAATAGTTAGTTAACTGCAGTGGCAGTTTGTGAATTTTTGCAGAGGAAGGTTAAGAGAGAGAAATGTTAGTTTCTCCTTAACAGGATGTACTATTTGAAAGGATTAAAGTATTGACCCTTTTAGTTAACCTTTCACGAGCAACCCCTAGTTAATTATGTTTATTAATACATCCTAAAAATAATTTTGACAAATAAAGTACAATTTGCCATTATTGTCATGGTATTACTTACTACATGATCAAAAGCAAAACATTCCGTAGTCATCATTTAATGTCAATTGAGGGGCCTGGAAGTAAAAGGGTTTAAGTGCACTTCTTCAAAAAATGAACCAAGTGTGGTACGCTGCACCTAAAAGGTATCTCTAGCATATTTTTTTTGCTTTACGTGGAAAGAAATTTCGAAGTAATATTCAAAGAATTTCAAAATAGATTATATCAAAACCATAAAAAGTAAAGTATACTTGAACCGTTTTACTTCTAAGCCCTTCAATTGTAAATTTCAACTTGGTGCACACTCACCTAATTTAACCATGACAGTTTGTCCATTGGGCATTAAAACGAATTTATGTCCGTTCGGTGCATTAATCATGTTCACTTTGGTGCCATTAGGTGTCGCTGGTGAGCTGTTGGCTGGTTTCTTATCATCCTCATCTGTGAGATCAATGACGCCAGCTCCCTTTCCATTCACTTCGGGAGTTTTCGGAGCCGCCTTTTGCGCGTTTGGTGTGGAGTTGGTATTTGTGGTCTTGTTAACAACGCGTGCATTGGGTGTCGTGGGAATGACGTTCGGTTTTTGAACCTGGAAAACAAAACGGGAATATTTATATAAAAAGAATATGCAATAAATTCATTGATTAAATATCCATATTAAATTTCTTATACTGAATTTCAACATTCACGTGAAGGAGCTATAGCGGGACAAATTTTAGCATTATTCAAATTAACAATTTTGAAAATTAAGTATATGGTTATTCTATATAAAAAAAGTAAGTACGTAACAGGGTCAATTTAATCACGGGAGATAAACAAAAAGTCGTTAGCTAAAAATGTTTTCCTCAAATAGTCTCGACCTAATTTAGTGCTACTATATTATTTATTTAATCAATGAATAAGTACATTAATTTTAACCTTATTTGTCGAGTTTATACAAAATAAACTCTCCTGCAACCAATTGAACATTAAATTTAATCGTATCGTACTACTCATTTTCTAAAGCACAGCAAAATCAACATTTGTTCTTTTTAAAGCAGTAGAAGTTTTTCAAACCTTTGGAATATTACAGGAGGTCTTTGTGAACAATTCAGACAGATTAATATTCTAAACAGAGAACAAAAAATAGAAGTGTTGCAATGTTAATATTATTGAAATTTTTCTTAAAATCAAGTATTATAAATATAACTATAATGGTCCAATTTCAAATTGGCCAGTTGCGCTGTATAATAAGGAGTGCGTTCGTTTGGGACATTCAATGATAAAAATTATCATGATCTGTTGAAAACGGTGTGTGTTTCCTGCGAGAGGCACAGACGTATCTGCACGAGCCGAACGTCGGCTTTCTCTACACTGGTTATAAACCCACCCGAGTTTTATCTCCAATTGTATTTGGATTCTCGGTGCACGACCCGCCTCCCCATTAGCCAGTTTGATTTTGGAGGTCTGTACTCTTGGTTTGAAATAATATATTAATTAAGGCAAGATAAATTTGTACCAACAAAATTTAATTGTGAAAATATCCATCTAAATATTAGGTTGTTGAAATTTCCAATATTAGATGTGAAATATAAGCAAAAAATAAAGAGTTTCATGGTACTAGAGATATACAGAACAAAATAACAAAAAGCACTTGCTTTTTAAATTCAAATCCAGATGATATTGGAAATATTTTTGGTTACCATTACCTTCTTTGCGAAATGTTGCATTAAAACAAAAAAATAGTTTCTTTCAAACATATCTACAATAATTGAAGGGTTTAGTGTGAAACAATGTAAAGATAGTAAAATTGTTGGAAAATTCAAGTAAACACTATTGCAAAGTAGATTCTTGGAGAAAAATATCTAATTAAAATATTTCTTTAAAAACTGGTCCCGTCAATATTTCACATTAACGACAACAAATATTAGCTACAATACAGATTGTTTTAAATATCTTCTTAAACTATTACTTACATTCGGCGCTATAGCTCTAGCCGGACTCGGAGTCGCAGGTGTGGCAGGCTTCGACCTTATTGGCGCCACTTTACTCTGAAGAACAGACGTCGGCCGTGGCATCTTCCTCTTACTCTCGTCACTTCTGACGACTGCCTGCAATCCGACGGACCGCGTTATCTTGGGCACAATCAGCGGCTTATCACTGTTCTCTTGTAGCCTGGTTACGTCCTGTATCACTTTCTGGTGCACGATGTTTAAGTCTCTGGCCTGTTTGCTAACGTTCACTACCTCCTTGCGCAAACAGTCCAGCATCTGCTCCTGCATCTTTACCTTCACTTTCAGCTCACCAATTTCACTCTTTTGCACTATACACTCGCACATTTTCTGGATGCAGAACATCTCCAGCTGGTCCCTGGTGATGCCTTTTAGTGATTTGTCCAGCATGAACTTTTTGAAGCTGTTCAATTTTGTCACGGTTGTGTCTTGGGGTTTCTCCGGTACCTTCTCCATTTCCACAAGTTTGATTTTTTTAGCAGATTCGTCCCCGCTGCTCTCGTCACTTAGCAGTCGCTTTCCTGATTTCCCCTCTGTTTTTGCTGTTGAAAAATTAACATTTAAATCAAATATGGAAAAATGGTTCTAGTAACTAATACAATTGGGAATATACAGTGAGATCAGAAAGTCGAAAATAGTTAGCAGTACATTTTCTGAAGATACCCATAATAATTCAAGTATAATTATACAGGGTGTCCTTTTTTAAATTGCCACCCCAAAATACCTCGAAACCTGAGCAACATGGCAAAAAATATGTCAGATGAATGTTGTAGGGTTCGGAGGGGGACATATGCTGGTGACCTTGGTGTTAATTTTCAAGGTCAAACGAATGTCAACTTTGATTTTTCAAATGGAACCTCCTATGTTTTAATGTGCATACATATTCTATGGGAAAAAATATAAACTTTTTGTAGGAAACGTTTTTTTTTAAATGCTTTTTTAAGAGTATTTTCACGAATTTTATCCGTCATGTTTGAAATCTCAGATGAATCCAGGCTGTGCATTACCCTCGGCATTAGCGTCACCCGATGTGCACCAAGTGGAGGTTGCCAATGAGATTTTGTACATCATTGGCCCTGAGGCCGATGGTTTCAGTGGCTGGAGGTTCGATCTCGTTTTTAGATCAAATGCTCGAACTTGCACTTGGTACCCGTTGGCGAAATTTTACTTGAACATTTCGAAGGGGTTGGATGGAAATTGCTCGAAATGCAGCCCTAATCCTCTCCTTCATGTTCTGCACTATTGTCGTACTAATTAATTAGGTGCTCCCGCACCTTTGATGCCAATGCCGAGGGTAATGCAAGAATCACCGCATGAATCCATCTGAGATTTTAAACAACATGACGGACAAAATTCGTGAAAAAACAAAAAGTTTGTATTTTTTCCCGTAGAATACGATCCCGTAATAAAAAATATGGGGTTCTATTAAAAAGTTGACCTTTGTTTGATCTTGAAAATTCAAATGTCCCCCTCCGAACCCCACAACTTTTATCTGAAACATTTTTTACTATGTTGCTAAGGTTTCGAGATATTTAGGGTGGCAATTTAAAATGGGACACCCTGTATTGGCTCCTTGGAAATCTCCAATGCAGTGCAGTGTACAATTTGTTAATTTTGACATCTTGTGATTATTTAAGGTTACTTATTTTAGAAATATTTTTTTGAGTTATCTGCCGATTTTTCCGATTTTAACATTGGCAGTTACTTCTACCATCACTATTAATTATACATTTAAGGGTTTTCCACGATAAAATTCCTATTCTTAATGACGCCACTGAACTTCTGTTAGTTAGGTTATGTTTTCAGTGATGCCAACTATTTTCAACTTTTTGATCTCACGGTATGATCTAGTTTAATAATTGTTTGAAATATTATATAACTAGTGAGGATATTTATATAAATATATTTGCACGTTTGTCATTTTATATTGTCCTTATAGGCCCAGCGCCTTGCCCTGATAGAGTGAATTTCTAGTCAATTTTGCCCTTTGTCATCAGTCGGGCCTGACCCAGAGGTTGTATAATGGCCCAATTTGTGGCTCTCCAGGCTGCACTTATATCTGGTCTGTGTTTCTAGTCTCTTTAATGTTTTTTTTTTTTTGTTATGCCTGGCCTTGTTTAATAGATATATAATTTATAAATTAAATGAATAAATGAACAAATGAATAATGAAAGACGTATACAACAACCACGGACCTGAACAAATACTTCTCGAAAAAGGAAGTCTTTCCCTCGGGCTGGGAATCGAACCCACATGGCCGCGGTGCAGCCGACACAAGCGTTCGCCTGTACCCACTACACCAACGGACCGACCCTCTTTAATGTAATACTGGACAAAAATGGGTCAATATTTGTCATTTTTAATGATACTTTCAAAACCAAAGAATAGTACCGAGTATCTAGGATAAGGGATGAACAAAGGAATTTAACATGTAAAATTAAATATGTACAATTATTAGCTATTAGCTCCCCTATTTATTTTAGAGAAAAATCGTAAAGTAATATTTTTTAGAGAATTAAAAATTGTAAAAGGTATCATCCATTTAATTTACGTTTATACCAAAATTCACCTCAGAAATAATAAAAATAAGTTGAACAACGTAATTAAATAAAACCCCTTGCCATGAGTTTGACAAATGTCATGTTATGGAGAATAATTTTACTATAGTCTATTTTTCGTAAGATTACAGTCAAGGAAAACGGGAAAACTCACACCGGACACATTCTATTCTCCATCTTTATTTTGTCTAGTGATCTTTGTCATTTTGATAGTTGGCATAAGTGTAACATTATGTCTGTCTGCGTCCGTCATTATATCCGTTCACGTGTTGCTGTTTTGTGTTTTTTTTTTATTATTCTTTTTTTTATATTTGTACCATGTCCGATAACGAGGTTCCGCCGACGAGTGCAACGAAAGTTATTAAAAACCCGCAGGGAAAATCTATTCGAAGCGGGCAGCGATTAATGGCCTACGACATTTATTTAAAATATAAATCCGGTTCAATGAAAACTGAAGCCATACGACTTGCCTCTGCAGACGTAGGAATTTCAGAGAAAACCATGTTTCAAATTGTTTCTAAGATGGATAAGACGGGAATTCTGAAATCACACAATTTGTTTGGGAGAAAAGGGGCAGAGGTAAAAATAGTATGCTAAATGAAAAGGATGAAATTATTGATTGGAGAAGAAAGAATTTAACTAAAATAAAACAATTTAGACAAGAGGGACGTATCATCTATTATTTAGACGAGACTTGGGTGAATGCAGGCCTTACAACAAATAACATTTGGAAGGATACTGCAGTGTATAGCACATGTCAGGAATTTGTGGAAAATTTATCTGTAGGATTAAAAAGCCCCTCAGGAAAGGGTAGTCGTCTAATAATTTGCCACATCAGGAATGAATGAAATTAGTGTTGCATTTTTTAATCAAATTAATCAACTTCAAAACAAATAATTTTTTCTATATCCGTTATAAAATTCATAGTTTTTACATTATACATGCAATCCATCAGATTTGAATTAGGCACCAATATTTGTCACCAGATTCACATATTTTAATGGTGTAAATCAGTCTTCTAGTTACTGTAATCTTAAAAAAAATAGACTATAGTCAAATATGAATTTACGGATTGCAATTACTATGAACAATAATCTGAGTTATTTCAATGAAGAGAGTGTATTATTATCAAAACATTTTGTAGTGGCGTCAGTTTACTAAGAGTTCGTGACATTTTCGGTTAAATTTAACAATCGACCAATTCAGTCTATGAACAATTACCAAGTTTGTGAATAAGTTTGAAAATACAGCAAATGTAGCGGCAACTGATTCAAAATGTATTTTAATAGTCCAATTTCAACAAATATTTCAAAAACAGTAACATTGCTGGAAAACGCAACAGAACCAGCAACGATGAATTGGAAGCAAGAGTTTTAGGTTTGATAAATGCTGAAGCATACGATGCATTGCTTGTGAGTGCAACGTGTCTAAATTCTCTGTACAGAAAATTTTAAAGAAGCATGGTTATCCTTTTTACAAGCATCAATTCCATGAGGAGATACTGCTAGTGGATGAAGAAACTAGGCGTGTATTCTGTGAAATAATGCAGGATCGATCAAATACAGACCGAAACTTTTTGCAGATGAATGGTAGTTCACACTTAACAACGAGCCCAACGTTATTGTTCATGGTAATTACAATGCGTGAATTGATATCTGACTATACTCGGTGCACCGACCAGGTGGTATGATCACGTAGCGTTCACCCCGCGTCCTCGTGTAGTTCGTCGAGATGTTATGAAAAGCCTGATTCACACAGTCTTGCCACATTTTAGTTCTGTGCCGGAAATATAAATCTTTCTACTTTAACCCACAAATAATAACTATTTACCACTTCCTAATTAATTGTAATTGAAAAAGGCTGATTTAAGGATAGAACGTAATCACTACATTTATAAGAGAGAAAAACGAGAACACATGGCATACAACGGGCCTGATTATAAATTTCGGCTACGTGTCACACGCTTCACATGCGTTTGCGCTGGCCAATCAGCGAAAATCACGCAAACCCATAATACCACCGATTCGGTGGCCGAGTATAGCAAAATCATTTTCACTATGATATGACATTTGCCAAACTCATGGCAAGGGTTTTTATAATATGGTACATTGTTCAACTTATTTTGATTTTTTCTGAGGTGTATTCTGATAAAAACGTAAATTAAATGGATGATACATTTACAATTTTTAATTCTCTAAAAAATATTCCTTTACGATTTTTCTCTAAAATGAATACGGGAGCTAATAATTACACATATTTAATTTTACATGTTAAATTCCTATGTTCGCCCCTTATCCCAGACACACGGTATATTTTGAAAGGTTTGTATTCAATCGATTTATGTAATTGAATATTACACTATATTTTGTTGTTTTTAACAGAGCGTAAATCCATATATTGGGTGTTGTAATAATAGAGTCACAAACCGCATTGTTACTTGTATGACATTACTGTAATCCTTATATTAACTACGTAGATTCATTATAGCTTTATGATTATTATTAACTTCAATAATTCGTATTTCGTATTCAAGCATTTGTTTTTATTACAGCGATTGTCCGAACAAGATGGCATGATAAGATGATGTAGGTTCTAGAAGAAAATTTATAACTAAAAGTTGAACCCAACCTTGTATGTGTGATAAAACATAATTTCCAAATAAATTCCTTGAATGTGCAATAAACGAATTTTTTTGGAAATTATGTTTAATCACACAGATACAAGTCACGTGTGCCACATATCCACGGCACGTCATCAGAAATCAAATAATATGCTTTTCTTACCAACAGTATATTTTTTAGTTTATTTTTAATTTGGGAATTAAAATCGGAGATTTTAGAAACAAAAAAACCGTAAAATATTAAACTATTTGGTACGTCGTACATGAACATAGGTAGGCTTGTGGAAAAGCACCTAAAAATTATAACATATTTACGGTATTTTTCTCAAAGTAAATAAATGAGGTATGCCGCATATTAAAAATTGGGACATTTAGCCTATTGGAACTAATATTTACGAAAAAAGGGTTAGTTAGAAAATCAAAAATTGTGAGACGAGTTATATGCCTACCATGTTCATGAAAGGCATTATTTAATAACACAAATTGTCTCAACTTGTCAGTTTGATTTTAATGTGAGAATTCACGTCATAGAAGACTAGATTAGTTCAGTTGAATTAAAAAAAAAATTAATCTCAGACATGACTGCTGTGTTTCTCTCTCTATCTCTCTCAGGCATGACCAACTTAGCAATAAAGTTCTGAAGCTCACACCTTATTTTTAATATGTGAATACTTACCAGTTAGAATTAATTCCAAAACACTTTTCTCAGCAACATTATTCTCCACATTCTCCTTATTCTCATCACTCTTAGCACCATCCTCAGAATTCTCCACTCCTAAGACCTTATTCTCAATAACAGTAACATCAAGATCCTCATGGGATAAATCCTCCTCCTTCATCGTTATCTCATCATCATCATGATTAGCATCGCTCTGTTCAGTGTGGAGATCGTTTTCTTCAATATCCATCGGTGTATCGACATTATCATTTTCTTCTGCAGCTGGAGACGAGGCCTTCTCGTCTTTCTCCTGCGCCTGTCCCTCGCTATCCGACTGATTCTCGTCGGTATTATTTCCTGAATGCTCCCCGTTGTCGTTCTTATCCTCACTTTTATTCTCCTCCTCGATGTCATTTTCGAATTCAGTCTCATCAGCTTCAGTGGTTTTTTCCTCCATGATGGCCAACAAGTCTTCGCTGTCACCCTCCGGTTCCTTATCGGCATCTTCTGTTGACTGAACTTCTTCGCTGGTGGGTTCTTCAGTCTGATCAGTCATTTTATTCTCTCCTTTATCTTTTTCTTCCTCGGTCGGTTTATCTTCAGTACACTCTTCAATTTTATTTTCTGTCTCTGCGTCTTCCTTCATTTTACTTTCTGCAGGAGTTTTGTTATCTTCTTCTATATCGCCAGATTTTTCTTTTGTTACTTCTTCCTTTTCTACTTCACTTCCCTCTTCTTGTTTTTCTTCGTCTTTCTCCTCCTCTTCTTTTTCTTCTTCTCTTTCCTCCCCTTCTTTTTCTTCTTCTCTTTCCTCCTCTTCTTTATCACTTTCATCGTCTGGACCCAGTATATCGCATGGCCGTAACGTTTCCTTTATCTCGAACTTGTTGAGGATGTCGTCCTCAATTTCCATTGGGATTTCTTCATCGTTTTTATCTGGGACTACATCTGAAAATATAGTTTATTTATAATACAAAAAGAGTTCGAATTCCTTATAAAACTACAGAAATAAAATAACCTAGAGAGACGGAATATAGATAACAAAATGTTATTCTAATTTAATAAAGACAAAAATAGCCTGAATATATGGATATTCAACCTGCGACTCTGCAAAATTATATACAGTATGTTTTTTTTTTATCGTGGGCCATAGGATTTTACATGCTAAAAATTATACCTTGTGTTAATGTATATTTTATGATAAAATTGTGCAGGAAATTTTTGTTAGTAATAAATCAATTATTTTTCTACATGATGCGCTTAGTCAGAATAATTTTTTAAATATGTTTTATTCCATTAAAAAATAAAATTAATTCACTAATCAATCTGACATTTCAGAAATTTAAGGTACTTTGATTATTTTTGCTCAGTTATTTATTTTAAATCATTTCATTTTTGAATGGAATAAAACATATTTAAATTATTCTGACTAAGCGCATCATGTAGAAAAATAATTGATTTATTACTAACTAAAATTTCCTGCACAATTTTATGATAAAATATACATTAACACAAGGTATAATTTTTAGCATGTAAAATCCTATGGCCCACGATAAAAAAAATACCCTGTATATATTATTATTAAGGGTGCAAACAAAAAACATATTGAAACATTTTTTTTTCCTGGCTAGTGCCATGCCGGATATTGACTGATTGATTACTAGTACTACTAGATAAATACCATTGGTTGAATATGCATATATTCAGGCTATTTTTGGAGGCAATATAACAAGTGCTATGATTATCATTGGTGATAGCACCGAGTTAAAGCCGATGAACATTGAACGAGTGCGCAGCACGAGTACATTTTTCTGGTGGCTTTAACGAGGGGTATCATCGAGGATTAATCATAACACGAGTTATAATTGGGGAGAGAATACAACGAACGTTACTATACCTATACAGAAATGCTTCGCTCTCAGCTTAAAGATTATAAATGTCAGCTTTGACGATTATACATTAAAATAACGATTTTGCTCAAATATATGAGTACTCCGTAGCCTCTCGGCATCGACTGCAATCGCTAACTCTGATAAACCAATTCTTGTTATCACACTGATGTTTCAACTAGATTTGATTACTTGTAAACAATTTAGGGAGTGATTGCACTTTACGGTCACATTCCCGATTTCGGAGATTTTTGGTTTAGGGACTCTATACGTGTTATTATTAAGGTACTTACAAAAAATTTTGTGCGGAAACGTGTTTCAAGCCGAAAAATCCAATTTTTATTTCTTCAGTTGCGCATATACGTCAATGTCCACCATAAATTTAATTGTACGCACGGCACGAGAACACTCATGTTACACTACGAAAGTTATTCATATTATAGATAATTTAGCACACGAAAGGCGCACTGTTAAAATTATGTACGAGGTGCAAGTTCGCGCAAACAACATGTTTTTTTCGCAATGTAATTGAAACGTTGACAGCGGCAAATACAGACGTAAGGATGCGCCCTGTATTGCCAACCGTGAAAGTTGGTTTGTTGTTTTCTGTTTTCAAACCTCACTTGTCAATCGTTGATGTATAGTGCAGTGCAACCAAACCTCAAAAATGGAGCCCATTAATCTAATCAGATTATTAAAATTGAGCGAAAAATCCGATGAGTTTTTCGAAATGCTCGTGCAATGGGGTCTTGTACCACCTGATTTTACTGAAATTGTAATGTATGCAATTTGTAAAACAACTTCACGGCAGAATGAACTCCAATCGATGGAAGTATGTTCACATATTTCAATCTGCTGTCGAATCACAGTTAAATTTACGTTGCCGACCCAAAGATTCACGTAGCCCAGGATTTGAAATAGGCTTAGATGTGATCTTTTAAAAAATGTCCCTTTTCTAAATCTAATACTTGTATTGCAATTGCGTTTTTTGTTTGTTTTCGCTCTGCTGAGTTATCTTTACATTTTGAGATTAACGTTTAATTTACTAGTTGAATTATTTTTATTTGTTTTAAGAAAAAAAATCTTTTTTTTTAAAACCCATTTTTGTAGAAATAAAAGATGTTGATTTTTCAACATAAAATACATATTCGCACATTTCATTTTAATATAAATATTAAACCTCTTAAATAATGACGATAGATGGCGAACCCGTGAAACCACTTCTTATACATTTGTGACGACTTCGGCCCTGACCCAACCTAACCTAACCCAAACCAACCTAACCTGACCTAACATAACCTAACCCAACCTAACCTAACCTGACCTAACCCAACCCGACCTCACCTAACCTAACTCAACCTAACCTAACCCAACATAACCTAACATAACCTAACGTAACCTAACATAACCTAACCTAACCCAACATTACCTAACCTAACCCAACCTGACCTGACCTAACCCAACCTAACTTAACCTAACCTAACCCAACCTAACCTAACCCAACCTGACCTAACCTAACCTAACCCAACCTGACCTAACCCAACATAACCTAACCTAACCCAACATAACCTAACCTAACTTAACCCAACTTAATCTAACCCAACCTAACCTAACCTAACCTAACCCAACCTGACCTAACCTAACCCAACCCAACATAACCTAACCTAACCCAACATAACCTAACCTAACTTAACCTAACCTAACCTAATCCAACCTGACCTGACCCAACGAAAAAATTAAAATGATTTGTGGCATTTTGAAAAGGCGAGACTGTGGAGGACATAATACATTTTAACATAAACCCCATGTCATTTAACTAATCTAAAATGAAAATAAAACAAATTTTGGTTCTACATTGTAATTCAAATAAATAAATTATCATCAGTTGCTATTCGTATTTTTTTTTATTTCGCAACATTATTTTTAATTAATCTGCAGATAAAATCCATAGTTGAATCGAATTGTCAAAGATAATTTTAAGCGCAAATAAAAAAATTATAATTATTATCATTATTATCGATGGCTCCGCTGTTTCTTATACATTAGTTATTATTTCCATTTTCAAGATTTGGTTGCATCGCACTATACATAAACGATTGACAAGTAAGGTTTGAAAACAGAAAAAGACAAACCAACTTTCACGGTTGGCAATACAGGGCGCATCCTTAAGTCTGTATTTGCCGCTGTCAACGTTTCAATTACTTTGCGAAGAAAACATGTTGTTTGCGCGAACTTGCACCTCGTGTATAATTTTAACAGTGTGCCTTTCATGTGCTAAATTATCATGATATGAATAACTTTCGTAGTGTAACATGAGTGTTCTCGTGCCGTGCGTACAATTAAATTTATGGTGGACATTGACGTAATGCGCAACTGAAGAAATAAAAATTGGATTTTTCGGCTTGAAACACGTTTCCGCACAAAAATTTTTGTAAGTACCTTAATAATAACACGTATAGAGTCCCTAAACCAAAAATCTCCGAAATCGGGAATGTGACCGTAAAGTGCAATTCACCCCAATTTAGGAGTAACATGCGGTGATATACTTTCTATCATCGATTTGACAGCCTCTTATACGTTTTTGTTTTGCCATTTCGCCCAATCAAATTAGTCGAAAATGTAGCATGGGACTTGTAAGTGGTATTCTCGTCTTTATTTAATTTATTTAATGCATCTGCAACAAGTGATGTTGTCTAAGATTTAAATTTTATTCAATTACTCTTGACAAAATCTGAAGTAGAAAAAAAAAAAAAAAAAAGAACCTTTATTGGCATAATCATATATACAAAACAAATTGACTCTTTACATCCCTCACCCCCCCCCCCCTTCCACCCCTCCCCTCCCTCCCTCTCCCTTCTTTCTCCCATCCCACCTTCTCCAGCGTCTTCACTCCTGCCCCATCCTCTCTCATCCATTCCGTCACCCTTCTATTCCCTCTCACTCCTACCCATTCTTCTTTCACCCCCTCACATTCTTCCGCCAAGTGCTTCCATGTATCCTTCCCCCACTCGCACAGCCCACATCTCATATTCTCTATCCATCTTCCCCATTTCCCCCATGCTATCCCCCATGCTCTCCTCGCTTTGCCTTGCACCCATCTTACATGCTCCTCATATCCACCCGTTTCCTTAAACACAAACCCCAAATACTTAAAACTCTTCACCCGTTCTATCAACTCTCCCTTCCACTCTAATTCTTTCACTCCTCCCACTCTCCCTCTGTTCCTGAATCTCATCCATTTCGTTTTTTCTACATTCACACACATACCTCTTTTATCCATATACTTCTCTACCCTCCTCATCATTCCTTTCATACCCATCCAGTCCTTCGCTACCAAAACCATATCGTCTGCATATGCCAACATCCATACCTTTCTCGACCCACTTACCACCCCTCCCTCTTGACCTTTTTCCAACACCCCCTCTAAACCTGTATCTGAAGTAGAATATAATCCCAATTATTATAGAGATTTTTTTTACAAATTTGCTATTTTTGCTTGGTGATGGTAAAAGTCAAAACTAGCCTGAATAAACAGTAAAAATTGTGAAACAAACCAAGTCCCTTATATTATTATTATCAAATATTAGTATGTCCCAAATTTAGCAAGAAATCAAACTAGAATGTAAAATTAATCCTATGAGTTTTTGAATATTGGTAAGAAAGTTGGGTTAACTATTGAAAATGAACACATCGTGTTCGAAATGTACATTTAGTGTTATAAATAAACGAGTGAAGTAAGGAATATAACTGTGTTTAATTATTTAAGAAAGTTGGCCTGATATTTAGTAGCGCTGATATGTTCCGTCTGCAAATATATTCAGTTCATCCATTTCGATTGTGTTTCATTCTAAAATAATTATCTATATCCATTAATATTGGTTGAGAATGCAAGCCAATTTTAGGTTATGCTAAATGAATTAGGCAGATATATACATTTACACCTGTTCCATTTCAAACGCACAGCAACATATTTTTAAGTTTACTGTCTTTTTCCATTCAAGCATCGTAATGGAATAGAGAGACACAGATATAGTTTAGGATTACGATTATTACTATACAACTGCAAGACATATTTTCAAAATCGATCAAAAAAAAGAAATAATAATATTGCACTTTAAGCACCTGTATTGATTTTTTTATTCTTTTTAAATACCTATCATTGACAAAGAAGTTTCAAGTATTAACCAAGCATTTGTAATTTACCTTCAGTTTCTTCAGTATCCGAGACATGCAGATCCAAGCTAACGTTTTCATCAGATTCCTCATCCTGAGCTGGAGATACTACTGTTGTCTCAGTTGGCATGTTAGAACTGAAATAATATTAAAAAAAGTTGGTGTAATCCAATATTTTTCTTTATTTATTTATTACTTATATCTTATTTATATCGCAAAATGATTATAATCAGAATATAGTATATTAGGTATCAAGGAAGGTAAGTGCATTATAACGGTAGAGGGTAATAGTGTGGGGACCAACACGTTAGCGGAGGTCCCCATATTTACCCGAGACCGGTAGCACTATCGCCCGAGATGCTTATACTATTTTTTGTCCAATCGATAAAGCAGGTTAGTGTTTTTGAGTGGCATATTTTGTGCAACGGAGTCATGGGCCGTAAGTTGATCATACAGCCCGTACAGCAAAGCTTGTAAATTAACGAAAATGACTGATCGGGCAAAAAAATATTTGATAGAATAACATTTGTATCTCCGTAGCTATTAAGAATTAGACAACTTTTTTACTCAAAATAGCCACCACTATAACCTCTTAAAATATTTATAATCCCTCCTAAATCACCCTGTATAATGTACTAATAAAGCTACTAGTTATTTTGGATAAAGTTTTACTATTTAATCTAAAAAAAATTCATCATTTACTTTTAATTGTGGTTTAAAACAACAAGCGGCTTATGTCACTGACAAAACTTGTTTCTATTATACAGGGTGATCATTATAAAATTGTATTCTAAGATTCTCCAAAAAGAATTCATCAGATAATGGGATTAGAAAAAGCTAGTATCAATTAATAAGAGAAAAAATTAAAACAAAAACAATGTGTTATAAATAGTGAAAAAATATTTAGTGCTTCACGTTGCGGTTGATACTGGCCATATTTCACGTTGATAGTGTTAATTAAAAACCCATCCAAAACAAAATCACAAGTAAATTTAAGTAATAGTAGGTTTAGGTATAAAAACATTGAATTTTATTAAAGAATAAAACAATATACAGGACGTGCTATTTAAAAAATTGACAAAATTGCATGTAAAGTTATTTTTCGTCAACCGCCGTTGCGGTTTCCGAACCATTAATTGAAAATTGATAATTCCAGTACACCGAGAGGTTGCTACGATAAAATAACAGTCCGGGAAAATTTTTGTCGGACAGTAGATGTAGCGATTGACGAAAAAATAGTATGTGCGTCACGTAGGAAAAATACATTCCTGAATATACAACTTCACAGTCGTCCGGGAATACTTCATTTTTCCCACTAGACACACAATCTACTATTTTCAGGTAGGTACACAAAATAATTTTATAACCAATCATTTTCATATTTATAAATGAGATTACAGTTTCACCGATAATTGTAATAATATAAGTTACAACAAAATGTATATTCATAAATTTGTCACATATAAAATTCCTGATTAGAGACTATAATATTAATAATAGCTATTTATGTAACAAGTACACTTCTATGCAATAAAATTAAGCACACAAAATATGTTAGTTTAAAGCGGACTTCCTGGTTTCAAAAATATGTAAATATATCAATTTCCTTAATGTCAAAATCCCACGTCATTTAGATAAAAATTCAAAAATTCTAATTATGACTAAAATAGAAGATGGTTTTAATGTTAGTTTTGGCTTTTTAATACAGGTGTTATTTTTCAAGTTATGGTGTTTTATCATTTATTGAAAATATTGCAGGCCCGAATTATACAACTAGAATATTGTAAAAAGTACTAATAAGACGTGTGCTTAATTTTATTGCACAGAAGTGTACATAATTTAGGCTAATTTATGGATGAATAAAATCCAATTATGTATGTGTTACATATAAAGCTTTATGTTCGACTGCTTTTAGCAATTTTGGAATGCTTTTTAAATAAAATTTGAAGCAATGTATTTATATACAGGGTGTCCCACGGGGTAGTAGACAGCTGATATCTCAAAAACGGTTAGTAGTACGAAAATGAAATTTGGTGGCTTTAAATGGTTTGAAATTATGCCCCTTTCCGAATACATAGATTTCATTTCCGTTTGTCCATTTTCGAGAAAATGAAATCAATTTCAGAATTTCAAACGGGACACCCTGTATATTTATGGATTTTTGGAAAGGTGATTGAAAGACAAATACAGCAATACCATATTATTTCAGAGTTTGATTGTAAATTAAGGGAGTATTGTTGAAGTAATAATCAAAATAAATAATCGCGGTGACATGGATCAACAAAACAAAACGTCAAACAAAAACCTGAAAACACTTCGTATCAAATGTTCGATGTCAAGTTGAGAATATATTCTGATTAAGTGTAAGTAATGCGTCCCATTTTTTATGTATAACAAGTATGTCGGATATGCTCTTTATCTATGGAAAATCCCGCAAAAAGAAGACTCTCTCGAGTTAAATATCCGAATCGTCTGAAGTCGAACAATAGTACCTTCGTCAAGTTAGAAGCAACAAAGATTACGCAGAGGTTCTTTTCCGGTTGGAAAGCGAAAAGACCAGTTCTAAACGAGAGAGCAATGATTTGGTGACAACAGGATGGTGCAGCCCCTCAGGATTCTCGGCAATTTACTGAGTATATTGATTTCCAAGGACGCTGGATGGGATGAAATAGTACGATAAATTATCCAGCGCGATAAAATAAAAGAATACAAATGTATAGATACATTTTACATCTTATAGCCTGAGTCCCTGCCACCTACAACTTTTATTAACAGGTTTGTTATCTTTGTTCGTTGTTTTTATATACATCGTTTTTTGTTTTGTTTTTGTAACATTAATATGAAAATAATATGGTATCGCTGTATTTGTCTTTCAATCACCTTTCCAAAAATCCATAAATATACAAGGTGTCCCATTTGAAATTCTGAAGTTGAAGTCATTTTTCCGGAAATGGAGAAACAAAAATGAAATTTATGTATTCAGAAAGGGCCATCATTTCATACCATTTAAAGTCACCACATTTCATTTTCGTACTACTAACCGTTTTCGAGATATCGCCTGTCTACTACCTGAATATATTCAGTAAAACGAAAATAAAATATATTTGGAAAAAGTCCTCGAACAGGTCGATTTTCTTTTATTAAAATACACATTTTAGCATAAAAGTTGATTTTCAGTAGTCATTTATTTTTGAGTAATGACGTCATCCATTTTGTTTTTAAATGGCAACCCCCTATTTTTTTTCTTGATCTTGAGATATCTTTTCATTGCCGAACTGGAAGTACAAAAATGTTGCCATCTTACATAAGTGACAATTGAAGGCGAGAACTTGATATTTAGAGTTTTTTAATCAAAGAAAATCGACCTGTTCAAGGATTTCTTCCACAAATGTTTTATTTTAGTTTTACCGAATTTATTCCATTTTTAGGCGAGCACTGTATTTTAATCACAGTGTGCATTTACTGCCACATTAATGTCATTCATTGTAAATTTAAGACAAAATGGATGATCACTATAAACAACCTAACTCACACATTAAACAACCAAACTTTGCAATCTTCTTCAGAAATAAATATAATGAACTACAAATAAAGTGCCATCGCTATAAACCATTACCATAGTTGATCTCTCTTCTTCATTAGTAATTTGAATTGTATTTATTGGATGTTCTGATTAAAATTAAAATCTGGCATTTCTGACACTGACAAGAGTCCATTTTACTTTATCATAATGTACTAGTACGAAACGTACGTCATTTTGGCCCAAAAATAAATCACTAAAGTTACCATTTTCATACACACAAAAATTAAGTAAATTATCTATTACAACTACATTCCTGGCTACTTAATACCTTCATTGTGAAATATTATATTTGTGTGACAACTTGTCAATTGTTACAATACTTTGGTTTACAATATCTCTCTGATCGTAGAATGTTTTATTACTGCCTTGAGAGTTTCCCTAATTGTGTGGGATTACCCACTGATAAATAAAGGGTATATTCAACAAGTGACACTTATTTCAGTAATAAAGGAAGCATGTTGAATGGTTACGAGAAAGTGAGGTTATGTAACAACATGAACGAGCTACAGAAGTCCTGTTACACAAGTCAAATTAAATAACTGAGGCCCGATAAAACAGACACTATCCACTAATGGATTAAAGGACCATCAGATGGATGATTCATTAGGACTAACAGGGTAGTTAAGGAAATGATTAACATTTAGCGGGCCGTCTTGTCTAGAGAACATTTTTTAACCTCAGAGGGCAGCATCGGCAATGTCAAGAAAGATTGGTGGCAATCAAATGTAGGAATTAGGAATGGTAACTGTTGACCACTTATTTTACCACTTTTTGAAATCATTCACAGAGGATATTATTGTAGTGACTACAGTGATAAAAAATTTAGAGAGGTTATGTTGCTTACTAGAGATTGTTGAAATTACTTTTATGGGAGTCAACTCTTGACTGTAAAAAGTAAAATGTTTTTACAAACATTCATGACTCATTTTGGGTCACTATTTTCAACACAAGTCACTTCACTAATCGACTCATTCCAATGAGTCGATTCACTCACGAGTTACCCATCTCTCTTGCGTACCAATTGATAATGTTAAGAAGAATAAAACAGGGGCTTTTCATAAAAGTTTGGCAGAAGCAATAGAACAAAACAGGGATGGCCTGTGAAGTTTCGTCAACAGAAAGCAATCCTTCGTAAAAGTAGTTCATTCTGAGTGTTTGTTATGGAAACTCGTTAATATCCCTCCCTTAACCTCCTCAATGGAACTTTACGAATTGCCAGTGGAACAAAAACGTAACATCAACCTTCATTTTATTCTATGTAAATCTGAAACACAAACAAAATTTCCAAGCACACCAAAAGTGATACAACAATTGAAAACAAAATTTGTAAGTTTCATGAAAGCATTATTTTGCAATTCAATTCTTACAAATTGTAAGGCTTCTTTTTAATTATTAAGAATAGTAACATAAAAAAGAAATAAATAACAATTTAGGGCCTAAATAAATATTTGTCTTTACAATCATGTATCGCAAAGTAATCGCGTTCGGTGAACTTAGAAATTGTGTTTTTAGTTGGCTTTGTGGTGTCAACTGATATGGAACATAACCTTTTCAATTTTTAGATTTTTTTAATTAACTGAAAATAAGTAGAAATAATGAAAGGTTATGTTGCTTATTAATCGGCAACGCACGCGGACCGTAAACTGTACACCGCTTCCCGCTAAACGCACGCCTGACCTTGATTCGCGTGGAGAACGAGAAAATCGATGATAGAGGACCGCGCACGACCGTTATTTTCGAAAATAGACCACACTTTTTGGCCAGATTTTTGGCGACCCGTACGTCAACCCGTTCGTTTTGATTGGAACCGCTGACGTACGCGCTTAAGGATGGCGATAAGAGCCGAAACGCTGGTGTCACATACGTCATTAATTAGTGCAGGGCGATTGGACTTACCGAGATGGCGTTGGCGTCCGCGCTGATTAAACGGATAAAAGTTCACCGACAAGTCACGCCGCGAAATGCCAACGAGCTCAGCTGCCCGAACGACGCGGCCCAACTGCCGCACCGGCAACAACGCCGCACCGTGTTGCCAGCGGTGCCGGTTGCGCGACCCGGGTGGGGATGGACACAATAGGAGAACAAGAGAATGACTATGACCACCTTTGATACCGTATTCTGACTTTTAGCTTTCGAATTTTGATGGGTTTTGAATAAAAACAAAAACTTTATGACTTCATATAAATAAATGTCATTTGGTGGGAAGGAATGAGGTTAGAACGGAACAACAATCCCAAAAAAACAAATTGTTAAAATGGGACAGCATTTACCTTTCGGGCATCTCTGCGCATGAGCGTTGCTTCCTGGCGGACATATTTTGTTTCTTTGCGAATGAACGTTTACGGGATCGGGCTCGTCCCATGTTGACTTGAATGAAAGAAGTGGATTAGTATTGCATTAAAAAAATAAAACAACACTGCTAAATTTAGTGTTTTGTAGTCTTGAGTCAGCGAAACGTTTCGTATTTTTGAATTGTTATATAATTATTGGATGGCGAGGTTGTTACTGATTGAAAATGTTTTGTAAATGTCAAATTTGTTTTTTTTTTAATTTTAAGCACGTGAGGTTGACAAGGTTACATGTTCTAAAAAAAAAATATTACAACATCGGTCATTGATTATACGTTATGTATTTGAATTCTGTTACCAGATTTAACGTAAACGCTGAAGCTGTTGTATGTCAAACATAAGGATTCCGTTTATTTGGAAATTGATGACATCAGAATACCAGATTTAATTATTCTAAAGGTGTGACAATTTAAGATTTCGGTTTATTAGTTACTTTTCTTTTCAACTGATTGATAGTACAGGCGTAATACAAAAAGGCGATATGGTCTGAAGGTATATATAGTTTGATCAACGGATCTTTGCGTGTGCGTCATTACCGAACACGTAGTGTCCTCGCTTTGGACGGCATACGTACACACATTGCGCCTCATTTAACTTATCGTAGAGGGAGTAAACGCATGAAAATATTGTCGAAACTAGATTGGTTATCTATGACGTGCACACAAAGATCCATTGATCAAAGTATATCATCTAGTATCTGAGAGGAAGAACAATCCCAAATTTAAAATTCAGATATGTTATAATGTCAATATATCAATTAAATAAAAATAAATACAAAAACACTTTCTTTGTTAATATCACACGATTTAATAATTAACAAAGGAAGCGTTTTAATCGATAGTTACTTTCTAACTCTAGAAGGAGTAGTCGTATTCGTTAGGCTTTACCTAACTGGTTATCGATCTTTCCACACATGTAACTCTTTTTTTCTAATTTCCTTATTTTGTGAAAGTATGCGACAATCCGTTAGCTTTCCCCTATTGGCCAACGATCACGTGATGCTGCGGACTTGTTTCTAAAAATGAGTAACTGACAGTCATCTCCTTAATTTTTAACTAAACCACCCGTCCCAGTACAGGCGACAGTCAACGCATTCTTGAAAGTTGTGTATTTGAATCGGATCTTATTTTATTTCCAACTTTTTATTAGGTAAACGATCTGAGGTTTCGCCCCATTACCCAACGATCACATGATTATGCGGGCGCGTATTTCGCTCCAATCCACCCATCTGGCCAACGACCGCGGCCAACATTTCTTGACTCTTGGAGATGTATCCGCACGCGCAAACGTAAAAAAATAATACGATATTGTTTTTCTCGCGCGACCCAATTCGACAGCGCGCGGTGTTGACGCTCGAGATGTCCGGATCGAACGGGCGGCGTTGGCCTCGGAAACTTGGCAAGCGAGCGGACGTGTTTGCAACGCTGTAGCGATGACGTTTCCAGTTATCACTCACATCAGGGATATCAAAAACCGAACCAAGGTTAATCAGAGGTCGAGCCTTAATGAACATCGCATATCAATTAATCGCTCGAAATTTTCGAAAATCAGAAAGGTGGAGTTTTTAAAAATAAAAGCGACCACGTGACCCCACCCAGACGCGGCCAGGCGACCGAGAGTTCTCGCGTGGTACAGCACTTTCATGAAACATGGCCGCGTTGCGACAACCTCAAAACGACGAACGTTTGTTTGCTTACATATACACGATCCAAACAGTAGCCAAGGTTTAGTCAAAAATACTCTTATCTAGATAGATAGATAACCCTTCTAATTAATTGACTGGCAAAACGTACGTTACATGTTATGTAACTAGTTGTGGCATTTTAGATATCTTGGGTCCATAAAAGTTCCTGATTTTTATGACATATCTTGCATGCCCCCAGGGCCGCGCCAAGCGGGGGTGTTAGGGGTGGCTAGCACCTGGGCGGTAGGTCTTGGGGGGCGGCAAGCCCAACAGCCCTCTTACCTTGGCGCCCACGGTTTTTTACAATTTTTAAACTATTTATTTAAAATTGGCGCTCGTAGAAAAAATCAATCCACCTAAAAACGTTCTTTTCGTAACACGTACGTTCGTGAAATAGGAGATGATTGTTTATTCTTTACGTGCGGATGCAAGCGCGAAATTCAAGAACGTATCTCTTTGTTTATACCGAAATTCTTTCTTTCTAAATAATTTTGAGACGCGCCGACCAATGGTGTTCATTATCTCTACTCCCCTCTTTAGATTGAAAGGGGGCGGCAATATTAAACATACCTTGGCGCGGCCCTGCATATCCCTATTTACGCAAGTGAACTAGCGTTGGGTATCTTCGAAATTACGGATCTCAATTCCATCATACAATTCCTCGGTCTAATAATCGTCCCGGTTACGTTGCTTATCTTATGTAATATAGGTCGTGTCGAAAACCACTGATGATTTTGAAAGCCAAGCAACGTTGGGTTTGGGCTTTAGTTAGTAGTACTGGTTTCTATAATCAATACGAGGGCGATCCAAAAAGTAATAAACTCATTTAAACAAATTAAATCTACTACTGTAAATTACAAGAGTGAAAGGTATTTAGTAAAATTCCCAAATCACAAAGATAAATTACAACGAAAATGACGATTTTTAATAAATGATAGGGCGATCCTCAAAGCAATAAACTTATTTAATAATTCTTTTTTATACAACACGATAAAATATAATTCAATCGATTGAGAAAAATGAAATTCTTAATTCGACAAAGTTTGAAGATCGCTGCTCGCACCCTTAGATATGAAGTATATTGAAGTAACTTATTTATGATGTGTATTCGGTTTTGGCGAAAAATATGTATTGCTGTTTGCCGAAATCATAATTTGTAAGGGTACCTACTGGTCGGACGAAAGAAATCCTCCCAAACGTGACTTAAAATTAATTTCATTTACTATCCTTTGTGTTCGGTCACTGCGCCAGATGTGATGTTTTTATAAAGTGCGCCCGCAGGCGTTGCCAAGTCAACATAATGCGGGTAGAGGTCACACCCCCCACCCACTGCACCTATTATTATTTGTTAATGCATTTTTTGTAAATATTTAAATCAAAACGTTACACAGAAAAGACCAATAAAATAAGTAATCCAATGTACGTCTCTATTTGCGCTGGTTCAAACCAAGTGCGATTTACAAGCAATAACACTGCATGTTTATTGACATATATTTTGCAGTGGTTTCGGTAAATAAATACAGTATTTGGAAAGAGTTTAATCTAGCATTTCAATAGTTATTAACTGCGCATGCGCAATGGCTGCCTTGAAAGAATCGATCGGTTGTTGGGAGGTTCCATCGGTGGCTTCAATTTGAAACTGGTTTCTAATTGGGCGTTTAAATAACGCAGCAGCAAAAACAGATGCTGCTTTTGGTATCAAATGATTGGACAATGCTAGATACAGAGTTTTTTTAAGGGCAAGAAAAATAAGTAACCTTCGTTGGGAGGCTCCTTTCGTGTTCCCATATTAGCGTGAAGATTATTTATTTATTTATTGAAAAATATTCAAAATCTGGTGAACACTTTGGTCACTGCACCTTGTTGAAACGAAATAACTAGTTATTTTTGTAATTCCTTTGAGAATAATCGTCATTGGCCGAAACATCTGTCAGGAAACTGTATATCATAATATGAAACCAAACAAGTGTTTTAATTTAAAATGACCTAATACTCAAAATCTGGTACCAGGTTATAATAAGTATAATTCTAACATATACAGTACAAATGTAGTTGATGTTAGAATTATAATATATAAAACAAGTTAAACCTACAACAAAGTTAATAACTCTACAGATTAAAAGATTATGTCTGATTACAGTAAAAGACAGAGAGAATATATAAACATTAAATAAATATTGGTTATATAAGCGTGACAAGCGTAATGTTGGTGATTAATTGCAAAGAAGTTTCTCAGCACTGTGCGAATGTTAATCAACATAATTTATTAGTCGTATGTTTTATGTACTAGTATCCTCAGAGGTAATTACTCTGAAGGGGGGGCGTGACTCATGCTACGGTCACCGGAAATAGAGATTGATCAGGACAATGTATCTCTACAGTAGATATGGGTAACTCATGAGTGAATCAATTCAAAGAGTCGACTTTTAGGAACGAGTCGAGAGTCAAGCGACTCCTGTGTAAATGTCCTGACTCATTTCGCGTCATAAAATTGAAGAAGTAAGGTATTTGATGTTTCAAAAGAGTCGCGAGTCTTCACAACAAACTTCACTCACAAAGAAAAAACTCTCTGCATCAATAATAAAACCACTGATGATTATTACATCCCCCCAGAGTTTATTCATTGTTATTCCAGATTATTATCTACGTGTTTCTGTATTTTTTAAAGCGAGCTTTTTTCTACAATAAGGTAAATATTTTGTAATGAAAATTACTTACAAACCGTAAAACAAGTCGAACCAAGTATTTTTTTTATTCTCAATTTATTGTATTTTTACTTTCTCCGTTACGAAGTACGAGAAAGTATTGTGATCGTGATTTTTTTTTCAAAATTTTTTTTTACGGAAATATCCGTTTTGGGGTCCCTAGATGCCATTTCAACAATTTCTGGAAAAAAAAAATTGTGTCTGTGTGTGTGTGTGTCTGTGTGTGTGTGTCTGTCTGTGCGCGCTGTATCTCAAAAATTAATAGAGCGATTGATATGAAACTTTAAACATCCGTCTTATTTGATAATATGAAGAACTGAAAAGCTTTTGGTAAAATTTCATACACCGGAAGTGGGCGTTTACCTTAACTGTTTTTTGTTTTTTGCCAATATTTTCTTAAATATGAAAAATATCACAAAAACATTTAAACAAACTTTGAAGACAACAAAGAAATGAAGATCTTTTACTTGAAAACATTTTTCATAAAATCATTTATATTCGAGGAAAAAAATTATTTATTTTTTTAAATTTTTGGTTTATAATTATAAAACGATAATAGTTACAGTAAATTTATGTTAATAGTAATTGTAGATAATGCTAAAATGAACAACTTATAAAGAATAAGTTTTTTTCAAAATCCCTTTAGTTTTTGAGTAAACTGAGTTTTTAAATTTTTCCATCTTTCATAATTTTGACGTTTTAAACGTCAGTTTCATCCGAGTTTTCACAACGCTCGATGTCCATTTAAAATATGATTTCAATTGAAAATAAACCATGAAAACGTAAATATAAATGGCTATGATACCATCAAGTCGGAGAAAGTAACATGATGGCCACATCACAATTTTTATTTATACAGGGCATTTCAGAGCTCTGGGAACAGTCAATCACGTGCCTATTTTTCAAAATTTCGAAAAATGTATTATACAAAAGTTGTGTATAATAGTAAGCTGCACGCCCGAAAAATATTTAAATTTATACAGGGTGTCTCATAACAAAGTTACAGACCAAACTTATGTTTTTTTTTAATGGAACACCCTGTATTTTTTGTCATTTTTGAATTATATGGAGCAAATAAAGGTGAGTTACTTCAATACTCCCTATACCTATTGTTTGCCGTTTTTGAAATATTTGAAGATTTGTTGAAATGCATGGTCTGGGTGAAATTTTATTTTTGCCCCAGTGATTGACGTTGAACGATTAAAATCATTTTAATTATTTGGTTGAAGGTTCGAACTATAGAGCCAACCATGATTTCATACAAAAAATTATACAGGGTGATAAAAAAAATGCGGTAGAAAAACCCAACTTATAAAGTTGAATAACTTCGTTTTTTCAAATGGCACACCCTGTATTTAGTAACGTATTCTCAAGTAGAATCCAATTATCTTTCAGATTATAATAATTATTACTGATATGATAATCGCCGAATACAAAAAAAACTATTGAGATTAGGAACAGGGAACCCTTATACAATCTGAAAGATAATTGGATTCTACTTAAGAATACGTTACTAAATACACGGTGTGCCATTTGAAAAAACGAAGTTATTTAACTTTATAAGTTCGGTTTTTCTACCGCATTTTTTTTATCACCCTGTATAATTTTTTTGTATGAAATCATGGCTGGCTCTATAGTTCGAACCTTCAACCAAATAATTAAAATGATTTTAATCGTTCAACGTCAATCACTGGGGCAAAAATAAAATTTCACCCAGACCATGCATTTCAACAAATCTTCAAATATTTCGAAAACGGCAAACAATAGGTATAGGGAGTATTGAAATAACTCACCTTTATTTGCTCCATATAATTCAAAAATGACAAAAAAATACAGGGTGTTCCATTTAAAAAAACATAAGTTTGATCTGTTACTTGGTTATGAGACACCTTGTATAAATTTAAATATTTTTAGGGCGTGCAGCTCACTATTGTACACAACTTTTGTATAAAACATTTTTCGAAATTTTGACAAATAAGCACGTGATTAACCGTTCCCAGAGCTCTGAAACCCTGTATTTCACCAAGTGTCGGACGATCCAACGTAGTTTTCCTTTAAACTGTTTATTTTATTTGAATAAAATGCTTTAAGTGTATTTAACAGTAATTGCGCAAGTGCATTGGAAATTATCGGTAACAAGTTTGTGCGATCTCGACAAACAGTACCGAGCCCGCAAGGGCGAGGGGCTGTTACCTAAAATAATGCGACTGAGTTTGTCGAAATAGTGCAAACTTGCGATAATTTACAACGCACGAGAGCAATTTATCAGACTATATCCTAACAAAAATATTACAACAAAATAGAATGACATTTACTGTCATCGCGGGCGTGTAGTGCCGGTTTGAATTTTACATTTTTAAACGGATCAAACAAAATTTGAAAATCAGAAACGTACTTCTCTTACACTAACATAGCACTGGTATTCCGTATGGACTTCACATTTTCTTTACAGTACATACCGTTCGCGTTTCGCAGGTTATGTGCCTTGTTTTCCAATATTGTAAAAATGTCTTCCCGAGTGCAGGTCATGTTAGTGTTTCCGCTCAAACTTTTTGGTTGGGCCTCTTTTACTTTCTCTTGAATTGCTTCAAGAGAAACACTTCCAATGCGGAATTTTCGCTCATTTTAATAGCGTTCTACCCGTAAACTGACGTTTGACGTTTAACATTTATTTTCATGTGCTGAAACATAATGCGAGTAGAGAACCAATTACAAAGCCGCATTCGAACTCTACATTGTATGTTTCCTAAAAACATAACTTATATAGAATCTGATTGGTTCTAATTTATTCGCATTTCGGAATGCTACGTTTGGCGGGATATAGTCAAAGTAATATTTTCTATATGAAATCATGAATTATTTAACATATTTTCAGAACTTCTCTCATCGTTGGTAGATGCCTCCAAATATCTGGTGTCACATGGGGGTAAAGTTTGCTCAGAGTGAGAAAGTATCCGAAAAGAATGCGAGATAACGCGATAACAAATCTTCGCGTCGATTCTGTGTCTATATTTACATTCTGTTCACGCGACGCTCACTGAATAATGAGTTCTCTCTTGAAATTTAAGATGATCACTGCGCAATGTGACACGAGATATTCGCAGGGCTCTACCTAGTGTGAACTGTTTTGAATAATTACATTGGCTAACAAAAAAAAAAAAACTTTGCAGATTTGAAACCCGTTTTTCTTCAATCACGCAGGGATTTTTTTGTTGTATTTTAAAAGATTTTATGCAACAGAGGGCACAATAACTGGACCAGATATCATGGGTATTTTTCTAGTATGTACGTCTAGGCACCTAAAATGATAAACAATTCGTGATAATGCGATTTAATTGCATGAATCATTTCTGTAAGATCCACACATCGGCGTTTTTGTTGAAAAAATCGTGTTGGCTGGTGTTATTCTTGCAATTTAATATTTGTATATTCAGACTACTTTCGTCTTTATTTAATTTAAGCCCAACTGATTGCAACTAAAAGATTTTATTAACCCGTTATGTACCAGTGTCCTATTTACAGGACAGTACAAGAAATATATTTTTTCAAACATTAAATGTTTTTCAAATTAAATCCCTTTAGAAATACATTGTTTGTACATTAATAAACTATTAAATATTTTTTTCTTCAAATATTTTATAATAACAAATGAATAAAAAAATATTGAATGTATCACTTTTTTACTTGATATGTTTCATAAGAAATCTATATCTGCATACGTTGCAAAACAATTGTGTGATTTCTGTGTTTATAATTTTCTCATTGGAAAAGGTATGTGTTAACATGCAATAAGGTGTTTGTATCAAAAATATTTAAAATTCCTGCGTAATTGCCGGGCTTAGATGGCTGTCCTATAAATATGACGCTGGTTCTTACCGATATCAAAACGTGTGAGTTTGTTTGTCCATTTGCTTAAAACTTTTAGATCAGTCTATACACTTTATACGTGTATTTCTTGTGCACATAACCGTTTTTCATCATTTTTTCCTTGTTTATATTCGGAACATTTTATTCACGGTAAGTAATAGTACTTACTTATGTATTTTTCGTGTGATATTTTCAGTTCATAGTTATGTTTGCTCACTTTTTTTGTCAAGCTGATGTATCGAAAAGCATTGTCTTTACAAGAGATAGAGGATGTTATAAATTATCCCAACTTTATGAGAGCCGAAGACGTCAATATAGTAGTTCTTCCGCCAGATTCATTGACTGATGAAGACGAAGCAGATGATAATATTTTAGGAACAGTGGAAGTAAATGATGAACCTGGCGAACTTGTAGTGCAATATAATTTACTTGATAATTCTAAACCTGCGAAAGTAACGATATAAGTATGGCTGGACCTTCAAATATTTAAATTTGAAAATTCGCCTCGCAAGAAAATCTACCGTTGAAGTTTTTAAAGAATTTGTTGATAACCCAAGTTTCAAATTATCGTCTGATAAGGGCAGAGCATTTATCAGTGTTCTTTTATTTTCTGGATATCATCAAGTGCCATCTGAAAAACATTACTGGATTGAGCAAGTAGATCTTCGTGTAGGTATTGTAAAAAAAATGTATCAAGAAAGGAGAATTTAAAAATAAAAAAAGTACATTCATTTTGCTGATAATTAAATTACAAAATAAATGTATGTAAATATTGTGTTTTTATAAATTATTTTAGTTGTATTAAATAAATAAATATATTTTTTGAAATGAACATTTTGATACCCTAAAGTGCCAGTGTCCTATTTATAGGACAGGTCATAACTCAAAAATTTGAAACATTAAAAAAATAATTCAAGCTTTTTCTTGTTTATGTGAACTGTATTAACTAAAGTAATTGATTGAAATTTGAAATTTCAAAAAAATAATTTGGGACTAAATGGGTTAATTGGTTCCAAACGCAATAGCCTATTGTCTGTTCACGGAGAAGATACAGTCGGTGTAAACACAATCACGTGAGCGGTGCGATTGCACAGTGTCGCCGCACGCGCCCGCTTACAATCGGCATGTACAAAATGCATGCCGCACACGATACAAACTAAATCCGACGAGAACTCGCATTACTGAACGGACAAATCGTATGCATCATGTAGCTAGCGTTGTTTACACCGAAAGCATCTTCTCCATGAACAGACTATGGTTTGAGTTTTTTTTTATCAAACATTTAACTGTCAGAGTAAATCAAGTGTAAAAATAATCGCATCAAAAATATACAAATGTGACAACTAATTTTGAACGGAGGGACTGCGAAAACACATTATTCAAATATGGGTGACACATATTTTAGAGATATTGGTATTTTTCCGATTAACAGACAGCTCGGTACTTCCCCGGATTACGCGGAGCCTCCTAGCATACATATGCAGGGTGTGCCGGGAGGATTCTGCCAAACTTCAGGTGTGCATTACTAAGGTCATTTTAAGCAAAAAAAGTAAAATCAACATAGGTGCGATTCGAATAGGTTAGTGAATTATGGCTCGTTGAAGAAGTAGGCTTTGGAAAGCATTGCTTCGACGTAGTAGTCTTCTTGTATAAAGCCCGTTTTAGACGACGTTATTTTCTTGTACAAGAAAATTGTAGCAGAATATGTGACCAAAAAATATTAGCTAGTGCGAAATACGCATTTTTCATCATATACAAGGTGTCTAAAAAAGACACCACCAAAATGATATGGTGTATTCCTGAGACAAAAAAAGAGCAAATTAACAAAATTTATCTATATGAAAAATTACATACCTTCCAAGATACAGCAATTCAAAGTTTAAGATTTTTAAAATGTTTTAATCTATATCTCGAAAATGGCAGATGAGAATGATTTGTTTATTTTTTTCTGACAACTACATTAGGTGTACTACATTGTTTAAAAATTTCAAGAAATTTCTTCAAGTACAAAGGTGCTCCAGAGGACATGCTGTTTACATTATTACATAGAACTTTTTTGTTCTTTATATTTTTTACGATTTAATATTTTTTTCAATGCAACTCATCACTTTTAAAGAATTTATAACTCTTAAAGTTTTTTTGTTTACGCCTTATTTTTATCAAAAAAAAATAAAAAAGAACTTATTGTTCATTGTTTAATTGTGCTCATCCTGCAAGAAAAGTCTTAAAAATAACTATAATCCAAAAACTGCTTTTATTTTAACATATTAAATTATTTAACAAATTACAAAAATTGTTCAAAATGACCCTCATAAAAAAAATCACAGTACACATTGTATGCGCGTGCGCGCGTCGCGTCGATGCGCTTCAGCCACCGGCGATACTTCGGTCACCACCACTCAACGTGTTAACGAGTTTTACTTAAATTGAAAGTTTTAATTGTACTGACACGTTTTCAACGAATTGACACCCGCCTACTTAGATTATTTCATTTTTTAACACGAAATTTTCCAAAAACAATAAGTTCTTTTTTATTTTTTTTTGTTAAAAATAAGGCGTAAACAAAAAAACTTTAAGAGTTATAAATTCCTTAAAAGTGACGAGTTGCATTGAAAAAAATATTGAATCGTAAAAAATGTGAAGAACAAAAAAGTTCTATGTAATAATGTAAACAGCATGTCCTCTGGAGCACCTTTGTGCTTGAAGAAATTTCTTGAAATTTTTAAACAATGTAGTACACCTAATGTAGTTGTCAGAAAAAAATAAACAAATCATTCTCATCTGCCATTTTCGAGATATAGATTAAAACATTTTTAAAATCTAAAACTTTGACTTGCTGTATCTTGGAAAGTATGTAATTTTTCACATAGATAAATTTAGTTAATTTGTTTGTTTTTTGTCTCAGGAATACACCATATCATTTTGGTGGTGTCTTTTTTAGACACCTTGTATAATGGTACAAGAAAATAGTCCCGGATCATGCGCAGAATTGAAAATTTTTAAGTTGGTATAAAACATTTCGGTTTTAAACGTTGGAACTTATTATGGTATTCCACATATTTTACAACATACAGCAATGGGTTCTCTTGATATCCCTCAATAATGCTCGCGATTTCATCTGTTGTCCTAGTAGTCTTCGTTGAAACGGCATAAACTCAACTCACGTGCTGCAATTTTAGGTTATGTCGCAGATGAGCGATATAAATTCACTACATTCAAAATGCGCATGCTCGCATACTAGATCTTGGATGGAAATAGAGCGTGTCCTATTTTCAACAGTAATTGCACAAGTGCATTGGAAATTATCAGCTATAATGTCCCAAGGGCACTGATAATTTCGCGATAATTTTGACTAAACCCCGAAAGTGTGTTGCTTAGTAATTGCCCGACGCCGTCAGGCGGAGGGCAATTACTTAAAGCAACGCACTTGAGGGAACTAGTCAAAATTATCTCGAATTTATCATTGCCCGAGGTACATTCGGTAAGATAAGTTCTTGAATTATGTACAAAACTTGAAAAGCTATTTATTAAAAGTACAATTTTCAATTCGTATTTTCTTACCTCACAAAAATGCTGGAACAGTTTCCATACGTATTTTTTACTTTTGACCGTGTTTTTTGGTGTTGTAATTAAATTATTAATTGCTTCATCGCATTCTGTCCCGAAGCGTGATTCAGACATGTTTATACGTTGACAGATCGATCGTAATTTTTTATTCAAGGGTATCTATGAATATGATATAAATCTGAACATCGACACCGACAGCGGGGTCTTATCAGCCTAAGTTTAACAAATCGCCCTGACGCGCGGGGTCTTACCGTTTCTCAGTGACATTGACGTTCTAAGTTTCTGTAGCGTGCGGCGTTCGACAAAAATGGACGAATCTGATTGGTTGTTTACTTATGAAAGAACTTATCGGTAACAAGTTTGTGCGATTTCGACAAACGAAGTCGTATTGTTTGGCAACAGTCCCGAGCCCGGAAGGGCGAGGGGCTGTTGCCTAAAACAATGCGACTGAGTTTGTCGAAAGAGTGCAAACTTGCGATAATTTACAATGCACGTGAGCAATTTATCAGACTATATCCCAACAAAAATATTACAACAAAATAGAATGACATTTACTGTCATCGCGGGCGTGTCGTGCCGGTTTGAATATTACATTTTTAAATGGATCAAACAAAATTTAAAAATCAGAAACGTACTTCTCTTGCACTAACTTAGCACTGGTATTCCATATGGAGTTTACATTTTCTTTACAGTACGTACCGTTCGCGTTTCGCACGTTATGTGCCCCGTTTTCCAATATTGTAGAAATGATTTCCCGAGTACAGGTCATGTTAGTGACTCCGCCCAAACTTTTTGGTTGGGCCTCTTTCCCTTTTTCTTGAATTACTTCAAGAGAAACACTTCCAATGCGGAGTTTTAATAGCGTTCTACCCGCAAACTGACGTTTGACATTGAACATTGTTTTTCTTGAAACCAATCATGTGCTGAAACATAATGCGAGTAGAGAACTAATCACAAAGCCGCATTCGAACTCTACATGATATGTTTCCTGAAAATAGAAGTTATATAGAATCTGATTGGTTCTAATTCATTTGAATTTCGGCATGCTACGTTTGGCGGGATATAGTCATCCCAATTTATTGTACAAGATTTGTTTCCTGTATTACACGATATGAGAAAAAGGTATACCATTTTCTGGTACAAGAAAATAACGTCGTCTAAAACGGGCTTAAGATTCTAATTATTTGTAAATGGTATAGATATAAACCTGCATTGTGCAATGTTTTACACACAGTAGTGCGAGATATTCCAAGACGCGAAGACAGTCTGCGAGTGCTTAGTCTAGGACAGTGTTGTGTCATCTGAAGAATATCTTTTTCGTGTTCTACTTGTCGAACCTTCCTGAATTTCAGTTTCTCGAAGTCGTCTGTATGTGTATCGATAAACACCTGTCGATTTGATAGTGTTATTACGCCGATGATATTCCAGCACGGCAACTCTAGCGTTACCATTACAAAAGCCGTAAATAAAATTAATATCTGCATATTCTTCATTTGTGAACGTTAAAGGCATGGTTAATCCTTTGCGGTCCTATTTAATTTCTAACATACTTCGTTAGTTCATTATCAAAGTTAAATATACTCGCAATATTTTGGCGAGGGTGACCCGACATAGGACCGGAACTTACAAATTTCAATGTCTTGGCGGTAACGAGACAGGACCGTAAAGGGTTAAAATAATCACATTCACCAGTTATGTTAACATAGCAAATAATTGCGAAGCAATGCTTTTAAAGCCTATTCCTTCAACAAGCCATAATTCACTAACCTAATCGGACGTATGTTGATTTAACGTTTCTTGCTTAAAATGACCTAAGTAATACACCAATAAAGTTTGATAGATTTCTCCTGGCATAACCTGTGTAAGACGCAGATTGCGGACTACTAAACAGTTTTATTCGAGTCCGAGCACCCGAGCAGAGAAGAAGACGTACCACCAACAACAGCTCCAGAATAAAAGTATCGTATGTTCATTAAAAAAAAACCTCAAGTGTGCCATGACTTTTTCGTTTTAAAAATTTAAGTTGGCACACTTGTTAGGAATTAACATATCACGTCAGATCTTTCTAGAAGTCACAATTATTCCGTGCTCATCTGTGCGTGCTCACAATGGTTTACAGCAACCAGCAAAAAACGTTTCTAGTTGAAAGTTATTTCTGAAATGGGACTTAAGTGGACGAACATTGGGTGTATTCATTCGACGCACCTGTGGCAGAGTTTCAAGAAGAATTTCCTAACGTGTCCATTATTTATGATGAATTTAAATACACTTTATCACGATCTGTTGTATTATTTCGCGAAAAGGGTAGTATTCTCCGTAAACCAGGAAGTGGTAGACCAGTCAAACGTACTTAGGATGCTATTAACACAGCCCAAGGAACTTTGGAAGGTGATTCTACGTCTTCTCTGCGTCGTTTATCACAGCAACTTAATTTATCGGTAGGAAAATGCCGCAAGTAACATAACCTCCATATGTGTTACCAACCAAAATTTTTAAAATTAAAAAAATCATGGCACACTTGAGGTTTTTTTTTTAAATGAACATACTTTATTTCTCAATACTATCAAGTCTCCAGAGAACTCAAACAAACGACGTACCATTCCCAAGCGACAAAAACGCAAATCAGACGAACCACTAACATACTACTGCAAAACCTTAAATAGGTACCAAGTTCTACCAACAGAAAATGAAGACGGCGCCCCCAGAACTACAACCACCACTACAGAATGGTCCTAGAAAGAACGACGGAAACGACCCAACAATCTTTATCTACACGGATTGACAAACTGAAGTTACAAAAAAAAAACTAAACAGCACGTGCACACATGAATGCAAAATAACAATTAGAAACAAATACATCAAAGTCAAAACATCAGGCACAGTTGACAATAAAAACGTCATGCGACTTCTACACCAACAAAATAGGCAAAATCTTCACCGCATGCATCCAAAAACACACCTTTTCCGAAATATGGAAAACTTCCATAATCATCCTAAGAATAACAAAAAAAAAATACACACTAACTACTCCCCAATTCTTACCCATGGCAAAAACCTAGAAAAACTAATCCACATACAAATTAACAAACACCTCATAAATCGACAAATCTTATTCCGAGAAGAACACTCCACCTCCCAACAACTCCTTCGCTTAGTCGATAAAGTAAAACATGGCTAGTGTAGAGGTCACTACACTGTAATAGTCACATTATACATAGAAAAGGCCTTCGACGAGGTCAGACATGATGGTTTATGTTAACGAGTAACAAAAATCCTAAACCGAAACTTCACAGGCCTTGTTAACTCAATGCACTTCAGGAAAACATCACAAATCTGCGGGGTCCCCCAAGGCAGCGCCCCACTTCCAACATCTTCATAATTTCCTATCAACGAAGATCCAAGAGTCACCACCGCCCTTTCGCCGCTGATACAGCCATCTTAGCCACCGCAAAATCCCTAAACACAATCCACATACTGCCACGATCACATACCACTTTGAGAGATGTGCCCTTGGCCTAAATCACACAAAATGAGAGGCAATCATTAAAGAAAAACATACACTTGACAATATAACATACAATATAGTCTGTTCGGTGGAATCTGGCGGCTGAGGTCGTAAAACGGTCGGTCCGCCCTGAGGATCGACGCACCCTCGAAGAAAAAGTATTGGTGGTTCGTCTAATTGCATCCTATACATTTATTACTGTCCTTCGCTCCTATTGGTATACGCACTTTTACACCAGTACTTCTCAACAAAGATTGGTTTGAGATAAAAAAATATTACGTCCCCTACTTACCGAGCTCCCGAACTTCTTTTACGACCACAGCCACCAGATTCCAGAGAACAGTCTATAACACCATCATCACATGGAGCCAATCCTTAAATTACCTAGGCGTTACTCTGGATGAAAAACTTAATTTCTAAAAATTCATTAAAAAATGCACAGCGCTATCGCGTACAAAGAAAACACACACGGATAACAAAATCACACAGAAAAGAAGCTCACTACTATCAGTGGCGGCTCGTGGAACATGTTGATGGTAGAGCCACTTATGCAATATACCACCTCCCTTTTTTGAAAAAAGAAAGAACGATTTATCTTCCTAGGCCATTCCTAGAACATTATGGAAAATTTTGAAAAAGTCGAGTTTTTTAGACTTTGAACGGCCGTAGCGGCTAAACGAAGAATCCAAATCGAACGCGGTTTTCAAATCTCTGCTGCTCAGGTGAAAATTAGTCGGATTCAATTAAAATTGGCGATTTTTAATTTTTTAACTTTTGCCCAAAAATTGCATTTAAAATTATTTCCTGAAGAAACCACTCGTTTGATTCCGGGTTTCTATACATCACTGGAAAGATCCCTTCAAGACGCTTCAGAAAATGTACTTTCGCAAGAACAAATGTCTATTTGAAGCCCGAGACGCGTCAGCAAAGAAAACGCAAAAATGGAAAAAATCGAAAAAATCAATTTTTTTAATAGTCATCGTAGACCTTCGTGTAATCTTTTTTCATCAGAAGAACGAGCTAAATCGATTGGCGTTAAAAAATTTCATCTAGGAAAAATGCAAAAAAAATTGGCAATTCACCAAGAACATGTGATTTCGATGTCGATGTCGATTTTTTCAGACTCTGAACAGCCCTAGCGGCTAAACAAAGAATCAAAATCGTACGCGGTTTTCAAACCGATGTGAAGATAGCCACGGATTTTTCAGCCACGGATTTCCCGGCTCCTCCGCCATCACATAAAATTTTCTTCAATTTTAATGATTTATATTAAATCAAACGCTGAGAATGTAATTAACATTAGCCTATAGATGTGCAGTCAATCCACAATTTCAATTATTTTTTCTCGAATCCACGGGAACTCTCTTTTTAAAATGAGAAGAATTCAAAGTCCAATATGGCACTGTTTGACGCGTTTTAAATTAAATTTTTTAACAACAACGTGTAGATAAGAGTCTACTTAAACGATTTAACGCATTTAATTTTGGGTAAAATTGTTTAAAACTTTTTTATGATTTTTTTTTCTCGGGTCTACCCGAAGTGTACATATAATATGGCAAATTTTCAAAGTCCAAAATGGCACTGTTTGACGCGTTTTAAATTTAATTTTTTAACATCAACGTGTAGATAAGAGTCTACTTAAACGATTTAATGCATTTAATTTTGGGTAAAATTGTTTATAACTTTTTTATGATTTTTTTTTCTCGGGTCCACCCCAACTATACATATAATATAGCAAACTTTCAAAGTCCAATATGGCAGTGTTTGACGCGTTTTAAATTTGATTTTTTAACATCAACGTGTAGATAAGAGTCTACTTAAACGATTTAACGCATTTAATTTTGGGTAAAATTGTTTAAAACTTTTTTATGAATTTTTTTTCTCGGGTCCACCCCAACTGTACATATAATATAGCAAACTTTCAAAGTCCAATATGGCACTGTTTGACGCGTTTTAAATTTGATTTTTTAACATCAACGTGTAGATAAGAGTCTACTTAAACGATTTAACGCATTTAATTTTGGGTAAAATTGTTTATAACTTTTTTATGAATTTTTTTTCTCGGGTCTACCCGAAGTGTACATATAATATAGCAAACTTTCAAAGTCCAATATGGCACTGTTTGACGCATTTTAAATTTGATTTTTTAACATCAACGTGTAGATAAGAGTATACTTAAACGATTTAACGCATTTAATTTTGGGTAAAATTGTTTATAACTTTTTTATGAATTTTTTTTCTCGGGTCCACCCCAACTATACATATAATATAGCAAACTTTCAAAGTCCAATATGGCACTGTTTGACGCGTTTTAAATTTGATTTTTTAACATCAACGTGTAGATAAGAGTCTACTTAACCGATTTGACGCATTTAATTTTGGGTAAAATTGTTTATAACTTTTTTATGAATTTTTTTTCTCGGGTCTACCCGAAGTGTACATATAATATAGCAAACTTTCAAAGTCCAATATGGCACTGTTTGACGCATTTTAAATTTGATTTTTTAACATCAACGTGTAGATAAGAGTCTACTTAAACGATTTAACGCATTTAATTTTGGGTAAAATTGTTTATAACTTTTTTATGAATTTTTTTTCTCGGGTCCACCCCAACTATACATATAATATAGCAAACTTTCAAAGTCCAATATGGCACTGTTTGACGCGTTTTAAATTTGATTTTTTAACATCAACGTGTAGATAAGAGTCTACTTAACCGATTTAACGCATTTAATTTTGGGTAAAATTGTTTATAACTTTTTTATGAATTTTTTTTCTCGGGTCTACCCGAAGTGTACATATAATATGGCAAATTTTCAAAGTCCAAAATGGCACTGTTTGACGCGTTTTAAATTTAATTTTTTAACATCAACGTGTAGATAAGAGTCTACTTAAACGATTTAACGCATTTAATTTTGGGTAAAATTGTTTATAACTTTTTTATGAATTTTTTTTCTCGGGTCCACCCTAACTGTACATATAATATAGCAAACTTTCAAAGTCCAATATGGCACTGTTTGACGCGTTTTAAATTTGATTTTTTAACATCAACGTGTAGATAAGAGTATACTTAAACGATTTAACGCATTTAATTTTGGGTAAAATTGTTTATAACTTTTTTATGAATTTTTTTTCTCGGGTCCACCCCAACTATACATATAATATAGCAAACTTTCAAAGTCCAATATGGCACTGTTTGACGCGTTTTAAATTTGATTTTTTAACATCAACGTGTAGATAAGAGTCTACTTAACCGATTTAACGCATTTAATTTTGGGTAAAATTGTTTATAACTTTTTTATGAATTTTTTTTCTCGGGTCTACCCGAAGTGTACATATAATATAGCAAACTTTCAAAGTCCAATATGGCACTGTTTGACGCATTTTAAATTTGATTTTTTAACATCAACGTGTAGATAAGAGTCTACTTAAACGATTTAACGCATTTAATTTTGGGTAAAATTGTTTATAACTTTTTTATGAATTTTTTTTCTCGGGTCCACCCCAACTATACATATAATATAGCAAACTTTTAAAGTCCAATATGGCACTGTTTGACGCGTTTTAAATTTGATTTTTTAACATCAACGTATAGATAAGAGTCTACTTAACCGATTTAACGCATTTAATTTTGGGTAAAATTGTTTATAACTTTTTTATGAATTTTTTTTCTCGGGTCTACCCGAAGTGTACATATAATATGGCAAATTTTCAAAGTCCAAAATGGCACTGTTTGACGCGTTTTAAATTTAATTTTTTAACATCAACGTGTAGATAAGAGTCTACTTAAACGATTTAACGCATTTAATTTTGGGTAAAATTGTTTATAACTTTTTTATGAATTTTTTTTCTCGGGTCCACCCCAACTGTACATATAATATAGCAAACTTTCAAAGTCCAATATGGCACTGTTTGACGCGTTTTAAATTTGATTTTTTAACATCAACGTGTAGATAAGAGTATACTTAAACGATTTAACGCATTTAATTTTGGGTAAAATTGTTTATAACTTTTTTATGAATTTTTTTTCTCGGGTCCACCCCAACTATACATATAATATAGCAAACTTTCAAAGTCCAATATGGCACTGTTTGACGCGTTTTAAATTTGATTTTTTAACATCAACGTGTAGATAAGAGTCTACTTAACCGATTTGACGCATTTAATTTTGGGTAAAATTGTTTATAACTTTTTTATGAATTTTTTTTCTCGGGTCTACCCGAAGTGTACATATAATATAGCAAACTTTCAAAGTCCAATATGGCACTGTTTGACGCATTTTAAATTTGATTTTTTAACATCAACGTGTAGATAAGAGTCTACTTAAACGATTTAACGCATTTAATTTTGGGTAAAATTGTTTATAACTTTTTTATGAATTTTTTTTCTCGGGTCCACCCCAACTATACATATAATATAGCAAACTTTTAAAGTCCAATATGGCACTGTTTGACGCATTTTAAATTTGATTTTTTAACATTAACGTGTAGATAAGAGTCTACTTAAACGATCTAACGCATTTAATTTTGGGTAAAATTGTTTATAACTTTTTTATGAATTTTTTTCTCGGGTCCACCCAAACTAAATAGATAATCTAGCAAACTTTCAAAGTCCAAAATGGCACTGTTTGACGCGTTTTAAATTTGATTTTTTAACATCAACGTGTATATAAGAGTCTACTTAAACGATTTAACGCATTTAATTTTGGGTAAAATTGTTTATAACTTTTTTATGAATTTTTTTCTCGGGTCTACCCGAAGTGTACATATAATATACCAAACTTTCAAAGTCCAATATGGCACTGTTTGACGCATTTTAAATTTGATTTTTTAACATCAACGTGTAAATAAGAGTCTACTTAAACGATTTAAAGCACGAAATTTTGCGTAAATTTGTGTCGACTCGATCCGACAAAAGGGCATTCAAATGTGCTCCTACAACGATTTGGCCTAAAGTAATGGGTGTTTGAAAAGAAAAAGCGAATTTTGAGGTTTTTTGACTCATAAGTCCGAAGTTTTTCGACGAAATTGATTTCGTTTTCACGAATGAAATTTTCTTTGCATGTTCTTTGAGGTATGCACAAAAATTAATTGTTTGCGCGAAATTCTGAATATCGCATTTTGTACCTTAGAACCATAAAAAAAAAAACTTTATTTTAGGTCAAAAAAGGCTTACTTTAACGATCTCTGTAGGCTCGGAAAAAAATTTGGGCCTAACTCACCACCTTTCGTCCATTTTTCCATTCGTCCAATAAAAACGAACAAATTACACTGACGGAAAAAAATGAAACACGAGATTTGTAAAAATTTAGGTAATAACTTAGCTTCTATCTAACCGATTTCGACGATCTTTTGAGAAATAAAAAGCAAAATGTGTCCTCTTTGAGAGAGTTTATCCCCCACTTAAAGAGAAGGCTCTACGTCTCTCCAAACGAAAAAATAAAAAGACCACAAAATGCACTTTTTTTTAAACACTCATAACTTTGTGCCAAATTGCCGTAGGAGCTTCGTTTTTGAGTACTGCACAGGGAATTGATCAAATTTTAATGCCTTTATGGTGGATCGAGTCGACAAAACTTTTCCAACTCCATAGACACGTCAAAGTTGGACATGGTTTCCTGAAAAAAACGGGCGGACTTTAAAGAAATCACTTCAATGTTTTTCGCCCTCAAAGATTCATCAAAATCAATTAAAAATACGCCGAGTTATGGCGGTTTGAAAATGGTCAAAATTTCAAGAATTTCAAGTGTTTCATTTTTTTCCTCCAGTGTATATAGTTTGGGTAGACCCGAGAAAAAAAAATTCATAAGAAAGGTATAAACAATTTTACCCAAAATTTCACGCGTCAAATCGTTTAAGTAGACTCTTATCTACACGTTGAAGTTAAAAAATCAAATTTAAAACGCGTCAAACAGTGCCATTTTGGACTTTGAAAGTTTGCTATATTATATGTATAGTTGGGGTGGACCCGAGAAAAAAAAATTCATAAAAAAATTATAAACAATTTTACCCAAAATTAAATGCGTTAAATCGTTTAAGTAGACTCTTATCTACACGTTGTTGTTAAAAAATCAAATTTAAAACGCGTCAAACAGTGCCATATTGGACTTTGAAAGTTTGCTATATTATATGTACACTTCGGGTAGACCCGAGAAAAAAAAATCATAAAAAAGTTATAAACAATTTTACCCAAAATTAAATGCGTTAAATCGTTTAAGTAGACTCTTAGCTACACGTTAATGTTAAAAAATCAAATTTAAAACGCGTCAAACAGTGCCATATTGGACTTTGAAAGTTTGCTATATTATATGTATAGTTGGGGTGGACCCGAGAAAAAAAATTCATAAAAAAGTTATAAACAATTTTACCCAAAATTAAATGCGTTAAATCGTTTAAGTAGACTCTTATCTACACGTTGATGTTAAAAAATCAAATTTAAAACGCGCCAAACAGTGCCATATTGGACTTTAAAAGTTTGCTATATTATATGAATAGTTGGGGTGGACCCGAGAAAAAAAATTCATAAAAAAGTTATAAACAATTTTACCCAAAATTAAATGCGTTAAATCGTTTAAGTAGACTCTTAGCTACACGTTAATGTTAAAAAATCAAATTTAAAACGCGTCAAACAGTGCCATATTGGACTTTGAAAGTTTGCTATATTATATGTATAGTTGGGGTGGACCCGAGAAAAAAAATTCATAAAAAAGTTATAAACAATTTTACCCAAAATTAAATGCGTTAAATCGTTTAAGTAGACTCTTATCTACACGTTGATGTTAAAAAATCAAATTTAAAATGCGTCAAACAGTGCCATATTGGACTTTGAAAGTTTGCTATATTATATGTACACTTCGGGTAGACCCGAGAAAAAAAATTCATAAAAAAGTTATAAACAATTTTACCCAAAATTAAATGCGTTAAATCGTTTAAGTAGACTCTTATCTACACGTTGATGTTAAAAAATCAAATTTAAAACGCGTCAAACAGTGCCATTTTGGACTTTGAAAGTTTGCTAGATTATCTATTTAGTTTGGGTGGACCCGAGAAAAAAATTCATAAAAAAGTTATAAACAATTTTACCCAAAATTAAATGCGTTAAATCGTTTAAGTAGACTCTTATCTACACGTTGATGTTAAAAAATCAAATTTAAAACGCGCCAAACAGTGCCATATTGGACTTTAAAAGTTTGCTATATTATATGAATAGTTGGGGTGGACCCGAGAAAAAAAATTCATAAAAAAGTTATAAACAATTTTACCCAAAATTAAATGCGTTAAATCGTTTAAGTAGACTCTTATCTACACGTTGATGGTAAAAAATCAAATTTAAAACGCGCCAAACAGTGCCATATTGGACTTTAAAAGTTTGCTATATTATATGAATAGTTGGGGTGGACCCGAGAAAAAAAATTCATAAAAAAGTTATAAACAATTTTACCCAAAATTAAATGCGTTAAATCGTTTAAGTAGACTCTTAGCTACACGTTAATGTTAAAAAATCAAATTTAAAACGCGTCAAACAGTGCCATATTGGACTTTGAAAGTTTGCTATATTATATGTATAGTTGGGGTGGACCCGAGAAAAAAAATTCATAAAAAAGTTATAAACAATTTTACCCAAAATTAAATGCGTTAAATCGTTTAAGTAGACTCTTATCTACACGTTGATGTTAAAAAATCAAATTTAAAATGCGTCAAACAGTGCCATATTGGACTTTGAAAGTTTGCTATATTATATGTACACTTCGGGTAGACCCGAGAAAAAAAATTCATAAAAAAGTTATAAACAATTTTACCCAAAATTAAATGCGTTAAATCGTTTAAGTAGACTCTTATCTACACGTTGATGTTAAAAAATCAAATTTAAAACGCGTCAAACAGTGCCATTTTGGACTTTGAAAGTTTGCTAGATTATCTATTTAGTTTGGGTGGACCCGAGAAAAAAATTCATAAAAAAGTTATAAACAATTTTACCCAAAATTAAATGCGTTAAATCGTTTAAGTAGACTCTTATCTACACGTTGATGTTAAAAAATCAAATTTAAAACGCGTCAAACAGTGCCATATTGGACTTTAAAAGTTTGCTATATTATATGTATAGTTGGGGTGGACCCGAGAAAAAAAATTCATAAAAAAGTTATAAACAATTTTACCCAAAATTAAATGCGTTAAATCGTTTAAGTAGACTCTTATCTACACGTTGATGTTAAAAAATCAAATTTAAAACGCGTCAAACAGTGCCATTTTGGACTTTGAAAGTTTGCTATATTATATGTATAGTTGGAGTGGACCCGAGAAAAAAAATTCATAAAAAAGTTATAAACAATTTTACCCAAAATTAAATGCGTTAAATCGTTTAAGTAGACTCTTATCTACACGTTGATGTTAAAAAATCAAATTTAAAACGCGTCAAACAGTGCCATTTTGGACTTTGAAAGTTTGCTATATTATATGTATAGTTGGGGTGGACCCAAGAAAAAAAATTCATAAAAAAGTTATAAACAATTTTACCCAAAATTAAATGCGTTAAATCGTTTAAGTAGACTCTTATCTACACGTTGTTGTTAAAAAAATTAATTTAAAACGCGTCAAACAGTGCCATATTGGACTTTGAATTCTTGTCATTTTAAAAAGAGAGTTCCCGTGGATTCGAGAAAAAATAATTGAAATTGTGGATTGACTGCACATCTATAGGCTAATGTTAATTACATTCTCAGCGTTTGATTTAATATAAATCATTAAAATTGAAGAAAATTTTATGTGATGGCGGAGGAGCCGGGAAATCCGTGGCTGAAAAATCCGTGGCTATCTTCACATCGGTGGTTTTCAAACCTGTGCTCATTGGGTGCAAATTAGTCAGTTTCAATTAAAATAAGAGTTTTTTTTAATTTTTGACGAAAACTTGGGTCCTATTTTCTTACTTTTTCCCAAAAATTGTATTTAAATGATTTTCTAAAGAAACCACAGGTTTGATTCGGGGTTTCTATACATCACTAAAAATATCCCTCCAAGACGCTTCAGAAAATGTACTTGCCCAACCACAAATGTCTATTTGAAGCTAGTGACGCATCAGCAAAGAAAACGCGGAAATGGAAAAAATCGAAAAAATCTACTTTTTTAATAATCATAGTAGACCTTCATGTAATACCATTTTTTCATCAGAAGAACGAGCTAAATCGATGGTGAATGTGAATTTGTATCGTCAGTGTTTCCCTGCTATGTTATTAAGTTTCTTGTAGCTAGATGTTAAAGGTTAGAATTATCTTGAAGATTTTACGTCAACAAGACGGTGCAGGAAGAAAAAATCCATAAATTATTGCTTTACAACTCAGTTGACAATATTAACAGGAAAAAAAGCTATAAATTGCTTGATAAGTCAAGTGATAATAGCAACACGAAGATTTTTTCCAGTTTTTTTGAGGTCAGATATTAAGGGTCAAAGTCATCTCAATGTTTTTCTTTAACAAGACGGCAAAATACGAAAAAAATAGCTTCACAACTCGACGGAAAATATCATCAGGGGGATATCAAAGGTCAAAATCATCTCAAAGATGGTTTTCTTCAACAAGATGGCACAAGAAGAAGAAAAATTGGTTTACAACTTAACTAAAAATATCAATAGGAAAAAAGCAGAGTCTACGACTTTTTCCTGCTTTTTTTCTAGTTTACTGGGGCGAGAAATTGAAAGTCAAAATAATCTCATAGATATCTTGCCTCAACAAGACGATGTAAGTAGAAGAAAAATCACTTCACAACACAGCTGACAATATCAACAGGAAGAAAGCGATTTTTTCCTAATTTGTTCTAGTTTCCTGTTGACAGATATTGCAGGTCGAAATCAGCCGAAAAATATTTTTCTTCAACAAAACGCTACAAGAATAAAATAAATGGGGGAAATTGCTTCCTAATTCAAGTAACAATAACAACAGGGGCACAGCAGAAACTACGATTTTCTTATAGTTTCCTGTGGCAACATATTGAAGATCAAAACCATCTCTCTCACATTTTTTTTTCAACAAGACGGTACAAGAAGAAGAAAAATGGCAAAAATTGTTTCACAATTCAACTGAGAATATCAACAGGGGGAAAGCAGAGTCCACGATTTCTTTCTAGTTTCTTGTGGCTGGATATTAAAGGCCAAAACCATCTCAAAGATGCTATTTTTTTTCAACAAGACCGTGTAGGAAAAGAGAGCCAAAAATTGCTTCAGTTGTATGATCTGCAGCATTTACTATGAAATCTTTACTGTTAATAGATAATTCTGCGAACTAAAACGCGTACAGACATGACATTCTGTGGAGTTTAGCACTTCTTGGTCGTCTTTTTTTGTAGTTCCGATCCAGTCTCTTTAAAGTTTTATACCCACACCCAACGGACAATATCAACGCCGGGGAAGCAGAGTTAACGATTTTTTTCGTGTTTCTTATGGCCAGAAATTAAAGGACAAAACCATATTTTTTTAACAAGACGGTGCAAGAAGAAAAAATGGTCAAAATTGCTTCAGAATTCAACTGAGTATATCAACAGGGGAAAGCAGAGTCCTGAGTTTCCAGATATTGAAAGTCAAAATCATATCAAAAATGTGTTTCTTCAACAGGACGGTGCAAAAAATAAATAAATGCGAAAATATTAACAGCAGGAAAGCGTCACTATTCTTTTCTAGTTTCTTGTGGCCAGATAATGAAGGTCAAACCCATCTTGAAAATGTGTTTTTCAGCAAAAAGGTAAAAGGAATGATAAGAAAGACAAACGCCAAAGATTACATCATAATTCAACTGACAATACCAGTATGGGGATAATTCAACTGATAATACATAAAGAGTCTTTTAAGAATTAGGTTTGATGAAGAATGTCAGCTGGCAAAGAGGGAAGTGAGGGAGGCAATGAGAGAATGCTTATGGAGCGGAGGGGAAGAGAGGCGGGTGGTGGCAGCTAGAAAAAAGTATGATAGTATATGTGAAAGGAAGAAGATACAGGCATTGGAGAGAACAAGTGAGGAAATGAGAAAGTGTAAGAGTGAAGCAGAAATGTGGAATATCCTGAAAAGAGGTGAAAAGAAGAGGCAGATAGGGGTATCAATACAAGAGTGGTCAGAGAAGTGCAAAGGAAGTAGCGGACGATCGGAGAGTATAGGGGACGGAGGACTAAGGGGAGTGATGGAGGATTTCTCAGAGGAGGAGGTTGAGAAAGCGTTTGAGGAAGTGAAACGAGGGAAAGCAGCAGGAATGGATGGACTGAAGGCGGAGATGTGGAAGGAGATAGGAAAAGAGGGAAAGGATAAGTTCAGGGAGCTGTTAAATCAAATGTGGAGAGGGGAAGCAGACTTACCTGCATCATGGAGAGTAGGTGTGGTATGCCCAGTTCACAAAGGAGGAGAGCACGATAAGGTGGACAATTATAGAGGCATAACAGTCATGGGCAGTGGCTATAAGATTGCCATGATTGTGGTGAAGAACAGGTTGGAGAAAGAAGTAGAAGAGAAGAGGCTGCTACCGGAGACGCAGGGGGGTTTTAGAAAAGGGAGGGGCACCAGAGATCAGATCTTCATCCTGGCAAGGTTGGTTGAAAGAGCAATGGAAGAAAGAGGAAGTGTATATGCAGTATTCCTGGACCTAAAAGCAGCGTATGACAGTATACCGAGGGAGAGCCTGATAGAGTGTTTGAGAAGGAAAGGGGTAAGTGACGGGATGGTAGAGTGGATAAGAGGAACGTATGAAGAAACGTGGGCGGTAGCGAAAGTGGGAATGGAAGTGTCGGAGAAATTTAGAACGTGGATGGGGGTGAGGCAGGGCTGCCCGCTGAGTCCTTTGCTATTTAACTTGTATATAAGCGAGTTTGAAGAAGTGATGAGGAAAGGACAAGCGGGTGGGGTGGTGGTTGGAAGAAGCAAGGTATGGATGTTGGCGTATGCGGATGATATGGTGTTAATGGCGAGAGACTGGGAACGGATGAGGGATATGTTGAAGAGAGCGGAGAGGTATATGGATAAGAGAGGGCTGTGTGTGAATGTAGGGAAAACGAAGTGGATGAGATTTAGGAATAAAGGAAGGGAGGGAAGAGTGAGAGAAATAGAGTGGAAGGGTGAGAGAGTGGAGAGGGTTAAGGTGCTCAAGTAGCTGGGTTTCGTTTTTAAAGGTACGGGAGGGTACATGGAACACTTAAAATGGATGCAGGGTAAGGCAAGGAAAGCGTGGGGTATGGTTTGGGGGAAGTGGGGAAAATGGATGGAAAACAATTTTAGAATGGCATGTAAATTGTGGGACGCATGTGTGAGAACGATCTTAATGTATGGTGTGGAAGTATGGGGAACGAAGGGGTATGAATGTGTGGAGAGAGAGCAACGGTGGTTCTTGAAGCGTATGTTGGGGGTGGAAGAGTCCACGCCAGGGTACATACTGCTTCAGGAAACAAATAGAGGGAATATGCAGAGTGTGGCAATGGAGAGAGTGGTTAGATATGAGATGAGGTTGTGCGAATTAGAGGAGGAGAGACTGGTGAAAGAGGTGTGGGAAACATGTGTGGGTGTAGGAGAGTACAAATGGAGAATGGAGCGAAAGAGAATGTATGAGAGGGTGGGGTTGTCGGAAGCCAAAGCGAAGGATTGGATAAAGAGTGGAAGGAATGCGGCAGCGTGGGTGAAAGAGAAGGAGAAGGAAGTGGAAATTCAGGAGAGGCAGGGATGTATCAGGGAGAGTGAGTATAATGATATGTATGAAAGGTGGCAGGTGCATGGGAGGTTGCCGAGATACCTGGGTGAGAAGGGGCTGGGCAGGGAGGAAATGGTGACGCTGGCAAGAGCCAGGTGTGGATCAGGAGAGAGAGGGAGGAAAGTATGGATGGGTACAGAGTATGGGAGATGTGTATTGTGTGAATGGGGGAGGGATACTTGGAGACATTTGGCAGAGGAGTGCGAGGGTGTGTGTGAGGAATGGGTGGGAGGGGGGAAAAGAGTGAACGAATGGATGAGAGAGGACGGAACCGGGATGAAGACACTGGCGAGGTTGGGGTGGGAAAAGGAGAGGAGAAGGAAAGGAAGTTAATGCATTTTGTATTTTATTTTTTATGCCATTTTTTTTTTTAAGAATCAATTAAAAATTCTTGCTGAGCTTGAAACTACGTAGTGCCATGGCTCCTTGGCTCTGTATAATGAGCCGCCCCTGACTACTATGCACATTAGTTATACGGCATTCACTTATACATGCCCAATCTGGTCCAGAGGCCTGCATGGGCCGGGCCGTATTTTTCAATCTTTGGGCCGGGCCTATCGATGGAAAATTTAGACCGGGCCGGGCTTGGGTAAATTAAAACTTATTATAGACTCTGGAAAGTAACAACTAAGATATCCAAAAAAGATCAATTTTTTTTCAATTAACAAATTCACAAAAATAATGAATATTGAAAGAATATTATTTGATTTGGTTATTAAACTAAAATGATTTTTCGAAATGTTATAATTAAAATTAACTTTAAACTTCCTTCGTCGGGCCAGGCCGGGCCGTGCTTTGAATATACAATTCCGGGCCGGCAGTACATTTTCTTTTCATCGGGCCGGGCTTTCAAAAATACTATCTTACACAAAATCCACCAAACACCATTACTAACCACCAACGTTACACCATCAAACTTTACGAAAAATGTCACTATACCTAACAGGAATTTTATAACGAAATCGAGAAAAAATCAATCAGAAAATTCCGAGGTTAAGAGAAAAAACAAGTAAAAAAAAACGATAAAATACCAAGCTGTAAATTTGTCAACACAACCATCAAAATATTCCACGATCCGCTACTGAGACTCATATGGACCAAGTGTTTTGTTTTATTTGAATTATTCACGGCGCAAAAGGTGAAACAATAAGGTGATCCCAACAAAGTTGATGGTTTTATTTGAATTCTTTTTCAAATTAGTTTTACTTTTTTGGAAAATTAAATTGAAAATAAAAGAAAAATAGTTTCCTATTAAAAAAAATTGGAAAATGATTTTGAACAATAGAGTGATTTTTGAGACTAATTTAAACCATTTTCTTACTAGAATATTCTGCATTTTTTATTATTAAGCCTGTGATTTTGATTTGTTTTTTGGCTAAATATTCTTTATTTTGACCTAAATTTTCGATTTCATTGTTAAAATTTTCGGCTATTTGGTCCGCATTTTTTATTTCTCCTAACGAATTTTTGTTTTTTAAATTTTTTACCTACTTTTTCGATATTTTTGGTCAAAATATTTAAACTTTTAGCTTTTATTTTGACCTTTTGCGATTTAATTGTTTAAATTTTCGACTTTTTGGCCCGCATTTTTGATTTGCGTTTAATTTTCATTTATTATCTTTAGGTCCGAGTTTTCCATGTTTTGTCTAAATTTTCGACTTTTTAACCAATGTTGTGGATTTCTTTTAATCTTTTGCCCTAAATTTTTGTCTGTTAAAATTTTTCTTTCCTTGGTCCAGTATTTTTATTTTTAGGCCAGAATTTTAGATTTTTGGTCTCAATTTTTTTTTTGATTTTTAGTTTATTTTGTATCCTATATTTTACATTTTTTAACTTGGATTATTGATTTTATTTCGTGAATTTTTTCATTTTTTGCTATTATTTTCTAATTTCTGGTCAGAAACTTATTTTTATCAGCTGAAAGTGGCAAATTATTTTGCTTCTACCCAAGTTTTCGATTTTTTGTCTGCTTTTTTATTTTTAGATCAGGATTCTTGATTCCTAGGCCCATATTTTAGATTTTTTTGTTCCAACTTTTTTATTTTTCTTTATTTTGACCAAAATATTCGATTGGTTTGTAGAAATTTTCGATTTTTTTTTGTCTGCAATTTTTATCTTTACACTTGTTTTCGATGTTTTGTCTAAATTTGTACCGTTTTAGGCTATATTGTAGATGTTTTTATTTTTTGGTCTAAATATTCTTCATTTTGATGAAAAAAATCGATTGGTTTGTAGAAATTTTGGATTTTTATCGTTACGCCCGATTTTTCGATGTTTTGTCTAAATTATCACCTTTTTAGGACCTATTGTAGGTTTTTACTTTTTTGGCCTGTATTTTCGATTACCTTGGTTTCAATTTTTGGTCTTTTGGCCAAATTTGAATTTTCTTTACTTCGACTTAAATTTTCGATTCGTTTGTTAAAAATTTTGATTTTTTGGTCTACCGCTTTGATTTTTGGGTACGAATTTTAGATTTTTGATCTTGATTTTTTATTTTTTGTCCCAAATTTTAGATTTCCTTGCGAATTTTTTTAAAAATTTTATATATACAAACATCTTTATTCCCAGAAATAACATCTAAATACATTATGTTAAAAACTTGAAATCCGCTTTCCGTCGTCTGTGAAAGGGCTATCGATTTTTATTTTTGCTATTATTTTCGAATTTCTCGTTGGAACTTAAGCTGAAGCTAAAAAGAGTTATTTTTGGGGCTGAAAATGGAAAATTATTTTTCTTTTGCTTGTATTTTCTATTCTTTGATCTGCATTTTTATTCTTAAACCAGGTTTTTTTTTATTTTTTGGCCGATATTTTAGATCTTCGGCTGTTTTGTTCCAAATTTTTGATTTTTTGGCCAAAATATTCGATTGGTCTAGCAAGATAAATGGTTCTTTGTTTCTTCAAAAAAGGAAGGGGGATATTGGATAAGTGGCTCTACCATCAACATGTTCTACGAGCCGCCACTGTCGATGACTATAAGCGATAAATGGAGGTAGTTGCGCATTTTATTGCTACATAATTTTCTCTTATAGTTCCCGAGATGGCAATGCTAATGCATCGAATTTCCTGTGTGAGACGCAGACGAAACAGTTATCGCCGTGAAGTGATGGGAAATACCCAACAGTCTGCATCGCTTATCGTAAGAGGCGACGAAAGAGCCTTCTGTCCGAAGTTACAGCCAACTATTTCTCATCTATCTCAATTGCATGCTCGACAAAGTCAAAGGCTGCTGGAAAGAGGTCTCCGAAGGACAATGGGCACGCTTGAGATACGACTTTGCAAAGGGTACGGTGGCATTAACCCGCTCAGCTATATATCTCTAACGACACCTCATGATAGGCCTCTGGTTTGAAAAGGAACTATTTAGGGTACGTCGTTTGAAAATTCTCACTCCGAAACGAAACACTCCCTCAGTTGTAACGTAGGACGCCGTTCATGTATACGTACAGGCCGGGCCTTTTAGGATGGCGCAGCGGTGTCATGCTGCCGCTAAATTAAAAACATCCTCAATGGCGGCAAACCATGCATACGTGAATAAAATAGTAGATCAATGGTAAACCAATTTTATATTCAAGATATATTTTATTTGTATTCATTTCATTATAAATCAACATAATAACCAAAAAATGATTCCTTTATCCCCTATGTTACGCTAGTGTGCGCCGAGCAGAAACTTTTAAATCTACCGAACGACGGTAAACGGCGCATTCGGAGTTATTCGGGCTGCGCCGCTTCTCGCCATCCTAAAAGGCTGTATATAATTTTGTATTTTTGCAATTTTAAGTTTTTGAAGTATACAGGGCTTTTATTTTAACACTGTAAATACCATTATTAACGCCTATGTTCAATCGTAAAATAATCACATCAACGCATAGCATTTAATTGAAATTATATGCAACTGAGTACACAAAGGTGACAGTGACACAGCTTAACGCATTACGAATAAAGTTAGGTTAATTAAATTAAATACGGTTTCACAGAATTCCGTTCGTTTGTCTTTGTCTTCAAAAAAAAAACTACAGTAGAAAGTGCCAACCTTATAAAGCTGAAGTTTGAAAACACTACATTGTTTAGTATTTATTTGGCAGCCATCAATAGTGAATGTGTAAGCATGGAAAAAAATAGTTATCGTTATGTGATCCAATACTTTCTTTTAAAAAGCCTCAGGCCAAAAATTATTAAAACAGAACTAGATTCTACTTTGCGCGAATTTGTTCCTTCGTTTATAACAGTTTAATATTGGGTGGCAGGGTAGAGTTTAAACGAGCTGCCAAGACGAACATCGCATTGGTCGACCAAATGTGGTAACTACGCCAGAAATGGTAGAAAAAAACTCCAGAAAAGGTATTGATGACCGTCAACTGAAAGTGCGAGACCTAGCAGATATGGCAGGCATTTCAAAAAGTGCTGTACATAGCATATTATCTCAAAATTTGGACATGAGAAAGCTGTGTGCAAAATGGGTGCCACGATTACTCACAATGGAACAAAAATAGCATCGTGAAGATGTTTCAATCGAGTGTTTGGAGAAGTTTCACAGCAATAAAGCGTCATTTGATAACCATGGATTAAATATGAGTCCATCACTTCCCTCCTTAGACGAAGGAACAGTCAAAACAATGGACTGAAAGGGAAAAATCAGCTCCAACGAAAGGAAAAATAATCAATGGCAAGTATTACACAAACTTATTGCAGCGTTTCAGTGATGACATCAAGAAAAAAAGGGCCGCATCGGACGAAAAAGAAAGTTTTGTTTCATCAAGACAATGCACCAGTTCCCACATCCGTTATCGTAATGGCCAAAATCAACGAGTTAAAGTTCGAATTGCTTCGTCACGCACCCTATTAGCCAGATTTACCCCCCTCGGATTATTTCCTCTTTTTCCAAACTTGAAAACATGGCTCGGTGGTAAAAGATTTGCCAACAATAAAGAGGTGGAGTCCATCTTGATGAGCTCGACGATTCTCACTATAAACAGGGTGTATCGAAGCTACTGAATATCGCTGGAAAAAGTGTATCGAGCTGTAGTGCAATAGATATTTTTTCCCAAATCATTCGTGTTTTGTTTATTTGTTTGGGTTCTTCTTGGACTAACCTCGTACATCCAATACACATAGTTACTACTATGTTGTAGATAACGAGTACTTTCAAGAAGATAGTTATAGATAAATAGTATTTAGTATACAAATGTGTCGAAACGTTATCGAATTTTAACAGAAGCTAAGCTGAAAAGGATTGCAGACGACTGACAGCGTCTTAGATTCAGATGATCCAAGACGCAAACCACATATTTCAGGTCCAATAATCCGACAAAGAAATTTTTGACGATAACATTCTGCGGAAGGATTAATGCAATCAGAAGATGCATTATTCCGATTGGAGCGAATATGTTGGACGGCACGCACTAAACTGGATCCTGCGGATTGCAGAGGGCTGTAGGGCGGGATTCTCTTTCAGATCCTAGATAACGAGGTTATAGATCTCATCGTAACCGAAGCAAACTGTTTTGCGGAAAAGCCCATAAGTTTAAAAACGCCACGAATATATCCTCGCGTCAGTAAATATAATAATAATAATGGTTTATTGTGCTAAATAAAAGTTACACTCATCAATAAAAAATAATACAATGTGGCATAGACATATTGTAATTCTAACTAAAACTATACGCTAAGAAATCGTCACCGAAAAATGGTGTTAAATCTAACAATAAACTCTTAATTCTATTTTTATAAGGTATTAAAGGCAATTTTCTTATTTCTGTAGGTAGATGATTGAATTCCATAATAGTTAACTACTGTGCGCGCCTAAAGTATGGAATATATTCAGTAAAACCGAAATCAAATATTTTGGGCAAAAATCCTCGAACAGGTCGATTTTCTTTTATAAAAATACACATTTTTGCATGAAAGTCGATTTTCAATCGTCACATCTTTTTGAGTAATGACATTATTTTTTTAATGACAACGCCCATTTTTTTTCTTGATTTTGAGAGGTCTTTTCATTGCCGTACTAACAGAACAAAATGTTGCCACCGTACATAAGAAATTATTCGAGTAAATGACAATTGAAAGTGAGAAAATGTAAAATTTATTGTTAACGCAAAATAAACAAAAACTCCTTTGCCAAGCAAATACAAATATTAAATTAGGTGTTCGAATTGCCATTCACCGACTTCTTGACAATACGCAAGCCTGTGAAGAAATTCTTCTTGAACATTTTTAATCGTTTCCGGGCTAATTCTGCGCATTTCATCTTTTATGCGATCTTCTAGTTCAGCTAAAAATGTGGTCTGTTGATGTAGACCTTCGACTTTAAATAACCCCATAAAAAGTAGTCAAGGGGTGTAAGATCTGGGGATCTGGCGGGCCATTCTATTGGTCCTCGCCTGCAAATCCACCTATTAGAGAAGCAATTGTCCAGAAAATCTCGAACAGGATGCGCATAGTGCGGGGGTGCACCGTCTTGTTGAAACCACATTGTATTGTCTGGAAGGTCAGGATCATTATTGTTTGGAAAACTTGCTGCAAGCGCTGGAACAAGGTCACTTTGCAAAAATTCTAAGTATCTTTCTCCTGTCAGGGTCCCTTCAAAGAAGAAAGGCCCTACTGTTGTATTATCAAGTATCTCAGCCCAAACATTTAATTTCTGTGGGTGTTAAGTATGTTCCTCAACCTTCCTATGAGGATTTACCCGACTCCAATACCTGCAATTTTGACGGTTCACTATGCCATTGAGACAAAACGTCATCAATTTTCATCTGAAAAAGTATTTGCCGGTGCAAACGTCGATTTGCTTTGCACAAATCCATCATAGTTTCACAAAACTGTAACCGCCGGTCGGGGTCGTCTTCGTTGAGTTCCTGCACGAGTTGAATTTTGTAGGGATGATACTTTTCCTTCCTCATGATACGTAGGACTGTTGCCTGGCTAACTTCTTTTTCTAATGCAACCAATCTAGATGCATTCTGGGGATTCTCTTCCATACTTAACAAAATATTAAGTTTCTGATCTTTAGTAAGTTTTGGACGTCCAGGTTTTGGAATATCTTTAACGCCGCCAGTTTCTCGAAATTTGGATTGGATCTTACTTACTGTAGATTGGTTAATGGTGCATTAAACAAATCGCATACTTCTTGTTGTGCCCTAGTCTTATCCCCGCATCCGAGGAGAATTAATTTTTTTTGTGTGACAGTTAAATGTGCCATTATGCTTAAATTGCAATAAGGGCTGGTGTTAACTGCCGCTGGCTTATAATTGCGGGGTTGTTGTTTGTTTCCCAAAATGTTGGCGTTGGGAACGTGACTCATTGTTATTTGCATGTTTACGAAGCGCTGCTACCGCAAATGTTGTTACAAGTATGTTTCCTGTCGGTTAAGCGGTGGGCAGATCTTATGGTTGTTGCTAACTTAAGTAGTTCGAAAAACTAAATCTGATGACATTTTTGCTTAATTTTTCTTGATTTGCGGTTTCTCACTTTCAATGCTCATTTACTCACTTAATTTCTTATGTAAGATGGCAGAATTTTTATACTATCAGTTCGACAATGAAAAGATCTCTTAAAATCGAGAAAAAAAAATGGGGGTTGACATTAAAAAAATATCGGATGACGTCATAACTCAAAAACAAATGACGACTGAAAATTGACTTTCAGGCAAAAATGTGTATTTTTATAAAAGAAAATCAACGTGTTCGAGGATTCTTTCCAAAAAAATTTTATTTCGGTTTTACTGAATATATTCCATACTTTAGGCGCACACTGTGTATACCAAGATATGCAGCAGAAATGGGAATATTTCTAGGATTGACACTATGGATAGGTTTAGTTAGGCTAAATAGATATTTCACGTCCAATTATTTCGAAATTAATTAATTAACAAATAATTATTTTCAATTAACGCTTCGTTGGGCGCAACCGGCGTGACAAGCACAGCTCGGACGTTTTCGTTCATGGCTATGTAGCCATAGGAGAAGTAGAATTGTGCCCCTTCTTATAGTCTCCTATCTTTACCAGATATTTGGAGCCTACCTACCCACTGATTCGCACGATTCGTGGAAGACAGTTATCGTCATTCTGTACTCACGAGTACATTGCGCCCGATCATCTACTTGGTGGTGATGTTTATTTTCATGTTCTAGGTTTTATGATAAAAGGGCACGGACATTCTTAAACCGAGGGATCTTGAAGAATTAAAGCATCTGTTGGAAGACAGGCCTCACAGTAAACGACGAGTTGAGGAGGCCAAAGATAAATACGAACCAGATCCAGGATCTTGAGAAAGGATGAAATGACCAAGTGCGCCGGAAATCTGCCGACGAGAAGTGTTCGTAAGAGATCTCGCAATGTTATAACTCATCTTCCTGGAGTCATAGGAAACGCTAAGAACGCCCAAACTGAAGCTGAGTGTTGGAATAATTTATTTACTGACGATATTTTGGACACGATCGTTAGCTACACAAACCACTACATGGAATCTAACTAGCACAAATTCAATTCCAGAGAGAGGGATATCGAACACACGAGATATCGTTGAACTAAGCGCTTTCATTGGCTTTTAGTACCTAGCACGAGCCCTGAGGCAAAAAGTTTTGAAGAACTTCATGAATAAGACAGTGACGGCTCGTGGAATATGTTGACGGTAGAGCCACTTACCCCCTCCTCATTTTTTTGAAGAAAAAAAAGAACGATTCATCATCCAGGACAAAAGTGTTATAAGAATGAATTAAAAATTTTCGCTGAGCTTGAAACTACAGGTACGATTGACTCCCATCGTTTCCATACTTCAATTGTCTTTTTTGTTTTTTAGAGGATAATTCTTGAATGGATGATGAAAAATGTTCAGGTTTAGTGTTGATAAAATAAAAAATAAAAAATTCGCCCTTCGGTTGTTTTTTAATTGTTTGTTTTTCTCTTGAACCAGCGGTGGCTCGTGGATGTTCGGCGAGGAGGCTGAGAAGGAAAATTTGACCAAAACAGCAGCATATTTTCTTCCTCTATATGAGAAATTAATACAGTACGAGCGTCATTTCTGTCGTAGCCTCTACAAAGATTCACGAGCCGCCGCTGCCTTGAACGAATGAAGAATAAAGTCTAGTATTGTACTTCGCAAATAAGTTTAGATCATACGAAAAACGGACATTAGACATTTAATTTGACGCAAAAAATCAAAAATTCCTACAAATATTTGAAAATTAAATAATTCCTTAAACATAAATTCCTATATATAGTGACTATATATTTTCCAGATAAATATCAAAGTAAATTAATTTAATCTAAAAATAAACCCCATATTTAAATTAAAACCCACTAAAACAAAGAATATAAAATTAAATAAAAACCTAAAATTAATACAAAACGCTTGAAAATACAGGTCAAAAAATTAAAAAATGTAGGTTGCAAAATCTAAAATAAAGGGCAAAAATTAAAAACTTTGACCACAAAAAAATTCCGCAAAAAAATCAAAAATTTCCGCGAAAAATCAATGTTTTAGGTTAAAAAAAACTAAAATGTAGGACAAAAAATCAAAAATTTTCACCCAAAATATTCGATTTGTTTGTTGAAATTTTGGATTTCTTGGTCTGAATTTTTTTATTTTTAGACAAAACATCGAAAACTCAGACCTAGAGATAAAAAACGCAGACAACAAAATTTAAAATTTAGGTAGAAGCAAAATAATTTACTACTTTCAGCCCCCAAAAATAAGTTTCTGACCAGAAATTTGAAAAAAGTACAATAAAATCAATCATTAAAGTTAAAAAATCTAAAATGTAGGACAAAAAAAAAATTGACCAAAAATTTGAAATTCGGGATCAAAAATAAAAATGGTGGAGGACAAAATTTTTAACAAACAAACAAAATAATAGATAATAATAATAATACATTTGGACTAGAAGATCGAAAATTTCAATAAATAAAACTCGAAAAAATTCTCGCATCATTAATTCATGTTAAAATATCTAAAAAATCAAAAATTCGGAAGTAAAATTAAAAATCTGGTCCAAAAAAACAAAAATGTTAACAATTTAATCGAAAATTTAGGTCAAAATAAAGAATATTTAGGCCAAAAAAAAATCAAAAATACATGCAAAACATCTAAAAATTAAAAATTCTGTCCGAAAAATAAAAAATATGGACCAAACAGTCGAAAATTTTAACAATTACATTTAGATCAAAATAATATGATCAAAAATTTAGATAAAAAATCGAAAATATAGGCTTTTTAATAAAAAATGCGGAATATTGTTGTAAGAAATTTTTTTAAATTAGTCTCAAAAATCACTCTATTGCTCAAAATATTTTTTTAATAGCAAAACATTTTTTCAAATTTTTAATTGATCAAAAAAGTGAAACTAATTTTAAAAAGAATTCAAATAAAACAATTCACTTGGTTAGTATCACTGTCAGTGACGGCTCGTGGAACATGTTCCCCGCCTCCTTTTTTGAAGAAACAAAGACCGATTAATCTTCATAGTTCAAGGTTATTTTGAGTTGTAAAGTAAAGGTTCATAATTTCAAACAGCCTGAAAATATGATTTATGTGTACTTTCGATTTATCGTGCGTTTACATTTTGTCCTAGACATGCACTAAATCTGTAACACCATTATTCGTCCACGTAACCTCACCACTAGACAATACACTCGGAAAACAAAAAAAATGCGTTTTTTTTTAATCCGCACAGCCAGTTGTTTTTTTTCCTCTTTACCTTCTCGTTAGATCTTTATTAGTTTCAAAATGAACGCACTCGAGCAGGAAGCTGTAACCCAGGGTTTATTTCGATAATCAAATTAGGCAGTAGACTAACAGCTGTTTAATTCGTACTATTTTCTCAATAGTGCATGAGCAAAAAGACCGTAATGATCCAATTTAATTCATTGTGTAATGCGCTAAATATGACCAACAAGTGCACGTCGTCATAGCGCTTACGAGATGAGGCAGAATTTATTTGGCACCAAATGCACGTTCAGTGACCGACCTTTCTTGCACCCCTCTCACCGCGGGAGCAAATATCCTAACGAAATGCCGTGCCAGATGGAAGCTGGCACCGTTAACGGCGCGCCGCGGCTTTGCATAGGGAAACAACTGCATTGCGATTTTTCTTTATTCATTAAAGTTATAAACATTGTTTAACATTTAAACTGGCGAAAAGGGGTTTTTAGAATGATTCAAAAATCCTTGCTGAGCTTGAAATTAGAGGTAGTGCCATGGCTCCTTGACTCTATACAACGAGCCGCCCCTGGTGACGGCACTGACAAATTTGGCCCCGGTGATGAATATCAAACGATTTAAGAAGAACATTGCCTTCGTTTTGACGATCGTACTACCAAGGCAGAACGAAAGGAATTCGACCATCTTGCTCCAATTGGTGAAGCGTTTGAAAGTTTTTTGGAAAACTGTAACGTCGGAGAGAACGTCACAATCGATTAAATGTTTCCAAGGTATCCAAATCGGGCAAGTGAGGAATAAAATGTTTGATGCAAGGATATTTTATACACCAATTTATATTGGGAAACTGGTCCGTTCTGTGTCAGCAATAAACCAGGTGGTTTTCTGAATACGCTGTTCCACCAATTGGTGGGTTGAGATCTAAACCGTAGAAATGTGAAGACCCCACTAGCCTCCAAATGCAGCTCAAAAGGCATCACCCCATCGAAGAATACTTTAACCCTTCCACCCCGCAAAACACGTCTTCAAAATCCTGCATATTTTTACCAAAGTTCATTTAATTTGTTACCCTAACAATTTAAGTAAATTTAGTGGTGGATCCGAAATGTTTTATTTTCTTTTTCTGAAAATGCGTTCTTTTTTGCAATGAACTTTGTTTTTCTTGTCTAAACATTCCCACTGAGGTTAGTAAACATTATATATATATATATATAATATATATATATATATATATATATATATATATATATATATATATATATATATGCCCAACCCTGTATATATATATATATATATATATATATACAGGGTTGGGCATATGTGTCGGAACACCTGATTTCTGGCTAAACGTCTATTGATTTCTTATTACTTTTAAAAGAAATGTTTATTGGTTTATTTATTCTATTCAATGACATACTTTAATTTTCAACAGCTGCTCGGTTTTTCGAGGTATGACGTCATCAGCAATTTTTTTAAATGGATCACCCTGTATATTTTTACATTTTCGAATAGATTCTTTTCCATCAATTACAATGATATAGGGTTTGGTGGGTGTGCGACTTGTGGTTTTCTAAATATTAAATAAAATAATGGAAAATGAAATTTTTATTACAAAATATTGAGCATTTGATATTAAGAAAAAAAAATCATAATAAATGTTCAAAATGGTGACCTTCAGTAGCCTGACAATAGCCTAAATGATCAACGAAGGCTTTTAAAGAGTTTTGAATAGTCTGCAGTGGTATTTCTTGCACATCCATATTAATTCTATCTTCCAGCTCTTCTAACGACTGAGGGTTGGACTTGTAGACCACAGATTTTAAATGGCCCCAAAGAAAGTAGTCCAGAGGACTTAAATCAGGTGATCGTGGTGGCCACTCAATATGTCCTCTTCGACCTACCCATCTCTGTGGAAATATTTCATTTAGATATTGACGCACGTTAATTCCGTAATGAGGCGGAGCTCCATCTTGCTGATACCAAATACCATCTGACAATAGTTCGGGATTTAGCTCGTTTGGAAATAACCGAATTAATGCCGGAATAATTTGCTCGCGCAAAAGTTGTAAATACCGGTTGGAGTTTAAATTTTCTCTAAGAAAGAATGGTCCGATGATATGTCCTCTGATTATCCCCGCCCATACATTTAATTTTTGAGGGTGTTGGGTGTGACTTTCTTCCATCCAGTAAGGATTCTGATCAGCCCAGTAGCGACAGTTATGTCGATTTACAAAACCATCCAGGCAAAATGTTGATTCATCAGAAAATACTATGTTATTAACAAAGTTACTATTAATTTCAATGTTATCCATAATTTCCTGACAAAACTGCATCCTTCTATCAGGATCATCTACATTTAATTCCTGCACTAAATGTACTTTATACGGATGAAAGTTATTTTTGGACAATATCCTCATTACCGATCTCTGGCTAATACCGTGATGTAAAGCTAATTTAGGTACTGACGCTTTTGGTTCTTCTTGTAGATTCAGAAGGACATCAAGTGAATTATCTTCATTTGTGGCCCATTTACGTCGACCGGATTTTGTGCGATTTTTAACACTTCCTGTTTCGTGAAACTTTTGCACAACCCTTGAAACTGTTGATTTTGAAATATGAGAATTTCTATCAGGGAATGTTGCATTAAAAATATTGCATGCATCTTGTAGAGATCTCTGCCTATCTCCAAAACCAACCATCATTAACAACGTAATTCTTTCACGTTCACTTAGTTCAACCATAATTGAACAGCAATGTTAATATTTAACACGGAAACTATCTGTCAGTAACAGTAAACAAAAACACACAAATGTTTAATCAGAAAGCCGTGGAAAAAAGATGAAAGTCAACTTGTGACGGATTGAATTATTTTATTTAATATTTAGAAAACCACAAGTCGCACACCCACCAAATCCTATATCATTGTAATTGTTGGAAAAGTGTCTATTCGAAAATGTAAAAATATACAGGGTGATCTATTTAAAAAAATTGCTGATGACGTCATATCTCCAAAAATAGAGCAGCTGTTGAAAATCAAAGTACGTCACTGAATAGAATAAATAAAGCCATAAACATTTCTTTTAAAAGTAATAAGAAAACAACAGACGTTTAGCCAGAAATCAGGTGTTCCGACACATATGCCCAACCCTGTATATATACTAATTGAGTAAGAAAAGTTTGACAGCTCAGAAAAAACCGCTATAAAGGGGCGTCGGCCGACCGGCACAAAAAATTCGCCCAAAACTATTGAAAATCGCATCCCCCGAAACTCACCCTTAAAACTTTAGGGTTAAACCTCACCCCTTATCATGGCCTTATTCGGTAAAATTTTGTTAGTTTTTGCGCGCACATCGACGCCCAGATAACCGGGCAAGCTTTTAAAACCGGCCCCGTCGTTTCGTTTCACCCCCACCCCCTAACTCCTCCGTAACCGCCGGAGCTAGACGATCCCAGTATGTCTTACAATAATCTAAATAAAATAAATTTATTAAAATATCTAAAATTGATCGAGCCACTTTTTTTGAATTTTTGCCCCGTTTCCGAGATATGATTTTTTTAAACTGGGTAAAAAAAATTGTTTTCTTCTTTTAAGGACGTATTTTTTTTCTTTTCAAGTGGAAAAGCTGAAACCTTCAGGAATGGCAGAAGGGATAACTGGCTTTCAGTGGGAATTTTTTCAAAATTTTTGGAACCACCGCTACGAGCCATTTGCACCCTCTGGGTTCGTTTTTTTTTTTAAGGACGTATTATTTATCATTTAAAGTCGAGAAACTGAAACTTTCAGGGATGGCAGAAGATATTTTTTCAAAATTTTTGGAAGCACCTGAATAAAAGAAATTAAAATAAAAAATAAAAAATTTAAAATAAAAAATTAAAATAAAAAATTTAAAATTAAAAGTGAAAAATGAAAATGAAAAATTGAAAATTATAACTTGAAGATGAAAAATGAAAAATTGAGAATGAAAAATGAAAAATAAAAAACGAAAAATTAAAATTAATTTAGAAAAAAAATATGTTTTTCATTAATGGCGCATCGCAGCGGAGTCGTCGATCACCAATTACTTTGCCTTATTCAATATAATAGGTACTATTAGATGCAAATCAACTCAGTAGGCGGCCAAGATGTGATTTGAATGGGCTACGCAATTTAATTGCTTAATTTTAATGGGCCCCGCACGGACGACGCCGCAGCGCAGCGGAGCCGTTATTCGTCACCCGTTACCGTGCTCAATTTTAATGGGCCACGCACGGACGACAGCGCAGCACAGAGAAGCCGTCGTCCGTCACCAATTCAATCTCTTAATTTTGATGGGCCCCGCATGGACGACGGCGCAGCGCAGCGGAGCCGTCGTTCGTCACCAGTTACTTTTCTTACAGTTTTACATTTCACAATTTCACATAAAGAACACAATTTCACATACATCAAACTTTAGCCTAGGAAAATCTAGTTTGGAGTACTAAAACTAAAATTACTGAGTATACATTTGGAATTGTTTTACCTGCGTCTGTCAGGCACATTGCGTCCGACGAAAGGTTAACTATGTTACACTTCAGCAACAATGAAGTAATTGACACAGGCGATCGCCTTGGAAAAATGAAGCCTTTAATTTGTAACTTGCAAATGAAAAAACAATACCGGTAAAAATATTTTATATTCAAACTTCTAGTTCCTTTTGCTATGTACGCACAATATACTGAATAAAGCCCACCGTTGCGGCATACGAATTCAAATTGTGTGTTCTATGGGTATATTCGGGAAAATCTACAACAGAACAACAAGAAGTTGGATTAGCTAGTCTGTCATTACCTGCGCGGAGGACTTCTGAATGAGGTAAGAACCTTATACGTAGACAATGTTTACGCTGACTTTGAACTAGCTAAGTCTCAGAGCACATGAGAACATAATTAGAGGTCCCCTAAGCGAATATTAAAAGGAAAAAAATGGTATCCCGTAAGGATCAAAATGGTAACATAATGGTATTATAAAGTAGAAGGATACGCAGTGGTACTCCTAACTTAAAGGCGAAGCAGGAAAATGAACGAAAATGGTTCATACCTGCTGTAATATGTGTCCGGGTAGCCACAACTTCGATTAAAATGAGCATAAATTATTGTTTCCCATCAATAAAAACTGAAGGGAAGTTTCTAGCTACAGGCTGTCATCGGTACAGTGCGTCCGTTGATGAGAACACGATTTACTATTGATATTAAGCAACTCCGAGGTTTTAAAATAGTAGAAACATTTGTGACGCCATCTGAAATATTTTACTATCAAGCAATTTCTATCTTATCGATTTTACCCAAACTAAATATACTAAAATTATCATCAGATTTTTCGGATACCCATATCCTCGGTGGTTCATCAATAACTCCTATGTGAAGGTTCGCCGTTTCTACGATTTTAACATCAGAAATCTTGTTGCGGTCGCGCATCCATCTGTAATTTCTTGTATATGCTTACGCCCCAATAATGTAAAGCCCCTATGTGCATGGTCCATTTTAGTTGTGCAATAATATCTGCTATGTGCACATAAAAGATATTTTTTATGACACGTTCTTGAAATCAATACAATCTATGTGTAGATTTCTGATTAAGCATTTGTTTGATACTGTTGGACAGTTCTTAGGAGGTATTTTTGTCAGATTATTAAATTATTGTTGTCGGTTCATTTTTGTCATGTAAAAGAGAATCACTTTAATTTTGGTTAGAATTAACTCAAAAGGAAGAAAATAATAAAAAGGTAAGTAGTCATCTATTATTTTCGATTCTTTAAATGATTATCTCCACTTAGGATCAGTTTGCGTAATATTTAACCTCAGTTTATCATACTTATTATGTGGTAAATTCTACAATGTCATTTAATTTTAACATAGTAGATAACATTTTTGTCATTTGTAGTGGCAAATAGGTATTTTAGATCGTACCTACAATTCAAATGATTTATAAAAGCTTTACTCAAAAATGATCTTGCTTTCAGATGAGCTCCCATGCATAGAAATATGAAAAAATTGAATTAATGTTCAACTAAACTCTATCCATTTCCAAGTGGCAGTAGAAATAAACAAACCCGGCTGCGTGATAGCCACGTGCATACCTCAATAGACGCTTGAGATTGGTCGTTCCGTAGTGCGTGCTCGTGCCCGGATTCAGTTTGTATTCTGGGCCCGTCGTCGATTGCCGTGCGTTTAAAAAGTGTTGAGCAGTAAAATGAAATTTATTTGTGGGCGCGCTAGGGTACGGCGCGTCCGACCCTGAGTATTCTCGCCGTTCACGTGATTGTGTTTACACGCGCTGCCGCTTGGAAATGGATATGGTATAGCTGTAGAGAGAAGCATGCTGAAACTTGTAGTAAGGTAAGAAATATATTGCCGAGCTTACAAAGTAGTAGTGATGTAGAGAACCACAATGCCGAGCGTAGAATGTAAAAGAGAAGCAGTCACAATCAACCAGATGATTTGTTCAATTAATAAATTAGCTTTTACTTCAGCTCATAATAATATTACTTATGATTGTGACGGCTACCTTGAGGATGATCGAAGTCGAAGAACCATGCAGTTATTAAATACCAACCAAATGCATGAGGAGAAAGCAATGAGGTTATTGAATACGAAGCGGAAGTGGAAAGAGAAGATGATGAAGATTAATATCATCCAGAAACAGAAAAAGAAAATGAGGATGAGGAAGATTACCATACAGAAGCGGTAGGAGTGGAAAAAGTTCATTCACAAGTAGGGCTAGCGAGAGAAAATTAACATTACATGGGAGTCGAACAAGAAATCGAAGACAATTATGAATACAAAGTAACAAGATATTCTACTCTAACTAAAAACGGTACGGAATTTTTTCTAAAGGATTCCAAGAGAGTCTAGAAGCCTGAAGGATACGGTGAAAACTACAAAGAAAATTTTCATTAAAGAATTGAAAAGGCAAAATATGTTTAGTTGCTTTTGATAAGAATTGCATGCGTGGGACGAGAAAAAGGCATTTAGACAAGGATTGGTTTCTGCTAGGAAAAGAAAAAATGATATTCCAAGAAAACCAAACAAAAATGAACAGCTATGATATACACCCTCCAAATGATAAGTGCGAAAAGGTACTTTTTTCCAAATACCTTTGATTTGGGAGAAAACACATGGAAACCTTGGGTTCGAAACAACGGCTATTCGGCGAAATACAATTAATGTCTAGATGACCAAGAAAACATTAATGGTGTAGATCAGAGGCCGCCAAAGTGGTCTATACATAATAGATCCCCAGGGGTCTATTTAACAGAAGTAGGGGTCGATCTGAGCCAGGGGGTCGAATGGGGGTCGATCCGAATCGGGGGGGTCGAGGGAAAACCAAGTGTAAAAAAAATTGAAAAAAATATAAGGAGTTATAAACCTCAATTTTCGTATTTTCCGCTGGTGAACATGATTTTTTTTTAGTGGAAAGGTTTTATTTAGAGGAAATGTATGAATATATATTTGTATTCCGCGTTTGGAAAAAATAATTAAACTATTTTTGGTGATCGTCATTTATGTGTTTATGAATGAATTTTTTTTAACGAATATTATTATTGCAGGAAATACAAGCCATAAATATCAATATTTTTTTCAGTCCCGAAGTAGTCAATACACACATTTTTTACACCAGTGGATAGGTTTTGAAATTTTCTAGATACTGATATAGTTATAGCCAAAAAACAAAAATATGGCTGATTTTCGAAGGGCGAGTTCACCTCCTAAACATATTTTTAGCCGAAACAAAAATATACGAATCGAATATTTTGACCCCCTCTACAAATCCACCAAATTCTATTAAAATTGGAGAGGAACACTTGGATCAGGTCCCTTGTAAGTACAGAAATAAATTAAATATGGAGTTTCGAGTGGAATTAAAATTAAAATTGACCAATTTCACACACAGTACCTAATCCAATAGATAGTTTTATTTTAATTAACTGAAAATTACTTTTATGGGGGTCGATGGAGATTTCGAAAAATTATATAGGGGTCGATGATCAAAAAAGTTTGGCGACTCCTGGTGTAGATGAAATAGAGATATTAACAGGTCTTCAAAAACCAGGCGGTAAAAAACGAAAGATGTTTTAGAACAAAAGACTACGAACAAAAGAAATGGCTTGATATAATTCCTAAGTAATCCAAGTCACTTCAGGACCTTTTCTAAAAAATATAAGTGGAATCAACATTTATGACAATATTGCACGTGTATAATGTATTCTTGGATTGGTGCAAGGACAATCGGACGGAAGATTTCGTATTGAAGTTTTAAAAGAAGAAAATATAGCAATACACCAACCACGCAAAAGACCAGTGCATTCAGCGTTTAAGACAGGCTACGCAGACGAAGCTACATGATAAACTCATGTGCAAAAAAACATCGGGAAAAAGCTGCAAAAAAAAAAACTGCCAAATAAAATGGTTTTGTAGATAAGCTTGTCATAGATAACCGAGCAACTCATTCTCATGAAACTCGCCACAAAAATTTGATGCTTCAACATAAAGTACATCTCGAACTTGGTAATAGGTCTTGGAATGTTCTTAGCGTAAAAGTTTTTAATAAGCTCCCCCAAAATATTCGCGAACTAAATTACAACAAATTTAAAAGGAAGGTGAAGGGTATATTTATTAACCATGCATTTTATAGCCTAGATGAATATCTAAACTGCGCTCATTTAGATTATTAATGTTATCCGGGTACTTGTGTCCGTTAATGTCAAGCTTCTGTATTTTGTTTATGTATGTATACCTTTGTTGACGATCCAATACTTTTGTAGTCTTTATGGAAGAATAAATTATTATTATTATTATTATTATTATAAGTATGGGTCTACAAAGTCTCCTTTTGTGTCATGAAACTCTCGCATCTTCTATGTACTACAAGCAAAAGCTTCAGGTGCAGAATTTCACAATATATGAGCTGAATAACTCAGATATATATTTGAAATGAAGAAGGTGATATGACAACCAGGGATGTGGAGTCGTGTCAAAAATGTAGCGACTCCGATTCCTCAATTTTTTTAGTCCGATCCCGACTCCCAACTCCGACTTCGTCTCTGGCTCCGACTCTGGCTTCGGCTTCGACTCCGACGTTAACAACAAATAACAATTAACATTCATTTTGCGTATCATATAAAAAAAAAACAAGGGGAAGCACCGCTCTCTGTCGAATATTTCATCGTCAAATTTCTGAATATTTTTATTTTCGCTAATACAAGTTGTGTGAGCAGTTCGACAATAGAATGCGTAATAGAATCTTTTAACTTGTTATCAGAGGTGTAAAATTGTAACAAAAATGTAGCGACTCCGATTCCGGCTCCGACTCCTTATTTTTTTTGTTTCGACTTCGACTCCGACTCCGGCTCCGATTCCGGAATTTTTTTGTTCCGACTGCTCAAATTTGCAGCCTCCAGGCTCCAGCTCGGACTCCAACCCCAAATATTCACCGACTCCACCTCTCCCGACTCCGACTCCATACCCCTGATGACAACCAACGAATTTACTCATGGTCAATTATTAATCTGCTACCAAACTACAAGGAAATTGTACTCATTTCTGATGGGTGTACCTATCAAAATAGGAACAACGTTTTGACAAGCGCTCTCAGTGACATCAGTAAAGAAAAACAGATCATTGTAGAGTAGCTTGATCTGGAAAAAAAGGAGATTATGGAGGCAGTGTTCGCTCAGTTTATTAAACCTCCTATAAACTCGTCTTCCGATTATGTGGCAAGAAGGTGTCTAGGGAGATCTAAACATCCGTATAATGTCGTAGTGGAGGACCATGCGTTCTTCTTGGACTATGATGGAATGCCTTCTAACATAAAGGAAACAAGATTGGAGACACGACAGTAACTGATATTCGAAAGCTGCAGTACCTCCCAATCGGAGAAATAAATTATGACTCTGAGTGGCTACCCCTTTCCCAAAGAAGACCGGTTGTGAAGAGTGAATTCTAAACAACTTTACCTAAATCAGATTCACAACAGCGAACCGAAGTACCGTCAACTTCAAGAACATACACCCGTCATCGAGAAGAAACATCATGATTTTTACGACAATCTTCCTTACACCAATGATAACAAGGTCAAGAGTAATACTTCGTCTTTTAGTCTTTCTATATCTTTTGCTAAACCACCGACACGCAAAATGTATTAGTTAGTGCCTATTTCTTAGTTCCTATGTCTTAGCTAGTCATTTTCATATTTATTTTTTTAATTGCATATGTGTCTTTATTTCTTAATATACGATATTAGTGTATGGTTGAAGTATTTTTAAAAATATTTTGGTTTTTCATAATTATAGTCGTTTTTCTTAAATCCTCTGTAGTTTATGAACTGTTATAATAGCTCCTACGTGCTACTAATTACAAAAAATGCTGCCGTTTTTAAATGAAGAGAAATTAGATTTTATTTTTAACGAGAAGGAAATAAGTTCTTTGCGCCTACTGAAAAATTTAGATTTTTGCACATAGGAGTTATTGCTGAACCAACGACGATATAAATGACATCATTGTGTCTTACACATTGAACAGTATGGTTTCACACTGTTAGTATGCCGTCATTCTTAAATGAATGCCGCTTCTGTGTATAAATTCGTATATGAATGACGTGGCCCCAATGTGTTGAAGAATTTCACAACACGGTATTGATTAATGATTACTGGTACCACTAATAAAGAAAATGGTATAAACTAAATAGTAAATTGAAGATTGCATGATGTTTTGCTACAATCAAACCTCCGCATATGGGTACGAGTTGATTTGACAAGGTAAATATCCAAGAGGGCGTGAGAGGATAGTTCGTTTTAAGCCCTAAGCATATATTTGAACGATAATTTGGAAAGTGAAATATTCGCATGAATTGTCGAGCGCTTCCCCGTCTACATCAAAGACACCACGTTAACTCTTCGCTGGACGAGATTTCAGACATTTTAAAGGGCCTTAGTGCACTTCTCTCAGTTGACACTACAAGTGTAAAAATTAGGTGGGGATAGGTGGTTCATAATACGCGTCCTTGTTCAGTTTCGTACAGATTTGTAAGTGGTCTATTTTGTGGACTGAATGTGTCACAACTTGCTTAAATTTGTAATTGTAATCCTATATGCAGCAAAGAGTTAAAAAGTGCAAATAAATCGTCGTTTTGTTTACAATCAAAATAAATACACCACCGACGAAACAATTCAAGTTGAAGTCCCAATATGAAAGAAAAGTGGTTATTGATACCGGGAAGCATGATAATATTAATGGGCAGTTGCTAGCCTACCCACCGACCCGAATTTTGACTCCATCGCAGCTCTACTACGGGTAGCCACCTAATTCGTTACGGCACAAGCCGCTGCTGTGAAACACGGATGAATATATAGGCAAGGCTCGGTTATTGACCCATGAAAACTGCGCATGCACATATATACGAGTTATCTTTAGCATAAATCAGATTCTCAGTAGATAATAAACCGTGGATTACGAAAACGTTCCGTAAAATCTCATTAAAATTTCAGAAACTTAGGTTTGCAGATTTTAACTAAAGTTCATTAACAAAGAAAAATAGCAACCATACTACCAAATAAAAAAGATCATTTAGAATCTACATTATCAAAATTGGCAAAACTAGTAAAGAATTTCAGATTTATAAACTCTTACAACAGGTTTAATTTTAAAATTTCATACGTGAAGAGTTTTAATTTTTGATCTTATCATTTAACTTAACAAACAACCAAAGCAATTGCCTACTATCAGTGATACCAACCATACATTAAATTTTAATTAAAAAAAAAACATTCATATAGATTTTTCATTCGAGATTTGAAGGGTTAGTGTTGAAGTTAAGCCTTGTGCGGAGAAGTCAATTGAATCAAATTTGAAGATATGATGGTATTTATCACGTTAGGCCGTGGGAAATACGAGCGACGCTGATCAAACGCGCAACAAAGCAATGGCCTCGGAGACTTGGCAAGCGCGCGCGTTGCAACGTTGAATGAAGGACCGTTCAATCACGCACATGTGTAATGCAAAATATCCATCCCAACCTTTCCATTCATCAAAACACCGATGATGTCTTAACCCGAAGGACACGTGAAGGTCGAGCTGTAATTAATCAATATCGCACACAACTCATTCAAACGTTTGTGGAAAACGTATCAGTTAATCATTGTGACATTTCCAAAAACTATTTCAAAACTGGTGATGGGAACGGAGTTTTTAAAAATAAGCAGCCACGTGATCCCATTCGACTCGCACAGACGCAGGCGGCCGCGAGTGCTCTCGTCCGGTACAGCACCGTCATAAAATGGCTGCGCTACGTCATCGCCAACTGCGTATGTTTACATAATCGAAGCTATCTAACCAGTAAACCATGGTTCGAGCAAAACAACACCCACACAAATTCGCCTAGCGCTACCCCTTGCCTTGATTTTTAAGTAGTTGTAGTATCCTCGGCTCTCTTATTTAAAGTTTATTTTAATGTGATTTGCTAATTTATTACTTCAGTTGAATTATAATTGATCGGAATTCTTCTTACAGGGTTTATTACGGATTACCAAGTAGTAGCAATTGTATTCAAGCTCAGGAATAATTGAATCAAAATTAGCATATATTATCTTTAAGGATTATCCTATCTTTAAAGTTGACGTCTATTTAATCGCGTTGATGTTATATAACTGGGATGTTCAAAATATATAAGCAAATGTAATGGCATATTTACTGCGCAGTACAACAAAGCAAGCGTTGATAATCGAATAGACCGTATCAAGGTCAACCGGTTATCACGTCGTAAACGCCCAAAGGATTATTTTCTCAAAGGGACTTGAAAGTACCGTACCAACACCATGATCGCGTTGAAGTACGACATTTGGTTAATAATCTAAAAGGCTTAAAAAATCAAAATTATTTCTTTAATAACTCGAGAGTGAGAAATATATTTTCAACTTCATCAATCCTTAATTCTAATTCTGACGCTTAATTATGGCCAACTTTTTATTATATTCTATGAATTTAAATTTCATTTATACTAACCACGCCACACACTTGATTTAAAGGTTATATATGAATTAAAACTTTAAATGTGTTTCATATGGATACTTATATCAAGTTGCCTGACATACTAACAATTACTTGTCATTATCAGAGTACAGAATTCTAAATTAAAATTAAAAAACAATCTGTTTATATTAAAATCATATCATTAATTATTAGGGATTTCAGCTGTTTATCACGTCCAGGCGCGTGTCTAAGGTGAGAGCTCCGGCTGGATAGAAGCGAACCTGTTGTGGACGCGGATTTCAACGCCACTGTATGTGCATGCAATCGAGCAATACCATCGATCGCGGAATCCATGCTGACATAACAGAGCTCTCTATTAATTATTCAAAAAGCCGGTAATGAGAAGGAGCTCATGCTGATTGTTAAATATTTTGATTTGATTTATTATTAACATCACATACACGATATCGTAGCTTCTTTTCAAAATGGGCGATATCGTTAAACTCGTTATATGCAATGGGTTAGACTTGCTTCTTATGCGATGTGATTAAAGATCTTTAAACGGACTAACCCTATGTACTAACAGATTTGTTATTTCTGAAAAGTCAACTTTTAACTGTACTCATTAATGAAATGAAGTTAAATGGATATAAGGAGCACACTTTCCTAAGTATGTTTTAGTGCTATTTAATAACGTGTGTACAAATAATACTATAATCAAACAAATTATTAAAAACCGTAACCTCACCATTTGAGGACCGTCGGTTCGATTGGTGAAAGTACAATTATTTTGATGATTCTTACCTAGATTCTAGCGGGGACCAAGAAGTAGAAAAGTAGTATTAGCGGCGCCTCCTTTCTCGACGTGAACAAGGAATGCGCCCGGCAGGGACTGACGACCGCAACGGCAACAGTGGTGCTCAGTTGCCGCAACCGACATCTCTAAAGTAGTGGGGGTAAACATTCGTCAAGAGTCCAAAACGAGGAACTAAGTATAAAGATCTGAATACGCGAACCAAATCTTCAATATCTCATTTAAAGTTATAATTGTCTCAGAATCGTTAAATAAAAGTCTAAGAAATAATTGAAGTTGCAAATTCATGATTCACGAAGAAACGAGCATGAATAAGAAAAAGGTAAAATTGAACCGTTGTAATAGACTAAATATTCCTACAGGTTTGGTCTTATGAGAAATTCATAGGTGATTGAAGCTACTTGAATCAAGAATATATTCATTTCGTTAAATTTTGATCACGCGATCCATGTTCAATAAAAACTTACATTCCTAACACAACAATATAATTGTTAGTTAATATAATAATGATGTTTTAACATCACCGTAATGTTTAGTTCTCCGACCAAGCGAAATACAAGGCGAGATCGAACGCGCAGTGACGGTAATGGCCTCGGAAACTTGTAAGGGCCTTCGAACGTTGTACAAAAGATCACGCGCATGTGGAATATCAAAAATCCTACCGCAATGATGGTTTTCATATGTCAAACACTGAGAACATCTCAGCCTGAAGGACATACAGTTCTGGCTATAATTACGCAACTAACAAAAACCCATAACCGTATAATTTTAAGGGGTTAGGTCCTAATTAACCGTCTTATAAACCGAGGATGCATCAATCATTTTGACAATTCCAAAGATGTTTTTAAACCAAACAACATCAATAGACGATTTAAATACGTCGCTTGACAGGTAGACGCCCGCCGAGAGTTTTCGTGCGGTACAGCACCGACATAAAACGTACGCGCTGAGTCATCGCCAACTTCGCATATTTATACGATCGAAGTTATCTTCAACCAGTAAACCATGGTTGTTCAGGCAAGTCAGCACACTTGCAAATTCCAAATGATTTTAACTTTATTTTGTCACCATGATATCATTTATTAATTAAATATCAATTACTAACTTTAATCCTTAAAGATTACATATTTTCATTTGAAATTATAATACAGGATAGTTAACATTGTATTTAATGCGCAATATAAAATTCAGTGTTTGAAATCAAATAGACCGTTCAAGGTCGTCCAGTTATCGAGTTTAAAAGCCACCGGATATTTTCCCTACTCGCATATTTTAGAAAGGATGAAGCAATTAAAATTTGAAATAAGGACTTTCATGCACGTGTTGAATCCACAATGTTTCTAAAACAACGTACATAATTATGAAAATCCATGTTTAAGCCACCAATAACATCTTCCCCTCGACGTTTGATATTGATATATCTGTGTTTTGACTCAAAAACATTCCGCTTTAATAAGATTCAGAACATACCTTTTTGAAATTGAAAAACTCACTTGTTCGTCTTTATTGAATTTTTACCTTATTTTAGCTATGTATTAGCAGAATTAAACTAATATGCAGCTTTTTTTCATTGCCAACTGGGCATGCGCACACGTCCCCCTAACCAATCGATCGGTTTCTTATTGCAGGTTACAATCCAGTTTGATATTTACACTGTTAATAAAATCGATATCACCAAGGATTGGAAAATTTTTGAAGGGGACCCAAACCTTCTTTAAAATAATTCCCATAAGTAGCAAAAACGATTGACAATAACTAACTTTTCTTATTGCAGTTCATTTGTTGGCTTACATCAGAACGACCTTAAAGTGGGCGAGTATGACTGATGATCAAAACGTACCATCGATCAACGATGTGCCAAGAAAGACTTTTCTCTTTGCCAATTGTGAAAAAAAAATATTTGTGCTTTCGAGTCTGGTTTATATGAGCTTCGTTGCCAAAGACATTTTTTCAGCAAAATTTGGTATCGTCTTAATAATAACTATAACCAGTATACCAAGGAGTTTCGGACGATTTTAATGTTACTGCTCCGTTATGTGTAAAGGAACAGATTGTTCGACCGGAAAAATGATTGTCACCAATTAAGGGGGTCATCCGGTCGGGTTCAAAAATTCGATTTTTGCACAAATTGCATCAGAATATGTGGGTACAGTGACGGTTTCAAAGGGGGGGTAATCGGGTAATTAATCCCCCCCCCCCAAGAATTTTTCGCTTAACAATTTTTATTGTTAAAAATTACCGATATTCCATATTCCAAACAAATAACGGAACAGGTATATAAGAGCGGAAGCTCCAGTTTATTTATCTTTTTTTTAATTACCCCCCTAGACTAGTTGGTTGGAAACGCCCTTGTGTGGGTACAGTGATTTTCCGATATTCGTATTAGTTCTGAAATTGCAGCGTTGAACAGGCGACAGCAAAACATTTAGTGGGATTTTGAAAAGCGAACCATACAGAAAAAAATCATTTAGTCATGAAAAAAGAATGTGTAGGATATGCCGAGAAGAGAATATGAACGCGACTCCGGAATGTTAAGAAAAATAATAAAGGAATTGATGGAAAAGGAGCTTGAAAACTTACCGATGAGCTCATAAACGAGCTCACTAAATTTTACGGTTTATCAATTCGCGGTCACGCAAACTCGATGAAAGAAATTAAGGAAGAAATTTGGACAACTTTCTACCACAAATGTTCTGCAGACACTAATCGTCAGCATCAAAATTGTCCAGCAGGCGAAGGCAGCTAGTTCTAATTTAAAATCCACGATAAGCCATCTCTGACTGCAGAAGTTCAAAAGTCATCAAACCAGTCTACGAAGATTTATTACGACATGAACTATTGACCAGATGTTTAGGAACACAAAATAACAATGAATCATTAAATTAAGATTGTTGAAATAGCAACTTTCCTTGCCCAGATTATCTTCAATGAAGGATTTGATGACTTTTTGAAAGTTTTAGATACAATGGGATGTCAAATTGACCACGAAATTCAAGCCTTCGCCCATCGCCGTAATGAAGCACGTATCTGCCGCTCCGAACAACGCTCGAGCGACTTCGTTAAAAGAGCGAGAACTGATGCCAGGGAGCAACAACCGCCTTTGCAGTTTTTTTTTTTTAGGAAACTGATGGTTCACTTTATGGACCAGGTATAGTAGATTAAGGGTGAGTCAAAATTTTATTGCTGATAATCGTATTTGAACCTTTAAACGCGTTTTTCTCAAAACTGTATTTTTCAAACTGGTGACCACGATATTTAGAAATCTATCGAACGAATTCCTTTGAAATTTGAATGACTTATTCAGTACTCGTGTAGACACTTTACAAACTAGGATAATTCTGATTCATCAAGCCGTTTTTTCTTTCATGTTGCAGAAGTCGTGAAAAACACCAAAATTCGCGGAAAAATATTTCCAGAAATTTACCTTTCAATATTTTTTAATAATCCTAGTTCATCCATTGCAGATTAAAAGGCCATCTGATTTTTTTGTTTCAGATAAGCAAAATTGCCCGCAATAGTGGTCACCGCAAAAAAAAAACATTTTGGAGACGAGTGGTAAAGTTATTGTGTACTTTAGCAATGAGCGACGATTTCGTGTCGGAAAAATTGTAAAGTGTGCTCAAAACATGAGTAAACATGTGGTGGAAAGTTCGCAGAAGTATTGTTCATTTATTGAGTTCACCCAAAAAAGTGAAAAAAGGACCTTTAGACGGGATAAGATCCCCTTTTAACAAACAACAGAAACTAGTATATTAAAACATTTACAAGAACCTAACTGTTATAGTTCTGAGTTATTACTGACTAAAATAAAAATGTTACAAACCAAGATCCGTCCCAAAATCTGGCATCATCTAGGGTCAAAGTTTGTGCAGAGTGAGAAAGTATTCGGAGAGAACGCGATAACAAATCTGAATTGAAGATGAATCAACACTTCGCGATCGATTCTGCATCTATATTTAAAATCACTGAATAAAACACTTACTATGTTTTTTACCACCATTTATTTGATATATGTACGGGTGACCCAGGGTTCTGTAAAAGCCCCATAACTTATTTGCTTTTTGAGATATCGCCTTCTAGTTTTCATAAATCGGTACCCACACCTATTCTACATATTTTAAAAATATATATGTTTTTGTACAGGGTGTCCCAGTATAAGTAACATATCAAAGTTATGTTTTTTTAAATGGAACACCCTATATTTTATACTTTATTTTCAACCCTCTTGAGAAGCTGATAAAAATAGTATAGGATAGTATGGGTGTATTATGGACGGTTGGTTAGTTATGGGCAAATGTGTGGCAAAAACATGTACACATTGAAAACATTGCAGAAGCGTTCCTAGCAAAGATAGCATCACTATTTATATACTAGAAAATTTCCCACATCATAAAGAATAATACACATCGGTTTTGGTTCTCTTTTATTCATAGTGCTATACAGGGTGTCAACATTCGCAAAACAATAGATAACTATTTTTTTTCAAATGGAACACCCTATATAAATTGCCACCAATCTATGGTACTTTTAATAAGCTTTCTAATGATATACAGTTTGTATAACAAAATATTAAGGATTCTTGAGATTTATCAATAAAAACATATTTTTTTTGCCACCTTCTGCTGATTTTTGGATTTTCAGCCAAAAGTATGCATTTTCAGGAGAAATTATAAGAGACCAAAGTTGTAGAGCGAAAAATTTCCGATCGATACAGGTCTTTCAACTTTTAAGATAATGCTTGCATTGCCCGCCAGAGCGCGAAAAATCTTGACCGTATATGCATTTTACCGTTTTCTTTTCAAATTTTTTATTAATAAATTGCACTATACTTTATTTTCCCCACCCTCTAGCGGAAAAACGGAAAATTATAGGGAAATTAAAATGGCCCGTATCGATTGAAAATGTTCCGCTCTACATCTCTTAATAGAAGCAATTTTTGCCAAAAATGCATAGTTTTCCCTAAAAATGCAAATTGAAAATGTATGTATCAATTTTTGCGTTTTCAATGGTTTTTTGCATTTTTAGCGAAAACTATGCATTTTGGGCAAAAATTGCTTCTTTTAAGAGATGTAAAGCGGAATATTTTCAATCGATGTAGGTCATTTGAATAATTCTATAATTACCCGTTTTTTCGCTAGAGGGCGTGGAAAATAAAACATAGTGCAATTTATTAACAAACAATTTGCGAAAAACGCTAAAATGCATATACGGTCACGATTTTGCGCACTCTGGCGGGCAATGCACGCATTATTGGAAAAGTAGAAAGAACTAAAATTTTCCGCTCTACAACTTTGGTCTCTTATTATTTTTTTAGAAAATGCATAGTTTTGGCTGAAAATCCAAAAATGAGCAGATGGTGACAAAAGAAAAATGTTTTTATGGATAAATCTCAAGAATCCTTAATATTTCATTATACAAATTGTACATCATTGGAAAGCTTATTAAAAATTACATGCATTGGTGGCAAGATATATAGGGTGTTCCATTTGAAAAAAAATAGTTATCCATTATTTTGCGTATGTTGACACCCCGTATAGCAGTATGAACAAAAAATAAACAAAACCGATTTGTATTATTCTTCATGAAGTGGAAAATTCTTTAGTGTATAAAAAGTGAAGCTAGCTTTGCTAGGAGCGCTTCTGCAATTTTTTCAATGTGCACATGTTTTTGCCACAAATTTGCTCATAACTAACCAACCGTCCATTATAGACCCATGGTATGTTATACTATTTTTATCAGCTTTTCAAGAGGGTTGAAAATAAAGTATAAAATATAGGGTGTTCCATTTAAAAAAACAACTTTGTTCTGTTATGTATATTGGGACACCCTGTACAAAAACATACATATTTTTAAAATATGTAGAATAAGTGTGGGTACCAGTTCAAGAAAACTAGAAGTCGATATCTCAAATAGCAAACAAGTTATGGGGCTTTTACAGATCCCTGGGTCACCCGGTATGTACAAATATTTCATATACATACATATCACGACTTAAGTTTCGACGTTTTACTGTCATTATCAAGTGAAACAATTAATGGAAGACGTTACATTTATATCGGTACGAAAATAGGGTGAGGGTAACAAAATGGTTTACAGTGAACAGGTGCAAAAACATAATTAAGAGATTAAAGAATTTTGAAAAGCGGTGAGTACATTAGATCGGTCTGCTCGTTCAACAGATTAACGAGGGGATTATTGCTAAGTCTGAAAATTTCGGCGGATTCAAGGAAGTTAAGCTTTGTACCTTTTGTACAGTTGTGTAAAATTTTCATGTTTTGGATTTCGGGGAATGAATGTTTACATTCTAAAGAATGGTTAGAGAATGAACTGGAATTTTGATTTAATCTAAAGGCGCGGAAATGTTCAGAATATCTTTTTTCAAAACTACGACCGGTTTATCCTACATATACACTATTGCATTCGGAACAAGAAATTTCGTAAACACCTGATTTCTTTAAGGGATTGATTTTATCTTTTGAATTGAATAATATGTTTGATAATTTGCAGCTAGGTTTAAACGCGATTTGATGGTTTTGTTTGCGGAGAATGTGAGCTATTTTTTCGGTAGTTTCACCATAATATGTTAGGGAAATGAATGGATCTTTGTTCGAATTTTCCTCTCTAGGATAAATGTGGGTCATTGTAATTTGATATCGTTTTTTGTTAGTTAAATTTTGAATAAGTTTGACTGGATAACCATTACTTTTTGCAATGTCTAAAATTTTGTTCAGTTCTATGGCTTGATTGTTAGGAGATAATGGAATTGAAAAAGCTCGGTGTATCATTGAATGGTAAGCAGCTAATTTATGCGACATTGGGTGATTGGAGTTATATGGGATAGTGGAATTTACGTTGGTGGGTTTTCTATATATATCAAATTCAATTTTGTTATTATTATGGATCAAGGTCAGGTCTAAAAAGTTAATTTGATTATTTTGTTCCCGTTCCAGTGTGAATTTAATTTTGGGGTGTATATTATTAATTAAGTTTAAAAATTGATCTAATTGACGCAGGGTACCACTGAAACAGGCAATAATATCATCTACATATCGATGCCAAAATGATATATGTTTTTTTGTGAAATCTAACTTAAAAATGTTTTTTTCTAAATGTGCCATGAATAATTCTGCTAATAGGGGGCTCAAAGGCGAACCCATTGCTAGTCCTGTAGTTTGTTGGTAGAATTGATGATTAAATTGGAGGTATCAATATTTACCTTATGTTCACGCGGCGCTCGCTGGATAATTATGAGTTTTCGGCGCCCATCTCTTGAAATTTTACATGTCCACTGCGCAATGTGACACCAGATTTTGGGACGGCCCTACAAGAAAACGGGGAACGCAGGTGACCAGTGGGGTAAAAATGGAAACGTTTTCTCTCGAGGCCGAACTTCGGCAACCGAAGCGTCACTCCTGGGGCAAGTTTCTGGTAGATAAACCCGAAGAGCAAAGGCTTTTTCTCCCACCATTTATAGACATTTAGATTATGTACGCACAATTTAGCGAGTACATCAGTGATTATTAGAAGATAACCGCCGCCGCCATAATTAGAAGAATTCTTTTAATTCCTAGGATTATTATGTTTTCAAGTAATGTATTTCATTTTTTCTACAAGTAAAGTTTGATACAACTTTACTTTTAGTACTGGGGAAAACTTAATAATCATTTATTTTCTGTTTTCGAATAATCCAACGGTAAGGATTATTAGAAATTGAGTATCTTTTGCAAAATCCCTACTTACAAAATAATGTACCACTTTTAACACTTGTATCATAAATAACTATTGTACCATCAAATCGGAGAAAGAAAGTAACGTGATGGCCACATCTCAATATTTTTTTAATATAAACCTACCTAGAGTCCTGAATATTTCTTGCTTCTTGGGACGAGGCTGGAATCGTTGGGCGATACTGTTTACGTGCCCTGGACAGTTGGTTTTTTAATTTTTTGTAACTGGGCACCTCCACAGCATCTTTTTGGCAGTTTTCCAAAAAAACTTGTAGGGGTGGAAAATTTTTTTTTGCGCAATCGCGTTTACACTTGGTTTCAAAGCGCAATTTATTAATTTTGGATAAATCACCATCATGATTATGCACACGTTTAATTGTAATATTGCGATCTATACACAAAGCCCTGGCCGGACAATTGTGCCTATCTCGGCATCTTAGATAAATTTTATCATCTCTCTTTCTATCGGAAATGTATATATGTCCCTCAAAGACATAGTAGCTTTTCCCGTAGATGTTTGAAATAATTTCCATTATAGAGGCAAATGAACTAAATGCATTTAAAACACTTTTAAAATTTATTACCTTTTCTACCTCTGTAGATTAAAATTTCAGCGACAATAATTTAATTTTTATAATCCCTGTCAGGGTGGGATTAAATTGTATTTTTGTTTTATTTTGTTACATAAAATTAATTCGGGTATCCTTTAAAAACCAGATACAAAAATAAATATACGCCGAATTATCGTTGAATTTTTCGATTTTCAGCGGCTCGCGTGGGAAAAAAATCACCACATCCGGGATGGGATCTACTTGAAAGTGAATTTGGCACAGTAAGATGACACTTGGTACTATAATATACTGTAAATTAAGTGATATTATTCATACTAGCGAGTTTTACTCAGAAATTAATTTTAAATTTTTACAAATTAAATTTTTTAATCTTATAACTTTATCAGCCATTTTTTTGTAATTGTCATTCAATCGTCTTTTGATTCTATTGTGCGTGATATAAATAAAATTAGATAAAAAAAAAATTAAATTCCGGTGTAGTTTTCATTAAAAACGTCGAATTTAAGGCCCAAATAGAAATTATGAGTCAAATAGATTTAGGGGCTTACAAGTGTGATTATAGACCCGCTTGGCAACATCTCACGCGTTTGCCTACACTGCTGCGTGCCGCGCCGGCCGTCCAACTGAATCATCGGAAATCCTCGCCGCTTCGTGGGTAGGTATGGTAGGGGTGGATGGAATTTGCGGGCATTTTAAATTTTCGGCCAGAGAGGGCCACCCGTTTTGAGATACAGCGCTTACAGTTACACATACACCTGGACTGCAGACGCGCTTTGATGGCAATTTACTATATTCATTTTTATTGTTGATTCGAACAGAGATTATTTTTCATTTTTACATTTAGTTCGTTTCATCTAGAAGCACTAGATAGCACCGTGTGTTATTGTCAAAATGTTTTCTGGCTTTTTAACTTTAGTAATAACATTAAAAGTTATTAAATTCAATTTTTAAATATTTTTCAAGTTAGTTCTTATACATAGAAAAATAATCTTCTTCGCTTCTTATTAAATAATATAAATGTTGTTGTAAATCGTTTTTGATTGAGAAAGCTGTCCATTATTCGGCCGAATCATTTTCTCCATAGCTGACGTTCAATAAAATGATAGCAGTTCCATGCCCAACAGATTTCAGCCAATGAAATGACGACGATTTTACTTTCTCAACAGTTTAGTTGTTACTAGGGTTACCATTTGTTTGTGTAAACACGTGTTCATAAACGTCATACTGAAAACAAGAGGACGATACAATTTAATAAAAACAGAAAAACTTTCGGCAATTATTTAATATGATGCGAAAATAGTTATTTATGCAACAAGTGAGTAAAGTAGTACTTTTTTCACGAGTAGGAAAGATTGCCACACAAGCCGAAGACGAGTGCGACAATTTCTACAAGTGAAAAAAAGTTGCTTTACTCTCGAGTTTCATACATTTTTTTTTCTACGTCCGTAACTTTAAATAAATTCGATAAAACCTTAATCAATTTTTATTATAAGTAATAATACTTTTTTTAAATGAAGAAAATAAATAATAATCATCAAGTTTTGTTGATCGGAAACGAATGTTTGACATTTATCAGCGGAACTCGCAGCGTGTTGCGAAGCGTTCATGACACACTTTGCGCAAACAATTTTTTAGTTGCGTTAAAAAATGAACCGCTACGGCACTTTTTTTTTACACCAAAGCATGAAAAATGAATCGTTATGGCACTTTTTTTCACGCTTTTTGGAGGGTTCAGGAATCACATATTTTATGAACCCAAATTAATGAAAAAAACTGTACATTTTATAACGGACGTAGAAAAAGTATAGTATTAAACTCGTGAGCAAGTTGGCCATTGCCACTCTGGTGAATTGCAAAACTCGCCTACGGCTCGTGTTGTTGCAACCTTCACCCTCGTGGCAATGGCCAACTTTCTCACTCATTTAATAATATACTATAAACCAATGTTATCAATAGTAGTACTATTTATAACATGGATAACGGAAGATATAAGTATATGGTGTGCAACAGCTCGATAAGGCAATAGTATCGAGTCGTTGCTCAATTTAATGACATCCACACCTTGAACCACCCATCTAAATATTTGGATTTTTCTCCAGTATCTAAAAACATTTGAAAACAGCAGAGCCGTAGAATTGCAACGAATACAAAATTAGGGGGTACGTGGTTTTGGAAGAACGACCTGTTAAGTAATCGAAACTTAATTATATGTTTGATTGTTAGTTATTTATTTGTTATTAACCATATTTATTGTTATGTTATAGTAGTACAATGTATTAATTATAAGGTATGAGCCACATAATTTTGTTTCTGAGTTGGCCATGCCTGAGAGAGAGAAATATAGCGGTCAAGTCTGAGATTAATTCATTTTTTTAAGTCTAATTTAATTGAACTAATCTAGTCTCATGACGTAATCATATTCCACATACCTCATTTATCTCACAGCCAACTCTGAAACAAAATTTTGTGGCTTACACGATATCAATAATTATTATAGTGAACCAGCAAAAATTGGAAAATGCGGGCAAAAATGACATTGCTTGGAATCGGTAGCATATTTCACCATTGGATTGGCAAATGATTTAACTAGACAACATAAGTATTTCACGGACTTAATGTCATGTTACGGCCCAAACGAAATATGTACATGCATTTTTTGTAATTATAATTTTAAACAATATTATGTAAAATAATCAGCGGCGGCTCGTGGATTTCCGTAGGTGAGGCAAAGACAAAGATGCCGCTCGTGCTGCACTACTTACTCCAATAGAGGAAGCAAATATTCCGTTGCTTTTTCGGTCAAATTTTCTTCCGTTGCCTCACCGCCGAACATCCACGAGCCGCCGCTGAAAATAATTCATAATGATTCTGTTCCACAGGAGCTCCAGAGGATCCAATGATTCCAGAACTACCCGGTGCTATGAAACCTGGAAACCAGCCAGCGGTCGTGTTGTCATCTTAAATTTCAGGATATTTAATTTTTCAGCGAGTGTCGCGCGAACGTAAGGCAAATATATACATACTCACGAAGTGATGATCTATATTCAATTCGGTGATGCGGCCACGCGGAGATATGTTATCTCGTTCTCTCCGAATACTTTCTCTCTGCGCAAACTGACCACGGGTCAGTGGCTGCACTGTACACGCCCCCAACAGAAAATAAATTATATATTAACTTTTTCCCAGTACTAAAACTAAAGTCATATGAAGCTTTGCTTGTAGAAATAATAAGTGAAACACGTTACTTGAAAACATAATAATCCCAGAAATTTAAAATAATGCTCCTGACGACGACGGCGACGGCGCACAGCGGGACGGATGACTATTCTAGAGCGACAAAAGTAAAATCATTGGTACCCGTAAAAGACGAAATAAATGTTGGAAATTTTTTTCTACGTACATATTCAAATGAAGAAAACTGTTAGTAAATGTCCATATAATCAATTGAGATTTTTTTGTGCAATTAGTACATGATAACAATTGTCCTTTAGGTGATGATTATTTTTTCAGTTGTTTTTATTTGTCGTTATAATTTTTTTATTTCTTCGTTAATTTTATTTTTAATTTGTATATATTTTGTTGTATATCCCAAGTTACCGCAAGTTACCGCAGTTCGAACATGCTGAGAATTATGTGAAAATGTCTCAAGACAGATGATATGAAAGCCGTTTTCCGGCAAGATCCGGCTATTTTTTGTACATCACAAAATATATCCAAATTTAGAATAAATGACAAATAAAAAAAAAACTAAAAAAATACTTATCACTTAAAGAACAATCGTTATCATGTACTTATTGCAAAAACAAAATCGCAATTGTTTATATGAACATTTACTGTTTTTACTTCAAGTATTCACGCAAGATAAGTATAGTCATTGTCGCTTTTTACAGCAAGTGTATCTGTGACAGGTGACCTCTAACTGTCATTATGATTGAAGAAGTGTTGTAGAAAGAGATTTTCAACATTTATTTCGTCTTTTGCGAGGATCATTTTTTTTACTTTTGCCGCGCTAGAATACTCATCGGTCCCACTGTGCGGCGGTTAATAATAATAATAATAATCTTTATTTCCGTTAGACTAAAATATAGCATGGGATATGTTAAAATGTAATAAAAAAAAATATAATGCAAATACAAATTAAGAGCAAAATACACTAGGTATACAGGGTGATTCAGAGCTCTGGGAATGGTCAATCACGTGCTTATTTGTCAAAATTTTGAAAAATGTTTTATATAAAAGTTGTGCAGAATAGTGAGCTGCACGCTCTAAAAATATTTAAATTTATACAGGGTGTCTCATAACAAAGTTACACACTAAACTTATGTTTTTTTTTAAATTAAACACCCTGAATATTTTAGCATTTTTTGATTTCTTGCTACCTGGAGATTAAAATGACCCAGAGTTTGGGGATTGAAACCGCGCCGTTTTCGTGTTATTCAGTTGTTTATACAAAAATTTGAACAAAATTGTTAAAGTGCTCCCCTGAAACAAAGATAATTCATTCTAATTTAGTAGTAACGTTTAGTTGAACTTTAATCTTCAAAACTACTTTATCAGCCAAAACATAACTCAGCGTATTATACAGGGTGTTAGCCATTCGTAAATCGCATAATTTCTATTTTGCCAAATGACAAAACCATGTTTTGACATTTTTTTAGAGATACTATCAACATGCGCATTCCATTTCAAATTCGAGTCAATGAGAAGACCCAAGAAATTAACGAAATTACTTTGTTTTAATGACTTGTTATTCACGTGCACTAGTAGACTGTGATCTATATAAGTTGGTGAAAACAAAAGCATATTCGTTTTTAAATCATTCAAGGCCAAACCATTACGCTGACAATAATTTTGCATCTCTGATACAACCAACCTGGTTGATTGAGCCAGTTCTGAATTATTATTTTTTTATTTTAGTATATCACCGTTTAAAGAAAATGTAACGATTTGAGATCGGCCATCTAAATATGAGGTCAACCAGCCAAGTGCTTGGCCTCTTTAGCCTTGATCAAATAGTTTATCCAAGAGAAGCTGGTGATTAATTGTGTCAAATGCGCGTGTTAGTTAAAACACATGCGGTTTTATTTCTAGCTTCAATGTTTCTGATGATATAATTATACAGGGTGTATTTGAAATAACGAACAGGCATTTAAGGGCACATACACAAAATATTTATGAACCCATTTCCGTCAACATTTATTCGAAAAAAAATTTTTGAATTTTCCTAATTTTTCGAGGTTTTTTAAACATTTTGAGAACCGATGCTTTTCTCATTTAATTAGGTCTGCATGGAATGTGTGTTTGTTTATTTAAAACGCGAGATCCGATTTCTTGCCTCCGAAATTTGAAGTGTTATCGCAACGTTTTTTTTTTTTTGTAAAAGATAAACAGTCCTCAAGTTCATTGACGCTTAAAGGGCACTTAGATATTTCCTACGCGCTTGTTGTAATTCGATATCTAAAGCTGATGCCGTTTAAAAATTAGGTCACATTACCACTGCCCCCAAACATGTTGCGAATTTTCACTCATTAACTTTAATAATTAATTGCGGGCTTTTTGTTACAGTTATAAACAATATAATTGCGAATATTGTTTAAAAATAATATAATCTCTTTGTGGTTGCGAGCCTGTTCGTTATTTTAAATACACCCTGTATAAGGACAGAATTGCATCAGTCTTTTACGAAAATCGAATTGATTGTTTGATAAAATATTTTCTTTATTAATAAATGATCTGTTAAAGAATGCCTTTTCATAAATTTTCGAAAAAACTGATAATAGAGCCACTGCCTTATAATTAGTGATGCTGCTTTTGTCGTTTTCTTATAAATTGGGACCATGATTAATATTTTTAGTTCCTTAGGAAAAGTACCATCTTGAAAAGAACTATTAACCTATTTAGTTAAGGGATATTAAATACTGTCCAAAACATGCAGTAAAATATTACATGGTATATGATCATAACCAGATGATCGCTTAATAGAAACTGTCTTTATAATTGTTGCGATTTCATCAACTGACATTAGGGAAAGAAGAAATAAAGAGTTTTGCATGTAAGAGGAGCTTTTATGTTTAATTTTTGTCATATTATTAGTTAAAGAAAGCACAGATTCAGTGGAATAATTATTAAAAACACGTGGAATATCATGTTTTTCTATTATTTTACCCTGAGTATCTGTAAACCTACTAGTTGAACTATCCATCGAAGTCTTATTTCTTTCCTCATCAATGATAGACCAGGCTGCTTTTGGAGTGTGTCAAGTTGGCACCCCAATAAAGAGTTCTGATAGTTCTGAATAGAGTTCTCAATTCCTTTTGATGTATCTAGAAGTACTATCAACTTTTAAAAGATTTCTGTAAAATTGGGCTGTCAGGAATTTTTTTAAAAATGGGATGCCAACTTGACACCGCACTCCAACATTGTTATCGAATAGTTTTGAACTAGTTCTAAGATGTGTTTGGGTTAGTACTATAGTTCCTGATACTTTTAAAAAAGAGTTCTGTTGAATTTCCAGAAATAAAAATTTTCAAAGTTGGAAATTCGAAATATTCAAATTCATATTACTCACTTAATATTGGTCGAATCTAAATATTTAATAACAACTATGGATAGAACTTACAAAGAACTACAGGAAACACCTATCAGAACTATCCGGAACTATCAAAAATATTTTTTTGAAAAAAGTTCCAGGAGTACTGAGTAAATTTTCTATTTTTACTTATTGAGTACAATAATTCTTTCTAATAAACAAATTTGATACAATCGCGCTTTATGGCATTTTTAAATAAATTTAAAATTCGATAATGGAAAAATTAAATTTTGAAAATACCCATTTCCTGTCATTTAATCGCAATTTGCTAAAATTCCTGACAGCCCAATTTTACAGAACTCTTTTTTAAAAGTTGATAGTACTTCTCGATACATCAAAAGGAATTGAGAACTCTATTCAGAACTATCAGAACTCTTCATTGGGGTGCCAACTTGACACACTCCTGCTTTTGACTTATTATTTGAGTTGAGCAGTACACTATCATAGTAACTTTTTTTTGAGGTAACTATATTTTGTTTATGTACATTCTTAGTTATCTTCTTACAATCATTGAGGTGCTCGCTACGATTTTCGTAGTGTTACCAGGAGTAATTTTCAATTTTCCCCAAATCTTTCATGAAAACACCCAAAATTAGACGGGCGTGAAGTTAACAATAGATTTTAAAATAAGTTATTACCTCCTAATTTCTTAGAAAAATTAAAAAACCTCAAATGGGAATTAAAGCACTATCATATCAATAGCTTATCATAAGGCCACCCCTAATTTTCAACGCCATAATTATTTAGAGCACATCTAATAACTTGTAACTATTTTCAGAGTTCGCATATCGCCATACAAAATATAAGCTCATAAATAGATTCTAAAATAACCATACTAACCAATAAAATAATAAAATTCGTATCACCGCTCTCCGAACATTATAAAAATAATTAATTTCCACCCTCGCGCCCCGAATACGCGCAGAGTCCTAACAAATGGAAAATTTCCATAAGTTCGCAAATCGACATAAAAAATATAAGCACATGAATAGACTCTACAATAATCATACTAACCAATAAAAAAATAAAATTTCGTATCACCGCACCCGGAACACTAAGAAAACGATTAATTTCCACCCTCGCGCAACGAATATTTGCAGAGTCCTAATAATTGCAAGGTTGTTCAAAGTGCGCATATCACCATAAAACGTAACACATCGGCTGATAAGTCCCCGATCTAACAAAAAAAATGGCGTCACAAATGCAGAATTAATATTTTGTTTAGTAACTACTAACCTTCAAAAAGGAGCTGTAAATTTTTTATGAGGATCTGACGTTTTGTTCAAAAGTTACGGTGACTTTAGTGAAACAATTTTCTTTACTTTCAAAAAAATGGAAAAATCAGAATTTCGTGTTTTGATAAAACATTGTTTTTAATGGGAAAAAATACCGTTGAAACGAAAGCATGGCTTGATAAGTGTTATCCAGGAAAATCGACCATTATTGATTGGTTTGCCGATTTTAAACGTGGTCGTACGAATGCCGATGATGCGCCTCGCTCTGGTCGCCCAAAAGTGGTAGTTATACCGGAAAACATTAAAAAAGTCCACAAAATCGTTTTGACAAACCGTAAAGTGAAGTTGCTGGAGATAGCTGACACTCTCAATGTATCAAAAGAACGTGTAGGCTTCATTTTGCATGAACATTTGTCGATGAGAAAGCTGTTTTCGAAGTGGGTGCCGCGTGTGCTAACAGTAGACCTAAAACACCAACGAGTAGATGATTCCCAGAGCTGTTTGGACTTATTTCGGCACAATAAAAAAGTCTTTTTGCGTCGATATGTAACGATGGACGAACAAAGGATTCACCATTGCTGGAAAGGTTATGGCGTCCGTATTTTGCTTGTGGTATTTTATTTTTCGACTACCTTGAAAAAGGTAAGACATTCAATAGCGATCACTACATGGCCCTATTGGAAATTTCAAGGAAACGGCCCCATAGGCAAAAAAAGAAAGTGATCTTTCATCAAGACAATGCACCGTATCACAAGTCTTTGGATACGATGGCAAAATTGCATGAACTGCGGAAATAGTAAGCGAAGAAGAAAATCCAGAAGAGGTAGGAGCGGATAAAGTTCATTCACAAGCAAAGAAAATGAACATTACATGGGAGTAGAACAAGAAATCGAAGATAATAACGAATACAAAGCAACAAGATATTCTACTCTAACTAAAGTGCAGATTTTGTTTACAACATTCCAAAAGAGTCTAGCAGCCTGAAGGATACAGTGAAAACTACAAAGAAAATTGAAAGTACCTAATTCTGCGTTTTCATTAAAGAATTGAAAAGGCAAATATTTAGTTTTCTGGAATAAATTGCATGCGTGGGACGAGAAAAAAGCATTTATAAAAGGGTTGGGTTGGTTACTGCTAGGAGAATCCGAAGGAGAAGAAAATATGATATTCCAAGAAAACCAAACAAAAATGATAAGGGCGAAAAGGTCAGGGTCTGTCGTACTTTTTACTTTCTCTATTATGATGTACGAGAAAGTATTGTGATCGTGAAATTTTTTTTACGGAAATATCCGTTTCTGGAAAAAAAATTGTGTCTGTGTGTGCTGTGTGCCTGTGCGGTGTATCTCAAAAACTAATAGAGCAATTGATATAAAACTTTGATAATTATTATTTGATAATCTGAAGAACTGAAAGGCTTTTGGTAAAATTTCGTACACCGGAAGTGGGTGTTTACCTTAACTGTTTTTTTGTTTTTTTTCCCAATATTTTTTTAAATATGGAAAATATCAGAAAACATTTAAACAAATATTGAAGACAACAAAGAATAGAACATTTTTTGCTTGAAAATATTTTTTATAAAATCATTTTTATTCGAGAAAATAGTTATTTGTTTAACAAGGCAATAAAGTGACAGATTTACGGACGCGGCTGGAGTTTCACCGCCGAGCGAGCTTGCGAGTCAGGAAATCTGCTTTATTGCCGAGTTACACATAATTTTTTCGCGGATTGTTTAGGAGAAATTAATAATAACTTGCAATGCAATAATTTTCAATATATTTAATTCTATCAACATATCGCAGGCAGCTTTGTAAAAATTTCGTAGGTACCCAAGTAAAACAAAAATTGATATTAATATTTATAATAGACATTGTGGTGTCCGCATTTTGACAGTTCGTGTGGTATAATCATTTATAATCATAATGATCATGATTTCGTAAGTGACATGCAATTAATATTTAAATCGTACGGACCGTATAATTATTTCGATTGATGGTTGATGGTGGAAGCCATTATTTTTTGATACATTTTGATTCAGGAACTTTTCAATAAAATGCACTTTCTTGGTATCACACACATTTCTTTACGATTAAAAATGTTACAGTGATTATGTTCATATTATTAAAACTTACATAATACGTAGCCTCCAAATCCTTTTTGATCACTTTTTCGATCGCTGCTCGGGTTCAATTACGTGGGAAAGTTAGGCAAACGCACGGTGCTCGGAGAAAACTTACGCGCGGTTGTTAATACTTCGCAGAAGCCGTTGTTGGGCTTCTTCCACAGGCAATATATGAAGGAAAGTCTCTCGTTTTACGGTGCCAGGAAATTAGTGCGCCGGTCGAAGACGTTTAAACGTCAAATGCCGGGCCACTAGGAGCCGGTCGCGGCAAACAAATTTCGCCACCGTACAGCGACTCGATTTTGGTGCGTGGATAAGTTAGGGACTCGCATGTAGGTCGGGTCGGGGAAAACACGCGCGGTATTATTAAAACTCCCGCGAACCAGTTTTTAGCCTTTTTGGCACGGGAAATTTAAAGACAACTCTCAATTAAGCGAAAAATACATTGTAATGTCAAACAAATTTCCGGGCGGCTTCTATTGGTCGACGCGGCGTCTCATCTGATTGGCGAAATAACATGACGTAGTCTCACCTGATTGGCTCATTACTTTTACAGCCTAGGCATAAATAAGCATTTTTAAAGCCTAGTCCGCAAAAGTGATATTCCACGGCCTAAAAGCAGCCCGAAAAATCTTACATTTCATATCAATCCGCGAAAAAATTTATTTTTCTTTTTTGGTTTATAAATATGAAACTATAATGGTTACAGCAAAGTTATAGTAATAATCATTGTAGAGAATGCCAAAATGAACAATTTTTTTATAAAAAAAAAAGTTTTTTCGAAATCTTTTTAGTTTTTGAGTAAACTGAGTTTTTGAATTTGAAGTTTTAAATGTCAGTTTCATTCGAGTCTACAAAACGCTTCTGGCTGTAGGCATACAAAAAGTGTTGGAATAGCGAGATGGTAAACGAGGAATATTTAAATTTATTTGGGAAAGCAGCTGTTGACAGTCCATGGTATTTTTCAATAACTTAAATACAAACAAAGCACTGTATTTCTCCCGGCGATTTGATAATGACACGAAATTATGCTCATTCAACAAGCTCTGATAATCGATGGATCTGTCCGGATATATGCCGTCCATTTTATAAGATAAAAATTTTAAAAATCGGCTTTGGACAAGTTCTATTTTAAGAGAAGCATTGTTATAATAAGGGTACCATCTAATAGAAGCATATTCTAACTTACTTCTAACAAGTGAATAATACAATGTTTTCAATATAACTAAATCAGTAAAGTATTTAGAAGTACGCATTAAAAACCCCAAAATCTTAAAGGCAGATGCAGAGATATTGTTTATATGATCAATAAAATTTAGATGGTAATCAAATAATACACCAAGATCCCTAATCTGCGTACTTACTTTAAGAGGGGTGCCATGAATGTTATAATGAAATTTAATGGAAGAACGTTTCCGACCATAAGAAACTACATGGCATTTATTAATATCCAAATTAAGTTTATTAGTAATACACCATTCAGTAATTAGATCAAGATTTTGTTGCAGGTAGATGGCATTGAAATTGAAAATAACCATGAAAGCGTAACATGATAGCCATTGATCACCATTTTTTCTAAATACCCTTGAATTGAGAGAAGACACATGGAAACCTTAGGTTCGAAACAACGAATATCCGACAAATTACAATTAATGTCAAGATGAGCAAGAAAACATTAACACGTTCGCTGCCACCGCAACTGGAATTGCATTTACGCAAATATAAAGTCGGACGCACTAGCGCGTCGGTGACAGTGAACGTGTTAATGGCGAAGATGAAATGGAGATATTAATAGGTCTTCAAAAACCGGGCGGTAAGAAACGAAAGATGTTTTAGAACCAAGGAGTACGAAGAAACAAGAAACCCGAAAATATAAAGAAATGGCTTGATATATTTCCTAAGCTACCAAGTCAGGTAGCTACCACTACAGGGCGTTTTCTAAAAAAATATACGTGGAATCAACATTTAGGCCAATATTACACGTGTATAATGTATTCTTGGATTGGTGCAAGGACAATAGTATTCAACCAATCAGACGGACGTTTTTGTATTGAAGTTTTAAAAGAAGAAAATGTAGCAATACACCAACCACGCAAAGATCAGTGCGTTCAGCGTTTAATACAGGCTATACAAATGAAGCTACATGTGCAAAAATAGATCGAGGAAGAGCTACAAAAAAAAACTGCAAAATAAAATGCTTCTGTAGATGAGCTTTTCACAGCTATGGGCCTACAAAATGTCCTTTTGTGTCCTAAAACTCTCGCATCTTCTATGTACTACAAGCAAAAGCTTCAGGTGCAAAATTTCACAATATATGAGCTGAATGTTCAGATCTTCACTTATATGTTTGGATTGAAGAATGTGATATGACAACCAACGAATTTACTTATTGCATTGTCAATTATATCAGAAATCTGCTATCAAACTACAAGGAAATTGTACTAATTTCTGATGGATGTACCTATCAAAATAGGAACAACGTTTGGACAAGCGCTCTCAGTGACATGAGTAAAGAAAAACAGCTCATTATAATAGAACAGCTCGATCTGGAAAAAAGGCACGAGATTATGGAGGCAGTGTTCACTCAGTTTATTAAACCTCCTAAAAACTCGCCTTCCGATTATGTGGCAAGAATGTGTCTAGGGAGATCCAATGTCATAGTAGTGCGCCATGCGTTCTTCTTGGACTATGATAGAATGCCTTCTAACATAGCTTCAATCAGACCTGAAATAGTATATAGTGTATCAAGGACCGAAAATAGGCTTTAGCAACCCGCTGCTTTTAGCAATACGAGCGAGCGAAGGTTGCTAAAAGTGAAGGGTTGCTAAAGCATTTCAGCATGAGTTACACTCGATATTTTTTCATCTGCCTTAAGTAAAAACAGTGTTTCGGGAAATTTTATATCGCGCACTATTGAACTGTCACTGTCAGATTTTTGCTTAGCCTACTCATATTCCGCGGAAGATTGTCTAGATTATGCATATTATTTTTTCGGCCCTAGATATGCTAAATCGTAGTTTCGGCCGGTTTTTATGGCCGAAATATATGGTTTCGGTAGAGGCAGGCAAAAAAAAAGATTGGAGACCCGACAGTAACTGATATTCGAAAGGTGCAGTACCTCCCAACCGGAGAAATAAATTATGACACTAAGTGGCTATCCCTTCCCCAAAAAAGACCAGTTGTGGATAGAGTGAATCCTAAACAACTTTACCTAAATCGAATTCCCTTCAGCGAATCGAAGTACTGTCAACTTCAAGAATATACACCCGTGATGGAGAAGGAACGATTTTTACGACAATATTCCTTACAACAATGATAATAAGGTCGAGTAATACTTCGTCTTTTAGTCTTTCTACATCTTCTACTAAACCACCGACGCGCAAAAGAAATTCGAGAAAAATGGCTTAGTACCTATTTCTTAGTTCCTATGTCTAGCTACTCAGTTAAATTTTTAATTTTTTATTTGCATTAGTATCTTTATTTCTTAATATACGATGTTAGTTTCTTGTTGAGTTATTTTTGAAAATATTTTTCCATAATTATAGTCGTTTTTCTTAACCTTTCACCTTTAGTTCACGAACTGTTATAATACCACCCATGTGTGTCTATCTGAACTAATTAATAGCTCCTATGTGCTACTATTTGTAAAAAAAAATGCTGTCATTTTTAAAAGAAGAGATTTTCTTTTTACCGAGAAAGAAATAAGTTTTTTGCGTCTACTGAAAAATTTAGATTTTGGCACATAGGAGTTATAGCTGAACCACCGACGATATAAGTTGCATCATTGTATCTTACACATATGAACAATATGGCTTCACACTGTTTGTTTGTCGCCATTCTTAAATGAATGTCGCATTCTGTGTATTAATTCGTACATGAATGACGTGGCCCCAATATGTTGAAGAATTTCACAACAGTATTGATTAATGATGACTCGCAGCACTAATAAAGTAGATTGAAGATTTAATCATGTTTTGCTTCAATAAAATCTCCGCATAAGGGTACGAGTGGATTTGAAAAGGCAAATATCCACGAGGGCGTGAGAGGATAGTTCTAAGCATATATTTAAAAATTGAAACCGAAGTGAAATCTTCGCATGCATTGTCGAGCGCTTCTCCATACGTCACATCTACACCAAAGACATCACTTTAACTCTTTGCTGCAAGAGATTTCACGCATTTTAAAGGGCCTATGTGCACTACTCTCGGTTGGCACTAGAAGTGTGAAAATGAGGTGGCAATGGATGGTTCATAATTCGCGTCCTTTTTGTAAGTCCCGATTTGTAAGTGGTCTATTTTGTGGACTGAATGTGTAACAACTTGCTTAAATTCTGATTCAAATTGTAATCCCATATGCAGCAAAGAGTTAAAAGTTGCAATGGAATCGTCGTTCTGTTTACAGTCAAAATAAATACACCACCGACCAAACAATTGAAGTTGAAGACCTAATGAAATAAAAGTGGTGATTGATGCCGGGACGCATAATATTTATGGGCGGTTGCTAGCCTACCCACCGACCCGAATTTTGACCCCATCGCAGCTCTACTACGGGTAGCCTCCTCATCCGTTACGGCACAAGCCGCTGCTGTGAAACACGGATGAATATATGTACAGGCAAGGCTCGGTTATTGACCCATGAAAACTGCGCATGTACATATATATACGAGTTATCTTTAGCCTAAATCTCAGTAGATAATAAACAGTGGATTACGAAAACGTTCCGTAAAATCTCATTAAGATTCCAAAAACTTAGATTTACAAATTTTAACTAAAAAAAATAGCAACCATTCTACCAAATAAAAAAGATCATTTAGCATCTAAATGATTATGGCAAAACTAGTAAAGAATTTCAAACATATAAACTCTTACAACACGTTTAATTTTAAAATTTCATACGTGAGTTTTAATTTTTGATCTTATCATTCGACTGAACAAACAACCAAGGCAATTGCCTACTGTCAGTGATACAAACCATACATTAAATTTTAATTTAAAAAAAAACATTGAAATAGATTTTTCATTCAAGATTAGAAGGGTTAGTGTTGAAGTTAAGCCTTGCGTGAAAAAGTCAATTGAATCAAATTTGAAGATATGATTGTATTTATTACGTTAGCCCGTGGAAAATACGAGCGACGCTGATCAAACGCGCAACAAAGCAATGGCCTCGGAGACTTGGCAAGCGCGCGCGTTGCAACGTTGTATGAAAGACCGTTCAATCACGCACATTTGTAATGTAAAAAAAAATATCCATCCCAACCTTTCCATTTATCAAAACACTGATGATGTCTTAACCCGAAGGGCACGTGAAGGTCGAGCTGTAATTAATCAATATCGCACACAACTCATTCAAACGTTGGTGGAAAACGGATCAGTTAATCATTGTGACATTTCCAAAAACTATTTCAAAACTGGTGATGGGAACGGAGTTTTTAAAAATAAGCAGCCACGTGATCCCATTCGACTAGCTCAGACGCAGGCGGCCGCGAGTGCTCTCGTCCGGTACAGCACCGTCATAAAATAGCTGCGCTACGTCATCGCCAACTGCGTATGTTTACATAATCGAAGCTATCTAACCAGTAAACCATGGTTCGAGCAGAATAACCCACACAAATTCGCGTAGCGTTACCCCTTGTCTTGATTTTTAAGTAGTTGTAGTATCCTCGGATCTCTTATTTAAAGTTTATTTTAATGTGATTTACTAATTTATTACTTCAGTTGAATTATAACTGATCGGAATTCTTGTTGCAGGGTTGCGGATTACCAAGTAGTAGCAATTGTATTCAAGCTCACCAATAATTGAATAAAAATTAGGATATATTATCTTAATAAAGGATTATTCTATCTTTAAAGTTGACGTTTATTTAACCGGGTTGATGTTATATAACTGGGATGTTCAAAATATATAAGCAAATGTAATGGCATATTTACTGCGCAGTACAAGGCAAGCGTTGTTAATCGAATAGTCGAATAGACCGTTTCAAGGTCAATCGGATATCACGTAGTGAACGCCCAAATGATTATTTTCTCATGGGGACTTGAAAATACCGTACCAACACCATGATCGCATTGAAGTTCGACATTTGGTTAGGTAGTAACTTAAAAGACTGAAAAATGACCAATTATTTCTTTAATAACGCGGGAGTGAGAAACACATTTTCAACTTCATCAATCCTTAATTCTAATTCCAACGATTAATTATGGCCTACTTTTTATTATATTCTAAGAATTCAAATTTCATTTATACTACCCACGCTACACACTTGATTTAAAGGTTATATTTGAATTAAAACTTTTTTGTGTTTCATATGAATATTTATATCAAGTTGCCTGACATACTGACAATTACTTGTCATTGTCAGAGTACAGAATTCTAAATTAAAATTAAAAAGCAATTATTTATTAAAAACAGATCATTAATTAGTAGACTTTTGACCCACTTATCACGTACAGACGCGCGCTTAAAGTTAGAGCCCCGGCTGGGTAGAAGCGAGCCTGTTGTAGACGCGAATCTCCACGCCACTGTATGTGCATGCAATCGAGCAATACCATCATTGATGTAACAAAACTCTCTATTAATTATTCAAAAGGCCGGTACTGGGAAGGAGCTCATGCTGATTGTAAAATAATTTGATTTTTTTTTTTTTTAACGCCGCATACACGATATCGTAGCTTGGTTTCAAACGACGATATGGCTAAACTCGTTATATGCAATGGGTTATATTTACTTCTTATACGAGTTGATTAAAGATCTTTAAATGGACTAACCCAAAGTACTAACAAATTTGCTATTTCTGAAAAGTCGACTCCTACTGTACTGTTAAACGGATATAAGGAGCACACTTTCCTAAACAAGTTTTAGTACTATTTTATAACGTGTGTATACATAATACTATAATCAAACAAATTATTAAAGACCGTATCCTCACCACTTGAGGACCGTCGGTTCGATTGGTGAAAGTAAAATTATTTCGATGATTCTTACCTAGATTCTAGCGGGGACCAAGAAGTAGAAAAGTAGTATTAGCGGCGCCTCCTTTCTCGACGTGAACAAGGAATGCGCCCGGCAGGGACTGACGATCGCAGCGGCAACAGTGGTGCTCAGTTGCCGCAACCGACAGCTCTAAAGTAGTGGGGGTAAACATTCGTCAAGAGTCCAAAACGAGGAACTAAGTTTAAAGATCTGAATACGCGAACCAAATCTTCAATATCTCATTTAAAGTTATAATGGTTTCAAAATCGTTAAGAAATAATTGAAGTTGCAAATTCATGATTCACGAAGGAACGAGCATGAATAAGAAAAAAATAAAATTGAACCGTTGTAAATTATAGACTAAATATTCCTACAGGGCTTACATTAATTTTGGTCCAACGAGAAATTCAAAAGTGATTGAAACGACTTGAATCAAAAGAATGTATTCATTTCGTTAAATTTTGGTCACGTGATCCAAGTTCAATAAAAACTTACATTCCTAACACAACAATATAATTGTTAGTTAATATAATAATGACGTTTTAACATCACCGTAATGTTTAGTTCTCCAACCGAGCGAAATACAAGGCGAGATCGAACGCGCAGTGACGGTAATGGCCTCGGAAACTTGTAAGGGCCTTCGAACGTTGTACAAAAGATCACGCGCATGTCGAATATAAAAAAATCCTACCGCAATGATGGTTTTCATATGTCAAACAGTGAGGACATCTCAGCCTGAAGGACATACATTTCTGGCTCTAATTACGCAACTGACAAAAACCCATAACCGTGTATATCGAGGATGTTAATTTTAAGGTGTTAGGTCCTAATTAGTCTGCATCTTATAAACTGAGGATGCATCAATCATTTTGACAATTCCAAAGATGATTTCAAACCAAACAACATCAATAGACGATTTAAATACGTCGCTTGACAGGTGGACGCCCGCCGAGAGTTTTCGTGCGGTGCAGCACCGACATAAAATGTACGCGCTGAGTCATCGCCAACTCCGCATATTTATACGATCAAAGTTATCTTCAACCAGTAAACCATGGTTGTTCAGGCAAATCAGCACACTTGCAAATCCCAAATTATTTTAACTTATTTTGTCACCATGATATCATTTACTAATTAAATATCAATTACTAAGTTTAATCCTTAAAGATTACATATTTTCATTTGAAATTATAATACAGGATAGTTAACATTGTATTTAATGCGCAATATAAAACTCGGTGTAAGAAATCAAATAGATCGTTCAAGGTCATCCAGTTATCGTGTTTAAAAGCCACCGGATATTTTCCCTACTCGCATATTATAAAAAGGATGAAGCAATTACAATTTGAAATAAGGACTTTCATGCACGTGTTGAATCCACAATGTTTCTAAAACAACGTACATAATTATGAAAATCCATGTTTAAGCCACATCTTCCCCTCGACGTTTGATATTCCCGATATATCTTTGCAAGAAATAGGTGTTTTAAATAAAAAAAATCCTCTTTAATAAGATACTGAACATACCTTTTTTGAAATTGAAAAACTCACTTGTTCGTATTTTTTTTTATTTTTACCTTTTTTAGCTATGTATTAGCAGAATTAAACTAATATGCAGCTTTTTTTCATTGTCAACTGGGCATGCGCACACGTCCCCCTAACCAATCGATCGGTTTCTTATTGCAGGTTACAATCCAGTTTGATATTTACACTGTTAATAGAATCAATATCACCAAGGATTGGAAAATTTTTGAAGGGGACCCAAACCTTCTTTAAAATAATTCCCATAAGTAGCAAAAACGATTGACAATAACTAACTTTTCTTATTGCAGTTCATTTGTTGGCTTACATCAGAACGACCTTAAAGTGGCTGAGTATGACTGATGATCAAAACATATCATCGATCAACGATGTGCCAAGAAAGACTTTTCTCTTTGCCAATTCTGAAAATGAAACAATTTCTTTGTGCTTTCGAGTCTGGTTTATGTGAGCTTTATTGCCAAAGACATTTTTTTAACAAAATTTAGCATCGACTTAATAATAACTATAACCAGTATACCAAGAAGTTACGTACGATTTTAAGGTTACTGTTTCGTTATGCTTAAAGGAACAGATTGTTAAAATTATTGTTAAAATTATTGTCACCAATTAAGGGGGTCATCCGGTCGGATTCAAAAAATCGATTTTTTGCATAAATTACATCAGAATATGGTATAGAATATGTGGGTACAGTAATTTTCCAATATTCGTATTCGATCGGAAATTGCAGCGTTGAACAGGCGATAGCAAAACATTTAGTGAGATTTTGAAAAGCGAACCATACAGAAAAAAATCATTTAGTAGTGAAAAAAGAATGCGTAGGACATGTCGAGAAGAGAATGTGAACGCGACTCCGGAATGTTAAGAAAAATAATAAAGGAATTGGTGAAAAAGGAGCTTGAAAACTTACCGATGAGCTCATTAACGAGCTCACTAAATTTTACGATTTATCAATTCGCGGTCACGCAAACTCGATGAAAGAAATTAAGGAAGAAGTTTGGACAAATGTTCTGCAGACACTAATCGTCAGCATCAAAATTGTTCAGCAGGCGAAGGCAGCTGGTGCAAATTTAAAATCAGCACGATAAGCCATCTCTGACTGCAGAAGTTCAAAAGTCATCAAACCAGTCTACGAAGATTTATCACGAGATAAACTGTTGAACAGATGTTTAGGAGCACAAACACAAAATAACAATTAATCATTAAATTCGTTGATCCTGACTTTCGCTCATAAATACCTGCATTCTGGCACAAAGATCGTTGAAATAGCAACTTTCCTTGCCGTGATTTTCTTCAATGAAGGAGTTGATGGCATTTTGAAAGTTATAGATACAATGGGATGTCAAATTGACCACACAACTCAAGCCTACGCCCATCGTCGTAATAAAGCGCGTAGCTGGCGCTCCGAACGACGCTCGAGCGACTTCGCTAAACAGCGAGAACTGATGCCAGAGAGCAACAATCGGCTTTGCAATATTTTTTTTTTTAGAAAACTGAAGGTTCACTTTATGGTCAAGATTGTATTGCTGATAATCGTATTTGAACCTGTAACGCGTTTTTCTCAAAACTGTATTTTTCAAATTGGTGACCACGATATTTGGAAATTCATCGAACGAATTTCTTCGAAATTTGAATGACTCATTCAGTACTCATGTAGGCACTTTGCAAACTAGTATAATTCTGATTCATGAAGCCGTTTTCTTTTTCATGTTGAAGAAGTCGTGAAAAAAACAGTAAAATTCACAAAAAATGTTCTTGTTGAACAAAAATGTACCTTTTAATATTTTTTAATAATTCTAGTTCAAAACCTAGTTCATACTTTCATAGATTAAAATGCCGTCTAATTTTTTGTTTCAGATAAGCAGAACGCCCACAACCATGGTCATCGCAAAAACTTTTTTTGAAGATGAGTGGTTAAGTTGTACTCCAGCAATGTGCGACGATTTCGTGCCGGAAAATTGTAAAGTGTGCTCATAATATGAGTAAACATGTGGTGGAAAGTTCGAAATAGCATATTTATTGAGATCACAAAAAAAAACGAAAAAAAGGACCTTCAGACGGGATGAAAAGTTTGCAGTTGTATATTTATTCAGTTCGTCAAAAAAAAAAAAATACAAAAAGCGAAAAAGAGGCCCCCAAATGTCTGGTGTCACATGGGGATAAAATTTGCGCAGAGTGAGAAAGTATTCGGAGAGAACGCGATACCAAATCTGGATTGAGGATGCATCATCATTTCACGATCGATTCTGCGTCTATACAGGGTGTCCCCCAATTGGTCTGTACAACGCTCTACCACATATTCTCTGAAACAAAATAAGACAATTTAACTTAACTTATCTCTATCCAAAAGTGGTTCCTAAGCCATCTACGAGGCCTCAAAGATATTATGTTTTTTCATTATTTTTCAAATATTTTTATTCTGGACTTAGGTAAGAAAACCTAATTTGGCACATTTAATTACATTGATACCATGCACTTTTTGCGATATGTTTCTTTATCCTACGTTTAAAGTAAGTGGTCAAACTAGGACCATCGACTTCTTAAGATACCTAAATATTTTTATTCAACAGGTCAAATCATAAGGAATACTTTTTTTCTGCAAGATCATTCAATTTTACGTATTTTTTGTCTCTTATAAAATTTTGCTATTTTCCCCACAAAAAAAATATTTTTATTTGTTAAAACAAAGAAATAAAATTCTAAAAAAAACTCATTCTTTATTTACAAATATAGAAATTGAGACACCTGTGAAATTCAGTTATCGGTGATTTTGTGACAACGTCAGTCATGTACTCAATTAATGAATTAACTGATATTGTTTTAGTTTTTGGGTTTTGTGAAGGTAATGGCCGCAAATGTGTAAGAGTGTACAGTGAAAGATTTCCAAATCGCCGAATACCAAACCATCAAACATTTGCTTCCGTAGAAAGGCGACTTCGAGAAACTGGCCGCTTAGAACTCTGCGAGGGATTGTGGTAGAAGACGCACTGTACGAACTGTGGATGTTGAAGAAGAGATTTTAGAACGGATAGATGAAGATCCATCTAAAAGTACCCGGCGTTTAGGTGCTGAACTAGGCGTATCTAAAAATGTTGTGCATAAGGTGTTTAAAGAGCAACTGCTATACCCATATCACATTCAAAAAGTTCAAGAGCAAATGCCTCAGGATCACGATAAGCGACTTCAGTTTTGCCAATTTATTGTTAATAACCAAATTGACAATTTTAATTTCGCCAAGACAATTTTGTTTACAGACGAAGCGTGTTTTACCCGAAGAGGTATAACAAATCTTAAAAATGAGCATGTTTATTCCGAAGATAATCCACATGCAACTAAAACCATGCATTTCCAACGGCAATTTAAAATATATGTTTGGGCCGGTATAGTAAATGATATTATTGTAGGACCAGTAATTTTACCACAAAATTTAAACGGAGAACAGAACTTACAACATCTTCAGGAATTGCCAGTCTTACTGGAGGATGTGCCGCTTTTACTTAGGCGTGATATGTGGTTTATGCATGATGGGGCTCCACCTCATTTCACTTTACCAGTGCGTACTTTTTTAAACCAAAAGTATCCCGGTAAATGGATTGGGAGAGGCAATGACGCACCAGTGCCTTGGCCTCCACGTTCCCCGGATATCACCCCAATGGACTTTTTTTTGTGGGGAACTATTAAATCTATTGTTTATGGTAAGCCCATAAATACGCACGACGAATTATGGGCGCGAATACAGAATGCGTTTCAAACAGTTAAAAACAATGTTAGTGTTTTACAACGTGTTCATTTTAATTTTTTGCGACGTGTAAATTGTTGTATTGCTGAAAATGGCAATCAGTTTGAACATTTGTTGTGGAACTAATAAATTTGTGTTTATTGTTAGGTACCTATCTTTATTTCTACTTTGTTAATTGTTTTGAGAAGCAAAATATTGTTCATAATTTTATTACTTTTTTTTGACAAATAAAAATATTTTTTTGTGGGGAAAATAGCAAAATTTTATAAGAGACAAAAAATACGTAAAATTGAATGATCTTGCAGAAAAAAAGTATTCCTTATGATTTGACCTGTTGAATAAAAATATTTAGGTATCTTAAGAAGTCGATGGTCCTAGTTTGACCACTTACTTTAAACGTAGGATAAAGAAACATATCGCAAAAAGTGCATGGTATCAATGTAATTAAATGTGCCAAATTAGGTTTTCTTACCTAATTCCAAAATAAAAATATTTGAAAAATAATGAAAAAAAATAATATCTTTGAGGCCTCGTAGATGGCTTAGGAACCACTTTTGGATAGAGATAAGTTTAGTTAAATCGTCTTATTTTGTTTCAGAGAATATGTGGTAGAGCGTTGTACAGACCATTCGGGGACACCCTGTATTTACATTATGTTCACGCAGCGCTCGTTGAAAAATTATGAGTTTTCGGCGTCCTCTCTCTTGAAATTTAACATGTTCACTGCACAATGTGACACCAGATTTTGGGACGGTTCTACAAGAAAACGTGACCGGAGTGGGGTAAAAATTGTACCGTTTTCTCTCGAGGCCAAACTTCGGCAACCGAAGCTTCACTCCTGGCCGAAGAATAATTTTACCGCTCAGCGCGGCAAGGAAAAAGTTTCGGGCAGATAAACCCGAAGAGTAAAGGCTTCTTCTCCCACCATTTATAGAGGTTTAGATGATGTACGAACATTTTAGTGAGTACATCGGTGATTATTAGAAGATAACCGCCGCCGCCATAGTATTTTTTTAATTCCTAGGATTATTATGTTTTCAAGAAATGTGTTTCATTTTTTCTACAAGTAAAGCTTTATACAATTACTTTTAGTACTTGGAAAAATTTAGTCAATTATTTGCTGTTTTCGAGTAATCCAACGGTAAGGATTATTAGAAATTGACTTTTTTTGCAAAATCCCCACAAAATAATGTACCACATTTAGCATTTGTATCATAAATAACTGTTTTACCATCAAATCGGAGAATGTTACATGATGACCGCATCGCATTATTTTTTAATACAATATCACAATAAACCTACCTAGGGTCCTGAATATTTCCTGCATCTTGGGACGAGGCTGGAATCGATAGGCGAAACAGTTTGCGTGCCCTGGACAGCGGGCCTTTATATTTTCTGTAACTGGCCACCTCCACAGCATCTCTTTGGCAGTTTTCCAAAAAAACTTGTAGGGGCATAACATTTTTTTTTGCACAATCGCGTTTACACTTGGTTTCAAGTCGCAATTTATTAATTTTGGATAAATCACCATCATGATTATGCGCACGTTTAATTGTAATATTGCGATCTATACACAAAGCCCGGGCCGGACAATTGCGCCTATCTCGACATCTTAGATAAATTTTATCATCTCTCTTTCTATCGGAAATGTATATATGTCCCTCAAAGACATAGTAGCTTTTCCCGTAGATGTTTGAAATAATTTCCATAATAGAGGCAAATAAACTAAATGCACTTAAAACACTTTTTAAATTTATTTAAGTCTCTTTAGATAGGTAGGCTGAAATTTTAGCCGTCAGGGTGGAATTAAATTGCATTTTTGTTCTATTTAATGGTTAGCCTTAAAAAACTCGATAAAAAAATGAATAACAAATATACTTCAAATTATCATTGAATTTTTCGATTTTTCAGCGGCTCACGAGTGAAAAAAATCACCACATCCGGGATGGGATCAACCTGAAAGTAAATTTGGTATAGTAAGATGACACTTGGTACTATAAAATATTGTAAATTTAGTGACATGATTATTCGTACAAGCGAATTTGACTCAGAAATTAATTCTAAATTTTTACAAATTTTATTTTTTTTAATCTTAAAACTTATCAGCTATTTTTTTTTGTAATCAGTGTCATTCAAGCATATTTTCATTCTATTGTGCGTGATATAAATAAAATTCGATAAAAATAATGTTAAATTCCAGTGTAGTTTTCATTAAAAACAGTCGAATTTAAGGCCCAAATAGAAATTATAACTCAAATAGATTTGAGGCTACAAGTGTGCCCGATTTTAGACCCGCTTGGCAAAACATCTCACGCGTTTGCCTCACCACTGCGTGCCACGCCGGCCGTCCAACTGAATCATCGGAAATCATCGCCGCTTCGTGGGTAGGTATGGTAGGGATGGACGGAATTTGCGGGCATTTTAAATTTTCGGCCAGAGAGGGCCGACCATTATTAAGATATGGCGCTTACACACCTAGACTTACGGGTATGAAGCCGAGATACGAATATCGGCAACACGAAAAAGGTGGGCCACCCCAGGACAGTGGGGCGAGGGGGATTTTAAGTTTACCGCTTTTTAAAGATGGTTCCCTCGATGTTGCCAGATTTATCAAAGATCAAACAATACGACTTCGTTTGTCGAAATCGCACAAACTTGTTACCGATAATTTCCAATGCACAAATTTTTATATTCGTTTTGAAGTTTTGAGCCGATTATGACGATTTTTGAAAAATGTCTGTGTGTGTGTCTGGCAAAGCAAAGTAGTTAAATTTTATAAGAATCTGATTTTCAAACAATATACATTTAGTATTACAGTAATTCTATTTAAAAAATTAATAAATTTTGTTATTTTTCTCAAAATAGGTAGGCCATGGAATAGTAAAAATTAGCTAATGTGTTATATTATTTTGACAAAACAAGACATTTATTTTTTCAAAATAAAAAAATCTAAATTTTCTATTTTTCGTTATTTTTCACTTTATAGCTTTACAGCTTTCTGGTGCTCAATTTAGGCATTAGAGAAAAATAAGAACGTGCAGAAAGAAAAACTGGCAAGTTCCATAATGATTTTTTTTAAGTCTGAAAAGGCAGATGCAGATATTCTTGACCCTACCGTGGCGTCGACGAGCACTTCAGATTGCCAAGATATTCTTCAGATAGTGACTCTAGTGACATACCAGGAAGCACTGAAAAATTTCTGAGCAGAACATCTCCATCAGCTGTCTGCACTAATATTTCATGTGATATCAATCCGGGTTTGTGACCTGCAAATATCGATAGTGATCTTACAAATGTTCTAATAAAACGTGGACCTGCGCAGGTACGTAATCACAGTTTTCTGATTAATAACGGTGATAGAAAATTTTCCGAGAATTATTATTATAGACATCTCTCAAATGAAGAAAAAATAAACAGAGTTTGGATTTTTCACTCCATTTCAAAAGATGCTGTCAACTATTTTTATTGTAAAATTTTCGGTAAAACTGTAAGTAGTTTACCTGATTTCAGTGGTTTTTCTGATAGGCAGCATTTATCAATAACACTAAAAAGACATTAAACGAGTATTACCCATATTGAAAATATCAAGTCGTGGATGGCTTTAAATAATATGGTACACACAAAAACTACTGTGAACCAAATGCAACTTAGATTATTAGAATCAGAAAAACAACACTGGTGTGTTGTAGTACGTCAATGTCTGGCTTTTCGGGGTAAATCGAAAACATTGTATGATCGTAACAATGGCAATTTTTTAAAAGCAATCGAAATGATAGCATCTTTTGATGCAGTTATGCGAGAACAAAGTCGGAGAATTGAATGCTCTAAATTTAATACAAGGCGTATGACTCACTATCTAGGCAGTGATATTCAAAACCAAATTATTGATTTATATGTATCCCAAGTGGAAACAAAACATCAGCGCTTCAAACTTGAACTAGGAAAACGAGCAAGGATTTTTTTCAAAAACTTAAAAATCCATTAAAAGATTACAGATTTCTGATTTGTCAATAAAACAATTGCCATATACCGAGTGGAAACAAAACAGCAACGCTACAAACTTGAATTATGAAAATTGCGTTGTACGATTTGGAATTATAGAAAAATAATCAGACAAGGAGTTTTTCCTAACTGCTCAAGATTTATTAAAAAAAATAACAGATTTTTGATTTTTCATTAAAACAATTGCCATATACTGAGTGGAAACAAAACAGCAACGTTTCAAACTTAAACTAGGAAAACGAATATTGCATTCTAAGATTTGAACTAGGAAAACGAAAATAATCGGTCAAGGAGTTTTCCCAAATGCTCAAGATCTATTAAAAAATAACAGATTTCTGATTCCTCATTAAAACAATTGTCATATACCGAGTGGAAAAAGAAAACAGTAACGCTCCAAACTTGAACTAGGAAAATTGTATTCTACGATTTGAAAAATTGTACAAAAATATTCAGTCAGGGAATTTGCTTCAAAAGTTTAAAATTCATTTGAAATGAATCGATTTTGACGTCTCATGAAAACAACTGACACATCTTACAACAAAATACAACAATCACAACTAGAACTGTGGAATAGAACATAGCATTCGGTGATTAGAGAAATTATACAAATTTAATCTCTGCTGGAATTAGCTGCAAAATTTTAAAATCCATCCAGAATATTTTTTTTGACATTCCACTAAAACAACTCATGCATTTTAGCTGGACACTCGAAACTTGAACTGAAGACAGGAAAATTGCATTCAGCGATTTGGAAAACTGCAGAAACTTGATCACTATTCAAATTAGCTTCAAAATTTCAAAATCTGTTCAGATGTAATTGATACAGCTCAGCTACAAACAAATTTTTGATATCGTAGGATGAAAGTTTCATTTTCCCAGTTCATATTCGGAGCATTGCAGTGTTGTTAATGAATGGATCTTCAATTTTTGAAGTAGATTATTTTTGTATACTTTTTCAAATCTGAGAATGTAATTTTCATTTTCCTAGTTCAAGTTTGGAGCGTTGCTGTTTTGTTTCCACTCGGTATATGGAAATTGTTTTCAAGAGAAATCGGAATCGTGTAATGTGTTGATGGATTTTAAGCTTTTGAGAAAAATTCAAAGTCGATTATTTCTCTCCAATTTTTTCAATTTTATAATACAATTTTCGTTTTATAGTTTAAGTTTGAAGCGTTGCCAAGCTAAGAAAAAAGTTAATACTTTCAACTGTACCACCATCCACCATTAATCAATATGAAATCGAGTCGGAATCAGAATTTCATAATTCAATTCGTAACAGTAATCGGATGATTTAAAAATAATCGATTATTACCAGATTCGGGTTTAAAGATTCTTTTGATAATCGGAGTCATTGATTATTTTAATAATCGGATTCGGCAATTTTTTTCTTCAGACTCGTTCCATCACTAGATCCCTGTACCCTCTATCGCAATAGTTTTCAAATAATTTTTATTTATTTTATTTATTTATTTCCCTTTGTTACAAATGCTTGAACAATATTTCTAAATAAGATATAAAATGGTATAATCTTACAAGAATTTAACTTTGCATTTTAACGGGCGGAGTTCATTGCCTTAGTTGCCTGTTGAGATATGTCAATGTGTCGCAATACATGTATTGTGTCCCTCTCGTTATAAGAAGGAAACAAAATGGCATTGAATCGCAGCGGAGAAAGTCCCCGGGAAGAGAAAACTCTACGCGGTATCGAAGCCGCAATTCAATATCGCTGAGGTCCGATCAATCAACCCGGGAGGGTCTGAAATTCTCAATGATTGGTACCGATAAACGCCTCGACCAGCAATTAGGCAGGATTCGTTCGGGACCCCTCAAACATCTCAAAAACTGAATATTATCAAGCATCTGCTAGACAAACCGATAATCTCGAGGAAGAGTCTGTGCGTTGCAGATAGAGCGATACGTAATAACAATTGGTTGGATGCAAGGATCTAGGCGACTTTAATTTTCGAGAACGTATTCCGGCGTTTTTTTTGTTAAAGGCTTAGGAACTTCAGGCAGCTTCGGGCAGCACAAATGAAGCCATATTCGTCCGGACGAAACAATTGTGGTGAAAACTCATTTTATAAAAACTCCGCGTTACCAACAAGTGCACAAATTGCAAGAATCATGGTCAGGGAACGGGATACGCCACTACCGAACTGATCCAGTAACACTTCGCTGATGATCATCATCTTTGCCAGTCCCTTTATCATTTTTCTCTCATTTCATCTTTCAACGTGTTTTTAATGACAGCTACGTCATCAATTTTGTCGTACATGTCTATTGCTCGGCTTTCTTTTGAATTAGATTTGGATTAATAATTGGTTTATTCCAAAAGGTTTTTTGCTTAGTGTCGACCCTTTAATTTTAAGCGGTGTAATTTTTTTTTGGTTAGATTTTTCTCACTATTATCACTATCTTGATTTTTATTTTTCTCCAACATCCTGTTAATGATGGCATTTATTACTCTCCGAGATATTCTAAGGTAACAAAGCCTGCTCCATTTTTTCCATCACTAAAACAGTCTCGCCATCGATGACGATACACTTTCCGTTCCCCCACCGCCCTTACAGTTTCTGAGAGCGGAGGGATCGGGCTGCCCGTAGTTCATCTCCACATTCAAATCAAACACGACTGACAGACTCGAAAAGACTTCAAGACAAGTCCTAGCATCGAGCTAAAGAAGGAGAAGTTTTAGTTGGTAGGCGCAGTCCCAGCGAATCCAACACTACCCCACTATAGGGGTTTATATGAAGATCTCTCCTCAAATAAAAATAAATAGAATTTAAAAAAAAGGCATTTATTTCGTATTAATTCCTGTTTCTTCTGAAGAAAACTTTCGATTTTCCGTTAGGAAGGCCTTTTTATAACTATTTCTTTTACTTTGCACCTGCATCAATTCAATGTACAGGGTTCTATACTTAATAATAAAGATTGCATCTCTTTTTCGAATTCATATTGTTTGTCTATATTTCTGTAGGATCCAGGAAGTCGCGGGTTTTTAGAACAAATTGAAATATTCGTCATTGTGATATCAGGTAAAACCTTTGTTTGTTCACAATACAGAAACGATTGAGTAAGGTACCAAATCATTCCGCTAAGTAAGCATTAAAAATAATGTACGAAGATCAGTGCCGCTACAGGCGAAATAAATTTTGACACCCCAACCTAAAAAGTTTTGCGAAATCGTTATTTAACCAACAAGTGTGTTAATGATGGCGATTAATGATCGAGACATTTTCCAATTAACACACGAATTGGTTACAAGATTTTTCCGTTGATCGTAACTTAGATCAACATTAGAAATTAGATTAGAGAAAATCCAAACAAAACAAACAAATAAACCTGCTATTAAGCCCTTTTCAGCAATATCGGCAAAACATGCGAATAGTGCAGATTCCGTATGACGTCTTACCTGTTACTCCTCGCACCAGGAAATAAATTCTACGTAAGTTTTTTCGTAAAAATGTGTACTCTTTTCCGGAAACAAATTTAATGTTGCATTATTTGAAATGGCTAGTACTTTTGACGGTGTTAATTTAAACTCGACACTATCCATAGTAGCAGACATTCACTCGATACACGCGTTTTATAAATTTGACGTTTCACACTTTGACATTATTGTATAACAAAATCGAAGGCGGTTCGCCGCTAATTTGTTTCTAACGCAGAGAATTTATATACTTTTGCATTTACATGTGAAACAAATTATAGATCGTTTTCTTGCTATTGTCAGCTACATTTCTAGTAATTATGAGTAATTAGTCACTCATGAATTAGCTATTTAATGCTTAACTAGAAATCGTTATTTTTTTTTTAGGAAATATGATTGATAGGAATTCGAGTTAGGGAATCGACGATGATAGGGAATTGGCTTAGCCAGCTAGAGCTTTCAGCCACAACCGATGTATAGTATGATATTTAATAATTAATTTAAGTGAAATGAGGACAAAGACTAAATAATATCCAGGGACCCGCACGGCCATTTTCGTGTTAAAAAAGTAAAAAAAAGTGACCGCCCGGACGGGACTCGAACCCGCGCCAGCAGGGTCAAGAGACCGGACCTCTACCCACTAGACCACCGCGGCCATAGAAATCGTTCATTAATGAAAAATCGTTTATTAATAGGGATCATTAATGAACGGTTTTTGATACATTTAGGTACATTGAAGTTAGCCGTTAACCAACGAGCAACGGAAATAGTTATTTAACCAACAAGTGTGTTAATGATAGCGATTCATGATCGAGACATTTTCAATTAATTTCGTTAATTGTTGAGATCATTAATCGCCAATTAACACGAGTTGGTTACAAGATTTTTCCGTTGATCGTAACTTTGATCAACATTCGAAATTGGATTAGAGAAAATCCAAACAAAACAAACAAATAAACTTGCTATTACGCCCTTTGCAGCAATATCGGCAAAACATGCGAATAGCGCAGATTCCGAATGACGTCTTACCTGTTACTCCTAGCACCAGGAAATAAATTCTACGTAAGTTTTTTAGTAAAAATGTGTACTCTTTTCCGGAAGCAAATTTAATGTTGCATTACTTGCATTGGCTAGTACTTTTGGCGGTGTTAATTTAAACTCGACACTATCCATAGTAGCAGACATTCACTTGATACACGCGGTTTATAAATTTGACGTTTCATACTTTGACATTATTGTATAACAAAATCGAAGGCGGTTCACCGCTAATTTGTTTCTAGCGCAGAGAATTGATACACTTTTGCATTTACATGTGAAATAAATTATAGATCGTTTTCTCTCTATTATTAGTTACATTTCCAGTAATTATGAGTAATTATCCACTCATGAATTAGCTATTTAATGCTTAACTATAAATCGTTCTTTTGTTTTTTTAGGAAATATGATTGATAGGAATTCAGGTTAGGGAATCGAGGATGATAGGGAATTGGCTTAGCCAGCTAAGGCATTCAGCCACAACCGATGTATAGTATTTAATAATTCATTTAAGTGAAACTAAATATATCCAGGGACCCGCACGGCCATTTTTCGTGTTAAAAAAGTAAAAACAGTGACCGCCTGGACGGGACTCGAACCCGCACCAGCGGGGTCTAGAGGCCGGACCTCTACCCACCAGACCACCGCGGCCCTAGAAATCGTTCATTAATGAAAAATCGTTTTTTTAATAAAAATCGTTCATTAATAAGGGTCATTAATGAACTATTTTTGATACATTTGGGTACATTAAAGTTAGCCATTAACCAACGAGCAACGGAAAATGTTTTTTAACGTTCTTAACATACTATTTTCGTTTTTCATATTAATTAGGAAAAAAATATATCATGCTCAAAATGGATACTTCCGTTGAAACTTTTAAACGGTTATTTTTCCGATCTTATTTAATACAATACTCTTTTACAATTGACGAAGCTAACAAAGAACTAAACATCTTTGAAATAAGTAATTGTGGAGGCTTTCACTTGAATAACTTTGTTGGTATCACTTTATTAACTTGGAGTAACTATAGTTTCGACAATTTCAGCTTGTCATTTCAAAATATTAACTTATAGAACTGAGTTGCAAATATACAGGGTGTTTCATATTGTATAAGGGTTCCCTGTTCCTAATCTCAATAGTTTTCTTGTATTCGGCGATTATCATATCAGGAATAATTATTATAATCTGAAAGATAATTGGATTCTATTTGAAAATACGTTACTAAATACAGAGTGTGCCATTTGAAAAAACGAAGTTATTTAACTTTATTAGTTAGGTTTTTCTACCGCATTTTTTTATCACCCTGTATAATTTTTTGTATGAAATCATGGTTGGCTGTATAGTTCGAACCTTCAACCAAATAATAGAAATGATTTTAATCGTTCAACGTCAATCACTGGGGCAAAAATAAAATTTCACCCAGACCATGCATTTCAACAAATCTTCAAATATTTCGAAAACGGCAAACAATAGGTATAGGGAGTATTGAAGTAACTCACCTTTATTTGCTCCATATAATTCAAAAATGACAAAAAATACAGGGTATTCCATTAAAAAAAACATAAGTTTAGTCGGTAACTTTGTTATGAGACACCCTGTATAAATTTTAATATTTTTAGGGGGAGCAGCTCACTACTATATACAACTTTTGTATAAAACATTTTTCGAAATTTTAAAATATAAGCACGTGATTGACCGTTCCCAGAGCTCTGAAACACCCTGTATAATAGATATTTTTAAGGATTATCATGCCGCCGCCGCTCTTAAATTGGCCGTTGCAGGCGGCTGCTTGCCTTGTCTGTACGTTCCGCCGGCACTAACTAAGATTGATACTGCAAAATAATTAGGGATGCCAATATTAGCACATTTGAAATTTTACATGAAAGCCCACTTTTCAATTCAGCACACTGGTATACAGGGTATATTTGAAATAACAACCAGGCTCGTAACCACAAAGAGATATATTATTTTTAAACAATATTCGCAATTATTTTGTTTATAACAAAAAGCCCGCAATTAATTATTAAAGTTAATGAGTGAAAATACGCAACATGTTTGGGGGCAGTGGTAATGTGACCTAATTTTTAAACGACATCAGCTTTAGATATCGAATTACAACAAGCGCGTAGGAAATATCTGAGTGCTCTTTAAACGTTAATGAATGGCGTGTAAACAGGCCGACATGCTAATGAACTTGAGGACTGTTTATCTTTTACAAAAAAAAAAAAACGTTGCGATAACACTTCAAATTTCGGAGGCAAGAGGTGCGCGGTTGTGGGGGAACACGTTCTGGGCGTGTATTTGGAGCCAGATAAATTCTGGCTGACATCGTGCGCGCGCTGACGACGTGCACTTGTTAGTCGCATTTTACGCGCCATACTCGATGAATACAATTAGTTCATTACAGAATAAGCCATTTTGTTCATGTACTATCGAGGAAATAAATTAAACAATTAGGGAGGCCCCTGTCTGATTTGATTATCGTAAAAAACTGACTGTGAGGTTACGTGGACGAAGAACTGTATTCCAAATTTACCGCCTATCTGGAACAAAATTAAAATACACGACAAATCGTAAGTATATGTAAATGTTCAGCCTCTGCAAAACAAATTAGAAACAACCTTACTTGTTGCAGAATGCATTAAATATTATATTTCGTTTTATTGAATATAATATTTTATTTGCGGTGTACTAGAATTGGCCGAAGGTATGATGAAACGGACAGGGATTTAAAAGAACATAAATGGTGATCTTAAACTAATGTTATTTATCTAGTAGTACTAACATGCAAATGTTTTTTGTATCAATCAATATCCAGCGTGGCATTAGCCAGGGAAGTAGTTGTTTCAATTAGTATATTAACACGTTTACTGCCCGAGTGCTTTTTATCATATTTTACGTTAGGGCGGTATATTTCATATTGGGCAAAAATTTCATTTTTTGGGTCATATTGCGCAATTGTAGATATCCACGAATATTGAAGTCTTACGAAAGAAATTTTACAATATTTATCACCTATGCGAAGAAAATCGTGGAAATGTGTCTCGGTCATATTGACCGAGTCGGCAGTCAATGTGAGTATCAAGGGCGGCAAGTGCGTTGTAACGGTGGAGGGTAATAGTGTGGGAACCGACGCTTAGTGGAGGTCCCCATATTTACCCGAGACCGATAGCACTAACGCCCGAAATGCTTATACTATTTTTTGGCCGATCGATTGGTTAATTAATTAATTTAAATATTTTTAAATGACACTCCGAAAATGTGAATTCTGTCAAGTCGGCGAATGCGCTCAGGTGTGCCATGATTTTTTATTTTTTTAAATTTAAGTTGGCACACATGTTGGGAATTGACATACAAAACGTCAGATCATTCTAAAAGTCACAATTATTCTGTGGTCACAATGGTTTACAGCAACCAGCAAAAAATTTGATACAAGAGAGCTATGGAATTTAAAGTATGTAAATAGTATGCGCCTTTAAAATGGTGAGCGTAGTGATGAAATAGAAAACAATATATTTCTTGGCATATTATTTTCAATGGCCGCTCTGTTCACGGTGTGTTAGAGGATATAGGTTGTGGACCAATATATTTTTTGTGATAGTTCGTTCTTATCTCGCTGAACACATGGCCCGGCCGCTGTACCACTCAACCAAAAGTTATCGCTCGGCTTGCCTATGAACGTAGACGTCTTTCAAAACGAGAATTATAAAGTTTGTGTTTTATGCCTATTATTTACAAATAATTTAAAACATAGACATATTTAAATATGTTTAATTATACGGTGTGTCTGCTTAAGTTCGCACCATATGGAAAACTTTTTTATTATTAATTTTACGAAAAAACGTTATTCTTTATAAAAAGTTCTGCATGATCTTAAACTTAAAATGCAACCATCAGATATTTTTTTACGTTTTTTACGTTCTCAAAAAATATGAATTTTTCTCAAGAATAAATTACCTTTATTTTTGACAATATCGAAAATTGTTATTAAGAAAAGTTGATCAAAACTAAAAACTACGTTCAAATATGCAATTACATCCAATTACATGTAAAAAAAATTGTTCTTTTTTATCTAAAATAACAATGCAAATGTAACTGTAGTTGCGTGAAATCTAAGATGCACTGATGATAAATGATTTCTTGATAGCAAGAATTGTTTGACAGTGAACGTCAAATAAAATTTGTTAACATGCCGGTGATATTAAGTGTGAAAGAAAAAGTAGAAATTGTGTTAATCGTTGGTGATAATTATAAAACTTATCGTGAAGCAGCTGAAATATTTAACAACAGGCATCCAGAGAAAAATATACACCATACATCAGTAATGAGAATTATGAAAAAATTCATATCATGTGGAGATGTTAATAATAAATTCACAAACAAACGTCGAAAACCTGTTGCAAGTGAGGAGATGAAATTAAATGTAATGTTATCTGCAGTGGAAAAACCTAGATTGTCTCTGCGAAAAAGGGCATCTTCGCTTACAGATAAATTGGTAAAGATACAATATTAATTTTTTTTTTAAAGAGAACGAGTTTCATCCATATAAACCACAATATGTCCGTACTTTAAAACCTGGAGACTACGACAGACGACTAGAATTTTGTTTTCTTATTCAAGGAAAGCTAGAGGACGATCCTTTTTTGACTAGGAAAATATTTTTTTCTGACGAAGCTACATTTACGTCTAATGGAACAATGTCTTCGCAAAATTGTCGATGGTGGACTGACTCCAATCCTCACTTTACGATTAAAACTCGAGATCAGTATTATTTTAAAACTAACGTTTGGTGCTATGACTTGTCAACGATATCTAATTTTTTTGCAAAATCAGTTGCATGATTTTCTTCGCGATCTTCCAAGACATGAACGGCAACAGGTATGGTACCAGCAGGACGGTGCAACATGCCATAGTACGATGGAGTAAGGCAATACCTTGAAAATATCTTTAATGGAAGGTTAATTCATAGATATTTCGATATTTTTTGGCCAGCTTGGTCGCCAGATTTAACCCCATTAAAGTTTTTCTTCTGGGGTTACTTAAAAGAAAAGATATATCAACAAAGGCCATTCACAAACATAGAACATTTGGAAACAATTATTACAGAAACCATTCAGGGTATAAGACCGAATATAATTAAAAATGTATTGAGGGAATTTTCTTCTAGAACGGAAACCTGTATTGTAAGAGAAGGAGGATACGTTGAAGCAATAGTGAATTGATGATAAACTATTACACGCTTGTTACACAATTAACATTATTAGCACTGTATTTATGTAGTTGATAATTATTGTAAAATAAATTATTTTGTTATGTATCATTTTTAATGCATCATCAAAATAATGCAACATGGAGGTAAAGAGATAACAGATCAAAGGTTCTGATATTTTTAAAAATAAATTTACTTTACTATTGGACAAAATTGATATTTTCTAACAAACCCGATGATTGTATTTTAGATTTTAGAACATGCAGAACTTTTTATGAAGCATAACTTTTTTTCGTAAAATTAATAATAAAAAAGTTTTCCATATGGTGCGAACTTAAGCAGAAACACTGTATAATGTGATATTCAAAAAAATTCTTAAAGATATTTTATTAATAATTAAAATCATAATATTACAGAATTTATGCTGCGCCACTGGTAACGACCACCGGCACATTTCACGCGCATTCCATAGCTCTCTGTATATCTCAAATGGACCATAGTTGAAAATTATTTTCGAAATGGGACTAAAGTGGACTGAAATTGGGTGAATACATCAACGCACCTTTGGCTAAGTTTCAGGAAGAATTTCCTAACGTTCCCATTATTTATATTGAATTTAAAAATACCTTATCATGATCTGTTATGTCTCCGTAAACCAGGAAGTGGTAGACCAGTCAAACGTACTCAGGGTGCTATTGTACAGCCCAAGAAATTTTGGAAGATTTCTCCGCGTCGTTTGTCACAGCAAATGAATTTATCGGTAGAAACATAATATAACATAATTAACATAACCTCAATATGTGTTACCAACTTACATTTAAAAAATAAAAAATCATGGCACACTTGAGGTTTTTTTTTTAATAAACATACTCTGCAACGGAGCCATGGGTCGTAAGTTGATCAAACCGTCCGGAGAACAAAGCTTGTAAATTAAAGAAAATTACCGATCGGGCAAAATAGTTATTTAAGCAACAAGGAACGTAAGAACGTATTAACGTAATTGTCATTACGTTCCGTGTTGTTTATTGTTTTTTTCCGCTACCGGAAATATAATGCTTAAAAAAGATCAGAACATATTCTAAACAACGGTTTGTAACATTTGGGATTCAAATTTTTATAGTCAACTATGCGTTCTATGGCAACCGAGAAAACAATGCCGAATTTTGTTTGTTTGTTTGTGTCAATCCAGTGACAGTTTTTGCGGGCATGGATGCAAACGAAGCTGCGAATATTGCGTGTTACAACCCGTTACCGACAAAATCGAAAAAAATCGAATGTGCCCTGTTAAGACTCATTAAGTAGTGGTTATATAAAAAGGATGCCGATGCTGTAGGTATAGACGAAAATGTGTTGCTCGCCTATGTGCTGGAGCGTTACGTTTCTGTTTATTATTTTCCTAGGTCCGTAAGTAAAAATTCAGTTCCTTCGTCAAGGACAACAAACACCACGAATGTTATCAGCCACTTACGGTACCTGTAACTATGGATGCAATGCTTATTTACGTTGTCGGTAGCGGAAAAAAGTTATTTATTTTATTAGACTCTGTAAGACTTAATTTTGAATATTGATATATTTTGCTTCTTGAAAATCGGCACTCCTGCTTCGCAGTCGTGCCGATTTTCGTCGCAACAAGCAATCGTGATCCTGCCGCTAATAATTGCTCGTTATATTACTGTTGAATACATCTCATCAAAAGAATGTCTATTTTCAAGTACCAGACAAACCACAGACCCGTTTCCAATAATAAGTTCTCATCAGTGAGATGATGGGGAATAGGAATTACCTGGAAAATTGGCCGATTGTGTCAAACTTGAGGCTGGTTTCGAAGTCTTTTGTCTCATTATTGGCCAAGTCAGATGATAGACAATCGGACTTACCAGGAATATGATAACTCAACTCAATCAGCATCATTGAACAATTAAACCAAACTTTAGACCGGTTTCGGACTAATTCGTCTCATCGGTAAACTAGTCAGATTAGTGACAATGAACAATTTACAGGAATGTAATAACAACTCAAATATCGAAATAAACGATTAAGCCAAACTTGAGACAGGTTTCGAACTATTTGAAGGTCTAGTCAGATAATGAAGGAATCGCACTTACCAGGAATATAATAACTAATATAATTAGATTTATAAATTGGTGGATTAAGCCAAGCTTGAGACCGGTTTCCGACTATTTATCTCATTAGCCCACGAGTCTAATGATTGACAATCGACAATTACCAGGAATGTAATATCTCAAGTAGGGGTCGTTAATACACGGATACACGTGTACACGGATAAACGTGTTCTTAGTTAGCAAGCGGTTTTTAAACGTTTAAACCGATATTCGCGGATTTTTGCGTTTAAACGTGTTTTCTTCGTTTAAACGTGTTGACGAAAATCGTTTAATATAGAAACGTATAACCCACCCTGCAAATATCTGTTTCGAAGTTCGTTCGCCGTGTTTTACAATATTTTCGGTAGCGGAAAAAAAATTAATAAATAATTATTATTTGGGACACCTTAATAAGTAAATAGTTTCTCGAAAACCGTCCGAAACGAAGTTTGAAGGGTTCAACCCCCTATAGACCAAGTGGTTCCTGTTTGAATTGAATGTGTAAAAATATTGGGAATCTTACGAAACGCCGAGATATGACTTTTGGACCCCCAATGGAGTATAAAAATATGAGAAATTGTTTCTAGTTTATGGGTTGTAAATGTTTATTAAGCTAAACGTATTGTAAACGTTTATTAGGCTAAACGTGTTGTAAACGTTTATTAAGCTAAACGTGTAAACGTTTATTAAGCTAAACGTGTAAACGTTTATTCGGATTAAACGTGTTGTAAACGTTTATTAAGCTAAACGTGTTTTATTTGTTACAAATAAACGGTAAACGTATACACGTTTAAACGAAAAACGGAGTAAACGTCGAGCCCTAATCTCAAGTCAAATATCGAAATTAGTGATGGGCATAATCGAATGATTTCAATAATCGAATGATTACTATTTGAATTAATCTGAAAATCGATTATTCATTCGAATGATCTGAAAATCGATTATTTATTCGAATGATCATTTGAATGATCTAGAAATCGATTATTCATTCGAATGATCTGAAAATCGATTATTTATTCGAATGATCAAATGATCATTTGAATAAAAAATCAAATAATAATTCGAATGATCGTAAGTAGAATATTTTGATTTTTCAAGTGGTATAGACATATTGGAATGATCACTCAAATTATTGTAACTTAAATACTAAAAACAGAACTCCGGTTATTTCGTTAAAATCGCTCATAAACACTTATGTTCTGATTTCAGCAATATATCATAATAAAATTATAATATGGAATATATTGTCAACAATATCAGAGTACTTCGCCGTAATGTTTCGTGGGAACGATATCCTATAAGTTTTAAATCATATATATTCGAGTACAAATTGGTATAATGGCATTCGAATGATTATTCAAATTATCCCAATAGCTAGTTTTCGAATTGTTCATTCGAATACCGATCACTCGAATAAATCATTCCTGTATAGATAATTCGAATGGTCATTCGAATGATTATTCGAATGCTCATTTGAATGATCATTCGAATACCGATCATTCGAATGATGATTCGAATGATCATTCGAATTAAAAAATAGGTTCTCGAGATAATCGATTATTTTGATAATTTACCACATAATAATAGATGCGATAACAGAAAATCGATAATTAATGGGGTAGCTTGACATTACAACAATGTTTTGCATTGTCATAATCGATAACAGAAAAACGGTAATTAGGTGAGTAGCTTTTAGGGTTATAAAAACATGATGTTCATGACGTTACGTCACTGTCATCAAGTTTTAATTTTTACAATTACTCTTGTAGCAAACCAAACTATTCAGCTTGTAATAAACCATAACTTTTCCTGATCCTTATTATTATTTCATTCGATAAATTATCTACCCAAATATACCGCGAGCTTGGATGAATTATCAAAAACACATTTTTTTCGTACCTTTTACCTTTTAGTAATTCATCTCGACATAACATTTGTTGTCAACTGGTTATTAACCTTGAGCTGAAGCTCTCGGTTAATAACCAGACAACAAATGTTATTGTCTCGTTAAATTACTAGGTAACAAGGTACTCAAAAAACGATTTTTTGATAATTAACCTCGATCTAGGTATATTACTACCGATAATCGAATGAAACGATTATCGCCATTCGAATGATCCCATCACTAATCGAAATTAAAGGTTCAAGAGAATATTTACGGGATACATAGTACGGGATTGTTATCCATTTGAGTTGTTTAATTCTAGAGGTTGATGCAATTATTAGAATTGTTGAGTTATGCAGCGAACAAATTTCGAGAATTGTCCTTAAGAGCTAATACGTCAGTTATCGTGATTTATCCAAGGCGCCCAGTTCAATTGATTTGATTTTTGAGTGTCAGCGCATGCGCACTTAAGTTGTTTAATTCTGAAGGCTGGTGCAATTATTGGAATTGTTAAGTCCTGCAGCGAACAAATTCTTAAGGGCAGATATCTGCCCTACCTACCTCATACCTAGCATGGTCGAAAAATCAATGTTTCAATTTTTGTATTTTCTTGAAGTTTAAGATCTCAAGAATGTTTGGTGAAAATTTCAAGTCAATATCTCAATAAAGTTGTAGCTATGAAATGTATTCGATGTAAGTTGAAAAATTTAATTGGCAAATTTCAAAAGAATTTTTCTCAAAACCACGTTTTTCGAATCGGTACCCAAAATCTTTCTAAAATCACTGAACCGATTACCTTGTGGTTACTCTGTACATAATTATCTGGTCTTTGCCATAGAGTTTTTTTTCTTTGTTACTTTTTATAGGCAAAATTAAAACTAATTGCTGTATCGAAAATCGCTATGTTATGTTCAAACGTCCGCCATTTTGTCGAAAATCTACCATACAGGGTGTCCCATTGTAAATTGCCACCCCAAATATCTCGAAACCTGAGCAACATGGCAAAAAATGGAGTAAGATCAGGGGATCTTACACCCGCACCTTTGATGCCAATGCCGAGGGTAATGCATGAATCACAGCCTGGATTCATCTGAGATCTCAAACAACATGACGGATAAAATTCGTGAAAAAACTCTTAAAAAAACGTTTCCTACAAAAAGTTTGTATTTTTCCCGTAAATACGATTCCGCAATAAAAAATAGGAGGTTCCATTTGAAAATCAAAGTTGACCTTCGTTTGACCATGAAAATTACCGCCAAGGTAATTTTCAAGGTCACCAGCAAATGTCCCTCTTCGAACTCTACAACTTTAATCTGAAACATTTTTTGCCATGTTGCTCAGGTTTCGAGATATTTGTGGTGACAATTTAAAATGGGACACCCTGTATATTTTCAAAATCGGCTACGACTACATTATAGTATCTAGTTTAACCCGCCAATGGTAACCAACTGGTCTGTGAGACCGGGTGTGTCGAATAACTTTATTCTCCGTTATTGTTTTTTGTTGCAATTTCGAGTAGCTGCCACATTGCAGAGCTTAAATTGATTAAATATCTTTGTTTTATTGTCAAAGAGCATAAATTAAAAAAAAACATAAACTATTGGTAACACGTTTCGAAAAATCTTCAGTTGAAAACACCGGTGCGTGAGACACAATTAAATTTGCGTCACCAATGGCGGGTTAATAATCTTTTTGGTTTTGTGTTTCAAATGATTTTTGAAGAAACGCCGAGGGTACCGTTTTTACGTTTTCTTTGCGGCGCTACGAAAAAAATACCACAATACCGACAATTTGGGATTATTTTTAATTTAAAAAAAGTATTCCTGAATGTGTACACTTTTATATAGAAAAACTCCAGATCCATATTTCAAACAGTTTCCCTTAAAAAAAAATTACAAAACTCATTACCATGTACAAAAGATGATTTAATCCGCAAAAATGGCACCGAAACTAGTTGAAAATAAATACATTTTATCGTGAAACAAACCAAGTGAATTTTAATTTTAAACCTATATTAACAAAAATAAGCTTTTTTCCGGATCCTAAATGTATGTCTCCCCTTAAGACGTAAACAACCCAACTGCGCATGCATCGATAATAAGCTAAAACGTCAGTTATCACGATTTATCCAACGCGCGAACTTCAATTGATTTGTTCATTTAAACCGTGTCAAGTGCAATTAAATTCCGGCATTGTTATTGTTGCTCTTATAATATTTCCTGCGATCCTGCTTCTTGTTAATACCTTACCGCTCATTTATTTTGACTAATTATACTGTTCTGTAAATTCACTGCATAGTTATCAAAAATGTGTTACATAAAACAGTAACGCGAATCCAAGTGCGCGCTTCGCGGTAGCTAGCGTCGGGTGTCAGCGCACGCGCACATGAATTGTTTAATTCTGCAGGCTCATGCAATGATTGGAATTGTTGAATCATGCAACGAACAAATCCCGAGAATTGTCGTAAAGACGTAAACAACTCAACTGCGCATGCGTCGATAACGAGCCAATACGTCACTATCGTCACTAATACTACTATCGCGATTTATCCAAGGTGCGCACTTCAATTGATTTATTTATTTAAACCGTGTCAAGTACAAATAAATTTCGGTATTGTTATTGTTCAATGTCAGTGTAGTGAATTATTCATAATGTGGTAGAGCAATTAGTGAAAGTAAAGGAATTAACGGCATTGAAGTGTTAAGAAGCAAAAAGCAGAAGCACATTAAATATGGATAAGGAAACCATTTATTTTTATATCGACAATGTCCAAAGAACACCTTACCGGCTTATTATTATTACCATCAATATTGTCAACATTACCCCTAGAAGATCTGATTCAGAACTTTATGGTAATTAAATATACGAGAATATATATATATGTAAGAGAAAGTTGAAAACGTATAATTGTGTTGTGCTTTAAGTATTTTAAATATTCTTTTTAGACAACAAAAAAAGATACCTATTATGTCATCAAATCCGAGAAAGTTACACGACGGCCACATCAACATTTTTAAGTCCTCCGCCTTGCTGTTCGTTCACTGTCATTACAAACATTTAAAGCTGTTAAAGCGGTATGAATGGATTTGCTCAATGTTTTCGACATTTATAAAAGCTCGACAGCTAATTAAAACCTTTTTTCCTTAGTATTACATTACGAGCGAATATATCTTCGATATGAAATTTCGTACAACAAACTTTCTAACGAGAAACTGATAGAAAGTAGTATGAACCAGATATTTTAGAGGCTAACTAGCGCATGTTCCGTTTACTGCTTTTCATGTTAATGCGTCATTACAATACCGAATTTTTGTTTACGCGCCGTATCCCCACCACTTTATTTACCTGAGGATGTGTAGTATACGAAACGTTGGCGAGATTGTTAAAAGTTTATTTTATTGTTGCTTACCTAGATTCTAGCGCGGAACAAAATGTAGAATATTAGCTGCGCGTTTCTCGACGTTAATATGCGATGAGTCCGGGAAGGACTGGCGGCCGCACCGGCAACAGTGGTGCAGAGTTGCCGCAACCGACGGTTTCAAAGTAGTGGGGGGTAAACACTCAACCGGAGAACTAAGCTAATAGTTCAAAAAGCTCAGACTATTGCCTGAAATTGTTTCAAAAATCGTAGGAAGTAGCAGATTGAAATTTATCTGCGCATTGTCAAGCGTAAATTAGAAATCGGCCGTCTGGGTATATGAAACAAAAAAAAACGAAGCAATTGTAGGAGTAGAATTGCCTACAGGACAAATGAATACCAAGACAACAGACAACAGAAGCAGCTTAAATCACGAATAAATTAATTTAATTCAATTTTACACTGCCCCAATAAAAAAAAAAATGAACAGGACATGATAATAACATTTGAAAGCACGATGAGGTTCATATTATAATATCTATCCGCCCATCGCCGGCTAAAATGTTTAGTTCCCAGTCGTGCGAAATAGAAGGAACCCTGATCGAACGCGCAGCGATGCCAATGGCCTCGGAAACTTGGCAAGTGAGCGTAACGCTGTAGGAGTGATATTTCTGGGAATCACGCACATCTGGAATATCAAAATGCAAGAATGGTGGTTTCACTAAAACAAACCCTGATGATGTCTCGACTCGAAGGGCAAATAAAGGTCGAGCCCTAATTACTCCGAATCCATCCTGTTTGTGGAGGAGGCATCAATGAAAGTTTCGAAAACAATTTCAAAACTGGTGATGGGGCAGGGGTTTTTAAAAATAAGCAGCCACGCGATCCCACTCGACGCAGGTAGGACGGCCGCCGAGAGTGCTCGTGCGGTACAGCACCGACATAAAATGCCCGACTACGTCATCGCCAACTCCGCATATTTATATAATCGAAGCTATCTCCAACCAGTAAACCATGGTTCAGGCAAAACAGCAAACTCTAATTTTGATCCCCCTCCATAACATTTAGTAATTACACATCGTGAATATTTAAATTGAATTTAGTTATATTTAGATTTTCCCAATTATGAAAATAAAGAATTATCGAGTGCGCAGTACAAAATAATGCACGCCGTTTAAGATGATCCGGTTATCACGTAATAAATATCCAAAGCCATAACCACAAAACATATTTTCCTGTCGCAAATTTCGAATTGAAGGAGCACATTCATCAATTACATACACAACAAACACAACAAGTTCAGCTGCAACATGATCGCCTGTTAAATGTATAATCTCCCTTATCTAGCAGCTGATAATTCCTAAAATATTCCTTAATCGAAATACTTAGTTTCAACACTCTCATGTAGCCCACTTTTTGCTATTTTTGTAAGAATTAAAGTAATTTGCAGTTTTTCATTGATTACCAACTGGGCATGCGCATCAATTCCCTTCAACAAGTCGATCGATCTCTTGTTCCTGGCGACAACTTGGTTTGCAATTTAAATTTAAGTTGTTAATAACATCGAAGGGATCATAGATTGCAAGTTTTTTTGCAAATTTATAAATGATAATAAAATATAATAATCAAGCCATTGGGTGGGTTATTATTCAAAAATTTAACTGATTAATACTGAATGAAACATTTAGGAATATGAATTAAAACACTTTTTCTGTTAATATTACATGATTTATTTATAGCGACTATATGTAGTTCGGATTAAGTACAGATCGTTTTGGAACCAAAAGTTTGAAAATGATCAAAACTAAATAAATCGTGTGACAGGAGTGTTTTAATTTATAAACGAAAAGGAACCCGCACTAATTATATAGGGTATTTTTTGTCCCGGTTAAAACGGCTAAATTTCACATATTTTGTAGCTTATAACATACTAAACAAAACATGTAATGGGCTCAACGCATTTATATGCAGCTTTTTTTAGCTGCATTCAGTCAAAGATAATAAAAATAAATAAATCAGGATGGATTATATCGATTTTCTCTATGAATGATTCAAACATGTATCAGATAAAAGTTAATGGTTTGGAGGGGGACATACAGTAGTGACCTAGTGACCTTGGTTTGACCTTATGACATCTACGTAAGATCAACAATTGCGCGTGGTCAAAAACTAATACAGGAATTAACATGAAACTTTAAACATAAGTCTTATTTGAAGATCCCAACGACTGAAAGGCTTTTGGTAAAAATTCGTACACAGGAAGTGGGTGTTTACCTTAATAGTTTTTTGTTTTTCCCGATAATAATAATAATAATAATCTTTATTTTGTCCAATAATCAGTACATATAAATACAAACATAAATGCATGTAAAAGAATAAGTAACAAATAATACCAAAATTCATTTAGATAAAAAGGGCAGAATTAAGCGTATCGGCCCACAGGGGCCCTGCTACACTCAACCCGTAGGAAAAGGGGAACAACAAAACAAAAAATTAAAAAAAAAAAATTAGTACCTAATTTAAGTGTCACGGCTGACTTAAACATATTAAAACTATTCAGTTGAAACATCTCAAACGCCTACTTAATTATAAGCGAGGTATATTTTGGTAACAAAATAATCGTTCGTACAATGATGGTGGTATGTCTCGGAGGTGATATTCCACCCCTAAATCTGGTGTTTAGATTATGAATACCAGAACACCAAATGAAATTTTATCATATAAATACGCAGATTTCATGGATTTTATTAGTTTGTAGTAGAGACATATGGCCTGTAATTTCTTTCTTGCCTTCATATTCAAACAACCCGCATCTACAATCTTGTGTGATATTCTATAATTTTTTACATTTGAAAAATATTACAAAAATATTTATTGAAGACAACAAAGAAATGAACATCTTTTATATAATAATAATAATAATAATGCACTAATGCAATAGTTGCACTGTTGCCTCTTTAATTCCCCCAAATTAAATTTTTCGCCAAGTAAATAATAATAATAAAGTTTATTTGGTAACTAAAATCAAATAGAATACATGTTATGTAAAAATAAAGATTCAAATTAAAAAAAGGTAATAATAAGTATAGATAACACAACCAAAACAAAATATTAAATGTTTAAACTGAAACCTTTAATACCATGCTCGCAAACGAATGACATTTAGAGTTGATTTTGCTACATTAGTAACAATTTTTTTAAAATAACGTTTAAAAGAGAATAATGTGGAATGTCCAAAATGATATTTATTATAGTAAAAAGCGATGTTGTAGCTGAAACAGTCAAATACGATGAGCAGGTATGGTTAATGCGCTTAAGGGGAGGTTCTCCTCTAAATAACTAAAAAGTACACAAAGTTTGGAAATGTTTTACTCGCAAATGAAAATACATAGAAGGAAACGGTTTGGGGATTCGAAACAAGGTTATTTTGTTCTTCGTTTAAAAAAAATTCGTTCTATAAAAAAACAAAATGGCGCCCATGTTTCGCTGTTTTCGTCAGCGCCGAATCGGTACACTGCGTCCATTGCAGCGTCTCAGGATTTATGTGTAACAAAAAATGAACAACAATGCCAAAAAGTAAGCTAAATTTACTGGCGCATAGACCTAAGAACGTGGAAATAACTCAAAATTTGACGTTGTGGTACGATCTTAAACTTTGAGTTCGATTTTTAGGCATTTTTTCTACTTCAGGGCCTTACAAAAAATAGTTGAAACAAACAATTTGTAAATTGTTAAGGTCTATGCGCCGCGGAAAAAGGTTATATGTCGCCAGGACAAAAGTTGAAATTTGTAAATTGAACCGTTCTCAAATGAGAGTGGACACAGTTTTGAAAAATCATGATTCGAGAAAAACCCGATTAAAGTTTTGCGACCACTTTCGATGGAATATTCGTGCTAAAATGTCAATTGTTTGTAACAATTACGTGATATAATAGGTTTTTGATATCGCTGAATACGAATCTGAAGTCAGTTTTTCAAAATTCAAAATGGCCGATCCAATATTGCGGACCAAAAAAAACGTGCAATTTCATCCAAAATTGGGAAATGACGGGTTTCGCGATTTTTAAACATGGTAAATATGTGCCAAAATCAAAAATCAAAATAGCGAATCCAATATGGCGGACCAAAAAAGTAACTTGGCCAACTTTGACATTTTTTTTTTGTTTTTTATTGTTTTTTATAACTCGCGATTAGTCTGCAATGCCACGGCCTTACAACAATCCTTCCTCCAACTCAAACTGCTCTTGAAGGGCGATGGCTCGATTTTTGTTCTCCAGATGAGCCGATCTTGCGTAGCATAATGCCTTGGCAAGTTTTCTACCTGAGCGCCCGTCTCGAGCTGAGAGCGTCTTCTGGCGGCCGGGAAACAGCTTCGAACAATGGCCTGTAGAATCTTTTGTAATGCGCGGATCGAAAAATTTAATCCAGTATATACCTCATTTAATAACCAGGCGGACTAAAGGCGAAAGTCACATTTACACTATAGAAAGTTACCAGAAAAGTAACCAGACATGTTTTGGCGGTAAAAATAAAATTATTTCAAATTCGTTTACTCATAACATTCATTCAACAATTATAACAACGCCTAAATTCATTCTGGGCAAACTTTCCTAATTATATAGTCAATGATTTAGTATAATATTAAAATTTAAATTAAAATAAGTATGAGACCCTCTTAAGAATTTAGTGGCACACTAAAAAACTCTAGTTGCACATATACTCGGCGTCAAAAAAAAGCGCCACTCGAAAAATCGCGAAAAAACTCGATTTTTCAAACCGTCGTAACTTGGTTCAATTTGGTCGAAAATCGATGAATCTTTCAGTTTGGGACAGATTCAAGTTTTATCTTTAAGAATGTGTAATTGATTTTGACCCCAAGTCCAACCCACCCCCCGTAACAACGCGATGGAAAAAAATGTTTTTTTATGAAAAAATTGTCCAACTTTGACAAGCTGTACCGTGCGTAAAAAAAATCGGCGGGAAATTTCACCACAATGGCAGAAAAATTTAATCAATTTCGTTCAAATGCCTTAAAAATTCTAGTGGTTTCGATGCTTTGGAGCAAAGTTATAAATTTAAAAAAAAAAGACATTTTTCACTTTTTTTGACCATAACTTGAGTCATTTTGCACCAAAATCGATGAACTTTTGCAGTCTGAACAGTTTCAATTTTTTTCTTCAACGTCATGTGAATTGTTTTGTTGCCAAAACGATTCCACCCCCTGCCACCCCCTAAAGGAAAAAAAATGTTTTTGAAGTTTAAATGTGCAAATTTGCAAAAATCGTGGACTCAATCGGTTAGCATGGCAATAAAGTTCAATTTAGAGTTATAAGATCGTATAATTACTGTTTGCGATGAATTAAGAAGAAATCCGCAACACATTAGAAATGCTATTCAAGGATTTTATAATCGACTTGGCTACTGCTTAGAACGTGAAGGTGGTCATTTTGAATATTTATTATAATTACTTACGATTTATCATTGTTTGTTTCATTAACCTTACTTTATTCGTAATAATTTTAAGCTTTCACTGTACTGACAGGTCGACGGGGCCGAGAGAAGAAGAAGAAGAAGCATTCACTGGCACCTTTGTGTACTTGGTTGCCTACATTGTCAATACATTGCAATGCGTTGATGTGATATGTTCTGAGTTCAAAAAAAGACCCCGTATATAAATACATTGCTTCAGTTCGTATTTAAAAAGTATTCCAAAAATGCTAAGCAGTTGAACATAAAGCTTTGTATGTAACTCGTCCACAATAGCACTTCATGGACTCGCCTCTATTATAAGCCTATCTCGCTTTGCTCGCTCGGCCATAAAACGTCTCGTCCAAGAAAGTGCTATATTGTGGACTTGTTACATAAATAGCTATTTTCTTCAAACGTCAGAAAATGATGTCCTTATTTAACTCAGTCGACTGTGGAAAAATGTCACATTTCCGCCAGCGGAAGTTTTATTTTTCCTTTCCCAGTCGACGGAAGGGAAAGTGTTGTCATGGCAACATTAAACAAACATCGCAAAGCTATACTATCTTTGACTATATACTTATGGATTGCTAGCGCCACTTCATGTGTGTCTTCCAGCAACGGTGGCGCGGCGGGACCCTAAATGGTTGCGGTATGTTACTAAATTGGTAGCTATTTTGTGTCTATGACATATGACTCTATGAGCTCACATTGCATATTGTGATACCCTGCAATTTATTCACACCTTTGAATATATAAACATTTATATTGTCAAATATTTACACTATGTCAAAATATTGCTATGCGAAAGGCTGCAATACGTCCACGTATATATGCCAACGCGGTTATAATACCCGTCAGCTGATGTACACGTCGGTTGACTTTTGACTTATAACCTAAAATTCTGTATTAGATTTCCATCAAACCCGGAACTTCGCAAATTATGGGTTGATGCTTTGCTTGTAAAGAACAGGCAGGAAAGTGGACCCGAGTTGCCGAAATATGCACGCATTTGCATTCTCCACGTTGCTGATGAATACATCGAGAAATATTTTTTTTTGCTTTCCGGTTTTTAAATTACACTCCATTTTCGGCACCGGGGCGGGACTTATATCGGGCTCCAGCTCGTGGACAACTTTTGGAGCATGGAGGGGGAATAGCAGTCCATTAGTATATAGTCAAAGTATACTATAAATTACATCAAAAACAATTAAATGTCATTTTTATTCAGTAATGTATATCAAATGTACAATTCGTAAGCGTAGCATTCTGAAAATTGAAGCCGTGCAAAATTATCCCAGTCTATGCATTTGTAACTGAAGACTGTGATGTTACGACGGGTCGTTCACGAACATTCTCTGTACTCGTTCCGGGTGTAGGTAAATCATTTAAATCTATATTTTTTGTGCATTACCATTTTTGTTTCGAAATTATTCCTCTATATAGCCTTCCGCGACACTTCTCGACTTCCATCCTCCTTGCCTGTTTAGAAAATCCAGAATTACTCCAGCATCGATTAGTAATGTAGCCGAAGTGCGTCCTAACGCGTAGCGTGACCCGTATATGCTTTTGGGTTTTAGAAAAACTGCCACCTTGGCAGGTACAGCACTTATAGTGTGAATTCCCATTACGCTTCTGCAACACTTTCATTTTGATATTACATGTGCCGCAAATTCTATATCGGTGTTTTGCATTTCTTTTCCTATTTTCCTGTAGATATCCTGCTTTTACTCATAATAGATTAAATCTATAAATGGTTTCTTCAATAAAAATTATCACTGTCACTGTCAAATGCTGAAATAGTTTCTGACAAGAAAACAAAAAACCTAATGATGCATTCTTTGATATTAAATTTATTTGTAAAAATTACTACTAAATGATCTTTTCGGTTGCTCGTTGGTTAATGGCCAACTTTAATGTACCCAAATGTATCAAAAATCGTTCATTAATGGCCCATATTAATGAACGATTTTTCATTAATCAACGATTTCCAGGGCCGCGGTGGTCTAGTGGGTAGAGGTCCGGCCTCTAAACCCCGCTGGTCCGGGCGATCACTTCTTTTACTTTTTTAACACGAAAAATGGCCGTGCGGGTCCTTGAATATATTTAGTCTTTGTCCTCATTTCATTTAAATATGAATTATTAAATACTATACATCGGTTGTGGCTGAATGCCCTAGCTGGCTAAGCCAATTCCCTATCATCCTCGATTCCCTAACCTGAATTCCTATCAATCATATTTCCTAAAAAAAAAAGAACGATTTATAGTTAAGCATTCAATAATTCATGAGTGGCTAATTACTCATAATTACTGGAAATGTAACTGATAATAGCGAGAAATCTATAATTTGTTTCACATGTAAATGCAAAAGTGTATCAATTCTCTGCGCTAGAAACAAATTAGCGGTGAACCGCCTTCGATTTTGTTATAAAATAATGCCAAAGTGTGAAACGTCAAATTTATAAAACGAGTTTAAATTAACACCGCCAAAAGTACTAGCCATTGCAAATAATGCAACATTAAATTTGCTTCCGGAAAAGAGTACACATTTTTACGAAAAAACTTACGTAGAATTTATTTCCTGGTGCGAGGAGTAACAGGTAAGACGTCATTAGGAAACTGGGCTATTCGCATGTTTTGTTGATATTGTTGCAAAGGGCTTAATAGCAAGTTTATTTGTTTGTTTTGTTTGGATTTTCTCTAATCTAATTTCTAATGTTGATCTAATTGTTACGATCAACGGAAAAATCTTGTAACCAACTCGTGTGTTAATTGGCGATTAATGATCTCAACAATTAACGCGAAAATGTCTCGATCATTAATCGCTATCATTAACACACTTGTTGGTTAAATAACTATTATTGGTTCTTATTACATTAATGTAAAAATTATATCCCTAGTAGCACAATATGTGTCAGAATTATTTTCGAAATATTGATTTTACATTTTTATGTTTCGGAAATATTAAAAGGACAAAGTAAATATTCATTTAATATGTCTATGGAAATATTGAAATGAAATTATTTTATAAACATGTTGTATATATTTCAATCCATATATTTAGTAAGTAACATTTTATAAATATATCCAAAGAAATATATGGATGACAGAAAAAGGCAACACTGTACTGTCTCTGTCAATTCTGCCACCGATTGAACTGTTTGACACGTAGACGACTGTGCTAGTGGCTATTTCGTTATTCTATTCTCTCAACCAGTATATAATATATTTGCAAACTCCAAAGTGTGATATTTGACCGTAAGTAGAGTTGTACCAAGCACTCGAGACGTGTTGCGCGTGACCATCTTAAATTCGTTAACGTTCTCTCGCGTTCTCCGAATATTTTCTCACTCTGCGCAAACTTCACCTCCACACATCTCGAGTGATCGGTAATACTGTACATGCGTTTGGGATTCGCACCACAACCACATATATCATGATATTTCCCCAACATTATTTTACAAATATTGCAAAAATATATACATAGTAATATTTCTTTAATATTTTACAGAAATATTGCTAAAACATATAAAAATCTGTCATAATCAATATCACAGAAATATGTGTTTTTCAATATTTAAGAAATATTTTGTGCTACTAGGGATATGAAAATTACGAATTATCGTTTTTTGCAGTACGTTTGAAGAAAAAATAATATATTTCATGGCTTGCCTTCTATTACGCGCTATGAAAAGCTCACTTTTCCTCCGTGTGAAATAATATAGTAGTACTATTTTCTGTACTGCTGTTAAACTGCCGGAGACATATAAATATGATCACACGGCATCTCGGAATAACGGCGAAAATCATTGCCAGCAATTGAATGGATTATTATTAATTAACTGTATTATTCAGCAAAATATGTAGATGTGTTGCATATCAACAGCAATTTGCGATCTATAGCATTTTTAGTATGTAAGCATTACATACAATTATCCTATAAATTATCATTCACGGCAATTTTACATTTTGATGTCGACACCTGTCATATTCCAAGTACTCACAAGTACTGCCAATAGCGACAACTAAAATGTTACCATAAATATTTAATAATGAGCAAGAACTGTAAAATAAAAAATCTCATTATTAAACTATTTTTGATATAACAAAAGGTCGATTATTAAATCATTTAAGAATTTTTCCCAGCTAAAATAACCTTTGGCGAGCAAGAGATTCTTAATGTGTATTTTATAAGTACTCCAGGGCAGACATCTCACAATTGGTGGCAGAACATTAACAAATTTTGGACCCCAGTGATTCAAGCCAGCGTGGCACTTACTTAATCTTGTTCGACCAATATGTATATCCTTAAGTTGTCGCGTATTATGACAATGGATTGTGCTATTCGTAACGTAAAGATGTTGATTACGCTTTATATACCGGGTGAATCATTTAACCTGGAATTTTGTAATATCTAAAAATACGCATCTTTAATATCTCCGAGGGGGCATCCGTTAGTACCCACCTCCGCACCCCCTGTGGGAGGGGCGGGCGAAAAATTTGAAATCATAAATAGGAATCCCTATTTTTATCGCTGATTCGGATTCTACGTCAAAAGCTACGTACGATTTGTCGAAAAAAATTCGATTCGCGACAGATGGCGCTGCAATCGGAAGTAATGGGACAGGAATTAAAAAAAACACAGAGAAACATGTATTTAGTATTTTTCGACGAGGTGTTCAATGGTGTTACGGTTGTCCCCCACCTCGTATGGGTGGGGTGGTTGGTTAATACACTACTTTTAGCATAACCCAGGAACAACGACGGGGACATAGTATTCTGTTCCATTGGGGGTGCTTGATTAACCAGTCCCCTTGCCTCTCACTGTTCAAGTAAATGCTCGAAATGGTGACAATGAACTAGAATACAATTGTCGATCAGCATTTCAAACGACTGTACACAACTGAGAAGTACATCTCTAGTAATATGGGCACAAGCATTTCTGATTCATTCAATAATATTGTCACGAATTGTTGGTACACTATGGCTTTCAGGTATCCCCACAAAAAAATCTGGCGGCCATATCTGGTGAACTGGCAGGCCAATTTATCGAACCAGCTTTACCGATCCAGCAACCGTGGAAATCACTTCGCGTGCGACTACCGAATAATGCGCCGGACAACCGTCATGCTGAAACCACATGTTCTGTCGCACTTCTAAACTTGTGTTTGTCAGAGGTAACGCGATGTAACTAATTTTAATAAACGAGTGAGGTAAAGATACATATTTCTCTGTTTTTTTTTATTCTCTTGATTTCTGTTTACACGATTACAACACCATCTGTCGAGAATCGAATTTTTTTTCGGACAAATCTTAACATTTTGACGTAGAATCCGAATCTGCGATAAAAAAATATGGGTTCCTATTAAGATTTCAAATTTGCCGCCCGTCCCCCCGCAAGAGGGTAATTTGCGTAATTTAGTACTAACGGTTGCCCCCTTGAAAATATTAAAGTTTCGAATTGGAAAATGTTTCAATACATGCGTATTTTTCGAGATATTACAAAATTCCAGGTTAAATAATTCACCCGGTATAAGGCTAGGCAAGGTCATAATTTCTAGTTGTAGAAATACAGGTTTAGTGTCTGCCCTAAAGTTAGCTTTAGCTTTGCGTTGCAGACCAAACATTCGGTGTCTACCCGCATCATGTCCCCACGAGGTCAGGTATTACGAGAGCAAGGATTGAAATATTGCGAAATACGTAGTTTTTAATACACATATAGACACTGAGTGCAAGGTTGCAGAGTAAGAAAACACAGCTACATACTCTGCTAGCAAGGTGCTCACTATGTATGTTACATGTTGGTGCTGAATCGATGTGAACTCCCAGGGTCACATTCGGTATGTTTTAATGTTCGTCTTGTTCTCATTTAAATGCATTCGATTAGCACTGTACCAGTTTTGAGCCAGTACAGTTCAGAATTAGTGCTCACGATCGTGGTACCATCAGCATAGAGGATGAATGATGTGTCATGAAAATGGTTAGCAAAGTCGTTGATATAAATGAGGAACAGCAGGGGGCCAAGGATTGACCCTTGAGGCACCCTATGTCCAACATCAAGAGGATCAGATATTTTATTTTTATCCTGACAACTTGTTTACGATTTGAAAGATATGATTTTATTAAATCAGAGCTAGTACAGTCAAAGCCACGGTATCCTAGTTTTTGGATTAATATGGTGTAGGTGACACAGTCGATTGCCCCGTAGCAGGGCAAGACAAATCAAAAAGCACTATCCTCAAAGGTTTTTATTATACCATTAGTCAGAAGCGATATAGCATCACTAGTAGACATGTTCTTCCGGAAACCAAATTGACTTACGCTAAATAATGAGTTGGCAGTCATATACTGAACAATTTGGTTATATGGAATTTTTTCAACGATTTTTGAAAATACAGGAAGAATAGATATAGGTCGAAAATTGTCCACTAGTATCTTATCTTCTTTTTTGTATATAGGAAGCACCGCCGCAATTTTCATAATTTTCTATTCTATTTCATATCTACACTGGTGGAAAAAAAATTAAACACTTGAAATTCGTAAAATTTCGTCCATTTTCAAACCGCCATAACTCGGCGTATTTTCAATCGATTTTGATGAATCTTTGAGGACAAAAACTTTAAAGTGTCTTCTTTAAAGTCATGAATGCGAACTTAAGCGTAACCTCTTCTGCCCCCTCTAGCGCCCCTGTGAAAAAAAGTTTTTTTCTGGAAACCATGTCCATCTTTGACGATGTCTACGGAGTTGGAAAATTTTTGTCAACTCGATCCACCATAAAGGCATTAACATTTGATCAATTCCCTACGCAGGACTCAAAGAATGAAGTTCCTACGACGATTTGGTACTAAGTTATGGGTGTTTGAAAAAAAGTGTATTTTGAGGTTTTTTTTGCACATAACTCAGTGACTTTTCAACCAAATTTGATGATTCTTTCGGAAAAAAATCCCATTTTGGCCCTACTTTAAGGGGGTAAAGTCGGATTGGAATGATCCCGTTTCGAACCCTTCAACCCCCGAACAAAAAAACACGTTTTTGGGCAAAGAAAAACGTCCAACTTTGGCAACGTGTACCGAGTTGGAAAAAATGTGTCGACTCGATCCACCAAAAGGGCAATGAAATGTGTTCAATTGATCAATCTTAATGCCTTTATGGTGGATCGAGTCGAAAAAAATTTTCCAACTCTGTATACATCGTCAAAGTTGGACATGGTTTCCTGAAAATGCATTTTTTCACAGGAGTGCTAGAGCGGGACGGAAGGGGTTACGATTAAGTTCGCATGCATGACTTTAAAGAATACACTTTAAAGTTTTTCGCCCTCAGATTCATCAAAATCGATTGAAAATACGCCGAGTTATGGCGGTTTGAAAATGGTCGAAATTTCACAAATTTCAAGTGCTTCATTTTTTTCCTTCGGTATATAATTAAAGTTGGCTATGGAAAAGTTGTTATTAACAATCTATCACTTGCACACAAAAAGAGACGCAATAATAGAAAAAGTGGTTGAGATGTCTGAAAGACGAAAATAGTAGGGACAATACAAAGTATGAAAGACGATATACTTGCGCTAAATAAGGGTGCCGGAAGAATCAAATATTGTTGGCGAGGTATCTGTGTGGAAGTGAAGAGAGCAGAAGCATATTGGACGACAGAAGAAGAAATAAGATGCAGGGGCAGCTCGTTATATAGAGCCAAGGAGCCATAGCACTACCTGTAGTAGTTTCAAGCTCAGCAAGAAATTTTAATTAATTCTTAAAACACTTTTTCGCGAGTTACTTCGGTCTAGGAAGATAAATCGTTCTTTCTTTCTTTTCTTGTCTAAAATTGTATTTTTTAGCCGACAATACGGGTGTGTTGCAATTGTCAACAATGGTTTGTTGCAGTTGTCAAGAATGGTATGTTATAGCTGAAATGTATTATTCAACTGTAGAAAATTATACTTTTCAGTTGTCAAAAAGTTATTTTTCAGCTGTCAAAAACGGTATTTCTCAACCATTAAAATGGTATTTTTCAGCTATCAAAAAAGTATTTTCGACATTTTTTATTTGGCAAAAATGGCATTTGTCAGCTTTCAAAAATTGTATTTTTTAGCTAACAGTAATGGTTTGTTACAGTTGTCAATAATGTTTTGTTGCAATTATCAAGAATGGTATTTTTCAGCTGTTAAAAATGGTATTTTCAGCTGTTAAAATGCGTATTATTCAAATGTCAAAAATGATATTTTTCAGTTGTCAAAAATGCATTTGTCGACATTTTTTTAAATTGTCAAAAATGTCATTTTTCGGCAGTCAAAAATTGACGTTTTGTAGTTAACAATGGTATTTTTTAGCAGGCAATAATGGTATGTTACAGTTGTCAATAGTGGTTTGTTGCAGTTGTTAACAGTGGTATTTTTCAGCTGTTGAAAATGGTAGTTTTCAGCTGTTAAGAAGTGTATTATTCAAATGTCAAAAAATATATTTTTCATCTGTCAAAAATGCGATTTCCAATCTATAGAAATGTTATTTTTCAGCTATCAAATGCAGCATTTTTTAAAATTATAAAAATGGCATTTTTTAGCTGTCAATACTTGTATTTTTTGTGTTGTCCAAAATTGTATTTTTTAGCTGACAATAATGGTATGTTACCGTTGTCAATAGTGGTTTTTTGCAGTTGTCAACAGTAGTATTTTTCAGCTGTTAAAAATGGTAGTTTTCGTCTGTTATTATTCAACTGTCAAAAATGATATTTTTTAGTTGTCAAAAAAGGTATTTCTCACCTATAAAAATGATATTTTTCAGCTATCAAAGGCAGCATTTTTGGTCATTTTTTATTATCAAAATGGCATTTTTCCGCCGACAATAATGGGTTGTTGCAGTTTTCAAGAATGGTATGGTTCAGCTTTTAAAAACGGTATTTTTCAGCTGTCAAAAATGATATTTTTCAGCTGTCAACAATGATATTTCCCACCTATGAAAATGGTATTTTCCAGCTATCAAAAGCAGCATTTTTCGACATTTTTTTAACTATCAAAAATGGCATTTTTCAGCTTTCAAAAATTGAACTTTTTGTTGTCAAAAATTGTATTTTTTGTTTTCAAAAATTGTATTTTAGCTGACAATAATGGTATGATACAGTTGTCAATAACAGTATGTTGCTTTTATCAAGAATGGTATTTTTCAGCTATTAAGAATTGTATTATTTAGCTGTCAACAATGTATTTTTTCAGCTATCAAAAATTATATTTTTCAGCTGCCAAAAATGGTATTTCCCACCCATGTAAATCGTATTTTTCAGCTATCAAAAGTAGCATTTTTTTCATTTTTAAACTGTCAAAAATGGCATTTTTCAGCTGTCAAAACCTGTATATTTTGTTGACAATTTTGTTTATTTTTTCGTTGTCAAAAATTGTATTTTTTAGCTACCAATAACGGTATGGTATGTTTCAGTATGATATTTTTCGGCTGTCAAGAATGATAGCCGTTGAAAATAGTATTTTTCAGTTGTCTCAAGTTGTATTTAGCAGTTGTAGAAAATGGTATTCTTCAGCTACCAAATATGCTATGTTTCAGCTGCCAAAAACAGTATTTCTCACCTAATAAAAATAGTTTTGATCGACATTTTTGAATTGTCAAAAATTACATTTTTCAGCTGTCAAAAGTAGTATATTTCGCTGTCGAAAGCAGGGGCTTATATAGAGCTAATGAGCCATTACACTACCTGTAGTTTCAAGCTCAGCAAGAATTTTTAGTTAATTCTTAAAACACTTTTTCGCCAGTTACTTTGGTCTTGGAAGATAAATCGTCCTTTCTTTCTTCAAAGGGGAGGGAGGGGGTATATTGTATAAGTGGCTCTACCACCAACATGTTCCACGAGCCGCCACTGATAAGATGTAGACTTTGTGAAAAGAAGAAGTTTGATTGTGGGGTGCTTAGGCACATGTGGAACAAAGAAGAGAATCGAAGAGGGGAAGAACCATTAAAAGGGGCAATTAGAACAAAAGAAAACGGAAAAACAGGGCATATAAAGAAATATTGCTGGCAGATAGGAAATTTGCAATTCATAAATGTGTTCAAAATGCAAGTGTTGTGTTGGTACCAATCAAGTTAAGTTAGGTAATTCTAGATACACAATTCCGGAAATCAACGTACGACATAAACTCACCAAGATAGAAAGAAAAATTGCACAATATCTAGAACTGACAAATATAAGAAGTGGAAAGGCCACATTCGTAAAATCAAGATTAGAAATTGTTAAGGACTGTCCTTAACCATCTCTCAGATTTCTAATCACCACCAAGATCCATAAAGGGTTTAAAAAAAAACAGAAGTAAAACACGAATAAAATAGATTTGTTGGAAGCAAAAGAAATGAATAGGCATTAAATTATCAATAACATGCAAATTTATGTTGTATCATTCAATATCCGGCGTGGCACTAGCCAGGGAAGTAGTTGTTTCAATAAGTTATTTGTTTATAGTCTTAGTAAGACTTAATTTTGCATTGCCGAGTTACGAACAGGTTGAATATTCACATATTCAGGCTATATTTCGTTTTATTGTAGCTATTTATGTAACAAGTCCACAATATAGCACTTTCTTGGACGAGCCGATTTACGGCCGAGCGAGCGCAGCGAGAGAGGCTAATAATGGAGGCGAGTCCATGAAGTGCTATTGTGGACGAGTTACATACAAAGCTTTATGTTCGACTGCTTTTAGCATTTTTGGAATTCTTTTTAAATAGAAACTGAAGCAATTTATATATATTTTAATCATAGTGTGCATTTGCTGCTACACTAATGTCATTCATTGTAAATTTCATGGAAATGGATGATTAGGTTAAACAATCTAACTGACACAATAAACGTCCAAACCTTGCAAACTTCTTCAGGTGTAATTATAATAAATAATAGTAAGTACTATCGCTATAAACCACTATCATAGTTGATCTTTTTTTTTTCATTAGTAATTTGTATTGTATGTATTGGGTGTTCTAACCAAAATTAAAATCTGTCATCTCTGACAGTGATATAAGAGTCCAATTTACCTTATCAATTATGGGATTAGTACGAAATGTACGCCATTTTGGCCTAAAAATAAGCCACCAAAGTTACTATTTTCGTGCATAAAAAAAATTAAAAAACATAAAATTTATTTCATGCTTCTGCAACAAGTGAGGTTGCCTCAAATTTATCAAATTATCGTTCCGGTTTCAGACTATTACTCCGTATCAGTGCTGTAAAAGTCAGATAAAGAAAACAATCGTAATTACTAAAAGTAAGTGCTCGGCGCGTGATACAAGATGGTGGTTAAAAGCTTAATCAACCTAGAAATGTATAAAGCCGAGATTACGGAATTTTTCATCTTCGCCCACCGTATGCATTTGAAGGGCTTGAGCTCAGGACGGATAGATAAATCTATATAGATGGGGGAACACAAATTTAATTTAACATCGGGTATTCACGAGTCTGATTATTGGTATAATGTTACAACGAGAATATTTTCATGGTTATCGTAGCCAATTTAATTGTAATTATGTTACGGCGAATATATTTAGCTATAAGAACTAGATACTTTTAGATATTAACCAATGCCACATGTTCCATGACAGTTAACTAAATTCTTCTGTTTACGATTTGTATCCGCTATTATAATACCCGCGCCGCTCAAAGCTACGTAATTCACAATTACACATTTGCGGCTGTGCACTGTATCCCCACCACTTAATATACCTAAGGATGTTTAAAATACGAAACGTCGGTGAGATTGGTAAGTGAAACACACATTTACACATTTATAATTATATCTAAAAAAAATAGATATTTAGTTTTGTTTATACCAAGGGCTAAGACTTGGATCATCTTCGGATGTTTCTTAGTTCTATTTACATGTTCTAAATAGTATTATTATGAATGTTTGTAATGTTATACCAAAAATGTAATTTACGTTTATTTCTGAATAGCAAATAAATTTATTGTTATTATAATAATTATTATAGTTGCGCTTACCTAGATTCTAGTGCGGTTCAAGTAGTCAGCAGCGCCTGTCCCGGTGTGTACGAGGAATGCGTTCGGCGAGGACTGGCGGCCGGTCCGGCAACAGTGTTGCTCAGTTGCCGTAACCGATGTCTCAAAAGTGGTGGGGGTAATCACTCCTCTGGAAACCAAACAGAGAAACTAAGCTTCGGTTTCTAAAAATGTGAACTAAATCTTCATAGAATAATAGGATTGATAATTAAAATGTTGTTAATAACAATTATTTCAAGAGTTAATAGAAAGATAGTCCAGTATCCTCAACAAAAAAAAAAAAAATAGTTGAAAATTCATCAGCACGTTATTGAGGGTCAACGGGCGTAAATGAGAAATCGAGCGCTCTAACGGTAAGCCCGTGCAGATGGAACAATGAATTTAGATCACCTTTGAAAAGCATATTAGTACATATAGTCGCCAAGCACGGATATTAGTTTTAGACTGGCGAGAAACATCAAGGTTATCGAAGCGCGCGTATCCAGAATTAATTAATTTTGCGTTCCCTTTCAATTAAAATTTTACAATTCTAAAATGTATAACAAGAGAATCCAATAGGTTGTTGTAACAAAAATATTTAAAAATGCAAACCCTTATATTGTTTAGTTCCTCAAGCGTGTGAATTACATGGAACCCGGATCGAACGCACGACATGCTTACGTCCTCATAAATTCAGCATTTGCAACCTTTCCCAAAGCCTTACCCTTATGGAGTTTCGTTTGAAGGACATTTGAAGGTCAAGCTTCAATTAATCTCCCCCGGAAATAATATAATCGCGGGTGTGTCATTTTTCAATTAATAATTTTGACATTTCTAAAAATCATTTCGAAACGGATATACAACATGAGTTTTAAAAATAATAAACCACGCGACCCCACCCAGACGCTAGCAGGCGGTCGCGATCGCGAGTGCTCGTGCGGTACAGCACTTTCATGAAACGTGGCCGCGTTACGTCACCGCCAACGCCGCATGTTTACTTTCAACACGATCCAACCAGTAAACCAAAACACGTAGCCAAGTAATGTTTCAAGATAATAATACCACCCCTAGAAAATTAACCAATTATTTAGAGAAACAAGGATTGCGCTACAACCGTGTCTACTAATTAGAATTTGATTATTCAATAGATATTACATCATACATACAAACATTTGAAAATCAGTTTAAATTAATAAAGGTTATGGAGATCGCCATTAATGTCGTAATTTGCAACTGGCAGTACTTGGTATCGAAAAAATCACTAATTAGTTGTGGTTAAAACAATAGTTCAGTTTAAATATGGATTAGCACGTAGCAACCATTCTCATTAGTTGGTATTTAAAATTTAAGCTATTCGCGGTGGGGTTCGCCCACAACCCCAGCAACACTTTGATAAGCGGGGGATAGTTGCGTAAACAAAGTGAACAAAAACCGATAATGAGGGAGAATACAGATTTTTCTGGGTGACGAAATATAATACAGTAGGGGCCATGTCGATCAATCCCCCCCCTCGCTTTACTTGAAGCAGTCACAAATATAAAAACTAATTTAGCATATGACCCCGAAGCATCTACCATATTATACAGGGTTCTGCATCTCGCCTCCCGTCTTCTATAGCTCAGTTCGTAATTTAGTTAAGATTTCGATATTTTCCAGAATAAATTTGCATCCTTGAATGAATTTCAGGAAAATATTTTTGATTATACAGGGTGTCCCAAAAAAGTGTGACGTCATGAGAATATATTTTTTCTACGTCCGTTATAAAATGTACAGTTTTTTTCATTAATTTGGGTTCATAAAATATGTGATTCCTGAACCCTACAAACAGCGTGAAAAAAAGTGCCGTAGCGGTTCATTTTTTAACGCTACTATAAAATTGTTTGCGCAAAGTGTGTCATGAACGCTTCGCAAAGTTACGGACGTAGAAAAAATTTTGTATGAAACTCGAGAGTAAAGCAACTTTACTCACTTGTTGCATAAATAACTATTTTTTTATTAAATGCTATATATTTTATTGCTTGTTTGGGTACCTTTTATGGTTGCCTATATACTCCTATAATTTTATTGAAGCCCATTCAGTGAAATCTGCAAAAACAGATAAAAACTAAAAAAAAACAGTTTTGCACTATTGCTTTAAAAAATAAATAAAAAATAAAAATAGTACCTCGTTAATAAAATCATACAAGGTACCCATTGAATAAGGTCTGATAGTCTCGTTAACCAAATTTGGTTGATTTGAATTATACAGGGTGTCCAAAATTTAGTGTCAAACATTCCAAACTTTAAAGCACATTATTTTTCTTATTTTAAATTGGATGTTTTTATGTCATTACATGAGGAATTAAAAAACAAACATTTTTCCTAAATACAAACCTATCCCAATTTCCAACGCATTAAAAGTTACTTGCATAAAACTCGTTTTATCAACCATTCGAATAGCCATTTTATTAAATAAAAATCGAAGGTGGCTTTGAAAAACAATTTATTGACATTAAAATTTAACAAAGTGGCAATAGACTATTTTGACTTTAGTAATGTAAAAGTATAAAGCATTGTTAGCTTAAGCTCTTTATACTCAAGAATTATTTTCAAGTCAAAATAGTCTCTTGTCACTTTGTTAAATTTTAATGTCAATAAATTGTTTTTCAAAGCCACCTTCGATTTTTATTTAGTAAAAAGGCTATTGTAATAGTTGATAAAACAAGTTTTATGCAAATAACTTTTAATGCGTGAGAAATTTCGATAAAATGTTTGTTTTTTTTAATTCCGCATGGAATGACATAAAAATATACAGGGGCTACTATTTAAAATAAGAAAAATAAAGTGCTTTAAAGTTTGGAAAGTTTGACACTTAATTTTGGACACCCTGTATAATTCATATCAATCAAACTTGGTTAACGGGACTATCAGACCTTATTTAATAAGTACCTTATATGATTTTATTAACAAGGCATTATTTTATTTTTTATTAATTTTTTTAACCAATAGTGCAAAACTGACTTTTTTTAGTTTTTTTTTTTGCTGATATCACTAAATCGATTTCAATAACATTATAGGAGTATGTAGGCAACCATAAAAGGTATCCAAATGAGCAATAAAATATACAGCATGTAATCTAAAAAAATATATCATACGTCACACTTTTTTTGGGACACCCCGTATTATCAAAAATATTTTCCAGAAGTGCATTCTAGGATGCAAATTTATTCTGCAAAATATCAAAATTCCAACTTAATTAGTAACTGAGCTATAGAAGACGGGAGGTGAAATGCAGGACCCTGTATATCGCTACTTTAGCGAAGCCTGGAAGACATCATATACATACGGTTTTTGAACACCCTAGTTACACTACTTAGTTTACACATATACAGGGTTGGGATAAAGTATGGAACCAAGTAAATATCTTTAAAACAAAAAGGGCTAAATTTATAAAACTTTGCAGGCAAGTATAATGACACATAACGCATCTGATGTCATATTTTTTGTTACTACTGTACTTCCGGTTTCACCGGAAACACCCTCAACTTTTTCAGTTTAAATGGGACAGCCTATATATTTTTACATTTTCAAATAGGTACCTTTTCAACAATTACAATGATATAGGGTTTGGACTTGTTTTTTTTAATAATAAATAAAATGATAAAAAATGAAATTTGTAAATTTCATAACAATTTTGTTCAACCCTTGAAAATTTGGATTTATAAATATTAGAATTGCTCTCAGGGAATGTTGTATTTAAAATATTGCATGCATCTTGTGGAGATCTCTATCAATCTCCAAAACTAACCATCATTAACAAAGTATTTTTTTCACGTTCAGTTAGTTCACCCAAAATTGAACAGCAATGTTAATATTTCATATGGATACTATCTGTCAGTTACAGGAAACGTAAAAAACACGAAATTGTTTTATCAGAAAACAGTGTAAAAAGATGTAAAAAGCCAACTCGATGTAGAATTATTTTATTTAATATTTAAAAAAGTATAAGTCACACACCTACCGAACCATACATCATTGCAATTGTTGGAAAGGTATCTATTCGAAAATGTAAAAATATACAGGGTGCCCCATTTAAATTAAAAAAGTTGACGGTATTTCCGGTGAAACCGGAAGTACAGTAGTAACAAAAAATATGGCATCAGATGCGTTATGTGTCATTATACTTGCCTGCAAAGTTTCATAAATTTAGCCCTTTTTGTTTTAAAGATATTTACTTGGTTCCATACTTTATCCCAACCCTGTATAATTAAATTTCGAACTTTTCTAGCAAATTGATTTAATAAGAAGGAAGGAAGTATAGTTGAAATATACTATACCAATGAAGGCCATCGCGTTTCTCCCGTAGAAAACAACTCGAGTCCGACTCATACAATTTTTAGCTACAGTAATTTCTTTTCATCAATTCAATTGTGAAATTAGTCAAGCGCTGACCGAACGGATGGGTTCAAGGTCTTAGAAAGGAATCCCGTAAATGCATTTCTCGATAGTTGGACACCCGTCGAATACCTACCGTTGCATTGCTAAAAAAATTATTTGCACGTCAGCCGAAGAATGCCTACAAATGTTTTTAGAAGTTGGATCAAAATTGGACAATAAGTCGTAGGAATCGCCGGAGGATGTCACAAAAGAGTTGAAAAATATAAAGACCGTAGAAGAGTGCAGGTGTCGTGACGGATCACAGAAGCAGCACAATCTCTTTGAACGAATTTCCGAAAGAAGCCGAACATTACGACGAATCAAATCTTCCCAGACACTGTGAGTGTCACGCCACCGCGTAAAATAAGTGTCATTTTCACTGAGAACAGTTACTAAAAATAACTGGTAATATAAAACCACCTCTCGGTTGTTAAAATTCAAGTAAATTAAACTGAGAAAAGGACTATTTTAGATTTCATTTCGATCGAGTTAATACTTAATTAACTCATCATGCTCAGAAATAAATCGCTAAAAAGTAAGTCTCAACATATGTTGATTAACAGGTTTAATTATTTTGAACGCAAATCGCCAAATGATAAACCGGTCTGAAAATATACAGGGTGTTTCAGCGCTCTGGGAACGGTCGATCACGTGCTTATTTTTCAAAATTTCGAAAAATGTTTTATACAAAAGTTGCGTATTATAGTGAGCTGCACGCCCTAAAAATATTTAAATTTATACAGGCTGTCTCATAACAAAGTTACAGACCAAACTTATGTTTTTTTTTTTAATGGAACACCCTGTATTTTTTTGAATTATACGGAGCAAATAAAGGCGGGTTACTTCAATACTCCCTATACCTATCGTTTGCCGTTTTCGAAATATTTGAAGATTTGTTGAAATGCAAGGTCTGGGTGAAATTTTATTTTTGCCCCGGTGATTGACGTTGAAAGATTAAAATCATTTCTATTATTTGCTTGAAGGTTCGAACTATACAGCCAACCATGATTTCATACAAAAAAATATACAGGGTGATAAAAAAAAATGTGATAGAAAAACCGAATTTATAAAGTTGAATAACTTCGTTTTTTCAAATGGCACACCCTGTATTTAGTAACGTATTCTTAAGTAGAATCCAATTATCTTTCAGATTGTATAAGGGTTCCCTGTTCCTAATCTCAATAGTTTTCTTGTATTCGGCGATTATCATATCTGGAATAATTATTATAATCTGAAAGATAATTGGATTCTACTTAAGAATACGTTACTAAATACAGGGTGTGCCATTTGAAAAAACGAAGTTATTCAACTTTATAAGTTCGGTTTTTCTACCGCATTTTTTTTCATCACCCTGTATAATTTTTTGCATGAAATCATGGTTGGCTCTATAGTTTGGACCTTCGACCAAATAATTGAAATGATTTTAATCGTTCAACGTCAATCATTGGGGCAGAAATAAAATTTCACCCGGACCATGCGTTTCAACAAATCTTCAAATATTTCGAAAACGGTAAACAATAGGTATAGGGAGTTTTGAAGTAACTCACCTTTATTTGCACCATGTAATTCAAAAATGACAAAAAATACAGGGTGTTCCATTTAAAAAAACATAAGTTTGGTCTGTAACTTTGTTACGAGACACCCTGTATAAATTTTAATAATTTGAGGGCGCGCAGCTCACTATTATACACAACTTTTGTTTCAAAATTTTTTCGAAATTTTGGAAAATAAGCACGTGATTGACCGTTCCCAGAGCTCTGAAACACCCTGTATAAGGTGGTGCGCGAGAATTTTTAAATATCCCGCCAATGAAAATCAGCGAGACACCAAATTTTCTTACGGACATACGTTTACCTAAATCTTGATTCATGCGAATTTAAGCGATGAGTCACAGGCAGCTCTTAGCGGCCCGACTATACAAGAGTGCAACCTGTGCAATCTCATCGTTCACGGAATTGCGTTTACATTTGCTGCCTCTTATGTGTAAACAGACTATGGTTTTAGATTAAAATTATATTTTTCATAAATTCTTGGGGATGGAGAGAGGGGAATCTGAGTTACGTACTTCTCAGAAGTGTTTTAGCCCATTACTTCCCATTGTACTCAGGCAAGTACAACAAACATCATGGGCAACAACCTAGTGGCAATGTTATTTGCTGTGATATAAACTCTTCATTATTAATGATAGAATATTATTTAGCGGTAATTCTTTTCACATTAATTTATAATAGATATCTCAGAATTTAAAATTCTTTGGAAAAAATTGTAAATCATGAGATGTAATGGGTTAATGTATGAAAATTGGTAGGGGATTTTGAAAATTGATCGATAAGCAAGTGGTAGCGCTCGTTGAAAGGCAAGATATCAGCCTCATAAAGTAAATCATTTGAAGTTCTTAGGGTTAAGGATTTTGGTGAGGCACCCTTGTGCGTTCCGCAACAAGGATTTTTGGAGGGATCGGTATTGACCAGCAGTACAAAACTGTTATCTAGCAGTAGCTGACATTTAAATTTATATTTTTTTTCTACGGCCCTGTTATATTCATTTATAACGATTCAGAAATTTGAATTACACTGGTTTCAACATTGTTTGATAGGCATTTGATAGGAATTTGGCGCGTTGTTTTTCATATGTTCATATACCTTGCGTGCGAGAGTGTCAAATCGATCATTAGCGCTCGCAGAATTAACTGTCAGTACGATCGTGAGTGCGTGTGCTTTATAGATATTTAGTTTTACATTTACGTTTTATACCATCTCATTTTACTGCAGATATTTTATTGGTAAGTTAAAAAAAAACACATTAACACATGCAAATCTTAATTATGAAATGTGATTTTAGGTTAAGAATGCCGTTCGAAGATCACCACAACAGGTTTATCCTTGAAGCATATTTTCGAACAGGGACACGCAACGCAGAAGGGAGTTGGAATTATTCCTATCAAAATTGCGAGGAACAATTTCATGAGCAGTTTCCTGATGTTGAGTTTGGTCACAATTACTTTGTGCAACATGTTCGCCGTATTGTTACCAGATTCCATGAAACCAGCAGCGTTTCCAAAGGAAAATCTACATGCCGACCTACTGTCCTTACGGAAGCAGTCGTTGCAGATATTTAACAAAGACTAGATGTGAGTCCGAAGAAATCGCTCCGATGTTTGTCTGCTCAGACAAATTTGTCGCTTGGTACATGTCAGAAGGCTTGCAAAAAAAATTACATTTACATCCGTACAAGGTAACTGCAACTCAACAGTTGCTGCCGCCTGATTATCTTCGCCGAGTGCAGTATTGCAATTGGTTTAACGAGTTCCTGAATGATGACGATTTGTTAGATTTAACGTTCTACAGTGACGAAGCTTGATTTCACCTTAGCGGCTATGTGAACTCGCAAAATCATAGAGTGTGGGCTGCAGAAAACCCCCATATATTTGTTGAGGTTCCGTTACATCCTCAGAAGGTTGGTGTATGGCTGGCAATGTCCCGACGGAGAATCTATGGCCCTGTTTTTTTAAATGACAATATTAACGCAGCTCGCTATAGGGAATTACTCTTGAATCCTTTTATCGAACAACTTCATGATGATGAATTGCAACAAGGATACTTTCAGCAGGACGGAGCAACTGCGCATACTGCAAATTCAACGTTAAATCACCTGCGGCAGTTCTTCGGAGATAGGTTAATTAGCAAAGATCTATGTCCACCTCGCTTACCAGATTTGACACCGCTGGACTATTTTGTTCGGATATTTAAGAAATAAAGTGTATACTGATCGACACCATACTTACAGTTACAAAGAACTGCGCAATACAATAACAGAAGCGGTGCACAATGTTACACCAGACATTCTACAAAATGTCTTCAACAACATGAAACGCCGGGTAAATTTGTGTTTGGATCAAAATGGGCAATACTTTGAACATCTGTTATAGTTTAGTTCAAAATAAATTCCCTAATAGTCCTGCCACTGGTAAGTACCAACACTAAAAGTTCTTTTTGAGGAGGGGGAAATTCAAACAACTATCAAACAATAACGAACACAGTGTATTATGACCAACATAATGACTCAAATTTTGCAACGAGCTACAAATAATTGCGAAAATTAAATAGCATCGCGTCAGCATTGGTCGGTCAGCTGTCACTTCGACATAATACTCGCAACCAGTCAAAATAATTTCCTGTTTAATTATAAAATGAGTGGGAGTCACGGCGACAGTGTGATTCAGTTAACACCATCTGATATACCAGAAAAGGCAAAAGAAGCCTGCGATAATTTACTTCCAACAAAATCCAGGAAGTACTATAAAAAAGCATATAAATTATGGACGGATTGGAAACATGAAAAGAAAACTAAATCTTTGTCTAAAAACGTTTTAATTGTTTACGTTGTAGTACACCACTACAGATTCCGTCTTCGTAAATTAACAACGTGGTAACTGTTCTATCCAAAATGTTGGACTTGGTAAGTTTGACGGTATGTCAAAACAGATTGCGTCATTTTTTTAATATTCCAGAATCACATTTATACACATGCCACTGCTTCCGCAGGACCTTTGCTTGCTACCCTGTTAATTGATGCTGGTGGAGATGTCACTTCTTTAAAACCCCACAACTGTGGTTGAAAACTACATTGATCACTTGTTAAAAAATGAAATAAACGTAGGGAATAATAATATGCTAGATTCTATAAAAAATAATAACCCATCAACAAGTAGCAACGCACATTTCACTTCAACATCTTCGACGACATTAACCAATCTCCACACTACAGTGCATCAAAACAATTTCTACAATTGTACAGGAATTACTATAATTAATTTTGTTAATCCTGATAATGAAAATTCTATTTAATCGTCTATTTAAGTTACTATTGTCAATCCTTGTTAATTGCTTATCTATTTAATAAACTAGTTTATACATTTTCATAAAAATATATTCTCTTGCATTTTTTACGATTTACGCCAAGAACAGAAAAAATAAATAAAAATCTACATGGCCGTAGAAAAAGTAATGTATGCAACTCCCACATTATGACTTATTATTATTCGTACGAATTACAACACTTGCTCACAAGCTCGCTTGAGTTGTAAACATCGTACTCATACATTAATAAAATGTCATTATGTGGTTGTTGCATTATATACTATCAACTGCTTCCTTTCTAGAACACATTGTTTATTATAAGTTAAGTATCTGAAATAACATGGATTGCACTTTAATTGCTAGAGCTGTTCCCGAAGGAATTGTAATTTCCAAATATTTATATTTCACAAAATTCATATTTTTCTGTATTCGTCAAAAGTATTTTTTTACTGATTTAATAATAATACAAGGTATATGTTTTTGGTGTAAAGTGTACAATATAAATTTCGTAATAGTATATTACATAACTAGGGTTGTAAATAGCAAATTACACGTAATATCAAGCGTGCGTATTTGCGTTACAACTCGCGTTATGTACTACCCTTTACCCACGACCTTACATTTATTCGCTTAACCCTCTATTGCATGATTTATTTAAACATACAAATATAAGTTTTTACATTAAATGGGTAAAGCAACAAGGCAAAATTATTTTTTTTTTTTATAAAATTTGTTAATCTTTTATTTGGTTTAGTACTGACGCAATTTTATCAGTATTTTTGGCAGCAACACAATTATCAAAGAAATGAAGAAAGCGTTTGAGTTCTTCAAACTTGTTTAGAGGCATAACATCTGTAATTTGAACCATTTTGGTTTTCAGTGACGGTTAGCGGGGTTTCTTCTGGTACGGCCGAGGAACAAGAGGTGGTAATACAGATAGGTAGGGTCAGTTGCAGAGACGGCTGGCTGCGTGACCGCACCTATCTGTATTACCACCTCTTGTTCCTCGGCCGTACCAGAAAAAACCCCGCGAACCGTCACTGCTGGTTTTAGCGGTTCAATATCTGCTTGAGGAAAGTTGTGTGATGAGAGGACATCCAAATCAATATTCCCATGAATTGCTCCATTTCCTTAAAGTTACTTGTATTTGGTTTGTTTAGTTTCTTCTGTGCGCTGTACGTACATGTTTGCTCTACCAGTTGAGAAATAAAGAAAAAAATTAGTCATTTTCTCAAAAATAAATTTTGTTGAGGATCTCTTGCAATTTTAGAATCTGTTTTATTTATTTTAGTAATTATTTATTTGGTAAGATAGCAGAACCTTTCCTAACAAAAATTTTGTTACCATTTGGGAACAGTATGTAATAGAGGGTTAAATTAAAGACAAATTGAAACTGAGTGGTGACGTTTGAATTTTCAAGGCTTTACTTGATTACTAAATCAGCAAAAGACAGCAATTCACATTTAATTTGCTGCTAGTAATTGAACATTTAATAGTACTAACGATTGCCCGTGAATAAATCACGTCAAAGATTTAATAACATATTTTACATCGAAATAATGCGATATATAACCTAACACCTAAAATTGTTCGGTAATGGCAATATGGGGATTTGTATGAAATTGCCCGGTAATGGCAATATAGGATGGCTACTAACTAAACAAACGTATTACTTTCAGAACACTTTTCCTTCAAATAATAACCGTGACATCAAAAAGTCGAAAATAGTTGGTAACCCTTAAAACGTAAGATTACTGACGTCACTAAGAATGGGAATTTTGTCATGGAAACCCTGAAATTTAAATAAAACATCTATAGTCTGTTCGCTGAAATCTGGCGGCTGATGTCGTAAAATGGTCGGTCCGCCCTGACGACCGCCGCACCTTCGAAGAAAAGGTATTGGTGGTTCGTCCAATTGCATCCCATACATTTATTACTGTCCTTCGCTCCTATTGGTATAAGCACTTTTACACCAGTACTTCTCAACAAAGATTGGATTGAGATAAAAAATATTACGTGCCCTACTTCCCGAGCTCCGGCCAACTTTTACGACCACAGCCGCCAGATTCCAGAGAACAGGCTATAGATAACGAATCTTAAATATATTGTTAACAGTAATGATCATTCAGAAAATAGCTGCTAATGTTTAAAATAGACAAAATCGGCAGATAAATACATAAAACTATTTTTTAAACAAGTAACAAAATGTACACTGCTCTGCACTGGAGAATTCCAGACAGCCAAAATAATTTTACTTGAATTGTTATGGGTATTTTCAGAAAATGTGCTGCCAATTATTTTCGATTTTCTGATCTCACTTCTTGATTGAACTACTTAAGAGACACCCATCGTTTCACTCGTTCTGAAGAGTTAATCTGCTAAGTTACCATTGCGGAGGAAGCTGGGATGCCGATAAGGTACGAGGAGTTTATTGTGTCGGTTAGTATTACACCCAATATTTTGTAATCTGACAATTAAATGTCACTATCACTTTTAATATTTAAAGACGAACAGTAAAACGAAGGGGAAGTCAGCTGATGTTAATTATATTTGTCTAATAAAACTGTGATTTTTTTTTCTAACAACAGTAAAACAATGAGATTTTTTTATTTTACAGTTTTTGCTCATTATTTAATTATTTTTGGTGAAATTTTGGTTGTGGCGATTGGTAGTAATTAAACGTAACGGGTTTCCAGATCAAAAGTTAAAAATTGCCGTTAACGATAATTATAACCCTCCAATGCGTTATATACTGAAAATGTTCGATAATGTATATTGGGGAGTTCGCCACCAGTACCACAAAGGCTAAAAAAATAGAGGCATAATATTGTTCAATTTTTACCGGCGTGGAAAATGTAGGAACTTGGTGACAATCGAACTGGGGGGCATGAATTCACCAAAGCGTGCGGTGATGTTTTAAGGCTCTAGTTTTATACTCTGGCGACCAGTTTGTAATTTAATATATTACCACTTTGTTTGGAAAAAGTAATAGCAAGGAACACAGCTATGGTACAATGTATGTTTTTTATTCGCGGCGAAAAAGAACCGCTTCTGTTAGTGCCGTATCACACTAGGCCACCATGGCGGCGGCACCAGTGGCGCCACCAGTCAACTGTATTAAGTGAAATGGAACATAACACTCCTGGTATCGGACTGGTGGCGTCACCACTCTGGTTGCGCCGCCAGTCCAATCCCGTCGACCAGACGTTACTGGTGGAACAACCAAGATACCGTCTGCCTGGTGTCTCGGCTGGTTGCTTTACTTGGTGGCTGGATCCACCATGGTGGCGCCACTGGTGCCGCCACCATGGTAGCCTAGTGTGATACGACACTTAGGGCTCTATCACACCAGGCCACCATGGTGGCGGCACCAGTGGCACCACCAGTCAAATGTATTAAGTGAAATGGAACATAACACACCTAGTATCGGACTGGTGGCGCCACCACTTTGGTTGCGCCACTAGTTGAATACGGTCGGCCAGACCCTACTGGTGGAACAACCAGGATGCCGGCTGCCTGGTGTCTCGGCTGGTGACGCCACTGGTGTCGCCACCATGGTGGCCTGGTGTGATAGAGTCCTTAGTGCTTTTTATTTTAAATACGTAGCATACTATAAGCTTAAAATTAAGTTTCAACTTACTTGAAAATAGTTTGTTTATTGCACCCTTAGCAACTTGCCATATTTCTAGAGGTGAGCAAGTAATATTCGAGATTTATTATGTTTTAAAATGAACCATTGAAATCACCGTAGAAATACTTATGTCAAATATTAAATTCGTTCGAAACAAATTTTTTTTTTTCTGCGTCTGTTATAAAATGTTTCTTTCATTAATTTGCGTCCATAAAATATGTGATTTCGGAACCCTTAAAAAAAGCGTGAAAAAGTGCCGTAGCGGTTCATTTTTTAACGCAACTAAAAAATTGTTTGCGTAAAACGTGTCATGAACGCTTCGCAACACGCCACAAGTTCCGCCAATAAGCGTCAAACATTCGTTTCTGATCAAGAAAACTTGATGATTATTATTATTTTCTTCATTTAAAAGAAGTATTATAAAAATACTTATAAAAATTGATTAAGGTTTTATCGAATTTAAAGTTACGGACAGAAAAAAAATTGTATGATACTCGAGAGTAAAGCAACTTTTTTCACTTGTAGGAATCTTTCCTACTCGTGAAAAAAAGTATTACTTTACTCACTTGTTGCATAAATAACTATCAGTGCTGTGACATGTTGCAGACAAAACTCACCAGAGGCCTGCGTGGGCAAGGTTTTGGCCCGGCCCGGGCCGTGTTTTTCAAACTCCGGGCTGGGCTTTCCGATGGATAATTTAGACTGGGCCGGGTTTGGATAAATTTAATTTTATTATAGTTTGGAAAGTAACAAGTGCACAGTGGGTTATGTTTATTAACATGAATTCAATATATTTTAGGAATTGTAAGGAGTACACTGGTGCAGTAATTTTATTTTTCCGCTACCGACAACGTAAATACGCATTGCATGCATGGTTACAGGTACCGTAAGTGGCTGATAACATTCATGGTGTTTGTTGTCCTTGACGACGGAACTTAATTTTTACTTACGGACCTAGGAAAATAATAAACAGAAACGTAACGCTCCAACATATAGGCGAGCAACACATTTTCGTCTATACCTACAGAATCGGCATCCTTTTTACATAACCACTGCTTAAAAAGAGTCGTAACAGGACACATACCTTTTTCGATTTTGTCGGTAACACATTCTAACACGCAATATTCGCAGCTTCGGATGCAAATCCGTGCCCGCAAAAACTGTCACTGGATTGACACAAACAAACAAAACTCGACATCGTTTTCTCCGTTGCTGGGTTGCCATAGGACGCATAGAACGCATAGGTGACTATAAACATTTGAATCCCAAATGTTACAAGCCGTATTTTAGAATATTTTCTGATCATTTTTAAGTATTATATTTCCGGTAGCGGAAAAAAATTAATAAGCAACATGGAACGTAATGACAATTAACATTTTCGGCAGGCGACGAGCCTCGGCTCCGCCTCGGTTCGTATTCGCCTACCTCAAATGTTAATACGTCCTTACGTTCCTTGTTGCTTAAATAACTATTATTGAATTCAATCTTCTTCGGAGGCGGGTCGGGCCGGGCTTTGAATAGTCAGCTCCGGCTCGGGCAGGGCCCGCAGCACATTTTCGTTTTATCGGGCTGGGCCGGGTCGAATTTTAAATTTTCACTATAGGGCCGGGCCGGGCTTTCAAAAATCCGCTTCTGCAGGGCTCTGAAACTCACTACGTTTAATTACATATATTTTCGCGGATTGATGAGAAATGTAAGTTTTAGTGACTGCTGGTAAGCCGCGAATATCACTTTTAGGGATTAAGCTTTTAAAATGCTTAATAATGCCTAGGCAGAGAAAGTAATGAGCCAATCAGATGAGATGCCGCGTCCACCAATAGAAAAGCCGCCGGAAGTTTGTTTGACATTTCAATGTATTTTAGCTTCGAATTTCCTGTGTTACAAAGGCCGGACACCGGTTCCCCGTTTTAATAAAATCGTGCCTGTTTTCCCCGACCTCCATGCGAGCCGCTTACTTTTCGACACACACAAATAGCCGTGGCCGGCTCATTATTTCCTGACACAGTAAAACGAAAGACTTTCCTTTTGACGTTCCCTATCGAAGAGGCCCATAACAGGTTCACAACAATTAACAATTGATAACCCCGCGTTAATTAATTAAACCCGAACTCCAATCGGAAAAATGATCGTAAAGGATTTGGAGGTTACGTATTATGCAAGTTTTTAACCATTGAATTTCTAATAACAATAATGTGGACCCCCATTTACCCAGATTGGCTATGCAATACATGTGTTCGTGAACATAATGACTTTATATTTTTGTTTATTGGTTTATTAAATTCACATTAAAGTCATTAAGTGCGAATTTTTCAATGTTTTTTTATACATGTTCTTTGGGTCGTGGAGAGGGTTAGTGAGATATCGAAATTTGGTGAGACAACGTAGCCTAGAAATTTCAGCGACATTCATATTTTTTGTAGTGGTGGTACTGGATTGGGAAAAAAGGATGGAGCCATAGGTTAGAATTATTATACTTTATTTAGTGATTTGATGAAGTCTATTTATTTTCGTAAAAATAATAATTACAATATTTCCAAATTAATTGAAAAAATACAATTAATACAATACAAATAACCGCAATTGTTTTATTATTATAACTGCATGGTTTACTCAGGGGCGGTTCATTATATAGAGCCAAGGAGCCATGGCCCTACCTGTAGTTTCAAGCTAAGCAAGAATGTTTCATTAATTATTATTTTCGCCAGTTTAAACGTTAAACAACGTCTGCATAACTTTAATGAATAAACGGTGCCAGCTTAGGGCTATTCGTTGGGATATAGGCTACCGCAGGAAGGTACGCGGTTGGAGGAGAGTTTGCTCACTGAACGTGTATTTGGTACCAAATAAATTTTGGCTCATCTCGTGCGCGCGACGACGCCGTGCACTTGTTGGTCATATTTCGCCAAGCTGAAACGGTCAGTCTCCGTTACGCGCATTACACAATGAATGAAATTATATCATCACGGAATAATCATTTTTGCTCATAATAATAATGATAATAATACTTCTTTATTGTCCAACAGATTAACCAAAAAGGACAAAATACATAATACAAAAATATACATAATAATAATGATTATAGAACAAAAATTATATATCCTAAACGCAAGACACGAACCTTTAATAACAGGCGAACGGAAAGAGGTAAAAGGGTGAAATTTTCAACAAACGTTCGGGATCACCAAAGGGGCCGGTTTTTGTACATTTCAACCCCCGAAATCAACCCCCCGCGAAAATGGAAAAAACACCTTTTTTGACCGTCGCGGCTAGAGTTTATCAAATTAAAAAAAAAATTATATATCCTAAACGCAAGACACGAACCTTTAATAACAGGCGAACGGAAAGAGGTAAAAGGGTGAAATTTTCAACAAACGTTCGGGATCACCAAAGGGGCCGGTTTTTGTACATTTCAACCCCCGAAATCAACCCCCCGCGAAAATGGAAAAAACACCTTTTTTGACCGTCGCGGCTAGAGTTTATCAAATTAAAAAAAAAAATTATACTAAACTGTGCCTCTACCATTTACGCAACTATCCATATGCATAAATTCCTCTCAACTCACCCCCACCACCCGGGGGGGGCCATTTAACACTTTTTTCCAGTCAAAATCTATCTTCTTTTACAGTTTTCGAGTTGGAGGATCGATTTGTATCTCAAAATACTCGCAAATACTTCCTACACAAAACTTGCTTATTTTTATTTTGAAATTTTGCCCCGTTCTCGAGATATGATTTTTTCACCCCCGGGGTGCAAGCAAAATTTCTTGCAACGAAAAACTTTGGGCCGCCATAGCGCGCTCAGTTTTGAAGATATCGCAAAATCGTATGAATGTTTATTGTAGGGAATTCTTTTCTCTACAATTATCTATTACCGTTATTTTTATAACTATTGCCCTTAAGGAGTTATTGGGGGTAAAACACCCCATTTTTTACATATTAACCCCTACAACGTCAACCGTTATCTCTAGGAGAAAATGTTGCAAATAAAAATTGTAGATAAATATATTCTAGATCATTTTGGTAACCGGTATTTTATACGTACGGCAAACCGTTAATAATATATGACCGTTTTCCTTTAACCTTGCAGATTTTTTCATTTCAACCCTTCAAATAATTGAAAGTCAAGCGTCGAACGTGACATGTACGTCAAACGGGCCAATCGAAATTCGAGATTTCAGGTTATCATTGCTTGCTACCATCACTAATTCCAGGCAATTAATAAACGTCAGAATTCATAGTTCTCGGTTAGGAGTGCATGTAACGTGGATCAATCTTGACTTTTCCCGGCCTCTTTCGTTGGCATCTTTACGAAATTTTTTGCATTGGCTTCTCCTTTTGTTTTGAAATCGGGTGAGTACTTTCAGAGTAATGCTTTATTAATAATATTTGGTGTGTCGATCGCTGATTACACCGCCGGAAATCCCTTCTCAAGCCCAACAGAAAATCCAAATAAATTTATTTGATCCGACCCCTCCTTCTAATTTAAAAATCAATTAAACTTTTATTTATTTTGCCGGTAAATATTTTCGATCGTTTTTAATATTTGTTTTATTTCTTCTTAAATCACGAATCCAACGACGGATTAACATTGCCGCATAGCGTGCAGGCAAAACAAACTTTGAATTTTTAAAATCGCCCGGTTATTAACCGAGATATGAATATTTGAATTATTGTCGTTTTTGAACGTTGAAAAATTTTCACCGGAAAATCAATTTCGAAAAAAAAAAATATTTCCGAGAGGGTTAGAACAATGAAACTTTGGGAAATCATTGAGCGTTCCATTTGAAGCAGACCAACAAAGTTTGGTAACATTTCGGTCACCCCGTCAGCAGCCAAAGACCAAAACAACCCCCATCAGTACCGCCGCCCAAGTTTTGTTTGTTTGTCTGTCGGTCTGTAATGTGTATACGCTTCTCAGAAGGCCCCTAAATAATTTTTAGGGCCAAAGTTGGTGAAAAAGAAATAACATCTTCCTGTTAACGTCCGAGTGCTCTCCAAACGGCAAATTAAGAAATGCATTGATGGTGCACCGTCACATCTGACAGATGTCAGATTCGGAAACTGGGGTTACCAGAAACTGGGGTTACCACCAGATTAGCATTCCCCGACGCGTGTGGTTTGAGCAAAACGATTTAAAATAATGTCTTTTTAATTTTTTTCACCCCCTTCTGCACGGATGAGAGAGGTGGCGCTTTCGGGCAATGTGGTGCCTATCAATTGTCATCGAATGAACAAATTTCATCGTCCCCATGATCCTCCCCGTGGCCGTGGGGGCCTTCTCAAGAAATTATACAAGAAAATTCGGCCCGGCCTTCCGGGTACATCCTGGATAATTTAAAACCACTCCATCCTCTCCACAAAAAACCCCTCTACAACATTTATTCTCATTATTTTTTGATTTTTCCAACGAATTGCGTGTTATGAATTTTTTTATGTGTCAAGGCACCAAATTTTTAATTTTTCATGAGTAAACCATCGGAAATTTGAGTGAAAATCGCATTACACGGATTTGGCTGAAATTTTCACCAAAGACACCTTTCGCCTGAAGGGGCACCGCGTGACAAGTATTTTACCTCTGGGGGGCCCCTTACGCCTTATTTTCACCCCCAGAGTTCGTTTTTTTTTTCTTATGAGGACGTATTTTTTTTTTATGGAAATTTAAGAGCTGAAACTTTTAGGGTGGGTGGGAGATGCGACCAGCCATGATCCGTAATTTTTTTAAAAATTTTCAAACACCCCCCACCTCTCCAGAGCGCGTTATTTGGCCCACCCCAGAATTTTTCTTTCAAGGACGTATTTTTTTCTTTTTAAATTGAAGAGTTGAAACTTTTATGGTAGGTTCGGGGTATAACTGGCTTTTGCTCCGTAATTTTTTTTAAATTTTTGAAACACCCGCTACCCTTCCGTAATTTTTTAATTCGACATTCTCGAAATATCTCAGCAGGGGTGTGGAAGGGAAAAAATTGAATTCAACTCAAATGTCAGATTTTTCAATAACTATTGAAACCAAATCAAAAACATATACAAAATTTTTACATAAAGTGCATACTTTTCAAAATACCGATTTTCCCCAATTTCAAACTGCCTAAAGCGATTTAAAAACATATTTTATTTTTTTGTACCCTCTTCTGCACTGCCGATGGAGATGTCCTGTTTAGGCAATGTGGCAGCTATGACGGGGCACGGATTGAGCAAATTTGATGGTACCAAAGATCTTTCCTGTGGTCTTTAGGGCCTTCTTTAGAAACCTTTAGAAATTAGAAGAAAAAAATTCGCACAGCCTTCCCTGTATATCCTGGACAATTTAAAACTATCCAATCCTCTTCACAAAAGACCCCTCTACAACATTTATACTTTGAATATTTTCGATTTTTCTAATCGTTTGCGAGTTATGAATTTTGTTATGTGTCAAGGCACCAAATTTTTCATTTTTATTGAGTAAACCATCGGAAATTTGAGTGAAAATCGCATGACATGGATTCGGCTGAAATTTTCACCAAAGATACCTTTCGCCTGAAGGGGCACCGCGTGACAAGTATTTCATCTCTGGGGGCCCCCGTTCCGGGGCCCCTGCCTTAAAAGTGAGCGATTCAAGATTATTTTCAGGGAGCCTGTCAAAGCTTCAGTATATTTGCAAAGCTTTCCCCTGCAATATTTATGTTGGAACATTTTCTGATTTGTAGCTCCCTTAACGGGATACGATTTTACAAAGATTGACCTCATTGTTTTCACCTGTTTTCAAGTTTCTTTTATATAAAATGACAGTTTCTGTCAGATTGAAAATTTTCAGATTTAATGACATTGACATTGACGGGGTTAGGTTAGGAACCTATCAGCTGTGCGTCAGACATGACATTTACTGACATATCTGGAACAAGGTTATGATTGCACGAAATTTTCACATTTAATGACATTGACATGACATGCCAAAGTCGCGGGTTTAGGTTAGGAACCTATCAGCTGTGCGTCAGACATGACATTAACTGACATATCTGGAACAAGGTTATGATTGCACACAATTTTCACATTTAATGACATTGACATGACATGCCAAAGTCGCGGGTTTAGGTTAGGAACCTATCAGCTGTGCATGACATTGACATGACATGCCAAAGTCGCGGGTTTAGGTTAGGAACCTATCAGCTGTGCATGACATTGACATGACATGCCAAAGTCGCGGGTTTAGGTTAGGAACTTATCAGCTGTGCGTCAGACATGACATTCACTGATATATCTGGAACAAGGTTATGATAGCACACAATTTTCACATTTAATGACATTGACATGACATGCTTAAAGTCGCGGGTTTCGATTAGGAACCTATGAGCCGCGTCCCGGGGCCCCGGTCTTAAAAGTGAGCGATTCAAGATTATTTTTCGGGAGACTTTATGCCTTCAGTTTTGACTTTGAAGAGTTTGTCGAAACTCCAGTATATTGACAAAGCTTACCCTACAATATTTATGTTTTTGTTTTCAAGTTTCTTTCAGGGGCGTATTTTTTCTATTTAAATTGAAGAGCTGATATGTTTAGAGTTTGTAAAGGTTACAACGATCTTTTATCTCTATTTTTTTTCAAAATTTTCGGAACCACCTCTTCGCGCCATTTGCACCCCCAGGGTTCGTTTCTCTTCATTTAACGCCGATTTTTTTTTCTATTCAAGTCGGAAAGCTAAAATTTTTGGGGATCGCAGAGGATATAAATGGCTTTCAAAAAAATAAACGAAACAAAAATAAAAATAAACAATGAAGGATTAAAAATGAAAAATGAAAAATGAAAAACGAAAAATGAAAACAAAAAAATGAAAAACGAAAAATTAAAAATTAAAAATAATTTTAAAATGTTCATCAATGGCGCAGCGCAGCAGAGCCGTCGTGCGTCACCAGAAACTTTGGTTAATTTCAATAGGATATGCATGGACGACGGCGCAGCGCAGCGGAGCCGTCGTTCGTCACCGGTTACTTTGGTCAATTTTAATGGGATACCCTCAGGCGACGGCGCAGCGCAGCGGAGCCGTCGTTCGTCACCGATTACTTTACTCAATTTTAATAGGTTACGCACGGACGATGGCACAGCGCAGCGGAGCCGTCGTTCGTCATCAGTTACTTTGGTCAATTTTAATGGGATATGCTCAGGCGACGGCGCAGCCGTCGTTCGTCACCAATTAAAAAAATTAAAAATTAAAAATTGAAACTTGAAAATTAAAAATAAATAAAAATTTAAAATTAATTAAAATTAAAAAAATAAAAAGAAATTAAAAAAAAATATATTTTTTTTTTTTTTATTTAAAAATTTATTTAAGAAGACTATTTTATCAAAAGAATCTTTAGCTTGAAAAACTAGTTACCTAATTACTAAAAACAAAACATAATTACAAATAGTTAATTCTTATTTACAGTTAGCAATCATTTATGATCATATTAGCATTTTGACTCATATGGGCAATCGGCGCTCTTAACAGAATTTTGGTGTTAGCAGTGGGCGAAAAGAAAGTTACACTTTGACGTGATGTGAGCAGCGGCATATTAAAATGAACCTTGGAAACTAATTCCGGTGAGTCCACCAGGTTGGATATTAATTTAATCATAAATGATCCACTAGCTGGTCTCTTCGTTCAGATAAGGATGCGCAGTTATGTAGTTGAAGCAAGTATGTATAATCAACCGATTGATCAGGATACATACCATTAACTTTATAGCTCAGAAATTTTAGAAAACGCTTCTGAACTCGTTCAATTAACAAGGATCCGTTCACATAATACGGATACCAGATAATTGAAGCGTATTCCAGTCTACTTCGAACTAAAGCAAAATATAATATTTTTAATAAACTGATATCTTCAAAGTACCGAGATGTGCGCATTAGGAAGACGAGCAGTTTAAAAGCAGATGAACTGATTGTACGAATATGTTCCTAAAATGTAAGGCCAGAATCAAACAGAACACCAAGATCTCTCACTGTGATGTCACGTCGTATAACATCATCACCAATTTTGTAACCATAGTTAGTTACATTGTGTTTGCGAGTGTACGAGACGATAACGCATTTACTGTTATTTAAGTGCAATTTGTTAATTGCACACCACTCGACAATATAATTGACATTCCTCTGAAGTAAGATGCAGTCAGATAGGTTATTAATGGTGTTGTAAATGTTTAAATCGTCTGCATAGGCCAGTATAGGGCATGATACACATGCAACTAAACCATCTATGTATAAGTTGAATAATAAGGAGCCTAAGTTGGACCCTTGCGGTACACCAGAGAAAGAAATAAAATAATGCAATTTAAATCCATTGTAGTGAACATAATTTTTGCGGTTGCCAAGATATGAAGCAACAAATTTTATAAAATCCAAAGAGAGTCCAAATGCGCTGAGTTTATTTAAAAGTATCTGATGATCAATAGTGTCGAATGCCTTTGAAAGGTCAGTGTATACAACATCGACCTGACCACGGCTACCCAGAGATTCGCAAATATGTTGGGTTATAATTGCTAGATTAGTGGAAGTTGATCGTCCCGAGCAAAATTCATGTTGATGAGGTGAAATATAGATATGTGTATGATAGTTGATGACTTGATAAATGATTTGTTCGAATATCTTGGCAAAATTGGAAAGTATTGATATTGGTCTATAGTTTTAAATATATTTAGTGTCTCCTCGTTTGAAAATTGGGCTAATTACTGCAGTCTTCCACAACTCAGGAAAAGTCATTGTATGCAATGAGAGATTATATATAAAAGTTAATGGTTTTGAGAATACGTACTTGCAGTCTTTGATTAGATAACCAGGAATGCGATCATCGCCACATATTTGCGAGTTCTTGAGTCGATTTTACATCAGATTCCTGAATAATAGGCGGTATGAGTGTTTCACGATTAGTAATAGTATCATTAGGATGAATACGGTTCTTGTTAGAGTAAGCCCTAGAGAAGTTGCTAGCAAATGCGTTGATAATTTCTTGAGGAGATAACGTGTCATCACTGTGTATTTCACTGGAATTCTTGTTGTTCCTTTCTTTAGATGTATAAATTTCCATAACTTAACGAGTTTACGCAATCTTTTAAATTCATTATGGAAGAAGGTAGTGCCAGAAGACTTCCCTTTGTGGTGAAAATATTGTTTTAATTTAATATTACGTTTTATTTCATTATTGAACCACGGAGGAAAGTGTGGTTTGCTCGAGTGTTTAGACAAAAGCACAGAAAGGTTAAGTATACTAAGATCATTGTTATTGTGGATCATTGATTCGAAAGATTCTTTAAATCCTATCCAATCAGATAAGTCGCCCGAAAAAGTAGGTATTTTTAATTCAGGTAATTTAATTTCTGAATGAGAACTTGAAGGTATTGACAGAGTGTGATTTATAGGTTGCGGCGCAGTAGCTAATAATGATTTAATTTTACTGACAGTACTAAAATACGTATTGTCAAAATACTCCTCGTCATTATCTTCATCCTCTTTCAACAGTTTAATTTTAGCGACAATTTCATAAAAGGGGTTGTACATTTCTTTTATTTTTTCCAATCTTTCTGTTAAATCAATAAAATCTAAGTTTGTGGGATCCATTGCGGAAATTGCATTTTTGCAACGCGTTAATTTACCTCTGAGGATACCACGATCTTGAATTAATGCTTTTATATCCATTGTTAATTTAATAATGTTTGATTAATGAGTTATAAATGAATTTTAACTTAAATGATACACGATAATCACGTGACTAAAATAAGTGAGTAACAATTAATTGATCTGAAGCCAGGGCAAAGGTAGAAAAGAGAAATATATACTTAGTATACAATTTATCATAAAATGCTTCGTTCGCGTCAACATCCTCATGTACTATTGAGGAAAAAGTGCAAATTAAACAGTTAGGTAGACTTCTGCCTAATTTGTTTGTCGAAATAAAGACTGTGGTGTCATGTTCTCGTAAAGACCGAACGAGAATTTAACTTAAAAATAACAACTGGCTGTACGGATGTGAGGAAAAAACATTTCTTTTTGTTTTCCATGTGTATTGTTTGGTGGTCAGGTTACGTGGACGAAGAATGGTGTTACAGATTTAGTGCATACCTGGGGCAAAATGAAAATTTGAAATTATAAACCTTTACTTTACAACTCAAAATAACCTTGGACTAAGAAGGTAAATGTTCTTGCTTTTTCAAAAAAAGGATATTGTATAAGTGGCTCTAAGATGTTCCACGAGCCGCAACTAGGTTTATAATTATTTTTTTCTTGAAAATGTCTTTCCAATAAAGCTATTACCAGCTATGGTTTCCATTAAAAGAAATACATTTGTGTGAAACTAAGACGGTAAAATGATAAAATTTAATTATTTACTCTAAAATTATCTAAAACCTTGCCCTGGATAGCTTTTTTTACGCCTTATAACCAGGGGTGTGGAGTCGTGACAAAAATATAGCGACTCCATTTTTTTTTTGTTTCGACTCCGACTCCATTTTTTTTTGTTTCGACTCCGACTCCGACTCCATTTTTTTTTGTTTCGACTCCGACTCCGGCACCGATTCCTCAATTTTTTTATTCCGACTCCGACTCCATTTTTTTTTGTTTCGACTCCGACTCCGGCACCGATTCCTCAATTTTTTTATTCCGACTCCGACTCCATTTTTTTTTGTTTCGACTCCGACTCCGGCACCGATTCCTCAATTTTTTTATTCCGACTCCGACTCCATTTTTTTTTATTTCGACTCCGACTCCGGCACCGATTCCTCAATTTTTTTATTCCGACTCCGACTCCATTTTTTTTTGTTTCGACTCCGACTCCGGCACCGATTCCTCAATTTTTTTATTCCGACTCCGACTCCATTTTTTTTTATTTCGACTCCGACTCCGGCACCGATTCCTCAATTTTTTTATTCCGACTCCGACTCCATTTTTTTTGTTTCGACTCCGACTCCGGCACCGATTCCTCAATTTTTTTATTCCGACTCCGACTCCATTTTTTTTTGTTTCGACTCCGACTCCGGCACCGATTCCTCAATTTTTTTATTCCGACTCCGACTCGGGCTCCGACTCCGGCTCCGACGTTAACAACGTGTCGTATTAGAATAACAATCGACATTCGTTTTGTACATCATATAAAAAAAACAAGGGGGAGCACCGTTCACTGTCGAATATTTGCATCGTTGAATTTCTGAATATTTTTATTTTCGCTAATGCAAGTTGTGTGAGCAGTTCGACAATTGAATGCGTAATAGAATCTTCTAACTTGTAATCAGGGGTGTGGAGTTGTGACAAAAATGTAGCGACTCCGACTCCGACTCCTTATTTTTTTTTGTTTCGACTCCGACTCCCACTCCGGCTCCGATTCCTGAATTTTATTGTTCCGACTCCGACCCCTCAAATTTGCAGCCTCCAGACTTCGGCTGCGACTCCGACCCCAAATATTCACCGACTCCACCTCTCCCGACTCCGACTCCGACTCCACTGTTTATAACAATCGTTTTAAAAATATTAGCAGTTTTCGAATGTTTTGAGTGTCATTTTATTAGGCTCGTAAAACTGCAGTTCTTTGCTCATTTAATAAAGATTTCTCTCTTATAATTACCGAGATCTCCATAGAGAATATCGAAAAAACGTACCCTGTATACATTAGGGTTGCTGAACCGGGAATTTCTGGGACAAGTCTTTTTTAAGTTTGCAATCGGTCATAACTAAATAAAAATGCTTGTTCTTATCACGAATACAAGTACTTTAATAACCAATAGTAAAAAAAAAAAACATTACGGACAGCCCTGCATTGCCCCCATTAATAACAATAAGATTTTTTATTTGTTTATGGCCGATTGCACACTTAGTCAAAAATCGAGATTAATATCGCCAGGTAAGGATTTCCGCGACTGACAGAAGATTTTTTTTGTTGAAGGGGTGCCCGTAACGTTATTATACTTTTGATTATTACGTACGTGTATTTAAATAAAAACAAGAAATTTTATTTAGTTATGACTGATTGCAAACTTTGTCAAATTCGCGAAGTGTGGATTTCTGCGACTGACTTTTTACTTTCTCCGTTACGAAGTACGAGAAAGTATTGTGATCGTGATTTTTTTTCCAAAAATTTTTTTTACGGAAATATCCGTTTTGGGGTCCCTAGATGCCATTTCAACAATTTCTGGAATTTTTTTTTGTGTCTGTGTGTGTGTCTCTCTCTGTGTGTGTGTGTGTGTGTGTCTGTCTCTCTGTGTGTGTGTGTGTGTGTGTGTCTGTCTGTGTGCGCTGTATCTCAAAAACTAATTGAGCAATTAATTAGAAACTTTTAACATACGTCTTATTTAATAATCTGAAGAACTGAAAAGCTTTTGGTAAAATTTCGTACACCGGAAGTGGGCGTTTACCTTAACCGTTTTTTGTTTTTTGCCAATATTTTCTTAAATATAAAAAATATCACAAAAACATTTAAACAAACTTTGAAGACAACAAAGAAATGAACATCTCTTGCTTGAAAACATTTTTCATAAAATCATTTTTATTCGAGAAAAAAATGTATTATTATTTTTTTAATTTTTAATTTTGGTTTATAATTATAAAACGATAATAGTTACAGCAAATTTATGTTAATAATAATTGTAGAGAATGCTGAAATGAACAACTTATAAAGAATAAGTTTTTTTCGAAATCCCTTTAGTTTTTGAGTAAACTAAATTTTTAAATTTGAAGTATAATTTTTCCATCTTTCATAATTTTGACGTTTTAAACGTCAGTTTCATCCGAGTTTACGCAACGCTCGATGTACATTTAAAATATGATTTCAATTGAAAATTAACAATGAAAACGTAAATATAAATGGCTATGATACCATCAAGTCGGAGAAAGTAACATGATGGCAACATCACCATTTTTTTTGTTGAAGGGGTGCCCGTAACGTTTTTTTTTTACTCTTGATTATTAAAATACTTGTTTTAGTAAACATAATCATTTATTAAGGCTGATTGAAAATTTTGTCAAAAAATCGAGAGTTATGTTGCGAAGTATGGATTGCGACTGACGGGAGAAATTATTTTTTTCGAGGATTGATATGAAATGTAAGATTTTTCGGACTGATTTTAGGCCGTGAAATATCACTTTTGCGGACTAGGCTTTAAAAATGCTTATTTATGCCTAGGCTGTAAAAGTAATGATCCAATCAGGTGATACTTGACGGCCAATCGGATGAGACGCCGCGTCGACCAATAGAAGCCGCCCGGAAATTGATTTGGCATTACAATGTATTTTTCGCTTAATTGAGAGTTGCCTTCGAATTTCCCGTGCCAGAAAGGCCAAAAGCAGGTTCCCCGAAATTTTAACACCGCCTGTGTTTTCCCCGACCTCCATGCGAGTCCCTAACTTATCCACGCACAAAAATCGAGTTGCCGAACGGTGGCGAAATTTGCTTGTCGTGACCGGCTTCTAATGGCCCGGCATTTGACGTTTAAACGTCGTCGACCGGTGCACTTATTTCCTGGTACAGTAAAACGAGAGACTTTCCTTCAGCTGTTGAAGCTCAATAACGGCTTCTGCGAAGTATTAACAACCCCGCGTAAGTTTTCTCCGAGCACCGTGTGTTTGCCTAACTTTCCCACGTAATTGAACCCGTGCAGCAATCGGGAAAATGATTCAAAAGGATTTGGAGGTTACGTATTATGCAAGTTTTATTTCAATTTAATCGTTGAACAATAATAATATGAACATAATGACTTTAATATTTTTAATTGTAAAGAAATGTATGTGATACCAACAAAGTGCATTTTTATTTTATTTTATTGTATTTGAGAGATAAATCCTTAAATAAAACCAAAGTAGAAAAAATAGCATATTATACTTGTTTAATAAGAGGCATTGTGGGGCACTCGTTACATTGGAGCACTACTCGCTACAATATACCCTCTTATTAAACTTGTATAATAATGTACTACTACTATTTTATGTCTATTTAATAAATATTTAGTTTTCTATTAGATTGCCATTTTTAATAATTATTTTTATTTTTCTTAAGAATACACCACAGTATTTTTGTATTTCGCACAATGTAAAATAAAATATACAGGGTTGGGCAAATGTGCCGAAACGGCTGATTTCTGGCTAAACGTCTGCTTTCCTATTACTTTCAAATAAATGTTTATAATTTATTTATTCTACTTAGTGACGTACTTTGATTTTCAACAGCTACCCTATTTTTCAAGATATGACGTCATCGGCAGTTTTTTTTAAATGGCTCACCCTGCATATTTTTATATTTAAAAAAAGGAAATTATAAGCGCTTGTGCAATCTTTGGAAATTTCTGGGCTTAAAACAATGCGTGTTTACATTCAAACCGTTGTAACTCTATATTTATATACAGTTGGGCATTGTCAATGCGCCTTAAACCCAAAATTAATTCAAATAGTTGTGTCTTAAATGACGAAATTTGCCATTAACCGGCTTGCAAATTACACAAGCCCGCACGTTTCAATCCCTTTTTAATTCAAAGGGTTGCAAGATATACTAAAAAACACACTGCTGGTAAAACCCTTGCTACTTTCGATACGGCGAGGTTAGAATTTTTAATACTTTTAATATAATAATAAATCTACAATGTGAATTAAAAGTATGGAACCAAGCAAGACATTAAAAAATATACATTTAAAAAAAAATGCTAGGATATAAAAGCATGTTATTTCAGAGGATCGCCCCTTCACTTACTGTCTACTACCAACAGTGAATAATATATCTAAATATAAACCCGAGACAACTTTAATAGTATAGTTTTAGAAATACTAGTTTTCGCCACAAAACCATTCATCTAGCTTCGTACTATACTCGGCGCACCGAACCGGTGGTATCTATGGGTCTGTCACGCAGCCGAAATTTTTAATCACGCCCGTTAATGCCATGTGTTGTCGTTTTTCTGTCTTATTTAAATGTGGTGATTACGTTCTATCCTTAAATCAGCCTTTTTCAATGACAATTAATTAGGAAGTGGTAAATACTTAGATATTGTGGGTTAAAGTAGAAAGATTTATATTTCCGACACAGAACTAAAATGTGGTGAGGCTGTGTGAATCAGGCTTTTCATAACGTCTCGAAGAACTATCACGAGGACGCGAGGTGAACGCAACGTGACCATACCATCTATTTGGTGCGCCGAGTATACATTCATTTGTATCTATACTCTCATCCGCTGAAATCATCATTTCATATAGTTAATTAATAACGTCCGCATTTTAGTTCGCCAATAACGCTTTGAACGAATAATCACAACCGAGATGCTTCAGTGGGTGTGGTGTAGCAGCATGCAATCCCACCACTTTTGAGCCCCGAGGATGGATGTTACGAAACGTTGACGCGATACAAGTGCGACTCGGCAACGCCGTAATTCCCCGAGGCATGCCGGATGTAAAACGGTTCGGTTCAGCTTACCTAGATGGCTCCGTCATGAGTTCTAGCGCGTGTCGGAATATTGGAATAGCAGCGAGTGGTGACTTTCTCTTGCACGCCCGGGACTAACAGTGTTGGCTACGTTGCCGATGCCGAACTTGCACGAATTATGGTGGGGGTAATGCAGCACCTCGATAATCTTCGCGGACCAAAAATTATGCGCAGTAGGTTTCTTAGGAAGAAGCTAGTAATTTTTTACCGTTGAGAGTAAATAATGGCACAAATACCCTATAAGGTAAAATAAAGGGCACACATTCTACGAAAGCTCAAACGTGCGGAATAGCACGAGGTTGATAGTCAGCTAAACTAGTTACTATTAAACACTTGACCAAATGTTATATAATTATTTCTTATTATTCATGATGTACTAACATATGCTTGAAGCAAGGGTAATCTTTCTGAATCGATTTATATCTAATTGGGTGTCGAGTTTGAGGCAATAGTTAATACTATAATTATAACAGACACGATCCCCGTGACTTCTAAGGTGGTCAAACCAAAGGACGATGATTGTAATCAAATCCAAAGAATTTCTATAAAGAAATCGTAGTAATTACCTCTATATGAGGTCGATACATTTTCGACGATAAATGACAAATTGTTATTAATTATTATTTTCCCGCTGAACAACAGCAAACCGGTTTCGATCGTAGTCGATCTTGTCAGCACAGTATATTCGTTGATGTGGAAACACCATTAAGGTGACAAGATTGTCTTAATCGTAGCACACATTTGCCTAATTGACTGGAGTAAATTTGTGCAAAGCTTATGACTATACTGGTGTATCTATCCTCACAAATTTGTTGTTGATTTTATTCACGAATACAATTAATAACATTACTCCTCCTCTTGGTGGTATAGATAGCTGAGCGTCTGCTTCTACACCTCAAATTTGTGGGTTCGATTCCCAACCGGGGGGTACATTTTTCTAACGAGAAATTGAGGCTCGAGGCCGTGGATCTTTAATGTTTGTCAAGTTCATTGAAAATAGTGATGTGGCCATCATGTTACTTTCTCCGATTTGATGGTATTATTTATATTTACTCTTTCATGGTTTATTTTCAATTTAAATCATATTTTAAAAGTACATAGAACTTTTGTGGACTCGGATGAAACTTACGTTTAAAACGTCACAATTATGAAAGATGGACAAATTATACTTCAAATTTAAAAACTCAGTTTACTCAAAAACTAAAGGGATTTCGAAAAAAACTTATTCTTTATAAGTTGTTCATTCTAGCATTCTCTGCAATTATTATTAACATAAATTTGAAAAATGTTTTCAAGCAAAAGATGTTCATTTCTTTGTTGTCTTTAAAGTTTGTTTAAATGTTTTTGTGATATTTTTCATATTTAAGAAAATATTGGCAAAAACCAAAAAACGGTTAAGGTAAACGCCCACTTCCGGTGTAAGAAATTTTACCAAAAGCTTTTCAGTTCTTCAGTTTATTAAATAAGACCTATGTTCAAAGTTTCGTATCAATTGCTCTGTTTGTTTTTGAGATACTGCGCGCACAGCCACACACACACGGACACAAAAAAAAATTCCAGAAATTGTTGAAATGGCATCTAGGGACCCCAAAACGGATATTTCCGTAAAAAAAAATTTGAAAAAAAAATCACAATACTTTCTCGTACTTCGTAACGGAGAAAGTAAAAATATGAATTAACATTTACAAAAATCGGTCGTAGCTGAACGCCCAAGCTGGCTAAGCTAATTTCTCTAATCATCCATGATTTCTTAACCCAAAATCATTTTAACCCCTTCGCGGCGGGAACCGGATAATTACGCTAATAATGTCGCACTCTTATAGTCGGGACTCGCGTATACCATAAACGCAAGCAACCGTACGCATTTAAAGGGAAGTTCTAATTATAATAATACATTTATTTTCAAGAAAATGCAACTCATATTTTCATAAAATTTACACAAAAAATTGGAGAACGTGAAAGTATGCAACGGGACGTTGCGTAAGCCAATAGTTTTGCACCAATTCTCGGTGGTTTTGCACCGTAAAATCCCCGTGGTTTGCTTTTTTTTGTGCTCCGTTTCTATGGTAATTGAATTTTAGATACGTTTATACGTATGCTCTTTCGTGCGTTCTTGAAACTCCTCGTTCCATCGCGTGTTTCTAAACAGAATGGAAACGTGGCGTTCCAATCGTGTTGAGCAAAGGTAGACACAATTTTATCCTCCGTTATTTTCCGCCATATAAGTTCATACACAGGGCCGCGCCAAGCGGGGGTGATAGGGGTGCCCAGCACCCGGGCGGCAGGTCTTGGGAGGCAGCAGGCCTTGAGAGGCGCCGGTCATTAGCCCGAAGCATCGATGCTAAGAGCCTTCTTAAGCTACGCGCACACTTGTCGGAATTGGACGGACGCATCGGATAAAATTGCTTAACACAGTTGTAAACGAGTCAACGCACATTTATCCGTTCCATGCCGTTCCGATAAATGTGCGTTGACTCGTTTACAACTGTGTTAAGCAATTTTATCCGGGGCGTGCCGTCCGTCCGATTCAGACAAGTGTGCGCGTAGCTTTAGCTTGGCGCCCACCAAATCTTATTGGTTTTTTACAATTTGCAAACAATTTATTTAAAACCTAAAAACACGTACGTTTGTGAAATAGGAGATGATTGTTTATTCTTTGCGTACGGATGCAATCGCGAAACCCATGAACGTATCTCTTTGTTTATATCGAAATTATTTCTTTCTAAATAATTTAAAGACGCTTCGATCAATGGTGGTATTCATTTTCTCTATCCCCCTTTTCACATTGAAAGGGGGCGGCAATTTTTGCCTCTCAACCCGGCGGCAACATACCTTGGCGCGGCCTTGCTCATACATGACAATTTCGAGCGCGTGAATGCCAAAATTGTCTACAATCGTTCCATCGCGCGGGATTGGAACGGGCCAGTCCAAGTGTACGGGATTGCACGAACGTGTGAACGCCGCTAATGTCATTTTAAACGTGACAGTATAATAGCTGAAAACTTGTGAAATGCCAAGAAAAAAATACCAACATTACGTGTAAACATTCAACATTTATTCTGCGAGGATATTAAATAATCTGTTTCCAAACGTATAGTAAGTGACTAAAGTTACCAGTTGCTTTTTTCGTAGTTTCATGTTATTTATTATATTCTCTTCCCAAATATAACTCGTTTAACGCTGAAATATCGATATTGTTTTATAAAATCCAACTCATTTTAATCAAAAAAGTCTGAAAACGTCATTTTCGCCGTTGGGATTAAAATTTGTGATTTTATAAAAAATTATCGATGATAAGCGTCAAACTTGTTATATTACCTGTGATAATTTCACAGCAATTAGAGTGCGCGCCTAAGTATGCAATAAATTCAGTACAACCGAAATAAAATATTTTGGGAAGAAAACTTCGAACAGGTCGATTTTCTGTGATAAAAATACACATTTTTACATGAAAGTCGATTTTCAACCATCATTTGTCTTTAAGCGATGACGTCATCCATATTTTTTAAATGACTTCCTCCTATTTTTGTTCTTGATTTTAAGGGATATTTTCATTGTCGAAAAAATGTTGCCATCTTACATAAGAAATTTTTCGAGTAAATGACAACACAAAATAAACATAAACAACTCCTTTGCCAAACAAATACAATTATTAAATTAAGTGTTTGAACAGGGGCCGCGGCGGCCTAGTGAGTAGAGCTCCTGCTCACGGGCCTCGTGGTCGTGGGTTCGAATCCCATCCGTGCGGTCACTTTTTCCGGAACGAAGAAGTGGCCGTGGATGTCTAGTGTATGTTCCATTAATTATTAAAATGAAATCACAAAAACTTAATTATCGATAGTGGCCGAATAGCTAGATGCTTACGCCAATTCCAAATCATCCGCACTTCCTCAACCCGAATTCCCGTCATCCTTAAAAAAAAAAGTGTTTGAACTGCATTTTTTGGTCCTCGCCTGCCAATCCACCTATTCGTGGAAATTGCCAAAAAACGCGCATAGTGCGCAGGTGCGCCATCTTGCTGTCATTAAAAAAATCATGAATGACTTCATTACTCAAAAACAAATGATAACTGAAAATCGACTTTCCTGCAAAAATGTATATTTTTATCAAAGAAAATCGACCTGTTCGAGGATTTTTTCCCAACATATTTTATTTCGGTTTTAATGAATTTATTCCATACTTTACGCACGCACTGTATACAGGGTGTATTTGAAATAACGAATAGGCATTTAAGGGCACATACACAAAATATTTGTGAACCCATTTCCGTCAAAATTTATTCGAATTTTTTTTTTTTATTTTCTTAATTTTTCGAGGTTTTTTAAACATTTTGAGAACCGATGCTTTTCTCATTTAATTAGGTCTGCATGGAAGTGTTATCGCAACGTTTTTTTTTTTAAGATAAACAGTCCTCAAGTTCATTGACGCTTAAAGGGCACTCAGATATTTCCTACGCGCTTGTTGTAATTCGATATCTAAAGCCGATGCCGTTTAAAAATTAGGTCACATTACTACTGCCCCCAAACATGTTGCGTATTTTCACTCATTAACTTTAATAATTAATTGCGGGCTTTTTGTTACATTTATAAACAAAATAATTGCGAATATTGTTTAAAAATAATATAATCTCTTTGTGGTTGCGAGCCTGTTCGTCATTTCAAATACACCCTGTATATGAAAACAGGTCAGTTTTAACTCTGCGACATATCAATTAAGCTTTAGAAAATTACATGCCGCAGCGAAATGGTTAAGCAAACCATAGATATTTCTTAAAGACAACGAGTATAATTCATTTTCTAACTTAATTGCTGAAAGTTTAAATAACTTTCGTAGCCTCTTTAGGAACATTTGTGCCATCTCCTATCAAGCGCTGAAAATCGCCGCACGTGGACATTTCCATGCCCCTTATCTGTTGCCTGGTCAGACAGGCGAGATAACAGTTGTTTTACAAAATATTTTAAATTTCAAAAATCAATTTGTCCCTGAAAGAGTATGTTCAAAAGTTCAGTTGCACTGACATTTTTGGTTCGAATATAGGTTTGCGCAATTATCAAAAATTGTTTTCATTTACGCATTCATATTTTTTTACAAATTTATGTTATAATTAAAGTCCGGATTTATATGCGCTAAAAAAGGGCATTGTAATTTTTTATATGCGCTTAAAATTAGCCAATATATGCGACAAAATGATTCAAATTTTGACATTTATAATCCCGATCCTGATCACTTTAATCCCTCTAAATACCTCCTACAATTTGCCGATGATACGGCCCTTATTTCCCATGCCCCTACGCTACCGAAAGCCCTCCAATTCTTGCAAGAGCTTATTGACTCCCTTCAGCGCTGGTTTGCGAAATGGCGCATTAAAATTAATCCTCACAAATCACAACTCCTGATTCCCTATCACCGTAACAATAACTCCCCTCATAATATTTTAATTTCCCAAACTGCCATCCCTCCATCAGCTTCCATTAATTACCTGGGCATAACCATAGATCAAAAACTCAAGTTTAAAAAACATACCGCGGCAATTAAAACTAAAATAACAACGAGGGCAAGGTATTTCAGAAATTTAACGTATAAAAATGATGGCATTGCCACCAAAACGGCTGTAAAAATTTATAAAATGATTTGCCGCCCATTACTTGACTATGGTTGTGTCCTATATTCCAATTCCTGTAATCCAACCATTCGTAATATCCAGGTTAGCGAGCGAGCGTCCCTTAGAACACTGACCAAACTCCGGCATCCTCTTAATCCTCTGCATAACCCTTCCAATCAACTCCTATATGACACCACCTTAGTTATCCCTATCGAAGAACGCCTTCTATTCCTATCCGAAAAAATTTCTAAAAATCCTTTTAACCTCCACATCCTCTCCTTATATTGCTTACGCAGAGATCCCAACATCAATCCAAAATTCAAAAATCCTCCGTCCACAACATTCGAGTTCATTTCATCATTTCATCCATCAACATCTCAGACTGACTAACGCGACAAGACAGACATATCCGGGCTGAAAGACCTCTGGTCGATAGCCAATTATCAGACTAATCATTGTAATATCAGTTGTAAATATTGTAAATTTGTGTATAGGTTAACAGTTTGATAATAAAGATATTGTATATATATGATTCAAATATGGATTTTATATGCGGTTTAATTAAAAATAACGTTTGAAAATAAAAAAAAATACGAATAGCAACTGATGATAATTTATTTATTGGAATTACAATGTAGAACCAAAATTTGATTTTGATTTTAGCCAAAGTTAAATAACATGGGGTTCATGTTAAAATTTATTATGTCCTCCTCAGCCTCGCCTTTCAAAATTCCACAAATCATTTTAATTTTTTCGTATCCCATATTTCGATATAATACGCATCAAATTTTCGCAAAAGTTAGGGAACTCTTTTTAAATTTTCATACAGTTCCTCAATAATCTTAAAAGCCTGAATGAAAGGCATTTGAGCTGTTTCTAAATTCTTGATTACAGTTATTAAGATGCAAAAATTAGCAATAAAAGCCAATAACAATAAAATCAATTACAATTAATGGAAATATTGACTTAATATGTAGTTATATGCGGATATATGCTCAAATAAGTTTAATGTGACAAAACCTCGAAATATTAAGTTATATACAAAATAAAACTTGGTACTTTGATTTATTTCCGAGAGAAACGTATAGATACAATTCGCCAGTTCCATACGAAAGAGCAAATAAAACATGTAAAAAAATATCAATCCGGACTCTAGTTATAATATAAAAGCGAATTAAGAAATTTCACTATGTTTTATATAGCCTAAATGTGCAGGGTGTAAAAGTAGCAACCCACTCTGTTTGATTAATTTTTAGAAATCCCTTTTTTTTCATCTACATGACAAAAAATATATCAAGGTTGCAAAAACAAAGATATACATCTCCTCGCCGCGGGGGTCACCGGTGACCACCAAAAAAATGAAGGCGCCACGCAAGATTACACACTTTAACGCAGCCAGGTAAAATTGGCCTAGCATGCAACGTGTGTAATATTATACAACTTTTCTTAGAATCATTTTTAGTACAGTTTAATTATGGACTACTACGTGGCTACGGTCACAACCATCCTTTTCATTTGATAATTAAAGTTGAGACAATCTCACTTATTGCAGATACACTAAATAAATTTAATAAAGACGAAATTGTTTATTAAATTTATTTTCATTTATAGATGATTTTAAAATTTTCTGTTGATCAATAAAGTTAGTTTTGTGCACAAACCAGGGTTCGGACGATATATATCATCAGATATATATCACGATATTTATCATGATGTACAGGGTGTCCCCTTTTAAATTGCCACCCCAAATATCTCCAAACCTGAGCAACATGGCAAAAAATGTTTCAGATAAAAGTTGTTTGGAGGGGGACATATGCTGGTGACTTTGAAAACGACCTTGGCGTTAATTTGCAAGGTCAAACGAAGGTCAACTTTGATTTTTCAAATAGAACTCCCTATTTTTTATTACCGAATCATATTCTATGGGAAACAATACAAACTTCTTGTAGAAAACGATTTTTTTTAAATGCTTTTTTAAGAGTTTTTTCGCGAATTTTGTCCGTCATGTTGTTTGAAATGTCAAATGAATCCAGGCTGTGATTCATGCATTACCCTCGGCATCAAAGGTGCGAGAGCAGAGCAACGCGACGAGCCGTCAGGTGTTTCGCGCTACGTCTGATGGCATTAAGTTTCATGAATATTCAATTAATTAGTAATTAATTAGTACGACAACAGTACAGAACATGAAGCAGAGAATTAGGGCTGCATTTCGAGCAATTTCTATCCAAACCCTTCGAAATGATCAAGTAAACTTTCTCCAGCGGGTACAGAAGTGCATTGACGAGGATGGACACTTGATCGAGCATTTGATCTAAGAATGAAATCGAACCTCCAACCACTGAAACCAATGATGTGCAAAATCCCATGGGCAACCTCCGCGTGGTGCACATCGGGTGACGTTAATACCGAGGGTAATGCATAAATCACAGCCTGGATTCATCTGAGATGTCAAACAACATGACGGGCAAAATTTGTGAAAAAACTCTATTAAAAAAAGCATTTTCAAAAAAACGTTTCCTACAAAAAGTTTGTATTTTTTCCCGTAAAATACGATCCCGCAATAAAAAAATAGGGGGTTCCATTGGAAAAATCAAAGTTGGCATTCGTTTGACCTTGAAAATTAACGCCAAGGTCATTTGTAAAGTCACCAGCAAATGTCTCCCTCCGAACCCTACAACTTTCATCTGAAACATTTTTGCCGTGGAATTCCCCCGTTTTTCGAATATTCCCAGTTGCACCAATATGAATAGTAAGATTCTGCTCTAATATAAACATTTTCATGTTTGTATTTGCATTATTTCACATTTATCCCTCTTTCGAAAATTATATAATAGTGTGTAGTGACACTTTTTTGTCAGCTGCCGCAGTAAAAAGAGTGGATTGAATGGATTTTCTTGTGTTTAATGATAATATCAGCGAAAACTAGGTTATTGACTTATTATGATTTTTCTGGGATATTAAAACCCAAATTTTTGAACAATTTAAAAAAAGTTTGAAGTCTACAGTTGTTTCTGATTTTTTTATATCTAATTTTTTTCGATTTTTGACAGTTGAAAATGGATATTCTTAGATTTGATGATGATTATTAGAAAAACTAGGTAATTAACTTGTTAGAATTTTCCCGGTATACAAAACCCAAAATATTTTGAGTAATTTTAAAAAAGGTTACGAGTCAGCACTTGTTTCGAAGTTTTGAATAACAATTATTTTTCGATTTTTGGCTTCTAAAATTAATATTTCAGCGAAGGGGTTAAATCCATTTTATTTTGTAGAAAATCGAGATTTGTCATAAGGGTTTTTTTCTTTCTATATACGAGTACGCAGAAAATTTTTGGTGCATGAATTTTGAAACACCCTGTATAAACATTGACTGCTATTCCCCCTCCATTTCCCACATGATCACTGCTCTAAAAGTTGTCCGCGAACTGGAGCTCGATATAAGTCCCGCCCCTAAGCAGAAAATGAAGAGTAATTTAAAAACATTTCACTTTTAAATCTTTATCCGTCTGTGAATACTAATTTTAATCAATTTAGAGGAACGCTCCAGGATCCTTACTGAGGGCTCGCAGTATTAGAAACAATTTAAAATATCGACGTCGATAACAGGTTTACCAATTAGAGCATATTTACCAATTAGAGCATATTATAACTGAGAGGCCAAAACTCTGAATTGACATAAAGTACAGTCCGTCAACGTCAAACTGGCTAATGGTCGAGCACCAAGAATCCAAGCGAGAGGAACTTACAATTGCCCGAGGGCAATCGGAGACAAAAATCGGGTGGTTTATTACCTGTGTAGAGAAAGCCGGCGCTCGACCGTTTTCAACAGATTATGATAATTTTTGTCATTGATGTCCCTAACGAACGCACTCCGTATTATACCGATAGCCTTCGCCCATATGCCACGGCGCAACTTGGAAAAATGGTTTACTGTCGAGAACGGTTCCGAATCGGTTCACTCACTCCTGTGAACCGGTTCCTTGGAGAGGTTCACGAGTCTTTTCTACTTTTCTACTAGAAATGAGTTCCAGGCTTTCAATTAATTAAAAAATATAGAATATGGGTATTCATAGTGTGGCCACAACTAAAATATGTTTTAACTTTTTTTGTATTTTATACTTGACAATATGAAGAACTGAAAAGCTACGGGAAGTGGGCATTAAATATTTACTATTATTTTTTTGCATGTTTAGATTGATTTTTAAAATTGCTAGTTTTAGTTTATTCCTGTCATGGCCTGCTATTTTTTACATTATTATTTAATTTTTACATTTTTTTTAACTTCCACAAGCGTTGAGAAAAAAGACTAAATTTGACTTGACTTGCTTTTACAGATAGGGGTACGCGTCTGGTTTCCACTTTTGAATAAAAAGCCAAGGATATATTAAAGAGCAGAGGAACCGCAGTTCCTTTTATCCGAACCGGTTCCTGAGCCCCCTTTGCTAAGAGCGGCTCACGGGTTTTTTTTTGTAAGGCCGAGGTAGCAGAGGTGGTAATACAGCCAGGCGTCTCTGCAACCGACCCTAGCCATCTGTAATGGAATACAAAATAAGATAGCCGGTGGCAGAGCCCTGCAGAAGCGGATTTTTGAAAGCCCGGCCCGACCCGATAGTGAAAATTTAAAACCCGGCCCGGCCCGATGAAACGAAAATGCGCTGCGGGCCCGGCCCGGAGCTGATTATTCATAGCCCGGCCCGACTCCGAAATAAATTGAATTAAATAAATAAAATTACTGGACCCATGTACTTCTCACAATCGGAAAGCCTGGCCCGGCCCGGCTCGGAGTTTTCCAGGAGCATGCAGGCCTCCAGCAGTGGTCCACCAGACGGTGGACCACGCCGCCGATAGCAGGAGCATATTTTTATTATAGCCTCTTATTCAAATTCACTATGCGGTACCGTTTCATGAATTTTCATAGAGAAGGGTAAGAGAGAGAGAGAGAGAGAGAGAGAGAGAGAGAGAGAGGGGTTATCGCATCTCCATAACATAAAGGCTATTATTGGGCCAAAGTTTCCTCTGCTATGGTATACATAATCTAGGCTCCGGTGGACCAGGGCGTCGATAGCAGGTTCACTTTAAGGAGAAAATTCTCATTGAAGAAGCAACAAGCGTAATGTAACAAAATGGCAAGCAAATAGACCATGGCGTCGATAGCAGATGCCGCGAATGACCTTGGATGTCGATGCGCCTTAAACCCTAAATTCGATAGCAGATGCACGTGGCTATTGCTAGTTGTTATTTTAGACTACTAATTAATCGCAATCACTGTATTCTGATTTGGGAGAATAAAATAACAATATGCTATGGTATACATAATAACAGACCATGGCGTGGATAGCAGGCCTGTTCGGGCAAAACTATAGCGATTATTATTGAAGCACGACATATGGACCACCACGTTGATAGCAGGTTAACCACTGTCTGATTTGTTCCACAATTAAGTAATCATGCATACTATATTACACACATCACTTTGTTGTTCACATTCTTGGTTGTTAATAAACAACATTTCACACGATAATCGCACTTAAGCGCGCCGACCTAACCTAAACCGTGGCTGAATTTAAAGCGCGCATGCCCGTTGGTTGCGCATGTGCGGGCCCGATGATGCACGCTAACCAACCGAAACGGACCGGGTCGAAGGTCACCTTAACGTTATGAGGAGTTTCACTTACCTCGTTTTGCTCGAATCGGTGGAATCCGCGCCGCTGCTGTGAAAAATGTCGGCCTTGTTGCGCGGAGAGGTCGTCACCGCTATTCATCCACACGTGAACTGGCATAGCGCTGGTCTCACAGGAGCGCGCGCGCATTCGCTGCGCCATCGCTTCGCCAAGTGGGGACAACAGCCCATTTCGGCCTAAAACACACTCAAAACCTAAAATGACAACATTTATAATTATTTTATAGCCGGCGAGATTTCATCAATTGTTGGTGGATTGAAAACACTCGATTGTCACCAAGCGAGGTTATCGATTAACGCTGGAATTTGTTGGGCGTAACCTCCAACTACACCAACGTCTATCCTGAATTTCTAGATACACGTTTTTCTAGGTCTTTACATTGATTTCGTTCGCCAATATGTTATTATGAAAAGTGTAAGATGTAATTAATGAAACGATGCGAATGATACAAGGCTAGAGCGAGATGACACCTTGTTGTGGATTGCACCACCCAAAAAATTGTCACCCTATAAATTCAATACATTATCACTAATAACATTGATCAAAGAATATTAGTCAATGCTAAAAACTAACCTTCACTGACATGTGACTTGATTTAAGAGAACCACATTTCGCCAACGCAAGATATTATAAATGTACATGTGTTTATGTTGTCAGGACATGTTAATTATTCTGACGATATTATATACACGTGTTTAATTGAATAAATACTAACCCAACGGAAATCGATGAGAGCAGTGAATTTCTACGACGCAAAATGTTGCACCTTTCATTTTTGTCATAATTGTTTATTCCAAAACAACGCCTGTAAATAAAGAGAGGCTATTGTTTCGGGGTCAACGATCCCAGCTTTTGGCATGTCCTGTTTAATGGGTAATTGAATTTCAACCAAATCACTTGTTTATTTAGAAATTACGATTATTGATTACGGCAGTTATCTGAAATACACGACTTGATATTTCGAAATTCCAGTTCAGACCTAACCTAACTGACCATCAGATTTGTAAATAACTAGTTCTACGAACAATTTAAGAAAATTTCCCGGTGAGCCTTGGGCCTAAAACTTATATTCAATACAGAATGTAAACTTTTCTAATAATTAGGCCACGCGCTAATTATCTTCAATCAAAAATGCATTTAATTAAAGCTGGATTCATTGATGACGTAATTGGAAGTAAGAAGTTCCATCTATAAGGCACTAATTTCCACGGCCGAAGTACTTTGAGTTGAATAACCTCCCCTTGTTAACTTTATAAATACAGTAACAACGCTCAAAGTATGTCAATGAATTTAGGTTACGTCCCCATTACATATTTTAAAATTTGTTTGCTATGTTACCCCAATTGGAATAGCTTATCGTAATACTTGATTGATGACTTAAAGCATGTATTATATCCCTGCAAAGACTGCACCCTCATAATCGTAATTACTTGATTACGAAAGTATGGCGAACATAACCTTAAAATAAAAAAAAAATTATTCGGTGTTTACAATACACAATCATCCACCCCAAAGAGTACTAGGGTTCTATTATGTATTGTTTATTTATTAAAATATGTATGTATAGTATTTGTAACATAAAATTTCAAGGCCGAAAGATTGTCACAACAAAAACATTTTCTTTTTGTTCGGTTATAACTTCACAAATTAATAAACTCGTTTTTTAGTTCCAATACCAGTACCAGTACTGGAATCGTTAAAAAAATAACATCTAGATTACGCCATGTTTAGCGATCCTAAGACTTACTTAAAAATTAAGATAAAAACATCTGAAATTACTTGTAATATAACTTGTGTTAACAAACCCAAAATTTTCAAATTCTCGGAATTATTTCACGACAGCTTTACATCATGATTTGTTTACTATACATTTATTATAATAATAACGTGGTTATCTCGAAACCTATTTATGGCAATGGGTCATTGACTGAAGACCTTCACGCTTTGTGCAGAATTGTTCTGCAACTTTACTTACAACATAAAAATCTGAAAAAGTTATTAGTCTCGACTTTCTTTATTATGCAACAATTATTCAAACATAACCTAAAAGCATTCAAGAAAATTGTGCAAATTCTACAAAGAGGTAATATTAAGTAGTATATAGTTGAATTGTACTTGATAAATAATCATATTATTTAAAACTATAATCAAATTACGTGTATATGATTGAATTTAATATCTTATTTACTTATATTATAAAAAATAACCTAAAAAAAACTGCTTCTTCAAATTGCATTCAATTACAAGTAATGAATATATAAGCATTAAGGCGAGCCACCTTCCTGTCGCAGCGAATTAAATACTCAGTCCCATGGTTATTGTTAAATATTTCAATATAGTTCACTAGGTTTGTCCAGCTGGCTATGGATTTCGAGGTCCTTCCTTCAAGAAAATTTGTATAATTGAGCTTGTTACTTCAGAAGATCGCCCCATTACCCTAAACCCTAAGGCGTCATTAATTGTTTCCTAGTGGTGAGTGGCTATCGCTTACCAACCCGACGTTTGGACAGAAGATTTATTTCTCAGTTTGTCTCAACTAAAAAGCTGGTTCCAAATTCCATCATAACATCATGCTATTAAGCTTATATAGTGATGTAGATGTTTAAAATGTTTTGAAATTCTTCAATTATTAATAATTATAATTAAAAAGTGCAGGATTTACGACAGGCGCCATCTGGTATCTAACATCGACACTTGGTGGAGAGTAATTTAAGTTCCCCCTTTTGTGAAAGATGGGTTGCCTAATGTTTAAAAAATTTAAAACATAATCAACTTATTTAATACGAAATAAAAATATAAATCTTTGCTAATATTAGTTTATCAATTTATTATCTAGTTTTATACGTTGCCCATTTTTTCTGTGACTACAGTTTTTTTTGCTAATTCAGTAAACAATGACAATTTCAAGAGAAACGCTTCATATAAAAATCACAAAAATAACATTTAATTGACCTGAGTATTTAGATATCATGGAAAAGAATTAATAAAAAAACGGGGTATGCAAAAGAGAAATTTTAATAAATGAGACATAACCTAGAAAAATTTAAATTTAACCAACGAAAGTGCAAGCAGAAATAAGTATCTCTAAGTTAAAAAAATTCAGCTGTTTTGGGTAAGATGGCGCCAGTCGTGTACAACTTATTAGAGTATCGGCGCATTAATAATTACTATTACAATACTGATATTGCAAAATTAGTCGAAGTTTTAATGTTGGCTGTCATTTTATTTACATTATCATTAAAAATAAAGGATTAAAAGCTGATTTTATTATTTTATTGTTGGTATTGCACCCTCTTTTTCTTAGTTGAGTTACTTATCCATGATAACTTTTCTATTTTTCTGCAAAGTGCCCGACTAATATTTAACCTACTATGTGATGTGACCTAAAACTTTTATAAATAATACTGTAGTGCTTTCTTTCATACTCAATCACAATAATGCGAATTATAAAAACCATGTGTATTGCTTCAGTATTCTAAAATAGGTCCAATAATAGTTTTATTGACCTCCCTAATCAACATAACCTTAAAATACTGATTGAATCTCAGACATTCGGTATAATTTAAGTGTGATAATGTATTATTCATTTTCTTATGTGAATATACACTTGTTCTCATATTGTGCTTATGTATGTATTTGCCCATATTGTATTGTATTGTAAGCTAGGATAGTTGGTGACGATACAAATAGGTGACACCAGGGACCAATTACAAATTTCTATTATTGATTTCAGTTATTATTCCTGTTACAATGTTTTACCAATAGACTATTGGTTTTTTTTCACAGTTAAAATCTGTTCTTTATTGATTTAATACAAAGTTATACTTCAAAATAGATTATTTAGATAAGATACATAACGAAACACATTAGAAATAATAAATCAGTTAAGCAGTAAAGAAAAGGGTAATATGATAATTAAAGAATTAAGCGCCATTTATGCACTGATCAAACAGGCTGCTGATCATGTATCACAGATATCAAACAGGGTGGTTTACAGAGCCCATACTGAATTGCTACTACTATACTATATTTTTATTGAAACAATACGAGTTGGAAATAAATCAAAAATAATAATCAGAAATTATATTTTTTCAAATTACAAATACAGGTCTTGTCAAATTTAAGTGCGACCCCTTTAGATAAGACACCCCTGGTTGTAAGTTCACTAGTCTTTCACTAGTAATCCAGCAGATATCAGATCTGAACATTACCAAAAATACCGGATTTCCAGAAATCACTAATGACGAGGCATTAAAATGTCGGAGAAGTGAAGTGCCAGATTATAGAGGGAGTACTATATCTACTTTATAATTCTTGCCTTTTGCCCTCCATAACAAACCACACTTTAGCTATGGTTTATAGTGCAATTTTAATAAATGAATAATTTACCAACAGTAAATGATCGTCAAATCTCCAATGAAATAAAGTATATAGCAATTGTGCGACTCTTGTGAAGAAACTTCTATCAAATTCAAAAATTGTAGGAAAAATATTTTATTTCATCTACTTCCCTAGTTTTATATTCCATAATTCTATATAACCAACACAAATCAAATTCAAATTCACAAAATGGGATGGAGATCACTGTGTTATGCATTTCGTATTTTATTGCCGTTTCTCCTCATTACTATTACTAAATACTAATGCGCTAATTTATAAAATGAGCGACGTAACAGAGGGGGAGGAATCTATTCTAACTTATAATCTATTGTTGATTTTCTGTTAATAACAGTCATGTACTTATTGTATCTTATATCTGCATATATTATATAAATAGCTTATATTTGCACCCAGGCGGACCGGAACGCATGAAGAAATCAATCTATTCAGATGTGTACATTTGATGTTCCCGCTGTTCATTTCTACCAACTCGCAGTATATGTGTGAGAGTGTGCGTATGTGTGGGTGATGAGATTGTGGTGGAAACCGACCGCAACGGGCGGTAACCCTAATTTTATTAAGATAAGTGTATTGGAGCCTTTGACTATATCTTTGACTATATACTAATGGACTGCTATTCCCCCTCCATTGCCCATATGATCAGTTGTCCACGAGCTGGAGCCCGATATAAGTCCCGCCCCTGAGCCGAAAACGGAGCGTAATTTAAAAACCGGAAAGCAAAAGAAATATTTCTCGATGTATTCATCAGCAACGTGGAGAATGCAAATGCGAGCATATTTCGGCAACTCGGGTCCACTTTCCTGCCTGTTCTTTACAAGCAAAGCATCAACCCATAATTTACGAAGTTCCGGATTTGATGGAAATCTAATACAGAATTTTAGGTTATAAGTCAAAAGTCAACTGACGTGTACATCAGCTGACGAGTATTATAACCGCGTTGGCATATGTACGTGGACATATTGCAGCCTTTCGCATAGCAATATTTTGATATAGTGTGAATATTTGACAATATAAATGTTTATATATTCAAAGGTGTGAATAAATTGCAGGGTATCACAATATGCAATGCGAGCTCATAGAGTCATATGTCATAGACACAAAATAACTACCAATTTAGTAACATACCGCAACCATTTAGGGTCCCGCCGCGCCACCGTTGCTTGGAGACACACATAAAGCGGCGCTAGCAGTCCAATAGTATATAGTCAAAGGACTATATACTAATGGACTGCTATTCCCCCTCCATTGCCCATATGATCAGTTGTCCACGAGCTGGAGTCCGATATAAGTCCCGCCCCGGAGCCGAAAACGGAGCGTAATTTAAAAACCGGAAAGCAAAAAAAATATTTCTTGATATATTCATCAGCAACGTGGAGAATGCAATTGCGAGCATATTTCGACAACCCGGGTCCACTTTCCTGCCTGTTATTTACAAGCAAAGCATCAACCCATAATTTCCGAAGTTCCGGATTTGATGGAAATCTAATACAGAATTTTAGGTTATAAGTTAAAAGTCAACTGACGTGTGCATCAGCTGACGAGTATTATAACCGCGTTGGCATATATACGTGGACATATTGCAGCCTTTCGCATAGCAATATTTTGATATAGTGTGAATATAAATAAATATAAATGTTTATATATTCAAAGGTGTGAATAAATTGAAGGGTATCACAATATGCAATCCGAGCTCATAGAGTCATATGTCATAGACACAAAATAACTACCAATTTAGTAACATACCGCAACCATTTAGGGTCCCGCCGCGCCACCGTTGCTTGGAGACACACATGAAGCGGCGCTAGCAGTCCAATAGTATATAGTCAAAGATTGGAGCTACATTTTACTAGTGGCGACATCTATATTTTTATTTCCTCCATTCTTGCATGTCAGCAATTACCTTAATACCATGGATAAAGTAAAATAGATCGGCGACTCTCTGTATAGAACATTTACCGCATTTTTAATTCATCACTGTAGTCATGGGATGGCGCTGGTGAAGCAAAAGCGGGTGCGGGTAGAACGGGTTGCAGAGCTAGTGGGTTTTCAAATTTCACAGTACTTTATTAAAATCAAATGTAGGAGTAATAAGAAGTCATTGATGGCAGTGATGCCATATCCGGTGCAGTCTGCCCCCTGCAACGGCTGTGGAGACCGGCTTCAAAGAGAGAAGCAGGAGGAAGAAGTAGTCGCTGAGGGAGAGGAGAACTACCGGCGCTATTCGAGGAGGATCAAGGACTCTGATTACGAGTCGGAGGAGTCAGAGGAATCAGAGCAGGAAGAAGAAGACGACTACGGGAAAGAATAAACCTTATCGTGTGATAATTTAATCAGTTAAATTTTTGAATGGGGTATAAGTGCGAGTAAATGCTGACAAGTAATCCAAGTTATTTTATACTTACAAGGGGATAGTCAGATGTGTGACTCACCGATTTTATCCATCTTTGGCACACGTGTAGGTCATAACTAGGAGTGTAACAGCTGCAAGTAATAGGGCGCACTATTCAGCCTTTTTTTTTTTAGTTAATAAATTTAAATGGTTTTTACTTATTTCTTAAAATAAGTTGATTTATTTATTGGTAAATTTCCAGTGTAATACGGGCAACCAAATCAACAAATAAAATAATTAACGTAACCGTTTGCGTTGACGTACTAAATTAAAATGGTTTCTATTCATTTTTAAGAACAAGTTATAAAGCAATCAATATATTTTTGAAGATGTAACACCGTCAATATAATACATAATCTTAATGGCACATTGCGTAACATAACCCTGAATTTATAACCTAAAAATTTACCGAAATGTTGTTCACAAGTAAACTTACAACCTGTTTCCGCAGGAATATAAGACAAATTGTAAGGATATTTTTATGCAAAATCTTATAGTTTATACTCATTCTAATTATTGCTGGTTAAGAATTCCCAAATAATCATTGATTTATTGCCTCACAAATTAACATTTCAGGTCCAAATGTCTACAAATGTATCAACGGCCACGCTTCCGTTCAAACCGAAATTTTCCGAGGAAGAGCAACAAAAAATTTTGACTATATTAAATGATTCGAACATGGAACAGTTAGCGCAGTAAGTGAATTCGTTTTGTGCTCTATGATATGCCAGAACAATAGTTTTCACTCCAGAATATTCTATATTATTACAAATGCGACCTATGGCTGGATAAAGAAAAAGTGGATGGTGAATAGTTCATATGTAGTTAAATATTATCTCTGGCAGGAATAGCTAAATTCTGATGCCAAATAAAAAAGATGACATATTATATGTCTATCCTCCGCAAAAGGATTGTAAATGAATATTTAAAATATACAATGAAATCATTTTTTGGAAGATATTTGATTTCGTGAGGTAATTATGATAAAATAATTTAAAACCAAATATTTTCGTTGAATCTGTGATTGGAGTCTACAAAAGACAACACGAAAGTTGCTGTGATAGTCTTCATATGTCTGAATTCGTCTCAGTCTTGTGCTAGTCGTATTAATGTGGGAGCGTCCACTGTCAGAGGTGAGCTTATTCCTCTTAACTATGCGTTGCCCTTCTATTTTCCCCTCCATAATTAATTGCAGGAATTGGTATCTGTTATTTCGGAAGATTGTTAATGGTGATATTTTGAGGTTATTTCGTAGTTTCTGTTTTTCGTCAACAAAAAACTCAAATGAATAGTAGTATATTATGTGCATGCTTTATGAAACACTCATTTTCTTTCTAAAAATATCCTCAAAAACGTATCATGAATCATCTATTATAATATACATGAAGTTGGTCGCTCTGTAGACGTTGCACTGTTGCCAATTTGTGTACATCGGGCTGTTCAGAATACAGTTTTTAACAACGCTGTTCAATTTCACATAACATTGCAATGTTAATAACATCGATGTTAATAACATCGCTGTTAATAACAGTTGTTCAGAATAACACCATAAATTAAATTAATTAGTAGTGTGTTCAAAAAATTTAAGGTTGAAACAAAGATATAAATTACAAGCAGCATTACCAACTAGTCACAAGATATTTCCGCCAGGTAGCGAACCTAATTCTGCTAGAATTCTGCCAAAAAATATACAAAAACAAATAAAACAAAACATATCGATGTTACAAAACTCGACAAACATCTGTAAACATTCTTCAATTATCATTATTCATTATATTCAGGGCTTTGACTATATTTATAAAGTCAAAGCTTCAAGCCATGTCTGAGCCTCGATTTTTCAATGTATTTAAAATTGAATCTGTTACCTTGAATTGATGGCAACAAATGATTTGTCCATTCCATCATTCCCTTATTGCAATCAATTAATATTTCAACGCAAATTCTGTTATGGAATTATTTTTTTATTCTATCCATTTTTAAATTAATCTGTCGCCACAGATTTTTACCGTTTTTAAAATGTTTTCTACTGAAAACACATCAATATTTTTAGAACATCTACACTCGGCTCTATTTCCTATGCAAAACGTTAATTCATTGTTAACAATGTGTGATATTTATTTTTATTATTTTTATCTCTTATTTTAACATAACGTTCAGCAGTTAAATTTAGCATTAGGTATAAAAAATTAAAAGAAAAATAAATGCAGATGTGATTAAATTCCTTAAAAATTTGAGTGTATTTAATTTTCATGTGAGTATATGAGTATGAATTTTTGAAAATCAATATTTATAGTTCTTGACGACTTGAACAAAAAAAAACCTAAAAAAATTATTACTGCTATAATATAATTCTTTAAAAATTATAATATCTTCACAAAACATTTATTTTCAAAACTAACTTTATTTTTTGAAAATCTGCTATTTCTCCGTGAGATGGATTTTCGAAAAGTTTTAAGTTGTCAAACAATTGAATAAAAAATCTAGAGAAAATAAATACTTATGACAGAATTGCTCAAAATTTTTAATATATTCACAAGATTAACATAAACTTGAGTAGTTGAAAATGTGTCAATTTCTGCTTGAGATAATTTTTCAAAAAATTATTTTTTTAAGTTGTCAAATATTTGAAAACGAAAAAATTGAGTTTTTAATGAAGTCAATCGACTTCCTTAAAAACCCTAATGCTAATACATTTATCTTTCAAATTAACTCTGATTTTTTAAAAAGAGTAAATTTTTGCGTGTTATAAATTTTTCAAAATTAATATTTTCAGTTGTCCAACACTTAAACAGAACAGAAATCGTAAACAAAATTGACTTCCTCAAATATTTTAATACATGCACAGAACGACTACCTTTAAAAATAACTTTGATTTTTGAAAATGTGTTCATTTTTGTTTTTTTAAATTTTTTAATTAACTTTTCAAGTTGTCAAACAAAATTAATACTGATAATAGAATTTTTCAAAAATTTAAGTACATATATGTATAAAACATCTGCCTTTAGAATTAACCACGATTTTTGAAAATGTGTCAATTTTTGTGTGTTATGAATTTTTGAAAATTATTGTTTTTAAGTTGTCAAATATTTGAACAAAGAAAAAAATTTGAAAAAAAAATACTGTTATGATTGAATTCCTTAAAAATATATAATAAAATCATAATACATTTATCTTTAAAATTACCTATGATTTTTGAAAATGAGTCAATTTTGCGTGTTATGAGTTTTTGAAAATTAATATTTTATGTTTTCGAACACAAACAAAACAAAATTGAGTTCCTCTAATATTTTAATATATTCACAGAACGACGACATTTCAAACGGAATTTGATTTCTGAAAACGTGTCCATTTTTCGTTTTTTGAATTTTTGAAAATCAAAGATTTAACTTAAAATAAATATTGATATTATAGAATTTCACAAAAATTTTAATATCATCACAAAACATCTGCCTTTAGAATTAACTTCGATTTTTGGTAAGTGTCAATTTTTGCATGTTATAAATTTATAAAAAAAATAATATTTAAAGTTGAACACAAATATCAATTTTTTTTTAAATATATTCACAAAACATCTACCTTTAAAAGTTATTTTAGTTTTTGGAAATGTGTCACTTTTTCCATAAGTTATGAATTTGTTTTAAATTACTGCTTTACGTTTCTGCCTTTACTCTTATATCTGTTGAAAATAAAGGTTAAATTAAATTACGCTAGTTTTTTCAAAAATCCAACATAATTCCGCTAGAAAAAACGAAAATTATTCCACAATTCAGATTCAAAATCCGCCAGGTCTAGCGGATTTTCTGCTGACTTGGTAACACTGATTCATGTAAAGAATATTATGAAAAAATAGTGAAAGAGGCTTTTAATCCTTATAGCGATAGAATCTTAAAGTAGTAAATACAACTTTTTTAAACTTTAGGTTTGATGTGACAAGAGTGCGGATCAAGAATTTGGAAAATTGGAGGACAAAACACGGCCCATTTCAGTCGCTCTCGGACATTCTGGAAGTCGAGGGTTTAGGGGAGAAAGTGCTGGAGAGGCTGTGCAACAGCATTGTATTTGAGAGACAAGAGAGCCCTCCGACTGCCATAAAAAACTTTAATAATTCCAAGAACCGTAGGCAAATCTTAACACCACAGTTAAATTATGATTTAGCTAATGTAAGTCTATTAATTAAAAAAATATCGTTTAGTAATTATATTTCGACAAATTATTAGCACAAAGATTATAAAATAGATATAACGTCTATTGTATTAAGCATTGCACAAAATGAGTAGAATTATGCATTGACAGTTAAAAGGAATAGTCAGTAAATGACAATTATAAGAATAATATAGTAAATGAACAATGTGAGAGTGTGTGAGATCGGTGCTAATGTATGGAGTGGAAGTTTGGGGGACGAGAGGGTATGTTGGGGGTGGAAAGATTAACGCCCAACTACATAGTGCTTCAGGAGATGAATCGAGAAAGGTTAGAGTGCGAGGCATTGGTGAGAGTGGTGAGGTATGAGATGAGAGTGTGGGAATTGGAGGAAGAGAGATCGGTGAAGGCTGTATGGATGGAGAGCGTGTGTGGCGGTGAGGGGAGGTGGAGGGGTGAGAGGAAGAAAATAGTATAGTGTTTTTTTAATTTTTGGAGATTGTAAATAGTTTCTGGATATGCCAATAAAAGTCTTTTTTTTTACTATCACTTGTTGAAGATGCCCTTTAATTGTCGGTGGATAACTCCTAGAGTAATATGTGCAATGTCGTCTTAATGGTGTATGTATCCTGAGGAAAACTTGGAGATTTATAATTCTATAGTAATCTCATGTTTCCCCGCCAAGGAATAAACCATGCTGGCGGGATCAAATAGGGCCCGGTCTGCACACGTTGTTCGACTGGAAAACAATAACTAATGTTTAAATGGAAATTGATTGATTGTTCAACATTAATTCCTTTCTATGTTTATGTTATTTCTTCATCATTGTATGATGCATATTCATTTGCATCTTCAGAATTAATAGATTGTATAATATTATAAACTATTTTCTACCTTGAAGCAACTGTCAAAAGATCGCAAGGCTGATAGGTAGTAGTATAGCTAGCAATAATGCCCGCAGTAATATTAAATAAAGAATTGATGATTGCAGAGATTAAAAAATGCAGTCGGTATTCACCTAGCACCAACCGGAGTGAGCTGGGCAAAACTCTCTGTAGCACAAAACGAATTGGAAACGTGGAATTTTCACGACTTCAGTACACTTCCACAGAAGTTGCTTCCAACTGATACATTCGATTTGGTAAGAGGTTTCTTATACTTATAATCCATCCATAATCTTTGTTAAACCCTGTAAGGACAGGCTACTCGAATAAACTCTGATACCTGCCTTATAAATCCAGTAATCTATTATTATGAAAAAATATAATAATTTTAGATAATATGAAAAGTATCTTATTTTTTTATTGAAGTTTTATTTATCTGCAATCAAGTAAGACAATCTTACTAATTATATGTTTGACATTCGATTATATCAAGAATATTTAAAAGAGCTTTTATACGACACTCATAATTTTTTCCAAAAGGGTCGAATAGAGTTGGCCGTGTCATTAAAACTTCATACACATGACCTGAGAAAGGTTTAAAAAGGTCATGAATTAATCGATAAAAATGAATTATAGTGACAATGTATTATTTTCAGGCCCTAACACTGCTTACCAAAATTCCAGTTGGTGATGTTTACATAATGGAAGCATCACCGAATCAACAAGCACCACCGGGTGGAAAGCCAATGCCTACCTATACTCAACACCTAGAACTGAGTTCAATGTTGCTGGCTTTAATAAACACAAGCCCAAGACATAATCTTAAAGTTGACTCGAGCAATACCAGCGAACTGCAATCTAATTGTGATAATAGGGTTTATTATTTACGAGCTAATTTACCTGCAAGGTAATCAAAAATTAACCATAATTAAATCTAAATTAATAATTTTATAAAGTGGAGGTGCAACCCAAAGTTCCCAATAGAATAGAAAAGCAATTTTATTTATTTGCTAAAATTTTGATTTTGATCTAAATTATATTCAAACCTAGTTGTAATATTTTTTGTTTCACTTTCAACATGTGGATCTTCGAAACTAAATAATATTCAACTCAAACCTAGTTGTACAGTGTCCTCTGTTTCATTTTCACTATGAAACCAGAATTCAACAAAAATGTAGTGCAGAATTAAAATTCATATTTAATAGTATTTTTAGTTCTGGCCTAGATGATGACATGTTATACGAAATTGGTATTTCACTCTTAGGTTAATAACCAACCTGATTATAATCTATTATTAAATGAGATAATTATTTGGTTTAACCACTATATATTTGTTTGTCAGAGGCTTTACTATCTTGAAGATTTTAAAGTAAAATAGTTTTTAAATCGTTGTTATATACTGGAGCTCAAAAGTAATGCAATATTCATTAGATGTAGTTTAATTCAGCAACAAATACGTACGTTTTATTTACCTTAGAAAGAAAAAAAGCAATAACGTTTTTACTGCTTTATCTCAATTTTTTGTGTACGATTTTTCACTTATTTGTAAAATAAAGCAAATTTAATAATGTTACAACAATAATGCTACAACAACCGTGGCGGGCCAACACATTATTAAATTTTTGTCAGTATTTTTTGTTCAACCTACACCAAATTATAATCGTTTGTTCTGACACGATAACTGAACATAAATTTAATACAAAAACATTTAAAATATTTTTATTTTTGGGCTCCAGTATATAACAAAGATTTAAAAACTATTCTATTTTAAACTCTTCAAGATAGTAAAGCCTCTGACAGACAAATATATAGACAATACACTTGTCATTCTCAAACTAAAAGTACCTTAAACTTATAAGAACACGAACAAACACTTGAATTTAAAAATACAAATTCAACACTAAGTTGTACAAAACTAAATATTATCTATTTTGTTTATTGTAGATTATTTCGTACTTTAGTCGGAAATGAACGTGTGGCTGCTACAGGAATCATCGCAAAACTTTTGGAAAACAACACTCTTCCTTGTACAGCAATCACCGTCAAGCAGGCTGTACGCGATTTCTATGGTAGCCAACATCCCGTGCATAGGGAAATTATGGGCCAGGCCATTATGCTGGCAACCACTTTTATGGATTTGTGTGTATATAAAAACCCAATTAGCGCCGCTGCTATTTTGCCAGGTCGTAGGCAAAAGGACTAATAATGAAGAAATAGAGATAAATTTGTGATATTAATTAATTAAGATGTAATTAATGTTAAGCGTACATTATTATTCTAAATAAAATGATTATTATTTATCATAACCAGTGACGCAAAGTTCCTATAACATTGGAATCGATACATGTTCTGCCACGCATGTCCTATATCTTCTTAAAAGAAGATGAGCATAACTTGCATCTTACACATAGCAGTTTTTGCAAAAACAACTTGTCTGCGTCTGCCAATCTCCACACAGTTTATTTTGTATAATGTCTGTACTGTATGATTAATCGAGCAAGTACTTCACGTTCTGACCCTGACTTTTGAGGAGGCTGTACTCAAATGGTATAACAGCATGGATGATAACAGGGATTTGAAATGAGTGATCATGAATGGATTACAGGAGAGTTCGAGGATGTTGGTGTTTAAAATGAAAATACCGACGACCTTGAATCAAGTAACAGCTTAAACATCAATCATGGGAGATGGATTACGTATCACAATATAAATACACATTTACCAGGATTTTGGAAATCTCTTATTTTAGGACACTCGGCAAATTCCAAAAAGTTTTACATTGAAATGGCAGATTCAAATGGGGGCCCCCTTGAGCCTAGATTTTTTTTTAAATCTGTCGTGAACTTTGCGAAAATGTCGGATGCCATTTAAAAAATAAATGTTTGTGTTATTCAATTTTCAGTAAATTTTTTGGAATATTTGTTTCGAGTTTAATTTTTAAGTTTCACCAGTCGTACTCCACGTCATGGTTACAGGGTTAACAATTGTTTACTAAAATTGGGTAAAATGTTCTCTCGAACATACCTGTCTTATGTGCTGGGGATGCTATAACAATTTCTTAAACTAATATTTTGGACGTCAAAGCGCAATTTAAGTTTTTCAAGCAAGTTAATGAAATTTAGGATAACTCACCCGACTATCTCTGCGACTTATTCTTGCTTCAAATTTTCTTTATTAAACAATAATATACATCGGTTGTTTTAAACATTTTCTGGGCCCACTATAAATGAATAGGTATTCATGTTTGCTTATTTCAAGAGCGCGAAATTTAATTCGTATATCCTCATACCTAGAAAATGATAAACAACCATCGGTAATATGAGACTTTATTCACCACCATGAGGCTTTAATTTAGCCGTTTATCAATAAAATAGAGTAATAATTTAACGCAATTCGTTACTATTATTATTAACTCACCTTATTGTTTATTATAGACAATCCAATATACACCTATTTCAATTGTTTTTCAAGAGATGTCGCTAGTGTTTAATAATTGAAATTTACCCTGAAATAATGTTTGAAATAACCTTAAAATTATAGGATTAGGAAACTGCTTGTTTAAATACAATGTAAGTTAATTTTATCTGAATATGTAATTATCTTTATTAATTTAATTACCACTGAAATCCATGTTTTAATTATTCGCCACCATATGGTAAAACTATTTTCACTTTTATGGTTAAATGTAAAGATCAGTGTTAGTGGAGAATTATAACTTTTAATTTAGGTAAGGATTATAATGACCAAAGTTGTCGAATTACCCTATAAAAATCCAACCCTCTTATTATCCTATATTTTCAGTTTGCCGATGCATATCTTGGTTATTCCCTATCAATTATTTTGTAACCACAAATTCATAACTCGGAGTTGGTGTTTGATATTATTTATAGTTGTTAAAGGTTGTTCACTTTGTTCATGGTTATTAATTTTCATTTAATTGAAAATAGTTATATTTGCTTTATCCTTCCCCATGAATAAAAATCTGTAACAATAAAATGCGGGGATCCAGGGGGATACGGAAACAGGTTTCCTCTTCCTATCCATTAATTTAGATAGGTGCTATTCAAGAAGTTTCTGACTTCGCAACGAAAAATGCTCAGGGCATCCATCATGTTGGTAACGCATCATTGTTCTGGTACACAAATACTTATTAGCATATTAAGCCCGGCTTGACATTTTTTACAGGTGATGATGATATACCGTGTTCAATAAAAAATGCCCAAAGCCATAACTCTGTTATTTATTGACCAATTACAATGGATTAAAAAATAAAGTCAATGGCCATTTAAATACTATAAAATGATGGTAATTATATATTTTTTCAAAATGAACTTCATTGCCAAATAATAGTCAAATTAAAATTTTTAAATGGCTGCATATATTTTTCTAATTTTATTATATTAGTTTTTTCTGAATCCAATTATGCCCTTTATGTTGATTTTATTTTAAAGTTTATGCCAAAAAAAATCCCAATTAACAAACGTCATTAATTGTAAAGTAATGTCAGCCATTTGTTATTAGTGTGTGTTTCTGACATAATCATGAACAATCTTTTGCAACTCGATCAAGTTTATTTTTAACAGAATCTGCCCGTAATGCTAGAATAAAACTGGCTCATTAGATACTAAATTTGAGGAAAGATGGACTGAAACAAATGGACCTTTTTGTTGGCATGCACGTTCACCTGATCTTACCTCATTGGATTTTTGGCTTTGAAGTTACCTGCAGAATATTGTTTATTTAACAAGGTGGAAGCTTTTAGTAAAACATGACGAATGCTCTTGAAATAGTCAAAAACTAGTGCACGGACCAAGCCCTATCCATAAATCCAGCTAAAATGGAACTGGTTCTGTTCACAAGAAAAAGGAACATTGAGAAATTTAATCCACCATGCTTTCAAGGTACAGAACTCGCTCTAAAGAAAGGAGTTAAATATCTGGGAGTATTCTTAGATGACAAGCTGAAATGGAATACTAACCTAGAAGAGAGGTCTAAAAAAGCATGCATAGCTCTCTGGTAGTGCAAATGAGCTGTGGGGAAAACATGAGGACTATCTCCCAAGGTAGTCCTATGGATCTACACAGCCATTGTGCAAGTAATGCTGGCATATGTATCTATAATATGGTGGCCCAGAACCACCCTAAAAACTACTGTCAAGCTCCTAGACCACGTTCAAAGGAATGTCCTTTTGAGCTTCATGGGAGCTATGAGAACAACACCAACAGCAGCAATGGAAGCCCTATTATGCCTGCCCTCGCTAGACATACACATCAAAGAGAGAGCAGCAGCAACGGCCATTAGACTACGAGCAGCAAATATGTGGCTCGTAAACAATGAAATGGAACCCAAATATTGAAATGCCGGTAGACACCAGCCCTTGAACATACATATTTAACAGAAAGCTCCCAAGTAAACCTGAAGCAAGTAGATTCAGGCGAAGGCAGCAAACAGGATAACATCTATATACATATATACGGATGGATCGTTAACGAAAACGGGGGCCGGAGTGGGCATATACTGCAAAAACCTATCCCTGAAAAAGAGTACTGCACTTGGTGTATCAATGAGTACCCCCACTAAGGTGGAACTTGTAGGTATATTACATGCAGCAAGAGAAATCGCTGATAGAAATATCAAAGGTAAAACTATACATATCATTACAGACTGCAGAGCACAATATCAGCAATTAAGAACTGCAAAATCACCTCTGCACTAACGATGGAATGCTGCGTAGCCCTGGAAAAAGTGGCAAACGACAACAAGGTCACCTTGGGCTGGGTAAAAGGACACAATAAAAGTATGGGAACAAGATAGCAGATGGGTTGGCAAGAAAGGCTTCCAGATGCCCCACTTGCAGATATAATATCCTTACTAAAAGATACATTCACTAAACATCACCAAGACCGATGGAACGACAAGCCTGGCTGCAGGGTGGCGAAATACTTTGTTTCGATGCACCCCAAAACTACCAAATACTGCATAGAACTGTCCAGGGGGAACCTACGAAAGATCGTGGGACTGTTGACTGGACATTGTAACCTAAGAATGCACCTAAACACCACCCACCTGTAGAGGGTGTGAAGCTGAAGAGGAGACTGCTGAACTGTACTCCTGGAGTGTACGGCTATCTCCTCAATAAGACAATCCATAATGGGAGAGGGATGTCTACAACCAGCAGACATCCAAAGAGTCTCTCTTGGTGCAGTCTAATGTAATGAAATTGAAACATCATAGGCAACCATTCTAATAATTTTAAGTTGGCTATTATTTAGCAATTAAATTATTGAAAAAATCAATATTGATGCCATTTGTTTCTATTTAAACGGCCATTGACTTTCATTCACATCGGTCAAAAAATAAGAGAGTTATGGCGGTGGGCGTTTTTTATCAAACACTCGGTATAATTGTTTATCTACGACTAACATATAAAGTGCATATTATATTCTTGATTTTGGCTAAATAATGCTATACATTATTCCCACAGGGATTAATGGACGAGAGGAAATTATGACTTTATTATTCCCTGCTGTGAACCCATGAAAATGACGCCTCAACCGTCAATCAATCCAATGAAAATGAGGCGCTTAAAACAAATTGCTTTGCTTATGATGATGACTTGATAATGACCGTCAAACGTCAAAACTTAAGTCGTGAAATTATATGTGTATATGTAATATTTGTACATACATTAAATAAATTGTGGTAAAAACACGGTAAGTGTTTTCTATTCAGTGATTAAATTGTTTTGCAATTATCAATAACTACGGTAACGATAAACAAGTTTGCTCGCCAGTCAGCATGTATCAAACGTAATCATTCTCACTATTCGGTGTTGTCCTGTAACAGGATCAAAATGAAGAGTCTATTAATTGTTAGTTGTAAAGTAGCGTATATAACTCGCAATAATGGCCATTATTTTCTCGAATGTTTATCCTCAGGAAGTATAGTTGGATAATCTACTATTATGCTTCAACTATTTTGGAAAAGGAGCTCTCATTTCGTTAAATTATCAAATTGAAGCTTACCACAGATTCCGATGCAGACAATAAACTATGCGTGGGGCGTGGCAGATAGTTTTTTGGATTGGAATCTTTACAGAATTTTGATGTTCGATGAGCGGGCAGTACCTCACAGTTGGATCCCATATCCCATGGTTTGAGAATCACTTTGTATATTAGCAGCTTGTTTTCCAGGGATAGTTTAGAACTTCTTCCAATTAACTAGTTAAATTTAGTATATGTATTTCCCACTTGTTTCCGTTTTGTGAAGATGTGTGTTTTTCCATGTTAACCTACGATCTAGGTATATTCCTAGATACTTAGCTTCTTCCTGTTGTGGAAGGGGTTGTTAATTTAAATAAACTGGGGGCCAGGTTTGTTTTTGTAGAGTAAATCTTACGTGTACAGATTTAAGTTCATTGGCTTTAACTCGCCATTTTTGTATGTCGTCTAATAATATTTGTAATTGCTGAGATGCAGTTTCTGCGTTGTTATTTACTGTCATAACAGCAGTATCGTCAGCAAAGGTTGACGTATATGCATTTGGTGCAGTTGGTGTATATTAGATAAAGTTGGGCTCCCGCACATTCTTTCAGGAACCCCGAATTGTATTGGAATTAAGTCAGATGAGGTCCCACCATATTTTACCATGTAGAGTCGATCGCTAAAATATGATTTCAGAACATCATATAATTGGTGGGCGAGGGTTTTTTTGAGTTTATAAAGTAGTCCTTGGTGCCAGACCTTATCGAAGATCTGTGTTATGTCTAAAAATGCTGCTGAGCAAAACTTTTTACTTTCAAGGCTGATTCTGATAACGTTGACTATCCTATGAATTTGTTCAATTGTTCCATAATTCTCTCTAAAACTGGTGCTTGGTGATGATATTTAGGTCGACAAGGTTAGTTGTTAGTCGTTTTACCAAAAGTTTTTCAAAGATCTTGGATAGAATAAGTAGCAAGCTTACCGGTCGATATGATGAGACTTCTATAGGTTTTCCGGGTTTTGGCATCATTATAATCTGTGCATTGTAATGGAACTGTTCTGTTCTGAGGATAGCATTAAATATGTACATGATAAGGGTTAATACCTTGTTTGAGAGATTGTTTTTTTTTTAATTTTGACTTTCAGCCATTCAGCCACATACTGCTGGTGATAGTAAATTATATATGAATAAATGAATAATGAAAGACGTATACAACAATCACGGACCCGAACGAATACTTCTCGATCCCGAAAAGTCTTTCGCCCGGGCTGGGAATCGAACACACATGGCACACGGTGAGAGATTATTGATAATTTCAACTGTTATTAGTTCATAACGTGGGTTTTAACTTCGTTTTAATTACATTTTTGTAATGGCATATATTTTATTTTTTCCGTTTCTGTCACGTGCATCTCTCTGATTTCTTCACTTCAATTTCACTTTTAGTGCCTCCTTTCCTCCCCTCAATAACTTCAACCACTTACCCTGCCCATAAAACTTGCCCCATATGCCTACAAGCACTTCACAATCCTGCCTCCAGTAGTCCTTTCGCTCTTCTTCTTTTCCTCTCTTCTGGCATCCAGTATCTGCTCCCTTTTTCTTCGCTACCACACCGCTATCTTGCCAATAGTGTCTTCCCTTCCCACTTCGTACTTTTGAGTAGGTAGTTTGGCTTACTATTATTTCTGTTATTCTACTGTAATGGGATTATATCTACTTGTTTTGAAATTTTCTCACCTTTCCTGTCTGTCGACATTTCCCAGGGTTTTCTCCACTATAATCTTAATCAGAATCTCTCTGTCCACCACTGACTTCATGTATTCGATTGACTATCCTAACATTTTATACATCTCCCGCCTACCCCTCTCCCACTGAGACCCACCACTTTCCTTTTGTCTGCTTCTTTTAAAACTTCTTTTACCAATTCTTGTACCCCTAAACTCCTTATTCTTCTCTCAAACTTTACCCATTTTTTCCTACAGCCATCCACACACTACCAACATCCATTTCATGGTACACAATTTACCATGGTGTACTCCTTTCCAGACTTTTCTTCATCCACCAAATCTCCAGCCCTTCCATTTTCTCCCTCATGCCAAACCCCCATACTTCCGCTCCATACAATAAAATTGTTTTCAAGCACACTACTTCCAAATCGTCTCTCTTGCTACCATCGAGTCTGTGATTCTCCTCCCCCATTCTCTCCATAAGTTCCCCGCAGCTACTTTAATCTTCCTCGCCACATTTCATATGCTCCGCCCATTTCCTGTTTTATTGAAATACTATCCCTAAATATTTAAATTGTTTCAATCTCCACTCCCTTTTATGCAGATCATTACTTTCGTTTTCTTGACATTCATGCATAACTTTCTCCTCTCAAAGTATCTCCTCACTCTCTCTATCATACATTCAATGTCTCCTTTTCTTTTGGTAATCATGGCTATATCATCCGGGTATGCAAGCATTCTTATTTTCTTCTCGCCTACCATTACCCCTCCATCCTGGTCTTGTTCCAATATTTTTTCTAAATCGGCTATATATAAGGCCTCTAGTTGTTCTGAACCACACAGTTCTCTCGCCTGTTCCTTTCACTCTACATTACTCTACATTCAGTCTTCTCATAGATCCTTCCAACCCATTCTCTCATTTCATCCGATATCCCTCATGCACTCATGCAGCTTATCCCTATCAACTGAATCATAAGCCCCTTTCAGGTCGATAAACAAGATGTACACCTTTCCTTTGGTATCCCTGATTTCCTTCTCAATTACTTGATTTAAAGTAAGTATTTGGTCTGTTGTCCCTCTTCCTTACCTAAACCCTGCTTGGCTGTCTGGAATTATTTCCTTGGCTTCCACCTCCCTTTCTAATCTCTCTGCCAGTATTTCCATGCATAACCTGTACGATGCACTTGTTACGCTAATTGGCCTGTGGCTTGCCGGGTCCTCTTTTTCCTCTCCTTTGAAGTCGGGAATAATCTCAGCCTGTCCCAGCTTTCCGGGATTTCTCTCTCTCTGCTCCATATACTCTCCAGTTGCTCCATAAAACCTCTCCACCCACGCCCTTGCTCTTCTTTTAAATTTTTTAGCGCCCTCACTTCTACTTCTCCTGGGTCTTGTACGCTTTTTGTCCTCATTCTGTCGATTGCTCTTTCAATTTCTTCTTCTTCCTAGAAACTTCCAGACTTTCCCTTCTGTTTTGAAGTTTCTCATTATCTCTACTTGTTCTTCTTCCCATGCTACCTTCTTGTACTCACAAATTACTTGGTATCCGTTTTTGGACCTGTTCCATTCTTCGAGTCAGCGTTCTCCATCTTTTAAAGCTATACCTTTCCCTTTTTTTTTGCTTCCCTACATTCATCGTCATGCTATTCTTCTTCGTTTTCCTCTCTTTTTTTTCCTGATATTTCCACCAGCGCTGCCCTTTTGCTTTCTTCGATTTATTCAATAGTACTCCTCGTCCCCCAGTTGATTTCTTCCAAGTTGTCTTTAAACTTCTCTACTGATTTAATCTTCCAATTGTATGTCCTTCCCTTTTACTTATACCTGTCTTGTCTGTCCTCCTCTGCCCCTATATTAAACTCCACCGTTACCGGGAAATGGTCCGACCCCTCCATTACTCTCACTCAGTAAGCAAATAAGTAAATATCCACTTTAGAGAAAAAAGTTTTAAATAGAAGTTATTTAATGAAAATATAAATCTATTCAAAGTTGTGAATAAATTGCAGGGTATCACAATATGCAACGCGAGCTCATAGAGTCATATGTTATAGACACAAAATAGCTACCAATTTACTAACATACCGCAAACACTTAGGGTCCCGCCGCGCCACAGTTGCTTGGAGACACACATGAAGTTGGCGTTAGCAGTCCATATGTATATAGGATTGAACATATAAGTACAGCACATTAAACATAATTTGCCGTTGCATAGTAGCAAAAAAGAAATGTGGGCGGTACTTTTGATCCACGCTCTCGATAGATTTCGTGAAGGGTTCGCGAGTCTGATACATTCATTTCCAAAAGTGACAGTGCGATGGTAACCATTTGCAATAATTTTCCAAAATAATTGGAAATACTGGGCTATCGTCAATTTGATTCATTTATTACGTTTTATGTCGAGTGTCTAGATTTGTTCTGCTATTTACAATACAATAAATCTCATCAAAGTCATTGCATACAGCCTGAAATTTTTTCAGGTGATAGTTTGTAGTTTATATAACATAACAATAATCGTCAGTCGGCATCAGAGTAGTGGAAAGTCCGTCAGCTGGACCGTAAAAGACGCCGCGTGCTCAATGCATTCAAACGCTGCGCTTCACTTCGGAGGCCCAACTGACGGTCTTTCCGCTGTTCTGGTGGCGTCTGACGATTATTTTCATGTTATGTGAACCACAAACGATCACCTAAATGAATTCCAACCTGCATACTATGACTTCATTTTCACAGTTTACCAACAAGTTGATACGTGTAACTGACGCAGATTCCACCCCCAAACAAGCGTCTGACGAGTTTTTTTTATGAATTATAGTTAGTAAATATTTACCTCAACAATTTTCAGCGTGCATAAAATAACTATTCGGAAAAATTTTCTTGACAAGTTCCGCAGCCTGTCACAACTACACCCACCGCTAGTGGAGGATCTGACGGCCGGATACCTCATGAACAATATAGGAACTACCAATGGTATAAAATCCAGCGTGCATAAAATGACTTCATTAAAAGTGACACCACCTCCCGGACTAACACCTTTAACCCATTACCATCTAGTGTGCCACATAAGGAACACAAAACAGTAATGTTATTTTGGGTTTTATTATTTTATGCCTGGCATTCCATCTATGGCACATTCAATACTTTCTATACTAAAAATGATATGAATAATATTCTGCCTTTGTAATGAATTTATAAATTAATGTAATTCAAAATTACAAAGAAAAATTGAATTCAAAAACAAACTCAGGTGTTAATGGGTTAAGTTTAACAAACTCAGGTGTTAATGGGTTAAGTTTCGATCATACCTTCTGACTCACCCTGTAGGGGTAGTAGACCAAACCCCTAGGTCTAAAGGACGAAAGATTAATATTTATTCAGGGAAGGTGAGTAGAATTATTCGTACTCGCCTATGCAGACCTCCGTTCATGGACCCAAGTACAAGTAGTTTTCGTTTCGGATTACCCAGGCGAATCTAAAAATTTATTTTTGGAGTCCTATTAGTAGTAACAGTCGCAATCATCCTTTTTATCAAATCATATACAGGGTGTCTACCAGGGGGTGTTCACTCCATACGATTTTTTGGTGCCATATCTCAGTACTACTGGCGCTGTCTGTTTTTTTGCAGTTTGCCTAAAAACCGTGCCTGCATATAATATAATATTTTAAAATTAGCACCATTTTATCCCAACCAATAAAATCCACGATCAAATAGTAGGTGGCGCTAAATTTGGTACTAACAATTTTCCCCAATTCTATTGCTTGAGTTGGCAATCTTAATTAATAGTTTATCTCTCTATGGTGTCTACGCTAAACCGTTCGTTAAAAGTTTAGGGGGTTGCCGTTGTATTAAAAATTTGAAAAAAAAATCATCATCACACAGTTGAATTATATCTCCTCGTGTGGAATATTTTCAACTTTCTATCACTTCCGGTTTCATCGGAAGTAGCACTAACTTTCTTATTTTAAATGGAACACCCCATATATTATTATATTTTTACACTCCTCGCTTTTTTTTCTGAATGAAATTTTGAATAAAGTATATTTTTAATAATTTACCAATTATCTGCACAGCAGCAACTCGATACTATTTGCAATTCTTTTTGCACGCGCACATGAAAAGGTTCGTCACCCCTGGTCTACACTGCGTAACATTTATCTTCCACAGACAATATGCCACTCACCAGTGGGAGGTTTGAACCAGCGGCGGCTCGTAGATCTTTGTAGAGAAGGCTAAAGCTACGCGCACACTTGTTGGAATCGGACGGACGGCACGCATCGGCTTAAATTTGCTTAACACAGTTGTAAACGAGTCAACGTACATTTATCCGTTCCATGCCGTACCGAGAAATGTGCGTCGAGTCGTTTACAACTGTGTTAAGCAATTTTAGCCGATGCGTGCCGTCGTCCGATTCCGACAAGTGTGCGCGTAGCTTAAGACAGAGATGCCGGTCGTGCTGCACTACTCACTCTTATGGAGAAAGCTCCGTAGCTTCCTCGCCAAACATCCACGAGCCGACGTTGGTTTGGACGCCCCCATTGATTAAAAAAAAAGGAAAGTTGTGCTAGGGATGAAAAATAGTATTTAGCATACTCACTTGAAAGTGCGGTTAATTTGGGGATTCCTTCGAAGCTGGGGTCCCATTTGCGTGCCATCTGCTTTGATAAATCATTCCCTAAATCCCCCTTTTACTTGGAGTCTTGTTACGCCTATGCCACTCACTGTTTGTAATTTGGGTCTTAAAAAGGGATGGAGTGATAGAATAGGCCCAGACAGGATTTTTGGGTTAGAGTAAGTTCCATTTACATTACCATCATACTTAAACTTGCAGCTAGACGTCCCGATTTTGGCGGGTCCCGCTTTTTAACAATTTGTCATGTGTCCCGTTGCGTTTGAAAAAAATCCCGACTTTTGTAAAAATTAAGTTTTTGCTTGTCAATGCGTGCCATAAAACATAAATTTGGTGAAATAAGAAAGAGAGGACCTTTTTTTGCTCTTCGCTTTCATGTAGAATACCAGCCACAACATTTTGTGTTGTTAAATAGAATGTAGCAAGGTGGAGATAAGACTGTAGATGATCAATAAACGGAAGTTTGCATTTGTGCAGCTCACCCCTTTAAAAAAGGAACAGCCATCATTCGAAACAGTGTCTGGTTAATCATGGTTAAGTTCTTCATTCCTTTGACAAGAAGCTGACAACACTCGGTGCCCTATAATCGGTACACAAAATAATGGTAGATAAGATTAGAAACATCTATTTGTACTGCAAAATTCATGTCAACAGTGTAATGTACATGTCAGTTATTTAACTTTGTAACTTTACCTGCAAATAAAGAATTTGAATTTGAATAATTCACTATTATTTAAAAAATATATTATTGCGTTGCAGTAATATTACCGTAATTGTAAATTAAGAATTATATCATTATTATTTGTTTATTAATTGCAAAATTAAATAACTTAAGATTTCATCGTAATGTCTTCACGTTGCTTTAACGCGCGTTTGTGCTTGCTAGAAATGAACTAGAAAAATCTACAAAAAAACAGTTTAGAATTTTTAACTTCAAAGGTTGTGAATGACCAACGTTGTCAAAACGCTCTATAAACCCCTTGGAAGCAGCGGCTCGTGGAGAGAAGAAAACGGTGGCCCAATACTTCCTTCCTTTATAAGAGTAAGTGCAGTATGAAGACGCGGCAACATCTCTTTCTACCATACTTCACGAACCACCGCTACCAAGAAGGGATGATAGTTTAGACGCGGCACACTCTTCGGTCGGCACTCTGCCTCTAATCCCTCACCATTTTGAATGTTTTTCATTTTAGAAAGGAATTATAATTCGCGATGGAGGATGTCCAACTACAAAAGTCACTCACGTATTTATCAGAGGTGGAGACGGTAGCGCAAGATTTGCTAACGGCCAAGGATCAAAAACTCCAGTTATCGAACGCCAGGAATAAACATAACGAGGCTCTGAGGGCTCTTGAAAAATGCGAGGAAAAGAGGACGTACATTGACTTGAACAATACGTTCCTGCAGTTTCCCAAGAGTTTAGCTATGCAAGTATTGAAAGAAGGTACATTTTATATTTTAAATAGCATTATTATCAATGGAGATAACATCTTACTCCCTTATTAATAAATAGAAACAGCGGCGGCTTGTGGATCTTCATAGAGGAGGCTAAGACAGAGGTGCCGCTCGCTCAAATTTTCTTCCCTAGCCTCCCAGTGGCGTAGCGAGGGAGGGGGCAAGAGGGGCATCATGCCCCGGGCGCTACTCACAAAGGGGCGCCAAATGGTTCGCAAAACAAAAAATTGCTGGATAGTTTGAATTTGTATTATAATTGATTTCTGGAAAATATATTTTAAATTTAGTGCCCGTGTAATATAATAAATGTTAATTCGTAAATAAAAAGGAAAAAAAGGAACATTTGGAACAAGATGGTTTTCGAATAAGGGGGGAGGGGGGGGGGGCGCTAAAAGGTATTGTGCCCCGGGCGCGAGTTCAGCTCGCTACGCCACTGTAGCCTCCTCGCCGAAGATCCACGAGCCGCCGTGCGCCGCTGAATAAATATTGATAGAAAAGACAATAAAAGACAGGCTAGTGTTAATCACAAAATTAAAGAATTCCCTACTACTATATTCCTAAAATATTATCTTTTATGGTTTTATTTGTAGATATGGAGAATTTTACCCAAGAAATTGATCGTTTGCAGGAAGATATAAAAGAGAAGGCGTCCAATTTGAGAGATCTTGAACATCAACCGGGAATTGTTGGGCTGACTTTGAAGCCTCTTTCCAGTGCAGAAACAAAAGCCTTAAACAGAGCTTTCAACATTTAATTAAATTTTGTAAAGTTCGCCGTACGTATTTTCTGTTAAATATATCAATAGCACCAACACATCTTTAACTGCAAATTGAAATTTTTGAATTCGAAAAAATCACGAAAACAATACTTTCTCGTACTTTGTGCGGTGAAAGTAAAAAAATTGCAGGATGGAATGATCACAATTCGGAGAAGAATCTGAGCTTCTCGTGAGGAAATGGCCGAAGAAGAAAAGATGTGGTACTTAAATGCGGGTTACTTTGACAGCCGATACTTTTGACTTAACACGTTCGCTGCCACTACAATTGAGATTGTAAATACGCAAATATAAAATTGGACGCACTAGCGCGTCGGTGGCAGCGAACGTGTTAACTGAGAAATGACGTTATTTCACATGTAAACAAAGTTTGCTTCTAATTTTATACATTCTTTGCAATTTCAAGGGAAATTTGAATTTCTTAGGTGGAAATATCCAAGAAATAAAGATGCGGTATTAAAATACTTGTAAAATAATGCGATTTTGACAGCTGTCACTTTTTATCTAAGCCAGAAATAAGGTTTTTTCAACATTAATACACAACTAGCTTCTCGTTGTCTACATTATTTTCCGTGCTTTAACTCGGAATCAACATTGCTCACATGAACATTGGTAACTGATGTACTTCCAGATGTGCATGCATTCGTATTTCCGCTAATAGCATTTGATATAATATTGGAAACACTGTTTTTATTGTTGATGGACTCTTCGACATATCCAGTAGCCACCGATGCCGATTTCCAACCAACTTGCCGCTGTATTTGATCTATAGTCATCCCACCGTTGGCCATAATAGTTGCAGAAGTACGCCGGAACGCATGTCCTGTGTACTTCTTTGGTTCGTCTAAGTTAAGGAAAAGTGCAATTTGAAATGGGCATAAACCAAAAGTATTAATACCCACTACTTGTTTAGTACACTTTCCCTTATCAAAGCGTAAGAAAACACGGTCAGTACTCACATTTTGAGGACGCAACAACAAATATTTCTTAATAAACCCAACGTAGGGTATACCATTACTGTCAGCGACAGTAAAACGCCGAGACTTTTCTGTCTTAGACGGACGTATGAGAATAAGTAAGGTATTACCCTCTTCCTTAATGTCGGATAAACGCATATCGCACAATTCGCATCTGCGACAAGAACCAAAGATTCCAAAAATGGCAACAACTTTCAAAAACAAATACGTTATATCTGAAGCATCTTCAAAAAACTTTCTTAAATCTTCCTCTCTAAAGGCATAGGACTTTTTTGCGTTACAATTCTCACTAATCGCCTTCATAAATGCTTGCACTTTTCCAAATGATTTGATATCCACTCCCTGTTGTAATCGTAACATACATTGTAATTTGGAATGTATGGCCCACATTGTGGACGACTTGTACTTCTCTGACAATTCCTGTAAGTACGCAAGCATAACTTGTTCTGTTACACTGGCAACTTGGCATTCTTCCATCCATTTAATCAAACGGTTGTATTCTTTTTTGTAGGCTACTTCCGACTTTTGCGGAATCAACCGATTCTCAGCTTTAGCGCTCAAGCTATCAATCTTTGATTGCATTTTCAAAGGGTAATGACAAACTGATGAGAAATTGATAATTTGTTTATTTCACACCTTGACAACCAAAGGTACATTGATTCCGTCATCTTAAACATGCTCGAAATTTCAAAATTTCGGGCCAATTTATGGTCTTTAAATGCATCAATAAAAAAAAAATAGCGTAAAGTATGCGTGGATATCTGGTCTTTAAAGCACTTACTCTATTGCAAGCACTCCGGCTGGCGCCGTCGTGCTTGCAAAATCGTGCGTGCTTTAAAGACCTAAATATCCACTTATACTTTAATATACTATGCAATTTCAAAGTGAATTTGAGATTCTCATGTCACATTTTATCTAACCTAGAAATAACGATTTTTTTAACGATGTAATTTTGACAGCTGACCGTTTTTTCTCAAACGTTTTATCTTGAAAACAAAACTATCTTTTTAGTTTTCCTACATTCTTTGCAATTTCACGACGAATTTAAGTCTCTCACGCCGAAAATGTTGGGTAAGAATAGATACGGTACAAAAATGCCTGTCAAATTATATAATTTTGACAGGTATCCATAGAAAAGATATATCTATAGAAGGCCATATACTGGCTCGAGACTGCGTTTGGTGCCACCTGTGAGATTGTCCGCAACTAAACTTGGGACGGCGGACCAGGCGGGATTTACGAATATGTACAATAAAGTGTTAATTGTATAAAACTTCATGTTTTTTTATTACAATATTTTAAATTATCCAATATTTATTTTCAAGTAAATAATTTGAAAATAGTAATTGAATAATTAATATAGTCGCAATAAAAAACAATGATATATATTTTAGTCAATATAAAAAATAATTATTAATATAATAAGTGAAATAGATTTACTTATTAAAATATGTTGAAGATTGTAGTATGTATATAAAAGAAAACCAAATTGATAAAAATAATAATAATGGACTTACCGTACTATTGATATCCTGCACTAGAAAAAAAATGTTTTGGAAGAATGGATGAACAGTAAAAAACAAATAGTAACAATAAAATTCAGTTTTATACATTTATTAATAAATAATGTAATAGTTTATGATATGTAATATATGTGATGATCGTGATGAACGTTGTTTGGTACCTAGATTAGATTAATGTAATAAAAAAATTACTAACCTTTATTGACTTACGCCAAAAAAGATATCCACGAAGTCGAAATGAACACACAATAAACGTTTAATAATTCAAACGAATATCGTGCTAATAATCGCAAAGCAAAGGTATCGTAGTGATTATAAAAGAATATAGCCTACAAAATGTGTAACTCCATCACAACAACGAATGTGTAAAAACAATGCAGGAAAGTGCGGGAATAACCGGGAATGTGGGAATTATAAAGTTGGAATTAAACTTACTGGCGCCATCTAAAGAGTTTGTCCGGAAATGTTTTTATAGTATAAACAACTCCGTATGAGTGGACCGACCCTGCAGGTATCACCTTGTATCTAACGTACAAATAACGTGTATTTGCATAAAAAAATTTCACATTCTTTGCAATTTCAGAGCGAATCTGAGCTTCTCATGTGAAAAATGTGCAAGAAGGAAAGGTTCTGCTCGATAATAATGTAATTTAATTTAGTTCTATAATACGTTGTTTGCAATTTTATGGTTTAAGGTTTTTCGAAAGTTGGCTCGTTTTACTTTTTTGTCTATTTTCCCTTCGTGCAAAGTCAAATTCGAACACGAACACAAAAAACATTTTTCGCTGGGAAAAAATTTTTGCAAAATTTAGGAACAATTGTGGTTGAAGTTATTGATGGGAGGAAAGGAGGCACTAAAAATGATACAGGAAATTGAAGTGAAGAAATCAGAAAGATGCACGTGACACAAAGGGAAAAAATAAAATATAAGAAAAGTGTAAATATATAAAAATAGTAAATAAATAAAAAGGATTAATAATAATAGAAACAATTGTTGCTTCGAAATATGTTTTGATATTAAAAATTTGTACATTTTTCAATTTAGATTCAAGCCTTGGAAGTCATTTTTCTAGAAAAATATTTTGGCAAGTTACCTTTCTACACTGCATATTTATTTATTTATTTATTTATCTCCCAACAGAACATGATCCATTTACAGGGAAAAATTAAAATTACATATAACTTGTACCACCAGTGGTACACAACGGCTGTAGGACAAATGGTGTACATGGGTGCGAAAGTGTCAAGTTTTATTAAAATAAATTTGATATTATCATTTTATAATTGACAACTAAAAATGAAAAAAACTTTTCTACCTCAAAAACAATGATTTTATGAAAAATATTTTCAAACAAAAGATGTTCATTTCTTAGATGTCTTCAATCGGGTCTATTCTGTAATTTATAACACCTCTGTGAATTTCAAGCGCGGCGTTAAAATTATTTGAACAGCACTGCCTTATTATGTACAAACAAATTGGTTAAAATGTTAACATTTTGCCGTTAAAATTAAACAAAACCATGTTAAATTAAACGTCAGATTTGGAGGTGGCTTTAATTTTAACATTAGTGTTTAAATAGTAAAAATGCCTAATTAACTGTTAAATCTGGAACAAACGGAAGCAAATGAAAGACAGTAAATGTAAATTTATTAGGAGAAAATAAATAAATACTCCTGTTATTTATTATTATAATATAAAGGTAGCTAGATAATAATTATGTAGGTTATGTTAATAGCTGCTGCCAAAAGTTTTATTGAGTTGCTTAGACAATTTATGGTCGTTGCCAAAGAATTATTTGCTGCGACTACAATCGCAACTTCTAATGGTGTTTTCTTTATCACCCATCTAAGGCGAGTTCTTTGTTTAGGAACCTAGTGATGCGGCATTTATTATTTAATTCTCATTACTTATATCGATATCCGCGCGTACGCGTTTCCGAGTGGTACAAACACTGGGATATAGCCATAAATTATACCATACTTAAATTGTACGGTACCTGTTACATCCATTTCGTTAAAATAAAAGAAAATTTAACTGACGAACGTCCGAACTAAACTTCAAAACAAAGCCGTGGGTTATGTTGTAATTTACCGGCATATAAATTCACGCAATACGCCCCTTATCCCAGACACTCGGTATTTTTTTGTAATGACCCGGACAACTATCGACCTATCGCAATATTGCCCATTATTTCTAAAATATTTGAAAAAGTACTCTATAAACAATTATCTGCGTTCTTAGTAAAAAATAAATTACCATCTATTAATCAATTTGGTTTTAGAAAATCACTATCAACCACAAATGCCCTATTAGAACTGACGGAAATTATTCTGGAAGTCTTTGAAGCGGGCAGTTTTTGCGAGGCTAGGTTTTTGGATTTAACCAAGGCCTTCGACTGTGTCTGTCATTCCCAGGGGGGGTTAATTGAATAGTGAGAATTGGAAACGCGACATTCACGCCATCTCACAGTCATCTGGCCCAACTAACGCTATGCAACGCTGCCAAATCTATGTACAAATCGTTGTAATCAAGCAATATGGTCATATTTTTGTTGGTTAAATTTATTTTAGGTATTTAAGAACATCCAAATATCTGGTAATATTCAAATTCCACTAGTGTTAATTGTTTGCTTAAGTCTATTTGATAAATTTTAAAGCAAAATAGACTTTTGAATAATTTCACAAATGAGATATGACAACATCTATTTCCCATCAAATTGCCGGCCTTTTTATACATAACCTCATTAACGTCACGAGTTGAATTGTTATTCGGCCAGGTATTTATAATTCAAATTTAAGCTAATATTCTTAAACCTAAAAGAGTGTGCAATGGGTAAATTAAGTACTCTTAAGGCACCCTATTGCAGTAACGTTTATACCCGCGATTCAAATATTAAAAATTAAGCTTTCTTTACATTTCCGAAGTGTCCTAATCGCAGAGATTAATGGATTAATTCCATTGAATGTATTACTCTATAAAAATTCCACTTTCAAAAGTTATGCACATTTGTGAGGACCACTTTTTAAGTATTTATTAATTCCTGTAGAAAATATTTAAATTGGAATGCAATTCCGACAATTTTTAATATACCTTCTTGTAGTACTTCTTCCAGTACAATTTCCGCAAAATCTTTTTTAAAACGGCCCCTTCAAGAATGTAGCTCACTTCATGATTTAACATGTGCGCCAAAAAGAATTCGTTTGGAAAAAATTTCAAGGGAATTCCCTTCAACATCATTTAGAGCTTTATTTTTTGCGTTTGATTAAGTCTGAGCTCTTTATAAAGCAAGTGTCTGCGATTTCCGCTTTTATTTGGATGCGTCGCACTGATGAGAACCAAAAAGTTCGAAACACTTGCAAAAATGAATTGTAAAGTCGCAATTTTAAATTTCCCGCTGGCTGTATGTGTTTGGCCAGATGACTCGCAGACGGCGTTGATGGCGTTTCCAAAAGTTAACATTGAACTGTCCCTCTTTATCCTTAATGCTCTGTGGTCATTCCATACTTCTACGGAAATTATATTGTTATAATATTCATCCGAGTGGATGCGCTATGATACTATCTTATTTAAGTAACCGCAAACAAGCAGTTTTCAATAACAACAAATTATCTTCCTTTCGAATTGTTGAACACGGTGTGCCACAAGGATCAATCCTTGGCCCACTGCTTTTCCTATTATATATAAATGACCTCCCGAATTTCATTGAAGACACTAATATAGTACTTTATGCTGATGACACCACGCTAGTAAACAAAGCTAAAAACTTAAATGAAGTATCTATTTGCAGCCAGCAATCACATTCAAGGGCTTTATCCTGGTTCCAAAGTAACCGACTCTCTGTTAATGATTTAAAATCTGTCCAAATTGTATTCACACTAAAACATCTACGTAAGGACATAGTGACTGAGAATGTGAAATTCTTAGGTTTCATATTAGATCGGGAATTAGTATGGAAAGCTCAGGTGGAGGAAACCTCGAAAAGGGTATGCTCTAGCATCTTCTTACTGCGTAACTTAAGGAATTGTGTATCACCATATGTACTAAAAAGTGCCTACTACGCATTAATTAATTCCCACCTTCAGTATGGCATCATTGCATGGGGCCACTCTTCATATGCCCAAAAGCTTTTTGCGTTGCAGAGAAGAGCTATTCGGATATTGGCCCAAGTAGACTATCGAGCGGATTGTAAACCTCTTTTCTGCCTATTCAATATATTGACTCTTCCGTGTATGTATATATTAGAATGTTTACTCTACATTAAGAAACATGAACATAAGTATACTACACACAATGAAAAGCATAATTACCAAACAAGAAATAACCAACGTGTCTGTTTAAATAGAACTCGTCTCGCTAAATCGCAAGTAGGGACTAATCATTATGGTATCAAATTTTTTAATTGTCTGCCTAACGATGTTATAAACCTACCTCTCCTGAAATACAAACACAAAATCAAATCGTACCTGTGCATCAAGACTTTCTACAGTTTCACCGAATATATGATGAATGATTTCAGTGATATGTAATGCTAATCTTTGTACAAATTATGTGTTATGGTATTATTTATATTCATGCAACTATGTTTTCCTTTTATCTATACCGAGTGTCTGGGATAAGGGGCGAACATAGGGATTTAACATGTATAATTAAATATGTGTAATTATTAGCCCCCCTATTCATTTTAGAGAAAAATCGTAAAGGAATAATTTTTAGAGAATTGAAAATTGTAAATGAATTATCCATTTAATTTACGTTTCTACTAGAATCCACCTCAGAATAAATAAAAATAAGTTTAAACCATTCACTATTTAATAAAAACCCTTGCCATCACTTTGACAAATGTCATGTTATGGAGAGAATAATGTTGCTAGTCAAATATCAATTCACGCATTGTAATTACTATGAACAATAATCTGAGTTATTCCAATGAAGAGAGCGTATTAATTATCAAAACATTTTGCAGTGGCGTCAGTTTACTCAGAGTTCATGACATTACATGCAAACGGAACATAAGAAACAACGATAAATTATAAGAAACAGTTTTGGGTTTGATAAATGCTGAACCAACAACGATGCATTGCTCGTGAGTGCAACGTGTCTAAATTTTCTGTACAGAAAATTCGGAAGAAGCATGGTTATCATTCTTAAAAACATCAATGCCATAAGGAGATACTGTTAGTGGATGAAGAAAGGAGGCGTGTATTGTGCGAAATAATGCAGGATCGATCAAATACAGACCATAATGAATGCCAATAATTTACTTCCATATAACAATAAAACAGTAAACATTCAATTTTCTAATAGCAAGACACCAATTGTTAATTTAAATCAGAGCACCAAATCTCTTAAGATAGCCGAGGACGAGCAACTCATCTGGTGTCAGCATGTTGATTATGTGTGTAGTAAATTAAATACTGCTTACTATGCAGTTCTTAAACTAAAACCAATTTTACCACCAGAGTCAATCATATCTCTCTACTACTCATTGGTATATCCTTATCTCTCCTATGATATACCAGCGTGGGAAAGTCATACTCAAAGGATATTCATTGCCAAGAAAAGAATATTAAGATTAATTTTGAACAAAATTAGATTGGAGAAGTAGTTTATTTAAGGAGAACTACATACTTACAATAATATTCATTTACAAATTTAAAATAGCAACATTTGCTGCGAATTAATAAACTAACTAAAAACTAAACTAAGCTTAACTTTTTTGCAGCCTGTCTGTTTTACCGAAGAATGCTAGTTCACACTTTACAACGAGCCCAACGTTATTGTTCATAGTAATTATAATGCGTGAATTGATATCTGACTGGCAAAATTATTTTCAATATGACAGGACATTTGCCAAACTCATGGCAAGGGTTTTTTTAAATGGTACATTGTTCAACTTATTTTTATTATTTCTGAGGTGAATTCTGGTACAAACGTAAATTAAATGGATGATTCATTTGCAATTTTTAATTCTCTAAAAAATATTCCTTTACGATTTTTCTCTAAAATGAATAGGGGAGCTAATAATTACACATATTTAATTTTACATGTTAAATCCCTATGTTCGCCCCTTATCCCAGACACTCGGTATATGTAATGTTTGACCTGTGTAAACTCATGCATGCACCAATAAACTATTATTATTATTATTATACCAAAAATGAAAAAAAAATTAATAGGTACATTTTTTTCTCGAATAACAATGATTATATGAAAAATATTTGAAAAATAAAGATGTTCATTTCTTTGTTGTCTTTAATATTTGCTTAAATATTTTTGTGATAATTTTCTTATTTAATACATAAGACTTATGTTCAAAGTTTCATATCAATTGCTCTATTAGTTTTTGAGATACAGTGAGCACAGACAGACACACACACAGATACACACACAGCACACACAGACACAAAATTTTTTTTTCCAGAAATTGTTGAAATGGCATCTAGGGACCCCAAAACGGATATTTCCGTAAAAAAATTCACAATACTTTCTCGTATTCGTATTCGTAACGCAGAAAATAAAAATTATTGGAAAAAAAAACAAAAAACGGTTAAGGTAAACACCCACTTCCGATGTATGAAATTGTACCAAAAGCTTTTCAGTTCTTCGGATTGTCAAATAAGAATTATGTTCAAAGTTTCATATTAAATGCTGTATTAGTTTTTGAGATACAGCGCGCAGACACAATTTTTTTTAGAAATTTTTTAATTTCAAGGCAAATATCCCTTTTGAAGTCCCCGAAACGATTCCAGCCATTTTTGAAAATAACCTCGTTGGTCTGTGGACGCTGAATCTCAAAAACTGCTAAATATTATCAAATTACACTTAGCACATGAACATTATTTAACAGTACAAAGCAGCGGCGGCTCGTGAATCTTCGTAGACGAGGCTGTGATAGAGATGACTACTTATTTATTTATTTATTTCCCAACAGAAAAAAACATCCAATTACAGGGAAAAATCAAATTAAAACTAATTTAACAATAAAAAGAAAAATTATGAAATTATGTCTAAATAAGGTACATAATAACTAAACACTAAAATTAAAATAGACTTTATACAATACTCGAAATTAAATTAATCAAGATTAAATTAAGAAATACTAATACAGTTTTCAAGATTTTTAGAAAAAGAAATAATATTGTGGCCAAATATATCAATAAAACACTGAATCTCATGAAAACTGTCTATCACTTTATGTAGTGGCGAATTTTTAAAGTGCACCGTGTTACATTTATCACTATAAAATGTAAGAGAATTGCGTAGATTAACTCTAGGGATATGGAAATGAAGCTGATCCACTACATATGGATTATCTAACAAATAATGCACATGCTTATAATAAGGTCTTTATCAATATAAATTTGTGCCTTTGTCGAATTGATGACATATTGAATTCCTGGAGGAGGATATCATAGCTTATTTCATAGCTTACTTCAGTAGATGGATTTTCAATATGATATTTGAAGTAATATAAATATTTCAATTTTTTTTTCTGTACCTTCTCCAGAAAATGCATGTAAGTAATATAGTTCGGGGTCCAAATCACTGCACAATAGTTCAACTTACTTAAAATAAATGCATTGTACAGAGTTATAACACTGTTTAGTCTTGAAATGTTTAGTATTTCTTATAATAAATCCTAGGAGTCGTATACAAGATTGAGCTAAGCTATTTATAAGTGGAAAGAATGTCAAGTGGTGGTCGAAGGTAACACCCAAATCAGTCACTTGAGTTTTTCTATTGATGCGGGCATTGTTAACGGAGTAATCATAAATAATTGGAGAGGTTTTACGATGGTAAGAAACTATATTACATTTAGCGACATTGATGTCGAGGCCATTTTTGTGACACCAGGTTACTAATTTATCAATGTTGTTTTGCAATTCCAGGCAATCATATTCTGAATAAATAGTTTTATACAACTTGATATCATCCGCATACATGAGAAAATCACATTTTAATTCGGTTGTCACAGAATTAATAAATAATAAAAACAAAAGTGGCCCCAAGTTAGAACCCTGAGGAATCACACTTGTAGCTATATATGGTAATGACCTTCGACCACCAATTTCGACAGATTGATGACGTTCAAATAAATATGACATTAAGACTCTAACAATGTTATCACTAATCTCATAATGATTGAGACTTTCAACAATAATGTGGTGCGGCATACGGTCAAAGGCCTTCGAAATGTCCGTGTAAACAACATCAACTTTTTTTTTATTATCTAACTCATGAGCAATTCTATGTGTAAAGTTAATTAAATTAGTTAATGTACTTCTTTTTTTAACAAATCCATGTTGATGTAAGGATATTTTTGATGATGCATTATTGTAAATTTGCTCTGTCAATAAACACTCGAAGACCTTTGACAAGTTACTTAAAAATGAAATAGGTCTATAGTTCTTAATATTCTTTTTATCACCAGATTTATGCACAGGTATCACTCTCACTAACTTCCAGCAATCGGGAAACTTTCCGGTACGTAAAATGATATTAAATATCCTCGTGAGTGGTATAGCCAAGATTTCGGCACAATCCTTAAGAACGAATGCCGGAATTTAGTCTAAGCCCATCATCAATTTTGGTTTCATTGATTTTAGTTGTTTTACTACCATTGCTTCCGACGCTACAAAGTCACCCATATTCGACTGTCTATCTGTGGCTGTGAAAGTGCCCTGAAGAAAATTATAATTTTTGGCAAAATATCCAGCAAACACATGAGGTATATCATCAGGATTTGAGTAGGTCACATCATCAAGAATGACTTCACCGGGGATTTTAGTAGAATTGCGTTTCTTGTTAACAAATGTCCAAAATTTGGTTGGATCTCTTGATATTGACTCTTCAGAACGAAATATAAAATCGGTGTATGCTGTACTGGTTAAATTTTTTAATGTTTTTTGCACATCTGTGAAAGCTGACTCATTAGAACGTTTTGGAAATCTTTTATATCGAAGTCTGTATTTCTCTTTAGTTTTTAGTAAATTAATGATTTTGCCGTTAAACCATGGTGGGTATTTCCTTCCGCTTCTTATGTATTTAGGGACGTTTTTATCAAATATCCCATAAAGTTTTTCGTAGAATATTCGGCAAGCCTCATCCGTGGTAATGTTTTCGGAAAATATGGAGTTCCAGTCATGGTTAGCAATATCCATATATAACGATGCAATATTAGGTTTCTTGAAATTATATTGGGATTCTATATTATCAACAAAATTAGGCACTTCAGAACTTTCTACAGACACATAAGCGCAAAGAGCCGGATGATATTCGTCTTCAGGAACTGCATAATCTACTGAATGTTCAACTGTACACTGGAGTTTGGGCGATGAGATAATCAGATCCAATAATTTGTTACGTGCATTTAAAATCCGATTGTGTTGAATAAGCCCAGAATATTCCAAAAAATGAATTAGCGGTTGTAATATTAATGATGGCATATTATAATTTATAAAATTACAATAACTGGGTAAATTAAAATCGCCAACAATTAAAGTACTTTCAAGTGATATTTTGGTCTCAATATGTTCAAAGAAACATGAGTAATTATTTGTCGTTGTACATGGCGGGATATATGTACATAGTATAATACTATCCTTTCCTTGAACTGTAATTTTAACAGCTACAGCCTCAATTTTAACTATCGCTGGTAGATTTAATTCAATTTGTTTAGGATTAAGAGTGTTTAAAATTGCTATAAGTTCTCCACCACCTTTCCTACTTTCTCGATCATTACGAAACACAGTATAGTTGATGGAAATATTTCATTATTAAGAAATCCAGGTTTTAGCCAAGTTTCAGAAATAGCGACAATATCATATTTATTTGTCTCCATGTGTACATAAAACTCATGACTTTTAGTATTCAATCCTCGAACATTTTGATAATAGACGTGTAAATTTCGAACAGGTAAGATGTTTATCCGATGGGAATTTATTGGTTTTCCGAAGTGAGATTCGGGATTGTGATAATTGTGGAAGAGCCATTTATATTTTTCAATTTCAAGTTATTTTCTCCTTTTGATTGCCTTGTTTTTAGTTCTGAAATTATTTTATTGAAAGCCTCTCTCTGTGTATGAGTCATGTCGGATTTAATTTTTAGATGAGGACTAGTTTTTTGTTTATTTCGTAAAATTAGACGAACATCTTGGGATGACTCAAGGATGACTTTTAGAGGGCGATTGCGATCATTACTTTTTTTCCCTAGGCGATATGCTGTTTTGATATTAATTTTATTATTAATCTTCCGAAATTCTATTAAGGTTCTAGAGATGCCATCACCTTTTATATCCGATATTTGGGAAGAATCCGATTCGTTTAAGTTGAAAATAATTAAATTATTTTCCCTACTTCTTCGGTTAATAATCTCATCAACAATTTTATTTGAATCTTGTACATTATTTATTGAATTGTTTTTGCTTTCCTCAAGAGCGTTTATTCTTGACATTAAATTAACCACGTCGGCACGTTATTTGGCATTATCATCTTTGAGATTTCTCATTTCAGAGATAAGAACTACTTATTCTTATGGAGGAAGCAAACACTCCGCTACTGTATTAGCCAAATTTTATTCCGTAGCCTCCTTGCCTAACATCCACAAGTCATCTCTGATACAAAGAATTAAAAAGCTTTTGGTAAAATTTGGTCCACCGGAAGTTGGTCTTCATTTTTGCCCGATTTTTTTTAAATATGAAACCTATTTAACCCTAGATAACTAAACCTAAATCATTGTCACCCTGTAACTAATCATTGGACTTGTAGACTACGAATTAAAATCAAGTATATTTTTTAATGTTCTTGAATAATTTTGAACAAATTAGCTTAACTTAAGAGATATTATAATATAATACTTCAAATGATTGATTGTTGAGGCAGTCAGGAGTTGAAAATCCATATTTAATTTTGCGGTAAACACGTTTGTTTGATTTTCAAAATGTAATTTATTTAAACCACTACATATGTTTCGCCACACTGTGGCTTCTTCAGGTGAAGAAAATATACAAATAAAAAACACAGTACTTCTTAAATATTAAGTGATTGTAGTTGGCGGGGGAGAGAACATTTTTAAGAGAGGGGAGTTTGATAAATCTGTCTGTTCGTTGAGTAGATGGCCGGTTTGAAAATGTCTATTAATTTCCAAATTTTCTAATAAATTTAGTTTTTGTCCTTTTCTTTCGGTGTGTAAAATCTCGAAGTTCGGGTTAAATGAATGCTTCTCTTCCAGAAGGTGGTTTGCATATGTGGATGTGCTTTTTTGATTGATAAAGCATTTCCGGTGTTCTTCAATTCGGTCTTCAAAGGTTCGTCCGGTTTGGCCAACGTAATATTTAGGAAACATATGTAGTGGTTTAAATAAATTACATTTTGAAAATCAAACAAACGTGTTTACCGCAAAATTAAATATAATACTTCAATGAAAATATAGAAACGTGGTAAAAATTAACGTTTGCACTCCAAGCAGATGGTAAAATCAGAAGTCTGTAATCTATTAGACGAATGTTTAGTTATCTAGGGTTAAATTATTTAAGTTGAAGACAACTAAAGATTAAACATCTTTTGTTATTGTATAGTTTTCATAAACTCCTTGATTTTCGACAGAATAGTAAATGATTGAATCATTTTGATATTTTTTGTTTATAAATATGAAATTATAATAGTCACATGAAATTTACATTAACATTACAGAGTGTGCTAAAATGCCCAATTTATTAAAATAAGTATTTTTCGAAAACTCGCTGGTTTTTTAATAAATCAATAAATGTGAAAAATTACACAACAATCACGGAACCAATTCGTAGAAAGTTACATGATAACCACATCACCATTTATTTTTAGAAATATTTCACAAGCGCAAAATTTACATTCCTGGCTGTAGCCAGAGGAGGATCTATATTTTTCGGGGCCTAGAGCTTATTGTGTATAAGTCCAATGCAGGGCCGGAGTAAGGTACAATGGGGCCCTAGGCAAATTAGCCTTCTAAGAATGAATTCAAACTAATTAAATATGATATAAAAGTTTCGAAAGACAGTTTTATTGCAAAAAAATGTTCAAATCGCAATACAAGAAACACAAAGTCAAATTGGTGTTTTTTGTTTTTCTCACTGTGGAGTTTACAAAATCAACAATTAAAGATTCTTGGTTATTTTGGTTGAATAACTGTTTTTCAATATTTAATAAGGCTAAATTTGTAAGTTTATCTTGATTTATTGTACTACGGAGATAATTTTTAATTATTTTCGGAGATGAAAATGATCTTTCCCCGTTTGCGTTACTAACGGATAAGGTTAAATATATCCTGATTAATATTGATAAACTTGGAAAAGTAGAATTCAATTGATTTTCGATGATAAAACTATGTATTTTTTCCGCCGTATGTAACCTAAAATAGTTGTCAATAAAACTTTAAAGTTGAATTAATCCGTTTAGATTTAGATCATTGTCGTACACATACAAATGTTCAATAATCAACGTTATTTGTAGTTACATTTTTGAGCTCCGTGAAAACAATGAATTTTTACTTTCTCCGTTACGAAGTACGAGAAAGTATTGTGACCGTGAAAACTTTTTCTATAATTTATTTAGCGGAAATATCCTTTTTGTCTGTGTGTGTGCGCGCGCTGTATCTCAAAAAAGAATAGAGCAATTAACGTGAAACTTTGAACATAAGTTTTATTTGACAATCCGGCTTTTGATAAAATTCCGTACGCCGAAAGTGGGTGTTTACTAGGGTGGGCCGAAAACAATCATTATTTTTTTTCGAAGTTGTAATAGCGCGGAAAAGTTGCAAATTAGGAAGACAAACAAATGAAAAAAAACGAAATCAAAATCGGTTCACATCTTCCGGTCGCGCACAGGCCCTAAAGTTTTACAAAATATGGAAAAACGTCATTATTGCGATAATTTTTTTAATTTGTTATTCTAGCTATTTTTGTAATGTAATAGTTTTAAACGTCTTCAACTAGAGCCTAAAAACATTGTTTTAATTTGGTTTGGATTAGCTGATATCTTTCGGTCGCGCATAAGCACCAAAATCTGCCAAAATATTGAAAAAGTCACATAGTTACGCATTTTTTGTACCTGATAAATAATTAATATTTAATTGTAATAGCCGTATTGGTTTTTCAAAAGATCTGATATTGAGATACAACAAAAAAACTGTTAAGTTCAGCCAACCTTTACAATGGGCAATTTGCCTCTTGCATTTCAATGAGCTGCCGTTCCGTCATATGTTCTTGCACCTAGATGACAAGACAACGGGGCCTAGTACTTCTAAAGGGGCAATCAGTGAAAAGTTAGTTGACTGTGAAAAACTGCCGGTGGTTAACTTCCAGAGTATTGATTGTCAGATCCCAGAAACGTGCTTAGTAAAGATCAGCAATGTCTATTTGATATTTCCGTTGAAATAAAATCAGGATCCTGTAAAGAAGATTTGGCTGTTCGAGATCGTAGGCACTTATCACATTCGAGGTGGTTGACAAAAGCAAATAGAACACTCAGCTTGTACATACGTGAAGAAAGCCCCACACCTGAACTCCAAGAACTAGTTTTGTTTATATTGAAAGCATACATGCCAATGTGGTTTACTATCAAAAGAAGTGAATTCTTTACAGACGGTCTGAAACTTGTTTACCAAGCAATACAATCTTCCAGGTATTTGCCAAAACCTTTGCTTGATGTTGTCGACCCTGTGATCGAACGTAATGGTTCTTTTACCCACCCTGAACACTTACTGTTAGCCATGACGCAAGATGACAAGAAACACATAAGAGAGCTCGAACTTCGAAGAATTCTAAAGGCAAGGCAGGTAGATGCATGAAGGAAAACCATACGAAAAGTCATGCCGCCAAAAATCAATGCACAAGAATACTCAGAAATGATCAACTGGATCGACTGTCAGTTATATTCTCCCCCATTGTTGGCAGAAATTAGTGACGAGGAGATTAAATCACACATCGAGAGTGACTCAATCCCTAACTGGAACATTACTTTCAAGAAATTCCCAGTTCACACGCAGGCTGTTGAACGCTGTCTAAAACTCGTCACGGAAGCCTCAAGAAAGGTCTGTGGAGCTGAATCTCGAGACGGATTTATAAGAACCACTTTGCTGTCCAGATCATCTATGCCTTCACCAGCAAATCAGACTTCAAAGTCCCTTCGGCTACAAAATAGAAAAGAGTGCTAATGGACAGATTCAACTGATATGTAATATTTTTTCAGAACTCTCTTTTTTGGCTACTCTAAGCCTATGTTTATTGTCAAAACTATACAGTAACTTTAATAATTAAGCTTTCTAAATATAAAATAAGTCAAAAAGAACGATGCCCGTTGTTACTGTTATCATCCATCATGTCATAGGCCTACCTATCCTTTTTAGGCACAGCTTGTCTGTGGCATTGGGGTCATTGCGCGACCGGAAGTTGTTGATTTAATCACTCCATAATAAAATACTATGTTCTTATGTTCTAAAATAATAATACTTGAGCTATTACGTTAAAATAAAAGTAAATTAAAGACTAAAAAAATACATAAAAATGTGAAATTTTCAATATTTTGGCAAATTTTAGGCCTTATGCGCGACCAAAAAATATCAACTGATCTAAACCTAATTAAACTAAAATGTTTTTAGGCTCTAGCCGAAAACGTTTTAAACAATAACATTACAAAAACAGATAAAATAAAAAATTTAAAAAATAATCACAATAATGACGTTTTTCTATATTTTGTAAAAGTTTAGCGTTTGTGCGCGACCGGAAGATATCAACCGATTTTGACAATTTTTTTTTCACTTGTTTGTCTTCCTAATTCGCAACTTTTCCACGCTATTACAACTTTGAAAAAAAAATAATGAGTTTTTTCGGCCCACCCTAGTGTTTACCTTAACCGTTTTTTGTGTTTTTCCAATCATTTTTTAAATATGGAAAATATTACGAAAACATTTAAATAAATATTGAAAACAACTAAGAAATAAACATCTTTTTCATAAAATCATTTTTTGAGCAAAAAAAAAAATTACAATAAACAAATGCAGACATATAACTTTAAAGAATTATTCAAAAATGATTAGGTTTAGGTATTTTTCGAGACAATCGCCAAAAATGGCCATTTTCAAAGCTCAAAAACCTGACCTTAAATAGTTGAGATTCGAAATTCTAGAAAAAACCAAGCATGTTAATCATTTAATTTTCCAGATAGTCACCCAAGTAAGAGCATTTTTAAAGCGTTCGAATATTAAAAAAGCGTTTTTTTTTTTAAACTGAAAACATTTACAGACATTTCATTCCGAAATTATTAGGCTTGAATATTCAAGCATAATCAATGCACTTTATTTACCTAGTTTTTCATTAAATCCTCATTAAACGCGAAAATAGGCATTTTTAACTCTCAAAAATCGAAAAAGCGTTGATTTTTCAAAAACTAAAAGAAATGCAGTTTTCCAACTTTTACAGCATTATTTCGGAATAACTTGGCTTTAATATTATTGAAAATCAAAGCGTGTTAAACATTTAGTTTTTCAGGTAATCACGATCGAACGAAGAATGGCTATTTTTAGGGATTTTGAATAATGCTTTTTCGATTTGCAAAAAAGCATTATTCAGAATCTGAAACAAATGCAAGTTCAAACGTTCACAAAATTGGTAATCAATGATAATGGTTTAATATAAGAAAATAACTATGTCCGTTAAGGACCTAGTTTTTCAGATATATCATCAAATCCAAAATTTACAAGTTTCAAAAATAAAAATAAAATATTTTTCAAAAACTGTCTTAAATACAAACTTTCAACTTCAGCATTAATGGCGAATAATTTGACTTTAATTTTCTACAAAAACCAAACAACGGTAATTATTTAGTTTTCTAGATAATCACCATCAAAAACCCAAGAATTGCGATTTTTAATGCTCAAATATCGAAAAAGTTTAATGCTCAAATATCGCTCAAAATCTGACTTAAATGCAGACTTAGAACTTTAATGACATTATTGGGGAATCATTGGGCTTTAATGTTATAAAAAACCAAGCCATGTTAATTATTTAGTTTTTTAAATAATCAAAATCAAACTCAAGAAAGCGGCGCTGAATCCAGTTATTTGACAGGTGACCGTGTTCATGGCAAACCTAATGGCCGGTAACATCTCTGCCCATCGAGTATGATATTGTCCAGTGAGTATTCCCAACTGCGTTTTCAGATCCCGGTTCTTTCTTTTCACTGGGTTGGCTTGAGGGTGGTAGCTGGGTAATTATGCATGTTGTATTCCCAAAACAAACATGACGTGCTGCATTACAGCACTAACGAATTGCGTACCGTTGTCGCTAATCACGCGATGTGGGAAGCCGTTACGTAAAAAGATTTCTTCAACTAAGATGGTGGCACACTTCTTTGAGGTGGCGGTTTCCAAGGCGAATATCTCCACTCATTTTGAAGAAACGTCCTCTACGATAGGGATGGTCGTCTTCCCATCAGAAGTGGCAGGCAGTGGTCCAAACAAGTCGAATGCCAGCACTTCAAATCGTAGATTGGTTGTGCGGGTTTGTAACAATCCGGCAGGTTTCAAATTTGTTACCTTATATCATTGACATGCTTCGCATTGTTTAACGTATTGCTCTACACCATTCTGCATCCCTTTCCAATAATAGTTCATTAGAATACGAGCGAGGGTTCTCTGGATTCCGTAATGTTCAGCTGTGGCATCGTCATGGAACGCCTTCAACACACGTGGGATCTGTTCCTTCGGGACTTGTTGTGCGTCTTCTTGCTCTCCTTGTGGGTCGTATCGGAACAAGATACCTTTAACCATGACGTACCCCTTTCTTGTCCAGTAGACAGCGTTTTCGGTAGTTCGCGGGGCTTCCAGGTCATCGATTATTTTCTTTAAATCGGTATCTTGGAGTTGGGCGTCTCTGATGTCGTTCTCCCTTCGGGATGTCATATCGATGGAAATTTTCTTTATTTCCCAGGGATATAGATCATCGTCTTCGTCGTTCACTGGGCGAGATAAAGTGTCGGCTACTCTGTTCGCACGTACTGGTACCTAATCGATTTGGATATTATGGGCTTGCAACTGAAGTGCCCATCGTGCCAATCTTCCTGTCGGCGACTGTAGACTCATCAGCCAACGGAGGGGTTGATGATCCGTGGCTACCGTGATTTGCAACCCATCTAGATATCCTCTGAACTTCTTCATAGCCCATATGATGGCGAGTGCCTCCTTCTCAATGGTGGCATAATTATTTTCTGCGGGAGTCAGCAAACGGCTGGCGTATTCGACGGGGTGTTCGTCCACACCCTTCCCCTGGCACAAAACTGCTCCGATAGCGTATGCGCTCGCATCTGTCCTGACGACAAATCGTTTTTTCGTATCGGCCGTTCGAAGTACGGGAGCCTCGGTTAATGCTTGTTTTAATTGTTCGAATGCGGCATCTTCTGCTTCACTCTATTTCTAAGGGGCGTTCGTCTTGGTCAGGTTGCTTAGTGGCTTTAAAATACGCCCGAAATCCGGTATAAATCGTCGGTACCAAGAGCACATTTGTAAGAATGATATCAATTGTTTTCCATTAGTTGGTTTTTTCTTGTTTTTGATGGCTTCAACTTTTTCTGGATTAGGCGAGAATCCGTCCTTCATTATCCTATGGCCCAGGAAGTGTACTGATCGACAGAAGAATGAACTTTTCTTGCGATTAATGCGGAGGTTACACTTATCCAATTTCATGATAACTTTCCTGAGGTCTTTTAAGTGTTGCTTGATGGAATTTGATAAGATTATTAGGTCGTCCAGATATGTGAGCATGCATACCTCCGGTAGTTTCCTCCGGTAGTTTCCTTCGGAATTAACCTTTCGAATGTCGATGAGGCGTTTCTCAAGCAAAACGGCATTCTCTTGAACTGGTAGCAGCCAAACGGGGTGATGAAGGAGGTTTTCGTTTGGTCTTGAAGTCTCATAGGGATCTGCCAATATCCGGTGCGTAGATCGATGGTGGAGAAACTATATATGGCGTGTAATAAATCGTCCACGCGCGGAAGTGGATAAACGTCGGGTACAGTAATTACGTTAAGTTTCCTGAAGTCTACACATAACCTGGTTCCTCCATCCTTCTTGGGGAAGCAGCATAAGGGGACCGGCTTTCCTCAATGATGTCCTGCCGCATCATTTCTTTGATTTCCTTCTGCAATTTCGCTTGACGTACGGCGGACATTCGATACGGGCGGGTGGCTATTGGGGTGTCGTGAGTCACAGTGATCTGTCTCTATAGTCGGAGGACTCCACAACTCAAACGAGCTAGAGTTGCCTAGAAGCAATTGGTTCATTTCTTCCTTCTCTTGGTCATTAAGATCTGCGGCTTCATCGTTGCGAAAACACACGTTAACATAAAACAATGCTAATGGCATCGGTCTTCTTGCTCCTCGAGGAAAAGCCTTTCTGGAGTACTCTGGGCGTATTGAATAATCGGCATCTACGTAGTCGGGAAACAATGCGTCAATATACTCCGGTGAGTACGTATCATCCGTTTCTACTTTTTCCGGGGTTTTCGGTAGTGGGCCCATCAGTGGCGGTGGTGGTCGGTATTCTTCCCAGTCAATATCTATTGGTTCATCAATAGTTCTCTCAGGCGCGTTTATCGGTAGAAGTGTTGCTAATCCGTACAAGTGGCACATCCTGACTTGTCGTTCCTTCTGCTTCCGTTTTGTTTTCCGTGTCCCTTATCGGCTCGTAGCAATGGTGATCGTGCGGTGCATCGACGAACGACCATGTTCTTTGGGGTATATTGAGAATGATACCCGCATTTTCCATAAAATCTACCCCCAGCAGTGTGACGTTGTTTGTACTGTCCGGGAAGACGAGGAAGGGAGTTCTTATTCAACGTTTTTGTATTTTTACCATAACCTCGGTGCTAAGCATATTTTTCTCCTGCGGTTTTCCGTCAGCCAGTGTAACCTATCCTTGTACGTTGTGGAATTTGGTGCCGTGTTGTAGCAGGTGTTTATACAATGATGCGGAGGCGATAGACTTTTCGGCACACGAATCTAGGAAAGCACTTCCCGTGGAATTTTTGATGCTGATATGAACTATCGGACTGCGTCGCTGTAGGGTAGCTGCATTCACTGCACAAAATGCCAGTTTACTGTTTCCGTTGACACTCGGATTACACGTTGTATATTTAGCACGAATGGTTCCTGGTTTACCGCAACCGTAGCACGCGAATGTCGGAGTGGGCGTTTTCTCCTCTGATATCCTTGCCTGGGTTTCTAGGGCCTTCTTCCGCTTGCGACATTCGGCCGTGCGCGCGACAATGCGTGCACTTCTTCTTCTTTAAGTCAGTATTCGTACTGGATTGAGGATTTTCCAGTTCCGCTTTCTCCTGCCATGAGCGTTCGATCTCCCGAGCCTTGGCGATTATGTTCTGGAACGTTTGAATACCTTCCCTTGGTATTTTCTCACGGATATTCGCATCTATTAGGCCAAATATCATATCCAACTGCAGCGCCTCACTTAGATTGTGCTCCGTTATCTGTGCGATGACGGCCCTTATTTGAGCGATGAACGTGTCCGTATTCTGACCGTTTTCCTGGCGTTTAGCGAATATTTCTTGTAATATTACATATGCCGGTTTCTGCGGTGCGTGTGTATCCTGCAACAACTGAAGGGCATCGTCCCATGTAGCCGTTGTTGTTCTCACCCCTTGCCACCATACTGCAGCGTCGTTGGCGAGTAAGAGTAGCAGACCTTCTAACGCGTCTTCGACTGATATCCTCTCAATCTTTTTGTAAACTTTGACGGTGTTTATGAAGCCTTCCACCTCGACGGGGTTCCTGCTAAGTCCTGAGAAACGTACCGTGCAATCTGCAAAGGATCCGGATTTGTAGTCTTCTCGATTGGCTCCTATGAACTCTTGAAACTGTTCCGTGGTGAGCGTGATTGCCGTGTTTTCTTCCTTGTTGTTTCGCACTTTCGCTCTCGTATAATATCCGGACCCACGTTGGGAGGCCAGCGTCGCGGGTGGATGTTACATTTTCTAAATAATCAAAATGAAATCTTAGAATGACCATTTTAATGCTCAAAAATCGAAAAAGTATTAATTTTTCAAAAACTGACTTAAATGCAGACTTACGACTTTAACAACATTATTATGGAATAATTGGGTTTAAATATTTTAGAAAAATCAAAGCACATTAATTATTTAGTTTTGTAGATAATCACTATCAAACCGAATCATTTCCATTTTCAAAGCTCAAATGTAGAATTGATTTTTCAAAAACTGACGTAAATGCAGACTTAACATTATTGGCACATAATTGAGCTTTTTTACTTTCTCCGTTACGAAGTACGAGAAAGTATTGTGATCGTGATTTTTTTTTCAAAAATTTTTTTTACGGAAATATCCGTTTTGGGGTCCCTAGATGCCATTTCAACAATTTCTGGAAATTTTTTTTTTGTGTCTGTGTGTGTGTGTGTGTGTGTGTGTGTGTGTGTGTGTGTGTGTGTGTGTGTGTGTCTGTGTGTGTGTGTGTCTGTCTGTGCGCGCTGTATCTCAAAAACTAATAAAGCAATTGATATGAAACTTTGAACATCCGTCTTATTTGATAATCTGAAGAACTGAAAAGCTTTTGGTAAAATTTCGTACACCGAAAGTGGGCGTTTACCTCAACTGTTTTTTGTTTTTTGCCAATATTTTCTTAAATATGAAAAATATCACAAAAACATTTAAACAAACTTTGAAGACAACAAAGAAATGAACATCTTTTGCTTGAAAACATTTTTCGTAAAATCATTTTTATTCGAGAAAAAAATGTATTATTATTTTTTTAATTTTTGGATTATAATTATAAAACGATAATAGTTACAGCAAATATATGTTAATAATAATTGTAGAAAATGCTAAAATGGACAACTTACAAAGAATAAGTTTTTTTCTAAATCCCTTTAGTTTTTGAGTAAAATGAGTTTTTATATTTGAAGTATAATTTTTACATCTTTCATAATTTTGACGTTTTAAACATCAGTTTCATCCGAGTTTACACAACGCTCGATGTACATTTAAAATATGATTCAAATTCAAAATAAACCATGAAAGCGTAAATATAAATGATACCATCAAGTCGGAGAAAGTAACATGATGGCCACATCACCATTTTTTTCTAAAAAAAATCAAACCATCTTGTTCATTAACTTTTCTAGATAAATCAAAATTGCAGAGAATACCAAAATGAACAACAATAAACAATTTTTCGAAATCTCTTTAGTTTTTGAGTAAACTGACTATTAGAATTTGATCGGAGAAAGTAACATGATGACCACATCGTCATTATTTGTTTATGTTGTTATACGATTCCGATCAAATTCACAAATTAATGAATCACAAATTGTATTAAACTCATTTATTTTAAAATGTCCCCTCCTCTAAGGTCGGTTGAAATTTCGGTATTTTCGTCAAAAAATATCTTTCGTTTTCTGTACTGTTTTTAATAAGACACTTCCTTGAATTTGCTGGCCTCTACCTCGAAGTCTTGAAAGGTGTCACGCATCTTCTGTATGAAAGCCTCCAAGGAATCGTAGATCAACACAGCAGTATGTAAATTTCAATCTTTCCCGTAGATTCGGTTTAATAATTTCTTCCAAATGATGAGTAAAAGAATGAATTCAAACTTATCGATGCTGGTGAACAAACACCAGTGGTTTCAGATCGTGTAGAAGATTTCTTCATAGAATTTGAAGAAATTGAGCTCAAAGCTTTTTTCGCGTCTTTGAAATTTGCATACAGTGCTTTGACTGCATCTAGTCGCGCTGACCACCTCGTATCTGATATACGGTTCAGGGTAACACTTTTAATAAGTTTTTGCATAACATCCCATCTATGCGTCGACGAAGAAAAAAAAAACATAAATTTGATTGACATTATTGAAAAAATTGGTACAACTTTCTGCTGCAGTTTTGCCAATCAAATTTAAGGAACCATTCCTTAAATGGTTTGTACATGGTATACAATGAGCGCTTTGTACCTGCGCGTGAATTCCACTTTGTAGTCCATTGTATATGCCATCCATGTTTGCGGCATTATCATAGCGACAGTTATCAACTTCAATTTCCATATTTTCCAAATCCGGAAGTATAACGTTCTGTAGATTTTCTGCTGTGTGTGAATAAATAGATGAATAATACTAAAAATAGAATTTTTTTTATTTTTGTGTGTGTGAAAAAATCCGAAAACAAAATGGGGCCCACGAATCTTTGCGAGGTCCTAGTTTGCCTAGGCGGTAATACGGCCCTGGTCCAATGGGGCTCCATTAAAAATAAAACAAATAATACTATAAATTGTTATACAGTTGATATTAAATATTTTTACTATAAGATAACTGCGCATTGTTTTGAAATAGTAATCAAAAATTATGATGATAATTCAGTTTCAGTTTTTGTGGGCACCTTGACATTTGGGGACCCAGTGTTTAAGCCCAATTAGTCCCTATGCCAGTGACGGTTCGCGGGTATTTTTGGTACGGCCGAGGAACAAGAGGTGGTAATACAGATAGGTGCGGTCACGCAGCCAGTCGTCTCTGCAATTGACCCTACCTATCTGTATTACCTCTTGTTCCTCGGCTGAACCAGAAAAAACCCCGCGAACCGTCACTGCCCTATGCAGATCTCTCCCTGGCTGTAGCTAACACATTTCAATTATTTGATTTCCAAAACAGGTAAATATGGGGTTTTACTTTAGTGCGGTTTTATAGAAAAACGAGGCAAAAATTGAACCCATTGTAGCTATGACGTAATTTTTTTAATTTCTTTCTGTAGAACGAACATATGTTATAAAATTCCTTGTATATTTGGTATATTTATTAGTTGCATAACAACACCCTGCTGAGAGTAACTTTTTCGACATTCGCAAAAACATCACGAAACGGAATAATAAATATTTAACAAGTAAACAACCAGCAAACGTCGGCCGTCATTTGTTTGTCTGCGCCAAAGTGTCGGACCACGAGCGCGTTTGTTAAATGTTTCATGGAATTTTTTTCCTTGGCGCTTCAATGTTGTGTCGAACAAGTTGCGCATGCATCTATCGATCACACGTGCGACGGCGCTAGCGTCGCGACGCCCGCCGATCTCCGGTAGCTGCAGCCGACGTCACAACCACGACGCGGCTTTAACACAACGATCAGCCGCGTCGACGTCGGTACTCGGCGTCTCCGTCCGTTGTGTCAAACAAAAAAAAAACTAATAACAACAAACCGTAGACAGTTTTGGTGTTGGTGTGTTTGAAAAACAGTCGAGAATGGAGGCGTCATCTGATCCGACCGTAAGTCGCTAATTTTAGTATTTTTCGCCACAAGCAGATAGTTTCCGATTTGGGTCAAATCGAGGAAGTGAAAACGCGCACTTTGTTTACATTTTTATAGAAAAAAAAATACAAACAAAAGAGTAGAAGTGTATACTATCGAATGAATTATTATTTCAATAAAAAATGTTGATGGACATTATGTTCACTTCTATAGAAAAAACATAAACAAAAAAGTAGACGAGTGTTTTTAATTGCGATAATAGAAATAGAAAAAAAGAAATTTGAACAGATTCATATTTAAAAAAATTAATACGTGCAAGTACAAAAAAACAATTTTCAAATTTTTAATAAAAAAAATCTTCAATGTAAACTTATTGCATTATAATTATTGCAAATACACGTTTTACACATGTTATTTCTAATTTTGTTTTGTTTCTCAAATTCTAATAAAAAATTGTGATGTGGCCATTATGTTACTTTCTCCGACTTGATGGTATCATTTATATTTACGCTTTTATGGTTGATTTTCAATTGAAATCATATTTTAAATGTACATCGAGCGTTGTGTAAACTCGGATGAAACTGACGTTTAAAACGTCAAAATTATGAAAGATGGAAAAATTATACTTCAAATTCAAAAACTCAGTTTACTCAAAAACTAAAGGGATTTCGAAAAAAACTTATTTTTTATAAGTTGTTTATTTTAGCATTCTATACAATTATTATTTACATACATTTACTGTAGCTGTTATCGTTTTATAATTATAAACCAAAAATTAAAAAAAAATAATAATAATTTTTTTTTCCCGAATAACAATGATTTTATGAAAAATATTTTCAATCAAAAGATGGTCATTTCTTTGTTGTCTTTAATGTTTGTTTAAATGTTTTTGTGATATTTTTCACATTTAAATATTGGCAAAAAACAAAAAAACAGTTAAGGTAAACAACCACTTCCGGTGTACGAAATTTTACCAAAAGCTGTTCAGTTCTTCGGATTATCAAATAAGACGTATGTTCAAAGTTTCATATCAATTGCTGTATTAGTTTTTGAGATACAGCGTGTATAGACACACACAAACACATTTTTTTCCAGAAATGGTTGAAATGTCATCTAGGGACCTCGAAACGGATATTTCCGTAAAATAATTTTTGAAAAAAAAATCACGATCACAATACTTTCTCGTACTTCGTAACGCATAAAGTAAAAACGTCGAAAGTTGTTGAATTTATATTAAGATTTCTGTAATATTTTTGGAAAGTTGGAGAAAAACAAGAAAAATGTTTACGCTTGCGGTTTTAAGAATTTTACCAAAAGCTTTTCATTTCTCCAGATTGTTAAATAATGCCTGAATTTAAAGTTTATTGCAAAATCTATTCGAGATGCAGCATCTACAGACAGACATAGATACATTTTTCAGAAATGTTCGGAATCGTCTCGGAGATGGATATTTCTGTTGAAATTTCGAGTTCGAAAACAAAACAGGAAAACAATAGTTTATCATATTTTGTACGGAGAAATTAAAAATAAGATCTTGATCTACAATACGAGTCTCACTAAGACTACAAAGTTGAAACTACTTTCATAGAAATCGATCATTTATATGTGATTATAACTTGTGACTATTGATTTGATGAATGAATTACAAAAATTAGTTTATCATCTCACTGGACGTTCCAAGATTTTTGAAATTATCATAAAAAACTGTTTTTCAGTTTTTCTGCTACAAGTTCCGAACAATTGTAGAAATGTTGATAATTCGTTACTCTACTCGTTAAGCTCTTTTAATTAGAGTGAAAATAAAACGATTTTGAGCTGCAATTATTTTTCAGTTTTTTTTGCTATAAGTTCCGAACTAATGAAGAGGTTTTAAAATGTCGCTTACCATTTTGCTCTACTCTTTCAGCTCCTTTGATTACAGCGAAACAAACCAATTCGAGTCGCAATTGTTTTTCGTTTTTTTTTTGCTAAAAGTTCCGAACCACTTAAGAAATTCCGCTTACCATTTTCTTCTACCCTTCAAGCTCTTTGGATTACAACGAAAGAAACCAATTTGAGTCGCAATTGTTTTTAGACTTTTTTGCTATAAGTTGCGAACCACTGAAGAAATTTCGCTAGCCATTTGACTCTACTATTCTAGTTTTTTTGATTGCAACTGAAAAAACAATTCTAGTGGCTACTGTTTTTCGGTTTTTTTGCTATAAGTTCCGAACCATTGGAGGAATTTTGAAACTTCGCTTACCATTTCACTCTACTCTTTAAACTTTTTTTTATTACAGCGAAAAAAACCCATTCGAGTCGCAATTGTTTTTCGGTTTTTTTACAATAAGTTCTGAATCATTGGCGAAATTTAGAAGTTTCGCTTACCATTTTAACTCTACCCTTCAAGCTTTTTGATTATAGCGAAAAGACACCAATTCGAGTGGCAATTGTTTTTTGGTTTTTTGCTATAAGTTCCAAACCATTGAATAAAATTCGAAATTTCGCTTACCGTGTTACTCTGCTTATCAAGCTATTTTAATGAAAGCTAAAAACGAATTCAGGCCAGCAAAAGTAAATTTAAAAGTTGTTTTCAATGAGCTTCAGCAGATTGCCGCCGACCTTCTAAAATTCATCGAATTTAGCGAGTGGTTACGGACAATGCAGTCCATAATTTTTCAAAATGTCGGTCGGGAAGACCGGTTCGATAAATACACTTTTTACTGAAATATTTTTTTTTTGATTGTTGATATTTTGTAATGTAAATTTTGCTGAAATGTAAACAAACAAATCTAACAAAAGAACTTAGCAAACAAATCGAGAACTAAAGACAGAAGAGCAAACACAACAAATTAAAGATTTTTTTTTAATTTTCACGATCTCTGTATTTTTCCGTATTTTGTACGAAGAAAGTAAAAATTTGTGGCCATCATGTCACTTTATCCGATAAAATGATAATAAGTTTTTGTAATAATTATTGATTGTTTCAAAAAACTATATTTAAAAAAATCTTATTCCTTTTAAATTGTTCATTTTGAGATTCTCTAAGTTTATTGTTAATGTAAATTTGTTGTAACGTTTCTGATGTTCACAGAAAACTCTTTGTTAAATCTAAAAAGTACTACAAACATCATAACCATTATTTTCAAGTATGCCACCATTTACATACACAGTGCGCGCCTAAGGTATGGAATAAATTCAGAAAAATCGAAATAAAATATTTTTGGAAAAAATTCCCGAACAGGTCGATTTTCTATGATAACCAACATTTTTATACTGCTAGTTCGACAATGAAAAGATCTCTCAAAATCAAGAATAAAAATTGTGATGTGGCCATCATGTTACTTTCTCCGACTTGATGGTATTGTTGTAATTGAAGGATCACGTCGTGAGAACTAGCTGTTGTGGTTGATGATTCTCGTTGGTCCAACAATTCAACACTTGTAGATCAGTCGTTATCGACTTAATACAATATAATTTAACTTCAAAAAGAGAGGCAGGTCGACGAATAAGGTGATTACTTTATTTTTGGTAGGAATTACAAAAATGAGTGTGTTTTCTGTATTCCAGCAAAATTCTTCTTTTTTTATTAATTGTTTTTCTCGCCTCCCTGGTAACCGCGTTTTTCCGGGCTACCCGTGATCCTCGTTTCCATTTCTCCGTTCCATGACCCAGGCGGTCACCACAGTATCATAGCCATTTATATTTACGTTTTCATGGTCTGTTTCCAATTGAAATCATATTTTAAATGTACATCGAGGGTTGTGTAAACTCGGATGAAGCTGACGTTTTAAACGTCAAAATTATAAAAGATGGAAAAATTATACTTCAAATTCAAAAACTCAGTTTGCTCAAAAACTAAAGGGATTTTGAAAAAAACTTGATCTTTATAAGTTGTTCATTTTAGCACTCTCTATAATTATTATTAGCATTAATTTGCTGTAACTATTATCGTTTCATAATTATAAACCAAAATTAAAAAAAAAAAATACATTTTTTTCTCGAATAAAAATGATTTTATGAAAAATGTTTTCAATCATTAGATGTTCAGTTCTTTGTTGTCAATGTTTGTTTAAATGTTTTTGTGATATTTTTCACCCACTTCCGGTGTATGAAATTTTACCAAAAGTTTTTCAGTTCTTCGGATTATCAAATTAGACTTATGTTCAAAATTTCATATCAATTGCTCTATTAGTTTTTGAGATACAGCGCACACAGACAGACACACACACAGACACAAATTTTTTTTTCTAGAAATTGTTGATATGGCATCTAGGAACCCCAAAACGGATATTTCCGTAAAAAAAAAATTGAAAAAAAAATCACGATCACAATACTTTCTCGTACTTCGTAACGGACAAAGTAAAAATAGGGGGTTGTCATTAAAAAAAATGATGAGGTCATTACTCAAAAACAAATGACTGAAAATAGACTTTCATTCAAAAATGTGTATTTTTATCAAAGAAAATCGACCTGTTCCACGATTTGTTCCAAAAATATTTTATTCGGTTTTACTTCAGTTTTTATTCCATACTTTCTTAGAGCGCACACTGTATACATATACATACGTATACACACATATGCAGTTATTTAACACTTTCTTGTCTTAAAAATCTATTAAAATGTTTTTCTAATATTTTTCATATTTAAAAAACTATCGGGGAAAAACAGACGGTTAAGGTAAACACCCACTTCCTTCCGGTGTCAAAATATTACCAAATCTTTTCAGTTCTTCGGATTGTCAAATAAGGCGTATGTTCAAGTAAAAATACGAAGATACTGAAACGATTTTTTTCAGGCATAACTTTTGCATAAACAATCTTTAGCTTTTAAAACTTGAGTAAGGTTAAGTAAATGAATATGTTTGAATAATTTTCAACATCACAATACTTTCCTATCCTTCGTACGAAGAAAAAATACAAAAAAGTGAAAGCATCATTTTTTTGCATAAATCTTGAATAAACAAAACATAGCTTCACACGATTTTTTGGCTTCTAAAGTTTGAGAAATGACGAGTAAATTACATGTAAAAGCAATATGGAATAAACTAATATCAGTCGTAATATTCCAAAGATAAACAAAATCGTCTTCGGAATACGAATTTCGTGATTGCCGTACTCAAACATCACAAGCTGTGCATTTATAATTATTACAAATACAGAAACTGCTAATTAACTTTAGAGTAGCTTCTAGTTGCTATAGAGAAAGATACAATTTCCAGGAAAGTTCTGCCTTGAATGTTTAAACAGCCTCCATCGAATTACCCAATTTAACATTTCGTAAATATTAATTCTCATCGCTGAATAATATTTACTGGCATAAAGTTAAAAGCGTATTAATTTACATTTGTAAACATTGTCTCAGTTTGCTGAAGTTTACAAATATTTCGATGGTAGTGATTGCAAAGTGAATGCTTTATCCTTTATAATTCATCAATATTAATATTGTTCGCTATACGGTGTGGCCATTAAGTCTGGAACACTTGAAATATCTTGCAGTGTCAACGGGAGCGCATTTTTTTAATGACATCCTCCATTTTTTTAATCGATAAAGTGAAAGAACACACTTTATTGGTATCGTAGTATAAAAAAAATGATTGTTATATTTCTAGAAAAAAGCAAATAAAGCTCTCTTATGTTCAGATAATAGAAAACCGCAAGCACCAAGCTGCTGAAAGCTAGTTTAACGTAATTGACAGTAAATAAACATTTGTTTCAACGCCTTCTTGTCAAAATATTAAATCAATTATTTTCACGATTAAAATTTTATTTGCCTTTTTCTAGAAAATTTCTTTATGCAACATAGTAAAATATTTATAATACAATACTACAAAAGGCCCGCTCTTTCGCATCGAACAAAAAAATAGGGGATGTCGTTTAAAAAAAAACGCACCCGCGTTGACCCTGCAGTCTTCGTCGATTGTGCTTCAAAAAAGCGCTCACGCGAGATAATTCTTCACGCATAAGGTTTGTACAATATTTTTTTAAACGAACAAATTTCGAATTTTATTCCAAAATATGAAACAAAACAAGTCCTGGCTGCATTACAAAACAATTTGACAGTTGACGTTTCTAACGATTTTAAAGCGTGAAAACATATCTTCTGATTCAAAAATACCGTGTACAGTATTATCTAGCATGTGTGGGGGTAAAGTTTGCGCAGAGTCAGAAAGTATTCAGGGAACGCAACACGTCTCGACTGCTTGGTGCAACTCTACTCTGCCACAAATTACGGACGCCGTCAATAAAATAAGATGCAACCAACTCAAAGACCGCCTCTCGAGGTAAAATTTACACGGTCACTGAAAGTGTAAATATGGCAGAGTCAATTTTTGAGCGTTTCCGGTGTAGTGGTCTAGGAAATGAAATTTCCTTGTTATGCATAGAGTCCGTCAGTGGCGCAGCCAGGATTTTATCTTGGGGAGGGCTGTATCAAAAATACTAATATGTACGAGTAGTATTTATTATTTATTAGGAATATATTATAATTAAAAATCTCGACGCCTCTACATAGTCCAAACTGCGTGAAGAAGTGAGTAGTCCACTTGCAAACCGCGTTATGTTAATAAAGCAATTATTTGAGAAAACTGATAAAAATGTTTATCCTTAAAATTAAGATGTAAAGGTGCATTAATTTACGTATTACTTAAGTGTAGGATCATATCAAATTCATTTATGTTAAGAAATGAAATCACTGTTCATCAATAATCATTTAATTTGCATTTTAAAATTAGACAGTTTTGCAGTTGTATTCAATCAACATAGGCAGTTTTGAAACAGTTTCATATTTAATCTTCTATCTATCTATTTTTAAGAATTTATAATTTTAATCTATTATTACACTCTTATGTCTATTTCTTCATGCATTAAAGTTTCTTCACTATCAGTTTCTTCTACAGTAGTTTCATTTTGTTCTTCTTGAAGAAAACTGTAAAAGGGCAAATGGTCGTAAGAAGCCCAATCTTCACCAAAATGTTTTATGAGAAGATTTCGTACATCATTTAACTTTGCTGTTTTTATAGGAACTCCAACTTTCATTTATTAACGCGTGCGTGCACTTCGACTGTTTTATGCGTACTGACCCAAGATGGCGAATTTTGCACGAGTCACCACGCAACATGGCGATGTATGGAAGTTATCAGTAACTTAAGAGACTCTTCAAAGTGGACTGTGGATCGTATAGCGATTTTTGCAATTGCATTTTAATCCTTACATAACGAGTTTTGACAGATTATGTTAAACACAGACGTTAGTATTTTAAATCAACAACCGACTGACGTCATTGGAAAAACCCTTTTTTTGTTAACATAACGTGGTTTGCAACCAGGGTTGGCATGTTTAAAACATTTTGTTTAAAACAGTTGTCTTAAACACGTTTTAAACACTGACTTATGTTTAAAACAGTTTTGTTTTAAACACGTTTTAAACATGTGTTTAAAACATGTTTTAAACAAAAGTGTTTTAAACAGTTTTTAGGCTTTTAAACAAAAAAATAATAATAAAAAATGAATTTTATTAAATTATAAATAAGTTTCATAACAATAAAAATATAAAATAAAAAAGTTCAAAAAATTTAACAAAATTATAATTATTATAGTTAACAAACTTATAAATTTTCTATAATTAAAAAATGTAAAAATATAATAATCTAAATAATACTTAAAGAAAGAAACAAATTAAATTCCTCTAGAAATAACATTAACAATTCTCATCTTCAATCAAATTTTTATTAGAATTTAAGGTTCGCATAATGGTTACAAGTTTTGCTGCTTTTTCTGTGCCTAATCTGTTACGCAATTTGCTGTGTATTAAACCAAACGAAGAAAATAATCTTTCGATGCCTGCAGAAGAAGCAACTGCTGTATGAAGCTGCATAGATAGTTCAAATATCGTTTGGTTAATATTTTGGTGAAGAGCCCGCCACCATGAAATTGGACTTACATTTTCTATGTTTTAACTTGAGAATAAATATTCCCTGAAGGGCGAAGTTTGCGCCTGGTATTTTATAATAAACGGCATAGCTTCCGGATAAAATGATGCTGCATATTCCAATGCCTCCTCTAATTGTTCTTGGCTTAGCTTGTGGCCTCTAAAGCGATGGTCTAATAAATTAGCAAGATAATGGGCAGGTGTTATGGCCATATTGAAACGATTACCTAAACAACTTTTTTCAAAATCTGACAGCTGCCCCTCTTGCATACTTTCTATTAGATTTAGCCATATTTCCGTAGCCTTGCCTAAATTACAATTTTCACTTTGAACCACGTCCAGAGCAACAGAAATTTTCTTCAGTTTAATGAGATACTTTTCGACTTGAGTTTTTAAATCGAGGTCTTGAATTTTGTTTGTTATACTCGTGTCGAATGCGACTCGATTTTCTGTGCACACTTTTACCAGAATGTGCCAGTTCTTTTGGTACGACTCTAAACAATCACACAATGTGTTCCAACGAACGTCTATGGGCAAATTAAGTGATGTCCCACCAGCCTGTTTGTATTTAGCAGCAGGAAAATGAGAATTTCTGAAATACTTTATAATTGTTTTAATGTCGTCTTTTAGACCTGGCACATTTATATCTTTCTAATAAATTTAACACATGTGCGAAACAACCATATGTTAAAATGTCGGGCATACCTATATCGTCGCGTTCTGCAAGTTCGCTACGCATTTTTACCATGTTACTGGCATTGTCGGTCACAACACTTCTAACGTAACAACCAAATTTTTGGCATGTTTTTATTGCTTCCGCAGCTAAATCTTGCAAATATTCTGCAGTATGCATTTTTTCTGCAGTATCAACTGTGTCTATTAAATAAATGTTACCTTCTACAAGATCGGTTACCGAGATGCATACAATTGGTTCGTTATGAATGTTACTCCAGCCATTGAAACCATTTTGCCTTTTAAATTGTTTTCTATTGTCTGTTTTACTGAACAATACACTTCGTCTAATAATTCGTTCGCAATTTGACGGCAATTTGGTGGTTGATAACCAGGGCGTAAGAGATTAATTAGATTTTTAAATTCTTTGTGTTCTACCAAACGAAATGCTGAATTAGTGCTATAAACAAATTTGGCAACCTGTAGATCAATATTTTTCTTGAGTGTATTCGTTGTTCTAATGACAAAAGATGACAGAGATGATGCTGATGTCGATGGAAATGATGCTGATTTCGATGGAGATGATAGGTCCGTGGAGTGCTTTTCACGAATACTCATAGTATGGTATTCAAATGCGGACGAAGTACTTGCTACTGCAACATTTGTAGATGGCGTAGAATCTATAAAGTTAAATAAAACAAAATTTAATGGTAGTAGTGATTGTATTATTTACAAGAATACAACATTTATAATTAATAATAATACTTTTTATTCATTTTACATTCAACCTAAATAATTGTTTCAAAATTTGAAATGTTTAGTTTTGAAAACATCAACTTTACTAATTAGTAACTACTAAATAATTTGTTAAATTTCCACTCAAAATTCATAATTCGGTTATTTTATCATTAATTCATCATATCATTCTGAAAGCTCAAAAAGTGATCAGTTTAATTTTTACTTTGTCAAACATTACAAAACTGTTTCCCCATATTTTTGAAAAATGAAAAATAATAAATAATTTTGTTTATTTTATTCTTTCACAAAAATTGTGCAATTTTATTCGTTATGGTAGAGGCGTTTACTTCGTGATACATGTTTTAAATATAAATAAAACACTTTTTACTTTGTTATATCACACGGAATATTCCATTTAATATAAAGTGTTTTATTTATGTTCAATTTTATTTCAACTTATTAAACATATAACCGACAAAATAAATATATTTGTAATATTTTATGCAGTTGATCTATTAAATCATTAGTTCGTCTAGAATAAAGATATTGTTTGGTCAAAGTAAACAAATAATAATTAAAATTACTTAACATAATTATTCAATGTCACAAAAGAAAATTCAATTTTTAGGATCAAAATTTTTATCCATGAATCCGGGTTTACATGCTGTTCTAAATTGTTCATGTTGAAAATGAACGAAACAATTTTTATTTCGGATTGTTTTGTAAAACATAAACATAAAACATAAAATTAAACAACGTTTGTGATTAAAATATTACACAAATACAGGGTGTTTGATAAAAAACGCCGCAAGCCATAACTCCGTTAAATATTACACGATTTTAAAAATTAAAAAAAGGAAATTTATGGTTTGACAAATACTACAAAATGACACTAATTAAATATTTTTTAAACATAATCTTTAAGGTCAAGCGATAGTCAACTTTTTTTTCAAATGGCATCATATATTTTTTTTTTCGTGATAGAGAATTTTTTTCTGAATCCAGTGATGTATAAAAAAGTTGACATTGATGCAATAGTTACTAAAAAATAAAATTTTTAGTAACGTTAATTATATTTTTTTTAGCATCAAGGATACCATGGAACATAGTCAAATGCTACTAATAATGTTTTATTGAGTAAATAAGAAATAGTTTAAGACGTTAATGTTACAGTGAGTCTCAGTTTTACTCGTATATTTACGATTTTTGCGGTTAAATTAATTAAATAAAACTACCCAATGGATAACAATTATCTAATAGACATATTGCAAGAATATTTTGAATGTAACCGAAACTGTGGCCAAGCAGTACGTCTTTACAGTGATCGCTTTCTTACTAGAGAGGTTCTAGACCCTCTCTAGACTTGAATAAAATGTAAGAAATTATGGAGCTTTCAAGAAACCTATACGAATCGAGTCTACATTTCAGGAAAATACTGAATTAGACGTTCTACTTAGTGTGGAAGAAAATCCAAATACTTCTACTGGGGAAATTGCATGTAACATTGGTGTATCAAATCATTCTATACTAAAAAAGCACAAATGAATGGCTTTAATTCATTTGGCAAAAAGTGCAACGATTAGAAGAAAATGATGAGACCAACGACAGAAATTTAGCCATCAATGTCAACTTTCTTATACATCACTGGATTCAGAAAAACATTCTCTACCAAAAAAAATATAAAAATATATATGGTGCCATTTGAAAATATTTAATTAGTGTTATTTTGTAGTATTTATCGAACCATAAATTTCCTTTTTTAATTTTTAAAATCGTCTAATATTTAACGGAGTTATGGCTTGCGGCGTTTTTTATCAAACACCCTGTCTAAGGTTTTATAAATTTTTGAAAAATTTATATTTATTTAATAAAAACTAATCTAGCTTAGCCCGGGTCGCAAAAATGTAATATTTATATATATTCTAACTCGAAATGTCATCCTGAATACCAATCTATAATTTTTTTCATGAAGAAATGAATGATTCATTTTTTAAAAATGTATATTTAATTAATGATTTGTATCGAGAATTAGGTTGGGTTAGGTTAGGTCAGGTTTGGTTAGGTTAGGTTGGGTTAGGTCAGGTTAGGTTAGGTTAGAGTAAGCATATATATAAATATTATACTTTTGCGACCGCGTCTAAGCTAGGTTGTTTTATTAATATGTTTTCAAAAATTTCGCGATAAAACAAATTACAGATTCGTATTCAGGATCGCATTCCGAGTGAGAATATGAAATATTATACTTTTGCGACCGGAGCTAAACTAGACTTTTACCAATAGTATTGTTATAGTACTTGTCAGGTCTCAACACGAACATTGTTTTCTAAATTTATACAGAGCAACGTATTAGTGGCGCTCTAAAAAGTTAATGACTCAAGTTCATTTACATAAATCACACGATCTTCCACATATATAAACCACTAAATTAAATTTAAATAATTGAATTGAATACTCACCATTATTGTCACTAATATCAGCATCATCCTCACTTAAATCGGCGACGTCCGCGTCCTTTCTTTGTTGTCTATTTCTAAGGTCACTTTTGCATTTTATAATATGTTGCTTCATTCTTGCCACTAATGCAGATAATACTTTGCCACATTTAAGGCATTTGGCTTTACTTAACTTTCCTCCCTTCACTTTTGAAAAATGTTGCCAAATGGGGTCTAATTTTCTACCGGTCATGTTTTTAAATAGGAACGCACTGTGTGGTTGTGTATGAACAGAGTAAAAGACAGAATGAAATAAAATTATATTAGGGCTCAGCTAATCATCAAATTTCTACAGAGAAGGGAAAATAAATAAACATTGTGAGGCTTGGGCTTCAGACATATAAGTTAATGACCCCATTTCAACAGGTTAATGAAATCATTTCATAATGTATATTTATTTTATTCCAAAACAAACATAGAACGACGATAACTGAAGCTTTCTGTTAAATATTCTTTCAGGGCATTATAATAATTAGAAGAAAGAGCGTATTTGATTGGAATTACTAAAAAATTAAAACTTTACTTAAAATATGAAAAAAAAACAGTTTTTTTGTTTTAAACATGTTTTTTTTCGTTTAAAACAGTTTAAAACAAAAAAAACTGTTTTTTTTGTTTTAAACAAAAAAAACTGTTTTTTTTCCAACCCTGTTTGCAACTGGACTACTCAAGTGAGAAAATCGCTAAACAAAGGTCGCCGCAATGTCGGGGATAAACCAGAAAATCCGGCCACACATTCTACTGCTACGGTCCAGTGTTGTTGGACTTTCACGTTCGGTGGAACACCGCACGGATCCATGGTGACGTCGCCCTATAAGAAAAACCTCAAAGACTTTTGCGGTTCACGTGTGCTACGTGTTTTTACTTTCTCCGTTACGAAGTACGAGAAAGTATTGTGATCGTGATTTTTTTTTCAAAAATTTTTTTTACGGAAATATCCGTTTTGGGGTCCCTAGATGCCATTTCAACAATTTCTGGAAAAAATTTTTTTGTGTCTGTGTGTGTGTGTGTGTGTGTGTGTGTGTGTGTGTGTGTGTGTGTGTGTGTGTGTGTGTGTGTGTGTGTGTGTGTGTGTGTGTGTGTGTGTGTGTGTGTGTGTGTGTGTGTGTGTGTGTGTGTGTGTGTGTGTGTGTGTGTGTGTGTGTGTGTCTGTGTGTGTGTGTGTCTGTCTGTGCGCGCTGTATCTCAAAAACTAATAAAGCAATTGGTATGAAACTTTGAACATCCGTCTTATTTGATAATCTGAAGAACTGAAAAGCTTTTGGTAAAATTTCGTACACCGGAAGTGGGCGTTTACCTCAACTGTTTTTTGTTTTTTGCCAATATTTTCTTAAATATGAAAAATATCACAAAAACATTTAAACAAACTTTGAAGACAACAAAGAAATGAACATCTTTTGCTTGAAAACATTTTTCGTAAAATCATTTTTATTCGAGAAAAAAATGTATTATTATTTTTTTAATTTTTGGATTATAATTATAAAACGATAATAGTTACAGCAAATATATGTTAATAATAATTGTAGAAAATGCTTAAATGGACAACTTACAAAGAATAAGTTTTTTTCTAAATCCCTTTAGTTTTTGAGTAAAATGAGTTTTTATATTTGAAGTATAATTTTTACATCTTTCATAATTTTGACGTTTTAAACATCAGTTTCATCCGAGTTTACACAACGCTCGATGTACATTTAAAATATGATTCAAATTCAAAATAAACCATGAAAGCGTAAATATAAATGATACCATCAAGTCGGAGAAAGTAACATGATGGCCACATCACCATTTTTTTGTTATGAAATACATTTTCTGAACTTTGAACATTTTTTATTATTCTTGACAAAAACATTATTGGTCTATCACCCACCTTTACCTGTATTCTTTATCGACGCCGACTCCAGGGAGCTAGCTGGAGGTCCACAAGAGCGGGTTTCGTTCTTTCGAAGAACCCCCCGTCACAAGTGGCGCCTAACGTTGGGCCGTTTTTATCCTCACAACTCGAGAACACAGGGAACCAGGGTCAGGGGATGATCAGACAGAGTGACTACAACAATGCACCGGAGACCAAGGAACCAGCGAACCCAAGTTGGCTAATCCTGCACCGGAAGGCCTTAACGGAGCCGCCCAGGACGGACCAATGGCACCACCCCAATTAAACCCTCTGATGCTAGCAGCCAAGCCACCGCAGTTCATGGCGACGGCGGCACCCATCACCTTTGAAGGCCACGACGTGGACACGTTCATCTCGGAGACGAACCAGGCCTTTAGTGGCCACCAGCTTACAGAACGGGTGAAGCTGGCTCATGTCAACTCCTTCGTAGACGGGAACTGGTGTATCAGATCACCCACACTCCCGGGGTGTCGTGGGATTTTGCTCAGATGCTTCTGAGGGGCGCCTTCTGGAACTCCGCCACCCTACAACATGATAACACAGGAGTAGGCTGACCAGAGCCCATGTGAGTTCATCTCGAAGAAGGCCTGTCTAATGAGGAAGTTCCTGTAAAAACGTGAGCGAGGAGGAGATGATCACTCACTTGGGATATCGCCGACAGCTCCGTCCTGGAGTATCTGCTGGCGATGCCGAGGACGATGGACGAATTTCTCATGAAGGCCGCCGCTATCCCTCCACGGCACTGTCCACTACTACCAGCCCAACGAGCAGCCCCGAGACCAGCTTCCTCTCGTAATCATTAGGATGACCGGAGACATCCGCCCCCAATGTGCCAGGTCTGCAAGAACTCCAGATACTGACTCCAGATACGCTGACCTGCTCGGTCAGCGTTCTAGTATCTGGATTGCATTCGGGAAATGGCCAGACGAACGAACGCATCGGGGCTCGCTCGTAAGAAGAAAACCCCGGCGCTTTAAAATACAGGTACAGTGACACTTCAGTGCCCCTATACAATGCTAGGGTTAGTGCCCGCAAGAAGGACACTAATCGATCATGACTTTTTCGGCGACAAAGACGCTTCAACGTGTTGGATGCCGCCAGATTACCCGCCCTACTCACAGCCAGGACAGGATGCAACCTACCTATGATCCCGATCACCATCGGAGACCGGAAGGTCCATTGCCTCCTGGACCTGGGAGCATCGTAGAATTACATTCGCCCACACCTTGCCTAGAGGAGCCAACCGGTCCACTGGAAGAAAAGCCTCTCTGGAGCCGCCACCGCCATCATCGGGGTCCACCAGGTTGCATTCCAGCTAAGAAACACCGCCTATGATGAGAAGTTCCTAGTCGTGCCGGATCTTCGCAGTGACGCGTTCTTGGGAGTTGAACTTCTTTTACAAACACGATGCCGTGCTCGACTGCCGTAGGAAATGCGCTCACCTCGGGACGGTCTACCGGCAGACTGTGTTTTTTTTTGCACCTCAGCGAGAGGCCGTGACGGGGCCGCCCTTTCAACTGGAAGCAACGCCCACCGGTTTCAAGAACTGACCGGACGTTTTTCCAGGACCTACCAACCCCGAGACCAGTTGGTCAACCACTCTCGAACAAGGGAGCACCTGATCCAGCTGACGCACCAGCGTCGCATCAGTATTCGGCCGTACCGTGTGAATCCCACGAGGAAGCAAGAGATCGACCTGCGGGTTCGCGACCTCCTGACTCAGGGCATCATAGAGGCCTACACGAGCCCCTTCCCATCCCCCATTGTGCTGGTGCCAAAGAAGGATGGCAGGTTCTGCTTGGACTACCGAAAAGTCAATGAGGCCACGGTGTCCGAACCAACACTCATACCTGTGATTCAAAGGCCCTTCGAGACTTTGGGATGCGCGAATCTTCTCCACCCTAGACCTCCAGAGTGGCAGATCCCGATGGCCGATGACTCCAAACCCTTCACGGCGTTCAGTACCCGCGTGATGCCGTTTGCCTTGAACGCTCTAGCGACTGATGAGTCAGGGGGTGTTGTCAGGGATGCTCCATAAATTCACGATGGTCTACCTGGACGACATTATCGTGTACTCCAACACAACAGAGGAGCATAGCCCTGGTATTATTCGCCCCCTGGTATTCGAGAAGCTGGATCAGCACAGGGATTATGAAAAGTCCATTCGATACGTATCGACTGACGACTCGTGCTCGAACGTTTATTCGAAAAATGCACAAATCGTGATTCTGAACATCTATCGACTCGACACCTGACAACATTGCGGGAGTGCGCATGCGGGATTCATAAGGAGTTTCGAATTAGTCGAAAAGTCGTCTTTATAAACGATTACAATACATTTGATATTCTTCATATTAAGATTTAGCAGTAAATTTTATACTTTGAGGATTAAAATATGGAAGTAATTCGCCTGTTTAACACCCAAATCTTTAATCACTGGAGAGCACTATTCTTGAATTAAAGTGTATGGGAACATTGAAATAATTGTTTTGGCTCAGGAATAGTGCTAATTGAAAATTATATAACTGGCCTTAAACCATTGAATAATTATAATTACATTTTAACATTTAAATTGAACGTTTATTCATTATTACTGGAGTAGAGCATAAAAATTCATAAACATACAAATGTTTATGAATTTATTTACATCATCTAGAAAATCATGCTGCCAATAGTAGATTTCTTTGAGCGAGAGCAGTCGGAGAGAAAGACATGCTACTCGATACCTCGTTAGGTACATACCCGCTGAAAATCGACGATTCGAGTTGAATACATTTAGAATAGCAATCTAGGGAAAAAATTGCCGACTCGATACGATATGTATCGTTTGAGAGGTTTAGAATCCCCCTGCTGTTCGAGTTCAATTAGATTTCATGAAGGTGGTCTGGCTTAAATTGACATAACACTCAGGCGCGCACCCAGGGGGTGGCTATCGGGTTTGCCCCCCCCCCCTCCTCCAAAAACATTTATATACCGAGCGTTAACCACCAAACCTGGCCATAACAAATTATTTTTTTTTTTAGAGTTTTAATTAATTGTCATGCCATTGCTAGGATGCACTACTATTTATGAAAAATTCATGGATTTTCAGTCTACACATATATTTCAAATAATATATCAAATAACCGATTAATGAAATTATCGGAATATCGTATTTTAATAATCAAAACTGGCATATTTTAAAGTCAAAACTGGCATATTTTAATAGTAAAAATTGGCATATTTTACCAGTCAAAATGGCATATTTTAACTGTAAAAACTGGCATATTTTACTAGTCAAAATTGGCATATTTTACCAGTCAAAACTGGCATATTTTAACTGTCTAAAATGGCATATTTTATTAGTCAAAATTGGCATAATTTACGAGTCTAAACTTGCATATTTCAATTGTCAAAACTAGCATGTTTTAATAGTCAAAGGCATATTTTACGAGTCAAAACTGGCATAGTTTAACCGTCAAAACTGGCAAACTTTAATAGTTAAAACTGGCATGTTTTACCAGTCGAAACTGGCATATTTTAACTGTCAAAGTTAGCATATTTTACGAGTCTAAACTGGTATATTTTAACTGTCGAAACTGGCATATTTTAATAGTCAAAATTGGCATATTTTACGAGTCAAAACTGGCATAGTTTAACTGTCAAAACTGGCAAATTTTAATAGTCAAAACTGGCATATTCTACCATTCAAAACTGATATATTTTAACTGTCAAAATTGTCATATTTTCTTAGTCAACATTGGTATATTTTACCAGTCAAAACTGGTATATTTTAACTGTCAAAACTGGCATATTTTAATTGTCAAAACTGGCATATTTTATCAGTCAAAATTGACATATTTTACGAGTAAAAACTGGCATATTGTAATAGTCAAAATTGGCATATTTTACCAGTCAAAATAGGTATATTTTAACTGTCACAATTGGTATATTTTCAAAGTCAAAATTGGCATATTTTACCAGTCAAAACTGGCATATTTTAACTGTAAAAACAGGCATATTGTAATAGTCGAAATTGGCCCATTTTACCAGTCAAAACAGGTATATTTTAACTGTCACAATTGGCATATTTCCATAGTCAAAATTGGCATATTTTACCAGTCAAAACTGTCATATTTTACGTGTCAAATCTTTCATTATTTAATGCTTAAAATTGGCATATTTTACAAGTCTAAACTGGCATATTTTGACTGTCAAAACTGGCATACTTTAATAGTTAAAATTGGCATATTTTACCAATCAAAACTGACATATTTTAGGTGTCAAAACTAGCATATTTTAATGGTCAAAATTGGCATATTTTAACTGCCAAAATAAGCATATTTTAATAGTCAAAATTGGCATATTTTATGAGTCAAGATTGTCATGTTTTAAGTGTCAAAACTGGCATATTTTAGTAGTCAAAATTGGCATATTTTACGAGTCAAAACTGGCATATTTTAAGTGTCAAAATTGGCATATTTTACGAGTCTAAACTGGCATATTTTAACTGTCAAGACTGGCATATTTTAATAGTCAAAATTGGCATATTTTACCAGTCAAAACTGTCATACTTTAAGTGTCAAATCTGGTATATTTTAATGGTCAAAATTGGCATATTTTACGAGTCTAAACTGTCATATTTTAACTGTTCAAAACTGGCATATTTTAATAGTCAATATTGGCATATTTTACCCGTCAAAACTGTCATATTTTAAGTGTCAAAACTGGCATATTTTAATGGTCAAAATTGGCATATTTTACTAGTCTAAACTGTCATATTTTAACTGTCAAAACTGGCATATTTTAATGGTCAAAATTTGCATATTTTACGAGTCAAAACTGGCATATTTTAACTTTCAAAACTGTCATATTTTCTTAGTCAAAATTGGTATATTTACCAGACAAAACTGATATATTTTAACTGTCAAAACTGGCATATTTTATCAGTCAAAATTGACATATTTTACGAGTAAAAACTGGCATATTATAAGAGTCAAAATTGGCATATTTTACCAGTCAAAACAGGTATATTTTAACTGTCACAATGGGCATATTTTCATAGTCAAAATTGGCATATTTTACCATTGAAAACTGGCATATTTTATCTGTCAAAATTGGTATATTTTACGAGCAAAAACTGGCATATTTATACTGTAAAAACTGGCATATTTTAATGGTCAAAATTGGCATATTTTACCAGTCAAAATTGGCATATTTTAACTGTAAAAACTCTCATATTGTAATAGTCAAAATTGGCATATTTTACCAGTCAAAACAGGTATATTTTAACTGTCACAATTGGCATATTTTCATAGTCAAAATTGGCGTATTTTAACATTCAAAACTGGCATATTTTAACTGTCAAAACTGGCATATTTTACGAGTAAAAACTGGCATATTTACACTGTAAAAACTGGCATATTTTAATGGTCAAAATTGGCATATTTTACCCGTTAAAATTGGAATATTTTAGCTGTAAAAACTGGCATATTGTAATAGTCAAAATGGCATATTTTACCAGTCAAAACAGGTATATTTTAACTGTCACAATGGGCATATTTTCATAGTCAAAATTGGCATATTTTAACATTCAAAGCTGGCATATTTTAACTGTCAAAATTGGCATATTTTACGAGTAAAAACTGGCATATTTACACTGTAAAAACTGGCATATTTTAATGGTCAAAATTGGCATATTTTACCCGTTAAAATTGGAATATTTTAGCTGTAAAAACTGGCATATTGTAAAAGTCAAAATTGGCATATTTTACCAGTCAAAACAGGTATATTTTAACTGTCACAATGGGCATATTTTCATAGTCAAAATTGGCATATTTTAACATTCAAAGCTGGCATATTTTAACTGTCAAAATTGGCATATTTTACGAGTAAAAACTGGCATATTTACACTGTAAAAACTGGCATATTTTAATGGTCAAAATTGGCATATTTAACCAGTCAAAATTGACATATTTTACGAGTAAAAACTAGCATATTGTAATAGTCAAAATTGGCATATTTTGACTGTAAGGACTGGCATATTGTAATAGTCAAAATTGGCATATTTTACCAGTCAAAACAGGTATATTTTAACTGTCACAATGGGCATTATTTCATAGTCAAAATTGGCATATTTTAACATTCAAAACTGGCATATTTTAACTATCAAAATTGGCATATTTTACGAGAAAAAACAGGCATATTTACACTGTAAAAACTGGCATATTTTAATGGTCAAAATTGGCATATTTTACCAGTCAAAATTGGCATATTTTAACTGTAAGAACTGGCATATTGTAATAGTCAAAATTAGCATATTTTACCAGTCAAAACAGGTATGTTTTAACTGTCACAATTGGCATATTTTCATAGTCAAAATTGGCATATTTTACCAGTCAAAACTGTTTAAGTGTCAAAACTGGCATATTTGAATAGTCAAAAATGGAATTTCACTAATGAAAACTGGTATATTTAAACTGTCAAAACTGGCATATTTTATAAGTTTAAAAGGGGTATTTTAACCCACAAAAGTGACACTTTTTATAGTTATAATGGGATATACAAAAAATTAAAATGTCATATTTTACCAGTCAAAAATAGTATATTTTAACAGTCTAAAATGGCATCTTCTATCACTCAAAATTGGCAAGATATTTTAAAAGCTAATGAAGGATATTTACCTGTTAAAAATGGCATATTGTACCAATCGAAACTGGCAACTTTAAAAGTTGAAAATAGCATATTTTTAAAGACAAGGGATGTATAGATATTTAATACAGTGTTTATATTTTTAAAGTCCGCACTACTTCGTTTTATAAACCTAAGAACACGATAGGCTTTTGATGTTATATAGTTTATATGATTATGGAAGTTCCACCTATTTGAGAGAATTAGCCCTAAATCTTTAACAGTGCATACTCGTGGAAATAATCTCTAACCGCTAATGTTCTCTTTTTAGAAAATGTAATCACGCTACATTTATCAATATTAAGCCGCATACTGTTAACTTGACACCAGACATCAAACCTGTCTATTGTGTAACGATATATTTTAATGCGTAATTATGTTTTATTGTAATATTTCAAAGTGTAATTATGTAATCTTTATATTTGAAACACGTTCATATCCACTTCATAAGAGTACCTATTATCAATACTTGTAATATGTATTATATTTGTAAAAAGTGATAAGTGAATAAAGGAAATTGAAATTGAAAATTGGTTATTTTATAAATCAAGAGCGATATATTTGTATAGCTAAATTGTCATATTTTACCAGTCGAAAATAGCATATTTAACAGTCAAAAATTGCATATTTTACAAGTCAAAATTAGCATAGTTTAATGGTCAAGAGGGGTATATTTTACAAGCCAAAAGTAACAGATTTTAAAAGTTAGAAAAAAAGCAAGTTAAAAATGTTTCACCTGTCAAAAATAGCATATTCATCCAGTGAAAAATGGCACGTTTTACCAATGAAAATTGGCATATTTGATCTGCTAAAATGCCAAACTATAAACAGTTAAAAATGGCGTGTTAAAAAGGCATATTTTACCAGTCTAAAATGTCATTGTTTAAGCCAAAAAATTTCATTCTTTACCATTTAAAAATGGCATATTTACCCAGTCACAATGAGAAAAAATCACGAAGAGAACATTTATTCATAAACAGAAAATATAGGTACGCATAAAAACATTATTCCTTTTCAAAAGTAAAAGATTGCTCGATTAATCAAATAATGAAATAATCGATTAATCGATTACTAAATGATCAAATGATCATTGTTAAACTGTTTTCAATGTAACAATACACAAAATTATAGCTGCAAAATGAAATAAATAAATAAAAACACTATTATTTTGTTTGTATAACTTGGATATATATTTTTTTGAGTTCGCTTTACTAATTTAATATATGCAAGCGTGCACCTAGGAGGGTGGCTATCGTGGCTTGAGCTGGTATTATATTTCCGGTTGTGTAAATAATCTTTCAAATGGTAAACGGAATGCATAATTTTAGGTTAGGTTCAGCGTTTACATTACACATATTGATATTTACCCTTTCACAATGTTAATTAATAAATTTGAATTATTTTTTACCTTTAGTCCTCTTCTGAGGCTGATTCAAAAATGTATTCGGTGACAATGGCGTATAAAGAACGTTTACACAGCTGAAAATGAAATACCATCTTACGTAAAACCTGGCTTAAATAAATGTTTGTGATATCCATCGGTATGTATTTAAATGGAATTGAATAATTCACTATGTTTTAATCCTCTTCATTATAATAAAAACCCATTTTAATTGCCTATCTCCGCTTGGAGAAACCATTGCGTTGTGAAATAATTGTAAATAAATCCTTGAAAATCATTTCCAATCAGATATTAAAATTCTTCTTGCTTCAGAGCCTTTTAAATCATCATTAATTTTGATCTCCTTGGCAAATCATATCCGACACTCTAATCTATGCAAAGTTAATTAGAGTTTCCTATATTATATGTTTGTTCTTGCAAGCTGCTAATAGACTCGTATTCAATAAATTTTTAATTACCTATATTAACTAACAAATAAGAAAGTAACATAATTAATAGTTGTAGTATTTACGTATTGGTAGTACATATTATTAAGGATGACAATATGAAATATATATTATATTATAGATATTAATTCTGCCAAATAAAAGGTTAGTTTAAAATTTTCGGCTCGTTTCGCCTTATTATAGCATTCTCAAGTGAATTTAATAGCTTCTAATAAATCAAATACGCTATTTTGGGCGCAATCTATAAACAGTATTATTATTATTCGCATAAGCGTTTAAAAATTATGATTTATAATACAACAAATATTACGTTAACACCAATTTTATTATTCATCAATAAATTGAGTTGGTGCCGGAATAAATCATCGCTCAAATATAAATCCGGCGTTCTCGTTTAACCTCAATTTTCCATTTCCGAAATGGTCGAAAAGTGGTTATTAATAGGCGATAAATTCAACGATTGGCATTGATGGCGTTTCTCGATAGACCCCAAATTTGCATTTTCTTTGTGGATTTATGGCGAGCTTGTGTAGTGCGTGGGCGTTATTCAAACATTTATCAACACCTCGAGGATGATATAGAGTATTAATGGTATCTAGCAGATGCTATCTCGAGGATATTTCAGCGAATATGTGGAACGGCGAATCATTTTTTTTTTTGATAACTATAAGAGATGGAGAAAACGATCGCTTTTTACGAGATCCCTTATAAAAAACATCGAAATTTACCCACCCTGTACTCAATGATTATAGGTTTTTCAAACTGTTATTTAAGATTGAAATTGAAGTTTCAGGTAAATCTATACTTTGTATATTTTTTTGGAATTCCCACTTACTTGTGTTCTACTTTTCTAACAATGAAATCGAGGTGCTTGCACTCTGGGCATAATTAAAAAAATGCAGTTCAGCAATTAGAAACATTTATAATAGTAGCAGTATGGTAATTGTTGTACTAGTTATCGACCGCGTGTTTTTTGTGCGTAATATACATCCTTTATTTTCATAGTTAAATTAGAATAATAATTCGATCTCCACCATACGTAATTGGCATTAGGGACGATTAGATGACGTAACAAACCATTCTAATTTCAATTTCTTTTAATTCCTTATTTATTTGTAGCTTAATTAAATATTAATTATGCCACGAATTATTATAAATAAAAAAATTAATCAATATTAATTCTGGCATGAACAAGAAAGGGTCCTTATTGATTCCAGACAATTGCGAGCCGGTTTCGACCTTGTTTGGTCTCAACAGCACAGGATAGCCTGACGGCTATCTAGCACTAGAGCGAAGTGTAACCGGCGAAGACCAATTCTTCCATTACATGTATATTGTATTCTAATGTTGGATTTGTGATCCAAAGTGCGCGTAATCACATAAGAATACAAAATGTAATGGGAGTGTGTCAAGCTGGCACCCCAATAAATTTTGATGCATCTAGAATAGAAGTGGGTAGCTCATGAGTTAGTTGACCCAAAGAGACAACTCTTAAAAATAAGTCGCGGAGTCGAGTCACTCTCGTGTAAATTTGCAGCTCAATTTGACTCAAATTTTTGTGCACAATGTTTTCAGGATGAAGGGGAAAATTTTCGAGGTGATGACCTTTTTTTTTGTTCATGACCCGACTCTTTAAAATTATGAGTCGACTCTTTGAAATTATTATAAGTCTTTAAAATTTCTTTTTGGAGGTGAGGACCTTTTTTGCCGGAGTCAACTTTTTTCATTCGACTCTTTTCACTAAGGCAGCTTGCAAAAAGAGTAATTTCGCCCACCTCTAATCTAGAAGTACTATCAACTCAGTGTTGCCATACGTACGGTTACTACCGTACTTGTACGGTATTCTGAGCGAAAGTACGGTATACGGTCCAAATGTTACGCTAATTTTCACTCTGTATAAAAGCATTTTTTAAGTAGCCAAATATTTTTACAAGGAAAAACTAGAAAAAAAAAGTCATATCGATATGATTGAATTCCTTAAAAACTCTGATGAAATCATAATACAATTTACCTTTCAAATTAAAGTTGATTTTTGAAATTGAGTCGATTTTTGCGCGCATTATGAATTTTTGAAAATTAATATTTTGGCTAAAAAATAAATACTGATATAATACTAATTTTTGTATTATATCAGTAAAAATTTTCAAATTTTTGAAAATTGGTCGAAATATTTGAACAAAGAAAAAATAGAAAAATAAAATAATATCCATAAGATTAAATTCTTTAAAAAATACGATGCTATCATAGCACATTTATGTACATTTAAAAAAAAAATATTTTCAAAATGTGTTTATTTTTGTGTTTTAAATGGTCATTTTTGGCAGTTGAAATTGTCATTTTTGGGAGTTAAAAGTTGTCATTTTTGCCAGTTAAAAATGGTCGTTGCCGACACTTGAAAATTGGCCTTTTGTGCAGTTGAAAATTGTTATTTTTTGGCAGTTAAAAATTCTCACTTTTGGCAGTTAAAAATGGTTGTTGCCGACACTTGAAAATTTGCCTTTTTGGCAGTTAAAAATTGTCTTTTTTGGCAGTTAAAGATTGAAATTTTTGGCAGTTAAAAATGGTTGTTTCCGACACTTGAAAATTGGCCTTTTGGCAGTTGAAAGTTGGCCTTTTTGGCAGTTGAAAATTGTCATTTTTGGCAGTTAGGAATTATCATTTTTGGCAGTTGAAAATTGTCATTTTTGGCAGTTAAAAATGGTCGTTTCCAACACTTGAAAATTGGCCTTTTTGGTAGTTAAAAATGATCATTTTTGGCAGTTCAAAGTTGTCATTTTTGGCAGTTAAAAATGGTCGTTGCCGACACTTGAAAATTGGCCTTTTTGGCAGTTGAAAATTGGCATTTTTGGCAGTTGAAAATTGTCATTTTTGGCAGTTGAAAATTGTCATTTTTGGTAGTTGAAAATTGTCATTTTTTTCAGTTGAAAATTGTGATTTTTGGCAGTTGGAAATTGTCATTTTTGGCAGTTAAAAATGGTTATTTCCGAAACTTGATATATTACATGACATGCTAGAATACATCAAAAATAAAAAAAAATAGTATATTCACAAAACATCTGAATTATCTTTAATTTTTGAAAATGCGAGAGTTATAAATGTTTAAAAATGATGAAAAGAATGAGAAAAGAAAAAAAATACTGATATGATTGAATTCTTTAAAACGTTTAATGCAATTATAATATATTTACCTTTAAAATTAACTTTGAGTTTTGAAAATACGTGTTATGAATTTTTGAAAATTAATATCTAAAGTTGTCGAAGACTTGAATAAAAAATCAACTTTTTTAATACACTTACAAAACATCTCCCTTTAAAACTTACTGTAATTTTTGAAAATGCGTTACTTTTTCCGTAAGTTATGAATTTTTTAAAAATTAACGTTTTAAGTTAAAAAAAAAAAACTGGAAAGCGCTCATGGATTTTTCCATCTCAATTCATTCTCGAAATTTGTGTTGTTAAGTAAAATATAAACAATTTTTTTAAAGAAGCAAAGTAAAACAACATTTAATACTTATTATTATTTGAACATAGAAATACCATAAAGGGGCGACATCTATTGTCTAAACGTTTCGCAACTTTCTTTGTCGCATGGGGAAACATATTTAATTTATTATTTAAAAAGGTACAAAAGAAATAAAGAAATTACTATACAGTGAGATCAGAAAGTCGAAAATAGTTGGTAGCACATTTTCTGAAAATCCCTATATTAATTCAAGTAAAATTAAATTGGCTGTCTGGAGTTCTCCAATGCAGTGCGGTTTACATTTTGTTAATTTCGACATTTTGTGATTTTTCAAGGTTTTAAAAATAGTTTTGTGGGTCTTTATCTGCCGATTTTGCCTATTTTAAACATTAGCAATTATTCATTACTATTAATAATACATTTCGGATTCAAAATCTAGCTGTTTTATTTCAATTTCAGCGTTTCAGGGTGTCTACGCTAAACCGTTCGTTAAAAGTTTACGGGGTTGCCATTGTATTAAAAATTTGAAAAAAATCCTCACACGATTGAATCAGTTCTCCTCGTGTGAAATATTTTCAACTTTCTATCACTTTCTTTCACTTTATTCTAAATGGTTTTATTATTTGACAGTTTGCACTTGTGCCCTGCGAAATTATACCCTCCAGCAATTAATCTTGGAAATAATTTAAATAAAAGTGCTTTAAGAGTATGTTTGTATGACACTTTTTTGTAGTAAAATTTCCTTCCAATCGTGCTATGCGATAAAAAATGGGTCATTCCTTAGAAAAAAATTGAATTACGAGATATTTAAGGGGGCACTTAGATATTGACATTTTATGAACACTTATTATCAAAATTGACAGTTTCCAATTATTTTACTCATAGAGGCATCCTCTAGGTACAATTAGAGCTGTAACTCATAATTTTATCTTATTCCTAAGAGTAGTTATAGACAGATTTCAGGCTACCTTTTAGAGGTCAAAATTTTAGAAAAAAAATATTTTCTTGAAAACTAAAAGAGATAAGTGTACATATGTTCTTGGAAAATATGTTGTAAGCGAGGTATCCAAAAATATAAAAATATATAGGGTGTTCCATTTAAAACAAGAAAGTTGGTGCTACTTCCGGTGGAACCGTGATAGAAAGTTGAAAATATTTCAAATGAGGAGAACTGATTCAACCGTGTGATGAGGATTTTTTTCAAATTTTTAATACAACGGCAACCCCGTAAACTTTTAACGAACGATTTAGCGTAGACACCCTGTATATATAACATACAAATAACATTCTATATGAAAATGAAAGTTTTAATGAGAACCTTGAGGTATTTCGAATATTTAATAAAACTATTAAAAAAGTTGTATCTTTTATCAGGACAAATTGACAATATTGCAAGTTTTCCGCGCTTGCGGAGTTATTGAACGCGCCTTTTACTTTAATGTGTTAAATGTAATAAATTTAATGTGTTTTAAAAAAGTAATAAGAAATACTCATGCGAAATTGTGAAGAACCGAAGTTTCAAGGCAACAAAATTTCCTTTCTGATTTTTTAAAATTGATGAGGTGTAGAATGCTTTTTTGGTAAAAGGTGGAGAATGTAGTGTGTTTGAAAAAAAAATATTAAGAAATATGTATGTCAAGTCAACGAAAATTGCCAAAATCCGAAATTCTCCAAATTCAAAGTCAACATTTCAGAACTCGTTATTAATGATTTCAAAGCCAAAATGCAGAGAAAAATTCAAGTTCAAAGGCAACAGATTCGCGTTTTCGATTATTTTTAAAAAATTGCTGAGGTGTTGACAGCATTTCTTATAATTTCAAATGCTAAAATGTATCGAATTTACAGGTCTATTTTATAACTCGTAACGATGTCGTTGTAATTCGATTCTCGTTCCGATAATGATTTTTCAATGAAACCCAATTTTATAACTTTTCATAATCGTTACGAAACGATGAAATCGTTCCGTTGCAATCGTTCGGGAACGACAGCTCCGCAGTCAATCGTTAACGGATATTTTGACCTGATACTATATGAATTATATATTTATATTTAATTTTCTCATGTAATTTGTGATGGACAGGAATTATATATTGGAACGAAGATAAGTTAATTTTTATTTAACTACATAATATGATTGTACATTGTGTTACAATGCAAAATTGTTATTCCTATATTACTAGAATATTATTTACAAATCTAGAAAATATATTTTCCGAGGAAGCACATGAACTGGTATTTATGAGACACAAGTCCTTTATTCTCGAAGAAAGCTTTAGAAACATGTATAGACAAATCTAAGAAATACTTCTATAATCCATTGCTCAACTTTTGTTATTGGTCCTACTGCTGCATTTAATTGTAGGGCTAATGACCTCCATGATTCATCCAAAATATCCGGGTTTTGGGACTATTTATTCCTTCGAAGGGCTTCATTTCATTGTAACTCTTCTAGATATATTTGATACTGCTGTGCAGTGATCTCTGGAGTAAGATTTTTCACGACACTACTTCGACTTTCACTTTCAGTCATTATTAACACTTCATCACTTAATTAAATTAATTCAGTTCAATTATAATTTGATTTTTGAAAGTATCCGCAAAAATAAGCACAATGTTTAGATTTTAAATGTAAACGTCAACTGTCACGACGCTGACAAAATTAGAAATTAAGTGAGCTACAAGTGTACTATTCGTTCTAAAATCACAAGTTCATCGTTACGAATAAGCATTCAAGGTCAACGCCTAACGATGTTGGTTACAAAATAACATTTTAACCTAAATCGTTCGCAACATTGCAACTGACGTTCCAAACGATTATAGTTAGCTAACGAATCGTATTGTAACGATTGTTTATAAAATAGACCCGTTAGTGTGGTCTAAAAAAGTATAAAGGTATATTCACGTCAAAGCAACGAAAATTGCCAAAATCTGAAATTCACTGTCAACAAGATCTTGCAAAATTGCTTAACTCTTGAACGTCTTATTTGATTTTGATGATTCAAATGCCAAAATATAGGGACTTTAGTGTGTTTTAAAGCAATATTAAGAAATATACATATTGTGTCAAAATCTATTATTTTCCAAATTCAAAGTCGACAAAATTGCGTTTTAAATTTTTTTAAAGTTGGTGAGGTGTTGAACGCGTTTCTTGATTAAGATGACTTGTGTGTTAAAATTTAGAGAATTTAGTGTGGTTTCAAAGGATATTAAGAAATATTCAGGTTGAGTCAATGACAATTATCAAAATTTGAATTGTCAATAAAATCGCGTTTTTGATTTAAAAACATTGTTAAGGCGTTGAACGTGTTTTTGGTTATGCTGATGTATTTGTTAAAATGTAAAGAATTTGTTTTATTTTAAAAAGTATTAAGAAATATTCATAATGAGTTGACGAAAACTGCCGAAATCCTCCAAGATCAAAGGCAACAATTCGCGTTTTTTGATTTTTAAAAATTGCTGAGGTGTTAAAAGCATTTCTTGATTATTCTAAAATGTAGATAATTTAGTGTGTTTTAAAAAATATAAAAAAAATATTCGTCACAGTAACGAAAATTAAGAAATTTTTCAACATCTAAATACCAAAATGTAGTGAATTTAAGTGTTTAAAAAGTGTCAGGAAATATTCATGTTGAATCAATGAAAATTGCCAAAATCCGTTTTTTCCAAGTTGAAAGTAAAAAATTCGAGCTTTGGATTTTAAAAAATTGAGGCAACACGTGTTTTGATTATGTTATTTTATATGTTAAAAATTAGAGATTTTAAAGCATATTAAGTAGTATTAAATAGATACAATGAAATCCAAAATATTCCGATCTCAAGATCAACAAAATCAAGTTTTTAATAATAAAAAAAAAATTCAACTTGTGAACGCGGTATTTGATTTTGATGGTTTAAATGCCAAATTGTAGCTAATTTAGTGCGTTTGGAAAAGTATTAAGATAATCATGTCAAGTCAATGAAAATTGCCAAAATCCGAAATTTCCAAGTTCAAAGTTCAAACAAAATCTAGTGTTTGATTTTGATAAATTGTTTAACTTACGAGAGCGTTATTTGATTTTGATGGTTTAATTTCTATTTGATGGCTATATATTTTTTTTGCCATAGGAAGCTGGTCCATTCCGCCAGAGGTATCATTTAACTATTTGTATTGATTTCTGTATATTTATTTATATACTGGGAGTTTCAGACCACCCGTTCACCCCAAATAATTCGCGAAATACAAATCGGATTGACATACAAAAAAAATACGTCTAAAATTGTTTTTTGAGTTCTATCATGTGGCATGAAATGTGAACTGCCCCCCTCCCCCCCGAGGCAGGGTGGGGGGTAACTTTGAAATCTTAAATAACAACCCCTATTTTTTATTGCAGATTTGGATTCTGCGCTTAAAAAGTTTGGGTTTCTATTCCAAATGTTTTTTTTCGATTAGCGACAGATGACGCTATGATCAACAAAAACTGTAAAAATATTTATTGAATTAAATTTATTTCTTGCAGCAAATGACAGTTAATGCATCGAAATTAATAAATTTTGTCATAAACTTATTTTTGAGTTCGTGATAGATGGCGCTATAATCACGAAAACAGTTATTTTCTTAATCTTGAAGAATTTCTGAAATGAAAAATTATGTCATATCCCGGCTAAGGGTAGCGGAGAATAAAAGAAACAAAAATCAGTGATGATAATTTATAATAAGGATGATAAATAAATAAAACCTTAAAACTGAATCATAAACACTACTATAATTTTAAAATAATAAACAAAACACTCTTCGGAAATTCACAGTAAATGCTCAATGTGTCCTCCGTTGGGTACACAGAGCAGACAAGCTGTGACTCTATTCTGGAAACAATCGACTGCTCGGCGAATTTCTTGAGCATCCAAAGATTGAATTGCAAGTTTTATTCTCTGCTTCATATGTTCGCTTGTGGTAGGGCCCTCGAGGTATACTAATCCTTTTACTCGTCCCCACAAATAGTAATCAAGCACAGTGAGATCTGGCGATCGAGGAGGATAATGACTAGGACCGTAATTGCCGATCCACCTTCCAGGAAATTGAGCATTCAATTTTTCTCGAGCGATTCTTGACGTATGTGCTGGCCAACCATCCTGCTGAAACCACATATCAAGGCGCAACTCGAATGGAAGATCATCTAAGAGAACTGGCAATTATTTTCTATAAACGCATCGTATCTGGCACCGGTTAAATTTTCTTCTAGGAAAACTGGTCCACGACTTCAATGATGCCGCACCAAACATTGACTTTCCAAACATGTTGATGGTCAATTTCTCTCATCCAGTGAGGGTTATTTTGTGGCCAGTAACGGCAGTTCCATGTATTCACCTCTGCATCGCTTTTGAGTGTACTTTCATCAGAAAATAATATGTTTCTGTGGGCGTTTGAGTCTGTATCCAATTGTAAAAAGACAATCGCTGTATAATGTCATTTTGTTGTAAAAAAATGGTGATGTGGCCATCATGTTACTTTCTCCGACTTGATGGTATTATTTATATTTACGCTTTCATGGTTTATTTTCAATTTAAATCATATTTTAAATGTACATCGAGAGGATGACACTGACGTTTAAAACGTCAAAATTATAAAAGATGGAAAAATTATACTTCAAATTCAAAAACTCAGTTTACTCAAAAACTAAAGGGATTTCGAAAAAAACTTATTCTTTAGAAATTGTTCATTTTGTAATTTTCTACAATTATTATTCACATAAATTTGCTGTAACTATTATCGTTTCATAATTATAAACCAAAAATTAAAAAAAAATTAATAAATTTTTTTCTCGAATAGCAATGATTTTATGAAAAATATTTTCAAGCAAAAGATATTCATTTCTTTGTTGTCTTTAATGTTTGTTTAAAAAGTTTTGTGATATTTTTCATATTTAAGAAAATATTGGCGAAAAACAAAAAAACAGTTAAGGTAAACACCCACTTCCGGTGTACGAAATTTTACCAAAAGCTTTTCAGTTCTTCAGATTATCAAATAAGACGTATGTTCAAAGTTTCATATCAATTGCTCTGTTAGTTTTTGAGATACAGCGCACACAGACAGACGCACACACAGACACAGACACACACACACACACACACACACACACACACACAGACACAATTTTTTTTTTTCCAGAAATTGTTGAAATGGCATCTAGGGACCCCAAAACGGATATTTCCGCAAAAAAAATTTTTGGAAAAAAAATCACGATCACAATACTTTCTCGTACTTCGTAACGGAGAAAGTAAAAATTGACAAGAACCATTCTGTAAGGGTGGTATTTGTGTTCATGCAGCGTATGATCGAAGCTTCACTTATACCATAATCTTTAGATCGGCGTTTTACAGAATCACAGGGAAGCACTGCCACTGAAGCCAGAATGTCTGCTGTTTTGACATCGCGTCAACATATCGGCGAATTTGTTTTCCCTTATTGTGATCGGGCTGAACTATGGCTTTAGTTCTCAGTCGTTTTGACAAGCGCCTAAAAACATTTCTTGAGTGGGGAGTGCGATTAGGAAAGCGCTCACGCCATAAACTCGCGGCTGTTTTGAAACGTCCACGACACTCGCCCAAAATGTCTAACATGTCAGCCGCTTCTTCAGTATCATAAACCATTCTAAAAGCATTGTAAAATATCATTGATGGCGTATTATTAATCATCATTCATACGAAACTAAAAGTTTGATTTTATTCAAATTACTCAAATTCTCAAATTTATTAGAGTTGCTGGAATACATTTTAACCTGGAGTGATCGCTGCAATAATTGAATGAATTCTAATTTATGAATTCACATGAAACATTTTTCAATGTCGCTATAAGAGGCATTGGCAAGAATAGAGCAGAACTAATGTTTCTTTGTATGTTTGAATACAAGTACACTGAGAAAAATAAGCAGAATTCACTGATATGTTCAGCAGTTTTAACTAAATCGCGTAAGCAGTGAGGCTTCAGACGAAATGACTGAACACTGTCAGCGGTTTTCGCTGAACCGGGTAAACGAATATATCAAATTAAGTTGGCTGTGATTGCGATTAGTAAAAATGACTGAAAAAGTCTGCAAACACTGCTAAAACGTCAAGCAAAAATGATTGAACTGCCATTTGCTTTGACTTTGGTTCCGTACTTATAGCTTGTTTTTTTCTCTCTCAGTGTAATGGAATTAAATAAAAATAAGTTTGTTGTTAAAAACCTTCATACACCATCACATGGAATGCTATTGAAAATGAAATTCATTTTTATTCGTTTCTACGAATTTTTTTTTACAAGAATACTTACCTTTATCCCAAATATCACACACAGAAACTTATAGACGACACAAAATTTTACGAATTACTTTAATCAAAGCCTTATTTAAAAAATGACTTCGAAAAAAAGTCACAATCTGTCATTTGGTGCAAGAAATAAATTAAATTTAATAAATATCATTTTGAAAGTTTTTGCCGATTATAGCGCCATCTGTCGCTAATCGAAAAAAACATTTCGGATAGAAACCCAAACATTTTAAGCGCAGAATTTAAATCTGCAATAAAAAATAGAGGTTCCTATTTAAGATTTCAGAGTTACCCCCACCCTGCTTCGGGGGGAGGGGGGCGGTTCACATTTCATACCACATGATAGAGCTCAAAAAACAATTTTAGACGTATTTTTTTATGTTAATTTTGTATTTCACGAGTTATTTGGGGTGAACAGGTGTTCTGAAACACCCTATATAATCATTATTAATTATATAATAAATGTGGGAGGGGGGAGGGGGGATATACACTGGACATCCATGGACCCGAAAAAGTGACCGCCCGGATGGGATTCGAACCCACGACCAAGAGGCCCGTGAGCAGGAGCTCTACTCACTAGGCCACCGCGGCCCCATATACTTTTTTATACAGTACGTTTTTTTTATCGTGGGCCATAGGATTTTACATGTTAAAAATTATACCTTGTTTTAATGCATATTTCAACCTATAATTTTAAAGCAAATTTTAGTTAGTAATAAATCAATTACTTTTCCACATGATGCGCTTAATTAGATTACCTTAAACATGTTTTATTCCATTAAAAAATGAAATTAATTCACTAATCAATCTGACATTTCAGAAATTCAAGGTACTTTGATTATGTTTGCTCAGTTATTTATTTTAAATAATTTCATTTTTTAATGGAATAAAACATGTTTAAATTATTCTGACTAGCACATCATGTAGAAAAATAATTGATTTATATTACTAACTAAAATTTCGTTCAAAATTTTATGATAAAATATACATTAATACAAGGTATAATTTTTAGCATATAAAATCCTATGGCCCACGATAAAAAAAATACCCTGTATATTGAAAACATTTCATGTAATGTTTTTTGATCTTAGAAATTTTGTCGGCTCGATCCACCATAAAGGTATTAAAATCTGACCAATTCCCTATGCAGAACTCAAAGAACGAAGTTCCCACGGAGATTTGGCACCAAGTTATAGATGTTTAAAAAAAGTGCATTTTGAGATTTTTCGCACATAACTCAGTGACTTTTCAACCAAATTTGATGATTCTTTCGGGAAAAAATCCCATTTTGGCTCTACTTTAAGGGAGTAAACTCAGATTGGAATGATCCCTTTTCGAACCCTTCAACCCCCGAACAAACAAAAAACACGTTTTTGATCTTAGAAAAGTTTAATAATATTTGGTTCTCATTTCAGGAGACATAATCTTAAGTCACCTGAATATTTTTTTGGGCGATTTGAGCCATCTCTGCAGGCGGGTATTCAAAATTCATTCGCCCCCGCAAAATGACCATCGCCCCCCCATCTGAACAACTGCAACACGGTGAATTATTTTTTAAGAAAAAATAAGATTTGTTAATGTTCGACTGTACGAAAATGTTAACTTTCGCGGTTTATTTTTAGGCTATTTTTCATACTGGTCCGTAATGATGAAGTAAATTGGACTCTTATGTCAATGTTAGAAATGACTGATTTTTATTTTGGTTAGAACATCCAATAAATGCAATAAAAATTACGAATGAAAAAGAGAGATCAACTATGATAGTGGTTTATAGCGATAGTACTTACTATTATTCATTATATTCACTCCTGAAGAAGTTTGCAAGGTTTGGATGCTTATTGTGCGAGTTACATTATTTAGCCTAATCATACATTTTCTATGAAACTTACAATGAATGACATTAGTGTGACAGTAAATGCACACTATGATTAAAATATATATAAATAAATTGCTTCAGTTTTTATTTAAGAAGTATTCCAAAAATGCTAAAAGCAGTCGAACATAGAGCTTTGTATGTAACTCGTCCACAATAGCACGTTATGGACTCGCCTCCATTATTTGCCTCTCTCGCTTCGCTCGCTCGGCCATAAAACGTCTCATCCAAGAAAGTGCTATATTATCAACTTGTTACATAAATAGCTATTATAGAATGTGTGCCACTTATTTCATTTTCAAAACATTGTCGAAAACGGACCACTGGTTGGGAAATTAAATCACCAATATCGTTGTAATAGGTTATATGTAATTTGTATTCTAATTCATACAATTCTACGTCGGACCTATTAATTAAAATTTCAGGGTTCGATATTTTAAATAAGTCCTAATTTAAACTTAAACTTAGACTTTCTAATCATTTTTTAACTGTGATATTATTATTTCTAATGTTTTAAAATACATATTTATTTTAAACATATTTTCTTCATCTGAAATAATGAGATTTCTTCTTTCATCGCAAAACAATTTTGGTTTAATTTGTCTCTTGTTTTTAAATTTGTAGACGTACCCAGTCCTATGGCCTCGGTTTTGACCACTTTTGCAATTAAAAACACTTTCATCGCTTTGTGAAAAAACTTTCTATTTTCGGAAGTTTTGAATTTTTTCAGCGGCGTATTTTGTTTGTTTGCGTTTAGCAGTGCCTGCTTGTAACTATTCATGTTAAAATTAATTGTAACTCAATGTACAACAAATGTTCAAAGTCGAATGAAAGTGATAAGTGCGTAAAACAGTAAAGACGGAATAATTTTTCTGTTATAAATATTAACTTTTTATTCGTTATTATTTTTGTTGCGCATTTGGGTCCTACGGGACTTAAAGCCCCCGGACCCAGTTTCCGCGGAACCCCGTTGAATACGCCACTATGCGTTCCCTATGTTCGGTGAATTATTGAAAGGACGGTATATTCATCAATCTGTGTTTTATATAAATGTTTTTGTTAGAGATAAAGTAAATTATATATTGTAGTTGTTTTAATCTATAACAAGAGTTTTACATCAAAATACACACATATAAAGTATTAACTCAACAAATACGGTAATACAAATAATGAAGACGAAAAATAGCCTGAATATATGAATATTCATATACTGAAGAAAAAAAAATGAAACATTTGAAATTCGTGAAATTTCGACCATTTTCAAACCGCCATAACTCGGCGTATTTTTAATCGATTTTGATGAATTTTTGAGGACGGAAAACTTTGAAGTGTCTTCTTTAAAGTCATGCATGTGAAATTAAGCGCAACCCCGTCCGCCCCCTTCTAACGCCCCTGTGAAAAAAAAATTCTGGGAACCATGTCCAACTTTGACGATGTCACATTTCAATGCCCAACATGTTGGCAAAGTTGGGCGTTCTTTGCCCAAAAACGTATTCTTTTTTTTGTTCGGGGTTTGAAGGGTTCGAAAAGGGATCATTCCAATCTGAGTTTACTCCCTTAAAGTAGAGCCAAAATGGGATTTTTCCCGAAATAATCATCAAATTTGGTTGAAAAGTCGCCGAGTTATGTGCGAAAAACCTCAAAATGCACTTTTTTCAAACACCCATAACTTGGTGCCAAATCGTCGTAGGAACTTCGGTCTTTGAGTCCTGCATAGGAAATTGATCAAATTTTAATGCCTTTATGGTAGATCGAGTCGACAAAATTTTTCCAACTCCATAGACATCGTCAAAGTTGGACATGGTTTTCTGAAAAAAAAGTTTTTTTTCACAGGGGTGCTAGAGAGGGGCGAAGGGGGTTACGCTTAAGTCCGCATGCATTACTTTAATGAAGACACTTCAAAGTTTTTCGCCCTTAAAAATTGTGTTTATAGTGTTTCATTTTTTTTCCACCAGTGTATATTCAGGCTATTTTTCGTCTTTATTATTTGTATTTAATAAACCTGCAATATGTAAGGTTGTCTCAAATTAAACACGGCAATGATTAAGAAGTGATCCAATTTTAGAAAAATAATTTAGGACGTTAATTAATACATCAAACATGTTATACACCCTTTCGTTGATGCATTAGTGATTTGATGCGAGACATCGACAAAGCCCTTAATAACACGTCTGCCTAACGACGGAACTAGACATTAAAGGCATTAAGGGCCCTAATTCCCTGAAAGAGGATTCCGCAGAGCATCGCATCATGCCCGTGATATGTCGTATTACGAACTTTCAATTCAATTACTGATTTTAGATCAGCCGCTATTCTCGTATTGACCTTAAATCCCGGTCGAATTAAATCTCAATGTTGAACTAGTATACCTAACCAATTCAACACCCCGGTATAGCTTCGTGTGTTAATAGCATTGAAAATTTATATCAGAAATGTTTATTTTCTCTGTGCTGGCTAAAAAGTTACGAAAACAAGAGGGCTGGAATTTTGCAGTTATTACATTGGCCCTACGAGTCATTTGAGGCTGCAGTCGATATATTTATGTATTGTATAAAAAATACCATATGTATACAAATTATTTAGATAAAGGGTGGCTTTGTATTTCGGAACGTACGTTGCAGGTTTGATACGTCGCATCACGTCTTCTTCAGGAAACTGTTGTCGAAATTCAACCAGGCAGGGACGAGTATTATAAATCCATTGCCCATTTTCAAGATGTCCATTACGGAAATAATACTCAATGATGAAACGCTTGTGAGAATACCATGATTAAATCAAAACTGACTTTTAATTGACATAAAGTCAACAATGTGCTGAACTAATCTAAGACCGTGATTTTGTTTATCATGGCCATGCCTTATCTAAATAATTTTTATACATATGGTATTTTTTGTTGACTCTCTACCGTATGCACATCTGTACGCCTGGCAACGTATATTGAGAAAATGTGTCATTGAGGGAGTAGATAAATTTTGACTTTTTCTACCATAAACTGCTAAAATGTACATTTATTTCAACAATTTTTATAAACAATTCTAAATAGCATGTCTTTATAATTGCCAAAATGAAATTATCCGCATTACTACCACTAGTCACGAACATTCTGCATCTGCCCGTGATTTTACTTCTGTGTTTGCGTGATAACAGAACCTGATGGTTTTATTCGAAAATTAGTAATGCTAATATTCAACCGAGGGTAATGTTTATGCATTTGGAATTAATTCCATCTGAAAAGTTGGAGTGTATCGAGAATATTGATGCCAAGAAACATTAAAAAGTCATTAAGGCTGAGGGGCTTATCACTAAACGCCTTCGATCTATTTCCGGTCCGTGATTCAGCGGAGAATAAGGTGAGAGTTCCGAGAATATTTAAATTTATTACAATGAAATGTTATATCCCACAAATGGCAGCATAGAAATGTATACACGTTGACCTTCATATCGTTATTGAACACGTATATATAATCAGTATTCTTTGAAAATGCTTGTAATAAACCGAAACACGTGCAGGAAACTGAAAACAATAACATGACACCAAACAAGTGTTTTATTTCAATTATACTCACAGTTGTATATGAAATAATTCGAATAATCGAATTTCTTTTATTATTGAAAGATTCTATACAGATTGTAAAGGGATTTACATGAAAAATTTCAAATGTGTAAATATCAGCTATTCCCTAATTACATAGGCTTGCAACATTTTGCACTTTCTTGGACCTAAGAGCTAGCTCTCCGAATCCTAACGTAATGGACATATTTGGATTACCGATTCGGTTTCAGACAGTGACGGCTCGTGACCTACGAAAGTGGGTCGGCCGAATGTAGGCAAGCTGCAGTCAGTTAACTTAATTTTTTGGTATCTTCCTGGAAGCGTATTTTTACAATGGTAAACATGAACCAATCATTTGCTATATGTAACAATATGGTTGTTTGTGCAGTATATAGTAAAAAAAAATATTGCTAACGCGACATAATTAGGCAAATGTAAGTAAAACCCAACTGTAGGAGAGTAGGCGTACCAAAAAATTAAATCGTCCGACAAGAACCACGGGAAGGTCTACAGCACTCTTGTCAGGATATGGAATGGGAGTTGGATTTGACAGAAGTGAAGTACGTTTGAGATGGAGGATATGAAAAAAAAGAATAACACTCTTAAAAATGTGAATAACTTGAAAGATAGGGGTCAGGAATAAATAAATATTTACCTATAAAATATTAAATTAAATAAACTCTCAACACGAAAACTAAAATCAATCAAACTAAAACCGAATTTTGAAGAGAATATAAAAATGGCAGAAATGAAAAATAAAATATTTACTGATTGAGGTTGGCGGCACTTACTTCGTGATACATTTTTAATCAAATTAAACACACTTTTACTTAGTTAATATCACACTGTTTAACAGTGTGATATTAACTAAGTAAAAGTGTGTTTTATTTAATTAAAATATTTACTCTTAAAAAATAAATAAATAAATAAAATATAAAATAAAACAAATCTCTCAACAAAAAAAAAGTCAATTCTTTTTAATGTCATGAAAATAAATAAAAACTCTCAAAACTAAAGGGATTTTGCCAGGAAATAACAGTGGTGCCCGTGTATGTGAACAAATGTAATTATATTATATTTGAATTATTTCAATCATTTTTAAATATTAAATCGATTCGCCGGGATTTTTTTGTAGCGAAATCATCAATAATTTTATTATAAAAACTATCATCCTTAACTAAACTTTTAACCAACCCTCTTTCTATTGCTAAAATAGATACATTACTTAAGCGCGATTGGGATATTGTATTCCTACTGTAGGATTTTATTCTTTTCAATGCTGAACAGCTTCTTTCTACCGATGCAGATGTTGGTGGGAGAGACAATATTAAACAAAATAATTTATATAATTCCGGAACGTCTGTAATAATATCATTATTATAAATAAATTCTGTCATGTCACCTACTGTTGGGGAATTACCGAAAATAAATTTGTCAGCATACAAAACTTGCAATTCTCTTTTTAATTTTTCATTATTAAAAAATGTTTTGTAGTTATTAATCAAAGATTGAAATTGTTTTTCCGGAAATTTTTCGAATTTATAAAAACGTATTTCAATTTGATTTATAAGCATATCTAAATTTCAAAAAAGATTCGTTTCGTAGATATCGAATCATCATTACTACTGTACGTTTTACCAGTGGCGGCGATAAGGCCCCCGCAGACCCAGCGGCGCGGGGGGGCCCCGAGCATCTAGGGGCCCCGGGTCATGCAATTATATATTAAAAATCGATCACGTATTAATGAATTTATTTTTGTGATGATTGTAAACAACGAAGCGCGACGTTACTGTTACAGTAATAATATTTGTTTTTATTTTATTTGTATCATAGCGGCGGGACTGCTAAAGGCTTTATCGGTGCGGCGCGGCGGCCACTGCTTTGATATGATGTTAGATGTGATTGATTTAATGTTTCCTTGCGCGATAAGCGTCTTTGAAAAAAGAAATGCTGCTCGACTTTACATGTGTGTATTGCAAATAATTTGAAATTTTACATTTTCTTTCTTCAGTTTGTCTCAATGCCTCAGTTTGATTACTTCTTAGTTCTTTCTGAGGGAGAATGTTTAATATTCGCGATCGACGGGTAAAATTGCTGTGTTGCAACTAGGCCAACAATTTATTGGAAACAATAAAATAATTAAAATAAAAAAAAAAAACGTGGTGCATCGGTTATAATAAATACACATTATAGTGCTCTCTGTGTGGGTATTATTATTTATCTATAAATACTTTGGTGCTACATTATTTCGTCTCTAGTGTGTTAAGTGCATATTAATTTGTCTGTGTACTCATATTGGAATACATAATAACAAATAAATAAATAAATATGTCGGGGAAAGGAAGACAATATTTAAGTGGAGCACAAAAACGTAAATTGCAGCAAGAGAAGTTAGAAAAAGCCAGCAAACTTACGAAAATAAGTTCCTTCTTTCAACAAAACACCGAACCTGTAAATAGAGGTAAACAAAATGCAGATGTAGCAGAAAGCAGTACTTCCTTTGCGTATTTAGAAGATTTACTAAATAACGACGAAAGGCGAACTTCAATCAGTGAATTCAAGTCAGACGATAACCAAAATACTACTACAATAAGCGAACAAATTAATAATAGTACCAGTGAAGTTAGCGCGATCAATACATTTAATACTGACAGGGCTCTGTTTTCGGAAAATCTGTCTGATGTGGAAAAGCGGAAAATTATTGCATTTGGACCAAATAGGTCTACAGAGCCATTTCCCAAAGATGACAAAAACCGATCATTTAGTTCCTATTACTATTGTACCATAACCAAGACTGGACAGAAGATTGACAGATACTGGTTGTGCTACTCGAACATTTTTGACGCAGTCTACTGCCAGCCATGTTGGCTTTTTGGTGCACAATCATCGCAGGCTTGGCGTGATGGAAGTATCCGTGATTGGAAAGGATTAACCAAAAAAAATAAAACACACGAAAAAAGTGCAACGCATGTTGATTCATGTGTGACGTACACAGCTTGGAAAAAAAATTCTACTGTTGATAAATTATTTGTGGGACCTCAAGACACCATGAAACAAATAATAATCCGTTTGTTGGACTTAATAAGAAGCGTGGCAATATGCAATTTATTATTTCGAGTGAAAGTATTGCAGAAATTGGACCTGGAAGTGGTAATTATTTAAATTTTATTGATTTATTTGCTAGATATGATCCATTGCTAAAATCGCACCTCATAAATACAGACAATCGAAATAAATATTTACACCATGATATACAAAATGAAATGATTAATCTGATGCCAAGAACTGTCCGAGAAGAAATAATTTCTGAGATTTCTAAAGCTCCTTTCTTCACAATAATAGTTGATACAACACAAGATATATCCAAAAAAGATCAACTGAGTCTTGTTATTAGATATGTTTATATAAATTTGGATCAAAATACACCATCTAACTCAAATTTAGGCGTTATAAAGGAATCATTCCTTGGATTTACCGAAGTAAGTGACCAAAGTTCACAAAATTTTGAAAATGTACTCCTAAATTCTTTAGAAGAAATGAAAATTAACATTGAAAAATGTAGAGGTCAGGGTTATGACGGAGCTGCTAACATGAGTGGGAAATATTTTGGACTGCAAGCTAGGATTAAAGCTAAAGTACCAACTGCTGATTACATTCACTGCGCTGCACACAATTTGAATCTCGTATTAAATGATTCCGTGCAGAATTTGACAGAAATAAGGAATTTCTATGCACTTCAAGAACATATTTATTTGTTCTTTAGTCAAAGTTTGCCACGTTGGCAAGAGTTGAATAGAACGGTAGAAAACAATTCCAGTGTGGGCATTGTGATAAAAACTTTAAAGAGGCTGTGTCCTACAAGATGGTCTTCCCGATTTGATTGCCTCAGTGCAATTAATGCAAACTAAATATCTGTAATGCAGTGTTTATCAACTTTAAACTTAATATGTAAAAAACCAGCTGACAGAGACGAGGCGAATTCTATTCTACGTAAAATGAGTACGTATGAATTTATTCTACTGTTGGTTTTCCAAAGTAAAGTTTTAGGCAATATTAATTTAATTTCAAAGCGCTTGCAGAGCTCAACATTCGATATTGGTCGAGCTTGCGATTTAATTAATATCGCAAAAAACAACTTGTCCCGTATGAGGGAAAATTTCGAAGAGATCGAAAAGGAAGCTTCTATTTTGGCAAAAAGTTGGGATATTGAGCCAGAACTGCCATGGAAGCGACAGAAACACGTAAAGAGATTTTTTGATGAATTAGCAATTCATCACAAAATTGAAGATCCTATAAAGAGATTTAAAATACTAATTTTTAATCAATCTTTAGATATTTTAATCAACCAACTTTTAATACGGTTTAGTAGTATGAACGAGGTAATGAAACATTTTTCTTTTCTGGTACCTCCTCGATTCGTTGGCCTATCTAATGAAGAAATTAAGATTCATGCAGCCGCGTTATTAAACAAATACGAATCTGATTTTTCCCAGAGTTTACCTGAACAATTAATAAGCTTCAAAACTGCCTTATCCGAGGAAATTCGAAAACAAACGAGCATATATGATTTAGCAACTTATTTCTTCGCGACAGATAACAGGTGCATCTTCAGCAGTCTACCAGACGTGTTTTCATTATTTCAATTATTTCTTACATTACCGGTTACATCCGCTAGTGCAGAGAGATCCTTCTCAAAACTCAAACTTATCAAGAGTTACTTGCGCGGTACAATGAGTGAACTTAGACTGAGTGCTTTGGCTTTACTTAGTATAGAACATGAACGAACGCGGAAATTAGACTTGGATGAGTTGGCTGCCAAATTCATCACGCTAAAACACCGACGATTTGGAAAACATTAACTAAGATAGTAAGTTTTAAAAATTATTTTTTTTATTTTTTGATGAAGGGGGGGCCCAAGATTTTTTTTGCGGTGGGGCCCCCAAATCCTTTCCGCCGCCACTGCGTTTTACGTCGTTTAGCGCATGGAGGCTGAACATCTAAAATTTGATTAACATCAGAATATATTTTAAGAAAATAATTGTCATTTCGGAATTTTTTTAATGTGGATAAAAGTGATATAATTCTTTCGTTACAATACGTGATGTCAGATAATTTATGTTGAATTATAGAAAAAATAGGATCCGTATGTGTAAAAATTAACTGAAAAGTATATAAAAGAAACAGGAAATCAAAATTGGTTAATATTCTTTTTAGCCCGGTGGATTCTCGTATTGAAATATCATCCCATTGATCCAAATCTGCGATGATATGATCGAAAACTTCAATCAAATTAATTCTATTTTTATATATAGTGTTCACAATGCGCAGTTTGAAGTTCCAGCGGGTTTCTGAGTTACTCGGAACTCTCTTTTGACAAATTGTATCCAGAAGATTAGTGCGTTTAGTAGATTTTGTGAAAAAAATATGAAAAGCCCGAGAGATTTGAGAAAAATATCCTACATTCTTAGATGTAGATACATGAATCTTGTAAAACTAAATTTATTTTGTGCGCGTAACAGTGCGTAAAAAGTGCTCGAGGAGCAATTGCCTTAACTTTTTGCTGCAATCCATTTAGTTCTCCCGCCATTACAGCAGCACCATCATACGTTTGGCCGATTAATTTGTGTTCGATATTGAAATGATTGAAGTTTTGTTGGAGTACATTAAAAATATCGTTTGCAGTTCGACCTTCACTAAGGTTGAAGAAACCCAAAAATCGTTCTATTACTTTCCCCTCACAAACGTAACGAAAAATCACTGACATCTGAGAAAAACAGCGTATATCTGTACTCTCGTCTATTTCCCATGAAAAACAAGAAGCTCTATTAATTTCGTCGTAAATATTCTGCTTTAAAACCGAAGTTATGGAATCAATTAAATCGTTTTGAATCATTTTTGACAGTCCGGTAAACACTGAAGAAATGGATGGATCAATGAATTTATTAAAATTTTCATCCAAACTAGATGCAAAATGAGCTAATTCTTTGAAATTCCCTTGATTGTCTGAATTTGTTGTTTCGTCGTTACCTCGGAATGCAAGTTCTTGAGTTGATAAATAAATGACCATGTTTATTAAATGTTTGACCATTTTTCGATTTTCCCGAACGTTTTCATTATGTTTATTTATAAGTTCTCGTCTAGCGGTATCAAGTGCATTTACAATATTATGTTTCGCGAATAATTTATATTTTAAGGCAGAATACGTATGATCTTTTAAAAGTTCATGTTTCGCTAAAGCGCGATAAACTTCTTTTAAATTGTCGTAACCGCATGAATTAAAAGGGTTTTTGCTTTCACAAAACAACAAACAATACCAACAAAATAATTTGTTACAAATCTCACTACCAGTTAGCCAAATAAACTTTGTGTAGAGTGTTGCAGAAAAAGTGCGATTGTGATCTTGTTTTCTTTGAACGAGATTAGTCAACAACGGGTGTGGAACTGGCACATTTTTAACGAAAACTTTATCATCGTACGACAATCGGTTAAATTTATTGTGTAAAAATTAATGAACCAAATCAGCGTTAGTATTTACAATATCCCTTACACTAGCCATTGTAGTTTCAACAAATAATACAATAATTAATAATCGCATACACGAGCACCATGTGGACGGGACCAAGGAAAAGACAAAGTGATTCTGTCATCTGATCATTTTTATGCTGGCACACGCGCACTGTGGATAACGGCCTGCCGTACCGATACTCCTCCGTTAGAACGATACACATTAAATAATTTCGCCCGACTTTTAACAGTGAGAGAATGTTGTCGGAGAAACAATAACGTCTTTAAACATGTTATATACATAATATGGTTAATTATACACTGATACATTTCACATAAACTACCTTAAATTTACCTAGAATGGTAATTATTTTGTAAATTACAAAGGTAACCATTTAATTATTGTTTGCATTTTAAATTACATCTATTGTTTAATGATATTTACTTATATTAAGATTTGCCTTCTCTTTAAAAATGCGAAATATGTTCTGATTTCTGAAATATTTTTTTAAGGAATAATGTGTTTTCTAATACCGGTGAATTATTGGCCTTAATGACCAATTTGTATTAAAGTAAGTACATATATTACTTTTAAATTGAACAATATGAAAATAATCAGAAATACGTTAATAAATAAATTTACAAGTTCTAAAATAAAAATATGTGACATGTAACGCAAGCGAATTAAAGTGTGCATCGAGTCATGGGCATCGGAGTATTGCGTACGGCCCCGGTGAATTTGCCGTACTGGAGTAAACCATTTGTGGACGTACGTTCACGCTGCAGGCGAAATGAGACGACAGAATCTGCACTGACACTCGTGCGGACGTAGCGCTTGCATTAATCTTAATACTCTGAAAATCAACGGCTGGCCGATTTTGCGGATACGAACTTGCGTAGTAGACATATATTAAATGAAAATAAACTCTCGCATTTATCGGCCTTATACTGAGTGCTTATTAATATTACTAGCTATAAGCATATTATGTATTTATTATAAAAAATTCGCAATATTTATTTTCTCAGAAAATAAACATTTATAATATTTGTTTTAATTGAATTTAACGGTACGGCCCGGCCGACCCTGCCGCCCCTGACGAGCCGTCACTGGTTTCAGAGCATCAGAATCCTTCGGGAACACGTTTTCTGCTTCCTGGGTATGCAATTGCAGGCTTGTGTTATTCAACATCTTTTAAAGCTGAATGATTTGCTACCTTACTATAGCGCTTCTCAAAATCTACGCTGCGGACTAAAAAAATTCGCGGCAGAGCTACCCTTAAAGCGGTTTGTATATTTAGGAAAAAACTATTTAATGCTCAGTTGTCATTATTTCACTGTTTCCTTTATGTTTATGGGAAGTTTCGTCAATTTTACCCTCAAATCACTTGACCCAGAAAGTTTGCTCCGGTATATGTTTTTTTTTATGTAAGCGTACGTTGAGAAAGCATACGTTGAAGTAATACGCACAAGTCTTTTCACTGCAGCCTTGTTTTCTGAACACATCTGCACCAGCAGCGGCTCGTTGATCTTCATGAGGAAGGCAAAGACAAAGATGTCGTTCCAGCTGCACCACATAAACTTATAGAGGAAGCAAATATTCAGATGCTGTTTTGGCCAAATTTTCTTCCTTTACCTCACCGCCAAACATCCACGAACTACTGCTGACCTGCACCCAGAACTCTTCTTGGCTACCTTCGCGGTATTTCTGTTTTAAACTGCCCTCTCCATTGATCTTAAGCAGATCTAATAGGTCTATCTTTCGGGTCGCGGGAAATCGGGTTCATCATTTAGATATAGATGTCATCAGAGTCAATATCATTGTAAGTGGGCAATAATACTTTCATGGAAGTTGGTTTGAAGGTTGATTTCATTTGCTTTGACAAACTCTTGTAACCGAGGAAAGTTGGAGATGTCTCTGTTCTTAACACATGCTTTAAAAAATGTAATTATTTTTCGCAAGGCTTTTATTTTCTCTGATTGCGCTTATCCTATCCCTTAATGAGAAGTGGTGGTTTCATTTACTTTTTCAAAGATGTGGGTTTACCAATTTAAGCAGTCAATTGACATCAGTTAATTGTTGGATTAAAGGCTCCTCTGTAAATATGACCACCAGTGCATCTTTTAGTTCAAACAGTCTGACTAAAATGTTTCTCTTTGATAGCCACCACACTTTTGTGTGCAACAAGAGGTACGATTGATACGACTTTAAAATCTTGCATCCTTCTAGTTGCGACATAACACAAAATATTGCCAATTTGTTCGTCACACAGCTAACTGGTTATTTATCTTAAAAATCCCGACGATGACGGCAAACTCATACTGAATAGTAATAAATACCTATAATCGAGAGACCTGCACCTTTTTAGGCGGGTATTAAAAATTTCCTAAAGACAGCATTAAAATCACTTTTCGTGCAAATCGTTGTGGTACCATTTAGGTTCAGTCAGGGGATTGAGTAGGTAGCAACATAACACCACTTGCTTCATCCTAGACACAGCTTCCTTCACTTTTCCCACCATTACAGCCGCTCTATCGCTCCAAATTATTTTTCTGTGCACATTTGTGTTTAATCAGTATCTCGGCAACAGTATTGCTTTTGCAATATGTGAATTGAAACGCTTCAGTTGCGTTTTCATTTATATTTTTATAAATTCTCTCCATCATGGATGACCCTACCTGAAGAGGTAAAGTACGGCATTTGTAAATTTCTTCACCTTTATGTACCAAATCAGAATGATTGCATTCCAGATTCTTTTTATCTTGGATGGAATCAAGCAGCGATAAGCAACAATTTTATGACAGTTAACGCATTGGCCTTTTGATGCCTGTTCATTCCCAACCGGAACAAAGCTAAAGAATGTGAGGTAGCTAAGATCATATTTTCTCATTTTTCCTCGGAATTCCTTTTGGTCCTGAGTTGCCCATCCAGAAGGAACAGATTTTTGACATCCCTTTAAAAATCGCCATAACGCAGCTGGAAATAAAATAGCAACACTTAAAACTTAAACGGAGGAAATGAAAATTGTATTTGGCGATTAGTAAAATTGTAAGAAATTAATCTCTTCTCTAATTAGGTATCAAATTTCAAAATCTACCTAAAATAAAAATATGTTTGACATCCAATTTCAAAAATGGCCATGTCACAGCTGGAAACAAAGTAACACCACTTAAAATTTGAATTTGAAGGAAATGAAAATTACATTCGGCGATAAGAAAAATTGTAATAAATAAATTCATCTCAACTGGAATTAGATACAAAATTTCAAAATCCACTCAAAATAAAAATCTTTTAAACAGTCTTTAAAAATGTACATATCACAGCAAGAAACAAAATAGTAACACTCAAAGTTTAAACAGAAGAATAAATTTGAGACAACCTCACTTGTCGCAGTAGCATTAAATAAATTAGATCAAGACGAAAGTAGCCTGATAATTCTGTAAAATTAAGTCTTATTAGAACTACTATTATGCCACGCCGGATATTGAATGAAACAAAAGAAATTTGAATGTTATTACTAGTACCACTAGATAAATAACATTGGTTTAAGATCTTAAACCAATGTCTTTAAGATCTTAAACCCATGTTATATATCTAGTAGTACTAGTAATAACATGCAAATTTCTTTTGTATCATTCAATATCAAAATTTCAAAATCAATCTAAAATACACCTATTTTTGACATCCATTTAAAAAAATGGCCTTTTTCATGGCTGGAAATAAAACAGCTACTCAAAACCTGAACGAAGGAAATGAAAATTGCATTCGGCGATAAGAAAAATTGTAAAAATTTTTTTTTAAATGTACCCAAAATAATTTTTAGATTCTTTAAAAAAAATTACATATCACAGCTGGAAACAAAATAGTAACACTCAAAACATAAATGGAGGAAATGAAAATTGCATTCGGCGATAAGAACAATTGTAAAAAATTAATCTCAGCTGGCATTAGGTTCAAAATTTCAAAATCCATCCAGAATAAACGTATTGAAATATTACAGCCTGAAACAAATTGACAACACTCAAAACCTAAATTATAGAAAAGAAAATAATATTCGGCGATTAGAAAAATTGTAAAAAAATCATCACTGCTGGAATTAATTTTTCAAAATTTATAATAATAAACCTATTTTTAACATTCATTTAAAAAAATGGACATGTCAGAGCTGGAAACAAAATGATAACACTCAAAACTTAAATGGTAATTGATGTACGTCCCAGTATTTAGTTGAAATTTTATTTTTCTGTACTAGTTTCGGATATTATCCATCTTCAGCAGAAAAACTACAAAGATAGTAGCGGATACAGTTATATAAAATTTTTTTTAATAAAAATATTGTTAAAGTGTATTATGGCATTAGTAATTTGAACAATATATTTGGTAGTATGGGTTATTATCCTAATAAATGTATAAAATGATCTGAATATACTTACACGTCTAATAAATGTAAAATATGTTTTGGTTTTGGATGTATTCCATGTTGTGTTTGATATCCAAAACCAAAACATATTCGTCACTTCGATCACCGCACTGCAATCGAACAGTCAGTACAGTCGGTAAAATAGTCTGATAAGCGAGCTCACCAAGGCACGTGAATCAAAGCAAGCTCACCAAGGCACGCTACGACAAGCTCCCCACGGCATCCGATGCTACGCCTTCCCGCCCGGCAGCATCAGACCCGGAGCACATCACGCCGGAGTCGACGCCACGTCAGTAGAAGAGTACGACGCTACTGCGTGGACCACCCGTGGCTATTATCACCAATCCCATCGACACCACGGAGGGGAGGCCTAGAGCAAACCCGAGTACCAGCAAGGACGCACGCCATCCCGAGGCCCGTGTCACCGCTGCCACCATCGCCGACGAGGGCCCCCACGTATAGGACACCACGACGACTGAACCTGACCGAGGTCCTGTACACCGGAGTAAACCCGACGACCGAGCACCCACAGGACCCGCGCCGATTTTCAGTCCGCGGCAGCGCCCGCGGAATCCGCGTCGCGATACCGATACCGCGCTAACCTTAATTATCTATACCTGTATAGATGTATAGATCTGTAAATAAACTGTTACGACCACATCGAATTCTCTTGTATCCAACGAACTACGCAACGCAACCCCCACTTGGGTGACCCCGACGTGATCCAAGACAACCACGAGTGTAGTGAACTAGACTATCACTAGTCAAAATGCCGGACAACCACGAAGTAAATCGAGTGCAAGTGCGAATCCCGCCATTTTGGGCCGACGATCCAGACTTATGGTTCACCCAGGTAGAGAGCCAGTTCCAGATCGCAGCGAATGGAACTGTGATAAACACGTACGGCACAGTAAACTTGAACTTGGATCTAAGTTTAAGGAGGAATTTCCCATGGAGGTTTGTGATTGCGGATGTACAAACGGCGATAATAGGGGCCTATTTCCTAGCCCACTACAAGCTACTACCCGACATCCGACACCGAAAACTCAGGGACGCCAAAACTAGCATCACCACACCTGGCCAACTGACGACAAGGGACGAGGCAACGGTGAGCACGATCAACAACAGTAAAAAATACCACCAAATCCTGAGCGAATTCCCTGAGATCTGCAAACCAGCCGGGTTACCAGCAACCACACGACATGGAACAGCGCACCGCATCCGAACAACGCCAGGCCAAACAGTATCCAGCAGACCACCCGACAAGCTACGAATAGCGAAAATCAAATTCAAGACAATGTGTGAAATGGGAATAGCGAGACCATTGAAAAGCCCATAGTCCTCGCCACTTGACCTAGTGTCGAAAAAAAAAACGCAGAATGGAGACTGTGCGGCGATTACCGAGCACTGAACGCAAGAACGATCCCGGATAAATACCCCGTTCCACATATCGAAGATTGTGCCCAACAACTACACGGCAGCACACATTTCTCCACGAAACAACGGAATAGTAATCAACCCAGCCAAGTGTGAATTCGGAGTATCCAGGATAGCTTTTCTAGGAAACATGATATCCGGAGAAGGAACCACATCTCTCACCGACAAGGTAGTGACCATCCAGATCCTGCAGCTACCCGAAACAGCGAAGAGACTAAGACAAATGCTCGGAATGATCAACTACTATAGAAGGTTCATTCCCAACGCTGCTAGCGTACAAGCCCCGCTGAATGACCTCCTGAAAGGCAAGAAGAAAGGCAACCAACTCGTCGAGTGGACAAATGACGCACGAGCCGCGTTCGCGCGATGCAAGCAGCAAATCGCAGGGGCAGCACTGTTGGCGCATCCAGAGCCCAACGCATCCCTAGTAGTCACGACCGACGCTTTAGACTACGCCCTAGGAGGCGTCATACAACAAAGGCAACAGGGAGAGTGGAAACCACCAGCTTTCATGTCACGGAAGTTATCACCAGCTGAACAGAAGTACGCAGCGTACGACCGAGAGCTTCTTGCAATATACGCCACCATAAGGCAATATCAGCACCTCCTGGAGGAACGAACATTCACGATATTCACAGATCACAAACCGATCACGTTTGCTTTCGCACAGAAGCCCGAGAAGTGCTCGCCGAGACAATTCCGATATCTCGACTACATCGGTCAATTTTCACCGATATCCAACATATCAAGGGGAAAGCGAACATCGTAGCAGACACACTCAGCAGGATTGAGCGCAACGATGCAGGAATAGACTTTGCAGCCTTAGGAGCCGACCAGCGGTCCGACCTAATCCAGCCTACAGCTTAAAAAACTCTCTATAATCTACCCGAATAAAACTGCAAAATTTTCTGCGACACGAAAACCGACACAGCCCGACCCTACATCATACGCCACTACAGACAGGCAGCTTTCAACAGCCAACATCAACTGTTACACCCTGGTGCCAACGCAACCACGAAACTGGTCACACAGAAATTCGTATGGCCCGGCGTACGAAAAGATTGCAAATGTTGGAGCAGGCAATGCACAGCCTGCCAACGATCGAAAATCACCCGACATAACGCCCCGACAGCAGGAGAATTTAGACTACCATCAGCGAAATTCGAACATGTACACATCGACATAGTGGGACCACTGCCCGAAGCAGAAGGAAAGAAATACCTGCTAACGTGCATCGACCGATTCTCACGATGGCCAGAAGCGATCCCAATAGCCAACATCGAAGCGGAAACAGTCGCCCGACTATTCACGACGCATTGGATAGTCAGGTTCGGCCACCAGCAAGAGTCACGACAGACCAAGGACGCCAGTTCGAATCACAGTTGTTTAAAAAACTTGAAGAAACCACAGAATTCACGAAACACCGCACCACAGCATATCATCCACAGGCAAACGGTCTAGTAGAGCGATTCCACAGACACCTGAAGGCAGCATTAATGTGCCACACCGACATCCGATGGACAGAGGCACTACCGATCGTCCTGCTAGGCATATGGACGGCTTAGAAGGACGATACCAAAACCACATCAGCAGAGATAGTGTACGGTCAGACACTGCGACTCCCAGGAGAAATGATAACCAACCAAAGAGGCCAAAAGTCAATCGAAGCCGAAAATTACGCTACCCAGTTACAACGCGCGTTCAGAACAATCAAACCCGTGCAAACGACACAACACAACAAATCGAAGCCCTTCGTTTTCAGAAACCTAGCGACGGCTACACACGTTTTCGTACGGATCAACGTGATGCGAAAAACTCTGCAGCCCCCCTATGAAGGACCATTCCGAGTGATTAAACGAACAAAGAACACTATCACGATCGACCGGCACGGACAAACTACGACAGTCTCAACAGAGCGAATTAAACCAGCATTCACGGAACAACCTCATGATGACCCAACCGAGCGAACCGTCATCGCAAAACAGACCACGAAACCACCTATGATCACCCGTTCCGGGCGAATCAGCAAACCCACAGTGCGTTTCGTAGAGTATGGGGAAGGGGGTATGTGGCGATCCGCGCCCGGGCGCGCGAAAGACGCTCCCCACTAGGGTGACTCACCACCAGCGGCACTCGCTACGCACGATCCCCCACCAAAGGAAAAGGGCCGCCCGCAACCTGAACAGAGGGCGCGCCCTACGCTCGCACGACGATTGTGGCCGCACGACCCACTTAAATAGGGTATGTGCCCCCTCATCTTGTCTCTTCGATCAGCGCACTGCAATCGAACAGTCAGTACAGTCGGTAAGATAGTCTGACAAGCGAGCTCACCAAGACACGCAACACGAGCTCACCAAGGCACGTGAATCAAAGCAAGCTCACCAAGGCACGGTACGACAAGTTCCTCACGGCATCCGATGCTATGCCTTCCGGTCCGGCAGCATCAGACCCCGAGCACATCACGCCGGAGTCGACGCCACGTCAGTAGAAGAGTACGACGCTACTGCGTGGACCATCCGAGGCTATTATTACCAATCCCATCGACACCCAGAGAGAACCCGGGGACCAGCAAGGACGCACGCCATCCCGAGGCCCATGTCACCGCTGCCACCATCGCCGACGAGGACCCACACGGATAGGACACCACGACGACTGAACCTGACCGAGGTCCTGTACACCGGAGTGAACCCGACGACCGTGCACCCACAGGACCCGTGCCGATTTTCAGTCCGCGGCAGCGATACCGACACCGCGCTAACCTTAATTATCTGTACCTGTATATATTCGTATTCTGTAAATAAACTGTTACGACCACATCGAATTCTCTTGGATCCAACGAACTACTCAACGCGACCCCCACACTTAAATTACAGAAAAGAAAATCATATGCTACAATTAGAAAAATTACATAAGTAAATAAAGTAACAACACCCAAAAATTGAACTAAAGAACAAAAAATTACATACTGCGATTTGAAAAGTTGTATAAAATTTATCAGGAATTAATGAATTATTTAAAACCATTATCACTAATCAAGATATTAGAGTTGATGGAATCTAGCCACTTCTAATAATATTGATAATAACAATATTTAAGATAATATTTAAGAAAATAACAAGGAAATTATTATTAGTGAAGCTAAAATCATATAGCCAATATAAAGAAAATTATTTGTATGCCACTGCGACATGTCCAATACCAATTTCTCTACAATACATTCAAATATTGTTTTTTTTTTCAATTTCACCTAATGAAAAGGTCAATAAACAGTGGCTAATGCATAGCCGTTTCAAACAAATCCTGTTTGCTTCCCTTTTATGATATTTAGTAAAGGTATTTGGTAGGGGGGTTGGAAGATGGACACAAATTAGATATTTAGCCCCGGGCGCAAGATTTCCTTACTGCGGCCCTGTATTCATTTTCAATAAATATATCTTGAATACAAGGCGATATACTTCTAGGCTAGCATTTGCTGGATATAATGTTTATTTTAATACATTCAAATGTTCTTGATCTAAATGAAGATACCGTTATTAAAAATGTTTATCTTCCGCTCTGAATCTCATTTCCAATTTCGAGAGCCTGTTATATAACATAAATAAATAATTTGTTTTGCAAATGTGTAATTTTACGAAAGAATGCCTTCGCGTGTATTAAATTGTGTGAATATAGATCAAACGTGGCCATTCTACGAAGGTCGAGGTCGCGGCTGTTGTAGTTCGATATAATTATGTAATATTTCATATAATCAAATTAAAACGATTACAAAGCACTATTCCTATACAATAGCAATTCCACCGTAGCGCAATCGTATTTTAAACGTTTTGTTAATATTTCACAAAAAAACATTTATTTAAACCACTATGGTGTAGGTAAGTTTTCAATTTACGCGTTATTGTTTAGTGTAAGAAATTTGGCTTAACGTGTTACTTTAATTTACACTTGAAAATGTAAGGCGAAACTAGTTGAGAGTTTTGGACATTCAGAATTTAAACTGAGTTTTTATTTGGTAGAATGAATATCCATTTCTTATTACTATCCGTGAAACTTATAGTAACAGTGTGTGTAATTGTTGTAACTAAAGATTACTTATTAATGAGGGATTGGTAAGGTGATCGAAAGGAAATCCCAAGATAAGCAGTTGAATGGAGAGGGCAAGAGGATGAAGGAGTAGGCGATGGAGGAGTGATGGGATATATTAAATGGATGCACAGATGGGGATTGGGGAGGGAAGAATGCATACATCGGACCATGGGGATCGTCAGTGATTGACTATATAACAAACAAAGGTATCTCGAGAGAAGAAGTGTTAAGAATGGAGGTGGAAGAAGCTACGGGATCATTTACCAATAAAAGTGGAGATACAGATGCACAAGAGGAAAGAATGGGAGCAAGAACAGGAATGTGGGAGAATAGAGAGTGGGATTAATTCAATTAGACATATGAAGAAAAGGCTGGAGAAGGTGCAGTAAAATGAAGATGGATCAATGGATAGTGGGATGCGGAAGAAAAGTGAAGGGAAGAAAGGTGAAAGAGAGTACGTGGTTTGATGAAGAATGTCGACTGGCAAAGAGGGAAGTGAGGGAGGCAATGAGAAAATGCTTAGGGAGTGGAGAGGAAGAGAGGTGGGTGGTGGCAGCTAGAAAAAGTATGATAGTATATGTGAAAGGAAGAAGATACAGATCTTGGAAAGAACAAGTGAGGAAATAAGAAAGTGTAAGAGTGAAGCAGAAATGTGGAATATCCTGAAAAGAGGTGTCAACTCTTCACTTAGTTCGCACCGGGATGCCCGACGAGTTCGCGGAGAGGCGAACGGCGGCTCGGCGGCAAAGACAGCGGCGGCGATGGCAGCGGCGGCGACGGCATCTGCAGCGAAGGCAGCATGTCGCCGTTGGGTTACGGCGGATCAACAGTCCATTGTGGGCACTGGCAGCTGCACATTTCCACTAATTGTTCTGCGAAATGTCCTAACGACGTCCTCGATGGGAAGACGCAGAGCGTGTTACTGGCAGCTGTACTTCTTCGAAAATTATCTCGTTTGGAAATTTCAATAATGCGGATTTATGTTAATATTGAGAAAGGAGCAATGGTTAACTCATAAAATGCAAATTAAGATAATTACGCATTTGTTAAGACGCCTAGGTAAACTAAGCGCCGATAACAAACGGCCCCGGAAAACGAGAGAATTTTGAAGAGCGTAGAAAGTATGTACATGTGATGGCTGCCAGTTGAAGTCGTCGTCGTGGTTATATCATCACATCTGGTGCGACGGGGATGAGCTTTCATCCTTATGTGCACTAGCACATAAGGATGCGAAGGGGGGTCGCAGCGAAGAGATGCAAACTCGCCCTCGATGACCTCCAGCTAGCTCTTGGAGTCGGTGTCGCTATTAGAACAGCACAAGAACACACAAGGACGGGGCAGAGGTAAAAAAATTCTGACAGGCGCGATAACGATCGCTCTTATTTACACACGGATTATACAATAAAATGTTCAGCAAGAAAACAAAATATATACACGCGGAAAAGTCAACAATAAAAGTCACGAAAAGAAAAAAAAACAGTCACGAAAGCCAACACTTCACTTAGTTCACACCGGGATGCCCGACGAGTTCGCGGACAGGTGACCGGCGGCTCGGCGGCGATGGCAGCGGCGGCATCAGCGTTGGGTCGGCGGCTGCGGCGTCGTTGGCTCGGCGGCTTTGGGACGTCGGTGGCTCTGTTGCAGAACTTGGTGTCTGAGTGATTGATGTAATTCTCTCTGATTGTTGAGAAATGACTGATTGCCTGGGGAGTGCTCCAGGGCCTTTTACGGGATCCACGCCCTACTCTTCTCCGGGTTGCGGATGGTGGTGGTGGTAGGGTGTGATGGGAGCGTCGAGGTCGGCGCACGTGTTCGAACCGGCAAATTGCTCTTCCAAGAACAATTTGGGTTCGAGCCGTGGATATAAAATTGCCATGATTGTGGTGAAGAACCGGTTGGAGAGTGAAGATAAGGGGCTGCTACCGGAGACGCAGGGAGGTTTAGAAAAGGGAAGGGTACCAGAGATCAGATCTTCACCCTGGCAAGGATGGTAGAGAGAGTAATGGAAGAAAGAGGAAGTGTATATGCAGTGTTTCTGGACCTAAAGGCAGCGTATGATGGTATACCGAGGGAGTGCTTGATAGAGTGTTTGAGAAGGAAAGGGGTGAGTGACATAATGGTAGAGTGGATAAGAGGAATGACGATACGTAGGCGGTAGCGAAAGTGGGAATGGAAGTGTTCGGAGAAATTTAGAACGTAGATGGGGGTGGGGAAGGGCTGGCCGCTAAGCCCTTTGTTATATAACTTATATATTAGCGAGTTGGAAGAAGCGTTGAGGAAAGGGCAAGCGGGTGGGGTTGTGATTGGAAGAAGCAAGGTATGGATGTTGGCGTATGCGGATGATATGGTGTTAATGGTGAGAGACTGGGAAGGAATGAGGGATATGTTGAAGAGAGCGGAGAGGTTTATGGATAAGAGAGGACTGTGAGTGAACGTAGGGAAAACGAAGTGGATGAGATTTAGGAATAAAGGAAGGGAGGGAAGAGTGAAAGAAATAGAGTGGAAGGCTGAGAGTCGAGAGGGCTACGTGGAGCACGTAAAATGGATGCAGTAAGGCGAGGAAAGCGTATATGGGAAGTGGGGAAAATGGTTGAAAAACAATTTAAGAATGGCATGTAAATTGTGGGATGCATGTGTGAGGACGATTTAAATATATGGGGTACGAAGGGGTATGAATGTGTAGAGAGAGAGAGAGAGCAGTGGTGGTTCTTGAAGCATATGTTGGGGGTGGAAGAGTCTACGCCAGGGTACATACTGCTTCAGGAAGCAAATAGAGGAAATATACAGAGTGTGGCAATGGAGAGAGTGGTCAGATATGAGATGAAGTTGTGTGAATTAGAGGAGGAGATATTGGTGAAAGAGGTATGGGAAACGTGTCTGGGTGTAGGAGAGTACAAGTGGAGAATGGAGCGAAGGAGAATGTATGAGAGGGTGGGGTTATCGTAAGCTAAAGAAGGAATGGATAGAGAGTGGAGTGAATGTGGCGGCATGGATAAAAGAAAAGGAGAAGGAAGGAAATTCAGGAGAGGTAGGGATGTATGGTGAAGAGTGAATATAATGATATGCATGGATCAGGAGAGAGAGGGAGGAAAATATGGATGCGTGTATGGGAAATGTGTAATGTGTGAATGGGGGAGGGGTACATGGAAGCATTTGGCGGAGGAGTGCGAGGTATAGTGTGAGGAATGGGTGGGATGGGGAAAAAGCGTGAATGAGTGGATGAGAGAGGACGGAGCCGGAGTGAAGACTCTGGCGAGATTGGAGTGGGAAAAAGAGAAGAGAAGGGAAAGGAAGTGATGAAATAGAAAATGTATATGCCAATAAAGTTTTTTTTTTACTTATTAATGAAGTCTAATCGATGTTTGTATTTATAGTATACGTGGGCGAAATGCCTGTATGAATCGAGTCATCGTGAAGAGTAATCGTGAAGAATCGACTCGTTTGAAAAAGTTAAAAAGTATGTTAGTGAAAAGCAAAAAAAAGTCCTTCACATCGAACATTTACACAAGAATCACTTCATTCTCGACTCATTTCTAAGAGTCGATTCTTTTAATCGACTCACTCGTGAGTTACCCATCTCTAGTTTAATACCCAAATAACGCAGGGCCGATCCTACCGGAGGGCTAGAGCGTGCATGGCACGTGGGCGACGATTAGAGGGGTGGCCAAACCGGCGAAGCCCGCGAAACGTAAGACAAAGCTGCGGATTTTGTTTCCTATGTAAATTATTTAGAAAAGGAAATATTAAAATTATAACTACGGGTTTTAAAGACTTACGCCATTGTGCTGACCAATTTGTAAAACATGAGAACAGTGCAAAGTATATTAAGTGTCTCCAAAAATGGCGGGAGTTAAAAATTCGTTTAAATAAATAAAAATCATAGACAAAGAGCAACAACAACAATTTGAATTCGAGAAAAAAACGATGAAGGGCTATTGTAGAAAGAATGATTGCTATTTTGCACTTTTTAACAACTCAATGTCTTACTTTTAGACGAAGTAGTTCCAATCTCTATAGGAGAACTAACGATTTTTTTAAAGGCAGCAGAAATGCTAGCTAAATTTGACCCCTTATTGTCAGATCATTTAAATAAAATTGAAAAATCTAAAGAGAAGTCGAAGAAGAAATCCTGCACTGTATGCAGGGGAAGCTCGTTATATAGAGCCAAGGAGCTATGGCACTACCTGTACATAAATATTTGTTTATATTTTTTTTAAATACACTATTAATCAATTTAAAATACACCAAATTTTCTGAATTTTGGCCCCTTATAAACCAATCAAGTAACTGTCAGGATAGAAAAACAATTAGGGCGACATCTATCGCCGATATATTATAATTTCAAAACGTTGTAACATTTTCGGCGATAGATATCGCCCTAATTGTTTTTCTATTCTAACGGTAACTTGATTGGTTTATAAGGGCATAGTCGAATTCTGTTTCTCCATCAACGACAATCGTAGTGTGCTGATGTGAGACTAATGTAAGTCCAAATCGGTCCTCAGTTATTGTCGACGGTGATATATAATCGAAATTACACAAACGATTATGTATAGAAATAAATTAATACACGATAACACTTTTAAATATAATTAGAGATAGGCAAAACTGCTACTTTTGAATCATGTTGCAGTGATTTTAAACCGTGATCACGGTTAGTAAACAACGTAAAACCTTTTGAAATTGTGATTATTTGAAAATTAATGAAGAAGCATTTATGGACTGTTGCGGAAACGTAAAGTGGAATGTATTTTGGTAAAGATTGTTGCAAATGTTTTTCTATGTCTCTGAAAAAGCTCATCTTCAAAATAGCGATTTGCTCTGTTCTCGGGGAGTTGTTTTAAAATCTAGACGAAAAGCATTTAAAGATTTTTGCAGAATCGTAAAATAAAATGAATTGTTAGTCATTTTGTAAAGTTTCAATACTAATATTTGATAATCGTTTTTTTTGAATTTGTGTTTTGCTTCTGAGAAAGCGCATATTTAGAATGAAGATTCTGTTCTCGAGGGATTATTTTTAAATGAAATAATTAACGTCGAATCGTCCAGTATATTTTGAAATTTGAGAGAATTTTTATATATTTTTTTTAGTTCGTGAAATTTGTAATTTGAAAATTTTTATAGTGCTGGTTCCGTGGTATTATTTCAAAAATTATAATAAAGGAATGTCTAGTTGATCGCACCGAATATTAAAGTTAAATACATTTTGAGTACGTTTGGGAAGTTCAGCATTTGTTTTTATTTTTAGTTTTTCAGTTCATGAAAATAGTAATTTGAACATGAGAGTAGAGAAAAATGGAGTATAAAGTAATTAATCAAGCGTTTTAGATTTACAAAATACGTTTCGCATTATTTTTAAACTTTAATTTCTTCACATTTCTTCAACCATACAGAATTTTAGGTTAGAATAAAGTTGGTAGAGTGAATGGTGGGTGGGTGTTATTTTACGTGGTGAGTGGACCATATCTTGTTGCCCACGCACCTATTTTTTCACCAATGAATAAATTAATCAAAAGATAATAAAATGTTGATTTTGATCATTCGATTTCAAGTCGAAATAAAAAAAAATGAGAAAAGGTTAATAAAATACCTATAAAATCTTGATTATGATCATTCATAAGCAGTATAGTGCCAAATTTACGATTTTCAAAACATTTCTCTACAAAGAAAAGATTAGAAAATCAAGATTTTCAAGCCTAGTCGTTATACGTTTTAAAAATCGAATCCTCAATGTTTGGTTCTTTAAAACGTATAGCGACCAAACGTGTTAAACACTGCAAATCTTGATTTTTAACCATTTTTTCTCGTTTTAGAGAATTTTTTTTGATCATTGAAACGTCAAAATCGAGACATTTGTGTGTTAATTTTTTGCAAAAGGTGTTTATTTATTTAAGAAACCATAAACTAGCGACAATTATAACAATATCATTGATAAACATTGAAATATTGTTTCCCCGTGCGACAACGGAGCACCAGTTTCAATCTTATTAGATCTCATCAGGTCAATATAGACCAGTGGTGGGGAAACTTTTTTTAAGACGGGCCATTTGTAATAACTAGACAATCGTAGCGGGCCAAAGAATAATGCTTAATCGTTAACTAATTTATGTGTTCTATAAACATATACATATATTATTACATACACTTATTATTTTAATAGTAAAAAAGCAAAAGGTAACAAAATTATAAGCACAAAATATAAAATGAATTTAGTGTAGTTCTTGATGTGAAGTATTATCACTTTATTTTCTGGTGTCATTACTGGTTGATGGTGCATGAGAAAAATGAAATTGAGACTGTTTCATCAAAATTTCATCATAGTCCGGTTCCATTTGCGAAGCAGAAATTCTTAAAACTGATGAAAGGTGCTCATCTGTAATTCTGTTTCTTAAAAAAGTTTTCCTAAGCTTCATTGTTGAAAAGATTTGTTCGCATATATAAGATGAGCCGAACATTGTCATTATCTTCATTGCATGAGTAATTAGATTTGGGAAATTATCTGGACTTAAATTTTTATAAAATTCTAGTAATGGTACTGTATGAAAAGTTTGTTTCAGGAGAGTATTACAGTTCAGTTCTATTAACTCAAGTTGAAATTTTGCATCAACTTCTTCGTAATTAACATTGAATGGGGTCGCAAAAATACTAAACTCTGGTTCCATTTTTCCTGAAATCTCCTTTCAAATTCTGTAGATAGTTTTCTCAAATTAATTTCGTATTTTTTAATCTTATTGTTTGATATAGTGAATTTTAAAGATTGTATTCTTGGAAAATGAGAAAAATCAGATTTAGAGATCTGATTAGCAAATAATAATAACTGTAATTTGAAACTTTTCAGGTATTTCCAAATATCGTGAAGAAACTGATTTTTTCCTTGCAATTTGAGATTAAGTTTATTCATGTGTACGAGGAGGTCTGTGAAAAAAACGAAATCAGAAAGCCACGTTTCGTTTTCTAAGATGTCAAATTGATTATAAATGTCTTTATCAAGAAGAAAATTCACAATATCGTCTTTTAAATCCCAAATTCTTTCAAATACTTTTCCAGCACTTAACCAACGAACTTTTGAATAATACAGGATATCGGAATGCTCAGCATGTACGGACCCCAAAAACTATTGAAACTGGCGATGTAATAATCCTCTGGAACGAATCATATTTACTAGTTTTACAACAATATTAAGTATATGGTCAATATCTAAAGCCGATTTACAGAGAGCATCCTGATGTATAAGGCAATGCAAAAAAACAACATCATTTTCCGGATACTTAGAATTAAATTTCCCAACAAATCCTTGATTGATTCCAACGATATTAGGAGCACCATCTGTAGTTACATTACATAGCTTGTCAATAGGTAAACGAAGTTTATCGATGCAATTTTCAAATTCGCAAAAGATATCGGCACCAGTCGGTGTTTCTTTCATTGACTGCAGCCCTGCAAGTTCTTCTGTAATTTCAAAGTGGGCGTTGATTACTCTTACAAATATGAGTAACTGCGCAGTATCGCTGATATCTGTACTTTCATCCATGGTAATTGAATAAAAAATAAATTTTTGAGTTTTTGTAGTCAGTTGTGAAATTAGATTTTTATCAATATTTTCAATTCTCTCGGTGATTGTTCTTCTTGAGAGAGACAGTGACTGAAAATCCTTTTTCTTGTCAGGGCACATAATATCGCACACATCTATCATGCACTGCTTTATAAATTCACCATCTGAAAATGCTTTATTAGATTTAGCAATATTATAAGCCAACACATAACTGGCTTTCGTAGCGCATCTTTGAAATTGATTAGCTCTCTGAAATAATTGTTGTTGACTTGATAATTTTTTTATTAAATCTTTCGATTTAATTTTTTTCACCTCTTCACTTAACGATGAGTAGGAGTGGTTTTCATGTTTGCTCTTGAAATGGCGTTGAATGTTATATTCTTTTAAAACTGCAACAGTTGTATTGCAAAGTAAGCACACAGGTTTTTCTTTAAATAAAGTAAAGAAATATTTCCACGTCCATTTTTCTTTAAAAACTCGACATTCTGAATCCACTTTTCTTTTTTTAACATCCATTTTAGACGTTACCTACTACGGAGAACAACACACAGAAACGCAATTGACGTAAGCTTACTGCTAACTAATGCTCTTACGCGGGAGTTTGTTGAGGCACTGGGAGTTTGGGGGATTACACAAACAATTACTCGAGTCACAGCGGGTCGTTGCAGATGACTGACTAAGTCGCTATAGTCCGTTCTCCGGAATCTGACGGCTGTGGTCGTAAAAGAGGGTCGGAGTTCGGTAAGTAGTGGACGTAATATTTTTTATCTCAAACCAATCTTTGTTGAGAAGTACTGGTGTAAAAGTGCGTATACCAATCGGAGCGAAGGACAGTAATAAATGTATGGGATGCAATTAGACGAACCACCAATACCTTTTCTTTCAGGGTGCGTCAATCCCCAGGGCGGACCGACCGTTTTACGACCTCGGCCGCCACATTCCACCGAATATGCTATAACTAACTGATCTTCGGGCGGCCTCGCTTGTATTTATACCTACCTGCGAGAGTGTCTGGAAGTTTCGAGCGAAGATGAGTCATCTGTTTAGGTCGGATGGATTTGTCCAGAATACTATTGTGTTTTGAATATCGCCGCAGGTAGTTTTTATGCGGGTCGTCACATTACGAAGTAAGAACGCGTTCAAACATTCTCACGACGGCACTCTTAAACGGGCCGGATTAAACCTTTCCGCGGGCCGGACTTGGCCCGCGGGCCGTAGTTTCCCCATCACTGATATAGACGCTAACAGGGAAACGGGTTTTCACTATGGAGTTGTAACCCCAAGTATTCGTAATAGATAGATACACCATTAGGGCGACTTCTATTGTCGTAACGTTGCACAAATTATTTAATTGAAACAATATTTAAAAAAATCGTAAATGCAAAAAATCGCGAATATTTCGTTTTGTAGGAAAAAGTTACGTATTATATGTAATTGAAATTATACATATTCTTGATAATAAGTTACTTTTTGGTGTCTTATTACTAAAATAGTAAACACGCAACCCCCAAGATATACACTTGAGGGGGCGGCCATCATCATTTGCACGCGGGCGGCCAAGGGTACAGGATCGGCCCTGAAATAACGTTTTCTACTTTAAAGCATATGTAAATAATTATTTTAAACCCAAAACGGTATGTGCATATTTTTTGTCCTTTGACTTTATTTTTAATTACATGTGAACAAAACAAGAAAAACATTCCCATGAAAATATATTCTGGCGCATTTTGAAAATTATATAACATATCGAAACTAGTCGGAATAAACTTACAATTTCTGAAACTACTATTATTACATATTGCGCTAAGATTCTAAATTGCAATATATGAAAATTCGATTTTTTCGAATAAATTCAACCGAATCTGCCTGAATGATAGATGAAGACATATCGTGATGGATGCTGTAACTTCTACACGCCCTCGCACATATACATTCGCATATATACATAAAAAGAAGTAAGTGTTCACGTTTTTACCTTCAAGAGTAAAATGTATAAATCACGGAAATGGCGCCAAACTTTTTCGTATTTTATTTCAGCAGCGTAATATATTGACACGGTAATGGATTTCCCGGATGAAATATTTCACTTTTGCACAACACGAAGAAAAACAGGACGATTTCAAAAAGTTGGAGGTAGCAATAAAGGAAAACAAAGCAAACACGTTGCTGGAAACATATTTATTTTCATTGTATTCCTTGTAGACATTGAAAAAATTATGGGTTTAATAAGTCTTGTATCGGCAAAATCAACAGTTTTATTATTTGATTACCACACGGCCACCCTGGGGCGTCTTTAGGGCGTCGTTTCACGGAGGGAAAAAACGCAGCGCGGTCCCGCCATAACCTCGGGGTTATTTGACCGCGTAATTTCTTATATGATTGTGTAACTAACCATAGTAACGGGTAATTGCCCTATTTATTTCATTCCCTAAAGTCGCCAGAGACTATTTCGAATAGCGCAGACGTCCCCAATCTTTTTAAGATGTACCGGTTTGTAGTAGACAACACAGAGGACGTACCAGTATGTAAATATTTTGGGAAAAGGAGTACTATTTTTTTTTATAAATTATTAAGTGTTGACCTTTTATTTCATCACTTGTCTCTCAAAAATATGATTTTCTTTATTATTTCATTCACTTAATCGCGTAGCGGTAGCTCAACATTCACGTACCGGTAACTCACCACTCGTATACCGGTATTTGTACGCGTACCCCAATTTGGGAACGTCTGCAATAGAGCATGAGAGGCGTCCCTCAGAATCGTACGAAAATCCGCAAAACACCCTTCCAGTGGCGTTAATAAATAAATGCGAAATTGACTTTCATACAACTGGAAGTATTACACAGAGTGTCCCATACCACCGGTATCAGGCTTTTTTGAGAAAACGCAATTCGGAGAGAGTTGGGACAAAAACATATATTAAAGTATCGAATGATCATATTTTTATTCCCAAAAACGGTTGGCATCCCTGAGAGCTTGTCAAGATCTCCAGATTTTTAAATGGCACGGTAGGGTATCGTTTAAAAAGTCTTTAAAAAACAAACAACTTTTGTAGGAAACATCATTTTGTTACTGGCACCCATTTTGAATAATGTCTGGTTAAAGTTATTAGATAACCAACAACGAAGGTTTTGCACAATGCATAAGTATCCAAAACAAATTTCCTTCAAAGGATCTTCTTCAAGTGGTTTGAAAAGGCACCTAGAGACAGTACACAAAATTCGTTTTAGGCTTCGTAAAAGAGAAGCGGAAATATCCGTAGAGGAGAAAGCAAGCTGCAGTACTAAAAGAAAGTGCAAGCTACCGCCTGTATTTAGTTTAAAAAAAATAGAAATGCTCTTAATATTTCTATAAGTGCGACCAGCAGTTTTATTCGACAGTCTTTGTCAGAAAGTTGTTTGATCTTGCAAAAATTCTTTTGATATTAAGAAACATATGTTTTTTTTTTATTTTTACGAAAAAAAAAAACGTAGGTTGAAGAGATTAGCAATTTAAATAAATAACTTTAGATTCGGTCCAACTCTAGACGGGTGGGCGAGCTTAAAATTTCAGAATATTATAGATAGATATTAATTTTTAACCAATGTTATTATCTAGTATGTACTAGTAATAACTTGCAAATTTCTTTTGTATCATTCAATATCCGGCGTGGCACTAGTCAGGGAAGTAGTTGTTTTAATAAGTGATTTGTGTGTAGTCTTAATAAGACTTAATTTTGCAGAGTCCCGAACAGGATGAATATTCATGCATTCAGGCTATTTTTCGTCTTTATTACATTTATATTTTTTTGGTTATTTTATCTGTTATTACATATTTGATTAATAAATTACACTGAAGCTAAATTGATTTGTTTTTCATTCCAGAGATTTTAATAAAAAACTGAGAGACTTACAAAATTCCGGGAATCTCGGAATTCCCGGAAAATTTAAAATAAAATTCCCGACGACGAAAAACAGAAAAACAGAAACCGTACGAATAACATCAAAGAAATATAATTTCTCGTGGTTGCGCGTAAAATCGAAAGTAATTACAAGCCGGATAACAATGTATAATAGAAAACATTCGGATCCCCCCAGTGAGTTATTACCAACCTTATGGCGTGTTTTATAGTCGGCATAAATCAAGGATATTGCCCAGTAGGGTTTAAGCAGGGTTACACATCTGCAACAATAAACGGCACTCCGCGCAATGGTTTGGAACCTGCAAGGGCATTTACACGTATTTCAAGAATTAAATTTAAATAGAATAATACAACCAAATCAAACGGCAGCTCTCAGTCCATTATTTTAATTCCTAGTTTCTCTACACTGTAGTAATTAATTCTTGCATTTTTCCAAGACAGCAATTCACATAAATCTTCTAAAAACAAAATCACCTTACTTAAAATATGAACTGAATTAATAAAAATAATATAAATAATAATTTCAGCGGTTCGAAAAATTGTGGAAAATTAGTTACTCGACGAAAAAGTTTAAAATTACCAAATCTGTTCATAAGTAATGCATCTTTGATTTGCAAACAAAACAATTGACACATCTACAACAAAGGGTTGTCGTCCATTAAAAATTGAGAAAATTATTCTCAATTAAGGAATTTGCAACATTAAGAATTGTTAACTGCGTGATCATTTAACAGGCCGTCAGTTTGACAAAGTGATCAAATTTTGAATGGGCTGTATAGAACATATTTATCATCTTGTCAGCTGATTGTGTAGTTAACTATGCGTCGTCAATTTATTCTCAGATTTTAGTTCAGTTGGTATTAAGCGATTACTTATAGCAAACTTCATACACGAAAGACTGTCATTGTCATATGTCAGTTCAGTTATCGTTTTTGAATGATGGAACACAGCGAATTTTTCGCTTGTTGATAAAGAAACCCTATTAAGTTTAGTAGATACCAGCTTAGAATCTAAACTTGAGATATTTCTTAAACATATGGAAAACTACATTCATTAGTCCTTTCCTGAGAAGCACTCAAACCAGCTTCCAAACTCAACCAAGTTGGTATAATGATAAACTGCGAGAAAGGCGTAAGACACTTCACTTACTAAGGGAAGCGAGTAGTAGGTACTCCGACCTTAAGGTTGATTATATAAATTACAAACGCAAGTATAATTTGGCAATTCAGATCGCCAGAACAAATGCAAATGCCAACTATATTAAGGAGTCCGGCAACAAAGCAAAGGCCATGTGGTCATTAATCAAACCACGTAAACCTCTATGTGATTCTTCTTGTGACATTGACGCTAATAAATTCAATGATTTCTTTACTGAAGTCGCTACAAACTTGGTAAACAAATTACCCGGTAGTAATAAAGACCCAATCCACTGTCTCGTATCGGGAAAACCTGTACCATTAAAACATTATTTTCAGTTTAAAGAAGTCAGTACTGTTATAGTTAGGGACACAATTAATAAATTAAAATCATCCTCTAGTCAGGATCTTTACAGTATGAGTACACGTTTACTTAAACACATTGTAAACATAACTATCAGCCCTCTAACTAAACTTATAAATTATTGTATATCCACAGGGACTTTCCCAGCGTGTCTTCAGCGGGCACGCGTAATACCAATCCACAAAAAAGGTGATGTAAATGATACCGACAATTATCGCCCCGTATCACTACTGCCGATTATTACAAAAGTCGTCGAACGAATCTTATTTGTGCAGATGGTTGACTTTTTGGAAACAAACAAACTACTGTCAGATGATCAGTTCGGCTTTCGCAGAGGAAGTTCCACTGGGGGAGCAATCAGTGCTCTCACAGAGGTTTTTGAAGCCGGAAACTACTGTGCTGCGACCTTCATGGACTTGTCGAAGGCATTCGATTGTGTCTCCCACGATATTCTCCTGCGAAAGTTATACTGTTATAATTTCAGCCCACCTAGTTGCCGTATGATCAACTCCTATTTAGCTAATAGAAAGCAAATGGTTTATTTCAACGGGAAGTTGTCAAGTGAAACTTTGTTAAGGCAATGGGTACCACAAGGGTCAATACTGGGGCCTCTATTATTTATACTTTACATAAATGATCTGCCTCAGCATAGTTGCGATAGTTCTGCCATCCTGTTTGCTGACGATACTACACTTCTCAGCTCAGAGTCCCAGAAATGTGACGCTATAGCGAAAAATAATAAGGTTGCTAAAACTGTATCCGATTGGTTTACTGCTAATCAACTAACAGTGAATCCAGACAAGTCAACCATTGTAACATTTTATCTAAACACAGATAGTGTTCCAAGTGATGCTAAGTTTCTGGGAATATACCTTGACTCGAAGTTAACTTGGAACAGACATGAACTTGAGACTGTCAGTAAAGTTAGTAAATATATCTACCTCTTAAGATCTCTAAAACACCATCTCCCAACATACGGTCTTAAATCAGCATACTATGCCTACTGTGAGTCCCAACTTACGTATGGGCCACTCCAGTTCAGGGCCGATCCTAACGGGGGGCTAGAGCGTGCATGGCACGCGGGCGGGGGTTAAGGAGGGGGCAGCGAAATCTGCAAAATTTGGTCGAGTGCCCCGAAATAGCGGCCGGTCGCCTGGACCCCTGCCTAAAGTGTATCCGATTTCTAACCGGGTAATGGTTTTGCCAAAGAAGCAGAAGTGTCGTACCTTCATTTGAAGTTCATATAAGAAAAAATCCGCAGATGTCCAATTATGAGTCATGCGATGAAAATGTTTTGGATCCTGGGGAAAAATGTAGAATTCACTTTAATCTTGAAATTTTAGACATCGCTGTTAATTTGATATACGAACGTTCTGAACTGTTAGAAAATTGCTGCTCCAAAGTTTAAATGTTTGCTAGTATTTCATTCTGCAGAGTCCGAGTATCTAGGAAAATGTTGTATGGAAAATCGCGAAAAGCAGGGGCGGCTCGTTATATAGAGCCAAGGAGCCATGGCACTACCTGTAGTAGTTTCAAGCTCAGCAATAATTTTTAATGAACTCTTAAAACACTTTTTGGCCAGTTACTTTGGTATAGGAAGATAAATCATTCTTTCTTTCTCTTCTTGTCGTAAATTATATTTTTTAGCTGACAATGATGGTGTGTTGCAATTGTCAACAATGGTTTGTTGCAGTTGTCAAAAATGGTATGTTTCAGCTGTTAAAAATAGTAGTTTTCAGCTGTTAAGAAATGTATTATTCAATTGTCGAAAATTATATTTTTCAGTTGTCAAAAAGTTATTTTTCAGCTGTCAAAAAAGATATTTCTGAGCCATTAAAATGGTATTTTTCAGCTATCAAAAAAAGTATTTTCGACATTTTTTATTTGTCAAAAATGGCATTTTTCAGCTTTCAAAAACTGTACTTTTTGTTGTGAAAAATTGTGTTTTTTGTTAACAATAATAGTTTATTACAGTTGTCAATAATGTTTTGTTGCAGTTGTCAACAATGGTAGTTTTCAGCTGTTAAGAAGTGTATTATTTAACTGTCAAAAATGATATTTTTCAGCTGTCAAAAATGCGATTTCCAACCTATAGAAATGTTATTTGTCAAGAATGGTATTTTCAGCTGTTAAGAAATGTATTATTCAATTGTCGAAAATTATATTTTTTAGCTGTTAAAAAAGGTATTTCTCACCTATAAAAATGGTATTTTTCAGCTATCAAAGGCAGCATTTTTGGTCATTTTTTATTATCAAAATGGCATTTTCCGCTGATAATAATGGTATGTTACAGTTGTCAATAATGGTTTGTTGCAGTTTTTAAGAATGGTATGTTTCAGCTGTTAAAAACGGTATTTTTCAGCTGTCAAAGATGATATTTTTCAGCTGCCAACAATGGCATTTCCCTCCTATAAAATGGTATTTTCCAGCCATCAAAGCATTTTTCGAAATTTTTTAAATTGTCAAATGGCATTTTTCAGTTTTCAAAAATTGTACTTTTTGTTGTCAAAAATTGTACTTCTTGTTGTCAAAAAATGTACTTTTTGTTGTCAAAAATTGAATTTTTTGTTTTCAAAAATTGTATCTTTTAGCTGACAATAATGGTATGATACAGTTGTCAATAATAGTATGCTGCAGTTGAATTTTTGTACTTTTTGTTGTCAAAAATTGAATTTTTTGTTTTCAAGAATGATATCAAAAATAATATTTTTCAGCTGCCAACAATGGTATTTCCCACCTATATAAATTGTATTTTTCAGCTATCAAAAGCAGCATTTTTTGACAATTCTAACTGTCAAAACTGACATTTTTCAGCTGTTAAAACCTGTATATTTTGTTGAGAAAAATTGCTTTTTTTTGTTGTCAAAATTTTTATTTTTTAGCTGCCAATAGCGGTATGTTTCAGTATATTTTTCGGCAAGTCAAGAATAGTAATCCGCAGCTGTTGAAAATAGTATTTTTTAGCTGTCTCAAGTTCTATTTTACAGTTGTAGAAAATGGTATTCTTCAGCTACCAAATGTTTCAGCTGCCAAAAACAGTATTTTTCACCTAATAAAAATAGTTTTTATCGACATTTTTGAATTGTCAAAAATTGTATTTTCAGCTGTCAAAAGTAGTATATTTTGCTGCCAAAAGTAATATATTTTGCTGTCAATAGTAGTATTTTTATGGTCAAAAATAGTATTTTTTGTCAAAAATAGTATTTTTCGTGTGTCAGGAATGGTATATTTCAGCTGACAAAAAAGGTATTCCCAGCTGTTGAAAATTAGTATTTTTCAGCTGTCAAAAATAGTATTTTTTACTGTCAAAATAGAACTTTTCGTGTGTCAACAATGGTATGTTTCAGCTGTCAAAAACAGTATTGTTCAGCTAATAAAAATAGTTTTTTATAACATTTTTGAATTGTCAAAAATTGTATTTTTCAGCTGTCAAAAGCAGTATATTTCGCTGTTGAAAGCAGGGGCTTATATAGAGCCAAGGAGCCATGGTACCTGTAGTTTCAAGCTCAGCAAGAATTTTTAATTAATTCTTAAAACACTTTTTCGCCAGTTACTTTGGCCTAGGAAGATAAATCGTTCATTCTTTCTTCAGGGGGGCGTTCGAATAATCGATGTTCTTGCCACTGAACTGAACGTTTGATCATAGTCTACTACTCTTTTTTTGCGAAAGACCTTTGATCACCAATCTGGCCTTGAATTTGCCGATCAATCTATCGGCGTTTGTTTTTTATTTTGTGGCATCGTTGTAGGTGTGGTTCCTCGAAGGTCGTCTAAATGAGCATCAGTGGCGGCTCGCGGTTTTTTTAAGGGCCGAGATGGCAATACAGATAGGCGCAGTCTCTGCAACCGAACCTACCCATCTATCAGAAGGTTTCCACCAATTTTTCTTTGAATATAACGTCCTTGGATCGGTAAAGCTTGTCGTCCTCTTCACTGTAGATCCTCTATCCGTCGTCGTTATCATTGAGGATTCCTTTAATGGCCTTCGGATCCATGTTCGTTCTTTGCTTCTTCGATATGAATATACACGAATTCAGCAATTTGAAGCAATGTTCCAAACCTGATTTCTTACCATACCACAACTCAGAAGGTGATGTTCCTGGGACGTAGGAAGGCCCTGTCTTGTTAAGGATGTAGGTACATGTTCGTTTCATCTCAGCACAAAGTGCCTGAGGAATGGTTCCATGCGCGTGCATAATTTTTTTAGCAGTTTCACCACCATACGATTTTCCCTCTCACTGAACCCGTTTTGTTCCGAATTGTAGGACATTACAAGACGTTGAACAATACCTTTCTTGTGTAGACTGGTTCTGATCTGGATGTTGTCGAACTCACTGCCATTATCACTCAGCAGCTCCCGACTGCCTTAGCTGGGAACTGGTTCAGTTTTTCAGCAACTTCGGATTTTTGCCGCAGAAAATAAACTGTCTTGAATTTTGTGTAATCGTCAAACAAAATCGATATCCATACCTCAATTCTTGAAATGGACTGCAGACATCCGTGTGAATTCGGTTCTGTTGTTCTGGACCTCGTGGCGAACTGTAGACGATGAGCTTTATCATAAATGCAACCTTCGCACAGTTCACTATGTATTTCTACGTTCATGTCAAGCTCCCTGCTCAGTAGTGATTCCACATGTTCTGATGTCCGAATCGTTCATGACACAACTTTAGCAGGTTTCCCTTAATCACTGCATTGACTAAATTTGATAGGGTTCAAAATTCTCACGGCCAACTTGAACAGTCCTCCATGTTGAGGTCCTACCCTTTGTTAACTAGGAAGTTTTAGACTTCAGCTGATGAGATGAACTCGCTCTCCGGGTACTTATCCTGGACTGCAAGCACGGAGAACAGATTCCTCTTGATTCGGGACACATACCAAACTTCAGACAAGGTAATTTTGTACCATTTTTGCCTTCTTCACGTATTCCGATGGCTTCGATTTTCTCACCATTTGCGTTGGTCACTGTGTGTTCAGTTGAAAAAGACTCGAACGTTCTAAAGCAAATCTCATCATTTAAAATATGGCTTGTGGTGATATTGCCATCCATCATCCATGCATCTCGCCGACTCAGTATGTATTTCAGTTGAGTTTACCTTACTTATTATTTAATTTATTCACTCATTTTAAACTGTTGTATCGTTACACCTATTCATTTTATTTATACAATTTTATTTCAATTTTATTTTATTTATTAACTATTTATTTATTATTTTATCTATACACCTGCTTTTAATATGTTGTACCGTTATTTATACTATTTTATTTTATTTATTAACTATTTATTATTTTATGTCCACAAATATTTTTAATATGTTGTATCGTTATCATATCGTATATGTGTGTATATACAGTGTGTATCAGCCAAATGGAATAAATTCGATAATAAATAAATGGAGGCGTGTTCAAAAAAACGCTCGGATACGTCAATTAGTATTTTTAGTTGCGCATTTTTTCCAATAAAAACTTTTTATACAGGGTGTATCATGTAACAGAGGCTAATACCAACTTTCTTATTTTAAATGCAACACCCTGTATATTATTCAATTTTTGGATTGTTCAGAAAATTCTAGACATATTTCATGTACCATATCCTATACCTATCTTTAACTGTTTAGGAAACAAACATACACACACAGACACATTTTTTTTCCAGAAATTGTTGAAATGGCATCTAGGGACCCTAAAACGGATATTTCCGTAAAAGAAAATTTGTAAAATTTTTTACGATCACAATAGTTTCTCGTACTTCGTAACTGAGAAAGTAAAAAGGTATATTATTTGATAAGAGAAATTCGGTACAATACATTCAAACACTAATAAGTAAAAAAAACAGTTAAAGATAGGTATAGGACATGGTACATGAAATATGTCTAGAATTTTCTAAACAATCCAAAAATTGAATAATATATAGGGTGTTGCATTTAAAATAAGAAAGTTGGTACTGGCCTCTGTTACATGACACACCCAGTATAAAAAGTTTTTTCTGAAAAAAATGCGCAACTAAAAATACTAATCGACGTATCCGAGCATTTTGTCGAACACGCCCCCATTTATTTATTATCGAATTTATTCCATTTGGCTGATACACACTGTATATATTTTGAATGTAACAAATCTGACGTGTGTAAACATCTTTGTAAGAACACAAATAAACATTATCAATTATCAATAGATAAGTAATTATAATTATCATATTCTAATTAGTTTTTCCACCCTTTATCCCATTCTAGAAATAAGTCCATAATGGAATGCAAAGCATCAAATTTCAAATCTTTGAAGTGCAAATTGGATCCATGGAAGCAAACAGTTTTGGAATTTGATGCAGATCGACCAAGAGAAGTCTCAAGCAGATAAAAAATATTTATTTTAATTTGGCAAGCAAAGTGATGAAAACGGTACCCGAGGAACATGTAATTTGCTTTCATTGCACTGATTTACTTATTAATTTTATCTGTAGAAACAAGAATATATGCGTGCTAAGCGTGCAGCTGCAAACGACAAGGTAAAATCCTTACGGAATGTAGTGAATATAATTATTAATGATTATTAAATCTATTTGTAGAAAGAGATTATAAAAGCTGGTGGTGGGTGTTTCACACCACAACTGGATGAGGAAGGGGCTCAATTGTTAGCAATTATGGGCGAGCAGATTGGGCCCCTGCCAAATTCATTTGATGATGCTGCAGTGTATTTCTCAGATGGTAAAAGCTTCACATTTACGAATATTTTAATTTTCTAATATATTTTCTTATTATTTTTCACATGTCACAGAAAATGTACGTGAAAAACAACAACTGGAACCAGAATGTGAACCAGTACCAGTACCTTTACCTCCACAACCTCAATCACGAGCAAAGACTCCCAAAAAATAAAATTGCGGAAGCCCCTAAATTATAAGGAACTTTATTTAAAAAAAAAATATGAAATAGCTTGCTTCAAGCTGAAATTAAAAAAAATATTATTAATATTAATGTCAGTTAGATGTGAAAATAAGAAAAAAACAATTCACATTCTGGTTCCAGTTGTTGTTTTTCAAGTACATTTTCTGTGACATGTGAAAAATAATAAGAAAATATATTAGAAAATTAAAATATTCGCAATCGTGAAGCTTTTACCATCTGCGAAATACACTACAGCATCATCAAATGAATTTGGCAGGGGCCCAATCACCAGTTTTTATAATCTCTTTCTACAAATATTTGTAATAATCATTAATAATTATATTCACTAACTTTCGTAAGCATTTTACCTTGTCGTTTGCAGCTGCACTCTTAGCACGCATATATTCTCATTTCTACAGATAAAATTAATAAGTGAATCAAAGTTTAGCAGTGCAATAAAAGCAAATTACATGTTCCTCGGCTACCCCTTTCTTCACTTTTCTTTTCAAATTAAAATAACGATTTTTGATCTGCTTGAGACTTCTCTTGGTCTCACTATTTGCATTGAATTCTAAAACTATCTGTTTCCATGCATCCAATTTGCATTGCAAAGATTTCGAATTTGATGCTTTGCATTCTATTATGGACTTGTGTCTTAAATGGGATAAAAGATTGAAAAACTAATTAGAATATGCTAATTCTATTAAAAAATATACTTACTTATCTACTAAACTTAATAGAGTTGCCTTATCAACGAGTGAAAAATTTGCTGTGCGTTCCATCATTCAAAAACGATAACTGAACTGACATATGACAATGACAAACTTTCGTATATGAAGTTTGCTACACGTAATCGCGTAATACCAACTTGACTAAAATCTGAGAATAAATTGACGACGTATAGTTAACTACACAATCAGCTGACAAGATGATAAATATGTTTCAAAATTTGATCAGGCTGTCAAATTGACGGCCTGTTTAATGATCACGCAGTTAACAATGCTTTAGGCAACCGGCGGTAAATGTTCGGTTTTCCTACTATTTAATTTGAGGCCGTTGACACAAAACCAATCATTTGCCATTGACTGAGAACTTTCACTCGCTAAGTGGTATTCAGATCATTTGATGCAGATATCAAAGTCGTATCGTCTGCAAATTGGACTACATCTGCATAATGAATATAATGGGAAAAGTCATTGATATATATTAAAAATAACAATGGTCCGAGTGTGGACCCTTGTGGTACAACATGGTCTATTGGTAAATTCTCCGATGTCTCCCCTTTAACACTGATTGTTTTTTATTTGTGAGATAGGACATGATAAGTCGATAACTGTTAGGGTCAAAGTTATAAGCGTATAACTTCCGCAAAAGTGAGCAGTGGGATACGCAATCAAAGGCCTTGGATAGGTCGATAAATGAGGCAATAGCAAAATTTCCCTATTCATAGTAGTCGATGATTTTATCCACCAGATCCGCTACGGCAGCAACGGTAGATTTTCCCGGCCTGAATCCATATTGTTTTTTGCTAAATAGGTTGTTATTTTCAAAGAAAGATAAAATTTGATTAAGTAGAATTTTTTCGATAATTTTCGAAAATGCTGGAATTAATGAGATTGGGCGATAATCATCCAATTTATTTATATCTCCTTTTTTGAATATTGGAACTTTAGATATTTTAAGCACATCGGAAAAATTACCGCTACCTATGATAGCATTTATTAATTTTGTTAGCGTTTCAATTAGAATGTCAATAGCACTTTTAATAAGGGAAATGCAGAGACCATATATGTCCGTGCTGCAGTTATTTTTGATGCTTTGTTTTGCGTCTCTCACCGTTACACAAGAGACCGGAATAAATTTAAAAAATGATAAATTGTTTGGTATAAAATTGTTGACTAATATGACTGGATCTATGTCACAGCTAGGGATGGTACCAGTGGCGGCTCGTCAGGGGAGGCAGGCCTTGCCTCACCATTAGTTTTCTATATTATAAAAATATAAATATATTCAATAAATTTCTTCCGTGTTGGCTTTAATATTGATAATTAATAATTATACAGTAATTATAAGTTGTTGTATTAGCGGAATGTTCCTGATTTTTAATGATTGGAATTAGCGCGCCCACCCAGACGAGACCTGAGGCAAATGTAAAGCAGCGCAATTGGAATTTATGCAACTTAATATGCCTTCATACAGTTTACATATATCGCGTTCGTTGTAACGTGCAGATTTATTTCGATATTGGAGGCGAGCCTCAAAGGCTTCTCATTGGTCGGAAATCACCCGCGTGATAGAGAGAGAACAATCGCAGCGCTCGCCATTGTCAGCTGTGTTAAGGCCAGTGTTGCCTAGTCAGCTGAAAATCCGCTATCTGGCGGATTTTAAATCCGAATTGCGGAATAATTTTCGTTTTAGCGGCTGGAGGATTTTCTAACGGAATTATGTTGAATCCTTGAGAAAACTTGCGTATTTTCAAAACATCTATTTTACAAGAGAAAAAGCAGAAACTTAAAACATTAACTTAAAAAAATTCAACTCACGGAAAAATGAACACATTTTCAGAAAAATTAAAGCTAGTTTCAAAGGTAGATGTTCTGTGAATATGCTAAAATATTTGAAGAACTCTTCTCATATCAAAACTTATTTTCTTTTCGATTTTTGTTCAACAACTTAAAACATTAATTTTCAAAAATTAACTTACGGAAAAAGTGACACATTTAAAAAAAATGGTGATGTGGCCATCATATTACTTTCTCCGACTTGATGGTATCATTTATATTTACGCTGTCATGGTTTATTTTCAATTTAAATGATATTTTAAATGTACACCGAATGTGTTACCAAAAGTTTTTCAGTTCTTCGGATTATCAAATAAGACGTATGTTCAAAGTTTCATATCAATTGCTCTATTAGTTTTTGAGATACAGCGCACATAGCCAGACACACACACACACACACAGACACAAAAAAAAATAATTCCAGAAATTGTTAAAATGGTATCTAGGGACCCAAAAACGGATATTTCCGTAAAAAAAAATTGAAAAAAAAATCAGGATCACAATACTTTCTCGTACTTCATAACGGAGAAAGTACAAATAGATAGTGATATAATAGAATTTCACAATATTTTTTTAAGTCTTAACTACCATTAAAACTAACTTAAATTTTTGAAAGCCAATTTCTCTGAGTTATGAATTTTTGAAAATTAATTTTCGAAGTTTTCGAACAAGTGAACAAACAAAACTTAAATTTTTGAGAACGTTAAGTTATGAATTTTGAACTTGTTGAACAATTAAACAAAACAAAAATCGAAAGCAAAATTGAGTACCACACATATTTTAATAAATCGACAAAATGATATTTTAAATGTACACCGAATGTGTTACCAAAAGTTTTTCAGTTCGTAGGATTATCAAATAAGACTTATGTCTAAAGGTTTCATGTTAATTGCTGTATTAGTTTTTGAGATACAGCGCGCACAGCCATACAGACATACAGACACACAGTCACACAGACACGCAGATACACACACACACGCGCACACACACATGCGCGCACACACACATGCGCGCACACACACACACCGACACATTTTGTTTTTCCAGAAATTGTTGAAATAGCATCTAGGGACCCCAAAACGGATATTTCCGTAAAAAAAATTTTAGAAAAAATTTTGACGATCACAATACTTTCTCGTACTTCGTAACTGAGAAAGTAAAAATAAAATTAGTTTTAAAGGTAGATGTTTTGTGAATATATTTAAAACAATAATTTTTTTTGTTCAAGTGTTCAACATATTAATTTTCAAAAATTCATGTGTTTTGTTTAAGTGTTCGACAACTTAAAATATTAATCTACAAAAATTCAGAACTCAACCAAAAATCAACCAAACTCAAAGTTAATTTTAAAGGTAAATGTATTATGATTGAATTAGAGTTTTTTAAGTATTATTTTTTTTCTATTTTTTCTTTGTTCAAATATTCGACAAATCATTATGTATTTGTGAGTTATGTGAAGTTGCGTAATTAAATAATTAAACACAGTTATAAATAGTTATTAATACTTATTAATAGTTAACAATCAGTTAACTATTGAAAATGAACACATCGTGTTCGAAATGTACATTTAGTGTTATAAATAAACGAGTGAAGTAAGAAATATAACAGTGCTTAATTATTTAATTCAACAAATTCTCACGCAAAAATAGACACATTTTCAAAAATCGAAGATAATTCTAAAGGTAAATGTTTTGTGAATATACTAGAATTTTTGATCAATTCTATCATACCAGAATTTTTTTCGTTTGACAACTTGAAACAATAATTTTCAAAAATTCAACACCCAAAAATGAACATATTTACAAAAATTAAAGTTTTGAAGGTCAGTCGTTTTGTCGATTTATTAAAATATGTGTGGTACTCAATTTTGCTTTCGATTTTTGTTTTGTTTAATTGTTCAACAAGTTCAAAATTCATAACTTAACGTTCTCAAAAATTTAAGTTTTGTTTGTTCACTTGTTCGAAAACTTCGAAAATAAATTTTCAAAAATTCATAACTCAGAGAAATTGGCAGACTTTCAAAAATTTAAGTTAGTTTTAATGGTAGTTAAGACTTAAAAAAATATTGTGAAATTCTATTATATCACTATCTATTTGTACTTTCTCCGTTATGAAGTACGAGAAAGTATTGTGATCCTGATTTTTTTTTCAATTTTTTTTTACGGAAATATCCGTTTTTGGGTCCCTAGATACCATTTTAACAATTTCTGGAATTATTTTTTTTGTGTCTGTGTGTGTGTGTGTGTGTCTGGCTATGTGCGCTGTATTTCAAAAACTAATAGAGCAATTGATATGAAACTTTAAACATACGTCTTATTTGATAATCCGAAGAACTGAAAAGGTAAAAAAGGTTTTTGGTAAAATTTCGTACACCGGACGTGGGTGTTTACCTTAACTGTTTTTTGTTTTTTTGCCAATATTTTCTTAAATATGAAAAATATCACAAAAACATTTAAATAAACAATAAAGACAACAAAGAAATGAACATCTTTTGCTTGCAAATATTTTTTATAAAATCATTGTTATTCGAGAAAAAAAAATTATTATTTTTTTAATTTTTGGTTTATAATTATAAAACGATAATAGCTACAGTAAATTTATGTGAATATTAATTGTAGAGAATGCTAAAATAAACAACTTTTTTGAGTAAACTGAGTTTTTCAATTTGAAGTATAATTTTTCCATGTTTCATAATTTTGACATTTTAAACGTCAGTTTCATCCGAGTTTACACAACGCTCGATGTACATTTAAAATATGATTTCAATTGAAAATAAACCATAAAAGTGTAAATATAAATGATACGATCAAGTCGGAGAAAGTAACATGATGGCCACATCACCATTTTTTTTAGATTTATTTGTTCGTCTTCTACTACTAAAAATATTAATTTTAAAAGATTCATTCAAATTTTTAAGGAATTCAATAATATGTATTTATTTTTCTTCGGATTATTTCATTGTTCTACCCAATATTCAACCTTAATTCGTAAGCAAAACGTTAAATTCCACCGTTAAAATGTATGATTTATTTCGTACTTGGTTGTCTATCAGGCGGAAATATTATGTGATAAGATGGCAACGCTGGTTAAGGCAGCTTCACAACAACCCAGGAACGGTAACGTGAACGGGTATGGGAACGAAAATGTACCTGGCTTGTCGTTCCCTTTATCGGAAATTAGTTATTAGTTGTGTAAACAAAATATACTTAACGTGTTAAGTATGGCTCGGAAAATTGAAATCGAAATGTATTATAACAACGTGAAGGAAAATAGGGAGGCTTTAAAAAGATGTGTAGATAATATTAAATCTGTGCCTCATCAAACCAAAAGTTGACGAGCCGCCACTGGATGGTACTTAATATTTCATTTGCTATGTTTGTAAAGTAAGTATTAAAGTCGCTTGCAGAAATATCATTAAAAATGACACTCGTACAAATGCGAAATAGCGAGAGAGATTTTTTTTTTCGATATCGCTCCTCGTCTGTCGCTCGGTTAGGGAATGCTGCCGCATGTCGGTGCTTAGATTTGTCGAAACCCGTCCCCGCTTAAAATCCATTTATGAGGTAATAAAAGGGTGTCCCGGGATAAGATGGTCAAAATACCACCCGACACAGATTTTTAAATAATTATGGAAATATCATTAGTTGTGCCCTTAAACCAAAGTAGCCGTAAGCCGTATATCAAAAAACCCGCACATGATCCGGGAAGCCCCAAAATAAGGTTTCTTCAAATATATTTTTTTAACCACTATAAAATTATTTTAAAAATCACATATATTATTAACCCAAATACCAAATTAGTTGAATTTTTCAATATCATTGAACGTTATTTAGGGTATTTAAAAAATGTTGAAAAAAAAATTGCCCACTAATTTAAGAGCGGTGGAAAATTTTATTTCGTCATATTGCTATCAATAAATACCATCTATGCGATTTTTTTCATCTTTACGTTTGGTGCGACATCTTCAAAAATTTGAATAACTAATATTTTTACGATATTTAGATATTTTTTATGTATTTATTAACAATTTAGTCATTTTGTGTAAAATTATGATTAGTTGTTTATTATATTTTTTTTTCAGTTTCGTATAAACAACCGGGTCGACCCTCTCTGGCCGAAAATTTGAAATTCCCGCAAATTCCGCCCATCCCTACTATACCTATACATGAAACAGCGATGATATCCGATGTTTCACTTTGACAGCCGGCGTGGCCCACAGCAGGATGGGTGAAATATGGCCATCCGGGTCTAAAATCAGGCAACTAGTCACTTGTAAAGCCTGAAATCTAATGAGTCATAAGTCTAAACCATTATCCCGTATTTGGGCTGTATTTTGGGACTGTTTTTAACTGATTATTTTCAAATGAAAAGTCTTCGGGTTTATCCGCCTGAAACTAACTTTCCTTGCCCCAACGAGGGGTAAAAATATTCTTCGGCCAGGAATGACGCTTCGTAAATAACCCCATTTTTTGTCAAGATATGACCATGAAACCTTCGAAATAGTATATTACATAACTAGAGTTGTAAGTAGCAAATTACGCGTAAGCGAAAGATATTGCGTACGAGCCGCGCAACGGCGAGTATCGTAATTTCACGAGCGCGTAATTGCGTTACAACTCGCGTTATGTACTATACTTTACCTTCGACCTTACATTTATTCGCTTAAATTAAAGACATATTGAAACTGAATCTTGTCAGGCTGACGTTTAAACTTGTATTAAATTAGCCGGTAATGGCAATGTAGGTCGACTACCAACTAAACAAACGAATTACCGTTCGAACAATTTTTCGTCGAATAATATATAGTCCAATACATTGATTGAACAAATTTAAGGATATGGATCGTTCTACTCACTCTGAAGTGTTAATTTACTAAGATACCATTGCGATGGAAGTACCAATAAGGCATGGCGTGAAGTTTATTGTGTCGGTTATTGTGTTAACCAATAAGTTGAAATCTGACGTTTAAATGTCACTGTCACTTTTGATATTTAAAGACGAACAGATGAATGCAGAGGGACTCGGCGTACGTTAATTGTAATTGGCTAATAAGTATATAATATAGCGAGATACATAAGTGGTAATAGTACATGTTACACATTTATGTACAACATTTAACATTTATAATGCTCTATATATTCGTAATGGGTCGCTTACGATTGATGAAAAAAATAGCGACATCTGGCTTTAGTTGTCAAAATAATGTAATTATACATCAAGCGACACAGAGATACAGTTTATTTAAAATCCTCAAAGATGGCTCAAAGGTGGAGGATGTATCTATTTTATCCGCAGTGAAAACGTACCAATCATTTTAATTAGTGAATATATAAAATTTTATAACCGAAAAAGCTATAATTTCAGCAATTAAATATAAAAAAGACAAAAAATAAAATTTGTAATTCAATTATCTTCTGTTTTTTTGAGGATAACTCTTAAACGAAAGAACAGATTTTACGAAATCTTTCAGTACCCATTAACGAGATGTAGATCCCACCTTAGGATTCTCTTTTTGTTTTTTATTTTGTGTATAGATTAAATTAATTTCTGTAATGAGAATAAATTCGCAGTATAATTGTTTTCAGTTTTGTTTTTAACCAAAACCAGAGTTTTCAAATTCTTAAAGTATTGCATTCATTAAAAATATGTAGATAAGGTTACAAAATAAAATTCTTCCTTTAATTGATTTCCGTTTTCATTTTTTTAACATGGACGAAAAACTGTATTACAGATTTAAAGAATATTGCAATTTTGCAGAGTTACGAGCAGCTTGAATATTTATTTATTCAAGCTACACACAGTTTTAATTTAATTTTTATGTAAACTTTGTTAATTTGTGTGACAGATGTAGCAAGAGTTGTAAATACAGGAAATACTTTTGTAGTTTGACATTAATTTGTCATAAATTGGCATAATTAGAAGTTCAGAAATTAGACGCTAAAAAAATTCAAATTTCATTTTTGCCATTTTCTCTAAACAATTCGTAATCTTCAAACAACCTTCTTATATTATATTTTAGCATTGTATTTTGAATGTAAACTTTGTTAATCTGTGTGACAGATGTAGAAAGAGACCCGACTTGAGGGAAGATACGTTTGCGAAAGTTTATAAAAAATATTCATGAAGAATTGCATTAAATAATATTGACATTTCCCGGTGAAATAATTACGTTTCATTTTATTTTAACTGACGTCGATTAATTTTGAAAGAACCTAATCATATTTTTTTTGCTATTACAAAACGTCATGTCTTTTGCAATTCTGACGACTGCAAAAGGTGAGAAAAAGTAAACACTAGACGTTTCGCTTACAGAAATTCCTCGAGATGAAAGTTTTTTCTTTGTTTCATTAAACATTTGGCGAGTGTGAATTTTATAGTCGTATTTGTTTAACACTTTTGTAACGCACTCCAGTCGGAATATTGTAATTAGCGGTTTATTTACAAAGGACGAGTAAACAATCGGTTCCACTAAAAGAACGACTCTCTAAAATACTCGAAAAGTTTGCACTGATTGCGAAATACATTTTTTTAACTTCAAAACCGTCTCACTTTGTTCTAACCAAATACTTCATTTTACATTCATTTGAAATTAATTTGGAGATGTGTTGTGAAAATGAAAATGGCATTATATAAAATAAGATACTAAATGACATCAGGATCCTCTCAGGTTTAAAATCGTACAATGTCAAATCAATTAGCGTTTCGTCAGTAATGCCAATAATAATAATATAGTCGAGAATTAAAAGTTAAATTTGAAGTACAAAATTCCGCATTTATTTCGACATATGATAGATTAATCTGTCTTAATGTGTCTTTAAACTGCCCAAAGAAAATAATCTGAACTTTGCAGTAGTAAAAATGGCTGCTCTGGAAGGCAAATGTTAATTCAGAATTTCTTCTAAGAATTCCAGATACGTTGGCAGCTTAGTCTTCAATAACTTATTTTTAGAATTTCAGAAAAGAAAATTATCTCACGAAGACACATTTTGTTAAATGACAAATGTTAATTTATTGATATATTTCCCAATTTCCTTAATGACCAAAAATTAACTTTTTTGCTGAAATTTAACTGGAAATTCCAAATAATTGAAATTCTTGAATAAGTTGCTTTTGGAACTGCTCAAAAGAAAATTGTCTGAACTTCATTATAACAAAAGTGGGTAATAGATACATTTTGTTGATCAAAATTTTAGTTGCTCTAAAAAGCAAATGTTGATGACCAAAAATAAACTTTTTTGGAGAAATTTAACTGGAAACTTCAGAAATTAACCTTGAATAACTAGAAAATAATACGAAGTTCAAAGTCGTACCTCTATGAAAGAAAACAAGTGACAACGGTTTATTTTAGCAATACTCGTTACACATCAACTACAGCTACTACAATTGTCGGTGTTCTACAGGGAAGAGTTTTGGGACCATTGTTGTGTGTACTGTTCATTACTGTAATGCCTCTCGCTATTAATAAACATATTATAATGTTTGCAGGCGACACAACCATAAATATGGATCATCGTTGTCTCAATGAATTGAATGAAACCACAAATCAAATGCTGCTAAAATTGGATGCTTGGCTCACCAAGAACAACTTGTTAAAGAATGTCTTAAAAACGCACATAATGAATTATAGATCACCTATGGGCCAAACAGATGTTCACATGTGTGAAAAATCTGTATGTGAAGCAAGTCAAGCAAAATACAATAACAAGGAACCTCAGGCTACCTCACCACAGTGGCGGCTCGTGGAACATGTTGATGGTAGAGCCACTTATACAATATACCCCCCCCCCCCCCTTTTAAGAAAGAAAGAAGGATTTATCTTCGTAGACCAAAGTAACGAGAAAAAGAATTAATTAAAAATTCTTGCTGAGTTTGAAACTACAGGTAGTGCCATGGTTCTTTGTCGCCCCTGATTTTGATGTTCTATGAAACAATAGAGAATTTTGAGCGCTAAGACGAGAAATATAATTTTTTGCAGTGAAAACAAAATATTATGAATTTTGCCAAAACTATGGCAAGTGCAGGTTTGCCCGTTACAAAAATTATTCAAAATGAATTGGATTTTGATGTTCTTTGAAAAATTAAAACATTCTTTGATAAATTTTCGAGAAATTTAAGCGCAGACTTACCTATGACAAAAATTATACAAAATTAGTTTTATTTTGATGTTCTATGAAAAAATGGAAACACCGATTATTCAATTTTTGAAAATTTTGAGCGCTGAGGTGAGAAACCGCATTTTTTTGCAGCAAGAACGAAAGATTATGAATTTTGTTAAAACTATGGCAAGTGCAGGTTTGCTCATTACAAAAATTATTTAAAACTGATAGTATTTTTAAGGTCTTTGAAAAAATGAAAACATTCTTTGATAAATTTTTAAGAAATTTAAGCGCGAGGTTAAAAACGCATTTTTTGGAACGAAAATAAAAGATTAGGAATTTTGCCAAAACTATAGCAAGTGCAGACTTGTCCATTACAAAAATTATTTAAAATTTGTTGTATTTTGATGTTCCACGAAAAATTAAATTAAAATTAATTAATTAAACATGGATTGATCATTTTTTTAAGATATTTGAGCGCTAAGATGAGAAAATGCATTTTTTGCAGCGAGAACAAAAGGTTAGCAATTTTGCTAAAACTATGGTAAGTGCTGGTTTGTCCATTATAAAAAATATTCAAAATTGTTTGGATTTTTATCTTATTTGAAAAAATGAAAACATTCTTAATAAATTTTCGAGAAATTTTAACGTAAAGTTAATAAAACGCATTTATTTGCAACGAGAAGAAGATTGCGAATTTTGCCAAAACGATGCCAAGTGCAGACTTGCCCATCACAAAAATTATTCAAAACTTGTCATATTTTGATGTTCTATGAAAGACAGAAATATCGATTGATCAATTTTTGAGAAATTTTGGGCGCTAAGATGAAAAAAAAAACTACGGCCGGTGCAGGTTTCCTCATTATAAAAGTTATTGTATTTTGATGTTCTATGAAAAATAAAAACATCGATTGATCAATTTTTGAGAAATTTGTGCATAAAGATGAGAAATAGCATTTTTAGCAGAATGAACAAAATATTATGAATTTTGCCAAAACTATGGCAAATGCAGATTTTCGCATTTTAAAAATTATTCAAAGTTGATTGTATTTTGATGTTCTTTGAAAAAATAAAAACATACTTTGATAAATTTTCGAGAAATTTAAGCACGAGGTTAATAAAACAAATTATTTACAGCGAAAATAAAAATTTACGAATTTTGCCAAAACTATGGCAAGTGCAGACTTACCCATTAAAAATTTTTTATTTTTATTTTGATGTTTTATGAAAAAATTAAAATATCGATTGATCAATTTTTAAGACATTTTTTTTTCCGGCGTTACGCCTGGCCTTGGTTCTATGACCATTAGCCATCATCATATATATATATACCGGGTGTGGCACTTAAGACGCCTCGGACTATAGCTCCTTTACGATAAAAGCTATCGAAAAAAATCTAAGAACAAAGTGGTGCATAGTTACCGTCGCTATGTTTCAAAAATATTTCTAATCATCAGTGGCGTGCCGTACTCCAGTGGCGTACCAAACTTATGTTTTTTTAAATGGAATGCCCTATTTTTTATTGCAGATTTGGAAAGTGCTCGACGAGTACTTATTTTTTTATCTAACACGTTATACCCTTCACTTTAGCGGTTTCGCTGTTATAACCCCTTCTTTCAAAATTGCGCCCCATTTTTGAGATTTTTTTGTAGAGAAACTAATTGACGCCGGCGCCTAAATTTTGAATTGAGGTACAGGTTAAGACCTCGTATACCTTCTCATAATTTTTTTTCGGGTAATTTATTTAAAAAAAATAATTTTTGATTGATCTTCGCATGTTGTCATTTTTTCCGAAAATTTCAAATGGCATCCCCTTAAAAAAATTACGGCGTTGTACAGCCAAAACTCTAAATTTTTCATTGGTGTAAAAAAAATTACACATTGCATAACAAAATTTCGGAGAAAAAAGGAATTTCATCGCAAATGTCGGGAAACGTTTTCCGTTCCCAAGTGTGCCATGAGAAAACAAAAGATTGGTAATTGTCAAAATAAATTATTGGACGTCAGTAGCAGCCATAAGTCATTTTTGATAAACGTTGTAAAAATGTTCCGAACTCAAGAGGAAATGGTTGACATGATATTTATTCTTGGAGAATGTAACAAGAATTGTTTCTTGGCTTCACGAGTGTACGCGGCGAGATATCCCCTCAGGGCACATCCAAATGAACTTGCGTTAAAAAAGTGTTGGAGAGATTTACTACTACGGGAAGTGTGAAACGGCCAAGGAGAGTTAGAAAGAAGGCAGTTATTACCGAAAATAATGAACTGCAGGTTCTGGAGGCAGTTATTGAAGATCCTCATACCAGTATCCGTGATATTAGTAGGAATCACGATATTTCAACGCGATCCGTACATCGTGTTCTTAAAAAGTACAAATTCCGTCCATTTAAGATTCAACTGAACCAATAATTGCAACCTCAAGATTTTCATGCGAGGCAAGATTTCTGCATGGGGGCTATCAACAAAATTGAGCAGGATGAATCATTTCTTATGCGCGTATTATTTTCTATTGAAGCAACGTTCTATAGAAATGGGCATGTTAATCGCCACAACTACCATTATTACGCCGATGAAAACCCACAAGCCATGCAAATGATAAACCACCAGCAAAGATGGTCGCTGAATGTTTGGGGAGGCATACTTGGAGAACACCTTTTGGGTCCTTATTTCATCGAGGGGCACCTGAACGGCAACAGTTATTTGAGGTTCCTTCGCGACGACTTGGATGATCTCTTGGAAAATGTCCCTCTAGCCGCTCTTCGACAGATAGTTTTCCAGCACGATGGAGCTCCTGCACATAATAGCTGTGTGGTTCGGGAATTTCTCGATGAAACGTTTCCGGACTCCTGGATTGGTCGTGGGGGTCCTGTGAGGTGGCCGCCAAGATCACCAGACCTCACTCCCCTTGACTTCTTCCTTTGGGGCCATAATCCAAATACGAGGTTTACAGGACGGTACCAACTACTGTCGAGGATATGAGAGAGAGAATCCGCGCGGCTTTCCGCGGTATATCACCAGAAGTCCTTAGGGCAGTGTCTAGAGCCTGTGAGTCGAAGTTGCGGTTATGCCTCCAGCAGGAAGGTCGTCATTTCGAACATTTAGTTTAAGTTATTAAATTTTCTTTATCTGCATTTTTCATATCATGTTGAATAAATAGGTACATACTATTATGTTGACCGTATTTGTGTATTTGTTTTCTCATGGCACACTTGGGAACGGAAAACGTTTCCCGACATTTGCGATGAAATTCCTTTTTTCTCCGAAATTTTGTTATGCAATGTGTAATTTTTTTTACACCAATGAAAAATTTAGAGTTTTGGCTGAACAGCGCCGTAATTTTTTTAGGGGGGTGCCATTTGAAATTTTCGGAAAAAATGACAACATGCGAAGATCAATCAAAAATTATTTTTTTTCCATAAATTACCCGAAAAAAAATTATGTGAAGGTATACGAGGTCTTAACCTGTACCTCAATTCAAAATTTAGGCGCCGGCGTCAATTAGTTTATCTGCAAAAAAATCTCAAAAATGGGGCGCAATTTTGAAAGAAGCGGTTATAACAGCGAAACCGCTAAAGTGAAGGGTATAACATGTTAGATAAAAAAATAAGTACTCGTCGAGCACTTTCCAAATCTGCAATAAAAAATAGGGCATTCCATTTAAAAAAACATAAGTTTGGTTCGCCACTGGAGTACGGCACGCCACTGATGATTAGAAATATTTTTGAAACATAGCGACGGTAACTATGCACCACTTTGTTCTTAGATTTTTGTCGATAGCTTTTATCGTAAAGGAGCTATGGTCCGAGGCGTCTTAAGTGCCACACCCGGTATATAAATGTTTAGGGAAGTAACGCCGTGAAGAATGTAATTGAAGTGGATTTAATATGCGGGTTGGAACGGCAAGAGGGCGATTTAAATAATACTCCTAGTATTTCTGTGTCCAATATTTCGCTGTCCTCGACAGCTTCATCAGGGATCAACTACAATTTATTTTATAATAGACAAAATTGTTTTTATAATGAACATAACCTAGAGGCCATGTGGATGGTACTTACAAATTGGCGGAGTTGGTGAATAAATTGACTTAAATAACATTTCAACTTGTGTCGACGCACTTATTAATTGTATATAAACATGATTAGATTGAAGCAGAAATGGATGTTGTTAGATTTTAAATGGAAATTGACATGGTGAATGTAAAACAAAACTAAGACGTGACCGCCATTTTGAAGCAGAGTGTAAAAACTGGTTGTCGGCGCACAGAAATTTGGCCTTCTGCCTACATACTTTCTGTGCGCCGACAACCAGTTTTTACACTCTGCTTCAAAATGGCGGTCACGTCTTAGTTTTGTTTTACATTCACCATGTCAATTTCCATTTAAAATCTAACAACATCCATTTCTGCTTCAATCTAATCATGTTTATATACAATTAATAAGTGCGTCGACACAAGTTGTAATGTTATTTAAGTCAATTTATTCACCAACTCCGCCAATTTGTAAGTACCATCCACATGGCCTCTAGGTTATGTTCATTATAAAAACAATTTTGTCTATTATAAAATAAATTGTAGTTGATCCCTGATGAAGCTGTGGAGGACAGCGAAATATTGGACACAGAAATACTAGGAGTATTATTTAAATCGCCCTCTTGCCGTTCCAACCCGCATATTAAATCCACTTCAATTATATATATATATATATATATATGTATAAGTTATAAATGATTAAATGAATAAATGAAAGATGTATACAACAACCACGGACCCAAGCGGATACTTCTCGGTCGCCGAAAAATCTTCCGCCCGGGCTGGGAATCGAACCCACACGGCCGCGGTGCAGCCGGCACAAGCGCTCGCCTCTACCCACTACACCAACGGGCCGCCCTTTTAAGAGATTTAAACGCTAAGATGAGAAATAGACATTTCTTTGCAAGAAGAACAAAAGATTACGAATTTTGCCAAAACTGTGGCAAGTGCAGACTTGCCCGTTACAAAAATAATTTAAAAGTTGTTGTATTTTGATCAGTGGAGGCTCGTGAAATATGTCGATAGTAGAAAATCTTGATGAGCTTGAAACTACAGGTAGTGCCATGCAGTGGCGGCTCGTGAACTTTTTGAGTGGTAGAGCCACTTATCATACAATATATATTTATAAATTCAAAGTATAATTGAAAAACTATGTGTACTACATTTGTTAAGAAAACTAAACTATTTATAGTTACATTTGAATTGTTAGTAAAATATAAATGATTAGTCACTTTCAGAATTAAAAAAAAAAAAAAGGTGATGTTACTTTCTCCGATTTGATGGTGTAGTTATTTATATTTACATTTTCTTGGTTTATTTTCAATTTAAATCATATTTTAAATGTACTTAAGCGTTTTCTTAGGATTGAATGGTACTGACGTTTAAATTATGAAAGATGAAAATTAAAAATTACATTTCAAATTCTAATAGTTAATTTACTCAAAAAAGAGATTTCCTCACCATAGTCATAGTTATTACCATAACTGATGTATAGTGCAATATGTAAAACTATTTAACTATCTGCCAAAATCTTTGAAACTTTTACCCCATAAATTGTTTCTAAAAAATTTAAAAAAATAATAACATAAAACAGTTTCTACTCAGTTGATGAAGATCCATTTTTTGCAAGTTCATTCTCGCTTTCTGAATCAGAATCTAAATTGCTGCGATCTACTGCATTTTTAAGAGTATCTCATTTGCTAACTAGGTATATCCAAGGATATTTTTTATGCATAGTATCCTAATAATTCTGCTAAATAATCGAAACAGTTCGGTGGCAATGGCCAAGTTTTTCGGATAAAGAATAGATATATCTTCCTACAACTTCATATGCTCTTTGAGAGATGACATTGTAGTATTCAATATCGAATTGTACACCATAACTTCAAATTACTTCGTAGGGCATGGGAAGTTGTAGTCTCAATAGTGTTCGACAGACTTCTTTTTACTTTGCGAATCCTTATGGTAGCTCATCTTCTATAATTATTTTACACCCCAAAGCTTCCAACTTGCAAAACAAAAGTTTTTGGCGCATCTAAAATTACACTGAATTCTCGTGAAATTACTTTTATGGAGTTTGTAGCCCTCGTGACCATGTTAAAGGCAAAGATGTAGTCTAACCCTGTACTTTGCAAATATTTTTTAATGGTTTTACATATCGGAAAATTTTCAAACTATCATTATACATAATTATTTTGAAAGTTGAAATTTTACCTAGGATAGATTTTGCTGTTTGTCATCTTGAGGAGTTTAGGATTTATTAGCGGAAGCAATGTTATTGAGAGCGACTATTAACTCTACATATTGTCACGCCTGGCTTTAGCGAAGACAGTGAATTAGTGGATAGGGACTTTACAAAAACACCCAAATACTTAATTTACTTACAATTATATTATCAACTCAATGGTGGTACAGACTACAATACACTTCCGAAAATTACCTTTCAATTACTTTCACGACTTAACTCTATCTAAATCTATAATTTTCCGCACGCAATTACACAATCGGGTCATCCCCACACCTGTCCTCCAATCCACCAATAGGTGACCTACCTGTCACAAACTGCTGAGCTCGTAGCTCATCGCCTGTCGGTAAAATCTGCTAACTGTAAAGGCCACCAGATTGCGCTAAAAGCTGTATCAGCGACTGGAATTCGCACCTGGAAAGTTCCACTATTTGGAATACGACTCTAGGTGGAAGTCCATACGTGACACTACTCCCCTTCCAATTAATCACTTTTCCGGCGATTAGGGAGGGTTTCAATTCTACACTAACAACCTAACCAAATTATATTATTACATTAAAAAAAAAATGAATCGCGAAGGCGCCATATTAATGCAGGACCTGTGATTGAGTGTTTCCTTAGCCATAAGGTTTTGTTTACTGGATTCAGTGCATTGCAGGTGCCCTTTGAGGTGTTCTAATATCTCCATCTGTTTGCTTCTGAATCCTGGCAAATCATGAACGAGCCATGTCCACGTTTTCCACACCTAAAACATACCGGCCTTGTATCTGGTGTTCTGGATGATCCAATCTGCCTTCGAGGATTTGAATACTGTTCGTTCCCATTTCCCTGATTTTCCTGTAAAACATGTAAATGGTTACAATTGCAATTACACCGATTCGGCTCCCCCTGAAATGTCGGCGGAGGAAAAGGATAGATTAAGTTCACGGTCTTGGCTAAAGCCAGGCGTGGCAATATAAAGAATTTTCTTTTCCGAAAATTTGCTTCAGAGCTGCGTACTTTGAACTCCATCTAGTATCCCTCTCAAACACACAAAAACAAATTTTCCGCACTCGTTCATTAAAGAAAACAGTAACGCTCCTTCTAGAACAGTATTTTTGGAATCGACTTGTTCTAAATTGATTGTTCACACCAAGCATGTTCAAAGCACCATCTATCGAAGTACCAATACATTTTCTAATATGCATGTTCATGCTCTCTAAGAAAGTGATAATTATATAACACATTCCCAGTCTTGTAGAATCAGTATAAGATAAAAGACTTAATACTCTACATATTTTCTTTATAAGGATAAATACTGGCCGCCATAAGTAAAAGAACACCAAGAATTCGTCGCTCAATTTTTATGAAAATTTCAAATAATCAAAAAATCATGGTAACTTTTTCTTTAATTTCAATAACTCAGCAATTCGCCTAGGCATACTAGAAATCAAATTGTCAACGTCAGCCTGAGGGATTGAATACGCATCCTAATATCAGGTAAAGTGAGTGGGGGTGGCTGAAGATGGCCCAGTCTTCTGCCAATTGTATCCCACACGTGTTCAATAGATGATAGGTCTGGAAAACGAGAAGGCCATTGAAGTAAATCAACATTAGCTAGTTCCAGGAATTTCATAGTAACCCTTCCTACCTTCTCAAATAGGGCATTAATGTTGGTTCTAGAACTGTGTTAATGTAGCAATTTGCGTTTAATGTTCCTGGAATGAACACAAGAGGAGACACTTCCATAACCGATCGCCCCCCATACCATCACTCTGCGTGTAAGACCTGTATGGTGTTCCACTGCAAACTGTAAAGTTCCCCGTTCTCTTCGGCGACGTCTAACCATTTTACGACCATCGTGGGCACACAAACAAAATCTCGATTCATCGCTAAAGATAACCTGCCTCCATTGATCGACCCATTGCAGTCTCTCATTGCACCATTCCAGACGGCACCTCTTATGGCGAGGAGTTAAGCACAAACAAAGAAAAGGACGGTACGACTTCTCGAATTCTCCGGTAAACTGTTCGAACGGAGATTCCTTGGTTAGTTAAACCTCTCCAGATGTCTCCAATGGCTCTTGTGTTGAAAATCGATTACGGACAGCGACAAGCCGAAGAGCTCGATCTTCACGTTCTGTAGTGTTTCTAGGGCGCCCAGGTCGTAATCTCCGCCGTTGTTCCTGTCCCTCGGTCCATCTACGCCAACATCGAGATATTGTACTGATACTTCTGCCAATTCGTTGGGCAATATCACGAATTGACAAACCTCCTTCTCTGAGCCCGATTACTCTACCGCGTTCAAAATCGCTTAATTGTTGAAATGCGCCACGCTGACGAACTCGGGGCATCTTTTGATTTAAATGGGGAACCAATTAACTGATTTGCACGATAAAATTGTAATGTCACTGCTCAGTTAATTTAACAAAATAATAATAAAATTTCTTTCATTTTTTATTTTCCAAGGTAAATTGATCAAAAAGTTACCATGATTTTTTGTTGAAATTTTAATCATTTCTTAGTGTAGTTATTTACCTATTATCTGACATTTTTATAAAAATTGAGCGACGAATTCTTAGTGTTCTTTTACTTATGGCGGCCAGTATATAATAACTGCCGAATATTGATTCATTTGATTCACGTCCGTGGTATTATGAATTTGTAGAGAGAAAAAATTATCTTCATAAATCTTCGCTAACATCAAACGTCTCATAACAGTCTTAATACTATAATACTTATTGCATAGTCTATCGTAGTTTTAGGAAACAATGTGATATTACTTCCTTTACGTTGACGATCTGCATGTTAAGGTATCTTTGAAGAACAGGTTCATATTTCTAAAGTAATAGGATAGTTTACTAAGAAATTTCCATGATCAAAAGTAACATCTTTTAGCCTCCATGAATTTAATTTCTGTGACTTCAATGACTCGCTTGGATTCACTTGCATTTTAGACCGATCGTCGAATCTTCCGACCATAAAGTACTATAAAAAAGACACCACCAAAATGATATGGTGTATTCCTGAGACAAAAAAAGAGCAAATTAACTAAATTTATCTATATGAAAAATTACATACCTTCCAAGATACAGCAAGTCAAAGTTTCAGATTTTTAAAATATTGTAATCTATATCTCGAAAATGGCAGATGAGAATGATTTGTTTATTTTTTTCTGAAAACTAAATTAGGTGTACTACATTGTTTAAAAATTTCAAGAAATCTCTTCAAGTACAAAGGTGCTCCAGAGGACATGCTGTTTACATTATTACATAGAACTTTTTTGTTCTTCATATTTTTTACGATTTAATATTTTTTTCAATGTTTTTCAACTCATCACTTTTAAAGAATTTATAACTCTTAAAGTTTTTTTTGTTTACGCCTTATTTTTAACAAAAAAAAAAAAAAAAAGAACTTATTGTTCATTGTTTAATTGCGCTCGTCCTGCAAGAAAAGTCTTAAAAATAACTATAATCCAAAAACTGCTTTTATTTTAACATATTAAATTATTTAACAAATTACAAAAAATTCAAAATGACCCTCATAAAAAAAATCACAGTACACATTGTATGCGCGTGCGTGCGTCGCGTCCATGCGCTTCAGCCACCGGCAATACTTCGGTCACCACCACTCAACGTGTTAACCAGTTTTACTTAAATTGAAAGTTTTAATCGTACTGACACACGCTTTCAACGAATTGACACCCGCCTACTTAGATTATTTTATTTTTTAACACGAAATTTTCCAAAAACAATAAGTTCTTTTTTATTATTTTTTGTTAAAAATAAGGCGTAAACAAAAAAACTTTAAGAGTTATGAATTCCTTAAAAGTAACGAGTTGCATTGAAAAAAATATTGAATCGTAAAAAATGTGAAGAACAAAAAAGTTCTATGTAATAATGTAAACAGCATGTCCTCTGGAGCATCTTTGTGCTTGAAGAAATTTCTTGAAATTTTTAAACAATGTAGTACACCTAATGTAGTTGTCAGAAAAAAAATTAACAAATCATTCTCATTTGCCATTTTCGAGATATAGATTATAACATTTTAAAAATCTAAAACTTTTACTTGCTGTATCTTGGAAAGTATGTAATTTTTCATATAGATAAATTTAGTTATTTTGCTTGTTTTTTGTCTCAGGAATACACCATATCATTTTGGTGGTGTCTTTTTTAGACACCTTGTATATGTCTTTGCCTCTTAAGTTTGTAATACGAACTTTACTATTTTCATGTTAGTTCATGTGTTGTATTATCATTTCTACATTTACAAAAGGACTTTCGTTCCTATTGCCAGAGTGCAATAGACAAATGGAGCAAAATAAACTCTCTTTCTCTTTACAGAAATTCAACCATTTTCTGTTATTTGCATTCTGACGAATAAAGCTTGATGGGAAAGAATTGTAAATTATTAGAAGTTGACAAGGGTATTTGTTGATAAAATAATGTCTCGTGAATCATGACATGTTCCAAAGTAACGATAGTTTCCGATTTTGGCAGATATCTTCAGTTGCGCTGGTGCTTGTAGTTTCAGAACTTAGTGGCTTCTGACGTTGAAGAGCTCGTAGTCTCCTCTGGAGTTTGAAGAGTGGATTGTTTCGCCTTGGCTTTTGAAACGTTACAAATCATGATGTTAGTGCGGATCCCAAACGCATGTACCCAGTATTTGCAATTTGCAGTCCACAGACCTGATCGCTGATCGGCCTAAAATGCCCGGTTACCGGGTGGCCGTATCCGACACTGAACTGGTTGAATTGTAGGATAAGGTCCATCACCGACCACTCTTCATATCCAGTGTAACATAACCCACAAACCTCTGTTTTAAAGCCATTTTACGCTACACAATTTATTGAATTGCAGTGACGGTTCGCGTGGTTTTTTCTGGTACGGCCGAGGAATACAGATAGGTAGGGTCAGTTGCAGAGACGGCTGGCTGCGTGACCGCACCTATCTGTATTACCACCTCTTGTTCCTCGGCCGTACCAGAAAAAAAACCCGCGAACCGTCACTGTTGAATTGTCTTGTTTCATACAGTAAATTGTCTTAAAAATTGAGTCGGGTTGAAAAATTGCGTAAAAATTGAAGCAGCTCTATTTCGCAGATAATTTCCTACACAATCTGTAAAACGATTTTTACGTATTTTTACAATCCAAGTTAATTTTAGAAATAATTTACTGTATGAAACTAGACAATTTAGATTGTAGTGAAAAATGGCTTTTACCTACTCTCAATTTGTAATTGATAAATTAGACACTGTATCCATCTATCGTAAGCGACTCTTCACACATTTCAATATGTAATAATCGTACGTTAGGTAAAACCGTTGTCAACACTTTTCAACGTGCCAATCATTCACGAAACGATTAGTAATCAAGTAGAGCCTTGAAAACTTAAACGTTACCCTTACAAGATTCAATTTTAATTTGTGTTTACTTTACACGAATAAATGTAAGGTCGTAGGTAAAGTACATAAAGTGAGGTGTAAAGCAATTACGCGCGCGTGAAATATAATGTATATATTTTTCTCTGCCAGGGGCCGATCCAGAGGGTTTCTAGGGGCGGGAGGCGGAGTACCGACATTCACGACAGATTTAAAAGATCAAGGCTCAAGTGTGTGTGTGTGTGAGTGTGTTTGTGTTTTTTCCACCATTGGATCCATGTTTAGAAATTAGGCTTCTGAATGCGTTTGAATATTGAGTTATCGGAGTGAATTGTAATTACAGACAATTCCAATCAAGGTTCAATTAAATATTAATTAATAAATGCGAATCACGCAAGCCACATTTGAAATTAGTAACCTTTGACACGAGTCGCTCGTAAATCTATTGCGATCAATATAGCGTTCGTTTCGTTTAAACTGCAGCGAAATATTTCATAAATTGTTATGCTTCGTTCGTACAAAACCAAATTTTTAAAGTGATGGTCTCGAGTAATAAAATGGCTGTAAATATTTGAATTGTTTATAATAATTATACATTAACAATAAATGTAATAATAATCAACATTGAAATAAATACAATTATATTATCTTTATATTGAACCGTAACTGAACCCTAATGGCTCTATCACACCAGGCCACCATGGTGGCGACACCATTGGCGCCACCATGGTGGATCCAGCCACCAAGTAAAGCAACCAGCCGAGACACCAGGCAGACAGCATCCTGGTTGTTCCACCAGTAACTTCTGGTCGATCGGATTGGACTGGTGGCGCAACCAGACTGGTGGCGCCACCAGTCCGATACCAGGTGTGTTATGTTCCATTTCACTTAATACAGTTGACTGGTTGCGTCGCTGGTGCCGTCGCCATGGTGGTCTAGTGTGATACGGCACTAAGTAGAAGCGGAGTTATCGTGATCTAAAGAAAAGCATAATCAGCGTTTTTTGAAAACCTGAACCGTCTGCATTATCGAAACTACTGAGGAAAAATAAAAGAGAAAATACGGGTCGGCTTATTTTGCCTGGGGAATGCGTAAAATATTGAGGCAAATGGATCCAATATTTTACAAAATCGCTACAGAACAATGCTTCAGCACTTCCTCTTTCTACCAGGATGACTGGAAGGGGAAGAAGACCTACATTGGACCGAGAAGAACCTCGGTGATCGATTACGTGTTGATGAAAGGGATGAACATGAGTGAGATAAGATGCATGGAGGTAGAAGAGTATCTTCCACTGAAAGTAGAGATACGGATGGAGAGGGAGAAAGGAACAGAGAAGGAGAGGGAAAGTTGGCATTTAGAGAGCGGGATAAAGGAGGAGATGGGCAGAAAGCTGAGAAGGATTCGCTGGGAGAATGTGAAAACAGTGGAAGAGATGGGGAAGAAGATAGGAGAATGTGGGAGAAGAGCGAAGGAGGATGGAAGAACAGGAAATACATGGTTCGACGAGGAGTCTGAGCAGGTAAAAAAGGAAGTGCGAAGGGCAGTAAAAGGATGTTTAAAAAAAGGAGGGGAGGAGAAAAGAGTAGTAGCTGCGAGAAAGAAATACAAGGAAATATGTGAGAGGAAGAAGATAAAGGCAGTGGAAAGAGCAGGGGAAGACTTGAGGGAATGTAAAATATGTGAGAGGAAGAAGATAAAGGCAGTGGAAAGAGCAGGGGAATACTTGAGGGAATGTAAAATATGTGAGAGGAAGAAGATAAAGGCAGTGGAAGACTAGGGAATGTAAAAATGGGAGGGATATGTGGAACGTGCTGTGAAGAGGTGGGGATAGGAGGAAGATAGGGGTGGCACTGGATGACTGGAATAGGAAATGCATGGAAAGTAGCGGAGAGCCGAGGGAAGTTGGAGAAGGAAAGAGAGGAGACAGGGAAGAAGAGTTTTCGGAAGAGGAAGTAGAAAGAGCTTTCAAAGAATTGAAAAAAGGAAAGGCGACTGGAAGAGATGGACTGAAAGCTGAAATGTGGAAGGAGATTGGGAAAAAGGGGAAGGACAAATTCAGAGAGTTGATGAATCAATTATGGAGAGGGCAGTTGAACATTCCAGCGTCTTGGAAGATAGGCAAGATGTGCCCTATACACAAAAGAAGAGATGAAAGAAAAGCTGAAAATTACAGAGGTATTACAATCATGGGGTAGGCTATAAAATAGCCATGTCTCTGGTAAAAAAAACAGATTGGAGGAGGAGGTGGAGACAAAGGGGTTGTTACCGAAGTCTCAGCTTCAGGAGGGGGAGAGGTACAAGAGATCAGATCGTTACCCTGGCGGGGATGACTGAGAGAGTGAGAGGGGAGAAAGGAAGTGTGTATGCGGTATTCCTGAACCTAAAAGCGGTATACGATACCATTCCAAAGGAGAGTCTGGTAGAATGTTTGAGAAGAAGAGGGGTGAGTGAGGGAATAGTTGAATGAGTGAGAGGCGTGTACGAGGAAACGTGGGCGAAAGTAGGTGAGGAGGTGTCGGAAAGGTTTATGACGTGGAGGGGGCTAAGGCAGGGGTGCCCGTTGAGTCAGGTGCTGTTCAATCTATACATCAGTGAACTTAAAGAGGTGCTAAAGAAAGGGCAGGAGGGGGTGTGGTGATCAGAATGTAAGGGATGGATGTTAGCGTAGGCACTAGATATGGTATTAGTGGCAAAGTAAAGTAAAGTAAAGTAAAGTAATTTATTCGTGCTAGGACCATACGGTTTACAAATGTCAATGTACATACATATTAAAAGAGGACAAAGATATAATACAAAATACCCGTAAACACATTTACACATATGCATACTTAATAAAATTAATATATTATTATAGGTATCTAAGCTAATGTAATAAATAAGATAAAACTTAAATTACTAATAAAACCATTCACGAATCTGCTATAGAGATTGTAATATATCCATAATTTCTCTAGTAATAAATAAAATAAAACTTAAATTACTAATAAAACTATTCACAAGTCTGCATAGCTATTCAAGATACATTCGTCAATATTGTAAAATGCATTCTTTATTAAGTATGATTTTATCCGAGTTTTGAACGTTGAAAGGGGAAGAGATTTCACCGCCTATGGTAAGGAATTGAAAAGTTTGGGCCCATAGAAATTCGTTCCGTTTTGGCATCTTGAAAGCCATGATGTTTCCGAGCAAATTAGCTCCCGGTTCCTGGTGTTGTGATCATGAATTTGATTGTGTGTTATATAAAGCTCAACGTTTTTACGAACATACAGCAAACATTCCAAAATGAAGATACCAGGCAATGTAAGTATGTTCATATTCCTAAAAGCACGTCTACAACCATCTCTATAGCCAAGCCCTCCCAGTATTCTAATTACTCGACGTTGTAATCTAAAAATCCGAGATGCAATGCTGGAATGACCCCAAGTTAAGACACAATAGCTTATATGAGAATGAAAAAGAGCATGATATGCAGTTAGCAATGCGGATTGGGGAAGAGAATCTCTCAATCGTCTAAGTAAATATGTTATTTTATTGAGTTTATTACTCAAATTCTTCTCATGTTCTTTCCAGCTTAGGTTTGTGTCAATACTGAGACCGAGAAACTTGCAATGACCGTGTTCTCCATTGTCAGAGTTTAGTGAGAATGTAAGGTGTGCAGTTTTGGATACATTAAGAGATAGTTTATTTGGGGTGAACCATTCCAAGACCTGGTTGTTTGTTCTATCTCTATGGCGTAATGAGTTTTCATAGTTGTAGCATTAATTTATTGCTGTTGTACCGACTGCATACATAATAATTTTACCATTTTCAGTGTCGACTGGTAAGTCATTTACGAATATTAAAAATAATAAGGGCCCAAAAATCGAGCCTTGCGGCACACCATTCGATATTTTAAGAAATGAGGACGAATGGCCTTTAAGAACAACGCGTTGGGTTCTATTTTGGAGGTATGACATTAATAAGCGACAATTTTGTGGGCAAAAGTTGTAGAAATATAGCTTGCGCAGCAGGATGTCGTGAGGGACGCAGTCAAACGCCTTGCTGAGACCAAAAAAAAGATATCGCCGCTTATTGACGCATCCCCTGTTGAACGTCCTCTGCGAAAGCCGAACTGGTTGTCGCTTAGTATTTCGTTCTCATCTAGGAAGAGTAGTATTTGGCGAAAAAGCAGTATCTTTGATATAATGGACAATAGAGAGATAGGTCTGAGATTATTTAAATCTGTAAGTGAACCCTGCTTAAGTATTGGTATGACATTAGTTACTTCCAGGAATGTTGGAAATACGTTTTCTTGAATACAGCGGTTAATTAATTAAGTAAGAACTATTATTATTATTAATTCTTTTATGTATTTAGTAGCGCCATTTGACATACCATATACATCTAGGGCATTAGAGTTTTTTAAGCTAACGATTGCCTCTCGTACCTTAATTTCGCTTACAACTCTGAATGAGAAGTAGTTCGTGAGGAAAGTGGTTTTCTGCATGAGTGTCAACGGATCAGCTTGGGGTTGCGGCAAATCGGAGATAATTGATTTTGATACCTCTGAGAAAAACATATTAAAAGCTTCTGGTTGTATATCACATTCTTGTTTATCACAGTCTGATGTTTTATTTTTTATTAGCGACCACATAGATTTTGGTTTGTTGCTGGATTGGTTTATGTAATTTGCATTTGCTTGTTTTTTGGAGATTTGCAGTTGCGATTTATATTGCAATTTAAATTTAGCAAAAATGGGTTTAGAGCTTGCTTCTTTCATTAAAGAAAGTGTTTCACGCATTTGTTGCACTTCTTTATTGTACCAAACACCATTGTTATTGTATGTCGTTATTTTTTTAAGTGGAAAATATTCAAGGAAACCCTGTTCTATTATTTTTAATGACATAAAAGCTGTGTCGATACATTGACAATTAGCGACAAACGAGAAATCAGTATCTTGTATAAGGTTGTATAATTCAAATTTACCTCTCTCGGTGATAGGTCTGGTCATACGTACAATACGGGTGTTGAGTATTAATGTGAATACCTGTATAGTCGGATAAACAATAGTCTATTGGAGATGCGCCTATTTCAGCTGCTTGCATGTTCGTAAAAACGTTGACCAGACAATTATTCAATCTAGTATTAAAAGTGACCAACTCCCGGAGTCCGTAAGATGATAGAAACCTGATAACATCGGCTGCGCGGCAATCCTCCGTGAGAAAATGAACGTTGAAATCTCCCCCCAGGACAATGTTCTTACTGATATTAATACTGTCGAGCATGTGCAAAAGATTGGGTGGGGATGAAAGGTATGTTAAAAAGTGTTGGGAAATAGATGGATATAAGAGGGCTGTGCTTGACTGTGGAAAAGACGAAATGGATGAGGTTCAGGAATAAAGGGCGCGCGGGGACATTGAGAGAGTTAGAGTAGAAGGGGACAGTGATTGAAAGGGTGAAGAGGTTTAGGTATCTGGGCTTTATGTACAAGGAAAGGCGAGGAAAGCGTGGGGGGTGGCGTGGGGAAAATGGGGAGGATGGATGGGAAACAATGTAATGGTGGCGTGTAAGGTGTGGGATGTGCGCGTGAGATTGGTATTAATGTATGGAGTAGAGGTATGGGAGACGATGATGCATGAATGTATTGAGAGGGAACAGCTATGATTCCTGAGACGGATGCTGCGGGTGGAAAGATCAACGCCGCACAGTGGTCCAAAGTAGAAAAAAGCTGGCGAAAAGTCGAAAAATTAAATTGAAAATCGTAAAGTTTTCACTATAGAGTATTGTTAGGAAGGTACTTCTGCGTACTATACTAAAGGAAAAGACGTGTAGCTTCCAAACCAAAAGCTGTACGTCAGTCAGAAGTTAGCGCTGTCAGTGACTCTCACGATACGCTATTTGTGGCCGAAATGTTCGACTAGTGTTAAGTACCTATAGTTAATTAATCGAGTGTACATTTTCAAATAGGTTTGATGGAATGTGACTCTGAAGATATGTAGAATATTTCCATACATCGACATCTTACATAAAAATATTCTACAAATTATTAAAATAGCGTTGAATTACTATATAATTATTAAATATAATTATTGAATTACTATAACAAATATAAATCGCCAAACATTTCTTGCGACGAGCTGCGACCTTGGCTCTGGGAAAACATTCTGTCGAGCAGCGCGCGTCGATATGGTTTCTTCACTTACAAATAGTCTACAAATACAGCGATGACGGAACCGAAAAAAGTGGCAGGCTTGTTCTGTAGGACAATAGCAACTGAACAGTCATCAGAGGATGCACAAGAAGCCCGGAACAAAGACATTTGACGCTATCGTGAAAGTTTTTCTCGAAAATACTTACGTGAGAAGATACTAAAAGATGCTTATTACCATCTTCTCACATCTTAAGATCACCTCATCTCAAGCTTACAAAATTATAAATCCAAAGACGGCAAACAATGTCTGTCTGAAGTTTAGGAACTTTTAGATCCTACATTTAACCAGTTCGGTGTTGATGTAGAAAATAATAGCGCATCAGTCGAAAGCGATGGAAACGCGTCTGTTTATTTTTATTACTAATGTAATGTATGTAATTGTGTGGAGTTTTTAATAATGTAAGTGTTATGCGTGAATTTTTTTTTAACTAAATTGCGATAAAATTACTATATTGAAAGAAAAATTGAAGAAATCCTAATTCAGAACCTCTATTTTGTTTTAAATATATCAGGTGTGTATAAATTGGCGGATAATCTACACGTGGCGATGTTTTTCCTACAATTCTGAATAGAAAATGTCGATGAAAAAATGTTCTACCATGCCTCATAGGCCATCAGGAGCCATTTAAAATAAATGTACATTTGGCAACATAGCATTCACGAGCTGCTCTGTTTATCAATAATCTCATGGTTGAGAGTAGAAGGTAATAAATAGATAGAGCGGGGTTTATTTACAGATGCAAGGTAAAACAGATGAGTAAATAGTAAAATCCATTGTAATTGAACAGAACAAAACGAAAATAACACAAAAAACACAAATACACTGGAGCGCGGGCGCTAATACAAGTTGATAATAATGAGAAAAGCACAATTGGCACAAACTTGGAACTAGCATGTTTGAATGAATTATTTGTGTCAAAGTGACATAAGCGGGTGTCACGTTGCCGAACGTATTTTTAAGCTAATTAAGAAGTGTTAAAAATACAAGTTTGAGATAGAAAGATAGCACACACTGACAAATAATTTTCAAACTATCGAAATTGCAGGGCTTTCTGTAAATTAATAACGAATAATAACGCATATTTAACGACTGGACCTTCGAATTAAGATAGGCTGCTTAGAATTTTTGAAAGAATATCATCACGTGTAGATTATCCGTCAATTTATACATATCCGATATAAACTGTAATTAAAATGAAATTTTTCATGTAAGTGGTCTGTTATTTTTGAAATGAGCGACCTCAAAAACCTGTATACTGAATTTATATCGTTGAAATCCATCATTTCTCACATAACTGGTCTGCCATTTTGGGTCCGCCATTTTATTTAAAAAAAAATTGACTTCAGATTCGGAAGCAGCGACCTCAAAAACCACCAAGTGTTAAATTTCGTTGGAATTCCATCGTTTTTTAAACAAGTTGTCCGCCATTTTGGATCGGCCAAAAAATGACTTTAGTTTTGGAATCAGCGGCCTCAGAAACCACCGTATCCTAGATTTCGTTGGAATCCTATCATGTTTCATATAAGTGGCCATTTTGGATCCGCCAATTTGTTTTTGAAAAAAAAATGACTTCAATTGTAGAATCAGCGGCCTCACCATATACTGAATTGATTTGGAACCCTACAATTTTTCATATAAGGGGTCCACCCAGGGGGTGTTCACTCCATAGGATTTTTTGGTACCATCTCTCAGTACTACGATCAAACGCATGGTGGCGCTGTCTTCAGTTTTTAACAGTTTTCCTAAAAACCGTGCGTACATTTTATGGTTTGCATATTGGCTTTGTTTTGTAAATATAACAACATAATTATTCAGTACACGTGTTTCGTTGTTCTACTGTTCTGTGCAGTTTCGTGTTTAATTAAAGACAACATTTATTACGTTAAATTTAGTGATTGTATTATTTAATTGGTAAGTAAAAGCAGATATTTTTAAATTTATATAAATTCTCATATCAACTTATTGTAGGCACATTACTGTCACTCATAAAATGGAATTGTTGTTGTGTTCCTGGATGTGACGATAGGATGTTGTGCAGAATGGAGTTTTGCTTCAAAATAAAGAAAGATTTAAGTTATGGGTCACTAATATTTCAAATCCAAAGTTAAAATGAAAACGTCACAAAGACATTTATTGGACACATCAAGTATAATACTTTTATGTTGTTTGTATTGGAAGCTTCTACTTCGTTATACATTTTATATAATAAATAAAGTTAGTTGAGGTTTGAACATAGTTTCAGTACAGTTTAAATAATAGTTATTTAAGCAACAAGGAACGTAAGGACGTATTAACGTTAATTGTCATTACGTTCCGTGTTGCTTATTAATTTTTTTCCGCTACCGGAAATATATTACTTAACAAAAGATCAGAAAATGTTCTAAAATACGGCTTGTAACATTTGGGATTAAAATTTTTATAGTCACCTATGCGGGCAACCCAGCAACCGAGAAAACAATGTCGAATTTTGTTTGTTTGTGTCAATCCAGTGACAGTTTTTGCGGGCATGGATGCAAACGAAGCTGCGAATATTGCGTGTTAGAACCTGTTACCGACAAAATCGAAAAAGGTATGTGTCCTGTTACGACTTTTTTAAGCAGTGGTTATGTAAAAAGGATGCCGATGCTATAGGTATAGACGAAAATGTGTTGCTCGCCTCTATGTCGGAGCGTAACGTTTCTGTTTATTATTTTCCTAGGTCCGTAAGTAAAAATTAAGTTCTGTCGCCAAGGACAACAAATACCACGAATGTTATCAGCCACTTACGGTACCTGTAACCATGTATGCAATGCGTATTTACGTTGTCGGTAGCGGAAAAAATACTTTAAATACTTTACTTTGTAAAACTTAAAATTTTTATTTTCGTGACTATAGTTTGGGCAATTTTAACTTGGCTTTATCGAAGAAATAGTAAATTAAAATTACAAAGCTGCCGAAACTATAGTCATGAAAATGAAAATCAAAATTTCAAACTTTTACAAAATAATAGTGTTATAAAAATATTTTAAAATTAGCGCCATTTTATCCCAACCAATAAAATCCACGATCAAATAGTAGGTGGCGCTAAATTTGGTACTAACACTTTTTCCCAATTCTATTGCTTGAGTTGGCAATCTTAATTAATCGTTTATCCATGGGTCCACCATTTTGTTTTTGAAAATTTTGATTTTAGATTTGAAATCAGCGATCTCAAAAACCCCATAATCAAGTGATTCATCGAAATTGAACCCCTATATTTTGACCAGCTTCTTTGGACTTTGGACCACTGTGCGCCGGGGTAAATTTTGTTACAGGAGACGAATAGGGAGAGATTGACGTGTGAAGCAACAGAGAGAGTGGTAAGGTATGAAATGTGGAAAATAGAAGAGGAAAGACTGCTAACGGCGGTGTGGGGGACGTGCGGGAGTGTGGAAGGGGTGAAATGGAGAGAAGAGAGAAAAATAATGTATGAGAGGGTAGGTCTGGGAGAATTAAAAGTAAAAGAGTGGTTCGGGAGAGGTGTGGACGTGGCTGCATGGGTGAAGGAGAAGGTGAGGGAGGTGGAGACACAGGAGAGGCATGGAAAGATAGACGGAAGTGAGTTTAATGACATGTTTAGGAAATGGCAGGTGTTTGGGAGGGTACCGAGATACTTATGGGAAGGGAGTTGGAGCAGAGAAGAAAGGATAGTTCTAGCGAGAGCCAGTTGTGGATCCGGAGAAAGAGGGAGGAAAAAGTGGATGGGAGAAGAGGATATGAGATGTGAATTGTGTGAATGGGCAAGAGACACCTGGAAACATCTGGCGGAGGAGTGTGAGGGGGTAAAAGATGAGTGGGTGGGAGTAAAAGGGAATAGAAAGGTAACGGAGTGGATGAGGGAGGATAGGGCCGGGGTAAGGATACTGGAAAAAGTAGGACGAGAAAAAAAGGCAGTAAGGGGTGGGGTGGGGGGAGGAGAGAGAGATAAGAGTCATGCTACGTATAATATTATAAGGTTGTAACTGTTATGACAATAAAGGTTGTTTTTTTTATTAGGCAGAACAAGAAAAAAACTGCAGATATGATTGAATTCCTTAACATTTGAATGAATTTTTGAAAACTAATAGTTACAGTTGTTGAAGATTTCAAAAAAGAAAATCTAAAAAAATAAATACTGATAATAATATGTTTATTGATGTTAATGACAAGACGTCTTACATAAGTCACGGTTAAAATTACACAGTATTATAAAAAGAACAACAATATAATGGAAAACTACACAGTAAATCATTAAATAAATCTTACTTGATGAAATGGTAAAATTGATGATTATATTAAAACAAGTTGTAAAAAGAAAAGTACACATTAAAATATAATATAATAGAATTCCGCGAAAATGTTAATGTCTTAACAAAACATCTGCCTTTAAAACTAACTTTAATTTGAAAATCTGCCAATTTCTCCGTGAGTTATGAATTTTTGAAAATTAATGTTTTAAGTTTTAACAATTGAACAAACAAAATCTAAAGAAAATAAATTCTTGTATGATGAAATTGCTCAAAATTTTTAATATATTCTAAAGATATCTTTAACATGAACTTTAATTTTTTTAAATGTGTCAATTTCTGCGTGTTATCAATTTTTTTGAAATGAATTTGTTAAGTGGTCGAATATTTGAACAAATAAAAAATAAAAAAAATGGTGATGCGGCTATCATGTTACTTTCTCTGACTTGAAAAGAATAACACGAAGTTACAGGTATCATAGCCATTTATATTTACGTTTTCATGATTTATTTTCAATTGAAATCATATTTTAAATGTACATCGAGCGTTATGTAAACTCGGATGAAACTAACGTTTAAAACGTCAAATTTATGAAAGATGGAAAAATTATACTTCAAATTCAAAAACTCGGTTTACTCAAAAACTAACGAGATTTAGAAAACAACTTATTTTTTAGAAGTTGTTCATTTTGGCATTCTCTACAATTATTATTCAAATAAATTTGTTGTAACTATTATCGTTTCATAATTATAAACCAAAAATTAAAAAAATAATAATTTTTTTTCTCGAATAGCAATGATTTTATGAAAAATATTTTCAAGCAAAAGATGTTCATTTCTTTGTTGTCTTCAATGTTTGTTTAAATGTTTTTGTGATATTTTTCATATTTAAGAAAATATTGGCAAAAAACAAAAAACAGTTAAGGTAAACATCCACTTCCGGTGTACGAAATTTTACCAAAAGCTTTTCAGTTCTCCACATTATCAAATAAGACGTTTGTTCAAAGTTTCATATCAAATGGTCTATTAGTTTTTGAGATACAGCGCGCACAGACACACACACACACACACACACACACACACAGCCAGACACAAAAAAAAATGGTGATGTGGCCATCATGTTACTTTCTCCGACTTGATGGTATCATTTATATTTACACTTCCATGGTTTATTTTCAATTTAAATCATATTTTAAGTGTGCATCAAACGTTTCGTAGACTCGGATAAATCTGACGTTTAAAACGTCAAAATTATGAAAGATGGAAAAATGTACTTCAAATTAAAAAACTCAGTTTACTCAAAAACTAAAGAGATTTCGAAAAAAACTTATTGTTCATAAATTGTTCATTTTGGCATTCTCTACAATTATTATTAACATAAGTTTGCTGTAACTATTAGCATTTCATAATTGTATACCAAAAATGAAAAAAAAGAAAATAATTTTTTTTCTCGAATAACAATGATTTTATGAAAAATATTTTCAAACAAAATAATTGAATTTCTTTATTGTCTTCAATATTTGTTAAAATGTTTTTGTGATATTTTTCATATTTAAGAAAATATTGGCAAAAAACAAAAAACAGTTAAGGTAAACACCCACTTCCGGTGTACGAAATTTTACCAAAAGCTTTTCAGTTCTTCGGATTATCAAATAAAACTTATGTTCAAAGTTTCATTTCAATTGGTCTATTAGTTTTTGAGATACAGCGCGCACAGACACACATACACACACACACACACACACACACACACACACACACACACACACACACACAGACACACACACACACACACACAGACACAAAATTTTTTTTTCCAGAAATTGTTGAAATGGCATCTAGGGACCCCAAAACGGATATTTCCGTAAAAAAAATTTTTGAAAAAAAAATCACGATCACAATACTTTCTCGTACTTCGTAACGGAGAAAGTAAAAATGGTGATGTGGCCATCATGTTACTTTCTCCGACTTGATGGTATCATGTATATTTACGCTTCCATGGTTTATTTTCAATTTAAATCATATTTTAAGTGTGCATCGAACGTTTCGTAGACTCGGATAAAATTGACGTTTAAAACGTCAAAATTGTGAAAGATGGAAAAATGTACTTCAAATTCAAAAACTCAGTTTACTCAAAAACTAAAGAGATTTCGAAAAAAACTTATGCTTCATAATTGTTCATTTTGGCATTCTCTACAATTATTATTAACATAAATTTGCTGTAACTATTAGCGTTTCATAATTGTATACGAAAAATGAAAAAAAAAATAATAAAATTTTTTCTCGAATAAGAATGATTTTATGAAAAATGTTTTCAAACAAAATAATAGCATTTCTTTATTGTCTTCAATATTTGTTTAAATGTTTTTGTGATATTTTTCATATTTAAGAAAATATTGGCAAAAAACAAAAAACAGTTAAGGTAAACACCCACTTCCGGTGTACGAAATTTTACCAAAAGCTTTTCAGTTCTTCGGATTATCAAATAAAACTTATGTTCAAAGTTTCATATTAATTAGTGTATTAGTTTTTGAGATACAGCGCGCACAGACACACACACACACACACACAGACACAAATTTTTTTTTTCCAGAAATTGTTGAAATGGCATCTAGGGACCCCAAAACGGATATTTCCGTAAAAAAAAATTTTGAAAAAAAAATCACGATCACAATACTTTCTCGTACTTCGTAACGGAGAAAGTAAAAATTCTAGAAATTGTTGAAATGGTATCTAGGGACCCCAAAACGGATATTTCCGTAAAAAAAAATTTGAAAAAAAAATCACGATCACAATACTTTCTCGTATTTCGTAACGGAGAAAGTAATAATACATTTTTTCTCGAATAAAAATGATTTTATGAAAAATGTTTTCAAGCAAAAGATGTTCATTTATTTGTTGTCTTCAATGTTTGTTTAAATGTTTTTGTGATATTTTTCATATTTAAGAAAATATTGGCAAAAAACAAAAGCAGTTAAGGTAAACACCCACTTCCGGTGTACGAAATTTTACCAAAAGCTTTTCAGTTCTTCAGATTATCAAATAAGACGTATGTTCAAAGTTTCATATCAATTGCTCTATTAATTTTTGAGATACAGCGCGCACAGACACACACACACGCCGGACACAATTTTTTTTTTCCAGAAATTGTTGAAATGGCGTCTAGGGACCCCAAAACGGATATTTCAGTAAAAAAAAAAATTGAAAAGAAACATCACGATAACAATACTTTCTCGTACTTCGTAACGGAGAAAGTAAAAAAAATAATATCGATATGATTGGATTCCTTAAAAACTCTGATGCAATCATAATACCTATTTATAATACAATTTACTTTTAAAATCAATTTTGATTTTTGAAAATGAGTCAATTTTTGCGTGAGTAATGAATTTTTGAAAAATTAATATTTTAAGTTAAACAAAACAGAAATCGAAAGCAAAATTGAGTTCCTCAAATATTTTAATATATCCACAGAACGACTACCTTGAAAATTAGCATTGATTTTAAAAATGTGTTTTTTTGGGTGTTATGAATTTTTGAAAATTAACTTTTTAAGCTGCCGAATAAAAAAACTGATATAATAGAATTTCTATAAAAAAATACTATATTCACAAAATATCTGCCTTTAGAATCACCTTCAATTTTTGAAATGTGTCAATCAATGTGTGTTATAATTTTTTTGAAAAAATTTATGTTTTAGATTGTTGAACACTTAAAATAAAAATCGAAAAGAAGATAAATACTGATATGATAAGTGCTACTCAAATATTTTAGCATATTTACACAACATCTACCTTTAAAACTAATTTTTGAAAATGTAAGAATTTTTAAAATTAATATTTTAAGTCTTTGCTTTTTCTCTTGTCCAAATTGAATTGCGCTACTGCTGTCAAGAGTCAACAGAGAGGCGAAAACTCAACGCGTGGAAGTTGGTAACCCTAGGGTGTCCCCCTTCTGAGCTCGCTCATTCATCGGCGGGTGGCCATCGCCGTGACGTCACAGCAGTCGCGCTGTCAAAACATTCGCGGATAAAGAGATAACGGTGCTCTCCATACGGGGACAGCGTCAGGTTATCAGTTCCCCGACACGCTTCACAGCTCACGGTCAGTAAAACACATCGAAAAATAGCGTTTAAAAAAGGCACGCGACAAACGTAACACCATTACAAAAAGTAAATAAAATAAAACCGGGGACACCGAGCCGCGATTTGTGAACGCCTCCAGTCTACGGCCGAGCAGTACCGCGGCAGTTTCTTGTCCGTTCCTCCATCCTCCCATATAAACATTGGATTTCCAAGTGTTGTCGCGCACGTGCGGTGTTGCAGGGGAAACAAAAAAATAACGAGTGTGCGACCCTCCGGATTGTGTTGTGGTAGTTTCCACGTGCTCCCGATATCACCTGTCAAGTGAGGAGAGGAAAATAATCCAGGTAAAGAGACGTAAACCCGTTTTGGTGTCGGTGTGGACTGGTTTCCTGTTGTTGGCCCGTTCGTTCGTGTGACCTTTTCCTTTTTCACGAAGCGAACGAACGCGCTCGGAAAATAAGGCTAAAATTTGCGCTGATGTAATGTAATTCTGCTGTCGAGCGTGTGCGCCGCCTACCAAAACACAAACAAGTACAGCTGATTTCGCCCGCGAGCTCGCTTTTAATAACATTCGTACATGTATTCAGGTTTGATTTCTGTTTGTATGCAGGGTCGTGCCAAGGTATGTTGTCACCGTGGTGCAAGGCAAAAATTGCCGCCCCCCATTTCAATAAGGATTTTGAATCGTACACGTTTTATTATGGTTAGATTATGTGTGACGTATTAAGGCTTGTATGAATTGCAAACAAATATTGGGTGTCAAATAATAATTATTGAAGTCCTGGGGTTGTGGAATCAAACACAGGTGTCGAGTTTTATTTCACATAAAATTATTGAACCGAACATTTATAAAATCAAAATCAAATCCAGAAAAAGATTGAGGCAAAGACAAGAGGTCTACCTGCACCTTTTCTGTGTTGTAGGAATCATGCATCACGAAAACATTGCACTATTGCTTTCACACCATGTAAACAAAAATTTATTTGTAATTTAACAGAAATAACAGTAAATATGAGACTTTCATTTGACGATGCGAAGCAAGAATCGATAATCATGTTTGATTCCACAGCAACACAAAACTTCAATATTTGTTTGACACCCGTAACTTTTAACAGACAATTTATTAAATAAAATAATTATTTATATACTCATTCCATGTCAAATCAACACAGTCATTTTCCTCGCCATCTCAGATGTTAAGGAAATTTGGTACATAGGTGACCTCTATAGAGTCTAAGAAAAATACTAAATTTGATCTTTATATATCAACCAGTTTAGAAAATATGACTATGAAGATTTCCGAACATCGCATGGTCCCACAGGGTGGGGCAACGCATACGACGCGGTCATTTTATGGAAAACTATGTAACTTCGTGTTATTATTTTCAAATGAATAGACGTAGAATCGTTGTATGCACATTTTAAAATTATTACCAGTTGTACAGGGTGTCCCATAAAAAAAGATTCACATCAAAGTTTTCTTAAATGGAACACCCTGTATTTTTTGTCATTTTTGAATTATTAATAATAATAATAATAATAGTTTTATTAACGGGTAACCCCTTTTTACAGTATTTACAATTTGTACATAAACAATACTTAAAATATGGTACTTAAATTTATAATACAATTATTACACTATGACACAATAATACATAGGTATGTGATTGTAGAGTATTATTGAAAATTAATATATAAATCTATGCCAAAAGCATAAAAACTAAAATAGAATATAATAATTGACAAAAACATGCTTATTTAACTAGGATCTTGACCAAGGAAAAAATCCATCCGACAAAACATAATCTATAAACATCAAAGATTGATCAAGGCAAAAGATTTATCTAGTAACACGGAGTAAACTCTTCTTAAATTGTAAAAATGATGAGCCAAATAAGTCAACTCGCTGTTCGTTATTAAATTCATTACCTAGTCGCATTAAACGGTCAATTGTGTTGTTACTTGAAAAATTTGTGCGGTGTAATCTTAGCCGAAAGGGATTCGTAAAGGTGAGTTACTTCAATATTCCCTATACCTATCGTTTACCGTTTTTGAAATATTTACAGATTTGTTGAAATGCATGGTACGGGTGAAATTTTATATTCGCCCTAGTGATTGACATTGAACCATTACAATAATTTTTATTATTTGGTTGAAGGTTCGAACTACAGCGCCAGCCATGATTTCACATAAAAAATTATACAGGGTGATAAAAAATATGGGGTACAAAATCCTAACTTATAAAGTTGAGTAACTTCGTTTTTTTAAATGGCACACCCTGTATTTAGTAAAGTATTCTCACGTAGAATTCAATATTAGGGTTCCCTATACCTAATCTCAACAGTTTTCTTGTATTCGGCGATTTTCATATGTAGGATTATTAACTAATGATGTGTCACACTTGTCACAAAATTGTTTGCTGCAGGAGCTATTTAAAGGTTTTTTTTTTAATTGAAGAGGATACATTGACTTTGAATATACGTAATAGTTGTTCAAAAGTTTTGATAATATTTTACATAATTACACCGCGTGTGCCGTGTGGTTTCGAATCTCAGCCCGGGCGAAAGATTTCGGGGCCCCGGAATATTCGCTCGGGACCATGGTCGTTGTGGTTGTCTATCATGATTTATTTGTTCATTTAATTTTCTGACTATATATACAACGGTGGTGGCAGATGGCCTAGTAGCCGACGCCAAAAATTCCCTAATCATTCACTCTCCTTAGCCCGCAGTTCCATCCACGTCCTTCCTTTTTTTCCTAAAAAAAACGATAACAGTAAACACCCACGTTTAGTTGTTAATATTTTACCAAATCGTTTTCATTCTTGGGATTGTCAAATAAAGTTTCATGTTTCACTTCAAATTGATTTTTGAGAAACAGCACCTACAGTCAAAATGATGAAATATTAAACAAAAGAATGATGTGGGCATCATGTTACTTTCTCCTAGTTAATGATCATAGGGGTTTCTGTGATATTTTCCATTTTTATTGATTTGTTTCAAAAACTATTAAGATTTAGAAAAAAACCTTACTGTTTATGTAAATTTGATGTAATCATTATCATTATCATTTCATAATTACAGACAATAAACTACAATAGTATATTATTATACAAGTTTAATAAGAGGGCATATTGTGGCACGAGTGCTCCAATGTAACGAGTGCCCCACAATGCCTCTTATTAAGCAAGTATAATATACTATTTTTTCTACTTTGGTTTTAGTTAAGGAATTATTTCTAAAATAAAATACATGCTTAAACCTAGTGAGTTTTATCTTTTAACATTTGGCAGCACTAAAAACATTTAATCCTTTCGAACGAATTTAATATTTGACATACGTATTTCTACGGCGATTTCAATAGTTAATTTTAAAACATATTAAATCAAGAATATTACTTACACACCTCCAAAAATAAGGGAGGTTGCCAAGGGTGCGATAAACAAACTATTTCCACGTAAGTTGTAACCAATTTAAGCTTATAAAATAATGCAACACCTAAATGATAATCGAAATGTAAGGTTATGTTTACATTTGTTTCTCGTTCCTCGGGTCAGGCATCGATCGATGCGAATTAAAAATCTACCCCGAATTAATACACCGACTCAAGCGGCTTTTTTCGCCGCGAATGAAACATGCATTATACTCTCGCTGTTTCTTCCGTGATATTCGTTTTGCAAACAAAGTGATAATACATATAATCAATTACAAGCTTTCCTCTGTGTATGTTGTGTTGCCTAAACGTCGTCACCTAGAGCTAAGTGACTTAATGCGTCCGGCCATTGTCACCGAGTTCCTACATTTTCCACGTGGGTAAAAAGTGAACAATATGACGCCTCCGTTTTCTTTAACCTTAGTGGTACTGTTGGCGAACTTCCCAATATGCATTATTGAACATATTCAGTATATAACGCATTGGAGGGTTCCAATTATCCTATAAATTAACGGCAATTTTTCATTTTGATGTCGACATATGTCACGTTTAAGTACTGCCAATCGCAACAACTAAAATGTTACCACAAATAGTTTAATAATGAGCAAAACTGTAAAATAAAAAATCTCATTATTGAACTATTTTTGATATAACAAAAAGTCGATTGTTAAACCAAAGTAGAAAAACATTTTTTTCGCATCTTTTTAAATAATATAAACATTGTTAAATCGTTTTTGATTGAGAAAAATTCGACCAAATCATCTTCTCAATAGGTGACGTCCAATCAAATGATACCAATTTCATTACCCAACAGGTGACGTCCAAATCAAATGATAGCGGTTTCCTAGCCCAACAGTTAAGTTGTTACTATGGTTACGATTCGTTTTTTTGTCAGCGAACTGCCGCAATTTATAAATAGAAAAATTATTCGTTATAATTTAATACAAACAGAAAGATAACTTTTTTATGTAATTATTTAATATGATGCGAAAAAGTATAGTATTAAACTCGTGAACAAGTTGGCCATTTCCACTCGGGTGAATTGCACTTCACCCTCGTGGCAATGGCCAACTTTCTCACTCGTTTAATAATATACTATTATTTGAGAGACATTTATAAACAAAAGATGATTATTTGTTATCTTTAATATACAGAGATAAAGTTGATAAAGTTCCGCACAAAATTCACAATTGTTGATTAAATGTTTAAAAAAACTGCTCGGATAGGTTGATTTTTGTTTATTATTGCGTACCTTTTGGCTCGCTTAAAAATATTGTGACGTCACTAGTGTTTGAAGTGTGACGTCATCGGCAAATTTTTTAAATGGAATTCGTGTTTTTTTATTTGGCAACTTTTTTAGAGCTCTTAATTCTCTTTACAGTCACTTAGAAATATTTATCCTTTCCTTTAAAAAGTGAAATTTTTAACGGATGTGAAGTTAGCAATAGATTTCAGCAATAGATTTTAAATTTCATTTTTTTACTATAAAAATGTACATTTTCCAAAAGCCTTCTATAAGCAGGGTGGGGTTACTACTAAAGAATACACATGAACCTCCTCCACCCCAAAATTTCAACCTCCTACAATTTTTCACACTATATAAAAAAATCTCCTTTTTCGCTAACTTCTATGACCGACAAGAAAATGCTGAAAACATGTAATTATTCTACATACTTAGACCTACTAATACAAAAAATAAAAAAAAACGTTCCGGCCCCTAGATCACTTTAAAAAAAAATAAAAACGTGTCCGCCCCATGCACCGTGAAGAGGTGCGCGGGCACACTAAAGTTTTTTACGATGTTCGATGTCCATCTCGAAAAAGTAAAAAATACAAAAACAATCTAGATATACAGGCCTAACAACAGGAGAAATAAAATAAACGTGCCGGCCCCTTGATAACTTTGAAAAAAAATAAACAATCCAACACACTCTCCGAAAATATATGCGTCCTCACATTAACTAAAGTTTTTTTCAAAGTTCGATGACCGCCATAAAAAAGTAAAAAAATTATAAACAATCTAGATATACAGGCCTAACAAATGGAGAAATAAAAAAAAACATGCCGGCCCCTTGATCACTTTAAAAAAAATAAACAATCCGACACATTCTCCGAAAATGTATGCGCCGTCACATTAACTGAAGTTTTTTTCAAAGTTCGGTGACCGCCATAAAAAAGTTAAAAACTTATCCGCCCCAATCTCCGAAAATGCGTTTTCTCTCTATTTTTCAATTAAGCCTTTCACAGTATGAATATTTTAAAGAATAATGTATACAACACGTTTTGTGTCAAACACAATTCACAGGTATTTTGAAATTTCAAATTAGTGACACATACTTTACAGCAACTCCTGCTACATTTTTGACACAGAAATCTAGTTTTTTCTTCAGCACAACATAAACACATTTTGGTTATGTCATTCGATTTTTCCAAAATCATATTTTTTAGCTTAATTCGGTATGTATTGACATCTAGTTTATCATTCCAAGATAAATCATTTAAAATGACAAATTCGAAAATAGAAAATTTAATTTTGAAAATACTTATTTTCTGTCATTTAATCGTAATTTGCCATTAGAGTTTTCGTTAGAATTCCTTGAGTACAACTCAAATGTCAAATCAGAACTCCTAGAACTCTCATTTTTTATTTTCAAAATATTGATTATTTTTTAATAGTTCTGGGAGTTCTGATTTGACTTATGGGTTGTATTTAAGGAGTTCTAACAAAAACTTTAATGGCAAATTGCGATTAAATGACAAAATAGGTATTTTCAAAATTACATTTTCTATTTTCGAATTTTAAATTTATTTAAAAATGCCATAAATCGTGATTGTGTTGAATTTTTTTTATGAGAAAGAAATATTGTACTCAATCAGTAGAAATAGAAAATTAACTCAGAACTCATTGAACTCTCAATATATATTTTTTTTTGTTTCTTTAAAAAAAAATATTTTTGATGGTTCCGGATGGTTTTGATTGGTGTTTCCTGTATTTCTTTGTGAGTTCTATCTGTAGTTGTCATGAAATATTTAGATTCAACCAATATTAAGTGAATAATATGAATCAAAATATTTCTCATTTCCAACTTTGAAAATTTTTATCTCTGGAAATTCAACAGAACTTTTTTTAAGTATCAGGAACTATAGTACTAATACGAATACATCTTAAAACTAGTTTAGAACTATTCGATAACAATGTTGGGGTGCGGTGTCAAGTTGGCACCCCATTAAAAAAAAAATTCCTGACTGCCCATTTTTACAGAACTCTTTTTTAAAAGTTGATTGTACTTCTAGATACATCAAAAGGAATTGAGAACTCTATTCAGAACTATCAGAACTTTTCATTGGGGTGCCAACTTGACACTCACCGTGGATCTAGGCACATTAAAATGAAGTTTAGATAAAAAAGTCGGGTTATCAATTTTGTAATGAATTACCTTTTATAAGAAACATAGATCATATAATATACGTCCTGAATGCAAAGACAGAAAATTGAACTCTCTCAGGAGTTCCTGATATGAAACATCGAAACGATAAGTCCCTTGTTTAACAAAATATATGTATCTCAAAAATATCTTTTGGACATTCTCGAGCATAGTAATATATTTAGAGTAACATGGCGACCAAACCACTGAACAATTGCTTAACAAAATGGTATCAAATAACTTTATGAGGACATCATTAACGTTCTTGAAAGATTTACAGTTAACCTAACACTTTGCAGAAAGTTTAGCTGCGTGCGAATTAAACGTGAGTTTACTAGCGAATGTAATACCCAAATCTTCTTTGATAGGTGACACACAGCTTGCTAGGGCTATGTGTCACCGATTATGTAATTATATTTTATCATTCAACATTCCAGTATAGGATGTTAACATTTACGAATACTTATTTCTAATTTATTTAACTGACACCAATTTACCATGGCATCCAGGCTTCGTTGTAAGTCTATATAATCAGCATATGCGGCAAGAAAATTTAATTTAGGAGCAGAGATTATTAAAAAACATTAAGAATAGCAGAGCCCCTAAGTTAGAACCTTAGGACACACCACTATAAGTATTCCATTACTGGTACCATCTGGAACAACAAGGAATATAATGTAAGGTCTGATCGTTTGCCAGGATGCGTATTTCCTTCTGAAAAAGTCCTAAAATTGGAAGGAAGAGTGTCGATAATTGAGCAGATTACAGAATGAGAAAAGGTAACCGTGAAAGCTTTCCAACGGGTATAATACGTAATAAAGTAGTGTCTCTTGATAGTACATTTTGTGGAACCAGACCATTCAAAAAGTACCGATGTGAACCCAGCGCCCGACTTTAAAAAAGTTGGACTTTTTTAACGTAGATCGATTGTACCTCGTTTGTACCTGTTTGTACCGCTATTAACTTCGTTTGTACCTCAAAGACAAAAAAGTTATTAAACAATAAAAAAATGGCCAGCGCCCAACTTTCACATTTTCAAATTTGGCTTATGCCATTCGAAAGAGCATCGTTTGTACCCGTTTGTACCTCTTTTTAAATTGTTTGTACCTCAAAGATACCGGAAGTACAGGCTTTTAAAAAAAATTAAATTCTATGGAGGCGATTTTAGTCAATTTTCAAGTTATCGCAAAGCGACTAAGGGGAATCGAAAGAGCATCATTTGTACCCGTTTGTACCTCTTTTTAAATTGTTTGTACCTCAAAGGTACCAGAAGTACAGGCTTTAAAAAAAAAATTCTGTGGAGGCGATTTTAGTCAATTTTCAAGTTATCGCAAAGCGACTAAGGGATATCGAAAGAGCATCTTTTGTACCCGTTTGTACCTCTTTTTAAATTGTTTGTACCTCAAAGGTACCGGAAGTACGGGCTTTTAAAAAAAATTACATTCTATGGAGGCGATTTTAGTCAATTTTCAAGTTATTGCAAAGCGACTAAGGGATATCGAAAGAGCATCGTTTGTACTCGTTTGTACCTCTTTTTAAATTGTTTGTACCTCAAAGGTACCGGAAGTACGGGCTTTAAAAAAAAATTCTATGGAGGAGATTTTAGTCAATTTTCAAGTTATCGCAAAGCGACTAAGGGATATCGAAAGAGCATCATTTGTACCCGTTTGTACCTCTTTTTAAATTGTTTGTACCTCAAAGGTACCGGAAGTACGGGCTTTTAAAAAAAATTAAATTCTATGGAGGCGATTTTAGTCAATTTTCAAGTTATCGCAAAGCGACTAAAGGATATCGAAAGAGCATCGTTTGTACCCGTTTGTACCTCTTTTTAAATTGTTTGTACCTCAAAGGTACCAGAAGTACAGGCTTTAAAAAAAAAAAAATCTATGGCGGCGATTTTAGACAATTTTCAAGTTATCGCAAAGCGACTAAGGGATATCGAAAGAGCATCGTTTGTAGCCGTTTGTACCTCTTTTTAAATTGTTTGTACCTCAAAGGTACCGCAAGTACGGGCTTTTAAAAAAAATTACATTCTATGGAGGCGATTTTAGTCAATTTTCAAGTTATCGCAAAGCGACTAAGGGATATCAAAAGAGCATCGTTTGAACCCGTTTGTACCTCTTTTTAAATTGTTTGTACCTCAAAGGTACCGCAAGTACGGGCTTTAAAAAAAAAATTACATTCTATGGAGGCGATTTTAGTCAATTTTCGAGTTATCGCAAAGCGACTAAGGGATATCGAAAGAGCATCGTTTGTACCCGTTTGTATCTCCTTTTAAATTGTTTGTACCTCAGGTACCAGAAGTACAGGCTTTTAAAAATTTTTGCATTCTATGGAGGCGATTTTAGTCAATTTTCCAGTTATCGCAAAGCGACCAATGGGAATCGAAAGAGCATCGTTTGTACCCGTTTGTACCTCTTTTTAAATTGTTTGTACCTCAAAGGTACCAGAAGTACAGGCTTTTAAACATTTTTGCATTCTATGGAGGCGATTTTAGTCAATTTTCAAGTTATCGCAAAGCGACCAATGGGAATCTAAAGAGCATCGTTTGTACCCATTTGTACCTGTTTCTAAATTGTTTGTACCTCAAAGGTACCAGAAGTACAGGCTTTTAAAAATTTTTACATTCTATGATAGCGATTTTAGTCAATTTTCCAGTTATCGCAAAGCGACCAAAGGGAATCTAAAGAGCATCATTTGTACCCGTTTGTACCTCTTTTTAAATTGTTTGTTCCTCTAAGGTACCAGAAGTACAGGCTTTTAAACATTTTTGCATTCTATGGAGGCGATTTTAGTCAATTTTTAAGTAATCGCAAAGCGACCAATGGGAATCGAAAGAGCATCATTTGTACCCGTTTGTACCTCTTTTTAAATTGTTTGTACCTCAAAGGTACCAGAAGTACAGGCTTTTAAAAAAAATGCATTCTATGGAGGCGATTTTAGTCAATTTTCCAGTTATTGCAAAGCGACCAATGGGAATCGAAAGAGCATCATTTGTCCCCGTTTGTACCTCTTTTTAAATTGTTTGTACCTCAAAGGTACCAGAAGTACAGGCTTTTAAAAAAATTTGCATTCCATGGTGGCGATTTTAGTCAATTTTCAAGTTATCGCAAAGCGACTAAGGGATATCGAAAGAGCATCGTTTCGACCCGTTTGTACCTCTTTTTAAATTGTTTGTACCTCAAACATACCTGAAGTACACGCTTTTAAATTTTTTTACATTCTATGGTGGCGATTTTAGTCAATTTTCAAGTAATCGCAAAGCGACCAATGGGAATCGAAAGAGCAGCATTTGTACCCGTTTGTACCTCTTTTTAAATTGTTTGTACCTCAAAGGTACCAGAAGTACAGACTTTAAAAAAATTTTGCATTGTATGGAGGCGATTTTAGTCAATTTTTAAGTAATCGCAAAGCGACTAAGGGGAATCGAAAGAGCATCGTTTGTACTTGTTTGTACCTCTTTCTAAATTGTTCATAAAATACTACATAAAATCACAATTTAAAAAAGAAATAAAAAAATATTTATTTTTTAATCAAGATTTAAAAAATATTTCAGAAATACTGTACGCTACACCTACAAAGTGTAGTACTTATTTTTTCACTGTAAAACAAAGCAAAACATGAAACAAAATTCAAAACACATTTTAAGAGTTCAATAACTATAAAAAAATGAAATAATGTTGGTTTTGACAACAATCTTAAATAAGAAGCGAATAAAGTTATTTTCTATAATTTGTATATTTAGACATTTTTTTAATCTAATTTCTTTTGGCAATTTTGAAAACTAATTCGCCCATGCTCTGGTAACCTGATGTAAGTTCAAGTCCTACATAGAAAGGTCACTTCAAATGGAATTGATATACCTTCTAATTTATGTATCGTTCTCTGCGCCAGTTTTAGAAATTATATTTTTCACAAGATAAGGAGTTTCCATGCTTAGAATTCAGGATCTGAATTGCTTCAAAGAACTCGTTACAGGATTCCATCAAATATCCTTTAGAAATCGACTGCAAGTCAGGTATATTGTTATTATTGAGTTGATAATTATTTCTAAAATCGCCCACTGATTGTTTATTTTTGTATCTGTGAGCTACATAGCCTGCTATATTCATTACAAACTTTTTGTTTCTCTTCAAAATTTTCAATTAATTGCAAAATTTGTTTGTCGACTGCTTCTTCGTCTAAGGGCCGGTTGCATAAAACTGAAATGAACCAGAGTTCATATGAACCAAGATCAAAAAGTGAACTATGATCAAAATCAATGTCGTTGCATAAATAGAAATGGAGCCGAGTTCCGTAGATCGTTGATTTGTGTAAGTTGGTAAACCTGAAAACGATGAATGGCGCCAATGTACTGAAAACATTTTAGGTTATTGGTTTTGTTTAAGTTCGTAAAGTGCTCTGAATTTTATTATAAAACATATAAGTAATTCTCGTTATTATATTTGCATGCCATTTTGCATAATTCGCTGCTTTTTATGTATTTGTGAGATTTATATTAGTAATTTCAATAGCGTAAATAACTTCTGTCTGACAATAATAGTGGTGCTTGCAACTGTCAAGGTTGATTGATATACTTGTTGTGTTAAGGGTTTGCACAATCTAGAATTTAGCAGCTACGTTTGCTTTGTAGAAATACCTTGCAGTTTTAGATGATATAGCTAGCGAAATTTGCTGCAACACATTTCTCACAGTCTCTTTTAAGAGTCGAAACCTTTTTAAAAACTCTCTACTATTCCATTTAACAAAATGATTAGTTTAGTTAATTCCACCAACTTTGCAAACTCCTCATCCGTCATTTCGCGTACATATTCCATTTTTAATAAAAATCATTTTCGGAGGTGACGTATACGTATTTAAAATAGGTTATGTATGTGATGAACTGTAGTTCAATCAGTTTGAACGGCCTCAATCGACCGTTCAGATTGAGCGGCCGTTTGTAGTTCGAGTAAAATTACCACATTGAGCAACGTAATTTTTACACTGAACTGGAAATCAACGTTGAACAATGGTTCAAAAGTTTTATGCAACCGGCCCTAAGTATTGTGGTTGCGTAGATGTAATAGAAAAACATATTTCATCATCACAATCACCCTGCTCCTACTAATCGATGCTCTTTCGATTCCCATTAGCCGCTTTGCGAACTGGAAAATTGACTAAAATCGCCACCGTAGAATGTAAAAAAATTTAAAAGCGTGTACTTCAGGTACCTTTGAGGTACAAACAATTTAAAAAGAGGTACAAACGGGTACAAATGATGCACTTTCGATTCCCATTGGTGGCTTTGTGATAACTTCAAAATTGACTAAAATCGCCACCATAGAATGTAAACATGTTTAAGAGCGTGTACTTCTAGTACCTTTGAGGTACAAACAATTTAGAAAGAGGTACAAACGGGTGTAAATGATGCTCTTTCGATTCCCATTGGTCGCTTTGCGATAACTTGAAAATTGACTAAAATCGCCACCCTAGAATGTAAACAATTTTAAAAGCGTGTACTTCTGGTACCTTTAAGGTACAAACAATTTAAAAAGAGGTACAAACGGGTACAAATGATGCTCTTTCGATTCCCATTGGCCGCTTTGCGATAAATTCAAAATTGACTAAAATCACCACCATAGAATGTAAAAAATTTTAAGAGCCTGTACTTCTAGTACCTTTCAGGTACAAACAATTTAAAAAGAGGTACAAACGGGTACAAATGATGCTCTTTCGATTCCCATTGGTCGCTTTGCGATAAATTCAAAATTGACTAAAATCGCCACCATAGAATGTAAAAAATTTTAAGAGCGTGTACTTCTAGTACATTTGAGGTACAAACAATTTAAAAAGAGGTACAAACGGGTGTAAATGATGCTCTTTCGATTCCCATTGGTCGCTTTGCGATAACTTGAAAATTGACTAAAATCGCCACCATAGAATGTAAAAAAATTTAAAAGCGTGTACTTCTGGTATTTTTAAAGTACAAACAATTTAAAAAGAGGTACAAACAGGTACAAATGATGCTCTTTCGATTCCCATTGGTCGCTTTGCGATAACTTCAAAATTGACTAAAATCGCCTCCATAGAATTTAATTTTTTTTAAAAGCCCGTACTTGCGGTACCTTTGAGGTACAAACAATTTAAAAAGAGGTACAAACAGGTACAAAAGATGCTCTTTCGATATCCTTTAGTCGCTTTGCGATAACTTGAAAATTGACTAAAATCGCCTCGATAGAATGTATTTTTTTTTAAAGCCCGTACTTTCGGTACCTTTGAGGTACAAACAATTTAAAAAGAGGTACAAACGGGTATAAACGATGCTCTTTCGATATCTCTTAGTCGCTTTGCGATAACTTGAAAATTGACTAATATCGCCTCCATAGAATGCAAAATTTTTTAAAAGCCTGTACTTCTGGTACCTTTGAGGTACAAACAATTTAAAAAGAGGTACAAACGGGTACAAATGATGCTCTTTCGATTCTCCTTTGTCGCTTTGCGATAACTTGAAAATTGACGAAAATCGCCTCCATAGAATGCAATTTTTTTTAAAAGCCTGTACTTCCGGTACCTTTGAGGTACAAACAATTTAAAAGGAGGTACAAACGGGTACAAATGATGCTCTTTCGATATCCCTTAGTCGCTTTGCGATAACTTGAAAATTGTCTAAAATCGCCTCCATAGAATTTAATTTTTTTTAAAGCCCGTACTTCCGGTACCTTTGAGGTACAAACAATTTAAAAAGAGGTACAAACGGGTACAAACGATGCTCTTTCGATATCCCTTAGTCGCTTTGCGATAACTTGAAAATTGTCTAAAATCGCCTCCATATAATTTTTTTTTAAAGCCTGTACTACTGGTACCTTTGAGGTACAAACAATTTAAAAAGAGGTACAAACGGGTACAAATGATGCTCTTTCGATTCCCCTTAGTCGCTTTGCGATAACTTGAAAATTGACTAAAATCGCCTCCATAGAATGTAATTTTTTTTAAAAGCCTGTACTTCCGGTACCTTTGAGGTACAAACAATTTAAAAAGAGGTACAAACGGGTACAAACGATGCTCTGTCGAATGGCATAAGCCAAATTTGAAAATGTGTTGGGCCATTTTTTTATTGTTTAATAACTTTTTTGTCTTTGAGGTACAAACGAAGTTAATAGCGGTACAAACAGGTACAAACGAGGTACAATCGATCTACGTTAAAAAAGTCCAACTTTTTTAAAGTCGGGCGCTAGGTTCACATCGGTTCAAAAAGTAACAAGATTTTCTCGAACAGTAAAGAAGAACATTGAGATAGAATGCCAAATGTAGCAAACATTTACATGCCGTTACTTGGTTTCAAGATTGAAGTTGCCAATGCTCTATGTAATCTAGGTAAAAAGGGAACTGAAAGATGACGGCCATTACCTATAGAAAACATTGAACATCTAAAATCTAGACGTTGTATCGTACCAAGACCATCAAACGAAGTGAGATAAGATTCCTACGATCACTGGCTAGAGTGGGCAGAAGAGAGTGAAGGATGTAAGAAGGCAGGATGTAAAGGGGAGATGTAAAACAAGTGTAAAGTTTGTTTTCATTCTAAAGCAAATTGTTTTGGGATCTTCCACGAATAATGTCTAATTACAATTTATCCTTTGTATTTTTCGGTACATTTATTAAAAAAAAAAAATCATGCAATAGAGGGTTAAGTGACATACATTAGTTGGAACTAATGGTAAAAGGCAGATGAGCACAATACTGAAACTCCTGAAAGTCATTGTTGCCAAAATGAAATTATGTCCAAGATTAGGATTGATAGATTTTGCCTACATAATGAGGAACTAAAATAATTTCTTATCAACCTTTTCGGGGACATATTAATTTTGAAATTTTACAATCTTTTGAAAAACAATTAATATCTCGCCAGTAATACCAGACAATTGCCCTCATTTACTTTTTAGCCAATGAAATCGAATAATGTTGATGACATGTTCCAATAAAATTCTAATTACGATGCGTAGATAACACCGGGCAACAAAATTTTCGTTGCATTGATAAAAGAACTTGTTCTAACCTAATTTAGGTGTGCTGAATCCATATTTTTTCCCGAAGCTACCGTTTTTATTCAATTCAACAATGAACATTACATATTACATGCATAACAAGTCATAAATCACATGTGAGCGTAGAAATATAGTCATATTATGAGCCCAGAATGAAGGTTGATACCTTACAGTTCAGATATGTTCTATTCCGGCAAAAATTTGCTCTTGTAGCTGTTGCGTTTGTGCACTTGCTCAGGGCAATCTCGTTTTATAGTCCACCATTATATTCCCGTCCCATCACCCTTGATAGAGCTCTTCCATGATCATCAGATCTGTGGAAGCGTTTACCTTGTTGGTCACTTACAGCCCCAAAATTTTCTGGGAATTTTTTAAAGCTACTGTTCAAGAAATGGACCTTGATGTTGCACCCCAGTTAGCGGAAAGACAACAACTTACAGTAAATAAAAGCTCGTAGTTTACACACAAGTCACATGTCTAATGATTGTTTTCCTTTCAACGCGTTCGAGAAGAAATGTGTTTTCGGGGCGAAGAAGGTGACTAATTTCAAGATATTTACGCGGCAACTAATGATGCGCCCGAACACGCTGCTTCGACACCTGTTCAAAATATCAACAAAAGGACAACATCAGGTTATTCATGAGGTTTCTTGCTACAAAAGTATGCTGAACTAAATTTAAATAAAATGGAGAAATGAGGCGAAAATTTTAGATGTCGAAATTGGCCAAACGCGCGCGGTTATACAGCTATTCCTCGGCACCTGGGTAAAATATAAACAAAACGGAAAACGGGAGGTTGTTCGTGAGGTTTCTGACAACAAAAGTATAGTAAACTAAATTTTAGGAAAACAGAAAAATGAGACAAACATTTTAGATGTCCAAATTGGCCGAACTCGCTTGATTGGACAGCTATTCCTCCGCACCTGTGCAAAATATATAAAAAAAAACGAAAACCTGGAGGTTATTTGTAAAACATTTGGCTACAAAAGTAGGACAACCTCATCGCATCGATTTAATTTTTTTTTGCCATTCTCGCCGAAATAGTGTTCATCTGAATAATTGGTTCTCATCGAAGTTCCGCTTCTACCATACATTGAGTCAGAAAAAAAAATATCTCAGAGACCCTTTCAAATCCCACGATGCCGCTACCACCTAACATTCTGCACATTTTAGAGGTCATTCTGAAAATTTTTAAAGAAAATCGATGGTGGCACTCACCTTTGAATTTTAATTTCATTTTTTTAAATTGAAAAAATACACTCAACGTGCATTTAACTTAAGTGCAACTTAACATATTCTACTATTTCTTTCTGAAAAGTTCAATTCATTGTCATTAGGTTTTGTCCAGAAATTTTCATCGTTTCATAAGCCTATGCAGAGATATATTTTTTTTTTAATTTCGAATTTTCGACTTTTCTGAAAATAAAATCCTCTATATCTCTGAAATAACCAAATTAAATGTGGAACTAATATGGCCTTAAATAAGCTTATTCAAAGTACTATCACAAAACACAAAACGAACCGATTCCGACAACATGCCACTTTTTTTTTGGGTCGTCATTTTGTGGAATGCCCCGTATATTTTTTTTGTTGTACAGTGTAATGCATCATGTTGCCTAGCAACGCGTTGCTACATTTTCTATAACGTATAAAACGTCAGTTATTGCCAGCCTTTTAAACAGTTTGCTCCTGAATTCAATCTGTTTGTATTTTCGGGTAATGTGTTAGTGCTTTCATCAGTAATAGTATTTATAGGCATTTCTCAAAATCTTGGTAAGCTTATTTTCACTACAATTATTGTGGCGCAGATTAATACACGTCTGACACTTGGTGTTACTAAATTTAATTTTTTAAATTATGAAGTGTAAACTTTCTGTTCGGCTAATTGTCTTCTCTAATCTAACTCGTGACTGATTTTTCCTAGGCAATTATTAGCATCTGGATCACTCTTGCTTGTTGCTTCTAGAAAATCAGCACGACTGCGAAGCAACAAGCGATCGTGATCCTGGCGCTAATCATTACCAGCAAAATCATAGGCACTCGTTAGATTACTGTTGACAACTGATGCATGAAACACGAGACGAGATCGCGTTAAGACGCTAAATGCTATTCGTTTAGAATTGACGAGATATTGTTTGAAACGTACAAAATGAACTTTTGCCACTGAAGAGGTTAATCAAAATATTGATATCACGTTAATCTTTGAAACACTTTTCAGAAAAATCTTTCTAAAAATATCTAAATCCAAGACATACCACACAAATCATCTGTAATTTTTATGAATACTTGTATATAAAACATCACCAATTCAATAAATGCGAAAAAGAACATATCCAAGCAACGAACATATAAACACAAACGTAATATTCTTGGCGATTTGTTGTGTTCCAAAATGTGCAATCGAAAATTTACTGTTTTCAGATTTGCAGACTTGGCGATTATAGTGCAAATCATTAGTGATGAAGGATCAATCTCGCCACGGAAAGTTATCAAAACAGAAAGTCAAAACTGCTAAAATCTATCAACTCAACTGGTCCAGTGATCGAAAGATTATTAAGAGCCTAATTATGTTTTTGATTCCGCCTCTTATGACTCGCCAGTTATTGTTACATATCGACGCTAGAAAGCTGTTTAAAATGTGCCACGCGGACTGATTTTTTGTCCGTCGAACATAGTGATTAGAAATAGAAACTGGTCATGTTTCCAATGAAACTATTAATTTTGACTTTTATTTTTCAAGCAGATACATATTATAGTTGTAAAACCTAATCGCTTCAGTTAGCCGTAATTGAGTAGTGCATATTAAGTATCTAGGATAAGCACATTCTAATCTAAAGTGGGTTAAATTTTATGAAACTAAAGTTGTAGTGCGTTCCATACTATATGAACGGGCTTTGTGCGATAGTTAGTGTACCTAACATTTCCATTTTATTAGGGTTGTGTTGTAAATTATCCATTTCGGCATGTGGCTACTGAACCGTACTTAAGTAGGATCATAATCGGAGTTAATAGGGGTATTGTAAACTGCCTGTTCTTAAATTTTTGGGGAGAATGCTATATCTAGTTTGAGCTAGGGTCGTTTTAATCAGTTAGAGCTCGGAATCTTCGGGATATGTTATTTTGTATGAAAAGTGCGTTTTGTGTAGTTGTAGTCACAGTAAACGCCACATGTGTGCAAACCTTTTACATATTAAATTGTCCAGTGTTCTCTGGCTGCGTTCTCGCAATCCCGAGGGTTGTATTTGCCCCTTTCCTTAACGTGATGTACGCGTTCTCCCACCTGATTAAATTATTACTACCACTATTTATTTAAGTAGTAATAACGTTTAGCTCTCCACACACGGCTGAAGTTTTATATCTCTTGCGCCAATTTTAATAATAACTAAGAACAAGTATAATTAAAATTGGAAACCCTCACTTGTTGCAGAAGCATCAAATAAACAAGTACGTTTGCTATGATAAATTATCACTGTCGTAATAGATTTTACATCCCAAATATGCATGTCATTGCTCTACAAACAGAAGATGAAGTAATTATCCCACAAACTTCCTCGGTTGCGCTGAAATTTCCAACTTGTTTACATACACGTACTCGAATTACGAGGGTTAGCCCGGATTAATCCATAAACCGCCCCCGCTAACTTCGAGATGTTCTCCTCAGCTATCGTTTTACGCGGTAATTATCAATATACAATCCTGCTAAACCGCCAGAACCAATGTTTGTACCAAATTAATCCAAGCGAAATTACGACCTGTTTACCAAAGCACATTAAATGTCAGAGGTAACGATCGTGCGGAGGAGGATTCACGTGATTCGTTTGTATTATATTTTTCTATTAATGATGTTGAGCCGAGGTAGACAATAATCGGTTTATTTTCGTATTTTTTTATGTGGTTATGTAAAGAAGCAGGTAAACCGCGATTGAATATTCATTGTCTACAACATGTTTGTGTTTTGTTGGATCATTATCGGTATCGGATGTAGAAAACAAGTTTCAAGTTTAGGAGCACATTTTGTTTACTTCCTTCAATTTCATAGAACTTTTCTGATTAAATATTTAAAATGATACTTCACATTCAAAATTATTTTGGTCATATCCTGTGATGTCACCTTCAAGCTATCTTCTGACCGCAAGATAATAAATACGTGCCACACTGTCCTGGTAAAGGCCAGATTTTTTAAAAATTAAATTACCTTTAAAATGATGTTACACACCTATAGTAGGTCCTACTTAAAATTATTTTAGACATATCCTGTGATTTTCACGTTATCGTTACCTCCTACCCGCAAGACTTTAATTTAGTACTGCTTTGCTTACGTAATGGTTAGCATTTTTGTGATTAAATATGAATTTATCGTTACCTTGAACAGGAACATACATTTTTCAAATATTGATTATTGCGAAATGTTATTAATTTTGATCAAATGTGAATGAAAATGTTCTCTAACTAAGAAAAACAATACTTTTTAGAACTTCGTAACGGAGAAAGTAAAAACATGAAATTGTATGCAGTTACTTGATATGGCCAAAACTACTACTTTAGAATCACGTTGCTACATGTGATTGCTACTTTTTAATATCCGTGATTTTAAACTGTGGCTGTGATCACTGTTAGTAATCATCGAAACACCTTCTGAAATTGTTAATGGTTTCGCAAAAATGTGATTTTTGTTATGACTCTGCTAATATTCGTTCATCTGAAAATATAAATAGTGTTCCTTTTGACCGAAGATAGTTTGGATATATTATTTGCTATGCCAAATAAACATACATCTGGCCTTGATTCAGTTCAACATTCGAGAATCAGTTGAAGATTTTTATAGAATCTTATAATAGAATGCATGTTGAATTAATTTGGATTAGATTTGTTTTTTCGGCTCATGAAATTCGTAATTTTTAAATTAGCGAATATTTTAAAATTCATAGAAGGGATGTTTACAGATTCTTATTAAATGTTAAAGTAGAATATATTTCAATTATATTTAGAAAGTTTCAGAGTTAACGGAGATATAAAGAAAAAACTAAAATCAGTTTTCAGTTTTTTGGAGTTAATTAAAAAACAAAACAATTTAAGTATTTTTCTCAGTAGATTATCAGCATAAAATTCTGCAAAAGTGCCAAATTTAAACATACGCCCTATCTCTTCCAATAAGCGAGATCCCCATGGTAAGCCTCGAATTTGAAACACCCTGTATATCCGATATTTTGATATTTATACAAATATCGAATATATTCCGAGCCCTGATTTTGAGTAAATTTTAAAATTGTCAAGGAATATTTTTCTACGTATGTTTTGCCTTCGAAAAAGCTCATCTTTGGAATAACGATTTGGTTTATTCTCGGGGAGTTATTTTAAAATCTAGTTGAGCATTGAACATTTTTGCAGAATCGTAATTCGTAATCGTGGAATAAATTTTGAGTCATTTTGGAAGGTGATAATTGTTTTTCTATTTTTGTTTTGCCTCTGAAAAAGCGCACCTTTAGTATGATGATTTTCTTTGTTTTCGGGGGATTTTTTTAAAATAAAATAGTTGACTTCAAGGAGTATTTGGAGATTTTTGCAGAATCGTCTAGTATATTTTGAGTAAATTTGGAAAGTAGCAGATTTGTAGCAATTGTTTTTATTTATTTTTTTCAGTTCAAGAAATTTGTAATTTGAAGATTGGTGCTGGTTTCTTGGTATTATTTGAAAATTTATATAAGGGATGTTTAGATATTCGCACTGCTTCTTAAAGTAAAATTGGGAATTTTAGTATTTGTAGAAATTGTTTTTATATTGAATCTTAAAGTAAATTTGGGAAGTTTAGTATTTTTGGCATTTGTTTTTTATATATTTTTTTCAGTTCATGAAAATCATAATTTGAACGTGAGCAAAGGAACAGTTCTCGTGTGATTCCTTAAAATTTGCAGGAAAATGGCAGTATAAACTAATGAATACTTAGTAAAATAATATTTAGAAATGCTTTTCTGTATTGTCTTCTTTATCATCAGCCACAATTTAAGTAGAAATCACTGTTTAGGTAACAATCACAGTTTAAATAACAATCACAGCTGGATAATAGTTGTAATTTAAAGTAGCGGTCACATGTCAAGTCGGAATCACTGTCTAATTAGCAAGTCATAGTTTGGGTAACAGTTAAGATTTTAAATAACGAATCACGGTTTAAGTAGCAGTCGCAATCACAGTCAGTCATGGTAAAATTTGCCCATTATACCTCATTTAATAACCAGGCGGACTAAAGGCGAAAGTCATATTTACACTATACAAAGTCACCAGGACTAGCATTTACAAAAAGGAAAAGAAAGCACACAAATGTTTAATTCAAAATTCAAGAGTGCGATTTAATGAAAACGAAATATCTAATGCAAAAAATAAAGTTAAAAAAATATGGTCGCTCGTAGATGAGGAATTGGGAAGAGCAAGAACACACAAACATATTACTATCATAAACAATGGAGAAAACGAAGTAGAAAATCCGGAGCAAGTTGCCGACATATTTGGACAATACTTCTCTACAGTAACAAAAGCTAAAGTTCAGGATCACTTCGGGAAAAATGTATCTACATCGTGCACAACTTCAAAGATAAACTTAATGAACAGTATGTTTCTTCGTCCAATAACATCACAAGAAGTACAAAAAGTGATCGGTAAACTAAACAATAAGACAAGTGCGGGAAATGATGAAATATCAACACCAGTCATAAAAGCAGTAAGCCACCTCATTATAGAGCCCCTAACTTATTTAGTAAATCTTTCACTCGAAACCGGTGAATTTCCTAGTGCTTTAAAAATCGCGCGAGTCGTGCCTATCCATAAAAAAGGATCGGAAACTGAAACCGAGAACTACCGCCCAGTGTCAGTGATAAACTCGTTCTCAAAAATATTTGAGAGGATCATCAGTGATCAACTATGGGACTACATCAACAAATTTAAAATAATATCGCCAAATCAACATGGTTTCAGAGAGGGAAAATCAACAGAAAGTGCAATGGTGAATTTCATAAACGAAGTGTACACTCAGGTAGATGCTGGTACAAAAGTAGCTGCACTTCTCTACGACTTTTCCCGCGCGTTCGACACCATAGATGCTACATTCGCAAGGCAGAAGTTATCAGCACTAGGGATTAGAGGAAATATACTTAATGTAATTAGTTCCTTTTTTAACAGATAGGCAAATGTATGTAGAAATAGAGCGCAAAAAGTCAAAAACATTCAAAATTAGCGAAGGTGTGGTTCAGGGTTCAACTTTGGGACCATTAATATTCTTATTATTTATCAATGATTTGAACGAATTTGTCAGAGATGGGCATATAATCAATTTCGCCGACGATACTTCAATAGTAGTCTCCGCGCAAACACCGGACGAACTTCTAGATAAAATAAATATCATTCATTCTCAAATCGCAAATTGGTGCAATCAAAATAAATTAATACTGAACATGGAAAAAACAGTTAGTATTCAGTTTTATAATAGGAAACCTCCAGAACAACCGATAACAAATGAGTCGATAAATACTAAATTTTTAGGAAGTTTTATTGATGCAAAATTATCTTGGGGTCGGCAAATTGATTACGTGTCCGCAAAGCTGAGTAGCGCTTATTATTCAATATTAAAATTAAAATTCAGAAATTCGAGAAAAACATTGATAAATGTGTATTATGCATTAGCATATCCACACTTAGCATACAATGTAATGTCCTGGGGCAGATCGACCAGCGTCCAACGAATTTGTATTTCTCAAAAGCGCATCATTCGTCTCATTTTCAATTTAAAAAATAGAGATTCGTGTCGGGAAATTTTTAAAACAAACAACTTACTTACAGTAATGGGCATCTTTATTTATAAATGTGCTATATACGCAGCTCAAAATTTAGATAGCCTCACGAAACATTCGAATGTCCACAATCACAACACTCGTCATAAACATAAACTTCAAATACCAGCCCACAATAGTGAGCTGTACAAAAAATCTCCCTTATTTTCGAGTATAACTGTATATAATTTGATCCCTCAATATTTAAAAACGAGCAGAAACATAGAGTGCTTCAAAAGAAACCTCAAAAAATTTTTAGTCGATAAATGTTATTATACGTTCAACGAATTTTTAGAGGATATGTAACTAGTTTACTTTTAATTTGTAAATCATGCAATAACATTTGAATGTTCTTACGTGATTTTTTATATATTTATGTATTTATTTTTAATGATTTGACGTCTCACATCCGCTCGAATGTTTACCCATTTGTAAATGTTTTTATGTAGTGGCTGTAGTGAATAAAGATTACTTACTTACTTACTTACCAGAAAAGTAACCAGAAATGTTTTGGCGGTAAAATTAAAATTATTTTTTTTGGGGTTTACCCATAACATTCATTCAATAATTATTGTATGGGACCCTCTTAAGAATCTAGGGGCACACTGAAAAACTCATGTTGTACATATTTTATTTATTTACATATAAAGTGGATTGAAGTATTAGGTATATTTTAAAAATACATATAATTCTGTATAAAGGTTTGAAATACAAATACTAGATTATCGTGAAATAGAATTTTATTAAATTAAATAAATTTGTTATTTAAAAACATATAACTTACTTAAAATTAATCTCTTTCATTGAGATATATAATGACGTCTTTCTCAGGTCATCTCTATCCTTTAATTTAATTAAAATTTCATTTCATTTTTAAAGAAACAATGATGTACAACTTTCCGATTTCATTGTTGATATCTTCGGTCGCCGGACATCTTTCGGGACGTTTAGGAATTGTTACTGCCCCAATCTTCTTATGCTCCCTAATTTTGCGAAACACCGTACTTTCAGCCAATCCTAAATATAATACATGTTTATGATTTGATTCCATACTGCAATTATTTTCACCACACTTACCTAATGAATCGACCATTTTGTGTATAACAGCACTAGATTTTAAAGCCTCTTAAATAAAAACTTTATATACCTTAATTTTGGATTGTTTTTCCACGAGCTTAATGCTCTAAAATCCAACGATTTCCGTTTCTTGAGGGGCGAAAATGACGTCGAACTAGTGCTGAGTATATAACCATAGTTACAAATGAAATAACTGTTTGCTCCAAGATCGCGGGATGAGTTCTTAAAAGAACCAATTCTTACTCTTTCGACGGGAGGAATAATTGACAAAAACACTAAACTGACGCGAAACACGTGAAAACAGTGGGACACAAGTAAACGCTGATAGATCAGCTGATCATAACAACGGCCATTACCGTTTTCGCAATTTTGGCCGGCGTAAAAACGGCGCCCGTTTAGCCAATCACAAGAACGTATTTTCGCGGCTATAATTTGATTTAGTCCGCCTGGTTATTAAATGAGGTATAGTAACAGTAACGACCTGTTATTTTCAATATCGGTGAAATACATGAAATATTGCCTATGGGATAAACACTGATTTTAACTTTTCGTTAATAAAAGCTAAAGCTACCGCCCGAGCGTGGGACTCGAATCCACGACGCCTCGCACCTTATGCGGGTGCCAAAACCCTCCGCCACGAAGAGCCCCTCCCTTGTAGTTATAACTTTACCAAGCACTTTAGGCGTGCTGCGGCGTGACAATCTTAAATTCAATTGGCTCCGGAGATTTGTTATCGCGTTCCCTCGCTCCCTCCGAATACTTTCTCACTCTGCGCAAATTTTACCCCCATACACGTAGTCGAGGTGTAATTTTAAAATTAGACGATGACCCCTACCGCCCTAGGCAAAATCCCGGACTCTTAATCTAAACAACGCATCGGACCCAGGATCAAATCTCCGCTCGAGAATTTAATTTTAGAAAAAAAAAATTATTTTAATGAAAATTGATATTTTATTTAGTTTTAAAAAGAAAATATTTCATTAAATATAACAAATATAATATTCAAAGTATGTCATAATCGGCATCTATGTGTCTCGCCCGCCCGTTCTTTTGATACCAAACACCGAAAATGAAGTGTCGGCCGGCTTTTTTTTTGCAATGCAAGAATCTTAACTCGAATCGGCCGTCACGGAGATATACAGTGTCGAAATTAAGTAGCGAATAAATTCGGTAAACCGAATAGGGGGTTGTCATTAAAAAAATAAATGACGTCATTACTCAAAAATAAATGACGACTGAAAATCGACTTTTATGCTAAAATGTGTATTTTTATCAAAGAAAATCGACCTGTTTGAGGATTTTTTCCAAAGATATTTAATTTCGGTTTTACCGAATTTATCCGCTACTTAATTTCCACACTGTATACATTTTTGTATTTTGCGCCTATTTAGGCTTTCGCAGCTATTGGTAGATAATTTTAGACGTCAGTTGATGCAGCCGTAAATCTTTAACCTAGAATTTTAAATTTACCCGCCTTTGCTTTTTTTAAATTGTCCCCAATAACTTGAGATTTGGTATTGTGGGGTGAAACAGGATGTAATTCCCGGAAATTGGATGCTTTTTGGCAACATTGTATATCTTAAAGCTCCTCTATTGTTATTTTTAATTCCCTATTTTTAAATTTTCTGCCACTTAATTCCTCCAGATTTCCTAGGGTCACATACATTTTTGGCGCTTAATCCTCCAACATTGCTTGGGGAAAATGTTAAGATATTCTGGCACGTATTTCTCCAAGATTTGAGTTTCCCGCCACTAAATTCCTCTATATTTTTACGTTGGCAATACTTTTGCGCATACACACGAATTCAACTCACCTCTTTAACTGGGAATTTTACATCTACCCGCCTTTCAATGTATTTCCTAATTTTCCGCAATAGCTTGAGCTTTGGCATTATGGGGTGAAACCGGATGTAATTCCCGAAAAATGGGATGCTTTTTGGTAACACAGACATTTTGGTGCGTAATTGCTCCAGGTTTTCTAGGTTGGCAACACTTTCGCGCATACAGTGTTTTATTGTTTAAATCGCCTAAATAGACGGGGCCTGCCCAAAGTGCCGAATGCCCAAAGTGCCGAATCGGTATTTTGCCCAAAGTGCCGAATTTCATAGACCGACCATGCCCAAAGTGCCGAACGACGCAAAACAACGTCGCCTCGTTCGTCAACAAGGCGTCGGGCCCGAATACAAATCGGCACTTTGGTCATTCGACAGAACGTCTTCGCACGCACCTTCGAATAAGGCCCAAAATACTGAATGCATACCCTCATGTATGTTCATAATGTCCGAAAATAATTTTTGGTAATACAAGTCTATCAATGGAAGAAAGATGGTTTCAGGCATGGAGAATGTTTTTTTCTTTAATTCAGAATAAAACAAATTATATTTTTGTTTTAAACGTTTTTCAAATTATTATAACAGAAATATTCGGCATTTTGGGCCTTACTGGTAGGTGCGTGCGAGGACATTGTGCCGAATCGGCGTGAATTCGACAGTTTGGGTCTTACTGATAGGTCGATGCGAGGACAAAGTGCCGAATGTCCAAACTGTCGATTCGCATTCGGGTCCGACGCCTTGTTGACGAACAATGCGTCGTCGCTTGGCGTCGTTCGGCACTTTGGGCATGGTCGGTCGTATGAAAGTCGGCACTTTGAGCCAAATACCGATTCGGCACTTTGGGCATTCGGCACTTTGTCCCGGACCCAAATAGACTCTAATCTACACGTTGGTGTTAAAAAAATTAATTTTAAATGCTTCAAACAGTGCTTCATTGGACTTTGAAATCTTGTCATTTTATAACGGTAGTTCGGGTGGTCCCGAGGAAAAAACTAACAAATAACTTATTGAAACAACTACTTTCCTGGCTAATGCCACGCCGGATATTGAATGATACAAAAGAAATGAGCATGTTATTACTAGTACTACTAGAGTAGTTCTATAGGCTAATGTTACTACTTTCTCAGCGTTTGACCATAAATAATGAAGAAATCGATATTAATTTTTTGGGAGTTAGATGCGCCGGGAAATCCATGGCTATCTGCACATGGGTATGAAGTCATGCTTAACCAAAGAGGACAACTTGCTGCAGAATAAATTAATAAATTCTTCTGAATCTTTTTCCTGAAAAGCTGTAGATTACAATGGTCAACTTAAACCCACTGGCGGATTTGTACTTTTTTAATTGAATTTTCAGCAGAAGGATTCTTACAAAATTTTACGTATCTCTTACTACCTGGATAGTAAGTACATTTTCCCAAGTTGCAATCAATAGAGGTTTGGTTACAAAGCAGTTTTGCGAGGCATCGCTTGTAATTACTAACAGTAATTACAATATTATTAATATCAACCATAATAATTATTATTAATTATGATTAATTAATACTGATATTATATTAAAATAATTATTTCACGAAAAGGAGATTCAGTATTGAATTTTCTTAATAACGAAACCATTATAATCCTAAATTTATATTTTGTCCTGTGATTTATAATAGAACAATTTTAACTATTAATGGAATTCATTTTATAACATTAAAAATGCACTTACTTCCTTAAAAAAATGGTGTTTCATGTTTTTGGGCCCATTTATAAGAAATTTACAGCTCTGTAATTCTAAATCGAGTTGACATATCTCAGTAATATTTCATATAGTGCATACTAGAACTGTGCCAAATTTCAAGAAAATCATAGATGGTGTGTGTGGATGAAAATCCGAAAATCTTTCCGTGTTGAATTTAATATGGAATGACCATGTATGTGAAGTTAGCAATATTTCTAGCAACATCTCGGCGCATGCACCATGTATAAAAAATAATAATTTTCCTTGGTATCACCTACAAACAGTACAGTAGTTTATGGATATGGTTGGTATTGTTATAAAAAAATAAAAATTATTCATTTGAGATATATACCTTTGGCCGTTTTGGCCCTACATTTATATTTTTCGATGCCGATGTGATATAAAAGTTTATTGCTGGGTGGTTTTCAGATGGAAATCCCAGATTTTGTCGACAGGAGATAATAGCTCTGGTTGCTATTGTTATTAAAAAATTAAAATTATTCATTTGGGATATGTACCTTTAGCCGTTTTGACCCTTTATTTATATTTTTCGATGCCGACGTGATATAAAAGTTTATTGCTGGGTAGTTTCCAGATGGAAATCCCAGATTTTGTCGACAGGAGATAATAGCCCTGGTTGCTATTGTTATTAAAAAATAAAAATTATTCATTTGGGATATGTACCTTTAGCCGTTTTGACCCTTTATTTATATTTTTCGATGCCGACGTGATATACAAGTTTATTGCTGGGTGGTTTCCAGTTGGAAATCCCAGATTTTGTCGACAGGAGATAATAGCCCTGGTTGCTATTGTTATAAAAAAATAAAAATTATTCATTTGGGATATGTACCTTTAGCCGTTTTGGCCGTTTATTTATATTTTTCTATGCCGATGATATAAAAGTTTATTGCTGGGTGGTTTCCAGTTGGAAATTCCAGATTTTGTCGACAAGAGATAATAGCCCTGGTTGCTATTGTTATTAAAAAATAAAAATTATTCATTTGGGATATGTACCTTTAGCCGTTTTGGCCCTTTATTTATATTTTTCGATGCCGATGTGATATAAAAGTTTATTGCTGGGTGGTTTTCAGATGGAAATCCCAGATTTTGTCGACAGGAGATAATAGCCCTGGTTGCTATTGTTATTAAAAAATTAAAATTATTTATTTGGGATATGTACCTTTAGCCGTTTTGACCCTTTATTTATTTTTTTCGATGCCGACGTGATATAAAAGTTTATTGCTGGGTGGTTTCCAGATGGAAATCCCAGATTTTGTCAACAGGAGATAATAGCCCTGGTTGCTATTGTTATTAAAAAATAAAAATAATTCATTTGGGATATGTACCTTTAGCCGTTTTGGCCCTTTATTTATATTTTTCGATGCCGATGTGATATAAAAGTTTATTGCTGGGTGGTTTTCAGATGGAAATCCCAGATTTTGTCGACAGGAGATAATAGCCCTGGTTGCTATTGTTATTAAAAAATTAAAATTATTCATTTGGGATATGTACCTTTAGCCGTTTTGACCCTTTATTTATATTTTTCGATGCCGACGTGATATAAAAGTTTATTGCTGGGTGGTTTCCAGATGGAAATCCCAGATTTTGTCAACAGGAGATAATAGCCCTGGTTGCTATTGTTATTAAAAAATAAAAATAATTCATTTGGGATATGTACCTTTAGCCGTTTTGGCCCTTTATTTATATTTTTCGATGCCGATGTGATATAAAAGTTTATTGCTGGGTGGTTTTCAGTTGGAAATCCCAGATTTTGTCGACAGGAGATAATAGCCCTGGTTGCTATTGTTATTAAAAAATAAAAATTATTCATTTGGGATATGTACCTTTAGCCGTTTTGGCCCTTTATTTATATTTTTCGATGCCGATGTGATATAAAAGTTTATTGCTGGGTGGTTTTCAGATGGAAATCCCAGATTTTGTCGACAGGAGATAATAGCCCTGGTTGCTATTGTTATTAAAAAATTAAAATTATTCATTTGGGATATGTACCTTTAGCCGTTTTGACCCTTTATTTATATTTTTCGATGCCGACGTGATATAAAAGTTTATTGCTGGGTGGTTTCCAGATGGAAATCCCAGATTTTGTCAACAGGAGATAATAGCCCTGGTTGCTATTGTTATTAAAAAATAAAAATAATTCATTTGGGATATGTACCTTTAGCCGTTTTGGCCCTTTATTTATATTTTTCGATGCCGATGTGATATAAAAGTTTATTGCTGGGTGGTTTTCAGTTGGAAATCCCAGATTTTGTCGACAGGAGATAATAGCCCTGGTTGCTATTGTTATTAAAAAATGAAAATTATTCATTTGGGATATGTACCTTTAGCCGTTTTGGCCCTTTATTTATATTTTTCGATGCCGATGTGATATAAAAGTTTATTGCTGGGTGGTTTCCAGTTGGAAATCCCAGATTTTGTCGACAGGAGATAATAGCCCTGGTTGCTATTGTTATTAAAAAATTAAAATTATTCATTTGGGATATGTACCTTTAGCCGTTTTGACCCTTTATTTATATTTTTCGATGCCGACGTGATATAAAAGTTTATTGCTGGGTGGTTTCCAGATGGAAATCCCAGATTTTGTCAACAGGAGATAATAGCCCTGGTTGCTATTGTTATTAAAAAATAAAAATAATTCATTTGGGATATGTACCTTTAGCCGTTTTGGCCCTTTATTTATATTTTTCGATGCCGATGTGATATAAAAGTTTATTGCTGGGTGGTTTCCAGTTGGAAATCCCAGATTTTGTCGACAGGAGATAATAGCCCTGGTTGCTATTGTTATTAAAAAATAAAAATTATTCATTTGGGATATGTACCTTTAGCCGTTTTGACCCTTTATTTATATTTTTCGATGCCGATGTGATATAAAAGTTTATTGCTGGGTGGTTTTCAGATGGAAATCCCAGATTTTGTCGACAGGAGATAATAGCCCTGGTTGCTATTGTTATTAAAAAATTAAAATTATTCATTTGGGATATGTACCTTTAGCCGTTTTGACCCTTTATTTATATTTTTCGATGCCGACGTGATATAAAAGTTTATTGCTGGGTGGTTTCCAGATTGAAATCCCAGATTTTGTCAACAGGAGATAATAGCCCTGGTTGCTATTGTTATTAAAAAATAAAAATAATTCATTTGGGATATGTACCTTTAGCCGTTTTGGCCCTTTATTTATATTTTTCGATGCCGATGTGATATAAAAGTTTATTGCTGGGTGGTTTCCAGGTGGAAATCCCAGATTTTGTGTACAGGAGATAATAGCCCTGGTTGCTATTGTTATTAAAAAATAAAAATTATTCATTTAGGATATGTACCTTTAGCCGTTTTGGCCCTTTATTTATATTTTTCGATGCCGATGTGGTATAAAAGTTTATTGCTGGTTGGTTTCCAGATGAGAATCCCAGATTTTGTCGACAGGAGATAATAGCCCTGGTTGCTATTGTTATAAAAAAATAAAAATTATTCATTTGGGATATGTACCTTTAGCCGTTTTGGCCGTTTATTTATATTTTTCTATGCCGATGATATAAAAGTTTATTGCTGGGTGGTTTCCAGTTGGAAATCCCAGATTTTGTCGACAGGAGATAATAGCCCTGGTTGCTATTGTTATTAAAAAATAAAAATTATTCATTTAGAATATGTACCTTTGGCCGATTTGGCCCTAAATTTATATTTTTCGATGCCGATGTGATTTAAAAGTTTATTGCTGGGTGGTTTCCAGATGGAAATCCCAGATTTTGTCGACAGGAGATAATAGCCCTGGTTGCTATTGTTATTAAAAAATAAAAATTATTCATTTGGGATATGTACCTTTAGCCGTTTTGACCCTTTATTTATATTTTTCGATGCCGACGTGATATACAAGTTTATTGCTGGGTGGTTTCCAGTTGGAAATCCCAGATTTTGTCGACAGGAGATAATAGCCCTGGTTGCTATTGTTATAAAAAAATAAAAATTATTCATTTGGGATATGTACCTTTAGCCGTTTTGGCCGTTTATTTATATTTTTCTATGCCGATGATATAAAAGTTTATTGCTGGGTGGTTTCCAGTTGGAAATTCCAGATTTTGTCGACAAGAGATAATAGCCCTGGTTGCTATTGTTATTAAAAAATAAAAATTATTCATTTGGGATATGTACCTTTAGCCGTTTTGGCCCTTTATTTATATTTTTCGATGCCGATGTGATATAAAAGTTTATTGCTGGGTGGTTTTCAGATGGAAATCCCAGATTTTGTCGACAGGAGATAATAGCCCTGGTTGCTATTGTTATTAAAAAATTAAAATTATTTATTTGGGATATGTACCTTTAGCCGTTTTGACCCTTTATTTATTTTTTTCGATGCCGACGTGATATAAAAGTTTATTGCTGGGTGGTTTCCAGATGGAAATCCCAGATTTTGTCAACAGGAGATAATAGCCCTGGTTGCTATTGTTATTAAAAAATAAAAATAATTCATTTGGGATATGTACCTTTAGCCGTTTTGGCCCTTTATTTATATTTTTCGATGCCGATGTGATATAAAAGTTTATTGCTGGGTGGTTTTCAGATGGAAATCCCAGATTTTGTCGACAGGAGATAATAGCCCTGGTTGCTATTGTTATTAAAAAATTAAAATTATTCATTTGGGATATGTACCTTTAGCCGTTTTGACCCTTTATTTATATTTTTCGATGCCGACGTGATATAAAAGTTTATTGCTGGGTGGTTTCCAGATGGAAATCCCAGATTTTGTCAACAGGAGATAATAGCCCTGGTTGCTATTGTTATTAAAAAATAAAAATAATTCATTTGGGATATGTACCTTTAGCCGTTTTGGCCCTTTATTTATATTTTTCGATGCCGATGTGATATAAAAGTTTATTGCTGGGTGGTTTTCAGTTGGAAATCCCAGATTTTGTCGACAGGAGATAATAGCCCTGGTTGCTATTGTTATTAAAAAATAAAAATTATTCATTTGGGATATGTACCTTTAGCCGTTTTGGCCCTTTATTTATATTTTTCGATGCCGATGTGATATAAAAGTTTATTGCTGGGTGGTTTTCAGATGGAAATCCCAGATTTTGTCGACAGGAGATAATAGCCCTGGTTGCTATTGTTATTAAAAAATTAAAATTATTCATTTGGGATATGTACCTTTAGCCGTTTTGACCCTTTATTTATATTTTTCGATGCCGACGTGATATAAAAGTTTATTGCTGGGTGGTTTCCAGATGGAAATCCCAGATTTTGTCAACAGGAGATAATAGCCCTGGTTGCTATTGTTATTAAAAAATAAAAATAATTCATTTGGGATATGTACCTTTAGCCGTTTTGGCCCTTTATTTATATTTTTCGATGCCGATGTGATATAAAAGTTTATTGCTGGGTGGTTTTCAGTTGGAAATCCCAGATTTTGTCGACAGGAGATAATAGCCCTGGTTGCTATTGTTATTAAAAAATGAAAATTATTCATTTGGGATATGTACCTTTAGCCGTTTTGGCCCTTTATTTATATTTTTCGATGCCGATGTGATATAAAAGTTTATTGCTGGGTGGTTTTCAGATGGAAATCCCAGATTTTGTCGACAGGAGATAATAGCCCTGGTTGCTATTGTTATTAAAAAATTAAAATTATTCATTTGGGATATGTACCTTTAGCCGTTTTGACCCTTTATTTATATTTTTCGATGCCGACGTGATATAAAAGTTTATTGCTGGGTGGTTTCCAGATGGAAATCCCAGATTTTGTCAACAGGAGATAATAGCCCTGGTTGCTATTGTTATTAAAAAATAAAAATAATTCATTTGGGATATGTACCTTTAGCCGTTTTGGCCCTTTATTTATATTTTTCGATGCCGATGTGATATAAAAGTTTATTGCTGGGTGGTTTCCAGTTGGAAATCCCAGATTTTGTCGACAGGAGATAATAGCCCTGGTTGCTATTGTTATTAAAAAATAAAAATTATTCATTTGGGATATGTACCTTTAGCCGTTTTGACCCTTTATTTATATTTTTCGATGCCGATGTGATATAAAAGTTTATTGCTGGGTGGTTTTCAGATGGAAATCCCAGATTTTGTCGACAGGAGATAATAGCCCTGGTTGCTATTGTTATTAAAAAATTAAAATTATTCATTTGGGATATGTACCTTTAGCCGTTTTGACCCTTTATTTATATTTTTCGATGCCGACGTGATATAAAAGTTTATTGCTGGGTGGTTTCCAGATTGAAATCCCAGATTTTGTCAACAGGAGATAATAGCCCTGGTTGCTATTGTTATTAAAAAATAAAAATAATTCATTTGGGATATGTACCTTTAGCCGTTTTGGCCCTTTATTTATATTTTTCGATGCCGATGTGATATAAAAGTTTATTGCTGGGTGGTTTCCAGGTGGAAATCCCAGATTTTGTGTACAGGAGATAATAGCCCTGGTTGCTATTGTTATTAAAAAATAAAAATTATTCATTTAGGATATGTACCTTTAGCCGTTTTGGCCCTTTATTTATATTTTTCGATGCCGATGTGGTATAAAAGTTTATTGCTGGTTGGTTTCCAGATGAGAATCCCAGATTTTGTCGACAGGAGATAATAGCCCTGGTTGCTATTGTTATAAAAAAATAAAAATTATTCATTTGGGATATGTACCTTTAGCCGTTTTGGCCGTTTATTTATATTTTTCTATGCCGATGATATAAAAGTTTATTGCTGGGTGGTTTCCAGTTGGAAATCCCAGATTTTGTCGACAGGAGATAATAGCCCTGGTTGCTATTGTTATTAAAAAATAAAAATTATTCATTTAGAATATGTACCTTTGGCCGATTTGGCCCTAAATTTATATTTTTCGATGCCGATGTGATTTAAAAGTTTATTGCTGGGTGGTTTCCAGATGGAAATCCCAGATTTTGTCGACAGGAGATAATAGCCCTGGTTGCTGTTGTTATAAAAAAATAAAAATTATTCATTTGGGATATTAAGGTGGATGCCGTTTTGGTCGACTGCTGCAATAGTAACTCTTCTGGGCTGTTACCATATTGGAGTTGGTGCCTGCCTTCGAACTAGATATAGGCGAAATTACTCTTTTTGGTGAGTTGCCTCACCAAAAAGAGTCGACTTCGGGAGTCGGGAAACATGCCTATTCACAAAGAGGTTTGTTCATGAGTTACCCACCTCTACTTAGAACACGTCATCCCGACTCATCCAAGATATGTTCGTTCGGATTCAAATCTGGAATGCGGACTGGCCATTCAGATCGCCTTTTTCCTATCTAATCCAGAGGCTGCTGGACAACTCTGGTTACGTGAGCAGTAGCTTTTTTTATTCTGTGTTGCAAGCGGACAGTATTACTCTCTTCCATTCAGCTTGATTTGCGTTTCTCCTCCTGGATTTGCAGTTGGAGCCCGTTTCCTACGGTTTTGCGAATGTGGCATTTCAGATATTTGGTAGCATCAGAATGTGCTGTACCATTGTATCTTCTTTGTCTTCAACGGCTCGTAATGAAGAGTGACAAAAGTCAACAGTGGGCGCATACTCTTACAGAGGATTATTGAAACACTGTTTTAAAGTTTTAAACAATTATTCTTTTCCTTTATCTCATTTACAGGAATTTTAACGAGCCGGGCAATGTTTTGACATGCACTTTATCTATAATAATCAGATTTATTATTTATATCTTTCGGTATCAAATTTATTCTGATAAAAAAATTGTTTACCTTATGAACATCAACACTTAGAGATTGCTATCGACTGTAAATAAAACACTTATGTTTTTATGGAGTCATCAACAATGTCAACATTACAAAATGGTATATGTAGAAAATAAATAAGTGGATTCGGAAAGGTGTTGTATTATTCAGGCACTGTTAATTACAATAAAATCTCTCTTTTGGCAATGAAATCGCGTATGTTATGTGGAAGGACCGTATATGGTAAATAATGGTTGTATAATAAAGATTACCTATTATGGTAAGTAAAAATTAAAAGCGTTAATTATTTGTAAATGGCTAATGCTAAATTGTATTCTTGTGGAGATAGATTGGGACGCTTAGCACCTTTGGACGCAATAGTAATAATAATGTACATTTGGATTCTTTGAAGTAGCAACGTTTACCATTATAATTGTTATTGTTACGTCTTTACGTGGACACTGTAAGGTTACGGGGTAAAAATGATAACACGAACTTGAGGATTTAACTCGGCTTTATTCTGCCGATTCCAAAATCACGCTACGTTCCGCACGTGCAGAAACGGACGCTTATAAAAATAAATTTCTAAATCAAATAAATTGTTGGTGGATAACTCCACTCAATTAGGAAAATAGGAGAAGTATTATAATTTCATTGTTATATACCTAGTACGCTTGAATGCGTGTTGATTTAACTTTATCATCAAAAATGTCATTTAGTAGAGCCTTCTCAAAATGTCGTGTCACCTTGCGCAGTAACCATCCTAAATTTCAAGAGAGGGGATGCCGAATATTCACGTTTATTCAGCAAGCGTCGCGTAAACATAAAGTAAATATAGACACGGAATCGGTCGCGAAGTAATGATTCATCTTCAATTTCGTGATGCGGCACGCGTAGATTTGTTATCGCGTTCTCTTCGCATACTTTCTCAGTCTGCGCAAGCTTTACCCCCAGGTGTCACGACATTAAAAAGTTTTAATACTCAATAATTAATTTCTTCATAGAAAAATAAATACACTGGTAAAAAAAAAAATGAAAAACTTGAAATTCGTGAAATTTCGACCATTTTCAAACCGCCACAACTCGGCGTATTTTCAATCGATTTTGATGAATCTTTGAGGGCGAAAAACTTCGAAGTGTTCTCTAAAGTCATGCATGCGAACTTAAGCGTAAACCCTTCCGCCCCCCTTTGGCGCCTCTGTGAAATAGTTATTTAAGCAACAAGGAACGTAAGGACGTATTGTATTAACATTTGAGGTAGGCGAATACGAGCCGAGGCGGAGCCGAGGCTCGTCGCCCGCCGAAAATGTTAATTGTCATTACGTTCCGTGTTGCTTATTAATTTTTTTCCGCTACCGGAAATATAATACTTAAAAAAGATCAGAAAATATTCTAAAATACGGCTTGTAACATTTGGGATTAAAATATTTATAGTCACCTATGCGTCCTATGGCAACCCAGCAACCGAGATAACAATGTCGAATTTTGTTTGTTTGTGTCAATCCAGTGACAGTTTTTGCGGGCATGGATGCAAACGAAGCCGTGAATATTGCGTGTTAGAACCTGTTACCGACAAAATCGAAAAAGGTATGTGCCCTGTAACATGTCCCGTTTACTTTCAATTTCAGGGCCTTATTCAACGTCGAAAAAAGGCTGGAGTGTATCACACCCCTAGTGACTATTAAAGGTTAATTTAACAATTCACCGAACTTAAAATAGCTATTATTACAACTAGGGAAATATGAATAGTATATTTCTCGAGGTTGGCTAGTTACATGTATAGACAACTAAGAGAAATGTATTAATATTTCCTATGTTGTAATCAATAGTTGTTTTCTGATTGAAAGAATATTGTTCTGTAAATGGGAAAATATTGGATTGTAAATTTTGGAATTTATCGGATTGGTAACGTTGCTAAGGGCCTTGTTTGTAAATATCATGGTTGACTTGTTTTGGTATTTGCATTGTTTCATAAATTGGTGAAATGTCAAACTATGTGTTAACGCAAGCGACGAAAGACCGTGAATGTTTGGTTCTGGTAAAATCCAAAGCTGTAAAATCCATAAAGGATACCTTCCTTCGGAGGTGTTGTCCGAGAGCAATTAAAACAATTCTTGTAAGAAGCTCCTAATGACATTTTTTGATGTTTATATTTTCCTAGGGAAATATGAGCACTTCATATTTCCCTAGGGAAATATAAGTGTGTTATGACATATCGTAACTAAGGCAATATCACTCAATATTATTTCATTCAGAAAAAAGAACATTATATTTAATATTTCTAGCGGGCAAACGTTAATTTATGTATGTGGGTGAGTTAAATGATTCAGCTGAGGGAATGGCCTGTCAAGTGCATTGAAGTTAAATTCCCATTATTTAGCATACGGACGTCTTGCAAATTGTGCTCAACATTTTATGATTCACGTGGACAATTAAGGCCATGATTCAGTGTATTTTTCATTTCGCATAATTAAACAGATTGCAATAATGCATGTTATTGCTCGGTATCATTGTTATTACACGTGAGACTATTGCCACCGAGAACACGGTAATGATACAATTAAAATTATTGTATTGATTCGTACTTGAGATATATGTAATTCAGAAAAAGTCCCATGGCCTCGCCGAGAATCGAACCCGTGCATGACAAGCAGTACGCGTAGCACACCTCAGACCACCCAGACATGACATCAAGGTTTCTATTATTAGTTTACCTTATAAGATTGGTAAAACGAGATTAATTAGAAGTAGAAATGATATAATTTAAAAATTATACATATCGGCTTTTAACAAACGCCAATATAGGTATTGAGTTTAGTTTTAAAAAATAGAACAAAAAGTTTAAACCATTACAAGTTGCATTTTAGGAATCAGTAATCCAAATTATCAATGTCTAAAAATTTCGTATACATTCCATGGCGGATCTTCATCTGTCGCTTCTACATCTCAGCTGAGATGCCATGCATTACGTCTTGAATTTTCTGATTAAATTCATCATTTGCCGATTCGTATATACCACACTCGCTAGGCCCGCAAGAAAAGGGAAATCGCAACCGGAGTGTCACCGAATCTTGATATGGCACGGTTAGCGAACAATTCTCATATGGCTGCCATTGATTGATTTGCAGTGTGCGATGTCGCGCCATCCTGTTCAAACGAGGCTTCTTAATGCTTTGAGAAATTGTTGTGATCCGAAGTGACAGCCGTATTTCCAAGAAGTAGAGTTTGAGTTTGATTCATTCAATAGTGCTTATTTTTTTAAAGAACTTAAATCGTTGCGTTAATATTTATTGTTAATTCTTAACAGATATTTTTGCATCTTTGCATGACTTCGCCATTTAAACATTTTGTGTGTGACAAGGCTTTTGAATTTTATGATTCTTTATGATTTATATGGTAAAATTTTTGGCAGGATTAAATAATTGAAAGCGTTGAGATATTATTTGTGAAAGATACATTTGCAACTATTTATTAACCGCAACAGCCTTCGCCTATAGACATTCTGCATGTAACAAAACTTATGAATATTCAGAGGGTTACATTTTTATTTGAAATTAAAAAAAATGTTATTGTTGCTTTATTGATTTCTAAATAGTAACACATACTTTTGCATCTATTTATTAATACGTATATAGGTGGCATTATACATACAAAAAGTATGTAATTTGAAAATTTTCTCTGGAATAAAGTAAACATTTTAGCCGGAATTAAATTGCCCCTATTTACCAACCATTATAGTTGGCTTTTTACAAAAACCCCGACTGCGACAAAAGTTATACATTTTCAAAACATTCAATTTTAACCAGATAATTTTTTTTTTAAAAGAAACATTTTAAATAGTTTTTGTTTTGCAAATAATAACTGATGTTTTGGCATCTATTTACTTCCAGAAAAAGTAAAACAATTGAAATTGCAACAATTTAAATCCACTATTAAAACCTACTTGCTGTCAAAAGCATTCTATAGTATTGAAGAATGTGTGGCTGACAATTATATAATATCCATTAAATAAATGAAAACCTTTTCTCTTTAATATTTTAATTGGTTAATCTACCTGTGTTTTTATATGCATTCTCTGTAAATATATTCATATCTTAACTTTAAGGTGTTATTTTATAAGTGCATCTTTTTACTTTCTCCGTTACGAAGTACAAGAAAGTATTGCGATCGTGATTTTTTTTTCAAGAAATTTTTTTACGGAAATATCCGTTTTGGGGTCCCTAGATGCCATTTCAACAATTTCTGGAAAAACAATTTTTTTTGTCTGTGTGTGTTGTGTGCGTTGATTGTACCAAACGACTATCGGTAGTGACGTGCACGCAAAGATCCATTGATCCAAGTATATCAACAAAGTGAATTTTCATTTAAAGTTCTTGATAGTATTAGTAATTAGTAGTAGATTTTTATGAATTTAATAGATGAGTGAAACTACTTTACCAATTAAAATTAACGTTTTTGGGTTTAACAGTTTTTTTTTGTCGTTGAATAAGGCAGCTATGTTTAATAAATAGTGAGGCTCTGAAACTTGTATTATTTTAATAAATTTATTGTAGTTATTCTTGATACATGTATTTATACTTGTTTCTTGTTTCAGATTGTAAGTGTCCATCCAGTCCATTAATTTTCTTCTTCGAAATCCAATGAACGATGTCATTAATGTAAGTCATTTGCAGAAAAAAGAAAAAAAATATAACTTAATATTATTAAGGGAGTATGTATGAGGGGATGGTGGTGGATTTATTCTGGTGAAAACCAAACTGACAGGAAGGGATGTAATATGAGGAGCAATATTTTAGTGTTGATGCCAAGGTATAATTCAGGTAACCACTTTTTTCGTCCTTGCCGCTAATACTTGAGTTTGCCTTCAATATAACCTCCAATTAACACTTTACAGGCCGATGACGTACTTTTGCTGCTTCTGTAAAATTGTCCTCAATATTCAACAGTTATTAACTTTTGCTAATCTTTATGATGTTTTGAAGTGGTTGTTAAGGGCCGTACTAGAAAATTTAACATTTACAGTTTTCTGAATGAATTGTATAAGTTATATTTTAACACACTAAATTCAAACCTAAATTCACAGTTACAAACAGTATGGACTTAATTAATAGAATTAAAAATATCACTTACACAAAATGATTATCAATTTAATAACAAATACTAGGAACAGAAAGAAGGATTAGCAATGGGTAAGTCCGCCAATGGACCATTTAGAACAGGTAATATGCAAATTACCTATTTTTAAGAAATGTATTTACTGGTTCCGGTACGTGGATGACCTTTTGGTCGCCTTCACAGGCGCAGTCAGACAATTAGACTTATTATTATATTCTATATCACAAACCAACACACACAGATACATCAATACACTATAATTCCAACCATCCAATATCATACAAGCTAGCAGCATATGACAGGATAGATTAATTAATGTCCCAATGGCAAAAGAAAATTTTATCAAAGATCGTAACTTAGTCCTCAATATTGCAAAATAAAAATGGCCATAGGCAATTGAAAATAAATAACTTAATAAAAAAAGAAAAACTTGCAGAAAGATTCAAAGGAAACAATTTAAATCGTCTTGAAGGCATGGAAATCAACCGGAGAAAATTCACAGGACATGTACTAAATAATCACGTAGACATATCAAATTCACCATAAAAATGGCAAATTCCTCTCATGTGAGGAAATCAATTTAAAATTCTACAATATTTAAAGATTCCCGTTAATGGTAGAAATCATTTTAGTTTCTACCGTAAGTAAACTTATTGAGATACGGACCAGTAACTACTTTTCAAGATTGTTCACGGACCGAACCGTTTCATTACGGTCTGCGGTTAGTGGTTGTAAAAATTACTATCTACTTAAAATCGAATGTTCACAATATCTTTGGTCGGACTATACAGTCTTTCATTCCTGCTTCATTTCCGATTTTTCCATGTTAAAAATAATATAAATGGCCCAACATATAAATGCAATATTTATGGGGATGTATAAACGAAAATCAGAAACCTCCTCGTTATTTTAAAGAATAATATTTAATGTATTTCCAAAAAAAATATTTTATTTTAAATTATTAGCTGGTACGAAAGGTCAAAGTCATAACTTCCCCGAAAATAATTTCTATTTACACCCTTAGCGGTTAGTCGTGATAGTTCCCAACCAGTCTGCCTGTATAGTGTTATAATCTGCTTGCCGACTTCAGTGCCCTATCTGCTGACCACGATCGTTGACCTGCTGATCGTCTACGTTGAGCTACTGCAGCCCGGACAATCCGCGGGCAATATAAATTGAGAGTTTTATAAGTTGTGCGTATATTTTCTGGATCAGTAATTCTTTGATAAAATAATTATTTATGGCATAAAGTTGTTAATGCAAAAGAAGCAATTTAATTTCTGTCGTGAATTTGTATCAGACATTACTGCGACTATCAAGGGGTTATATCGACTTGCAAAGTTTCTTTGGGCCCTACTAAACTTGTTTTTATTAATTTTTTAAAAGCTTAATGCATAATTTTTTCGCCTCTTCATAACGTCCCGCTTTTAATTAATTTGAATTTATGCGAAACATTAATTTAAGCGGCGAATTTTAAGTCATCCTTTCGTGATACTGCTTCGCTCCAGGAATACTAATTAGGCCTGTTTTCTTAAAATTAATGGCACGGCGTTTTAAATGTCTTCACGCCAAATTTAATTCCTAGTGCTATGAAAAATTTCATAAATTCAAATCATTGATCCTAATAAATAATCGAATTAATTTTTATTAGGACATTTCAAAAATAAATGAATAAGAATTCAATGTAAAATAAAACGCTTGGTTTATTTATCCTAATAATCTAATATTTTGTTGATTCAGCAATAAATTTGAAAATAAACGCTAAACACAAACACGTCATTGGCCATACATATCCAGACAGGCAGAGGTGTGAAAATCACCGTTGAGTTATTTATCTCCATTAGGAATTTAATTTAATTTAACATACCAATAATACCAGTTTAATATTGACGACACGTATCTTAGATGTTTATATTAAACACCAATAAACAATTATTAACCGTTTCCGATTTTCCTGAAATTTTAATATGTCAAACCACGGAGGGTCTTAGAAATGAATCTTTTAATTGTAACTAGAGATCGAGCCGCCAAAGTTAATTAACCACGTAGCAGCTAGTTTGGTATGATTTTTTTTATTACTATAACTTCTCAGGAAATAGAGATTAATGAATGAATCTGTTTTAAAATTGAAAACCCTTAACCTTTGTCAGCCTGAATAAATCAATATACAAAATTAGTCTAGCAAAAATAAAATACAAATAAGTTTTTGTGGATTGACAAACAGATTGAAAATTAATGATTTTGTAGTCTTTATAAGAAAAATCTAAAACTAATGCCAATCTCAATGGATTCTGTAATTTAATAGGCAACTTGAGAGCTTCACTTACGTGACATAATTCCATCGATTTCGAAATAGAAGTTCGCCGTCTTTTGTCAATTGGAAGGCGGCGTCTTAAATCTCAAATTGGATTAAATCGCGATAAACGCGCCGGGAGAGGAAAATCAATGCGAAACTAGATTAACGCTAGTTCCCGGGAACTGGATTCAGAATTTCAGAGAATTTCACGTGAGGGATTACCGTCTAATTGAGCTCGATATCGGCCCATTAAAACCATACCATGTTCAATTGATTCATTTAAATGAATACGCGCCAAATTATATTTAATTATAAATAATACTTTCTCAAAAGATCAATACTAATTGTAACCGTACTGTAACACATTTTAAAGTTCGAAGCAAATAAATAGTCAAGTACCATTCTATAATTAATGATGGAAGAAGTTCCTTATTAAAAAGAGTAATGAAATGATATGTAACACTTGATTGTTTTTAAATATATTAACACATTCACTGCCGACCACGCACCATTTGCGTGGTATTGGTTTAACGCTGTTTTTCACCAATAGTGAAATGCTGACCGATTGAGTCCACGATTTTTTTTGCACACGGTACAAGAAACCAAATTGCACATTTAAACTTCAAAAAAATTTTTTTTTTCTTTAGGGGGTGGCAGCGTGTGGAATCGTTTTAGCACCAAAACAATTCACATGACGTTGAAGAGAATTTAAAACTGTTCAGACTGCAAAAGTTCATCGATTTTGGTGCAAAATTACTCAAGCTATGGCCAAAAAAGTGAAAAATGTCATTTTTTTTTCAAAAATTCATAACTTTGCTCCAAATCATCGAAACGACTCGAATTTTTAAGTCATTTGAAGGAAATTGATTAAATTTTTCTGCCATTGTGGTGAAATTTCCCGCCGATTTTTTTTTGCGCACGGTACAGCTTGTCAAAGTTGGACAATTTTTTACATAAAAAACATTTTTTTCCATCGCGTTGTTACGGGGGGTGGGTTGGACTTGGGGTCAAAATCAACTACACATTCTTAAAGATAAAACTTGAATCTTTCCCAAACTGAAAGATTAATCGATTTTTGACCAAATTGAACCAAGTTACGACGATTTGAAAAATCGAGTTTTTCGCGATTTTTTTTGACGCCGAGTGTATGTATAAATAAATCATATTTTTTAATGTATTGTGAAACAATCAAGTGTTACTTATCATAATATAATGTTTTACCAAGTATGCATCGAAAAATCTATAAAACATATATATTCAAACAGTAATTACAATATGCTGTGCTGCGATAATCGACGATATTAAATTGGTGTCAGGTGTCAGGTGCGCGATCATAACATAAAATTGGTATCGGAGCAAGAAAAATCATAACAATATTTCAACGAAAGATTTAATTATTTTGCGTATGTTTGTTTGTTGTAATTTCGTGTACATTTCATAAGATGCTGGCGGAGTTTATACGTAGCATAAATAATTCAAGGGGCGTTTTAATGTGTACGGTGGCAATCTCTTGGAACTGTAGTTAAATCCTGCGGAAAGGCAGCAGGTCTTGAACATAATTCCATTTTGATCTCTATACTACGCCAACGAAATCTCGTTTGGCCCGAATTTTACGGTCGGCGTTTTCGCTTAAATTGCTCGCCTAAGCGCCCTTTAAGTTTCGTTTTATAAGGACACGGGTCCAAGGTCGACTCGGCGAAAATGCCTTTCAAAATGCTCAGCGTGACACTATTATTTATGTACTTGACATAAATACAATACACTCTAATATACAGTGCTCGCCTAAAGTATGGAATAAATTCAGTAAAACCGAAATAAAATATTTTGAGAAAAATATATTTAAAATTTTGCCAAGTAAATCCTATTATTAAATTGAGTGGTCGAACTGCCATCCATCGACTTCTTGACAATACGCAAACCCATGTAAAAATTCTTGAACATTTTGGATGTTTGAATGTTTTAGTAAGCTAAATTTTGTGGTCTGTTGACATGGACCTTCGACCCCATAAAACATCGACGAGAAGTTAGCCATGACTTTCCAGCCACGGATTTTGGCGCCTCCACCATTACCCGAATTATGACCAATCTCAATGAAATTTTAACTACAGCCGTTAGGGTGTAACCCCAGTCCAAATGTTTACACAAACGTATGAAGGGATATCCTACTAACAATTAAAAATAGTTCGTTTGAAATTTTCGTCAAAACTCAGGATGGAATAAATTTTTAAAATTAACCTTTATTTTCAACAATTATACAATTATTTTAAACTGCTTATTACATGTTGCTTAATACATTTATGGTAAAAACTCGAATGTATCTAGCGCTAAACAGCGCTTGAAATTTTAAAACTCGCTGATGTTAAACGATCTTTTTCAACTTCAGAAATTTTCAAGGAAATCCAGTTAACTTTTGTTTTTCAAATGGCAACAAAAAAATGTCTTAATACTAATTCATAAGGAATTTTCTGTTCTATTCAATAATGTAACCATTCCATAATGTAGCATTTTTTTGTAGGAGATTTAAAAAGACAGTAATGTAATATTTAGCCGTTGCATTAAAATGTAACTCATGGCTCATGTATCAGAAACAATAAGAAAACAATGCTTAATTAAAAGCTCTTAAAGTTTTAAATGCAGAGGACCATTTTAAGTATCTGTATATTGTTTTTAATTCATGACTTATTTATAATATTTTAAACTGTATTTAAATTGTATTTAAATTTTGTTTTCTTTTTAAGTATGTGTATATTGTTTCTAACTTGTGATTTCTTTCTATTATTTTAAATTGCATTTAAATTATGTTTTTTTAAGTATGTATATATTGTTTTAAATTCGTCTTAAGTGTCCTAGTATTTTATTTATTCTGACATTTATTTTTAGTTTGTAAGAATCTATTTTACTGTATTTGTTTAATTGCACATGGCCTACCGTTAATAAATACATATACATATATTTATATGTATTTATTGTCAATGTCAAATAATGTCAAATATGCATAAACAAAATTTGTACTCATAGCTATAGTTATTAATTTGATATGTAAAAGTTACAAATAAAATAAGAAAATAAATTTTGACAAATAGTATAGCCGTCAGGGTCGGCTCGCCATATAGAGTCAAGGAGCCATGGTACTACCTGTAGTAGTTTCAAGCTCGCAAGAATTTTAAATTAATTTTTAAAATACTTTTCGCCAGTTACTTCGTTATAGGAAGATAAATCGTTCTTTCTTCCTTTTGTTGTCTAAAATTGTATTTCCTGGCTGACAATAATGGTGTGTTGCAATTGTCAATAATGGTTCGTTGCAGTTGTCAAGATATGTGTCAGCTGTTAAAAATGGTAGTTTTCAGCTGTTAAGAAAGGTATTAATAAACTATCGAAAATGATATTTTTCAGTAGCCAAAAATGTTATTTTTCAGCTGTCAAAAAAGGTATTTCTCATCTATTAAAATGGTATTTTTCAGCTATCAAAAAAAGTATTTTTCAACATTTTTTATTTGTTAAAAATGGCATTTTTCAGTAATTTTTGTTATCAAAAATTGTATTGTTTAGCTGACAATAATGGTTCCAGTTGTTAATAATATTTTGTTGTAATTGCAATTGTCAAAAATCGTATTTTTCAGCTGTTAAAAATGGCATTTTTCAGCTGTCAAGATCTGTCAAAAATGATATTCTTCAGTTATCAAAAATGTTTTTTTTTGTCAAAAAATGTATTTCTCACCTGTTAAAATGTTATTTTTCAGCTATCAAAAACATATTTTTTCGAGATTTTGTTAACAGTTGTTAATAATGGTTCGTTGCATTTGTCAACAATGGTATTTTTCAGCTGTTGAAAATGGTAGTTTTCAGCTGTTAAGAAGTGTATTATTCAACTGTCAAAAATGATATTTTTCAGTTGTCAAAAATGCGATTTCCAACCTATAAAAATGTTATTGTTCAGCTATCAAAAGCAGCATTTTTCGAGATTTTGTTAACTGTCAAAAATAACATTTTTTAGCTGTCAAAACTTGTATTTTTTGTGTTGTAAAAATTGTATTTTTTAGCAGGCAGTAATGGTATGTTATAGTTGTCAATAATGGTTTGCTGCAGTTGTCAAGAATGATATTTTTCAGTTGTCAAAAATGCGATTTCCAACCTATAAAAATGTTATTTTTCAGCTATCAAAAGCAGCATTTTTCGAGATTTTGTTAACTGCCAAAAATAACATTTTTCAGCTGTCAAAACTTGTATTTTTTGTGTTGTCAAAATTTTATTTTTTAGCAGGCAATATTGGTATGTTATAATTGTCAATAATGGTTTGCTGCAGTTGTCAAGAATGATATTTTTCAGTTGTCAAAAATCGTACTTTTCAGCTGTCAAAAAGGCATTTCTTACCTATAAAAATGATATTTTTTAGCTATTAAAAGCAGCATTTTTTGACATTTTTTAATTGTCAAAAATGGCATTTTATAGCTGTCAAAAATTGTATTTGCCAACAATAATGGTATGTTACAGTTGTCAATAAAGGTTTGTTGCAGTTGTCAAGAATGGTATTTTTCAGCTGTTAAAAATGGTAGTTTTCAGCTGTTAAAAAAGTATTCAGCTATTAAAAAAGTATTCAGCTGTCAAAAAAGGTATTTCTCACCTATAAAAATCGTATTTTTCAGCTATCAACGGCAGCATTTTTGGTCATTTTTTATTGTCAAAATGGCATTTTTCAGCTCTCAAAACTTGTACTTTTTGTTTTCATAAATTGTATTTTATAGCTGACAATAATTGTATGTTAGAGTTGTCAATAATGGTTTGTTGTAGTGGCAAGAACGGTATGTTTCAGCTGTTAAAAATGGTATTTTTCAGCTGTTGTGAAGTTAATTATTCAACTGTCAAAAATGATATTTTTCTGCCGTCATCAATGGGGTATTTCCCACCTATAAATATGGTATTTTTCAGCTATCAAAAGCACCATTTTTCGATATTTTTTTAATTGTCAAAAATGGCATTTTTGTACTTTTTGTTGCCAAAAATTGTATTTTTTGTTTTCAAAAATTGTATTTTTTAGCTGACAATAATGGTATGATACAGTTGTCAATAATAGTATGTTGCAGTTATCAATAATGGTATTTTTCAGCTAATAAGAATTTTATTATTCAGCTGTCAAAAATGTAATGTTTCAGCTGTCAAAACTAATATTTTTCAGCTGCCAAAAATGGCATTTCCCAGCTATATAAATGGTATTTTTTAGCTATCAAAGGCAGCATTTTTTGATATTTTTTAACTGTCAAAAATGGCATGTTTCAGCTGTCGAAACCTGTATATTTTGTTGTCAAAAATTGATTTTTTTTGTTGTTAAAAATTGTATCTTTTAGCTGCCAATAACGGTATATTTCAGCTTTCGGGAATGGTATTTTTCGGCAAAGAATGGTAATCCCCAGCTGCTGAAGTATTTTTCAGCTGCCTCGAGTTGTATTTTAAAGTTGTAGAAAATGGTATTCTTCAGTTACCAAATATGCTATGTTTCAGTTGATAAAACCAGTATTTTTCAGCTAGTAAAAATAGTTATTTTCGACATTTTTGAATTGTCAAAAATTGTATTTTTCAGCTGTCAAACGTAGTATATTTCGTTGTCAAAAGTAGTATATTTTACTGTCAAAAATAGTATTTTTTGTGTGTCGGGCATGGTATGTTCAGCTGACAAAAATAGTATTCCTCGGCTGTTGAAAATTAGTATTTTCCAACTGCAAAAATAGTATTTTTTTTGTCAAAAATAGTATTTTTCGTGTGTCAACAATGATATGGTTTAGCTGTCGAAAACAGTATTTTTCAGCTAATAAAAATAGTTTTATTCAACATTTTTGAATTTTCAAAAATGGTTTTTTCAGCTGTCAAAAGTAGTATATTTTGCTGTCGAAAGCAGGGGCGGCTCGTTATATAGAGCCAAGGAGCCATGGCAAGCTAAGCAAGAATTTTTAATTAATTCTTAAAACACTTTTTCGTCAGTTACTTTGGTCTAGGAAGATAAATCGTTCTTCAAAAAAGAGGGGGAGAGGGCATATTGTATATGTGGCTCTACCATCAACATGATTCACGAGCCGCCACTGATAGCCGTCCCAAAATATCGTGACACATTGTGCAGTAAACATCTTACATTTCAAGAGAGGAAACTCATAATTATTCAGCGTGCGCCGCGTCGGTCGCGAAGTCATGATTCATTTTCGGTGATGCGGCCACCCGTAGATTTGTTATCGCGTTCTCTTCGCATACTTTCTCACTCTGCGCAAACTTTACCCCCAGGTGTCATGACATTTTGGGACGGCTCTACCGTGTGTTTCAAAAAGGAACTAATCGCCGTCGCCTATGGATTTATGGATTTTTACTAGAATGTAGCTATGCGAATAAATGATATTATATTGTATTCTATGAATTGAAATGCGCATGTCTCCGATGAATACTTTTTTTTCACATATTTTACGTTAACTGTCTGAATGATAACCACGAATGTTTAATCAGAGACATTAATTTCTTTTTGAAACATTGTATATTTCGCAGATGGTAATTTAAATTGGCATATTTATAAAAAAATATAATTCGTTGGTGTAATTTCTAATATTAATTGTAAACCGTTTATTTTTATAGCGTTACAAAATATTAATTAGCGTAAATGTAAATAGCTGGCCTTTGCATGCACATAACGAAAGTATTATTTTTTTCCGGGCGGTCTGCCAACCGGCAATCATTCCGGGCCATTGTTTACAAACCGCGAGAAGTTTTGATTTGTGGCTAATTGCAAGAAGTGCAGCTATAAATTAGCGCTCTTCAGTTAAATATTCTGGTTGGCTGGTTAGTGTCTGGCCAAGAATAAATTTATTAGTTTATTAGCCAAGGTTACCTGGGTAATTATGTGTCTTAATAATGGAGCTTCGTTATTGATGATACTTCCACCCAAGCAAATAATTATGCATGTGTAGCGCTTAAATCGGACAAGAAATTTAAAATGTTAATTTTTGCACGCGTCGATTCCTCTTACCGGCAACTACACAAGGCCATGAGCTCGATTGCTTACTGAATCACCTTTTATTTAAGGTATCACACTGGGTAGACTCCTATTTGAAAAACTAAAACTAAGTTTTAAATTTTTTTATTAAAGTTCCAAAATGTATCACGAAGTTAACGCCTCAACCATCAATCAATCAAAAATAAGTTGATAAGGCTAGGCGCAGCATAACTTGATCTTGAAAAGTGCACTAATATTTTTATTTTTTAAATTAAAATTGACCTGTTCGAGAATTGTTTTGTTTTTCGAGCTATTTCGGTAGGAGCGCTTCTTACAAAATACCCTGTATATAAACATGACGAAAAACTAAATTGTTTTTGAGGATAACTTTAAAACGGTGGATGAGATTTTAAAAATCCGTCCAACAATTTGTTGCAATTATCGAAAATATGTGGATGACATAAAAATGGAAAGTAGATCTTTAATTATTTTGCTAAATTTGTACGATAACTTGGGGTTCACGTGCGGGACAGATCATGGAAACTGATTTTTCATCTTTTTGTATACGCATGGAAAAAAAATTATGAACGTCACGTGGACAAATTCAATTTTTTTTTAGTAAACTAATTGACTATTCAAATTAAAATTATAATTATTTCAAGCCTGACAAACCGGTTGAAATGCAAAACCTATAATTTTTAGTCGTTTCAAATTACATAATGGCCTACTTAAAATGTATTGGCTAGTACATTGTTTACAAACTAAAATGCTGCTCTTTAAAGGGACAATTAAAAAACAAGCACATGTTTCTGTTATTCTGAATATGTGGCATATTTGTTAATAAAATTATAAATAATTACACACATTATCCAAACTTCCAAATTTCTGATAGGTAATTAAAAATACGAAGGCATTAAGTAGTTTCATTAAATTTGAATAAAAATCCTCTGCTGTTTGCGATGATCTGGAATAAAGCTGGAATTTTTCTTATTTTTTTCAATTTCGAAGGTTCGAAGCTTCTGTTTTTTAAGTTTCGAAGTTTTGAATTCTGATTTAGCCTCAAAAGCACCGAGCATAGCAAAGATGGTTCTTGAATTTTGCAAAATTTGTACTAAACGATAGCTTTGTCTGATGAAATTGTTGTATAACTTTATTTAAAATGTAATGTTGAACCATTTCGCAAATATTCACAAATAAACAAGTTAATTTATATCAAATTATTTCAAAACCAATAAAAACGACTCATTTTGCAAAAAATATTATTGTTTTTTATCTTTGATATAATTTGATTTTAATTTATTATTTCAGCAACTCGGCATGCGTCTTAAGTTTCGGCTTGGGCTATTGAGGTAAAAATGTTGAAATTGCATACATTTTTGAACTCGGCTAAAAAAACTATGTCTACAAAACAAATTTCACATCTCTCCGATATTTAGGACATTTTTTCATAAAACGCGTCTGCAGATGGGTATTTACCTAATCTTCATATATTTTATGGTTCAGTTGTACATTTAGTTATTATCAAATCAAAGGGTACATACGGATAAGATAGTCAAAATGCCCCTATCCCAAGATTTTTGAATTTACTCGATAAGAGGGTGTTTTGGGGTGTAAAAATAAGGTCCCCATGGTAAGTGGGCCGATACCCCCTCCGCCCTCAAAAATATTTTTTTTACACAAACGACTGAAAAATTCTCAAAAAATTCATGGAAATAATCGTATCTCTGATACGAACCTCCATTGAAGATGGATACGTGTAATAAAACTCCGAGTGAAAAGTGCAAGTGGTGCCGTACAGTGCCTCAATCTGGTCCACAGTGCGTCAATTGTGGAATAAGAATGCATCCTGGGTGCGTCAAATATATCAAAACTGTAGAACAGATTGATAAAGATACAATAAAGTGCTGTTCATTAATATCAACAGAAGAGTGTAACGAGGAAGGTGAGTTCAATAACGATCATGACTCATCTTTCAATAGTGGAGAAACAGTTATATCCAAAAGTCCGCTAGTAATGGAAGTTGAAATCAAATATCTCAAATACTTGTTGTCTACAAAAGATGGAATTATTAACAATCTGAAACAAAATGCTCAGTTCCTCCAAGAACAAATTAAGACGTTAAACAACAGATTAGTCCTGTTAGGAATAAGAATGCAGAAAACTGCACGGACAAATTCATAAAAGATCCGCAAGAAGACACTACTAATGTATTTCCAATAACTTCGAAAGATCATAAAATCAACGGATCTCAACGCCGTGAAAGAAGAACACAAAAAGATGCGGAATCTATGAGTGAAAACGCAGCCGAGAAACAATCTACAGCTGAGGAAAATAACGTTGGAAAAAATGTAAATAAATCAGACCAAAATAAACAAATACATCGCAAAAATATCGAGAAAACTAAAGATGGAAAAAGTGGAATGAACGTTATTATAGGAAACCAAATCGATGAGGGGAATGTGGTGTACAACCCAGAAAAACAAAATTGGTATCACGTTGGTAAATTTAGACATGATTATACAGAAGGAAAAGTCAATGAATTATTAAGGAATAAATTTCCCAATACAAATTTCAAAATAGAAACTTTAGAACGAGTTGACCGGAATACTAATGAACAATATAAATGCTTCAAAATTGGCGCTCCTGAGCATTCCGGTATTACGTTATCAGATCCCGACATCTGGCCAGCAGGAACGCACATCAGTAATTTTATATTTTTTCGAAGCTCAAACTACACCACAAAATACAATAAATACAACCAAAAAAGAGCGCACAGCCACACTAAAAGTTATACACCAAAATATCCGATGCGTTCTTAATAAAACAGATGCAATGTTAACCGAATTAAATGAATTAAATATTAACGTTATATGCTTAACAGAAACATGGAGTAATGCTAGTAATATCGACATAATACATATAAAAGGTTACACAAAAATAGCAGATTTTACTCGAAACAAACATGAGCACGGAGGCTGCATGATTCTAGTAGATGATACATATAAATACAGTATCCTCAAAAACACCGCAAGAATCAGTGTTGAGACTGAAATTGAATGTACTGGATTTACAGTAGTAATTTCTGAAATTAAAATAGCAATAATTTGCATCTATCGTCCACCAACGGGCAATGTAAATACCTTTTTTAAAAATCTATATGATCTAATAACTGAAATAGACAGAACCCACTCATATACTATTATATGCGGAGACCTCAACATAGATAATTTAAATAATACTCCGACAAAGAAATTATTAACCGATTTGTTTAATTCATTTAAGCTAATAAACAAGCTATACGAACCAACTAGAATTCAAGTCACAGAAAGGGGAATAACCTCAACCCAATTGGATTATATGGTGAGCAATATTACAAACCACAATTGGTCTTGCACAAATATGAACTTAAACTTATCTGATCACTATGCTCAAATGATTAACATCGTTATTAAACTTAATGCCAACTCGCCTAAAAAGGCCAATAATAAAGAATCTCAAATAATCCGACAGGCAAACGAACACAACTTAAATGAGCTAAAATTTCACCTGAATAAAGTAAATTGGGAATTTATCAAAACAGAGAATATAAACTCTGCATATGAGTTATTTGCCGATGAGTTTCTCCATCATTTTAAGGTATCCTGTCCAGAGAAGAGGATAAATATATACAAAAACAAGAACATGTGGATTAATGATCATATTAAACGTTCAAGTCGTAACCTCAAACTGTTGCATTCCCTTGTGGTTGAGACACAGGCTGAAAACCTAAAGAATAGGTACAACCAAGAGAAGAAAGATCATAGGAAACTAATAGAAACCACGAAGAGAGAATATTACAGGAACAAAATAATAAATAGTTCTAATATGCAAAAAGAAATTTGGACATTTGTACGGGAAGAGCTAAATGTAACAAAAAAAACAAATCAAATAACCTTGACAAACCACGACGATAAGCTCACTAGTGACAGCACGGAGATTGCCAATATTTTTGTAAACTATTTTTCACAAATAACTGAAGAGAAACTTAGACAACATTTCGGAAATAATTTATCAGACAAATGCACCACATCCGAGAACAAGATACAATCCATGTATCTCCAGCCTACAAATGCTTCCGAAATATATAATGTGATACAGAACCTGCGAAATGGTGCAAGTGGACAGGATGGAATTTCAGCAAAAACATTAAAATATGTTGCAACTGAAATCGCGAAACCGCTGGAATATTTAATTAATCTGGCCTTCGCAACCGGCGTCTTCCCCACAGCTTTAAAAACATCCAAGATTCATCCCATCTATAAAAAAGGCACAAAAACGGATAAAGAAAACTATCGCCCCGTAGCACTATCGGATGTAATATCGAAAGTGTTCGAAAAGACATTGATAATAAGAATAGATAACTACGTAAATAAATGTGAACTACTGAGCAATTCTCAGCATGGTTTCCGGAAAAATTGTTCAACAGAAACCGCGAGTGTTGCACTGATTGAACATATATCTAGAAATATAGATTCGGGAAAGTGCGTCGCAACTATTTTCTATGACTTCTCGCGTGCATTCGACACGATTGACAGCAAATTTGTGCGTGACAAACTGTACTCTCTCGGTATCCGTGGCCCTCCTCTACATCTGATAGAATCGTTCCTGACCGACCGTAAAATGTTTGTGCAAATAAGTGACAGCAAATCTATAAAGTGCGACTCAAATAAAGAAATAGTGCAAGGTTCAACGCTAGGCCCGCTACTTTTCTTGCTGTATATTAATGACCTAAGTGAATATATTAGTGGCGGTTACATGATAAATTTTGCCGACGATACAGCTGTAGTTATCTCCGCTGTAAACGAATCTGAACTTTCCAATAAAATTGAGCAAACGAACATTGAAATAAGTGACTGGTGCAACAGAAACAATCTACTTTTAAATATTAATAAAACAACTTTAATACAATTTTACAATAAGAAGCCGCCAGCCAACAAAATTGCAATGAGCTCGGAATCCGCAAAATATCTGGGCAGTTTTATAGACGAACAGTTAACATGGACCCACCACATTGATCATGTCACGTCCAAACTAAACAGCGCATACTATGCAATCCTAAAACTGAAGTGTAAATTTAATCATAAGACGCTGATAAATATATATTTTGCATTGGTATATACTCATATATCCTATAACATATTAACATGGGGTGGGTCCGATATATCTAGAGTATTTGTAGCCCAAAAGAAAATACTACGACTCATTTTTGGTCTGAAAAACCAAGAATCTTGCCGTAAATTATTTAAAGAAAATAGCATACTGACTGTAGTAGCTATTTATATATACAAATGTGCCATATACGTCTACAAAAACAACAAACAGTTCGTAACAAATGGAAGTGTACATAACTATTCAACAAGACATCACTCAAATATTAGAACAACACAACACCACACTAAATTGTACGAAAAAACGGCAATGTACTCATGTGCAACTGTATTTAATAGGCTCCCCAAATATATTACGAACGCTGTTAATTTGAACTCGTTTAAAGCCAAACTCAAAAAATACTTTGTCGAGCATTGTTTTTACACGTTTTCTGAGTTTATTAGATGTCAACCATCCAATATGTAAATTACAAATAGACTTTTAACTGAAAATTATCGGAGAGATTTGTAACTGTTATGTATGTATTGTTTTTATATATTGACTACTTACACTGTAAGATTGTTCACTATATTTTTAAATTGTAGTATTGTAGTACATGTATTAATTTTTTAAACTTTATGACGACCACATCCACTGCATATGTGTGTATGTATATGTATATATGTAAATGGTGGCTTACGTGAAAATAAATATGATGATGATGATGATGAATCTAACCAATTACCTATTTGACATTTTTTTCCAAGGTCATTCAGGGTCATTTAGACCCTGCAAAAAATTACAAAAGTTTTTAAACGGATTTTTAACTTATAGGACCCCCTTGTACCCGGTTTTTGACATTTGCATCATTTTTACCCTGCACAATATATGCATCAAGACATATTTATATCATGCCGCAGCATCTTGAAAAATCGATTTTTCAACTTAGTAGTAGAGTAGAGTAGAGTAGAGTATTTATTGGTGTGATAACATATTGCTTACACAGGTCATAATTGAAGAAGAGTTATTACAACAAAAAACGGATATTTTGGTTTTTATTTCATCTTTGTAACTTCACCGAGATATCACATTTTGAAATTTTCGGAGCATTTCGTTTCAGGCATCAAAATAATGAAAAACATTTGTTTTTCACTACAAAATCACCAATTACGGTTTTATAAGGCGTTTTTATCGAAAATAGAGGACTATTCAGAATATTTCCTTTTTTGTACATACTGTACATAACTGAACAATCAATGAGGAACCACTTTGGGGATAGTATTTCAGAGGCGTGCACAACATATGCTATGCAATCAATGTTTCTCACGCCTGCATCAGAAAGTGAAATTTATGACGTAATTGTAGATTTAAAAAACAACACAAGTACTGGACAAGATGGAATTTCTACCAAAGTTGTGAAACATGTTGCACTAGAAATTATCGAGCCACTGCATTACCTCATAAATCTATCATTTGCTGCTGGACAGTTCCCTACTGCTCTTAAAACATCAAAAATAAAACCTGTACATTAAAAGGGAGAAAACTACAAAAATATATTGCAAAATTCCAACTGCTCAGCGATACCCAACATGGCTTCCGAATAAACCGATCTACAGAAACTGCAAAAATTGAAAAAATTTCCATAAACCTAGATGCTGGAAAGTGCGTGGCGGGCATCTTCTATTACTTTTCACGGGCTTTTGACACCATTGATGTGAAGTTCGTACGTGATAAGTTAAACGCCCTTGGAATTCGAGGTAACGTGGTAAATTTTATAGAATCGTTTTTATCAAATTGGAAATTGTTCGTACAGATAAGTGAGAGTGCTTCAAAGAAATGTGAACTGGATAAAGGCATAGTGCAGGGATCAACAGTAGGACCACTTCTATTTCTGTTATACATTAATGACTTGAGCGACCACATAACAGAAGGACACATAATCAATTTTGCCGACGATATTGCCATTATTATAACAGCCGAAAACCAAGAACAATTAGTTACTTAAACTAAATAAAACTAACACCATCCAGTTCTATGTCAGAAAACCACCTGAAGTCCCTTTGCACAACAACTCCACAGTTGTTCTCTATCTAGGGAGTTATATAGACGATATAAGTTAAGTTGGCATGAACAAATTGATTATGTGCTCTCGAAGATAAATAGTGCATACTATGCTATACTGAAACTTAGAAATAAATTAGACCGCAAATCCCTTATGAAATACTTATTACGCGTTGGTGTATCCTCATCTGATATATATTATGATCTGGGATAAAACGTTTCCTACAAAAAGTTTATATTTTTTCCCGTAGAATACAATCCCGCAATAAAAAATAGGGGGTTCCATTTGAAAAATCAAAGTTGACCTTTGTTTGACCTTGAAAATTACCTTAAAGGTCACCAGCATATATCCCCCTCCGAACCCTACAACTTTCATCTGAAATATTATTTGCCATATTGCTCAGGTTTCGAGATATTTGGGGTGGCAACTTAAAATGAGACACTCTGTATAATATGTCTGACCGATAGAAAAAGTTGATGACAATTGAAGTCTTGACACCTTTTGCTCTCTGCATCCGTTTATTTATTTATTTTTTAAATTATAGCCTTTTAATTTTCTTCAAATCTGAGAATCTTTGAGTTTCCTGTTTTTGGTCAGTTTCTGGATTTCCTGTTTTTAACCGCTGTCGCATTTTTTTCATTCAGGTAGCAGTTGTTGATTTTGTTTGTTGTTCAACCATTTCTGGAATCTGAAATAAAAAGAAATGCCTTTTGAAGTTTTTTGAAGCAAGGAAAATAAGTGCTGCTTCTTACAATTTTTTTATAAATTCAACAGTTATATCCACTTTAAACCCAAAAAGAATTTATTGTAATACAGCAATTGCTGGAAAAAAATCTGTCCCAATTATTAAAAAAAATCATATTGCACAAAATATGATTTGTCCTTCACGCGAGAAAAATCTGCCCTCCACGTGATAAAAAATAGCTATACAAAATTTCTGGATGGAGACAAAGTTTATTAAATTTTAATAATAACACGGTTTATTGTTAAATCAAGAAAAAAAGTTAGATATACAAGGTGTCTAAAAAAGACACCACCAAAATGATATGGTGTATTCCTGAGACAAAAAAAGAGCAAATTAACTAAATTTATCTATATGGAAAATTACATACTTTCCAAGATACAGCAAGTCAAAGTTTAAGATTTTTAAAATATTTTAATCTATATCTCGAAAAGGGCAGATGAGAATGATTTGTTTATTTTTTTCTGACAACTACATTACGTGTACTACATTGTTTGAAAATTTCAAGAAATTTCTTCAAGTACAAAGGTGCTCCAGAGGACATGCTGTTTACATTATTACAAAGAACTTTTTTGTTCTTCATATTTTTTACGATTTAATATTTTTTTCAATGCAACTCATCACTTTTAAAGAATTTATAACTCTTAAAGTTTTTTTGTTTACGCCCTATTTTTAACAAAAAAAAATAAAAAAGAACTTATTGTTCATTGTTTAATTGCGCTCGTCCTGCAAGAAAAGTCTTAAAAATAACTATAATCCAAAAACTGCTTTTATTTTAACATATCAAATTATTTAACAAATTACAAAAATTGTTCAAAATGACCCTCATAAAAAAAAAATCACAGTACACATTGTATGCGCCCGCGCGTCGCGTCGATGCGCTTCAACCACCGGCGATACTTCGGTCACCACCACTCAACGTGTTAACCAGTTTTACTTGAATTGAAAGTTTTAATTGTACTGACACACGTTTTCAACGAATTGACACCCGCCTACTTAGATTATTTCATTTTTTAACACGAAATTTTCCAAACAATAAGTTCTTTTTTATTTTTTTTTTGTTAAAAATAAGACGTAAACAAAAAAACTTTAAGAGTTATAAATTCCTTAAAAGTGACGAGTTGCATTGAAAAAAATATTGAATCGTAAAAAATGTGAAGAACAAAAAAGTTCTATGTAATAATGTAAACAGCATGTCCTCAGGAGCACCTTTGTACTTGAAGAAATTTCTTGAAATTTTTAAACAATGTAGTACACCTAATGTAGTTGTCAGAAAAAAATAATCAAATCATTCTCATCTGCCATTTTCGAGATATAGATTAAAACAATTTAAAAATCTAAAACTTTGACTTGCTGTATCTTGGAAAGTATGTAATTTTTCATATAGATAAATTTAGTTAATTTGCTTGTTTTTTGTCTCAGGAATACACCATATCATTTTGGTGGTGTCTTTTTTAGACACCTTGTATAGTGAAGGAAAAAAAATCGCATGCATAACTTTAAAGAAGACACTTCAAAGTTTTTCGCCCTCAAAGATTCATCAAAATCGATTGAAAATACGCCGAGTTATGGCGGTTTGAAAATGGTCGAAATTTCACGAATTTCAAGTATTTTTTTTTTTTTTCCACCAGTGTATAATATTTTATAGCTGAAATAGAAAAAAAAATTCAACATTTTTGTCACGTGACACTTTTTTTTAGTAAGAAAAATCAACTGATTTAAAGGTTAAAACTAATGTAAAAGTTTTTAAAAATTCAATTAATTCTTGCATTTTTTAAAGGAGTATCAATAATAAGGTCTGATTTAATTCAAACACAAAAGATCAGCCATCTTGAATTCAGTGTTGCCAGATTTTAGATAAAACGTACTAAAAATTTCATTAAATATAATTATATCACTGTAGTAACTTTAAATTTTTTTTTATGAAAGGGATCTTTTCATGATAAGCATTCAACTGTTTCGCAGTTTTTTGAGGATAATGTTTGAATGAATGTTGAAAATTCTTTAGCAGATTGCTTGACTCTTTATAAAGGTATATATGTAGATGTAATAATGAAATGAAATTCGTTTTGCCATTGTTATTAAGTTTTTTGAGGGTAACTTTTATATGGTTGTAAGTTTTGAAACATTTTTGGATTGCAATTATCGAATATATGTGAATGGAAATTCTACTATTCAATTCTTTAAAGTGTTTTTATTAGAACTCTTGAAAACATATCTGAATTTAAAACATTCTTACAGCAACGTCTTCTACTCGTTGGATAGATAAAGATAGGCTTGATAGCTTAAACTCGATTTTTAAGTGTTTATTGTCGTTTCTGGAGATAACTCGATTATTAGTTGAAAAAATATTTCACTAACCAATTTTTTTTTTTAATCTAGATTTCCTTTATCACACGAAAATGTTTACCGATCGCATTTCTTAAAAAATATTTTGGATCCCATTTTTACGTCTAGAATATTGATTGATTTCAATTAAGATTCTTCGTATGTTTTCTACTCATTATAACACCGCATAGCTATGTTGGAGGAGTAAAATTTGGCATTGGTTACTGGCTCGCTTCATTGAATAACTGTGGTAAAATTTCACTTTCAATATTATGGTTCTGCAGTAACGTTGCGAAATTTTATTTTGTAATTTCATCTAGTTTCGTTTTCCGTTTCAACCTACTTATTTCCTTTAACTAATGAATAAAACACACACATATATGAATGTAAACAATATGTATCAATGACCTGTGGAGTACGATTTTAGCATATGATATAATTTGAAGCATTCTCAATAATTAAAAGTCAATTTGGTATCTTTGGAGAGAATTGAGTTGAATACTCAATCGAGTAATTAACATTATAAATAAATCTATTGTTATCCAACTATTATTATTATTGTTAATAATAAACGTATTATTCTTATATTATTATTATTAATCAAATTATGGTGTTCCTCAAGAAACGATTATGTAACAATAATCTATGTACATTTTGTGCTATTAGGTATTATGAGTCAGATAAAAGTACTAGTTCATATATTGTACCAGACGTTTTCAATAGCGTACCGGTACGCGATAAGTGAATACAGTAATAATGAAAACAATATTTTTGATAATTACAATAATCTCTGTTCTCTGTTCTCTGTTGATTTGTTCGAAATCTAGTACTTTTCAGATTTTTACGAAATCGTCAAGAAGAATTAATTTTGAGCAAACTTGGAAAGTTTGAAGAAATTGTTTTTATATTTTTTCCAACTTTCCGAAATTGATTCTTTTTGATGATTTGGTAAAAATCTGGAGAAATGGCAACTTCAGAATTACAATAAACTCTATTCTCTGGTAATTTTATCGAAATATAATAAAGGAAAGTTTTCAGATTTTTACAAAATCATCAAGAAGAATCAATTTTGAACAAACTTTGAAAGTTTCAAGAGCGTGGCAATTGCTTTTATATTTTTTTAACCAATCGCGAGAATCCGCCTCTTCAGAATTACAATAATTTCTGTTGTCTGGCGATTTGATCAAAATCTAGGCAAGGGAAGTTGCAAATTTTCACAAAATCATCAAGAAGAATCAATTTTGAGCACTCTTTGAAAGTTTTAAGTGTGTGGCAATTGTTTTTATAATTTTTTAATCAATCTGGAGAATGTAGGTCTTCTGAATTACAATAATCGCTGTTCTCTGTTGGTTTTTTTCTCAAAATCTGGTAAAGGAAGGATTCAGATTTGTACAAAATCACCAAGAAGAATCAATTTTGAGTAAACTTGAAAACTTTCAAGTGCGTGCAATTGTTCTTATATTGTCTAATCAATCGGGAGAATATGGATCTTTAGAATTACAAAAATATCTGTTCAGCGATTTGATCGAAATCTAGCAAAGAAAAGATTTCAAATTGTTTTTATATTGTGTTTTTATTTTTTAATCAATCGGAAAAATGTGGATCTTTGGAATTACAAAAATCTGTTCGATAGCGATTTAATCGAAATCTAGTGAAAAAGACATATTTTTATGAATTCATTGGGAAGAATATATGAACAAACTTGGAAAATTTCACGCGTGTGGCAATTGTTTTTACATTTTTTAATCAATCAGGAGAATGCGCGTCTTCAGAATTACAATAAGTTCTGTTGTCTGGCGATTTAATCGAAATCTCGGCAATGAAAGTTTGCAGATTTTCCCAAAATCATCGAGAAAAATCAATTTTGAGCAATCTTGGAAACCTTTAAGTGCGCAGCAATTGTTTTTATATTTTTTTAGTGAATCGAGCAAATGTGCGTTTTCAGAATTGCAATAATCTCCGTTCTCTGTTGATTTGCTCTAAATATAGCAAAAGAAAGTTTTTAGATTTGTACGAAATCACCAAGAATTAATGTTGAGCAAACTTGGAGGGTTTCAAGTGCGTGGCAGTTGTTTTTATATTTTCTGGAATGTGGATCTTTAGAATTACAAAAATCTCTGTTCGATAACGATTTAATCGAAATTTAGCGAAATAGAGTTTGCAGGTTTTTATGAAATCATCAGGAAGAATCAATTTTTTGCAAATTTGGAAAGTGTCGAGTGTGTATCAATTGTTTTTATATTTTTTGTATCAATCGGGAGAATGCGCGTCTTCAGAATTACAATAATCTCTGTTGTCTGACGATTTGATCGAAATCTAGGCAAGGAATGTTTGCAGATTTTCCCAAAATTATCGAGAAGAATCAATTTTGAGTAATCTTGGAAAGTTTGAAGTGTGTGGAAATTGTTTTTATAATTTTTTTAATCGATCGGGGAAATGTGCGTCTTCAGAATTACAATAATCGATGTTCTCTGTTGATTTGCTCGAAATCTAGTAAAGAAAAGTTTTCAGATTTGTACGAAATCACCAAAAAGAATCAATTTTGTGAAAACTTGAAAAGTTTGAAATGCGTGCAATTGTTTTTATATTTTCTAATCAATCGGGAGAACACATCCATGCTATCATTTATATGATTGTAACATGTATATTTAAATGTGGTTCAAGTGCAGTAAATTGATTTGATTTGATTTGAATGTGGATTTTTGGAATTACAAAAATCTCTGTTCGATAGCGATTCGGTCGAACTATAGTTTAAGAGTTTGAAGATTTTTATGAAATCATCAAGAAGAATAAATTTTAAGTAAACCTGCAAAGTTTCAAGTGTGGGTCAATTGTTTCCATTTTTTTTAATCAATCAGGGGAATGCGCGTTTTTAGAATTACAATAATTTCTGTTCTCTGGCGATTTGATCAAAATTTAGGTAAGGAAAGTTGCAAATTTTAACAAAATCATTAAGAAGAATCAATTTTGAGCAATCTTGGAAAGTTTTAAGTGCGTGGCAATTGTTTTTATGTTTTTTTAATCATTTGGGGTAAAGTGCGTCTTCAGAATTACAATAATCTCTATTATTTGTGGATTTTTTCGAAATCTAACAAAGTTTTCTGGTTTGTACGAAATTACCAAGAAGAATCAATTTTGAGCAAACTTGTTCAAGTGCGTGGCAGTTGTTTTTATATCTTCTAATGAATCGGGAGAATTTGGATCTTAAGATCGATTACGATTTAATCGAAATTCAGTGGAAGATAGTTTGCAGGTTTTTATTAAATGATCAAGAAGAATCAATTTTGAGCAAATTTGGAAAGTTTCGTCAGTTGTTTTTATACTTTTTTGATTAATCGGGAGAATGCGCGTTTTCAGAACTACAATAATCTCTGTTGCCTGGTGATTTGATCGAAATCTAGGTAAGGAAAGTTTGCAGATTTCCGCAAAATCATCGAGAAGAATCAATTTTGAGCAATCTTGGAAAGTTTGAAGTGTGTGGCAATTTTTTTTATAATCTTTTTAATCAATCTGGAAAATGTGCGTCTTCTTAATTAAAATAATTTCTGTTCTCTGCTGATTTGCTCGAAATCTGACAAAGAAAGGTTTTTAGATTTGTACGAGATCACCAAGAAGAATCAATTTTAAGCAAACTTAGTAAGTTTCAAGTGCGTGGCAATTGTTTTTTATATTTTTTTTAATCAATCGGGAGAATGTGGATCCTTAAAATTACAAAAATCTATGTTCGTTAAAGGTTTGATCGAAATTTAGTGGAAGAGAATTTGTAGATGAAATCATCAAAAATAATCAATTTTTAGCAAACTTTAAAACTTTCAAGTGTGTGTCAATTATTTTTCTATTTTGTTAATCAATCGGGAGAATGTGCGTCTTCTGAAATATAATAATCACTCTTCTCTGGCGATTTGATCGAAATATAGGCAGATTTTCCTAAAATCATCGAGAATAATCAATTTCGAGCAATCTTGAAAATTTTGAAGTGTGTGTTTATTTCTTTGATAAATCGGGAGAATATGCGTCTTCGCAATAATCTCTATTCTCTAGTGATTTCATCAAAGTCTAGTAAAGGAAAATTTGCGGATTTTTACGAAATCATCAAGAAGAATTAATTTGGAAAGTTTCAAGTGTATGGCAGTCGTTTCTATATTTTTTAATCAATCGGTAAAATTTGCATCTTTAGCATTATAGTAATATGTTCTCTGGTGATTTGTTCCAAATCTAGATAAGGAGACTACAGATTTTTATGACATGATCAAGAAAAAGAATCATTTTAAGACAAGTGGGTGTCAATTATTTTTCTGTTTTTTTAATCAATCGGGACGCATCTCTCGAATTATCAAGAACAATAAATTTTGAGCCAACTTAGAAAGTTTCAAGTGTGGGTCAATTGTTTTTATATTTTTTTAATCAATCAGGAGAATGCGCGTTTTCAGAATTACAAAAATCTCTGTTCTTTAACGATTTAAGATAAGATAAGATAAGATAAGATAAGATCTTTATTTAATCCTGAGACTATATAGTAGTATGGAACACGTCAAAACAAATGGTGTATAAACATAAGTACAAAAATTCGAATATACATTACAATAAAAAAATACAAAATACAGTACATGTTGTATGTTACATTATCAGTGAATATGTTCCGCACTTGTATAATTTGGTCGAAATCTAGTAAAAGCGAGTTTACATATTTGTATGATTATCACAAGGAAAATCAATTATGAGCAGATTTGTAAAGTATCAAGTGTTTTTCAAATGTCATATTTTTTAGTCAGTTGGGAAAATACGCATCTACAGAACTAAAATTATCTTCGTTTTCTGGCGATTTGATCGAAATCTCGTCAAGAAAAGTTTGTAAATATTATGATACCAACAAGGAGAATCAATTTTAAGCAGACTTCGAAAGTGTGAGTCAATTTTTACCGTGCGCGCCTTAAGTATGGAATATAGTCAGTAAAATCGAAATAAAATATTTTTGGAAAAAATCCTCGAACACGTCGATTTTTTTTAATAAAAATACACATTTTTGCATGAAAGTCGATTTTCAGTCGTCATTTGTTTTTGAGTAATGACGTCATCCATTTTCTTTTTAAATGGCAACCCCCTATTTTTGTTCTCGATTTTGAGAGATCTTTTTATTTTCGAACTGGCAGTATAAAAATATTGCCATCTTACATAAGACATTTTTCGAGTAAATGACAATTGAAGGTGAGAACTTGATATCTAGAGTTTTTGCAAAATTAACTTGTTCCAGCTCTTTTTTTCCAAACAAAAATGATCTTGACCTTCCATACATACAATATGGTTTCAGCAAGACGGCGCAACCACGCACTATGCTCGTTTTTTGACAATTGCATTACGAATAGGTGGATTGGCAGGCGATGACCGATAGAATAGCCCACGAATGAGATGAATTCGCAGAATTAGCCTGGAAAATATTCAAAATATTCAAGAAGAATTTCTACATGTTCGAAAACAAAAAAAACAGAAACAAAAAAAACAAGAACAAAAAAAACAAAAAGACGCGCATAGTGGGGGCATGCGCCGTCTTGCTGAAACCATATTGTATTATATGAAAGGTCAAGATCAATATTGTTTGGAAAAATTGCTACAAGCGCTGGAATAAGGTCATTTTAAAAAAATTCTAAATAGCGGGTTCTCACCTTCAATTGTCATTTTCTCGAAAAATTTCTAATGTAAGATGACAACATTTTTATACTTCCAGTTCGACAATGAAAAAATCTCTCAAAATCAAGAATAAAAATAGGGGGTTGCCATTTAAAAACAAAATGGATGGCGTCATTACTCAAAAACAAATGACGACTGAAAATTGACTTTCATGCAAAAATGTGTATTTTTATAAAAGAAAATCGACGTGTTCCAGGATTTTTTCCAAAAATATTTTATTTCGATTTTACTGACTATATTCCATACTTTAAGCGCGCCCTGTATATATTTTAATCATTCGGGAAAATGAGCATATTCAGAAATGCAATCATCTATTTTCTGGCGATTTGATCAAAATCTAGTCAAGGAAAGTATGAAAGAGAGGTCATCAGTTGAGAATTTATGAAATTAGTTTTTAGGACTCATTTATCCAAAAATATTCATCTACTTGTGTCTAAAGTGTCTATTACAACATCTTAAAAAGATTGGGAACCTCTGTATTATACAAACTACTCGCTTAAATAATTGACAATTGAAGGTGAGAACTTGATATCTAGAGTTTTTGCAAAATTAACTTGTTCCAGCTCTTTTTTTCCAAACAAAAATGATCTTGACCTTCCATACATACAATATGGTTTCAGCAAGACGGCGCAACCACGCACTATGCTCGTTTTTTGACAATTGCATTACGAATAGGTGGATTGGCAGGCGATGACCGATAGAATAGCCCACGAATGAGATGAATTCGCAGAATTAGCCTGGAAAATATTCAAAATATTCAAGAAGAATTTCTACATGTTCGAAAACAAAAAAAACAGAAACAAAAAAAACAAGAACAAAAAAAACAAAAAAACGCGCATAGTGGGGGCATGCGCCGTCTTGCTGAAACCATATTGTATTATATGAAAGGTCAAGATCAATATTGTTTGGAAAAATTGCTACAAGCGCTGGAATAAGGTCATTTTAAAAAAATTCTAAATAGCGGGTTCTCACCTTCAATTGTCATTTTCTCGAAAAATTTCTAATGTAAGATGACAACATTTTTATACTTCCAGTTCGACAATGAAAAAATCTCTCAAAATCAAGAATAAAAATAGGGGGTTGCCATTTAAAAACAAAATGGATGGCGTCATTACTCAAAAACAAATGACGACTGAAAATTGACTTTCATGCAAAAATGTGTATTTTTATAAAAGAAAATCGACGTGTTCCAGGATTTTTTCCAAAAATATTTTATTTCGATTTTACTGACTATATTCCATACTTTAGGCGCGCACTGTATATATTTTAATCATTCGGGAAAATGAGCATATTCAGAAATGCAATCATCTATTTTCTGGCGATTTGATCAAAATCTAGTCAAGGAAAGTATGAAAGAGAGGTCATCAGTTGAGAATTTATGAAATTAGTTGTTAGGACTCATTTATCCAAAAATATTCATCTACTTGTGTCTAAAGTGTCTATTACAACATCTTAAAAAGATTGGGAACCTCTGTATTATACAAACTACTCGCTTAAATATTCCATTACAAATAACAAAAGGGCAAATTACTCGTCCTTTGTCCACAGCGCTGTGTTTATTTTTGCGACCTTCCGTTTCCGGAATAGTGTTTTTTGCTTCTCGAGATCCGGGAGTGCGATGAAAATTCTTTCCCTTCTCCACAAATTTTATGATGATGCAGCCTTTCTCTGCACGGGTAGGTTTGTATGTTAATTGGGTAGAATTCGTCTGTACGAAAATAATTGTATTTGAAGGTAATCGATTTAATTTCATTTGAAGAAGATAATTGCGACCGTTGCTACGTGCCAATCCATAATTTTATTCATTTAATATTCGAATTTATAGAATACGTTTGGTGAAAATAAGATTAGTTAGACTTCAACGATAGGGTCTTCTAATAGAGGGATCGGCAAACAAACAACTTGCTAATAACTGGAGAATCTACTTTTAATTATCATGAAGAATACAAGCCGGCGCGAGAAGCGAGCATGTTGCGGACGCGGATCTCGACGCCACTGTATGAGCACTTCATTGCTGTAACATCATTTTCGAAATACACGTCGATGACTCTACGTCACTCTAGCTTAACTGAACTTACTAAAAAGTAAATGAACTAAAAATCGATAAACGATGCGAATGTTTGCAATTGCAAAAAAATAATTTCGTTTATTAAAAACGGCGTCATCAAATTACGTTAATGGCGATGCTAAAATATACACATAATTTCCATTTTGGCGTCCCCGGAGTGCTCTAATATATCCACTATACTAATTGTCCTCTTCAAGTCTTATGGTAATAATAATAACAACAATGTACTCGGTCCATATTTTCATGTTCACGGTGTTTATCGTCGTGAAATATGAAACAGTTTATTTCATAAACTTGCACAATTACCATTGTATACAGGGTCGGAACACAATTAGCTCCTAACGATGCGAAACTCGTTTGTAATTCCACAATTGCATTTAAATTTAACTTTGAAAGGAATATGCTGAATAAAAATTCATATTATTCCAGTTACGCCTAGCGACCATAGAGACCCACCACTGCTTCACGCCAATTAGCATGTTTTTAAATAAGAATATTGTTTCGTCTGCAGTTACAGAAGAAAAAAAAACACTATGGATCGTTAACAACTAGAATTGGATTTAAAGTAATTTGCGTAACAAACTGGAGCCGTTAAGATACGACGTAAACCATTGCGATTTGGCGTCACAAGTGTTTCATTAAAGTTTATCCCCGTGCACTTTAGAAATTTATTTTAGAAAAACTGACTGTCATATTTCTGCTGTGACATCATTTACGGAAGCTGCCTTACTGCAATATTTGAGAAAAGAAAAAAATATTAATTTTGCTTGATCAAATTCTACAGATTTTGGGGAACACGTTTAGTACATCGGATCAGATAAATCCTTCAAACGGTTACCCACATTAACGTAGGGTCGGTCGCCTATAAATTCTGGAATTTAATACAGGTTTAATAATATTCTGGACCCATTGTCAACTCGAGTCGCATTCGACTAAATCAACCCCAGAAGATCCGGTATTAAATTAAATTCAGATGAATCCTCCCTAGTGCGAAATCAATTTATAGTTTCCATCGGTTTGGAAATTCTCTAAATTGAATTACTATTATTCATCGATCCTGTGATAAGTTTTGATTAGACACAGAACGTAATTCATTGAATATTAACAGGATGATTGGATTAGTTTCGATAATGTTTCGACAGTGTTACTATCGCTGCACATAGATAGCAAAGTGCGCCAGTGCAGGAGGAAATATTTGAAGAAAAAAGAAATCGTATTTCTCAAAAAAAACCGAGAATAATGAAAACCACCGTCTTGTTACGAAACGATGCCGTAGCCACAAATAATCAACCGTACCTTTTATAATTTTATGACCATAAAATTTACGAGGTACACTTCCAGGTGGGTAAAATCGTAAAAGTTTTCGGTCGTCTTAAGATGCAGGTAAAAAATGTATTAATTACATTCCCAAATATTTAATTAAAACAGTACTTTAATATTAAACTCATTTGTTATTCGTTGGGTAACTTAACCTCCAAAAATTGAAATCAATCAAACTTATTGATAGATACATCATTAAGGCACAAATTCCTTGACTTAGTGGTGAAATGAAATCCACTGATAATAGGGAACGGAAAACAATATTTAAATATTCGTTGTCGTCGAGTCTAAATTATATTTCTCAGCATTCTTCAATAAATAAAAGTCTGAAGGAATTTCCTCGCTTTTATTAAAAGGCACCCCCGCCGTACAACTTCCTCGGGACCAATGTTTCATGAAGAACGCGGTGTGATGATTAAATTACTCACCGAAAGGGTCGCGGCCGAGAAATGCCATCCCCCCGTCATAAACACCAGTCTGTTCTGGATGCCCGGAATAGTTTTTTTTCGCTATTGTGTCTGCTCCAGCGGAAAATGAGAAAATTGCATTATAGTTATTGTATTTCATTTCATTCTCCTAACCGGGTGTGTCGAGCTTATGGTTCTTTGTGGGTCGTGATTTTGTGTGGAATTTTATCTAAGCCTGTGTTAATTGATCGCTAAAACTTTTTTGACGGTTAATGTTCGTTAGTTCATGATTGCCCTCGCCTTCATTACGTTCCAATGCCGTTTATTGTTTTCCAATTGCAGATTGTACTGATTGTTTTTATTTATATCGAGAGAGTCTAAGCGGAAGATCACTCCCAGGAAGTAAACTTCGATTGTTGATCGTGCGCTCCAAATTCGTCTTTTTTTTATTATGGAGGCAAGATATCAACGAAGCAGTGTTGCCAGTGTTTTCCCCAAATATTTCATACAAAGCCCCCAAAATACCCCTCGCATAAAATACCCACCCTAAAAAATACCCCATCGATTAAAGTTTCCCAAAATACACCCCGAAACCTTCATTTACCCCCATTTTTGGGGAAACCCCCCAATCTGGCAACACTGGGGTTACAGAAGGCGCGCTGATAAGATTTCGGAATTTGCACAAAAAAAGTTTTTCCGAAAATATGTAGGTAGTACATTTAAAAAATTAGAAAAGTATTTAATCGTGCTGTGGTATCCTCAAAATAATTAAAATAATTATTTAATTTCCCGGAAAGCCTTGGTAATTAACTACTTCAAATTGTTCGTATTTTTTTTAATAATTTCCAAACAGTTCCAGTTATAGTGGGTGATCAGTTTCATTCTGGGAAAAAGTATTATATTTAACAATTACTAAAAGAACTAAATTGGCTGCAAAAATTATTCTTTTGATTTAAAAATTTTCGAAAAAAAATCAAATCGAATATATATATTAGAAAATTAAGTAATTCCTTAAACAAAAATCGCGCAGGCTGTATTTTCTAAATAAATATCAAAGTACATTAGTTTTTTCTTAAAACAACCACTATAATTAAATTAAAAACACAAAACCTTAAACAAAGTTTCATATCAAATTAAATGCCTAAAAACAGTAATGAACACACAACAATTGATTCATGTCTATTATGCAAATGCTCAGTCCCGATTGACTTATGGATTATCAATTTGGGGAGTTTCAACTCATTGGCAATCTGTGTTTGTTGCCCAAAAGTGGGTTATCAGATCTATCGCCGGCATACCACAAAGCCAATCATGTAAAACATACTTTCGGAAATTTAATATCATGCCTTACCCTTGTTTGATCATGTATGAACTGATTTTGTATGTCTTTACAAACAAACAAAAATTTGTTACGAATAATCAGGTACACACGTATAGTACTAGGCAGAACAGTGATATTCACATCGCACCTTGTCGCTTAAACATGAGAAAACATTCACCAGACATCTTAGGACCAAAATTATATAATAATTTACCCGAGGACATGAAAAGGATCACATCACTAATTATATTTAAGAAAACATTAAAAAAGTATTTACTTGCTAATTTATTTTATAATCTTAATGAGATATTGTAATTTTCATTTTATGTTAATATTTTCTCTATGATGACGCGTCCAACACTGTAACATTATATATGTATATTTTGCTGTAGTTCATGGAATAAAGATTATTATTATTATTATTTTTAAAATAAACAATTTCAAATTAAATCAATAACCTAAAATTAATACAAAAACCAAGTTCAGGCCAAAAATATCAAAAATTCAGTCTGCAAAATCTAAATTATATCGCGAAAAAATCAAAACCTTGGACCAAAAAACTCGAAAATGTTGGTCAAAAATTCGCTCATAAAAATCAACAATTCATTTAAACCTAAGTAAAAACCAATAAAAAATTCGCTCATTAAAATTAATAATTTGAGTAACAGACGAACTAAAAAATTGAAAACTCTTGGCAAAAATAAAAAAAGCAGTCAAAAGAAGAGAAAATCTCCACTAAATATTCGAAAATTTTGGTTTAGATGCCGAAAACATCTAAAATATAGGCCAAAAAAATAAAAGTGCAGGCTAAAAATTGAAATTTCAAGCACAAGAAAAATAATTTGCCATTTTCAGCCCCAAAAATAACTCTTTACCTCAAAGTAAATTGCCGGAACTCTAAACTCAAAAATAATAAAAAAAAAAAACACCCATAAAAACAATAATTCAGGTTAAAACATCTAAAATGGGACAAAAAATCAAAAATTTGGTCAAGAAAACTCGAAAATACCAGCCAAATGTTCGCACACAAAAATCAACAATTCAGTTTAAACATCTAAAGTATGGACCAATCAAAAATTAATAATCAAGGTAAAAAAAAACTAAGAATATAGGCAAAAAGTCGAAATTTTAGACGAAAAATCGTAAACTCTTGGCAAAAGTAAAAAATGCACACCAGAAAAACATGAAAATTTTGGTTTATAAGTCAAAAATTTCAAAATTTGGAACAAAGAAATGAAAAAAAATCTAAAATATAGGCAAACAATCAAAGGTCCTAATGTAAAAAATAAAAAATGCAGTCTAAAAAATTGAAAATTTAAGCAAAAGAAAAATAATTTGCCATTTTCAGCCCCAAAAATAATCTAAACTCGAAAGTAATTTACAAAAATTCGCCCATAAAAACAATAATTCAGGTTAAAAAAATCTAAAATGAAGGGCAAACAATCAAAAACTTAGTACAAAAGCTCGAAAATAACCGCAAAACAAAAAAAATCGCCCATAAAAATCAACAATTCATGTTGTCAAAACATTTAGAATGTAGACCAATCAAAAATTCGCTCGTTAAAATTAATAATCAAGATAAAAAAACTAAAAAAGAACGAAAAATGAAAAATGTAGACAAAAAATTCTAAAAATTAGAACAAAGAAATCTAAAATATAAGCAAAAAAAAATTCCTGGTCTAAAACATGAAAATATACAGACCCAATCAAAAAATCAAGCAAAAGAAAAATAATTTGCCTTTTCAGTCCCAAAAATACCTCTGGCTCAAAATAAATTGCCAACTGGAAACGCGAAAATGTTTAAAAAACTATAAAGGATAAAAAATAAAAAACTCGAAAATATCGGAAAAAAATCACGCATAAAAATGAATAATTCAGGTTGAAATATAGGGCCAAAAATCAAAAATTCGGGCCTAAAAATAAAAAATGTCGACCAAAAAATTGAAAACTTTATCAAACAAATCGAAAATAAAGAAAACTTAGTTCAAAAGAAATTTATACTAAAAAAAAACGATACTGCAGGTCAGAACTATAGGTCAAAAAAAAAAGAAAATCCAGGCCTTACGATAAAAAATGCATACAAAAAGATTGATTATTTAATATAATAATAATAATTTACTTATGGACAGAGAGTGTTGCCAGTAGTAATTTTTAGTTTTCCCCAAATATTTAATAAAAACCTCACAAAATTACGCCGGCGGTGGGTGGTCCCTATCCTATCTTTCAATTCTTGGAACACACACGTGAGTTTTACAATTGATAATGGATAAGAGAAGAATCAAATGGTTTATCGTTTCTTCGGCAAACGTATTTGTTTGTAAAAACTTTGGGGCGTGCTTAACAGGTTGGAGAGTGGGATAGGGCCCACCCACCACCCTTAGTCTCTCAACCCGGAAACCTTCTTTATTGTTGGTTTTGTACGTTTTCAAACTCTAGTGATTTGACGAAGAAATTTCTTTAATCAAACAGTGTTTTCTTTGTCAGGTTTAAGTGGAAACGAAGGGCGGTGGGTGGGCCCTATCCTATCCTCCAATCATTGGAACATAAACGAGTGTTTTACAATTGTTAATTAATTAATAAGAGAATAATCAAATGGTTTGCAGGTCAAAAATCTAAAATATTGGTCAAAAAAATCCAAGAATTCAGAACGCAAAATCCAAGCCTAACAATATAAATGTAAACAAAAAGATTAATTATTTAATATAATAATATAAATTTATTTACGGGCCAGTACTAATTTTTAGTTTTCCCGAAATATTTAATAAAAACCCCAGAAAATTACGCCGCTGCCCTTCGCCAAAATAATAAAATTTGAAAATAAAACGTAAATACAGTGGATTTATTAGAAACTTATATACAAAATTAAAGTAGTATAAATATAAAATTGATTAAAATTTATTATTCATCTTCATCCGCAAAATTTTCATCTTCTTTTCGGCATACATATTTTTTTAAATTAAAGTGCAGCATCTTATTGGGGCTCACAAAATGGCGAAAACGGTAATAATAGAATCCCTAGGACAACTTCCATAAATGATGTGACAGGTTTTTCCTCTTTGCCGACGAAAATTACTGACTTCTTTATGGTTGTGCACTATTCGTAATGATGATTTCTATCAAATGTAATAACGTGTTCATTAATTACCCCAAAAATACCCCTCATATAAAATACCCACCCCAAAAAAATACTCCATTGATTGAACTTCCCCAAAATACAACCCAAAACAATAATTTATCCCAATTTTGGGTAAAAAAAACCCAATCTGGCAACACTGCAACGAAGCCCAATAAAGATAATGAAACTATCAAAGTTTGCTCATTTAATAACCGCCATTTCGTTCCGTTCTCTAATTTCTCTATGGGTAAACGCACTTGTCCTTAACATGACATCCTATGGTAGTCGTACTCATATGTAAATAAGTACCACCGGTGTGTGCACAGTAACGCGTATTTTTCTGTTACAGCATGTACATGACACATGTGCCAGTTAGAGATAAGTAATTACGTGCACGGTTATTACGTTTGCGTTTTATGAATGATAACTTTGTGTTTGCGCAGTTCATGTTTCTTGTACTTCAAGTGTCAACGTCAATCATGACCCAGTAGCCATCAGATAGCGAAATAATAGATTGTTAAATCGCGATTGACATCCGTTTTTTTACACGGTTTCATTGGTATTTCGTAACAAAATAATATTGCTTTCATTGCGTAGTGATGTTCTTGAAAAGTATTACTCCTACAATATTTTATTTTCAAATAGTTCCTCTGCAATTGCTTAACGACTTTATATTTTTTTCCTCAGGGCCCTCTCTTTTTATAGATAATTCAATTGGCAGCTATTATTTACGAAGAAGATGTTTGCCCACGAGTTGTTAGGCTGACAAGGAACATCCGAACTGATACTCTGACTTCAGAATCAAACCCCTGGTTTTATTTTCGTTTGTAGTAGCAAAGTATCTCGGGAAAAATCCTCGATTTTAACTGTTCCTTAGATTTTCTTATGTACAAGATATAATACAATAGCGATGACCGTTTCAGGCTCTTTTTCCGCAAAATACGCAGTTTCGGTAAAAATGTTCACGCCAGTTCACGTAAAGACAACTGACCTTAACAATGTTATTCGAGGTCTTATTAATGTTACCTTGTAATGCACCACTTAAAACCATACAACTTTTATATAGAACATTTTTATCGAAAATGCATATTTTTCGGAAAAAGTACCTGAAACGGTCGTAGCTATTGTATCCTGTACATAAGAAAATCTAAGAAACGGTTAAGATCGAGGATTTTTCTAGAGATAAAAATACTTTACTACTACAGATGAAAATAAAACCGGGGTTTTATTCCGAAGTCAGACTATCAAACCGTCGTAGGAACTTCGTTATTTGAGTCCAGCGCAGGTAATTGAACACATTTCAATGCCTTTTTGGTGGATCGAGTCGGCACATTTGCTAAAGTTGGGCGTTTTTTGCGCAAAAACGTGTTTTTTTTTGTTCGGGGGTTGAAGGGTTCGAAAAGGGATCGTTCCAATCTGAGTTTACTCCCTTAAAGTAGAGCTTCGTTCTTTGAGTCCTGCATAGGGAATTTATCAAATTTTAATGCCTTTGTGGTGGATCGAGTCGACAAATTTTTTACAACTCCGTAGACATCGTCAAAGTTGGACATGGTTTTCAGAAAAAAACTTTTTTTTCACGGGCTTTGGAGGGGGGGGGGGGGGCGGAAGGGGTTACGCTTAATTTCACATGCATGACTTTAAAGAAAGCAGAGTTTTTCGCCCTCAAACATTCATCAAAATCGATTGAAAATACGCCGAGTTATGGCGTTTTGAAAATGGTCGAAATTTCACGAATTTCAAAGTGTTTCATTTTTTCCTTCAGTATATATCACTGACCAGATCATTTATAAATAAACTAAATAATAGGGGTCCAAGGTTAGACCCTTGAAGAACACCACTTGATGGGCAAAATGTATCTGACGTATAGTTATTATATGCCAAATATGATATCCTGTTGGACAAATACGATTTCATTAAGGCAATCATACCACTACTAAAACCCCAATGCTCTAGTTTGTATAATAATATATTATGATTAATAGTATCGAATGCCTTACTGAAATCAGTGTGGATTACGTCAACCTGCAAACGTTGATCAAGATGGTACGATATATATTCAGTAACATTAAATAAATTCTTTAATAATTATACAAGTTTAAAAAGAGGGTATATTGTGGCACGAGTGGGATTATAGGACGACTCGCGCAGCGAGGATTGCTTCAATGTAACTAGTGCCCCACAATGCGTCTTATTAAACAAGTATAATATACTATTTTTTCTACTTTGGTTTCAGTTAAAGATTTATTTCTAAAATAAAATATAATCTTAAACGTAGTGAGTTTTATCTGCAACATGTGGCAGCACTGACAGCAGTGTTTCGTTTCGAACGAATGCAATATTTGACATACGTATTTCTACGGCGATTTCAATAGTTAATTTTAAAATATATTAAATCAAGAATATTACTTACACACTTCCAGAAGTAAGGGAGGTTGCTAAGGGTGCGATAAACAAACTATTTCCAAGTAAGTCGTAACCAATTTAAGCTTATAGAATAATGAAACGTACTTGCCTAAATGTGTGTATCGAAATTTAAGGTTTAATGTTTACATTTGTTTCTCGGGTAAGGCATCGATCGACGCTAATTAAAAATCCACACTGAATTAACATTTCGACAGAAGCGGCTCTTTTTCGAATATAACATACATTATACTATCGCTGCTTCTTCCGTGATATTCGTTTAGCAAACAAAGTGATAAAATAACAAATTACAACCTTTCCTCTGTGTATGTTGTGTTGCCTAAAATGTCGCAGAGCGCGGAATTCATGCCTCTGACCATTCTGTCACCGAGTTTTCCACGCCGCACAGTTGAGCACATTTTTCTGGCCAAAATTCTGAAACTTACAAAACTTGTCCTAATTAAGATCGTGATTACAGGAAAAATAATTTAAAAAAATTAATTGATAAATTGGGGTGTTTCTTAAGCGTTGGAAATATAAATGGACTGAGTAAAATTCTGAAACTCATGAAACTGGGCCAAATCAAGTTCATAATCTAGGGAAAATATTGTTTTTTTAATCTTTTTGATAAACTGTGGTGCTTTTAAGGGGATGAAAATTGAAATGGCCGTGTAGAACTCTGAAACTTTGGATTCGTATAGTAATCGACCTCCGAATTAACAGAAAAATAATGAAAAAAACTCTTGGATAAAATAGGGTGGCTTTTGACGTAAAATTCTTGGGTTTCGTATAAAATTTCGTACAGTGGGGTAATCAGCACATAAAGTTGGCATTAAATCAAATACTTTATTATAAAATTTCCAATATAAAAATTACAGTAAATTGTACTACTTAGTATATTTTAAAACACAATCAAACATTTTAAACTGTTTTATTTAATAAAATAATTACAAAAATATTTATGTTATAATATAAATTTTATTCAAAATTACCATATTTACAAAATTGCTTTATATTTACATTTGGCTTTTTGCAGTTTACACGCAATAATGTTTAAAAAGATCTACATTAACACCAAAACAGCATGACAGAACTTGCATTATAATGTGAGCGTAATGGAGCAATTCGTTGTACAATTCTAAAATTTTAGCTGACAGAGAAGAGTTTGCAAAAGGACGTCTATCTGTATTACCATCATTGCTGGTCCCGAATCTCCCCACTTTTGGAGAACCAACAATGAATCCAAGGCCCAATTTGAAACACTTCTGTTTGTTTCCGCATTTGTACACTTTGTCCTCCTCGGATCGCGCTTGCCATTTTTTCGTATTTAGTAAAAAGAACTCCATAAAGTGTATCCAAGCAAGTAAAGTAGCTAAACCAAACCGCAAAATTTTCTCATTTTTCTGGTAATGACATAACCACACAACTAACAACGCATGTTCGATTCTGTAATTGTTATTGTATTTCTAACTTTACCATCGATCCTTGTAAACATTATTTTGTTAGTATCAGTGATATCATTACGTCTAAAGTTGACAAATGGGACAAGCGCAGCTTGAGATGGATATGTAGTTTTGATGTCAGAGATACTATCAGCTTCAGCGGCTCCAGATGCGCAAAGATTCATGCAAGTTGCAAATGACAACTTAGCCCTGCTGAGTGTTTTCAGTACATCTTCCGCCCTCTGCCTCTTTGCTCTATCGGACAAATCTTCGATTTTTTTTAAAGGTCGACCTTTGGGTTTTGTACTTGTATAAGGTTGGTGTAACCTGTTCACTCGATTCCAATGGTTCTATAATCAATTTTTGTTCGATACTTCCCCAGAAAGTGAGTCTGTATCCATAGGTACCAGTGTGAAAGTTCCACTTTTGTTCACTTCACATTCGCTCACAGCTTTTCGCTGACTGTCTTTCTCTCACTGGTTTTCATTCACCCATAATGATCTGTAATTGTTTTTTTCCAATTCTTTCTGATAACGTGATTTTGATTTTTAGGCAACTTTTGGTACTTGACGGCATTTGCGATTTCCAGAACATCATCATTAACATATCACTCTTCATCATCCAAAATTTCCACAATTTGCACGTAACCACTTTATTGACGTTATAGAACTTTGTTTTTTTTTTTTTTTTAAAGGAAGGATGTTTGACGGAATAGCGGGTTAAGGAGAGTGAATGATTAAGGGAATTGGCGTAAGCATTTTAGCTGTTCGGCCACTAACGTTGATTTAATATTATTGAAAATTCATTTTTATAATGAATGGGACAAATACTGAACAACCATGGATACGAACGATAACTTTTCGTTAATAAAAGCTACCGCCCGAGAGTGGGACTCGAACCCACGACGCCTCGCACCGAAAGCGGGAGCCAAACCGCTCCGCCACGGAGCGCCCCAACTTTGTTTATTTTGTTTTTTTTTTTTTTTTTTCATATCAACAAATCACTCACAATCACAAAGTTACAGACTTTCTGGGGAGGGATCAAACAAAACCAAATACAGCACTCTAGAGCAGGGCTGCTTTCGTTCATTTGAATTGCACAAACACGCAATTCGCGTGAACGAAAGCTTTGCCTTCCTGACTCTTACTGTAAATTTTTAAGTCTACGACGATGTACAGAGGTGCCCCTGCATCAGATTACGGGGTAATAATATAAAATTGCGAAACTCAGTTTTATGATTTTTTGCCGTATTTTATGAGAAATGGGCCACTGTTAGCCACGAATTTTGACGCCTCCACCATCGCCAGAATTATGACCAATCTCAATAAAGTGTTAATTAACCTTGTTTTTGGTCCTAACCACCGAAGATTTAATTTAAAAATTGAATTAACTAATTTTGCGTTTTTCTTCGATTTTTTTTCCAAAACACTTATCTTTAATTTAAAAAAAGAAAACAAAAGTTTATGCTTTTCATTCTGTAGAAATGATTTTAATATAGTTCACCCGTTGAGAGCTGACGGTGACTCATGCATTTTCGTACTAAGAATTGCTTTGCATTTTTATCTATCTTTTTCTATCATGTACGAAACAGTATGAAATAAAAGACGAAACGTGTGTTTGCGTGTTAAATAATAGGGCAGCTTAAACGTAGGTCTAAGCTCACGCATGACTCTTGCATCGCATTGGCACGCTTCATATAAACACACAAAACACGCGAGCGCTACGCCAAAAAACATAACCGTAAAAAGTTTGCACGAGAATTTTTAAATATCCCGCCAATGAAAATCAGCGCGGCACCAAATTTTCTTGCGGACATACGTTTACTTAAATCTTGATTCATGCGATTTTAAGCGATGAGTCACAGGCAGCTCTCAGCGGCCCGACTATAGCCACAAATATTCTCTATAGTAAAGTATGTTCATTTAAAAAAAAACCTCAAGTGTGCCATGATTTTTTATTTTTACAAATTTAAGTTGGTAACACATATTGAGGTTATGTTACTTGCGGCGTGTTCCTACCGATAAATTAATTTGCTGTGATAAACCACGCAGAGAAGACGTAGGTTCACCTTCCAAAATTCCTTGGGCTGTGTTAATAGCATCCTAAGTACGTTTGACTGGTCTACCACTTCCTGGCTTACGGAGAATACTACCCGTTTCATGAAATAATACAACAGATCGTGATAAGGTATTTTTAAATTCATCATAAATAATGGGAACGTTAGGAAATTCTTCCCGAAATTCAGTCAAATGAATACAACCAATTTCCGTCTACTTTAGTCCCATTTCGGAAATAACTTTCAACTAGAAACGTTTTTGCTGGTTGCTGTAAACCATTGTGACCACGGAATAATTGTGACTTTTAGAATGATCTGACGTTTGTATGTCAATTCCTAACACGTGTGCCAACTTAAATTATTGAACGTAAAAAATCACTTGAGGTTTTTTTTAAATGAACATACGTTACTATTAACAACACTAAATAATAATTAGAGCATCGTTTTTCTTCCATTTTTCTTCAATTTTTCAAATACTAACTTTAGACATTTTTAAGTCGACCAGTCTTCCAATATTACGCATTTCAGGAAAAAATGTTTAAACAAAATGAAAGAAAAACGGTCTTATTATTACTTCATGTTGTTAATAGTACTTTGGAGAACATTTATGGCTATTAAAATAATTTCGAAAGGATGTCAAACAGTAACTTTTGATTTTTTTTTTAATTTAAACATGTCACTGAAAAGAAAAATCTAAACAAAATCAGAGAACAACGAAAACAACTTAATTCGTTTCTGCAATTAAAATAATTGCTTCTGTGGTGAGGGTCAAAAACAAGATTAATTAACATTTTATTGATATTGGTCATAATGCGGGTGATCGAGGATGCGCCAAAATTTGTCGCTAACTATTCGTCGGTATTTATAACTGAAGTTATAATTCAAACGACGGGTGATGGGTGGGTTCTGTCCCACCATCCGCCTGTTGATTATAAGACAGGGTTTTTTGAAATGAAATAATTAATGCCCAAACAAAAAATCTACATTTAATTCCTTCTTTTATTCAATATTTTACATCTGTAAAATTGTTGCTTTTATTCAAGTATTTGGATCCTTAGATAGGGCCATCGAATCCACTTTAACTAAAGGTACAATTGCGGACAAAAGAAGTAGATACCTCTTTTTGTCTAGTGTGAATCAATCTCTATTTACTCTATACAGATATCGACATTGACATTTAATGTATGGGCATTAAAATTAAAGTCCAATTTACATGAATAAATTTTAGAAGAAAGACGCGCTCTAGATTACAATGGTGTCTTACTTTTTTGTCTGTAATTGTACAAGCACTGATTTACTATTTTCTACCAATTCCAATTATCTAGTAAATTAATATTTTTAATTGCTCAATCAATATAATAAAATTACAACGATGGGTGTTTTTTGTAATTACTTTGATTTTGAAGTAGGTCTCATATATCTCACCATCTAAATATTTATAAAAAATTGAGGAATTTACTGGCGTGTAAAGTTAATAAAAAATAATAAATAAATAAGGTGTCTGTATAATCAGGTTATTTTTAAAAATCCTAGCTTGTATTCAACCGGTTTGATTGTGTGATAGGGCCCACCCACCACTCATCGATTTATTTTAAAATTTTGCCCAAAGGAATATTTTGTTCAGTTATCAGTGGTGAATAATAAAGAAAACAGTGTTTTGTAGTTGAGATAAAAGTTGATTCGAAGGGAGGTGGGTGGTCCTTATTCCACAAGTCAACCAATTTACGTCAAGACAAGAGTTGTTTAAATGAAATAAGTCTTGCATAATCAATCTGCGTTAAATTTATTTTGCAGAGTCATAAACAAATATTCAGAATTCAAATTTCAAAATTTTACTTCGAAAACCCAAGACGAAAGTTAAGATGCGCGTGCTGAGTTGCTGCAATACTAAATTAATATCAAACTAATGTATTGGCAAGGTGAAAAACAATAACATATCTTTCAAAATTAATCGTTTTTATTAGTTTTGAAATAATTTGATATAAATAAACTTTTTCATTTGCCATTAATATTGGCAAAATGATGCATTACATTTTAAATAAAGTTTTACAACAATTTCTTCAAACAAAACTATCGTTTAGTACAGATTTACAAAACTTCGAAACTTCGAATATTCGAAACTTAAGAAATTAAGATCGAAATTATTCAAAGCAGGTCATGAATCAAGAAACAAAAGCCGCATGTCTTTTCTCAGTTCCTAAATTTGAAAATAATTGTCAAACTTGATATTTGAAGTGTTTTTAAGAACCATGAAAAGTCATAAACAAAAGGCCGCATTTTTGTTCATGACCTGCTTTGACTATTTTTTTTGATCTCACAGTATTACGTCTTGTAATTGGGACATGTTTCCTATTGGGCAATTATCAATTTAAAAAAGGTGCAAATACTGGTTTAATTTTTTTATACCAATTTAAATTTGCAAGTATATGAACAAAAAACATATTTTAGATAAATTCGTGTTTGTATGTAAATGAATATAAAATTTAAATGATGGTGTCTTGACTCGGACGTTTCGGATACCTCAAAATGTCCTCGAGTATTATGAATTGATAATATTCTTGTTATATTAACAGCTAGAATCATCACAATGTAGGTTAATAAAACATTGATCGGTTTGCAGTTATACTAATCGAATGGCATCATTTGCACGAGAATAATTTATCACCCTTTCAAGGACTTGCTTCAAATTTGTACCAATCACGCACGATTAAATGTTAATATATTAGGAAGGAATAACATTAATTTAGAAATCAATTACAGAGTTTATATATAGATATACATGTATGGGCTATAGTTGAGTTAATCTATCAGGTATCGTTAGTAAATAATGGGGTTGGTGATTTTCTAGACTTTTTCTGTTTAAAAATGCAAATTGATAATTTGTTCAAAAAATGGTGATGTGGCCATCATGTTACTTTCTCCGATGATATCATCATTTATATTTATACTTTCAGGGTTTATTTTCTATTTAAATCATATTTTAAATGTACATCGAGCGTTTTGTAGACTCGCATGAAACTGAATCAAAATTATAAAAGATGGAAAAATTATACTTTAAATTCAAAAACTCAGTTTACTCAAAAACTAAAGAGATTAAAAAAAACTTATTCTTTATAAGTTGTTCATTTTGGCATTCTCTATAATTATTATTAACATAATTTTTTGTAACCATTATCGTTTCATAATTATAAACCAAAAATGAAAAAAATAATAATAATTTTTTTCTCGATTAACAATGATTTTATAAAAAATGTTTTCAAACAAAATAAGCTAATTTCTTTGTTGTCTTCAATATTTGTTTAAATGTATTTGTGATATTTTTCATATTTAAGAAAATATTGGCAAAAAACAGTTAAGGTAAACACCCACTTCCGGTGTACGAAATTTTACCAAAAGCTTTTCAGTTCTTCGGATTATCAAATAAGACATATCTTCAAAGTTTCATATCAATTGCTCTATTAGTTTTTGAGATACAGCGCGCACAGACACACACAGACACATTTTTTTTTCCAGAAATTGTTGAAATGGCATCTAGGGACTCCAACACGGATATTTCCGTAAAAAAAATTTTTGAAAAAAAATCACGATCACAATACTTTCTCGTACTTTGTAACGAAGAAAGTAAAAATATTTAATTGCTGAATATTATGTTCAAGTGCTTCGAGCTCTTTAAATTTCTTCAGAATTTCCTAGATCCTGATTATTCTGCTAGATCCGGTTGGTTCTAAAAGTATGTAAAATCCTTGTATACTCTTTTTCCAACAGAATTCCATTTATTATGAATATTATTTGCAAGCAAATACATGTTGAAATTCTTCGTATAGTGTGTACATGTGCTCTGGCGAGACCGCAACTGTGTGGCTTCTGTGGTGCCTCAGACCGGAGATGTGGCGGTTGCAGGTGTCGGAGGCATGTTCACACTTCTGATACGAAGAATTTTAACATTTATTTGCTTGCAAATAGTATTCATTTAATTACATTTAAAACTTCGTAAAAAGTGGAAATCAATTCACAGGATTCCATTTGTTAATAGGCATTTGTAAAAAGTATAATGAATTTGAATTTATAAAATGTTGCCGTTAAATTTGGATTATATAATGGTGCAATTTGCAAAAATACATCTCAATATCGTATTCTAGCAAGAATGAGCTCCCTCTTTGGAGCTGTCGAATACTACATTAATAATAGCTTTATTTATACACCATCGCAGAATAGTAAAGGGTGGGCCATCTAACGTTTGGAATTTGAATCGGCTATAAGAAAATACTAATGAATATTTTTTCAAAATGATGAGTTTATTAGAAAGATTGGACATTTTCATTTATCAATAAAACACAACATCATTCAAATGACTGCCACGGCTGGCTTGACCCCATTCCATCAACCCAATTTTTCAGTACATTTTCGATTGTTTGGGCTTCAATCGCATGAATGGCAACTTCTATTTCGTGTTTCAAAGCATCAATCGTCTCTGGATGGTTCGCGTAGCACTTATCATTAAGAGCTCCCCACAAAAAAATCTAACGGGTTCAAATCACAGCTCCTAGGCGGCCAATTCACATCAGAATTTCGGCTGATTATTCGATTTCCAAAAACAGTGCGCAAAAGATCGATGGTTACGTTGGCTGTGTGGCAAGTGGCCCCGTCCTGTTGAAACTAAATGTCATCTATATCATACTCTTCAATTGTTAAAAACAAAAATTCTTTTAGCATTGAGGTTCGCTATTGACGGTAATGGCGGCTCCTTGCTCATTTTCGAAGAAAAATGGCTCAATGATGCCGCCGGACCAAAAACCACACCAAACAGTTACTCGTTGTGGATGTATAGGCTGCTCAATAATCATATATAGCCTCCGAGATGGAAATGAGCTTCATCAGAAAACACGAATTTTCGATAAAAGTGCTCATCTTCGGCCAAACGATCTTTAGCCCTTTGGGCGAACTGAAAACGCACCGGATGGTCATAAGGCTTAATTTCTTGGACTAATTCAACTTTGTAGGCCTTCACTCAGAGGTCTTTATACAAAATTCAAAAGAGAAGTGCGAGAAATATTCAGTTCCTGAGAACGATAACGAGTTGATATTGATGCATGTTCACGCATACTCTGAGTAGTGTTGAGCGTTATTTTCACTAACTGCTACTTTGTAACCGTTACTGTGAAATAATAACAGTAACCGTTATTGAAAACTCCTACTAACGGTGATTTTCCTAAACGGTTATTTAATAATTTTATTATGTTAACTGAATTTAAGTTAGCATTAATACATGACAGGGTCAGATTAATGCTGATATACGAACTGTTTAAAATTATTCATCATCGTATGGGTAATAGTACACTTTAAAACTTGATTAATTTTACAATACCACGTTTAAGTTTAATCGGTAGAAATAAATCGACATTTAATTACAACACACCACGTACGACCCCCACCATTTATTTTCACATTTGCTTATGATGATAAAAAGATATCACGAAGTACAATATGGAATTGTTATATTCTGGAATAATAAAAATGAATGTCCTAAAAATTAAAAGTCATCTTTTTTATTTTACGAATGTATTTTTAGGAATTTTAAGGATTTTTCTTGCTTTTTAGTGTTAGTTGTTAATACTGTTTTTTTGGTTTATATAGAATAATTCTCAAGTACTTTATATTTTTTCTTTATAATTAGGCTTCGGCCTGTCAAGGAAATAAAGCCTATTATTTTTATTATAAAAGGAGAACGATTCAATAACGAATCACTTCTTAGTAACTTTTAACTGATTCAATAACAAATCACTTCTTAATAACATATAACTTATTCAATAACGAATCACCTTTTAGTAACTTATAACCGATTCCCTAACGAATCACTTGATAACGTATAACTGTTTTAATAACGAATCACTTCTTAGTAACTTTTAACCGATTAAATAACGAATCACTTCTTAATAAAATTAACTTTTTTAGTAAATAACGAGTAGAAAATAACATGTGACGGATTTGATGAAATGAAAACATTAAAATAATGGTGCGTCAGACGTTCTGATTCGAACGTATATTCGATGTAGGGTTGACTTGTCATATTTTATATAGGTACTGACATGATTTACGTGCAGCTTGCACAAAACCAAGAAGAACCCTGAAATCGCGAGCTCTTATTCAGAGAGAGAGATTCAGAGATATATCGATAAGGACATTTTACCTTGGCTAGTGGTATCCATTAAAATGGTGGAGAGAAAATACACAAATATTTCCCCATTTATTACATTTGGCAAGAAATAAACTATATATTCTAAGGTTCTTCAGTTCCGCACGAACGATTCTTTTCTAAAGCGGGTCAATTATTATCAGAGAGATGATCTCGTTTAAAGGAGAATTTTTAAATATCAATTATAAAATATTAAAATTTAACATATTCAAATTTGTTACTTGGATAATAAAAATATTTCTTAAAATATATACAACAAATGTACATCAAGTTTTCCGAGGTTACTTTAAATAACGGTTAATAAATAACCTTTGAAATAACTAGTTATTTTGTAGTAACAGTAACTGTTATAACCGTTACTGGAGAATAACCGTTTATCTCATCACTAACTCTGAGCAACAGCATCAATGTTTTTGGCTGAGCGCACTGGACGAGAATGCGAACGTGTTGTTTTATCCACTAACGATCCAGTTTCGCGAACTTGCTTCACAAATTGGCAAACTGCGTTGAATGCACAATTTCTTACCGTTTGAGTACTCACCACTTTGGAAGTACATTTTCAATAGTTCCCAACTTTATTCAAGTGTAAAGCTTCCCATTTCGTAAATGTCAAACATAAAACTAAATTTCTATCAATTCATGAATGTCATTATACCTTTCAAAGTCAAAATAAACGGTAGTTCAAATTCCAAACGTTAGATGGCCCACCCTTTATATTCTGTAACAATCTTCGAGTGCGAGCATCAGAATTTCCATTCTTAGCGAGTAGCAGACCATACTTTCTCCACGACCAGACAAAATGGACTAATAAAATAATGAACACAAAGAACTTAAGTTTTATTATTACATGCTTGTGGTTATGTTTATAGTATTTTGACTATTGTGATATCCAAGACTAATTGTTTTATTTGGAACGACATGATAATATTCATTCCATAACTTGTTATGGAATAAAATACAAGCAAAACGCATAGGCGCATAGTGTTTTGTTCCATAACAAGAATGAGATTTGATTCTATGATCAAAATTGATTTCAGAATGCTTAAGGCTTCGGGCCGTTTAAGACATCATTTTAGTGTTTAGTCCACGTACAACAAACATTTCTTCTCAATTACACGCAAGTTTTATGGCACTTCACAAACCATTTATAGGTATTATACGGTGTGAGCCACATAATTTTGTTTCTGAGTTGGCCATGCCTGAGAGAGAAAAACATAGTAGTCATGTCTGAGATTAATTCATTTTTTAAAAATCTAATTCAATTGAACTAATCTAGTCTGATAACGTAATAATATGCGACGTACCTCATTTATCTCACAGCCAACTCTGAAACAAAATTTGTGTGGCTCACACGATATATTAAAACTTTCTGTAGTATTGCAGTACTTAACGTGTTAAGAACTTCCCAGTCTTTAAAGAAGATATTGCATCTGGTCATCTACAGTGCGAACGTTGGCTGTGGAACACTCAAAATAAAAAAATCCTCGATCATCTGGGGCCAAAATCCTCCGATACGTCAACCTTACTTTTTGAACGCGCATCTTTTCTGATAGTTGTCAATTTTCCATACCCCCACCCCTTTGCGTAATGACGTCATCGCCATTTTTTTTAATGCAAACCATTTTTTTATTTCACTAAATTTGTAGTACTTTTTATTCTCTTTACGACTGTGTAAAAATATTTTCTTTTTTTTTTATTTTTTATTTCAGAAATTGATTTTTTTTTAAACTTATTTACCGTTCCTCTCTTGGCGAAAAGCCAATCGTCTATATTAGCTTGGAATTATATAAATTATAAGCGGAAAATTGCTTGTATTTCAGGAACAATGACACGAAAAGGTTTGACATATAGTCCTAGAAAATCGTTTTGTTCATATTCACAGATTCAGTTTGTCATCCCTTACATAATGTATAGTTTAATTCAGTTTACAACTTAAAATCAACTTAATCTGAGGGAATTTAGTGGCAGACATTTTGGGAAGTTTTTTCTTTTTCTAGTTCGAAAATGCTCAGTTCATGATCAAAACTTAAGTTACTATGAAATAAATAAGTGTGATATTAACAATGCAAGCGTTCTATATTTCGAATTTGGTATTAATGAGTTACTTGTTCAGAGTCTAAATGTGTAGATTTACAAACTGGAGCGGTCCGTTGGTGTAGTGGGTACATGCGAGCGCTTGTGCCGGCTGCACCGCGGCCGTGTGGGTTCGATTCCCAGCCCGGGCGAAAAATTTTTCGGTTTCGAGAAGTATTCGTTCGGGTCCGTGGTTGTTGTATACGTCTTTCATTATTCATTTGTTCATTTATTCATTTAATTTATAACTTATACATATACCGTGTGGTTGGTCATACTTCTGAACATAGGAAAATAACATGGGAAATCACGTTTTTGGAAATTCCCGCTCACCAAATTTATGTACAAGCATAAAAGTGGTATCAATCAAAAGATCCTATTTGTGGGAATTTGTTGATGCCAAGTACTTGCACGTTGATGCCTTTTTTACTTTCTCCGTTACGAAGTACTTCGTGAAAATGTTTTCAAATTTTTTTTTTACGGAAATATCCGTTTTGGGGTCCCTAAATGCCATTTCAACAATTTCTGGAAAAAAAATTGTTTCTGTGTGTGTGCTGTGTGTGAGTCTGTGTGTGTGTGGCTGTGCGCGCTGTATCTCAAAAACTAATTGAGCAATTGATATTAAACTTTGAACATACATCTTATTTGATAATCCGACGAACTGAAAAGCTTTTGGTAAAATTTTGTAAACTGGAAGTGGGTGTTTACCTTAACTGTTTTTTGTTTTTTGCCAATTTTTTTTTAAATATGAAAAATATCACAAAAACAATTAAACAAATATTGAAATAACGAAGAAATGAACATCTTTTATTTGAAAATATTTTTCATAAAATCATTGTTATTCGAGAAAAAAAAATATTATTTTTTTTTCCTTTTTTAGGTTTTTAATTATGAAACGATAACAGTTACACTAAATTTATGTCAAAAATAATTGTGGAGAATGCCAAAATGAACAACTTATAAAGAATAAGTTTTTTTTCGAAATCGCTTTAGTTTTTGAGTAAACTGAGTTGTTGAATTTGAAGTATAATTTTTCCATCTTTCATAATTTTGACGTCAGTTTCATCCGAGTCTACAAACGTTCGTTGTACATTTAAAATATGATTTGAATTAAAAATAAACCATGAACGCGTAAATATAAATGATACCATCAAGTCGGAGAAAGTAACATGATGGCCACATCACCATTTTTTCTCTACATAACTGTCTGCCCATGCTGAAACTCAAAAACTTATATAGAAATGACCATGAAACTTTGAACATAAGTGTTATTTCAGAATCCGAAGAACTGGAAAGCTTTTGCTAAAATTTCGTATTTCCGAATATTTACCTTAACAGTTTCTTATTCTTTTAGCCTTTTTGGGACTCCAGGACAATGTTTTCAGACTTTTTTTTAGGTCTTTTTTAAGGACTTTTTTTTTCTTTGAGGATTATTTTCAGGACTTTTTACGAAATTTTTTTCAAGACTTATTTTTAGGACTCTTTCTTTCAGGACCTTTATTTTCAAAATTTTATTAACAGGATTTTTTTTCAGGAATTTTTTCTCCAGTCGTTTTCGGGACTCTCTTAAGGACCCTTTGTTCAGGATTAATTTTTGGGATTTTTTTCAGAAAAAAATTTCAAAATTTTCTTCATGACATTTTTAATTTTATTTTTAGCATTTTTTTTTCAAGACTATTTTCAAAACTTTTTATTTCATGATTTTTGTTAAAGATTTATTTTAGGCCTTTTTGCAGGACTTTTTTCAACACTCTGGGATTTCTTTTTCGGGACAATTTCTTCAGATCTTTTTAAGGATCATTTTAAGGACTTTTTAAGGACTTTTTTTCTTTGAGGATTCTTTTTCAGGACTTTTTAAGAAACTTTTTTCGAGACTTATTTTTAGGACTCTTTCTTTCAGGACCTTTATTTTCAAAATTTTATTAACAGGATTTTTTTTCAGGAATTTTTTCTCCAGTCGTTTTCGGGACTCTCTTAAGAACCCTTTGTTCAGGATTAATTTTTGGGATTTTTTTCAGAAAAAAATTTCAAAATTTTCTTCCTGACATTTTTAATTTTATTTTTAGCATTTTTTTTTCAAGACTATTTTCAAAACTTTTTATTTCATGATTTTTGTTAAAGATTTATTTTAGGCCTTTTTGCAGGACTTTTTTCAACACTCTGGGATTTCTTCAGATCTTTTTAAGGATCATTTTAAGGACTTTTTAAGGACTTTTTTTCTTTGAGGATTCTTTTTCAGGACTTTTTAAGAAACTTTTTTCGAGACTTATTTTTAGGACTCTTTCTTTCAGGACCTTTATTTTCAAAATTTTATTAACAGGATTTTTTTCAGGAATTTTTTCTTCAGACGTTTTCATTTTTTTCAGAAAAAAAATTTCAAAATTTTCTTCATGGCATTTTTTATTTTATTTTTAGCTTTTTCTTCAAGACTATTTTCAAAACTTTTTATTTCAGGATTTTTGTTAAGGATTTATTTTAGGCCTTTTTGCAGGATTTTTTTCAACACTCTGGGATTACTTTTTCTTGACAATTTCTTCAGATCTTTTTAAGGACCATTTTAAGGACTTTTTACAATGCTTTTTTCAGATTTTTTTTGTTTATTTTAGGGTAATTTTTCAAGACTGTTTTACAGGACATTTTTTTGTGATATTTCATCAGGACTCTTTGTCTGAACTTTCTTCCGGACTTTTTAGGACTCTTTTTCGGAACATTTATTTCTGGTATTTTGTATGAAGACTATTTTTCATGACTTTTTTTCACAGCTTTTGTCAATACTCTTTCTCACGATTTTATTTCCAGGACTGTTCCTCCCTTTTCCAGTCTTTCTTAGGAACCCCTTGTTCGGAACTTCTTTTCAGGATTCTTCTCAGAATTTTCTTCATTGCTTTTTTCAGAATTATTTTTTCCTTTTCCTTCTTTTCCTACTTTTTTCAGTACTATATTTCACGACAATTTCTTCAGAAGTTGTTCAGGTCTTATTTAATGATCCTTTTACAGGGTTTTTTTCAGAAATGTTTTTTTAGGATTTTTTTACGATGTTATTCTCATAACTTTTTTTGAAGACTGTTATTACAGGATATTTTATCAGCACTCTTCGGGGCTTTTTTCAAGACTTTCTTCAGGAGTTTTTCAGAACTTATTTTAGGACTCTCCTTTGGGACTCTTTTTCGGACTTCTTTCGGGATTTTTTTCTTTCTGGTGTTTTATATGAAGACTTAATTTTTCAGGACTCTTTTTGCAGTACTTTTTTCAGGATTTTTTTCACAACTCCTTTTCACAACTTTTTAACAGTACTCTTTTTCAAGACTTTATTTCCAAAACTGTTTCTCCAGGACTTTTTCTCAGGACCTTTTTGTATCGGAACTCTTTTTTCAGGTCTTTCTTTTAGGACTTTATTTCTGGTCTTTTTGAAGGACCTGTTTTTCAAGACATTTTTTTCAGGATTCTTTTTTCAGGACTTTTTATCAGGACTTTTTATCAAGACTTTTTTCAAGACTTGTTCAGGACTTTTATTAGGTTTTTTTATTACTTTTTAATCAGGACTATCTTTAGAAATCATCTTCAAGACTTTCTTGTTCAGGATTTTTATTATATTTTTTTAAGACTATTAATCAGCACTATTTCTATAAATCTTTTTCAGGACTTTTTTTAGTTTTTCAGTAAACTTACGGTAAAGATTATTATAATTTGAAAAATAATTCGTCATTTTTACCTTTCATAATTTTGACGTTTCAAACGTTATTACTATTTTATCATGTGAAACTCTCGATTTAAAATATAATTTAAATTAAAAATAATGAATGAATCTATAAATATAAATAATTATTATACCATCAAATAATCGGAGAAAGTAACATGATAGCCACATCACCTTTTTTTTGAGGATAAAATAGTATTTACATTGCCTACATTTATTTTTACGAGTACAAATTTTGCCCCATGCTATTTCCCTATGTTCAAATGTATTACCAACCACACGGTTTATCTAATCTTTGATGATGGCTAATGGTCATAAAACCAAGGCCAGGCGTAACGCCGAAAAAAAAATTACTGGTTAAATAATTATTATAAATTTAGTTTATTTATTTTATTTATTTATTTATTTAAAATATATACGGGAAACCCCTTTTTACAAAGAAAATACAATTTGTAAGTGTGAAAAAAAAAGAAAAACTACAAAATTCTACCGCTATTAATCTAAGGTTATTAAATCATGTAAAAGTATGTATATAATATGTGCGTGAGTATAAAAGTGATACAATTTATATTAGTGATATAAACAAAATAATATAAACAAAATAATATATAGCATATAACTAATTGAAAGCATTGCGTTTAATGGTATATTTAAAACTTTCGAATGTGCAGTGGAATAGATTAAACCATTTGTAATTGTTATATTTATTCGCGTACCTCATAATACGGGCCATGGAGTTATTATGACTAAAATTGGTGGTAAAAACTTGCTCACGGAATAACGGCCGAGATCGTAGTAAACGATAATTGCCGGTAATATAAAAATCTAAGTGTTCTAAAATATATGAACAATCTATAGAGCCGTTAATTAGCTTGTGTAGGAGACATAAGTCAGAAAGAATTCTACGATCATCCAGAGAGTGCATATGTAATATAGTTTTTATATTAGTGTAGTTACCAGAGGTATGCGTAATACCCAATTTATATTCCATTAAACGGAAAAATTTGTTTTGGACACAATCAAGAGATTTGATATTGGATAGTGTATAAGGTGACCATATTACAGATGCATACTCCAGATGACAACGAACTAAAGCGCAGTACAATGTTTTTAAACATTCAACATTAAAATATTTTCCAATATGCCATACAAACCCCCACATTCTTAAAGCTTTGTTTCTAATATGTGTTATGTGTGAATTGAAGGATAATCTTTCGTCAAATAGTACTCCCAAGTCATTAACTTCAGTCACGTGCGCAATAGGAATTGAATCAATCGCATAAATGAAGTTAGTGATATTTGACCTTCTCTTAAAAGATATTGAATAACATTTATTTTTATTTATTGAAAGTCTATTTAATATACACCATTCATTTATACGATTGATGTCATCTTGAATTAACCTACAGTCCTCAATACAGTTTACACATCTAAATATTTTCAAGTCATCTGCGTACAAAAGAAAATTACAATTTTTTATTACATGATGAATGTCACTGATGAACAATAAAAACAAAATTGGCCCACAGTGAGAGCCTTGCGCTACACCCGACGTGACCTCAATGTCATCCGAAATAAAATTTTTGATACATACCCTTTGGGTTCTATTTTCTAAAAAGGATTGAATCCATGAAAGTGTTTAAACGATTTATTGTTACATACAGCATTCGTCCGTTAAAGGTTGAAGTCTTTTGCGTTTTGGCGAGAAGGTTTAATGTGTCAAACCGCAAACTGTGGTAAACGCTTAGAACGTGGTTGAATTTAACAAAAATAATATAATGATCGTTTATCATTATAGTATACTTAAAATAGATTTATCGCGCAAAACAATTGTTGTTTTTTGATTCGATCGAATAGTGATTAAAACTGTTTTTACTGCGATAATGGACGATAAAAATGATTTACTGCTAGGCGTTACCTGAAATCGGCCTCGATCAGTGTAATTACTGAAATTCGCTGATACCTGAATTTATTAATAATACTGAAAAACAATTCCAATAGAAAATACATTATTGTAATTTGTAAATATAATGGTCAGTTCGTAATTGAATAATAATTAAAAAAACACTTTATTATATATATTTGTAACTTGTTTCTATTTTGTAGTCATAATACTTCTACCTTAAAAATTTTAAATAAGTAATTATGGAGGCCTTCACTTTCTGATACATTTATATAAATCAAAAACATTTTGTTCATTTATTTTCAATTAGTAAATATCATGCTAAAAGTTTTTAGTTAGTATTTAATTAGCTTTTTCTGCTCCCACCTCTAAAATGGCATGTATCGCATATGTTTCCATGATGCTAAGGGATTCTTTAAATACACCTTGACAAATTGTGACTTTGTGCATTTTGGTCATGGGCTGAAGTAGCTCCAGGTTTTTAAATCGTTAAAATCAATTAAAACTCAAAATCAAGTTAGTTGTCACTGTCAGCAATCTGTCAAAATAAAAAATAAATAAATGATACAAGGAATACTTTCAACTTAAATCAAATAAATAATAGATACAAAAAACATCAAAGAAATTTAGGAGAATCAATTATTTCTTTTAACAATTGCCATAATGTCTTTAACGTAACTGCTAATTATTATATATTATTTATAATATACATTAACGATTTGCCTGACTACATGTCACAGGAAGTTATACTATATGCGGATGATACCTCGGCGGTTATAAGTAACAAGTCAGAAGATAGAGTAGAACGGGAATGCACGGATGTCCTTACAAGGTTCAACACCTGGTTTGCAGCTAATAAACTATTTGTCAATGAATCTAAAACCACTCTGGTACGTTTCAGGACTAAACAGTGTAAAAAGGAATTACAAATAGCACCAAAAATTCAAAACACAGTCTTGCAACTTAGTACACAAATAAAATTCCTAGGAATAAATTTTGATGAAAATTTGGATTGGGGATATCACTGCAATGGCCTAACTAAAACCCTAAATGTAACGTGTTTTCAATTAAGATGCTTGCGAGCAGTACTTGAGATACCTCAATTAGTAAACTTTTACCATGCAACCGTCAAATCTCGACTAACCTATGGAGTGTGCTTCTGGGGATGCTCAAGACATCTACAGTCTATTTTCATCGCTCAGAAACGAATAATAAGATGTATTGCTGGTGTCTCTATGACAGCTCACTGCCGACCAATATTCCGACAACTATGTCTAATGCCTCTGCCATGTCTCTATGTGTATGAATTATGCCTGTTTGTGTTTAAACAAAAATCCAACTTTAAAGAAGCATCTAGTGTTCACACTTACCCAACAAGAAGCAACTCACTCATTTATATAGATAATACTAGACTAAGAATAAGGAGACTCTCTCCCCGAATTAGAGGACCAGAGGTATACAATAAACTCCCCCATGATCTTAGAAGTTCCACAAATATAAATGTATTCAAAAAAAGACTGAAAACACTACTTATTGATAAATGTTATTATTCAATTGAAGAGTACTTAAATGACACTATCATATAGTACAAAATAACCTATTATTATTAAATATGTAATAGTATTAAACTGTAATCTGCCAGAAAAATTGTTAATATTGCTGTTATTAATTGTCACTATTATTATTTTTTATTAATTATTTATGTAATTGACTTATTCCATATCAAAGCTGTATTATCTTTAATTTATATTATGGTTTTATGATCAGTGAATAAAATGTTTATTATTATTATTATTAATGCATATTTACCCAAGTAGACTAATTTAATATTATTGTACTATTACCATGTTCATTTAAGATGATAAAATAATTTTAAAATGTTACCAATTTAGTCGTAGAAAAAGTATAATATGTAATTCGTGTTATAAACTTCTATAGGCACTCGTTTTATTAAACACTCGCTCCGCTACGCTCCGCTCGTGCCTAATTAACTCGTGACTAAAGTGCCGTTTATTACACTTGTTGCATAATATACTATTAACTTTGAAATGGATCAAAAAACGTATTATAATTCACTCAACTCGTATTTTGTTATTTATTTCTCATTTTTCTTCGTTGAACAGCTATAACTCTCCAAAGTGACATCCCAAAGCAATGAACTTAATTACTCTCACGGCCTAAGAACCTGGGCGTCGATTCTGCTGAAATTATCCCAACGAAATGCACTACTACCGTTGAATCGTCGGAATTGCAGTTGCGAATACGAATGAAAAGACGGACGTATAAATTGAGAGGGGACCAATTTCCTTTTACCTATCGAATCTTTTCGTGTCGTTGGAAAAACCTTCTTCACTCTTGTGCCCGAAACTACGACAGATTGATTTTTTATGGGTCTTGTTTGATTGTTCCGAATAAAACTCCTGCAACAGTTTCAGCCACTGACTCCGTTGCTTTGGTTTTATACGAAATTCCCTCTTTTACATACTTCGTTTTCCAAATTGTACCAATGTTTTAGTTACAAATTCATTTCATTTAAATATAAAAGTATAGAAATAGGATGAATAGTTATTTATGCAACAAGTGAGTAAAGTAATACTTTTTTCATGAGTAGGAAAGATTGCGACAATCCTACAAGTGAAAAAAAGTTGCTTTACTCTCGAGTTTCATACAATTTTTTTCCACGTCCGTAACTTTAAATAAATTCGATAAAACCTTAATCAATATTTATGAGTAATACTTCTTTTAAATGAAAAAAAAAATAATCATCAAGTTTTCTTCATCGGAAACGAATGTTTGACGTTTATGGGCGGAACTCTCGACGTGTTGCGAAGCGTTCATGACACACAGTGTTTTAATTGCGTTAAAAAATGAACCGCTACGGCACTTTTTTTCACGCTTTTTGAAGAGTTCAGGAATCACATATTTTATGAACGCAAATTGATGAAAAAACCTGTACATTTTATAACGGACGTAAAAAATAGTTATTTATGCAACAAGTGAGTAAAGTAGTACTTTTTTTTCACGAGTAGAAGAGAGTGCGGCAACAATTCTTACAAGTGAAAAAAGTTGCTTTACTCTCGAATTTCATACAATTTTTTTTTCTACGTCCGTTATAAAATGTACAGTTTTTTTCATTAATTCATAAAATATTTGATTCCTGAACTCTACAAACAGCGTGAAAAAAAGTGCCCTAACGGTTCATTTCTTCACTCTTTTGCGTGAAAAAAAGTGCCGTAGCGGTTCATTTTTTAACGCTACTATAAACTTGATTGCGCAAAGTGTGTCATGAACGCTTCGCAACACGCCGCGAGTTCCGCCGATGAATATCAAACATTCGTTTTCGATCAAGAAAACTTGATGATTATTATTTTCTTCATTTAAAAAAAGTATTGTTACTTATAAAAATTTATTAAGGTTTTATCGAATTTATTTAAAGTTACGGACGTAGAAAACATTTTGTATTAAACTCGAGAGTAAAGTAACTGTTTTTCACTTGTAGGAATTGCCGCACTCTCCTTCGGCTCGTGTGGCAATCTTTCCTACTCGTGAAAAAAAGTACTACTTTACTCACTTGTTGCATAAATAACTATTTTCTACGTCCATAACTTCAAATAAATTCTATAAAACTTATAAATTTTTTATAAGTAATAATACTTTTTTTTAATGAAGGAAATAATCAGAAACGAATGTTTGACGTTTATCGGCGGAACTCGCGGCGAACTTTGCGCAAACAATGAACCGCTCGGCACTTTTTTTCACGCTATTTGTAGGGTTCCGGAATTACATATTTTATCGACCCAAATTAATGAAAAAAACTGTACATTTTATAACGGACGTAGAAAAATTAAATTTGTGTTTGGATAATAGTAATTTGTGTCCCAGCCAAATAGCATTCGTAAAAAAAGTAAATACAGTTTTAACATTCAATTATTAACGAAAGTAGAAATAATTTCCTACAACTTTTCCGTACAAGTATTAGTCTCCCCCATTGGACTGTAATTCTGTTTTTTATGATTTTTCGAAGCGGATTTTTGGTCGTACTGAGGTTAAATAATAATAATAATACCTTTATTGTTTTAAACAAAAGTACAAGAAAAATAAGGACATATAAGAGTAGGCGAAGGTAACACATGTTACTGCTCTTCCACTTAATCGCTAGTGATTAAATGTACTTATGAATAAATAAAAATGGCATATTCAATTAAACTTCATCAACAAGTAGAGATTGACTGATATGGATTTGGCCGATACCGATATTTCGGTGACCGATACCGATATGTACCGATACGTATCGGCCAAACGGTGGACCATACTATAAAATAAAAAATGGTGATGTGGCCATCATGTTACTTTCTCCGATTTGATGGTATCATAGCCATTTATATTTACGTTTTCATGGTTTATTTTCAATTGAAATCATATTTTAAATGTACATCGAGCGTTGCGTAAACTCGGGTGAAACTGACGTTTAAAACGTCAAAATTATGAAAGATGGAAAAATTACACTTCAAATTAAAAAAATCAGTTTACTCAAAAACTACCGAGATTTCCAAAAAAACTTATTCTTTAGAAGTTGTTCATTTTGGCATTCTCTACAATTTTTATTTACATAAATTTGCTGTAACTATTAACGTTTCATAATTATAAACCAATAATTAAAAAAAATTAATAATTTTTTTTCTCGAATAGCAATGATTTTATGAAAAATATTTTCAAGCAAAAGATGTTCATTTCTTTGTTGTCTTCAATGTTTGTTTAAATATTTTTGTGATAATTTTCATATTTAAGAAAATATTGGCAAAAAACAAAAAACAGTTAAGGTAAACACCCACTTCCGGTGTACGAAATTTTACCAAAAGCTTTTCAGTTCTTCGGATTATCAAATAAGACGTATGTTCAGAGTTTTATATCAATTGCTCTATTAGTTTTTGAGATACAGTTCACACAGGCAGACACACACACACAGACACACAGACACAATTTTTTTTCCAGAAATTGTTGAAATGGCATCTAGGAACCCCAAAACGGATATTTCCGTAAAATATTTAAAAAAAAATTACGATCACAATACTTTCTCGTACTTCGTAACGGAGAAAGTAAAAATACTGCAAAAAATTGAAGATCAAATTTCCGTTATTCGCCGTATCGACACGTGATCGATAAATGTTATACATTGATGAAAGAATTTAAAAAATCTGATCATCCGATTAATAGTACCGTAAAACCGAAAAACAATTGACCGTCGAATTTAGTGGTTTCATCCTATCTACATCTAGTAGACGAGTTCAATAAGTTGATTCAAGAATTTTTCAAATCAAGTCATTTGAGTTTTTTAAAAAGTACTAAACAATTGAAGGCCGAATTTTTGTTTCGCAGCAACATATTTTAGATGGGTGCAATCCATTGATAAAAACATTTTTTAAATGTGGTCATCCGTTCAAGAGTTGCATTCAAAAACGACAGTAAACAATTCAACATCGAAGATTTTTCGAGGGTGATACTACAAGAGGTTAGAATTTAGCCGGATAAAATTTATTTTTTTGCACGAGCCATTGAATCGGCACAAATTTCAAGAATGAATTGAGATCAAAAATTTTTGCCTAATCTCAATTCATTCAAGAAATATGCGATGGAATGACGAGTGCTTAAAATACAATTTATCCTGCCGAAATTATAACCGCGAGTGGTATTTGTTGAGATAATTTAACGATTAAGAACTTTATATATTAGCAATTTATATTGATTAAAAGTACAATGGGCGACAGAGCATTGTTTATTTGTAATGGAATTGGATGAAGCATCGTGTGGGTAAAATAAAACTGGTTGTGTGCCACTGGAATCACGAGATTTGCGCCTGCGCGTTTGCGAGTGGTACAAACACTGGGATCTAGCCGTGAAAAAGATATTTATAATTATTGTTTTGTATAAATAGTATTATTACTTACATTTAGTATACGTTCCATACATTTCTGACGTTTCTTATATTATAGGTTATAATTCTCAACACACACACACACACTACAAGCGGCGTGAAGTTAGGAGACTAATAATAGCTGATCGTTTAATCACCGGTACACTTATTTCCGACACACACAAAAGAGAAGATGCCAAATATACTAATATTTCAATGTTTATTTCATACTATTAGAACATGATAGAACAAGATGGATATTAAATGCAATGCAATTCTGCAATTCACGCAACGTAGCAGCACTAACCGCACGCTAGCGACATCTCGCGGCCGAAGTACGAAATGCAGTTCTGTCACATGCTTTCATTTCAAAAGTACGAAATTAAATGTGTAATTGTAGAAAGGACAATACTTACTTAACTGATACATGGATCGGAAAGACAATCGTGAACAATTTTTCACGCGGAAGCGTTTCCGAAACGGATTTCAATTATATTTCGCCGCATAGGTATTCAGAACTGACACGCCCCTGTTCAACTGAAGTTAGCTGTTTACTAAAATTGTTAATATAAGGATCGTTGTCATGGTGAAGGTAAAATTTTTTATCCACTTGCAAATTTATTTGTTCGCCGTTGAGACGGAGTGGATTTTGCCTAATCTCAATTCATTCAAGAAATTTGCGATGAAATGACGAGTGCTTAAAATACAATTTATCGTGCCGAAATTATAACCGCTAGTGGAATTTGTTAAGATAATTTAACGAATAAGAACTCAACACGCACACTACAAGCGGCATGAAGTTAGGAGACCAATAACAGCTGATCGTTTAATGACCGGTGCACTTATTTCCGACACTAGTAAAAGAGAAGACGCCAAATACACTAATATATCAATGTTTATTTCATGCTATTAGAACACGATAGAGTAAGATGAATATTAAGGCGGCCTTTCGTTTATTTTGGGTATATGGTTTTAACATTGCGAATGCAGACGATTACTAATTTATAGGGATTTAAAAAAATACTAAGTCTAGAATCGAAAATCCGATGGCAGGGTAAAGATAAAGAATCAAATAATTCAATAACAAATTTTCAAGTAAATATATTAATTGCAAGTGATAATAAATTGACAAAAACAAATGAATGCGCAGAACGGGTATATAAAAATTAACGATAACTAGATTAATATTGACTTAAACGACTACATTTTTCACAGATACCACTGTTAGTATCCTATGCGCATTGGTAAAATTAACCTAGTTAATCCATTTTTTGCAAACCCTAAAATCGTGATAAACGCTGAACCCCGCCGATCATGGCAAAACTGGAGTGGGGGATGGCCTAAGTGGTGCCATACCTACTCGTTCGTTCCCTTCTGGGTGGTAGTAAGTTTTGAGTATTTAGACGATTCAACGGGCGCCGGGGCGCTCGGTACTCGAATGCGACGCTGGCGTCGCGCGAGGCCCCCTTAAATGCAATCCATTTCTATAATTCACGCATCGTGGCAGCGCTATCGTACGCTTGCGGCATCTCGCGGCCGAAGTATGAAATGCTGCACCGGCTTTAATTGCAAATGCACGTAACTAAAAGGTGAAAGGACAATACTTACTTGACTGATAACTAATACATGGATCGGAATGAAAACCGAGAAAAAAATTTCACGTGGAAGCGTGTTCGAAACTGATTTCAATTATATTTCATCGCAGAGGACATGAACTGCCACTGTTCCACCGATGTTTACGAAAATTGTTAATATAAAAATCGTTGTTATGGTGAAGGTAAATATATTTTTAACCACTTGCAATTTTTTTTGTCCGCCGTTTTAAATGCATCTCTTTATACATGAGTTGAATTATCGCGGCAACACCATGGTGCTCGACCAATAGAATTTAATTATTCGTATATTGAGTTGAATTCTCTGACCAATTCCGATGATATTCGAAAAAACCGAAACAATCAAAATTGTTTAAATTTAAAAAAAAGCACAGTGTGGCACATCATTAGTTTTGGGAGCTGAAAAGCTACTCCAAAATTAAATAAGAAATCCAGGTTAGTATTTAAAAAAATAACGTTGATGTGGATGTCTAAATAACGAAACGTCGTATTTGAAAAATACAATTATTTTCTGGAAGAGCTTACAAAAGTGTCCTAAAAAGGTGGCCCTGGATTTTTAAAATAACCAGTAATAGAGTCGTAAAAAATAAAATCCAAAATTGTTTTTTTTTGTTTTTATCGAATATAAGTAGTCGGAATATTTTAAATTTCTTTTTAACAAGTTATTCAGCATTAAAATGTTGCAAATTTGCCTTAATTTAAGCAACTCTTTATCTCTTATAATTACCGAGATAGCAATGCTAATACATCGAATTTGTAACACCCTGTTTACCGGATGTAATACAAATAGTTAGTTTTGTGTTACACCCGGTATATAAATAAAAACCCCACAGTGTTTTATTGCATCAATTTGAAATTTAGTATGGCTACACTAAAACCAAATTGAAGGTTACTAATCATCCAAAAACTTTAGTTGCATGTTTCGGTTTAACCTGAAGTGACATCAATATTAAAATGGAACACAATGTATATTTAAACTTTTGACTAGTTTGAAATAAATGGATGTAGAAAAAGAAGCTTATTTCTTTTATGGATTTTTGTTTAAAACAGGTGAGATTATGTATAATTTTTCTCATTAAACATTTTTATTTGGCGGAATTTATTTATTTATTTAAACGGAAATTCTTTTTACAACAATATACACTCACTTTCATATGAAATGCACCACCCAGAAAGAATAATACGATTGATGCAAAACTGAAAACAATTGTTTATTCGTCGGTACAAAATTAAACTCTCAATAAAAAAAGTTGAGCCGTTGAGATTTTTCGGTCATGGTTATCTTAAAATTCCTCAACTTTTTATATGGACATTGAAGAATATTTACTTAGAATTTATCAGCTGTTTTGTTATGAAGCTGTCACATTGACAGTTCATAATCCCCAGAGTATAGTCGGGCCGCTGAGAGCTGCCTGTGACTCATCGCTTAAAATCACATGAATTAAGATTTAAGTAAACGTATGTCCGTAAGAAAATTTGGTGCCGCGCTGATTTTCATTGGCAGGATATTTAAAAATTCTCGCGCAAACTTTTTACGGTTATGTTATTTGACGTAGCGCTCGCGTGTTTTGTGTGTTTATATGAAGCGTCCCAATGCGATGCAAGAGTCATGCGGGAGCTTAGACCTACGTTAACGCTGCCCTATTCTTTAACACGCAGACACACGTTTCGTCTTTTATTTCATACTGTTTCGTACATGATAGAAAAAGATAGATATAAAATGCAAAGCAATTCTTAGTACGAAAATGCATGAGTCACCGTCAGCTCTCAACGGATGAACTATAAGCAACACCCAAATTTTTCCCAAACTTCGGAGTTTGATAGAGGTCGAATTATCGGCATGAAAAAAGCAGGTTTATCGTTCCGCAAAATTGGCAGAAGAATGAATCGAGACCATACAACTGTGGTGAGAATATGGTCTTCCTGGTCAGAAGAAGTTATACAACGACATCATCCGGCTGGAAGACCTCCCCGACGTAATAACGCCCGTGAAGATCGGCTTCTGAGACGAGTGGCCACACAGAACCAATTTCAAACAACTAGGTCTGTTGCCATAGACTGGGTAAGAGCTGTAAATCGCCAGATTTCAATGGCGACCATCTATCGTCCTTTGGCCTTCATTCTTATCGTCTGTTTAGACGTCTTCCTGCTCGTCTGGCTTGGTGTCAAGAGCGGCAGGGTTGGGTTGAAGAATGGAACAACATCGCATTTAGCGATGAATCCAGGTTTTGTTTATGGAAGAATGATGGACGTAGAAGGGTGCGTCGTTATCGACGAGAACGAAGAAATTTAGAGTTTGTTGGAAGACGCCATACTGCTTTAACACCGGGTGTCATGGTGTGGGGTGCAATCAGTTTGGGATGAAAATCACCTTTGGTGTTCATTCCAGGTACATTCTCGTCGATACATTGATAATGTCTTGGATCCCATTTGATTTTAAGTATGCCTAGAAGGGTAAATTCTTGCATTGCTGTACGAGGCGATGTAACTCATTATTATTATTTTTTCTGTTCAATTAAAGTTTTTTTCTTTTGATACTTTAATCATTTTGTACCAACGAATAAACAATTGTTATCACCAAGTTTCGCAACAATCGTATTATTCTTTCTGGGTGGTGCATTTCATCAGAAAGTGTGTGTATATGAATTAAAATTAAATTAAATGCTATGGCCAAATTTTAACATGATTACAATATATCACAGATCGAGTAAATCTAGGTTGAGTGAGCGTAGGCCTCTGTGGAACATATTTGAATTGATTAAACTTATTTAATGCTTCTGCAAGTGGAATTTTTATTTTAGGGAAATAGTTGACAACTCTTTTGCAGCGTATCCCGATCGTCCGGTTCCGAGCAAAAGCACTTTTTAATGGAATAAAACATGTTTAAATTATTCTGATTAAGCGCATCATGTAGAAAAATAATTGATTTATATTACTAACTAAAATGTGCTTTAAAATTATATGATAAAATATACATTAACACAAGGTATAATTTTTAGCATGTAAAATCCTATGACCCACGATAAAAAAAAAACATACTGTATATAAATTGGTTGAGAATAATTCAAACAGAGAATTCAGTTGTAGTATATTGACTATTCTCATCATCCTAGATAAAGGATTATTTGATCCATAATTCGTACGATGTGTAGTTAATCTAAACAGAGTATTATTTCTGGTAGTTACGCCATTTGGTTGATGCCAAAAATTTAGCATGACTAATATCTCAGCACTGTCGAAATGGTTGTTGAGTAAATTATACAGAGTACAGAGATCATGATAAATGCGACGAGACTGCAAGGAATCTAAATTCAGTCCAAATTGCAAATCTTTATAGTTGATCATAGAATTGTGAATTCCGAGTTTATAAGCAACAAACCATAAAACATTATTTTGGACTACCACAAGCAAATTTATTAATTTAAAGCGAGGTATACTCAATTAGTGAACGAACCAGTGAACAGTAAATAATTTTATCCAAGATCGGGTGTGATAAGCGAACCACTGCGGTCAATTGAGTAAGGAATGTTGTTCATACCCACTAGTGAGATAATAATTCAGACTCATGGAATGCTTAAATCCTTCTTAAAATTTTTGAAATAATTCAGTGACACCACCTACGTCCAATTTTTTTGTCAAAATTTTATAAACATTATTGTAATATAATTCAGACTCATGGAATGATTAAATCCTTCTTAAATTTTTTGAAATAATTCAGTGACACCACCTACGTCCAAATATTTTGTCAAAATTTTATAAACATTATTTTAATATTTAATGAAAGTACAGACGATTTTTCCAACTCGAGTGACAAATCCTAACATTTTTACAGCCCTGTTGACAACGCTTTGAATATGAGTAGTGAATGTAAATTTACAATTGATAGTAATACTGAAGTCGTGAATTTCTACTACATTCTCCTATACCGAGTTAATAATTACATAATTGAATTCAAATTTTCAATGACCCCGAAAGATACTTATAGATTAACATTTACTAATATTTAGATGTAATTGATTTAGTTTACACCAATCTACCAATTATTTATATTTATGTCTCCTTGCAATTGCTCATTATCACAATTATAACATGATATGATTTTAAATCATCTGCGTAGAGCAAAAATTTGAAATTGTTAAAGTAATCTGTAACATCGTTATTAATTGAATAGAAGAGGTCCAATGTGGGAACCTTGGGGAACCGCAAATGTCACTAGAATTGGCACATATATAAATATGTTGATTTTAACTATTGACGAGAAAACTGTGGAGTCAGCCAACAATATGACTATTAAATCCTAGTAGTTCCAATTTCTTTAGTGGTAATTTATGAGAGACACAGTCGAACGCTTTAGAAAATTCGGAATACACAGTGTCAACTTGTGATCCTTTTTCTAATGCGTCCGACAAATATTAAGTGTGCTGTAGGAAATTAGTTGTGGTGGATTTTCCGGATTTGTATCCATGTTGTTCGGATGCAATTATTTTTGAGCTTTCCCAGCTCTGTAACGATATTCTCAAATAATTTAGGAATAATGGATTGTATAGATATTTAGTAACGTCATGCCTGTGTCCAGTGGCGGCTCGTGGAACATGTTGATGATAGAGCCACTTATACAATACATCCCTCCCCACTTTCTGAAGGAACAAAGAACCATTTACCTTCCTAGACCAATCGAATATTTTGGCCAAAAAATCAAAAATTTGGAACAAAACGGCCTAGGATCTAAAATATCGGCCAAAAAAATAAAAAATCCTGGTTTAAAAATAAAAATGCAGACCAAAAAAATTGCCATTTTCAGCCCCAAATATAACTCTTTTTAGCTTAAAATAAGTTCCAATTAGAAATTCGAAAATAATAGCAAAAATAAAAAATTTTAAAAAAATTCGCACAATAAAATCAATAATTCAAAAATTAAAAATTAAGACCAAAAATCTAAAATTCGTACCCAAAAATCAAAGTGGTAGTCCAAAAAAATCAAAATTTTTAACAAACGAATCGAATATAAGTCGAAATAAAGAAAATTTCGGCCAAAAGACCTAAAATCGAAACCAAACAATCGAAAATACAAAATATAGGCCAAAAAGTAGGGCCTAAAAAGGTAAAAATTTAGACAAAACATCGAAAACGGGCGTAAAGATAACAATTGCAGACAAAAAAAAACGAAAATTTCTACAAACCAATCGAATATTTTGGTCAAAATAAAGAAAAATAAAAAGAATTGGAACAATTATAATTATCAATAATACAGAAATCTAAAATATGGGCCAAAGAATCAAGAATCCTGATCTAAACATAAAAAAGCGCAGACATAAAATTAAAAACTTACGTAGCAAAATAATTTGCCAAAAATAAGTTTCTGATCAGAAATAAAAAAAATACTCACGAAATGAAATCAATAATCTAAGTTAAAAAATCTAAAATATTGGATAAAAAAATAGACTAAAAATCTAAAATATCCGATACAAAATTTAGGCATAAAAATAAAAATAGTGGACCAAGGAAAGAAAAATTTTAACAGACAAATAGAAAGAAAAACAAAAACAAAAGAAAATTTTAGGGCAAAAAAAATCTACAATGTTGGCCATTTCATTTCATTTCATTTATTTAATCCTACCTAACTTTTCGAAAATTTTGACAATAAATTCGAAAAGTTAGGTAGGATTAAATAAATGAAATGAAATGAAATGAAATGAAAAATGAAGAAAAATGTAGGTCAAAAGATTTAAAAAATAATAATAGTCATTTGTAATGTTGGCCAGAAAGTCGAAAATTTAAACATTGCATAGAAAATTCGGTCCTAAAGATAATAAATGCAGGTTGAAAAATCGAAAATTTCAACAAACAAAACTCGAAAAGACCGGAAAAAAATTTAAAAAAACCCCCATACAAATCAATAATTCAGGTTATAGATATTAAAATTTGAAACTGGAATTAAAATTTCGGCCCAAAAAATAAAAAATGCGGACCAAAGAATAAAAAAAATTAACAATTAAATCGAAAATTTAGGTCAAAATAAAGATTAATTAGAGATTTATTTATTTACGGGATTTTCCCCTATAAAATATCTCTAAAAATATTACAAATCTGAGAAAATCGTACTAAAAATCAAAAATTTAGACAAAAAAAAATCGAAAATAAAAAGATAAAATATTTTGAAAATACAGGTCAAAAATTTAAAAATTAAAAATTTAACAATTAAATCGAAAAATTTAACAATTAAATCGAAAATTTATGTCAAAATAAAGAATATTTAGGTCAAAAGATCAAAAATTTAGATCCAAAAGAATAGAAAATACAGGTCAAAAATCTAAAACATAAAAATTCGGCGAAAAAAAAAGTTGAAAATTGAGACAATTAAATCGCAAATTTAGGTCAAATTGAAGGATATTTAGGACAAAAGATAAAATATTGTGACCAAAAATATCGAAAATACAGATCAAAAATTTAAAAATTCGTCGGGAAAAATAAAAAATGCGTACCAATTAAATAAATTAATGTTTGGGCCAAATAATTAAAAATTTAGACCAAAAAAAATCGAAAATACAGGCTTAATAATATAAAATGCGGAATATTCTAGTAAGAAAATGGTTTAAATTAGTCTCAAAAATCACTTCAAAGTAATTTTCCAATTTTTTTAAATAGCAAAACATTGTTTTTTATTTTCGCTTTAATTGTTAAAAAATGAGAAATTAATTTGAAAAAGTATTCAAATAAAACCATTAACTTTGTTGGGATCAGCTTATTGTTTCACCTTTTGCGCCGGCAGTTTCGACAACTTTAGATTTAGTAGATACATTTTGAATAATTCAAATAAAACAATTCATTTGGTTAGTATGACAATGTGGGGAGGCCCCCGCCTCCTTTTTTGAAGAAAGAAAGAACGATTGATCTTCATGGTCCAATTATTTTGAGTTGTAAAGTAAGGGTTCATAATTTCAAACAAGCTGAAAATATGATTTATGTGTACTTTCAATTTATCGTGCGTTTACATTTTGTCCCAGACATCATAACAATACACACGGAAAACAAAAAAAAGTTTCATTAAAGTTATGCAGGCGTTGTTTAATATTTAAACTGGCGAAAAAGTGTTTTAAGAATTAATTAAAAATTCTTGCTGAGCTTGAAACTACAGGTAGTGCCATGGCTCCTTGGCTCTACATAACGAGCCGCCCCTGCCTGAGTCCATTTTTAAATATCTCATTTTCCAACATTCTGGAAGTAACTGTTCGGCAGCCGATCTATTGAATAACATAGGGAATGGGCTATTAATATCTATTAATAATAAACAAATTAACATTTACAGTTTAAAGTTTCACATTTCATTTTAGAATAATTTTCTAAGTTAGTCTTGTATGTAGAAATAAACGATCTTAAACCAATGTTATTATCTAGTAGTACTAGTAATAACATGCAAATTTCTTTTGTATCATTCAATAAACCGGCGTGGCACTAGCCATGGAAGTAGTTGTTTCAATAAGTTATTTGTTTATAGTCTTAGTAAGACTTAATTTTTTGCTTGCAGATTAACGAACAGGTTAAATATTCATAGATTTAGGCTACATTTCGTTTTCTTGTATTTATCTATTAATAATATTACTATCCTTAACACTATTAGAATAGATATTTCAAATTTTATATTACTTGTGTTCATTCTAAGAAGACTGAATGTTATGTTCCTTTTTTATTTTTTTTAAAGTAATAAATATTTTTGAATTTAATTTTGCTCATTTTTTTACATTCTCTTGATACATAACTTCTGTGGAAAACTACACATACAGTGGAAGACAAACTAAGAGTTCCAGCATACATCAGGGTCTAAAAAAAATTCTTAAACTTAAAAACTATACATAAATGTCAAACTGACAAGTAACATGTCCTTTAAAAAATGATTGTAAATACGCCATAAAGGCAAAAAATACCTAAATATGGTACATACAGAAGCTGGAACAAATTATCAAGTCACTGCCCTGAAGATTGGGTCCAAGTGGAAGACCATTCTGAAGAGTGAACTCCGCCCGTTAGGCTTGCTATCTAAATTGTTTGTATATGAATTTATATGTTTGCAAATTATTTTATACTTATTTTGTAAGCAATATTGACAAAGATACATAAACTAAACTAAACTGTCCGCTGCGCGCAAAAACGTGAATCATCTCTCCCACCTCCGGAGGGCGGATAGGACGCTTGAAATTTTCAAAATCCTCTTTACCGGCCGCTCGGAATGTCGGGTGAAAATTTCAGCCTTGTAGCTCTTGCGGTTATTGCCTACACACAAAACATGTCTTACTTGTTTAGTTTAACTTTCATAACAATTAAACTGTACAGCAGAACACTGCATTGACCGGTCGTAGCCTTAGGCCAGTTGGATAATGTAAGCCGGGCTGGATTTGGTGTGTCAAGTTTTCAATAGATCTGTGATTAAATAGTGCTCATTTTTCGAAATAGGTAACCAGTGTTTTGTTTCCATTAACATATTTAGTTGGAGATACTACGATGCACAGTCTTTAAAATAATACTCTGATTACAAGTGAATATGTTTTACGATATAATAGAAGAATTGTATTGTGGTCTTTATATACCTATATACATGAACTTTATTCCAACATATATGGGTCATTCCATGCTATTTCAACAAAAGGTTGTGCTGCACCATTTTTATTTTGTTTTATATTTTGCACAGATATTTATACATGTATCTAGAGTACAAAACTAATTTTAGAAAAAAATAAAATGTTGCCGCGTGGCAGATATGTTCCCAGATGGAGCTTGAAACATGTACATTATTGTGATTACAAGCATTTGCGCAAAGTGGTATAACAATTTTTCGAATTGAGCAAATTTAAAAATTAGAAAATCTCCTAACGCAGATTGAAGTGGTGAATATTTTGGTTTAATTTTCTTTCATAATTTGATATGTTTTTCAAATTTATTGGCCCTCAAATTTACCATCAAGATTTGCATTTTTTTCATTATTCGATCCTGTTTTCGACTGGGAAGGGGGCAATATAATCAAACCAAATTTAGTTTGCAAGTAGAATGGTAACAATAGATTTTACCTGTGGCAAAAAATCTGAAGTGTTTTAAACCCTTCTAATTTTTTTTTGCTGGTGAAATTAGACATTTTCAACAAAATCTGTATTTGTCTAAAGCTGTATCTCCAGTGGGGTACATAGTAAAAATCTGAAATTTATACTACCAATGCTTCTATCCGGGAGCAACACCATTATAAAATTTGGTAGCTTTGTTTTGCCTAGTAACAAAAATATTTATGTTCAAATTTGTAATAATTTTTATGCAATCGGAGTAAAAATCGAACTTTAAATATTAGAAGCCGACACTAAAATGGAACTCACCAGTACTAGCAGTAATTATAATACACTTGTAAATATTATAATCACTGGTACTAGGCATTAAAATACCTACCAAGGGTTTCCGTACAACGAGATGATTGGCGACTCATTAATGCGTCATAGTCCTGGTGATGAAATTTAAAAAGGTACCGTGGACCCTAAATATAGACGTATTATTATTCAAAATGATTAAAGAATAAAATTGAATAAAGCCGTAAAATTTATTAGACAATTGTTTTAAATTTGCGGCTGTCGGGAGTCAAGCTGCTGATTACGTTCTAGAATTTCTGTGATTGTTTAAACCATGCGCGCGATGCTAATCCAACCTTAAGAATTTACTGATCTTGCGTTAAACAAATATCAACATAACCTATAATTACATCTGCAAGTTCTACCACTGAAACGCTAGAACATCTTTAGATGAAAAATGTAAGTAATTACAATTTTAAATCTGAAAATAGAGTATTTTCGATTGCATAAAAAATACATTTACCTCAGCACTAAAGTGCCCTTTCATTAATATTATAGTTTAAATTAAATTCAATAGTAATAAAAGGATTAACAGAATTGTAATAAAATGATTAGCACAGAAATTCTAGAACGTAATCAGCAGCTTGACTCCCAACAGCCGCAAATTTAAGACAATTGTCTAATGACTTTTATGGTTTTATTCAATTTTATTCTTTAATCATTTTTAATAATAATAATAAGTTTCTATTCAGGATCCATGGTACCTTTTTTTAAAATTTCATCACCAGGACTATGATTTGCATTAATGAGTCGCCAATCACCTCGTTGTACGGAAACCCTTGGTAAGTACTTTAATGCCTAGTACCAGAGATTATAATATTCACAAGTGTATTATAATCACTGCTAGTACTGGTGAGTTCCATTTTAGTACCGGCTTCTAATATTTAAAGTTCAATTTTTAATCCGATTGCATAAAAATTATTACAAATTTGAACTTAAATATTTTTATTACTAGGCAAAACAAAGTTACCAAATTTTGTAATGGTGTTGCTCCCGGATAGAAGCATTGGTATTATAAATTTCAGATTTTTACTGTGTGCCCCACTGGAGATACAGCTTTAGAAAAATACGGATTTTCTTGAAAATGCCAATTTTCTCCAGCGAAAAAAAATTAGAAGGGTTTAATTAAAACACTTTAGATTTTTTGCCTCAGATAAAATCTATTGTTACCGTTGTACTTGGAAACTAATTTTGGTTTGAGTGTATTGCCCCCTTCTCAGTCCAAAGCAAGGCCGAAAAATGAAAAAAATGCAAATCTCAATGTTAAACTTTGACGGCCATTATATTTGAAAAAATAAAACAAATAATGAATGAAAATTACACTAAACTCTTCGGCACTTTAATCTGAGTTAAGAGTTTTTAAAATTTTTAAATTTGCACAATTGGAAAGAAAGTTATGCCACTTTGCGCAAACGCTTGCATTTACAAAAATGTACATGTTTCATGCTCCATCCGCGGACATTGCTGCCACATGGCAAGAATTTTTATTTTTCTTAAATTAGTTTTGAACTCCAGAAACATGTATAAATAACTGTGCAAAATATAAAAAAAAATTAAAATGGTGCAGCACAACCTTTTGTTGAAATAGCATGGAATGACCCATATACAAAATATACATATGTTAGAAAGTGCTATCGACCGATCCTTCAGCCCTTTTACAATGATGGATGTTCTTCGTGTGTTGCTTCGATAGTAGGTCTTTATATTTGATTGTTATTAACTTTATTAACTATTTTATTACTAATAATAATATAGTTAGATTTTTTACGCGCGAAACTCCCTCGTGGGATTGGAATAAAACACTTTAAACACTCGTGGGAGTGTATCATATGCAACTATATACGCATTCGAAAATGAGAATTAGGCTAATTTATAAATTGAATAAAAATCCCTACTAACTTAACTACTATGAACTTTTTACATAAAGTACATGAGTAGGTACCTCCTTAATTAATAATGATTGTAATCACATTATTTTAGGACTAGAAGTTTATTTTTATATAACGCCCTTTGACTATAGCGTGTGCCAATCCAATCATGACAGGATTTGTATTTTTCAGAGGACTTAAAGTTATCATTCTTAAAATGTAAATAATGATCAAACGTTTTCCCATTAATAACATGCCTGGCTTCAGTGAACAGGTCCTTTATTGATCTCGCTGTATTTTATTGCGCTGCGAATGTAATAAGGACCATCTGCGTCCATCTACTATTACCGATATTTCTTCACCATTCCTAATTCCGTCTTGTGTGTGAAATAACAAAGGATCGTATGTCTAAATTCCAATTAGGACCTTTATCATCGCTGGGAAAGGCTGCCTGTCTCGTCTAGACGCAAAAGAAATACATGATAATTAACACCAGATCAATCGTATTGTATTATCTTCGATGGCAGCGGGTAATACATTAGTACGTTGGCTCTACAAAAATATGATACTTTTTTTTAGCGACATTGAAAGGACGAAATGGGGTCGCGGTGGCCTAGTGAGTAGAGCTCCTGCTCACGGTCCTCGTAGTCGTGGGTTCGAATCCCATCCGTGCGGTCACTTTTTCGGAACGAAGAAGTGGCCGTGTGGGTCCATGGATGTTCAGTTTATGTCCCCCTACTCATTATATAATATATGAATGATTATATCTATAATAATAAATCTAGAAATTAATAAACACACTTAATTGAAACTCTGGCTAATTGGACTAGTTTCCTATGCTATAATAAAAAGGACGAAATGTTGTAATCAGCAATGTTTAGCTCGATCAATCGGAAATCGCAAGAACTATCTTCCTCTGTGAGGGGAGAAACGTTCCCCAACCAGTAGCGAAGATGTTCTTACGAGTTGAAATCCATACAGGAACGTAACCAATAATTTTTGTATTTATATTTTACCACCTACAATGATGGCAAAGTGAACACAATTTTGAAAAAATATGTGTATGTCTGTGCGCGCTGTATCTCAAAAACTCAAAAACTACTGCAGGAATTAACATGAAACTTTGAACATAAACATAATTTGACTATCCGAAGAACTGAAAAGCATTTTGTAAAATTTTGTACATCGGAAGTGGGAGTTACCTTAATAATTTTTTGTTTTTTCCAATAATTTTTTTAATGTGAAAAATATTATGAAAACATAACACAAAATATTGAAGACAAAAAAATTGTATGAAAATATTTTTCATAACATTATTAAAATAATTACATTTTTTTATCATTTCTGGTTTATAAGTAGGAAACGATTATAGTTACATTAAATTTATATTAATAATAAATAATAATCATAGAGAATGTCGAATGAACGATTTATCAAGAACAAGTTGTTTTCGAAATCTCTTTAATTTTTGAGTAAACTGACGGTAAACATGATTAGAATTTGAAGTATAATTTGTCATTGTTATATTTCATAATTTTGAAGCTTCAGTCTCTCCGATCCTTCAATACCCTAGAAGTATATTTAAAATATCATTTAAATTGAGAGTAAACCAAGTTAGTATAAATATAAATAACTATTATACCATCAAATCGGAAAAAGTAACAAAAAACATTACAAACAAGAATTAAAAACAATCGCTAAAAACTTTTTAAAACTTACTCAAAACCCATAGAGCTTAATGTTTCAGTAAAAATATAATAATACCTCATCCCTAATTTTCTAAATAATTACACGTTTTTTAATCGTAAAATTGCGCATTTTTCAAGTCGATAAAAAAAAACAAATGCTACAGATTTGAAACTTTTAAAATTTATTCAAAACCCATTGAGCTTGAGTTTCCATAAAAATATGATAACACGTTATCACAGGTGTGAAGTTAGCAATAGATCCAGCAATAGATTTTAAAAATTCATATCTCGGAGAAAAGAAAAGCAATAAAAAAAGTGAACAATACCATTAGGGAAGGTCTAAATTAATAACACAAAAAGAATCAACCCTTAATTTTAACCCTTTATATTTTTTCACCCATTTCAAAAAAGTGTTTTTTTTTCGAAGTTAGCAATCTGCCATAAATAAATAAAAATGCTTATTCTTATCACTAATGTAAGTACTTTAATAATCGAGAGTCAAAAAAACGTTACGGGCACTCCTTCAACTAAAAAAAAATACTCCGTAAGTCGCAGAAATCCACACTTCGCGTTATAAATCTCGATTTTTGACAAAGTTTGCAATTAGCCATAACTAAATAAAAATTCTTATTCTTATCACTGATAAAGGTACTTTCATAATCAAAAGTCAAAAAAAACGTTACGGGCACTTCTTCAGCCCAGAAAAAAATAATTTCTCCATAAGCCGCAGCAATCCACATTTCGCGATATTAATCTCCATTTTTGACAAAGTTTGCAATCAGCCATAACTAAATAAAAATTCTTATTCTGATCACTAATAAAGTTACTTTCATAATCAAAAGTCAAAAATACGTTACGGGCACTCCTTCAACCCAGAAAAAAATAATTTCTCCGTAAGTCGCAGAAATCCACATTTCGGGATATAAATTTTCATTTTTGCCTAAGTTTGCAATCTGCCATAAATAAATAAAAATGCTTATTCTTATCACTAATACAAGTACTTTAATAATCAAGAGTCAAAAAAACGTTACGGGCACTCCTTCAACAAAAAACAAGAATTCAAGAATTTTTATTTAGTTATGGCTGAAAAAAAAACTTCTTTGAAAGGGGTGAAAAAATATAAAAGGTTAAAATTAAAGGTTTATTCTTTTTGTTATTAATTTAGACCTTCCCTAATGGTATGGTTCACTTTTAATTCGAATTGCTTTTCTTTTCTCCGAGATATGAATTTTTAAAATCTATTGCTAGATCTATTTCTAACTTCACACCCGTCACGTTATCCCTAATTTTCGAAATAATCACACGTAAACAGTTTTTCGATTGTAAAATACGTTTTTGGCAGTTGAAAATTATCATTTTTGGCAGCTGAAAATTGTCATAATTGGAAGTTGAAAATTGTCATTTTTTCTTTATAGTTAGAAATTTTCATTTTCGTCAGTTAAAATGGTTACTTGACACTTGAAAATGTGCCATTTTTCTAATGCCTGGTATTGGCAGATGAATATTATCATTTTTTGAAGCTAAACATTGTCGTTTCTTTGACACTTAGAAAATAATCATTTTTGGCAGTTGAGAATGACCATTCTCGAGACTTGAAATTGTCATTTTTGGCACTTGAATAGAACAAATTTTTTATTGGTCCATCACATTCTTCCTTCTCAGCATTTTACAAGTCAATTAAAATAGTTAATTTTGACAGTTGCAAAAATTTCATTTTTGACCGTTGGAAAAATGTCATTTTTGACCGTTGGAAAAATGTCATTTTTGACCGTTGGAAAAATGTCATTTTTGACCGTTGGAAAAATGTCATTTTTGACCGTTGGAAAAATGTCATTTTTGGCACTTGGAAATTGTCAATTTTGGCAGGTAAAATGGTCTTTTGACACATGAAAATGGTCAGTTCTGTTGAAAATTGTTTCTTTTTTGGTAAAAAATGATAATTTTGGACTGTTTAAAATTGACGTTTTTGGCAGTTGAAAATTATCATTTTTGGCAGCTGAAAATTGTCATAATTGGAAGTTGAAAATTGTAATTTTTTCTTTATAGTTAGAAATTTTCATTTTCGTCAGTTAAAATGGTCAATTGACACTTGAAAATGTTCTTTTTCGCCAGTTAAAAATTGCCATTTTGATAATGCCTATTGTTGGCAGATGAATATTATCATTTTTTTAAGCTAAACATTGTCATTTCTTTGACACTTAGAAAATAATCATTTTTGGCAGTTGAGAATGACCATTCTCGAGACTTGAAATTGTCATTTTTGGCACTTGAATAGAACAAATTTTTTATTGGTCTATCACATTCTTCCTTTCCAGCATTTGACAATTCAATTAAAATAGTCAATTTTGATTGTACAAAATCGTCATTTTTGACAATTGGAAAAATGTCATTTTTGGCACTTGGAAATGGTCAATTTTGGCAGGTAAAATGAATGGTCTTATGGCACATGAAAATGGTAAATTTTGTTGAAAACTGTTTCTTTTTTGGTCAAAAATGGTAATTTTTGACAGTTGAAAATTGACATTTTTAGCAGTTAACATTGTCGTTATTGGCAGTTGTGTACAGTCATTGTTGGAATGTGAAAATTTTCAATTTTGACAGTTGATAATTGCCATTATTGACAGTTGAAAATTATCATTTTTCGTAGCTGAAAATTGTTATTTTTCTGTTAAAATAGTTATTTTTAACACTTGAAAATTGTCTTTTTCAGAAGCTGGAAAATTGTCATTGTATTTTGAATGTCGGTGAAAAAAATTCAAATCAAATGCAATAAATTTGAAACTTTCAAAATTTACCCAAAATCAATTCAGCTTTATGCTTCAATCAAAATTTGACAACAACTTATCAATAATCTTCGAAATAATGGCACGTAAGCATATTTTTTCAATCGAATAATTACGCATTTTTCAAGCCGATGTAAAAAATTCGAAAATTGTTTAAAAGGCCGGCGATAACTGACGTTTTATACGTTATAGAAAATGTAGTAACCCGTTGCTAGGCAATACCAACATGATGGATTATCTGATTAGATATCACCCAGGGTGAATTTTCATGCATAAAATGCACCGTGGTCATCGTAATTATAATTTTATTGGATCATCTCATCAACATTAGTCGATTTCATTGGTTAAAAAGTAATTATCGATATAATTACACATAAACAGTTTTTTAATCGTAAAATTGCGTATTTTTAATGTCTATGAAAAATTTTCATAAGAAGTGCTACAAGTTAGAAACTCAAATTTGATTCAGTTTTATACTTCAATCAAAATATGGCAATACTCCATGGCCAATTTTTGAAATAATTAAACGCAAACATAACTTATCAATAGTAAAATTTTGCATATTTCAAGTCAATGTAAATAAATTAAAAAACAATCGGTTAAAACTTGAATTTTTTTATTTACTCAAAATCCATTGAGTTGTATGCTTAAATAAAAATATGATAACATCTCATCTATAATGTTCGAAATAATCACACGTAAACAAAAATTTTCAAGCGCAAAATTGCGTATTTCGAAAATTATGAAAAATTATGAAAAAATTTCAAAATCAATGCTATAAATTCAAAATTTGCAAAATGTACTCATAATCGATTCAGCTAGCTTTATGCTTTAAACAAAATATGACAACACCTTATCCCTAATCTTCGAAATAATCACACGTAAGGACAGTGTTTCAATCGAATATTTACGCATTTTTAAGTCGTTGTAAAAAACAAACGCGACAAACTTGAAACTTTAAAAATTTACTTAAAGACCATTGAGTGTTTCTATAGAAATATTATAACACATTATCCCTAATTTTTGAAATAATCAAAATAAATCAATTTTCCGAATTTTTTAAAATCATTTTTGGTCTATAATTATGAAATGATAATAGTTCCATCAAAAGATTAATTTTTGATAATTGTGGAGAATGGCGAAATGAACAACTTATAAGGTGCACGTTTTCTTCTTCATCTCATTAGTTTTCGAGTAAACTATAGCATCAATTTTGCAGAATTTGAAGCATAATTTGTCATTTTCATCTTTCGGTTTATTACAACAATTTTTATAGGACATTAGAATTATTGTTTAATGTTAAAATACCTATGTTTAATGCTTGAAGCCATTAGTTTTTGATACATATTGATGATTGATTCGGGAACTTAAGAAAAAACTACACTTTGTTGATAACACACACTGTGATAGTGTGAAGTTTTTTTTTTATAGTTCCTAATGTTAAAATCTTTCAGTTTCAGCCTGATTTCGGTATCTTTAATCTGTTCACCTTGGCTTCCTGCACACTCTGTACTACTGTATATATAGGTCTCGGGATTTCAGAGAACCGTTGAATTTTACAAATCACAGCATACCTGTCCGAGTGAATAACTTTAATATAATCAAAATTCAGTGTATAATTAAAATTTAATCAAAATGTCAGTTTGCAGATTTCGGGTGGATTTAATGAATTTCAATTTAGCCAGTGCACTTTCTATACGTTATCTGCACTAGCACCGCTGAAATATAAATGCCCATTTAATTGGATTTTAATGTGTTCTGCACTGGAAATAATTATCTTTCGCCACTTAAAAATAAACACAATTTCATTCATTAGTGCGACGACGTTTCTTCTAAAATTAGATTAGTCTATTATAGAAAGTAGATAATGAAACGAAGTACAACTAGAGATATGAATCTCTAATTACCCTTCCCAGAGATTTAGAAATAATACATACGAGTACATACATTGCTCGCATTGTTTATTTCAAATTTAAAATTCGTCAAAAGGTGATAATAATAATAAATTACTTTATTTCTTGGATTTTTTACATTTATGCAATATTTTCTAATCTCAAGAAAAAGGCAAGGTTCAGTGTTGAGTGCCTAAAAGGTATACTTACTGTTCTTTCATGTGACCTAAAACGTTACATTTTTCAGTAAACGCAATAAATTTAAAAAAAATTATAACATGTATCACAAATAATATGAGGGAATACAGGGAAGCCAACCCAAAATTCCCCCGAGCATTGTTGTCTCATATTCTGAGTGCACCTTTTTCATATTGGTAAAATAAAAAAGTCGCCACAAGTTTCAAAATGAACGCCAAATTGTTCCTGTAAGTACTTCTATTTTAAAAATTCACGTTGATAAAAATAAATTTTAAAAAAAAACTTACACAAGCATTCAAAATTATTGCTGCTTTATAATTAAAAAAATCCTAAATTCCTCCTTCCTAAAATGTCGTGTATTTGAATTGTGTTTCAAATTATACGTTTTTCAAGTTGGTCAGAAAATACAAGCGTCATTAATTGTATCCCAATGGCGAATGGTACCCGCCGCCCATCCAAATTCAGTTTCGGGACAACGTTGCCTAATTCAAATATACATTAATTTAAATAAATGATTAAAACATATTATTCTTCAGGAAGATAAAAACAATAACATGCCGCATTGTATCCTCAAATCATACATTCTATTAATAATAATAATAATAATAATAATACACCATCTCACCAAGATCATAATTTCCAATCACGTGGGTCGGCATCTTTCTGCTAATTAAGTCCACTAGAAAGTATCACGTAGATTTAGAAGAGGGAGCAGTACAGAGGATTTGATGTTTATAGTAAGGTTAAGCGAGAAGAAGATAAAAAGATAAAGTATAGATGAACACAGTGGCGGCTCATGAGATATTGGTAGAGCCAATACAACATACCCCCACCTCATTTTTGAAGAAAGTACAAAAATGTACTTTCGATTTTGCATATATTTTAATTTCATCCCAGGTGTGCACTAAATCTAAATCTGTAATACCGTTTTCGTCCACGGAATAGTATATTATTAAACGAGTGAGAAAGTTGGCCATTGCCACGAGGGTGAAGTTTGCCGAGTGGCAATGGCTAACTTGTTCACGAGTTTAATACTATACTTTTTCGCATCATATTAAAGAAATACTTTTTCGCATCATATTAAATAAATACCTAAAGATTTTTCTGTTTATATTAAATTATAACGAATCATTTTTCTATTTGGAAATTTCGGCAATTCGCTGACAAAAACAAATCGTAACCATAGTAACAACTAAACTGTTGAAAAAGTAAAACCGGTTGCCATGCCATTGGCTGAAACCTGTTGGGCAATGAAACCGTTATCATTTGATTGGTTGTCACCTGTGGAGAAAATGATTTGGCCGAATAATGGACAACTTTCTCAATCAAAAACGATTTAACAACGTTTATATTATTTAATAAGATGCGAAAGAAGCTTTTACGCGCTTCGATTAATAACATGCATGCATGTTCGTTTCCACATTTCAAGTTAGGATTGTTGTCATTCTATTTCCACCTTTATTATTGCAATTGTTTTTCTAGGATATCATAAATGCATTGTTTATTTACAGATTTTCAGCTTTTCAAGCAAATTTCTTTAATTATTAATTTTTTACAAATTTTCAAATCGTTGAATGCATTTTTCGTTTCCACACTTCAAGTTAGGATTGTTGCCACTCCGTTTTCACCTTTGTTATTGCAATTGTTTTCACAGGATATCATAAATGCATTGTTGATTTACAGATTTTCAGCTTTTCAAGCAAATTTCTTGTTTACAAATTTTCAAATCGTTGAATGCATTTTTCGTTTCCACACTTCAATTTAGGATTGTTACCACTCCGTTTTCACCTTTGTTATTGCAATTGTTTTTACAGGATATCATAAATGCATTGTTGATTTACAGATTTTCAGCGTTTCAAGCAAATTTCTTTAATTATTAATTGTTTACAAATTTTCAAATCGTTGAATGCATTTTTCGTTTCCACACTTCAAGTTAGGATTGTTGCCACTCCGTTTTCACCTTTGTTATTGCAATTGTTTTCACAGGATATCATAAATGCATTGTTGATTTACAGATTTTCAGCTTTTCAAGTAAATTTCTTTAATTATTAATTGTTTACAAATTTTCAAATCGTTGAATGCATTTTTCGTTTCCACACTTCAAGTTAGGATTGTTACCACTCCGTTTTCACCTTTGTTATTGCAATTGGTTTTACAGGATATCATAAATGCATTGTTGATTTACAGATTTTCAGCTTTTCAAGTAAATTTCTTTAATTATTAATTGTTTCCACACTAGATAAGTTTAGCACTGTGTGTCCTTGTCAAAATGTTTTCTGGTTTTTTCATTTTAATAATAACATTTACAGTTTAAAGTTTCACATTTCATTTTAGAATAATTTTCTAAGTTAGTCTTAACGATCTTAAACCAATGTTATTATCTAGTAGTACTAGCAATAACATGCAAATTTCTTTTTTATCATTCAATATCCGGCGTGGCACTAGCCAGGGAAGTAGTTGTTTCAATAAGTTATTTGTTTATAGTCTTAGTAAGACTTAATTTTTTGCTTTGCAGATTAACGAACAGGTTGAATATTCATATATTCAGGCTACATTTCGTTTTCTTGTATTTATAGTCACTAGTATCCGAATATTTAAGAAAATGCTGTATGGAGTTAGATATTAAATTACAGGTAACTGAAAACCGAAAATTGACCAGATTTAGATGGAATCGAACTCCTAAAAGAATTGTTATCTTTTTAGAGAACTATTTCCCAATCACTCCCAATTAAAACCATTAGAAATTTTAAATCATTTAATTAGCCAAGACTTAGTTCCTTGTTTTCCAAATTTTAGTATTAGTTTAAAAATATTTTTAACAATACCGATAACTGTGGCTTCCGGCGAAAGGAGTTTTTCCAAATTAAAATTAATTAAAAATTATTTATGATCAACTATAACACAAGAGCGAATTTAGCCATAATTTCTATTGAAAATGAGATCGGTGAAACATTAGATATTTCAAATGTAATTGATGAATTTGCATCAAAAAAATCGCGAGAAGTATTGTTTTAGAATTTAGATCAACACTGATAATGAGTAGTGTTCGAATAGTCAATGTTCTTGTTACTGAACTAAAGGTTTGATCATAATCTACTCCTTTTCTTTGCGAAAAATCTTTGATCACCAATCTAGCTTTGTTTTTACTTTGTGGAGTCGTTGTAGGTGTCTGGTTCCTCGAAGGTCGTCGAGGTGAGCATCACATAATCTTGAAATTTCTGTGGAGCTATTAGATCCACTCGGTTACGAAGTTTCCCCGTAGTCTCACCTCCATTCTCTTCTTCATTGATTTTTGGCATTTCTGAGATTGTTCAATCATTGTCACTGTCATCGGGTTTCCAGAATTCTATTTCTTCGTTTTCTTCAATCCGGGATTTGCTGTCATTCAGGTCAGTCTCTTCAGCTTCCTGGGGGTATGACAACCCCCTTTTCCACCAATTTTTCTTCAAAGATGACGTCTTTGGATCTATAGAGCTTGTTTTCCTCTTCATTGTAGATACTGTGTCCGTCGTCGTTATGAGGATTCCTTTAACGACATTTGGATCCATTGTCGTCCTTTTCTCCTTCGATGACATATACATGAATTTGAACCAATGTTTCAAACCTGGTTTTCTAGGCCCTGTCCTGGTAAGGATGTAGGTAGCGGTTCATATCATTTCTCTAGCAGTTTCCATCACCGTACGATTTCCCCCTTTCACTGGACCCGTTTTGTTCCGGAGCGGAGGGCATTATAAGACGTTGAATAATACCTTTCTTGTGTAAACTGATCCAGATCTGTTTCTTATCGAACTCCCTGCCATTATCACTCAGCAGCTCCAGACTGTTTCTTCCTCAGCTAGCAACTGGCTCAGTTTTTCAGCAATTTCGGATTTTTGCCGCAGAAAATGAACTGTCCTCAATTTTTGTAATCGTCCTTAAAAAGCACAAAATATCGATATCTAGACCTCGATTCTTGAAATGGACCACAAATATCCGTGCGAATTCGCTCTCCTGGTTCCGTAGTTCTGGACCTCGTGACGAACGGTAGCCGATGAGCTCTATCATAAATGTAACCTTCACACAGTTCACTATGTATTTCTACGTTCATGTCAAGCTCCCGAATCGTTCATAGTATAACTGTAGCAAGTTTCCCTTACTCACTGCATTGACCTCATGAGATAGGGTTCGAACTTCTCACCGCCAAATTGAACAGTCCTCCACGACGAGTTTCCTCCAATTGTTGACTAGGAAGTTGCAGACTTCAGCTGATGAAGATGAATTGGCTGTCCGAGTACTTATCCTGGACTGCAAGCACGGATAACAGATTTCTCTTGATTGTAATACCAGCCAAGGTAATTTTGTACTATTTTCCGTGGATTACTACCCCAACTTCTACTTCACGTATTCTAATGGCTTCGATTTTCTCAGCATTTGCTGTGGTCACTGTGTGTTCAGTTGAAAAAGACTCGAACGTTCTAAAGAAAATCTGTCCATTTAAAATATGGATTATCGCGCCATTGTCATCCCTGCATCTACCACTCAGCATCTGTTTCAGTTGAGCTAACAGTGACGAGTATCATATTTGTGTCGGACTCCTGTTTACTAGGCTATCAGCAATCCATTTCCTGCACACTTTAACCGTGTGATTGGGCTTCCTGCAGTAGTTGCAGTTTTTTCTTTTTCTTCGCATCGACTGAACTTCGTTGCTGTGATGACTTCTTCGATGATTGCAGGTGAGAGCTTCCTGCTTGGTGGATGCAGCTCCCTTGGTCCTTAAGGCCATTTTATACGAACATAGTTGATTGATTAAGCTACCAACCGTTATATTGCTTTTTTTCCTCACCATGCAGCTGGATTTTCTTCATCAATTCAGACAAATTTTAAATATGTGTATAAGCGATCTGACATGATATTTCTCTGCCTTAAAACCTTACAAAAAGATTACATAGGGTTTTAAAATTTTTCGAATTGAAAAATAAAATCCCCCGTCCCAAGAAATGTTTTACTTCACGCGGCCAACTCATCATTTGCACGCGGGCGGCCAAGGGTCTAGGATTGGCCCTGCACTCATCTTTTATCATAAGTCTTCCTCTCTTAGACCACTCCCGCTAAAATTTCTTCCCGGAGAGAAACGCTCCGGGAAGAAATTCCGTAAAGACTCTTGCTCCACAAGCGTCTTTACGCCGATGAATAGATTGACGTTGACATATTAATAAAATCACATGACTGTTTCGGTTACCTGTTTCCGATGTTCTCCTATTAGGTGTCGCTAGCATATAGCCGAAAAAAAAAATCGGCCCGTTTGTATTTCGTTGTCAATATCTCTACTCATCTCTGCTTATAGTTACCTAGATAACTAGATACCAATGCTAATGCACGAATTTGTAACACCCTGTACATATACCAAAAATAATCCTCTTTTGATTAAAATAACACTTTTTTGCAAGAAATAATGCCTTTTTTGCTTAAATTGGTGCTTTTTAAAGGGCCTTTTTCAATTTTTTGTGCTTTGAATTCCGAGCTCTAATTATTAAGTTTATTGTAAGTAAATAGTATACTAAATACACTGTAAAATTCAGACGACGTACTAACATAATTGTTCAAAATACAAATTGTAATTATTTTGTTTTATATTGTTAGAGTGTCTGCAATAAAAATGTTGATATAGGGGTTTCCCGTTTATACATAAATAAATAAATTACAAATTTGTGGGTCATATGTGTACCGCACTCATTGTCAGTGTAAAATCATCATGTCATCCCTGTTTACGATTATTAAGCAAGTGGAGTGATTTTAAAGTGACAGACACATTCGCGTGTATTCTCTATTAATGACTCTGCGGATTTCGCTTCGATCGCAAGACCGTTGAACTTGTCAGGAAATTTCTCTTTTTATCGACGCGCCACGAAAAATACTAATGAAATGGGCGTCCTGTTCCGGGTACACGTTTCCTCCTAAGAACTGAAAATTATCCCTTTAAAGGCCTGTAATCATATATTGAACCATATTGCAGGTGTACAGTTCGTGATACTTTCTTTATTTATTTTATTCATTCCTTCGCCTCGTGCTAGCATTACGGTGTAAAGCGTTACATTTCCAATTTATGTAATATTTTCTCCATTTCTTTCTGTCCTTTGATATTTCCTTGTATTCCCTTTTTTTTATTGGACTCTTTTTTCGGTCTACCTCTGGTTTGTTTTCCTAACTACCCACTGATAATTATAGGGAACGATCAACAAGTGATAATTATAATTATAACAATAATAATGGAATATATTACTGTTTTTCCGTCAACGACCGTTCTGTACTAATGAGACAAAAAGAGGTCGAAACCTATCTAAGAGAAACAATAATCAATAAAATTAATAAATATATCTTTATTGGCATAAACAATCAACCGATCATATCAATTATAAACAATTGTAGAAACTATTTGAATGAATAATTTAGCGAAAGATTTGACACCTTTCGACTTCTGCTTACTTCTGCTTACTAAGTAAAAAGCTGTCAAATCTTTCACCAAATTATTCATTCAAATAGTTTCTACAATTGTTTATAATTGATATGATCAATGGTATTTACTATACAGACTTCTTTGTCTTCTAATTATTATTGTTTATTAAATAAAAGTATATGCCCTGAGAAGATTTTATTTTATTAAACTTTAATTCCATGGCCAACGATTACATTTTTATAAACATAATAAAATCGTTTATTTCTCAGCAACATATACCTTTCAGTTAATTTTTACACAAAAAAATATATAGATCACATGACATAATATTGACAAAACACACGCGTAAATATACTGCAACAGTAGAACCAGAAAAAAAAATGAGTTGAATGTCCATTATTAACAGAATTCATCCTTACTTCATTAGTTGCTCACGATGCTTAGGAATACTTATTCCTATTGAATTTCTTCACTTATTCTTCTTATATGCTCAAACCATCTCATTTGGTATATTAATCGATAAGGCTGTTATTTGTTGAAAATTCATATTACTTAAGTTAAGTTAAGTATTAAAGTAAAAATACTTTTTAATTTTTAAAAACTTTTATTGTTGAATTTGTACGCAACAATTGTTTCGCCATATTGTGACTTCTTCATTTGGCTGTCTTTTATTCTTTCCTGCATTGGTTTTATTTGCAGTTTTTTTCTGTGTGTCATATTTCTTATACTGTATTTTCTTGTTTTTTTTTTCTATTTTCCTCTTCATGGCATTTATTCTTTCAATTTGTTTTCTCGATATCGTATCTATTCGGTGATCCATGTTAGTTTTATCACCTTTTTCATGATTTCAGTTTTTGCGCTTTGTTATTTCCTTTTGGTTAAATAAAATTATTCTATAGTTTCGCAGTGTTTTCTATTTAATCTTCTATCTCTTTGTCTGATTTTCCATTACTTTGTATTATCGTACCTAAGTATCTTGATTGTTTTATCTGTTCCATACCTTTCCCTTTTATTTTTATTTCGTGTTTCTGTTTTTCTTTGGCTATTATCATGGTCTTTGTTTTTTCATCGTTTCTTTCTTTACTATTTCTGAATTATGTTGTAGTTCATCTTCTGTCTCTGGTATAATTGTCATAGCGTCTGCGAAGAGTAGTTTTGCAATATTTGCTATTTCCTTCTTCCAGTATCCTACTTTTAACATTTTATTTTTTTCTTTTGCTATTTCCATCGCCTTGTCCAGTACATTTATGAATTGTTTTACTCCTTTCTTCGTTTGGAATTCTTTCGATTCCTCGTTGTTGATTCTTACTACGTCTCTGTACATGATTTTGATTATGTTTATTATTTCCTCCACACATTCTCTCTTTTCTAGCTCTTTTGATCCTGTCAAATGCTTTTCCAAGCTCAACAAAGGAGATGTTCATCCAGGGGCGGCTCGTCATATAGAGCCAAGGAGCCATGGCACTCTAGTTTTGAGCTCAGCAAGAATTTTTAATTATATGTAAAAACGTCATTTTAAATGTTAAAACAATGCGTAAGTTTAACGAATATAGAAAAATCTAATGCATTTTTGTTCCCCAACGCAACGTCGAGCACGCGGTTAATGGTGGCAACAATCCTAATTTGAAGTGTGGAAACTAAAAATGCTCAGCGATTTGAATATTTGTAAAAAAATAATAATTAAAGAAACTTGCTTCAAAAGCTCACGATCTGTAAATCAATAATGCATTTATGATATCCTAGAAAAACAATTGCAATAACATAGGTGAAAACGGAGTGGCAACAATCCTAACTTGTGGAAACGAAAAATGCATTCAACGATTTGAAAATTTGTAAAAAATTAATAATTTATTTATTTTTTTATTTATTTATTTATTTATATACGGATGGCCATTAAATACAAACTTACAATAGATACAATCACAACATAATAAAATAAATGGTAATAAAATAAAATTATACGAAAAAATACAATACAAGACATTTTAAAATAATCAGAACTAGTTACAAATTAAAAACTCACAAAGATTAAAGCAGGATATCCTAATGGTTATTTAAAAATAAATGTAAGTCGCGAAGACTAATGTTAAGTAGATCCACATCTAGCTGATTACAATTTCGAACTAGACGTGAAACACCGTAATTTTTACCATAATCAGTTTTATGGATTGGGCTATGAAACATAACGCTTGATCTAAGTGTCCTACAAGGTACATGAAAGTTTATGTTTTTTAATAATTCCATAGAATTAATGGCTCCTCCGAGCAATTTGTGCACAAATATCACGTCCCCGTGAATTCGCCTATGCTCAAGAGTGCGGAGATTAAATTTCGCAAGCATTGCAAGATAATTATCATCGAGTGCAAACTTAAAACCTATGAACTTGATGAATTTTCTCTGCACACGTTCGATTGCATCAACACACATTGAAGTGTATGGGCACCAAACAACAGAGCAGTATTCAAGATGGGGCCTGACTAATGAGACAAAGAGTCTAATCAATGTGTGAACATTATGAAATTCTTGAGAATTTCGTTTCAAAAATCCAAGCAAGCAAAAATCCAAGCAAATTTCTTCAATAATTGAAGAAATTTGCTTCAAACGCTCAAAATCTGTAAATCAACAATACATTTATGATATCCTGTAAAAACAATTGCAATAACAAAGGAGATAACGGAGTGGCAACAATCCTAACTTGAAGTGTGGAAACGAAAAATGCATTCATCGATTTGAAAATTTGTAAAAAATTAATAATTGAAGAAATTTGCTTCAAACACTCAAAATCTGTAAATCAACAATGCATTTATGATATCCTGTAAAAACAAAGGTGAAAACGGAGTGGCAACAATCCTAACTTGAAGTGTGGAAACGAAAAATGCATTCAACGATTTGAAAATTTCTAAAAAAATAATAATTAAAACAATTTGCTTGAAATGCTCAAAATCTGTAAATCAACAATGCATTTATGATATCCTGTGAAAACAATTGCAATAACATAGGTGAAAACGGAGTGGCAACAATCCTAACTTGTAGTTTGAAAACGAAAAATGCATTCAACGATTTGAAAATTTGTAAAAAATTAATAATTAAAGAAATTTGCTTGAAAAGCTCAAAATCTGTAAATCAACAATGCATTTATGATATCCTAGAAAAACAATTGCAATAACATAGGTGAAAACGGAGTGGCAACAATCCTAACTTGAAGTGTGGAAACGAAAAATGCATTCATCGATTTGAAAATTTGTAAAAAATTAATAATTGAAGAAATTTGCTTCAAACACTCAAAATCTGTAAATCAACAATGCATTTATGATATCCTGTGAAAACAATTGCAATAACAAAGGTGAAAACGGAGTGGCAACAATCCTAACTTGAAGTGTGGAAACGAAAAATGCATTCAACGATTTGAAAATTTGTAAAAAATTAATAATTAAAGAAATTGTCTTGAAAAGCTGAAAATCTGTAAATCAACAATGCATTTATGATATCCAGTAAAAACAATTGCAATAACAAAGGTGAAAACGGAGTGGCAACAATCCTAACTTGAAGTTTGGAAACGAAAAATGCATTCTACGATTTGAAAATTTGTAAATCAAATCAAATCAAATCAAACTTTATTAACGGCTATACCTATACAATATACATAATGAGCACAGAGAGTGCTTTACAGTAACAACTTAAAAGTAAAATATTTAACGCACATAGGAAACATTTAAAATATTATTACTAGACACTATTTGTTTACATTGCCTCTTAAATTTATTCAGCGAATTGCTAAATAAGTCTAAATTATACTTAGATATTAAATTGAAAAATCGCATTATTCTACATATAGGGCTATTCATTCCATAATTAGTGCTGTGAAATTCAGGCCTAAATGTTAATTGGGTTCTTTGTAAATGACCAGAGGTTGCATTAAAATTTAATCTACTTAAAAGAAAACTAGAATTGACTAGGGCATTCGTTAGTTTAAAAAGAAGTACTAAGTCTGTGATAAAACGTCTTTCTCTTAGAGACAGTAAATTAAAGTAGCTAACAGAATTATTGTTATATAAAACACCACAACGATAGCATAAAAGCATCAGAAACCTATTTTGTATCCTTTCAATTACCATTTGCATGCTGCTATAAATAGGTGTCCATATAACTGATGCATATTCCAAGAGTGGCCTTACCAGTGCAGAGTATAAAACTTTAAATATGTCAGGATCGAAATCTCTGGAAAATCTTTGCACAAAACCTAGAGTACGAGCAGCCTTAGAACAAATAGCCCTTATATGGGCCCTGAACGAAAGTTTACTGTCCAGTAGGACCCCTAGATCTTTAACTTGTGAGCTGCAATTAAGAGGAGAATTATTGATATTGTAGCAATTTCTGTAAATATGAAGTTTATGACTAAAAATCATTTGACAACATTTATTAATATTAAAATTCAATATATTTGATTCACACCACAAATTAATTGCTGTTGTTCACTATCTGTTACACTTTTAATCACTTTGAAAATCTTCAGGTCGTCAGCAAATAATAAAGCTTGGGAATATTTTATGACATTTACCAAATCATTAATGAAAATTAAAAATAATATAGGTCCGCAATGGGATCCTTGTGGTACCCCAGATTTCACTTCAATTACTTTTGAAACACAATTATTAATGTTAACATATTGAGTCCGATTCAATAAATAATTTTCGAACCACTTAATTATTGATGATCCAAGGCCTAGACAGTGAAGTTTAAAAAGAAGAATTCTGTGGTTAACATGATCAAATGCCTTAGCGAAGTCTGTGAATATCGCATCGATCTGGTCACCCTTCTCTAAGGCATCAAGTACAAAGGTCTGGAAAGTAAGCAAATTAGTGATTGTTGATTTTCCCTGACAGAATCCGTGTTGCTCATTCACAATGGCATTTTTAGTAGCAAAAATTAGTTGCGACGTAACAAGAGAATCCAATAATTTGGGAATAGTTGATTGTAGAGCTACTCCACGGTAATTTTTTACATTATTCCTATCTCCTGACTTAAAAATAGGTGTAATAAAACTACTTTTTTCGCGGATTGATATGAAATGTAAGATTTTTCGAACTGCTTTTAGGCCGTGAAATATCACTTTTGCGGACTAGGCTTAAAAAATGCTTATTAATGCCTAGGCTGTAAAAGTAATGATCCAATTAGGTAAGACTACGTCATGTTATTTCACCAATCAGATGAGACACCGCGTCGACCAATAGAAGCCGCCCGGAAATCTGTTTCGCATTACAATGTATTTTTCGCTTAATTGAGAGTTGCCTTCGAATTTCCCGTACCAAAAAGGCCAAAAACAGGTTCCCCGAAGTTTTAGTAACACCGCCTGTGATTTCCCCGACTTCCATGCGAGTCCCTAACTTATCCACGCACAAAAATCGAGTCGCCGAACGATGGCGAAATTTGTTTGCCCCGGCCGGCTCCTAGTGACCCGGCATTTGACGTTTAAACGTCGTCTACCGGCGCACTTATTTCCTGGCACAGTAGAACGAGAGACTTTCCTTTAGATGTTGCCTGTGAAAGAAGCCCAATAACGGCTTTTGCGAAGTATTAACAACCCCGCGTAAGTTTTCTCCGAGCACCGTGTGTTTACCTAACTTTCCTACGTAATTGAATCCGAGCAGCAATCGGAAAAATGATCGAAAAGGATTTGGAGGTTACGTATTATATAAGTTTTATTTCAATGTAATTATTGAACAATAATATTATGAACATAATGACTTTAATATTTTTAATCGTAAAGAAATTACGTGATACCAAGAAAGTGCATTTTATTGAAAAGTTCCTGAATTCCTGAATCAAAATGTATCACAAAGTAATGGCTTCCGCCATCAAAGAAATGTATTGAAGAGTTTTACTCGAAATAATTATACGGTCCGTCTGATTTAAATATTCATTACATGTCACTTACGAAATCATGATCATTGATTATAGAGTGGTTTTTATTTTCGAAGTATGTGAAAATTAACGGGACAACCCGGAAACTTGTTCGTATAGATAAAAAACTAATAACTGTAAAGCTGGATTTATAAACTCGGCCGCAGACGCAGCAGTAGCTGTAGCCGAAGACGTAAACACCGCTGTGGGTAATCGGCGCGCGGAGTCGATTTATAAACTGTTCAACTGCTGCGGACTTTGACAGCAACATAACCTTCTCTGTCAGAAGTGAACCAAGTTTTTTTAAGTTGTGATTGTGTGGATTATGGACGAATATACGAGAATATTTGCAGGAGCATTTACTGTGCTACTTATTACGCACCTTTTGCGAAAGCAAGAAAGACAGCGGAGAGTGCGGCGTTATAAAACGAGGCCTATTAACAGGAGGGTTGGAGGGCAGAATGAAACAAGTTATAATTATTTTTTGAAAATGAAGGCTCAAGATCCTGAACAATTTTTTAAATATACAAGGATGACGGTACCAGTATTTAATGAATTGTTGTCATTGATACATGGATTGATATCGAAAAGAGATAGGGCAGATGGAATATGTAGTGAGCAAAGATTGGCCATTACTTTGCAGTAAGTAAAAAAATTGCAATGTAGCACATCCATATAAGTAATAATATATTTTTCAGATATCTATCGCAAGGTTCGAGCATGCAAAATCTCGCATGGTCGTTTCAAATTGGTCTTACCACAGTGCACCAAATAATTCATGAAACATGTGAAGCACTGTGGGATGTGCTTTATCCTATTTATTTAAAATCACCGAGTACCGAAACAGAATGGCTTAAAATCAGTGATGGATTCCACAGACAATGGAATTTTCCAAATTGTATTGGTGCTTTAGATGGGAAACACATCACTATTCAAGCTCCTGCACATAGTGGATCGCGGTTTTTCAACTATAAAAAACAATTCAGCATAGTTTTGTTGGCAGCGTGTGACTCTAATTATTTATTTACTATGGTGGACATTGGTGCTTATGGCTCTCAAAGTGATGGTGGCATTTTTAGAAATAGTATTTTTGGACAGCAACTAGAAAGTAGCGTGATGAATGTTCCACAACCAAGTTTTCTTCCTGGAAGCGACATTTCAATGCCGTATGGTTTAGTAGCAGACGAAGCTTTTCCATTGAAAACATATATCTGGAGACCATTTGGCGGAAAAGATTTACTTCTCGTAAAACGTATTTTTAATTATCGGCTTTCTCGGGCACGCCGTACTATAGAAAATACGTTTGGTATATTGGTTGCTCGATGGAGAATATTAAAACAATCAATCACTGCTAAAGTGGAAAATATTGATAATATTGTCAAAGCGACGGTAGTGTTACATAATTTTTGTAAAATTAAGCATGCAACGCTAAGAGATAACAGCATTTATTGTCCTGCTAGCTATACTGATAATGAGGACGATGAAAATGGATTGTGGAGGTTAGAAGCAGCCCTCTTACCTTCTGTTGGTCGTCTAGGATCCAATAATGCAGCAAAACATCCTCAACAATTGAGAGACATTCTTGCCAATTATTTTATATCTCCAGGAGCTGCTCTTCCATGGCAACTTGAAAGAGTCACTCAGGGGCGATTACCATAACCGGTTTTTTTTTAATTAATTTAAACTAGAAAATACTAATTGGGAATAATAAACAGTAAATTTATTTAAATTTTATTTTATTAAATGTTAAACTATTCTATAAGGTCCTCCACAATTAATAAGCACTTGCATCGCTTGTCTTGATCTTCCTCGATAGGCATTTCGTTTAAACGACTGGCTAAATATTTTGAAAAAGTTTCATTCACGCCATCTGCTGGCCCAGGCTCATTTAAAGTTTGCACAAGTTGTCGGGCGTAATTAGAAAGGTCAGAAGATGATTCCGAGTCCTGCTTCCTCCTCCTTTTTAATCCAACAGATTTAGTTGTATTTGCGGTTACATCTGTAATTGAAACAATAAATGATACATTAGTCAATTTCGAGTAAAGTACGTCAGTTTATTCATTTACCCTCTGGCTCGTTACTTAAATCATCCACGCTGTTACATAAAGAGTTGCTCCTGATTGAGCTGCTCGGCTCCACAACAGTCTTGACTGAACAGGTGCTTTGTTCAGAAGCAGTTTCCTGTCTTTTTGTCGCAGTTGTGGTCCTGAAAAATAAACGTTATTGAGTGTGTATTAAGTAACGCTTCAATTATAAAATTATAAATTACAAGTTTTGTATATGTGTGTAAATTTTATAATATATCTTACTTCCTGGGAGATGAGCAATGGCCAAAAAACTCCATTTGGCTGAAATACGGCCACTTGCACTCCTCTGCTCCACTTCCGGATGGAGGACCTCTTCGGTACTTATTAAAATTATCTCTGAGGTTTTTCCACAACCTCTTGCAGTCTTCAACTATAAGAAAACAAATTAAGTTTGAATGTTCGAAGCATGTTATTCCTTTAATTCTTACCATTGGTACCCAATGCCAATGCGATATCGTTCCATGTATTCTCTTTGGCATTCTTATCTTTATAGAGTTTATCTTTTAAATTGTACAGATGAGGCTGCCCCTGAACCAATTCAATAAGCAAGTTCAAATCTGCATCTGAAAATAATGCGTGTCCCGTAAACTTTATGTATCCGCGACTGTTTCTAACTATTTATTAAACAGGTACTTACTGTCAGCGATGTAACTCATTTTAAATAACTTTAATGAACGAATTTTAAATTACGACAACACAGAGATGTAACGATACACACACAACAAACAACATAACCTACTTGATCATATGTTCACGCGTCGAACGAAATGCTCTATTTTCATTGGTCATTGCGGATAGGTACGTCGGCCCCTACCGCTGCGGACGTTTATAAATGCAAGTGAGTCGCGCCCATGGTTCATCTTTCAACTGCTGCGGCTACAGCTCTGCGGCCGAGTTTATAAATCCAGCTTAAATTTTCAGCCATATCGAACATTGCGTAACCGGGCCCTAGCCCTCTAAAATTTGAAAAAGTAGGTTTTTATTTTTTTTTATTTTGGTTCATCCTAATATTAAAAGGACCACCAAAATGGCCAAAATATATATTTTGTGGATAAAGAACGTTAATATGTATCCAAAAAGTATTTATTTGTTGAAATTGGACAAAAATTGACGAAGTTATGAATTTTTTAATGCCCCTCTATTCATTGAAATTGAAATTGCACTATAAGAAAGCCATGTCTAAGTGAACCAGACGTTTTACTTCAATTAGTAACCCCATCTTATTTTTATCTTTTGATATTTGGTAATATTAGTTTTATGCACATAGCTCGCAAGAGATAATCCGTGGCGCAGATTAACACCTGGTTAATCTGGTTTGATGTTTTCGGTGGCATTTTGTAACGATATTATAGTTAGTTGCTTTCAAAATGAGTGGAAGAACCATATTTGCAGATGCAATTTATTTGATCAGAATACCGCATGGCCAAATACTTTGCTCAAAAGAACCATCTAGGAAGCAAGTGGTATCTTTGTTTTTCTCCAATCAGCGAGCACTTAATAAATTTACGCTTCAGTGAAACGCTAGTTGTGGAAGTATTGTCTGTTGGTCAGAGGCTCATATTCCGATTCAACGCAAACAATGTCGCATCGATAAAATGTAGTTATGGCATAAAAATTGGCAAAATCTTAGTAAGCGTTCTTCTCGAGAAACTGCAGCACATATAAATAAAGAAAAATAATTTGTTAAAAGTTTCAATGATTTCTTCGTTTTTGCTTCTAAAAATGCATTGCAAACAATGACAATTGAAGAAGACAAACCATTTCTATTATTGCAGAGAGATAATGGAAGATAAGGATCAATCAATGGCATTGAAAGTTTTGCAGTGCAAGTGGAAAGACATTTGAATCGGTTAGAAGTAGAGAAGGAAGAGAAAATCTGATCAGTCCAGCTGATTTGAATATTAATCCTACCTCAGATCTGGATCAGGACATAGAACCACAACCACAACGAGGAAAAATTGCATTTATCAATAAAAGGTTCTCATCTGCTTTAGACAAGTGTAAAATAAGTGACATAAATGCTGTTCATCTTCTGATTACCGTCTCTGAAGGATTAGGTCACAATGTAAACGATTTAATTATTATTACATATTATTCATCAGTGCAGGCTATGCAATTTGAATCCAACATTTGGCCCCATTGTCAGGATTACATTGCCGGCAGTGAGATTCTTAACAAAATTCTTGTTGTGAATGACATTTTAGAATGAAAAGTCAAATTAATCGAAGAATGTAATACTTTATTAACCAATGACAAGGAACAAAAAAGTTTTTATTATTAAACTTTGAAGAGTATCACAAGAGATTTTAATAAAAATGCATTAATTGGTAATATCTAAAAACATGAAATATCGAAATATACAAGTATGATGTAACTAGAAAATCATAACTCCATTAATTTTAGTCCGATTTCAAAAAATAAATAAATTTTGGATTCGTATTAACCTCCTCTGTCGACACAATATATAATTTCACCATTAGGGTGGATTGTTTAATTTTAGGGGGGACCAAAATAAAATAAAAATAAAAAACCGTCTTTTTCCAATTTTAGAGGGCTAGGGCCCGGTTACGCAATGTTCGATATGGCTCAAAATTTACAGTTATTAGTTTTTTATCTATACGAACAAGTTTCCGGGTTGTCCCATTGATTTTCACATACTTCGAAACTCCACCATATATGCTAAAACCACTCTATTGATTATAGATGATTACACCACACACACCGTTAAAATGCGGACACCACAATATCTGTCAATTTTTGTTTTACTTGGGTATGTTTACAAAGCTACCTGCGATATGTTGATAGAATTTAATATATTGAAAATTATTGCATTGCAAATGATTATTAATTTCTCCTGAACAATTTTCAGGACCAAAATTATTTGTTTAACAGGGCAATAAAGTGACAGATTTACGGACGCGGCTGGAGATTCACCGCCGAGCGAGCTTACGAACGAGGCTGTGAATCCAGCCAAGTCAGGAAATCTGCTTTATTGCCGAGTGCAGAAGGAAAATGTCCAGTTGATAAAGAGATTTTAAATAATAAATAAATAGGTTTGGATAATGAATAGACACAATTTTTCAAAAAAAGTGGTGGAATGCCATCCGGACCAGATTTACAGCTACTATTGAGTTTTGAAATCTCTTCAAATATAACTGATAATGGAATTATATTCCAGTTACTAAAATCTATCTGAGTTTTGTTATTTACTTTGGGGAGTCCAATTCCATGATCAGAAACATAAACAGAGGAGAAGAAATCAGCAAATAAGTCGGAACACTCTTGCAAATCAGCTGCTACAGAGCTATCAAGGAACATATGTTTCGGAAAGCCAGTAGTTTTCCTAAATTCATTAACATGGTTCCAAAACAATTTAGGATTAGATTTAATATTATTTTCCACTTTCTTAATGTACCACACTAGATATAAGTGTGATAAGTTTGATTTGATTTGATTTGATTTGATTAGTGTTACTAGATGAAACAAATTTGATAATAACTAAAAATACCACTGAATTAAAAAAATATATGAAAATTAAGTAATTGGCCATCTGCAGACGCGTTTCGAGATTTATCTCTCATCAGTGCAGCTTCGCATTTAAATTGAATACTTGTTGCAGAAAGCATTAGATAAATACAACATTTACAGTTTAAAGTTTCACATTTCATTTTAGAATAATTTTCTAAGTTAGACTAGTGACTATGATTTTACCGCAATTATTAACCCCAAGATCCAAGCTTATGAAGGTTTTGAGAAATGCCTGTAAATAATATTACTAATAAAATCAGTAACACAACGCGAAAAAGCACAAATAGATCAGTTTGGAAACAAATTAAGAAGTCCAGCGATAACTAACATTTTGCAATAGAAAATACAGCGTCGCTAGGCACTGCCAATATGAGCAATTGTGCACCCAGCGCGATTCCCGCGATAACTCACCCAACATGATTAGTATCGTAATCAGAATTTTATTGGTTCATGCCATCAACAATATGCGATTTCATTGATTAATAAAAAGTAAGTTAGGTCAATTATCTAATTTAATTAATTTGCTTCAAATATGAGCTAGATATAAATCTAGAAGGCCGGGAGTGATCGAGCATCTCATATAATTAATTTGTGTCAAATCAACACTGGAAATAAAACCCGAAGTCTAAAAATGATTGATTAACTTATATAATTAATTTGTTTCTCAAAATGAAGTAATTTTTTCAACAAATCACCAATTCGACGATAAAATAAAAACATTATCCTCCATCTAAAAAAGGCAATGCCTACGTCCCACATAATGGTAATTGCATAAGCATGCAAAGACGACCATTGCTTCACACTTCATTAATCATCTAGCCACACATCCGCCCGTGAAACCAAACGTTTTACACTCTCCTCACCTTAAACTTGAGAGCAAATTCGGACTAAAACAAAATCTGGGACGGAAGAGGTGAAAATGTTCACCTTGAACTTGCCTGGGCGCCAACAACTTTCACCGTGCGAAATTTAAAGGTTAATACATTCTTTGTCGCAGGAAGCGAACAATAAGAAATGAGGTAAAAAAAAATCGAGCTGTTTTTCGTAATGGGAACACGGTACTGGTAGCGATATTAATGGTGCCGTAATTATTCCGAATTTAATTAGCGAAATAACAAAAGAAGAATTGTTTGGGCGGTTTTAATCCTATTGCGGTCTCACGAATACCGCTGGAAGAATTGATTTTGCGTGGAGGGCGTGGGTGCGAAGGAAGAGATTTCACGTCATCGACCTGCAGTTTCACATTGAATTTCTTTTTTATATTAATAAAATATGCAAATAATGCTTGCAATTAAAATCAAAATGTGCCAGGTCCATTACCTGCTAATCTGAGACCGTTATCTTAACCGAATAAACAAAAACAAATTTTGACTTATGCCGAAACATCTTTTTTTTACCGGCGGACAGTTTTTTTTTCGCCTTGGGAACGTAGCCCATATGGCCAGCTCAAGGCGGCTACTATATATATCTATACAATTTGGATGAATATAAGAACTAATGAATAATGTCAGACGTATACAACAACCATGGAACCGAGCGAATACTTCTCGATCTCCGAAAAATCTTTCGCCCGGGCTGGGAAAACTGCACGCGCAGTTTGGGTGGACCCGAGAAAAAAATTCATAAAAAAGTTTTAAACAATTTTACCCAAAATTTCATGCGTTAAATCGTTTAAGTAGACTCTTATCTACACGTTGTTAAAAAATTAAATTTGAAACACGTCAAACAGTGCCATTTTGGACTTTGAAAGTTTGCTATATTATCTATATAGTTTGGGTGGACCAGAGAAAAAAAAATCATAAAAAAGTTATAAACAATTTTACCCAAAATTTCGTGCTTTAAATCCTTTAAGTGTCTACTTATCTACACGTTGTTGTTAAGAAATTAAATTTGAAACGCGTCAAACAGTGCCATTTTGGACATTGTAAGTTTGCTAAATTATCTATATAGTTTGGGTGGACCCGTGAAAAAAAATTCATAAAAAAGTTATAAACAATTTTACCCAAAATTTCATGCGTTAAATCGTTTAAGAAGACTCTTATCTATACGTTGTTGTTAAAAAATTAAATTTAAAACGCGTCAAGCAGTGCCATATTGGACTTTGAAAATTTGCTAAATTATCTATATAGTTTGGGTGGACCCGAGAAAAAAAATTAATAAAAAAGTTATAAACAATTTTACCCAAAATTTCATGCGTTAAATCGTTGAAGTAGACTCTTATCTAAAACCTGTTTGTAAGGAATTAAATTTAAAACGCGTCAAGCAGTGCCATATTGGACTTTGAAAATTTGCTATATTATCTATATAGTTTGGGTGGACCCGAGAAAAAAAATTCATAAACAAGTTATAAACAATTTTACCCAAAATTTCATGCGTTAAATCGTTTAAGTAGACTCTTATCTACACCTTGTTGTTAAGAAATTAAATTTAAAATGCGTCAAGCAGTGCCATATTGGACTTTGAAAATTTGCTATATTATCTATATAGTTTGGGTGGACCCGAGAAAAAAAATTCATAAAAAAGTTATAAACAATTTTACCCAAAATTTCATCCGTTAATAATAATAATAATAATAATAATACTTCTTTATTGTTCAACAGATTAACCAAAAAGGACAAAATACATAATACAAAAATATACATAATAATAATGATTATAGAACAAAAATTACCTACTTACTAAAAACAAAACTAAAAGTATACATCATAATTACAAATAGTTAATTCTTATTTACAATTAGCAATCATTTATGATTATATTAGCATTTCGACTCATTTGGGCAATCGGCGCTCTCAACAGAATTTTGGTGTTAGCAGTGGGTGAAAAGAAAGTTACATGTTGACGTGAAGTGAGCCGCGGAATCTTAAAATGAACCTTGGAAAGTAATTCCGGTGAGTCCACCAGATTGGATATTAATTTAATCATAAATGATCCACTAGCTTGGTCTCTTCGTTCAGACAAGGATACACAGTTATGTAGTTGAAGTAAGTATGTATAATCAACCGATTGATCAGGATACATACCATTAACTTTATAGCTCAGAAATTTTAGAAAATGCTTCTGAAGTCGTTCAATTAACAAGAATCCGTTCACATAATGCGGATACCAGATAATTGAAGTGTATTCCAGTCTACTTCGAACTAAGGCAAAATATAATATTTTTAATAAACTGACATCTTCAAAGTACCGAGATGTGCGCATTAGGAAGCCGAGCAGTTTAAAAGCAGATGAACTGATTGTACGAATATGTTCTTGAAATGTAAGGCCAGAAACAAACAGAACACCAAGATCTCTCACTGTGATGTCACGTCGTATAACATTATCACCAATTTTGTAACCGTAGTTAGTTACATTGTGTTTGCGAGTGTACGAGACGATAACGCATTTACTGTTATTTAAGTGCAATTTGTTAATTGCACACCACTCAACAATATAATTGACATTCCTCTGAAGTAAGATGCAGTCAGATAGGTTATTAATGGTGTTGTAAATTTTTAAATCGTCTGCATAGGCCAGTATAGGGCAAGATACAGATGCAACTAAATCATCTATGTATAAGTTGAATAGTAAGGGGCCCAAGTTGGACCCTTGCGGTATACCAGAGGAAGAAATAAAATAATGCGATTTAAATCCATTGTAGTGAACATAATTTTTGCGGTTGTCAAGATATGAAGCAACAAATTTTATAAAATCCAAAGAGAGTCCAAATGCGCTGAGTTTATTTAAAAGTATTTGATGATCAATAGTGTCGAATGCCTTTGAAAGATCAGTGTATACAACATCGACCTGACCACGGCTATCCAGAGATTCGCAAATATGTTGGGTTATAATTGCTAGATTAGTGGACGTTGATCGTCCCGAGCAAAATCCATGTTGATGAGGTGAAATATAGATATGTGTATGATAGTTGATGACTTGATAAATGATTAAATCGTTTAAGTAGACTCCTATCTACACGTTGTTGTTAAAAAATTAAATTTAAAACTCTTCAAACAGTGCCATATTGGACTTTGAAAGTTTGCTAAATTATCTATTTAGTTTGGGTGGACCCGAGAAAAAAAATTCATAAAATAGTTATAAACAATTTTACCCAAAATTTCATGCGTTAAATCGTTTAAGTAGACTCTTGTCTACACGTTGTTGTTAAGAAATTAAATTTTAAACGCGTCAAACAGTGCCATTTTGGACTTTGAAAGTTTGCTAAATTATCTATATAGTTTGGGTGGACCCGAGAAAAAAAATTCGTAAAAAAGTTATAAACAATTTTACCCAAAATTTCATGCGTTAAATCGTTTAAGTAGACTCTTATCTATACCTTGTTGTTAAGAAATTAAATTTAAAACGCGTCAAGCAGTGCCATTTTGGACTTTAAAAGTTTGCTATATTATCTATAAAGTTTGGGTGGACCTGAGAAAAAAAATTCATAAAAAGGTTATAAAAATATATAAAAAATATATTAATATATAAAAAATTTAAAAAAGAGTTCCCGTGGTCTCGAGAAAAAATAATTTAAATTGTAGATTGACTGTACATCTATAGGCTAATGTTAATTACATTCTCAGCGTTTGATTTTATTTATTATAAATCATTAAAATTGAAGAAAATTTTATATGGTGGTGCATGCGCCGGGAAATCCGTGGCTGAAAAATCCGTGGCTATCTTCACATCGGTCAATATATTTCATATGGACGTGTTGCTAACTTTACGCCGCACAGTGGGATCGAATTAAAAATTCCTGGCCAAAATTCTAAAAGATTTTTTTTATTCTGAGATTCTTGTGCTTCTTTAGACAATTGCCGTATTGGCAAAATGGTTGATTCCACGATTCTCTTTCCATTAATTAGCACCTTGTGAACCATAATTTACATATAAAACCAAGGATACTTCGATACAAACAATTCAGCAGTCTCGCGAGAATATTTTTCAAACAATTTTATTTTATTTATTTATTTTATTTATTTATTTATTTGTTACAAAAACCCAACAGACATTATGTCCAATTAAAGGGTCTACAAATATATACAATGTAATGTGTAATTTAAAACTAAACATATTATTACTAATAACAATAACAATAACAATGATGATGATGATTATGTTATTATAAAACTAACAAAAATTTATTCTACTATAGTTAATGATTTTAAAATTTTCAAAAGATCGCTTTTAAATTTAGGGAATGATGTGCCAAATATATCTAAATTATTAATATTATAAGTGTTCCCAAGTCGGGATAATCTTATTACAGGTGAATTTAAGTAATAATTAACACGCGTGGTAGTATACACAAAGTTATCACAATTCCTTGTCGGCAAATGCGGAATTTAAAAATCAAACATACCTAAAATTCTTTGATCATCAATTTTAAAATGTATTATTTTATACAAAAAACATAAAACATAAATATGTGTATTAGAAACAGAGATGAAATCGAATTCAATCAATAAATCAGAATAAGGAATATTAAAACTGTATATTCGATGTTTGATAAAATATAAATACCGAAGGAATTTTTTCTGTATATTTTCCAGCATGTTAATATATTTTACCTATTCCCACTTTGTAATTGATGAGTTACCGAACTATTTTCACCAATCGTAAGCGACCGATTACGAATATATAGAGCATATATAAATGTTAAATGTCGTACATAAATGTGTAACATGTACTATTACCGCTTATGCACCTCGGTATATTATATACTTATTAGCCAATTACAATTAACGTCCGCCGAGTCCCCTGCATTCGTCTGTTCATCTTTAAACATCAAAAGTGACAGTGACATTTAAACGTCAGATTGCAACTTATTGGTTAAAAGAATAACCGACACAATAAACTCCACGCTATGCATTATTGGTACTTCCATCGCAATGGTATCTTAGTAGATTAACATTTCAGAGTGAGTACAACGATCCGTATCCCTAAATTTGTTCAATAAATATATTGGACAATGTATTATTTGACGGAAAATTGTTCGAACGGTAATTCGTTTGTTTAGTTGGTAGTCGTCCTACATTGCCATAACCGGCCATTTAATACAAATTTAAACGTCACCCTGACAAGATTCAGTTTTAATATGTCTTTAGTTTAAGCGAATAAATGTAAGGTCGAAGGTAAAGTATAGTACATAACGCGAGTTGTAACGCAATTACGCGCTCGTGAAATTACGTTACTCGCCGCTACGCGGCTCGTACGCAATATCTTTCACTTGCGCGTAATTTGCTACTTACAACTCTAGTTATGTAATATACTATTACATACATCGGTGTCCAAATTACAGCACCATACGACATTTTAGCTAACACAAAAGTTTTGAACAAAAGACTTAATACTTTAACATCATTAAATGACCTACAATTTCGCATTATAAAACCAAGTAAACGGTAACACTCACGGGATATTTGTATAATATGGTTATTAAATGTCAACTTATAAAATAACTCCAAGATCTTTAGTTTCTGTAAGCCTAGGTAGTGTAATACTATTTAAAGTGTATGGATTAATAATTAAGTTGGTTTTTCTGCTGTAAGTGATAACAGAGCACTTCTTAACATTTAACATGAGTTTATTAGTTTTGCACCACTCAGTAAAATTATCTAAATCATATTGAAGCCGGTAACAATCACTTACACTATCAACAACACTAAAAAGTTTAATATCATCAGCGTATAAAAGAACACTACACTTAAAGATTGAGCATGCATCATCCATATACAGAAGAAACAGAAGAGCGCCCAAATTTGATCTTTGAGGTATACCACTGGAAGCAACATAGCGTTTAGACTGATAACCTTGAATTTCAACTCGTTGGCCACGGTTATATAAATATGAAGTTAATGCCTGAATGATATTATTGTTAAGCCCAAATTGTATTAATTTAGATATTAGCAAATCATGGTCAAGTCTGTCAAAGGCTTTAGACATATCACTATACCGGGTGTCCCAAATAACATTACGTTCTTGAATATCTCGAAAAAAATGCATCTTAACAAAAAATGTGCCGAATCAAAACCTTCATAGTTTTGGGGGGGACATCGGATTCTGACAAAATGGACCCCCCCCCACATACCAAGAGGGAGCTGGAAAGGGCGTCAACTTAAAAATCTTAAATGGGAACCCCTATTTTTTATTGCAGATTCGGAAAGAGCGTAAAAAAGTATGTTGGTTTTATTCGGAAACTTTTTTGTACACCCAACAGGTGGCGCTGCAATCGTAAAAATATGACTTTGCTAGAAAAAATATTTCAGTACGTATCGGTACACCGTCAGTGGTAGATGGAAAAATCGATTTTTCAACATTTGAAAACAAATAGAAAAATCGACATTTTCATTTTTAAACTTTCTTACTCCCCATTCACTGTCTATTTTAGCCGATCTTTGAAAACTTTTGCAACATAGTAAACTTTTTGAAAAACGTAATTCAAAATAAAATTAATCTCTAAACGTCAAATATTAATTTTTGATAAAATTGATTCATCCATAGTCAGTTTATAAAAAGTGTGTTTTATTCTGTACCCCCTGAGTGTTGAGGATTATTATTTCTACAATTTTATGTATTTATTGAAACAACAAACGTAATTTTTTATCAAGTTATTCACAAAATATTAATTAGTTAATTTTTTCTAGCAAACTCATATTTTTACGATTACAGCGCCACCTGGTGGGTGTACAAAAAAAGTTTCCGAATAAAACCAACATACTTTTTTACGCTGGGTTCCCATTTAAGATTTTTAAGTTGACCCCCTTTCCAGCCCCCCCCCCCCCCTTGGTGTGTGGGGGGGGGGGATTTTGTCAGAATCCGATGTCCCCTACAAAACTATGAAGGTTTTGATTCGGCACAATTTTTGAAGATGCATTTTTTTTCGAGATATTCAAGAACGTAATGTTATTTGGGACACCCGTTATATGACATCAACTTTCTTGTTGCTTTCCATAGCATCAGCTATTTCTTGAGTGATATTCATTAAGTTTGTTGAAGTAGATCTATGTCTCATAAAACCGTGTTGCTGTGTGGATAAAAATGGACTCACTTGTTGGTATATGTGCTTACATAATATAGATTCAAAAACCTTGGATAAGTTACTCAGGATAGATATAGGTCGATAGTTTTCGATATTTGTGCGTGTTCCTGTTTAAAAAAAAAACTTATTTTGACGTTGAAACCACTAATTCTTCATTACGTGGAATCTTTCGCTATAAATCCAGACCCAGAATGCGAGCTGACACTTCAGAGTATTCAAAGAAACATCAAGCCGTGTTACCATCATTTGAATTACCCATTCCCAATCAATGAGCAACTGCAGCTCATCTTTTAATGTTTGTTGGATTACGACTTTACGTGTATGGATCGCTTCTTCATTTTTATGCTGCCGTTTTCACTTTTTCGTATTCTCCGTGCAAAAAAGTATCCAACAGTGCAACGTGGACAAGCCTTATTGCAAGTTTTACGGGTCAACTTCTTCGCATCGATGTCGCTGAAACCTTTCGATGTCGCATTGCACAAATAACAGCGCATGAAGGATGTTGTTTATATCATGACATTATAAACTTAGCCGTCGTTTTGCCGCCAAGCGTAGTATCAATTACGGAGGGATTAAATTAGTTCGCCAATAACGCGCTTTTCCTCAATAGTTGACTGTGGTTTCGAGTTTAAATTGAAGTCGATTTGGTCTGCAGAACCATGAGGTCTAACTTTAGTTTCTTAATGGTTTCCAGCAGAGTGGCAGGGAAATAAGAGAAGTTAATAAAAGAACCAATTTTATAAGCAGCAAGAAGTTTTACAAAAATCATTATTCAACCGATTCAAAAATTCATTTTGCATTTGCAAATTCTGGAACAGGTTAGATTTAGTAGCGACTGCGACTTGACTTCGAAACGTATGTTTCCGAAACAGTTACATGGTCAGGATATGGTAATGCTTGTTGAATCGTCGACCCAGCTCTTAATTTTCTTCACAAATCGGTCTTTCTTGTAATTATCGTCTATCCATTTCGATTTGATTTTGCATAGCAATTTTTTCAACGTGTTTTGTGAATTTTCTGGAATGCCAAATTAATGCGCTGATTTGTTGAGCAATTTTTCCTCCAAAATTTTGATTTGGGTGTCGAGATCCCAGTTCAATTCTTGATGCAGAATTTCGAAAATTTATCACTGTCGCTGCCTGCGATCTTGCAATTATCAAAGCAAAGAAACCGCGAGCTCGCACTCACTTGCGAGACTTTAACGAAACTAATGCCCTTTTGCAAATGATGGGCGACGAAAGGGGAAGCTCCGGTTACTCTATTAAATTTGCAATACGTTTTCACGTATCAAACAATTGCTGCTTGCACAGGATCTCGTGGGATCACTTTTAAATTCACTGCAGATGTAATGTTCATTAAAAAAAAACCTCAAGTGTGCCATGATTTTTTATTTTTACAAATTTAAGTTGGTAACACATATTGAGGTTATGTTACTTGCGGCGTGTTCCTACCGATAAATTAATTTGCTGTGATAAACGACGCAGAGAAGACGTAGGTTCACCTTTTAAAATTCCTTGGGCTGTGTTAATAGCATCCTGAGTACGTTTGACTGGTCTACCACTTCCTGGTTTACGGAGAATACTACCCGTTTCATGAAATAATACAACAGATCGTGATAAGGTATTTTTAAATTCATCATAAATATTGAGAATGTTAGAGAATTGTTCCTGAAACTCTGCCATAGGTGCGTCGAATGAATACACCCAATTTCCGTTCACTTTAGTCCCATTTCGGAAATAACTTTCAACTAGTAACGTTTTTTGCTGGTTGCTTGTGACTTTTAGAACGATCTGACGTTTTGTATGTCAATTCTTAACATGTGTGCCAACTTAAACTTTTTAACGTAAAAAATCATGGCACACTTGAGGTTTTTTTTAATGAACATACGATAGATGCTTCCATTTAAAAACGCAAATTTCAAACGCTTTTTTCAACTTTGTTTGCGCTTACATAGTAATTCAATAAGTAATATCAACACATTTGTAATGTCTTACATACAGGGACATCCTCAATTTTGCGCGATTGCTTTTCAACATGTATTCACAAATATACAACTGATTTCATCGTGTGCTTGAGAGAGAAAGACGTGCGTTCCAAGGCAAGGGAGAGGGTATACCTGTCCTCGAGGGTTCAACCTACACAGATGCCTTTTTCGAATTTGTCACTCTAACTAGATCTGTACCAGATTTTATGGCAGTTTGCCTAGAACGATAACTCTTGGTTTTGGGGGTTTTGGCCAGGAATTTTGTATTCCAGCCCACTGTGCGTCGATATTTTTTTGCGGATGAACCGGGTTTTTTTTTCTATTATGTCTTATTGGTTGTTAAGAAGACGACCAGAAACAGCAAATATATTCTTACTTTTAATAGATTATGGTTGATGCGTACCAACTTTGGATTTTTTTTTAACAGATTGGAATATTCATTTCATATAACTTTACCTTCAGAACAAGTGTTACTTAATGATATTTCTTACCAATTCAGAAATTGAGAGAATTTCAATTTCAATACTACACCACTTGAGTAAAAGTTAATCTGAAGGGTGGCCGTTCCTACATTTCCAAACAGGTGAACGTTAACGAGGGTTTCCCTTGTGTAAATCAATCAAAAAAGTCAATCAAATTGTGTGTTTTAGTTTATTTTTCTCTAAAATTATAAAAAAATTCTTTCTCAAATCACCAGAGAAAAGGAAGGTTCTTAGGTTAAATTAAAATAATAAATAGATCTCATCAAATAATTTACAGTTCTGTAACCTTCGTTGGTGGGTGGGTGGAATAGGGCACGCCCACGGCTCCCAAGTTTTGACTTAATTTTTAACCTAGAAAACACTGATTTGTTAGAGAACCTCCTCAGTCAAACCACTAAAGATTTAAATTTTTCAAAATCAGCATGAAAAAGGATTTGTGGGTTAAATAAAAATGTTTAGATCTTTTCCGCGGCCTCCAACATTTACTCTTACTGCTTACTCTTATCAATGAATTTACGGTTGCAAAATCTTTGCCTGTGTCCGACAAATTGATGGATGGGATAGAGCCCACCCGCCGCCCCTCTTTCTACTTGTTTGATTACAGAAACTTTTAAAAGTTTCAAAACCATCAGGAAATAGGGTTTATAATGTTGGTTGTTCTTTATAGATGAATATCATCCGGCTCTTTGCGCTTATGTGTCTGTAGAAAGTTCTGAAGTGCCTAATTTTGTTTACAATATAGAATCCCAATATAATTTCAAGAAAGCTAATATTGCATCGTTATATATGGATATCGCTAACCATGATTGGAACTCTATATTTTCCGAAAACAATACCCCGGATGAGGCTTGCCGAATATTCTATGAAAAACTTTATGGGATATTTGATACAAATGTCCCTAAAGACATAAGAAGCGGAAGGAAATACCCACCATGGTTTAACGGCAAAATCATTAATTTACTAAAAACAAAAGAGAAATACAGACTTCGATATAAAAGATTTCCAACACGTTCTAATAAGTCAGCTTTTACAAATATGCAAAAAACATTAAAAAATTTGACCAGTACAGCATACACCGATTTTATATTTCGTTCTGAAGAGTCAATATCAAGAGATCCAACCAAATTTTGGACATTTGTTAACAAGAAACGCAATTCTACTAAAATCCCCGGTGAAGTCATTCTTAATGATGTGACCTACTCAAATCCCCGGTGAAGTCATTCTTGATGATGTGACCTACTCAAATCCTGGTGATATACCTAATGCGTTTGCTGGATATTTTGCCAAAAATTATAATTGTCTTCAGGGCACTTTCACAACCACAGATAGACAGTCGTATATGGGTGACTTTGCAGTGTCGGAATAGTAAAACAACTAAAATCAATGAAACCAAAATTGACGATGGGCTCCGGCATTCGTTCTTAAGGATTGTTCCGAAATTTTGGCTATACCACTCACGAGGATATTTAACATCATTTTACGTTCCGGAAAGTTTCCCGATTGCTGGAAGTTAGTGAGAGTGATACCTGTGCATAAATCTGGCGATAAAAGTAATATTAAGAACTATAGACCTATTTCACTTTTAAGTAACTTGTCAAAGGTCTTCGAGTATTTCATCAAAAATATCCTTATATCAACATGGATTTGTTAAAAAAAGAAGTACATTAACTAATTTAATTAACTTAACACATAGAATTGCTCGAGTTAGATAATAAAAATCCAGTTGATGTTGTTTACACGGACATTTCGAAGGCCTTTGACCGTATGCCGCATCACAATACAATATCTTTATTATCAAACTGTTAACCTATACACAAATTTACAATATTTACAACTGATATTACAATGATTAGTCTGATAATTGGCTATCGGCCGCATCACATTATCGTTGAAAGTCTCAATCATTATGATATTAGTGATAACATTGTTAGAGTTTTAATGTCATATTTATTTGAACGTCATCAATCTGTCGAAATTGGTGGTCGAAGGTCATTACCATATATAGCTACAAATGTGGTTCCTCAGGGTTCTAACTTGGGGCCACTCTTGTTTTTATTATTTATTAATTCTGTGACAACCGAATTAAAATGTGATTATCTCATGTATGCGGATGATATCAAGTTGTATAAAACTATTTATTCAGAATGATTGCCTGGAATTGCAAAACAACATTGATAAATTAGTTACCTGGTGTCACAGAAATGGCCTCGACATCAATGTTGCTAAATGTAATATAGTTTCTTACCATCGTAAAACCTCTCCAATTATTTATTATTACACTGTTAACAATGCCCCAAACTATATTACTTATGTGCATATTCTGGAGAAGGTACAGATTTTTTTAAAAATATTTATATTACTTCAAATATCATATTTATTCATCTACTGAAATAAGCTATGATATGCTCCTCCAGGAATTCAATATGTTATCAATTAGACAAAGGCACAAATTTATATTGATAAAGACCACCGACGAGAACTTAGCTACAACTTTCAAGCCACGGATTTTGGCGCCTCCACCATCAACAAAATTATAACAAATTTCATGTAAATTTATCTGGAAGATTAAATTACAAAAACGTATTAAGCAAAATTCAATAAACAATTTATAATTATAAGTATACAATTTTAATAAAAATTGGCGACGAATTAAATTTTCGAAGTCGGCCACGGATTCGCGCGAGACAAAAAATTCTATAAGTGCCGTTTGGCGCTAGTTATAATTCATATTTTAACACGGGTGTGTTAATAAACACCTAGGTATAAACAATTTAAGGCAATTTGTTTATAGTAGTCTTCATAAATAGCGACGTGAATGGTCAGCCACGGATCCGCGGGGGACAAAAAATTTCATACGTGCCGTTTGGCGCTAGTTATTTTTATATTTTAACACGGATGTGTTATTAAACATCTAATAAACAATTAAAGGAAATTTTTTATTAGATGTTTGTTTTTCATGTGGGCTAACAATATTAAGAATGTTAATACCGATTTTTTTTTGTCTTCAAGATTGTAGAACGGAAGCTCAAGCACTTTAAAGTTGTTTCGCGAAAGCGAAAATTATTCGCGGCACTTTAAAGTACCGTTTATTTACTCCAGGACAAACCGGAAAATCGAAGTAAAAATCGTTAGCTACCAAGTCGATGATTACAAATGTGTGAAAAAATAAAAATAAACACACTTGTTTCATTCATTTATGTGTTACGCAAATTCCTTTTCTACCTCCCCGTTAATCTGCGGCGCCGCGCAATCATACTCTTTTAAAAACAATTTTAAATATAGAGCCCGTTAGAGTTCCATCTTAAAATTTTCACTGTTTATTTGGAATTGAAGTGGGAACATGATGAAATTTTTTCAAAAATTTTAAGTTAGTGAGTTATGATGAAAAATGCTAATTAATTTTATAAACAAATTAATAAAAGTTGATCAATATTAAATGCAAATTTTAAATACACTACTACATAAAATGACTCAAGATCTTCAAAATTGGCCTGTTCATTTTTTTGTACGACTTATGGATTCGACGATACAGTTGTTTGAATGTTCGCACGTCCGACGTTTTTCGTAATTTCTTGCAATTATTGGAGCATAACTTCATCAAAAAAAATCTCAAATTTTTTTTCGCGAAACCTAACTTCCATTATTTCATGTGTAGGTTGCATCAGCAAAATTTAAAAAAAAATCGGAATCATCAGTTAATATTTTTACCGAAAACCGTCCGGTTTGACATGGAATGAGCGATATGTAAAATTAAAAAAAAATCGTTAACATTAAATCCGAGAAAGTCACAAGATGGTTACATAAACATTTTTTTGATTTATCATTATTATAGATAAAAATACTACATCAAAATAATATAAAAGACCATTCTTTAAAAAAGCAACCTTCAAATTGTTATAATAAACGTTGTGAAAATAAAACAGTAATAGAAATTAGCGAATAAAACCGATTAGAATATGTAAGCTAATTTATTTTAAAAACCCACATGCTTGCAACCCTAATTTCTGCAGTCACTGCGAGCGGAGATGACTAATGTAGATGATTACGCAAACAGTTTATTTATAATAAACTATCAAGTGAGACTAACGCTATATGAATTTTTGAATTTTTTCTCTGGTGGATTCGTGCCTCACTTCCGTCGCGATTTTTAAAGACTACTATAAATAAATTACCTGAAATTGTTCAATAGATGTTTCTTAAGACACCTGAATTAAAATTTGAAAAATAACCAGCGCCAAACGCCACATTTTTTGTCACGCAAGAATCCGTGGATGACTTCAAAAATTGTTTATCTACGACCACTACTGTAAATGCCCATTATCGTACAATGCGCGTACTGCGTAAATACACCAAAACACCCACGTATGTTAGAGCCCGCTTGTAAATTAAAGGTACTAGTGAGTTTCGTTTACGAACTTTTGATTGGTTGAGAGTTGCGCGTTTGTTCGTTTTTATTAAATATAGTAGTCCGCGATTGTTAAACGTCACATCACGCACCCCGAAGCTGTCACTTCGCTATTCCGCACATTCTCTTATATAAATTAAGGTGAGAGTGGTCGTAGATAAAGTATACTACATAACGCGAGTTGTAAAGCAATTACGCGCTCGTGAAATTGCGTTACTCGCCGCTACGCGGCTCGTACGCAATTTTTTCACTTGCGCGTAATTTGCTATTTACAACTCTTGTTACGTAATATACTATTACGTCGACTCTATTAATAAAAGGTCTTAAATTGTTAATTAGGTGTTTCTTAAGACACCTGAATTGAAATATTAAAAAGAACTATACTTATAATTATAAATTATTTATTGAATTTTGTTTAATACGTTTTTGTAATTTAATCTTCCAGATAAATTTACATGAAATTTGTTAGAATTTTGTTGATGGTGGAGGCGCCAAAATCCGTGGCTTGAAAGTTGTGGCTAAGTTCTCGTCGGTATAAAGACCTTATATAAGCATGTGCATTATTTGTCAGATAATCCATATGTAGTGGATCAGCTTCATTTCCATATCCCTAGAGTTAATCTACGCAATTCTCTTACATTTTATAGTGATAAATGTAACACGGTGCACTTTAAAAATTCGCCACTACATACAATAATAATAATAATAATAATAATCCTTTATTTCTCAACAGACATAAAAAACATCTAATTACAGAGAAATTATAAATAAATAGAAATAATATATGTATATATATACCGGGTGACCCAGCGATCTGTAAAAGCCCCATAACTTATTTGCTATTTGAGATATCGACTTCTAGTTTTCTTGAACTGGTACCCACACTTATTCTACATATTTTAAAAATATGTATGTTTTTGTACAGGGTGTCCCAATATACATAACAGAACAAAGTTATGTTTTTTTAAATGGAACACCCTATATTTTATACTTTATTTTCAACCCTCTTGAGAAGCTGATAAAAATAGTATAAGATACTATGGGTCTATTATGGACGGTTGGTTAGTTATGGGCAAATTTATGGCAAAAACATGTACACATTGAAAACATTGCAGAAGCGTTCCTAGCAAAGATAGCATTATTATTTATACACTAGAAAATTTCCCACATCATAAAGAAAAATACACATCGACTTTGGTTCTCTTTTATTCATAGTGCTATACAGGGTGTCAACATACGCAAAACAATGGATAACTATTTTTTTTCAAATGGAACACCCTATATAAGTTGCCACCAATCTATGGCATTTTAAATAAGCTTTCTAATGATATACAGTTTGTATAACAAAATATTAAGGATTCTTGAGATTTATCAATAAAAACATATTTCTTTTGCCACCTTCTGCTGATTTTTGGATTTTCAGCCAAAACTATGCATTTTCAGGAAAAATTATAAGAGACCAAAGTTGTAGAGCGAAAAATTTCCGATTGATATAGGTGTTTCAACTTTTAAGATAATGCGTGCATTGCCCGCCAAAGCGCGCAAAATCGTGACCGTATATGCATTTTAGCGTCATCTTTTCAAATTTTTTATTAATAAATTGCACTTACTTTATTTTCCGCACCCTCTAGCGGAAAAACGGGAAATTATAGGGAAATTAAAATGGCCCATGTCGATTGACAATGTTCCGCTCTACAATTCTTAATAGAAGCAATTTTTGCCAAAAATGCATAGTTTTCCCTGAAAATGCAAATTGAAAATGTATGTATCAATTTTTGCGTTTTTTAATGTTTTTTTGCATTTTTAGCGGAAACTATGCATTTTGGGCAAAAATTGCTTCTTTTAAGAGTTGTAGAGCGGAATATTTTCAATCGATGTAGGTCATTTAAATAATTCTATAATTATCGGTTTTTCTGCTAGAGGGCGTGGAAAATAAAGTATAGTGCAATTCATTAACAAAAAAATTGAGAAAAGCGCTAAAATGCATATACGGTCGCGATTTTGTGCACTCTGGCGGACAATACACGCATTATTGGAAAAGTTGAAAGACCCATGTCGATCGAAAATTTTCCGCTTTACAACTTTGGTCTCTTATAATTTTTTCAGAAAACGCATAGTTTTGGCTGAAAATCCAAAAATGAGCAGGAGGTGACAAAACAAAAATATTTTTATGGATAAATCTCAAGAATCCTTAATATTTCATTATACAAATTGTACATCATTGGAAAGCTTATTAAAAATTCCATGCATTGGTGGCAAGATATATAGGGTGTTCCATTTGAAAAAAAATAGTTATCCAATATTTTGCGTATGTTGACACCCTGTATAGCAGTATGAACAAAAAAGAACGGAAGCCGATTTGTATTATTCTTCATGATGTGGAAAATTCATAGTGTATAAAAAATGACGCTAGCTTTGCTAGGAGCGCTTCTGCAATTTTTTCAAGTGTCCTTGTTTTTGCCACAAGTTTGCCCATAACTAACCAATCGTCCATAATAGACCTATACTATCTTATACTATTTTTATCAGCTTCTCAAGAGGGTTGAAAATAAAGTATAAAATATAGGGTGTTCCATTTAAAAAAACATAACTTTGATCTGTTATGTATATTGGGACACCCTGTATAAAAACATACATATTTTTAAAATATGCAGAATAAGTGTCAGAACCAGTTCAAGAAAACTAGAAGTCGATATCTCAAAAAGCAAATAAGTTATGGGGCTTTTACAGAACCCTGGGTCACCCGGTATATACATACATACATATATAGGCATAAACAGATACAGGTATACAAGCTAATACAAATTAGAAATATGTGGTTGCGGCGAGGGTAAATTAAAGTAAACATGATTTTAAATCAATTTTAAACCGAGTCTTATTGGAAAATAAATCAACACCATATTGGACTTCATGGTATTTTTGAATCATCATGAGCAACGGCGAAAAAGAGTGGTGATTTGTGTTTGGTGTGGTATACTGGAATGTGTGTTTATTACGAGACGATTGTCTAGGTATAGAGATCATGAGAGAATTAAGTAACGTCGGACTATCTTGGAAGCTGTGTATAATCTTATATAAATCATAAATCATAATATATCTGTGTCTGTTATAAACAGAAATCATTTCGAATTCATCAAGCAATGATTCATACAACACATTATATGGTGGATATACTTTATGTTTATGAAAGTATAGAAATTTTAAAAATCGTTTTTGGCATCTTTCAAGTAAAGAAATATATTTATTATAACCAGGAGACCACACCGAAGCACAATAAGTTAGTTTTGATAAAATAAACGATTCATACAATTTTCTAATCGCAATTTGATCTTTAAATTCCCGACAATTTCTAATTATGAATCCCAAAGTTCTGTAAGAGCTAACAACAATATTTTCAATATGTGCATTGAAAGTTAGTTTATTATCAAACGTCACCCCCAAATCATTACATGTAGTTTGGATTGCAATGTTAGTGTCACAGAGTACATAATTGAAGACGACGGGATTTAATTTCCGATGAAATGACATACAAAAACATTTGGAAACATTGATACTTAGACCATTAGAACTACACCAATTATCCAATCTCGATAAAGCTCTATTCAATTCCTCACAATCGCTTATATTATTTATTACACGATAGAGTTTAATATCATCTGCGTATATCAGAAAATTACACAGTAACCTATCAGCTACATTATTTATAAATAGAAGGAATAGCAAAGGTCCCAGATTGGATCCCTGGGGTATACCGCTTGTAGCGATATAGGTTGTTGATTGGACATTCATGTAGTAAACATATTGTTTTCGATCAGTTAAATATGATCGAATAACGGCTAAAATATTGTCACTAATGTTATAATGGCTAAGGCTATTTAGTAATATATCATGAGGTATCCGATCGAAGGCCTTGCTGATATCTGTATATATCACATCAACCTGGTCACCACGATTTAGATGTTCAGAAATGAATTGTGTCATGTTAATTAAGTTAGATTGCGTTGAACGCTTTTTCATGAAACCATGCTGATGTGGTATCATTTCATCGCATACTTTGGTGTAAATGTGGTCAGCAAGGATTCTCTCGAATACCTTAGAAATATTAGAGATAAGCGCAATAGGCCTATAATTTGATATGTCGCTTTTATTTCCGCGCTTAAAAATAGGACTGATACGTGTGGTTTTCCAGCGATCTGGATAAATCCCGCTACTTAAAATTAAATTAAATATATGGACCAAAGGATCTACAAAGAAAACCGCACAATCCTTAAGTAAAAATGCTGGAATTTGATCGTTACCCATCGTCATCTTCGGTTTTAGTTTACGTAGTGGTTTCATTACCAAATCATCCGAAATATGAAAATTTCCCAGAGTGTCGTAAACTGGATCATTAGCGGGGATTCTGTTAGTATTGATGTTCTGATAAGAGGCCTTAAAATGTGCTGCGAATCCATCCATAATGTTCTGAGAAGTTTCCAGAAGTTGATCTCCTTGTTTCATGCATCCTGGGATACGCGATTGACTTTTCCGTTGGTTTATAAATGACCAGAATTGTTCAGGCGTCTCAGAGATGTTGCTTTCCATTGTTTCGATGTAACTTTGATAAGCGGTTTTTGACATTTTTTTTAAAATACGACGAGTATTCCGCAATTGATTCATAACATTGGGATCATTCGACTTTTTATGTAGCCGGTGCAATCGATTTTTTCGGTTTATTAGGTTAATAATATCTTTAGAATACCAAGGCGGGTAAGTTTTATTGTGAACTGAGTTACGTCTTTTGGGAACATGTTTATTTAATAACTTGTATAAAATATCATAAAACATGTCACAGGCTGTCTTTGAATCACTAAGATGGCAAACTTCCGTCCAATCTGTGGTAGCAATATCTGAATACAGCGAGGGTAAATCCGCTTTCTTGAAGTTATAGCTGCTAACATTTATTCCAGTCCTTGAGAAGTTTACAGAGGATTCATATTGGATATTAATTGCCAGAGCAGGATGGTGTTTATCCTCCTTTACTAAAATATCATCGCTTTTGTCGACTGAACAGTTAATATTTTCAGAAACGATCACTGTGTCAAGAATTCTATTAAATAAAATAGAAACTACCTTACTTATTGCAGAGAGTATTAAATAAATTCAAAAAACGAAATATAGCCTGAATATATAAATATTCAACCTGTTCGTAACTCTGCAAGCAAAATTAAGTCTTACTAAGACTATAAACAAATAACTTATTGAAACAACTACTTCCCTGGCTGATGCCACGCCGGATATTGAATGATACAAAAGAAATTTGCATGTTATTACTAGTACTACTAGTGAAATACGGTCACGGTCACCTTCACGTAAGTGTATTTTATTCTTTAACATTCAATTTAAATGCGAAGCTGCACTGATGAGAGATAAACAAGACTTAATTTTGCTTGCAGAGTTACGAACAGGTTGAATATTTATATATTCAGGCTATATTTCGTTTTTTGAATTTATTAAGAATTCTATTATTTTCGTTGGTTATTAGATTGCGTTGTTTTAAAGAGTTGATAGATAAGAACTGCAAGAACGGCGTAACAAAGTTGCAGGAGCTTTTCTGGCTTAGATAGCTATAGTAATTAGTTAGATTTAAATCACCTACCAATATTATATCTTCCAAGTTAAAATTACGTTCAACAAATTAAAAAAAAATATTATAATTATCCAGAGAGGTATCAGGAGGAATATATGTGCAAATGATTGAGATTTTTCTTTTAAATATTATAACTTCTACAGCTACTATATCAATGTTAGGTATACAATGTTCAACAGGTAATGAGTGACATGTGATGTTATGTTTTAAAGCTATTAGAACACCACCACCTTTGCGATAACTTCGGTCAGACCGAAACACAATAAAGTTATTAGGAAACAATTCACTATTAAATACACCAGGTTTAAGCCATGTTTCACTTATTAATATTATGTCATAGTCACACATTGCAACATTATTATAAAATTCTTGCGTTTTCGTGTTGAGGCCATTAGAATTTTGATAGTAGATGTTAATTGTCTGCTGAGAAGTTATTAGTTTCCCAGTTTTACAATTTGTGGAATTCCGTGAACATATTTTATTACTGAGTCTTCGTCTCCTGCCTCCTTAAGTAGATGTAAATCATCACGCAATTGTTTCAGATACGACTGCTGCGCTGGTGTCTGATCAGATCGAATTTTAACATTCCCAATTAATAATTTATTTTTCTTCAAAATTTGCTTTGCAATGTTTTCGTCTGAAAAAACCACTTTAACAAGACGGGGCCTACTGGATATTTTGCCAATTCTGAATAATTTTATTGGATCCTGTAAAACATCAACAGTCCTGAGCAAATTTTTAACTGCTTTATTATCTTCTTCGACGTGATTAGCGCTGGTTGATTCGGGAAGGTTATATATAATAATATTTTTAGACCGATTCTTTTGTTCTTCAACTTCGTGCAACATTTCGAACGTTCTTTTGGCAGCTCTACGAGGTGATTTGAGTTCATTGAGTTCTGTTCTTAACACAATATTTTCATTTACTACTGTCTCAATTTTCTTGTTTAATTTTATTAGTTCACAGGAGATAGATGCCATAAACTCAGATTTAAATAAATCGAATTGAGTTTTTAAAATAGACGATATGGTTAATTCTAAATTGCGCACATTATTAGGGCACTTATCACATGTCCACTTATCCCCATTTTCCTTCTTTGCTTCTTCTAAATAATAGTCTAATTTTGATTCAGGGAGGGTTAAGCAGGTTCCGTGCCTCCATTCCTTGCACGCGTCGCATTTTAGAGCAGGCAATCGCGGACTAATGTTATTCAGACAAGTTGCGCATTTTTGCACCATTTTTAACAATGTTAAATTATTTTATTCACAATCACTATAATAATATGCATATTTTTAACCTCGAAAAAGTTGGGATATTAGCGATTCCCTCTTCGAGATGGGTAATATTCTATTACTAACGTCTATTTCGAGGTACAGAAACATTTTGCGAACCTCTATTTCGAAATACAGAAACAGTCAATTGTCAGTTTATATAAACGTCAAATTGACATCAATCATGCGCTCGGTTCTCCAACGAATCTACTCTGAAGTGAATTTTACAATTCTGTTTAATTATGGATTACCACGTCATAACGGTCGCAACCATCCTCTTCATTAAGTACTTCTTATTTATAAGTGGATATTAATGATTTGTGCTCTTACACGAAACGGATTTATGCATATCTCAGGTTGGCAACATCCCAACAACCCATCAAGTGTCAAAACCGTAACCTCATAATAAATGCGCCTTCACAACAACCCGCGGACAGTAACGAGGACGGGAACGGAGGCGAAAATATAGCAAGCTTCTCGTTCCCGTTACCCGAAATTAGTTATTAGTTATGTCAACATGCGAATCATTTAACTTTTGGTTCCCGAAAGTTGTTGCGTTTACTTTTGTCCGTTACGTGAAATGCACGTTTACCCCATTTTATGTCAATTGCCGTAAGTCGTATTGAATTACATCATTATCTGCTGGTGGCTCGGGTTCTCCACGTAATCTAGCTGTATTATGTAATACACTACTTACCACAATTATAAAAAGTGTGGTACTGAGGTTTAAGTGACACCCATACGTCAATTTTTTTACGAATTAAATATGTCCGACATTGAAATAAATATGTGTACCAAAATCAAACAATTTTACTTTTATCATTACATTTCGTGATTGTGAATAAAATAGTATACATACCTCGCGGGAACACAATTCCAGTAATGATGTTTATCCCGACTCGGTACGTAATATACTATAAGAGTCTAAGAAAAGGGATGGAAATAGTTCACACCCAGGTGCCGATCGGGGTGACTAACTAGACGTACAGGTGGGCAACGGATAAACACTTAATCGGGTACAGTAGGTAAAGTAATAATTACAATTAATGTTATAATAATATTTCCATCAATTATTTAGTGCGATATTATTAAAACAAAAAAGAAATCCAGTGGATTCTTCGACAGAAAATAAAAAGAATACAAAAAAGAGTGCGTCGACCTCGACCGTGAATTGAGGATATTCGCGTTTACTATTAAGACTCAAAATTAAAGTAGTAATAACGACCAAACTATGATAGGTGTACTTATCAGATTTCTACAGCGTGACGGTTGCACTATGGAGTAGTTTACATCCGAAAATCACTATTTTAATTAGTATATAACACTTGTCATTTAACGTAAATCAGGAGCACACGGCACGGTTCACTATACACTCGCTACAATGATAGACAGTTTTCATAAGATTCAGTGTTTTATTGATATATTTGGCCACAATATTATTTCTTTTTCTAAAAGTCTTAAAAAGTGTATTAGTATTTCTTAATTTAATCTCGATTAATTTAATTTCGAGTATTGTATAAAGTTTATTTTAATTTTAGTGTTTAGTTATTATGTACCTTATTTCGACATCATTTTATAATTTTTCTTTTTATTGTTAAATTAGTTTTAATTTGATTTTTCCCTGTAACTGGATGTTTTTTCTGTCGGGAAATAAATAAATAAATAAATATATAGCAATCAAAACACTATCATGTGCTGTTCCCTACAGTAATACGTTGTATTGATAGTTCCCTGTAGTGTAGAGTACGTTTTGACTCAATTTCTAATCCATTAAGCCAATGTTCGGTTATATGCTGTATATTATAATTACAATCATTTTCATGCAACATGAAGGATGTATATTTAACAATTACGAATCCTCAAAAATTGACCGATATTACTTTGAACAAATGTTACATTGTTGTTTAATGCGCCAGCCACGAATTTCTGTTCAATGTTAAAAAATAATATCGGTCACGGTTTTTTTAGGGTTTTGAGGGTTTTGAGGGTTTGTAAATATACTTGCAGGAAGGCATTGCAAGAATAATAGTTATTTATTATACGAATGTGGAATGTACGTAATTAGCCCCGCAAGAAAAAGTTTTTTTCTTTCTTAAGGGACTGAGTAATTCCACATGAGTATAACATTTTATCCAAAATCGTCGGTAATTGCATTAAATATTGCAATAATGTTTATAATATTTTGACAAGAAATTTTGAAATACGTGGTGTCAATTTGAATTATTTCAAAAATACTACTAAGGATCTATGTATTCCGTGAGTCCAAGTTTTTCTCTCACTAGGAGGTAATGAACAACATTATATCCCTCAAATGACCGCAGTAATTCACTTATTACACCCGATTTTGGATAAAATATATTTTTGCCCTTTTTGAGTTACGATTTTTTTAAATGCCATCCACGGATTAATAAGCAGCTCGATAAAAGAAAATATTTCTATTAATTTTCGCGGCTTTTTGACAGTAATTGTTAAATATACCTCCAGAAATGGACTGCATAAATAAAATTTAAAAATCGACCCCACTTCTGGGGGACGCGCCGAGAAATCTATGACTGGAATTTTGTGGCTTCTCATCGGCTAATTTCTACTTGCCAAATTAAAAAGGATGTAACGTGTTATAATTTTAATTAGGTTTATATGCATTCGAAACTGTCATACATGTATATTTATTTAAAAATGAAAACAGCAAAATATTTAGTAGGATATGTGTTTTACTGTTTCATGTTTTTTCATATCCTGAAAATTTCCAGCGAGCAGGCATCGAGGAGGTCCCTGAAATAACGCGCTACATCGGCCATCAACGGTTAAGGAATTTCGGTAATCACTCGGCGGATCTCGTCTTGGAGCTCTTAGATGGTCCAAGGCTTGTTGTCGTATTCCTTAGACTTTAAGTAGCGCCACGAAAAGAAACCTCACATCGATAGGTCGTGAGAGCGAGGGGGCCACAGAATTTCACCAAAACGCGTCCATTCATTGACGAGCAATTGATCCCATTGCCCTATTTTTGAATAAATCCGATAGTGGATGAGGTAGTCTTTATCACTACCTCATCTGGATCACAGATTACTTATGTGGGGTATTCTCTATACTTCTTTCTCTGGCTTGACTATTGTTTAAAAGACATGTTCTGGCTTGTCCAATTTCAAGGTGATCTTCTCTAGTTTAACTGGTGCAATTGAGGCTGCTCTAGCCTGAGTGTCGAGGAGAAGTGCACTGGCTTGGCCGATGCGAAGAAGGCTTTCTCTGTCAACAATTTGGGGATCCAACCTCCTTGCCCTGGATCACACCGTCACCGATTTGTCGTGCTGCGTCAAAACTGCTTGCGTCTGTCTTGCGCTCCATTCTTTGGATGAAAAAAGTTTTTTTTTTTTCTTTTGGCATGGGAAGCTGGTCCATTCTGCCAGAGCTATCATTTAACTATTAATATTTATTTCTGAATATTTATTTATATATAATTATTATTAATTATATAATGAATGGGGGGGGGGACATACACTGGACATCCATGGACCCGAACCGCTACTTCTTCATTCCGAAAAAGTGACCGTCCGGATGGGATTCGAACCCACGACCACGAGGCCCGTGAGCAGGAGCATTACTCACTAGACCAACGCGGCCCCCATGAAAAAAGTTGATTCCAATAAATACGTTCATTCTCCGCGCATTTTATTCACCTCCAAACAAAAGTTGTTGGTGGCGATTTTCCTTGAATATCACGAAATTGTTAAAACGCTTTCCAATATCCAAGTGAACGTCGTTTAGACCTGTGAAAAATTATATATGTTTAAACTAATTACTCGATTAAATCTTTTATTAAGAAGTTTTTAAGGACGACCTTAAATCTTGAGAAATGCTGGTGCCAAATATATACCTTGTTGACATTTAATTATATAGGTAGCCATTATTTCACCTTTACATTAAAATGCACATAATAAAGTGTATTGTTTATTTATTCTGCAGGTACTTACCTTTCACTTTATTTTACATAATCGCTACTAAATAATTTAAATAAGAAAATAAATTGAACGGGTGTTATTTTAGTATTAATAATATGAAAAAGCAATTTAACTACTAAAAAATAGACGGAATTAAAGATTATTTATTGCTTTAACTTTATTTGATAATAAATTTGCTATTGTATATTACTATTCTTAAAACAATTCAATTTATTCAATTAATACTTCCTTCACCTGAAGAGGCCACAGTGTCAAGAAATGTGATGCCGATATGGAGAAGGTCAGTTCCTGCTCACATTATTAGACTCGCCTAGTAAATACAAGTTTTTTTTTTAATAATTATTATTTTTTGTGACACGTATTTTTTCTAAATGGTGATTAATAAACGGGTATTAATAATAAACGATTATAGCGGATGCTTTTTTTTCTTATTTTTGGCTTTGATAATTAAACCATTAGCCATCAGAGAGGTATTGAAAATAACTAAATCTAAATTCACATTCATCACGAGGATTAAACGGGGTCACAAAGTCTTCTCACCTAGGGGCTAGCGGAAGCTATAATACTAGTTTGAAAATCAAATCGTGTATTTAATAATCATCTCTTATTAATTAGTTTATAATGTAATTGAAAGCAACAAAACTCCTGTTGTTTACTTGCCTGGCACGTGTTTCGACAAATACTTCTCACACTCGAAGAGTACAGAATACTCAGGAAATCTGCAGCCACAATAAAAGTCGTCCTGATGCCAGAAAAGCACGGATTCGTCCTGCTGAATGCTACATTTGAAAAATATGTAAAAGAATATCCTTAACTCCTAAATATTTTTGAAATCTAAAATTATTTACGTTAGGTTAATTTCTGAAAAGGTTATTGTTATAACTTAATCTGTTAATTGTGTTTGACGAGTATACACATCGAACGCACTTAACTGGCCAACTGGAAAAAAATCGATGAATACTTATGTGTCGATTTAATCAATGAATAGCGTTATTTGACGTTAGTGAAACGAAAATTGTCATTTCTATTCGATGAATAAATTTAATCGTTGAACAACATTTTATCTGACGTTGGTGTAACAATTTTATAGTTGCGTTAAAAAATGTATTTTATGAAAGCAAATTAATGAAAAAAATTCTATTTTTTATAACGGACGTAGAAAAGAATTTAACGCTGCCCATTTAAATTGGCGACAGTAACATCTAAATTAACCTGCAATATCTCGATAATAAATTAGTTTGTAAAATGTTTACTTATTTTGTGCTAGAGCAATTCTGAAAGACCCTATAGACACTTCTAATTTTAAGGATGTAAGGTAAGGTTAGAACATGTTTAAAAACGAAGGTCCACCTTGGCAGTAACTCACAGCTCGGTCGCCATTTTGTTTTGAGGTAATATTTATTTTTTCAACTACTACAGTGCACCACTCAAAAATTGATTCCATTTTCTTATCGCCCTCATCAAAAACTGGCATCTTGCAGTACGCGCCTTATGGCATCTTTAAATTTTACGTTCCGGGTAAAATGGCAATAACACGAGGGCACACTGTAATAATAATGCACACTGTATAGTTTTGTAGTTGCATGGCGTCGTTTGGTGAATTTATTCTAGATAAAGGAGCACGCCGCGGCGACCATCAAACAACATATTTAAATTTTATGCGAGGTGGAACTATTAGATATTGCATTTTCTGTGTATCTGTGCCTGTCATCGCCGTGTAAAGGTTTTTAAAAGTACGCTCTTTCCATCTCGTATAAATAAATCGCATGTTCCAGTTATATGGCTGTTTATATTTATCTCGAAGAATTGTTGTTTTCGCATTTTTTATGCTCGAAATTTGAAAATTATTAAATATATTTAAGATCAATGCAGTTTGCACAGCACAAAGACACGAAAGGTATCGCCTGTCATGAGGTGGGCTGTTGCCTCATCTTGTTGAAATGACGTGATGGTATTGTGTCGGCATCTAAACAATTAATACCTAGTAATATAGTTATACAAATTTTAAAACTGTTGTTATTGTATTTCACACATACTTGTATATCTAAATAATCTTGTTTACCCCCTGTTTATTTGTCATCAATTTAATCAAGTTAATAGTTAATTTCGTCAGCAACTGCTAAGAGTATATTTTTTCTTTTTTTCACTGACGTATGTAAAACTTTATAGTTCTGGCATTAATAAACATTATTATTATTATTATTATTATTAAAGACAATCAGCGCTAAGCCCTGCGGTTTATGAAACTGTTATTTTATGTCTTTAACTTAAGAACTTTGGTTAAGAGAATTAGAATGGGGAATGTTCTAAAACAGTGTTTCTTTTGTGATATTTTTTTTTTAAGGGAAAGAAAGAAATAAAGTTCTTGAATTTTGAGGTATGGTTTTATATACTGGGTATCTATTTAAAAACGAGCAATTCTCTATAAGTATGGACCTTAAAAAGTTATAAAAAATTCTCAAAACAGTTTCTAGGGTATGTGCGGGGAATCAGTATGACCACAAAAATTACCTTCACTAAGGAACCCCTGGGGCTGTAGCCACCCCAACTTAATTTTTTTTTAGTGGCAACACTCCCGTTGTGATACCTCATTGGAAAGCTCTTGAAAATTGCCATTTAACAATACTAAATAAAACACAAAATACTTCTTCGTCTTAATTTTGAGAAATATATATATTTATTCCAATTTCTCGTTCTAAATATCAAATTAAACCATTTTATTGCAAATAAGGTAGTAAAAATATTAGCAAGAATACTGGAGAACACAAAATAATTCTAACTAAACATAAAGAAACAATTTGTTGTTATTTTGAGAAATAGACTCGTGGGAGTTATTTTCAGCATTTAATTTGAAAACCTAAAAATTAAAATGTTCTGATTATTGTTGAACAATTTCGACCTTATAAGCAACAAAATGGTTTCGTTTGATATTTAGAACTAGAAATTGGAATAAATAATTACAAAAATTATTTTGCCCATTTCTCAAAAATCAGACTAATAAGAAGTATTTTGTTTGGTACAAAGGGGGTGTAGCCATTAAAAAAAATTAGTTGGGGCTACAGCCGCACCGGTTGCTCAGTGAAGGTCATTTTTGTGGTCATACTGATTCCCCCCACATACCCTAGAAACGGTTTTGAGAATCTTTTTACATCATTTTTAGGTCCATACTTATAGAGCATTGCACGTTTTTAAATAGACACCCTGAATATTTTTTTTGTTAACCTTCCAGGCCGGGGGCCAAGTCTGTGAGACCCGGTGCGCGAATAAACATCAATTTTCGGCAAATTGTTTTTTCGAGCTGTCTAGCCGAGTACCTAATATTTTTTTCATTAGTTCACTTTTAGAAAGTGAAGAGTGTGTTTGTTATTTTAGTTATTTGAAATTAAAAAATAAAATTTAGTTAAATTTTATATGTAGGAGATTTTTTTCGCTTAAGTCTCTGAGACCCAGCGCACGCTACGGTGTCAAGATTTAGGGCGCCCCGCCTGGAAGGTTAAAGTAAAAACAAACATAATAACAGATACATAATTGTAAGTCAATTTAATGGACGTCTTGTCGCTGCAGTCTTCAATCGGCAGGAAAGATCCATCTCGTAATTCTTAACTGAAACAAAAAAACAGAAAAGGATTAAATAATTATATATTTTTCTTCTGGGTGAACTAAAAAAAAAGCAGAAAAAATATGAAATTAAAAATTTTGGCGGGTTTAAAAAAAATGCGTTTTTTTAATCAACTTTAAGGTGCTATAACAATTATTTAAATAAAATTTTTGACTTTTTTAGTTCACCTATAAGAGAATTTTATCCTGAAGAATAAAAACTTTGGTTCAATGAAATAAGTTGTTCGGTTTTTTTAGCTATCACGCCCGCTAATTTAGAAAAATCGTGAAAATAAAAAGTGGAGAAAACGCGTTTCAAAGTTTTCAATAGGAAAACATATCAATTTTTAGTTACTTACACTGAACATTTGTTGCTGAAATAAGCATCCAATTAAATCGCTTAATTCTCAGTCAGGTGTGCAAAAATAACTAATCAACATAAACTTACGCTGAAATCACCTTATGGGAGCTTTTCGCCGCGCTATTATGACGTTGCTAAGCAAAATAAACATTTCAACATAATAATTCAATATGTTTTTTTTTTAATTGGTGTCATTAAATTATATTTTTCTTTTATTTTATGTAATATAAAATACATTCGGATAACTTTTCAATGTTCTATAACAAATATACTCCAAATTATCGTTGAATTGTCCGATTTTTCGGCGTCTTGCGAGAGAAAAAAAATCACTACACCCGAGGTGGAATTAATCTGAAGGTGAATTTGGTATGAAAAGATAGAGGACACTTGGGGCTATCAAATACTGTAAATTGGGCGACACGATTTTTCATTTAAGCAACTTTTACTCTTTTAAAATCCGAAATTAGTTCTAAATTTCTACAAATTTCAAACTGTTTTATCTTAAAACTTTATCAGACATTCTTTTTGTAATTAGTATCAATAAATCGTGTTTTTATTCAGTTTTACGTGATATAAAATTCATTTGGAAAACATTTCAAAATGCGATAAAAATAATATTTATTCCGGTGCAATTTTTGCTTGAAACTCATCAGTTAAAAACAGTCTAGTTGAATGCCCGAATACGCCATAATGGTTTAGAATTATGACTCAAAAATTTAAATTTAGGGGGTTTATAAGTGCGAACATGAATCCGTTATTATTATTTTTTTTTAAACTGAATTTATTTTTGCCCGATTTTCGACCCGCTTGGCCACATTTCTCGCGTTTCTTAATATTCTGAAAATCTACTGCTGGCCGATTTTGCCGATAGGAACTTGCGTAGTAAACATATATTAAATGAAAATGAATTCCCATGTTTAGAGGCCTTATACAGAGTGCTTATTAATATTATCAGCTATTAGCCTAAAATATATTCATTATCAAAAATGCGCAATATTTATTTTCTCAGAAAATAAAATTTTTAGTATTTGGCTTAATTAAATTTAACGGTACGGCCCGGCCGACCCTGCCGTCCCCGACGAGCCGTCACTGCGTTTGAGCGATCTTCATAAATTGGGCGAACGTGTTACTCAACTCCTTCATTAATCAATCGATCGGGATGCTCTAAAGATTTTAATTGATTCATGGATTCAGCTTTGCACCATTCACGCCAACTATCAACGCCAACTGGACAATTATGGTGCCGAGGAGATTCATAAGTTGAACAATAATGATCCACCGTTGCTATTATATAATAGGTTTTTAATCTTTTGGACAGAATCCACGTTTCTTCTAATAGACAAACTACAAACTACACTACAAAAGCAAATTGATTATTTTAATAAGTTAAAGAAAGAACTAAATGACAGAAAATTAAACGGTGAAGTTTACTTGCGCATTGTGCATCGCAATGGAGTACCTTGCCTGTCCAATGATAATACTCCACCCAAACGGTTACAAAAAAACTAAATATATACTATCAAAACTGTGGCGGTCTTAGAACAAAAATAAACGATTTTTTAATTAGTGTAAATCGAAATAATTATGACATTATTATTATAGTTGAAACCTGGCTTTATGAAAATATTTCCAATAGTCAACTTCAACTGTTAAACTATATTATTTATAGATGTGATCGTTCCATTGATGGAGATGTCAGAGGTGGCGGAATTTTGATCGGCGTTAAAAAACATTTAATGTCGTTTCAGATATCTTGCAACCATTCAATTGAACAATTATTTATTTTATTAAAGACAAAAGAATTGTCATATATAATTGGTGGAGTTTATATAAAACCGGGTTCTTCAATTGAAAAATATGTAAGTCACTGCAACAGTCTTGAAGAGATGGCTGAACATACTAAATGCAACAATTTTTTGATTTGTGGTGATTATAACCTTCCTCAATTTAAACCAGATAATGTAGAATGTAGTCAACATAATCCAGCTATACATACATTAGTAAATTGTTTTAATTTCTTGAATGGTTCTCAAATCAATAATATACCTAATTCGCGTGGAGTGTACTTAGATCTATGTTTTTCTTCAGCATCAGACGTGACGGTATCCCTCGCAGATGAACATCTCCTTCCAATTAGTACACATCATTATGCCTATGATATTGAGGTTCCCGTTAGTTATGTAAATAATATTGTTACAACGGAAAAAAAATATTTGTTTAAGTTAGCAAATTATGAATTAATAAACATGTACTTTAACTCCCTCTGTTGGGATTTCATTTCATCATCGTCGGACATAGATTTTGTCCTTGATAAGTTTTACGATATCATTCAAGAGGCAATTGAACGATTTGTTCCTTACAAATATATATATCGCAATAAATCATCTTTTCCTCAGTGGATGTCTAAGGAATTGATTAATTTAATACGTCTAAAAAAAGCAGCTCACACAAAATACAAACAACATGGATTACATAGTGATTATAGTTCATTTTCATACTTACGTGATGAGTGTAAGAAATTAAGTAAAGCAACCCAAAATTTTTTTGGCATTACGCTAAACAGCTTAAAAAAGAAGATGGTTATCCAAATAAAATGAGCTATGATAATATTAATTCAAACAATGGACCAGATATTGTCAATTTATTTTCCAACTTTTTCTCATCAGTGTATACTACATCAACTGATATGCCTGAGTTACAGTCACGCTCAAATATTATTCTGGATAATCATCTATCTGTTACTCTGGAAGAGGTATTTAATGCCATCATTAGTCTAAAACCATCACACGCCCACGGGCCTGATCAAGTGTCGAGCTACTTTCTTCAGAGTTGCGTTTATTCATTATGTCGTCCAATATACAACTTATTTTCTAAATCTTTATCCCTTGGTACAGTGCCGACTAAATGGAAAACGAGCTTCGTTATTCCGATTCATAAATCAGGTCCAAGACATCTAATTCCAAATTATAGAGGAATAGTTATACAGTCCGTTATTCCAAAGATTCTTGATAAGTTAGTGGCAAATCAATTAGCATGGTTTTCAAAACAAATGGTGTGTAATAATCAACATGGATTTATACCCAACCGCTCGACTACCTCTAACTTATTAGAATATAAGCAATTTATATCGAATGCCTTGGATTCTCGCTGTCAAATAGACACTGTTTATACTGACTTTTCCAAGGCATTCGATAGGGTTGATTGTGGTCTGTTATTGGATAAATTGGGATCCTACGGCTTTTGCCTTAGCACTCTTAGATGGTTATCCTCATTTCTAATGGGTCGGATACAGAATGTTCGTATTAATAACTTCATTTCGAATCCTATCACTGTCACTTCAGGGGTGCCTCAAGGCTCGCATTGTGGACCAATTTTATTTACTTTGTTCATAAATGATTTGGAACAAACTATTAAACATTGTAACTTCTTGTTATATGCAGATGATCTAAAAATATTCAAAATTGTTCACACTTATAATGATTGTTTATCTATTCAGGAGGATATTACTAACATAAATGAATGGTGTATTAAAAACAGATTATATCTCAACGTAAACAAATGCTACTCTTTGACTACAACAAGATGTCAAAATAATATTAATTTTACGTATACCATCGATTCCTCCGAATTAGTTAAAGTTGAAACAGTAAAAGATCTCGGTATTACGTTCGATTCAAAACACACGTTTACCACTCATATAGTAAACATTAGTAGGAAGGCTCTGCAAGTATGGGGATATGTCTGGCGGATAGGAAAACAATTTAATGTTGAATGTCTGAAAACATTATATTGTTCTTTAGTCCGATGCCATCTGGAATACGCGTCAACTGTATGGACTCCACACTCAGCTGTCAACATAACTCGACTAGAATCGGTTCAAAATAAATTTCTACGATGTATCGAGTACAAGAAGGGGTTACATCACGTACAGGGTGAATACTCAACTATAATCAATAGTCTTAATTTAACAACGTTGGAAGAGCGTAGGATGAGAGCAGATTTATGTATTTTACATCGTCTTTTAAATGGAACTCTGGATTCGCCATATCTCCTGGAACAATTGTCAGTTCACATTCCACAGAGGCAAACTCGCTCAGCCAAGATTTTTCACCTGGGAACGTACCGAACCGCTGCAGACACCCATAATTCCGTGACCCGTCTCATGAATCTTGCGAATACCCATTGGAACAACTTTTGGTTTGATTTATTTAGGGAATCATACACATCGTTTAAAAGTAAATTGAACAAAATTTAATTGTTATTAATTTTAGTTTTAAGATTTTTGAATTATTATTTATTTTTATTATACTGTAAAAAGGTGATTCACCGTTAATAAATGTATTATTATTATTATTATTATTATTTAGGGAATCATACATAGGAACAAAATTTAATTGTTATTTATGTCATTTTTTTTTTTATATAAGTCTAATATGTAGCACACCTGCTCATTGTAATGAATCTTAGTTTTTAAATTTTTGAATTATTATTTATTTTTATTATATTGTAAAAAGGTGATTTACCGTTAATAAATGTATTATTATTATTATTATTATTATTATTATTACACTGGTGGAAAAAAATGAAACACTTGAAATTCCTGAAATTTCGACCATTTTTAAACCGCCACAACTCGGCGCATTTTCAATCGATTTTGATGAATCTTTAAGGGCGAAAAACTTTAAAGTGTCTTCTTTAAAGTCATGCATGCGAACTTAAGCGTAACGCCTCCGTCCCCTCTAGCACCCCTGTGAAAAAAAAAGTTTTTTTTCAGGAAACCATGACGATGTCTACGGAGTTGGATAAATTTTGTCCGTTCGATCCACCATAGAAGCATTAAAATTTGATCAATTCTCTATGCAGGACTCGGAGAACGAAGTTCCTACGACGATTTGGCACCAAGTTATGGGTGTTTGAAAAAAAAAGTGCATTTTGAGGTTTTTCGCACATAACTCGGCGACATTTCAACCAAATTTGATGATTCTTGCGGGAAAAAATCTCATTTTGGCTCTACTTTAGGGAAGTAAACTCAGATCGGAATGATCTTTTTTCGAAATGGGTTTATGCGGTAAGTGATGCGTACGAAGATTTTCTAGAAGAATTTCGGCATGAAGCTGTTGACCATTTCAGCAGATAAAATAAATAAAATATGTGGGTTCTCTGCAGCCTACACTTTACGGTTTTGTGAGTTCACATAGCTGCTAAGTGAAACTAAGCTTCGTCACTATAAAACGTTATTTCTAACAAATCGTCATTATTTATAAACTCGTTAAACCTGTTACAATACTGCACTCGGCGAAGATAATCAGATGGCGGCAACTGTTGAATCGCAGTTATCTTATATGGATGTAGATTTAAAAAGAAAAATTGACAAGCCTTCTGCCATGTACCGAGCGACAAATTTGTCGGGGAAGATAAACATCGGAGCGATTTCTTCGGACTCACAACTAGTCTTTGCTGAATATCTGCAACGACTGCTTCCGTAAGATCGGTAGGCCGGCATGTAGATGTTCCTTTGGAAACGCTGCCGGTTTCACGAAATTCTTAACAATACGGCGAACATGTTGCACAAAGTAATTATGACCGAACTCAAGTTCGGGAAACTGCTCGTGAAATTGTTCTTCACAGTTTTCAAAGGAATAATTCCAAATTCCTTCTACGTTGTCTCCGTTTGAAAATATGCTTCAATAATAAACTTGTTGTGGAGCTCTGAGAATGTCATTTCTAACCTTAAGTCCCTTAATTAAGATTTTCATGCGTTAATATACTTACTTTTTTACTTACCAACGAAATATCTGCAGTAAGATGAGATGGTAAAAAAAGTAAAATGCAAAACTGAATATGAAGCACGAACGACCGCATTGACATTGCACGGATGCTTATGATCTAACGCACACATTCGCATTGCAAGATGAAAAACAGCGTACCAAATTCAAACACAATGTTGAACGCATGGTATTAGTTCCAAAAGCCCATAGGCTAAATGTTTTAATTTTTAATATGCGTCATACCTCATTTATCTCACAGCCAACTCTGAAACAAAATTTTGTGGCTCGCACGATATAATGAAGTGAACCCCCGTTTTTTTCAGGATGCATCGCCAGACACTTTCAAATGATTTTCAATGTTCCCGTTTTCTGCATTCTCTTCTCGCTCCTCTTTGACAGCTTTCTCAGTGACTGTACTGAATGTGCTGCACTATGTTATCGTACGTCGATTTCGTGAACCCTTGGCATAGCTCCACGAGTCCACAAAATACGTTGATGCCATCTCGTCCAACACCAAGTAGCCTCATAACAAACGCGATACGTCTATTTATTTCATAATCGGTATTTATTAACGGACCTGAATTAATTTTACTCCGTTCGCACATACACGATAATATCATTTTGAAGCCTAACAATAAGCCGCGATTCCTGCTTTCTGTAAAATTTATGTTTTGTTTGCACGATGAGCAGATTATAATCCAGCAATTGCTTGTAAAACTGTGAAAAATTCAATGATTCTATATCAATGAAGTGGATTCACAATTATATCTTCGCTGCTTGTCGTAGATATTTTCTTCGCGCTACTGCTTGTATCCAACTCTTTATTGTCTGTTGTTTTAACAAACCGATTTCCATGGAATTTACGCTTACGCGGTTTCGAAACTCGTTCAGAGGTCGATTTTGTACCTTTTGGATAAGTTTCCATGATATTCTTACGAATAAATGAATTCTAGATAGAAAGTCGAAGTGGCGAGCGCTCGCACACCTGCTCGGCACACGTCTGATTTCGGCTTTATATTCCTGGAAATATTTAGAATTGACGTCACTTTGTAAACATATTCTTAGTGTTATCGATTTAAGCATTAAAAAACAATGTTTTTTAACGTTTTAATGCAGGACACCCCCTTAAGTTTTTTTTTTTGTACAATTGCTGCACTCGATGACAAATTAATGTTTTTGTATTTTCCGCCAAATTTTCATTTGCAGCAGCTTTCAGTAGATCGGCCACTACTGACTTGCATGTACGGTACTGTGCCAATTTTCTCATATTTCTTAAGTAACGTTGCTGCTGATAAACACGAAATATAGCCTGAATCTGTTCGAAAACCTACAAAATGAAGTCAAATAGTCTAATAAATACACTAAAATGAGAGTCATCTGTAACAAAACAAAGTCATATAAGTAACTTGACTGACTAAGACCACCAAGTTTTTATTTTTTTCGTGCGAACAGATAGTTTTCGTGTAAATTTTCAAATGTATTTGTTATCAATTTTGGGGTTCTTTCGGCCATTTATTCCTCTCAATAAAAACACTACAAAGCGATTCTGTACAATTTAACAAAAAAGTAATTGCGACGTGTAATTGGTTGATCTTGAATTAGGTTAGTGCATTAACGAGGCAAATTAAATCAAGCTGATTCGATTTGATTAGAGACCAGGATGGCTTTATTGCACTGTTAAGTGAATGTTAAGTGCGTGTGTGGCTTGTGCTGCCAATACGAGGGCAATTGTGAAGGTTCGTCGCCTAACAAATGAAACAGCATTTTTTTGATCAGAAATTATGACGTTTTTTATTAATACATATACTGTCTCGCTCGAGCCTTATTCTTACGATGCCTTAAATTAATTCAAAAATCAAAACAGATATTTATAGCTGTGACTACATTCGAATTCTATTTTTGTAAGTAAACTTTCTTATTACCGTGTGAATGTGTTGATAAAAGTCGGCCTTCAAGTTAATGCAAATTTATTATATATAACAAAATCTAAGAATGCTTAGGATGTGTGAAACGTAGGCAGATGTTCAAGTCTTACGAAAGAGGATAAAAAAGAGCTTGTAGTCACAAGAAACATAAGCTTTAAAAAGTTTTGAGTTTCAAGAAAGAAACATTTAGAAAATCATTTAAGAATAAAATACCCATTACTTGTTAACTAAATAAAACGATGCAATATCTATTAATAATAATAATCTTTATTTTCTCGAATTTATAGTATTTGCCGATACATACCGGGGGACCCAGGGATCTGTAAAAGCCCCATAACTTATTTGCTATTTGAGATATCGATTTCTAGTTTTCTTGAACTGGTACCCACACTTATTCTACATATTTTAAAAATATGTATGTTTTTGTACAGGGTGTCCCAATATACATAACAGAACAAAGTTATGTTTTTTTAAATGGAACACCCTATATTATAATACTTAATTTTCAACCCTCGTGAGAAGCTGATAAAAATAGTATAAGATACGATGGGTCTATTATGGACGGTTGGTTAGTTATGGGCAAATTTCTGGCAAAAACAAGGAGACATTCAAAAAGTTGCAGAAGCGCTCCTAGCAATGCTGGCGTCGTTTTTTATACACTAAAGAATTTTCCACATCATGAAGAATAATACAAATCGGCTTTAGTTCTTTTTTGTTCATACTGCTATACAGGGTGTCAACATACGCAAAATAATGGATAACTTTTTTTCAAATGGAACACCCTATATATCTTGCCACCAATGTATGGAATTTTTAATAGGCTTTCCAATGATGTACAATTTGTATAATGAAATATTAAGGATTCTTAAGATTTATCCATAAAAACATTTTTCTTTTGTCATCTCCTGTTCATTTTTGGATTTTCAGCCAAAACTATGCATTTTCTGAAAAAATAATAAGAAACCAAAGTTGTAGAGCGGAAAATTTTCGATCGATAGAGGTCTTTCGACTTCCAATAATGCGTGAATTGCCCGCCAGAGTGCGCAAAATCGTGACCGTATATGCATTTTAGCGTTTTTCTCAAATTTTTGTTAATTAGTTGCACTATACTTTATTTTCCACGTCCTCTAGCAGAAAAACAGGTAATTATAGATTTATTTAAATGACCTACATCGATTGAAAATATTCCGCTTTACAACTCTTAAAAGGAGCAATTTTTGCCCAAAATGCATAGTTTTCGCTAAAAATGGAAAAAACCATTGAAAACGCAAAAATTGATATATACATTTTCAATTTGCATTTTTAGGGAAAACTATGCATTTTTGGCAAAAATTGCTTCTATTAAGAGTTGTAGAGCGGAACATTTTCAATCGATATGGGCCATTTTAATTTTCCTATAATATCCCGTTTTTCCGCTAGAGGGTGCGGAAAATAAAGTATAGTGCAATTTATTAATAAAACAATTGAAAAGAAAACGCTAAAATGCATATACGGTCACGATTTTGCGCGCTCTGGCGGGCAATGCACGCATTATTGGAAAAGTCGAAAGATCTATATCGATTTTCCGCTCTACAACTTTGGTCTCTTATAATTTTTCCTGAAAATGGACAATTTTGGCTGAAAATTCAAAAATCAGCAAAAGGTGGTAAAAGAAATATGTTTTTATTGATAAATCTTAAGAATTCTTAATATTTTGTTATACAAACTGTATATCATTGGAAAGCTTATTAAAAATGCCATAGATTGATGGCAAGATATATAGGGTGTTCCATTTGAAAAAAAATAGTTATCCATTGTTTTGCGTATGTTGACACCCTGTATAGCACTATGAATAAAAGAGAACCAAAGCCGATGTGTATTATTCTTTATGATGTGGAAAATTTTCTAGTGTATAAATAATGATGCTATCTTTGTTAGGAACGCTTCTGCAATGTTTTCAATGTGTATATGTTTTTACCACAAATTTGCCCATAACTAACCAACCGTCCATAATAGACCCATACTATCTTGTACTATTTCTATCAGCTTCTCAAGAGGGTTGAAAATAAAGTATAAAATATAGGGTGTTCCATTTAAAAAAACATAACTTTGTTCTGTTATGTATATTGGGACACCCTGTACAAAAACGTACATATTTTTAAAATATGTAGAATAAGTGTCGGTACCAGTTCAAGAAAACTAGAAGTCGATATCTCAAATAGCAAATAAGTTATGAGGCTTTTACAGATCCCTGGGTCACTCGGTACATAAGTTACAACGTGTATAAAATAGTAAGTAACAAAAAATAAACAATAATAACAATATTGCAGGCATTTATTTTAGAACGTTGACCTCACAGATTTTGTACATTATAAATTAACCAAAAAAATTATTTCTTTTCTAAAAATTTACGATCAGTACATTTTTCCTCGACGTACACATATAATCTCTTCTTTTTCCATAAATTCCACTAATGGACTTTTCACCGGCGCAAATTGTTTCGTGTCGGTCCCGCGGCCCCGTGAAAAATTGAAAAAGAGTGTGCACGAGAATTTCCGCGCACTGCTTGATGCCGACGAATTTTTCACGATCGATCTCTTAATACTATTTAAAGCATTTCCTGATCGTGCAGCGTTCAAGTTCTCGTTCCTTCGCGTTTCGCATAAGAACGAGAAAGAAATTTTCCGGCCAACCACCAGCGCCGGTCATCGGCCTCCTGGTAAACTTGAAAACACGAAGAGTAACAGGAAAACCAGCCAAATACTCTATTTCCCGTTAATTGCTTGTTTATGTAGTAAATATAATTAATGGGGTAATCATCTTAGGTAACAAGCTCAGTTATGTACACAAATACACACGGATCTCGTGATCGATGTCCAGTTATGACCGGAAGACCGTAATGAATACAATTACTACTGTTGACTCTAGAGATGGGTAACTCATGAAATGTCGAGGAGTCAAGTGACTCCTGTGCAAATTTCCTGACTCATTTTGAATCATGAAATTTATGATTTCAGGGTAAATTGCAAAAAAAAGTGAGGACTTTTTTCCAGACATACTTTTTACTTTTTTAACAGTCACGTAAAGAGTCAATTCTTTTAAGTCCATTTTTCACAGTGAGTCGACTCGCAAAAAGTCATTTCGCCCACACTCCTACACTAATTTAAAAATATTTTTAGAATTTGTTACATGTATTGATGTTTCTTCTTCTTCTTTTTCAGATTGTAAGTGCCCAGCGCGTTAATGTTTTCCTTCAAAATCCAATCATTGATGTCAATAATGTAAGTTATTTCTAAATAATTTCTCTATGTCATTGTTAGACGACATTGACCAGCGCTATTTTACAATAGTTGTAAACAAAGTAACTGCTGAAGTAGACGGTATAAAATTAGAGAAGAAAAAATACTTGTCTACCATTAATTATACGAAGAAGATAAACCGGTTAGTAAGGAGCAACAAAAATGCATACTTTTTTTTTGGTGAATTTTGAATACAAGTTTAACCAGTTGCTGGAATTTTAAGATTAGGAGACATGCATTGGGTAAATTGGTCTACTCGGAATGCAGTAGATAATTGTGTTAAATCAAAAAAACTTGGAATGATTTAACCGCACGTAAAGAATGAGGTAATTTAAGCTAATTATTTGTGCAGTTACCGCAATTAGCGTTTAGCTGTAAAGTTATCGTAATGCGAAAAACGTTTCAAGGCTCAGCACTAACTTCGTTAATCTAAAAATATGCCCAACGCTCAAGGACTCTCATATCACACTCGTTACGATAATGCGACAAAAGGATAATGTGCCGTGAATTGTCTTCAAGGGAAGACTACAAAAATTGATGGTTTTAATTTGAGTGTGTACATTTCAGGGTTATCCCAACCGACAGATGATTTTTTTGTGACTATTCGTCCATTAGATTTTAGAATAAACGAATTTATTTTAACTAGAGACACGGCCTTTAACGTACGAATTTACAAAATCTGACTATTAAAAAATACACAGAAATTATTAATGCTAAAAAACAATCCAACAAATGTTTTATAATGATATCTGGTAGACCCAAAAAAAATTGAATAAAATTTGAACCATTAATAAAAAAAGTCTAAACCGGAACCGGTGAAGTCTCCTTAAAGAGTCATTATAAAGCAATTTTAGGGTGAATTTTCCTTTTTTTTACACACACACACATTAGTGGATAATTGCACCCAATCATATAAAACATTTCAAAATCTGGTCATCCTATCAAATGTCATATACTTGTTTCTCATTGATCACTTGGTGAAACATTATGTTAATATAGATTTAAAAAATTAAAATTCACTTGGTTTGTTTCACGATTAAATTGCATTATTTTCTACTAGTTTCGGCTTAGTGCCATTCAAGAATGCCATTTTCAGTGCCATTCTTGAATGGCACTAAGCCGAAACTAGTAGAAAATAATGCAATTTAATCGTGAAACAAACCAAGTGAATTTTAATTTTTTAAACTTATACTATCAAATGTTATCCCCACAATACAAAAGACAATTGAAAATAGAATTTATCCAAAATCGGGTGTAATAAGCGAATTACAGCGGTCATTTGAGCATGTAATATTGTTCATTACCCCCTAGTGAGAAAATAACTCGGACTCACGGAATACACAGATTTTGGAAATATTTCAAATTGACACCACGTACGTCAAAAATCTTAGTGCGCCTATTCGCTGAATTCAAACCCCTGCTAAAAAATCATAATCTGGTAATTCTATCACAAGTTATCCTCAAAAAATCGAAGAGCCATTGAAAATCTAAATTCTTCTTCAACATATATTCGATAATTCCGTCGTTGGAAATATTTTGACAATGTTCATTCCTTCAAGACTTGATTTTAAAATGATCGGAATAATTATGTTTCCATTATGTTCCGTTCTTTTTAAAGATAACTCTTAAACGAATGACCAGATTTTCAAAATACTTCCTTCGACGGAATCCAATTATCTAATATATGTTAAAATAGAGTTTTTTTTCATTTAACAGTCGTAAGTATTTCTAAAATCTGGTGTTTACTTAAAGAGTTATCAAAAAATTACTATAAAACAGTTGAAGATCAAATTTATATTAAATAATTTTTCAAAATTCGACCGTCCTCAAAAAACCCAAAAACAATTAAAGTTCAAGTTTCTGTTTTTCACTTTATATCTACTTAATGAGTTTGTTTACGCGACTGGCACGATTTGATTAACTAATTAATTAATTAAACACGCTATTTATTAATAAATTACTTTATTTACATAAAAAGTGCATCCGTATAATTAGATAACAATAATAAAATAAATAATATGGAGATCAATATGAATTGAAGTAAAATTAGAAGATGACAAATAAAACCGAGACAATGAATAAATTTAACATGAGAAATGAAATTAAACAAGTAAAGAACAAAGTATACAAATTAAACATACGAGATGTTTAATGATGAAATGGTAACGTGTGAGCCACAAGATTTTTATTCAGAGTTGGCTGTGAATGTCGCATATTAAAAATTAGGACATTTACTACTAATGGAACTAATATCTACGAAAAAAAGTGTTAGTTGGAGAAAATAAAACAATGATTAAGTAAGATGGTTTATATGCCCACCATGTTCTGTTATGCAGAGTGTAACTCATATACTAAAAATTAACGTATCCAGAGAGGTGGAACCACGATTCGTCCGTAAAAAATCTTTTCCCAAAGCTGTATCATCATCATCATTACAATAATGAATGAATAGCTGACAAAATTCTTGTCTTCGGGGTCTGTGTTTCGTGCACTGCTTGTAAACGGTAAGGATGAAAATGTAGATCGTTTTTGAGAATACGCCTAGTAGTTCCATAAGAAAGACCTAGTTCTTGCTGTAAGTGCCGTCTGTGGACGTTCCACCACTACCTGCATTACTGCCTCAATGGTTTCCTCATTTCTAACTCTTATTGACCCACTGCCTTCTCTGCGACTTATGTTTCCGGTTTCGCTAAATAAATCCACAAGACGGCGAAAATATATGCTGAAATTCTTCTCGATATTTTTTACGCATAAGCCATTATTTAATAACATAAATTGTCTGGATTTGTCAGTTTGATTTTAAAATGACAATTCACGTCATAAAAGACTAGATTAGCTCATAAGGGAAGGTCCCCAGGTAATTCACCGTTTTCGATTCAAGCAATATGCAGAAATGTTGTAGGTGATGCCAATAAGACATTCTAAAAGTTATAGCCCCTACATTAGTGTTAAAAAAATAGCGATATGAAAACCGCACGATTGAGGATGTCCTACTCAGACCTCGTACCGATCAGATATTTCAAGAACAATGCATTTTAGGAAAAAGTGTTTCAGACAAAAGTTTTAAAGTTTCAGAAGGCGCCTTGAGAAGGGTCACGATGGGTAGCGTTAGCAAGGTCAGACCAATGTCAACTTTTTTTTTAAATAGAAACTGCAATTTATTACACTACCTTCTTCTGTTAATTAATATAAGTGTTATTTGAAACATTTTTTATTTGTGATAAATTTTTAATAATTTGGCTTACGATATATCGATACTGTTTTTGTCTAAAGAAAAAACAATATATGAGTTTTTCGCACTTAATTTGAAATTAATGAAGTGTGAAAATAGTTTTTTTATTATTTGTGCCCACTGCAATCAATTTTAGTTAAATCGCACTCCGCCGAACATTCACGAGCCGTCCGTGTAAATACAGGGTGTTTTTTTTAAGTTCCACCCCCCCATATCTGGGAAACCGCGGCACGGATCGAAAATCGTTAAAATATGGATTCGATTAATTTTAGGGGGAAGAAAAACCATGTAATTAGTTTTTGGCCCCAAGTGGGCATATTGCCCATATTGGGTCAACTTGTTTTTTTTTTAATGGGAACCCCATTTTTTTTTATTTCGGCATCGTTTTCTATACGAAAAAAGAACAAACTTTTGTGGGAAACGTTTTTTTCCTAGACCCCAATATTTCGAGAATTTTTAATTTTTCGCTGTTTCTACTTTTCGATATGCGCTGTCCGCTTTGTTTACAAACACATTAGGTTTCGTAATAAGAACCAAAATCACTTTCGAGATAATAGTTTTGAGTCGTTTTTATTATTTAACAATTTTCGAAAATAAGCTCTATCAAGAGCCAAACAAATTAGGCGGATATTGAACGAAAAATCAAGTCACAGTACAACTGTTTTGAAAATCATTTTGAAATATCACAACAAATAATTACAACAACAACAACAATAATTACAAGAAATTTTTAAAGTGCCCTCCATTAACAGCTAAACAATGAAAAAGTCTCATCTCAATATTTTGTCTAACCGAAATCAATGTTTCTTTTGTAATTTCTTGACAAGCCGCATTAATCCGCCGCCTAAGGTCTTCTCGATCTACCGGTTTGGTCCTATAAATTCTTGATTTAATGTGTCCCCATAAAAAAAAATCAAGTGGAGTTAGATTCTAAGATCTGAGTGGCCACGCGATAAGTCCCCTCCTTCCAATCCATTGTCCAGGGAAATGGGCATTCAGAAAATCACGAACCCTTTGGGGGTAGTGGCAGGGGCCCCGTCTTGTTGAAAATGAATCAGATTTTCATCCAATATTAATTCTCCGTTTTCATCTACTTTCCTTTCCAGTGCTCGTACAATTTGGGGATATATCGCTTCTTCCAGGAGCGTTAAATATTTATCAGCATTCAAGTACCCATCGATGAATATGGGATCGATGATTGTATCACCAAAGATCCTGACCCAAACATTTAGTTTTTGTTGGTATTGTGTTTTTGTGTCAAAAAGAACATGTTGATTACGGTCAGACCAATGCCGATTGTTGTGTGGGTTCACAAAATCACTTAAATAAAAGGTGCATTCATCCGAAAAACAAATGTGTTCCAAGATATTTGGATTGTTCTCAATCAGGTTTACCATCGTTTCGCAATATTGGATGCGGGTTTCTGCATCTGCTTCCTTCAGGAATTGATGGGTTTGGGGTTTGTAAGCTCATTTGTTTTTCTTCAGCACTTTAAAGACACTCGTAGCTGACACATTGCTAGCACGGGCTACTGTACGGACAGATGGGTGCATGACCCAAGATCTCGACTTCTTTCGGTTCGTTGATCAACTGCCGGCGTTCGCGATTTTGTATCATTGACACTCCCGCATTCCCCGAATTAACGAACGAGCTTACGGATGCCTGTTATTAAAAATTCTCGCCGTTCCTCTTAATGACCCATTTTGAACCCCATATAGGTGTATCAATTCGGACCTCTCTTCTATCGAATAAACCATTATGAAACTTGTGCGATTTTGAAGGTTTCACTTAATACTGCGTAAGACGTCAAAAACACTCTGACCTCTCTTGGAAAGTGCGCGCGAAAAATTAAAAATTCACATTTTTACACTTTCCAGCGCTGATATATCGAAATATTGGGGTCTAGGAACAAAACGTTTCTCACAAAAGTTTGTTCTTTTATCGCGTAGAAGACGATGCCGAAATAAAAAAAAATATTTAAAAAATACAAGTTGACCCCAATATGGGCAATATGCCCACTTGGGGTCAAAAACTAATTACATGGTTTTTATTCCCCCTAAAATTAATCGAACCCCTATTTTACCAATTTTAGATCCGTACCGCGGTTTCCCAGATATGGGGGGTGGAAATTAAAAAAAAAACACCCAGTATATTTTTATATTAACCACAGTAGCGGTTCGTGAACTTCCAAAACAGGCATTTCCATGACAACTGTTACAGGCTAACAATAATTTATGGACGGTTTTGTAGTGTACAGCAAAAACTAACATCATTTTCATTGTGTACTTTTGTTTTTAATTTACTTTTGTTAAACTGCCAACTCATGTTACATAATATCGGGGTCTTTGGCGTGGTTTTCTACTGAATTTTTGTGGTTTTTATTAAATGGTATTTTGGTCCTAACCTATAAAACAGTAGTTTTCTGCAATACAAAACACATTAGATTTAGTACACTGCTCAACATTTGAACTGGTACACTTACATAAAATGCAGCAAAAGCAAACAACCATTTTTAGGCATTTGGCATGACTTTCTAAATGATCAGGGTTCTGTTTCGGAATGCCAACAAATGCCTAATGCTTATACTTAATCAAGTTTTAAGAGAATTTTTGCGAATTTCTCGAATGGCTAAATATTCCTCAGCATTACATTCGGGATTTGATTTCTAGCATGCCAAGACGTTGCCAAGAGGTCATAAGAGTTAGAGGAGGTCCCACGCACTATTATTCTTTAAGTGTGTGGTTATCATTTCTTTCCAGAGCAAACTTTTCTGTGATACTAAATTGAAGATTTTGTTATTTTTCTATTAAAACATTTGAAATTCGTTATTTAAGTTTTATTCTTTTAATTCATTGCCCTAAAAGTGTTTCCAGAACCATATATTATCAATTAAGCTAGAAGGTGTTGCTCAAAATGTAGTAAATTGTTTTTTATATATGTTCTTGTAAGTGTACCAGTTCAAATGTTGAGTAGTGTATTTTCTAAATTTTTAAATTTTTCACTAGCAGTTTTTTGAAAATCAATTTCATTTGTAAAGATTATTTTCTGATAAAAGGACCCCGCACGATTTATATGCAAAATGGGTTTCGGTCAAATTTCACCAAACTTCCTCAGACCATCCCAAACAAAAGTCTCAATTGGGCGCAAAGTCTAAAAACCCTTAGTTTAGGAGCCACGCAGGGTTGAAACATTAGAAATCTAGAATCCCGTGGGTACAAACATACTATACACAAATACAATCTTGACGCATTATTTCAGACAATAATATTGACAAAAAAAACAATATCAAGTACATGAAATAAACTCAGACCTTGATGATTCGATTTCAAAAATGGGTCTTTTAATTTGAAATAGCCTTCAAATGTTGTTTCAACCTTGCGTGGCTCCTAAACTGTTTTCAGACTTTGCGCCCAATTGAGACTTTTGTTTGGGATGGTCTGAGGAATGTTTTCCCAAAGTTTGGTGAAACCAAACCTCTAAATAAATACCTCTAAAAAAATCTCACGTAGAATCCTATTATCTTTCAGATAATAATAATAATTCCTGATATGAAAATCGCCGAATACAAGAAAACTATTGAGATTAGGAGCAGGGAACCCTTATACAATCTGAAAGATAATTGGATTCTACTTGAGAATACGTTACTAAATATAGGGTGTGCCATTTGAAAAAAAGAAGTTATGGAACTTAATAAGTTGGGGGTTTTTCTACCGGGTTTTTTTTATCACTCTGTATAATTTTTTATATGAATTCATGGTTGCCGCCGTAGGTCGAACCTTCAATCAAACGATCGAAATATTTTTAATGGTTCAACGTCTATCACTAGGGGCAAAAATAAAATTTTACCCGGACCATGTATTTCAATAGATCTTCAAATATTTCGAAACGGTAAACAATAGGTATAGGGAGTATTAAAGTAACTCACCTTTATTTGCTCCCTAGAATTCAAAAATTACTAAAAATACATGGTGTTCCATTAAGAAAACACAACTTTGATACTTTTAGAGCGTTTGGAACACCCTGTATAATATGAAATTCATTTTAAAAAGCAACCACAATAGGCCCCTATATAAACCAAAAGTCAAACTTTTTGAAAGTCACGTATTTTGGCCATAATATTCCGTGTCGTATAGCGTGAATAAACCTATATAATAAAAAATCGAAAATCAACTCTCAGCTCAATAATCATCGTAGACTTTTACTAAAAAAAAAGTAGAATTTTACTTTTTTTTCTTTTTTTTTATTAAAAGGAAGGATGATTGATGGAAATTTTGGGTTGAGGAATTATGGATGATATGGGACATTGGCTTAGAAAGCGTAGGTCATTCAGCCACAACCGTTTATTTGTATAAATATGGACAACCACAAACATCCATACCCTCGCCGGGATTAGAACCCAGGACCCGTTGCATTAGTTCTGGCGCGCTAACGCACGTGGCTGGCTGGCCGGCTCAAAAAATTTTATCTGGGAAAAAATGTAAAAAAATTGGTCACCATGAACATGTCGATTTTGTCAGAATTTGAACGGCCCTATCGGCTAAACGAAGTATCCAAATCGAAAGCGGTTTACAAATCCGTGCTCCTCGGGTGCAAGTTAGTCAGATTCAATTAAAATTGGCGATTTTTTTATTTTTGACGAAAACATGAAAAACTACCCAAGGGTCCCCCCCTTTGCCCAAAAATTGCATTTAAAATGATTTCCTGAAGAAACCACTGGTTCGATTCCGGGTTTCTATACGTCACCAGAAAGATCCCTTCAAGACGCTTCAGAAAATGCACTTGCCCAACTACATATGTCTATTTGAAGCTCGTGACGCGTCAGCAAAGAAAACGCGAAAATGGAAAAAATCGAAAAAAATTCACTTTTTTAATAATCATCGTAGACCTTTATGTAATACCAATTTTTTCATCAGAGGAACGAGCTAAATCTATTGGAGTTAAAAAAATTCATCTAGAAAAAATTTCAAAAAAGTTGGCAGGTCACCATGAACATTATGGAAAATTTTGATTTTTAACGGCCGTAGCGGCTAAACGAAGATTCAAAATCGAACAAGGTTTTTTAATCTGTGCTCCTTGGGTGCAAATTAGTCCGATTCAATTCAATTCTTTGACGGAAACTTGAAAAACTACCCAACGGTCCCCCCTTCTTACTTTTGCCCAAATATTGCATTTAAAATGATTACCTGAAAAATATATACGTTTCTATACGTCACCAGAAAGATCCCTTCAAGACGCTTCAGAAAATGTACTTGCCCAACCACAAATGTCTATTTGAAAGCCATGACGCGTCAGCAAAGAAAACTCGAAATTGGAAAAAAAATCGAAAAAATCAACTTTTTAATAATCATCATAGACCTTCATGCATTGCCTTATTTTCAACAGAAGAACAAGCTAAATCGATTGGCGTTAAACATTTCATCTAGAAAATATTGCAATAAAGTTATCATGAACAGTGGCGGCACGTGAAACATGTTAATGGTAGAGCCACTTATACAATATACCTCGCCCCCTCCTTTTCTGAAGAAAGAAACAACTATTTATTTTCCTAGACCAAAGATACTGGCGTAAAAGTGTTTTAAGAATTAATTAAAAAATATTGCTGAGCTTGAAACTACACGTAGTGCCCCATGGCTCTGGCTCTATAAGACGCGCCGCCCCTGAGTTTGTTACTTCAGAGATTCTACAAGAATTGACCAATGAGTGGTTATTTTTATGTTAGGTTCTTCTTCTTTTAAAGGTCGTTGTGGTATTCCTTTACACTCAAAATTTTTAATTTGTGCAATCTTCTCTCGATGTATTTGTTTCTAAGGAAAACTAACAACGAAATTTTTTTTCCGCAGCCGTCTCGAAAATAAAACTTTCGGTATGATTTATTAAATCGAACGTACCACTTTACATAAATACTTTACATAAGTACCGAAAATAGTTATTTTCGGGACGATTTTGTTTCACTTTCGGAACGATTTCTTTACTTTAGGGACGATTTTGCGTATACCATGTAGGCGGCTTTGACAATAAAATCAACTTCGTATTTACATAAATTCAATAAAACGAAATATAGCCTGAATATGTGAATATTCAAGCTGTTCGTAAATCTGCAAACAAAATTAAGTCTTACTAAGACTATAAACAAATAACTTATTGAAACAACTACTTCCCTGGCTAGTGCCACGCCAAATATTGAATGATACAAAAGAAATTTCTTCGTATTTAATTATGAGAGCGCATGTCATACAACATTCGTGTGTGTTTTTGCTTTTTTAACTTACAAAACGGCTGCAGAAAAAATATTGTACGTAACACGTTCCAGAAGTGATTTTACGGGACTCGCAGGATTCCAAGACGAGCCGTAGGCGAGTCCTGAAAACTTCCTACTCATCCCGTAAAATATCACTTTCAGAACTTGTTACGTAAATTACTATTTCTGGAGTTTAATCTGTAACCATATATTTAGATCAGCTGTGTATTTTGCGATAATGGTCAACTTTGGTTCTGATTTTTTAATTTTTTTATGAACGAATTTTCGTTATAATAATGCTATAGGAAATTGAGGTATAGTTTGATCAATGAATTTTTGCATGCACGTCATACCTAGCGGAACCTAGGTCCGAAATCATTTTTATGAGTTTACTCTCTCTAGATGCGTTCAATTCTTTTATTTATTTTATTTTATCTTCGATAAAACTACGCATTCAACAAAGATAGAACGTTGGTGCGTAAATCATTGCACGATTCGTACCTGCAGTTGCGGCGCTGCGCGGTGTTTTTAGTATTTTGACTCGTAATAAAAACACTTCGTGATAAACATTTCTTCGTGCAATATAAAAACATTTCTTTTCAGAACTTATACGTGAGGTCTAACCTCAAAATATCAGGTAAACGACTACAGAGGTATTCACATATAATTTAGTGTACATATTTCAATTAGTTTAACAAGACGTTGCTGATTTGCATTTTTTTTACTACGCCACTGGTGGAAGCGCTAGCGCTAATTGTAGCGGGCAATTGTCAGTAATGACGCACACGCAAAGATCCATTGATCAAACTATAGCCATTTATCGATGGCAACTGTAGATTTAAAGTAATATATTCATATTATAAATATGATAGGTCCCGCACGACCAATATTCATTTTGAAAAACGACCGCCCAGACGCGTCCACTAGGCCGCCGTGACGATTCCTGAAAATAAATTGCCGTCCTTTTTTTGGACAAATTTATAATTAAGATAAGATGATTTACTGACGATTGTAAACATTCCAGATAATCATTTTGAGTTATGTGCAGCCGATACACCCCAGATATCAACCCAAGCGTGCAAACATGTTAATTGTCTTAATTTACCTCGAGAAAGAAATTTATGCGAAGCGCACTCTGGCGTTTAGCCCGGATATAGTAAAAAGAAAAAAAACGAGAGAAAAACGAAACCGGAGATCACGCAATTTTCGAGATTGGAATCACAGAATAAATTAGGCACGTAATGTGAACGTCAAGTTCAAGTGGCGCAAACTTGACCAGTGTGGAATGTTACCGCATAACTGGACGTTATGTTTTTTTTTCTTCGCGGTTTCGGTTCTGCTTCCCACAAAATATTGCGTTTGCATCACGCAAACATAGTCTAATTTTAGATAGCTAAAGTGAATATGCTGCAGTATTACTCTAGTCTTAACGGATTGATTGACTGGTTGATAGAATACACTTGAAAACCTTTTATTTGCATAGTAAAGAACATCCTGTAATGTAGATTACAGGGTAGGTTCGAACGTCTAAATGCATAACATCATTAAAATAATAACACCTTAAATCTTTTAAAATTTTGTTTATTCAACTGAATATACATTTAGAAACATTCAGTTTAGTGGACACGTGTTCCGAAATGTATATTTAGTTGAATAAACAAAAATTTTAAATAAAAGGTTGAAGGTGTTATTATTTTAACTATATCATTCTTTACATAACTTATAACTTATGACCTATTCACATAACATCATTAGAAATTAGTACATACTGGTGGAATAAAAAAAAAATAAGGTACAAAATACAAAGAACATGCAAAGAAAATTTCATTCGTGAAAACGAAAACAATTTTGTCGAAAAACTTCGGACTTACGAGTCAAAAAACCACAAAATGGACTTTTTTCAAACACCCATAACCTTGTGCCAAATCGTCGTAGGAACTTCGTTTTTTGAGTCCTGTCCAGGTAATTGAACACATTTCAATGCCCTTTTGGTGGATCGAGTCGACACATTTTTTCCAACTCGGTACACGTTGCCAAAGTTGGACGTTTTTTGGCCCAAAAACGTGTTTTTTGTTCGGGGGCTGAAGGGTTCGAAAAGGGATTATCCCCTTAAAGTAGAGCCAAAATGGGATTTTTTCCCGAAAGAATCATCGAATTTGGTTGAAAAGTCGCTGAGTTATGTGCGAAAAAACTCAAAATGCATTTTTTTTTCAAACACCCATAACTTGGTGCCAAATCGTCGCAGGAACTTCGTTCTTTGAGTCCTGCATAGGAAATTTTAATGCCTTTATGGTGGATCGAGTCGACAAAATTTTTCCAACTCCGTAGACATCGTCAAAGTTCGACATGGTTTCCTGAAAAAACATTTTTTCGCAGAGGAGCGGAAGGCGTTACGCTTAAGTTCACAGGCATGACTTTAAAGAAGACACTTCAAAGATTCATCAAAATCAATTGAAAATACGCCGAGTTATGGCGGTCGAAATTTCACGAATTTTAAGTGTTTTTTTTTCTACCAGTGTATTTAAACTATAAATTACATAAATTTAATAAAAAAATAATGTATTTAGAGTATTCAACCTTTTTGTATATCTTACAAAGGAGTGCTTCCAGCTCATATTCGCACTTCATCCCAGGTCGGGTCCTCCGATTTGCCTCAAAATTTGAGAGAAGCTTCAGTTGACCAAAAAACTCATATTCCCAAAATTTGAAATCTCTATATTTATATATGAGCGAGATATTGCCCATTGAAATTTTGAGAGTACTGTCCCAAAAAGAACACACGATTCGCGTTTCCTGTTATAAAAAATGTGGTTTTTATGTAAAAAAAAATGATTGGAAATTTTCCGAGGAATCCAATGCCGCAAGCTGATTTTCAATATATTGCTGTGCATGCGCAGAAATCGCAAAAACTTTTTTTGTGATTTTTTCAAATTTTTTTACACAAAAACCACATTTTTATAACAGGAAACGCGAATCGTATGTTTTTTTTTGGGACAGTACTCTCAAAATTTCAATGGGCAATATCTCGCTCATATATAAATATAGAGATTTAAAATTTTCGGAATATGAGTTTTTTTGGTCGACTGAAACTTCTCTCAAATTTTGAGGCAAATCGGAGAACCCGACCTGGGATGAAGTGCGAATATGAGCTGGAATCACTCATAGACTAAAAACAAAAGAAACTTGTTAAGCCTAGATTTTTACTTTCTCCGTTATCGTGAATATTTGTTTCGAGATTTGTTTTTACTGCTGGGTAAGATAGGAGTTTGAAGATTGTAATTTATGATTCTGACTGGCGTTGCTTGTATTTTCGAAGCAATATTTATTGGGTGGCAAAATTAATACGATCCTTGGTGATTATATGAAGTGGTGCAGATTGCATAATACAATAATGGGCGGGTGTCGAGTGTAAAGGTGGGTCCATTATATAATTAATTGAACGCATTAGGACGAATTATCGAATTTATACCGATCTAAATAAGTGCCCTCAACGATCGAGATCCGCCATTTAAGCTTCCATCTCGCTTGTTACGCCCGCTATCGGGTTTACGACATTAAAATATCACGTTACACCCTTCAGCGCCTTCCCTCCTCATCAGAATCATAATCTATTGTTGATATTAAACGTTTTAATACAAGTGAGGGGATACAATAATGCAGTGGCGGCTCGTGGAACATGTTGATAGTAGAGCTACTTATGTAATATCCTCCCTCCATTTTTGAAGAAACAAAGAACCATTTATATTGCTGGACCAATCGAATATTTTGGCCAAAAAATCAAAAATTGGGAACAGAACAGCCGAAGATCTGAAATATCGGCCAAAAAATCAAAAAAACCTGGTTTAAAAATAAAAAATCAGACCAAAAAATTGAAAATACAAGCAAAAGAAAAATAATTTGCCATTGTCTTCAGCCACAAAAATAACTCTTTTTAGCTTAAAATAAGTTCCAACGAGAAATTCGAAAATAATAGCAAAAATAAAAATCGATGGCCCTTTCACAGATTTCAAATTTTTAACATAATCTATTTAGATGTTATTTCTATTTATATTTTGGCCAAAAAATCAAAAATTGGGAACAAAACAGCCGAAGATCTGAAATATCGGCCAAAAAATCAAAAAACCTGGTTTAAAAATAAAAAATCAAAAATTGAAAATACAAGCAAAAGAAAAATAATTTGCCATTGTCTTCAGCCACAAAAATAACTCTTTTTAGCTTAAAATAAGTTCCAACGAGAAATTCGAAAATAATAGCAAAAATAAAAATCGATGGCCCTTTCACAGATTTCAAATTTTTAACATAATCTATTTAGATGTTATTTCTGTGGATAAAGATGTTTGTATATATAGAAATTTTAAAAAAATTCGCAAGAAAATCTAAAATATGGGACAAAAAATAAAAAATTAAGACCAAAAATCTAAAATTCGTACCCAAAAATCGAAGCGGTAGACCAAAAAATCAAAATTTTTAACAAACGAATCGAAAATTTAAGTCGAAATAAAGAAAATTTCGGCCAAAAGACGATAATCGAAAATACAAAATATAGGCCAAAAAAGTAAAAACCTACAACAGGGCCTAAAAAGGTGAAAATTTAGACAAAACATCGAAAACTCGGGCGTAAAGATAAAAAATGCAGACAAAAATCCAACATTTCTACAAACCAATCGAATTTTTTCGTCAAAATAAAGAATATTTGGACCAAAAAATAAAAATCTACAATATAGCCTGAAACGGTGAAAATTTAGACAAAACATCGGAAACGAGTGTAAAGATAAAAATTGTAGACAAAAAAAAATCGAAAATATCTACAAACCAATCGAATTTTTTGGTCAAAATAAAGAATATTTAGACCAAAAATTAAAAAAATCTACAATATAGCCTAAAACGGTGAAAATTCAGACAAAACAACGAAAACGAGCATAAAGATAAAAATTGCAGACAAAAAAAATCGAAAATATCTACAAACCAATCGAATATTTTGGTCAAAATAAAGAAAAATAAAAAAAAAAGTTGAAACAAAAAAATCGGAGATATAAAAATCTAAAATATGGTCCTAGGAATCAAGAATCCTGATCTAAAAATAAAAAAAAGCAGACAAAAAATCGAAAACTTACGTAGAAGCAAAATAATTTGCCACTTTCAGTACCAAGAAAAGAAAAATTTTAACAGACAAATAAAAAAAATTGAGAAAATTTAGCGCAAAAGATTTAAAAAAAATCCACAATGTTGGTCAAAAAGTCGAAAATTTAGAGAAAACATGGAAAACTCGGACCTAAAGATAATAAATGCAGACGAAACGCAGAATCAAAAAAATTTTTTTTACTTTGGCAGGTGCCCTTCAGTCACATCAGTTGTTGTATTTGTACTTGGCTAATAAAATACAAAAATGGGGGCCAAAAAAATCGAACATTTGAACAATAAAATCGAAATAAACCGTAATGTTGACCAGAAAGTCGAAAATATAGACAGCATATCGAAAACTCGGGCCTGAAGATAATAAATGCAGACAAAAAAATCGAAAATTTCAACAAACAAAACTCGAAAATACCGGAAAAAATGAAAAAAAAATCTCGCACATTAATCAATAATTCAGGTTATAGATATTTTAACCGAAATCAAGTAAAAATTTTGAACTAGAATTAAAAATTCGGCCCGAAAAATCAAAAATGCGGACCAAAAAATCAAAAATTTTAACAATTAAATCGAAAATTTATGTGACAATAAAGAATATTTAGATCAACCGATCAAAAATTTAGAGCCAAAAGAATCGAAAATATAGGTCAAAAATCTAAAAATTAAAAATTCGGCGGGAAAATCAAAAATGCGGACCAAAAAGTCGAAAATTAACACAATTAAATCCGAAACGGTCAAAATGAAGGATATTTAGGCTAAAAGTTAAAATTTTTTGACCAAAAATATCGAAAATACAGGTAAAAAATTTAAAAACCAAAAATTTGTCAGACGAAATAAAAAATGCGGAAAATTTGAATATTTAGGCCAAATGATCAAAAATTTAGCCAAAAAAAAAACTGAAAATACATGCTTAATAATAAACAATACACATGGAAAACAAAAAGAAACAGGGTAGTGCCATGGCCCCTTGGCTCTATATAACGAGCCGCCCCTGCAATAATGCGTACACTAATATTGGCTTAATGGAGAAACAAATTTCATTTATTACATCACCCAGTTTTTGTCAACTTTGACCCCTCCCCGTCACTTTGGAATTTTCAACTCTCAAAAAATAATGATGCCATGAAACACAATTGGTGAATAGCGAAGCTGTTAGCTTTTACCATGATTACTCACTTGTCAAAAATTCTATAAATGAGTTAAGATTATTCCTGGAAACTATACAATCTAATTATAAATCACAATTTAATTTTAAATAATTTAAAACGTTTACGGATGATTCATAATTTACATTCATTATATCACAAACGATTATTATGTCTCGTTACACTTTCAGGGATGTTTACGCTTATGTGCACGTCGTACACAATACACATTACCTAGGAGTGTGTATTCCTCTCACAGACGATTTACATAAACCAATAAAAAATTTCTCGTTGCCATAACAATGAGAAAAGTTCAAAGCAGGGCCACCGCGCCGTCCCGGGAATTCTGAGCGGATGAAAGCTTTGAATGCGAGCATGCCAACTCTACTACACTTCGGCACGGATAAAGATTGCACCCCACTGTGTGTTACCCACAATAGCTCATTCAAAATTTTACGGTTGTCCCTGATTTATTTATGAGGGTGTCCTTCCGAGATGGGTAACTTTGCGTAGGTAAGACACAGAATTAATGTACTAGGATTTCGGCTAATTCATATGGTTTTTTTTTTGATAATAAAAGCAACTCTTTATTTTATATTGTACAATGGTGATTGCCGCATAAATAAATAATACATATCATATACCGGGTGTTCGATAATAAACGCCCAACGCCATAACTTTGTTATTTATTGACCGATATGAATGATCTAAAAACCGAAGTCAATAGCTGTTTAAATACTAACAAATGGCATTAAAATTGATTTTTTTCAATAGTCAACTTAAAATTTTTAAATAGCTGCCTATAATGGTTTAATTTTATTACATTAGACATTATTTTTTTAAATCCAATAATGCCCAGTATGATGTTTTTCGTTTAATATTTTGGTCGAAAAAAATTTAAATAAATCATTAATTTAAAATTATATTTTTCAAAAATTAAGTCCACGAATTTGTCGATCTACTCTCTTCGACTTTTTAAAGGCTCCATATCGTCTTAAATTTCCTTCTAAATCCTTCTAAATCCGTGCTGCAGCTCTTCGATTTCTATTTCAAAGAAAATAAATTTGCAACATGTCTGTTAATTCGCTATTGTTCATGATTATGTCTGAAACACACTAATAACAAATGGTTGACATTACTTAAACAATAAATGACATTTGTCGATTTGAATTTTTTTCAAGACACTACATTTATTACCAAAAAAATCATGTCACAAAATTTAATATTATCTTTTTCTGGCATAAATATTAACTTAAAACCAACATAACGGGCATAATAGGATTCAGAAAAACAATGTCTAATATTATAAAATTAGAAAAGTATATGCAGCCATTTAAAAATTTAAAGTTGACTATCATTTGGCAATGAAGTTGATTTTGAAAAAAATATATAATTACCGTCACTTTATAGTATTTAAACAGCCATTGACATTTTTTGTAGTTCATTCAAATCGGTCAATAAATAACAAAGTTATGGCGTTGGGCGTTTTTTTTTATCGAACACACGGTATACTAAAGTCAAAAACATGATGAGATTTCATTTTTAACTAATCCTTTGATTACAAATCCAAAATGTTTATAAGAAATTCGATGGATTCTGTGATTAATATTTTGATGCGGAAAGAAACGATTTTCAAGGTCTATTTTTTGCAACTGTTTGTTTGAAATAATTTGTTGCATAAATAAAAGAAGGAATATTTCGAATGACTGCCTAATGCATAGTTTCAGCAATTGTGGATTTTCTCTGAAAATTTATGAAACTGTTTATGAACTAGTAGCATTCAATAAAAGTTTAATTTTTCCGACTGTAACAATTAAAAAAAATCATAAATCCGATATTTCAGATATCACATCAAATTAAAAAAATACGTGTCAATTATTTTTGTATCTAGTACTGAAAAAAAGGCAATTTTATTTTTCAATTGCAAATAAGATACGCAATGATCCATATACATATTATATCGATTATATAGAATAAGGGGATTTCCCTGTAAGCAAATTAAGGTAGTACGCCTATGCAGGTCATACTCGATGCAACCGTACACGGTAATTGTGCTTGACTGGAAGCTGCTTTATTCTACGGCAATAATTTTGAAAAATTAAAGAATGTTTTTCTTAATTTTAATGATGAAGAATTGGCAGCACTTAAAAATGTAAATGTTGCACGTAGAAATATTACGCAACAATAGGCTTTTATTGCTCATTTTTGCAATCAAGAATTTGGAAATTATGTGTGGAATTTTAAACGGCGAGACTCAGGAGGACTTAATAAATTTTAACATGAACCCCATGGACTCATTTAATTTTACGATTGAAATTCTAAATCAAATTTTGGTCTTACATTGTAGTTACAATAAATAAATTATCAATTGCTATTCGTATTTTTTAATCTTTCAGCATAATTTTTAATTAAACCGCATATAAAATCCGTATTTGAATCATATATTGGCTAATTTGAAGCGCATTTGAAATAATTATAATGCCTTTATTTAGCACATACAAATCCGGACTTTACTGATAAACAACACCAATTTAAAATTCTCAAAATAACAAGCCTGTTCTGAATCGTAACAGTCCTAGTACCGTTATGGGCTAGTTAAAAGAGCAGGGATTTTTAATTATAAAAGTTGTTTTGAACTATTTTTTACTTTTTTTATTACTATTTAAATCGGTAGCGCAAACAATACTCGGTTCGTTAACTTGTGTCGTAATATACTAAATTATGACAGCGCTTGTCATATAACATTCGTGTGTGTTTTTGCTTTTTTAACATAAAAAACGGCGGCAGAAAAAATATTGTACGTAACTCGTTCCAAAAGTGATTTTACGGGACTCACAAGATTCCAGGACTCGCCGACTTCCTACTCATCCCGTAAAATATCACTGTCGGAACTTGTTACGTAAATTACTATTATTTTATCCTGTAATGTTAACATGCCAATAACTCCTTAGTAACGAATTACATTAAGGTACATTTAACAACACTAAGAAAATTTAAAATTTAAATTCTTAACAACACTAGTTCTGTTACATGTATCTTAACGCAACTCGTTGCTATGAACATATTGGCAAACAAACATGATTTCGCTTTTTGACAGTTTTCATTATACATTTTTCAAATTAGAAAAAAAATGAAATAGGATAAAATAAACCGTGTTTCGACACACGCAACGTTATTTGTTTTTACATTACTCGAGAATTTAAAAGCACTCGCTCTTGCGTCGCTCGTGCTTCCAAACTTTTCTCTCGTGATGTAAAAAGCTTCATAACGTTACTATTTTGAGACAATTAAATGTTCAGATTTACTTTCGGCGTTGGATTTTAATTCGTCACATAAAAGTCTGGCTTCTTAAGATCCCTCAAAAAAGAGCGACCGAGTACCTGATCCCGACAAGTCGGTTGAGCACGTGCCACCTGATACCCATTTTAAGAAAGATTTCCCCCATAAATTATCTGAAGTACCGACCCTAATATTGACAATGGGCTGTTGTGGTTTGTCCGCCATGGGGTGTATTGCCTTACATCTAGCCGATGTAGTAGATTTGGGAGTCTCCTCTTTGAATCGCCTGCGAAACTCGCGCTGACGATTCGCCCTCATTGTGTTTGTGCCATCAACATCAACAATCTCGTCGTCCGAGTTAGATCTGGCTGAATACCACTGATAAGTTAATGGAGATTTTCGGAAGAGGGAAAAACATTTTTGCTTGCTAAAATCATTTTCTGAAATTCGTGCATTATTAATAAACTAGCGAAATGATTGAATACTTTACATTTTTTTACCCCCGATATAGCGATTCTAAATGTAATAAATAAAATTCAGATTTTTTTAAATATTTAAACCGATTAATCGCTAAAATACAAAGTGCATTCTCAGGTTGGTTGCCCACTGTACATTTTAAGAAATCAATATACTGAAACGCTGTCATGCTACAAATTACAGATTCAAATGAATATATTTTTCAATACAAAAAGGTAGAAATATCATAAGAAACGGGAAATTTACGTAAATATCATGCCTCCTTATCTCCCACTGCGAAATAGGGACGCTAATTAAACATCTGCACACAAGCGTCGGACGCCAAATATGAGAGTATGTCAAGATGGCACCCCAATGAAGAGTTCTGATAGTTTAGAATAGATCTTGAATAGAGTTCTCAATTCCTTTTGATGGATCTAGAAGTACTATCAACTTTTAAAAAGAAGTTCTATTAAATTGGGCTGTCAGGAATATTTTGAAAAATGGGGTGCCAACTTGACACCGCCATTTTCTATGTTATTAATATTAATATAATAGCACATGTGACTCTAAAGAAGAAAAGTTTTCGATCATATTGTAGAATATTTGATAATCTCTTTCTAATACCATTTTGCTACAAACATCAATATCCAATTTGGCAATGAATATTTCCACATTATAACAAGCACATGGTTTGTAAAAAAGAGTTACGTGATGGAAAAGAATGGATGTTATTTTCGAGATCAGGGGGTCAAAATCATTGAAAAAAAAGTAAAATAAAAAATAAATATTTAACTTACCGGCCATTATTCAATATTTTAGTACGAGCTCTTGAAGATAGTCTTTTACAACTGTTTTTTCTATTTCCCATATTTAGCTAACTAAACACTTTTAAAAACGTAATAAGTTAAAACTTCACTGCACAAAACTTTGCGCTTTGGCGATCGGTTAACAATTACTTTAAAAATGTCTTTACTAGATGAATATAAATGGGAACTCAACGTTCCCGCACAGTGGGTGGTAATAGAGGGGGTTACAGGTAGTTTATTCATGCAAATAAATAACCCTGTTTTGAATAACAGACTCATTTGCTCAGGGTACTAATCCGAAAATCTCATTTTCATGGAATTGCGTTAATTATCGCTGAAAACAAACCTTTTTGACCAGATTCGCCTAATCTATTTTCTAGGAAGCATAACAATAGACTGATTTATTTATTGTTTTCGACTTACAGCAATACATGTTAACATGTATTTTTGTATATTCGACCATTATTTCAGTTTATAAAATACAAAACAAAACAAGTTATAAATTAAATGTATTATTGGGTTGAAATAATAATTGCAGCGGTTATTGTTGTTGCGGAAGGATTCCACCTTTCCGCTACCTGTAGTAAATAGAAAGTTCCTTACAATTAAATATATTAGAACAATAAAACATTAAATGGAACTCGGCTATTCCATAAATAAGTGCACACTTTTGGGGGTTTATCAGGGATTTTAGCGAATTTCACATATATTATAAAGGCTATTAAGACATGGCTTATGGACCTTACTACATGTTCACAAAATTATTGTGTTAAAAGTTATAATAATGTAAACTTTTAGTACACTTTTTTTTTTGAACTCAAAAATATCGTGAACCGTCACCGATACAAAAAAGCTATTCTATACTTTTTATGCTTAAATGTTCAAAGTTTAAAATAATAATTTTTCCAAAACATAAAAACTTTATTTACATAGTTGTTTTAGTATAAATAAAATATATCAAAAAATAATCAAATACTCATATTATAATTTTCTAAAACAGAAATATCTTATACCCTGTTTATTACTTAGAATTGTTCTGTTTTCAAAATTATGGGAACATATTGAGATATGATTTTTTACCCGAGCGCTGCATTGCTGTGAGGAGCACATTGGTGTAATGGTACGGAGCGCGGTGTGCGAAAACTTTTAAATTGTTTATTAACCCGAAATGAAGTCAACAATGTAGTTTATGTAACAGTATAACAGATCCCCCCTTTTACCCGATAAACATTATATAGCGATAAATCGGGAAACTATGCTATATAAATTGATTAGACTCTTTTACATTGTGCTACGCGAATATCGAAAATCTGATATTTACTTTGGTATACTGCTCTTTAAATACAATTAAAGCTGTTTCAAATTACACATAACTAGTCTTTTTTTTTTAATATTCTTGCTATCGCTTTTACCTGGCTCAACTAATTTCATCACTTTTATAAGGTTTTGATATTTTCGATAGTTGATGCATCCAAAGGTTTCCGCCCGCAGGAATGTCGTTTTGCATTTTTTTCTACATTAAGGATATGCACTTTCGGGCCAATGAAAATGAGATGTCAAAAGTGGTCACCAGTTTTCGTATACTCCATTTACTTGATGCAATAGATAAGACTTTGACTTGATTTGTGTGATTGTTGGTTCTAAGTACTAGTAATGGTCTGTTTGATTTTTTCGATCACGTTCTTTATTTTCATCCCTGAAAGTTTATATTGTTATAACTTTTAACACAATAATTTTTTCAACTTCTAGTAAAGACCAAAAGCCATGTCTTAATTGCCTTTATAATACATGTTAAATTCGCTAAAATCCCTGATGTACCCCTAAAAATTGTGCATTTATTTATGGAATGGCCGAACTGTATTAAAATTTTCATCTAAATCAATAATAGGCATTGAACACTTATCCGTACACTATAATCAAAGAACGCGTGTTCCTGTTTATATATCTTATCTTAAACAGATAAACATCCAGCCAAATAACGCTCACTTGGCGTGCCGACGTTCGTCTGTTTCCGTGGGTTTCGCCGATTGGTGGTAGACTAGAACGGATTATAATATTAAAATACTTATTTAATTCATATCTTAGTTAATAGTGATATTAGAATAAAATTTATTAGAATATAATATATTCTAATTTTAATTCCGGAGGGCACAGAGTTTTCACTTTTCACATTATTTTGTTTTTTTGATTTTATTTTTGTTACAAACAAAAATAAATTAAATCTAATATCTGTGTGCCCTCCGAAAATTAATTCTAGAAAAAGCGTAAAAAGCGGATTTTAAATATATACACTAATAAGCGAGATATCAAGGTTTTTCATAAATGCATGGTATCCAGGACTCTTAAGTAATACCTTATACTTTGTAATTCTTCATCGACGTATTCCTGAAACTGTAAAGGTGTCAAAATTTGATGACCAGCTGTTTGTTGCAAATTGTGACGCGTTACTTTCCATTTCACAGTTCTTCCAATGCCATCACATGAACTCTTGCCATGACTGGTTGCGAAGAAATTCCAAGACAGCAGTGTTATGCCAAAATGTGCTTCGTGCAAACACATGTTTGCAAAGTTACTCCTGAAAATATAATGAAAAATGTATTGAATAATAAAATTAGCATCATATTACAACTACAAGACAGATTTTATTCTCTTGAATATCTTACTTGTTTTTATATTGTGATGGAGCCCCATCAGAGAAGTATATCACGTTTTTAATATTTGGATGATCCTGTTTTATTATTGCCCATAGTTTTTTTTGAAACATATGAACAGCAGTCGTAGTATGATTAAGACAATCGCTAACTATGCAGAAGCTTCGAACTTCAAGTTCCGCATTTTCCATATTTTTGTAATATAGAACAAATGGATGCAAAGTTGTCTGAGTGTTGCTGAAATAAAATAGCTGCATCGAATCTTGGGCAATGAACTTGTAGTTTTCTGCGAAATCAAGCAGAAGTATACAAGTATCCTCGGATAAACGTTTCTTGGTATCATAAAGATATTTCGCTTGTGAATCTGCAACAAAGTGATGAATTGTTAGGCACCAAATCTCCTCCGATAAGTTGTCGATAAACTCATCCTGATCTTCAGTTAAACTCATGAGAGTTACAGCTGCTTTGGTATCAGAATTTTCCTCGGTATTTTTTGTCTGTTTCGCTTTAGTTATCCAATTTTCATTTCAAGTTATTTCGGTGCGGGACTGCAAGCTGTCGAGAGCGCTTAAGAACGATTTAACTCCGTCTGACTGAAACATATGAAACAAAACAACACTTGAATACATTCATTATATATCTTCGTAAATTATTTGCAACGAGTAAAACAGTACATATGATATTACTAAATAGATATGCAGTACATTTTACCTGCGGACATTCTGTACATTCTTGTAGCATACACTTAGAGTCTCTGATGTCGCAAACGGCGTGTGCAATCAATTCCTCGGATGTTAAACTGTTCGAAATAGCTTTTAGCTTTAATTTGACGTTCTGATGCTGGGCGCAAACACATACGGTATGTGTTCCAGGTGCTCCGGCGATGACGCACTCCTTTGGCCGAAGACTAGCAAACGTACTGAATCCTAGTTTGATAGTAGGGTTCTCCAATTTCCATTCAGCGTACAGGTCTATCAGGTTGAACAATAGTAGCTGTTTTTGAATATGTTGTTTCGTTCCCGTCGTAGTATCCTTGACACTCACAAATTCCTTTGCTCTGGGACAAATGCGAGAATTCTTTTCGTCGTGATAAAACGCAATCACGTTACTTTTGGTTTCTTCAGATATGATGACTCGTTGACGTGTATCGCGATCAGATAAAATCCCTGTTTATAAAGAGAAAGAGACTTGTATAAGTAGCTATAGTATAATACTGCCGAAACAGACGTCTTATTGTCAGACATTTTTTGTAGACGTTTTTAAGACGTTTCAAAAGTGTCTTATTCGTACTTATTCGTCTTATGATCAAACGCTATAAACATTACATTCAGACGCTGGTGTCTTACATTAAGACGTTTGATTCTCGCATGTTTTTGCAGTAAAAATATCACCAACCCTAAATATATTACAAATGTTAATTACCTTTCTCTGCTTTTAATTTTCGAGCCTGCTGAATCATGTGCTTGGTGCAGCCAAATTCCTCTACTGCCTGCTCATATGTCCAATGATCCGGAATTAACGTCACAGAGAAACCTTCTTCTCGTACGATGATTCCTCTTCAAATTTAACTTTTAATTCTTTTAGGAAAGATTTCATCCAATCGCAAGTTTTCTTAGAATCAGACAGTTCATGGTCCAATTCGATGTGATAAGCTCTTTCGATATCCTTTTTCAGAACATCTCTTGCTTGATTTATTGCGCGCGTCGCTGTAGTTTTAAATTTGTCATCATTTTGTTTGACACGTTTCAAAGGAGGTTGACCGAGCAGCTCTAACTTGCTGTTAACGCCATCCCGCAGATCTGGGCTTTCGTGATACGAAGACTGAGAAGACTCTGGTGTCACAAATTCTTGGCTGTTGGGTTGCACAACAGTTGACTCTTTAATTTTGTCGAGCACAGTCTGGTTGCAGTTGGAACAAAGCTTTTTCCCGGGTATCAACCGACAGTCAACTTTCATCGCAATTTTCGAAGTTTTAACGGATATTATCCGTAATGCAGATGAAACCACTTTCCGGTGTTTATTAAACGGATCACACCACGTTTTTTGATTCAACTCGTAAAATTTTAAATATTTGGCAAAATGATGTGCGCAAATATTTGTCAACTTATCGACGTCGCAAAAATCAAGTCGAGAGTGAACTAAATATTTCTGATCGTCATCGAGCACGCGTAACTGCACGAGAAAATCGTCCGAGGTCGTTGATGGACTTTGGATGCATTGATTTCTTAAAATTACTCCAACGGAACACTCCATACTCGCGGCACTTTATTGATATTGGAGTGCTTAACCTCTTCAGCATTGACAGATGTCATTCAACTATGAAAATGCAACCCTGCAGGAACTGCTGTCGGTAAAAGTATGACAGCGCCACCTGTTGACGGGTGAGCGGAATATGGCGCCATTTCAAATAATAACAACTTATGACATTCAAATGCACTTCGTAATTACTGGTGTAATACGCATTTCTGAAATAGTTTAATAATATAGATTTTTTTAACCATAATGAGCATTAACTGCAAGCTAAATGCATGAAATGTAAATTCAACCACTTTTAAAATTCACAAAAACATGGCTGGCAAGAAAAATCATATCTCGGACAAAACTCAAAAAAGCAAGATGAAACTTTGCCAAAATGTAGGTCTTTAAACGGAGAATCTGTGGTAAAATTTACAAAAATCTAAAAAATTATGTTTTTGAGCTACAACGTCGCAAAGTTTGCTGTTTTTACGAAAAATACCGATTTTTCCTATTTTCAACTCGTTGTAGTGGTATGTTAAGTAGCTTCTAAATGGGAATGAAGCTTCCGCCGACATTATGTGGACCATTCTGAAGATTTCGAACCAGAAGCGAAGCTAATAGCTGGTTGCTGGTCGAGTGTAGGTCACAATAAAAAAAATGCTTTTTTCAATAATTTCACTCATTTTTCAGACCCCAATTCTTGCTAACAGTTGAGCTTGATAATATCAACGAGTAGACCATTCAATAGGTCGTTTTTTAAGGCTTCATTCGCCAAAGAATCGTTCAATTCGGTTAAAAAACAAAAAAGTTATGAATTTTTAAAGGTACCCTCAAAAAGGCTAATTTTTTAGGCACGTTTTTTTTCAAAAATTCCTGTAATTATATAACTGTTGGTAAAAAAATCGCTCCTTTGGGGGAACATCTTGTATTATATGATTTTTTTTAGAAAAAGTTTCAGCCAAATCGGTGACATGGCTGCGCCCCGGTGTTTTTTTTAAATTATATTATTCAATATGTATACCGAAGGAAATGCCTCCAGCATAAAAGATATTATTAACACGCCACGATGCCGTAGTCGGCTACGCCAATTTCACAAATCATCCGCGCTTCCTCGACCCTAATTCATTTCAACCATTCTTCCTTTAAAAAAAATGTACCTAGTATAACAATTTTCTAATGCAATAATAAATGCAATTTCATGATGGATTTGTTTGATTTTGTGTGGAATCTTCTTTTTGTTTCGTATTATATACCTATAACATTGCCTTGCAAACATTTTCTGAAATTAAAAATAAACAAACATGCAGCGGTTTAATAGGATCAAACTGTAATCCGAGTACTTTTTTTGCAACACCTATTTATAGTCGAGTTTATCCTATTTGAGAAATTCAATTACCTGTAATGCGCTTCTTGCTTTGCATACTGCAGTTAAACAAATCTATTATGTCGATATGTATTCTGCAGAGGCACGTTTACACGTTTGCAACAGGACTTCTGGTTGTGATTTATGTCAGTACTAGCACACGTATCTATACTATAATGGATAATTTAATTAATTTTAGAACTGTTAGTAGGTGTCTAAACGCATTCACCATGTGTCGACAATTTCCGCAGCGAACGCTAAAACATCAATGTCTGCCAAAACACGTTATAGAATGGAAAAAAGTCACTTTGCGAATTTAATAAAAATTTCCATATTTTCCACATTCGCAGACAACGCCTGAGCGGAATTTTGTCACAGGTTTTTGCAATTTAATATAATAACAGCTTTAATACGAAGTGTACGTATGCACTCCACGTACACTATACATATCAAATTATACAAATTTTTTATCGTCTCGCTATACGTAAACCTGTTATTAATATTCTTCGCAAAAAAACATGGTTTACTTGTCAAATTTGCCTGATCGTTAGGGCACCAAGTTAGTTATAAAAATAATGCGTTTTTTAATATTACCTTCGTGTATTGGCATTTTATTAATTTTTTTAAGTAATGAAAGTATAATATCGCTAACAATTGCGTATGTCACCACCTACCTGGAAATCTATGCCGCCACGAATGTAAAAATGTAATTCTGCGGGCTCACCGTGATCGATGGCGAAGCGTAGCGCAGCCATTCAATAAACAAAATTCTTCACCGACACCCGACAAATCCCACCTCACATCATCCCTCCCTAACCTTCATTAACCAGCCACTCCTTCAACACGTATTAGATCACAAATCGTAAATGTCTCATACCATAAGAGAGACACATGCTTGCAGACTAAGAACATTAATACGCCAACGTATTAAGGGTTCTGGAGCGTAACTCTGAATTAATTTAAAATGGTATTCATCAGTGGCGGCTCCTGGAACATGTTGACGGTAGAGCCACTTATACAACATCCCCCCCTTTTTTTATTAAAGAAAGAACGATTTATCTTCCTAGACCAAGGTAACTGGCCAAAGTGTTAAAAACTCTTGCTGAGCTTGAAACTACAGGTGCCATTTGTTCTTGGCTCTTTATAACGAGCTGCTTAATTTGATAAAACGATGATTTGCAAATCTAATGTAATTTTTGTAGAATTTAGTCGACACGTTTTATATTTTTTTTTGCTCGAAAAAAACAATTCTAAAACTAAAATTTTCAAAAATTCACAACTCTCGAAATAATTAGCGGATTTTTAAGAACTCTATTTAGTTTGATAAAACGATGATTTGCAAATCCAATTAATTTTTTGTAGAATTTAGTCGACACGTTTTATATTTTTTTCTAATTTTTTGCTCGAGTATTACACAATTCGAAAAATAAAATTTTCAAAAATTCACAACTCTCGAAATAATTAGCGGATTTTTAAAAACTCTATTTAGTTTGATAAAACGATGATTTGCAAATCCAATTTAATTTTTGTAGAATTTAGTCGACACGTTTTATATATTTTTTTTAATTTTTTGCTCGAGTATTACACAATTCGAAAAATAAATTTTCAAAAAATCACAACTCTCGAAATAATTATCGGATTTTCAAAAACTCTATTTAGTTTGATAAAACGATGATTTGTAAATCCAATTTAATTTTTGTAGAATTTAGTCGTCACGTTTTATATTTTTTTAAAATTTTTGCTCGAGTATTACACAATTCGAAAAATAAAATTTTCAAAAATTCACAATTTTCGAAATAATCAGCGAATTTTTAAGAACTCTATTTATTTTGATAAAACGATGATTTGCAAATCCAATTTAATTTTTGTAGAATTTAGTCGACACGTTTTATATTTTCTTTTTTAATTTTTTGCTCGAGTATTACACAATTCGAAAACTAAAATTTCCAAAAATGTATGACTCTCAAAATAATTAGCGGATTTTCAAAAACTCTATTTAGTTTGATAAAACGATGATTTGTTAAACCAATTTAATTTTTGTAGAATTAAGTCGACACGTTATATATTTTTTTTTTATTTTTTTGCTCGAGTATTACACAATTCGAAAAATAAATTTTCAAAAATTCACAACTCTCGAAATAACTAACGGATTTTTAAAAACTCTATTTAGTTTGATAAAACGATGATTTTCAAATCCAATTTAATTTTTGTAGAATTTAGTCGACACGTTTTATATTTTTTTTAATTTTTTGCTGAGTATTACACAATTCGAAAAATACATTTTTTAAAATTCGCAACTCTCGAAATAATTAGCGGATTTTTACAAACTCTATTTAGTTTGATAAAACGATGATTTGTAAAATCAATTTAATTTTTGTAGAATTAAGTCGACAAGTTTTATATATTTTTTTAAATTTTTTGCTCGAGTATTACACAATTCTAAAAATAAATTTTCAAAAATTCACAACTCTCGAAATAATTAACGGATTTTTAAAAACTCTATTTAGTTTGATAAAACGATGATTTTCAAATCCAATTTAATTTTTGTAGAATTTAGGCGACACGTTTTTTTTTTATTATTTTTTGCTCGAGTATTACACAATTCGAAAAATACATTTTTAAAAATTCACAACTCTCGAAATAATTAGCGGATTTTTAAGAACTCTATTTATTTTGATAAAACGATGATTTGCAAATCCAATTTAATTTTTGTAGAATTAAGTCGACACTTTTTATATTTTTTTAAATTTTTTGCTCGAGTATTACACAATTTGAAAATTAAAATTTTCAAAAATTCACAACTCTCGAAATAATTAACGGATTTTTAAAAACTCTATTTAGTTTGATAAAATGATGATTTGCAAATCCAATTTAATTTTTGTAGAATTTAGTCGACACGTTTTATATTTTTTAAAAATTTTTGCTCGAGTATTACACAATTCGAAAACTAAAATTTTCAAAAATTCACAACTCTCGAAATAACTAACGGATTTTTAAAAACTCTATTTAGTTTGATAAAACGATGATTTTCAAATCCAATTTAATTTTTGTAGAATTTAGTCGACACGTTTTATATTTTTTTTTTAACTTTTTGCTCGAGTATTACACAATTGGAAATTTAAAATTTTCTAAAAATTCGATGGAGTTTCAAAAACTGCACTTAATTTGATAAAACGATGATTTGCAAATGTATTTTAATTTTTGCAAAATTTTGTCGACACGTTTTATATTTTTTTTTCGAAAATTAAAATTTTCAAAAATTCACTAACTCGTGGATTTTCAAAAACTGTAGTGGCGGCTCGTGGAACATGTTGATGGTAGCGCCACTTATACAGTATAGCCCCCCCCCTTCTTTTCTGAAGAAAAAAAGAACGAATTATCTTCCCAGACCAAAGTAACTGGCGAAAAGTGTTTTAAGAATGAATAAAAAATTCTTACTGAGCTTGAAACTATTGGTAGTGTCATGGCTCCTTGGCTCTATATAACGAGCCGCCCCTGGTGTTCATAAACGGGAAAAGACTTGAAAGTAAAATTTTGAAATTACCTCTGTAAATATCGTATTTATTTGTTTTATAGTAATGGTTATAAACAATTTAAATACTAATGTTTCTGTAATTTAGAAAAAGGAATATTCGTACCCATTCAATTTCGTAATTCGAGTAACAGATTAAACTGAATTCACTTTATTCTTGGTTGACTTTTAACTTCTCGCATTGTATACTTTTTTATTTATATTAATACTGTTAATATCAAAATTTTCAATATCCAGTAGCAGTTATCCGGACTTATTTGCACATTATTACGAGAAATACATTTACACAGCGTGCAGCAGGAATAACATGCAATATTCAATATTTATATTTATTTTGCACAAATAACGAGTCAGTATTCAACCATTAACACATAACGAATATGCATGTGTTATTTGAAGGTAAACATACTAGAGTACAAAGTGCATGAATATACACCAAACAAGCGGGCGATAGCATTATTACTACTGCTGATAAAAAATTAACAATTCGCAATTCGCCTTATAATTGCTCTCTGGAAATGGAAAATCCACTTTTCCATTGCGTGCATTGTTCGAATTTTCACAAGTTCGCCGTGAACCGTCTCGCGAACTGAAAACAAAGCAATTGCGCAGCGCCGCGACATTTCTCAATGTTGGTAAAAGTGGGTGCAATTTTCCGGTGCGCCGGTTATTTAATTCTCACGGCCATTCTTCAGACTCTCCCATCAAATATTTTCTATGAGACCTTTTACGGTACAGTTATTTATTAATTCATCTCGACTTTCTAGTGTCTTTGCAAATTAAGTTATAGCCAAGTTTCATTGATGAAGATGCAACATTAAGGAGAACTAGCCGTTATATGTAAATACGCCATAAATCGAATTGTACAAGGATTTCGATTAGGAACGATGTAATTATCGTTTTTATATAATTAGCCCTTTAGCTACGGGAACCGTAAATTATCGCAGTCTTATATGCGGGACCCGGATATATACGTAAACAGCCGCAAAATCTAATTCTGCAGCATGTTAGTTAAGCTTTTGAAAATCATACGCCGCACCGAGAGATCTAAAGAAATATTTTTCAATACATTGTGTCGGGGTACTACTTTTTTTAATGCCCAATTCAGGCGTTTGTAGTAGTAGAAATCTATTTATGGATGTCGTAAATGTGTTCGCGAGCGTACACATAAGTGTATGACTGAAGAAACTCTATACTTGCGATCAGTGGCGGCTCGTGGTACATTTTGACGGTAGAGCCACTTAGCTTACAATACATTTTTTTGCAGAATTACGAACAGCTTGAATATTTATATATTATCTCTAAAAAACGATAAATTAAATTAATAAAGACAAAAAATAGCCTGCATATATAAATATTCAATCTCTCCGTAACTCTGCAAAATTACGTTTTACAAAGTTAATTCAACTTGTTTGTATAAAAATGTGTATTTAGAACGGCGGGCAAAAAAATTTGCAAGTGGATAAAAATTTATTTTATCGTATATAACGATCTTTATATTAACAATTTTTGTAAACAGCTAACTTCAGTTGAAAAGTGACAGTTCGTGACAGTTCTGCATACCTCTGCCGAGAAACATAATTGAAAACCGTTGGATTTTTCCATCTCATTTCATTCTAGAAATTTGTGTGAAATTTTTTGGTCCTACCTACATCTTTCGGATGTATGCAAGATGAAAGAATTTTATAAATAAGGTCGTCAGTTCAAGAGCTATCCCAAAAAGAAAAAAACATTTGAAGACGAATTAATTTTTTTTTCTACATTTATCGGACGAGTACAACACATTTCTGAACACATTTTTATAATCTGCTGTTTTGTTAAAGAGGTATCTTCTCAAAACCATAAAACAATTGAACAACGGTTCGGTGAGTGCGATGCTTTTCTGGAAGAATTTTCAATACCCATTTTCAAGAGTTGTCCTCAAAAATTAGAAACCATTTGAACGACAATTTTTTTTTTGTCTTATCATCTATTCGATGAGCTGGAAGAATTTGACAAATTTGATCATCCTTCCAATCCTCTAAAAACCAAAAAAAAAATGTTTTGATCATGTCTACCTCTTTCGGATGAATGCAACACTTTTCAACTGAAAGAATTTTCAAAATCTGCCTTTTCGTTCAAAAATTATCCTCAAAAAACAGAAAACAATTGAACTACAAATTAAACGTTTTTGGTCGTATCCAGTGGCGTATGGACACTACCGCGGGCCTAGGTTCCAAATAGTCTAATTTTCAACTGTCCGGAAATATCAAAAATATTTATTTCCAATGGTTACCATAGTGAGTTTCAATTATCCGAAATAGTAATTTTCAACTATCAAACTCGTGACTTTCAACCGTAAAAAATGATGATTTTTAGCTGTAGAAAATTGTGATGTTCAACTGTTAGAAGTAGTGACTTTCAACTGTCCAAAAATATGGTTTAGAATGTCAAAATGGTGATCTTCACCTGTCAAAAATTGTGATTTTCAACTATCAAAAATAGTGATTTTCAACTGTGTAAAATGGCGGCTTTTAACTCTCAAAATGGGGGGTTTGTAACTGTTAAAAACGAGTGATTTTCAACTGTCAAAAAAATGTGATTTTCAACTGTCAAATTTAGGGAATTGTAACTACCAATGTAGTGATTTTTCCACTGCTTGAAACATTCAACTGTCTAAAATGGCGGCTTTTATAACTGTTTAACCGTCAAAAAATGTGATTTTAAACTGTTAAATACAGTGTTTTGTAACTGCCGATCTTTTTACTGCCTGAAATAGAGACATTCAACTGTCTAAAATGGCGGCTTTCAACTCGCAAAATGGGGATTTATATCTGTCAAAAACTACTAATTTTCAACTGTCAAAAAATGTGATTGTCAACTGTCAAATGTAGTGATTTGTAATTGCCAATGTAGTGATTTTTCCACTGCCTGAAATAAAGACATTCAACTGTCAAAAACTGTCAAAAAATGTGATTTTCCACTGTCAAATGTAGTGATTTGTAACTGTCAATGTAGTGATTTTTCCACTGCCTGAAATAAACACATTCAACTGGTAAAAATGGTGATCTTTCACTGTCAAATGTAGTGACTTTCAACTGAAAAATGGTGATTTTTCAACAGTTTTTCAATAGTGATTTCCAACCGTCAAATATAGTGATTTTTATTTTTGTGAAATAGAGATGTTCAACTATCAAAAATAGTTCTTTTTAACTGTCAAACAAAGTGATTTCAACCGCCAAAAATAGTGTTTTTTAATGGACAAAAATAGCGATCTTTTACTGTGTACTAAAGTGCCTTTCAACTCAAAAATAGTTATTTTCAACTGTCGAATATAGCGATTTTCAACTGTCAAATATAGTGATTTTTAACAGTCAAATATAGTAATTTGCAACCGTCAAATCTAATCATTTTCAACTTCCTGAAATGTAGACGTTCAACTATTAAAAATATGTCTTTTCAACTGTCAAAAATAGTGATTTTGACCGTCAAATATAGTGCTTTTTAGCTGTCGAAAATGGTGACATTGAACTGTCAAAAATGGTGATTTTCAGCTGACAAACAGTAGAAACTCACTATTTTCGACAGTACAAAATCACCATTTTGAGAGTTGAAATCTCCAGAGAGTGAAAATCGCATTTTTGAGTGGTGAAAGTCACTACTTTCGACTATTCAAAATCGCTATTTTAGATAGTTCAACATTTTTGACAGTTGAAAATTACTATTTTTTATGGTTGTAAATCACCATTTTTCACACTGAAAATTCACTGTACACGCTTTTTTTGCGTAGAATAAGCCAGGCCATGGTGGATCTACTAAAAAATGAACATTTATATCAACCATAATTTATAAAACAATTTTTTGTCCTACGCACATAGTTCAAATAGGTTATACCATGTTGTAGTGACAGAAATGAATGAAAACTAAAAAATGGTGATGTGGCCATCATGTTACTTTCTCCGACTTGATGGTATCATTTATATTTACACTTTCATGGTTTATTATCAAATGAAATCCTATTTTAAATGTTCATCAAGCGTTGTGTAAACTCGGATAAAACTGACGTTTAAAACGTCAAAATTATGAACGATGAAAAAATTATATTTCAAATTCAAAAACTAAGTTTACTCAAAAACTAAGGGGATTTCGAAAAAAACTTATTCTTTATAAGTTGTTCATTTTAGCATTCTCTACAATTAATATTAACATAAATTTGCTGTAACTATTATCGTTTTATAATTATAAACCAAAAATTAAAAAAAAATTAATAAATTCTTTTCTCGTATAAAAATGATTTTATGAAAAATATTTTCAAACAAAATAATCGCATTTCTTTATTTTCTTCAATATTTGTTTAAATGTTTTTGTGATATTTTTCATATTTAAGAAAATATTGGCAAAAAACAAAAAATAGTTAAGGTAAACGCTCACTTCCGGTTGACGAAATTTTACCAAAAGCTTTTCAGTTCTTCGGACTATCAAATAAGACTTATGCTCAAAGTTTCGTATCAATTGCTCTATTAGTTTTTGAGATAAAGCGCGCACAGACGCACACACACACAGACACAATTTTTTTTTCCAGAAATTGTTAAAATGGCTTCTAGGGACCCCAAAAGGGTTATTTCCGTAAAAAATTAAAAAAAAAAAAATCACGATCACAATACTTTCTCGTACTTCGTAACGGAGAAAGTAAAAACATATACTAGGCAACAGCTGATACTTATATCTACCAGTAAAAAATATAACTTACTTGGAAGTTATGTAAAACACTTTCTCTGCAATCAAACACTGCGAAAATAAAACCGACACCAGCGGGTATAAAATGCATACGATATCTATGGACAAGCAAATTATTTAAAGTAAAACATTAGACCCTGATTAAACATATTCTTATAATAATAGCAGCACTTTACGTAGCAAAAATTGATATGTTCCCATTTGAGAACAGTATGCAATAGAGGGTTAATTTAATAATTTCAACTTATACAAAAAAACTACAAAAAATCAAACATGTAAACCTACATTTTTGCATTAGTAAAACTTTTTTATAAAATTCTATAAATCCAAGTCTCTTCCTATTGCGTTTCCTATTAAAATTAAAGCAAAATTAGATCGCCTTGGTTCATATTATTCCGTAAGTTGATCAAAAAGAGAAAACATTTTTCTTCATTTGAAATAATGTGTTGATTTCTTCTTTCAGCAAAAAACAATTTTGGCTTAATTTGTCTCTTTTTTTAAATTTGTTGACGTATCCCACGATTTTGCCAGTTCTATGGCCTTGGTTTTGACCACTTTTGCAATTAAAAATGCATTCATCACTTTGTTTTTTGAAAAAGAAATCTATTTTAGTAAGTTTTTAAATTTTTCAGCGGCATCATTTGTTTGTTTGCGTTTAGCAGCGCTTGCTTGTAATTACTATATTAAAATTAATTGTAACTCAATGTACAACAAATGTTGCATTGGATTGGGATGCAAATGCGTTGCGATGTTTCTCTTCTCATTAAACTTTCCCAGGCACCGTTTAAAATGACCAATCGGTATTTTCAGAATTGATAAAAAAATTCTTGTTACGCTTGAAATTGGAGGTGGTGCCATGGCTCCTTGGCTCTAGGTAACGAGCCGCCCCTGCTTGCGATCAGATTTTTAATTTGACGTCATATAGCATCTTCAAAGTTTAATGTGTGAAAGATTCATGATACTTTTTGTCCAACCAGACGCGAAATGAACACTTCGCGGTTCCTGTAGCGGCCGCGAAGTATTACTTCGCAGCCGTTACTGTTAGCAATGGCCGCTAATCTAAAAGTCAATTGTAACAATGACAGTGACTTTACAAAACTTATCGTAAAGCTAATAATATAATAATTACCTTCCATGACAAATATGTTTCATCATTAGCATTTTCTATAATAGTTATTTAAGGTAAAATTAAGTGTAAAATGTAATTCTTTATTACACGAACTGCCGTTTAAAACCGCGAGCGAGGAACGGTTGTGGTTGTGTAATGGAGGTATCGCACCCCCCTTCTCTTACGCATACCCGCAAAAGTTTCATTGTATGGTAATTGCTTTTACTTGCATTAAATTATATCTGCAGAGTTCTTAATCCTGCCATTTCGTTCGTATTATAGAGTTTAATAATTATTTGTAATGATTTAATAAAAATTTAAGTTTTTCGTTGAAATTTTTGTCAAATTTGACATTTCTGTGCCTTAAAAACAATTTGACATTTCCGTTCCATAAAAACATAAAAAAGCACTAGTGTTCTAAAAAGTCACTTTTGCAACGAAAATTGATCCAAAAAGTGCGATCGTAGATAAATGTATTTATATGATCTCATGTCAGTACTCTAGACTTGTTTGCACTATAACCAACAGATTTATTCTTTAAAAATTGAATTAATTTTATGTACTTTTTAATGTCTGTGCCTTCTCGTACATTAAGCATACACTTTAACATCCAGTACGTGCTCCACTAACTTGAACTTTTTAAAAGTTCAGACTTCTCCATGAAATACGCTAGCAAAATATGTACAGATACCATACTCACAGTATGGTTTTTGCTCCAGTCTTTGAAATCACTATAGTATTTTTCATATTGCCGTTTCGATTCTTTTGAAAGCGCTCAATTGACAATATTTCTCAACTCCGGAGGAGTACATTGGACGGAAAATGGTTATCGCTTTCAGATTCTGAAGCTGATGCCATTTTTAACACAATTAATTTATGTCACATAAAAGCCACCTAAGATGTATAATGTATTTAAAACTGAACAAAATATTCAGTACATTTTTCGTAAATACTTCCGGTTGCACAAAAAATAGTGAGTACATCTCGGCCGCGAAATCTTTTAGCGCCCTCGAGATTGTCTTCCCTCGGCCGCAAGCGGCGACAATCTTTCTCCCGGTTGCTAAAGAATGATTTCGCGGCCATGATATACAAATAACTATTATAACGTTATGTATAAATGTAACTTAAATAAGATCAGGATCCATAGAGGAAAAGTTTAGAAAATACCTGTATATTTAACTGTATATAAAAGGTTGGTTGCTTTTTTAAATTTGCTACCAAAACTGCATCGTTGTATACTTTTTATTGATTGTACTTTATTGATTTTTATTTATTGCATCATTTATGATAGATAGTTTCGAATGGCTGGCTTGGCGGTAGCTCATCCTTGCCACGGGCGTCTCGTTATATAGAGCCACGGAGCCATGGCACTACCTGTAGTTTCAAGCTCAGCAAAAAAAATTAATTGATTTCTAAAACACTTTTTCCCCAGTTTAAATGTTAAACAACGGTTGCAGGCCTTGGAAAAAATAGAGAAAAATCGCAATGCAGTTGCTTCCCAATGCAACGCACAGTGGTTCAGAATTCGAAAAAGCTGGCCAAAAGTCGGAAAATGAAAGTCAATATTTTGAGTTTAGTGCAATATAGTCGTGTTCAGAGGGCTCCACTGGATACCACAATGGAAGAATATGATTGTATCTAACACAAAATGCCTCGTAATTCGCGTTCAAACTTGTTACTTTGTTAGACACGTGGGAGACGTTCGGACGAGGTGAAATTTGGCGTCGGTTTTTCAATATAAATACTAATCTTTATGTGCTGGAATTTTTTTCCTTGTTATTATGGATCTTCCCGAAGGTAAATTAATGGTTATTACATTTAATATGCATACACAATTTTTGTTAGCAATTATAGCAATTTGCGTTAAAAATCGGTAGATACATTTTAAACATTAATGGAAATATTTGTTTGCCTATGTATGCCTGTGTTCCTATAGCAATATAAATACTTATTATAGTGTCTTTTAACGTGATAAACAACAATTAGCTGCATTCACTTGCATTCCTCAGTGTAGGATTATTTTTATTGCTGATGTGCAATATCCCTGAAAAATTCGACTTTATATTTTATTGAATATCTTGTATTTATGATGTGCATATATATACAGGGTATACATAAACAAAACGGAACATAGGATTTCCAATGTTAATATGTTTATATCGAAATATTATCTTCCCTGATCATTTTAGAGGAAAGAAAGAAGTCAAATTAATAAAAAAAGAACAAATAAGGAATTTGAAAGAAGTTTGTACGGAGAAAGTAAAACATACAAACGACAGACAGACAGACACAAAGGTAGACACTCATTCAGACTTTTTTCAAGAAAAATTCCGCAAAAAAATTTTTTGGAAATTCTTCACCATACTTTCTCGTAGTAGTTTGCACGGAGAAAGGAAAAAATAAATATGACAAACAGACAGACACAAAGGCGGACACACAGACACTTTCGTTTTCACAAAAATTGTCGGAATCAACGAAACGGCTGTTCCGCAAAAAAAATGGAATTTTTTTACGAACGCTATATTTTCCCGTAATTTGTACGGAGAAAGTAGAAACTAAATATGACAGACCGACAGACACAAAGGCAGACACGTATATCTTTTACAAAAATTGTTAGAATCGAAAAAATATATATTTCCGCAAAAAAAATATTAGGAACTTTTTTACAATCACAACACTTTCTCGTAGTTTGTACGGAGAAAGTAAAAATCAATATAACAGACAGGCACACGAAGACAGACACATATTTTTTTTAACAAAAATTATCGAAATCAACGAAATGGATATTTCCGTAAAAAAAGTTTGAATTTTTTTTACAATTAGAACACTTTCCCGTAGTTTGTACGGAGAAAGTAAAACATCAGTATGACAGACAGACAGACACAAAAGCAGACATACAGTTTTTTTAATTAAAATTGTCGGAATCGACGAAATGGATATTTCCGCAAAAAGAAATGTTTGAAAATTTTTTAAGATCACAATAATTTCCCGTCAATTTATACACACCCTGTATAGTATAAGTTATGGTTATGGTTTTGGCCCCAGGGTGCTCACTGACTCAAAGCCGAGGGCCAAAACCCATTTTACGGCCTTGGTAATGATTTGGTACATATTTTTATTATCATTAAATTTTAATTTATCGAAAATTCAAAATACAATTTATGCGAGAAAATAGAAATAATCGTAATTTACATGACACGTTTATTCTGTACGTAAACATTGTAATAGGTATAAATAAGAACGGAAGTTTTTCACTTATTTTGAAATAATTAAATTGTTCTTAAAGTTGCGAATTTCTTCAGTGTGGCCAAATAAATGTAAAAACAATTGTGACCAACTTGAAATTTTTAAAATGTGCTTAAAATTGATTCTGCTTTATGATTTAAGAAACATCTAACAAGTCCTTTCACTAACTTTGGAAATAAGTCCGCCATATTGGATCCGCCATTTTTAATTTTTCAATTTTGACATAAAATTCATAATCTGCGATTAGTACCTATTCATGTCAAAATTTATCAAGATTTAGACTTTTGGCCAGCTTTTTCGAATTCTGAACCACTGTGCAACGCCGCGGCGCACACAGGTCGAAATGCTGAATCTAGCTGAACATTTCGCTATAAAGCGTCTTAGTCTAATTAAAATTGTTCGTAGTCAAAGAAAATCATTTATTATAAATATATGTTATTCAATATTAAATAATTCTTCTCTTCTACCCTCCAGCATCCCCCATTTAATTTTTACTCTAGCCGAAAAATTGTTCAAACAAATGTAAAAGATAATTTCACCATTAGCATTTTTGTTATACAATTTATATCTAAAAATAGTAACTGAAATATAAACATTATTATTTTAGAAAACAAAAATTATATTACATCATGTTTTTATTTAATTATAAAATTATCCACAATTCTTCCAGATTGTCGAAGACTGAACCGAGTAGTTCCTCCTGGGAGTAATTTTTCACCAGTGGCTCAATGTTTCGTTTTTTTGAGACATCTGTCAACTTAGTAAAAGATTTATACGGACCTCTGGATTTACCACCAGAAGATCCAGGTTGGGGTTCATTTCGTAAACGCTCAGTAGAGAACACTTCCATTTCGTTTAGCCACTTTGAATATTTATTTTCAAAATTTGAAAATGCTCTATTAGAAGTTTGCCATTTCATTATCAATTTTGACGTAAAATGTGTTATTTTTTGTTTCAACGAATGTAAATTTTCAGTGTCCGATTCAATATCAATCTTCATAATGTCCATCACAAAGAAAGAAACTGCTTTATAGTTTTCTTCTTGCGTTTGGTGAGCGCGCCAAATGTTGAATAATGTTCTCTGGGAAACGGTTACGCTGCCTAAAAAAATCACTGCTTGTAAACGGGCAAAAACAAGCATGAAATATTAATTGTACATTAAACTAATTAGTTAATATGTACATAAAAAAAAAATCATTGCGGATATCGGCGTATATAATAAACTTTAACCTTATTAAAATATAATATTGTAAAATATATTACAGTAGGATTCTCTACTAAATTTAAATCATTGTATCTATGTGTTGACTAAATTTAAACAAAGAATAATTAAAACTATGTTGTATACATACCAGTAGGATATATATCCATCGTTAATTTAAATTTTGCACTAAACACAAATGTAAAAAAAATGTTAAACGTACACGTTTGGAGCGCGTGTGATTCACAACTAAACGACGTAAACGAAGCGTGCACTTTGGGTACCGATAACTACTGAGAAAAGGGTCGGAGGGTTTTATGGCTTTACCTGCGTACCCTCTGGACATTGTACTACTCATATTTAAAGAAAAAAATGGATTTCTAAACAGTTGATTTTCGGCGAAATGTTCAGCTAGATTTAACGTTTCGTCCACTGTGCGGCGCGCCGTTACCGGTGCCAACTTTTTGAAGAAAACTCTTTAAAATTAGTTTCACTATTTTGATCAATTAAAAAAAAATTTTTTGCTATAAAAAAAAATTGAGCAATAGAGTGATTTTTGAGACTAATTTAAACAAGTTTCTTACTAGAATATTTTGCATTTTTTATTATTAAACCTGTATTTTCGATTCTTCTGGATCTAAATATTTTTTATTTTGACCAAAATTTTCGATTTCATTGTTGAAATTTTCGACTTTTCACTCCACATTTTAAAATTTTTCGGGCCGAAATTTTAAACCGGTGTTTTCCGATTTTTTTATCTAAATTTCCTTTACTTTGACCTAAATTTTTGATTTAATTGTTTTAAATTTTCGATTTTTTTGTCCGCATTTTTTATTTTACGGGCCGAATGTTTAATTTTTAGATGTTTTGCCCATATTTTCGATTTTTTTTGTCTAAATTTTAGATCATTTGGCCTAAATATTCTTTATTTTGACCTAAATTTTCAATTTAATTGTTAAAATTTTCGACTTTTCAGTCCGCATTTTTGATTTTTCGGACCGAATTTTTAATTTTAGTTAAAAAAAAATGATTTCTTAAACATTTTAACCTGAATTATTGATGCGAGAATTTTTTTCTAGATTTCTTTGCTGAAATTTTTAATTTTTTTGTCACCATTTATTATTATTATCATTTTGTTTTGTTTGTTAGTTAATTTTTTTGTGCTCTTGGACCACCATTTTTACTTTTAGGCCCGAATTTTAGATTTTTGGTCTAAATTTTTTATTTTTTGTCCGATGTTTTAGATTTTTTAACTTGAATGATTTTGATTTTTTGGCTATTATTTTAAAATTTCTGGTTAGAAACTCATTTTTGGGGGCTGAAAGTGGTAAATTATTTTGCTGCTACCTAAATTTTCGATTTTTTTGTCTGCGTTTTTATCCTCAGATCCGGATTATTGATTCTTTGGCCAACATTTTAGATTACCGTATTTTCCATTTTCTTAAATAGTCGGCCTAAATATTCTTTATTCTGAGCAAAATTTTCGATTTTTGTTGTCTGCATTTTTTATCTTTACGCCTTTTGGTCTTTTGGCCGAAATAAATTTTCTTTATTTTGACTTCAATTTTCGATTTGTTTGTTGAAAATTTTTTTTTTGGTGCAAAATTCATAATAATAAAAATAAAATGCTTATTTTCCGTACGACAATCAATACAGTTATTATTATTATTAGTCTTATGACTACAAACAAATAACTTATTGAAACAACTACTTCCCTGGCTAGTGCCACGCCGGATATTTAGAATTAATGATTTTATTGCGCGGTTTTGTAATTTTGTTTGCTATTATTTTCGAATTTCTCGTCGGAACTTATTTTAAGCTAAAAAGTATTATTTTTAGACCAGGATTTTTGATTTTTTGCCGATATTTTAGATCTTCGGCTGTTTTGTTCCAATTTTTTTAATTTTTTGGTCAAAATATTCGATTCGTTTCTTGCAATTTTGGATTTCTTGGTTTGCATTTTTTTATTTTTGGCCTGAGTTTTCAATCTTCCGGCCTAAATTTAGACAAAATATCGAAAACTCGGGCTAGAAGGTAAAAAACGCAGACCAAAATATCCAAAATTTCAACAAATAAATCGAATATTTTGGCCAAAAAAATCAAAAATTTTGAACAAAATAGCCGAAGATGTAAAATGTCGGCCAAAAATATCAAAAATCCTGGTCTAGAAATAAAAATGCACACCAAAAAACTTGAAAATACAAGCAAAAGAAAAATATTTTTCAACGAACTTCTCGCATATAAATCAATAATTCTTTATTTTGGCCTACATTTTTGATTAGTTTGTTACAATTTTCAATATTTCCGCATTTTCAGGCCCGACGTTTTGGTAATTTTTTTTTATTTTCTTTGTCCTACATTTTAGATTCTTTAACCTGAATGATTGATTTTTTTTATTTTTTTAGTATTCTTTTATTTTTGGTGTAAGGTTTTGATTTCTGTCCTTTGATTTAGATTTTGCAACCTAAATTTTTCAATTTTTTGACCTGTATTTTCAAGGGTTTTTGTTTTAATTTCAGGTTATTTATTTAATATTATGTTGTTTGGTTTCGTGGGTTTTAATTTAAATGTGGGGTTTATTTTTAGATAAAATTAATTTACTTTGATATTTATCTGGAAAATATAGTCTGCGGGATGTTTAAGGAATTATTTCACATTTAAATATTTGTAGGAATTTATAATTTTTTGCATCAAACAATTAAATGTCTAATTTGGGTTTTTCGTCTGATCTAAAATTATTTGCCAAGTACAAGACTACACTTCATTCTCATTCGTTCAAGGCAGAGGTGGCTCGTCGATCTGTGGAGGAGGCTACTACAGAGATGCCTCTCTTATACAGGAAGAAAATATGTCGCTGCTGTTTTGGTTTTTTTTTCCGCAGCCTCCTCGCCGAACATCCACGAGCCGGTTGGTTTAAGGGTTATCCGCGAAAAACAAACAGTTTAAAAAGGGGAGGGGGATATATTGTATAAGTGGCTCTACCATCAACATGTTCCACAAGCCGCCAGTGATCCTTATATATTAGGCCATTGAGTCTACTAATTTATTTCAATATTGTTACTTTATTTATTAAGCTAACTTGAATGAAGGAAACGAGCCCTTTATTCTGCGTGGGAATTTCGATTTTATTTATAATAATAATAATAATAATAACTTTATTTCCCAACAGAGTATTCCAATTACAGGGAAAATTATATAATATACAGTAAATACAGATTGTGAACTGGTCCAAACCTTATCTAATGAATATAATTAATATCCAGATCCAGAAAATTTGTGCATAAAAATGGAATTTAAAAAATACGCGATTCGAGCCCAAAATTGAATCGTATCCACTGAAGTTTTCATGTGGTCTTGTCTGAAAGTGGCTAGATTTAAAAAAAATCTAAACATTTTCTGTCTCTATTTGACAAGACAATTGCTTTTCAGGTGTTCTATGTAGATTAAGCAAAATCGTGCAAGTTGAGTACATTTTTTTGAGTCAAAACCATGTTCTGCGTGAAACAACGAAGTAAAATCTTGAAGATACCATAGCTGCAGTGAATTTAGTTAACCGTCGTTCATTTGTTTTCAGGTTTTCTGGCGTTATATCGTTTGAAGATTTTCGGATACTAAAATTCAATAAATGTTTGCGTTTTTTAGCTACCTTCACCTTCACTCTCCTTGGGAATTTCACTTGTATTTATAAAGATAACGACCTGTACGTTTCTCTAAAGAGTGGAGCACTGAAATTGATAATTGACTGCATATTTAGTACACGCAAATTCTTAAATAACTGTATAGTCTGGTTGAGTGCTGCTTGTTATTTTTTAAGAAACAAAACTACATTCTGAGACAGGTTTAAGTGGGTTCTGCTCTTATGGCTCTACTATCTTAACATTCATAGAGTAAAACGTGTTCCCATCTACTGATGACCACAAGACAGAAATCGGTCTGCATTTGTCATTGATGGGAACCAAGAATGTATGCATTGTTAACCTTGTTTTTTTGCATAATAATGTGTAAATGAGAAGTCGTTTTTTTTCCAATTTGTATTTTTGATCATCGATATGTTGGGTTCATCAAACTGTGTTAATTTCATTAAAAGCGTTATTTGGTGCCTTTGCAACGCAGCATAATCATCTGATGGTAACTCGTAAATATGAAAAATACGGTCGAATTCGTAATTACGTCGATGGAACGTTTCCACATTTCCAATTCATTCCAAATTGATTAACGTGGTGGACCGCAGAATTGACTTCTCTCGCAATTATCCGGTTGCGGAACGTTTGCACGGCTCGGCTGCAGAATATTCACGCTACGATTGCTAATTGCTCAAAATCCGATACGTTATGAAGTTATCAATAACGAATAAAGTTACGTTTTAAAATGCAAAACAGTACAGATACATTATGTTTCGGTTAAACGATAAACACATCTACAGTAACAATAAAATATTTTTTAATAATTTTTTCTTACGGCCGGCCGTTAAAAAAAACAAGCTTAATAGTAACTAAGGTATCTAGGACGTTATGAGTACAATAACGCCCCAGGTCGACGGTGTACAGCCCGAGGGCTTCCGTCCCGAGGGATGTACGTCGACCGAGGGCGTTTTGCTCATAACGCCCGTGGTGCCTTCAATGTTTTATGTCATACTTGTAGTTGAAACTTATCGAATATGTTCTTATACCATTTTCTGACAGATTGTCGCGTCGAAAGCCGCGCCGCGCATATGCCTTCGGCGTTCGCACGTTTGATTTGCGTTTGGTGAATTGTTGACAGTCGATCTGTTGATAATTACTATAAGTGGGCATTATGAGCGGGCGTTATAGAAATAACGCCCTGGAGCGTTATTTGTCATTTAATATAACGTTGTTTCCATGCCATTATGATTTCGATATTAAACAAGTATGACATCAAATGATTTTACATGAAGCTCATGTAGAAAATTGCTAATTTCTGCAACAGTGCGGAAAGTTCCGCATTTAGCTTCTCTGTCTGTCTCATATTAATGTTATTCGCTCTATCCTTTTTCTAGCAGTGCGAAAAGGAGGTCGGATAGAATTGTTACCAACTTTACAGGCTGAACTATCAGTGATATGTATCATTTAACAAAGTTTTAATCAATTAATTGCCAATTTACATCATTCGCATGATGATTGTGATTGTCACCAAAAAATGTTCTATATTTTTAACTGCCAAAACTCCCGAATCTCTATATGTGCGTTTTGTGTCCCTTTTTGGCCAATGACCGAATCGATTCATTTCGGTTAATAAAAATTATAACACCTCCAAAAAACGGACAAATGTGAAAAGTATCTGCTGTAGTTAAAAATAATTTAAACTCTGGTTTAAAATGTGAATTGTTAATCAGAATATACATTACATTTCTCATCCTCATCAGTCTGTTCGTCTTCACTGTCACTTGGTGCGGCCAAAAAGGCACACAAAACGCACATATAGAGATTCGATTTGGTAGTTAAAAACATTTTTTGGTGACAATCACAACCATTGTAAAGATTATAACATTTGTGTATAATTTTGCTGCAATGAATTATTATTATTATATTAATTATTTTGCAAAATCGCAAATCGGGAGGATTGAGACTATCATAAAAACATTTGTCAGGGTCTTCTGTAACTGCCCTAATTTTTTTGAATTTTTGCAGGTGCGTTTTAAGTGTGTTTTTATTTTTTTTTTGTGCTGCTCGACGATAGCGCGCACGACTCCGCGATACTCACGGCACGGCACACGGGCCTCGGTCGACCCAATTTTAATTGGTGGCGCCGAATAAAAAAATTTTAAAAAACACCAAAAGCGCACCGGTGGAGATACGAAATTTTGAGGGTAGTTAGAGAAAATATTGAACTAATTTTTGGCGGTAGTCCCAGACCTCATCGAGTTGGCATTTTTTATACAAAAGGCAAAATGTATATTTAAAATATTTATCATATTCAAACATTTTTAAATTTTGTTCTAAAATATTTAGAGACTTGATTTGTTAACCATAGCATACAGTATTATGTTAGAAACAATTCTGTATAATGTTGTATTGATAGCAAGCTTACAATCCATGTTATAATTTTTTAAACGTGCGCGTGAAATACCGTAAAAATGAAGTTTTCTAAATCGATCAACTTTAAGCGTTAATTGCAAATAATATAGGGGGTTAAAAAATATAAATACGCAAGATCAGAAGGGTTTCATCTATCTACAATGGAGTGGATATGTTTTTTTCTCGAAATTTTGAATTTTATTTTTTTCCTCCAAATCCCCCCCTGGCGCTCGCGCTCGGATATGGCACTCAGTGCGCCGTGCCAGAGACAAGTTGGCACCGTTAACGGCGCGTGGCGTTACGTTCGGGAACAAACGCATAGATTTGTCTCCACTGTTAAACTCTTAAAGTTACTCAGGTATTGTTTTAACATTTTAAATGGCGAAATAGCGGATTTACATTCAATAACAAATTCTTGCTGTGCTCAAAATTAGAGGTAGTGCCATGGCTTCTTGGCTCTATATGACAAGCCGCCCCTGAATCTTATGTAAAAAAATTAACTATATAAGCTCAAAATCCATTAAAGAATATTGCATTTATAAATGTCTTATTTTCCAATAAAACCAATTGCAATATTCTAACTAAAAAAATCAATTCGTTTCTAAGATCCAACAACTGTGATAAAGCGACAACACTTTAAACTTGGACTAAGAAAAAGAAAAATGCATTTAACGGATTGAAAAAACAAATAATCCAGCAGTTTGCTTCAAACGCTTAAGATGTATGAAAAATTATGCACTTCTAGTTTTATTTTAAAGCAATTGCAATGTTTTAATTGGAAACAAATCGGAAACGATCTAGAGTTGCTCTGAAAAATCAAAAATGCATTCAACGATTTGAAAAATTATAAAAGTATTCTTAAAATATCAAAATTCATTATTTAAATAATTTTACATGTACTGTAATATAATGTAATGTAGTGTTATGTAGTTTACCTACTCCCACTTTGTAATTGATAAATTACCGAACTGTTTTCACCAATCGTAAGCGACCCATTACGAATATATAGAGCATATATCAATGTTAAATGTCGTACATAAATGTGTAACATGTACTATTACCGCTTATGCACCTCGGTACATTATATAATTATTAGCCAATTACAAATAACGTCCTCCAAGTCCCCTGCATTCGTCTGTTCATCTTTAAATATTAAAAGTGACAGTGACATTTAAACGTCAGATTGCAACTTATTGGTTAAAAGAATAACCGACACAATAAACTCCACGCTATGCCTTATTGGTACTTCCATCGCAATGGTATATTAGTAGATTAACATTTCAGAGTAAGTACAACGATCCGTATCCCTAAATTTGTACAATAAATGTATTGGACAATATATATTTCGAACGGTAATTCGTTTGTTTAGTTGGTAGTAGTCCTACATAGGCATTGCATGCAAATTTAACCATCACCCTGACAAGATTCAGTTTCAATATTTCTTTAGTTTAAGCGAATAAATATAAGGTCGAAGGTAAAGCATAGTACATAACGCAAGTTGTAACGCAATTACGCGTCGTGAAATTACGTTACTCGCAGCTACGCGGCTCGTACGCAATATCTTTCACTTGCGCGTAATTTGCTACTTACAACTCTAGTTATGTAATATACTATTATTCGTGTTCATACTTGTAATAAGTTAACACTCGTCAGTTACAAATGAATCTACAGATAGTAATATATTATAAAATTGACAAATAAAATACTCGTAAAAACTTAACCTAGAGATAAAACTAATAAATAAATTTAAAAATCTGCCCAAAAATAAGTTGGAACAAAAACAATGATTAAAAATAATATTAAAAACTAAATCTAAATTACGGACATACATGTTAAAACGTTTAAAATCAATATCACACTAGAGGACCACTCAAACGGTATCAACAACATCCATATTTAACAATTCATCAAAGGAGTAAAATGCATTCTTTAATAACAAATTTGTTACTGCCCTTTTGAATTATTTAAATGGCATTACTTTCCAACTATTGGGTAGTTTATTAAAGAAATTTCACTGCTAAGTAGTTGGTACTATTACAGAATCTTAGGAGTCTGCTTTGCCGAAGGTAGACCTTATTTTTATTTCTGGTATCGTGGTGATGTGTATGAGAAGGGTACTTGTAGGGGTGCTTATTTACATAAAGAACGCATTGAAGTATGAACAGTGATGGCAACGTTAATAATTGTTTAGTCAAAAAAACATGTCGGCAATCGTCCCTGTATTTGACCCCACCTAGTATATGAATTGCATTTCTTTGCAGTCTAAATATTCGATGTCGGCAAGACGCATGGCCCCATGCTAACAGTCCATACCTTAACCGCGACTCTATAAGTAAGCTATCTTAGCAATATTAACAGATACTCTACCTATTAGGTTTCTCAAGCAAAATATATTTTTAGCCAGAGAACCTGCAAGGTGAGCTCCCTGATGTTCCCAATTTAAGTGGGTATCTATATGTAGCCCAAGAAAACAATGCCTAGTTGGTTTAGTACCTTTCTTTAGACTAAAAATAAGTTTATTTATTTGTTTTCATTTAAGATGACTTTATTTTGGGATACCCATGATTTGACAGAAAGCATTGCCTGAGCATGATCGGCTTCGGTTTCCGTTTTGCTTTCGCCAGCATTAATAATTGTAGAATCATCGGCGAAGAGTAAAACATTGGTCAGATTTCTGTGTGCAGGAAGATCATTTATAAAAATTAGGAATAACAGGGGCCCTGGGATGGAACCTTGTGGTACCCCATAATTGATACTAGAAGACGTCGACTGCGTATGGTTGTAGTACACGGTCTGACACCTGTTAGTTAAGTAAGACTTTATTAATCTTAAGCTGTTTGGTGAGAAATTATACGCTTCTAATTTCAGTAATAATAAACTGTGCGATACCATAAATGGTGTGCTCACCACTTAACCACCACCGCTAACAATTATGTTTTAACTCATCTATTAATCCTAACCCCTACATTTTATTATAGCGTTAAAATGATTAGGTCATTGTTAATGTTATAATCTACATTTGTAAAGGTTAAATTGATAGCCACAGACAACACCACCCTCTTTTTTCTTATACTCTTTTTACACTTTTTACTCTCTTACACTTAAAAATTTCAAATTCAAATTTTACCGCCATTTTGACGGCATCAATTCCCAGGGTTGGCACTAATTGTGCTCTCCCTCCAGTTTGGCTTGTACCTCGGCCATTACAATCTAACCTAGTTCACAATCACTGTTAGTCATCGCCTCGAACCAACATGTCCGGCGATGTGTGTTTGTAAAGTTTGTAAATTTTAATCTTGTGACATCAGCGTTTTTAACAAGTTTTAATATGTTTAACTATTATTGCATCGAGCCATTTTATTAATCCCGTATGTTCAACGGTTTAATTTTTCACATCTTCCATGTAAGTAAAATTTTCGCCAACACGTGCGTCGCGAACACGTGCATAACCTCATTTCATTAACTTATAAAAAAATTTCTCTTGTAAATTATTTTGTAGCGTTATCCCTGAAGAAGCTAATAAACATTGGCGAAAGCTCGGTTTTATGATAAATAGATGATTTATTAACCACCCCTTTTGGTCGGATTCCCTGATACGAGGATTTTTCTTCGATTTTTTGACTATATATACCGGGTGTGGCACTTAAGACGCCTCGGACCATAGCTCCTTTACGATAAAAGCTATCGACAAAAATCTAAGAACAAAGTGGTGCATAGTTACCGTCGCTATGTTTCAAAAATATTTCTAATCATCAGTGGCGTGCCGTACTCCAGTGGCGTACCAAACTTATGTTTTTTTAAATGGAATGCCCTATTTTTTATTGCAGATTTGGAAAGTGCTCGACGAGTACTTATTTTTTTATCTAACATGTTATATCCTTCACTTTAGCGGTTTCGCTGTTATAACCCCTTCTTTCAAAATTGCGCCCCATTTTTGAGATTTTTTTGTAGAGAAACTAATTGACGCCGGCGCCTAAATTTTGAATTGAGGTACAGGTTAAGACCTCGTATACCTTCAAATAATTTTTTTTCGGGTAATTTATGGGAAAAAAATAATTTTTGATTGATCTTCGCATGTTGTCATTTTTTCCGAAAATTTCAAATGGCACCCCCCTAAAAAAAATACGGCGTTGTACAGCCAAAACTCTAAATTTTTCATTGGTGTAAAAAAAATTACACATTGCATAACAAAATTTCGGAGAAAAAAGGAATTTCATCGCAAATGTCGGGAAACGTTTTCCGTTCCCAAGTGTGCCATGAGAAAACAAATACACAAATACGGTCAACATAATAGTATGTACCTATTTATTCAACATGATATGAAAAATGCAGATAAAGAAAATTTAACAACTTAAACTAAATGTTCGAAATGACGACCTTCCTGCTGGAGGCATAACCGCAACTTCGACTCACAGGCTCTAGACACTGCCCTAAGGACTTCTGGTGATATACCGCGGAAAGCCGCGCGGATTCTCTCCCTCATATCCTCGACAGTAGTTGGTACCGTCCTGTAAACCTCGTCTTTGATATGGCCCCAAAGGAAGAAGTCAAGGGGAGTGAGGTCTGGTGATCTTGGCGGCCACCTCACAGGACCCCCACGACCAATCCAGGAGTCCGGAAACGTTTCATCGAGAAATTCCCGAACGACACAGCTATTATGTGCAGGAGCTCCATCGTGCTGGAAAACTATCTGTCGAAGAGCGGCTAGAGGGACATTTTCCAAGAGATCATCAAAGTCGTCGCGAAGGAACCTCAAATAACTTGCCGTTCAGGTGCCCCTCGATGAAATAAGGACCCAAAAGGTGTCGTCCAAGTATGCCTCCCCAAACATTCAGCGACCATCTTTACTGGTGGTTTATCATTCGCATGGCTTGTGGGTTTTCATCGGCGTAATAATGGTAGTTGTGGCGATTGACATGCCCATTTCTATGGAACGTTGCTTCATCAGAAAATAATACGCGCATAAGAAATGATTCCTCCTGCTCAATTTTGTTGATAGCCCACATGCAGAAATCTTGCCTCGCATGAAAATCTTGAGGTTGCAATTCTTGGTGCAGTTGAATCTTAAATGGACGGAATTTGTACTTTTTAAGAACACGATGTACGAATCGCGTTGAAATATCGTGATTCCTACTAATATCACGGATACTAGTATGAGGATCTTCAATAACTGCCTCCAGAACCTGCAGTTCATTATTTTCGGTAATAACTGCCTTCTTTCTAACTCTCCTTGGCCGTTTCACACTTCCCGTAGTAGTAAATCTCTCCAACACTTTTTGAAACGCACGTTCATTTGGATGTGCCCTGTGCGGATATCTCGCAGCGTACACTCGTGATGCCAAGAAACAATTATTGTTATATTCTCCAAGAATAAATATCATGTCAACCATTTCCTCTTGAGTTCGGAACATTTTTAGAACGTTTATCAAAAATGACTTATGGCTGCTACTGACGTCTAATAATTTACTTTGACAATTACCAATCTTTTGTTTTCTCATGGCACACTTGGGAACGGAAAACGTTTCCCGACATTTGCGATGAAATTCCTTTTTTCTCCGAAATTTTGTTATGCAATGGGTAATTTTTTTTTACACCAATGAAAAATTTAGAGTTTTGGCTGTACAACGCCGTAATTTTTTTAGGGGGGTGCCATTTGAAATTTTCGGAAAAAATGACAACATGCGAAGATCAATCAAAAATTATTTTTTTTCTATAAATTACCCGAAAAAAAATTATGTGAAGGTATACGAGGTCTTAACCTGTACCTCAATTCAAAATTTAGGCGCCGGCGTCAATTAGTTTCTCTACAAAAAAATCTCAAAAAAGGGGCGCAATTTTGAAAGAAGGGGTTATAACAGCGAAACCGCTAAAGTGAAGGGTATAACATGTTAGATAAAAAAATAAGTACTCGTCGAGCACTTTCCAAATCTGCAATAAAAAATAGGGCATTCCATTTAAAAAAACATAAGTTTGGTACGCCACTGGAGTACGGCACGCCACTGATTATTAGAAATATTTTTGAAACATAGCGACGGTAACTATGCACCACTTTGTTCTTAGATTTTTTTCGATAGCTTTTATCGTAAAGGAGCTATGGTCCGAGGCGTCTTAAGTGCCACACCCGGTATATATATATATATATATATATCCTCACATTTACTGATTTTTAAATTCCGGATAGCTTCTCTGACACGTGTTGGAGTTATTTCAGCTAATGTAAAAGTTAAAAGTTAGGGAGTCAGTAGTTTGAATATGGTGGCGGAAAGCAACATCCGGTAGACCATTGACAAGGGTATTAGCAATATTACTGATAAAATGGTTGAACTCCTCGCTGGAGATATTACACTTTTTATTACTGAGAATATTATTCCTGGCAAAGTTAATTAGTCTCCATATAGCCTTGGGTTTGTTCGGAGCCTGATAAATATATTTTCCGGTTTCATTTTTTTTGGTTTCCTTTATTTTTAATCTATATGAAGACCGCATCTTATTTAACCTTGACTTTAATTGAGGCGAAGGATTGATTTTGTAGATCTCATTTAATGAGTTAAGGTTTTCACGCATACACTTTAATTCATTACTGAACCATTTAATACTTGAATTATTTAATTTATTTAATTTTATGGGAAAGCAAAGTTGCATATAATGAATCAGTAATTGTAATAAGTATTTCCATTTTTTATCAATACTCAACAAGTTCTGCCCTATAAACTTCCAATCAACGTTCTCAATACTGTTGCTAACTGCCAGGTGTAAAGAAATTCCACTATGATCTGATAAGTGTGTTTCAAAGTTATAGGCTTTTATTTCAACATTATTTAAATTTGTAAACACATTATCCAGGCAATTATTTTGCCTGGTGTTGAAAGTAACTAACTTATAGAGACCAAAACTTAACAGAGTATCCGTGATATTTTGTTCACGATAACCATTAGTGTTGAATAGTACATTGAAGTCACCGCCTAGTATGATATTGCTTTTACATAGGTTAAGGTGACCCAAAAATAGAGAAATTACTGCAATAAAATCCTCGAACACAGCTGAGGGCGAACGGTATACACAGATGACGTAGCAATTTAGTTGATCAACAAATATGCACGATATTTCACAAACTTTTTCAAATGAAAGTGCGGAAGTTAAATCATTAAAATTTGTATGTAGAAAATGTTGATCAGCATAGATTACTGCTCTTCCGAGCATAATAAGCAGTTGATATTAAATTGCCGACTAAAGAAACCTGACATTCACTTTCAGACAGCCAGTGTTCAGTAATACATAAAAGTTATAATTTTTATTTGCTAGTAACGCACTTAATTCATCATATTTATTACGGATGGAGCGTATATTAATAAATAATATTTTTACTCCGAAATTTCTTTCCGCGGTAGTCTTGCTAAAAAATTATTGATACGTACGTCTTCAGGCCAAATATCAGGTTTCCTTAATTCATTAATACGATTTGATGGAACCCCAACCTTAAAGGGCGAATATTCCCCAGGACGTCTGGAATTAAGAGCTTCACACGTTAAATCTTCAAATCCGCAATTACGAAGATATAATGAGAGCTCATCTTTGGTTAATTTGGGATCCAGCATAAACACATGGAAATGTTTGTATTTGCAAACACCTTTTATGGTACTGCTTTTGGATGTTCCATATATAGTACGTTATCCTCTCTTGCGGTTTTTAACCAGCTCCCATTTGTCGTTATTTGCTTCTTCTTTGGGCATTTCAATATCTTGATTTTCAATCAATCGGGCGAATTCCTCACTGTTGGGTATTGTTACATTAAGATTAGGTTGCTGTAACACTTCTCCAAGCATCTCAAATTTATTTCCGATGACACATCGCATTTTTCCCGCTATCGACTACTATTGTAAGTTTCTGCAAATGATTACAGCTCTCTGTGGCATTGGATAATTTTGGCATGGGTTGAGTAGGTTTCTTCGTTTGTTTGGCTAAACTAACAGCCGGAAGATAGCGTAGACGATTTGAAGATTTCTCTTCCAACAATGAAATTGTCATTTTCATGATATTTTCTTTGTCTTTTAATTCTTTAATTAAGGCATCTTTCATTTTAATAATCTCACGTAGATAAATTAATTCTTGATTAATATTCGGTACAGAAATAAATGAGTTACCTTCAGCCGGAATTGCGACGTTAACCTCATTAATGCTGGAACTGGTAGAATGGTAGCATTTAAGGCACTTTTCACAATTTCTCTTGTCTATTACGGATTTCTTGCACCTATTACATTTTGAATCGGTAATAGAATTTGGAGCAGTTGATGTTGTTGTTGACATTGTCGCCATTTTTGCTCTATGAAACATGAAAATATTTGCAATATTCTAACTGGAAGAAAAACGGCATCAATCTAAACTTGAACTCTGAAAACGAAAAACGCATTCGACGATTTAAAAAAATATAATAACAATAATTAACTAATAAAGGACCCCGCACAAATCTGATGGAAATTGAATTTCGGTCAAATGACTTGAAATTTTCAGAAGAGGTTCTTCATGCCGAGAAAAAGTCCTAATGGGCACAAAGTTCCTAGATGCTCTGGAGCCAAAATGTAAGCGATGGAAAGTTGAAAAACGCGTTTTTTATGTCTCAGACACCTATAATTGGTTTTGCGGAATTTTAACATTTTTACTAAAAAAAAAAAAACGTATAACTCAATAAATTTTGTATTTTCTATAAAAAACTATTTTTTAAATCATTTCATACCTAATAACATTAAAATCTTACAAAAAATAGGCTTTTAAAAACGTGTAATTATTTTTTTTTTCTTTGATATTATTGCACATTTGAATATTTTAAATGAATGTTTATAAAAAAAATAATAAAAACATAAAAAATGCCCCTATGTTTCTTTTTTTAAGTACTAAATATTAGGTATTGTAACTATTATAACTATAATACTAAATATTATAACTATTTCAATTATAGGTGTCAGACATCAAAAAATGCGTTTTCCGACTTTCCATCGTTTACATCTCGGCTCCAAAGCATCTAGAAACTTTGTGCCCGTTATGACTTTTTGTCGGCATGACTTGAAGAAACCCTTCTGAAAATTTCAAGTCATTTGACCAAAATTCAATTTCCATAAGATTTGTGTGGGGTCCTTTGCTACACAAGCTTGAGATCTAGAACTTCTAATATCTAATAAAAACAATTGGAATATTCTAACTAGAAATAAAATCGCAAGAATTTACACCTGAACTGAGAAAGCGAAAAATGCATTCAATAATTAGTAAAAGTGTGAAAAAAATTTCAACTATTGAGTTGAAAGACCTCTGGTCGATAGCCATTTAACAGGTTAATCATACAAACAATCATTTGTAAATATTCAATTTATGTATATATAAAGTCTGATAATAAAGATATTGTAGTAGTAATCAACCTTGAAATTTGCATCAAACGATTAACATCTCTCTAGAAAAATATGCACATCTAACTTGCGATTAAAACAATTGCAATATTCTAATTGGAAACAAAACAACAACTATCTGAATTGAACTGTGCACCAAGAAATGCAATTAATGATTTGTAATCGTATGTTACATAACTAGAGTTCTAAGTAGCAACGTAATTTCACGAGCGAGTAATTGCGTTTGCGAAAATTAGGAAAAATGTTTGTTTTTTTTATTTCCACATGGAATAACATGAAAATATACAGGGGCACCAATTTTAAATAAGAAAAATAAAGTGCTTTAAAGTTTGGAATGTTTGACACTAAATTTTTGACACTCTGTATAATTCATATCAATTAAACTTGGTTAACGGGAGTATCAGACCTCATTTAATAAACACGTTATATGATTTTATTAACAAGGCACTATTTTAATTTTTTAAACCAATAGTGCAGAATTGATTTTTTTAGTTTTTTTTTTAATGTTATCACTAAATCGATTTCAATAAAATTATAGGAGTATGTAGACAACCATAAAAGGTATCCAAATAAGCAATAAAATATCATCATGACGTCACACTTTTTTGGGACACCCTGTATAATCAAAAATATTTTCCTGAAATGCATTCTAGGATGCAAATTTATTCTGCAAAATCAAAATTCCAACTTAATTGGTAAATGAGCTATAGAAGACGCGAGGTGAAATACAGGACCCTGTATATTCTCTCAGAAATAATAATAAACAAATATTTTTTTTGGTCTGGGAAGCACGTCCTTTGAAATACAAAATTTAACCTTTTTCACATTTTTTTTTTAATTTGAATTTTTTTTTTAATATACTTTGAGAACGTTCTATCGTTCATTGGTCTTTCGGCCAAACCCATTACGTTTATCGGTTTAAGTGTCAATTGTTCGGAGAATATCACTGATAAGTTCATACAGGTTTTTTTTTTAAGAATATGTGTTTCTAAAACCATTAACCGGAAACATGATGTCCCAAGCCCGGTCGAATTTTCTTTCCCAAATTAAAGAGCACGATGTAAGTCTTAAGCTTACTGCAGTATAATTATTACATAAATTATCATGCCAGCTCATAGTTTACCCTTGTACCTAATGAAGACAAATACGAATCAACACGAACATGTAATACGTTTTAAATATTTAAAATTTGAAGCCGTTTGCTATTGTCTTAGCAACTAATCCATTTACATACGATAAAAATCGATGCCTCGCCTTGAACTGTTGTAGAAAATGCGCCTTTTGCAAAAATAACGCTGGATCTATCAGAATTAGAAAGTTAGAATATTTTATTATTAACTAACCTTGTATTAATATAGTATTAAAATTTAGGTCTCGCTAACAGAGTCGTATACAGCTGTCGCATAAATGGTCCTAAATATATAGTATATATTTATTTATTAGTAGGCCAGCCGCATAAATAATACGCATTTCGGCATTGTAGGGACTGTTGTAAAACGTTTCGCATACTAATTAAACATGATTAATAATATAATCATGATGTAATTTATAACACACATTTTTGCGTGTACAGCGTGTGATTAATTGCGTTCACATTCACGCTAATGGAATTAATGGGGTACTGCGGGTACAACAAATTTTCCCAAAAGGAGGAGAACGCAAATTGGTTTTATTTGCTGGAAAGCAAAGTATATTTACGGACGTACACGTTATTTTATGGTGGGCCCGCACTTACATCGTATCCGCGTTACTGCATGTTAATGCTACTGCTTCATCGCTTGCATATTGTGTATTAGCTCGTGGTGACAAGCGTGTAGCTGCAAGCCCACTGTAGCCGTTGCAGAGATATTGAGGAATAGTAGTTGACAACATGGCAGTTATATGTGAAATTGTGTTCTTTATATGAAATAGTGAAATATAAAATTAAGAAAAGTAACTGATGACGAACGACGGCTCCGCTGCTCTGCGTAGGCCATTAAAATAAAATAAAGTAATTGGTGATGGACGACGGCTCCGCTGCGCTGTGCCGTCGTCCGTGTATAGCCCATCAATATGAAGCAAGGTAGCTAGTGACGAACGACGGCTCCGCTGGGCAGCGCCGTCGTCCGTGTGCGAGTAAATCATTCATGAATTGGAGATAGAAGAGATAGTCAACAACTTGTCAATAGTTGAAGATAAGAAAAAATGTTACTATAAGTTTTGAAGACAGCATCTATGATATTCTTCATGAATAAAATAGAAACAACCTTACTTATTGCAGAGAGTATTAAATAAATTCAAAAAAAAAAAAAAAAAAAAAAAAAAACGAAATACCGGGTGTGGCACTTAAGACGCCTCGGACCATAGCTCCTTTACGATAAAAGCTATCGAAAAAAATCTAAGAACCAAGTGGTGCATAGTTACCGTCGCTATGTTTTAAAAATATTTCTAATCATCAGTGGCGTGCCGTACTCCAGTGGCGTACCAAACTTATGTTTTTTTAAAATGGAATGCCCTATTTTTTATTGCAGATTTGGAAAGTGCTCGACGAGTACTTATTTTTTTATCTAACATGTTATACCCTTCACTTTAGCGGTTTCGCTGTTATAACCCCTTCTTTCAAAATTGCGCCCCATTTTTGAGATTTTTTTGTAGAGAAACTAATTGACGCCGGCGCCTAAATTTTGAATTGAGGTACAGGTTAAGACCTCGTATACCTTCACATAATTTTTTTTTCGGGTAATTTATGGAAAAAAAATTTTTTTGATTGATCTTCGTATGTTGTCATTTTTTCCGAAAATTTCAAATGGCACCCCCCTAAAAAAATTACGGCGTTGTACAGCCAAAACTCTAAATTTTTCATTGGTGTAAAAAAAATTACACATTGCATAACAAAATTTCGGAGAAAAAAGGAATTTCATCGCAAATGTCGGGAAACGTTTTCCGTTCCCAAGTGTGCCATGAGAAAACAAAAGATTGGTAATTGTCAAAGTACCAAAACAAATACACAAATACGGTCAACATAATAGTATGTACCTATTTATTCAACATGATATGAAAAATGCAGATTAAGAAAATTTAACAACTTAAACTAAATGTTCGAAATGACGACCTTCCTGCTGGAGGCATAACCGCAACTTCTGGTGATATACCGCAGTTCATTATTTTCGGTAATAACTGCCTTCTTTCTAACTCTCCTTGGCCGTTTCACACTTCCCGTAGTAGTAAATCTCTCCAACACTTTTTGAAACGCACGTTCATTTGGATGTGCCCTGTGCGGATATCTCGCAGCGTACACTCGTGATGCCAAGAAACAATTCTTGTTACATTCTCCAAGAATAAATATCATGTCAACCATTTCCTCTTGAGTTCGGAACATTTTTAGAACGTTTATCAAAAATGACTTATGGCTGCTACTGACGTCTAATAATTTACTTTGACAATTACCAATCTTTTGTTTTCTCATGGCACACTTGGGAACGGAAAACGTTTCCCGACATTTGCGATGAAATTCCTTTTTTCTCCGAAATTTTGTTATGCAATGTGTATTTTTTTTACACCAATGAAAAATTTAGAGTTTTGGCTGTACAACGCCGTAATTTTTTTAGGGGGGTGCCATTTGAAATTTTCGGAAAAAATGACAACATGCGAAGATCAATCAAAAATTATTTTTTTGCCATAAATTACCCGAAAAAAAATTATGTGAAGGTATACGAGGTCTTAACCTGTACCTCAATTCAAAATTTAGGCGCCGGCGTCAATTAGTTTCTCTATAAAAAAATCTCAAATATGGGGCGCAATTTTGAAAGAAGGGGTTATAACAGCGAAACCGCTAAAGTGAAGGGTATAACATGTTAGATAAAAAAATAAGTACTCGTCGAGCACTTTCCAAATATGCAATAAAAAATAGGGCATTCCATTAAAAAAAACATAAGTTTGGTACGCCACTGGAGTACGGCACGCCACTGATGATTAGAAATATTTTTAAAACATAGCGACGGTAACTATGCACCACTTTGTTCTTAGATTTTTTTCGATAGCTTTTATCGTAAAGGAGCTATGGTCCGAGGCGTCTTAAGTGCCACACCCGTATAGCCTGAATATATAAATATTCAACCTGTTCGTAACTCTGCAAGCAAAATTAAGTCTTACTAAGACTATAAACAAATAACTTATTGAAACAACTACTTCCCTGGCTGATGCCACGCCGGATATTGAATGATACAAAAGAAATTTGCATGTTATTACTAGTACTACTAGTGAAATAACATTGGTTTAAGATCCCTTATTTCTACCCACAGGACTAACTTGAAAAATGAAACTAAATTGAATTTGAAAACTTTAAATTATAAAACTGAACCCAAAAGTATGTACATACTCTGCAATAAGTAAGGTTGTTTCTATTTTATTTATTATTTAAATCAAGTATTCGGTTTTCCAACTGAAAACAAGATCATTTATTTCTTCACATCTGTACTTTCACTAATCACCTAAATTCAGGTTTAAAATCAGTCCAACCCTTCTATAATCTCCTCATTTGTTTACGACTCCTTCACGGTCATGGTCACCTTCACGTAAGTGTATTTTATTCTTTAACATTCAATTTAAATGCGAAGCTGCACTGATGAGAGATAAATCTCGAAACGCGTCTGCAGATGGCTATTTACTTAATTTTTACATACTTTTCGGTTCAGTTTTATAATTTAAAGTTTTCAAATTCAATTTAGTTTAATTTTTCAAGTTAGTCCTGTGGGTAGAAATAAGGGATCTTAAACCAATGTTATTTCACTAGTAGTACTAGTAATAACATGCAAATTTCTTTTGTATCATTCAATATCCGGCGTGGCATCAGCCAGGGAAGTAGTTGTTTCAATAAGTTATTTGTTTATAGTCTTAGTAAGACTTAATTTTGCTTGCAGAGTTACGAACAGGTTGAATATTTATATATTCAGGCTATATTTCGTTTTTTTTTTGAATTTATATTCTTCATGGTTCTGCTGCCTCCTTCTTTCGTTTCTTCTAAACGTTTCTAACTAAACGTTCTATATTCCTCCTCTGATTAAGTTTCGATAGTCTTATTAGATTTTGACTTAAAGTCGATTTTGTTTTTGCAATTTTAGTCCCGATCTAAGGATGGTACGGTACTTTAAATTACGTTGGCTTTCCCGGACTAATTTCGGTTGCTAGGAAACTCCCAAAATAACAAGCCTGTTCTGAATCATGACAGTCCTAGTACCGTTATAGGCTAGTTAAAAGAGCAGGGGTTTTTAATTAAAAAAAGACGTTTTGAACTATTTTTATTAACTACAAGAAATATGCAAGGATCCAAAGTGAAACTATTTGTAGATATTAAAATTAAATGTACAGTGTTGCAATTATTGAAATTGATTGGAGATACAACATTTTTATTTTCTTCTCTTTATTTGCTGAAACCAATGTCGGTAGCGCAAAAAATACTATACAACACTCGGCCCTACGGGCCTCGTATTTCTAAAATTTTCTCGATCTGTTAGAGTGCACTTACCGAACTTGTGTCGTAATATACTATTGACACACTTCGCTCCGTATGATGTTTTTCAATAATACAAAGGCAATAATAATGACGGCAATTTCAGGAAACTTTCCTATCACGAAAACCATGCCGATTTAACGCCCGGTTTCTCCAACGAATCTTAAAATACGTCTCACTTAAGTATGTCTTATTTTTAAGTAGTTCTTAACTTTTTGTTCTGTTGCACCAAACAAATTTATACATATCTTAGGTAAGATTTTATTACACCTGGCAACGTTGTATTTTCGCGTAAACTTGACAAGCCGTTCTATGTCAAATTAATTTCTAACCATTTTTAACCCTCCTGTTGTCGAGTTTAGAGTGGTTTGATAATGGCGAAAGTGCAAGCGAAGCATGAAAATTTCACGAAAAAGGGGAATTTATTAGCGTCGTTGATATCGGTGTACAAAATTGTGGAAATGAAACGACAAATGCTGCCACAAACAAACAGAGGTAAGAAGCATGGGATTTCATAATCCAGAAACTAAACACGTGCAGAGAGAAACATGAAGCATGGAATAAGGAAGTGTTGCAGAAAGTAAAAGAGAACTGTTTAAGACTGGCGGAGGTATTAATGAATGAGAAATCGGTGGTTGGGTTGTCAAATCCTTGGATGGATTATCTGGAATTTCTACAGCATCTACATCAAATGCAAATGCATCCATCACTTCTAATAAATTATTAGCCATTTCAATGAATACTTCCAATAAGAGACATACGTTGTTGAAAATTGCTAATTTTATAGGTTAGAATCCGAATCTTAAGATGCCATTTTTGGCGTCTTATAATATAAGACCTTCTTACGACTAAGATCTGATTTATGGTTGGTGCAACACTTTAAGAACGTCTTATTTTTAAGTTAGGTTTTATCTACTTAAGATTCGTTGGAGAAACCGGGCGTAAGATTCGTTGGAGAAACTGGGCGTTAGAATTTTGACGCAATTCAGAATTTACTTACCAACCTTCACTTGGAAGTCAAATTCCAAAAACGAACGACTTTTCATATATTGCTAACCACGAATTTGACATTTGTCAAATCTGATGTAGGTATATTCAATGCATTTCGAAACCAACTTTCCTAATTTGTTATCTCGAAAACACGAATGTTAACAGATTGATTTTGATCGTTTATCAACGTTCGAAATGATTTGCAGATTTTTTTAGAGATAACCCAAAGATAGCAGACACGATCGAGACCAAAGTAAAACGCGATTTTTGTCTTTAAAAATTAATTTTCGAGGTAGGGAATGCATTTAAAAGTTAGTACAAGCCAACTGTTACCAATGCCAACAGTTGTGAAAACAGCGGCAATAGATAATCTTTGAGGGAAGGATTTCCTACAACAAACATTAATACGATATTGCGATATCTTTAAATCTGACCGCGCAATGAAGGCCCAAAGTGTTTCGTTGCAATAAATTTTGCTTGCACCCAGGGGGTGAAAAAATCATATCTCGAGAACAGGGCAAAAAATAAAAAAAGTGAAACTAAAATCTGTGGAAGGATAGTTTGTGAGTATTTTAAGATGCAAACCAATCCTCTAACTCGAGAACCCTAAAAGAAGATAGAATTAGACGGGAAAAAAGTGATAAATAGGATCCCCTGGGGGGTGGGGGTGAGTTGTGAAGATCGGATAAATATGGATAGTTGCTTAAATAGTAGAGCCACAATTAGGAATAAAAAAAATCCGAAATTTGATAAACTCTAGTTGCAACGGTCGAAAAGGGTGTTTTTTCATTTTGGGGAGGGGGGGGCGGTATTTCGTACGTCTGTTGAAAATTTCACCTTTCTGCGTTTTTTCGTTCTCCCGTTATTAACGGTTTTTGTCTTACGTTTAGTAGTATGTAGTAAATAATAATAGTAATAGATTATATTTTGGTCGACTAGGTTATGAAAAATTGGATATATGGCCCGCGATGGAAAAAGATCTGATCTAGATAGTGAGATGGGGCCCACCTACCACATTTTTTTTTCCTTCGTAGATTACTTTACTTCTGTAAAACCCTTGTTTATGTTCTGCTCTTTGGATGGAAGGCTAGGGCCCACCCACCACCCTTAATTTATACGTTTACTTAACCAACAATTCCTGTTTCCAGTTCTCTGGAGGTATAATTGTAATAAGACTTGTTTATTAACAAGAAATACATAAACACTGTTTTTAGGTTAAATAGAAATTGAAGCGAGGGTGGGCATCCTACAATATAACCGGTTAAACGCGAGGGGTGGTGGGCGGATCCTATCCTTCAATCTAAGCAGTTAAACATAAAATAAAGTTTACCCACGTAAACTAATTTACGAAATATAAAAGAATATTTATTTTAAATTTAATAAAGAAATAAAAATAAATTTAAATTTAAAAAAACATTAATTGAAATGTATTTAATGCATCTGCAACAAGTGAGGTTGTCTTAAATTTATTTAATATTAATTTTCTGCCTTCGTCTATTACTTTACTTTTGTAAAACCCTTTTTTATGTTTGGATGGTGGAATAGGGGACCACCCACCACCCTTGATTTTCACGTTTACTTTACTAACAAACCCTGTTTCCAGTTTTTTGTAGGTATAATTGTAATAAGATTTGTGTATCAACAAGAAATATAGTACAATCGCGCAGAGGTGACAGTGACTCATGCTTTTTCGATCTAATCGTCCCGTATGGATAAATATCTATACTCGTTCGCATGAAACGTATGTCGATATGTAAATTCATGGACTAAATGCAACATATGTCTTTTCTCATTCTAACATCTATTCTAACCTCAAAATTCACGTGCTTGTATCTGGTTTTGACCGTCTCCGATTTCGATTTAGTTAAGAGCAGAATTGATTGTATCCATTTCATTAATAAAAAGGTTAAATTTCCAGTTGTCTTTACCGATTGCCAAAAAATGCGCTCGCAAAGTTTCGTCGGGAAAATATTTACATGCTCGAGAATTTTTAAATTTCCCGCCTAGACTGAATCGAATTATTTTATGGACATACGTTTACTAGAAACTTAATTCAGGCAACATGGAGCGATGAGTCACTGTCACCTCTGCGCGATTGTACTATACATAAACAGTATTTCTAGGTTAAATACAAATTTAAGGGGTGGGTGGTGGCTGGTCGCTATCCTACAATCCAACCAGTTAAACTTAAAACAATCTTTACTCACGTAAATTAGTTTACAAAATGCAAACAAAAACAATAATAATTTTCTTCCTTTGTTGATTACTTTACTTCTGTAAAATTCTTGTTTATGTACTATTCTTTTGATGGTGGAATAGGGCCCATCCATCACCCTTAATGGATGATGGAATAGGACCCACCCACCACCCTTAATTTTTACGTTTACTTAACCAACAATCGCCGTTTGTAGTTTTCTGTAGGTATAAAAGTAATAACAGTTGTATTTCAACAAGAAATACATAAACAGTATTTCTAGGTTAAATAAAAATTTAAGGGATGGGTGGTGGTTGGGCCCTATCTTACAATCGAACCAGTCAAACATATAACAGTCTTTACTCACGTAAATTAGTTACAAAATGCAAACAAAAACAACATATTTTTTCCTTTGTGTACTTTACTTCTATAAAATTCTTATTTATGTTTTACTCTTTGGTTGGTGGGATAGGGCCCACACACCACCCTTAATTTCTACGGTTTCTTTAACTAACAAATCCTGTTTCCATTTTTCTGTAGATATAATAGTAATAAGAGTTTTATATATAAAATTTTTGTTTTGTTTATTTTTACAACAAGAAATGCATATACAGTGTTTCTAAATTAAATATAAATTGAAGGGGTAGGTGGTGGGCATAGGCGCAGCGTTGCTAACTGATGACATAATATTTCCGCCAGATAGCCAACCTAATTCCACTAGAATTCCGCCAGAAATTATGAAAATATAAAGTACGAAATAAATCTATTTCTTATTTTAACATAACGTTCATCACTTAAATTTAACTTTTTGCGTACGAATTAGGGTCGAATATTAGGTAGAACAAAGAAAAAATCGAAACAAAAATAAATACATTTAAAATTAATTTGAAAATTATTATTTTTAGTAGTTGAAGACTTCGACAAAAAAATCTAAAAAACTAAATAGTGATATAATACAATTCCTCAAAAATTTTAAAACCTTTTCGAAACATCTACCTTTAAAACTAACTAAAATTTTTGAAAATCAGCCAATTTCTCCATGAGTTATAAAGTTTTGAAAATTAACGTTTTAATTTGTCGAACACTTCGACAAAAAAAAACGAAAAAGAAATATTTATATGATTAAAATGTTTAATACATTCATAAGATATCTACCTTTACCTTTAATTAAAACTTTTGAAAATTGTGTCAATTTTTCCTTAAGTTATGAATTTTTGAAAATTTACGTTTTAATTTGTCTTTACTTCGATAAAAAAAAATCGAAAACAAATAAATACCTATTTGATTACATTGCTCAAAATGTTTATTATATTCACAAGATGAAAAACTTTTGAAAATGTGTCAATTTTTCCAGTTGTGAATTTTTAAAAACTTTTTAATTTGTCGAACAAAAATAAAGAAAATCGAAAAAAAATACCTGCAAAAAATGATTATTATTTGTTATGTAGGAAGCTTCTACTTTGTTATACATGGTTTTTATAGAAAATAAAACACTTTTACTTTGTATAACAAAACTGTTATACAAACAAAGTAAAAAAGTGTTTTATTCTATATAAAAATGATTATCTTATTATCCGCAAAATTTATTGTTAATTTCAAGTTATCCTATTATTGGACAACCTTGATTTTTGTTTGGTAATAAAGACTATTATTTTTATTATTATTGGATCTCAATAACGTTTTTTTTTTAGAACGAAAATAATTTATTGCCGATAACAGTCCGATATCTAAAATGTTTTTGCACTTGAAACACTCGAATTTGTAATCACAATGCGATTAATTTTTAAATTCCAAAACAATGACGAATGAACTGTGGCACGTTAGACCTTTATCTACCCGCTGGTGCTCTAGACCGTGCGCAAGAGAGTGCCATCGTTGCCATGGATGGATCGGCTTTTCCTGGTGCAGTATTGATTCTATTTTTATACGCTGATCAATTGACTGTTTACATTCTGCCACTTGCCATTCCCGCCTTGATTTGTTCATTTGTAAGCGTTTCTCGGGAAGTGGCCTTATCCCCGGAAATTCTTACTGAAAGAGTTTAAATTTAGCGCGCGCGGTGTTGACTGAAGTTGAATTTTCTGCAGTATTTCCGTAGCTACTGGTGGAGTCAATGTCACATCGCGTTTTATGTTACATAAGAAGTGATTCATTAGATGTGTTGAAGTTTTTAAAGTTGAGTGAGTTTGCTTATGATGTTTTCTAGATAATATAATAATTGCAATTTTCCTACCGACTCGACGTGACCTAGCAAAGTTGCTAATGGTTACTCTTCCACGTGCAATGAGATACAATACCAGCGCAGCGGGCTTACTTGGATTTTGGTTGATCGATATCCATCTTGGGTTTTCCGTGCTTACAAGGGGAGGATCAGATGTGTGAGTCACCGATTTAATCCATCTTTGGCACACGTCTAGGAGTGTAATAGGTGCAAGTAATAGGGCGCACTATTTAGCCTTTTCGAGAAAAAAAGGTTTTTTTTTAATTTGCTGTGTGTTTATGTATCGTATGTTCATTTAAAAAAAATCCTCAAGTGTGCCACGATTTTTTATTTTAAGAAAATTTAAGTTGGAAAACATGTTAGGAATTGACATACAAAAAGTCCGATCGTTCTAAAAGTCACAATGGTTTACAGCAACCAGCAAAAACGTTTCTAGTTGAAAGTTATTTCCGAAATGGGACTAAAGTGGACAGAAATTGGGTGTATTCATTCGACGCACCTATGGCAGAGTTTCAGGAAGAATTTCCTAACGTTCCCATATTTATGATGAATTTAAAAATACCTTATCACGATCTGTTGTATTATTTCATGAAACGGGTAGTATTCTCCGTAAACCAGGAAGTGGTAGACCAGTCAAACGTACTTAGGATACTATTAACACAGCCCAAGGAATTTTGGAAGGTGTTGAACCTACGTCTTCTCTGCGTCGTTTATTACAGCAAATTAATTTATCGGTAGGAACATGCCGCAAGTAACAAAACCTCAATATATGTTACCAACTTAATTTTTTTTTTTAATAAAAAATCATGGCACACTTGATTTTTTTTTTAAAGAATATACCTTACCATTTACATTAATGAAATAATATCGACCCCGTAGCGTATTGACAAGATCTCCGGTTTGTAATCGCAAGATCGATGGTTCAAATCCTTTTGGCTAAGTTCTTAATAGTTTGTTTTATAAATCCGTGAGTATTTAAAAATGTTAATTTTAGAATAAATTATATTAATTTCATTTTTAGGAGAAGGATTGTTAAACAAATTAAATAAGAGATTGAAAAATCAATATTTTTATTTACGGTATTTTGTTCTAAATTAATTGTGCTAGTTCGTGCAGTCCTTCATCGCCCGAAAAGCACAATAGCATATAGAAAACAATATCGAACAAGGGTTTATAAAAAAATTGTCTGGAAATAGAATGATTGATTTTTCAATCTCCTGTTTCATTTGTTTAAGAATCCTTTTACCCCTAAAATGAAATTAATATGATTGATTCTAAAATTATGATATTTAAATGCACATGGATTTATAAAAACCATAAAAAAGAAAATGAATGAACCCAACTTCAACAATGGGGTTCGATCCGTCGACCTTCCGACTACGAATCGGTGGTTTTACCGATGCCCCAAAAGCTCGGCGTACTTTCGTTAACGCAAAAGGTATATAAACTTACGAATAAATAACAAATTAAAAACATTTTTTTCTCCAAAACGGCTGAATAGTGCGCCCTGTTACACTCCCAGACATGACTTATACGAATGCCAAAGATCAGGGCCGGATTAAGGTACAATGAGGTCCTAGGCAAATTTATCCCTCGGGCCCCTTTTAAGAATGAATCCAAACTAATTAAATATGATATAAAGGTTTCGAAAGACAGTTTTATTGCAAAAAAATATTCAAATCGCAATGACATTGAAATAGAAAATCAAATTGATGCTTTTCCTACTTTTTAGTTTACAAAATCGGCAAATAAAGATTCTTGGTTAATTTCGTTGAATAACTGTTTTTCAAAATTTAATAAAGCTAAATTTGTAAGTTTATCTTGATTTATTGTACTACGGAGATAATTTTAATTATTTTCAGAGATGAAAATGATCTTTCCCCGCTTGCGTTACTAACGGGCAAGGTTAAATATATCCTGATTCATATTGATAAATTTTGAAAAGTAGAAGTCAATTGATTTTCGATGATTAAACTATGTATTATGTAACCTAAAATCTTCTGTTATTAAAACTTTGAAGTTGAATTAATTCGTTTAAATTTATCATTGTCGTACACATCCAAATGTTTAAAAAAATAATCAACGTCATTTGTAGTTACATTTTTGAATTTTTAGTTTTTCAAAGTACCTACGAGAAAGTATTGTGATCGTGAATATTTTTTCAAAATTTTTTTTACGGAAATATACTTTTTGGGGTCCCTAGATGCCATTTTAACAATTTTTGAAAAAAAAAGTTTGTATCCGTCTGTGTGTGTGCACTGTACCTCAAAACTAATACAGCAATTAACATGAAACTTTGAACATAAGTTTTATTTGACAATCCGGCTTTTGGTAAAATTCCGTACGCCGAAAGTGGGTGTTTACTAGGGATGGGCGATATTTCACGTATCTGTGATTTTTCACTGGTATTGACAAATCACAGATCGTTACTGTTACCAATAGGCGAACTTCACTGCTACTTAAAATAACTGTTACTTAAAATCACTGCTACTTAAAATCACTGCCACTTAAAATCACTGCTACCTAAAATCACTGTTACTTAAAATCATTGTTACTTAAAATCACTGCTTAAACTGTGACAAACTGTGATTGCTACTTAAACTATGACTATTACTTAAAACATAATTGTAAAAAGGCAGTACAAGGTGGCATTTCTAAATGTTATTTAATATTCTCCCATTTTGCAGGGTATTGTATTTAAATTTTGAATAAATATTTAATAAAAAAGACAAATGTTTATAAAATTCCATAGTATACCATATAAAATGAAATAAATTACAGCTTATGTACTAACAATTATTAATTAATTAATTGAGATTTTATGAAAACTAAAAAATGATCTTGCCCGGCATGGAATTAAACCACAAACTCGCTGTGATCGAAAGTGATGAGTCCGACGACTTAATAAACCCAAAATGGCTCAAAATTCATTTTAATTTAAGATTCGGTGGAAATATCTAAACATATATTTTAAAATAATATCACGAAGCTAATTTTGAAATTTCAAAAAAATAAAAGCAATTTACCAAACTGCGAAAATCTCCAAATTCCTGAAAATTGTTGAATTTTCGAGCCGCAAATTGATTTTGAATAAGCGATACTTCGGCCGCAGAGGATATTTTTTTATGGAATTTTGTCTGCACATTTTATTTTTTCTTCTGCGAAGTTTTCATTCAGGTGCTCAAAAAATTAAAACTAAAATTTTCAAAAATTCATATCTCCATTCAAAACTGGAATTTACAAAAACCAAATTGATTTTGAATTAGCTATACTTCGGCCATTGAGGGTGATTTCTTATGGAATTTTGTCTGCGCGTTTTATATTTTTTCTGCGATGTTTTCATTCAAGTGCTCAAAAAAATAAAAATCAAATTTTCAAAAATTCATATCTCCATTAAAAATTGTTGAATTTACAAAAACCAAATTAATTTTGAATAAGCGACACTTCAACCAATGAGAATATGGTTCTAAGGAATTTTTTCTACGCGTTTTATATTTTTTCTGCGATGTTTTCATTCAAGTGCTCAATTAAATTGAAAATTTTCAAAAATTGTTGGATTTACAAAAACCGAATTGATTTTAAATTAGCTATACTTCGGTCATTGAGGATGATTTTTTATGGAATTTTTTCTGCGATGTTTTCATTCAAGTGCTAAAAAAATAAAACTAAAACTTTCAAAAATTCATATCTTTATTAAAAATTGTTGAATTTACAAAAACCAAATTGATTTTGAATAAGCGATACTTCGACCATTGAGGATATTTTTTTAAATAATTTTTTCTAAGCGTTTTATATTTTTTTCTGCGACGGTTTCATTCAAGTGCTCAAAAAAATAAAACGATAATCTTCAAAAATCCATATCTATTGGTTAATGATTTTATTTCAAAATAATCCTTCGAGAACAGAGCAAATAATCTTTCAAAAGTTTTTTCAGTGGTAAAAAATAATAAGAAAACATTTGCGAATGCCAAAAATTTATACTTTGTGCTTGTTCGTCCTCAGGCAGAATATGCATCTGTTGTATGGTCATCCAGCAACTAGAAACTGTTACAACTTTTCAAATTTATCGAACAAACATTCTGCTTTTCTGCAAAAATCTCCAAATACTTCTCGAATTTTGAACTGAATCAAGGATAGTCGTATATTTATTTGGTATAGCAGTTAATGTAGCCAAAATATTACCTTCAGTCACAGGTATAATATCAAACGGAACACTATATACGTGACTAGGTGTAGAATAATATCAAAAAGATTTTTGAGAAAGCATTAACAATTTCAGAAGGTGTTACGTGATCACAGTCACAGTTTAAAATCACTGATATTAGAAAGTAGCAATCACAGGTAGCAACGTGATTCAAAAGTAGCAGTTTTGCCCATCTCTAGTGTTTACCTTAACCGTTTTTTGTTTTTTTTCCGATCATTTTTTTTTAAATGGAGAATATTACGAAAACATTTAAATATTGAAAACAACTAAGAAATAAACATATTTTGTTTGAAAATATTTTAATCATTTTTCTCGAAAAAAAATTATTAAATTACAATAAACAAATGCAGGCATCTAACATTTAAAGAAATATCAAAAAAATATTAAGTTTAATTTCTTGGAAAAATCAGTGCATTTTCATAAGACAAGAAACAAATCATATTTTTCAAAAAAATCATTTTTTGAACAAAAAAACGATAAATTACAATAAACAAATGCAGACATCTAACTTTTAAAGAACTATTCAAAAATTATTAGGTTTAGGTATTTTTCCAGACAATCGCCAAAAATGGCCATTTTCAAAGCTCAAAAATCGAAGAAGCTTTGATTTTTCAAAACCTGACCTTAAATAATTGAGATTCGAAATTCTAGAAAAAAACAAGCATGTTAATCATTTTAAACCCAAGCAAGAGCATTTTTAAGCGTTCGAATATTAAAAAAGCGTTGATTTTTTTTTACTGAAAACATTTACGGACTTCATTTCATCCCGAAATTATCAGGCTTGAATATTCAAGCATAATCAATGCATTTTAATTACCTCGTTTTTCATTAAATCTCCATTAAACACGAAAATAGGCATTTTCAACCCTGAAAAATCGAAAAAGCGTTGATTTTTCAAAAACTAAAAGACTTCCAACTTTTACAGCATATTATTTCGGAATAACTTGGCTTTAATATTATTGAAAATCAAAGCGTGTTAAACATTTCGTTTTTCGGATAATCACGATCGGACCAAGAATGGCTATTTTTAGGGGTTTTGAATAATGCTTTTTCGATTTTCAAAAAAGCATTAAAAAAAAAAGCATTAAGAATCAGAAACAAATGCAAGTTCAAACTTTCACAAAATTGGTAATCAATGATAAGGGTTTAATATAAAAAAAATAACCATGTCCGTTAAGAACCTGGTTTTTCAGATAATCATCAAATCCAAAATTTACAAGTTTCAACTTCAAAAATCGAAAAAAAAAAATTCAAAAACTGTCTTAAATACAAACTTAAAACTTTAACAGCATTATTGGCGAATAATTAATTTTCTAAAAAATTCAAACAACGTTAATTATTTAGTTTTCTAGATAATCACCATCAAATCCAAGAATTGCGTTTTTCAATGCTTAGTACAAATCAAAAGTATTAATGTTTTAAAAACCATCTTAAATGCAGACTAAACTTTAACAACCTAATTGGAGAATAATTGGGCTTTAATATTATATAAAACAATCAAGCAATGTTCATTATTTAGTCTTCTAGATAATCAAAATCACACCCCGGAATGACCATTTTTTTTAAAGCTCAAAAATCGAAAAAGTATTGATTTTTCCAAAATTGATTTAAACACAGACTTTCAGCTTAAAGATTATTGGGCAATAATTCTGATTTCATATTATAAAAATTCAAACTTTGTTAATGATTTAGTTTTCTAGATAATAAAAATTAAACCCAAGAACGATCATTTTTAATGTCCAAAAATCGAGTATTGATTTTTCAAAAACTGACGTAAATACAGACTTGAAACTTTCACATCATTATTGGGGAATCATTCTAGAAAAACGAAACAACACTAATTATTATTATTTCGGCATGAGCCATTCAGTCACATCGACTATTTGAATTATGTATTTTTAATTTTTTGATGAATAAATGAACAAATAAATAAATGAATAATATCAGACGTATACACAACAACCATGGACCCGACCGAAAACTTCTCGATCCCCGAAAAATCTTTCGGCCGGGCTGGGATTCGAACCCCACACGGCACGCGGTGCAACCGGTACAAGCGCTCGCCTGTACCCACTATACCAACGGACCGCCCCACTAATTATTTAGTTTTCAAGATAATCACCATCAAAAACCTAAGAATTGCGATTTTCAATGCTCAAATATCGAAAAAGTATTGATTTTTCAAAATCTGACGTAAATGCAGACTTATAACTTTAATGACATTATTGGGGAAGCATTGGGCTTTAATATTACAACAAATCAAGCCATGTTAATTATTTAGTTTTTTAAATAATCAAAATCAAACTTAATTATGATCATTTTTAAAGCTGAAAAATCAAAAAAAGTATTTATTTTTCAATAACTGACAAATGCAGACTTGCAACTTTAACAGCATTATTGGGCTTTAGTATTATAAAAAAATCAAAGCATGTTAATAATTAAGTTTTCTAAATAATCAATATTAAACCTTAGAATGACCATTTTAAAGTTAAAAAATGGAAAAAGTATTAATTTTTCAAAAACTGACTTAAACGCAGACTTACAACTTTAACAACATTATTGTGAAATAATTGGGTTTAAATATTTTAGAAAATTCAAAGTACATTAATTATTTAGTTTTGTAGATAATCACTTTCAAACCCAATAATTTCCATTTTTTAAGTTCAAATGTAGTATTGATTTTTCACGTTTTTTGACGTAAATGCAGACTTAACATTATTGGCACATAATGCACATAATTGAGCGTTTTTCCTAAAAAAATCAAACCATCTTGTTTATTAACTTTTCTAGATAAATCAAAATTGTAGAGAATGGCAAAATGAACAACTTATGAAGAATACGATTTTTTCGTAATCTCTTTAGTTTTTGAGTAAACTGACTATTAGAATTTGATCGGAGAAAGTAACATGATGACCACATCGCCGTTATTTGTTTATGTTATTATACGATTCCAAACGTCTACCAAATTCACAAATTAAAGAATCGCAAATTGTATTAAACACATTTATTTTAAAATGCCCCTCCTCTAAGGTCGGTTGAATTTTCGGTATTTTCGTCAAAAAAATATCTTTCGTTTTCTGATTTGGCGGCTCGTTATATGGAGTCAAGGAGCCGTGGCACTACCTGCAGTTTCAAGCTCAGCAAGAATTTAGAAAGTTTAAGATTTTTAAAATATTTTAATTTATATCTCGAAAATGGCAGATGATAATGATTTGTTTATTTTTTTCTGATACCTTCATTAGGTGTACTACATTGTTTAAAAATTTCAAGAAATTTCTTCAAGTACAAAGGTGCTCCAGAGGACATGCTGTTTGCATTATTACATAGAACTTTTTTGTTCTTCACATTTTTTACGATTTAATATTTTTTTCAATGCAACTTTTAAAGAATTTATAACTCTTAAAGTTTTTTTGTTTGCGCCTTATTTTTAACAAAAATAAATAAAAAAGAACTTATTGTTCATTGTTTAATAGCGCTCGTCCTGCAAGAAAAATCTTAAAAATAACTATAATCCAAAAACTGCTTTTATTTTAACATATCAAATGATTTAACAAATTACAAAAATTGTTCAAATTGACCCCCATAAAAAAAGAGAATTTCTTGTGGATCGAAATATTGGGGAGTGTTTCCTTCGCAGAAACCGTAAACTTCATGCATGTCAACATACTCTTCATGAGTGTAAACGTTCATTTTAACACGTTGAGTGCTGGTGTAAAATAAGCAGTTGCCCGCCGCGGTTGACGACGCGCTCGAGCTTCGATGGCACACACGGATCACAGTACACATTGTATGCGCGTGCGCGCGTCGCGTCGTTTCCAAAAACAATAAGTTCTTTTTTATTTTTTTAAATTAAAAATAAGGCGTAAACAAAAAAACTTTAAGAGTTATAAATTTCTTAAAAGTGACGAGTTGCATTGATAAAAATATTGAATCGTAAAAAATGTGAAGAATAAAAAAGTTCTATGTAATAATGTAAACAGCATGTTCTCTGGAGCACCTTTGTACTTGAAGAAATTTCTTGAAATTTTTAAACAATGTAGTACACCTAATGTAGTTGTCAGAAAAAAATAGACAAATCATTCTCATCTGCCATTTTCGAGATATAGATTAAAACATTTTAAAAATCTTAAACTTTGACTTGCTGTATCTTGGAAAGTATGTAATTTTTCATATAGATAAATTTAGTTAATTTGCTTGTTTTTTTGTCTCGAGAATACACCATATCATTTTGGTGGTGTCTTTTTTAGACACCTTGTATATATAAAATTTGCTGTCGAAGCATGGGCGGCTCGTTATATAGAGCCAAGGAGCCATGGCACTACCAGTAGTTTCAATCTCAGCAAGAATTTTTAATTAACACTTTTTCGCCAGTTGCTTTGGTCTAGGAAGATAAATCGTTCTTGCCTTCTTCAAAGAATTTTAAATAAATTCTTAAAACACAACACGTTTTCGCCAATTATTTTGGTCTAGGAAGATAAATGGTTCTTTCTTTCTTCAAAAAAAAAGGGAAGGCGGGTATATGGTATAAGTGGCTCTACCATCAACATGTTGCATGAGCCGCCACTGGTTTTCTGTACTGTTTTTAATAAGACACTTGCTTGAGTTTGCTGGCCTCTACCTCAAAGTTTTGAAAGGTGCCACGCATCTTCTTTATAAAAGCCTTCAAGGAATCGTAGATCAACACAGCAGTATGTAAATTGCAATCTTTCTCTTGAAGGTTCAAATTGCAGGCGTAGATTCGGTTTAATAATTTCTTCTAAATGTTGAGTAAAAGAATGAATTCAAACTAATCGATATTGGTGAAGAGACACCAGTGGTTTCAGATCGTATAGAAGATTTCTCCATAGAATTTGAAGAAATTGAGCTCAAAGCTTTTTTCACCTCTTCGAAATTTGCATACAGTGCTTTGTCTGCATCTATACGCGCTGATCACCTCGTATCTCATACACGTCAATGCGTCGACGAAGAAAAACATAAATTTGATTGACAATATTGAAAAAATTGGTACAACTTTCTGCTGCAGTTTTGCCAATCAAATTTAAGGAATGGTTTGCACATGGTATAAAATGGGCGCTTTGTACCTGCGCTTTAATTCTATTTTGTAGTCCATTGTATATGCCAGCCATGTTTGCGGCATTATCGTAGCATTGTCCGCGACAGTTGGCAACTACAATTTCCATATTTTCCAAATCCGGAAGTATAACGTTCTGTAGATTTTCTGATGTGTGTGAATAAATAGATGTATAATACTAAAAATAGAATGTAAGACATTTTTATTTTTGTGTGTGTGAGATAATCGGAAAACAAAATGGGGCCCCCGAATATTTGCGAGGCCCTTGGCAACTGCCTAGTTTGCCTAGGCGGTAATCCTGCCAAAGATGGATCAAATCAGTGAGTCACACATCTGATCCTCCCCTTGTTAGATACAGACAGTGGCGGCTCGTGGAACATATTGATGGTAGAGCCACTTTTACAATTTATTAGATCGGATGATACTGGCGTTTGAAGCGTCAAAATTATGAAAGATGGAAATGACAAATTATACAAATTAAATACCGGCAAAAAAAATCAAAAATTTGCACATAAAAATCAATCACACACGGTAAAAATCTAAAGTATAGACCAATAAAAATACGCTCTTAATTAAAGTAAAAAACTAAAATATACGCCCAAAAGATCGAAAATTTAGACAAATTTCGAAAATTCGCGGTTAAAAAAATTTACACAAAAAAAAAATTGAAACAAAAAAATGAAAAATACAGGCCATAGATCTAAAATATAGGCAACAAAATTAAAAATGCTGGTCTAAAAATAAAAAATTCAAGCCAAAAAATTAAAAAATCAAGGAAAACGAAAATAATTCGCCATTTTCAGCCCCCAAAATAACTCTTTAGCTTAAAATAAGTTACCTCACTTTCTATGGACAAATAGTGTTCAGAATGGTATTTGAAGAAAAATTAAATTTAATCGATTTTAGTTAAAAAAATCTCCCATAAAAAATAATAATTAAAATTAAAAAATCTAAAATCAAGAGCAAGAAATCAAAAACCATCAAAAAAAACTTGAAAATATCTACAAAAAAATAAAAAAAGTCGCATATAAAAATCAATCATTTACGTTAAAAAAATGTAAAATATTGGATGAAAAAATCAAAACTTCGACCAAAACTTCGATCCTAAAAATCAAAATTGCGGACCAAAAAATCGAAAATTTTAACAAACAAATCGAAAATTTAGAAAACAAAATAAGGCTAAAAGATTAAAAATTTAGACCAAAATATCAAAATCCGGGCCTGAAAACTGAAAACAAGAAGATTGAAAATTCATCTACGAAAATTGCCATCAGCCCCAGAAAATATTTTAAATAAACTTTTTAAAAATTCATTACTTGAAGGTTTCGCTTCAAATAAATTTCAATTATTTAAAAATAGTCTACTTTTAATTTCCTGAAAACAACGACATGCTCCTGCAGAAAACAAGGGAATAAACTCAAAATTTGCTCTGTAGTGAAGGAAATTTGCACTCAATGTTTTGAAAAATTGTAAAAAATTAATCACTTGTAGAATTAATTTCAAAATTACTAAAACTATGCAGAAAGAGTGTAGTTTTCATTACTTAAAAATATTTGCAATATTGCTACTGAAAACAACATGAATTGACTCAAAACTGCACTGAAGGGAACGGAAATTGCACTCAATGTTTTGAAAAATCGTAAAAATCACTTGCAGAATTAGCTCTTAATTAAGGTAAAAAATAAAATATAAGCACAAAAAATCGAAAATTTAGACAAAAATTTCAAAAATTCCCGGTTAAAAAATGCAGACCAAAAATCCGAAAATTTCAACAACAAAAAAAAACAAAAAGTTTAACCAAAATAAAGAATATTTCGGGCAAAACTCTAAAATTTGGAACGAAGAAATGAAAAATACAGGTCAATTATCTACAATATAGGCCAAAAAAATCAAAAATGCTGGTCTAAAAATAAAAAATGCAATCCAAAAAAATTTAAAAATCGAGGAAAACAAAATTCATTTGCAATTTTCAGTTAACTCTTTAGCTCAAAATTAGTTGCCGACCAGAAACTCGAAAACGGTAGTCAAAAAGTAACCAAAAAGTAAAAAAAAATCGCCCATAAAAAATAATAATTCAAGTTAGAAAATGTAAAATGAAGGGCTAGAAATCAGAAACTATACTTGAAAATATCGGCAAAAAATAAAAAAAGTTGCGTATAAAAAGCAATCATTTAGGTTAAAAAAATCTAAAATATAGGATAAAAAATTAAAAACTTTGACCAAAAATTCTATCCTTAAAATCAAAATTGTGGACCAGAAATCCGAAAATTTTAACAAAGAAATCGAAAATTATTTTCTTTGGAAATTTGTAAAGACACATTATTCAAAATTAGTCTGTCAAAATTTCAACCATCTGTTGCAATAAATGTGGAATTCCCATGCAAATTTCTGAAAAATGTGCCTTATTGGTCATCAAAATTTGCTTTTTAGTGCAACCATTTTTGTTGTGGTAAACTTGCGATTATTTTCTTTGTAAATTTATAAAGACACATTATTCCGAATTAGTTTGTCAAAATTTCAACCATCTGTAGCAATAAATGTAGAATTGCCATGTGGATTTCTAAAAAATCCGCTTTTTTTGTTATCAAAATATGCTCTTCTAGTGCAACCATTTTTGTTGTGGTAAACTTGTGATTATTTTTGAAAGAAATTTATAAAGGGACATTATTCAAAATTGGTCTGTCAAAATTTCAACCATCTGTCGAAAGAAATGTAGAATTCTCAAGTGAATTTCTGAAAAATTTGCCTTTTTGGTGATCAAAATTTGATTTTAGTGTAACCATTTTTATTGTGGTAAGTAAACTTGCGATGATTTTCTTTGAAAATTTGTAAAGACGCATTATTCAGAATTAGTCAGTCAAAGTTTAAACCATCTGTTAAAATAAATGTGCAATTCCTACTTGTATTTTGAAAAATGCGCCTTTTTGGTCATCAAAATTTTATTTTTAGTGCAACCATTTTTGTTGTGGTAAACTTGCGATTGATTTCTTTGGAAATTTGTAAAAACACATTATTCAGAAATGGCCTCTCAAAATTTTAACTATCTGTTGAAATTAATGTGGAACTTCCAAGCGGTGTTACGGGTGTTGTTTAACATTTAAAAAGTTTTTTAAGAATCAGTTAAAAATTCTTGCTGAGCTTGAGTCTACAGGTAGTACCATGGCTCCGTGGCTCTATATAACGAGCCGCCCCTGGATGCAGACAAACTTCTCTAAAGTTAACCCAAGCGAGACGTATTCGGTGTTGGCGTAGAGATCTGCATCTTGTCACTCGAGTACACGTTATCTAATAAAGTTAGCAATGGTTGCTCTCTACCGTATGATCAGTTTCTGCATCATATTTGATGAGGGAATAGAAACACAATCAATTTATTAGCAAAATAGAAACAATCAACAGGAAGTACCACTTAAATTTCAATCATCTAGGACAGTTGTTGTCGGAACCACTATTTTTGGACATACTCCAAGTTCATTCTAACGACCTTTAAACCCCCTTCACTGCTGAGCATATCATTAAAAAATAACATTAAACCTGATACAATTGATGCCGAATTATCATTATCGTTTTGTTCCAGGTCCGAAAAAGACGACCGCTGCTCTCCTCCCACCTTCAACCAGCGCTGACCACTCGAAATGGTAAGTAAAAATCGTCAGTACACGCCGAGCGAGCTGAACGCGTGCATGCGTGTGCCGAACACTTCGAAACAGACTGTGCACCTCGTACGTAGATAATAGGATAATAATTATGGCCGTCTAATTTGTTTACGACCAGTTTTGGAAAAGGCAAGATCCATTCGAGTGTTCCAGTAAATTTCGTTGGTGATTGTGCGTTTGTGAAATTTTCTAGTGATTCTTCTCGTGTGCACTTGGATTTATTATATAGGTGATAACGATGGTATGTTGATATTTTGATCTAATTTATCTTTATCAGAGTTGTTGCTTGAAAAGTAATAGTTGATCGCAACTTTCAAGGTCAAAAATCAATCAGTATTTCGTTTAAACTACAGCGATTCGCGAAATAATAATAATAATCATCTTTCATCGTGTTAATACATATTACACAAGTCATATTCTTACATTTGTGGTTCAATTTCGGAATTATTTATAAAAACTAAAGAACTTATTCTTTGATTAAATTTTGGTATTTTTCGATTGCATCCAATATATTAATAATAATGATCAATTCATCGGTGTTAATAACAAACAGGGGCCTTGGCACTACCTGTAGTTTCAAGCTCAGCAATAATTTTTAAGTAATTCTTAGAACACTTTTTCGCCAGTTATTTTAGTCTAGGAAAATAAATCGATCTTTCCTTCTTCAAAAACGGAGGGGGGTATATTGTATAAGTGGCTGTACCATCAACATGTTCCACGAGCCGCCACTGCTAACAAAGTTTATACAAGTCATGATTAAGCCTAGAAGCCGGGAACTTTTAATAAAATGCCAATTGGTACCATTTTTTATACTATAGTTGTAAACGTCGAAAAATAAATCAACCAACGCAGTCTATAACAAGAGGGACATGTTCGTTGTTGGTATTGCTTGTCGAAATATTTACTAACTTTTAAACATAAAGTTTGATCTGGTATATTTTACTGCTAACATAATCACACTTTTATTTTGCTAATTTTGGAATTCAAATCTAGATTATTGCGATGTGAATCACACTTACGTAAAATTTTGGCGATTTTAGAATATATCAAATATATGGATTCCCACGATACGAAATTCTACCGTAATGTAGCCTTAAATTAATATTTTGGAAACTTAAGATTGTTTCTGCTTTCAAATCTAGATTATTGCGATGTGAAATCACACTTGCGATTTTTGAATTTTTCAAATATATATTACCGCGATACGAAATTATACTGTAGTGTAGCCTTGGATTAGATTTTCGAAATTTTTGTTTACGAGAAATTCTCGGACTATCGAATATCCGATTAGTTTACGCTTTTCCGTTTCTCCGATTTCTACCCATCGATAGTGTCGATGTGTGACGTGACGGTTTCACAAAGCGAAACGTGTCGTTCCACAAATTCAAATTAACGTAATCTCATTTTAATTATTTGTGTGTGATAGATAAGAATTCATTAACTGGAGAACTCCAGAAAAAAAAGACATATTGTTATCTCATTCGTGTGTTTATTAGTAAGAAACTTGTTTTGTATATTTACTGCAACGTTAATCGCTTTGGCAGTTACGTATGTTTGCATAAATTAATACATTTCTTGCCAGGGTCAGCTTTAATTAGAGAAAGTTTGCATTTACCATACGTAATTGTTTTATTTTGGCAAACTTATAAACGATAAATTTTGTCGAAAACAAATACGGATTTAGGAAGCCTGGCGAATATATCGGTTGTATATAAATTGGCGGATAATCTACACGTAACGATACTCTTCCTAAAACTCTGAATAGAAAATGTCGATGAAAAAATGTTGTATCATACCTCATGCGCCATCAGGGGCCATTTTAAAATGTGCATTTGGCAACATGGCATTCACGAGTTGTCCTGTTTTTCAATAATCTCATGATTAATTATTTGGGTTGGGTCAGAGTAGAAGAGTAATAATGATAGAGCGGGGTTCATTTACAGATGTACGAGTATATGCAAGGTAAAACAGATTATGATAAATAGTGTCGAGAAAAGTCTATTTTGACACGCGGGAACTAATACAAACTGATGATAACGAGGAAGCATGGTACAGCATTTTTGGATTAAGATATACTGCTTTAAAGTTCCAGAAAAAAATCCTCGGACAGGTGGATTTTGTTTTTTATTCCGCACTTTTAGCGTCTTCAAAAATAGTATGACGTCACTAGTCTTTCACGTATGACGTCATAGACATTTTTTTTAAATGGAAACCATTTTTACTTTCTCCGTTACGAGAAAGTATTGTGATCGTGATTTTTTTATCAAAAATTTTTTTTACGGAAATATCCGTTTTGGGGTCCCTAGATGACATTTCAACAATTTTTGTAAAAAAAAAATTGTGTGTGTCTGTCTGCTGTGTGTCTGGCTGTGCGCGCTGTAGTGATGAGATAAACGGGTATTCTCTAGTAACGGTTATAACAGTTACTGTTACTACAAAATAACTAGTTATTTAAAGTAACCTCGGATAACATGATGTACATTTGTTGTATATATTTAAAAAAATATTTTTATTATCCAAGTAACAAATTTGAATATGTTAAATTTTAATTTTTTATAATTGATATTTAAAAAATTCTCTTTTAAACGAGATCATCTCTGTGATAATAATTGACCCGCTTTAGAAAATAATCGTTCGCACGGAACCGAAGAACCTAGAATTTTTATTTTTTGCCAAATGTGATAAATGGGGAAATATTTGTGTATTTTCTTTCCACCATTTTAACGGATACCACTAGCCAAGGTGAAATGTCCTTATCGATATATCTCTGAATCTCTATAAGAGCTCGCGATTTTAGGGTTCTTCTTGGTTTTGTGCAAGCTCCACGTAAATCATATCAGTACCAATATAAAATATGACGAGTCACCCCGACATCGAATATGCGTTCGAATCAGTCTGACGCACCATTATTTTAATGTTTTCATTTCATCAAATCCCGACCGCGCCGCGTTTACATTTCAGTAATCGTGTTATTAAAGCAATGGTTCCAAAGCAACGGTTCCGATGCGTCACATTCATGTTATTTTCTACTCGCGACTAAAAGAGTTAATTTTACTAAGAAGTGATTCGTTATTTAATCGGTTAAAAGTTACTAAGAAGTGATTCGTTATTGAAACAGTTATACGTTATTAAGTGATTTGTTATTGAATCGGTTATAAGTTACTAAAAGATGATTCGTTATTGAATGAGTTATATGTTATTAAGAAGTGATTTGTTATTGAATCAGTTAAAAGTTACCAAGAAGTGATTCGTTATTGAATCGTTCTCCCTTTATAATAAAAATAATAGGCTTAATTTCCTTGACAGGCCGAAGCCTAATTATAAAGAAAAAATATAAAGTACTTGAGAATTATTCTATATAAACCAAAAAATGGTGATGTGGCCATGATGCTACTTTCTCCGACTTGATGGTATCATTTATATTTACGCTTTCGTGGTTTATTTTCAATTGAAATCATATTTTAAATGTACATCGAGCGTTGCGTAAACACGGATGAAACTGACGTTTAAAACGTCAAAATTATGAAAGATGGAAAAAATTATACTTCAAATCCAAAAACTCGGTTTACTCAAAAACTAACGAGATTTAAAAAAAAAAACTTATTCTTTAGAAGTTGTTCATTTTGGCATTCTCTACAATTATTTCACATAAATTTGCTGTAACTATTATCGTTTCATAATTATAAACCAAAAATTTAAAAAAAAAATAATAAATTTTTTTCTCGAATAGCAATGACTTTATGAAAAATATTTTCAAGCAAAAGATGTTCATTTCTTTGTTGTCTTTAATGCTTGTTTAAATATTTTTGTGATATTTTTCATATTTAAGAAAATATTGGCAAAAACAAAAAACAGTTAAGGTAAACACCCACTTCCGGTGTACGAAATTTTACCAAAAGCTGTTCAGTTCTTCGGATTATCAAATAAGACGTATGTTCAAAGTTTCATATGAATTGCTCTATTAGTTTTTGAGATACAGCGCACACAGACAGACACACACACACACACACACACACACACACACACACAGACAGACAGACAGACACGATTACGATCACAATACTTTCTCGTACTTCGTAACGGAGAAAGTAAAAATACGGTATTAACAACTAACACTAAAAAGAAAGAAAAATTCTTAAAATTAGTTAAAATACATTTATAAAATAAAAAAAGATTACTTTAAATTTTTAAGACATTCACTTTTATTATTACAGAATGTAACAATTCCATATTGTACTTCGTGATATCTTATCATCATAAACAAAGGTGAAAATAAATGGTGGGTCGTACGTGGTGTCTTGTAATTAAATGTTGAATTATGTCTACCTATTTAACTTAAACGTGGTATTGTAAAATTAATCAAGTTTTAAAGTGTACTATTGCCCATATGATGATGAATAAGTTTATACAGTTCGTATATCAGCATTAATCTGACCCTGTCATGTATTAATGCTAACTTAAATTCAGTTAACATTATAAAACTATTAAATAACCGTTTAGGAAAATCACCGTTAGTGGGAGTTTTCAATAACGGTTACTGTTATTATTTAACATTAACGGTTACAAAGTAGCAGTTAAATAACGCTCAACACTAGCGCGCTGTATCTCAAAAATTAACAGAGCAATTGATATGAAACTTTGAACATTCATCTTATTTGATAATCTGAAGAACTGAAAAGCTTTTGGTAAAATTTCGTACACCGGAAGTGGGCGTTTACCTTAACTGTTTTTTGTTTTTTGCCAATATTTTCTTAAATATGTAAAATATCACAAAAACATTTAAACAAACTTTGAAGACAACAAAGAAATGAACATCTTTTGCTTGAAAACATTTTTCATAAAATTATTTTTATTCGAGAAAAAAATGAATTATTATTTTTTTAATTTTTGGTTTATAATTATAAAACGATAATAGTTACAGTAAATTTATGTTAATAATAATTGTAGAGGATGCTAAAATGAACAACTTATAAAGAATAAGTTTTTTTTTAATCCCTTTAGTTTTTGAGTAAACTGAGTTTTTGAATTTAAAGTATAATTTTTCCATCTTTCATAATTTTGACGTTTTGAACGTCAGTTTCATCCGTGTTTACACGCTCGATGTACATTTAATTTCAATTGAAGATAAACCATGAAAACGTAAATATAATTGGCTATGATACCATCAAGTCGGAGAAAGTAACATGATGGCCACATCACCATTTTTTTTATTATTTCACAAAATTTGTAGCCTTTTTTATTTTCTTTACAACAATATTTTGTTTTTTTTTATTTCAGAAATTGAATTTTTTTTTTAAACTTATTTAATGTATAAAATGTTCAAAATAAGCACCGTTCCTTTCTTTGCAATCGGTGATAAAACCCATCCCTTACATTTTGAAACATTTTCGGTGGAATTTGTCTCATTTCATGCCGGATACGTTCCTTCAATTTTTTTTATATTTCTTAAATAAAAAAAAACAAAATATTTTTACACAGTCGTAAAGAGAATAAAAAGGACTAAAAATTTAGTGAAATAATTAAAAAAAATGGTTTCCACTTAAAAAAAATGTCTATACCTTGTCATACTATTTTTAAAGACGCTAAAAAGTGCGCAATAAAAAACAAAAATCGACGCGTCGAAGGATTTTTTTCTGGAACTAAAATAAATACCGAATTTGTTCCAGTTAAAGTTTCCACCCTATATATATAGAACGTTAATCATCCAAAATATTTAGCTCACAGGATAAATAAATTATGGAAACAATAAGTGTCCAATTTCGAAACCTAACCCAGATTTATCTAGAGCAATTTTAGCTGGCCTGCTTCGCTTCAGTAATCAACGTTTAAGATAACCGAAATAACGAATCCCTTATTTTTCGTTAACCGGAAATAGCTCCTCCCTTTTGATATTTTCAAGCGGATGCAATTTTTATTTTCATGTTTGTGTTTGTGCGAAGTTTTGATAGCAAATAGGACGGTAAATCACGTTTATGGGCGAAATTTTATGCCTCGATAAAATTATTATTAGTAAGCAGGAATGAAAATAATGAATCGGAATTTGTGCTCGGGAATATCATAAACATATAAATTTAATTTGTGCTATTAAAATGTAATACACCAATTAGTATTGTTGCTAAGATATCTAAAATTATTACAGTGGTAAAAAATAGTATATTATTAAACGAGTGAGAAAGTTAGCCATTGTCACGCGGGTGAAGAAGCAAGTTACCCGAGTGGCATTGGCCAACTTGTTCACGAGTTTAATACTATGCTTTTTCGCATCATATTAAATAATTACCTAAAGATTTTTCTGTTTGTATTAAATTATAACGAATAATTTTTCTATTTGGAAATTGCGGCAGTTCGCTGACAAAAAACGAATCGTAACCATAGTAACAATTAAACTGTTGGGCAATGCAACCGCTATCATTTGATTGGAGGTCACCTGTTGGGTAATGAAATTGCTATCATTTGATTGGACGTCACCTGTTGGTTAATGAAACCGCTAGCATTTGATTGGACGTCACCTGTTGGGTAATGAAATTGCTATAATTTGATTGGACGTCACCTGTTGGGCAATGATATTGCTATCATTTGATTGGACGTCACCTATGGAGAAAATGATTCGGCCGAATAATGGACAACTTTCTTAATCAAAAACGATTTAACAACGTTTATATTATTTAATAAGATGCGAAAAACATATTTTTGATATAAATAAAAATCGCGTTGCTAAAAGATATTACAAAAATATTTTAACGAATATTAAAGACAACAAACAAATTAACATATTTTGTCTGAAAATAAAATATCGAAAAAAATAATTTTATGTAAAATATTTTCAAACAAAAGATGTTAATTTCTTTGTTATCTTCGATATTTGTTTAAAAATTTACGGGAAGAAACAAACAACGGTTAAGGTGTTTACCTTAACCGTTTCACTTCCGGTGTGCGAAATTTTACCAAAAGCTTTTTTTTTTCTTGGGATTATCAAATAAAACTTATGCTCAAAGTTTCATGTTAATTCCCGGATTAGTGTTTGAGATACAGCGCGTACTTTGAATTTCACCTGACCTTACGTAGATGTCACAAGGTCAAACCAAGTTATGTAACTACTGTATGTTTTATTATTATGACGTACCACTATGTAATAGTGGTACGTTTGTTCTGGCCCATTGAAAACGCCATTGACCAACTTCAAAATTATTTTACAATTTTCTGAAAGGAAAGTTGCACTTTCTTTTTAATTACAAGGGAGAATTTATTTAGATTAATTTAGTTAGAAGTTTGTGGAAGTTGTTTTTCTATCCTTTTGAGCAACTAAAAAAAATGTGCAACATAACATAATGAGACATAATTATCGATCAAAAAATATTTGTATTTTTTTCGACTATTAAGGAGTTAATGACGAAACGTCTTATTCTTCCTAATCTTCAACATTTGTTGAAAGTTGCTTGTAATATTTATCATATTCAATACAATATCTTAAAAAAAAAAGATAATAATATTTACAAATTGCATGCATTACACGAGGAATTACCCAAAAAAAGAGAATTATCTGTAGGCAAGTTCTGCCCTCTTCCCCTTGGTACGTTTACGAGACGCCAGAGATGGGAAAATGAGTCTTTTTTGTGATCTGCTTCACAAGCTCTAACTCGCCGAAAAGAGTCGACTCGGAGAGTCAGGTCATGACACAGCTGAATAAATTATTTGAAAAAGTACAAAGTAAAAACCTAAAAAAAAGTCCTCACAATTTTAAAATACTTTTTTCGCGGATTGATATAAAATGTAAGATTTTTCGGACTGCTTTTAGGCCGTGAAATATCACTTTTGCGGACTAGGCTTTAAAAATGCTTATTTATGCCTAGGCTGTAAAAGTAATGAGCCAATCAGGTGAGACTACGTCATGTTATTTCGCCAATCAGATGAGACACCGCGTCGACCAATTGAAGCCGCCCGGAAATTTGTTTGACATTACCATGTATTTTTCGCTTAATTGAGAGTTGCCTTCGAATTTCCCGTGCCAAAAGGGCTAAAAACAGGTTCCCCGAAGTTTTAGTAACACCGCGTATGTTTTCCCCGACCTCCATGAGAGTCCCTAACTTATCCACGCACAAAAATCGGGTCGCCGAGTGGCCCGGCATTTGACGTTTAAACGTCGTCGGCCGGCGCACTTACTTCTCGGCACAGTATAACGAGAGATTTTCCTTCATATACCTGCGGAAGAAGCTCAATAACGGCTTCGGCGAAGTATTAACAACCCCGCGTAAGTTTTCCCGAGCACCGTGTGTTTGCCTAACTTTCCCACGTAATTGAACCCGAGGAGCAATCGGAAAAATGTTCGAAAAGGATTTGGAGGTTACGTATTATGTAAGTTTTATTTCAATTTAATCACTGAATAATAATAATATAAACATAATAACTTTAACATTTATAATCTTAAAGAAATGTGTGTGATACCAAGAAAGTGCACTTTCTTGAAAAGTTCCTGAATTCCTGAATCAAAATGTATCACAAAGTGATACCACCATCAACCATTTATCAGTAGAGAAATGTATTGAAAAGTTTTACTCGAAATAATTATACGGTCCGTCCGAAATCATGATCATTATGATTATAAATGATTACACCACACACATCGTCAAAATGCGAACACCACAATGTCTATTATAAATGTCAATTTTTGTTTTACTTGGGTACCTACGAAATTTTTAGAAAGCTACCTGTGATGTGTTGATAGAATTAAATATATTGAAAATTATCGCATTGCAAGTTATTATTCATTTCTCCCAAACAATCCGCGAAAAAATTATGTGTTTAACTCGGCAATAAAGCAGATTTCCTGACTTGGCTGGATTCACAGCCTCGCTCGGCCGTGAAAATCCAGCCGCGCCCGTAAATCTGTCACTTTATTGCCTTGTTAAACAAATAACTATTTTCTACGTCCGTTAAAAATATACAGTTTTTTGATTAATTTGCGTTCATAAAATATGTGTTTTCTGAAGCCTTCCGAAAGCGTGAAAAAAAGTGCCGTTGCGGTTCATTTTTTAACGCAACTAAAAAATTGTGTAATTGATAAACGTCAAACATTCGCTTCCGATCAAGTAAACTTGATGATTATTTTTATTGTTTTCTTCATTTAAAAGAAGTATTATTACTTATAAAAATTGATTAAGGTTTTATCGAAGTTATTTAAAATTACGGACAATTTTTTGTATGAAACTTGAGAGTAAAGCAACTTTTTTTCACTTGTAGGAAGTGCAATCTTTCCTGCTCGCGAAACTTTAACTCACTTTACTCACTTGTTGTATAAATAACTATTTCGTTCCACACTGATTTATGAGTCAAAAAGACCTTCATATTTGCTAGTGACTCACTTCACTGACTTGACTTTTGCAGTCGGCTTACTTTAGAGTTACTAGACAGTCTCTCTGCTCACAAGTGTCTCACCGATTTAGATTCATGCTCTATCCTCTATGTAGAAATGTTGTGGGTGATGACAATAAGCCATTCTGAAAGTTATAGCCCCCAGGGGCGGCTCGTTATGCAGAGCCAAGGAGCCATGGCACCACCTCTAATTTCAAGCTCAGAAAGATTTTTTTTATTAATTCTGATGCGTCATTTTAAATATTTAAACAATGCCTGCAAAACTTAAATGAGTAGAGAAAAATTGCAATACATTTGTTCCCCCAAGCAATACCGTGCGGTGTTACCCGAGCCAACTTACTACTGGCACGGCATTTCGTTAGAAAATTGTCAGCCAGGGGCGGCTCGTTATATAAAGCCAAGGAGCCATGGCACTACGTGTAGTTTCAAGCTCAGTAAGAACTTTAAAACATTCTTAAAACATTTTTTCGCCAGTTACTTTGGTCTAGGAGGATAATTCTTTCTTGTGTTGCCTAAAATTTTATTTTTTAGCTGACTAATGGTGTGTTGCAATTGTCAATAATGGTTTGTTGCAGTTGACAAGAATGGTATGTTTCAGCTGTTAAGTAATGTATTATTCAACTGTCGAAAATTATTTGTTGTCAAATATTTATTTTTCCGCTGTCAAAAACGGTATTCCTCAGCCATTAAAATGGTATTTTTCAGCTATCAAAAAAGGTATTTTCGTCAAAAATGGCATTTTTCAGCTTTCAAAAATTGTACTTTTTGTTGTGAAAAATTGTATTTTTTAGCTAAAAATAATAGTTTGTTACAGTTGTCAATAATGTTTTGTTGCAATTGTCAAGAATGGTATTTTTCAGCTGTTAAAAAGTGTATTATTCAAATGTCAAAAATAATATTTAATGTCAAAAAAGGTATTTCTCACCTATTAAAATGTATTTTTTCAGCTATCAAAAACAGCATTTTTCGCCTTTTTTTTTTAATTGTCAAAAATATCATTTTTCGGCTGTCAAAAATTGACTTGTTGTAGTCAAAAATTGTATTTTTTACCAGGCAGTCATGGTATGTTACAGTTGTCAATAGTGGTTTGTTGCCAGGGTACGGAAAATATCCGATATATATATATATATCAACTTCTTGATATTTATTCTTGGTCATTAATATTAATGTTTATATGACTTATTAATTATATAATGCGCATATTTTATTTATATTATATTTATTTATTCCAAACAAACACAGTTGCTTACAAGATAGTAAAAAATAACATTTAAAATGTCAAAATATTTGAAATCGAATTAAAAAAAATTTGAAATGAAGACTTTTTTGCTCTTCACTATGTTTTCAGGGATAAATTGAAGAATTTTCAAAGTGAGGACCTTTTTTGAGTATTTTTTTTGCTCACACTTACTTTTTCATTTTTAAGTCACTTTAAAAATGACTCTTTTCGACAAAAAAAGAGTCATTTCGCCCATCTCTAGTTTAAATTAAAGCAAATACCTACTATTCATATTGCTGCAACTGGGAATATTTGAGAATCGGGTGATTTTTTTGGTATTGTGTGTTTCATAAATATCCATGATATATATCCGATGATATATATCGTCCGAACCCTGTTTGTTGCAGTTGTCAACAATGGTATTTTTCAGCTGTTGAAAATGATAGTTTTCAGCTGTGAAGAAGTGTATTATTTAACTGTCCAAAATGATATTTTACAGCTGTCAAAAATGCGATTTCCAACTTACAGAAATGTTATTTTTCAGCTATCAAAAGCAGCATTTTTCGAATTTTTTTTTAACTCTAAAAATGGCATTTTTCAGCTGTCAAAACTTGTATTTTTTGTGTTGTCAAAAATTGTATTTTTTAGCTGACAATAATGGTATGTTACAGTTGTCAGTAATGGTTAGTTGCAGTTGTCAATAATGCTATTTTTCAGCTGTTAAGAAATCTATTATTCAACTGTCGAAAATGATATTTTTTAGCTGTCAAAAAAGGTATTTCTCACCTATAAAAATGGTATTTTTCATCTATCACAGGCAGCATTTTTGGTCATTTTTATTATCAAAATGGCATTTTTCCGCTGGCAATATTGGTAAGTTACAGTTGTCAATAATGGTTTGTTGCAGTTTTCAAGCATGGTATGTTTCAGCTGTTAAAAACGGCATTTTTCAGCTGTTAAAATGATATTTTTCAGCCGTCAAAAATTATATTTTTCAGCTGTCAAAAATTTTATTTTTCAGCTGTTAAAAATTTTATTTTTCAGCTGTCAAAAATTATATTTTTCAGCTGTCAAAAATGATATTTTTCAGCTGTCAGCAGTGGTATTTCCCACCTATAAAAATGGTATTTTCCAGCTATCAAAATCAGCGTTTTTTTGACATTTTTTATATTGTCAAAAATGGCATTTTTCAGCTTGTACAAATTGTACTTTTTGTTGTCAAAAATTTAATTTTTTGTTTTCAAAAATTGTATTTTTTAGCTGACAATAATGGTATGGTAGAGTTGTCAATAATAGTATGTTGCAGTTATCAAGAATGGTAGTTTTCAACTGTCGAAAATGATATTTTTTAGCTGTCAAAAAGGTATTTCTCACCTATAAAAATGGTATTTTTCAGCTATCAAAGGCAGCATTTTTGGTCATTTTATTATCAAAAATAGCATTTTTCAGCTGTCAAAACCTGTACATTTTGTTGACAAAAATTGTTTTTTTTTGTTGTCAAAAATGGTATTTTTTAGCTGAAAATAACGGTATGTTTTAGTATGATATTTTTCGGCTGTCAAGAATGGTAATCCCTAGCTGTTGAAAATAGTATTTTTCAGCTGTCTCAAGTTGTATTTTACATTTGTAGGAAATGGTATTATTCAGCTACCAAATATGCTATGTTTCAGCTGCCAAAAACAGTATTTTTCACCTAATAAAAATAGTTTTTATCGACATTTTTGAATTGTCAAAAATTGTATATTTCAACTGTCAAAAGTAGTATATTTTGCTGTCAAGCGTAGTATATTTTACTGTCAAAAGTAGTATTTTTATTGTCAAAAATTGTATTTTTATTGTCAAAAATTGTATTTTTTGTCAAAAATAGTATTTTTTTGTCAAAAATGGTATATTTCAGCTGACAAAAATGGTATTCCTCAGCTGTTGAAAATTAGTATTTTTTAGCTGTCAAAAATAGTATTTTTTTACTGTCAAAAATAGTATTTTTCGTGTGTCAGCTGCCAAAAACAGTACTTTTCAGCTAATAAAAATAGTTTTTTTCAACATTTTTGAATTGTCAAAAATTGTATTTTTCAGCTGTCAAAAGTAGTATATTTCGCTGTCGAAAGCAGGGGCTTATGTAGAGCCAAGGAGCCGTGGCACTACCTGTAGTTTCAAGCTCAGCAAGAATTTTTAATTAATTCTTAAAACACTTAGCCAGTTACTTTTGGTATAGGAAGATAAATCGTTCTTTCTTTCTTCAAATGGGAGGGAGAGGGGTATATTGTATAAGTGGCTCTACCATCAATATGTTCCACGAGCCGCCACTGATGGCCCCAACCTTTGCGTTAAGAAAAATGCCGATATGACAATGGCGATTTATAAAAGTTACGAAAATTAAAAACATTTAATGACCTTGGCAATGTCAAAATCATTTGTGACAAAATAGTTTAAAAAACTCCTATATTGTTTTTTTCTTCCGACAAAGAGTATAGAAATATCTTAAGCCACAATATTAAAAAAAACTACTGTTTTTCTTGAATATCTCTAAAAATGTGGAACGAATGAAAACATGTTTCAGATGACAATTGTTTAAATTAATTAGCAGAAGAAGATTTTATCAGTGGCAGTTTATATTATAAATAAATAAATAAGTTGACCTTGGTCTGACATTTGTCTAACGCTTGGTCTAACGCTATCCGTGGTAGGGGTCCTAATAATTCAACGCTTCGAAGAAATGAGGAGAGTTTCTAAGCTTTCGATTTTTCCAATACAAAAACCCTAAACATGTATTTTCAAAAATTTTACATCAAAACCCGAGACGAAACATAAGTTTCTGTAATAATAAATTAACATCAAAAACATCAAACTAATTGCCAAGGAAAAATATGATAACATATCTTGCAAAATGAATCGTTTCTATTAATTTTGAAATAATTTGATATAAATTTTCACTTGTCAATATATGCGAAATGATACAATGATTACATTTTGAATAAAGTTATACAATAATTTCTTCAAACAAAACTTTCGTTTAGTGAAAATTTGTATAAACATTTTCGTTTGTATTTCGCACTGTGAACCAACAATTCCTACATTAAAAAGTATAAGAAACAGACGTACTTTTTGTCGGACACACATATTTTTTGTCCACTTACTCATGTAAACACTCATTGAATCCAATGCAATACATTTGCTGCTATTAACTTTTTTTTAGTAACTATTTTGTTTTACTATCGTTATATTTCTTTCAAAAATTGCCAGTTCTGATAAAAATCGAATCTTCGAAACTTCAATCTTCGAAGATTTTCTATGAAACTTCGAAGTTTCCAACCTTCGAAATTGGAAATCTTCCAAAAAATCCAGTGCTGACACAAATGCGCTCTTAAGCCTTACAACTTGTCTGAAAATGCGTTGTTCATGAAATATTAGACAGGTTCTACGTCTGTGTACGACATCTTAAATCGTGCGGTTATATCACAATTTTTTTAACACAAAGGTAAGGGCTTCAAAATTGAGTTTTTGATTTTGAAAAATGGTTTAACTTTCGAACGCCTTACTTGATTTTGATGATTTAAATTCTAAAATGTAGCGAATTATTCAGTGTGTTTAAAAAATATATAAAGAAATATAAATATCATTCAAAGAAAGTTGCCAAAATCTGTTATTTTCCGAGTTCAAAATCAACAAAATTGCGTTTTTGATTTTATTTTATCCTATACTGTTATCACGTCAATAACTCCTTAGCAACAAGTAACGTTAAGGTACCTATAACAACACTAGGGTTGTTAAGAAATTCTTAACAACACTAGTGTTGTTATATTATCTTAACGCAACTTGTTGCTATGGAGGTATTGGTAAACAAACATGACTTCGCTTTTTGACGGTTTTCATTAAACATTTTTGAAATTAAAAAAGTAGAAATAGGATAAAATAAACCATGTTACGACACACGTAATGTTATTTGCTTTTACATTACTCGAGAATTTAAAAGCACTCGCTCCTACGTCGCTCGTGTTTTCAAACTTCGTTAGTATCGTAAATTACTATTTTTAAATTGCTTAACATCAGAACGTGTTATTTGATTTTGATGAAAAATCAAAATGTAGCGAATTAATTCAGTGTGTTTTTAAAAAATATAAAGAAATATAAATCTGTTATTTTCCTAGTTCAAAGTTAACAATATCGCGTTTTTGATTTTGAAAAATTGCTTAACATCTGAACGCTTTACTTGATTTTGATGATTTAAATTCCTAAATGTAGCGTGTTTTAGTATTAAAAGATAATCATTTCGGGTCTATGAAAAATGCCAAAATCCGAAATTTTCCAAGTTCAAAATCAAGTTTTTGATTTTGGTAAATTGTTTAACTTACGAGCGCGTTATTTGATATTGATGGTGTAATTTTCAAAATGTAGTAGTAATTTTGTCTTTTTTTAATTTTCAAAAAGTATCATTTAAAATCAACGCAATTTTGAAAATTGACAAGTTTTTTCGTTGAATAACATTTGATTCTAATCTAATAATAATCTTAAGTCACATTATTAATTTTTAAGGCGATTTGAGCCATCTCTGATGACAGATGTTTCAAATGCATTCGCCCCCGCAACATGACCGTCGCCCCCCAAATGCGGATTGTCACAAAAATGTCCAATTTAAATAAACGTCGATCGCCCACCAGTGGGCGATATCGGCCACGTTGAGAAACACTGATCTATACCCTATGCGAGAAATAGGAAGAGCTATGGAATGTGCCGATGGTCGTTACCAGTGGCGCAGCATAAATTCAGTAATATTATCGTTTTAATTATTAATAAAATCTCTTTAAGTATTTTTTTGAATATCACAATATATAATTAAACTTGAAACATATTTAAATATGTTTATGGTTTAAATTATTTGTAAATAATGGACATAAACGACAAAATTTATAATTCCCGTTTCGAAAGACGTCTACGTTCATGGAAAAGCGGAGCGAAAACTTTTGGTTGAGTGGTACAGCGGTCGGGCCTTGTGTTCAGCGAGATATGAACGAACTATCACAAGAAATATATTGGTCCACAGCTTATACCGTCGAACATACGGTGAACAGAGCGGCCCATTGAAAATAACATGCAAAAAAAAAATTCTATTTCATCGCTGCGCTTACCATTTTAAAGGCGCATACTATTTACATTCTTTAAATTCCATAGCTCTCTGTATTTAACCTATGGATTATACACTATCACATCCAACGAACGCATAATCCCAATCCACACCTGCCAAGCTATGAGTCAACCCTTCATAATCAGCTGACTTATAATCATGCAAAAAGTTATCACTATTTAAATTATTACTAAAAAACCCTGAGGGTAATCACGGATCATAAGCTGTGTGATTTATATTTGCTGGGATAAATCAAGTGATTCGCTAATCGAGTCCAAAATTATACGCGATGGGCACTTAGTTATCACTGATAGCAGAAACACCATAATTGTCATTGATCTAAATAATTGACGGAAGAAAATTTAGTTTCACATCTACGTGGCACCATCCGTAGCCGAAACGTTTCAGAATGACTCCCATGATAACTTAAATAAGTACTGGTTAATTCCTTCCTAACAAGATGGTGCGTCAGTAACACCTCGCGATACTCTATAAATACTATCGAACGATTTGTGTTTTTTTCTCGGTAACACGATGTTTATTCTAGTATGTACTAATCATTCCCCGTACTTGTTAAAATTAGATATAATTGATGATAATTTCGATTACTGTGCGCAGTGCCATTAATCATCGCCCCATTTCTGACTCATATTTGTACTTTGATTCGTATTTAATCAGAACGAAAAAATTCGATATCGCTCGTGTGTGCTAACAAATTACGCGCACGAGGATATAAGTGTAAATTGAGGTTATTAAATGTTAGTTACAAGTTGTTCTAGTAATTATACACGTACGACATAATAATGCGTTACAAAAAAAGCTTTAGTCGATGCTGATGATGAATAATATTATTCCTTATGAATAATAGCCCAAATCAATAAGTACATTTTCCTTGCAAAAGGTCGACTGGTTTTGTTATTTTTTACAGAAAATGTTTGAACTCCGATCTTTAAAAATGACTTAATACTCTCAACCTGAAGTTTCAAATTTAATTTTAGAGTTAGTCCTATACCCAGAAATAAACGATGTTAAACCAATGTTATGTATGTATGTATGTATTTATTTCATGTCTTGACAGTAAGTCTTACACACGTCAGATTACATAGTATATAAATAATAATAATGTTAAAGTAAATAGAACAAAAATAATTAGTAATGTACACTAACAAACATATTTTAATAGTACCTTATCACTAAAAGTTGTGTATGCTTAAATAAATATGAAATAAAGAAAAAATAAATGAATGGCGATTTCAATTTGTTGGTATTAGGGAAACCCATTAAGCGATATTCGACCCGAGAAAATCATCAAAAGTGTAGGGTGCCATTTTTATAAGCAGTTCCTTTATGTTAGATTTAAAATTTGGTAAGGACATATGTTTAAGATTGGTCCCCAACTTATTAAAAAACTTAGGGCCGTAGTAATTTTCAGCTGTTTGGGATTTGACTAATCTTGTTTGAGCTATACTCAGATTTTCTTTATTCCTTAATGAATACATATTGTTGTTACGTGTTTCGTAATTATTAATATTTTTTTTGATATAGCATAGACATTTATATATGTATACTGCTGGTGCAGTCAATATACCGTATTTGATATAGGAGGATTTGCAATCTTCTTTGTATCCTAAATTTGCAACGATCCTAACTGCTTTCCTCTGCAGTCCAAACAGTCTATGATGAGAAGCTGAATGGCCCCATAATATGACTCCGTATGTTAGATGACAATGGCAGAGACCATAATAGGCTTTTATTAAGACTGCAGGAGACACATTACATGAAATGTTTCGGAGGCAGAAAATACCTTTCGACATTTTTCTAGCTACCTCATTACCATGAACGTCCCATTTTAGAGTGGGATCTAAACTGATTCCTAAGAATTTAGTTGCAATTGCAAAAGTCATATCCTGTTTTCTTAGAGTAAAGAGCATTTCAACGGACTTTGAGTTATTTACAAATAACTTATTACTAGCAAACCAATCTGTTGCAGCTGTTTTTGCTTCATTGTGGATGACTAACACGTCTTCCAACCTTTCAGAGGTATTTATAAGTGTGGTATCATCCGCAAATAAAATACTTTGGCACTTGGTATGGTGTGTATCTAGAAAAGTCGCCATTTCGTGGTGACCATTTTCAAAACATTTAATTGTTCTTGCGACAAACATTTGAACAGCATCAGTTGTTGACGAGTTTTTACGAAAACCAAATTGACAGGGGGACAGCAGGTTATTTACTTCTAAGAACTCCGTTATTTGATCTTTCATTATAGTTTCAATTATTTTTGACACAACAGGAAGAATTGAGATAGGTCTATAATTATCTTCACTTTCTGGATCACCCTTCTTATAGATCGGAATAACTTTGCTTAATTTAAGATTGTTAGGGAAGATGCCTGTCAGAAACATATCGTTAATTAGCTTTGTAATAGGTGCGATAAGAATGTCTATAATGCATTTAATTAGTTCACTTGTCAAACCATGAACATCAATGCATTTACTATTTTTCAATGAATTTATAGTATCCCTTACCTTTACCATAGATACTGGTTTAAATTCAAATGTCAGTTGACAGTTAATGTTTATTAATGTGGGATCCTGTTCGATGCAGGTAAAGATAATAATAGCCTATCCACTACGCTAACAAAAAAAGAGTTAAGTTGATCACACGGAATATTACAGTTCTTGCCTTTTGAGTTTTGATTTCTTACAGAGTTTATTACATTCCATACCCCCGTTTGGTAGTTAGAGGATGAATTAATGTAAGTGTCATTGCTAGATATTTTCACTCGTTTAATTTCATTTCTGTAAAATATTCTAAATTGATTTCGCTGTTGCTTCGTTTCATGGCAAGGATACGTTTCACATAGATCATTTAGTAATTCCATATTCTGTCGCAATTGTGAAAGATGTTGGTTGAACCATTTAACCTGAAACTATTTGTATGGTTTGCTGTTTTTCTGTGGAAAAGCAGCGGATGCGCAGTGAGTTAAAATTGAAATTATTTTGTTACTGTTTATATTAGTATCAAATGTTTGGCTAATAAAGTCCCAATCAACTTTCACTAACATTTGGAAAAATTCAAACTTTCCGTTTTGAGTAATAGGCCGGTACACTCTTCTAGGGGACGTACATGGTTTGTGAGGGCAGTCAATAGTTACAGTAATACCAATGTGGTCAGATATCCCGGGGTCGAATGAGTTTGTTTTAATGAGGTTATCATCAAAATTAATAAAAATATTGTCAAGGCAGTTGTTTCCTCTTGTATTAAACGTAACAATGCTTGTCAAATCATAGCACTTGAGAGTGTCACATAAATTGATTACCCGGACGTCATCCTGGTTTTGAAAATATACATTGAAATCGCCACCCAAAATAATAAGGTTATTAACAAGGTCTAATGAATTCATAAATTTGGTTATAATATCAATAAAAGATCTCCAGTCCCTCGAGGGAGACCTGTAGACACAAACAATGTACAAATTGCAATTGGATATGTATATTGCAGCAAGTTCACAGACTTTATCGCAAGACAGAGAATTTGTTAAATCATTTAGATTTCTTGATGTTATTGTATTATCACTATATACCGAGTGTTTGGGATAAGGGGCGAACATAGGGATTTAACATGTAAAATTAAATATGTGTAATTATTAGCTCCCCTATTCATTTTAGAGAAAAATCGTAAAGGAATATTTTTTAGAGAATTAAAAACTGTAAATGCATCATCCATTTAATTTACGTTTGTACCAGCATACACCTCAGAAATAATAAAAATAAGTTTAACAATTTACCATTTAATAAAAACCCTTGCCATGACTTTGACAAATGTCATGTTTCATGTTATAGTGAAAATAATAATATTGCAAGTCAGATATCAATTCTAGTTATTACGATGAACAATAATCTGAGTTATTCCAATGAAGAGAGGGTATTCATTATTAAAACATTTTACAGTGGCGTCAGTTTACGCAGAGTTCGTGACTTATTTTCGGTTACATTTAACAATCGACCAATTCCGTCTGTATCAACAATTTCCAAATTTGTAAAAAAGTTCGAAAATACAGCAAGTGTAGCGGCAGATGATTCAAAAGGTATTTCAATAGTCCAATTTTAACAAATATTATTTCAAAAACATTAACATTGCAGGCAAACGGAAGAGAAGAAGCAACGATGAATTGGAAGATAGAGTTTTGGGGTTGATAAATGCTGATCCAACAACTAGCATACGATGCATTGCTCGTGAGTGCAGCGTGTCTACATTCTCAGTGTATAAGATTCTGAATAAGCATGGGTATTATCCCTACAAACATCAATGCCATCAGGAGATATTGCTAGTGGATGAAGAAAGCAGGCGTGTATTCTGCGAGATAATGCAGGATCGATCAAACATAGACAGAAACTTTTTGCAGTCTATCTGTTTTACGGATGAATGCACGTTCACACTTAACAACGAGCCCAACACTCAGAACACGCGATACTGGACCCAAGAAAATCCGCGGATATGCCTTAGAACTAGAACCCAGTTCCCGCAAAAAATCAATATTTGGGCTGGTATTTTTAAAAATAATATTATTGGGCCGTTTGAAATATGTGGAAATTTAAATTCGAATTCTTATTTAGACCTTTTAATCAACCAGGTTGGCCCTGCGTTAGAAGAAGTTGCACGTGACAATCAGGAGATATCGTATCAGCATGATGGATGTCCAGCCCATTATGGTTTAAATGTAAGGGAATATTTAAATGCTAATTTTCCCAATTGCTGGGTTGGTCGCGGTGGCACTATCAACTGGCCACCAAGATCTCCTGATTTAGCACCATGTGATTTCTTTTTGTGGGGTCACTTGAAAAACAAAATTTACAAAAAACACCATCCAAATATTGAATCTTTGCGGGAAGCAATTTTTGCGGAATGCACATTGATTACAGATAGGCAGTTGGCTAATGTTAGACATGCATTTTATAACCGATTGGGTTATTGTTTACACCAGAACGGAGAACTTTTTGAGTACTTGCTCTAAAATTTCCCGTTGACCGCTGGTTACGGTAAAACCAAAAATATATCACGAACTGTGTGTAATCTGACACCACTTTAATTCAATTCATCGTTGCTTCTTCTGTTCCGTTTGCCTTTAATTTTAATATGTTTGAAATAATATTTGTTGAAATTGGACTATTGAAATACCTTTTGAATCATCTGCCGCTACACTTGCTGTATTTTCGAACTTTTTCACAAATTTGGAAATTGTTGATACAGACGGAATTGGTCGATTGTTAAATGTAACCGAAAATAAGTCACGAACTCTGTGTAAACTGACGCCACTGTAAATATTTTGATAATAAATAATACCCTCTCTCCATTGGAATAACTCATATTATTGTTCACAGTAATGAACAATGATTCGGGAAATTGGCGTCGGCTACGAGGCCATCTGCCATAATCATTGTATTGTAATATATCAGAAATTAAATGAATAACTGAATAATGAAAGACAAATGCAATGTCCATGGTCCCGAGCGAATATTCCGCGACCCCGAAATCGTTCGCCCGGGCTGGGATTCGAACCCTCGCGGCACGCGGTGCAACCGGCATAAGCGCTCGCTTGTACCCACTACACCAACGGGCCGCCCGAATTAATGTTTGACTAGTAAAATTATTCTCACCATAACATGACATTTGTCAAAGTCATGGCAAGGGTTTTTATTAAATGGTAAATTGTTAAACTTATTTTTATTATTTCTGAGGTGTATGCTGGTACAAACGTAAATTAAATGGATGATATTTACAGTTTTTAATTCTCTAAAAAATATTCCTTTACGATTTTTCTCTAAAATGAATAGGAGAGCAAATAATTACACATATTTAATTTTACATGTTAAATCCCTATGTTCGCCCCTTATCCCAAACACTCGGTATAATTGATCCTCCATAATTGCCTTCTAAGCGAGCATAGTGAGCGCTACATGAGAGTGTACTTATTTTCGAAACCTGGCATTCAAGTTCAGATAACCAGTGCTCAGTCAGAGAAATTACATTGAAATTGTACTTATTGTCAAAAATCGCGCATTCAAGTTCATTGATTTTATTTCTTATAGACTGAGCATTTAGGAAGAGAATATTTAGGATGTTGTTGACACAAACGTTTTCAGGCCAGACTTCTGGTCTCTTTAAGTCTTCAAATTCAGGAGATGGAATAGTAATTTTGAAAGAGGAATATTCTAGTGGATGTTTTGACAACAATTGCTCGCATTTAATATTTGAGAATTTTTTTCCTCTAAGGTAATTCACTAATTGCTCCGAGGTTAGATCAGGGTCAAGTCGAAACACATGTAGGTAGCTGTATCGTGTCGCTCCTTTAATGGTGTTGTCCTTCGCAGTTCCACATATCGCGTTGAATTTCCTCTTTGGTTTGGATTTCTTCATCACAGTAGTCCATTCTATAGGGTTCTCCTTGGCCTCTGCGCTGGTTGCCTGGGTTTTAGTCAAGGTTTGCGTGGTGTTGGACTCATTTTCCTTTTCTTCCCGGTTTTTCTTCGCATCTAAATTCATTCCGGTGGTCGATGGCACACGCGTATTTGTGTTTACCTTCGGCGCTGAAGCTAAACTCACAGTATTCTGCTGTCCCGTTGTCACCGCAGGCGTTTTAATAGCTCCAGATTTATTTGCATTTTGGATGTTCTTTGTGTTGCCTACAGTTGCAGCCTGGCGGTTCATTTTAGATCCAATGTTTACATTTTTTTCCTCGAGTAAATGGATTGTTTTATACATAATACTGATTTTGTCGCGTAGTTCATCAATAAGTATATCTTTGTTTTTAATTGCTTCTTTGAGATACGATAATTCAATATCCTTAATAATTAGGTTATTAAACGTACTCACGTTTTCGGTAATATCCGCGGAAGTAGGGTTAGATGTAATATCATCTCCTTTACAACAAATTATCGAGTAGTACCAGTAATAACATGCAAATTTCTTCTGTATCATTCAATATCCGGCGTGGCACTAGCCAGGGAAGTAGTTGTTTCAATAAATTATTTGTTTGTAGTGTTGGTAAGACTTAATGCTGCAAAGTCACGAACAGGCTGAATATTCATATATTCAGCCTGTTCGCAACCTTTCATTATCGTTTGTTCAATCCATTATCTCAAATGTTTTTTTCGCGGGCTGATATGAAATGTAAGATTTTTCGGACTGCTTTTAGGCCGTGAAATGTCACTTTTGCGGACTAGGTTTTAAAAATGCTTATTTATGCCTAGGCTCTAAAAGTAATGAGCCAATCAGGTGAGACTACGTCATGTTATATCGCCAATCAGATGAGACGCCGCGTCGACCAATAGAAGCCGCCCGGCAATTAGTTTGACATTACAATGTATTTTTCGCTTAATTGAGAGTAGCCTTCGAATTTCCCCTGCCAAAAAGGCCAAAAGTGGTTCCCCGAAGTTTTAATAGCGCCGCGTGTGTTTTCCCCGACCTCCATGCGAGTCCCTGACTTATCCACGCACAAAAATCGAGTCGCCGAACGGTGGCGAACTTTTCTTGCCGTGACCGGCTCCTAGTGGCCCGGCAATTGACGTTTAAACGCCGTCGACCAGCGCACTTATTTCCTGCACAGTAAAACGAGAGAATTTCCTTTAAATGTTGCCTGTGAAATAAACCCAATAACGACTTCTGCGAAGTATTAACAACCCCGCGTAAATTTTCTTCGAGCACCGTGTGTGCGTAATTGAACTTGAGCAAAAAAAATTGTGTTTAACACGGCAGTAAAAATATCGAAAATCCGGCTTGTATTCCGTTAGACAATTCAATTCTTAATACAGTCGGCAAAACCGCATCGAAATCGGATGTAAACTTTGCGAGAATTTTCCCCCGCAGTTTTGAAAAATACTGTTTCGAGATAAACGCTTTTAAAGTTTTGGGAAAGTTTAACTTGAGATAACTTTCTCGTTTGTTCAGTTTGCACGACGACTATCAGGTATTACATGTTTTCGGCATCGCTGAACACGAATTTAAGGTCAAATTTGCAAAGTTCAAGATGGCGGACCAAAAGAAATTTGTATTCACCAATTTTGACCAAAATTTGGATATAAGGGTTTTCGCTGTCGCCGAACGTAAATTAATTATCAGATTAGTCAAATTCAAAAAATGTTGTATTTATCAATTTGGATTCACCCGCTTGGCGTCGTCGTTAACGCAAAAATGTAGCACGTCGGACCGACCTGAAGCTGCAGAACCTGCATTATCTGCATAATGTCGCGAAGTTCATCATTGTAATTGTGAGCAGCAATACCGGCCGCGATGTCTCCCACTGACTTCCCAGAATGGACAACTTTTGGAGCATCTGCCAGAGCGTCGCGTTGAAAGTTTCGTTCCCATTTTACATAAACCCGCCTAGACACATTTCCAGCAAGTCATCCCGGCTCATCAGCTCTGTGTAGACAGGACGGAGAGCGTCGAAAATCTCCTTCTTCATCGCTGGCTTGTGTCGATATCCCCGAAGTACACCCGGCGTCTTCGCCTTCTGCCAGGAGCACTTGATGCTCGTTTAGAACGCCGGGACGTTTTTAAGAAAATCGTCTCGTTAACCAGTTATGTTTCTGGCGGACATGGGATGAATGCTAAATTAAAGTACACCTCCCAAGGAACATTTTAAGCCAAAAAAAAATCGTTTTTTTTTATAAGGTCAAGGTGGTGTTCCCCCTTAATAATGCCAGGCCTGATTTGTTGCATTTGAAAACGAATTCTTTGTTTCAACTCTTGTAAACTGTTGGGTCTATTATGATAAATTTTTGATTTTAAATACTCCCTTAATCCCATTAGAAATTATCTAATCTAATGGGATTAAGTCGGGGGAACGCGCCGGCCAATTAATCGGTCCCCATCGACCTATCCACCTTTACTAACTGGTGGCGTCAAGATAGTCACGGACCTTGATCCCATAATGAGCATCTTGCTTTAACGAAATATCTTGATGGGATACATCGTCATCTTCTGCATTAGCAAAAATAACTGCCAATGCTGGCACCAACTTGAACCGCAAACAATCTAAATATCGAGCTGCTGTAAGATTTCCATCAAGAAAGGAAGGTGTTACGAAACGTCTTCGTAATTCCCGCCCATACATTTAATTTTCCTCTGTAGTGGCTGTGAGATTCTCTAGTCTAGTATTTATCAAACTTTCGACATCTATATACCCCTTCTATAATTTTCGTAATACTGAGTACGATTTTCATGACATCTTAACTCCTCACAGAACTGCAAACTCTAGTCCGCATCATCCTCGCATAGTTGAATGACCCACATTATTATTGAGGGCAATTTGTCTTGTAGAAATATGTGGACTTTCCTGAACTCCAAGTCACATATTTAATGTTAAGTGTTCGCTCAATCGAGGTCGACCTTGTCGAGGCAAGTATTTTGTGCTTTCTGTTTCGTATTAGTTTGCGACCAATCTACTTTCTGTGGATCTTGAAATTGGAACTCTTTCGGGGTGTTCTTGAACAAATCGCATTCTTCCTCATTAGTTCTTAGCTTGTCGCCGTATTCCACCATCATTAAAACCTCTATTTTTTCTCGTTCAGTCAAATACACAATATTTAGTTAATTTCGGGAGAAGTAATTGAACGGTCCAATGCAAGAAACAGCCAAGGCCACTCTTATAAAATTTACAGGAAATGAAAAGAACGTTTAGAACTTTGTATAACAATTAATAAATAAGGTTGAATATAGCAAGTTATAGACACAGCCACACATAACGTATATATCAATTTTAGTAAATTTTGAATTTATTGTTTTCGAGATATTTAAAAAAAATGATGGACTTAACCTGTTCTTGCACAGTTTTTTAATAACGAAAATTTAAAAAGTCACACAAAATGGAAAACTACAAGAACATTTAATTTATCAGAACAGCATAAAATTAGGATGGATATACAAAGTTAGAAAATATTTTAGTTGCATATTTTAGTTTTGTGGTTCAGTCGTTATCGCTGTATTCAGACACAGACGATTGATGCTCCTCCGTTTGAAAAGCTCTGTGGTACCTCTCGATGTCATCATAGAACCACATATCAGCCTTTGGTACATAGTTACGGCCTAAATTCAACAAGTTAAAATTTCTTCTTTTTTAATGGCCGTTTCCCCGTGTATAGGTTTTCGTCGCTACTTGGTAATGTTAGTGGCTCCGAAACCCTCCTGTCCAGGATACTAAAATCTTGAAATACTGGAAATGATACACTTTCACTGCATTGTAGTACTGTTATAGTTTCTTGTTGTTCGTAACCCATTATTCTGTATTTCGATATTGTAAACTTAGTATTTTTTCTTGAAGGATTTTTAACAAAGAACTTTTTAAAGTGTTCGTAGAAGTTGTAAAACATATCTTGCGTGGTTTGAACTACATGAAACTTCTTGCTGGATGTCTTGATAATATTGACATAATCCCGAGGAAGATAAATTTTATCATATTTTCTTTTTTGGATTTCAATGTGCCAAAAGCTGCGGTCGCAGGGCAGAAAGCTATGCCCCGGTTCAGGGTACCTGTGCTGTATCATTCGTAATCTTTTACTTTCAACTAGAGTGTAGAAAAACTGAGTGAGGACATAGTTTTTATTTTGCGAGTAGCAGTTGTCAGAAAAAATGTACAAATCAGTGATATTTGATGCCAAGTGTATGTTAATAAAATGCAGTAAGATACTTGCTACCTTATTTCGTCCTTTGCCTCCTAACGTTTCGTCATAAACATAAAAAACGCTTTGCCCTGTATTGCCCCAACATGAATATAAAAATTGTATATCCATAGCTGAATTTTATGGAACACGTCCCCACTCGGTGATACTGGTAGCGGCAGGTTCTGTTGAAAATCAAAAGATATAACTTCAATATTGGGATCACGTTTTGATAATGCAGTCTTATCTTTTATATCAGCATAAAATGTATTTGCTTTTGTTACATGCAGATTTTTATCGCGTTGTAGTGTTCGTAGTTCTTCGTCAGACTCAGCAGCATTGATTTTCTTCTCCAACTTATCACACTTTTGACAGGTGTCGGATTTCGGGTTTCCAAAGGATGTCTTATAATTTCCAGTGAAAAATTTTCCGAAGTACTCGTATTTTACCACGGGATTGCATGGTTTGTTTTGAAGATGCAGTTGATACTGCTCTGGTTCATGTTTATCTATATATAGTTGATGCATTTTTGCAATATTTAATTGTGGGGAAAGATAATAATGGTGCATATTGTCCTTCCTGCTGTAATGTGACTTATATTTTGGAAAACTCAAAATGTGTAGGCGAATCCTTTCTTCAATATGTTCAGGCAGTTTGTTTGGTCTATTATTGTGTTTGCCTCTTTTGTCTTCCGGAGGAGTTCCCTGTCTAAAGTGTATGTGTTGCTGCAAGCGATCAAGCCGGCTCTTGGTAATTGCATGTAAAGCTAAAAATGCTGTCTTGCAAACTTTCAGAGTCGTGCCTTCATGATGAACCTACAATTTATTGTTAAACTTAATTAAACAGAACAAAAAGCAAAAGTAATAAATTATTTACCTGATAAATATACGAAAAATGTTTGCCATGCTTTTCTCCTGAACGAGGCCTTTTTCGTTCTACAGGTTTACTATGAAGAAGGCCATACAAATGTGCATCCTGAACGTCTTTTGTTGATATGGCATAAAAATCTCTGAAAATTTTAGCACAGCCTATCGCACCAATTTTATCAAAGCACTGCATTTTACAGTTGCAGCTATCTCCAAGAACTTTCTCTTGTGTTTATTTTCCAGCCGTATTTATATAACTTTCGCCCCTGGTTCACTTTTGCTTGCGAATGTTTCTTTTCCAGGATGACTTACGTATGAGGCGCTTTTTACCTGGTTGTGCCGGTTTTGTTGAACCAGCAGAAGTGCTTGCTTCTTCCAAAAGTACATAATGCTCTGAATCCTCATTAGTTCCAAACTTCGCAAAACCTTCCTCGTACAAATCATCTTCTTGAGTATTGAGGTTATGTTTATAATTTTCTGGTAAAAACTCATCACCACTAGACTAAAATACATTTTCTTCTGAACTAAATGACATAGTGGGAACCGTAATTGTTTTTTTAACAAAGTTAGGTTCACACAACTTGTAAAAGCACAATAATATTGTTTACAGAATAAGCGTACTGCCAAACGTTTGCAAACCAACTTTTGAGTGCAAGAACAGGGTAAGTCCAGGACTTGGCTTGTTATTGCACAGTATGAAAAAGTATATTAATCACTGCTGTAATACGTAGTGCATAACTTAAAGACCCGGTTCTTGGATGGGATAATAAAGTATTTGAAACTGTGCAACAATCAACCCCCAACTAATTTTTGCCCAAAAGTAGACTTGGCTGGTTCTTGCATTGGACCCTTCAATTACTTTTTGATTCAAGTGTCATACTTGTTAAGACTTGTCAAATATCAAATAAAATAATAAATTTGGATTTGACGATTTTCCTAAAACGAGACGATCAATTTTTCAAAATTAATTTTCACCTTAAATTACATAACAAAGAATTAAAGAAAAGTATGTATGTAAATACGTAAAAAAACAACAAAATAACTGGGTGAGAAATATGCCATTTTTTCATGCCTACATATATTTACTTTCCCCGTTACGAAGTACGAGAAAGTATTGTGATCGTGAAAATTTTTTCAAATTTTTTTTTTTTACGGAAATATCCGTTTTGGGTCCCTATATGCCATTTCAATAATTTTCTGGAAAAAAAAAGTTGTGTCTTAGAACTTTGAACATAAGTCTCTTTTGATAATCCGAAGAACCGAAAAGCTTTTGGTAAAATTTCGTACACCGGAAGTGTGTGTTTAACTGTTTTTTGTTTTTTTCCAATATTTTTGTAAATAAATAAAAATACAAATACAAATAAATATGAAAAATATCAAAAAACCATTTAAATAAATATTGAAGACAATAAAGAAATTCTTTGGTTTGAAAATATTTTTCATAAAATAATTGTTATTCGAGAAAAAAAAATATATTTATTTTTTCCATTTTTTGTTTATAATTATGAATCGATAATAGTTACAGCAAATTTATGTTAATAATAATTGTAGAGAATGCCAAAATGAACAACTTATAAAAAATTAATTTTTTTCCGAAATCTTTTTAGTTTTTGAGTAAACTCAGTTTTTAAATTTGCAGTATAATTTTTCCATCTTTCATAATTTTGACGTTTTAAACGTCAGATTCATCCAAGTCTACAAACGTTCGATGTACATTTAAAATATTATTTAAATTGAAAATAAACCACGAAAGCGTAAATATAAATGATACCATCAAGTCGGAGAAACTAACATGATGGCCACATGACTATTTTTTCATCAAAGAATTGCCAGTAGAATTTGAACCATTTCCTGGCGGATCCGTTATTTCAGGACTTAAATTGTTTGAGATTCATCTGATACCACGGAAAATTGCTCACCACAGTTATTATTAAAAAGTAGTTACTTTTCCAATTTCATGCTTTTTTATGACAAGTCGTGAAGATAAAATTTTATAAAATTGATTGTCTCAGCTTTTTCAAAATCGGATATTAAATAATTCAAATTATGTATTTTTTGCGGAATTTTATAATAATAATAATAATAATAGGCCTTTATTTTCATAACCTGTACATAAAATACAAATAAACCAAAATTCAAAAATTATACATAAATAAGACGGGAAAATAATTAATAATAATAAGATAATAATAATCATTTTCGTACGTTCTGTAAAAAAATATAGTTGTAAAGAGAATCACAAGCTCTACAAAAGTTGATAAGTAAAAAAAATTGTATTTGGAAAAATCGTCCGTAACTTCATATTTATTAACATTGTTTTTCATCTCTCGTGTTTAGATCGGATTTTTCAAAAAAATATGTGACTAAACAGAATTAAGAGCTCTTCAAAAGTTGTCAAATAAAAAACGAATTCCATTGAATAATATTGCCGATGATGTCACACGTGAAACATTAGTGATTTCGCAATATTTTTGAGCGCGCCAAAAAGTGCACAATAATGAACAAAAATCGATCTATCCGAGGAATTTTTTTAATAGTAGATTATTACAAGTTTTGAAAGCTTCGTTTTGCAAACGTATACCAATTTGCCCGTAGGGCGAGGAAAAGTAAGGAACGAACATGCAATTGTAGCTTTCAAAACGTGTTAAACACTCTGCTTTTCCTACGACCAAACATTTTCTTAAGTATGTTTCAATCATAATATTTCTCGAATTTACCCGCGTCGATCTCAATTAAATATGTGCGTATTATTAGTGCCAAAACATTCTTAACTTCTAATCTAAATTTGCTTATTACTATTTTAAAATCGATTAATAAATAATTAATTGTTCTTCACTACCCATTTTATTTAAATGATTTTGATACATTTTTTGAAGTTTCACTTTCAACACTTGTTTTGAAAACTCAATTTTCAAGCATGACATTACTTGTCAAAAGTGACATACCGGGTGACCCAGGGATCTGTAAAAGCCCCATAACTTATTTGCTATTTGAAATTTCGACTAGTTTTCTTGAACTGGTACCCACACTTTTTCTACATATTTTAAAAATATGTATGTTTTTGTACAGGGTGTCCCAATATACATAACAGAACAAAGTTATGTTTTTTTAAATGGAACACCCTATATTTTATATTTTATTTTCAACCCTCTTGAGAAGCTGATAAAAATAGTATAAGATAGTATGGGTCTATTATGGACGGTTGGCTAGTTATGGGCAAATTTGTGGCAAAAACATGTACACATTAAAAACATTGCAGAAGCGTTCCTGGCAAAGATAGCATCGTTATTTATACACTAGAGAATTTCCCACATCATAAAGAATAATACACATCGGCTTTGGTTCTCTTTTAATCATAGTGATATACAGGGTGTCAACATACGCAAAACAATGGATAACTATTTTTTTTCAAATGGAACACCCTATATAAGTTGCCACCAATCTATTCCATCATTAATATTTTGTTATACAAACTGTATATCATTGGAAAGCTTATTAAAAATGCTATAGATTGGTGGCAACTTATATAGGGTGTTCCATTTGAAAAAAAATAGTTATCCATTGTTTTGCGTATGTTGACACCCTGTATATCACTATGATTAAAAGAGAACCAAAGCCGATGTGTATTATTCTTTATGATGTGGGAAATTTTCTAGTGTATAAATAACGATGCTATCTTTGCCAGGAACGCTTCTGCAATGTTTTTAATGTGTACATGTTTTTGCCACAAATTTGCCCATAACTAGCCAACCGTCCATAATAGACCCATACTATCTTATATTAGTTTTATCAGCTTCTCAAGAGGGTTGAAAATAAAGTATAAAATATAGGGTGTTCCATTTAAAAAAACATAACTTTGTTCTGCTTTGTATATAGGGACACCCTGTACAAAAACATACATATTTTTAAAATACGTAGAATAAGTGTGGATACCAGTTCAAGAAAACTAGAAGTCGATATCTCAAATAGCAAATAAGTTATGGGGCTTTTACAGAACCCTGGGTCACCCGGTATATACCGGGTGACCCAGGGATCTGTAAAAGCCCCATAACTTAATTGATATTTGAGATATCGACTTCTAGTTTTCTTGAACTGGTACCGACACTTATTCTACATATTTTAAAAATATGTATGTTTTTCTACAGGGTGTCCCAATATACATAACAGACCAAAGTTATGTTTTTTTTAAATGGAACACCCTATATTTTATACTTCATTTTCAATCCTCTTGAGAAGCTGATAAAAATAGTATAAGATACCATGGGTCTATTATGGACAATTAGTTAGTTATGGGCAAATTTGTGGCAAAAACAAGGACACATTGAAAAAGTTGCAGAAGCGCTCCTAGCAAAGCTAGCGTCATTTTTTATACACTAAAAAATTTTCCACATCATGAAGAATAATACAAAATGGCTTTGGTTCTTTTTTGTTCATACTGCTATACAGGGTGTCAACATACGCAAAATAATGGATAACTATTTTTTTCAAATGGAACACCCTATATATCTTGCCACCAATGCATGGAATTTTTAATAAGCTTTCCAATGATGTATAATTTGTATAATTAAATAGTAAGGATTCTTAAGATTTATCTATAAAAACATTTTTCTTTTGTCACCTCCTGCTCATTTTTGGATTTTCAGCCAAAACTATGCATTTTCTGAAAAAGTAATAAGAGACCAAAGTTGTAGAGCGGAAAATTTTCGATCGATATAGGTCTTTCGACTTTTCTAATAATGCGTGCATTGCCCGCCAGAGTGCGCAAAATCGTGACCGTATATTCATTTTAGCGTTTTTCTCAAATTTTTTGTTAATTAATTGCACTATACCTTATTTTCCACGTCCTCTAGCAGAAAAACGGGTAATTATATAATTATTCAAATGACCTACATCGATTGAAAATATTCCGCTCTACAACTCTTAAAAGATGCAATTTTTGCCCAAAATGCATAGTTTTCGCTAAAAATGCAAAAAAACATTGAAAACGCAAAAATTGATATATACATTTTTAATTTGCATTTTTAGGGAAAACTATGCATTTTTGGCAAAAATTACTTCTATTAAGAGTTGTAGAGTGGAATATTTTCAGTCAACATGGGCCATTTTAATTTTCCTATAATTTGCCGTCTTTTCGCTAGAGGGTGCGGAAAATAAAGTATTTTGTTAAGAAAAAAATTGAGAAGAAAACGCTAAAATGCATATACGGTCACGATTTTGCGCGCTCTCGGCGGGCAATGCACGTATTATCTTAAAGTTGAAAGACCTATGTCGATCGGAAATTTTTCGCTCTACAACTTTGGTCTCTTACAATTTTTTTTGAAAATGCATAGTTTTGGCTGAAAATCCAAAAATCAGCGGAAGGTGACAAAACAAATATGTTTTTATTGATAAATCTCAAGAATCCTTATTATTTTGTTATACAAACTGTATATCATTAGAAAGCTTATTCAACATGCCATAGATTGGTGGCAACTTATATAGGGTGTTCCATTTGAAAAAAAAATAGTTATCCATTGTTTTGCGTATGTTGACACCCTGTATAGCACTATGAATAAAAGAGAACCAAAGCCGATGTGTATTATTCTTTATGATGTGGAAAATTTTCTAGTGTATAAATAATTATGCTATCTTTTGCTAGGAACGCTTCTGCAATGTTTTCAATGTGTACATGTTTTTGCAACAAATTTGCCCATAACTAACCAACCGTCCATAATAGACCCATACTATCTAATACTATTTTTATCAGCTTCTCCAGAGGGTTAAAAATAAAGTATAAAATACAGGGTGTTCCATTTAAAAAAACATAACTTTGTTCTGTTATGTATATTGGGACACCCTGTATAAAAACGTACATATTTTTAAAATATGTAGAGTAAGTGTGGGTACCAGTTCAAGAAAACTAGAAGTCGATATCTCAAATAGCAAATAAGTTATGGGGCTTTTACAGATCCCTGGGTCATCCGGTACAATTGACATCTTTCAATGCAAAGGTCTTGCCACAATATATCTGTTTTTGGGAGCGGTCGTAGGAAAAAACATTTAATAGTGCAATTATAAATTATTTGAACCACTCTGTATAAACCATTTATGTTTACGTCATACAAATCGTTTGAACCCTATTTAATCTTTAAATAAAAAAAATAGCTGGTGATATATTATCTAACCAGAATAAATTACGTTAAGATTTCCTGGAAAGTGAAACCCAATCATAATATGAAAATATTTGAGACTATCACTCTCTGTTAGATGTAAAATTCGATTGCACGCGTTGATATTTACGCAATGTAGGTGAATAGCGCTATAAAGTTTATTGTTATATTGGGGGGCCTTAAGTGCACGTCTTTGAGAGTTTATGGTAAAGTTTACATCATAATAATGCAAATAGCGAGAATCGCGCGATTTTGTAATCATTTGTGTGGACAGATTACTTGAAAGTTTTCTATACAATCTTTAGCTGCCTAAAAATGTAAAAAGGAGGAGGAGAAAGGAACACAAATCGCGAAGATGCATTTTTTTTTGTGCACGATTTACAGAGAAAATGAATCTATGGAAAGAATTTGCGGTTCCAACAGGATAGGACCACCGATCAGACAGCCTTATACCTTAACTTTACAGCCTTATACCTTAGGCACACGGAGCTATTTAATGATCATTAAGTACTAATAATCATTAACTTCGCCGTGTGTCACATCACTATAATACTAATGATCATTAATAACGTCATGTAAACTTATGATCATAAGAATCGGCGATCACGTTTAAAATAGGTCATCGCCGGTAATCATTAACATCGCCTGTCAATTCAAAAATACCGCTTTTTTAAATTTATTCTAGGTTAACCATGAGGTTTCTCCACGAGGGTAACTCATAGAAACACCCTTTACGTACGTACACTTCGCAGGCGTAATTTCTCCCGTGTGTCACCTACATTTGTAAATTGCCAATTATCTTAATGATCATTAGGGCTAATAAACTCCCTCCGTGTGCCTAAGGTATTAGTTTCCGTTTCGACTCATTTTTCGGTTCGGCCAGCCATATCAACCTGCGACCTCTTTATATAGGACTACCTTACGGAGTTATTAGGATCTAGGCAGTTGTTGACATTTTTGTTGTTTTTCAATACAAATTAAAGGGTCATGCCTAGCCAGGAAGCCGAAAAACAGGTGATTTTTGGATTATTATTTTTTGTGTAAAATATAAAACTTGTTCAAAATTGAGTTGATCTATATGGTATTAATGTATTTTCATGAGTGTAACATACATTTTATCAGAAAAAATATTAGTAATAAGAAAAGGTCATCCTCCTGAAAGCCGTTGAAAAAAACAGGTTTCGCGGTGACCACTGCTACTTGAATTTGATTATCAGAAATCAAAAACAAAAGAAAATTTCTCTAATATATTAAAGTAACTGGTAAATAAACGAACAGTTTGTCGATATATTGATCTGGGACAATATGGCAGACTTTCAAAGTTAAAATTTTGATTTTTCATGAAAATATCGCTCGTTTTTCGCCAAGAAAAAATAAACTATACGTCGAAATAAATTCTTTCGTTCAATCACTGGCCTATTATATCTCAAATAAAGGTGCCCAGTTTGAAAAAAATCGATGCAGTTGTTTTTGAGATATCGTGGCCACTGTGTTAAAAATGCGGTTTTGAGAAAAAAACGCGTTTCAAGTTTCAATGGTTCGACTATGCGAATGGAGTAACTTTTTAGAAAATATTCTTTAAACATTGTACGTACTGAAAATGTCAAAACCCAAAAATCGATTTTTTGAAATTTCTGATTAAGGCATGTTTCAACCAGCAACACAATTTTTTATGACGATATTTATTAAAAGCTTTAAAAGTTATGTGGTGTAGGTTTAACAGTTTTAGCAAAATTAACTAGTTTTTTCAAGCTAAAGTGAAAATAGGTAAAATTGTGTTCTTTTTATTTTAAATTTTTTTAAATTTTTTTTTAAATGTTTTTTAAATTTTTTAATTTTTTTTTAATTTTTTTAAATGGTGACGAACGACGGCTCCGCTGCGCTGCGCTGCGCCGTTGTCCATGCGTAGCCTATTAAAATTGACCAAAGTAACTGGTGACGGATGATTTGGAATACAAAGTTACAGACTTTCTAGGGAGGTACCGAACAAAACTAAATACAGCTCTCGTGAGTAAGGCCTCTTTCGTTCACTTGAATTGTAAATAACAATTTTTTCAAGTCCCATTAGGGCCAGTGTAACAGAAGTCAAGAATCAGCAACATTGTATGCAAACATAACCTTGTTACAGATATGTCAGTAAATGTCATGTCTGAGGCACAACTGATAGGTGCCTAACCTAAACCCGCGACTTTAAACATGTCATGTCAATGTCATTCAATCTGAAAATTGTGTGCAATCATAACCTTGTTTCAGATATGTCAGTGAATGTCATGTCTGACGCACAGCTGATGGGTTCCTAACCTAAACCCGCGACTTTAAACATGACATGTCAATGTCATTTAATCTGAAAATTGTGTGCAATCATAACCTTGTTTCAGATGTCAGTAAATGTCATGTCTGACGCACAGCTGATAAAGAATACTCCCGAAAAATAATCTTGAATCGCTCACTTTTAAGGCCGGGGCCCCGGAACGGGGGCCCCTGGAGATGAAATACTTGTCACGTGGTGCCCCTTTAGGCGAAAGGAATCTTTGGTGAAAATTTCAGCCGAATCCGTGTCATGCGATTTTCACTCAAATTTCCGATGGTTTACTCATGAAAAATGAAAAATTTGGTGCCTTGACACATAAAAAAATGCGTAACTCGTGAACGATTAGAAAAATGAAAAAATAATGAGAATAACTGTTGTAGAGGGGTCTTTTGTGGAGAGGATGGAATAGTTTTATATTGTCCAGGATGTACCCGGAAGGCCGGGTCGAATTTTTTTTCTTGTATAATTTCTTGAGAAGGCCCCGACGGTAACGCGGAGGATCATGGGGACGATGAAATTTGCTCATTCGATGACAATTGATTGACACCACATCGCCCAAAAGCGCCACCTCTCTCATCCGCGCAGAATGGGGTGAACAAAATAAAAAAAAAACATTATTTTAAATCGTTTCGCTAAAACCCCGTTGAGGAACTTCGAGAATGTAATCTGGTGGTAACCCCAGTTTATGGTAACCCCAGTTTCCGAATCTGACATCTGTCAAATGTGGCAGTGCACTATCAATGCATTTCTTAATTTGCTGTTTGGAAAGCACCCGGGCGTTAACAGGAAGAAGCCTATTTTATTTTCACCAACTTTGAGCCTCTAAAAATTATTTGGTGAGTGTCTGAGAAGCGTATACACATTACAAACCGACATACAAACATAATTTAGAGCGGTACTGATGGGGTTGTTTCGGTCTTTGGCACCCCGTTGCGGCCTATACGGCTGACGGGGTGACCGAAATGTTACCAAACTTTGGTGGTCTGCTTCAAATGGAACTCTTAATGATTTCCCAAAGTTTCATTGTTCTAACCCTCGCAGAAATATTTTTTTTCGAAACTGATTGATTTTCCAGGGAAAAATGTTCAACGTTCAAAAACGACAATAATTCAAATATTCATATCTCTGTTAATAACCGGGCGATTTTAAAAATTCAAAGTTTGTTTTACGTACACATAATACCGCAATGATAATCCGTCGTTGGATTCGTGATTTCAAAAGGAATAGAAAAATTCATTTTGAAACGATCGAAAATATTTACCGGCAAAACAAATAAAAGTTGAATTAATTTTTAAAATTAGAATGAGGGGTTGGATCGAGAAATTTGATTTGGATTTGGGGCTTTCCGGTGGTGTAATCAGATTTTCGATCGGACAAAAAAAATGTTGTGCCCCTCTGGTCAATTTCGCTTCCCGGTTCCGTATACAACGTCATATCTCGAAAACTAAAAATCGGATCGAAAAACTTTAGGAAGATCTTTGATACGGATTAAATCTATGCCGTCGTCAGATTTTTAATTTTCGAAAAAGATAAAAATCGAAAAATTTCCGGAAAGCAATCAAAAATCGGCCGTAGATCGTAAACAGTGCGCCCCACGAAAAATATAGCATCTACTTTTCCGACGCAAAATGAAATTCCGAATGGCGCGCCGTTGAAATTTTTCGTGTCGGATTAAAAATGGCCGCTCTGGAATTTTTTTATTGAAATCGGGGGTTGTTTTCTTTGAATAACTCTTCAAGGGTTGGAGATATCAAAAATTCATAAGAGACATAAAATGTAGAGGGGAGCTTGTTCTACAAAACTCAAAAATTAAAGTCGGAATCGTAAGGGCAAGCGCGCCCTTTTTTCTGGAAGCGTCCGAAATGTGATTTTTTAGAAAAACGGCTGAGGGGTTGGAACCGCAGGTCGCACCCCAATGTTCTATAGTAACCTTTGTGTCCCAATGCATTGGGGATTTTTTGAGCCAGTTTTCCAGCTCAAAAATCCAGGGGTGTGAAAGTTTTGGCGCAAACCTCTGCATCGCGAAAAATCGATTTTCAAAAATTCACCCTGTAATAATGGGGTGAGTTGAAAAATTTCACGGTCGCCAAGAGAAGCCCCGGCCCTATCGGGGGGAAAAATAAAAATTGAAAACATTTTTTGAGGGGTTGTCAACACTTTTTCTAAAGGGGTGGTCGGAGGGGGTTGAAATTTTAATGGTAGGTGTCTTGAATTACTTGTGATTTTTTCATGAAAATTTTAAATCGCTATCTACACAAACCGGCAAAATTAAAGGAACGCAGATAAATTCGATATATTTTTCTCCGTGCAACTTTTATTTATTTATTTATTTATTTATTTTATTCCCAACAGATAACATATCCAATTACAGGGAAAACTTAATACTAATTTACAAGTGTACTTAACATAACATACTAACAAAACCAACTTAACTTATAATCATCATTTATAATCATCCAATTACAGGGAAAACTTAATACTAATACTAATTTACAAGTGTACCTAACATAACATACTAACAAAACTAACTTAACTTATAATCATCATTTATAATCATTTATAATCATCATTGCGTGAGTGAATTTAGTGTGGACTTGAGTGTATAGAGGCTACTATTAAATAAATCAAAGCTTACTTCAAGGCAGTTGTATAATCGCATCATTGTGTTTATGGGAGAGTTAAAATAGAGGTTTGAATGACTTGTCCTGCATCTGAAAGTATTCCAATTGCGTGAGTGTAACCGTGGTGTATAAAAGTTAATCAAAGATAATAAATTGGGATCATCGATATAATAATTAACTATTTTTTTTTCGTGGCAATTTCAGCGGCATCTCGTACAACCAAGTTAAACTAACTAATTGCAGTTCCTTTTTCAAAGCTATGTGCAATTGTAAAGCCTCTTAAAAAAATAAAACAAAAAGTAGCGTTTTTGCAATAGAAAAATGATACACTTTGACTTGTTTTAAACATGTAATAAATAAGAAAAATTGATGATAGTAAATAAAAAAAAACAAATTCGAACGATAACTTATTAAAATATACGAACTTTTATCCAGGGAAAATACGCGTTTCAAATGTAAGGCAACACTTAACACATTGCAATACAACTTAAAGAGGTGTCAAATGTTTTTTGATAAATGTTTCAAAAAATGACATATGGTAGTAGGAAATGCGACGCCGTCTCGACCAGGCCAGTAAAAAAAAAATTCATGAATAAAATTAAATATTGTATCCGTTCCTTTAATTTTGCCGGTGTGTGTATAAAGGTTTTTGAAATATTTGAAAAAAAAACGTGATTTGGGCCTTGAGCTTTTAGTAACAGGTGCGCCATCTGTTGCGATAGCATTTGAAACTTGAATAGATCCGCCATTTTTTGACGTATTGACATATATAGTGGCTTGTTCGACGCGTCATTTCAGTCTATTTTGTGCCATGAATCAACTAACACCGATACAACGAGCAGAAATCGTCAAATTGCATTTTGAAAACAGGTCCTTCATTATCAAAACGCAACGTGCCTACAAACGTTTATATCCGCGTGAAACACGACTTTCACACACAACAATTCGCAATTTGGTGCAAAAGTTTATGGCCACCGGTAGTTGTGCGACCAATTGGCAACCCAGAAGACCGAGACCAAGGCGCTCAAATGAAAATATCGCTGCCGTAGAAGCCGATGTTCGTGAAAACCCAAACACATCGTATCGACGCTGTGCATTGCAGTTGGACGTCTGCAACGACATTGCGGCGCATGCTCATTTCGTCGAAAACATGCTCCATGGTGATGGTGAGTTTTGGTTCAAAATCATCATGAGCGATGAAGCTCATTTCACATTGAATGGCGCGGTTAATAGGCAAAACTGCCGCTTTTGGGCCGACGAGGAGCCTCTCCATGATCAAAAAGTGACCGTTTGGTGCGGCGTATCGGCCAAAAAGATCATCGGGCCGTATTTTTTCGAGAACGAGGCTGGCAACGCCGTTACGATCAATGGCGCGCGCTACAGAGCGATGCTGCGTGACTTTGTGTTTCCAGAAATGACTGAAAATGACATGGTCCATTTCTGGTTCCAACAGGACGGAGCCACGCACACACTAGCCGCGATTCAATGACGCTACTCCGCACGATATTCGACCGACGCGTCATATCGAAAAACGGCGATTTCGACTGGCCGCCGCGCTCACCCGATTTGACGCCGCCGGACTTCTTTTTGTGGGGATATTTGAAGAGCAAAGTTTACATCGACAAGCCGCAGACCATAGCTCAGCTCAAAGCCAATAGTCGCCGGGAAATATCGCTTATTACCACCGAGACGCTGGAAAATGTGATGCAAAATGCACGAAAAAGGACATCTTTTTGCATCAAAAATAAAGGCGGTCATTTGTTGGATATTATATTCAAAACATAATGGAAATAAAATAGAAAGGAACAAATAAAGTTTGTGTAAAAAAAGAAATAAAAAAGTCGTCCACATCAAAAATTATTCAAGTTTCAAATGCTATCGCAACAGATGGCGCACCCGTTATATATGAATTTCTAAAAAATGACTCTCAATGCAACTGTCTAGAACCTAATAAATTAATCCAAACCAACAGAATACAATTCTTTGTTTAAGTGCCTGGGTGTTCCCTAGTTTACTATCCTCTTTAGGAACCCTCATAGAGAAATATCGCAATTCGTGTACGTTAGCCATATATTTGGAGATTAAACGATTCGAAAATAAATCCTTGAGAATATTCACGCCCACTCATGCGGTGTGGCTCGTAGCTCCGTCTTGTTAAAAGTTACACCATCTTGAACAAGTTGAGACATGAAGAAATTTTACATCTGTAAATACCATTCCGGAATGATGATCTGTCTATGATTTACTTTTACACGTCAGAATCGCAACGGAGCTTCATCAGGGTGTCCTCTGACAGATATAGTTCACCATCTTTCGGGCCCCAGCATGTACGCTCTGGGTACGCCGCAGATCAGCACGAGATGCCTCGGAAGTGCACATCCTCTCTATGCAATGTGCGCTGGGCTTGACCTTCACTTTAATTACGTCCTTAGGTTACGCTTAGTCCCAACGACTCGCGCACATGCTAGTCCTTGGTCCGTGTTTCGAGAAGGGTCAAACTAGGGATGGGTTACTCATGAGTGAGTCGATTAAAAGAGTCGACTCTTTGAGTCATTAAATTTTAGATGTGAGGACACTTTCAGTAGACCCTTTACAATGAATCGACTCACAAAAAAAGAGTAATTTCGCTCATCTCTAGTTCAAACTGTTGCTTTAAAGCAGGCATGTCAAACTCGTTTACCACCAAGGGCCACATCAAGTATTACACACAAGCCGCGGGCCGCATTACCAACAAAAAAAAAAACTACAATTGAAACCAAACAGATATTTTATTAACATAGTAATTACAAACAAAATAATGTATAAGTATAAAAAAACCTGTCTTTTCAAAGTAATAATAATTAAATAAAACAGCATAAATATATCATATCATTTTTTTGAAGAAACTTCGCTACGTTTATCATGAACCAAATCTTCAAAATTTGGTAGAATTTGTTGAGCTGTAGCTATTTTTAAAATGGATTGCACGTGCTGGTTTGTTAATTTTGATCTTTCCGCCGATTTATTATTTTACAAAGTTGAAAATAGTTGTTCCATATATTTTTATTTCAATATGGAACTGAATTTCGATTAATTCCAGTTGTAAATTATCATCAACAGTTTCAACATCAATTGATAGAGAAGTAAATAGGTGAAACTGATTTTTGCATTTATTGAAATCCAAAAATCTTTTTTCGAATTAATTTTCTAATAATTTAATTTGTTTGGCATATTCTGAATATTCTGAAAATGTCAATTCTGGTAATTTTTGTAATAATAGGTCTCAAATATAGGTATTATTGACTTCAGTTGTTTCCTTAAATTCCCGGCTATATCATCAATTCTGCTTGCAACGGTGTTTCGAGTTAAGCTAATATTTTTGATTTTTTTAAATTGATCTGGACACAAAATTTCTGCAGTTTTAATAATGCATTCGTAAATACATTCCCCTTCATTTATATATGAAATTTATTACTTTATGACACTTATAACAAAATATGATGTCTTGGGAAAATTTGTTGATTAAATGAAAAACAAAATTTTCACTTTGTATGGAAATATTTTTTTAATTTGATACCAACCTTGCCGGGCCGCAGATAACTTGTAGTCGGGCCGCATGCGGCCCGCGGGCCGCGTGTTTGACATGCCTGCTTTAAAGTAAAGTTCTCACCAGCGGCGGCTCGTGGATATTCGGCGGTGAGGCAACGGAAGAAAATTTGACCGAAAAAGCAACGGAAGCAATATTTGCTTCCTCTATCAGAGTAAGTAGTGCAGCACGAGCGGCATCTCTGTCTTTGCCTCCCCTACGGAAATACACGAGCCGCCGCTGGTTCTCACCTAGAGCAAATGGTACGACGTGATCAGCTAAATACTCGTTGATGTATCTAACAGCCGTAATGCACCATTTTCAATGAGAACAAGCTCAGTTTTCGCCTACAGTGACACACCAGCCCAAACCATTATACTGCCACCCCCAAATGGCACTCTCGGAGATATACAACACGCTGAAAATTGTTCACCCGGCCTTCTCCACACACGTTCTCATCCATCTGGAAAACGTAGACAAAAACGCGACTCATCTGTGAACAATACGGAGCTCCATTATTCCAATGTCCAGTCTCTATGTTCACGAGCAAATCGTTGTCGCTCAATACGATGAGCTGGGAGCAAAAGTGGGCAAACAGCAGGTTTTCTTGACTTGAATCCGTATTCCTTCAATCTTTGGCGAACAGTTCGTGCAGAAATTGCAGTACCATAAACATCCTCCACTTGGCGAGACAAAATTGTTTATGGTAAACCACGATCGCGTAGTGTAGACTATATCATAAAACGGTCTTCTCGGCAGTTTGTGGTGCGAGGTCTGCCTGATCCTGGCTTGTATATTCCCCAGCTAGGCGATGTCGCTGTATTGCGTCTTGGATGGTACTCCTGGAAATATTTACGACAGCTGCGATGTATCGAATACTGCGTCCATAATCGTTTAAAGCTACTGCTCTGGCTACATTTGTTGCTTGCATTTTGTTAAAAGATAAGTACCAGCACTGACAGTTCAAATACTCTTTCAACACAAGCATACCAACTGATAAAAGCTGAATAAACAGCACACCCAGATTTTTTTGCGTTTTTTATTATTTTTGTTTTTGTTGTTGTCTTGACTACTTCTTTTTTATTTCCAATTCTTATTTTATTGATTATTTTTCACGTCTGTAAAAAACATAATAAAGAATTATGCTAAGAGACATTTACTTTGGTGTCCGGATTTTTTTGTCCACGAGTGTATTATAAGCTATACATACCGGGTGACCCAGGGATCTGTAAAAGCCCCATAACTTATTTGCTATTTGAGATATGGACTTCTAGTTTTCTTGAACTGATACCCACACTTATTCTACATATTTTAAAAATATGTATATTTTTTTTGTACAGGGTGTCCCAATATACATAACAGAACAAAGTTATGTTTTTTTAAATGAAATACCCTATATTTTATACTTTATTTTCAAACTTCTTGAGAAGCTGATTAAAATACTATAAGATAGAATGGGTCTATTATGGACGGTTGGTTAGTTATGGGCAAATTTGTGGCACAAACATGTACACATTGAGAACATTGCAGAAGCGTTCCTAGCAAAGATAGCATCATTATTTATACACTAAAAAATTTCCCACATCATAAAGAATAATACACATCGGCTTTGATTCTCTTTTATTCATAGTGCTATACAGGGTGTCAACATACGCAAAACAATGGATAACTATTTTTTTTCAAATGGAACACCGTATATAAGTTGCCACTAATCTATAGCATTTTTAATAAGCTTTCCAATGATATACAGTTTGTATAACTAAATATTAAGGATTCTTGAAATTTTTCAATAAAAACATATTTTTTGTCACCTTCCGCTGATTTTTGGATTTTCATCAAAAACTATGCATTTTCTGGAAAAATTTTAAGAGACCAAAATTGTAGAGCGGAAAATTTCCGATCGATATGGGTCTTTCAACTTTTCAGATAATGCGTGCATTGTCCGCCATAGCGCGCAAAATCGTGACCGTATATGCATTTTAGCGTTTTCTTTTCAAATTTTTTATTAATAAATTTTATTTTCCGCTCCCTCTAGCGGAAAAACGGGAAATTATAGGGAAATTCAAATAACCAATATCGATTGAAAATGTTCCGCTCTACAACTCTTAATAGAAGTAATTTTTGCCCAAAATGCATATTTTTGCTAAAAATGCAAATTGAAAATGTTTGTATCAATTTTAGAGTTTTTGAATGGTTTTTTGAATTTTCAGCGAAAACTATGCATTTAGAGCAAAAATTGCTTCTATTAAGAATTGTAGAGCGGAACATTTTCAATCGATATTAGTCTTTTGAATTTCCCTATAATTTCCCATTTTTCCGCTAGAGGGAGCGGAAAATAAAGTAGAGTGCAAGTAATTAACAAACAATTTGAAAAAAACGCTAAAATCAAAAATGCCATGCATTGGTGGCAAGACATATAGGGTGTTCCATTTGAAAAAAAATAGTTATCAATTGTTTTGCGTATGTTGACACCCTGTATAACAGTATGAACAAAAAAGAACCAAAGCCAATTTGTATTATTCTTCATGATGTGGAAATTTTTTTAGTGTATAAAAAATGACACTAGCTTTGCTACGAGCGCTTCTGCAATTTTTTCAATGTGTCCTTGTTTTGTGCCACAAATTTGCCCATAACTAACCAACCGTCCATAATAGACCCATGGTATCTTATACTATTTTGATCAGCTTCTCAAGAGGGTTGAAAATAAAGTATAAAATATAGGGTGTTCTATTTAAAAAAACATAACTTTGTTCTGTCATGTATACTGGGACACCCTGTACAAAAACATATATATTTTTAAAATATGTAGAATAAGTGTGGGTACCACTTCAAGAAAACTAGAAGTCGATATCTCAAATAGCAAATAAGTTATGGGGCTTTTACAGATCGCTGGGTCACCCGGTATGTATAACATAAGGAGTTTTAATGGGAACCTTGAACTTGGTGATCTTTACATTGATTATCAATCATCTTTGACTAGTTAATTATTTGGCATTTTTAAAATGTATAAATTTTGGAGTGGCCCCGGTGAAATGTGCAAAGATACGAACCTATTTCCTACAATTTTCAATAATTTAGTCGACATAAGAACCTTATTCTTCGGGCAATTCTTTGGAAAATATACTCATCCGAGTTTTATATGTTGTATTACAATTAATCGATTATTTAGTCTAGATAAAAACCGCACTTTTTTGCTCTTGTTTCAGGAATTTTTAATCAATTCGTTAAAGTAAAGTTTTAATTGAAAGTCGTCATAAACAGCGTTTTCTAGGCTATAGAAAGTAAAAATGGAAATGGCCTTATTTAATCGCACGTTCTTGCTCTTGATTCATTCAAAAAAATTTAATCGATTTATTAAAGAAAGGTTCTAAAAAACGTCATAAACGGCAATTTCTAGGTTGTAAAAAGCAAAAATGAGAGGTATTGGGCCCTAACGGCCGTACTAATAGACACTGTTCAATACTCGGATTAATCGCGGATTGTAGAATCCTGGATTAGTCGATATTTATAATCGTATCCAATAGCCACGGATTCTGGTAAGATCGGCGAATTCGAGAATGAAACCAGGATTTGGTAATATTTTTAGTGACATTACAATTTTACTAAATATGTGTTGGTGCTATATTCATAATGAGTAGTAATCTAACCTAATACTTAAATTAGACATAAATAATCATTACACGGAGATGGAAAAGATTCTCTTAGCAACTCTAGTTAATGGATATTCATCCCAAAATGCGGCTTCATCCATTGTATGTTAGTATCAAATAAATATTATAAAGTTTATAATATAGATTATTATATTAAACCAGCTGTTCTGATGACATGAATAAATTGATAGATTACAAACAATCTGGGCTTAATCGTGGCTGACAGAAGATTATTTGAAGGAGGATTAGTTTCAGATTAATCCAGGATTATATCGACTATTGGATGCGTTCTAACCTGATCCGAGATTTAATTCTTAATCCCGGATCAATCCGCGACTATTAGTACCGCTGTGAGACACCCATTAAATAATCCTTTAGGGGGCACGTTTTTTTTTTGTAAATTCCTGTTCAATTGATTTCGAGAAAGGGGGCCCGTTTTATATTTCGCGGGGTACATGCAATCTGAAATTCCGCCACGGGTAGGGTGGTGGGTCTGCCCTATCACGCCCTTTAATTAAACAAATACAAGACTTAACAGTTTAGTATGACATAATAGAAAGGGAGACAAGAGACTGATTCTGTTCACTGATTAATTTATTGGTAGAAATTTTGTCGTAAGTTAAAAAATAAACTCCTCAAAAATTAATTTGCAAATCCATAAAATTACAACATTACAATATTGTTATTCATTTTTGTGTAGTTTAACTGGCTCGATTGTGAAATAGGGATCACCCACCACCCATCATATCAACTTCAATATAAGCCAGTATACTCGGCGCACCGAACCGGTGGTATAACCGTATGTCACGCAGCCGAAATTTTTAATCACGTCCGTTGTATGCTATGTGTTCTCGTTTTTCTGTCTTATTTAAATGTAGTGATTACGTTCTATCCTAAAATCAGCCTTTTTCGATTACATTTAATTAGGAAGTGGTAAACAGTTAGATTTTGTGGGTTAAAGTAGAAAGATTTATATTTCCGGCTCAGAACTAAAATGTGGTAAGGCTGTGTGAATCAGGCTTTTCATAACGTCTCGACGAACTATCACAAGGACGCGGCGTCAACGCAACGTGACCGTACCATCTATTCGGTGCGCCGAGTATAGTCGCAGTTTCGTTTAAGACTTTCTTATCAATTAATTGCAGTAAATTGAAATTTTACAATCGTTTTTGAGGTTATGAAGAGTAGAGATGGAAGATAATTAATCAACTTGAATGATGGCAACCAAATCCGTCTGAAAATTATATTTAGTAAGCGTATACATCAGTTTATCGTTTATTACGTTCGTTACTTTCGAGAGCCAACTGTAACCCCATGGTTCCAGTTTTGAAATATATAATCTTAAATCACTCAATAGAGAATTTCTTTGCTCAAATGCTAACTTTTGGGAAACAGCACTAAAAATTCTTTAGCTAAATATGATCTTGGAAACGCCACAATTGAAACTCTAATTTCTATCCACAGCGACTGAAATGTGTCACTAATTTTGATCCAAAACTGTTTTGTTCAAATAAAAGTTTTGCTTTAATATTCGCTTGCAAATCTACCAATATTTCTTAGATATGTAAAGGTACATAAGCTAGATCAGCAATAAATGGATTAATAACCCAATCAAGAATATGAGTATCTTAGATATCTTTAACCAAAGTTGCATATCTACAATTCTCCAAATGCTTGCAATATACTACAATATTATCTTCCTGTAAACATATACAAATGAAGTACACTCTTTTCCACCGATGTTAGTTTTATAGAATCGTAATTTGTTCATAAATCCAATAATAAAAATTTTGTGTTTAATTGTGCTTACATTTTTTTTTTATTAATTATTGATATTACTAGATTAATTGTTTCATGTAATCTCCAAACCTATCGATGTTGCAGCCAAGTGTTGCCTATGCATTCTGCAATGAATTGTAAAAATATCTGAATTTTCCCTCTTCAACATCAAGCACTCTCCGATTGCTTTAATTTTAGTCATTTGCGACAAATGAATAATATACCTAATGAACGCGGTATTTTTTTAGATCTGATTTTCTCTAACTTGAGTAATTTGCATATTAATAAATCTACTGATCCATTGTTTGAAAATAGTCTTCATCACATTTCCTATGAGTTTAAAATAAATTTATTAGAATCCAATTGTACTCTAAACACTGACTATTATTACTATGATTTTAAGTCGGCTGATTATATAGCTATTAATGCTTACCTTTCTCATATTGATTGGAATCACATTTTTGTTGAACCCAATATTGATATAATAGTTGATATTTTTTATAATATCATAACTTCTGCTCTTTCCATGTATGTACCTTTGAAGCGTCATAAGACATCTAACTATCCTAAATGGTTCAATTATGAGCTTATTAAACTAGTTAAAGCTAAGAAGAAGGCACATATTGATTATAAAACTAGTGGTTATGCAAGTGATTATGATAAATTTAAATCCCTGCGTTCACACTGCTCTAATTTGAGTAACTCTCTTTATCGTGAATATATTATTAAATCTGAAAGCAGCATCAAACATAATTCAAAATTTTTCTGGTCATTTGTTAATGAATGTAAAAATATTAAGGGGTTTCCTAATCGCATGCATTATAATGACAATGTAAGTGATTCTGGTTGCACTTGTGTAGAGTTATTCGCCGATCACTTTAGCAGTGTCTATAGTGATGAACATGTAAATGCTCCAATATTTAATTATAATAATAAAATTTCCCTTTCAGAATTTTCGCTTGATACCGTTGATATCTTTAATTCTTTGAATGAACTACCTGACTTACTTACTAGTGGGCCTGATGGTTTACCTCCTTATTTTTTGAAAAGATGTATTTACTCACTTACAACACCACTTCAATTATTATTTACTAGATCGCTAAAAACCGGCATATTTCCCACATACTGGAAAAATTCTTATATTAATCCTTTATTGAAAGATGGCTGCAGAGATGACATTAATAATTACAGGGGTATTTCGGTTCAATCTGTAATCCCTAAAATGTTTGATAAATTAATTTCCATACAACTTATTTGGAATTCTAAACATCTCATTTGCGATGAACAACATGGATTTATTTATTTATTTATTTATTTATTTATTTATTAAGACTTTATTTACCTCATCAATACATAACAAAGTGAACATACAGTACATTACAGTGATAACTTAAGATAATACATTGGTATAAATATAATACATAAAGAAATAATAAAGAGGAAAATAGGCGGAGTTCAGCATATATGTTATAAATAACATTGCTGCTCTTCCACTCAACCCTAAAAATTAACTTATAATAATTAGTATCCGTAAATAATTTACATAATATTTTTTTTTAATGATCTTGTAGATAACTAAACAGTTGTTTCTTAAATAGTCTGATATTGTTTACGTTGCTACAAGGCAACGAATTCATCGCAGTGATATTGTATGTGAATGTTTTTTTAAAATATTCGGTTCTGTGTTTGGGTATATTAATATTTTTTTTCCAACGTATATTTACGTCGTGCAAAGAGTCTCTAAAATATATGCGTTTATAAAGTGTTTCAGGTATCTTATTAATAAGAATTTTCTTATAAAGCACAAATGTAAGGAGTTTGAAACGATTAGACATGTTCAACCAATTTAATTCTTTTAGTTTATGGCTGACCCTATCGTATTTTTTCAAGCCAAATACATATCGTATACAATTGTTTTGCATTTTTTGAATACCGTTGATATCAGTTCTTCGTAAAAACGGAGAAAATACCTCACAGGCAAAATTAAACTGTGAGAGTACCATTGAGGTACATAAAATCTTCCTAGTTGAAATGTCAATAAAACTACGAAGATTGTAAATAAGCTTTAGATTGCAGTATGCTTTCTGCTTCATTCTCGCCACATGTGCACCAAAGTGTAATTTATCATCAATAATGACACCAAGATTTCTGGCTGATTTTACTACTTCGATTTTTTTACCATCGATATCTATATTAATGGGACTATTCACTGTTTTTATGAGGTGATAATTGAAAAACATAATTTTACATTTATTAGGATTTAAAACCAAGCTGTGGCGCTTCGCAGCATTACAGAAATTCTGAAGGTCGGTGTTAATATTATTACACGCAACAACGTGGTTAGAGGGGTTAAATGAGTGATATAGCTGACTATCGTCTGCATATTGAATTAGCTTGCAGGTTGCAATATATTTTTTCATAAATGCCGTGTACAGATTAAAGAACAGAGGCCCCAAAATTGAACCTTGGGGGATGCCGCTGTTAACAGTTAAGAAATCTGAAAAATGACCTTTAATTTTAACCAATTTTTTCCTATCCAGAAGGTAACTTGAAAAGAACTCCAAACTATTTTCTGATACTCCAATATATCTCAAGATAGCGAGTAATAGACGATGTGATATAGTATCAAACGCCTTGGAAAAGTCTAGTAATACTAAGCAGGTGACAAGACCTTTATCTGAATTAGAAACAATATCATCAGATAGTTCCAGTAATGCTGTTGTACAACTATGGCCTTTACGAAATCCTGATTGATTCTCAGGAGTGATATTGTTTTTATTAACGTAATCAATTAGCTGGTAGTACACTAGCTTTTCCAAGATTTTCGAGAGCGATGGGAGAATGCTTATCGGGCGAAGGTCATTGCTTGAGATTGGTGTCGATATTTTTGGTACAGGAACTATGATCGCAGTTTTCCAAAGACAAGGAATTTTCTTTTCCGTAATGGTGCAGTTTATTATATGAGTGATGACTGGTAGAGCTGCTGGGCAGATTAACTTTATAAAATTCCCTCTAAGTCCATCCACACCTTCAGCGTTAGATTCCATCTCAGAGATTACCTTCAGAACTTGTTCCTCATGCACTGATTTTCTGGTAGTTCTAGGTTTTGTTTCAGCTGTATGCCACACTTCTTCAACGCGGTCCAAGGATTTTTTTCATGTTCCAAGCAATATTTGTAATAGGCTTTCTTCTCATTGCGAATAGCTTGCGTTGTAAAGTTCCGCAATTCTGCATATTCTTTTTGATGAACCGGGTTTTTAGTAGATTTAAACTTTTTATGTGCATTATTTTTTAATTTAATTAAAAATTTCACATTCTCTGTAAGCCATGGTTCTTTTTTCTTTTTCATGGTAGTTGTTTTTATAGGTGCCAAGATATTGAAGACATCTAGAATATAGCTATTAAATAATCTTAATTTATTATTAATATCGTTGGTCATGTAAATATTTGCCCATGGAAGTTTATTAATAGCTTCATTAAATATATTATAATCGAAATTTGAGAAATCTCTGTACGAGTGTGATTTCGGTATCTTTTTATGCCCAGGAATACAGAAATTGCCATAAATAAATTCATGATCCGATAATTGTATGTCTGAATCGAGGGTTCCACAATCTATGGGAGTAAGATCAGTAAAGATGACGTCAATAAGGGTAGATGTATTTTTAGTTATTCTAGTAGGGACATCGATAATCTGTTTGAGATTATATGATTCAAATGTATTCAAAAGTAGATCAACATTTGTACTGTTGACATCTAATAATTTCACATTTAGGTCGCCCAACAGGATTACATTACTGTCGCTGGATAGCAGTAACTCATCCAGATACTTCTCAATGTCGGCTGTAAAACTGGGAAAACTGGTAGACGGTGCTCGATAACAACATACAAGATATATGGGTTTTGAGTTAATATTCAATTTAAATGATAGAAGTTCTAGGTTTGTTATCAATTTTATTTGGATGTGTCTTATGCTGTTACGGATGTAACAGGCGACGCCTCCTCCACGTTGGTCAGGTCTATCATGCCTATACAATTTATAACCATCTACTTGTAATAATAAGTCAGGGATATTTGGATTTAACCAGGTTTCCGATATAGTTATTATATCGTGATTAATTATATCTTGAAGGCAGGTCTACAACATCTAACTTATTATCATATCAGTTGTATCTATTAGACGCCCTTGAAAAGGGATACCAAGTTGACTCTGTTTATACTGATTTTTCCAAGGCCTTCGACCGAGTCAATCATTTTGTTCTATTAAACAAATTAGAAGGTCTTGGATGTGGCAAGTCAGTAGTCAAATGGTTTTCCAGCTACTTAAGGGAACGTAAACAATTTGTCAAGATTGATAACTTTGTCTCTAGAGCAATCGCAGTCACTTCTGGTGTACCTCAGGGATCACATTGCGGACCCATCCTTTTTTTGCTTTTCATCAATGACATTGGTAGTTTTATTAAGCAAAGTAGATTTTTAATGTTTGCAGACGATGTTAAGCTATTTACTGTAATGAAAAATCCAATTGATAACAATATTTTACAATCCGATTTAAATAATTTATCTGAGTGGTGTTCATTAAATTATCTAAAACTGAATTTAAATAAATGCCTCTCTATTTCATTTAGTCGTGGCAGAATTAGTCATTTCAATTATTCAATAGGTAATAATAATTTAAGCTCTGTTAACAGAGCCCGTGACTTAGGTGTAATATTTAATTCTCGCCTGACATTTATTCCTCATATTAATTATATTACTAGTAAAGCTTTTCAAACGTTGGGATTTATTGACAGATTTTCTAAACAGTTTCAGTTGGATACTTACAAAACTCTATACGTATCTTTGGTTAGACCACATTTGGAGTACTGTACTACTATATGGTGTCCTTATTATAATAATTATAGTAATTTGGTCGAAAAAGTTCAAAGCAAATTTTTAATGATTGCATCATTTAAAATGGGCATTACTAGGGTAAATTATAGTCACTCGCACATGTTATTGTGTCTTAACCTAAAAACGCTACGATATAGAAGAGCCATGTTTGACGTTTGTTACGGATTTAAGCTGATCAATGGTTTTGTGAATTGTAGCAATCTGCTAGCCATATTAGATTTTAATTTTTCTGTGTCAATGACTATTCGTAACAGGCCATTGTTCCGCTTAAATTTCCATCGAACAAATTATGGTGCGCATAATCCAGCAACGCGAATAATGAAATATTGTAATATGCTATTAAATTATTCCAATTTCTTTATATTTTGCAACTCATATTCACTCTTCAAACGCCATTTATCATACATTGATTTATCAATTCTTTGTTGATTTATATGTAATTAGATGTCATCATTAGATTTTTGTTGAATTTGGTTCTCGTTTATCACGTGGTGAAACATTTTTAATATTACTGGTTGTTGAAATTAGGCACTTGGTAGGTTTCACAAATTTTATATTTTTTATTCCGACTAGTTTCGATTGTTACATCATTATCTAGGAATTCCTAGATAATGATGTAACAATCGAAACTAGTCGGAATAAAAAATATAAAATTTGTGAAACCTACCAAGTGCCTAATTTCAACAACCAGTAATGTCATCATTAGAATTAGATTTAGTTTATTACTATACTTGTGTCATACTATCAACTGTATTTTGTCTCTCGTTATTGTTTATATGTTTAAAATGGGGAATTCCGTTAAATAAATAAATAAATAAATAAATCTAAAAACACGATGACGTCCTATCATCGAAGGAGTACCATCCGTTGCACAGGCTAACATATTTCTTCACAAACGGTAGATAAATTTGAGTTCACAGCTGTCAAAATTGTGAGAGAAATAATATTTGTCGCCCAAAAGATTTTTGCATTGTTTATTTTAACTGTTACAGCTAACAACGTTATATTCTGGGTTAACCGATTTGAAGATAGCCACGGATTTCCCGTCACCTCTACCACCAAATAAAAATTTCTTCAATTTTAATGATTTATAATAAATCAAACGCTGAGAATGTAGTTAACATTAGCCTATAGAAGTACAGTCAATCCACAATTTCAATTATTTTTTCTAGAGTTTACGGGAACTCGCTTTTTAATATAACAAGAGTTCAAAGTCCAATATGGCACTGTTTGACGCGTTTCAAATTTATTTTTTTACCAACAACGTGTAGATAAGAGTCTAATTAAACTATTTAACGCATGAAATTTTGGGTAAAATTGTTTATAACTTTTTTATGAATTATTTTTCTCGGGTCCACCCAAACTAAATAGATAATATAGCAAACTTTTAAAGTCCAAAATGGCACTGTTTGACGCTTTTAAAAGTTAATTTCTTAACAACAACGTGTAGATAAGAGTCTACTTAAACGATTTAACGCATGAAATTTTGGGTAAAATTGTTTATAACTTTTTTATGAATTTTTTTCTCGGGTCCACCCAAACTAAATAGATAGTATAGCAAACTTTTAAAGTCCAAAATGGCACTGTTTGACGCGTTTAAAATTTAATTCCTTAGCAACAACGTGTAGGTAAGCAGACACTAAAACGATTTAAAGCACGAAATATTGGGTAAAATTGTTTATAACTTTTTTATGATTTTTTTTTCTCGGGTCCACCCACACTAAATAGATAATATAGCAAACTTTCAAAGTTTAAAATGGCACTGTTTGACGCTTTTAAAATTTAATTTCTTAACAACAACGTGTAGATAAGAGTCTACTTAAACGATTTGACGCATGCAATTTTGAGTAAAATTGTTTATAACTTTTTTATGATTTTTTTTCTCGGGTCCACCCAAACTAAATAGATAGTATAGCAAACTTTCAAAGTCCAATATGGCACTGTTTGACGCGTTTCAAATTTAATTTTTTAACAACAACGTGTAGATAAGAGTCTACTTAAACGATTTGAAAAATGAAATTTTGGGTAAAATTGTTTATAACTTTTTTATGAATTTTTTTTCTCGGCTCCACCCAAACTAAATAGATAATATAGCAAACTTTCAAAGTCCAAAATGGCACTGTTTGACGCGTTTAAAATTTACCCCGTTGGTACGGGTTCGAGTCCCGTCCGGACGGTCACTTTTTCAACTCGAAAAATGGCCGCACAGGTCCCTGGGTGTCTCCAAAATGGCACTGTTTGACGCGTTTAAAATTTACCCCGTTGGTACGGGTTCGAGTCCCATCCGGACGGTCACTTTTTCAACTCAAAAAATGGCCGTACAGGTCCCTGGATGTCTAGTGTTTGTCCCCATTTCATTTAAATATGAATATTATTACTATAAATTGGTTGTGGCTGAATGCCCTAGTTGGCTAAGCCAAGTCCCCATCGTCCTCGATTCCCTAACACAAACTCCTGCCAATCATCTTTCCTTAAAAAAAAAATCTATAGGCTAATGTTAATTACATTCTCAGCATTTGATTTATTATAAATCATTAAAATTGAAGAAATTTTTATTTGGTGGTGGTCGCGCCGGGAAATCCGTGACTGAAAATCCGTGGCTATCTTCACATCAGTTCTAGGTTAGGTTTTTAAAACGCTGTTTCGAGACGATGAATTAAAACCTAACTTAACAAATCTAACAGAATATAGGCGGCATTTCTTCTTCTGACATCTTTGCTGGTTGATCTAAAATTCAATCAAAAACGTAAAATATAATATATTGCTATGTACAAGAATTACCTTAAAAAATAAATTTAATTGGAATTGCCGACTGGAGTTTCCAACAAACATAATTTACAGGAATTCGTCGAATTTCTATTCTTGCGCCATCTAAGCACAGCTGCTAAAAGTTAATTTCTTTTGTCCCTGGCTGACATATGACGTTGCATTCGCCCACGTAAAATGACAATCGCCCCCTAAAGCGGATAGTCAAATAATCGCCCAATTTAAATATGATTCGCCCACCAGGGGGCGATATCGCCTACTTTGAGAAATACTGGGATGGAGCATCCGCCCTATCATTCCCCTTTGTGTTTGAATGTACTTTGACCCAAGAGATTCTGTTGTTTGCAGATGCCTCCTCCAGTGCCGCAATGCATTTGTTATAGAGATGTAAGTATCGGTTCCACTCGTGGAGCGTTACAGTCGCGCTCGCTCCAAGAAAATACCGCGACAAAATACCGTTACCTTGGAATGAAATGCGGCAGCGCCAGCAGTTATATTCCGCCGTCGCGTTCCCGATCGTACAACAGCGCGCTATAACTAAAACCGCGATTAGGAGAGAGGGAGAGGGCGCGAGAGCGCGACTGATACGCTTCATCTGTCGCTACTCGTTCCAAGTTCCAGCGGAACGCCTCTCTGCATGCGCTCCACAGTAACGCGGTACTTTCTCGTATGGAGCGCGACGACACGTTACCGCAAAATACCGCTCCAAAAGAGCGTTATTGTTATACCGTATCATCACTAATTTGTTATGACTGCAGGCTGGTTTTGCTGTCTGTAAGGATGCTAATATTTTCATCCTTAATATTCAGTTCAGTTATTTTTTGGACACTTAAAAGTATCCCTGTTAGTTCCGCTTGGAGACATTTTTAGGTCAATATCTGTTTCTTACACAGATGCACATAACTGACAAAAAATGATAAAATAAAAAATGTCACTTTAATAGTTTACTTAATCAAACATCCACAGATTTTTCGGAATTAACCCTAAACATTGATCACTTGTACTTTTTCATATGGATAATAGTTTGAGGTTTTGTAAGTACTTCCTTATTGAAAATATTATTACATTCCAACACTGAACGTATCTTCAAGAATATTAATTGTTTAACAAGTGTTTGTTTTATTTCCAGGGGACGAACGGAGTACTATTTTGGTTTGAACAATCCGATCCGGCATCAGAGAAACATGACATTGCCGATCAAGACCCTATGCGAGGACAATAGCGGGCTGCCCTTGCGCGGATCCTCGTTCCGCAGGAAGCAGTGCCTGAGCGCCGCCTGGGCGGACCAACCAACGAAGCGCGAACGACGGCGAGCCATATGCTCATGGTCCGTCGGATACGGCACCCTCAGCGAGCTGGAGGAAGGGAGTAAAGTGGCGGACAGTGCCAGCCTCTTGGAGCCAAGGGGCCGCCGCCTGACCAGCCCGCTTCCCATCCCCCATGCGCCCACCCCGGCGACGGCGCCTCCTCGCAGGAACCGCTCCAACTTCCTGGCCATGCCCGGCCTCAAGTCCTTGGTGAGCCGGCGGCGGAACAGCGGCGCCACGCCCGAGCCCTCGGCGCCGCTGGTCCGCCGCAACGGGAGCAACGCCAACCTGGTGCGGCCCGCCACCAGCCTGGCCAGCCTCAGGAAGTGCGAGACGGTGCTCGCCCTAACCGGCGTGCTGCGGTCGTCCTCGTCCTCGAGCAGCCTCGAGCCGATACAGCCGGTCAACAGGTTGCGCGTCTCCCCCGACGGTTCGCATTCCCGCGTGTGCTCGCGTTGCTCCAGCTTGCTGACACTCGCGTCCACCTCCCGGTACTCCCTCGACACGAGCACGGGGGGATTCGTGCAAGTGCCCAACGAACCGCCGCCTCTTCTATGTAAACTGTGTTTAGTGGAGGTGCCTTCTAAAGACGCTTGCAGTATCCAACAATGCAGCTGCTCCTTCTGCACGGCGGTGAGTTTTATTTATTCTATTTATCGCGCTCTTATCTACATGTTTGACACAATTCACATTCGCTATAAATATTTTTTTGCTAATAATAGAAATGAAACGTTATGTTAATGAGCGATAATCTATGGTTTTTCCAACTATTTATTTAGATTTTACCTTTTATATAAATGACATCATCCCTACAGATTGAAATGGAAATTATTATTCCTGTTTCTGACTCGATGTTACATCTGATGCAATTTTCTAGCATCATCTCTGACATTTGGAATATTTACATATTAAACGAATTGTATTTGATTATAAGATGTCCGCGATCTTCGTCAGAACTTCTCTCTAAACCAATCTTGCCTACAGTTGATAGAGTCCATTTGAATAGAGAAGTACCCCTGCGCACGTTTGATGCCATTCATTGGGTGTGGCAGTGTCTCTTTGGCGTAGTTAATTCCAAGTATCATACTGTTTTTATTATTCTTTGTTTTTATGATTAAGAATCTTATGCCACTGGCAGCAAGCCACCGTTGCGATTTTGTGAAACCTGGGGTTCAAACGTACTCTCAACTAGAATAAAGATATTTAAAGAATTAAAATGTAACAAATATGTTTTTTACCATAATGTAATACCACCGACAAGTCAACGGTAAATTATTAATCATCCGCAGGAATGGGCAGAAAAACAATATTTTGATCAATCGGAATTTAATAGGAGTATAATTTTTGTTTAAAAGTTGCTGCAGCTTACGTTGTTTTTTTCAGTTTTACTGATAAATTTACTGCAAACTATAAATTTTCGTGCATACCTCAAAGAACATGCAAAGAAAATTTCATTCGTGAAAACGAAAACAATTTCGTCGAAAAACTTCGGACTTGAGTCAAAAAACCACAAAATTCACTTTTTTCAAACACCCATAACTTTTTAATAATAACAAATTTCAACGCTCTTTTGATGGATCGAGTCGACACATTTTTTCCAACCAACATTTTTGCCAAAATAGGACGTTTTTGCCCAAAAACGTGTTATTGTTCGGAGGTAGAACGGTTCGAAAAGGGATCATTCCAATCTGAGTTTACCCCCTTACAGTAGAGCCAAAATGGGACTTTTTCTCGAAAGAATCATCAAATTTGGTTGAAAAGTTATGTGCGAAAAACCTCAAAATGCAAACACCCATAACTTGGTACCAAATCTTCGTAGGAACTTCGTTCTTTGAGTCCTGCATAGGGAATTGATCAAATTTGAATGCCTTTATGGTGGATCGAGTCGACAACATTTTTCCAACTCCGTATACATCGTCAAAGTTTGACATGGTTTCCTGAAAATACTTTTTTTTCACAGGGATGCTAGAGGGGGCGGAAGGGGTACGCTTAAGTTCGCATGCATGACTTTAAAGAAGACACTTTAAAGTTTTTCGCCCTCAAAGATTCATCAAAATCGATTGAAAATACGCCGAGTTATGGCTGTTTGAAAATAATAAGTGTTTAATTTTTTTTTCTTCAGTATATTATGTAGTAGTATTTAAAAATATGTTTTTTTTTATAAATTCCAAAATTTATTCATAAAAGCAGTTGACCACTAAATGTTGTTCTAAGTGGTTGATTGTAAAATTATGCCTTCTATCGTTCAATAAATTTTTGATGGCGCTAAAGGTTTTCTCCACTTCCACACTTGTTATTTCTTTTTCCTACACGTTCCTACCTTTTCTCTTTCGATATCCGAATGTTCGTCGTCGCGAAAATCAAACATTTCTTTGGAAAATGGGTGAATTTTTAAACACCAAAGGTATTTTAGAAGAGCGAGAATAATTTTTTCACAGGGGTGCTAGAGGGGGCGGAAGGGGTACGCTTAAGTTCGCATGCATGACTTTAAAGAAGACACTTTAAAGTTTTTCGCCCTCAAAGATTCATCAAAATCGATTGAAAATACGCCGAGTTATGGCTGTTTGAAAATAATAAGTGTTTATTTTTTTTTTCTTCAGTATATTATGTAGTAGTATTTAAAAATATGTTTTTTTTATAAATTCCAAAATCTATTCATCAAAGCAGTTGCCCACTAAATGTTGTTTTAAGTTGTTCATTATAAAATTATGCCTTCTATCGCTCAATAAATTTTTGATGGCGCTAAAGATTTTCTCCACTTCCACACTAGTTATGGGAGCATTTTGAAATTTAGTTTTTATTGAAATTAAATTTCTCAAAACTTCGAGAACATGCTCCAAATAAGCATAATAATCTAAAATAAGCCTAAAAATTAAAAATAAGCACAAATAGTCTAAAAAACCAAAAACCAAAGAATTCTGAGTGCCAAATTATATTATTATTATTATTACGTGATTCGTATACATTTTGAGAAATTCTCTCGATGCTATAAATATTAAGCATAAGCATAATAGCTAGAAATCCGCCCTCTATGACGCTCGTTTTTCTTACTATATGAATTGCGAGCCAAAGGTAACCTTGTAATTATCGCAACACGAGTCAAAATCATGCCGTTCTCAAGCGAAGAAGCATTTGGCATGTTAATGGTTTTGGGAGAGTGCCATCAAAATTATTCAGCTGCTGAGAGTACAACGAATGAAGTACAGCCTCATCATAACCGTAACATACAAATCAGACGTCGAATGAGAGATGAAATAACAACCGATGTTATTGCTGCATTCATTATGAAGCCTCATGACTCGACGAGAAGAAAATCGAGAGACTCTGGGATAAGTCACAAGACGGCATGTCAAATTTTGAATGAGAATAAATTTAATCAATATCACGTTCATCTTTGCCAGGAACTGAGCAAAGAGATGGTTTCCAGAAACGCATTCAGTTTTGTAATTGGTTGCTACCTCAAAATTGTGATTTTCTATTTCAAATTCTATGGACTGATGAGGCTACTGGAGAAGTTAATATTAATAATGGGCATTACTGGTCAATGAAAAATTCTCACTGGCTACGACAATGGATAACCAACATCGATGGAGCTTGAACACATGGTGTGGTGTAATCGGGCACCACATTATGGGTCCCTATTTTCTAATAACCAGATTTTGAATGAAAATATCAATTTTTACAAAATGTACTGCCAGAACGTCTTAAAGGTGAATCGCTTGCACATCAAGTAATGTGGTTCTAAGAAGATAATTGTCCGTTGATTGCAAAAAAATGGATTGGCTGTGGAGGTCCTATAGCTTGGGCTTCTAGGTCACCTAATTTGACACCATTAGGCTTTTAATCTTGAGGGAGGATAAAAGACATACTTTATAATAATAATGTCTTTATTCCATAGACTGTACAGTATACACAATATACATTTACAGTATAAAATGTATACATAACAAAACAAAAACGTATTCTGAAAAAAGTATTATTATTATATTAGTATTAGTAAATCCTACAGAAGTTCGAAAGGCCGTCGACAGCGTTAGACAAAGAATGGAAAGATATCTTCATGAAGGTGGCAGACATTTTGAACATTATTAATTACTTAAAGTGTTCTGAATTGCAAACGTTTTCGTTTTATTATCTCGTTTCGTTTTTCGTTTTGTTATCTCGTTAACAATAAATAATAATATCTGGTTGTGTTTTCAACAAAAGTTGTTTCTCTTTTTGTACCGTCTATCCAACGATGTTAATCCGAAACGACTATTTTAATATCCTGTTAAATGGGTAGCATGAGTGACCTAAGCAAGGTCATTTCAAGGTCAAAAATGACGTTTTTTGAAAAATGTTTCATATAAAAGTTTCATTTTTTTTCACGTAGAATCTGAATTAGCAATGAAAACTAGTTTTTCCTAGGCTAAAGTTTACTGTATGTAAAATTGTGTTCTTTATGTGAAATTGTGAAATGTAAAAATGTAAGAAAAGTAACTAGTGACGAACGACGGCTCCGCTGCGCTGCGCTGTCGTCCATGCGGGCAGTGTTGCCAACCTGTGTTTAGTAATTGTCGGTCTAAATTCCAACGAAATGTCGGTAGATGTCGTTAGTTTTTAAAATAGACAGATAGGGAAATTCTTCGACGCGAGGCCGCAGGTCCCATCCGTATGGTACCGATGGGACCTGCGCTTGCACAGAGAACGAGGGGATTCACCGACTTACGGATTTGCGATTTTGTTTTAATTGGTGATGAGTAGAGAGAGGATTTTAAGCATTGTAAAATGCTAAAATATGTGCATACATATGCATTTAAACCCCGAACATATGCAACTAATATGCATTATTATATGCAAATAAGCAAGCAATAAAAAATAAACAAATTGGGGTTAACCTTACTTACCTCTGCTGCGTTACGCATATTTCAAACTAAACAGACAAAAATATGTGAACTTTCTATGTTTCCTATTTTTTTTTTCCTTTTCCAACGTCCAATTATACGAAGTTTGAAAATCAAAATTTTTAAAAATTCACAATTCGTTTAAAAATAAATGGATTTTCAAAAACCCAAGTTATTTTAGAATTAGAAGAGTGATATTTTCTTAATTAGGTATAATTTTTGTTTTCTTTTTCCTACACGTTTCTACCTTTTCTCTTTCGATATCCGAATGTTCGTCGTCGCGAAAATCAAACATTTCTTTGGAAAATGGGTGAATTTTTAAACACCAAAGGTATTTTAGAAGAGCGAGAATAATTTTTGGAAAAAAAAACATTTTTACTCGTTTCCAATTTTTTCAAAAGTTTCAAAAATCTCTTGAAAAGAGACGGTTTTTCAAAACCCCAACTTATTTTAGAAGATTGAAGTTTTGTTAATTAGAATTAATTTTTGTAAAAATTTTCCTACACGTTTCCTATTTTTTTTTTTATATTATTTTCTTTTCCAACGTCTCAATCTCAACAAGTATTATTTGTTCGAAAATTGAAAATTAAAAAAAAATAATTCGTTCAAAAATAAGTGGATAAAACCGAACTTTTTGAGAAAAGTGATATTTTCTTAATTAGGTTTAATTTTTATGAAACTGTTTCTACACGTTTCCTATTTTTTCTCTTTGAATGTCCAAATGTTAGACAACTCGAAAATCAAACATTTGAAACATCTGCAACTCGCTTGAAAATTGGTGAATTTTCAAACAGCAAAGGTATTTAGAAGAGCGAGAATAATTTTTGAAAAGAAAAACATTTTTACACGTTTTCAATTTTTTGTCCGAATGTGGGACGTTTTAGAAATCAAAATCTTCAAAAATCTGTAACTATCTTGAGAAGAGGTGTATTTTCAAAACCCCAACTCATTTTAGAAGAATATACGTTTTTCTAATTAGACTTGGTTTCCTTTTTTTCCTTTTTATTTTTATTTTTATTTTTCTTTTCCAACGTTCAAGTACTAGTTATCAAAAAATTAAAAAAACTGTAACTCGTTTAAGAATAAATAGATTTTCAAAAACCAAAGTTTTTTTAGATGAGTAATGTTTTCTTATTTAGGTTTCATTTATGTAAAATTTCTTCTAAACGTTTCCTTTTTTTTTATTTTTTTTTCCAACGTACATTGATTGTTCGCAAAACAAACATTTCAAAAATTTGTTACTCGTTTAAAAGTAAATGGATTTTCAAAAACCAAAGTTATGTTAGAAGAGTGATATTTTCGTAATTAGGTTTAATTTATATAAAATTTCTTCTACACGTTTCCTATTTTTTTGTTCTTTTTTTTTCTAACGACCAAGTATTAGTTGTTCCAAAATCAAAAATTGAAAAAATTTGTAACTCGTTTAAAAATAAATGGATTTTCAAAAAACCAAAGTTGTTTTAGAAGAGTCAATTAGGTTTCATTTTTCCAATTTTTTTTTTCTATACGTTTCCTGTTATTTTTCATTTTTTATTTTCAAACGTCCAAGTTCGAAAATCAAAAATTTCTAACTCGCTTAAAAACAAATAGATTTTCAAAAAACCAAAGTTTGTTTAAAAGAGCGATATTTTCTTAATTAGGTTCAATTTATGTAAAATTTCTTCTACACGTCTCCTATTTTTTTTTCCAATGTCCAAGTATTAGTTGTTTGAAAATCAAAAAATTCAAAAATTTTAAACTCGTTTATCGCAGGACGAATTGGCAATTATTCTGATATTTGGCCGGTATTTCTTTGAATGACTAGATGTTGGTTCATGCCCGAAATCGAAAATTTCACTTGTTGCACGGCACATTGTGTAAGAAAATGTAAAATATGCATTAAAAGACGAAATGTGCATTATAGGGCTAAATATACAAAATATTCGAAAATATGCATTTTGCATAAAATCCTCTCTCTAGTGATAAGTATATGAAAGCAAATTCAAATTTTACCAATCAACATTTCCGGTTGATTTGTCAGTATATCTGAGTCAAAATCGGTAGATCGGTAGAATATCGTAGAAAAGTATAAATTGTCGGTAGATCTACCGACATATCGGTAGGGTTGCCAACACTGCATGCGGGGCCTATCAAAATTAAGCGATTAAATTGGTGACGGACGACGGCTCCGCTGCGCTGCGTCATCAATAAAAAACATATTTTTTTTCGAAATTAATTTTAATTTTTTGTTTTTTATTTTTCATTTTTCATTTTCAATTTTTCGTTTTTCATTTTTCATCTTCAAGTTATAATTTTCAATTTTTCATTTTCATTTTTCACTTTTAATTTTTAATTTTTCATTTTTTATTTTTACATTAAATATTGTTCCCCCACCAGAACAGACCGGTTTCGACCTTTCAGGTCTCATCAGTGTAGTTAGTTGCTACTATTGGAATATAAGTATTCCAAACACCGTTAAAGCCACCCGGATTTGGTTCAGTACAGCATTCAGGCAATAGATTCCGCCACTTGGGCGTTTCTACCTTTTAATTTTTAATTTTTTATTTTTCATTTTTATTTTAAATTTTGATTTTTATTTATTTTTTTTTTTTATTTCTTTTTTTAAAGCCAGTTATATCCCCTGCGATCCCTGAAAATTTCGGCTTTCCGATTTGAAAACAAAATTGTCTTTAAAAGAACGAAAACGAACCTAGGGTTCGTGGTTCAGGGGGTTCCAACAATTTTGAAAAAATATCTTTTGCTTTCCCTGAAAGTTTCAGCTTTTCGACTTTAAAAGAAAGAAATTCGTCCTTAAAAGAAGAAAAACGAACCCAGGGGTGCAAATGGTGCGTAGGGGTAGTTTCAAAAATTTTGAAACAATGTCTTCTGTCATCCCTGAAAGTTTCAAATTTTAGACTTTAAAGAAAAAAAATCGTCCCTAAAAAAAGAAAAACGAACGCAGGGGGTGCCAATAGAGCGTAGGGTTGGTTCCAAAAATTTTGAAAAAATATCATCTGCCATCCCTGAAAGTTTCAGCTTCCCGACTTTAAAAGAAAGAAATTCGTCCTCAAAAGAAGAAAATCGAACCCAGGGGTGCAAATGGTGCGTAGGGGTAGCTTAAAAAATTTTGAAAAAATATATTCTGCCATCCCTGAAAGTTTCAGCTTCCCGACTTTAAAAGAAAGAAATTCGTCCTTAAAAGAAGAAAAACGAACCCAGGGTGTGCAAATGGTGCGTAGGGTTAGTTCCAAAAATTTCGAAAAAATATCTTCTGCCATCCCTGAAAATTTCAGCTTGTCGACTTTAAATGAAAAAAATACGTCCTTAAAAAAAGAAAAACGAACCCAGAGGGTGCAAATAGCGCGTAGGGGTGGTTTCAAAAATCTTGAAAACATTCTCAATGAAAGCCAGTCATCGCTCCTGTCATCCCTGAAATTTTCAGCTTTTCGACTTGAAAAGAAAAAACAAATTTTGTCAAACAAATCCCCGGGCGGTTTTTATTGGTCGACGCGGTGTCTCATCTGATTAGCGAAATAAAATGACGTAGTCTCACCTGATTGGCTCATTACTTTTACAGCCTAGGCATAAATAAGCATTTTTAAAGCCTAGTCTGCAAAAGGCCTAAAAACAGTCCGAAAAATCTTACATTTAATATCAATCCGCGAAAAAAAAAAAATTTTTACCCGGTTTTTAAAAAATCATATCTCGGAAACGGAGCAAAAATTCAAAAAAGTGGCTCGATCAATTTTAGATATTTTCTTTAAGATTATTTTATGACATACCGGGATCGTCCAGCTCCGGCGGTTACGGAGGAGTTATTTTTTTTTTGGAAACGTGTAAAAATCGAAAATCTGCGTTTGAGAAATCCCCCGGGGGTGGGGGTGAAACGAAACGACGGGACCGGTTTTAAAAGCTTGCGCGGATATCTGGGCGTCGATCTGCGCGCAAAAACTAACAAAATTTCATCGAATAAGGCCCCGATAAGGGGTGAGGTTTAACCCTACCCCCCCCCCCCCGTTTTAAGGGTGAAATAGTTGAATAAGTTGAAAATATCACTATCATATAGAGCACACTCGATTTGGTAATCAATATGTTTTGGATTTTCGAAGAAAACCATTTCCCTTGATTTTAAAAGGGGCGGTCGTATGCACCCTGTATTTCAATGTCGAACATATTTAATTCTTAAAACTTCTGTCAAGCACTATTTCATTTTAATTGAAATATACGCACGAGAACAACACTTTTAGGATGATTTAACATTAGACGACCTTGAAGATTTACGTAGAAAAGCAACTTTGCCAACCTAAAATATGTATAAATTCATTTGGTGTAAAGTACAAATAATTAAGATCTATTAATTAATAACACATACTTAATGAATAGGATAGTTGACAACCATTACTATGTGGTAATCCATTATTAAACTGAACTGAAAAATTCATTTCAGAGTAGATTCGTTAGAGAAATCAGACGAATGATTGACAATTACATATATTGACAATTGATGATTTCGGTACTTCGAAATAGAAAATGTTTTTGCCTACCAAGAGGTATGTCTTTACAAAGGGAATCGTTAATTTCCCAACTTTTTGGAAGTTTAAAATATGCATATTATTAAAGTGATTGTAAATAAAAAATATTCTCCTAAGATCGAATACTCGCGTATGAGGCAAGTTCCGGCGCATCCACCATAAACTCAACTTCTATATGAGCTTGTTTTAGTTTTCTGTAAAGCGATGGTTACTACCACTATAAACTAGCTCGTTAGATAAGGGCTCATTATAGAATTCGCCACCATGTGGCACGAAAAAAAACATACAACGAAGTATATTTTCTTCAGAACCGTTTTATTAATTAGATCACTAAAACAAAAATAATGATTTATGTACAGAATTCGTTATATTTAAAAACGTTGATATTAAACGAAGCTAATAGACTGTTTACCATCATTGCGTTTCCATATCTTAAACTAATTATATTAAGTGCGGTCTTTATTAAAGATAAAAGTGCATTTCAATTAACCCCGGTTCGTATAAACGCGCGGCGCCTCCGCCAATATTTGCACATTATAAACTACATTCTAACAGGTTTACAAGCCGAGTTAATTAAAACCGGGGAGGAACTACCGTCTTCGCCGAAGCGAAAATCGGTTCCCCGTTCCGCTCCGAGGCTCCGAGGAAACTTAATTTAAAATATGTGATGAACGCCCCCACGTATTATTATTATTACTTGGCGCACCATCAATCACCGGATAATTGATTACGCGCCACAAGGTGGGACTTTTATTATACATCTACATTCGTGCGAGCGATGGGTCTTTATTGATTGCTGCACGGGAACGAATGATGAAAAATGAATGGAGACAGGGTGGTGCGATTTACTAGGAATCGGTTTTCCGTGTGTCAAACCCTCGTACAATCAAACAGAACTGAGAATCAGCGGTGGTCGTTTTTTTTTTCGTTAAAACGGATCGGGATAAAATGCGTATTACTGTGGAAATGTTGGGAGTTGGATAATTGGAATCCAGGACAAAATAAAATGTGCATTCGTTGCTGCTGTGGGGCTTTGTAAAATGACTCGCGTCCTTTTTTTTAAATCGATAATAGCGTTGGAACTTTTAGGAATTAAATGTTACAAAACAAATACTCTTTATTTCTTTTATTAGTTTCTGCAAACCTTCGCATTGTTTAACGCGCTGGGTTAAGAGCCACCTAGGGGCGACTGGTGGCTTGATTCATAGTGGGGCCAGTGGAAGTAAAGATTGGTCAGAACGACGCATCTCGCTCTAATAGAATTCGACTCACAAAGCGAATGAGTCAATCGACCCGCAACTATCTTCTACTACCCTAGCCCCACCATTTGAGCTGCAAATAGATGTGTGTTAAATAAGCAAAATTAAGAGAATATAATCATAAGTCGTTATATGGAGAATTGGTGCGCAACAGTGGCGGTGTGTGAACTATCATAAACGAGGCTAAAGGTGTGATTCCTATGACGCGTCCGTCGATGAGCGTTCGCGTCTTGACTGCTCTCGAAACAATTGATGGTTGGCAGACGCGCGTCGCTGGACGCTCCAGAGGCATCAGCTCCGTAAGTACAGCAACAACGTTTCAACCCTGGTGTGAGGGTACGCAGCAGGGATGGGCGATATTTCACGTATAGTCCGTTCTCCGGAATCTGACGGCTGTGGTCGTAAAAGAGGGTCGGAGTTCGGTAAGTAGTGGACGTAATATTTTTTATCTCAAACCAATCTTTGTTGAGAAGTACTGGTGTAAAAGTGCGTATACCAATCGGAGCGAAGGACAGTAATAAATGTATGGGATGCAATTAGACGAACCACCAATACCTTTTCTTTGAGGGTGCGTCGATCCTCAGGGCGGACCGACCGTTTTACGACCTCGGCCGCCACATTCCACCGAATATGCTATACCTGTGATTTTTCACTGGTATTGAAAAATCACAGGTCGCTGCTGTTACTTATAGGCGAATTTCACTGCTACTTACAATCATTGATATTCAAAATCACTGCTACTTACAATCATTGATACTCAAAATTACTGCTACTTAAAATCACTACTACTTACAATTATTGATACTCAAAATCACTACTACTTAAAATCATTGCTACTTACAATCATTGATACTCAAAATTACTGCTACTTAAAATCACTGCTATTTAAAATCACTGCGACTTTTCTGAAGAAAAATTTGATATAGTCTTACTTTTAAGCATTTCCAGTCGATTTAACCACCATTTACGACAAAAGTTATAAGGTGTAACTCCGTTCCTGGAAGTCCGACCCAAAATTTCTAAAGAAAAAAGTGTTCAGAACGAGCTCTTAGACATAAAATAAAATAGAAAAAAGTTTTGAAGAAAAATTCCAAATCTTTGCACTTGGAAGTCCCACAAAAATTGTTTATAGACAAATAGTGTTCAGAATGAGCTCATTGACTTAAAAAAAAAAAAATTCTGAAGAAAAATTTTATATAGTCTTATTTGAGACATTTCCAGACGATTTAAGCACTATTTACGGCAAGTGTCATTTTTCGTATATCCGTTCCTAGAAGTCCCACAAACAAATAATAAACAAATAGTGTTCAGAATAAGCTCCTAGACTTGAAAAAAAAACCGAAAAAATTTTCGGAAGAATAATTTTATATGGTCTCATTTTAGGCATTTCCAGTCTATTTAAACACTATTTACAACTTTAGTCATTTTGCGTATCTCCGTCACTGGAAGTCCCACAATAAAAAATGATAGACAAATAGTGTTCGGAATGAGCTTCTAGACTAAAAAAAATAAAAAAAATTTCTGAAGAAAAATTTTGTAAAGACTTATTTTAGGCATTTCCAGTCGGTTTAAGCATTATTTGCGACAAAAGTGAGTTTGCCTACCTCCGTTCCTGGAAACCCCACAAAAAAAAATATAGACAAATGGTGTTCAGAATGAGCTCCTAGACTTGAAAAAAATAGAAAAATGTTCAGAAGAAATTTTTTTTGTAGTCTAATTTTAGGCATTTCTAGTCGATTTAAGCACTATTTACAAAAAGATCCATTTTGAGTATCTTCGTTCCTGGAAGTCCCACAAAAATGTTGTATAGACAAATAGTGTTTAGAATAAGCTCCTAGAATTAAAAAAAAATCTGAAGAAAAATTTTATATAGTCTTATTTTAGGCATTTCCGGTCGATTTATGCACTATTTACCAGCTATGGGCGATATTTCACGTACCTGTGATTTTTCAGTACCAGTCGCTGCTGTTACTAATAGGCGAATTTCACTGCTACTTACAATCATTGCTACTCCAAATCACTGCTACTTAAAATCACTGCGACTTACAATTACTGCTACTAGGGAAGAACGATATTTCACGTACCTGTGATTATTCACTAGTATTGAAAAATCACAGGTCGTTACTGTTACTAATAGGTGAATTTCACTGCTACTTAAAATCACCGCTACTTAAAATCACTGCTACTTTAAATCACTGCTACTTTAAATCACTGCTACTTTAAATCACAGCTACTTTAAATCACTGCTATTTAAACTGTGACTTAAACTGCGATTGCTCCTTAAAATCACAACTGTTAAATTGAAATTGCAAACTTCATGAAATGAAAAAAAAACACCAAACTGCGAAAATCTCCAAATGCTCCTCCTTGTTAGAGTGCTCAAAAAATTAAAACAAAAATCTTCAAAAATTCATATCTCTATGGAAAATGGTTGAATTTACAAAAACCAACGAATTTTGAATAAGCGGTACTTCGGCCATTGAGGATAATGTTTTATAGAATTTTGCCTGCATGTTTTATATTTTCTTCTGCGATATTTTTGTTAGTGCTCAAAAAATTTAAACAATAATTTTCAAAAATCCATATCTCTATTGAAAATTGTTAAATTTACAAAAACCAAATTGATTTTGAATATGCGATACTTCGGCCATTGAAGATGATTTTTTATGGAATTTTTCCTGCGCTTTTATATTTTTTTCTGCGATGTTTTTCTTCAGGTGCTCAAAAAATGAAAACAAAAATTTTCCAAAATCCATATATCTATTGAAAATGGTTGTTTTTACAAAAACCAAATTTATGTTTAATAAGCGATACTTCGGCCGTTGAGGATGATTTTTTATGGAATTTTTCCTGCGTTTTTTTATATTTTTTTTGCGATGTTTTTGTTCTGGTGCTCAAAAAATTAAAACAACAATTTTCAAAAATCCATATCTCTATTGAAAATGGTTGTATTTACAAACACCAAATTTATTTTTAATAAGCGATACTTCGGCCATTGAGGATGATTTTTATGGAATTTTTCCTGCGTTTTTATATTTTTTTTCTGCCATGTTTTCGTTAAAATGCTCAAAAAATTTAAACGAAAATTTTCAAAAATCCATATCTCTATTGAAAGTTGTTAAATTTCCAAAAACCAAATTGATTTTGAATAAGCGATACTTCGGCCATTGAGAATAATTTTTTATGGAATTTTTCCTGCGCTTTTATATTTTTTTCTGCGATGTTTTTGTTCAGGTGCTCAAAAAATTAAAACAACAATTTTCAAAAATCCATATCTCCATTGAAATTGGTTGAATTTACAAAAACCAAACTAATTTTGAATAAGCGGTACTTCGGCCATTGAGGATAATTTTTTATAGAATTTTGCCTACATGTTTTATATTTTCTTCTGCGATGTTTTTGTTAAAGTGCTCAAAAAATTTAAACGAAAATTTTCAAAAATCCATCTCTATTGAAAATTGTTCAATTTACATAAACCAAATTGATTTTGAATAAGCGATACTTCGGCCATTCAAGATGATTTTTCATGGAATTTTTCCTGCGTTTTTTTATATTTTTTCTGCGAGGTTTTTGTTCAGGTGCTCAAAAAATTAAAACAAAAATTTTCAAAAATCCATATCTCTATTAGAAATGGTTGTATTTACAGAAAACAAATTTATTTTTAATAAGCGATACTTCGGCCATTGAAGATGATTTTTTATGGAATTTTTCCTGCTCTTTTTATATTTTTTCTGCGATGTTTTTGTTCAGGTGCTCAAAAAATTAAAACAAAAATTTTCAAAAATCCATATCTCTATTGAACTTGGTTGAATTTACAAAAACCAAACTAATTTTGAATAAGCGGTACTTCGGCCATTGAGGATACATTTTTATAGAATTTTGCCTTCATGTTTTATATTTTAATAAACATTTTTAAAAATCCATATCTCTATTGAAATTGGTTAAATTTACAAAAACTAAACTAATTTTGAATAAGCGATACTTCGGCCATTGAGGATGATTTTTTATGGAATTTTTCCTGCGTTTTTTTTATGTTTTTTTCTGCGATGATTTTGTTCAGGTGCTCAAAAAATTAAAATTAAAATTTTTAAAAATCTCTATCTCTATTGAAAATTGTTAAATTTACAAAAACCAAATTGATTTTGAATAAGCGGTAATTCGGCCATTGAGGATGAATTTTTATGGAATTTTTCCTGCGCTTTTATATTTTTTTCTGCGATGTGATCATAGTCACAGTTTAAAATCACTGATATTAGAAAGTAGCAATCACAGGTAGCAACGTGATTGAAAAGTAGCAGTTTTGCCCATCTCTAACTGCTACTTAAAATCACTGCGACTTAAAATCACCGCGACTTAAAATCACTGCGGCTTAAAATCACTGCTACTTAAAACCACTGCTACTTAAAATTACTGCTACTTAAAATTACTGCTATTTAACCAGTGGCTGCTACTTAAACAGTGATTGCTACTTAAAACATGATTGCTACTTAAACTGTGGCTGTTACTTAAAACTTAATTGTTAGAATCACAAATTGCAATGTGATTCAAAAGTAGCAGTTTTGCCCATCTCTAGTGCGCGGTGAGCGTAATCTCGTACAAGACGGTCACGTCACGCCTTCGCCCCAATTCAAGTTTCAGTAGCATAACGCAAACATTGTAAAATTCAACTGAGGGCAGTGATTTTTTTTTTCAAAATGTCGACAATCGGTGGTGGAAAGGCTCTACATAGCCAAGCGCGTGAAATTGTGTTCAATGTTTACAATTACATGTTAAATTGTAGCAGTATATTGCCACCGTCATCATGGGTCTCGCACCTTAAGAGATACAGTGTGTATCAGCCAAATGGAATAAATTCGATAATAAATAAATGTTCGAAAAAAACGGTTGGACACGTCGATTGGTATTTTCAGTTGCGCAAAAATATTTTATACAGGGTGTGTCATATAACAGGCCAATACCAACTTTCTTATTTTAAATTCAACACCCTGTATATTATTCAATTTTTGGATTCTTTATAAAATTGTAGACATATTTTATGTACCATGTGCGGTACCTATCTTTAACTGTTTCGGAAATATTAAGTGCTTTCTGATTTGTTTTTTTACAGAAATTCGGTACAACTTACTCAAAAACTAATAAGTAATACTGTTTATTTCTTGATAATGTAAACAAAAAAACCATTAATGTCAATGTAGGAGATGTTCAAAATGCTCTCCGCGAACGTCTTGGCAGCATCCTAATCTTAAATAGAAATTTCTTCTAACGCTACTCAAACATCTCCGGCTTGACCGATCTAATCGCAAGCATTATTCATCTTCTTAAGTCAACTAAGTCTAGGGGTTTAGTTTTGTATACAATATTTTTGACATATCCGCATAAGAAGAATTCTAATGACGTCAGATCAGGGAATCTTGCTGGCGATTCCATCGATCCTCGCCTCCCTATTCACCGATTTGGAAATATTCGGTTGAGGTACTGCCGGACATGATTTGGTAATGGGGAGGTGCTCCATCTTGCTGAAACCATATCGTATTCGTTGGAACTTCTGGGTTTGCTGGATCAGGATATGTTTGTTAAAGTTGGCAAAACATCATTTTTGAGTAGTTCTAAATAATTATCGCCATTCAAATTGGCACCAATCGCGTATGTGAGGATTTTCCGTCGAGCAATAGTGGCAATTAGCATGGATCATTAGCAATGGATTACATTGTTATCTAAAATTGCCATCATTTGTTCGCAAAAATACATTCTCCTATAAAAATCGTCGCATGCATTTTATTTTCTTTTAATATTCGAATAATCGATGAATGGCTAACATCGAACACTGTGGCTGCTTGTCGACTAGAAGTATGTGGGTGTTCCTCAAATTCAAGCAAAATATTCAATTTGGTATCATCACTTATTGCATTGGCACCTACTTTTTTATATGCCTTACATGTCCAAGCTCGCCAAACTGCTTTTCTATTTTACTAATTGTCCCTTGAGATAGATATAGACCGCAAATTTGGAAATTTTTCATGCCATCCATTTGTGTCTGTGTATTATCTCCATACCCATTAACCTGTAGAATTGTTATTTTGTGCATTTCTGTTAGAACCATTATTTTGTCATGAAGGCAGACAACAATTTCCCAGGCATTTTAAACAAAAGTAAACAATAGTTATTTGTTTAACAAGGCAATAAAGTGACAGATTTACGGACGCGGCTGGAGTTTCACCGCCGAGCGAGTGAGCGAGCGAGACTGTGAATCCAGCCAAGTCAGGAAATCTGCTTTATTGCCGAGTTAAACACATAATTTTTTCGCGGATTGTTTGGGAGAAATTAATAATAACTTGCAATGCGATAATTTTCAATATATTTAATTCTATCAACATATCACAGGTAGCTTTGTAAATATTTCGTAGGTACCCAAGTAAAACAAAAATTGACATTTATAATAGACATTGTGGTGTCCGCATTTTGACGGTGTGTGTGGTGTAATCATTTATAATCATAATGATCATGATTTCGTAAGTGACATGCAATGAATATTCAAATCGGACGGACCGTATAATTATTTCGAGTAAAACTCTTCAATACATTTCTCTATTGATATGGTTGATGGCTTTGTGATACATTTTCATTCAGGAATTCAGGAACTTTTCAAGAAACTGCACTTTCTTGGTATCACACTCATTTCTTTACGATTAAAAATGTTAAAGTCATTAAGTTCATATTATTATTGTTCAATGATTAAATGGAAATAAAACTTACATAATACATAACCTCCAAATCCTTTTCGATCATTTTTCCGATTGCCGCTCGGGTTCAATTATGTGGGAAAGTTAGGCAAACACACGGTGCTCGAGAAAACTTACACGGGTTTGTTAATACTTCGCAGAAGCCGTTATTGAGCTTCTTCCGCAGGCAATATGTGAAGGAAAGTCTCTCGTTTTACTGTGCCGAGAAGTAAGTGCGCCGGCCGACGACGTTTAAACGTCAAATGCCGGGCCACTCAGCGACTCGATTTTTGTGCGTGGATAAGTCAGGGACTCGCATGGAGGTCGGGGAAAACACACGCGGTGCTATTAAAATTTCTGGGAACCTGTTTTTAGCCCTTTTGGAACGGGAAATTCGAAGGCAACTCTCAATTAAGCGAAAAATGCATGGTAATGTCAAACAAATTTCCGGGCGGCTTCTATTGGTCGACGCGGCATATCAACTGATTGGCGAAATAACATGACGTAGTCTCACCTGATTGGTTCATTACTTTTACAGCCTAGGCATAAATAAGCATTTTTAAAGCCTAGTCCGCAAAAGTGATATTTCACGGCCTAAAATCAGTCCGAAAAATCTTACATTTCATATCAATCCGCGAAAAAAGTATTTATGTTCGACTGTACGAAAATAGTAACTTTGTGGGTTTATTTTTAGGCCAAAATGTACGCCATTTCGTACTAGTCCCATAATTGATAAAGTAAATTGGACTCTTATGTCAATGTCAGAAATGACAGATTTTAATTTTGGTTAGAACACCTAATAAATACAATGCAAATAACTCATGCAAAAGAGAGATCAACTATGATAGTGGTTTATAGCGATAGTACTGACTATTATTCATTACACTTACTCCTGAAGAATTTTACAAGGTTTGGACGTTTATTGTGTGAGTTAGATTGTTTAACCTAATCATCCATTCTCTATGAAATTTACAATGAATGACATTAGTGTGGCATCAAATGCACACTATGATTAAAATATATATAAATACATTGCTTCAGTTTGTATTTAAAAAGTATTCAAAAAATGCTAAAAGCAGTCGAACATAAAGCTTTGTATGTAAGTCGTCCACAATAGCACTTCATGGACTCGCCTCCATTATCAGCCTCTCTCGCTTCGCTCGCTCGGCTATAAAACGTCTCGTCCAAGAAAGTGCTATATTGTGGACTTGTTATATAAATAGCTATTATAGCTTGTGTTTATTTCATGGCGGTAAAAAGGAACGTTGAAATGGTTTTTGCTTACTTTCTCATTATCAAGACCTAAATAAGAAATAATTATTGAGTGTGTTGTAGCGAATTTCTGTAATCAAATAATTTTCTTTCTTTAATGTTAATTTTTTCACTAAATCAAAACAATTAATATTCCCGAAACAGTTGAAGATAGGTATAGGACATGATACATGAAATATGTCTAAAATTTTCTAGAGTCCAAAAATTGAATAATATGTAGGGTGTCGCATTTAAAATCAGAAAGTTGGTATTGGCCTCTGTTATCTGACATATTCTGTATAAAAAGTTTTTGTTGAAAAAAATGCCCAACTAAAAATACCAATTAACATGTCCCAGCGTTTTTTCGAACACGTCCCCATTTATTTATTATCGAATTTATTCCATTTGGTTGATCCACACTGTATATACAGGGTGTTTCAGACCACCCGTTCACCCCAAATAACTCGCGAAATACAAATCGGATAGACAAAAAAAATCGTCTAAAATTGTTTTTTGAGCTTTATCATGTGGCATGAAATGTGAACCGCCTCTCTCCCCCATGAGGCACTTTGAAATCTTAAATATGAACCCCTATTTTTTATTGCAGATTTGGATTCTGCGCTTAAAAAGTTTGGGTTTCTATCCGAAATGTTTTTTCGATTAGCGACAGATGGCGCTATAATCGACAAAAACTGTAAAAATGATATTTATCGAATTAAATTTATTTCTTGCAGGAAATGACAGTTAATGCATCGAAATTAATAAATTTTGTCAGAAACTTGTTTTTGAGTTCGTGATAGATGCCGCTGTAATCACGAAAAAAGTTATTTTCTTAATCTTGAAGAATTTCTAAAATTAAAAATTGTGTCGTATCCCGTATGATAATTTATAATAAGGATGATAAATAAATAAATAAAACCTGAATCATAAATACTACTATAATTTTAAAATAATAAACAAAACACTCTTCGGAAATTCACAATAAATGCTCAATGTGTCTTCCGTTGGGTACACTGAGCAGACAAGCTGTGACTCTATTCTGGAAATAATCGACTGCTCGGCGAATTTCTTGAGCATCTAAAGATTGAATTCCAAGTTTTATTCTGTTCTTCATATTTTCCCTTGTGGTAGGGCGCTCGAGGTATACTAACCCTTTTACTCATCCCCACAAATAGTCATCAAGCACAGTGAAATCTGACGATCGAGGTGGATAATGACTAGGACCGTACTTGCCAATCCACCTTCCAGGAAATTGAGCATTCAATTTTTCTCGAGCGATTCTTGCCGTATATGCTGGACAACCATCCTGCTGAAATCACATATCAAACCGCAACTCTAATGGAAGATCTTCTAAGAGAACTGGCAATTCATTTTCTATAAACGCTGCGTATCTGGCACCAGTTAAATTTTCTTCTAGGAAAACTGGACCCACGACTTTGTCATCAATGATGCCGCACCAAACATTGACTTTCCAAAAATGTTGATTGTCAATTTCTCTCATCCAGTGAGGGTTATTATGTGACCAGTAACGGCAGTTCGATGTATTCACCTCTCCATCGCTTTTGAATGTACTTTCATCAGAAAATAATAGGTTTCTGTGGAAATTAGGCGTTTGAGTCCGTATCCAATTGCAAAAAGCCAATCGCTGTATAATGTCATTTTGTTGTAAAGAATTGACGAGAACCATTCTGTAAGGGTAGTATTTGTGTTCATGTAGCATGCGTATGATCGAAGCTTCACTTATACCAGATTTTTTAGCTCGGCGTCTTACAGAATCACAGGGAAGCACTGCCACTGAAGCCAAAATGTCTGCTGTTTTGACATTGCGAACAGATCAGCGAATTTGTTTTCCCTTATTGTGATCGGGCTGAACTATGCCTTTAGTTCTCAGTCATTTTGACAAGCGCCTAAAAACGATTAGGAAAGCACTCACGTCATAAACTCGCGGCTGTTTTGAAACGTCCACAACACTCGCCCAAAATGTCTAACATATCAACCGCTTCTTCAGTATCATAAATCATTCTAAAGGCATTGTAAAATATCATTGATGGCGTATTATTAAATATCATACGAAACTAAAAGTTTGATAGAAATTAATCGAAAAGAAGTGGATTTTATTCAAATTCCCAAATTTATTAGAGTTATCAGGAATACATTTTAACCTGGAGTAATCGCTGCAATAATTGAATTAATTCTAATTTATGAATTCACATAAAACATTTTTCAATGTCGCTATAAGAGGCACTGGTAAGAATAGAGAAGAACTAATGTTTGTATGTATGTTTGAATACAAGTACACTGAGAAAAATAAGCAGAATTCACTATGTTCAGCAGTTTTAGCTAAATCGCGTAAGCAGTGAGGCTTCAGACGAATGACTGAACACAGTCAACGGTTTTCGCTTAACCGGATAAACGAATGTGTCAAATTAAGTTGGCTGTGATTGCGATTAGTGAAAATGGCTGAAAAAGTCAGCAAATACTGCTGAAACATCAAGCAAAAATTATTGAACTGCCAGTTGCTTTGACTTTGGTTCCGTACTTTTTTTTCTCTGTGTAGTGGAATGAAACAAAAATAAGTTTGTTGTTAAAAACCTTCATACACCATCACATGGAATGCTATTGAAAATGAAATTCATGTTTATTAGTTTCTACGAATTAATTTTTACAAGAATACTTACCTTTATCCCAAATATCACACACAAAAACTTATTGACGACACAAAATTTTACGAATTACTTTAATCAAAGCCTTATTTAAAAAATGACTTCTAAAAAATATCACAATCTGTCATTTGGTGCGAGTAATAAATTTAATTTTATAAATGTCATTTTGATAGTTTTTGCCGATTATAGCGCCATCTGTCGCTAATCGAAAAAAAACATTTCGGATAGAAACCCGAACTTTTTAAGCTCAGAATCAAAATCTGCAATAAAAAATTGGGGTTCCTATTTAATATTTCAAAGTTACCCCCCACCGTGCCTCAGAAGGAAGGGGGGCGGTTCACATTTCATATCACATGATGAGCTCAAAAAACAATTTTAGACATATTTTTTTGATTGTATGTAATCTGATTTGTATTTCGCAACATATTTGGGGTGAACGGGTGGTCTGAAACACCCTATATATACAGAGTCCGCCAGAAAAATGTATACACACTTTAAGGAACGAAAACTATTTATTATGTATTTGTTTTACATTTAAATACTGGTCACACATGTAGTACTGTTTTCAGTGAAGCACACTGTTACTGTAGATATTCAAAATATTCAGACGAGCGGTTAATTTTTCAATGAAGATCGCTGCACATGCCGCTGTAAACTTGCCACTTTGCAACTTTTAGATTTCAACTTACACCTGTACTGCTCATCTCCACTTCACATATACATTGCCCAGCAGACTTCTGTGGAGAAATAACAAACCTTTCCAACTAAAGACCCGACGAAGTAGGACTTGTAGCTTTACGCGGTCTTACCGATTTTCCTTTATGAGTATCACAAATCGTTACATACACCTTCAACTTCATTACCAAACCTAGTCAACCACTTTAAAATGCATTTTCGCTGCTCGAACGTCAAGCATGCTCCAGCCAGTTTGTTTTCTCACTTTTGTGATGATGAGTACCGGTATCTGTTGAGCGAAAAATCATACAACATACTTGAAATTCAAATCAATTGACAATACCAATACCCCGATACAGACTGACAAAGAGTGTCTACATTTTTCTGGCGGACTCTGTATATTAACGCGTCTGCATAACAATTGCTTTGAATAAAAAAAAGCGTTTGTTGAATATCAATTACGAGTTGGTTGTAATATGTGGCAATCTTTTAATAAACTGTATATTTATAAAAAGAAGTCAAAAGTTGAAATTCCGGAAAATTTAAATGATTCGAATAAACTGAATGAGTTCTTTGTTAATTCCATTATGACAAACGAAAATTCCAATTCGGTGAAATTCTATAATGAAAATAGGATCGGCGTTGAGGAACTTCATTTTGAACCTATAACAGAAATCATGATCTTAAAGTATATTTGTAGCATTAAATCTAAAGCAGTGGGTCATGATGGAATTAACATAAAATTCATAAAATTATGCTGTCCCTTCATACTTCCGGTTATAGGAAATATTTATATTGTAAACTCGGTTTTCCCAGATATATGGAAAGTGGCCAATGTAATGCCTTTGCCGAAAGTATCAACATCAAAAGTTTTTAAAGATTTAAGGCCAGTTAGTATTTTGCCTACGCTATCAAAGGTTATTGAAAAAGGGTTAAAGGAACAACTACAATCATTTGTTGATAGGAACAATGTTTTACCAGATGTGCAATCTGGATTTAGAATCGGGCATAATTGCTGTACCTCTTTGCTAAACATTGTTGACAATATTGTCAGGGAAACTGATAACGACAAATTAACAATATTGGTACTACTTGATTTTTCAAGCGCATTTCATACAATCAACCATAATGTTATGCTGGCTATTCTGAATTACATTGGTTTAAGTTCACAGGCGGTATCACTGTTTCAAAATTATCAACAGTAATATAACGAGTGCCTACGATTTTGCCGGCAATTATTAGCGGCAGGATCGCGATTGCTTGTTGCGACGAAAATCGGCACGACTGCGAAGCAGGAGTGCCGATTTTCTAGAAGCAACAAGCAAGAGTGATCCAGACGCTAATAATTGCCCAGGAAAAATCAGTCACGAGTTAGATTCGAGAAGACAATTGGCCGAACAGAAAGTTCACACTTCTTAATTTGAAAAATTAAATTTAGTGACACCAAGTGTCAGACGTGTATTAATCTGCGCCACAATAATTGTAGTAAAAATGAGCTTACCAAGATTTTGAGAAATGCCCATGAATAATATTACTGATGAAAGCACTAACACTTCACCCGAAAATACAAACAGATCGAATTAAGGAGCAAACTGCTTAATGGTCCGGCAATAACTGACGTTTTATACGGTATAGAACATGTAGCGACGCGTTGCTAGGCAATACCAACATGAGAGATTATCTGATTAGATACCACCCAGGGTGAATTGCCATGCATAACATGGAGCGTGGTCTTTACGCATCGTAATTAGAATTTTATTGGATCATGTCATCAACATTATTCGATTTCATTGGTTATTAAGTAAATGAGGGCAATTGTCTATGCAATCGTTCTCAACAAGTTGTAACTAGTAACGATATTTCGTTACCTTTAACAGTCCATAGTGTAGTACCACAGGGATCTATTATCGGGCCATTATTATATATAATATATTCGTCGGTTTTAACAAAATATTTAAAATTCTGTTCTTCGCAATATTATGCAGATAACACTCAAATATATTTATCTTTCGCAAAGGACGACATTGTCAATGCTTGTAATAAGGTGAATGAAGACCTGCAGAACTTATATAAAGGTTGTCATAACCATTCTTTATTTTTAAATCCGAATAAGTCTTGTGCCATAATTTTTGGAAGAAAAAAAACGAGAGAACTTGCGATGGAATATATAAATGGGACCATCTGTATTAATAATGTACCGATCACCTTTCAGAATGAAGTTAAAGTGCTGGGAGTCACTATAGATAAAGATCTTCGTTTTAAAAGTTATGTTGCTAAATGTTGCCAACGGGCTTTCTATCAATTAAAATTATTGTATAATTCTAGATATTTATTACCGCGAAATTGTAAAAAAATTCTTTGTGAATCTCTTGTGCTATCTAACTTTTCTCATTATGATGTGTTATACGGGCCATATCTAGATGTTTCAACCGCTAACGAAATTCAAAAATTACACAGTAGTGTACGGTTCATATGCGGAATACCTAGAAGGCAACCGGTTACGGCTAAAAGAAAAGAACTAGGATGGCTAAATATGCAACAAACACGGCAAATACACCAAGTGTTATTGTTTAAAAAAATTATAACTTACAAGTGTCCTCAATATCTACATAATAAAATATCTTACAGAGGAGACGTCCACGGTATTAACATTAGATTTAAAGGTACGTTAACACCTCCCAAGCATAAAACAGCATTTTTCTGTCGTTCTTTTTCTTTTCAAATTAGTAAAATAATAAACCACTGCCCGACTTACATGTTAGAATTTGGAGTTAGTAAACAAAAATTTGTATTTCTCTATAAAAATTATTTATTGTATAAAGCTTGAATTAAAAAAAAATGCAATTTTTCTTTAAATGTAATGCATTATCCATCGCTTTTCGAACATAATATTGTTAAGTTTTTTATGTCTTAGGTTAAGTTGAAAAACAGCTAACATACCGGGTGACCCAGGGATCTGTAAAAGCCCCATAACTTATTTGCTATTTGAGATATCGACTTCTGGTTTTCTTGAACTGGTACCCACACTTATTCTACTTATTTTAAAAATATGTATGTTTTTGTACAGGGTGTCCCAATATACATAACAGAACAAAGTTATGTTTTTTTAAATGGAACACCCTATATTTTATACTTTATTTTCAACCCTCTTGAGAAGCTGATAAAAATAGTATAAGATGGTATGGGTCTATTATGGACGGTTGGTTAGTTATGGGCAAATGTGTGGAAAAAACAAGGACACATTGAAAAAATTGTAGAAGCGCTCCTAACAAGGCTAGCGTCATTTTTTATACACTAAAGAATTTTCCACATCATGAAGAATAATACAAATCAACTTTGGTTTTTTTTTGTTCATACTGCTATACAGGGTGTCAACATACGCAAAATTTTGGATAACTATTTTTTTTCAAATGGAACACCCTATATATCTTGCCACCAATGCATGGGATTTTTAATAAGCTTTCCAATGATGTACAATTTGTATAATAAAATATTAAGGATTCTTGAGATTTATCCATAAAAACATTTTTCTTTTGTCACCTCCTATTCATTTTTGAATTTTCAGCCAAAACTATGCATTTTCTGAAAAAATAATAAGAGACCAAAGTTGTAGAGCGGAAAATTTTCGATCGATATAGGTCTCTCAACTTTTCCAATAATGCGTGCATTGCCCGCTAGAGTGCCTAAAATCGTGATCGTATATGCATTTTAGCGTTTTTCTCAATTTTTTTGTTAATGAATTGCACTATACTTTATTTTCCACGTCCTCTAGCAGAAAAACTAGTAATTATAGAATTATTCAAATGACCTACATCGATTGAAAATATTCCGCTCTACAACTCTTAAAAGAAGCATTTTTTGCCTAAAATGCATAGTTTTCGCTAAAAATGCAAAAAAACCATTGAAAAACGCAAAAATGGATACATACATTATTAATTTGCATTTTTAGAGAAAACTATGCATTTTTGGCAAAAATTGCTTTTATTAAGAGTTTTAGAGCGGAATATTTTACATCGATATGGTCCATTTTAATTTCCCTATAATTTCCTGTTTTTCCGCTAGAGGGTGTGATAAATAAAGTGTAGTGTAATTTATTAATCAAAAATTTGAAAAGAAAACGCTAAAATGCATATACGGTCACTATTTTGCGCGTTCTGGCGGGCAATGAACGTATTATCTCAAATGTTGAAAGACCTATATCGATCGGAAATTTTTCGCTCTACAACTTTGGTCTCTTATAATTTTTCCCGAAAATTCATAGTTTTGGCTGAAAATCCAAAAATCAGCAGAAGGTGACAAAAGAAATATGTTTTTATTGATAAATCTCAAGAATCCTTATTATTTTGTTATACAAACTGTATATCATTAGAAAGCTTATTAAAAATGCCATAGATTGGTGGCAACGTATACAGGGTGTTCCATTTGAAAAAAAAAATAGTTATCTATTGTTTTGCGTATGTTGACACCCTGTATAGCACTATGAATAAAAGAGAACCAAAGCCGATGTGTATTATTCTTTATGATGTGGGAAATTTTCTAGTGTATAAATAATGATGCTATCTTTGCTAGGAACGCTTCTGCAATATTTTCAATGTGTACATGTTTTTGGCACAAATTTGTCCATAAGTAACCAACCGTCCATAATAGACCCATACTATCTGATACTATTTTTACCAGCTTCTCAAGAGGGTTGAAAATAAAGTATAAAATATAGGGTGTTCCATTTAAAAAAAACATAACTTTGTTTTGTTATGTATATTGGGACACCCTGTACAAAAACATACATATTTTTAAAATATGTAGAATAAGAGTGGGTACCTGTTCAAGAAAACTAGAAGTCGATATCTCATAAAGCAAATAAGTTATGGGGCTTTTACAGATCCCTGGGTCACCCGGTATGTAAAGCTGAACTTCGCCATATTTCTACACACATAAATATGTAATTAAACGTTTTTATTTTAGTTTCACTGCTAACCATGGAAGAATTATATATTATGTTTCCGTTGAAATAAAAGACGATTATTATTATTATTATTAATACACTACTAACTCTTATAAAGGAAGCAAGTATAACGCAAATGCAAATATTTTCTTCCCAACTTTAACGAACTCTGCTGGTGTGCAATATTTCTCTTCAACCCGCAGAGTGTACGCTAAAACTATGGAGGCATTAATTTTTAGATTAATTATAACTTTTTTATTTCATCTAAACTAAAAATTTTATTATGGTGTTTACCAGATGTGATTCTACAATGCATTAATCAAAGCTTCTTCTTAAATCCTTTTAAAACCTTATTAGGTAATGTAAAAAAAAATACACTGAACTATTTTTTCCAGTTTCTTAAATTGTTCAAAAATCCTTTAGAAAAGAACTTTATAGGTAATATTATAGTAATTTACGATACAAGTAACGTTATGAAGGATTTTACATTACGAGAGAAAAGTTTAAATTCTCGAGTAATGTAAAAGCAAATAACGTTACGTGTGTCGTAACACGGTTTATTTTATCCTATTTCTATTTTTTTATATAAAAACATGTTTAATGAAAACCGTCAAAAGGCGAAATCATGTTTGTTTGCCAATATCTCCATGGTAACGACAACAAATGTTATTGTCTCGTTAAATTACTAGGTAACAAGGTACTCAAAAAACTATTTTTTGATAATTAACCTCGATCTAGGTATATTACTACCGATAACAGTATAGGATAAAATAAAATAATTTTACAGAACGATGAAATAGCAAAGGAAAGGAAAACCAATTAAATTAAGTCGGATAAAAGATAAAAATGTAAACGTGGAAAGATTAGTTCCAAGAATTACTGAAAAAAAAACAGAAGAAATAGAGTAAGAAGCAGCGGCGGCTCGTGGATTTCCGTAGGGGAGACAAAGATAAAGATGCCGCTTGCGCTGCACTACTTACTCCTATAGAGGAAGCAAATATTCTTCCGCCGCCTCACCGAACATCCACGAGCCGCCGCTGGTAAGAAGAAGATGATAATGACGATAAATTAATATGGCCGCCATAAAATAGAATCAAGTTAAGCGCTACTTGAAAAACAGCAAACACTACACAAATTCGAACTATTTTGAAGTACACGTTTACTAAACTTAAACATTGTAATATTGATCTGTAAACGGAAGGATTTCTTCAATAAAGACCAAAAGTATCCTGAATAAATAAACATTCAACCTGTTCGTAAATAGTAACTGGAAGAATTTGATTTATTGCTGGCACAATTATTTGTGGCGGACGCTTAAGGAGTTGCGCAATAATTGCAGTAAGTAGTTGCGATTATCTCAGCCATAAAGAATCAGCTCGATAATAAAACCGAATGATTATTGTGTAATTGTCCGCGAAAACAACATATTTTTCATTTATTTTTTTTTCTTTAGACGCCGATAACATTGGTTACATGCCGGGTTAACAAAGGATGACGAATACTTCGCAATTAAAAAATGCAAAGCGTGACGTAATAAGAGGAATTGCTTACGAAAATCTGGGTGTTTAATCGTAAATAATTACGAGTCGTCAGGTGTTAATGGCCGAGAAGGATGCACAATGTTGTCAACCTGAATTCCGGTAAGGACGAATGTGACGCACAATGTTCACTCGAAACTAATATATTCCTAATCACAACAATTTACAACAGCAATAAATATAATTTACGAGTAATAATTGTTTTAAATGAAATTGTTGATTTTGTTTACATGGCACTTTACAATAACAAAAAAAAAAATTTCTCCCAAATATAAAATTAAACCATAAAGTTGTCTAATGTTTCTCCGTCATTTTGAGAACTATAATAACTCTAATAACATTTAGATTCACCATTAAAAATAATATCCCAATATAAAATGCGTAGGTTAATAGTTAATAGTTTTCGCATAATAGTTATTTAAGCAACAAGGGACGTAAGGACGTATTAACGTATGTTAATTATCATTACGTTCCGTGTTGCTTATTAATTGTTTTCCGCTACCGGAAATATAATACTTAAAAAAGATCAGAAAATACTCTAAAATATGGTTTGTAACATTTGGGATTCAAATGTTTATAGTCACCTATGCGTCCTATGGCAACCTAGCAACCGAGAAAACAATGTCGAATTTTGTTTGTTTGTGTCAATCCAGTGAAACTTTCTGCGGGCATGGATGCAAACGAAGCTGCGAATATTTTTAGAACCTGTTACCGACAAAATCGAAAAAAGGTATGCATCGTGTCACAACGCTTTTAAGCAGTAGTTATGTAAAAAGGATGCCGATGCTGTAGGTATAGACGAAAATGTATTGCACGCCTATATGTTGGAGCGTTACGTTTCTGTTTATTATTTTCCTAGGTCCGTAAGTAAAAAATTAAGTTCCGTCGTCAAGGACAACAAACACCACGAATGTTATCACCCACTTACGGTACCTGTGACCATGGATGCAATGCTTATTTACGTTGTCAGTATCGGAAAAAATAATTAAAATCCAAATTTTCATTTTTACGGAATTTTTGAGACAAAAAAATCCAAGTCAAATTTCTCAACGGATTGTTATTTAGGGCTAATGCACAACTTTTTCCGTATTTACCCAACCTCGTATCTCATAAGACAACCAAGATCCCCGCAGCGCCACTCTTAAAATGGGCACCCTGTAAACATGGTTTTACTGCAAATGCACATTTTAATAATTTATGAAACTAGACTTGGACCAGCGTTTTACAATTTATAAGACTGACTTTTTGTTAGCTACCTGGCAAGTCTAAAAACTATATATACACTGGCGAGCATAAAGATAGGGTAACTCCGTAATTTGGATTTTTTTGACATTTTTATTTTTATACGTGTTTTTTCGGTTGTAACAGTTCACTGACTGATTGCTTGAATAAAAAAAAGTTTTTGTTGTTCAAAGTTTATTGAAAGTAATGAAAATTAACAATTTCAATTTGCTATGCTAAGTGATGAAAATGATCAAGTTTACAAGTCAATAAACTTTGAACAACAAAAGCATTTTTTTATTTAAGCAATCAGTTAGTAAACTGTTACAACCAAAAAAACACGTAAAAAAACTAAAAATTTCCAAAATAAAATAAAATTTCGGAGTGACCCTAGTTTTATGCTCGGCAGTGTAGTAGGGTGGACTATCGTTATGTACTTTTTAAAATTTAAAACTACTGAAATCTACATTTTAGAAAAAGTTGTGACTAAGAACTAAACAACTTTCGTCAAAAATCTTCATTTTTACGTTTTAAACTGCAACGCCGTCATTTAAATTTCAAATTTTAAAAATTTTATATTCTGCTAATGTAGAAATGTTATATTTGTTTTTCATATTTGCACGTTTCTAACTTCAAACCACTTAGTTCTACAAGGACGTATTAAATTATTTGATTAAATTGCAAATATAATTCAAGTATTGAATAAATTTCATACATGTTTAAGGTAAAGTCAAAAATCGTTGACTTTTTGTAAATAAAATAAAAATAAAAATACGATACATTTCGACTTATACTCGTACATTCTAAGTGTCTTAAAAAAATGACTGAAGCCTTTTTGAGACTCTTAGATTGAGAAAGACGAAAATCATCGTATTCTCATTTCATAAATGTTTGTTCAGATTCATGTTTTTTGTAGAATGCCAGCAAAAACCAGAAATATAAAGTACACTAGAACCCCTCTACTCCGTCACCTTTGGGACTGGGGGAGTGGTCGGAACGCAAAAAAGGTCGGATTATCCGAAAAAATGCAATACATATTTATTAAAAACGTATAAATGCATTGTTTTGACAACAACAAACAAAAAAAAATAGTACATACGAAATAAAACAACAAACAAATTACAGTATGTACAGTACACACTTGAAACAAAAAATTACAAATTAAAAAATTACTTAAAAAAAACAGTTATAAATTTTTGTTTAGCAGATGAAATTCTAGACTTAGCTGTAGTGTCCCTCAGGGGCGGCTGGATTTGCCAATAATGAACAGGGGAAGCTTGTGTGTACCATCTGCGTTGCTACAAGGAGTGACTGTTATCCTATCTTTTATAAGTTTTGTTCCTGCCACGGATTCATTTGAAGCTGCGAGTGTTTTGGATGGCAACATTTTAAAGTTTAACCCTGTCTCGTCGGTGTTATAAACTTGGCAAGGCAACAGTTCGTTTTCTTTTACAATTTCTTGGACCTTTGCAGAAAACTCCTTAGCAGCCTCGGCATTAGCAGGTTTTTCACCTGAAATTGATACAAATCGGACACTATGACAGGTTTTCCAGCGATCAATCCAGCCCTCACTAGCTGCGAACTCAATTCCGGCTTCCAGTTTCTTGTGACAAACTACTGCCTTTTCGTTTAATATTGGCTTAGATATTGGGGTTTCTTTCCTCATTTCTTGACAGAACCGCATCCACAATGCGCTATCGAGCAGTTCAAGTTTAGGCTTTTTTAGTGTTTGCGATTCTTAAGAGCGTTTTCACCAGCAATTGTAGTTGTATATGTTTCAATGTATTTCCGATTTTTTCTCCAATCCTTAATTGTTGTAACGCCTACATTGAGTTCCTTTGAATTTTTTTGGAGCGATTATCCTTAGTCTTTGTAGAATTGCTAATTTTTCATTTAGCGATAGAGTAATGTGTTTTCGTTTTCCTCCTGACATGTTGAAAAACAAACAACTATACGCACAATGAAACTAGCAAACTACATAAGTACATGCACTACTATAGCAAACACGGAAAAAAGCGAACAAAAAAAAACAGTGTTTTAAAATACATAAACAAAGCATAAAACTGCACAGTACAGTTGAAACACACGGTGGCACAACACTAAAGCGGGCAAGCGATAACAAACCGTAAACAATGACACGCGCCACCATGATGCGACGGGCGGTGAGTCATCGACAAGTCGACACAAGCTCGCCAGCTCGATCGAGCATGATCGGATTAACCGGAGCGTCGAACCAGCCGAGGGCGGATTAGAGGGGTTCTACTGTACCCGCTATTTAGAACTTCAAGAAGTATTAACGCCACTGTTCTGTCAACAAAAGAAGACATGTATGCAAAGTTGTTGCACAAGAAATAGAAGTCATTTGGAAGGCCGACGCTTCAATACCTACGATCCATTAGTGCACGCTATTTTATATAAACTTTTTTTTTTCTTAAAGTTAGACATTTATTAAAACCATATAAGCAACGGATGAATTTCAAACACAATCCAAGCGTCTGCTTGCAAATGCTCACATCAAAGCTTGTGTATTTGTGAAAATTGTTTAAAGTTCCGACAGCAGAGTGACCAGCGGCGGCTCGTGGATGTTCGGCGAGGAGGCTACGGAAGAAAATTTAACCAAAACAGCAGCGGAATATGTTCTTCCTCTATAAAAGTCAGTAGTGCAGCACGAGCGGCATCTCTGACGAAGATTCACGAGCGGCAGCTGAGAGTGACCTTTCTTATACGACCAAAGATCTGTTAGAAAGGTGATGATAAATGTAACAAATTGGACATAATAGAAAATCTAAAAAAGAACTTCAACAAGAATCCAGTAATCTTGGTCTTTAAGTTTACCTGAAATCAATTCTTCAACTTCCTACAATGCGCTCAACTATCTGCGCTTGTGAGGAGAACACTTGATCGTAATAGTATATCATGGTGCTGCTTTTTTTAAGACATGTAATTGGGTATTAAAAATGATAAAGATAGAGTCTGATCAATGGATCTTTGCGTGCACGTCATAGATAGCCGAACCTAGTTCCGACAAGATTTTCATGTGTTTACTCCCTCTATGATAAGTTAAATTAGACGTAATATGTGTTCGTATGTCGCCCAAGGCGAAGACGTACGGCATTCGGTAAAACCATGCATTGGACATAGACAAAAGCTTGGTCCGTAACTCATTTCTTTATTCGTAACTGCATTGGCGGCGCTATAAGCAAAGATCTGTAAGAAAAATGATGATAAATGTAACAAATTGGACATAATAGAAAATCTAAAAAAGAACTTCAACAAGAATCCAGTAATTAAGATACGTATTTGAAAAAAATAATGTAGATATCTAAATAACTAAACGTCATATTTGAAAACTAAAATAAAAATTATTTTCTGTCAAAACTTACAAAAGTGCTCTTGTTTTTTTTTAATAAATTTGATTTTTTCGGTTTGTTTCGAATATCTTCTGAATTAGTCACAATATTTAAAATTTCTTTTTAACAGATTATTCAGCATTAAAATTCGCATCTTTTCCTTTATTTAACCAACTCTTTACCTTTTAAAGTTACCGATATAGCAATTTTAATGCATCGAATTTGAAACACCCTGTATATATGTTTTTTTTTTCTGATAAATTTTGGTCCGCCTGAATTAGATAGATCGTTAGTCGTTAAATTCCGTGAATATATAATTTAACTTCCGACCTAGCCCAACGAAATTACCTTTATGGTCTCTCATAATAATAAAGTAGGAATTAATTTTAATAAGAAATTTAAAACGAGACCGTACACGAAATCCATTGTCATTTGATAGGAAATTAGGTAATCTCTGGATGGAATTAGCGAAGGAAAGTGGGTAGAGCACGAAGAAAGGCGATTGTTTAACAAGAATATTACGCTTTACGGACACTTGTGCGCCGTAATGAGACTCCTTGTTAAAGGAAACGAATCGTTAGCTTAAAAAAAAAAGAAGGAAGTACGAGGTCGGGCCAACATAAATACGTTGGCAATGGCATTGAAAATATTATTCCATTCTTAAATAAAACATGCAAAAAGATTTAAAAAATGGTTAAATTTAATAACAATTAAATAAGCTAAATCAGTGTTTATTAATCGTATTACTTTCTCCGTACAAAGTAAGAGAAAGTATTGTTTTCGCGTGATTCTTTCCGAAATCGAAATTTCAGATCCTCAGAGATGGCTCCGATCATATTTGTCTGTTTGTGTGTCTATCTGTAGACTCTGTAACTCAAAAATTAATTAGAGATTTTTTAAAGAAACTTTAGTGTTAATGTTTATTTAACAATCTGAAGAACTCAGAAGCGTCTGTTGAAAAAGTGGATAATTCTTTAATAATGTGTCTTTATAACCATTTAAACAAAATCATCCAAAACTAGCCAGTGATAAAGATGGCTGCGCCAAAAGGCAAATTCTCATCAATAATATACATTTGCCAAAAATTGTTTAGTAAATTCCACATTTATTCCGACAGATGCTTGAAATTTTGATAGATAATAATGTATTTATTTGTGCTAACAACAATAAAGTTTTACACAAGTCATGATAGATACATTCAAATACATATAGTGGCTTAAAGTAATGCTTATTGTAATTGAGTAGTGAAAAGGATAAACTATGAGATATGAATAAACTACAGACCTAATAACTAAATGTGTATAAATTAAAATAACACTAAACATATTAAAATTTGTATAATAAATCAATTAAAATATATTTATAATATTACTGCAGAAATAAAATAATAAAATTTATTAAGAAATAAAATCAATAAATTAAGGAGTAAAATTCATACATTAAGGAATAAAACCAATAAATTAGAAAAAAAATCAATAAAATCAACATATTAAGAAATAAAATCAATAAAATCAATAAATTAAGAAATAAAATCAATAAAACAAGTAATAAATAATGTTATTAATTTAAAATTAAAAACTAAAATTTAAAAAATCCAAACACATTAAAATAAGTTTAAGTTACAATGTTTTAAATGTCGAATTCTAAAAATTCATCTATTGAATAAAAAGCCCCTTTAATTAATAATTCCTTAAGTTTCCTTTTAAAAATAGGACAGGGAAGATTTCTAAACTGAACAGGCAACTTGTTGTAAAGTTTGATAGCAAAGTAATTAACACCTGAGCGAGATTTAGTGAGTCTGATAGTCCGGTAACAAATCATCTTTATACCGTGTTTTGTATTTATGGTCAAGATTAGTATATTTCTCAGGATACTTCCTAATATATTGTAGACATTCTAGAATGTATACAGATGGGAGAGTTAAAATTCCTAGTTCGGTGAATTTATTTTTACAAATATCACGGTATTTTAATCCCGCCAAGATACGGATTGCTCTTCGTTGTATTTTGAATATACGATGGCGGCAGAATGCGTGACCCCATATCAAAATACCATATCTCATTGTAGATTGAAAGTATCCAAAGTATGCCGTTTGCAGTGTTGAACTCGATACTGTACCGGCTAGTTTCCGTAGAGAAAAGACTATTTTTGATAATTTTTTAGCAAGTGTTGAACCTTGACAATCCCATCTTAGCGATGAATCAACGTGGAGGCCAAGAAAACGTGTTGTTTGATCAACATTTACTTGAGCATCTCTAGTAAGGGTGAAAGTTAATGTTTTAGTTTTTGCGTTGTTTAAAACTAGGCCATTTTCTTCACACCAACGTGTAGTTTTGTTAGTCGCAATTTCATTCTTCTCTAATACCTCTTCAACGCTTTTCCCACTAACTACTATTGTACTGTCGTCTGCGAATAAAATAACATCGGCCATACTTAGTACTTTAGGCATATCATTAATATAAATTATGAACAGTATAGGGCCTAAGACAGACCCTTGTGGGACACCTATATGCAATGAAGAGATATCAGACATTTTTCCATTAAAATAAACCTGTTGTTTTCTATCCGAAAGATAGCTTTTTATTAAGTTAATACTTTTACTAGAGATACCATATGCCTTTAATTTCGTTAACATTATGTTATGTTTAATGCAATCAAATGCCTTACTCATATCAATAAAAGATGCAGTCGATACATTCTTTTTTTCAAAAGCATTCAAAACGTTTTCTGTAAGTGCTAAGATGGCATCACTAGTGCAGAGGCCACTTCTAAATCCAAATTGATTTTTATTAAATAGTTTATTAGTTTCAAAATAATCTACTATTTGGTCTTTCAATACTCTTTCTACTATTTTAGAGAAAAAAAGGAAGAAGTGAAATGGGTCTGTAATCGTTCATTTGGTTCATATCACCGCTTTTAAATACAGGAATTACTTTGGCTTCTTTTAATACTGATGGAAATACACCTGTAACTATTGTTTCATTTACGAGACTGGTAAGTTGAGGTATTAAAATGTTCTTAACTGATTTTATCACTTCAGCTGAGATGCCATATATATCAGTGCATTTACTGTTTTTTATACTATTTATTGTATCCCTTATTTTTATTGCGCTGACCTCTTTAAAATTAAATTCTTTGTCACAGTGTATATTAATGTCACAAATGTAGCTTGTTTGAGGAAGATCTTTGGTAATATTATTTGCAACGTTACAAAAAAATGCATTGAATTGATCACAGGAAATATCACAGTTTGTTTCAGTTTTCTGCCTATTTGAATTTATAGTTTTCCATATTGCTTTAGGTTTGTTAGAAGCAGAGTTAATAAAATTATCATTTGCTTCTTTTTTCGAGTTAACAATAGCATTTTTATAAGTTTTAAGAAAGTCAGATTTAAGGGCTCGTGATTCAGGAGAATTATGGTTTTTATTATTTTCATCGATTAGTTTGAAAGTATCTCTCATTTTCTTTAAATCGCTATTGAACCACCGAATTTCATTTACCCGATTTGGGTCTGTTTTTACAATTTTTTGAGAAAAACTATGAAGAATGCATTTGCCTATAATATCGGTCATGATTTTCCATTTTTCATTTATCCCTGTTATCTGGCATTTAATGAAGTCCCATTGCACATTATCTAGCATGCTATACAATTTGAAAGTACCCTGTTTGGTTATAGGACGATATATTTTAGGGTTGCATTGCTGTGATAAATTTGTATCTGCAACAGTTACCGAAATTCCCATGTGATCAGATAAGCTCGTATTAAAACATTTAACTTCAATTTGTGTACTAATAATGTTTGTGAAGACATTATCAATACAATTAGTTTTACGAGTTGCAAAACTCACCAATTTTCGTAATCCATAAGAGGACAAAGCGTCAATAAGTGATACATCCTTATTATCATTGCTGTCAAAGTTAACATTAAAGTCACCACCCAAAATAATATTGTTCGATTTAAAATTTAATTTACCTAAAAACGACATTAAAACATGTAAAAAATCATTAAAATCTGCTGAAGGTGAACGATAAACACAGATAACATAACATTTACGTGATAGTACATATACACAGGATAATTCACAAATTTTATCAGAACTCATCGAATTTGTAACATTATTAAGAGATTTCAAATGTACACTAGTTTCAGAAAAAATAATTGAACCGCCGTGTCGGCTGGTCTTACGAGCATAATAAGCTTTAGCACACAATGAGTTAATATATATTGATTCACACTCCTCTTCTTTCAGCCAATGTTCACACAACGCTAAAATCATGAGTGATTTATCCACTAAAAGTGCTTCTAGTTGATGTATTTTATGTCTAAGCGATTGTATATTTAAAAATAAAATATTAAATACACTATTTGATGCACATTTCGGATCCTGATTTGTTATGCAGTCTTTAATACTCCGTTTTTTGGCGCATTTTCAGTTCTTCTTTCGAAAAACCTTGTGATGCATGTACCAGTAGGCCATATTTGAGGATCCTTCACATCATTAAGGTTTATCATTGGAACGGATATTTTAAAGGATGAATAAATATCAGGGTGCTTGGATTGTAACTTAACGCATTTTATTTCATCAATTCCATTGGAATGGAGATGTTCCGTCATCATATCTTCATTGACTCCAGGGTCTAGCCGATAAATATGTAGATGTCCGTATGCTGGTGCTGCTTTAAATTTAATTGAGTCATTTCCAGTGCCAAATATTCGTTTAGGTCGACGTTTATGTGATACTATTTTAAACGGAATAGTATCTTCTTCAGCTGTTTGCGAATCAAAAATATTCGAATTGGACTGTGTTCTTATCGACTGTTTGTTTACATTTTTTCGACCACTGTCTGGAACTGAATTAATCCGTTTGACCTTATCGGCGTATAATTTATCATCTCCGCATGGCGTTTCCACTGATTTCTGTTCCTTTGCATTTGGATTTATCGTCTTGTGGTTCAATAGGGATTGCAAATGCTGCACATTTTCTTCTAAGTTTGAGATTTTCTCCGCTTGAAAAGTTCTATTTTCCATCAGGATTTCATTTTTACTCTGCAGTTCAGTTACTAGTAGAGTCAATAATTCAATTTCACGCTTTAATCCACTAACCTCAAAATCCAACGGTGCAACGGGTTCGCAAGTATGTAATTTTAAGCATGCGGGATGGAAAACCTTTTTACAGGAACAAAGGGTGCCAGCTGAGACATTTTGGCCACATTTTCCACCACACTTTACTTTTGTTTGTACTTTTATTTGCTTAGACGTTTCAGCGATATCCACGCCGTCCGCCATTATTGAGAACATATAATTCTTTAATAATGTGTCTTCATAACCTTTTAAAGACTAACCAGTGATATACGTTTATGAGTTTTTTACCAAAAAGGGTAGTATCGTGTATTTGTGGACAAAAAATAATACATCTTTGTAATTTAGTGCTTGTCTTTTCTTCTAAAATTTATTCAACAGTAATATAACGAGTGCCTATGATTTTGCCGGCAATTATTAGCGGCAGGATCACGATTGCTTGTTGCGACGAAAATCGGCACGACTGCGAAGCAGGAGTGCCGATTTTCTAGAAGCAACAAGCAAGAGTGATCCAGACGCTAATAATTGCCTAGGAAAAATCAGTCACGAGTTAGATTCGGGAAGACAATTGGCCGAATAAAAAGTTCACACTTCATAATTTGAAAAGTTAAATTTAGTGACACCAAGTGTCAGACGTGTATTAATTTGCGGCACAATAATTGTAATAAAAATGAGCTTACCAAGATTTTGAGAAATGCCTATGAATACTATTACTTATGAAAGCACTAACACTTCACCCGAAAATACAAACAGATCGAATTCAGGAGCAAACTGCTTAAAAGTCCGGCAATAACTGATGTTTTATACGTTATATAAAATGAACCAACGCGTTGCTAGGCAATACCAACATGAGAGATTATCTGATTAGATACCACCCAGGGTTAATTGCCATGCATAACATAGAGCGTGGTTTGTTACGCATCGTAATTAGAATTTTATTGGATCATCTCATCAACGTTATTCGATTTTATTGGTTAATAAGTAAATGAGGGCAATTGTCACGTAAATTGCTTCAATGCTTAATCATGATTATTGAATGTCAATATCTGTATATAGTAATATGACGAAATAAATTGTTTAAAAAGTTAACAAATAATTTTAAATCTTTGGAACGAATTGCAACGCATTCAGTACAATATAGAAAATGTATTTCAGCCGACAGAACTGAAAATCAAACAGCGACTCACCGGTATATGCGCGAAGACACTTTCCGGAGAAATAAATTGTTAATTTTTTTACAAATAATGTTATCGGAACGCTTTGTAACGCATTTAGAACTATAGAGAAGATTCATTTCAGCTGAGACCAGCGTCTCATATATATTCGCAAGAAAGCACTGTGTTGGGGAATAAAAGAATCCAAAATAAATGCTTTTTGCCAGAACTCTTTTAAGAACTCATGAAGGACATAAATCTTTAAATAAATATCAAGTACCACCACAAAAGCTCGTATAGGAAAAATTGAGACGCAGCATGAATCTAGCGTCTCACTTTGACGTTTTTTTGGTCCCCACAGACCAGTAACCTAGAACTCCAAAAATATTATGAGTTTCCACCAAATGATACGCCAACTTCACACAGATGAATTCAGTAATTTTTGTTAACACCATAGGTAATAATAATCATTTGTTACTACTAATGGGTGTCCCAACAAGAGCGCCGGATTTAAATTTGCCGCCATTTTGTTAATACAAGTTGTACGGTTATTTTTTGACAGTTGTCATGTACAGACCATGCGATTTAAGAATATGGAGAGGTATTCAAACGAACAACGGTTAATTATTGTAAAAATACATTACAAAAATGGTGAAAGTTTTGCGAAAACATTTCGCCAATTACGTCAAGTTTTCGGTCGAAATAATGCGCCAAATGAATCGGTAGTGTGGCGTTTAATTACAAAATTTGAGACCAAATTTACGCTGATGGATCAGAAGATCATTGTTCATCGTCGTCCTTGTCGGTCACTCGAAAATATAGCCACAGTAAGGGAATCTGTGGCCGAGAATCCAGGAACTTCCATTCGGCATCGTGGTCAAGAATTAAACATTTCCAGAAGCACTATGCAACGAATTTGGTAAAAAATCTGCATTTGCACGCGTACAAGGTTCAATTGGTGCAAGAAATCAAGCCAAGAGACCATGCGCAGCGCCGTGGATTTGCTGATTGGGTGTTGGAACATTATTAAATTAATGCGGTTTTTTCAAAGAAAATCATTTTTTCAGATGATGATGATGATTATTGTTCTGGGGTGTATTTTGGGGAACTTCAATCAATGGAGTATTTTTTGGGGTGGGTATTTTATACGAGGGGTATTTTTTGGGAAATTAATGAACATGTTATTACAGTTGCTAGAAATCATCATTACATTGCACAACTATAAAGAAGTCAGTAATTTTCATTTATGGAAGTCCTAAGGATTCTATTATTCCCGTTTTCGTAATTTTGTGACCCTCAATGAGATGCTGCACTTTCATTTAAAAAATATGTATGTATGCCGAAAAGAAGATGAAATGCGGATGAAGATGAATAATAAATTTTATATTTATACTACTTTAATTTTGTATATAAGTTTCAAATAACTGTATTTACGTTTTGTTTTCAAATTTTATTATTTTGGAGAGGGACAGCGGCGTAATTTTGGGGGATTTTTATTAAATATTTGGGGAAAATTAAAAATTACTACAGGCAACACTCGTTGCCCGTAAATAAATTATTATTATAGGTATATGTTTGAATTTTTTATCGTTAGGCCTGGATTTTGATTTTTTTGACCTATGTTTTAGATTTTTGACCTGCAGTTTGGTTGTTTTTTTTTGGTATAAATTTTTGATCTTTTGAACTAATTTTTCTTCGTTTTGGTCTAAATTTTCGATTTGTTTGTTAAAATTTTCGATTTTTTTGGCCTGCATTTTTTATTTTTAGGCCCGAATTTTTGATTTCTTGCTCTATATTTCAACCTAAATTATTCATTTTTATGCGCAATTTGTTTGCCCGTATTTTCGAGTTTTTGATTTGTTGTCCTATCTTTTTTAAACATTTTCGCGTTTCTGGTTGGCAATTTATTTTGAGCTAGAGTTATTTTTGGGACTGAAAATGGCAAATTATTTTTCTTTTGCTTGATTTTTCAATTTTTTGGTTTACATATTTTTATTTTTTAAACTAGGATTTTTTTTTGCTTATAGTTTAGATGTTCTCTCTAATTTTTAGAGTTTTTGTTGATTTTTTTTATTTTTTTTATCTGAATTATTAATTTTAACGATCAAATTTTTGATTGGTCTACACTTTAAATTTTTATCATGAACTGTTGATTATAGGCGTCTTTTTTGTTTTGAGGGTATTTTCGAATTTTTTTGTACTATGCTTTTGATTATAGTCCTTCATTTTAGATTTTTTAGCCTGAATTATTGTTTTTATAGGCGAATTTTTTAAATTAATTTAGAGTTTACAGTTTCATCAATTTATTTTGGGATAAAGTTTTTTTTTGGGCTGAAAACGGCAAATTATTTTTCTTTTGCTTGAATTTTCAATTTTTTAGTCTGCATTTTTATTTTTTACATCAGAATACTTGATTGTTTGCCTAAATTTTAGATGTTTGGTCTGTGTTTTCTTTGTTCCAAATTTTAGTTTTTTTTGCCTATAAACCAAAATTTTCGAATATTTAGTTGAAATTTTCGTTTTTTTTTCTGGTCTGCATTTTTTATTTTTGCCTAGAGTTTGCGATTTATGGTCTAAATTTTTGATTTATTGCCTATATTCTTAGTTTTTTTTTTACCTTGATTATTAATTTTAACGAGCAAATTTTTGATTGGTCTATACTTTAGATTTTTAACCTGAATTATTATTTTTATGGGCAAATTTTGTAAATTATTTTTGAGTTTAGAGTTTCGGCAATTTACTTTGAGGTAAAGAGTTATTTTTGGTGCTGAAAATGGCAAATTATTTTTCTTTTGCTTGAATTCTCAATTTTTAGTCTGAATTTTTATTTCTTAGACCACGGTTTTTGATTTTTTAGCCTATATTTTAATGTTTTTGGCATCCAAAGCAAAATTTTTGAATATTTAGTTGAATTTTTTTTTTACTGCTTTTTTATTTTTGCCAAGAGTTTTCAATTTTTTACCAATGTTTTTAGTTCTGTTACCTTCGTTATTAATTTTAATGAGCAAAATTTTCAGTGGTCTTTACTTTAGATTTAAATGAATTCTTGATTTTTATGAGCGAATTTTTGGCCGATATTTTCGAGTTTTTGATTTTTTTGCCCTATAGTTTAGATTTTGCAGACTGAATTTTTGATATGTTTCGACTGTACTTGTTTTTGTATTAATTTTACGTTTATTTATTTCATTTTAAATTTTTTGTTTTAGTGTTTTTAATTTAATTATAGTGGTCGTTTTAAGATAAATCGAATGTACTTTGATATTTAGCTAGAAAATACAGCCTGCGTGATATGTTTTTAAGGAATTATTTAATTTTCAAATATTTCGATTCAATTTTGGATTTTTTTTTTTGGAAAATTCGTAATTTTCAAATCAAAAGAATAATTTTTGCAGTCAATTTAGTTTTTTTTAGTAATTGTTAAATATAATCATTTTGCCCGGAATGAAACTGATCACCCAGTATAACTGGAACTGTTTGGAAATTATGAAAAAAATGCGAACAATTTAAAGTAGTTAATTAGCAAGGCTTTCCGAATTCAAGAATTATTTTAATTATTTGGAGGATACCACAGCACGATTCAATATTTTTCTGATTTTTTAAATGGCCTTTTTGTACTATCTACATATTTTCGGAAAAACAGAGTTATAAAACTGCAACATTTTTTTTTGTGCAAATTCCGAAATCTTATCAGCACGCCTTCTCTAATCTCAGTGTTGCCAGGCGTTTTTCCTCCAAGATGGGGATGAATTAAGGTTTTGGGGTGTATTTCAATCGTTGGGTATTTTTTAGGGTGGGTATTTTATGCGAGGGGTAATTTTGGGGTTTTTGTATGAAATATTAGGGGAAAATTAAAAATTACTTCTGGCAACACTGGGTGCTGAAAATCCTAGTGTGATACTCAAACAACCAATGCATCCACCGCGAGTAACTCTTTGGTGTGCATTTTGGACTGGCGGAGTGACTGGGCCGTATTTCTTTGAAAATGCGGCTGGAAATGCGCTAACTCTGAATGGTGTGCGGTATCGCGAAATGTTAACAGAGTTTTTGTGGCCCGAATTGGATGTAATTGATATGGAAGACATGTTTTTCCAACAAGTCGGTGCGACCTGCCGAAAAGCACGTGAAACAATGGTGTTACTGCAAACTAAGTTTCCAGGCCGTGTCATTTCGATCAACATTGGCCATCAACATATAATTTTTCTTTGAGGCTAATTGAAGGAAAAGGTGTAAGCCTGGAACAGTTGAACATCTTAAAGAGGAAATACGGCGCGTTATTGGTGAAATACAGCCACATTTATGCGAAAACGTTATTTAAAATTTCAACAAAAGAATAACCCTTTGCCAGAGGTTTCGTGGTGGCCATTTGCCTGATGTTGTATTTCACGTTTAATCGGAACTATTTTTCTTTATGTTGAAATGTTTGCTTAATTCAAAAAAATAAATGTGTTTTTCTTTAAAATTAAATCCGGCGCTCTTGTTGGGACACTCTTTACTTCCAATGTTTGGTGATGAACCCGCACGTTTCAGTTATACAAATTTGAACACCGTTTACAGATTATATTTCTACAAAATACACGCTTGGTTTCAACAAGATGCGGCATAAGCTCATACCATCGTAGTAGGCTTGATGAACGCCGCTGAAACGCTCTCACCTACATCCTCCATACATCATTTAATCTCATTCACCTATTTTGGAATTAACACCGTACTTTCTTAATAGTACAAATGACCCTGTAAGATCGCCACGATTACTTTATTTGATAAATATTCTCGCACCATTCCATTCTTGGTCTGGTATTAAAATGTTATGGATAGATATAAACGTAATGGCGATGTGTAAATCCTGCTCATTACGTGTATGTCATTACTAACTAGCAGACACACGAATCAATACAAATATCTAAACGAGCGTTACAAAATTACACCAATTAATCACAACACCGTGACACGGCAAGGTCGTGCTTTGACTGTAATTTTTTAACTGTAATTCCGATGACTGTGCACTTTTCAAAAGATAAACATAAATATATTTTTATGCCTTGAAAGTATGCGTCCATTTTATCAGGTAATATACAAATTCCAATATATTTATGCACTAAAGAATGCTATAATGATCCAGCTAAAAACTAAACAAATCTGAAATCATGCGCTGTTAGTGTAAATATAGATTTTACACATTTTAAATAATCATGAAAAAAAAAATTCATTGTCTCTAATAACCCACTAATAAAACAATATCAAGTTGTAGGGTGCACTGGGAAGGGTCTTCGTATTTCAAGCAAGACGATCTCTGACTTAGCAGTATTCGGCGGTTGTTCTTTATAGAGCGAAAAGTTCCACCCACTTTGAAATAAGGTCCTCTATAATTTGGGATTGTTTTTTCCCCTCTTTGTATATTGGTAATGGATCGAACAAGTCAAAAGGGATCACTTCAAGGCGTTGGCTAGGAGGCGTGGTCTGTAGTAGTCCTGCCGGCTTGTTGTTGCTGGGCTTACAGCGAGGTATATTTTCCTTGGAGACCACCTGTTGAGCATCTTCAGATTCACCATCGGGGTCGTACTTCCTGGAAAATTACGTAGCCCTTGGTGCTCCAGTAGTGAGGTTTTCGTTTCCCACTGGATCTTCGAAGCTTTGTATAATTGAGGTTAGGTGTACGTCTATTTATTGGGCCTTTCTCAACATTTGGACTTCGATTTTATTCATCTCAAATGTCCACCATACCTTTCTAAAAATATTCGTTACAGAAGTGATATTAATATTGATGTGAATGTCAATACCGAAGCATAGACTACAGATTTTTAAACGTTGCTTTTCCTATACAATTGTCCAGTGCATGAACAAGGTACTTTTCGAGTATAACGGCTTCAGCGATTTAAAATCAAAATATAAACTTATGTTACTAGAACGTCAATAATTATAATTCTATTTGCACCCGTATGTATTTATGAGCAAGTATATATGTCTACTTCACTACACTCAAACTCATGTAGGTTAATAAATAAGTTGTATTACATTTTAGGGTAATTTTAATTTTAAGTTAAATTAGATTAGATACGAGGCTTGAAGGAAGACCATTCTCAATATTTGGCTCCAATGCCAAATACTGCGAATGATTCAAGTCATTTTGACCATTGTACTGTTAACTTGATTGTACTATTCAATCGATATATATTTAGTTTATTTTCCTTTTGTACTTTCAATGTGTCAATAAATAATTTATTATTATTATTATATACGCTATGGTCGGTTGGACATCTTCTCCCCCGGGTCTGGACAGCGCATCCGCAACATTGTTGTATTGACCTGCGATATATTTGATGGTGAGGTCGTAAGGCTGGAGCAGAAGGGCCTATTGTACGAGGCGACCAGATGACGATTTCAAACTCATTAACCATTTAAGAGCCTGATGATCGGTGCCAATGGTAACAGGGCATCCCTCGATATAGCCTCGAAATTTAGTGACAGCCCATACTATAGCAAGGGCTTCACGTTCAGTTGTAGAATATTTCTTTTCGGAGTCGGCTTGCATACTCAACATGGTGTTCGTCCTCCTTCTCCCCCTGGACGAGGACGGGCCCCCATAGCATAATCGCTGGCATCAGCACGAATAGTGAAAGGTAGTCGATGCATAACCGAATACCACCATCCCTTTTGGGCACTAAAACAATTGGTGCGAGTTGCATTCCTAGATTATTCCAGTTTCTTGAAGTCAGTTTAACTCTTCCTGAAGCAGGTGTTTGTGCGGTTCGGTAAGTCTGTACGGTGGTGATGCAATGTGGTTGCTGTTTCCAGTATCCACTGTGTGTTCGGCCATTGGGTTTGCCTCGTTTAAGGGGCCGAACAGGTCGGAGAACTCCTTTAGAAGTTTATTGATTTCCTGCAGGCTAGAGATGGGGAAAACGGTTCACTGTCGGGAACGGATCAGAACCGGTTCACTTATTGGAGTGAACCGGTTCCTTGGAGCGGTTCACGGGTCTTTTCTGCAGTTTTAGCGAGCATGCCAACTCTACTACACTTCGGCACGGATAAAGATTGCACCCCACTGTGTGTTACCCACAACAGCTTATTCAAAATTTTACGGTTGTCCCTGATTTATTTATGAGGGTGTCCCTTCCGAGATGGGTAACTTTGCGTAGGTAAGAAACAGAATTAATGTACTAGGATTTCGGGTAACTCATATGGTTTTTTCTTTGATAATAAAAGCAACTCTTTATTTTATATTGTACAATGGTAATTGCCGCATAAATAAATAGTACATATCATATACCGGGTGTTCGATAAAAAACGCCCAACGCCATAACTTTGTTATTTATTGACCGATATGAATGAACTAAAAACCGAAGTCAATGGCTGTTTAAATACTAACAAATGGCATTAAAATTGATTTTTTTCAATAGTCAACTTAAAATTTTTAAATAGCTGCCTATAATGGTTTAATTTTATTACATTAGACATTATTTTTCTAAATCCAATAATGCCCAATATGATGTTTTTCGTCGAAAAAAATTTAAATAAATCTTTAATTTAAAATTATATTTTTCAAAAATTAAGTCCACGAATTTGTCGATCTACTCTCTTCGGCTTTTTAAAGGCTCCATATCGTCTTAAATTTCCTTCTAACCTTCTAGATTTAGTAATCGCCGCTCTGGAAACCGTAGATGATAAATCCGTGCTGCAGCTCTTCGATTTCTATTTCAAAGAAAATAAATTTGCAACATGTCTGTTAATTCGCTATTGTTCATGATTATGTCTGAAACACACTAATAACAAATGGTTGACATTACTTAAACAATAAATGAGATTTGTCGATTTGAATTTTTTTCAAGACACACTACATTTATTACTAAAAAAATCATGTTAACAAAATTTAATATTATCCTTTTCTGGCATAAATATTAACTTAAAACCAACATAACGGGCATAATTGGATTCAGAAAAACAATGTCTAATATTATAAAATTAGAAAAGTATATGCAGCCTTTTAAAAATTTAAAGTTGACTATCATTTGGCAATGAAGTTGATTTTGAAAAAAATATATAATTACCGTCATTTTATAGTATTTAAACAGCCATTGACATTTTTTGTAGTTCATTCAAATCGGTCAATAAATAACAGAGTTATGGCGTTAGGCGTTTTCTTTTATCGAACACACGGTATACTAAAGTCAAAAACATGACGAGATTTCTTTTTTAACTAATCCTTTGATTACAAATCCAAAATGTTTATAAGAAATTCGATGGATTTTGTGATTAATATTTTGATGAGGAAAGAAACGATTTTCAAGAGGTCTATTTTTTGCAACTATTTGTTTGAAATAATTTATTGCATAAATAAAAGAAGGAATATTTTGAATGACTGCCTAATGCATAGTTTCAGCAATTGTGGATTTTCTCTGAAAATGTATGAAACTGTTTATGAACTAGTAGCATTCAATAAAAGTTTAATTTTTCCGACTGTAACAATTAAAAAAAATCATAAATCCGATATTTCAGATATCACATCAAATTAAAAAAATACGTGTCAATTATTTTTGTATCTAGTACTGAAAAAAAGGCAATTTTATTTTTCAATTGCAAATATGATACGCAATGATCCATATACATATTATATCGATTATATAGAATAAGGGGATTTCCCTGTAAGCAAATTAAGGTAGTACGCCTATGCAGGTCATACTCGATGCAACCGTACACGGTAATTGTGCCTGACTGGAAGCTGCTTTATTCTATGGCAATAATTTTGAAAAATTAAAGAATGTTTTTCTTAATTTTAATGATGAAGAATTGGCAGCACTTAAAAATGTAAATGTTGCACGTAGAAATATTACGCAACAATAGGCTTTTATTGCTCATTTTTGCAATCAAGAATTTGGAAATTATGTGTGGAATTTTAAACGGCGAGACTGAGGAGGACTTAATAAATTTTAACATGAACCCCATGGACTCATTTAATTTTACGATTTAAATTCTAAATCAAATTTTGGTCTTACATTGTAGTTACAATAAATAAATTATCAATTGCTATTCGTATTTTTTAATCTTTCAGCATTATTTTTAATTAAACCGCATATAAAATCCGTATTTGAATCATATATTGGCTAATTTGAAGCGCATTTGAAATAATTATAATGCCTTTGTTTAGCACATATAAATCCGGACTTTACTGATAAACAACACCAATTTAAAATTCTCAAAATAACAAGCCTGTTCCGAATCGTAACAGTCCTAGTACCGTTATAGGCTAGTTAAAAGAGCAGGGATTTTTAATTATAAAAGTTGTTTTGAACTATTTTTTTTACTTTTTTTATAACTATTTAAATCGGTAGCGCAAACAATACTCGGTTCGTTAACTTGTGTCGTAATATACTAAATTATGACAGCGCTTGTCATATAACATTAGTGTGTTTTTTCGCTTTTTTAACATAAAAAACGGCGGCAGAAAAAATATTGTACGTAACTCGTTCCAAAAGTGATTTTACGGGACTCACAAGATTCCAGGACTCGCCTGGCTCGTCATGGAAACTTCCTACTCATCCCGTAATATATCACTGTCGGAACTTGTTACGTAAATTACTATTATTTTATCATGTAATGTTAACATGCCAATAACTCCTTAGTAACGAATTACATTAAGGTACCTTTAACAACACTAAGAAAATTTAAAATTTAAATTCTTAACAACACTAGTTCTGTTACATGTATCTTAACGCAACTCGTTGTTATGAAGATATTGGCAAACAAACATGATTTCGCTTTTTGACAGTTTTCATTAAACATTTTTCAAATTAGAAAAAAAAAATGAAATAGGATAAAATAAACCGTGTTTCGATACACGTAACGTTATTTGTTTTTACATTACTCGAGAATTTAAAAGCACTCACTCTTGCGTCGCTCGTGCTTCCAAACTTTTCTCTCGTGATGTAAAAAGCTTCATAACGTTACTATTTTGAGACAATTAAATGTTCAGATTTACTTTCGGCGTTGGATTTTAATTCGTCACATAAAAGTCTGGCTTCTTAAGATCCCTCAAAAAAGGGCGACCGAGTACCTGTTCCCGACAAGTCGGTTGAGCACGTGCCACGTGATACCCATTTTAAGAAAGATTTCCCCCATAAATTATCTGAAGTACCGACCCTAATATTGACAATGGGCTGTTGTGGTTTGTCCGCCATGGGGTGTATTGCCTTACATCTAGCCGATGTAGTAGATTTGGGAGTCTCCTCAGTTTTATACCAGATTGTCAGAAATGAATTCCAGGCTTCCAATTAATTAAAAAATATAGAATATGGGTATTCATAGTATGGCCACTACTCCGATATATTTTAACTTTTTTTGTATTTTATACTTGATAATTTGAAGAACTGAGAAGCTACTGGTAAATATTTGTAAACGGGAAGTGGGCATTAAATATTTAGTCTGTGTTTTGCATGTTTCAATTGATTTTTAAAATTGCAAGTTTTATTTATTTATTTTTTTATTCCCAACAGATAACATCCAATTACAGGGAAAACTTAATACTAATTTACAAATGTACTTAACATAACATACTAACAAAACTAACTAAGTTTTAGTTTATTCCTGTCATGGATTCTTCTACTTTTACATTATTATTTAATTTTCACATTTTCTCCTCTCTCTCTCTCTCATCGATAGTAAATATAAATCAAATCTGGTAGATTTTTATACTCTGATCATTTATTTATTCTTGTACTTCTTCTCAAAAATAATCGGGAAAGCAAGAAAATGCACACCCGGTATATCATACTCTTCTTAATTTTTGAATGAAATAAATAATTTCAAAATTGTATAATTTCTTTATTATGAAATTATAAAATATTATTGAATTTTTTATGCTGCAGATCAATTAATTTTTTATTTATTTATTTATTTATTAGGCATCTAAAAGAAATGTTAAATTTAACTAAAGTTAAAAGACTACAAGATAAATTAATGTAGTTATTTGGCTTAAAGTCGACAAGTGTCCAGAAAAAGACTAATTTTGACTTAAAACCGTTACGCCTCTAAAAAAATGTCAAATTTAATGTCCAACCATGTCCAAATTAATGTCCAAATTTGACTTAAAGTCAAAAAACGTCAAGAAAAAAAGACTAATTTTAACTTAAAGACGTTAAGCCTCCAGAAAAATGTCAAATTTGGACTTTATGTGCAAATTATTGTCGAAATTTGACTTAAAGTCGATAAGCTTCAAAAAAGACTAATTTTTACTTTAAAGGCATAAAGCCTCTAGAAAAAATGTCAAATTTAATTAAAGTGAAAAGACTATATGTCCAAATGACTTAAAGACTGAAATTTGACTTAAAGTTAAGAAGCGTTAAGTAAGCACGACTAATTTTGACTTAAACCCTAAAGCCTCTAGAAAAAATGTCTCGTTAGAATTAAGAGACTTTATGAGCAAATTAATGTCGAAATTTAACTTAAAGCCAACAAACCCCAATAAAAACGACTAATTTTGACTTAAAGTCTCTGTTAAAGTTTCTGACAAATTTAATTCAAGTTAATTGAGAAATAAATGTCGACATCTGACTTAACGTTAAGACAAAAATACTAATTTTGACTTAAAGCCATTAAGTCTCTAGAAAAAATGACAAATTTAATTCAAGTTAAATAACTTTATAACAAATTAATGACAAGCGTCAAAAGATAGACTAAGTTTCACTTAAACTCGTTAAACTTCTGGAAAAAATGTAAAATTTACTTCAAGTTCAAAGACTTTATGACAACTAAATGTAGAAATTTGACTTGAAGTCGACAAGTGTTAAGAAAGAAAGTCTAATTATGGCTTAAATTCGTTAAGCCTATAGAAAATATGTCAAATTAAATTAACGTTAAAAGACTTTATAACAAAGTAACGTCGAAATTTGACTTAAAGTCGACAAGCGTTAAGAAAAAAGACTAATTTTGACTAGAATCTTTAACCCTCTAGAAAAAATGTCAAATTTAATTCAAGTTAAACGAGTTTATGTTCAAATTAATGTATAAATTGGACTTAAAGTCGACAAACGTTAAGAAAAAAAGGCCAATTTTGACTTAAAACCTAAAAAAAGTTTCAAATTAAATTTAAGGAGACTTTATGTCCAAATTACTGTGTAAATTTGACTTAGAGTCAACAAGCGCCGAGAGAAAAGACAAATTTTGACTTAAAGTCGTTAAGCCTCTAGAAAATATACCAAACTGAATTAAAGTTAAAATACTTTACGTTAAAATTAATGTCAAAAATTGACTAATTTTGACTTAAACCCGTTAAGCCTCTAAAAAATGTCAAATTTAATTAAAGTTAAAAGACTTTATGACTAATTAATGTCAAAATTTGTCTGAAAGTGACAAGCGTCAAGAAAAAAGTCTAATTTTGACTTAAAGCCGTTAAGACCCCAGAAAAATGTTAACTTTAATTAAACGTTTTCACATTTTAATTTCAAATTCCAAATGTAAAACTTTAAATTTAAGTCTGAACTAAAAAAAAAATCACGAGAACCGCATGAAGTCTTCGCAGATAACTTCAAGCGGTTCACAACGGGAACGCTGTTTGCACGAACTTTACAGGGTACCTGGCAGGGGTGTGGAGTCGGAGTCGGAGTCGGAGTCGGGAGAGGTGGAGTCGGTGAATATTTGGGGTCGGAGTCGGAGCCGGAGTCTGGAGGGTGCAAATTTGAGGGGTCGGAGTCGGAGTCGGAGCAAAAAAAATTCAAGAATCGGAGCCGGAGCCGGAGTCGGAGTCGAAACAAAAAAAAAATAAGGAGTCGGAGCCGGAGTCGGAGTCGCTACATTTTTGTCACAACTCCACATCCCTGCTTACAAGTTAGAAGATTCTATTACGCATTCAATTGTCAAACTGCTCACACAACTTGCATATGCGAAAATAAAAATATTCAGAAATTCGACGATGCAAATATTCGACAGAAAACGGTGCTTCCCCTTGTTTTTTAGATGATACGCAAAATGAATATTGATTGTTATTCTAATACGACGTTGTTAACGTCGGAGTCGGAGTCGGAGTCGGAGTCGGAGTCGGAGCCGGAGCCAGAGCAGGTTTCGGAGCCGGAGCCGGAGTCGGAGCTGGAGTCCGAGCCAGAGTCGGAGTCGGAGTTGGAGTCGGAGTCGGAATAAAAAAAATGAGGAATCGGAGCCGGAGTCGGAGTCGGAGTCAAAACAAAAAAAAATTGGAGTCGGAGTCGGAGTCGCTACATTTTTGTCACGACTCCACACCCCTGGTACCTGGTATGAACTGCATGACGTTACCGCGGAAATTCCATGCGTTTCGAGGTTTGAACCTCTTGAAGCTATCTACGGAAACTTCATGCGGTTCATACCAGGGGAACCGCATGAAGCTCGTGCAGATGGTGGAGTGAACCGCATGAAATTTCCGCAGTTAACTTCATACGGTTCCACCGGAGTGCTTCTACAGGTAGGGGTACGCGTCTGGTTTTCAGTCTGGAAGAAAAGGCAAAGTACATATTAAAGAGCAGAGGAACCGCGGTTCCTTTTGACCGAACCGGTTCCTTAGCACTTATGTTAATTGAACCGGTTCCTGAACTGTTTGCCCATCTCTACTGCAGGCTCTATTATTTGGGGCTCTTCCTCGTGGGTGGTTCCGAGAATAATTCGTTGGTAAACTCTGAGGAATAGTCGTCTTCAGTGGAAGGTTCAATTGTTTCATTTAAAGGCGTAAGTAGCTGTGGCACTTGATAATAGGTTTTGTATTCAGGCATCTTGGTGTTTGCATGCATTGGTGAAAGCACGGTACTCTGTAATGCCTTTCAACTTCAGGCTTTAAGCACTGCAGCTTGGTACTTTGTCTCAGAATCAGTCGCAGCTACCGGATAGTCGAATTGCCTTGGCAGTTCTTCCAAGAAATACCATGTTCTTTGTGAGATGATGAGAATAATTCGGGATAATTCGGGCCTCTTCCATGAAGTCGACACCAAGAAGTGTGTTGTTTTCCTTTTTCCCAGGAAGTACCAAAAATTTTGTCTTGATTATTTTATGTTTGACTTGCACAATTGTATTTATATCTATGACTGGTTCGATGCAGGTGCTACCATCTGCAAGTGTTACCTGTACCTGTTCGGAATTTGTGACCTGATTCTTTTGGTACGCGGTGGAGTGTCGTGGAAGCAATATTTGCTTCTGCGCCGGAATCAAGTCAAGCTATTCCATTTTTATCTCGGCAATGCTGATGTTTAGGACGGGGCACTGTTTTTCCGTTGTGCTTACCGAACAAAAGGTTGCTGCGTTGTTGCTTGGCGAAGGCGGAGGTGGAGTGCAGATCGTGCATTTTCTTCTGACAACGCCGGGTTTTCCACACCATAACACGAAAATTTCCGAAAGACTGGTGCTTACCGAACAAAAGGTTGCTTGGCGAAGGCGGAGGTGGAGTGCAGATCGTGAATTTACTTCTGACGACGCCGGGTTTTCCACATCTCCACATAACACGAAAATTTCCGAATGACTGCTATTGGTCAGTTGGTTGTTTTTCAAGCTTTGTAGCTTTCTCGTGTTTATGGCGCTCGGTCATGCTGTGACCATAGTTGCGGCAAAACACAAGAACATTATACTCTTTGATTTTTGGTGTTACTCATTTTACCGTTCCATGCTTCGTATAATGTGTTTTAAATGTCACGTATTATTCTTACTAGTTACTTCATTGCGTGATGCTGTTTCTCGGGATCTTCCCTCTAATGTCGCGATCAATCGAACTGAATATCATGTCGATTTTAATTTCTTCAGGAAGCACGTGATTGTTGATTTCGGCTAATAATAATCATTTAGCACAAACGACGGCAACAGCTTTGGAAATTATGAAACGTCCGCTCCTATTACAAAAGTTGATGTGGACTTGACAAAGCGATTTTATGTTATTTTGCAAGTAATTTCTTGTGGTTTTGAAATTAATGTCAATGAGTTTCAAAAATATATATAGAAGATACTGCAAGAAAATACGTCGAGCTGTACCCTTGGTATTTTATGCCAACTACTGTTCATAAAATTCTTATCCACGGGCCCGATAGTTCTGATAGGTGTGTCCTGTAGTTCTTTGTGAGTTCTATCCATAGTTGTTATAAAATATTTAGATTCGGCCAATATTAAGTGAGTAATATGAATTTGAATATTTCGAATTTCCAACTTTGAAAATTTTTATCTCTGGAAATTCAACAGAACTCTTTTTTAAAAGTATCAGGAACTATAGTACTAACCCAAACACATCTTAAAACTAGTTCAGAACTATTCGATAACAATGTTGGGGTGCGGTGTCAAGTTGGCACCCCATTTTTCAGAAAATTCCTGACAGCCCAATTTTACAGAACTCTTTTTATAAAGTTGATAGTACTTCTAGATACATCAAAAGGAATTGAGGACTCTATTCAGAACTATCAGAATTCTTCATTGGGATGCCAACTTGACACCTTTTTCTGTTAAAAAACTGAAAACATTATCTCGGCAAGTGCTAGCTTTATTAGTTCCACTTTCGGTTAATCCAACACTGAATGATGTTATGTTGAATGATACAAGTGAATCTGTTGAAGATGATGATGAATGTGCTTTATCCGAATAATGGTAATAAATCGGAATATTTACCCGAATAAATGTTTGCTACAGTAAAAACACGACTAATTTCTTTTTAAATCACTACTTACAAAATTGTGCAATTTTTTTGTGCTGAAACTTAAAAGTATTCTTTATCAACGATACGAGGCGTTGTCCGTTGGGAATGGCCAACTTGTTCACGAGTTTAATACTATACTTTTTCTACGTCCGTTAAAAAATGTACAGTTTTTTTCATTAATTTGCTTTCATAAAATATGTGTTTTCTGAAACCTTCCGGAAGCATGAAAAAAAGTGCCATAACGGTTCATTTTTTCACCCTTTTGCGTGAAAAAAATGCCGTAGCGGTTCATTTTTTAACGCAACTAAAAAATCGTTTGCGCAAAGTATGTCATGAACGCTTCACAACATGCCGCAGGTTCTGCCGATAAATGTCAAAAACATTCGTTTCCAATCAAGTAAATTTGACGATTATTATTATTTTCTTCACTAAAAGTATTATTACTCATAAAAATTGATTAAGGTTTTATCGAATTTATTTAAAGTTACAGACGTAGAAAATTTTTTGTATGAAACTCGAGAGTAAAGCAACTTAAAGAAAAAGTATTACTTTACCCACTTGTTGCATAAATAACTATTTTCGCATCACATTAAATAATTACCTACAGATTTTTCTGTTTGTATTAAATTATAACGAATAATTTTTCTATTTGGAAATTGCGGCAGTTCGCTGACAAAAAACGAATCGTAACCATAGTAACAACTTAACTGTTGGGCAATGAAACCGTTATCATTTGATTGGATGTCACATGTTGGGCATTGAAATTGCTATCATTTGATTGGGCGCCACATGTGGAAAAATGATTCGGCCGAATAATGGACAACTTTCTTAAAAACGATTTAACAACGTTTATATTATTTAATAAAATGCGGAAAACGATTTAACAACGTTTATATTATTTAATAAGATGCGAAAAAGCCATTCAATCCATCCTAATCGGATTCATATTTAACAAACGTAAATAAATCACGCCCAGCTGTTGTTCTGCAAAATGGGATTATTATTATTGGAAACGGGCATTCAACCACTTTTTTTTCCTGTCGGCCTTTGTAATCCCGTTGTATACACGTCGCCGTTATCTCTATATTTATACAATTTAGTTAAGTAACCAGTCATATTTATGTTCGCATGTTCGGTACGTATTAGCGGATGCAATATATTACCAGAATCGTTTATTTTTCGATCCCTCCGCGAAATTGGCCATTGTTCAAACACTGGAACGAGAACCGTCTAATTTATCGCTCTGTTTGTTCCGTGTGCGCGTCTCTAGAAAATTTAATTTTACCGATCGATCTATCTCATCAAGATAATATCAAAAGATTGCCAAATTACTTTATTCGCTTGAAATGTATTCCAAAATTAGAATTAACAAATAATTAGTTTCGATTACATTTTTGAGGTATATTAATGTGGAAATGACGGCAGCGTTCGATAAAATCATAGCAAGCCTGCCTTACATCGGCTTACCCAAGAAAACTATGGTAAGCCCAGGTGAGATAGTGATCACAATGCTGAATACTATCGACTGATACATGGTGTATAGCCTATTCGGTGGAATCTAGCGGCCGAGGTCGTAAAACGGTCGGTCCGCCCTGAGGATCGACGCACCCTCGAAGAAAAGGTATTGGTGATTCGTCTAATTGCATCCCATTGGTATACGCACTTTTACACCAGTACTTCTCAACAAACATTGGTTTGAGATAAAAAAATATTACGTCCCCTACTTACTCAGCTCAGCCGTCAGATTCCGGAGAACGGGCTATAGTAATATGAATAACAATAAATAAGTTTATTATTGCAACAGACAAACAAAGCCCAATTAAAAGGAAATACTTGAATAAATACAAGAACCAACCAAGTTTGCCATTTTAAAGACAGAAAAACGTTAGTTACCCTAATGTTAATTATTTGAGATAGTTTAAGCAATCAGTAATCGAATTTGAATGGTTACACGGCATTGTCGAAAGTTTCGGTAATTAATTTTAGATTTCCCTACTTGCACATTTCCATTAAGCGTTCATTCTCGACTTATTCAATTAACTCGGTGCACGTGCTTGAAATACGTGTGGCGGTCGCCCCCTCCAAAAACCGGGACCCGAACTTCCGGCAAAGTTTCATTTAATTACGACGTGCGAGGAACTCAAAAGTTTCCCACTTTAGCACTCCGCCACAGCGATACCAATCGAATGTGTTCTGCGTAGGTATTTGTCAATTCAAGTCACAAGTAACGATTGAAATTCCGACTTTCTATATACTAAGTAAAATGGTTAAACCTTACGCATCTGCCTACCACGCAGTGGCGGCTCGTGGAACATGTTGATAGTGGAGCTACTTATACAATATACTCCCCCCCCCCCCTTCTTTGAAGAAAGAAAGAACGATTTATCTTCCTAGACCAAAGTAACTGGCGAAAAAGTGTTAATTAAAAATTCTTGCTGAGATTGACACTACAGGTAGTGCCCTTGGCTCTATATAACGAGCCGCCCATGCTTTGACAGCAAAATATACTTTCGACAGCTGAAAAATACAATTTTTGACAATTAAAAAATGTCGAAAAATAGTTATTTGTTTAACAAGGCAATAAAGTGACAGATTTACGGACGCGGCTGGAGTTTCACCGCCGAGCGAGCTTGCGAGCGAGGCTGTAAATCCAGACAAGTAAGGAAATCTGCTTTATTGCCGAGTTAAACACATAATTTTTTCGCGGATTGTTCAGGAGAAATTAATAATAACTAGCAATGCGATAATTTTCAATATATTTAATTCTATCAACATATCGCAGGTAGCTTTGTAAAAATTTCGTAGGTACCCAAGTTAAACAAAAATTGACATTTATAATAGATATTGTGGTGTCCGCATTTTGACGGTGTGTGTGGTGTAATCATTTATAATCATAATGATCATGATTTCGTAAGTGACATGCAATGAATATTTAAATCAGACGGACCGTATAATTATTTCGAGTAAAACTCTTCAATACATTTCCTTACTGATATGGTTGATGGTGGAAGCCATTACTTTGTGATACATTTTGATTCAGGAATTCAGGAACTTTTCAACAAAATGCACTTTTTTGGTATCACGCACATTTCTTTACGATTAAACATATTAAAGTCATTATGTTCATGTTATAATTGTTCAATGATTAAATTGAAATAAAACTTACATAATACGTAACCTCCAAATCGTTTTCGGTCATTTTTCCGATTGCTGCTCAGTTTCAATTACGTGGGAAACTTAGGTAAACACACGGTGCTCGGAGAAAACTTACGCGGGGTTGTTAATACTTCGCAGAAGCCGTTATTGGGCTTCTTTCACAAGCAACATCTGGAGGAAAGTCTCTCGTTCTACTGTGCCAGGAAATAAGTGCGCCGGTAGACGACGTTTAAACGTCAAATGCCGGGTCACTAGGAGCCGGCCAGGGCAAACAAATTTCGCCATCGTTCGGCGACTCGATTTTTGTGCGTGGATACGTTAGGGACTCGCATGGAGGTCGGGGAAATCACACGCGGTGTTATTAAAACTTCGGGGAACCTGTTTTTGGTCTTTTTGGCACGGGAAATTCGAAGGCAACTCTCAATTAAGCGAAAAATACATTGTAATGTCAAACAAATTTCCGGGCGGCTTCTATTGGTCGACGCGGTGCCTCATCTGATTGGCGAAATAACATGACGTAGTCTCTCCTGATTGGCTCATTACTTTTACAGCCTAGGCATAAATAAGCATTTTTAAAGCCTAGTCCGCAAAAGTGATATTTCACGGCCTAAAAGCAGTCCGAAAAATCTAACATTTTATATCAATCCGCGAAAAAACTATTTTTATTAGATGAAAAATACTGTTTTTGGCAGCTGAAACATAGCATATGTGGTAGCTGAAGAATACCATTTTTTGCAACTGAAAAATACAACTCGAGACAGCTGAAAAATACCATTTTCAACAGCTGAAGATTACCATTCTTGACAGCCGAAAAATACCATTCCCGACAGCTGAAACATACCATTATTGGCAGCTAAAAAATACAATTTTTGACAACAAGAAAAAAACAATTTTTGACAAGAAAATACACAAGTTTTGACAGCTGAAAAATGCCATTTTTGACAGTTAAAAGATGTCAAAAATGCTGCCTTTTATAGCTGAAAAATACCATTTATGTAGGTGGGAAATGCCATTTTTGGCAGCTGAAAAATATAATTTTTGACAGCTGAAAAATTACATTTTTGACAGCTGAATAATACAATTCTTAATAGCTGAAAAATACCATGCTTTATAACAGCAACTCACTATTATTGACAACTGTATCATACCATTATTGTCAGCTAAAAAATACTATTTTTCAAAGCTGAAAAATGCAATTTTTGACAATTAAAAAATGTCAAAAAATGCTGCTTTTGATAGCTGAAAAATACCATTTTTATAGGTGGGAAATATCATTGTTGACGCTGAAAAATATAATTTTTGACAGCTGAAAAATATAATATTTGACTGCTGAAAAATATCATTTTTGACAGCCGAAAAATATGGTTTTTGGCAGTTGAAAAATATTGTTTTTGACAGCTGAAAAATATCATTTTTGACAGCTAAAAATATAATTTTTGACAGTTAAAAAATATAATTTTTGACAGCTGAAAATGTCATTTTTGACAGCTGAAAAATGTAATTTTCGACAGCTGAAAAATATCATTTTTGACAGCTGACAAATATCATTTTTGACAGCTGAAAATATCATTTTTGACAGTTGAATAATACACTTCTTAACAGCTGAAAAATGCCATTTTTAACAGCTAAAACATACCATTCTTAACTGCAACAAACCATTATTGACAACTGTAACATAGCATTATTGTCAGCTAAAAAACAAAATTTTGACAATAAAAAAATGACCAAAAATGCTACATTTGATAGCTGAAAAATACCATTTTTATAGGTGAGAAATACCTTTTTTAACAGTGAAAAATAACATTTTTGACAACTGAAAAATAAATCATTTTCGACAGTTGAATAATACCATTCTTGACAACTGCAACAAACCATTATTAACAACTGTGATATACCATTATCGTCAGCTTGAAAAAACAATTTTCGACAACACAAAAAATACAATTTTTAACAGCTGTAAAATGCTATTTTTGACAATTAAAAAATGTCATTAAATGCTACTTTTAATAGCTGAACAATACCATTTTTATTGGTAAGAAATACCTTTTTGACAGCTGAATAGTACCATTTTTGACAACTGACAAATATTATTTTTAACAGTTTAAAAATACCAATCTTACCAACTACAACAAACCATTATTGACAACTGTAACAAACCATTATTGTTAGCTACAAAATATAATTTTTGACAACACAAAAAATACAAGTTTTGACAGTCGAAAAATGCCATTTTTGACAATTAAGGAACATATCGAAAAATGCTGCTTTTGATAGCTAAAAAGTAACATTTTTATAGGTGGGAAATCGCATTTTTGACAGTTGAATAATACACTTCTTAACAGCTGAAAATACCATTTTCAACAGCTGAAAAATACCATTGTTGACAACTGCAACAAACCATTATTGACAACTGTAACATATCATTATTGCCTGCTAAAAAATACAATTTTTGACTACAAAAAGACAATTTTTGACAGCTGAAAAATGCCATTTTTGACAATTAAAAAAATGTCGAAAATGCTGTTTTTGATAGTTGAAAAATAACATTTTAATAGGTAAGAAATACCTTTTTTGACATTCAAAAAAATATTTTTGACAACTGAAAAAAATCATTTTTGACATTTGAATAATACACTTCTTAACAGCTGAAAAATTCCACTCTTGACAATTACAACAAACTATTATTAACAACTGTAATAAACTATTACTCATGGTGATGGTTGTGACCGTTACTACGTGGTAATTCATTATAAAATCATTGAATAAAACACTTACTATGTTTTTTACCACAATTTATTTGATGTATGTACAAATATTTTTCATATACATACATATCACGACTTAAGTTTCGACGTTTTACTGTCATTATCAAGTGATAATGACAGTAAAAAAAAAAATTTGTATATACATCAGGAGCCGCTAAAAATGTCCAGAGTAGGCGGCATGGCCCTTGGGTTTATTGCGGTCGGTAATAATCACCAGACGGTTGTAAAAATGTCAAACTTGCCGGCACGTGCCCACCGGATCGAATTTAAAATTTTTGGCCCAAGCAGGTAGTGAGCCCTTTTTTGGGGTGTGTTATAATAAGCCGTGTATTCATTCACTGGTTGATCGCCCCAAGATGAAGATGAAATAATTAAAAAATAGAATACTTTTCCTTTTAATGATCGGTAATATTTGACGCATTAGGGATATTACATATGAAAATTAAATTGTCAATAATTTTTATTTTAACTTTGATAATAAATGCACATAAAAGTACAGAATTACAAGTTATCCTTATTTTAAATCAGTAAAGGTATGATTGTAGCTCAAGTATAGTACATAACTCGAGTTATAAAGTAATTGCGCACTAGTGAAACTGTGTAATACAAAAATTATGTTAATTATTAATAAATTTACTGAGTGATGTAAAAATTCGTTTCATATTCATTTTGATTTTTTGCTCTCGAGAAACACATTTTCAAAAATTCTTAGCCCGACGGAAAGTTGCTGTAGATAATAATTTTGGCTTTTGTCAAAATTATTTTGAAATATCGACGTCTTGCGAAGTAATTTGAATGTTTGTAGTATTTTATCATTGCGTTTTATATTAATGTTGCATTCGAGTGTTCGTCATTGAAAAAAAATACGTTTTCAAAAATTCATAACTCGACTGAAAATTGCTGCACATTCAAAAACCAAAATTATTTTGAAAGATCGACGGCTTGTGAAGTAATCTGAATTTTTGTAGGATTTTATTCTTCTGTTTTATATTAATTTTTAATTTTTTGCACTCGAGTTTTCGTTATTGAAAAAATATATATTTTCAAAAACTCATAATAATAATAATATTGTCTTTATTCACATATATACAATTTAGTTATAATTTAAGGGACAAATTATTATACGTGAATCCGTAGGCGTGATTCAGTTGAGATCCAAGTAGATTTCAAACTGTTCTTCCATCCAAACCTACATAATTAAGAACAAAATTTGAGTTGTTATTGGGTAATATTAATTGATATTCTAATTAAACTTTAACTTTATAGGTTACATAAAAAAAATAAATATAACATTGTGAAATTTAAACTAAATTACAAATGACACTAGTGCAGAAGTTAAAATTAGGGTTAATTTTTTTTAACTCGACTGAAAATTGCTGCACATTCAAAAACCAAAATGATTTTAATTTTTAAATGTACTTAAAACATATAATGCATATCAATTTTGTTATCAAGTAATAAATATTATTACTTTAAAATATGTGTAAAAATAAGAAAATCATAGAATATGTTTTTAATTTTAAAAATGAAAATAATATTGGACAAATAAAATATATGTAATATATACTAGAATTTATATATACATACTCTCTATTAACAGTCTTTTGACATAATTACATTTTTTACACATTTTTCAAATAAACCAGACTGTTACATGGGCTATCGACCTAATGTCTTTCGTCCCCAGAATGTGTATATACTTGAATTAGATTAATTTATTGTATGTTGGTTTGAATAGGATTTTCCGGAGTTACTGAATATAAATATAATTTCATTGATCCATGTTACATTTAAAAGTAAAAGTTTTGATTAAATAAAACACACTTTTACTTAGTTAATATCACAATGTTTATTTATTAGTGACTGCAGTTTCGATCAAACAATGACCATTATCAAACTATAAGTTACGTTGATCGAAACTGCAGTCATTAATAAATAAACAGTGTGATATTAACTAAGTAAACGTGTGTTTTATTTAATTAAAAATGTATCACGAAGTATGTGCCGCCAACCTCAATCATTTAAAAGTTTTCAATTTGATAATTCCCGTTTAGATTGAAAGAGGAGGTGTAATGTGAATTAAATATGAGTTAATTTTATTCAGCGTATGTTAGTTTGGAACGGATATTGAGTTGTGTAGCATTCATTTAAACGAATTCCTTCTAAAATTTAAAGGGAAGGTCGAACGCAGGTACTAGGGGTGAAGAATGGAAACATCTGGCAAACATAAAAGCCAAGGTTGCCAGCCCTTCAAATATTTAAAAATTGATTTTCATAGTTTCTGTTTAAATTAATAAGTTTTCGCGGTACTATTATTACTACTATCGTAGCTTGTTATATATTAACGGTCTTATTTTCAAAAGAGAACACTTGAATTTCTTTGTTCTTTTACTTCTTTGATTTAGTCGATGTATAATTTAAATGAGCTCTTACTTTTTTAGGTAACGAGAAAATTTAATTGTGTGATTTCATAAATTTTACAAGTAGATATTTAAAATTTTCCATTGACTGATTAGCAACAATACGAATAATATAAATGCAGATTACATATTTTATTTGGTTTATTTCATCTGGGTCTGTGGGATGAATATGTGGGGTCCTCAAAACAAATACTTCCCCGGTTTTGACTTTAGCACTACCCAGACACGATCTTTTTCTACATCTTAAATATAAATTTCCATTTTGTGTCATATTTTCTGATATATAAACATATCGTGGACATACAATTATTTCGTAGAGTCGCAGATAACTTCCATCTTCTTACTTAGAATACTGTCACAGTACTGTTCAACTTTCAATGATTTCTTCACCAGAACATTCAATTTACATGTTTGATATAATCCAAAATTGTCAGATTAGCAGTGCAATATAAAACTTCCATACAACTCCTTAGAAATAGCTTATTTTATTTTAATACTCAAATACTTTTGAAGTTACAGTTTTTATATTTCGTTCAAAATCACTTTAAGATAGTTCTTAAAAAAACTGCTGATATGTTGTCAACATATATCACCATCAGGTAACCGTTTTATTAACCAATTATTCTTGCTCATAGCTTTATATTAATTAACCAATAAGATAATGCCAATTTTTCAATAAATTACTTAATATATTAAGGCACACTAACAAGTTGAAAAATTAGAAATAGGTGGTGCCACCTATTTTTTCAAATTTAAGAATTTATAGAATAGTTAAGAATATTGTTCGGTTTTCTAATTACGAAAATGTATGTTTGTAATGTAATCGTAAAAATAACCATCCGCTTTTAGTGGCAGTAAGTTACCCAAATTTTGGAAACATTTATTATCCAAAACAGCTGTTTTCTAGCATGGATGTCCTACTAAAATTAAAATTCTAGGCACCTTTGATTTGCATACATAAACACACCGTGATTTTCAATAGCATATCAATTTTATTAAAAAATATTTTAGGAATACAGTAAAACTGAGTAATTTAATGTTCATTGCCCACAGTACAGTACAGTAATAATTCGATTGTATTATAATCTTCGTAATGATATCAGCTTTAATTTTCCTATTTCCTATTCATAATTGTACATTTTATTACCTCACTTTACTCGGATGTCTTTTTGGAAGCTTGTCCAGACCTCCTCTCTAGCAGGTAGAAAAGGCTCGAATATGGTCATAAATTACAATTTCTATACCATTATGTCGAGAATAGAATCCCTAATCGTCGGTAGTAAACAACCCGCAAATTGTACCCCTTGTTCATGCCGACTCTGGCCAAAAAACTATGGTCGCTATACATCAAATAAATTGTGGTAAAAAACATAGTAAGTGTTTTATTCAGTGATTTTAAACTATTACTGTCAGCTAAAAAATATAATTTTTGACAACAAAAAGTACAATTTTTGACAGCTGAAAAATGCCATTTTTGACAAAAAAAATGCCAAAAAATACCTTTTTTGATAGCTGAAAATACCATTTTAATAGGTGAAAAATACCTTTTTTGACAGCTGAAAAATAACATTTTTGATAACTGCAAAATATAATTTTCGACAGTTGAATAATACATTTTTTAACAACTGAAAACATACCATTCTTGACAACTGCAACAAACCATTATTCTTAGCTAAAAATACAACAGAAAGTACAATTTTTGGCAGCTAAAAAATGTCATTTTTAAAAATTCAAAAATTTTGACAGCTAAATCAATTCTTAACAGGAAAACATATCATTGTTGGCAACTGTAACAAACCATTATTGATAATTGCAACACACTATTATCAGCTAAAAAATACAATTTTTGACAACAAAAGAAAGAAAGAACTATTTATATTCCTAGACCAAAGCAATTGGCGAAAAAGTGTTTTAAGAATGAATTAAAAATTCTTGCTTGGCTTGAAACTGCAGGTAGTGCCATGGCTCCTTGGCTCTATGTAATGAGCCGCCCCTGCTACCACGAATAAACAAAGGTCGTTGGGCGCGAGCATGGAGCGTAGGAGCAGGACGCACCCCGCGTTTCATGTCTTTTTTTAAATGTTGATCAATATCTATATCATGCTAATGCTATCATAGTAAAGTGTTAATTTTATGAAAATTATTAAATAAATACTGTTTTTTTATAATGCAATATTTCTATAGTTTGAAATATTTCTGTATTTTATGTGCAATCCGTATTTTATTTTTAATTTCTATGTTTTGTAGTGAAGTTTTGTAAAAAAATATACTAGCTGTATACATTTAATGGATTCTCCTAAAAAATGGACCGAATTTCTTTAAATAAAAATGCAGTTGTTCCACTTTGTACTGCTGTTATTACTTGCCGTTTACGTCGTCGATGTCAAAGAAAGTACTGGATTTGTCCATGATTGGTAACAGAAATCCAGCAATCCGTCTTCAAATGCCTGTTTTCATAAACTATATGTTTTAAATCAAGACAAGGTGCTTCTGCACTTCCATAATTATTATTTCTCTATCAAAAAATTCCATGACGAAATAAAAACCAGAAGATAATAGGACAAATGGGTTACGGCGTGATTTTCCGCCCGTCTGGTGGCCACTCCTCTCGCGTGAAATCACTCAGGCAAATGGACCCAGGCGCATTTTCTGACAGGTAACCTTGAAGCCATCCTAACAACGGGAATTCACGCAACGTCTGGCCGAGAACGCTTAAATTCATGTGGTGTATTTTTTCAGCGTTTTTTCCTGCTCAAACGCGGCGTGAATTCACGCCCGTGTGGCCATATCCTAAGAAGTGCTTCATTTTATTTACTCTCTCGCTCTCCACATAATCCATCTACGGGAAAGCACAAGTGCTTGAGATTTAAAATCATTTATTACCTATTGCATTATTTATCACCCCCTGACGGTCGTAAAAACATGCGCATTCTGATGACACTAGACTGTGGTGCGGTTTATTTCACAAAAAAGGGGGAGGATTTAAGTACTATAAACATACACGATTTTAAATAATAATCACGCCTCGGAATTAGACCGGAAATTAACCGAAATTGTAGTTTGAGATGCAGCGAGCGAATGCGGCTTTAGGGATATTTAATTGGGGGAGCGTAATTCAGTCGCGAGTTTCGTGCACACGATCGCCAATTCTAATTACACTATCCAATTATTACTTTCGTCGTTGAGGGACGCTTCGAAGTGGTTTACGGGAATTGGATTCGGGTTTTGCGACATATTGACCTGAATCGCGAAACTACGAGCAGGAACTCCAATTAAGTTCACACTGCACCGTACTTTCCGGATTAGTGCGGCGATCACCTGAAGTGCGCTTTAATTACTGTTGACACTTAACTCGTGCACTAGCGCCCGAGCGCTTGATAGATCCGTGATTAATGAAATCGCCAACTAGAGTGGAGTTAACTTTCTGATTACAAATAAATTATATAATGTAATGGATTATGCTAAAGCTTTAAACTTACACCCGTTTATAATTAAACTGCCATTAGGTACGTATTCCATGTTATAATCTTTCAACCCGGATGATAACCCTGAGTCACAAAGGGGTTGGATAACCTTCAATAGCTGGACCCAGATAGAGGCATACCGCATGCCCAACCATCTAAAATCAGTGTTTAGGTTTGATTACACTACCATAAATGTCGATACAAAATGTTTCACACCGAATTCAGATCTGAAACACCTTTTTTTTGGAAGCCACACACAGTCCAGTTGTTCACCTAAGCGGATTTTCTCACTAGAAAACTAGTTCCTAATATAGACGTTCTGACCCGGGACAAACTTTTGACACAGATTGTCTCTCGTGGCTACAGGAACACCCGGAGAGTATATGAAACTGCACTAACTCATTTAAATCCAACATTTTTATTACTGCTGTAAAATAGCAAACCACATCTTATGTGACTTTTGCACGATTATAATGGTGCCGGGTTTAAATTTAGAATTTTTATGTGTCTTGACCGAGAATCGAATTTGCATTTCGCAAACAGGTTTTTTTTCCAATTTGCAAACACTCGCATAAAATTTCCAGACCGTGAGGTAAACAATTTTAATCGGCGGTGCGCTTCTTGACCTTCAGGTTTATATGTGGATCAGATCATGAATTGATTCAGTTTCCGACTGATGGTTAAAAAAATGGTTATTCGTGAAGATATCAGTATTGTATCTTTAAGATCTCCCTCTACACCAGGGGTTCCCAAACTTTTATGGCATGGAACCCTTAAGAAATTGAAATTTGACGAAATCCCTAACACCACAAGGAAATGTAACTAGTAATTGTTTACATGCAAAACAAATTTAAATATTTTTTTTTACTTGTTACAACTTTTACTTACTACTAAGTATCGCATATTATGAACTTCAAATGGAAGATACTACAGTTTAAAATAAAAACCATTTATTAGAAATATGTATCAAAACATTGAACTGTGACTTGCGATATTGGTAACAAATAAATATATCTGATCAAACTAATGCGAAGAATGAAACTGTTTCACCGTTTTATTAATAATGGTGTTAATGTTTGGTTTTATGTCGAAAAGCTTAAAGTAGAGCCATCCCAAAATGTGACACCTGGGGGTACAGTTTGCACAGAATAAGAAAGTAGAGATAACACAAATCTACGAGTGTCTGCATCACTGAATTGAAGATGAATCATCGAAAACTTCGCTACCGATTCTGTATCTATATTTATTTGGCGCTCGCTGAATAATTATGAGTTTCCGGCGTACCCTCTTTTGAAATTTAAGATGTTCACTGCGCAATGTGACACCAGATTTTGAGAAGGCTCTACGTAGATCCGGAGCAGCAAGCCTTGAATTATTTTTTCGTGCTGAAAAGCCTGTTTCGCGTCGATACGTTATTACAAAAGGAAGCAGATTTAGGATAGACTCCTTAACCATTTGCGGGTATTCATTTCTAACATGAACCCAAAACTGATTGAGTGACACAGACTTGAATATGTTTGTTAATGAGTGATTGATTACTCCAGCACGTATAACATTGCAAATTTATTTCCGTTTCTATTGATAAATGGATTTTGTCGAATTATAAATGTCCGGAAAGTATTGTGAAAAGAACATAACGAGGTTCGCCAAATTTTCAGTGATGCTATTTCGAATATTAGATGGTAATTGCATCTCGTTTTCTTGGCGAAATTTATTTAAGAGAGGAAAACATTCGACGATGTATTCTTTAAAAACAAAATTGCAACTTTAAACCTTTGAAAAACAAACAATTTGGACCTTTTACCTTAAACCCGTTTTTACATTGTACTAAATTCTTCATATTTTAACGTTAAAATCATCAAAATCGGAAAATGCGTTTGGAATTTGTGCAATTTCATAAATCAAAATTACAATTTTAAATTCTTAAAAATTTGTGCGATTTTCGCATGTTGCATTAATTTTACGAAAAAAATTGTAATCAATTTTGTTTTTTTTTTACTTGGGCATGTGCCATTCAGTTACATCGAATATGTAATTTTGTATTTTTAATTTTGGGGATGAATAAATCAGGGTTCTGACGATATATATCATCGGATATATATCATGATATATATCACGATATACAGGGTTAGTCAAAATGAATAGGACAATAGGAAAACTATTTTTAGACGAATGTATGTTTATTGTAACCAAAGTACAGCTACGTATGGACAGATAAACTATCAAAGTTTTTTCTCACCTTCACAGATGTTCGATATGGCCGCCCCTTGTGACAAAAATTGTGTCGTTTTGAATAGTCAGCATTTTTCAAAGTCTGCACCATTTGGAATTTATACGGCTTGAATTCCAAACGTTTGCTTAACACGCGCCACACAGTTTTTTGCGGAACTTCCAATTCCATGGCTGCACGATTTGTCGACTTCTGGGGACTTCGTTGAAAGGATGCACGAATGGATTCCACAGTTTCTTTGGAGACACGTGGTCGTCCTGTGCTTTTACCCTTGCATAAGCAGCCCGTCTCCTCAAATTGCTTTACCCACCTCGCAATGGAATGTCGATGAGGTGGTTCCTTGGCATACTTGGCTCGAAATTGTCGCTGGACCGTAATTACTGACATTGTTTTAGCAAATGTCATCACACAAAACGCCTTCTCCTTGCCTGATTGCGCCATTTTGAAAACAGCGTCTCCTAGCGGCATTAACGTACATGTGTGTTGCCAAATAAAACTTTGATAGTTTATCTGTCCATACGTAGCTGTAGTTTGGTTACAATAAACATACATTCGTCTAAAAATAGTTTTCTTATTGTCCTATTCATTTTGACTAACCCTGTATATCATGGATATTTATGAAACACATAATACCAAAAAATTCCCCCGTTTCTCAAATATTCCCAGTTGCAGCAATATGAATAGTAAGCATTTGCTCTAATTTAAACTAGAGATGGGTGAAATGACTCTTTTTTGTCGAAAAGAGTCGATTTTTGAAGTGACTTAAAAATGAAAAAGTAAGTGTGAGCAAAAAAAAACAAAAAATGGTGATGTGGCCATCATGTTACTTTCTCCGACTTGATGGTATCATTTATATTTACGCTTTCATGGTTTATTCTAAATTTAAATCACATTTTAAATGTACATCGAACGTTCTGTAGACTCGCATGAAACTGACGTTTAAAACGTCAAAATTATGAAAGATGGAAAAATTATACTTCAAATTTAAACACTCAATTTACTCAAAAACTAAAGGGATTTCGAAAAATGTATTCTTTATAAGTTGTTCATTTTAACATTCTCTACAATTATTATTAACATAAATTTGCTGTAACTATTATCGTTCTATAATTATGAACCAAAAATTAAAAAAATAATAATAAATTTTTTTCTCGAATAAAAATGATTTTATGAAAAATACTTTCAAGCAAAAGATGTTCATTTCTTTGTTGTCTTCAAAGTTTGTTTAAATGTTTTTGTGATATTTTTCATATTTAAGAAAATATTGGCAAAAAACAAAAAACAGTTAAGGTAAACGCCCACTTCCGGTGTACGAAATTTTACCAAAAGCTTTTCAGTTCTTCAGATTATCAAATGAGATGGATGTTTAAAGTTTCATATCAATTGCTCTATTAGTTTTTGAGATACAGCGCGCGCGCGCCCACACACACACACACACACACACACACTCACACGCACACGCACACGCACACGCACACGCACACACACACACACAAATTTTTTTTTTCATCGATCACGATCACTATACTTTCTCGTACTTCGTAACCGAGAAAGTAAAAAAAGGTCCTCACTTTGAAAATTCTTCAATTTATCCCTAAAAACATAGTGAAGAGCAAAAAAGGTCTCATTTCAAATTTTTTTTCAATTTGATGTCAAATATTTTGACATTTTAAATGTTATTTTTTTACTATCTTGTAAGCAACTATGTTTGTTTGCAATAAATAAATATAATATAAATAAAGTATGTGCATTTAAACATTCATATTAATGACCAAGAATAAATATCAAGAAGTTGATATATATCGGATATATATCCGATATATTGATATTTATATAAATATCGGATATTTTCCGAACCCTGGGATAAATGAACAAATGAATAATGTCAGACGTATACACAACAACCATGGACCCGACCGAATACTCCTCGATCCCCGAAAATTCTTTCGGCCGGGCTGGGATTCGAACCCACACGGCACGCGGTGCAACCGGTACAAGCGCTCGCCTGTACCCACTACACCAACGGGCTGCCCATAATCAGTTTTAAAATTAAACTAAAGTTGTCATATTTTGATGTTTGTTTAACCAAAATCGAACTAGGCGTTTGGTAGTTGTACAAGTTAAGAAATCACAATCGCAATTTTAAATCTTTTGACTTTGAAAACTTGCAATTTTGACATCGCATGAAAACATTTCTTAGCTCTTTTTTAAATTGCATTATATTTTCCGTATTTTCATGTCAGAATCGTCAAAATCTAAGGACTGGTTTCGCAGTTGTGCAATTTTCTAAATCAAAATTGCAATTTTAAATTTTTTCTCTTTGAAAACGAGCAATTTTTATCTTTTACGTTAATATCATGTAAACGCGTCTTAACCCATTTTTAAATTACATTACATTCTTTATATTTTGACGTTAAAATAATCAAAATCGGACGACGCGTTCAGCTGTTGTGCAATTTCAACAATTTATTCATATTTTGACGTTAGAATCTTCAAAATCGATCTACGCGTTTGGCAGTTGTGGAATTTCAAAAATCAAAATTGCAATTTTAAATTTGTTGACTTTGAAAACCAGCAATTTTTACCTTTTACGTTGATTTTATAAAAACATGTTTTAACCCATTTTTAAATTGCATTACATTCTTTATATTTTGACGTTAGAATCTTACAAATCGGATAACGCGTTTAGCTGTTATGCAATTTCAAAAATAAAAATTGCAATTTGAAATTTGTTGACTTCAAAAACGAGCAATGTTTACCTTTTACGTTGAATTCATTAAAGCGTTTCTTAGCCCATGTTTAAATTGCTCTAAATTATCCACATGTTGACGTCAGAATCGTCAAAATCTAACAACGCGTTTGACTGTTGTGCAATTCCAAAAATCAAAATTGCAATTTTAAATTTTTACTTTGAAAATGAGCCATTTTTGCCATGTTGATTTTATGATAACCCATTTTTAAATTGCATTACATTCTTCATATTTTGACGTTAGAATCATCCAAATCGGATAACTTGCTTAGCTGTTATGCAATTTCAAAAATAGAAATTGTAATTTTAAATTTGTTGATTTTAAAAATTAGCAATTTTTACCTTTTACGTAGATTTCACGAAAACATGTCTTAACCCATCTTTAAATTGCATTAAATCGTTCATGATTAGACGTTAGAATCTTCAAACCCAAACTACGCTTTTGGCAGTTGTGCAATTTCAAAAATCAAAATTGAACTTTAAATTTTTTCCTTTAAAAACGAGCAATTTTTACCTTTTACGTTGATTGCACGAAAACATTTCTTAATCCGTTTTTAAATTGCACTAAATTATCCACATGTTGACATCAGACTCGTCAAAATCTAACGCGTTTGGCAGTTGTGCTATTTCAAAAATCAAAATTGCAATTTTAAATTTTTGACTTTAAAAACGAGTAATGTTTACCTTTAACGTTGATGTCATGAAAACACGTTAACCCGTTTTTAAATTGCATTATATTCTTTATATTTTGACGTTAGAATAATCAAAATCAGACGACGCGTTTAGCTGTTGTGCAATTTCAAAAATTAATTCACATTTTGACGTTATAATCTTCAAAATCTATCTACGCGTTTGGCAGTTGCGGAATTTCAAAAATCAAAATTACAATTTTAAATTTTTTGACTTTGAAAACCAGCAATTTTTACCTTTTACGTTGATTTTATGAAAACATGTTTTAACCCATTTTTAAATTGCATTATATTCTTTATATTTTGACGTTAGAATCTTCAAAATCGAACTACGCGTTTGGTAGTTTTATAATTAAAGAAATCAAAATTGCTGTTTAAATTTTTTTGACTTTGAAAACAAACAATTTGTACATTTTGCGTTGATTTCACGATAACATTTCTTGACCCGCTTTTAAATTGCACTAAATAATCCATATGTTGCCGTCAAATCTAACAGCACGTTTGGTGGTTTTGTGATTTCAGAAATCAAAACTGCAATTTTAAATTTTTTAATGTCGAAATATTTTTTTTTACTTGATCTATATCTATTCAAAAATTCACTTTCAGAATTTTTAACATCAGCCGTTCAAGAATTATCCTTAAAAATAGTGAATCAACTGAATGTCTAATTTTTGTTTTTTGCTCATCTATATCGATTTAATGAATGCGACATTTTGCACCAAGAAGTTTTAGAAGTTTTAAAATAGGCTAAATGGTCAAGGAGTATTCTCAAAAAATTAAAAAACAAATGAATGTCAAATTAAATCTTTTCACCTTATCTGTGCGTATTCAAAGCGTTTAATACGTTCCTTAAACAATTTCCAGCATCCGACGTTTTTTAAGAGCTATGCTCGAAAATCAGAAATAAATTGAAGATCGAATTTTTCTTTTTAACTTCTACATCGATTTGATGTTGAGTACAAAGCTTTTCTTGATGAATTTTTAAAATTTTCTTAATCGTTCCGTTATCCTCTAATAACTTTAAAAAAATCAATTAAACAACGAGATTTCTTTATTAAGTTATAAATAAATTATAAATTCTCTAATTTAATTTATAACAATCTTGGTTACATACAAAAACACAAAAAACCGTAAAAAAATGAAATACCGAAAAATATTACAACAATCTTTAGTTAAATATTAAAGATAGCAACTGCAAATATTTTGTTAAGAAAATTGTTTCATACTCTTTCATTTCTGAGAAAGAAGTAAAAATACAAAAAAATGCCCTTTTTTAGTCTATAATTATGAAATGATGATACCTTCATCAAACTTATATGAATAATAATTGTAGAAAATGCCAATATGAACAACTTGTAGGGAATGAAATAAGATTTTTTTTTCGAAATTCGAAATTTTTTGAAAAATATCTCATAAAAATTTCTTTTTGATGGTGTAAAGGGGAAAGTTACTTGATTTGTTTTATTTTTACGTTTATGTAAAGTTTGAGACTACCTTTGCTAGTTGGAATCTAACTATTCGCGGAACCCTGATGATCCTTCCATGGAACTCACTGTGGGAACCGCTGCTCTACACCAATAAAACGACATCTATTGTTTAAACATTGCACACATTTCCTTAACTGAATATAATCTGCCGTCTTTAGGAAACAGTGACAGAGACAGTGACAAACATTAAATATTGTTTCCTCCTCCGTACGACAACTTTAGAACATCACTTTAATGGTGAATCTATCTTAACGGATATTTGGAGAATTTTAAATCCACCATAAACAACCGTTTCCCCGTCGGCGTCTATATTGAATTGATGAGATATAATGAGATAGAAACCGGTCCTCAGTTGTGGTGTGGACGAGAAAACAATATTTATCCTATATTTGTTTTATAAACGGTAATTAAAAATATAATTTCTGTAGGTGCCTGTCTGCAATGATAAACACAGTTTTTTAGGCATTATTTTTTATGCCTGCTGAGAAGACAGACGGATTACCCAATAGGCTGAAAGGACTAAAGCCTAAGAATCGCACATAGTAAAAAAAAGAAATCGAACGTCAATTTCAAACGCGTCATTGTGAACGCTAAGAACTAGTAAAGCGGAAGTTTTTTTTTTATTCATAAGTTGCATAGTCTATAGTAGCGATGTCAACGACACGTCTACATCTGATCGCACAACATCCGGTCAGTTTAAACACGCATTTACATGTTCATCTTTACGCGGAATCCGTGTGCGAAAAGGAAAGCATTCTCGTTGCGGAATCGCGTTGCGATTTAATGGTATCGATTCGTTCGGACGCGGGCGGTCTCGTTATTGTGCACAGAGACGTGTCAAAAACACATTTCACACTTTAATGGGCCTTCCCCTCGGTCCGATCGTAAATTGCACATTGTTGTAGGTTTCCGCTACGTGCACTACAAGTATTCAACTCGCCTCATTTCGGAATACATCGAAACAAACAAACAAACAAACAATCGAAAGTGTAAACTAATTAATAATGATGACGTATCAGTTCAAGCATTTTAAAAACGTCTGTATTATTTCGGACACTGGTTTCAGCAGGAGGGCGTATCGGCGCGTTATGTTGCAACTGCTGATTGTATACAAAATTTACAAACTGAATCTCCTCAATGTTTTTCTGTGGACGTTATAAGCACGCTAGTAGAAAATCCGAGATTGGAATGAATTATTTTGCTCAATCTGTTTAAATTTGAATTACAAACTATGGTCTAAACGCATTGGAGATTAGTGTAATGTAATGCGTTTCTCGTAGTTGCAGTAATACATCCTTATTTAACACGTTATTACGTAAACAACAATTATAACATTTATTTACCGTTACTTATGATTGGACAGGTCGAAAGGGCAATCGACCGTAGATCTTTCTGCGCATCTTTTATGTATTAAAACGCACAAGCTTTTATCTGTGACATGTATACAGTGGTATTTTATTTTTTGATAATATCTTCACAGACATTAAACGTAGAGAAATTATGTAGACATGGATTGAGCTTTATCCATTAATCCCTGCTTAATAGTAGAAATTGTATTTGTTAGCCTAAACTTTTCAAACTATTGATCATAAGATGCTTGGTCTTGTCGTGTAAGACATCAACTGTATACCAGGAATCTTTTTAATTATATTCCAACAAGTTTTTCAGTGCAAACCAACAGATGGTGGTTTTAAAAATCATTTCATATATGTATTATATTTCGCCAATTTAAATTCTTTTCGTTATTTAGAAATATGTTGGCATTGTAATAAAATCAAATAAATAAAATATAAATAAATATATATTCGCCTGAAGCACCTATAATATGTATAGGCCTCCAAATATTTGGTGTCACATTGCGCAGTGATCATCTTAGATTTCAAGAGAGGGGGCGCCGAAAACGCATAATTATTCAGCGAGCGTCACGTGAACAGAATATAAATATAGACCCAGAATCGTCGCGGAGATTTGTTATAATAATAATAATAATAATAAGTAAATTTATTTCCAACAGAAAAACTTATACAGGAAAATTCATAATTTAAAATAATAGTATACGTGTTGTGCAACTTAAAAATAGCATATTATTCATGTGATATTTATGTGATATCGTTACAATGAAGTATGTTACGGCGAAATTCTGTAACCGATGTGTGTCAGCATGCCATTGTAAGTTATCGCGTTCTTTCCGAATACTTTCTCACTCTGCGCAAACTTTACCCCTAGACACAAGATATTTGGGGCCTATAGCAACTGTATCTTGTGAAAACAAAATAAACTTGTGGATGAACTTTTAAAATACAATGTCTCGAGTTTCATTAATTCATAATGAAATTTCACCCAAGTAACAGCCTCAACAGTGAAACAATTGAAACAAGTTTGAGTTTACTCTCGGCAATTTCAGTCATTAATATTACACCAAAGCAGAAAGACCTTTGTCTATAACAGGTTAACAATATTAACATTTTATTCTATATGTAACATTGTAATTGTACTAGTCCATTAATAAAAATACAAATTTTTCAATACAGTTTAATTGTACATAATCACGTAACGGTCGCAACTATCATCTTCATTAAAAATATAAATATTGCACTGGTGGTTGAGAAACCAATTGGATTTATTTTCATTATCAGATCGAGCTGTAAAATTTATGGACACACGCAGATTGAGATCGTGTCATAAACAAATCAAATGTCACTTTCGTCATCGAGAAAGCGCCATTACGTCGGCGATTTGTAACGTCGTCAAACGTCAATTATGGCCGTCGCGAATGTCAATTGTTTCGGGCTTTCGATGCGCCGCAGGAACGTGCTGATTCGTGAGTGAAAATTAATAGACACAAACACGTATTCGAATTACACGAAATGAAAGCCAGATAACAATAAAACGTAGATAACATTATTGCTGTGCTTACAGGATTATAAAAAATAGAATTTGAGTTTATGAAATAAGAAACTTTAGTCATAAAATCACTACAATAATATTTTGACTGTCCAGGCAGTTAATTGTGCAAACTGGGTTGCATACATTACTTTCGTGTACGAATGTTGATTCTAAAATGGTGATGTTGCCATCATGTTACTTTCCGATTTAATGGTATCATAGTTATTTCTATTTACACTTACATGGTTTATTTGCAATTTAAAACATATTTAAAATGTATATCGAGCGGTTTGTAGAACTGATGAAACTGACGTTTAAAGGTAGGGTACCCATTAAATTAGCCGCTCAAGAAACCGAATATATTTTTTTAAATATAAACTATTTCAAATAGTGTCTTTTTACATCATGTTATATAACTATCTGTAAGTTTTTCTTTTTCTTTAGATTTTGGTTTAATTTTTATTATTAACACAGTTAGCAACATTTCACTTTAAACAGATAAAATGCGGAACCAATTAGGTAACAACTGTTAAATTTGGAATGTAGCTAACGAATACATATATCTACGCAATGAAATAATTTGAAAGCAAAATCAAAATTAATAAAGAAACTATGAACAAATTAGGTGACAAATATTATTCATTTCTCACCTAATTTGTTCATAGTTTCTTTATTAATTATGATTTTGCCTTCAAATTACTTCATTGCGTAGATACATATATTGGTTAGCTTCTTGTCAGATTTAACTATTGTTACTTAATTGGTTCTTAAGTATATCTGTTTGAAGTAAACTGTTGCTAACTTTGTTAATAATAAAATTTAAACCAAAACTTAGGATAGAAATATTTACAGATATTTATGTAACATGTTATAAAAATAAACTATTTGGAATAGTTTATATTTACAAAAATATATTCGATTTCTTGAACGACTAATTTAATGGGTACCCTACCCTTAAGACGTCAAAATTGTGAAAGAAAATGATAAATTATATTTCAAATTCCAATAGTCAGTTTCATTTCAAAAAAGCTTTATTCTTTATAAGTTGTTCATTTTAGTATTCTCTACAATTATTATTAAAATACATTTGCTGTAACTATTATCTTTTCATAATTATGAACCAAAAATGAAAAAGAAATATTTTTTTCTCCAATAATGATTTTATAAAAAATATTTTCAAATAAAAGATGTTCATTTCTTTGCTGTCTTCAATATTTGTATAAATATTTTTGTGATATTTTTCATATTTAAAAATTATTTGAAAAAAAACAAAAAGCGGTTAAGGTAAACACCCACTTCCGATGTACGAAATTTTATCAAAAGCTTTTCAGTTCTTCAGATTATCAAATATAATAACAATTGCTCTATTAGTTTTTGAGATACAGCACGCGCGCACACACACACACAGCAGACACAATTTTTTTTCAGAAATATTTGAATTAGTTTCTAGGGACCTCATATCGGATATTTCCGCAAAAAAAATTTAAAAACATTTTCACGATCACAATACTTTCTCGTACTTCGTACTGGAGATAGTAAAACTCCGAGCTGAAATAGCAACATTCAAATGAGTTGAATTTGCACTAAAATTGTATTTGACGCTCTAAGCATTACAATAAATTAAGCAAATTGGGTTGCATGCACAAATATCATATACGAATGTTGATTCTAAACATCCTAGTTGAAGTAAGTGATATTAAAATGAGCTGTAATCCGCACTAAAATCGTATTTGACTGACTAGAGTGTGCAAATTGGGTTGCATACATACATCTCATACACGAATGTTTCGTAATGTTTACTATAATTTACAAATGTTTTCTTAGTCTAGCTCTGTTTACTATAATTTACAATCATACAATTATACTTAAAATTGCTAGACTAATTAGAATGAAAACTAATGTGCGAGGCTAAAGTTGAAATAAAGCGAACACTCGAAGTGGGACCCGCGCACGCCGATCTTGGAAAATAAAATCAAATTCACCTCTTACCGATCTTTTTGGACCCGGTTTAAAAGATGAGGAGATTAACTAAGCTAGTCCTTATGTTAAACGTTTCTGGAAATTCATAAAAGTCTGACCGCCCTGCGATTACACACAGGGCCGTTCCTGGGTTGTTGGCCGCCCAGGCGCAAAAATCATGTCGCCGCCCTTGATGATTAAATATACATAGTTGGTAATTCAAGAAGTTTGCAATTAAGATGGGACCAAACTGCGAATTCATGTACAGGGTGTTACAAATGCAATGCATTAGCATTGCTATCTCGGTAACTATAAGAGATAAATGAAGGCAAAGTTGCGTATTTTAATGCTGATAATTCAACTCATGTATAAAAAGGTGCATTTAAAACGGCGGACAAACAAATTTGCAAGTGGATAAGAATTTATTGGCCTTCACCATGACAAAGATCTTTACATTAACAATTTTAGTAAACAGCTAACTTAAGTTGAACAGTGGCCGTTCGTGTTAGTTCTGAATACCACTGCGGTGAAATATAATTTAAATCCGTTTCCGATCTATGTGCCAGTGACGTAAATATTGTCCTTTCACCAATTATATTTAGTTTCGTACATTTGCAATTAAAGCGACAGTGACAGAACTGCATTTCATACTTCGGCCGCTAGATGACGTTAGCGCTGCTACGATGCGTGAGTAACACTAATCACGGCCGATGCGTGAATTATTGGTATTTTTCTGGTTGCATTGCATTGCATTTAATATCTTGTTCTATCATGTTCTAATAATATGAAATACAAATTTATACACAGTGGGCCAAAAAAAAAACGGTACAAGTAGTTTTGTACTCTTATATATCTTCGTGAGCTTAATATAATAGTGAAAAGCTCAATTTTTGTAGAAAAGATGAAGTACTATTACTCTAAAGAAATAGTACTTAAACTTGTGCCCGAAGCACCTTCTCGACTAAAAATGAATGCATAAACTTCTGATATCCTTTCAAATACGTACTGTACTTGCTCTTCCACTTAATTGTTTGCGAATAATGTCATATTAAAACAAACGTTTAATTTTCTTAGGCAAACCATTTCTGTCAAAAAAACTGAAACGACTGATAGAAGTGACAGCTAATGTCTTTCATTAGAAAACAAGAACAAATCATGATCCATTGTGCATTATAAACGCCCGCATTAAACGCAGCGCCTTTATTAATGTGAAATATCCTCGATAATTCAACTCATGTATAAAAAGGTGCATTTAAAACGGCGGACAAAAAAATTTGCAAATGGTTAAAAATTTATTTACCTTCACCATGACAACGATCTCTATATTAATAATTTTAGTAAACAGCCAACTTCAGTTGAACAGGGGTAGTTCGTGTCAGTTCTGAATACATATGCGGTGAAATATAATTGAAATCTGTTTCAGACACGCTTCCACGTGAAATTTTTGTTACGATTTTCATTCCGATCCATGTATCAGTTATCAATTAAGTAAGTATTTCACATTTTAGTTACGTGCATTTGCAATTAAAGCCGGCCACGGCATTTCGTACTTCGGCCGCGAGATGTCACAAACGTACGGTAGCTCTGCCACAATGCGTGAATTTGATTGCATTTAATATCTATCTTGTTCTATCGTGTTCTAATAGTATGAAATAACCATTGATATATTAGTGTATTTGGCGTTTTCTCTTTTATGTGTGTTGGAAATAAGTTCAGCGGCCATTAAACGATCAGCTGTTATTGGTTTCCCAACTTCATGCCGCTTGTAGTGTGTGCGCGTGTGTGTGTATTGTGGGAGAGGTTATAACCTATAATATAATATAAGAAACGTCAGAAATGTATGGAATGTGTACTAAATGTAAGTAATAATATATACTTATACAAAACAATAATTATAAATATCATTTTAACGGCTGGATCCCAGTGTTTGTACCACTCGCAAGCGTGCAGGCGCGAATTTCGTGATTCCCGTAGCACTCAACTTTGACCATTGGTGCTTCAACCAATTCCATCACAAATAAACAATGCTCTTTCACCCATTGTACATTTAATTAACCTAAATTGCTAATATAAATATAGTTTTTATTCGTTAAATTATCTCCACAAATACCACTCGCGGTTATAATTTCGGCAGGATACATTTTATTTTTAGCACTCGTCATTTCATCGCAAATTTCTTGAATAAATTGAGATTAGGCAAAATCCACTCGCGCTAAAGCGCTCATGTATTTTCCATCTCAATTCATTCTCGAAATTTGTATCGATTCAATGGCTCGTGCAAACAAATAAAATTTATCCGGCCAAATTAAACCTCTTGTGGTATTACCCCCGATAAAAAAACTTTATAAAAATGCAATTCAATCTTTTTTGCAATATAAAAAGTGTAAACATTTTATTATCTCAAAGAAATATTTAATGCGTTCATTATTATTGAAAATGTGAATATTTCTAATTTGTACCGTTGTTTTTGGGCCACTGTGTATATTAGTGTATTTGGTGTCTTCTCTTTTATATGTGTCGAAAATAAGTGCACCGGTGAATCAACGATCAGCTGTTATTAGTCTCCTAACTTCATGCCGCTTGTAGTGTGTGTGAGAGAAAGTTATAATATAAGAAACGCCAGAAATATTATATATTTATACAAAACAGTAATTATATCATTTTCACGGCTAGATCCCAGTGCTTGTACCACTCGCAAACGCGCAGGTGCGAATTTCGCGATTCTAGTGGCACTCGACCATTTTCATTTTACCCACACACACGATTTTGACGATTGGTGCTTCATCCAATTCCATCACAAATAAACAATGCTCTTTCACCCATTGTACATTTAATTAATATAAATTGCTAATATAAATATAGTTCTTGTTCGTTAAATTATCTCAAAAAATACCACTCGCGGTTATAATTTCGGCAGGATAAATTTTATTTTAAGCACTCGTCATTTCAACGCAAATTTCTTGAATGAATAGAGATTAGACAAAAAAAAATTCCATGACAATTCATTCTCGAAATTTGTGTCGATTCAATGGCTCGTGCATAGAAATAAAATTTATCCGGCCAAATTCTAACCTCTTGTGGTGTTACCCCCGATAAATCTAATATCTCTCTCTATTGATAATCTCCTATAATTTTTATTCAGTTTAAATTTGGAAAAATTTCTTACTTACTTAAGTTGTAATAATACATGTTACAATTTACATTTATATATGCTCTATATATTCGTAATGGGTCGCTTACGATTGGTAATTCATCAATTACAAAGTGGGAGTGGGTAAAAAAAATTATTGTGTTACCGTCAGAGTTTAATAATCAGTCTAGTTTCTTTTTGATGGATGAGATAGTAGTGCACCTTCTGCGCTAGCCGGCTTGATAAACGGGTCCACTTTAAATGCAAATTTGGGATGCAAGAATGGGCAACGGTGTCCTGTTCGCCCACATTTTCAATATTCTGCGAATAGAATTTAAATTTATGATGGGCTTTAATTAAAAACGGTGTGTGTCCTAGGCACAAAGTGCACGAATTAATTAATTGGTGGGACGTAACGAAGAAGATTGATCAAATTAAGCTCTCTTTGTGTACTGACGCCCCGTCTTGCCGAAACCGCATGGCATTCATCAATGTTTAAAGAAATAATCGATTGTAGGTTTTTGTATGCGATTTCTAAACATTTAATTTAAAAAAAACGTGGACTGGCGTAAGTGAAATTGATTATTAAATTACAAAAATTATTAAATTCCTTTTTTTTTCTATGAATATTAAGTATATTGGTTTTATGAATAACACGTTTATTTATATAAAGTTTCAGTTAATATTTTCCTGTAATTAAAATTGTATTTTGTTGGGAAATAAATGAATTATTATTATTATAAAACACTGTTTTGATATATTGTTTGTGGAACTGTTAATAAATTACCGATGAAATTTTGATTCGAAATGGAAAGCCTTTATTTGTTGTAGATTCGTTAAATGGAATTTAATTATAAACCAACAAATAACACTAACACAGGGATAGAGACACTATTAAGGCGACATCTACTGTCTAAAACGTTTTAGACAGTTAGGCAAGAACCTTACCATGACTATATTATAATTATCTGTGAAAACAAAATATTATTCATATCTTAATACAAATTTGGTTTTTCCGCTACCGACAACGTAAATAAACATTGTATCCATAGTTACAGGTACCGTTAGTGGCTGATAACATTTGTGATGTTTGTTGTCCTTGGCGACGGAACTTAATTTTTACTTACGGATCTGGGAAAATAATAAACGCTCCAACATATAGGCGAGCAACACATTTTCATCTATACCTATAGCATCGGCATCCTTTTTACATACCCACTGCTTAAAAGAGTCGTAACAGGGTACATACCTTTTCGATTTTGTCAACAGGTTCTAACACGCAATATTCGCAGCTTCATTTGCATCCATGCCCGCAGAAAGTTTCACTGGATTGACACAAACAAACAAAATTCGACATTGTTTTCTCGGTTGCTGGGTTGCCATAGAACGTATAGATGACTATAAAAATTTGAATCCCAAATGTTACAAGCCGTATTTTAGAAAATTTTCTGATCTTTTTTAAGTATTTATTTCCGGTAGCGGAAAAAAAATTAATAAGCAACACGGAACGTAATGACAATTAACATACGTTAATACGTCCTTACGTTCCTTGTTGCTTAAATAACTATTTAATGCGCATCGACAGGTAATGTCATTCACAAATCCTACTCTGAGACCAAACCTTGTTTGGAGGCTGATTCACCAAAACAACTTCTTCTGACTTTTTTTTTGTTGCAAGATCCGGTTTTCTTGAATATGTTTAATTAATGTTAGTACACGATTCAAAGGCGGTTTGATAAAATAATATCTCTTAAAAAGGGTACCTTATAATTTTTCATAGCATAGTTTTGGCTAAAAATCCAAAAATCAGCAGATGCTGAGAAAATGTTTTTATTGATAAATCTCAAGAATCCTTAATAGTATGTTATACAAACTGTATATCATTGGAAAGCTTATCAAAAATGTCATAGATTGTTGGCAACGTATATAGGGTGTTCCATTTGAAAAAAAAATAGTTATCCATTATTTTGCGTATGTTGACACCCTGTATAGCAGTATGAACAAAAAAGGACTAAAGCCAATGTGTATTATTCTTCATGATGTGGAAAATTTTCTAGTGTATAAAAAAATGATGCAATCTTTGCTTAAAACGCTTCTGCAATGTTTTCAATGTGAACATGTTTTTGCCACAAATTTGCCCATAACTAACCAACCGTCCATAATAGGCCCATAGCATCTTATACTATTTTTATCAGCTTCTTAAGAGGATTAAAAATAAAGTATAAAATATGGGGTGTACCATTTAAAAAAAACATAACTTTGATCTGTTACTTATACTGGGACACCCTGTACAAAAACATACATATTTTTTAAAATATGTAGAATAGGTGTGGGTACTAGTTTATGAAAAATAGAAGTCGATATCTCAAATAGCAAATAAGTTATGGGGCTTTTACAGAACCCTGGGTCACCCGGTATATTGTTTTCTGTCCCGAATCGCAACATTTTTTATTCTTATTATGTCGATGGGTTCACTTAAATCGATTTCAATTTATTAAGCTGGTAAGCTCCCGTCGTCACGGTGCGGTAAGCTCCCGTTGTTAAGTAAACAGTATAAACAAACATTGATTGGCTATTATAACACATATGGTGTTAAATATACAAATTCTATTGGGTAATGAGATGATATGAATGAAATAGAAATGATCAATTAGATTAGCGTTTCTCAATGCGATCGACATTTATCTGTCAATCCGCATTTGGGGGCGATGGTCATTTTGCGAAGGGCCAATGCATTTTGAATACCCGCCTGCAGAGATGACTCAAATCGCCTAAACATGATTAATATGTCTTACGATTGTATCTCTCGACATTAGAACCAAATGTTGCTAAGATCAGAAAAACTTTCAAATTTGCCAAGTTGCGTTGATTTTGCATGAACATTTTTTAATATTTAAAAAAATACAAAATTTGCTACATTTTGGAAATTGAACCATCAAAATCAAATAGCACGTTCGTAAGTTAAACTATTTATCAAAATCAAAAACTTGATTTTGTTGATGGTGAACTTGGAAAATTTTGGATTTTGGCAATTTGAACTTACTCGACATGATTATCTCTTATTACTTTTCCAAACACACGAAATTCGCTACATTTTGGCAAATAAAATACCGCGTTTGCAAGTTAAACTTTTTTGTTTTTTATCAAAAACTAGATTTTATTGATTTTGAGCTAGGAAAATTTCGGATTTTAGCAATTTTGATTGTCTCTACATGAATATATTAAATACCATTTAAAACACTCTAAATTCTTTATTGTTTAACATATAAAAAAATCATAATCAAAACATGCGTTTAACACCTCAGCAATTTTTGAAAATCTGAAGCGCGAATTTTTTTACTTTCAACTTGGAAAACCCGGATTTTGGCAGTTTTCATTTACTAGACAAGATTCTCTTTTTTCAAATTAAATTTGCTTCATTTTATCATTTAAATCTTCAAAATCAAATAACGCGTTAAGCGTTAAGCAATTTTTCAAAATCAAAAACGCGATTTTGTTGACGTTTATCTTGAAAAATTTCAGATTTACGCAATTTTCATTACTTTGATGAATATTTTTTTATACTTTTTTTAAACACTAAATTTGTTACATTCTAGCGTATTAATTGTCATAATCAAGAAATGCTTTGAACTACTCAGCAATTTTGAAAAATCTAAAACGCGTATTTGTTGCCTTTGAACCTGGAGGATTTTGACAGTTTTCGTTAACTCACTATGAATATTTTTTGATACTTTTTAAAATAAAATAAATTCTCTACATTTTACAAATAAATCATCATAATCAAAAACACGTTCAATACCTCAGTATTGTTTTTAATCAAAAACGCAATTTTGTTGACTTTGAACTTGGAAAATTTCAGATTTTGGCAATTCTCATTCTCGACATGAATATTTCTTAATATCGTTTTAAATCACAATAAATTATCCAAATTTTAACACGCAACTCATCATAATCAAGAAACGCGTTCAACATCGCGCCAATCTAAAACACGATTTTGTCGACTTTGAACTTGGAAAACAATAGATTTTGGCAAATTAAGTGTTTGACCTAATTTAGGAATTTAGTGGCCACAAATGTTCTTCGTAGTCTTATTACCAATATTAAATAACAATTTTTCTTCCATATTGTTTGAATATTTTTTCTTGAAATGCATAATATTCGAAAACATGCAAATTAAAAAAAATCAAAATTATAAAAAACCTAATTTAGAAATTATTTTGATGATATTCTTCGTAGTCTTATTAAAAATATTAAATAACAATTAAAGGACCGTTTTTCTTCCATTTCGTTTAAATATTTTTTTCCTGAAATGCATAATATTCGGAAACTTGGAAAATTAAAAAAAAAAACAAAATTGTGTTTGACCTAATTTAGAAATTATTTTGATTGCAACAAATGTTCTTCGTTGTTTTATTACTAATTTTAAATAACAATTAGAGAACCGTTTTCCTTCCATTTTGTTTAATGTTTTTTTCTGAAATGCTTAAATTCGAAAACATGGCATAATAAAAAAATCAAAATTAACCACTTCGCGCCCATGCTGCTTTGATTTAATCCCAGGTTTGATGAAAAATTACTTCTTTGTTGTTGTTAACTTTTTCTACGAAATATGATTTCACTGTCACAAACTTTCCCATTTATGCAAAAAAATATGAAAAAATATTCCATAGATGGCGTTAAAGAAGTAATTTTTTTTGTGCAATGTTTTTGTATTCATTTTTTGCTTGTTGCCACATGTGGCGAACCTGGGCGTGAAGAGGTTAAGTGTTTGACCTAATTTAGAAATTATTTTTATGGCCACAAATGTTCTTCGTAGTCTTATTGATAATATTAAATAACAATTAGAGGACCTGTTTTCTTCAATTTTTTTATATTTTTTTTTCCTGAAATGCATAATATTCGGAAACATAGAAAATGAAAAAAAAAACAAAATTAAGTGTTTGACCTAATTTAGAAATTATTTTAATGGTCAAAAATGTTCTTCGTAGTCTTATTAACAATTTTAAATAACAATTAAAGGATCGTTTTTCTTCAATTTTGTTTAAATATTTTTTTCCTGAAATGCATAATATTCGAAAACATGGCAAATTAAAAAAAAACAAAATCAAGTATTTGACTTAATTTGGAAACTATTTTGATAGACACAAAAGTTCTTCGTAGCCTTAATAACAACATTAAATAACAATTACAAGACTGTTTTTTTCATGTTGTTTAATATGATACTTTCCTGTGATGCATAATATTCTAAAACAAGGTAAGTTAAAAAAAAATCAAGATTAAGTGTTTGACCTAATTTAGAATTATTTTGATGGCTGCAAATCTTTTTCGTAGTTTTATTAATAATAATAAATACAAATTTGAGGAACGTATTTCTTCCATTTTCTTCAGATATTTTTTGCCTGATATGCATAATATTCGAAAACATGGTAAATTTAAAAGAAACAAAAATTAAGTGTTTGGTGTAATTGAGAAATTATTTTTATTACCACAAATGTTCCTCGTAGTGTTATTACCTATATTAAATAACAATTAGAGGACCATTTTTCTTCCATTTTGTTTAAATAGTTTTTTCCTGAAATGCATAATATTCGAAAACATGCAAATTAGAAAAAAAACAAAATTGTGCAGATCAGGCTTTCTTCGACACGCTAAATGCCAAGATATTTAAATCATCAAAATCCAGTAACGCGATCGGAAGTTAAACAATTTAACAATATCAAAAACGCGATTTTGTTGACCGTAAACTTGGACAATTCCAGATTTTGGCAATTTTCGTTGATTTGACATGATTAAATCTTATGAGGAATAACGACGGTTTTGATTCATCGTAGGACTACGTAACCAACCTAATATTAGTATCAATTTCATATTACCATTGCTAATAATAAATTCTATTAAATGGCTTATTCATATTGCGCCGCGATATGAAGGATAAAAAGCACACAGCTAACACACTCTAATTGATAGTTTGATATACTTTTATCAGTGAGTAATCATATTGTCTAATTTTTTTAGATATAAAAGTCTAAAAATAGGATTTTCATTGACCCACATGTTACCGTATCGTTATCTGTAAATTTATCGTACGCTCGAGTTAATTAATATACCACTGCATAGAAATATGCTAATTTGTATTTTTTGCCTAACTAAAGCATTACGTTATGTTTTATTCTAAATTTAAATGATATGACTTTGTGAGTCGTGCACGAGGACGGTCCTTGTATATTTCGATGGCCTTTTCACCACACCGACAGCTCTCCTATTGGAGAAATAGGAAGAGCTATGGAATGTGCCGATGGTCGTTACCAGTGGCGCAGTATAAATTCAGTAATATTATGATTTTAATTATTAATAAAATATTTTTTTTAATATCACGATATATAATTCAACTTAAAACATATTTAAATATATTTATGGTTTAAATTACTTGTAAATAATGGACATAAACGACAAACTTAATTCCCGTTTCAAAACGTTCATGGACAAGCCGAGCGATAACTTTTGGTTGAGTGGTACAGCGGCCGGGCCATGTGTTCAGCGAGATATGAACGAACTATCACAAAAAATATATTGGTCCACAGCCTATACCCTCGAACACATGGTGAACAGAGCGGCCCATTGAAAATAACATGCAAAAAAAATTATATTTCATCGCTGCGCTCACCATTTTAAAGGCGCATACTATTTACATTCTTTAAATTCCATAGCTCTCTGTATTTCTTCAATAGACTATAGGTGCGACTGGTTTGAGTGGTGAACTCCGCCAGTCAAAAACCTTTGCTTGATAAGGGATTAAAACAATTCATTAATGTTCCCCGTCGATAGACAACTTATTTAGTATATACATTGAGAGAGAAATGGCCGCTTACTAAGGAGTTGTACATATTCAAGTTCCCATTAAGATTCGCCGATTTGGTATTAAAAAATAAAAAATAACGAACAGTTTTTACTAAATCTCAATAAAAACAAACGCCCATGCTGAATAATTAGCATCAATTACCCGTTAGACTTTTGTATTTTGTAAAGATTTATACCTATATTTAGTTTAATAAATATTTGCTAGGCTCTAGTAATCATACTTGGTCTTTTTTCTTTTCATTTTTTCAAACATGATTAAAATTGTAATCAAGGTGATGGTTGCGACCGTTAAGATGTGTCAATCCACAATATAGACACTGAATTGAATTGTATGCATTGTGTTTTAACCGCAAATAATTGAATTGAATTTTGGGTTTAAGGCGCATCGACATCTTTGGTCGTTCGCGCCACAGTTATTAAAATTGAGAAAGATCCGATTTAAATAAGGAATTATGAAAATATGATAATAGTATCACAGCACAAATATTGATGAGTATCACAGATAATTGTCATAGAAAATATCACAGAGAATATCACAGGTAAACGAGTTATAGAGTAAATGATGTATGATGCAAATGTCTGTAACGTGTAAATTGCGTTAGACATGTGCCAATAACTGTATAAGCAGATGTGTATAGGGCATCTTGGAATTTCGAAATAAAAATGATTAATAATTACAAGATAATATAGATCAGATATATCTAATCAATCCTGAAATTGTTAGAAATTTAAACAGATTTTCTATTGCGGCAATATCGTTTGCTAAAATTACACTCAAAGAATCCATCAGACCCACTTCGCGTCTGATGTTCTCGAATTGGACACATTCAACTAATAGGTGTTTTACTGTAACAACAACGTGACACGTATCGCATATTGGTGCATCGGACTGGTTGAGTAGAAACTCATGTGTCATACGACAATGTCCGATGCGGAGTCTAGCTAGCGCCACTTCTTCGTAACGGAGTGCTCGGCTAGATGTAGTCCAAACTTTGGTAGTGTCCTTTATTGCTTTAAGCTTATTGTCAGTCTGACAGTTCCAGTGTCGCTCCCAGATAGCGTCTACTTCTCGCATCAAAGAAAGCTTGAGATCGTCAGGTGTTACAAGATTTATAGGAGACCCGCGTAGACGAGCATCGTTAGCTGCCTGATCTGCTAGTTCATTTCCCAGTATTCCGATATGACTGGGCAATCAGTAGAAGATGATAGAATTTCCATACTGATTCTGTATGGTGAGCAGATTTTGGATCTCTATAACGAGGGTGTTTTTTGGCATATAGCGGCCTAAACTTTCCAATGCACTAAGAGAGTCGCTAAAGATGATAATGGTTGCATTTCGGGACTTGCGTAGATAGTGAAGTGCTTGCTTTATCGCAATTAGTTCGAGGGTAAAAATGCTACAGGTATTAGGCAGCTTGAACATATATTTCTCAGAACCAACAACGAAAGCAGAACCACACATTTCCTGCGACTTGGATCCGTCTGTGAACACTTCCTTGTCATGCTGAACCCTATTTTTAAATTCGAGATACCTCTGATGATATAATGTATGACTTGTGTCAGATTTTTTATATGAAGACAAAGACAGATTTATTTGAGGTCGTGGAATTTTCCAGGGAGCTATAAAGAAATTTGATTTAGAGACTGTTGGGAATGAATAGTTCATTCTTTCTACAAGACTCTGCAGACGAATACCGTATGGACGTGTAGCATTTTGTCTGGTGCTAAATATCGCGCTATTTGGTGGATGAAAGACGCAGCTGTACGAAGGATGCCGAGGTTTGCATCGCAGGCTTGATGCATAGGATAGCATCAGCCTTTCTCGTCTAATATGCAGTGGGGGTTCCCCACTCTCAGCATACAAACTCAGGACAGGACTGGTTCTGAACGCTCCGAGGGCTAATCTAAGCCCGTTGTTGTGTACGGTATCGAGAGGTTTGATATAAGAAGGTCTTGCAGAGAGAGCTATAAACTACGCTCCCGTAATCTATTTTAGACCGAATTAGTGATCGATAAAGCCGGAGCATGGCGACTCGGTCAGCTCCCCATGTTGTTCCAGAAACGATTTTCAAAGAGTTCATTGCTCGCATACATTTTTTTCTGAGGTTTAAAATATGAGGTTTCCAAGTGAGTTTGGAATCAAATTCGAGGCCAAGGAATGTCACAGAACCATTAACGATGATCGGATTGTCGCCAAGGTATATTTCAGGGACTAAGTGGAGACCGCGAAGGCGGTGGAAATGAACACATCGGGTCTTTTCCACAGATAGTTTGAACCCATTGGTGTTTGTCCAATTATTGATTTTATTTATGGCTAGTTGGAGTTGCCTCTCTGCTAGCTTCAAAGAGTGTGAAGTGCAGTGAATTGTTAGGTCATCAACATAGAGGAGTGTTTGGACAGGCGAACTGATATTCTTTACGATATCGTTAATTGCCACATTAAAGAGAGTGACACTGAGGACAGAGCCTTGAGGCACCCCATTCTCTTGAGTTTGGAGGTCGGAAAGATGAGATCCCAGTCTAACTTGGAAAAGTCTTTTTGACAGGAAATTACTAATGAACGTTCCCATATTGCCTCGTATACCCCATTTATGAAGGGTTTTTAAAATTCCATAGCGCCATGTGGTGTCATATGCCTTCTCGATATCAAAGAAAACCGCCACCAGATGTTGCTTGGTAATGAAAGCATTCTGGACCGCGGACTCCAGTGACACGAGATGGTCGGTTGTTGAACGCCCCTGACGAAAACCACATTGTACGTTTGATAGAAACTTACCAGTTTCTAGAAACCAGGTCAGTCTCCGATTGACCATTCTTTCGAAGAGTTTGCAGACGCAACTGGTAAGTGCTATGGGTCGGTAGCTCTTAGGATCTGTAGGATCTTTGTTAGTTCTGAGGATAGGTATTAGGGTGGCATTTTGCCAAGCATCGGGAAACGTTCCTGTTAACCAGATTTGGTTAAAGATTCCTAGAATACCAATTAACTGGGAATGACTTAGATGTTTTAAAAATTGGTAATGAATATTGTCGGGTCCCGGAGATGAATCCCGACATTCCCTAAGTGCAGCTTCTAGTTCCCAGAGTGTAAAAGGTTCATTGTAGTCTTCGAAATTATTGGAAATAAAATTTATTTGCTGTTCTTCAGCTTTCATCTTTATTGTTTGAAATTGTTCAGTATAAGTCGAAGAACTCGAGACGGTAGCGAATGACTCAGCTAGGGTGTTAACAATTTCCTGAGGAGAAGTTATAACACTAGAGTTAACTCTAATGCCAGAAATTGTGCCGAAACCATTTTTTCCCGAGATTCTACGAATTTTCTCAAATACCTCCCGGGATGTAGTGTATCCCTTGATAGAAGATATATATTCGAACCATGACTTTCGTTTACTATCAGCGATTACTTTTCGTGCTGCTGATCGTTTTCGCTTAAAATCAGCTAAATTTTGTGCGGACATATCACGTTTAAATCGATGCAGTGCTTTCTTTCTCTCGCAGATCGCCTGGCGACAGGCATCATTCCACCAGGGAACGGGAATACGAGAGACAGAGGTAGAAGTTTTTGGCACGCTATTGTTAGCTGCATCGAGTAGCAGCTGATTTAGAGAATCAATAGCACTATTAGTAGTACTGAAATCAATGTTGTTTATATTAACGGAGCGCTCAAAAAGGTGCCAGTCAGCCTCAGATATTTTCCACCTAGGTGGCCTAATGAATACGTCTGCACGCTGGGCCAATTTACAAGTTATGGGGAAATGGTCACTGCCGCATAGATCTGGAGTGACTTCCCACACAATTTCCGAGGCTAACGAAGGCGACGTTATAGAGAGATCTATACACGAAAAACTGCCATTTGCTGCAGAAAAATGTGTGTGCTGTCCATTGTTCAAAAGGATGGCATCGTCTCTCTGAAATAGTAGTTCGAGAGCCCTACCCCTGGGATCAAGATGTACCGATCCCCATAATGGATTGTGGGCGTTAAAATCGCCCATGATAAGAAAGGGCTTCGGAAGAGCCTCGATGAGACCATGCATATCGGCTAGTTGGAGGACCTCTCCAGGAGGAATATACAGTGAACATATAGAGATAGGACGAGCACAATGCACTCTAGCTGCAACAGCTTGGAGAGGTGTATTTAAAATTATGGCTTCCGAATAAACGGTGTTTTTAATGAGGACTGCAACTCCCCCACACGCACGCTCCCCAGCAGGAAAGTCCCTTCGGTAGAAGTCGTACCCACGTAGAGCAGGTGTTTGTGACTCCCGGAAGTGGGTCTCCTGCAGGCAAACTGCGACAGGGTTTATTGAGTTGCAGAGCAATTTAATTTCGGAAAGACGTGTATAAAATCCGTTTACGTTCCACTGTAAACTAGTCATGGTTTCGGTTTTGGTTTTGTGGCCTTTTTTCTTCTACCGTTTATCTTTCTTTTGTTTTTTGTTTTTACTTAGATAGGACGACGGATCGGCGTCTTCTAAATTGTCAATGATCATATCATCGGTAAGGCCTACCGATGATGCTCTTGGCGGGTGTTTTGCCTCCTTTACGGAGGATGAAGTTGATGGTTTGCTACCATGAGAGGTGCTACCACCATGAGAGGTAGAAGGTTTAGTTTTGTGTTTTGTTTCAAGTTTAGCTTCATTCATTTTCGTTTCATTTGTTGTGGTTACCTGATCTAGGTCGCATTGAATGGCGATGGTTGAGGTTTTTTTCGAAGAGACAACTTTAGAGTAAGGAGTTTGATTATTATAAGCAGATGGAGCAAGAGTACGGTGTTTCTTCTTGGCTTCACCATATGAAATACGATCTTCAACACGAATCTGTTGGATAGCGAATTCGCGTTGGAAGGATGCACAGGTTCTTGATCGTGGTGAATGCGGTTCAGAGCAGTTTGCACATTTAAAAGGAGTGGGACAACTGCTACCCTCGTGAGGGCGATTGCCACACTGTGCACAAACTGAGTCGTTCTTGCAGGTACCCGACACGTGTCCGAACTGTTGGCAATTAAAGCAACGAAGAGGGTTTGGAATGTATGGGCGAACGTCAAGACTATACATAGATGTTATTTTCACATTTCTGGGAAGTTTAAAAGTGCTGAAGGTTAGGATGAAACACCCGTTAGCGGAAACAGTTCCATTTTTCCTACTTGTTAATCGTCTAATTTAGATTACATTTTGTGCCTTTAACTCTTTAAGAATTTCCTCGTCCTCACAGTGCGTCAAGTCAAAGCAATAAATTATCCCTTTAGACACATTAAGAGATCTATGAGGTGCAACAGACACCCTGAAATGTATTAAGTATTACTTTGCCTCTCGTTGGCTGTGGTTATCATTAAAGTACCATCTCTTAATTTTTTTATGTTTTCGACATCTCCAATGCGAGAAACAATCTTTGAAATTACAAAAGGGGAAACCTTTTCAAAAGTACCATCAATGCGAGAAACAATCAGGTATTTGCTAAAATTACAAGAGGAGCTACTGTCATTTGGTATTTTTTGAGGCAAGTTTGGGTAGTTTTGGTTTTCCATGTTATTTGTTTTTATATTCGGTCCCTATGCTCCCCACCCTCCTTGGAGCCACAAATAGGAAGTCCTGGTACAAACTACCAGAATCTCCAGAGATACATAAGAACTATAGCCGTCATGGTATGAGCCACACGTAGCCTAAACGTGCCCCCAGATCCCACACGACTCGCCCCATCAGCACACCCAAAAGGATATGGTGACTTGCCGATTGATCCTCACTGGGCTAGGTCAGAACCCCCCGTTTAGGGGAATACAAGGCCAAAGTGGTGTATTGGTGGTCACTTCCGCAGATCGTGACATTCCTCAACCACCTGGATCCTTTTCTCCCCCGACACGGGTTGCAGCGCACGGCAGACACGCAGGTGGGTCATGTCTTCTCTAATGGCCACAAGACAGAACACCGACATACAGAACCCATAAAGGAGGGACAGGCCGCTTATCGAAAGACAAAGAACATACAGGACAAGGACACTTGCGGCCATTAAGTTGACACCCGGCTGGTACCCACGGAAGCCGGTACTCGTTGGTCGCCTCTTACGACCTGCTGAGTGGGCAGCGGGTGTATTCTAACCCCCACCCGCAGGGGTGCGCAAATAATTAATTGATTCATTAAACATAGTACATTCAGTGTCCATATTCAATAGTATTCGTAAAATTTGTAATTTGAAACAGGTAGCAGTTATTGAGAAATAGGTATCTTCTTTAGAATAATTTCTTAATAACTGCTACCTGTTTCCAAATAACAGCTGCCTATTTCGATCTGCTATAACGCTTCTTCTGCAAGGCTCGAGCGGAAGTAAAGTGAATTTAGAGCCCCATGTTGAGGCTATACTCTGACACAGTTTTTCCCATTTTAGTGTGGTTTTTGAACAAAAGCCTTTGAATTTTACATCAAATTTATTTAAAAAAAAGATTGATAAATAATCTATTTTTATTAAATCATTAAAAGCGCCTTAAATGAAAGTAACATTTTCAAAAAGTAGGAAAACTGCAAAAACTGCAATAAAAAATACGTTTCAAAAAATCTACAAATAAAGTTGCGAAATCTGAAATAAAATTGTGGAAAAATTTGCTGAAATCAGTTTTGATTTTGAATGGTACGTTGCCGAATGTAGCTCCGCCCAAGTCCTTCGTTGCGAAATTAATTTTTGGAAGCCGATCCTAATGTATTGATTTTCTTTTTATGTTTGTTTATAATTCTGAACGTAATTACTACGTGGACTGGAAGATGCATGTCAGGTTGTCAATCCCTAATCGGAGGCGACAGAAATATTACGACGACGATTCATTGATCTATCCTCTTTCTTTGCACATAAAAATGTATCCGGATGGTTTCACGTTTGTGTTTACTTCGATAACAAGCAAACCAAGCAAACATTTAGAATATTCAACTAGTTTTTCAAGCTTAAGTTGATGTGTGTGTGAAATAGTGAAATATAAAATTAAGAAAAGTAACTGATGACGAACGACGGCTGCCCTGCGCTGCGCCGTCAGCTGTGCATCGTCGGTGTATAGCCCAACAATATGAAGCAAGGTAGCTAGTGACGAACGACGGCTCCGCTGCGCTGCGCCGTCGTCTGGGCGTAAGTCGTTAAAATAAAATGAAGTAATTGGTGACGCACGACGGCTCCTCTGCGCAGTGCCGTCGTACGTGTGTGGCCCATCAATATGAAGCAAGGTAACTGGTGACGAACAACGGCTCCCCTGCGCTGCGCAGGGAATATGAAGCAAGGTAGCTGGTGTTTCCCGTTTTAAATTGGAAAGTTTCTTGATTTTATTCAAATTTTGGGCGCAACAGATGGGGGTCGTTTTGATCTTTGGCACTCAATTGCGGCTGTGGGGGTTACCAACACGTTAAAGAGCTTTATGTAAACATTTTGTATTTGTTTTCAACTTGATTCTTAGTTATTTAAAAATTAGCTATCTGATTTACATTTGTTTCCATTTTGCACCTCCGGTTGGGAGCTACGAAAATGTCGAGTTAAAAAATAACGGATCACCAATAAGCGTGGAAAAAACGATCCTGTATCTGGCTGACCCACCAAAGAATTGTACAAATACGACGAAGAAGCGTTTTTTCTTTAATTCGTTCTTAAAGGGGTGGAGAATTTGTAACAAATTTAAAAAATCATTCCTCGAAAACGCGCCACCAAATCAAGAAATATGCCCCTACAAATCTTGCCGAGATGTTCTTTAGGAACAGATTAGATTACTTTTAAGTTCATTTAAATCAGAAATAGGGGGGAAACTGCAATGTCTTACAACCATTGCCAAATAATGCGCATTAGAACCGCAGGGGGCGTTCCAAAAATTTTGAAAAATTTCAGATGAAAGCTCGTACCCTTTAGTAATTCTAAAAAATTCAGCTCTTCGATTTAAATAGAATAAAAAAATAAATACATTTGTGAAGAGGATAGAATATTTTTAAATTGTCCAAACTGCAAATTTTCTTCTATAATTTCTTGAGAAAGCCCTAACGGCCACAGGGAGGATCATTGAGACGATCAAATTTGTTTAATCGATGTCATTTCATAGACACCACATTGGCCAAAAGCGTCACCTCTCTCATCAGTCCAGAAAGGGGTGAAAAAAGTAAAACATTATTTTGAATCGTTTTGCTCAATTTCGGAAATGTAAATCTGGTAACCGTAGTTTCTGAAAAGATAATTTGCTGTTTGGTAAGCACTCGGAGGTTAACAGGAAGAAGCTTACTTTCTTTAATTAATTCTGGTCCTTTAAGACTTATTTGGAAAAATACGAATGTTAACGGAAAGAGGCGCTTTCTCTTTCGTTGATTTTGGTCGTTTATAAACGTTTGGAATGATTTGCAGACTTTTGGAATTAAACTCGAGACTCGCTCGAAACCAAGTAAAACGGAATTGCTGTCTTTAAAAATTTATCTCCGAGGTAGGGAAAGCGTTAAAGAGGTTGTACAAATTCAAGCGATAGTTTGGGGGCTCTAGTACCCCCCAAACATTAACTTTTAGGGGCAAGTTTTCATTTACACCTAAACTTTAATAAAGCACGTCTCGATAAATAATTATGCGTTTGGAAAATACATGTTTTCTCATAGCGGAGAACAGGAGAGTAATAATCCACCATTACAGTTGAATTAAATGAAAATTTTAATGCAGTCAATGAAAATTGATTCGAAATCGACTCATTATTAATAAAACATTACTCTGAAAGTACTCCCCCGATTTCAAAACTTGCCATAGAGAAGCCATTGCGAAAGATTTCGTAAAGATGTCAACGAAAGATGACGGGAAAAGTCAAGATTGACCCACGTTACATGCACTCCTAACCAAGAATCCTTAATTCTGACGTTTATTAATTGTCTGGAATAAGTGATGGTCGCAAGCATTCATAACCTGAAATCCAGAATTTGGTAGTACATGTCACGTTTGACGTTTGACGCTTGACTTTTTCAGTGATTAGTTTTTGAGTAAACTGAGTTTTTGAATTTGAAGTATAATTTTTCCATCTTTCATAATTTTGACGTTTTAAACGTCAGTTTCATCCGAGTTTACTCAACGCCCGATGTACATTTAAAATATGATTTAAATCGAAAATAAACCATTAAAGCGTAAATATAAATGATACCATGAAGTCGGAGAAAGTAACATGATGGCCACATCACCATTTTTTTACATAAATTGTTGAAAGGGCATCTACGGACCCCAAAACGCATATTTCCCTAAAAAAAATTTTTGAAAAAAACATCACGATCACAATACTTTCTCGTACTTCGTAACGGAGAAAGTAAAAAAGAAACATGAACATTTTTCAAATTCCTTATATTTTTAATAAACCCGCCACGCAACATATCGAAAAATCTCTGCAATTTTGGTGGGTATCGATACCACCTTTAAAACAAAAACAAAATCGTGTTGATAGCTATTATACTAAAGTAAAGATGTCAACGAAAGATGACGGTAAAAGTCAAGATTGACCCACGTTACATGCACTCCTAACCAAGAATCCTTAATTCTGACGTTTATTAATTGTCTGGAATAAGTGATGATCGCAAGCATTCATAACCTGAAATCCAGAATTTGGCAGTACATGTCACGTTTGACGTTTGACGCTTGACTTTTTCAATGATTTTGGGGTTGTGAAATGAAAAAATCTGCAAGGTCAAGGAAAAATGGTCATATATTACAAACGGTTTGCCGTACGTATAAAATACTGGTTACCAAATTTATTCACAATATGTTTTTTCCCAATTTTTCATAGAAATAATTTCTCCTAGAGATAACGGCTGACGTTGTATAGGTTAAAATGTAAGAAATTAGGTGTTCTCGCCCTAATAACTCCGTAAAGGTAACAGTTATGAAAACAGCGGTAATAGATAATCTTAGAGGGAATAATTTCCTACAATAAACATGAATACAATTTTGCGATCTTAAAAACTGAAAGCGCTATGGCGGCCTGAATTGTTTTGTTACAATAAATTTTGCTTGCACCCATGGGGTGAAAAAATCATATCTCGAGAACAGGGCAAAAAATCAAAAATCTGGAACTAAAATCCGTGGAGGGATAGTTTGTGAGTATTTTGAGATACAAACCAATCCTCTAACTCGAAAACCCTAAAAGAAGATAGAATTTGACAGGAAAAAAGTGTTGAATAGATTCCCCTGGGGGGTGGGGTTGAGGTGAGAAGACACAGTTTTGCATAAAAAAATTTCCGAAATTTTATAAACTCTAGCCGCAGCGGTCAAAACTGTGTTTTTTTTTCATTTTTTTTGGGGGTTGCTTTGGGGGTTGAAATCTTCAAATACCGGTCCCTTTGGAGATTTCGTCTGTTGAAAATTGCATCTTTCTACGTTTCTCCGTTTTCTCGTAATGGTTTTTGTCCTGCATTTAGTAGTATACAGGGTCTTCTTTTAACTCCGAAAATATGATTGTTAATGTCTATGTTCTATGTTATAATAATCACATCAACGCATTGCAATGAAGGCAACCATACTTACACTCAGTTTTATTTAATTGTCAAAATTGTGTTATTAATAAAAATGTATTACACCACCGAAGAAAGAATACAGATAATTAATTGTTACAAGAGTGGGAACAGCATTCGACATGTTAGAGATTTGTTTTCGGTTGAGTATCCGAGCAGACAAGTTCCATCCATCTCAACAATTTGTAATATTGTCCATCATTTTGACAATACTGGCTGCGTGAGTAATTTTCACATTAAAAGGGCTAAAGGAAATCGCAATTTAACGGAAGAGATGAAACTCAATATTTTATGTTACGTAGAGCAGAACCCCATATCATCGTTAAGATTTATCGCAGCACAGTTTCAAAAAAGTTCAGCTTCCGTTTACAAGACATTAAAAGAATTTAAATACAATGCTTACAAGTTTTCAAATCATCAGCAACTATCAAATGAGGACAAAGGCAAACGAACAGAATTCTGTGAAATCGTATTCAATTTAATTCATAATGATCAAGAAATCTTACACAGAATAATATTTACTGATGAGGCATCATTTTCCTTAAATGGTGAAGTTAATCCACAAAACTATAGGTTAGTATTCTTCATTCCTTATCGATACCCATTCCTTACACCCATTCCCTCACCTTTTAGATTTTGGGCGTGCAATAATCCTCGCTTACAAAATTTGAAGCACACACAATACAATGCGAGAGTTAATGTGTGGGCTGGACTAATTAATGATACCCTTATTGGTCCTTTTTTTATTAATGGAAATCAAATCTAAACAGTAATGTTTACTTAGATCTTCTGCGAACTCGTATAATGCCAAAAATTCATACAATAAACATTGCTGCTCCTTATTATCAGATGGATGGAGCGCATCCACATTCTACAGCTGCCATTAATAATTATTTATAAAAAGCAATGTTTATAATAACATTATTATAAACAATACTTCAGAGTTAAAAGATAGTATAATTACTGTTTGCGATGAATTAAGAAGAAATCCGCAACACATTAGAAATGCTATTCAAGGATTTTACAATCGACTTGGCTACTGCTTAGAACGTGAAGGTGGTCATTTTGAATATTTATTATAATTACTTACGATTTATCATTGTTTGTTTCATTGACCTCACTTTATTCGTAATAACTTTAAGCTTTCACTGTACTGTGACAGGTCGACGGGGCCGAGAGAAGAAGAAGAAGAAGCATTCACTGGCACCTTTGTGTACTTGGTTGCCTACATTGTTGAGAGCTCTCATATACTATTTTTTTTTACAGACAAGGACGTTGTTTGGTGGAAAAATATTACTATTACACCTATTATTAGATAAACTAGTTATATAATAGCAACCCTCGCATTCGGGAGAACATCTTTACCCCATTTATCAACGCGTTCACATCCCGCCGTCAATCCTGTCAATATATTATATATAAAACGTCGACTCTCTCCGCTATATATAATTCGCTCCGTTGAAGCATCAAGGGCTCATGCGACCTAAATTGTACTCGGAGGGTCTTTAATAACGATACGAGTGCCGTTTTGCGGGAATCGAACTATAATGGAATTACTCGCCGCTTTTGTCGACATTGAATGGTTTTGATATGTCTGCGATTGAATGCCTATAAGAAATTCAACAATGGCCTTAAATTAATTGCCAACGATAGAAATTTATTACGGTTTAATACGTCTTGTATTGAGTTTTGTGCAGGAAATTTATATTTCCGCCCTCTGTTTGAAACACATTTAGAGATGAAAATAATGATGGAAATAGGGACCTTCGCCCTAATTCAAACGTTTACATTCTTGCTTTAAACGACTTTGAAGATTCAAAATATCGTTCACAAGAGACTACCTGGAAGGGGATGATGATATTGCTGAGGGTGTGAATTATTTAAATTTAGTTTCTTCACAATATGTAATTTCTAAAACAGCTCTAAAAAGAACTATATTCCAATTGAATGTTTTATTTTGTTTGAGTACAGGGTGTCCCACGAGGTACTACACAGCCGATATCTCGAAAACGGTTAGTGGTACGAAAATGAAATTTAGTGGCTTTAAATGGTTTGAAATATGATGCCGCTTTCTGAATACATAGATTTCATTTCCGTTTCTCCATTTCCGAGAAAATGACATCAACTTCAGAATTTCAAATCTGACACCCTGTATATTTACGGATTTTTTGAAAGGTGATTAAAACAAAATTATCAAGGTGCATAGTGTAAACGCATTACTGTCGTGCGCGCCCTATGTTCCTACTTGTCGCCACCAATCTCTATAAAATATAAGGAAGACAGAGAACTAACCATAACGTTAATTGAATAAGGACGCAGTAGCAGTAGTAATATGGAGCAAGAAATTTTACAGAAACTTTGCGCGCTTTAACATCGGCAAGTTCAGTGATTACGGTGAACACTAAATAATATTTAATTTTCTGCTGCTTTGTTTAAAATTGGATTTGTAAACAAGTTTCAGCAATATTGGTTCTTCTACTATTTCGTAATTGATTTCATTTTTATATTTCTCTAACAAAAACTTTGCTCTTGAAATCATATTCTCTCGATGTTTCTTGTCCACTCTTATACAGTGTGTATTAGCCAAGTGGAATAAATTCGATAATAAATAAATGGGGGCGTGTTCGGAAAAAACGCTCGGACACCTCCGTTGATATATAGTTGCGCGATTTATAGTTGCGCATTTTTTTTCAACAAAAACTTTTCATACAGGGTGTGTCATGTAACAGAGGCCAATACCAACTTTCTTATTTTAAATGCAACACCCTATTTTATTCAATTTTTGGATTGTTCAGAAAATTCTAGACATATTTCATGTACCATGTCTTATACCTATCTTCAACTGTTTTTTTACTTATTAGTTTTTGAGTGTATTGTACCGAATTTCTGTAATCAAATAATATTCTTTTTTACTTTCTCCGTTACGAAGTACGAGAAACTATTGTGATCGTGAAGATTTTTTCAATTTTTTTTACGAAAATATCCGTTTTGGGGTCCCTAGATGACATTTCAACTATTTCTGAAAAAAAAATTGTGTCTGTGTGTGTGTGTGTGTGTGTGTGTTTTTCTACCTAGTTCAAGATGGGTATAGGACATGGTACATAAAATATGTCTAGAATTTTCGAAAAAATCCAAAAATTAAATAATATACAGGGTGTTGCATTTAAAATAAGAAAGTTGGTATTGGTATCTGTTACATGGCACACCCTGTATAAAAAAAATTGCGCAACTAAAAATACTAATCGACGTATCCGAGCGTTTTTTCGAACACACCCCCATTTATTTATTATCGAATTTATTCCATTTGGCTAATACACACTGTGTGTTCCGTACAGTCGTACATCTTATGTTTAATTCAGCCCTCTTGTGAGAATGTGCAATGCTGTCAACCGTTACCGCGATATTTTTATTTTACTTTTTACTTGTTTATCTTTAGCACATTTTTTTCCATTAGAAAAACGTGATTTTTAGGCACACTTTTCCAGAGATCTACTGGAACAATTTCTCTGAAATTTTGCGCACATGTTCTTACATCCAAAATCTTAATTGGATTCAGAATTATGACATGAAAAAAAACATGAAATTTTTTTAAGTTATTTAAATTTTTTAAAAACCCGCCCCTCAACATATAGAAATAATCTCAGCCACATTGGTATCGATACAACCTTTAAAACAAAACAAAAATCGTGTTGCTATCTTGTAGTTTTGAAGAAAAGTGTAAACTTAAAAAGTAAATTTTTCAGGCCTCTCGCCTCCCCCATTTTGCTTACAAATTTCGATCACTTCTACTAATCGAAAAAATTTAAAATAATTAAAATTTAACAGAATTGAGTGTCGAATCAGAATCGACAATAACAAAAACAAGATTTTTTTTTTCACATTTGAGGAAGTGAACTCCCGTAATGCGCGCCGTGCTGTATGTTTATGTGTAATTTATATATTGATATGTTTTTACTTTCTTCGTTACGAAGTACGAGAAAGTATTGTGATCGTGAAAATTTTTTCAAATTTTTTTTTACGGAAATATCCGTTTTGTGATCGATAGATGCCATTTCAACAATTTCTGTGTGTGTGTGTGTGTGTGTCTGTGCGCGCTGTATCTCAAAAACTAATAGAGCAATTGATGTGAAACTTTGAAAATACGTCTTATTTGATAGTCCGAAGAACTGAAAAGCTTTTGGTAAAATTTCGTATACCGGAAGTGGGTGTTTACCTTAACTGTTTTTTGTTTTTCTCAATATTTTTTTAAATATGAAAAATATCATAAAAACATTTAAACAAATATTGAAGACAACAAAAAAATTAACATCTTTCGCTAAAAAATATTTTTCATAAAATCATTGTTATTCGAGAAAAAATGTATTAATTTTTTTTTCATTTTTGGTTTATAATTATGAAACGACAATAGTTACAGCAAATTTAATTTTATAACAATTGTAGCGAATGTCATAATGAACAACTTATAAAAAATATTTTTTTTTAGAAATCTCTTTAGTTTTTGAGTAAACTGAGTTTTTAAATTTGAAGTATAATTTTTCCATCTTTCATAATTTTTCATAAAACTGAGACAAGCAAAATTTCTTTTGATGTAAATCGTTCGTACAACTGCTGGAAACGCCGAAAAACGATTAAATTTAATTTTTCTTCAAAAATTTATTTTCGTATTTTTTCAAGTCCAGAATCCCATTCTGAACACTATTTGGTTATAAAAATTATTTGTGAGACTTACAGAAACTGAGAAGCAAAATTCCTTTTGACGTAAATCGTTTGTACAACTGCTGGAAACGCCGAAAAACAATTAAATTTAATTGTTCTTCAGAAATTTATTTTCGTATTTTTTCAAGTTTAGAATCACATTCTAAACACTATTTGTTCATAAAAATTATTTGTGAGACTTACAGAAACTGAAAACGAATAAGATAATATTTTCTTCAAAAATTTATTTTTGTATTTTTTCAAGTCTAGAATCCCATTCTGAACACTATTTGGTTATAAAAATTTATTGTGAGACTTACAGAAACTGTAAACGAATAAATTTATATTTTCTTCAAAAATTTATTTTTGTATTTTTTCAAGTCTAGAATCCCATTCTGAACACTATTTGGTTATAAAAATTATTAGTGAGACTTACAGAAACTGAGACAAGCAAAATTTCTTTTGATGTAAATCGTTCGTACAACTGCTGGAAACCCCGAAAAACGTTTAAATTTAATTTTTCTTCAAAAATTTATTTTTGTATTTTTTCAAGTCAAGAATTACATTCTAAACACTATTTGTTTATAAAAATTATTTGTGAGACTTACAGAAACTGAAAACGATTAAATTTATATTTTATTCAAAAATTTATTATTGTATTTTTTCAAGTCTAGAATCCCATTCTGAACACTATTTGTTCATAAAAATTATTTGTGAGACTTACAGAAACTGAAACAAGCAAAAGACGTTTTAAACGTCAGTTTCATCCTAGTCTACGAAACGTTCGATGCACATTTAAAATATGATTTAAATTGAAAATAAACCATGAAAGCGTAAATATAAATGATACCATCAAGTCGGAGAAAGTAACATGATGACCATATCACCATTTTTTGTATGACGTCGATATACATATATAGGGTGTTTCAGAGCACCCGTACATCCCAAATATCTCGTAAAATACAAATCGGATTGAGATTTAAAAAAAATACGTCCATATTTTTCTTTTGAGATGTATCATGTGGTGTGAAATGTGTACCTCCCCCTGGAGCGGGGAGGGGGGTAACTTTGAAATCTTAACTGGGAACCCCTATTTTTTATTGCAGATTTGGATTCTATGCTAAAAAATATTTGGTTTTTGTCCGAAAAAAAAATTTCAATGAGCGACAGATGGCGCTATATTCGGCAAAAACATTTATTGAATTAAATTTATTTCTCGCATCAAATGACAGATTATGACTTTTTTCAAGTTCATCTTTTAAATAAGGCGTTGATTGAAGTCATTTGTAATTTTACGTCATCAATAACTTTTTGTGTGCGATATTTGGGATAAAGGTTTGTAAAAAAATCGTAGAAACGAATCAAAATTAATTTGATTATCAAATTCCGTTCCATTCTTTTCTATTGTGGTAATGTATGAATGTTTGTAACAACAAACTGGTTTTTGTTTAATTAAAAAAAAAGATTTTTTTTTGCTAATCGAAAAAAAAAATTCGGGTAAAAACCTAATATATTTTAGCGTAGAATCCAAATCTGCAATAAAAAAATAGGAGGTCCTGTTTAAGATTTCAAAGTTACCCCCACCCCACCCTAGGGGGGTGCGGTTCACATTCCATACCACATGATAGAGCTCAAAACAAAATTTAGACGTATTTTTTGCATGTCAATCCGATTTGTACTTCTCGAGATATTTGGGTTGTACGGGTGGTCTGAAACACCCGGTATATATATTATTATTAAAAAGTTTTAGTTATGTCGCAGTAAATTTGTATAACGAACTGTGTAGGGAAGATACATTATTGTCTATAAATTCATTAAAAAAAAATTGCGTTTAACATTGTACACTTCTAATTAATTTTCTTTAGTAATTATTTGCAAATTGTTACTATTATATTTTAAATGTAAACATATGTAATGTTTTATGTGTTAAGTGCTAGAGTAGCCTTAATGGCTAAACTTCGCCCATTACTGTAAATAAAGACGTTTATTATTATTATTATTGTTATTATTATTATTATTATTATTATTGTTATTATTATTATTATTATTATTATCTATGTAATTCAATTTTCATACAACTTAGAAAATACGCAGTTATAATAACTATAAAACGCCAGGTAAAAATTGTACAAAATGGAAATTCAACGCAGAAAACATCATTCTTTAAAATTAACTTAGGATTTTGAAAATTCGCCGTTTTTTTAATCAGAAGCGATTTTTTTTAATCCCATAATTAGTAATGGCGAAACTACAGCGAAATATAAATCATTCAAGTAAAACTCTACAAAATAAATTTTTATGCATTTCAAGAAATACTATTCTTTCGAAATTATTTGGTTTTTAAAAATTTACAAACTTTCTTGGAAGTTGCAATTTTTTTATCCGCTTTGCGCCTGTCCTTGATTTTTTTTTCTGTCACGCTGACATAAACTGTAGAAACAAAATAGTTCCATAATAAAGGGCTATAAATAAACCAGGAATGGCCAAAATAATGCCTAAATGGTAATAACCTGAAGCTGATCGGGAACACCATCATGTGGAAGAGACTAATAGGTCTGAGTGGAAGAACACATTGTGAACTCCGCCTGCAATGATTAACTTTAATTATACATTGTTTTGCACATATTATAGTAACAGGATATGTAAAGTTAATAAACAAATAAATGCCCATTCTAATATTTTGATTATTTATATATTTGATAAATGAGATGACAGACAAACACAACAACTACGGACCCGAGCGGATATTTCTCTATCCGAAAAATATACCGCACGGACGGGGAATCGAACCCACTCCTGATACAGCAGGATTACCCACTATACCAATATGCCTACAGTTTTTTTTTATTCTTGTTTTCGGCTCGTCGAATCTCGAACCAAAAAAAAATTGTATTAAATATAAAATGCAACGATAAAATTCTACAAAAATTACATTCAGCTCAGGAAATGCAGTTTTTTTTAAATAACTTGGATTTTTGAAATTCCATCGATTTCCTCGCGAGTTGTGTTTTTTGTGTTTAGACGTGTTGAACAAAACATTAAAAATCAATACAAAACGCCTGGATAAATCTTATATTTAGCCCATAAAACATCATTCTCAAAATAATTTGGGATTTCGAAATTCTATCGATTTTCTTGTGATTTTTTTAAATTTTAGTTTTAACATGTTGAACACACAACGAAAAATAAATTAAAATATATATAGAACGCCGACTTAAAATTCTACAAAAACTAAATATGGTTCAAAAAACCTCATCCTTTCGAAGTAATTTAGTTTTTTTTAAATCCACGAACGTTTTTACGATTTGTAATTTTTTCTAAATTTTAGTTTTAATATATTAACACGCAGTTGTAATAAATGTAAAACGCCAAGTTAAAATTGTATAAAATTTAAATTCAACGCAGTAAACGCCATTCTTTAAAATTAGTTACGTATTTTGAAAACCCGAAGATATTTTAATCAATGAGAATTTTTCCAAAATTTTGTTTTGAATTGTCGACTATATAATGACAAAATTGAAATAAATATAAATCGTGCAGGTAAAATTCTACAAAAAATAAATTTAGTACAGCAAACACCATTCTTTCGAAATAATTTTATATTTTAAATATCCATAAATTTTTTTGCGAATTTTTTAAAACTATAAATTTTGGTTTGTCAAAACTCGAATGAATTGAAACAAATATAAAACGCAAGGATAAAACCCTACAAAAATTAAATTTAGCTCGGAAAATGCTGTTCTCTCGAAATAATTTTGGTTTTTAAAATTCCACCGATTTTCTTGCGAATTGTGTTTTTTTTTAGTTTGGATACGTTGAACGCTTGGTCAAAAAATTGAAAACAATTCAAAATGCAGGGATAAAACTCTATCGGTTGATTTCACAAACATTTATTTAAGCCAGGTTTTTCGTAAGGCGATATTATATTTTCAGCTATGTAAACGTTCTTTATGCGGCGTTGTCTGTTGTCACCGAATACATTTTTGAATCGTTTTTGTTTAAATTAGAAATGGACCTTTAGTAGAGGATTTAATGTTAAAATACATCCAAATAGAAAATAATTTGTCAATAAACATTGTGACGGTAAATATCAATTAAAATATGGGTAATGTAATCGCAGTACCTGACCTCAAATTGTGCATTCTGTTTACCATTTGAAAGATCGTTTACACAGCCGAAAATATAGCACCAGTGTTATGTCAATTTAAGCCGATGTTATATTTATTACCACCTTTGTGGTAATATAGATATTTAGCTCACAAAACATATTTCGAAGCAATTTTGGTTTTTCAAATTCCACTGATTTTCTCGCTAGTACTGTTACCACCTTTGTGGTAATATAGATATTTAGCTCACAAAACATATTTCGAAGCAATTTTGGTTTTTCAAATTCCACTGATTTTCTCGCCAGTACTGTTTTTTAGTACATGTTGAACACTTGAGCGGTATTACTATATGAAAATGCTTTTTTCCCATGTTTTGAGGAATGTCAAACCGTTTAATTTTTTAAAAATTATTTTAATTGGTCGGGATTATTTTAATCAAATATTCCAATATCCGAAACAATCTCAATATTCAGTTCGATTTATGAAATGACTTTAATTATTCTGATAAGTATCTGCATATTTTAAACTTAAATATATCTTGTAATTCAGTTTCGGCTCTAGTAGTATGTGTTACTATCTTTATTTAAGTGGTAGGTTCTTCTTTCGCACTTCTTTTTCATTTATTCTGAAGGTCTGACACCATCACATTACTACTGCTGCTTTCTTTTTCAAACGTTCTGGTTAGTTTTAACCTCATGCCTCCGTTTCCCTCTGCCTTCCTTATATTTTAGTCTAACATATATTGAGTTACCAAGTTGAGGCCCATAATATTGTGAGGCTAAGGGCAGCAGGCCCTTCTGATAGATATATTTTATTTTGTGAATTATAGAGTTAATACAGTATTACCGAACACTTGAGACATCTGGGAATAAGCGCAGAGTGAGAAAGTATTCGAAGAACGTGACAGCAAATGTCCGGATCCGATTTAATTTAAGATGGTCACTGTGCAACATGTCTCGCGTGCTTGGTTCGACTTTAAATGCTGTTTTCATTGTCTCAGGTGCGTTTCAACCGAAGATAATTAAAATAATAATGTTTATCCAAAATCGTGTGTAACAAGCGAATTACCATGTTCATTGAAGGGATGTAATTAATGTTGTACATTTCTCACTGAGTGAGAGAATAACTCGGACTCACGGAATGATTAGATCATTCGTTAGATTTTTGAAATAATTCAAACTGACACCACGTACGTCAATATTTCTTGTCAACATTTTATAAACATTATTGTAATATTTAATGCAATTACAGGCAATTTTGGATAAAATGTTATACTCATGTGGAATTCCTCATTAGTCCCTTAAAAATATTATTGTATTTTTTTGTATTTTTACTAATATCTAAATTCCTTCAGTAACTCGCAGTAACTTCTTGCGCTTAAGAGCGTTGGGAGTATCAGAAAAGTATATGTATGTAAATGCATGTGATTTGTTAACATAAATTGAAGCTAAATGGTTAAGTATATTCGATTTCGGTTTTCACCGAGTAGAAGCTGTTATGGTCTAGTAAGGGATCTACTAATTGTTTTTATCCAATTTCACCTCAGAGTATTTTTTATAACAAGATTGATATTAAAAAAAGTGCCCAATAATAGGCTTATTTTTTTCATTAACACAGTAAATAAAGTTGAGATATTAAAATAAATTAGTAGATTCAGTAGCCTAATACGTCCTCTTTCATCAGACATAAGAATTATGTATTTTAATTGGAAAACCAATTTTATTTATATGTTAACGTGCGGCAGTGTTTCAGTGATAAATGTAGGGCTAGGATTATTTTCTCTTTTCGTCGCACACTACGCCCCGCTATCTCGTTGCTCCGCCCATACCAGTGGTGTTCGTCTCTAACATTAGATATTGAATTACGATCCGACGACAGAAATACTATATTGAAAGACAAGTTTCATAAGAGCATTTATGAGCGTAGGAATTCAAGTTTAGAATGAATGAGTTTGCTAATATACCGGGTGACCCAGCGATCGTAAATGCCCCATAACTTATTTGCTATTTGAGATATCGACTTATATTTTTCATAAACTGGTACCCACACCTATTCTACATATTTTAAAAATATGTATGTTTTTGTACAGGGTGCCCCAGTATAAATAACAGATCAAAGTTATGTTTTTTTTAATGGAACACCCCATATTTTATACTTTATTTTTAATCTTTTTAAGAAGCTGATAAAAATAATATAAGATACTATGGGTCTATTATGGACGGTTGGTTAGTTATGGGCAAATTTGTGGCAAAAACATGTACACATTGAAAACATTACAGAAACGTTCCTAGCAAAGATAGCATCATTTTTTATACACTAGAAAATTTTTCACATCATGAAAAATAATACACATCGGCTTTGGTCTTTTTTTGTTTATACTGCTATACAGGGTGTCAACATACGCAAAACAATGGATAACTATTTTTTTTCAAATGGAACACCCTATATACGTTGTCACCAATCTTGGCATTTTTAATAAGCTTCCTAATAATATACAGTCTGTATAACAAAATATTAAGGATTCTTAAGATTTATCAATAAAAAAATATTTCTTCTAACACCTTCTGCTGATTTTTGGATTTTCAGCCAAAACTATCCATTTTCTGGAAAAATTATAAGAGACCAAAGTTGTAGAGCGGAAAATTTTAGATCGATATAAGTCTTTGCCTGCCAGAGCGCGCAAAATCGTGACCGTATGTGCATTTTAGCGTTTTCTTTTCAAATTTTTTATTAATAAATTGCACTGTACTTTATTTTCCGCACCCTCTAGCGGAAAAACGGGAAATTATAGGGAAATTCAAATGACCAATATCGATTGAAAATGTTCCGCTCTACAACTCTTAAAAGCAGCAATTTTTTCCCAAAATGCATAGTTTTCGCTTAAAAAGCAAATTGAAAATGTTTATATCAATTTTCGCGTTTTTGAATGGTTTTTTGAATTTTCAGCGAAAACTATGCATTTAGAGCAAAAATTGCTTCTATTAAGAATTGTAGAGTGGAACATTTTCAATCGATGTAGGTCATTTGAATTATTCCACAATTACCAGTTACCAATTTGAAAAAGACCTAAAATGCACATACGGTCACGATTTTGCGCACTCTGGCGGGCGATGCATTATTGGAAAAGTCGAAAAACCGATATCGATCGAAAATTTTCCGCTCTACAACCTTGGTCTCCCATTACTTTTTCAGAAAATGGATAGTTTTGGCTGAAAATCCAAAATTGAGCAGGTGACAAAAGAAAAATGTTTATATGAATAAATCTCAAGAATCCTTAATATTTCATTATACAAATTGTACATCATTGGAAAGCTTATCAAAAATGCCATGCATTGGTGGCAAGATATATAGGGTGTTCCATTTGAAAAAAAATAGTTATCCATTGTTTTGCGTATGTTGACACCCTGTATAGCAGTATGAACAAAAAAGAACCAAAGCCGATTTTTATTATTCTTCATGATGTGAAAAATTCATTAGTGTATAAAAATGACGCTAGCTTTGCTAGAGGCGCTTCTACAATTTTTTCAATGTGTCCTTGTTTTTGCCACAAATTTTCCCATAACTAACCAACCGCCCATAATAGACCCATGGTATCTTATACTATTTTTATCAGCTTCTCACGAGGGTTGAAAATAAAGTATAAAATATAGGGTGTTCCATTTAAAAAAAACATAACTTTGTTCTGTGATGTATACTGGGACACCCTGTACAAAAACATACATATTTTTAAAATATGTAGAATAAGTGTGGGTACCAGTTCAAGAAAACTAGAAGTCGATCACCCGATATGTGTTATGAAATGTGTTATTTATACATATCCCTACGTTAATAAAATATTAGGGATTTATTTTGAAAGGGTATTTTTGTGTTTTGCAAAATAGAAAAATAATATAATCGAATTCGGATTTATGAAGTGTAGTGTTATTACTCTCTCGAACCGTTCTGCCGGTTTTGGCGACAGACTCGTCATAAACAAATAAATCGTGCGAGTGAACAATGCAGAAGGAATGAAAGAGGCGTGTAACTCCACAAGGTGTTCTACGGTCTCAATTGTTTCTTGGAATCTGGAGGCCCTTAATTTATGCAGGGCCACATGGAGGGTCCCTCTGTCGCCGGCTGCAAGTCTTTCTTACCCTGGCCCATTAACTTTTAAAAATTGCAATAAAACTACATTTAATTATAATACTCTTATAACACTAGAGGTCAATGTAACGTTACCATAGGCCAATTTCGTTTTAAATCTCATTATTAAAAAAAAATTCCAGTGTTTAATTTATATTAAATTTATTTAATTTAAAAAGTTTTTAATTAAATCAAATAGAAAAACAGAACAAAATTACATTTAAACATTTTTTTTTTAATTTTATATACTAATTAGATAAAAGGTACCCTATTAAAATATTAACCAATCAAGCTTAAATTTGCAGGGTTTATAGTAGAGAAAAGAATTATAAGATCAAAGTCGCCGAAAGAGGTTTTTTGGTAATACCCTTCACCCCCTTTCAAGCCCATAAAGATCGAATGTTTGAAAATTTTCTAAAAAAAACAAAAAATTTCTGGATAAATTTCGAGAGCGAAGATTGCCTCCCTCTAGAAGCTTTAAAAAAAAAATCGGTGACCTCGAGCCGCCGCCCCTCGGACCAATGGCGTCCATCGCAATAAAAATTCTTTAGGTAAACTCGAAAACTGAAAAAAAATTAAGGAATTTTCGGGATATAACAGCCCCCATTTTCGGGGGCACCCTAACCCTCGGCGACGGGGGTTATTTTTTCGAATTTGTTTTTTACAATCCGATGCATAATCGCCGATCCCGTCGATCCCACGAGGTCGCGCTCCGCTCACCACCTCCGCCAACCTCCAGAGAGAGGCAAGAACAAAAAGGTCATTTTTACTTTCTCGGTTACGAAGTACGAGAAAGTATTGTGATTTTTTTTTACGGAAATATCCGTTTTGGGGTCCCTACATGCCATTTCAACAATTTCTGGAAAAAAAACATTTTGTGTCTGTGTGTGTGTCTGTGTGCGCTGTTTCTCAAAAACTAATGCAACAATTAACATGACAATTTGAAGAACTGAAAGAAAGAAAGGAAGAACTTTCGGTAAAATTCTATCCGCCGGAACTAGGTGTTTACCTTAACCGTTTTTTGTTTGTTTTTTCAATATTTTTTTTAAATGTGGAAAATTTTACGAAAACATTCAAATAAATATCGACAACTAAGAAATGAACATGTTTTGTTTGAAAATATTTTTCATAAAATCATTTTTATTGGAGAAATAAATGTATTATTTTTTTTTCATTTTTGGTTTATAATTATGAAACGATAATAGTTAAAGCATGTTTATTTTAATAATAATTGCAGAGAATGCCAAAATGAACAACTTAGAGAGAATAAGTATTTTTCGACATCTCTTTGGTTTTTAAAGTAAACTGACTATTATAATTTAAAGTATAATTTGTCATTTTCATCTTTCATAAATTTGACGTTTTCTGCAAAACGCTGTATGCACATTATTTGAATTGAAAATAAACCATGAAAAAGCGCACTTTGGATTTTTGTGTTTCTAATTGTAAACTACAAAAGAAGTTCGGATTATTTTTTTCGATTTTTGCCCATTTAGGCTTCACCCTCTTAACAAAAAATGTGCATTTTCAGGATAACCATAAGAAACATGTCGATTGAGGTTTTCAAATTTTCACAAAATATTCCTCCCTCCACCCTGGTGTTCTGGAAAAAAACGTGCCCTTATGGTCAGTTATTCGCCGCCCCGGCTTTCGTTTTGCCTTCGGAGGGCCTTCCTTAGGATTAGTAGAGTTGATGACGAGCCTTAATTTGTGATTTTTTCAAAATTTTCTAAACTAGCTTTCCGGATCGCGTCTTTTGCCCCACCCCTAGGTTCGTTTTACAACTTTCAAGGACGTATTTTTTTCTTAAAAAATCGAAAAGCTAAAACTTTCGGGGATCGCAAAGCATCAACAGGCTTTCATTGTAATTTTTTCAAAAATTTTGGAACCACCCCTACGCGCCATTTGTTTTTTCTTCTTTTAAGGACGTATTTTTTCTTCTTTTAAGGACGTATTTTTTTTTCTTTTAAGATCGAAAAGCTAAAACTTAGGTATTTCTAGAGGCTTTCATTTGTATTTTTTTTTAAATTTGGAATTACCCCTATGCGCCATTTGCAACCCCTGGGTTCATTTTTTCTTCAAATTTAAAAATCGAGGTACGATACAGGTAACAGAAAGTTTCCAGAATTACGCTCAAAAATGTAGTTTTGCAGTTATTAAATGTTCTGTGTCTAATATCTTTAAAGAATATATTTTCCATCTAAAATATTACATTGCAAAACCTATTACTCCTATCTTTTAATTTTTAGTTGACGGGGTTGCCGTTGTATTAAAAATTTGAAAAAAATCCTCATCAGACGGAAAACGGGAAATCCAAAAATATAATAATATATAGCGTGTTCGATTTAAAATAACAAATTTGAGGAGAACTGACTCAACTGTATTATGAATTTTTAAAACAACGGCAACCCCTTAACCTTTAAATGAACGTTTAGCGTAGACACCCTGTATATTAATGTTTTTTTTTTTTACAAAACACCGTTTGTAAAAGTGAAAGTATGTACAATTAATTAAAAAAACAAAGATTAATCTTATTTTTTAAAGGATTTCGGTTTTTACAAATCAGACATTTTGGACTTTAAAATTATTGTAAATTTTATGTAATCTATTCATATAAACACAGAAAATTGCAAAAATTACAAAATTGCAATGATTTCTTTGTTTTTCCCCAATATTAAGGAATTGATGGAAAACATTTGTTAATACCAAATATTCAGTTTTTTATTATCTACAACATTTATTTGAATGCTTTTGATTTTTTTTTTCAATGTAAAACATTTTTAGCGTCAAATGCTAAGATTTTTGTACCCATGAATCTGTGGTACAGCCGAATTAATGGAATTTATCCACTGTATATTTATAAATTATTTAGTCAAGTTGTAATAAGTACAATATATTCACAAACAATGAAATACTGATAATATGGTAATTCATAATTTATTTCCTATTTCCAACATGATTGCTTGCCGATGAACTTACTGTTTCGGCCCAAAAAGATTATCGTGCGGTGTTAATTTATTTTTCTCGCTGTTTGTTTACATGACAGTCCCGCATGCGAGGAGCAAGTGCCGAAATCGGGGCACGCGGTTGTATTGCCCGACCGAATCTACTGCACTGACTTAACGGGTCGGTACCCATCGGAAGTACGTTACACGGTCCTCTAGAGGGGGATTAAATCAAATTAGTACAACTATAGGCAACACAACTTTCACTTTTTAGAGTAATATTTCGGTCTGCATGATTTCGCGATCGAGGACGAAAAAATATATATCACACGCCTCCAAGCACAGAGTGACCACGCCTCAATAAATTGGAGCCGACATGTTTATGCGTTTTTGACGGCAATAACAAAACTTGTGTTTTTTTCATCATATATAATTATTTTTATGGTGTTTTACCTCTGATACTGTATTTTTCAGCGCTCTTAAAGTTTTTTTTTAACGAAAATGATTAGTTGATCAATACATTTTATTATTTAAAAACGTCACCTACAGGGACTTCCCCTTTCTCTGATTTGTGTTGTGGCGTCATTATTTCTGTTTGCTTCGAAGTCGGGGTGCCCCCAACGATAGCGCCCGGGAGGGGCTAAATGTGGCAAATTAAAGAGAGATAAATTTATTATTTTATTTTATTTGTTAAAATATAAGTATACATAATATTTTGGGCTTATAACCAGATCAAAGAAGTTGGGTACTAATTAAAATAAAAATAGTCAGAATAAGGCAATAAGCAGAAAAGGCCGAGAAAGGTAGTAAGAAAAGGCAAAATATTCAGAATAACGGTACAAAACGCAAAAAGCAGTAACCAATCCTGATACGACAGTAGAAAGGGAACAATAAATAGACGTATACATACATATAAGGTAAATATACTGAAGGAAAAATAAATGAAACACTTGAAATTCGTGAAATTTCGACCATTTTCAAACCACCATAACTCGACGTATTTTTAATCGATTTTGATGAATCTTTGAGGGCGAAAAACTTTGAAGTGTCTTCTTTAAAGTCATGTATGCGAAATTAAGCGTAACCCCTTCCTCCCCTCTAACGCCCCTGTGAAAAAAAAGTTTTTTTCTGGAAACCATGTCCAACTTTGACGATGTCTACGGAGTTGGAAAAATTGTCCACTCTATCCACCATAAAGGTATTAAAATTTGATCAATTCCCTTTGCAGGAATCAAAGAACGAAGTTCCTACGACGATTTGGCACCAAGTTATAGGTGTTTGAAAAAAAAGTGCATTTTGAGGTTCTTCGCACATAACTCAGTGACTTTTCAACCAAATTTGGTGATTCGGAAAAAAATCCCATTTTGGCTCTACTTTAAGAGAGTAAACTCAAATTGGAATGATCCCTTTTAGAACCCTTCAACCCCCGAACAAAAAGAACAAGTTTTTGGGCAAAAAAACGCCCAACTTTGGCAACGTGTACCGAGTTGGAAAAAATGTGTCGACTCGATCTAACAAAAGGGCATTGAAATGTGTTCAATTACCTGCGCAGGACTCAAATAACGAAGTTCCTACGCCGATTTGGCACAAAGTTATGGGTGTTTGAAAAAAATCGAATTATGTGGTTTCGTCCGAAGTTTTTCGACGAAATTGTTTTCGTTTTCACGAATGAAAATTTCTTTGCATGTTGTTTGAGGTATGCACGAAAATTAATTGTTTGCGCGAAATCATGAATATCGTTTTTGTACTTTAGAACTCCATTAACAGGAAACTTTATTTTAGGTCAAAAAAGGCTTACTTTAACTATCACTGAAGGGTCGTAAATAAATGTGGGCCTAACTCATCACTATTGGTCCATTTTTCCATTCGTCCAATAAAAACAAACAAATTACACTGACTGAAAAAAATAAAACATTTGAGATTTGTAAAAATTTAGGTAATTTTCAAATGGTCATAACTCAGCTTGTATTCAACCGATTTCGACCATCTTTTGAGAAATAAAAAGCAAAATGTTTCCTCTTTGAGACGGTTTATCCCCCACTCCAAGAGAGGGCTCTACGTCCCTCTATACAAAATAATAAAAAGACCCCAAAATGCACTTTTTTTAAACACCCATTACTTTGTGCCAAATTGCCGTAGGAACTTCGTTCTTCGAGTCTCGCATAGGGAATTCGTCAAATTTTAATGCCTTAATGGTGGATCGAGTCGAAAAAAAAATTCTAACTCCATAGACATCGTCAAAGTTGGACATGGTTTCCTGAATTTTTTTTTCACAGGGGTGCTAGAGAGAGGCGGAAGAAGTTACGCTTTAGTTCGTATGCATGACTTTAAAGAAGACACTTTAAAGTTTTTCGCCCTTTAATATTCATGAAAATCGATTCAAAATACGCCGTTATGGCGGTTTGAACATAGTCAAAATTTCACGAATTTCAAGTGTTTCATTTTTTCTTTCCTCCAGTGTATTTTATTATCAGTAAAGAGAGGATTTTATGCACTATAAAATGCTGAAATATATTTATCATTATTATTTGAAATATACATGTAATAAATTGAAATATGTCAATGAAAAAATACATAAGTTTGTTTATATACATTTGTAACAAAGAAAAAATAAGTCACATACTTTTATTAATGTTATTAATAAGAAATCAAAAATGCCAAACTTGCTGTAGATGATTAGTTGTACAAATACGACTACAATTAACAAATTACTTTTTGAAACAACTACTTTCCTGGCTAATACCACGACGAATATTGAATTATACAAAAATGTATAGTGGTATTTCCGATTTAATAAATCATACCGAAAGTTTTATTTTCGGGACGGCTGCTGAAAAATGATTTAAATATGGATTTTATATGCGGTTTAATTAAAAATAAATGTTTAACATTTAAAAAAAAAATGCGAATATTTTTTGGAATTACTACCACCTACCAACCATTGTTGTTACAAATGTTTGGTTAAGGGTGCTACCATATCTCGAGTCCTTGTGCAACGGTGTTGATATTTGCTAGTTTTTGAGCAAAAAAAAACGGTATAAGTAGTTTTGTACTGTCATATCCGTGTGAGTTATTAATATTTTAAAATAATTAATATAACAGTGAATAGCCCGATTTTTATAGATAAGATGAAGTACTTCTGCTCTAAAGAAATAGTGCTTAAACTTGTGCCCGAAGCACCTTCTTTACTACCAATGCATGAATTTCTATCCTTTCAGGATGTTTTTGTTCCCAAAACTAAAATGACTGATAGAAGTGACGGATAACGTCTGAGATTCATTAAAAACCAAAACAAATCATGGCCTACTAATTTTAGTACTTACAAATGCGACGCGAAAGTGCATTATAAACTCCCGCCTTTGCAGAGCCTTTATTAATGTGAAATAACCTCGATATAGAAAAAACTTACTTTTCAAAAATGCAATTATCATTTTTGTAAACTACAGTGTAAACATTTTGTTTTTCAAAGCAATATTTAATGCGTTAATTATTATTGAAAATATGAATATTTCTAATAATTTTTTGGCCCACTGTGAGTGGTATTTATAGTACAAACAGAACAAAATAATTGATTTATTGAGATGTTTTTTCAATGAGTACAGTTTTAGATCAAGATCATAAATACTACATTTTTTAATGTTATTGTTCGTTATTTTTGGTTGTAAGTTAATCAATCTTTTACATTTCCTAGCCCATACCACATCCATTCCAAATGTCAAAATGTTTTCTTTCATCTTTTTAAATATACGAGTGGTACTGAATTAATTAAAAATTAGCTATCTTTTTAATTATAATTAAGATGAAAAATATTTTTGTAACTACGTAATTTCCATTTTTATATGATCGATTTACAAAATGCACTATGATCTGCTTCCTGTAATAATGGTAAAAAAACTACATTGAAAACCGTACAAAACCACTTGTACTATTTTTTTGGCTCACGGTGTATTAATAAAATATACAAATGTAAAAAAAATGTGAATAACAGCGCGCGAATACATATGTGTATGTGTTAATGATCCAAGTGTGAGGCGCCATTCTCATGATTCACGTATCGGGGAAGTACAAAAGTGTGCCTCAATCTGTTTTCGCGTGTTCCGTTCTCAACGGTTTCGCATTCACGTATTCACAAACAAAATTAAAATCTGTTTACACCACACTATCACACCGTTATTCCATGCGCCTCCCCGTTATTCCATGCACCTCCCTATCCCCCACCAAATCGCACGTTTCATTAGAATTGGTAGTATAGGCAACCCAAATAACAATTGCATTCTCACTCGATTTATAAAAAAATGAAACTATACTCTTTTGACATACAATGATAAAAAATCATATTTTATCCTGCGGTTTAAAAAAATATCAACATTAACCAAGTACCTAGGCAGTCAGTACATTCGTATAACCTAGAATGCTATATATTTCTAGAAATTATAAAAATTGTCAAAATTTGTTTGTAAAATTTAAGAAATAATTCAATAACTAATTAAGTATTAACCTATTTTAACTAAAAATTGCTGACCTCCTAGGTATTATAACAACGTACATATAAAAAAAATAGAACATTCCAACTTTTACACAAATTAAAAAATGCACGAAAATGCTATATTGTTTATTAGTAATTTGTTTAATTTTTTTTTTCTTGCAAAAGGTAGAGTGAACAGTCATAAACAATATATCTTAAATCGGTATGTTCACATCTTATAATAAACAAGCTACACCCAATCTACCGCACCAAAATAGGTAGGGGTCACCTGCCCTTAAGAGCGAGACAGATTTTAATACTTCCCATAGGTTAGAGCAGTAGCATGCGTTCCGACTCTAGACACTCTTATGCGGTTAATATATACCACGCCGTGAAATGAATTTTATGCGGGATGGATATTAGACCTCTCAAAATTATATTCTCTCGACTACTCCCAACGCTCTTAACGGGGTCCCATAGAGGGGATTAAATCAAATAAGTACCCCTATAGGCAACACACAAAGCTTCACTGTACGGTTCGTTGCGAACTGTCAAGGGACAATGCGATTGAAGTGTATTTTTTTAAATTGAACATACGAAATTTTACATGCCCGCAATTAGCATGTTCAGAGGTTTAAATTTTGAAGATTTCCGCCAAAAAAATTAAAATGTTTCTATTGCCCCAAATCTACCCTATTAAGATCAATGAATCATAAATAAAAGACTTCTATTATATCATCGATTATGTAATAATTAAATATCACACAAAGCAAACACTAGAGAAATCATCTGCAAATTGCTCCACCGACACGATGAAAAGCGTATCGTGCGTTTTTTGTTCATTGTTGCGACGCGGGGATGGATTGCCGTGGGAATTGCACCATCTTTTCCACGTCTGAAGTTTATGTATTACACGTCATATCAATTTATTTCGAGTAGCTGCTCGGGGTTGTTTACTCCTGGGTACCGTTTCAATCTAGACATACATACACGGAACGGCGAACAGTCATTTCGCAAATGGCTTCGTCTTATTATACGTTCATAACTTCATTACATTTATTTAAACACGATTTATTGCTTTATTTAGTTGGAAGGAAAACTTGTTCAAATGAATTATAAACATACAGTAAATATACGCTTTTTCCATCATAAAGATGTTTAATTTCGTTATAATTCAAATAATAAGTAGTTACGAATATGTCGAATATTCATATAACTAGTGTCGCTTTGTCACGAGTCGACTCACAAAAAAGAGTCACTTCGCCCATCTCTAATTCTCACGAGTCGACTCACCGAAACGAGTCATTTCGCCCATCTCTAATTCAGACTACTTTTCGTCTTTATTGAATTTGTTTAATTTTGTGTTTACTGGGTACTACTTTTGGGACAACCACGTGTTTATTACTACCTAATAACTTTTCTTACCTTAAGTTACTATGTTTGTTTTTTTTTTCATATTTGTTTTGACTAAAATTGTGTTGTCGAAACCAATGCAATTCACACAGTGTTTGGCAATTCTACCCACAGGATTAGTGTGCATGCAGATCGGTATCTAGAACCAATCACCATAAATCTTCAGTTCAGAGCTTTCGGGTCGTTAGAAACGTTTTATGCGGCTTTAATTGTTTATTTATGGTTCTATTAAGCCGCCACTGAAATATACACACTGACCAGGAAGTTTGGTGTAATGATCCGCAGGAATTTGATGCGTTTCGCAATTAAATAAATCTTTCTCTCTTTTTTAATCGGTTCCTCTAAAACCTTTATTGAAGGTCGATTATTAAATAACGATTCAAGCCTCGCATTACAAAACAGTAAATTGATAGAATTTAGTGATGCCTATAATTAAAATCAAAAACTATTGGCGAAACAAAAATAAAAATCTTTCGCAAATTTATATTTGAGTGTATATCAATTTTAAAGATTTTATCGATACGTACAAAAAACAAAATAATTACAGCTAACAACAGTTTTCAACAACGCCAAAATGCACAATTCTGTTTATAAAATTATTTCGTGATATTGCAGAATTGCGCGCACGAGTCAAAGTGGTAGAAATTCAGTATAAAACACTAACAAATATTAATATATTCAACAATCGGCCCTTCTGCTTCTTGTAATTCAATACTACAACTTTGCAGCGCTTATATTCTGCGTTTCAAAAAAAATGAAGCACTTTGAAGGAGTTGATGTAGGCCAAGTGTCACTTCTAAAAGAAATTATCTCTTTCATATCATCTGAGAGTTTATTTTAGTTTACCTTATTTATCGCATTAGTTTGCAACCTTTTATTGTTTGACCTAATTGTTAGTGCCTTAAAAAATGCCGCGAGGAAATTTTCATCAAATTACACCATTTGGAAGAGGACGAATTATCGGGATACATGAGACTGGTTTAGGACTCCGTGAAATTGGCAGACGTGTCGGTCGACCACACGTCAGTGCAAGTCGAATTTGGAGAGATTAGCAGGAAGAAAGCCTAGAAGCTCACCGTAGAGGCAGTGGACGTCCCAGGGTGACACAAGAACGTGAAGATCGACTCTTAAGGAGAAGTGCAATTCAAGATCCTGCAGAACCAACACGATCGATTGCAATAAATTGGTTAAGAGCAATTGGTCATAGAGTCTCTATGAGGACCATTTTTAGGCGAATATGCTCTTTTGGTTTGCGGTCTTATTGTCCTTATTTTCGTCTCCCTTTAACAATTCAGCATAAGACCAACAGGCTGCAGTGGAGCCAGGACCGACAAGACTGGGATCATCAATGGTTAGAAAATGTCTTCAGCGACGAATCCAGATTTTGTTAATGGCACTCTGACGGACGTTTACGGGTTAGACGACCTAGAGGTCAAGACAAAATTTACAATTTGTTCAACATCGTCACACGGCATTAACTCCTAGTGTAATGGTTTGAGGGCAATATGTTACGGAGGAAGGACCCTTTTAATAGCCATTCCGGGCACATTAAAGGCGCGCCGTTACATTGATACAGTTTTGGAACCCATTCTACTTCCATTCATCCAAGACCATCCAAGGGAAATTTTTCAGCAAGATAATGCGCGTCCTCATACTGCTAACGTAACTACAGACTTCCCAGAACTAAACAACATTAATCGTTTGCCTTGGCCATCGAGATCACCCGACTTAAACCCCATAAAACATGTCTGGGATATGATGGACAGAACATTGCGTCGTTTAAAGCATCCTCCAAACATTTTAGATAAACTGCGTCACCAGCTTCAAATAGCCTGGGACGAGCTGCCTCAAGATGCATTAGACCATCTGATTTCTAGCATGCCCAGAAGGGTAGACGGAGATGTAACGCATTAATTAATTTTTTTCTTAATAAATATTACTCCTATTATTTTTCTATGAAAATTTAATCAATTGTATATCAACATACACTGACTATTTATAAGAAATTTCAGAATTCTGCGTCAACTCCTTCAGGGTGGATCATTTTTTTTGGAACCCAGTGAATATCAAAAAAGTATTGATTTTCTAAGATCTTAAGCTAGTGAGCACTTCTACTGTTTCACAGAATCTTTCAGAAATGATCGTGCTTTCATATTTCACAAAAATTCAAGCACTTTAATTACATATATTACAAATCACCATTAAGCTAAAAAATTAGGCCTTTTAGCACTTAAATTTTACAAAAGCATTGATTTTTTGGACCTTCATCTTGTGAGGACTCCTATGTTTCCCGAAATCTTTCAGAAATTCATATTTAAAAAAAAATCAAACACAGTTTTATAAATAATCACCATCAAACCAAATATTGGGCTTTTTCGGTGCTATGCGAACTTTATAAATCCATAAGTCAAGTCCTTTCAGTAATCACTATCAAACCAAATCATGACTCAAACTCGAATATAGAAAAATCATTAAGTTGTTTGAGTTTAAAGCAAGTCGCGACTTCTAACATTTACATATCTTTCCGAAATTATTGAGCTCTCATATTTCTGAAAATTACAAGCTCTTTAAGTAATGATATGTAAATTATATATTGTTAATGCATTAATCAAGAATTTAAATTTGATCACGTTTTTTTAAATAATCACTATCTAATCGAAAAATAGCCATTTTCTGCGCTCGAATACCCAAAAAGTTGTTGATTTCTTTTAATTTGTAGCAAGTGACAACTTCTAATTCTAAAGATAATATTTATAGATGATTGGGCTATAATATTTGCAGAAAAATCCAAGAACAATTTTCCAAATAATCACTATCAAACTCAAAAAAGGCCACCTTGGGCGCTTAGACACTGGTGGAAAAAAAATGAAACACTTGAAATTCGTGAAATTTCGACCATTTTCAAACTGCTATAACTCGGCGTATTTTCAATCGATTTTGATGAATCTTTGAGGGCGAAAAACTTTGAAGTGTTTGATCTTTGAAGTCATGCATGTGAACTTAAGCGTAACCCCTTCCTCCCGCCTCTGGTGCCCCTGTGACAAAAAAGTCTTTTTTTGGATACCATGTCCAACTTTGATGATGTCTACGGAGTTGGAAAAATTTTGTCGACTCGATCCACCATAAAGGCATTAAAATTTGATCAATTCCCTATGCAGAACTGAAAGAACGAAGTTCCTACTACGATTTGGTAGCAAGTTATGGGTGTTTGAAAAAAGTGCATTTTGAGGTTTTTCGCACATAACTCAGTAACTTTTCACCCAAATTTAATGATTATTTCGGAAAAAAGTCCCGTTTTGGCGCTACTTTAAGAGGGTAAACTCAGATTAGAATGATCCCTTTTCGAACTCTTCAACCCCAGACCAAAAAAAAACACGTTTTTGGGCAAAAAACGTCCAACTTTGGCAACGTGTACCGAGTTGGAAAATATGTGTCGACTCGATCCACTAAAAGGGCATTTAAATCTCTTAAATTACCTGCGCAGTTCCTACGACAAGATGGCACAAAGTTATGGGTATTTGAAACAAAAACGAATTTTGTGTTTTTTTTTTACTCATAAGTCCGAAGTTTTTCGATGAAATTGTTTTCGTCTTCACGAATGAAATTTGCATGTTCTTTGAGGTATGCACGAAAATTCATTGTTTGCGCAAAATCGTGAATACCGCACTTTTTACCTTAGAACTCGATTAACAAAAAACTTTATTTTAAGTCAAAAAAGCTCACTTTAACGATCTCTGTAGGGTCAGAAATAATGTGGACCTAACTCGCCACCATTCGTCCATTTTTCCATTCGTCCAATAAAAACAAACAAATTACACTATCGGAAAAAATGAAACATGAGATTTGTAAAAATTTAGGTAATTTTCAAATGGTCATAACTCAGTTTGTATTCAACCGATTTCGACGATCTTTTGAGAAATCAAAAGGAAAATGTATCCTCTTTGAGAGGGTTTCCCCCACTCAAAGAGAAGGCTTTACGCCCCTCCAAACGATAAAATAAAAAGACCCCAAAATGCACTTTTTTCAAAACACCCATAACTTTGTGGCAAATCGCCGAACTTCGATTTTTGAGTCCTGTGCAGGTAATTGAACACATTTCAATGTCCTTTTTGATGGATCGAGTCGACACATTTTGTCCAACTCGGTACACGTTGCCAAAGTTGGACGTTTTTTTTGCCCAAAAACGTGTTTTTTTTTTGTTCGGGGGTTGAAGGGTTCGAAAAGGGATCATTCCAATCTGAGTTTACCCCCTTAAAGTAGAGCCAATGGGATTTTTTCCCGAAATAATGAGTCACTGAGTTATGTTTGAAAAACCTCAAAATGCTTTTTTTTCGAACACACATAACTTGGTGCCAAATCGTCGTACGACTTCGTTCCTTGAGTTCTGCATAGGGAATTGATCAAATCTTAATGCCTTTATGGTGGATCGAGTCGACAATTTTTTTTCCAACTCCGTACACATCGTCAAAATTTGACATGGTTTCCTAAAAAAAATAGTCGAAATTTCACCAATTTCAATCTTTTTTTCTTTAGTATATTATGTAGGAGTTTTTAAAAATATGTTTTTTTTATAAATTCCAAAATCTATTCATCAAAGACAGCGTTTCCTGAAAAAGAATTTCACAGGGATGCTAGAGGGTGGCGGAAGGGGTTACGGTTAAGTTCGCATGCATGACTTTAAAGAAGACACTTTAAAGTTTTTCGCACTCAAAGATTCATCAAAATCGATTGAAAATACGCCGAGTTATTGAGGTTTAAAAATGGTCGAAACTACACGAATTTCAAGTGTTTCATTTTTTTGCCTTTAGTATATATCAAAAAAAGCGTTGATTATCTTTAAATCAGAAACTAGTGTAGACTTCCAATATTTACAATCTTTTATAAATAAATGACCTCTCATTTTACAGAAAAATCATAGCACTCATATCTTTTTACTTTCTCCGTTACGAAGTACGAGAAAGTATTGTGATCGTGATTTTTTTTCCAAAAATTTTTTTTACGGAAATATTCGTTTTGGGGTCCCTAGATGCCATTTCAACAATTTCTGGAAAAAATTTTTTTGTGTCTGTGTGTGTGTGTGTCTGTCTGTCTGTGTGTGTGTGTGTGTGTGTGTGTGTCTGTCTGTGTGCGCTGTATCTCAAAAACTATTAGAGCAATTGATATGAAACTTTCAACATACGTCTCATTTGATAATCTGAAGAACTGAAAAGCTTTTGGTAAAATTTCGTACATCGGAAGTGGGTGTTTACCTTAACTGTTTTTTGTTTTTTGCCAATATTTTCTTAAATATGAAAAATATCACAAAAATATTTAAACAAACATTGAAGACAACAAAGAAATGAACATCTTTTGCTTGAAAATATTTTTCATAAAATCATTTCTATTCGAGAAAAAAATTATTTTAATTTGAAGTATAATTTTTCCATGTTTCATAATTTTGACGTTTTAAACGTCAGTTTCATCCGAGTTTACGTAACGCTCGATATACATTTAAAATATGATTTCAATAAACCATGAAAACGTAAATATAAATGGCTATGATACCATCAAGTCGGAGAAAGTAACATGATGGCCACATCACCATTTTTTTAATGATTATCAAACCCAATTACAGCCATTTTTATTGCTCAAATATTAAACAAGCTCTGGCTTTTTAAATTAAAAACAAGTGAGAACTTCTAAGTTTAAAAAAATATTAACAGATGATTGAGCTAACATATTTCAGAAAACTCTGATTCATTTAACAATACAGTTTTCCTAATCCTCACTATCAAACTCAAGAACACCATTTCAAGCACTCATTTATCAAAAAAGCGTTGATTTAAAAAAATCTGAAATCAGTACACATTAATAATTGTTTTCTAAATAATCACAACAAAACTCTAAATCGCTCATTTTGAGTAATCACATAAAAAAGTGCTGATTGCTTCCAAATCATTACTGTCAAACCCAATAATAGTCATTTTCAGCGCTCAAATATCGAGAAAGCTCTGATATTTTTTTAAATTTGAAACAGTTGAAAATTTCTAACAAAAAAAAATCAATTTAAGAAATATAGTCTGAATATTTGAATATTCAACTTGTTCGTAACTCTTCAAAGCAAAATTAAGTCTTAATAAGACCATAAACAAATAACTTATTGAAACAACTACTTCCCTGGCTAGTGCCACACCGGATATTTTTATTTATTATTTTATTTACAGATTATTGGGCTATCATAGTCTAAAATCTAATTCTAATTGTAAGTAACATCATAATATAGTTTTATAAAAAAATATTATCAAACTAAAGAAGGGCCATTTTCAGCGCTCATATACAAAAACCGTAGATTTTTTTTCTAAATCAAACATATGCAGAGCAGTGGCGGCTCGTGGAACATTTTGATGGTAGAGCCACTTAGCATACAATATACTTTTTGAGAAAAAGAAAACGATCATTGTTGCAAAATGATACAGTAAATTAAATAAAGAGAAAAGTAGCCTTCATATATAAATATTCAAGCAGTTCGTAATTCTAAAAAAATTAAGTCTTACAAAGGCTAACCAACAAATAACTTATTGAAATAAGTCACTAGAAAAAAATGTTTAGTGTTATCTGTATCTATTCGATAGACTTTTCTGGAAGAATTTGACTTTGGTCGCCCGTTATCTTCTGTAAACCAAAAACAATTGAACCACGAATTACATTCTTTGGTCCTCTATATATCTTTCGTATGAATGAAAGACTTTGCTGAAAGAGTCTTAGAAATCCGAAACAACTGACAACACATGTGATTCCACATTTCCGTAAAAATTATAAATGCATTGTTTCTAAAATTTAGAATATTTCAATGTGAACGAAGATGAAATTTAAAAAAAAATACCACAGATTCGTCGACGCGAAAAAAATATAAAAACAATTGCCATCGACCTGAAACTTTCCAAAACATGTGACAACACATGTGATTCTACATTTCCGTAAAAATTAGAAATGCATTGTTTCTAAATTTTAAAATATTTAAATGTGAACGGAGATGAAATTTAAAAAAAATGCAGTAAATTCGTCGACGTGAAAAAAATATAAAAACAATTGCCATCGACTTGAAACTTTCCAAAACATCTGATAACACATGTGATTCAACATTTCCGTAAAAATTAGAAATGCATTATTTCTAAATTTTAGAATATTTCAATGTGAACGCAGATAAAATTTAGAAAAAAATTGCAGAAAATTCGTCGACGCGAAAAAAATATAAAAACAATTGCCATCGACTTGAAACTTTCCAGAACAACTGACAACACATGTGATTCTACATTTCCGTAAAAATTAGAAATGCATTGTTTCTAAATTTTAGAATATTTCAATGTGAACGCAGATGAAATTTAATAAAAAACATGCAGAAAATTCGTCGACGCGAAAAAAATATAAAAACAATTGCCATCGACTTGAAACTTTCCAAAACAACTGACAGCACATGTGATTCTATATTTTCGTAAAAATGATAAATGTACAGCGCTTCAGATTTTTTTTTAATTTGCACGAGTGAAAAAAAATTTGAAAACAACTGCAACACCATACTTGAAATTTTCCAAATTTACTCAAAATACACTAATCTTAAGAATCCTCCAAAAAACTTAAAACTCCCCAACACTGGTTTTCAAGATTTTAAGTTTCACTTCTTCCGAATGAAAAAAAATATAAAAACAAGTACAACACACTTGAAACTCTTCAAATTTACTCAAAATACATTAATCATAATAAGCCTCTAAAAAACCCATAATACAAGTTTTCAAGATAACCGACCGAGAACAGCCCTTAAGATTTTTTAGGTTTCACTTCTTCGGAATGAAAAAAATAAATACAAAAACAACTGTAACACACTTGAAACTTTTCAAATTTACTCAAAATACATCGATCTTAATAAAACTCCAAAAAACTCAAAATACCCCATCGCTGGTTTTCAAGATAACAACACAAAACACAATTCTGGAAGAATTTTTCAAATCTGCTAATTTGTTCTGGAGATATATTCTCAAATAAATGTATTGCCATTTTTCTCGTCTCATAAAATGTTCGCAGGCATCGTTTTAACATTTAAAATGACAAATCAGTGTTTTTAGAATTAATAAAAAAAAAATCTTGTTTCATTTGAAATTAGAGGTAGAGCCATGGCTCCTTGGCTCTACATAACGAGCCGCCCTGATGCAGAGTAAGGGTCCTAATAATTCGAAGCTTCGAAGAATCGAAAGGAACGAACTTCGAATATCGAAGTTTTCGAATTTCTCGAAGAATCGAAGTTCTGAAGTCTCGAAGTTTTCAAATATTTCAATCCCAAAAACTTATACGGTACGTCAGTTTGGTGTCGCATCAGTATCTTTAAAAATGTTTATCTACGACCACTACTGTAAATGCCCATTATCGTACAATGCGCGTACTGCGTAAATACACCAAAACACCCACGTATGTTAGAGCCCGCTTGTAAATTAAAGGTACGTGTGTGTTTGCCATAACATACTAGTGAGTTTCGTTTACGAACTTTTGATTGGTTGAGAGTTGCGCGTTTGTTCGTTTTTATTAAATATAGTAGTCCGCGATTGTTAAACGTCACATCACGCACCCCGAAGCTGTCACTTCGCTATTCCGCACATTCTCTTATATAAATTAAGGTGAGAGTGGTCGTAGATAAAGTATACTACATAACGCGAGTTGTAAAGCAATTACGCGCTCGTGAAATTGCGTTACTCGCCGCTACGCGGCTCGTACGCAATTTTTTCACTTGCGCGTAATTTGATATTTACAACTCTTGTTACGTAATATACTATTATTGCGTAAGCAGTTTGTTATTCGTTCATTTAGTCGAGAGGTATGAACGAATGAATATGCGATCTGACCTTTCTTTTTCTATTGTAACCATGTAAAATTGGCAAAGTTTTCGGACATATATCTCCAGGACCAAGCGGTAAAAAAATCCAAAATATTTTAGACACACTCTGGGAATATTAACGTTTCATTTAGTATCAAAATGTTTCGGGTTATCTACATCTAATCGCAAGAACCCTCTTTCCTGTGCTCGGCGCTTTTGAGGGGCTAGCATTCTGACGAATCAGAATTCAAAAGTTCAAAAATTCGAAACTTCAAAAAATCAAAGTTTCGAATCTTCAATAAAAAATTCATAAAAAATCTTCGAAGCTTCAAACCGAAGAAAAATTCCAGCCCTAGTACAGAGTTCTAATGTTAACCAAATCTTTTAGAAATGATAAAGTTCTTCAATTACAGAAAAATTTCGCCATATTATTCATATATTTTTTTAAATAATCACTACCAAACCCAATAAGAGCAATTTTCAGCGCTCAAGTATCGAAAAAGCTTTGATTGTTTTAAATGTAAAACAAATGAAGACTTCTAACTTAAAAAAAAAATATTTACAGTTGGTTGGGATTAGTGATGGGCATAATCGAATGATTGCTATTCGAATTATTCTGAAAATCGATTATTCATTCAAATGATTATTCGAGTGACCATTCGAATGATCGTTCGAATGGTCTGAAAATCGATTATTAATTCGAATGATTATTCGAATGATCCGAAAATCGATTATTCATTCGAATGATCATTCGAGTGATCGGTACTCGATTATTCATTCGAATGATCTGAAAATCGATTATTAATTCCAATGATTATTCAAGTGATCATTCGAATGATCCTAAAATCGAGTATTCATTCGAATGATCATTCGAGTGATCGGTACTTGATTACTTGATTATTATTCATTCGAATGATCATTCGAGTGATCGGTACTTGATTACTTGATTATTATTCATTCGAATGATTATTCGAATAATAATTCGAATGATCTAATTATTGTGACTCAAATACTTTTGATTATGATTTGAATGCGACCGATATAATATGTGGCTTCATATTGTATATATTATTTATACACTTTTAACTATTATCTTAGTGTATACATATTTTTCTTATTTACTTCCAGTTTGTATTGCATTTCTCTAAAAACCTTACAGCTGTATACAATATTGGTATAAATTCGTTAAAATTGTTCAATAAAAAGTTAAGTTTCGAATGATATATATTCGAGTATGGATTGATATAATGATATTCGAATAATCATTCGAATGCTCGTTCAAATTATCCAAATGCTTTGGTAGGTTTCGATTAATTTATTCGAATACCAAATCATTCGAATTATCCTTCGAATGAATAATCGAGTACCGATCACTCGAATGATCATTCGAGTACCGATCATTTGAATGAATAATCGAGTAGCGATCATTCGAATGATAAAAATAAGTTCTCGAGATAATCGATTATTTTCATCATTCGAATGATTCCATCACTAGTTGGGATATCTAAAAAAAATCTAAGTACTTTAATTATACAGTTTTCTAAATAATCACTATAAAACTCAAGAATTTAAAATGATATTTATAAGTAAAGTCACATTAAGTTCTCATGTTAAATTTGTTTATTATTAACGAAAGCGAAGTTATGCCCTCCGTCATAAGATCGGGCAATTTTTGCTAGTTTTTTTTTTTTTTTGCTTAGAAAGCTGGTCCATTCTGCCAGAGGTACCATTTAACTATTTTGTATTGATTTCTCATATTTATTTACATATATAATCATTATTTATTATATATAATGAGTGGGGGGACATACACTGAAAATCCATGGACCTGAACGGCCACTTCATTCCGAAAAAGTGACCGCCGGGATGGGATTTGCTAGAGTTAAATTTAAATATATAATACTAACAAATTGTGAATATTTTTTAAATTAAATAACAGCTAAACCACTAGTTACTTAAGAATGTCAGTCTTAATTTGGCCTAAGATTTGTTTTTGTATTAACTTTGCATGTTTATTTGTAATAATACTTTTGCTTTACCGTTTACCCATTTCGCTATAAAAAAGAGTTACATTAATGACACGCAAAGGAAAAAAGCAAAATTATGGCGGACGTTTATTTAGTCGCCACATAAGATATTGCCTCAATTAACATTTTTATTTATATACTGGTTTTTAACAACTTAATTCTGTTTCGAACGCTCCATTAGAGAATTTCGGGTTCTGCCCCATTAAATCTTATATATTTAGGGCTATTAAATTACTATAAATTGATGATGGAATTTTTGTCTTACAGTATTTTTTTTTCAAAATCCATAATAAACAATTTCAGTTACCCCGTTAAAAAACGTCTAATGGCGTCATAGTTCTTGCAGCGATGACCTAAAAATTACAATAGTGATTTAAAAAGTGTTTTTAATAAACATCAATCCGTCTGAGTAGGTATTCTTCGGTAAAATCATTGCGACACACTGTATATATATAAAAATGGGTTATAGTACAATCGTGCAGAGGTGACATGGACTCATGCTTTTTCGATCTAATAATCGCGTCTGGATAAATATCTATACTCGTTCGCATGCTTAAGAAAAACGAAATGAAATACCAAACGTATGTCGATATGTAAATTCAAGGGCTAAGTGCAACGTATGTCTTTTCTCATTCTATCTATTCTAACCTCAAAATTCACGTGCTTGTATCTGGTTTTGACCGTCTCCGATTTCGATTTAGTTAAGAGCAGATTTGATTGTATCCATTTAATTAATAAAAAGGTTAAATTTAATGACAAATTTCCAGTTGTCTTTACCGATTTGCGAAAAATGCACTCGCAAAGTTTCGTCGGGAAAATATTTGCACGCTCGAGAATTTTTAAATTTCCCGCCTAGACTATCCAATTATTTTATGGACATACGTTTACTAGAAACTTAATTCAGGTAACATGGAGCGATGACTCACTGTCACCTCTGCGCGATTGTAGTATAGCAGATATTCAGCCTTAATTGGAAATTCTATAAGCTATCATCTCCAAATTAACATTAGATTCAGCCCTTAAATTTAATGTTTTGCTTAAGAAATAGGGCTGATTGACTCTCTTGAAAATGTTTGGTGTTCCGTAATAAAAAACGAATGACTTAAATGTCGATGCGCCTTAAATCCAAAATTCTTCCCCCTGACTGACAAGAAAGCAAGAAAGCAAAATGTAGAAAGGCATATTCTAAGAAGGGAAGGAATGTCATCTACGCGATCTCATATTAAAGCCAGTGACGAATGTCACCTTTTCGTTTTAAGAAAAAAATAAATCAATTTCGGTAAATAAAAATAAAAATGTTACTTAGTTAAAAAGCAACAATTACTTACGACAATGCACTTATGCGCGTGATGATTAATTTTAGTTGTTAAATTAATCCTCAAAGGGACAGTATCGGATTTACGTTCTGATGGAGCGCGTCTGCTGACCAAAACCTCTCTCCGAACACATTGTCCGTCTCGGGAACGTTACGGTGATGGGAGGTCTTCGGTCAGAAGGATCTTTAGTGGCCTCTTGCGACAAACGAGCACACTGGAGGGCTATGGTAATCCCGCACCCCCAGATGAGTCCCCACGTAACGAAACCTCTTGTTGAAACCACATACCACAATGTTTAGCGATTACTGTACATTACCAAATCACCAACTATTGATTAAAAATACTTAAATAGAATCGATCTGATTTTTAATTTTGAAAAGTAATATTTCCGCTTTTATAGTGAACCCACTCTAAAGTTCCAATTACCACATCAAAAGTTTTATTTGCAATAAAAGAAAGCATCATCTGGTCCAAGTGTTTTAAAAGCATGCCTCGCATGAATTTCCCTCGTGGACTTCATGATGTACGACGCCGTTCTTCATGGATACATTGTTTAAATAATTCAGCAACCATCCGCGCAGCGTAAATAATAATAATATACGTTGCTGCATGCCGGTCGCCACGACGTGTTCGCAATAATGAAATAGTTAATGCGCAAAGATTGATTTCTCTTTAAAACATTCAACCGCAACAATCGATATTTCGTGCTCACGTATTCACTAAATAAAATGTTCGGATTAAACCAGAATATACACTGCGTCGGTGTTTTATTAAGTGACAAAATATATCCATTTCAAGAATTTAGAACAAAACAAAGGTTGTAAATAATTTCCTGTCTCTTGTTGACTAGCATTGGACGCACCAGTAGTCGCTTTAAATGAAAATTTGTAATATATGAATCTATCAGCTCAGCCTGAATCTTGTAAATCCCCGTGAAATTTTATTTTATTTTTTTACCACTCGGCACATTCCATCTCTTCGCGAGTTAACGAGTAGAAAATAGTAGGGGTGGACGATATTTCACATACCTGTAATTTTTCACCAGTATTGAAAAATCACAGGTCGTTACTATTAGTAATAGGCGAATTTCACTGCTACTTAAAATCACCGCTACTTAAAATCACCGCTACTTAAAATCACTGATACTTAAAATCACCGCTACTTAAAATCACTGCTACTTAAAATCACTGCTACTTAAAATCACTGCTACTTAAAATCACTGCTACTTAAAATCACTGCTACCTGAAATCACTGCTACTTTAAATCACAGCTACTTAAAATCAGTGCTACCTGAAATCACTGCTACTTAAAATCACTGCTACTTAAAATCACTGTTACTTAAAATCACTGCTACTTAAAATCACTGCTACCTGAAATTACTGCTACCTGAAATCACTGCTATTTAAACTGTGACTTAAACTGTGATTGCTCCTTAAAATCACAACTGTTACCTAAAAACGTGATTGTTATTAGAAGCCCATGGATAATAGTATTTCTAAATATTACTTTATATTCAATACTGTATACTCCCATTTACTCTTACGCTCATGTTCAAATTACGATTTTCATAAACTGTAATTAAATATATAAAAATAATTTCTACAAATGGTAAATCCAAAATGACTCAAAATTCATTTTAATTTAAGATTCAGTGCGAATATCTAAACATACATTTTGAAATAATACCAGGAAACTATTTTTAAAATCGCAAACTTTAACTGAAAATTAAAAATAAAAACGATTCACCAAACTGCGAAAATCTCCAAATGCTCCTCATTGTTCAGGTGCTCAAAAAATTAAAACAAAAATCTTCAAAAATCCATATCTCTATTGAAAATTGTTGAATTTATAAAAACCAAATTGGTTTTGAATAAGCGATACTTCAGCCATTGCGAATGATTTTTATGGAATTTTTCCTGCGTTTTTTTTATACTTTTTCTGCGATGTTTTTGTTCAAAAACAAAAAATTTCAAAAATCCTTATCTCTATTAAAAATTGTTGAATTTACAAAAACCAAATTGGTTCTGAATAACCGATACTTCGACCATTGAGGATGATTTTTTATGAAATTTTTCCTGCTTTTTTTATATTTTTTTCTGCGATGTTTTTGTTCAGGTGCTCAAAAAATGAATACAAACATTTTCAAAAATCCTTATCTCTATTGAAAATTGTTGAATTTACAAAAACCAAATTGATTTTGAATAAGCGATATTTCGGCCATTGAGGATGATTTTTTATGGAACTTTTCCTGCGTTTTTTATATTTTTTTCTGCGATGTTTTTGTTCAGGTGCTCAAAAAATTAAAACAAACATTTTCAAAAATCCTCATCTCTGTTGAAAATTGTTGAATTTACAAAAACAAAATTAATTTTGAATAAGCGATACTTCGGACATTGAGGATGATTTTTCATGGAATTTTTGCTGCGTTTTTTATATTTATTTTCTGCGATGTTTTTTTCAGGTCCTCAAAAAATTAAAACAACAATTTTCAAAAATCCATATTTCTACTGAAAATTTTTGAATTTATAAAAACCCAATTGATTTTAAATAAGTGATACTTCGACCATTGAGGATGATTTTTATGGAATTTTGCCTGCGTTTTTTTTTTAATTTTTTTTCTGCGATGTTTTTGTCCAAAAACAAAAATTTTCAAAAATCCTTATCTCTATTGAAAATTTTTGAATTTACAAAAACCAAATTGGTTTTGAATAAGCGATACTTCGGCCATGGAGGATGATTTGTTATGGAATTTTTTCCTGCGTTTTTCTTTATATTTTTTTCTGCGATGTTTTTGTCCAAAAACAAAAAATTTCAAAAATCCTTATCTCAATTGAAAATTGTTGCATTTACAAAAACCAAATTGGTTTTGAATAACCGATACATTGAGGATGATTTTTCATGGATTTTTTCCTGCGTTTTTTATATTTTTTTCTGCGATGTTTTTGTTCAGGTACTCAAAAAATTAAAACAACAATTTTCAAAAATCCATATTTCTATTGAAAATTTTTGAATTTACAAAAAGCAAATTGATTTTGAATAAGCGATACTTCGACCATTGAGGATGATTTTTTATGGAATTTTTCCTGCGTTTTTTATATTTTTTTTCTGTGATGTTTGTTCAGATGCTCAAAAAATTAAAACAGAAATTTTCAAAAATCCTTATTTCTATTAAAAGTTATTGAATTTACAAAAACCAAATTGATTTTAAATAAGCGATACTTCGGACATTGAGGATGATTTTTTAGGGAATTTTTCCTGGGTTTTTAATATTTTTTTCTGCGATGTTTTTGTTCAGATGCTCAAAAAAATAAAACATCAATTTTCAAAAGTCCATATTTCTATTGATTATTTCATTCAAATCATTTAGAACCAATCAGAACCCCCAAATTGTACCAGGTGACTTGTTTTAATAAACGGAAAAACCGCATCGTACCACGAAGTTTTTCCGGAAAAACTTCATCATGCTAGGCAGAGTTGGACTTTGTCACCTTTCTGGTATTAAAAATGTTTGATAACTGAAAGCATATAGTAATATAATACAGTGATAATAATTGCACTATCATTAACGTGGAAATTATGCTTCGATCCCAACGGCGGAAATTCTCTCTGACCGATTGCCAAATGAGACAATTTTCTGACAGATTGGGCAAGTCCGAATAGGCCCAGTAAAAGTTTTTCCTGTGTCTCGTTGGTAACGCAAACTAGGAATACAAACATATAAACGTCAAATTAACCCACCAACTTTTCAATTTATTATCTTGTGGATCAGTGAAATTAATTAAGGTAATTCAAGATTTCGGGTTTCGATACAAAAAGGAATAGTGAAATCGACGATATAATAGCAGGTACCGTACCTAAAAAAACTTCAAAAACACATAATCTTCAAAAATGATTGATGAACAAATAGTGTTTAACATTGGAAACTGTTCCATCTATCAAATTTTTCAAATACTAATAAAACCAATTAATAAAACCGTTTAAGAAATATGTCCTATTTATTTGTAAGAAATGTGTAAGGAAATTGCTTTTCATGAAATAATCATGCCAAAAACCACTCAGGTTTTATTTTTATCCAGGAAAAACTTCAAAATTTTTCACTCAAACTTTGTTGTTTTCTAAAATTTAACTCGAGCAAAATCACCAAATCGCTCGACCCGCGGTCTCGCGATTTAAGACGTGATTTTGCTCTCGTGAAATTAATAAACAACAAAGTTATCGTGAAAAATTTCGAAGTTTTTCCGGAAAAAATAAACCTCTTGTGGTTTTATTTATGAAAATTTTTGAATTTACAAAAGCCAAATTGATTTTGAATAAGCGATACTTCGACCATTGAGTATAATTTTTTATGAAATTTTTCCGGCGTTTTTTATATTTTTTTCTGCGATGTTTTTGTTCAGGTGCTCAAAAAATTAAAAACAATTTTCAAAAACCCTTATCTCTATTGAAAATTATTGAATTTACAAAAGCCAAATTGGTTTTGAATAACCGATACTTCGACCATTGAGGATGATTTTTAATGGAATTTTTCCTGCGTTTTTTATATTTATTTTTCTGTGATGTTTTTGTTCAGGTGCTCATAAAATTAAAATTACAATTTTCAAAAATCCATATTTCTATTGAAAATTTTTGAATTTACAAAAACCAAATTGATTTTGAATATGCGATACTTCGGACATTAAGGATGTTTTTTTATGGAATTTTTCCTGCGTTTTTTCTTTTATATTTTTTCCTGCGATTTTTTTGTGATAATAGTCACAGTTTAAAATCACTAATATTAGAAAGTAGCAATCACAGGTAGCAACGTGATCGAAATACGGACTATGAGTCCGTATTTCTTGTAATTGGCAGTCAATGTGTACAATAGGACTGTGCAAAACAATCGATTAATCAATAAATAATCGATTATTAATTTCCATAATAGAACACACCAAATAATCGATTATTAATTTCCATAATCAAACACACCAAATATCGATACGCTCAAAAAATGAACGTTACCTTTCAATTCTTTTTCGTGTTTCTGAGAATAACTCCTAAACGCATCTTCATATTTTCAATTGTTCTCCAGTCTTTTGAGAATATCTCTTGAAGACCTCACCAAATTTTAATAATACTTGGTGTAAAATGTACTAATCGAATCAATAACTATGCGTTCAAAAATAAAATTCAACTTTCAATTGTTTTTGTCTTTTGAGAATAACTCCTAACCAAATTTTCAAAATGCTGCAAAATGTTGTAACAAATACGCTAAAAAAAATTACTTTGACTTTCAATTGTTTTTCGGATTTTTAAGAATGACTCTTAGAGGCATCTTCAGATTTATAAAATTCTTGGTGCAATTTATTATTAAGCATATCGTTATCTATTAAATTATCCTAATTGAATAGATAACGATATGCTTAATAATAAAATTGAACTCTCAATTGTTTGTCAGTCTTTAGAGATTAGCTCTTCAACGCCTCTACAAATTTTAAAAGTACTTCATGCAAACTATTTTTCTAAAAAAAACGATGCGTTCAAAAACTAATTTTTTTCTTTCAACTGTATTTCAGACTTTTGAGAATATCTCTGGACGCCTCAACAAATTTACATAAATACGCGCTCTAAAAATAAAATTCAATTGTTTTTCAGTCTGTAGAGAATAACGCCTCACCAAATTTTGAAATTTTTGGTGCAAAATGTTGTAACAATCTGCTAGGACTGTGTAGAACAATAGAAATAATCGATTAACCTATTTATCGATTGCTTTATTAGTTAGTACGAGAAAGTATTGTGATCGTGATTTTTTTTCAAATTTTTTTTTTATAGAAATTTCCGTTTTGGGGTCCCTAGATGCCATTTCAACAATTTCTGGAAAAAAAAAATTGTGTGTGTGTGTGTGTGCTGTGTGTGTGTGCATGTGTGTGTGTGTCTGTCTGTGCGCGCTGTATCTCAAAAACTAATAGAGCAATTGATATGAAACTTTGAACATATGTCTTATTTGATAATCCGAAGAACTGAAAAGCTTTTGGTAAAATTTCGTACACCGGAAGTGGGTGTTTACCTTAACTGTTTTTTTGTTTTTTGCCAACATTTTCTTAAATATAAAAAATATCACAAAAACATTTAAACAAATATTGAAGACAACAAAGAAATGAGCTTATTTTGTTTGAAAACATTTTTCATAAAATCATTGTTATTCGAGAATTTTTTTTTTCATTTTTGGTTTATAATTATGAAACGATAATAGTTACAGCAAATTTATGTTTATGCTAAAATGAACAACTTATAAAGAATAAGTATTTTTTCGATTTTTTTTTTAGTTTTTGAGTAAACTGAGTTTTTGAATTTGAAGTATAATTTTTCCATCTTTTATAATTTTGACGTTTTAAACGTCAGTTTCATCCGAGTCTACAAAACGCTCAAATGTACATTTAAAATATGATTTCTATTGAAAATATAACATGAAAGCGTAAATATAAATGATCCCATCAAGTCGGAGAAAGTAACATGATGGTCACATCACCATTTTTTTGTTTTTATTGTACATTGCTTATATGGCCTTATCTAATCGATGAATTTTACTTCTAGTTCACACCTTATACGACGTCAAACGAATTCATTCACGATACCTTTAACCCTTACTGCCCTTGAATTAAAATAAACATATTCCGCGTCAACAACATAACTGTATGCGGCCGCAAAAATAATTCGCGCACATAAGGGTCAGTTCGATAACTTTCCAGCTTTATCATTGACCTTCCACAAAACCGTGGCGTAATAACCGTCGGTCTTTCGGGGTGTGGGGCGGCGATCGAGACATGCAGGAGCAATTTACGGGACGCGAGTTGGAAAATCGCCAACGACGACGACGACAATGTTTTTTTCATCTGCTGCGCCAAGACGTCGGGAAAGTGCGTCGTTTTGCTCCGCGACCTGCGGATTGTTGGATGAGGATTTTCCCGAGTTCACGTCCACTACATAAATCTCCTGTGCTTTACCCCACGAGGAACGAACAAACAGTGTACAAAAGTGGATACCATCATTCAGAGATGTGGAATTAAGGGATAGAGGGGAAATCCCTTCGAATGGAAAATTCATTTTTGTACAGTAAAGAAATATGATACCCAACAATAAATATAATACATAATAATCAACTTTTTCATTTTCCAACAAAAAAAATAAAATAATTTTTTTTTGGTATATTTGGTTTATAATTAAATGATAATAGTTACGTGAAATTTATGAAGTTTTTTTTTTACGAAATCTCATTAGTTTTTGAGTAACCTAAAAACTTGTAATTTGTCATTTTCATGTTTCATAATTTTGACGTTTAAAACGTCATTATGATTAGATCCTTCAAAACGCTCGATGTACATTCTAATCGAAAATAAGCAAACACAAACTCGTAGTTAACTGCTGCATACATCCGAAGATAAATGTAATAGTAATGGTCGGTTATGGAGTGCAAATCCAGGGTTTCATTTAAAAAATATATTTCTGTTCAATACTAATATATCAGTATAATAATACTAATAAATTGATGGTGGACATTGACAAAATTCACGCTCTAAACGCAGGTCTGTACCGTTTCCACCGATGTTATATCATGCAGTCAATTGCTACCGAACGAAGCTGTGCTTCAACCTTAATAATTCAAAATTTCAACCGAACCTGGCAACCCTCCTCGAAAATGTATCAAGGGTCATCCGCCCCCATCTCGCAAATCACACAGCCTGCAATAATTCTAGAGCGTTACACCATTTCACGGAAATTATATTTATTCTTTGAACCCAAACATTACATAACTTTTCAAAAGTAATAAAAACTAGGAGCTCGTGAAATAATTATGCTTACTTCAGGGTGGGCTTGAACATGATTTAAATGCGAAGTTTTAGCACCACCGATTTTCTTTCGGCATTCGATTACTGGAGTCATAAGAAGGCTAGAAAAGAAATTTCACCGTTAGCCTTAGAGCCGATTTTGAAAAAATCGACTTTTTTCTATGGATAATGCAAAGATAGAAAAATAGGCATTTTCCACGCGTCACCTCTAGGAGGACTCCTCTTGGACTTGGAACACACTCAATTTGGTAAAAATGTGATTTCCGAAAACTCCATAATGGAAGTTCAAAGAAAGACAAACCTTTTCCTGGATCCACACCAAAATAAAAACTCTGCACGCTATTTTCTGACGGGAAAAGGAATGATGAAAAATTGAAATTTTGATCATTAAACTGATAATTTTAATGAAAAATAATGTTTAAATAATTATTGTACAAGAATGAATAGATGATTGTGAATTAATGTCTGAAGTAAAGAACAGGAATACATAAAGCGAAATTCTTGGCTTTTTAAACAAATCTACTATTGAGCCACAAGTTATAAATGAACACTGTTTTATTCTCGGAGTGCGGTCAGTAATTTACTTCCATAATCTGGATGACATTTTTTTAATTTTATATTTGTCCCACGTTATCCCAAAGTCATGGTGGACAGATTCCATGGCCTGCTCGCTAAAAAACCCCAACCCTTGTTTTGTTTTAGCGCAAAACTCTGGTACATGAAAAAATACAGCATGCACCTTTGGAGTAACACTGATCTGTAGATCTAGATAACTTCTTTTGAATCTGTCTATTGCTTCTCTGTGGTCAGGTTCCAGAGTTATTGAAAAACAAGATTCCACCACTGCTCGAAATTACCGGAAACATTTAACATAATTCAGACAACCACGCCTGCATAAATTTTGCAAAACATCAGTTTTATCCAAAAGCAATTTGCATGAATTACCCGCGAATGCAGGGGCCCCATGCACAAAATCGTGGCTGACATTGCACTTTTTGGCCGACTCAAAAGCTTCAAATTCGAACTCAATTTTCATCCGATTATACAGCGTGTTCACTACTCCGAGAATTAAATGCAATTCAGGGGGTGCAATGATGTCAATGATCTGTCTGAAGTCATCCGTGCCTCTAGAAAGAACAGGCAAATTCGAGCAATTTTTGTAATTTTTTCCAAGGGACTTTTTGAAGTTGGCTTTTTCCCATTCTAAATAATTGGCAGTTTTGTATAGTCCTCCTCTCGCCACAAGTGTCCAAACTTTCTTTCGAGGCGAAGCACCAAGTACATGGAAAGCTACTGGCATGGGACATGATTCCTACCAATATGTTGGCGAGTTTCAAATCGAAAATCATTGATCTGTAAGAGAGACCATAACATTCTCACATTTTCGTGGTTTTCTTGTGTACCTGCAATTATTGCCAGAACAAATAATTGTTTGACTCCCGAATCCTTGAATCTTTTTGCCCCTACGCCCTCTATATATCTTTGTCGACCGTCTATTATAGCGGAATCAGGTTCTTGCACTGAAAGGCAAATCTTGAGAAAAACTCCCCCACCATCAATGCCAAACTTCAGATGGGAATAATCATTGTTTCGAGTTTATACAATCGATTAAAGCCGGAACATGTGTACAAAATGCCAATATTTCTGTAGAGGTCGTTTTCTCTCCAGCTTTGGATGTTATTATGGGGCAACTTTTGAAATCAAAAAATTCATCTAGTCTGTGGCGCTGTGTAGATAGTTTCGTCTTCAGATGTGGTTCAAACAGGTTTCTTTTTTGGGAGCCAACGCGTAAGTCTCTTGCTATGCCCTGAACTACATTGCTGGAGAGACCGTAATTTGTGGCTATTTTACAAACATCTCCCGCGGAAATCTGTTGCGGGCCTGTAGTTTGATCTTTTAATTTCGGGGTGATTTCAACGTTGAGTGGCTTTCCGTGGATCTGAGAAAATTTAGCGGTTTTATTGCTCGAGTCTTCATTTAAAACTATGTTCCTTATTAAAGAACACGCCAAATGTTCTCTCTGTTTCAGGCAAATCGAGTTACTTACATGTTCTTTGAAACTCGGGAAGTGTTTTTCTGGGGTACAAAAATGTTTTTTCCCTACCGAATAAGTTTCACCACATTTTTTGCACTTGTTGCTCCTCTTGTTTTTGTTTTTGTCGTTTTTTTAGTGAAGTTATACGGCCCTGGATCTCGTACCAATTCACACAATGTGCAACTGCACAACGTTTGAGTTTTTGCCCTAGTATTCTTCTCCAAAATTTTGAACTTTGTATAGTCCGGCGGTTATTTTGTCGATAGTTTCACATTTCACTGACCGATATACGATAATTTTGCAAGCGCTACATAAAACATTAGGAAAACATTCATCATGTTCAGCGTAATTCACACATTTTTTTTTAGATTCACACATAAAGCACCACTGGTTTTGACCATTTGTTTCTTCTTCTGCAAACAGAGAAAACATATGCGCCTTCGATTTTCTTGATGGGTTCCTGCATGGTCCTTTGATCTTTTGTCCATACTTTCACAAGAAATTGAAATTCCGAAGAGAACAATTACAACTTAACCTCAAAATGTCGAAGTATCTGAAGTTTTAACTAATTGCACGAATAACATTGATCATTCGATCTACAGTATCACTAAACGTAAACAAAGAATCGTGGGTAGGGGTTGGCGATAGTTCGATGACCCCGCAAATCAGACAAGGATGGAAATAAAAGATATGATTCTTGCTTGTTGACATACTAGCGCAAAACTCATTCGAATGAAAAATCATTCTTTTAAATGTTTGCTATTTTAACCTGTTTCTGAGAATGGCCAATGAGTATCTCCGGTCTTAGTAAAAGGAACAATTTCAAAATTATGCTTTGTAAATTAAATGTTTGTGCGCTAGTGTAAAACTCATAGGAAAACATCATTTATGCCAACTTGGGGATGTTTGGGAACTAGAAGTGAGCAAAAGGTACAAAAATCGCTATATCTCGAACACTGAATCTTCCCTCGTGAAAAAAGGTTTTTTTTTCAAAAACGGCTCCAAGGCTAGCGGTGAAAGGGTCCCCCCGGTTAAGATAAGCGAAATGCCCCCTGATTCGGAATTCCTAATTAACCAAATAACGTTGTATCTTGAGGTAAGAATTATCCGCGGACATGATTTATAAGGTCCCCACCCCTCCCCTCACCGCACTTGGGGTCAAAAAAGGTTATTTTTTGTTTTAATTTGTTATCTGACGATGTGTTTAATGCAAAATTCTGAAAAAAATCATCAAGTTAGGTTATCAAGAGGCCTATCAATAGAATTTTTTTCAAGGTCATTTGGTGTCTCAAAAAAATAAAAAAATATTTTTTTTCATTTTTTGAGGTAGAAAGCAATGAGGTGCACGCCGTTTTTTTTCACTATTTTATAAGAGGCAATTAATTTTACCTCATTTCGAGTGGTGCGTCATCCCTAAAAATCCAATTTTCCGCAATATTTTCGATTTTTTCAATTTTTCAGGTGAGGATTGAGGTTTAGACAAAAAACCAATTAAAACTTTTTTGTAGCATTCGGAAAGACAAAAATTTTGTTTTTTTTATTTTTTTTCTATCTCTAATAGTAAAAAAGTTATAACTAATTAGTTTTTTTTCCTTCTTCAATTTTTGTCGATATTTACCAATTATAAGGGCACAGGTGAATATTTAGCAGAAAAACTCATAAGCGATGTTGCGATGTTTTGTAGAATTTTTCAAGACGAAAACGTTAGTTTTATTTTTATTACTTTCTCCGTTACGAAGTACGAGAAAGTATTGTGATCGTGAAAAATTTTTCAAAATTTTTTTTACGGAAATATCCGTTTTGGGGTCTATATTATTATAATTCACTTTACTATAATCACAAATGAAGAAAAACATTTTTTTTTTACATTAGTAACTAACTGTATTTTTTAGAAACTTATAAATTAATTTACACACTTTACATCATTTTTTGTACTAAGTCTAAAAATATAAAAATAAAACTAAAATTTTCGTCTTGAAAAATGCTGTCTTACGAGTTTTTTTGCTAAATATCCACCTGTGCCCTTATAATTGGCAAATATCGACACAAATTGAAAAATCAAGTGGGAAACATATTTTAAATTGGTTATAACTTTTTTACCATTGAAGATAAAAAAAAATTAAAAAAACTAAATTTTTGTCTTACAAAGTCTACAAAAGTTTTTTATTAGTTTTTGTTTGTCTAAACCTCAACCCTAACCTGTAAAATTAAAAAAATCGAAAAAAAAGAGGAAAATTTGATTTTTAGGGATGACGCACCACTCGAAATGTATTAAAAGTTCCTGTCAGAGGTAAAATTAATCAAAAAAAAACGGCGTGCACCTCAAAGATTTCTACCCCAAAAAATTAAAACTTTGTTTTTTTAATTTTTTTGAGACACCAAATGACATTGGAAGACCTTAAAAATTCTATTTATAGGTCTCTTGATAACCTACCTCGATATTTTTTTCAAAATTTTGCATTGGACACCTCGTCAGATAAAAAATTAAAACAAAAAATAACCCTTTTTGACCCCAGGTGGGGTGAGGGGAGGGGTGGGGACCATATAAACCATGTCCGCGGATAATTCTTACTTCAAGATACAACATTATTTGGTTAATTAGGAATTCCGAATCTGGGGGCATTTCGCCTATCTTAACCGGGGGGACCCTTTGTTTTCTAGCCTTCTTATGACTCCAAGAATCAAATGCCGAAAGAAAATCGGTGGTGCTAAAACTTCGCATTTAAATCATGTTCAAGCCCACCGTGACTTCTACAGCTTAAAAATTAAGAATTTTGGGCAGCTGCACTGATGTCGCATTTGACCTTAACCTTAAATTACCATTGATGCATCGTTACATATGATCAGTACTCCTTTACGGTATAAGAAGCTGAATTTCAAAAATATCAACAATGAACAAAATAGAAGCCTTTAATATGTGGTTGCATCGTAGAATACTTAAGATAAAGAGTTACCAACTAAGAAGTCCTATGACGAGAAGGTAAAACGCGAACTTCTAATTGCAATAAAAAGTAGGGAAACTGAACATCTGGAACACGTGATGCGAAATCGGAAGTATAACATTCTGTAAGAAAGCAAGAAAATGATTTATATTAGCTAAGGAATATAAGACAATGGATAGACTAAAAACGATCTGAAGTCGGGTTCATTCGTTACTGAATAAATGCATAGAAAGAAGAACGTATTAAATCCCTATTATCCAATGTTAATGATGTCGTGAAATCAGTGGCGGCTCGTGGAGCATGTTGACGGTCGAGCCACCTATACAATATACCCCCTCTTCCTAGACCAAAGTAACTGGCGAAAAAGTGTTTTAAGAATGAAACATTCCATAGTTGACATAGGAAAAATACTATTTTTGACAAAAAAATACTATTTTTGACAAAAAAATACTATTTTTGACAAAAAAAGTACTATTTTGACAGCTGAAAATTGTAATTTTCAATAGCTGAGGAATACCACTTTTGACAGCATAATATACTACTTTTGACAGCGAAACATACTACTTTTGACAGCTGAAAAATACAATGTTTGACAATTCAAAAATGTCGAAAATAACTATTTTTATTAGCGGAAAATACTGTTTTGACAGCTGAAACATTTCATTATTAACACACACAAAATACAATTTTTGACAAAAAAATACTATTTTTGACAAAAAATACTATTTTTGACAAAAAATACTATTTTTGACAGTAAAAATACTACTTTTGACAGGATAATATACTACTTTTGACAGCGGAATATACTACTTTTGACAGCTGAAAAATACAATTTTTGACAATTCAAAAATGTCGATAGAAACTATTTTTATTAGATGAAGAATACTGTTTTTGGCAGCTGAAACATAGCATATTTGGTAGCTGAAGAATACCATTTTCTACAACTGTAAAATACAACTTGAAACAGCTGAGAAATACTATTTTCAACAGCTCGGCATTACCATTATTGACAGCCGAAAAATGCTATTCCCGACAGCTGAAACATTAAACACATTAAACACCGTTATTGGCAGCTAAAAGATACAATTTTTGACAACAAAATATACAGGTTGTAAAATGCCAAAAAATGCTGCTTTTGATGGCTGAAAAAATACCATTTTGGGAAATACCATTTTTGGCAGCTGAAAAATATCATTTTTGGCAGCTGAAAAATTACATTTTTTACAGCTGAATAATACAATTCTTAATGGCCGAAAAATACCATTCTTGATAACAGCAACACACTATTATTGACAACTGTATCATACCATTATTGTCAGCTAAAAAATACAATTTTTGAAAACAAAAAAATACAATTGTTGACAACAAAAAGTACAATTTTTGACAACAAATTATACAGGTTGAAAAATCACATTTTTGACAGTTAAAAAATGTTAAAAAATGCTACTTTTTATAGCTGAAAAAATACTATTTATATAGGTAGGAAAAACCATATTTGGCAGCTGAAAAATATCATTTTTGACAGCTGAAAAATTATAGTTTTGACAGCTGAATAATACAATTCTTAATAGCTGAAAAATACCATTCTTGATAACAGCAACACACTATTATTGACAACTGTATCATACCATTATTGTCAGCTAAAAAATACAATTTTTGAAAACAAAAAAATACAATTTTTGACAAGAAAAATTACAAATTTTGAAAGCTGAAAAATGCCATTTTTGCCAAATAAAAAAATGTCGAAAAAATGCTGCTTTTGATAGCTGAAAAATATCATTTTTATCAGTTGAATAATATTCTTCTTAACGGCTGAAAAATACCATTTTTAACAACTGAAAAATACCAGTTTTGACAACTGCAACAAACCATTATTGACAACTGTAACAAACCATTATTGTCAGCTAAAAAATTCAATTTCTGACTACACAAAAAATACAAGTTTTGACAGCTGAAAAATACCATTTTTGACAGTTAAAAAAATATCGAAAAATGCTGCTTTTTATAGCTGAAAAATAACATTTTTATAGGTCGGAAATCGCATTTTTGACAACTGCAACAAATTATTATTGACAACTGTAACATGCTAAAAAATACAATTTTTGACTACAAAAAGTCAATTTTTGACAGCTGAAAAATGCCATTTTTGACAATTAAAAAAAATGTCGCAAAATGATGTTTTTAATAGCTGGAAAATAACATTTTAATGGATGAGAAATACCTTTTTTTGACATTAAAGAAAACATTTTTGACAACTGAAAAATATAATTTTTGACATTTGAATAATACACTTCTTAACAGCTGAAAAATACTATTATTGACAATTGCAACAAAACATTATTGACAACTGTGGCAAACCATTATTTATCAGCTAAAAAATACAATTTTTGACAACAAAAAATACAATTTTTGACAGCTGAAAAAATGCCATTTTTGACAAATAAAAAATATTTTTTTGATAGCTGAAACATACCATTCTTGACAACTGCAACAAACCATTGTTGACAATTGCAACATACCATTATTGGCACCTAAAAAAATACAATTTTAGACAACAAAAGAAAGAAAGAACGATGTATCTTCCTAGACCAAAGTAACTGGCGAAAAAGTGTTTTAAGAATTAATTAAAAATTCTTGCTGAACTGCAGGTAGTGCCACGGCTCCTTGGCTCTATATAACGAGCCGCCCCTGCGTGAAATAAAGAAATTCATGGTTTGAATATTTACAATCAAACGCTGCAATTCAAAACACAGTATTCGTGTATGTAATGTAATGTAATGTTTATTCATGTTAATACATACAAAATAAGTTTACACTCGTCAATACAGATAAATCAACAGATGAATACAATAAAAGCAAAAATTAACTAATTTAGAGGTTACAACAAAAAATACTAAAACCTAAAATATCTAAAGGCCTAATAAAAATACATAAAGTAGAAGTACAAATTATGATGAATGAATAAACTTTATAAATTTAAAACTAAAACTAAGACCAATTTAAATTACACAATTCACAAGACATATTAAAAATAGGGAAATGATGAATTATGTAAAAACCAAACATACCGGCGGATCCTCTAAAAGGAATATATGTGAATCAGGACTAATTGGAAGCAACAGAGACACAACCTGAGTATTTAGTGGATTAATAACAAGTGCAGACTATAACATTAAATATAGTAATTAAGGTAATGGTATACAGCGTTTAAATATAATAAATTAATATAATAAAAAACATAAAAAAAGCTGACTAGAATTGAAACTATATACATTAAATGTTGTTTTTAAATTGGTAAAAATAAATATATATATATACCGGGTGACCCAGGGTTCTGTAAAAGCCCCATAACTTATTTGCTATTTGAGATATCGACTTCAAGTTTTCTTGAACTGGTACCCACACTTATTCTACATATTTTAAAAATATGTATGTTTTTGTACAGGGTGTCCCAATATACATAACAGAACAAAGTTATGTTTTTTTAAATGGAACACCCTATATTTTATACTTTATTTTCAACCCTCTTCAGAAACTGATAAAAATAGTATAAGATAATGTGGGTCTATTATGGACGATTCGTTAGTTATGGGCAAATTTGTGGCAAAAACAAGGACACGTTGAAAAAGTTGCAGAAGCGCTCCTAGCAATGCTAGCGTCGTTTTTTTATACACTAAAGAATTTTCCACATCATGAAGAATAATACAAAGCGGTTTTGGTTCTTTTTTGTTCATACTGCTATACAGGGTGTCAACATACGCAAAATAATGGATAACTATTTTTTTTCAAATGGAACACCCTATATATCTTGCAACCAATGCATAGAATTTTTAATAAGCTTTCCAATGATGTACAATTTGTATAATGAAATATTAAGGATTCTTAAGATTTATCCATAAAAACATTTTTCTTTTGTCACCTCCTGCTCATTTTTGGATTTTCAGTCAAAACTATGCATTTTTTTAAAAAATAATAAAAGACCAAAGTTGTAGGGCGGAAAATTTTAGATCGATATAGGTCTTTCGACTTTTCCAATAATGCGTGTATTGCCCGCCAGAGTGCGCAAAATCGTGACCGTATATGCATTTTAGCGTTTTTCTCAAATTTTTTGTTAATTAATTGCACTATACTTTATTTTCCACGTCCTTTAGCAGAAATACGGGTAATTATAGAAATATTCAAATAATCTACATCGATTGAAAATATTCCGCTCTACAACTCTTAAAAGAAGCAATTTTTGCCCAAAATGCATAGTTTTCGCTAAAAATGCAAAAAACCATTGAAAAACGCAAAAATTGATATATACATTTTTAATTTGCATTTTTAGGGAAAACTATGCATTTTTGGCAAAAATTGCTTCTATTAAGAGTTGTACAGAGGAACATTTTCAATCGATATGGACCATTTTCATTTTTCTATAATTTCCCGTTTTTCCGCTAGAGGGTGCGGAAAATAAAGTATAGTGCAATTTATTAATAAAAAATTTGAAAAGAAAACGCTAAATGCATATACGGTCATGATTTTGCGCGCTGTGGCGGGCATGCACGCATTATCTTAGAAGTTTAAAGACCTATGTCGACCGGAAATTTTTCGCTCTACAACTTTGGTCTCTTATAATTTTTCCTGAAAATGCATATTTTTGGCTAAAAATACAAAAATCAGCAGAAAGTGACAAAAGAAATATGTTTTTATTGATAAATCTCAAGAATTCTTAATATTTTGTTATACAAACTAGTTATCATTAGAAAGCTTATTAAAAATGCCATAGATTGGTGGCAAATTATATAGGGTGTTCCATTTGAAAAAAAATAGTTATCCATTGTTTTGCGTATGTCGACACCCTGTATAGCACAATGAATAAAAGAGAACCAAAGCCGATGTGTATTATTCGTTATGATGTGGGAAATTTTTTAGTGTATAAATAATGATGCTATCTTTGCTAGGAACGCGTCTGCAATGTTTTCAATGTGTACATGTTTTTGCCACAAATTTGCCCATAACTAACCAACCGTCCATAATAGACCCATACTATCTTATACTATTTTTATCAGCTTGTCAAGAGGGTTGAAAATAATGTATAAAATACAGGGTGTTCCATTTAAAAAAACATAACTTTGTTCTGTTATGTATATTGGGACACCCTGTACAAAAACATACATATTTTTAAAATATGTAGAATAAGTGTGGGTACCAGTTCAAGGAAACTAGAAGTCGATATCTCAAATAGCAAATAAGTTATGGGGCTTTTACAGAACCCTGGGTCACCCGGTATATATATATATATATATATATATATATATATATATATATATATATATATATATATATAAGTAAAGCACAAATCACTAGTAATAGTTACAGGACAATTACTTCACAACAATTTAAAAACTATTTATGTTCATAAAAATTTACACAAAACAACGAAATTAAAAAGCAAACATATATATCACAGATCAGAATTATCACCGGTGAAGTAAAAGTATAACAAAACCAAGTTATTAATCCACAACATTGAAGTTCAAGAATTCTTCAAATGAATAAAACGCATTATTTAATAAGAAGATTGTCACCTTTTTTTAATTTTTTTTAATGGAAGTTGTTTCCAGCTATTGGGTAATTGATTGAAAAATTTTATTGCTAGGTAATTGGTGGCATTAGAGGATCTTAGAAGTCTAATTTGCCGAAGGTTGACGTTGTTACGGTATCTTGTATCGTGGCGATGTGCATGAGCCGGGTATTTGTAGGGGTTTTTATAAACATGAAGAACGCATTGCAATATATACAAGGAAGGTAGCGTTAATAATTTTTGAATATGAATTTATACAGATTTTACTTGACTGCTTTACATCAACGTTGCGAAGTCGTGAATTAGATTTTATCATACTATTCGAGTATTAATTAGCTAGGGTCTAGTATAATTAATGTTTGGTCATTAGAGGAGAAGGTTCTGGCTTATTTGAGGAGATTTCCCGCTACCATTGATTCGTGTTTACTTATTTTATGAATAATTTATGGGCGGTCGAGTGAAATATGATAATTCCGTATCGCAATGGAGTTCGTGGAATAAATTGTAGCGAGCGAGTGCGCTTTATTTTAGTTTAGGTCATGTTTTGATGTATACAATCTATTTGCATATTTATTGCATTCATAATTCACACTGAAATAGTTTATTGGGTTGAATTTAATAAGACGTGTGTTTATTTTTAATTTGTAAAGAGTTTAACTGTAAGTAAAGATAACAGCATAATTTTATTATTTAAACAAGTTTTTTTTTTAATCGCAACAACCTTGATTTTTAAAGAACTCTTCGTGCCGTAATCGAAGCCAACCCTGAGCATATTTTAGGTATTTATGCCAAATAACAGAGAACGCCTCAGTGAGTTGGATATTGTGTTTAAAATTTGACATCCAATTCTTGGATTAAGTAAAATGTAAAAAGTGGAATTATTTATTAAATATTGGGAGTGTAAATTGAATTTTTCCGATCGTGTGTATTCCTTTACATCATTTCAAAATTAGAAATTGTCAAACCATTTAGATCAAAACAGATTTTCTAAATCGCGAACATTCCATAAAGCTCATTACCTTCTAAATAAAATCGAATACGAGATGCAGTGTATTGCATTCTTTCATCTTTTAAGGAAACGGCAGCAAATCTTTATTCGCATAGTTCTTGCGATTGTAGTCCAGTTGCCTATATACCGTTGATGACTCAGGGTTATCGTTTACTTTCTCAAATACGTTTATTTACGTTTTCTTGAATTAAATTTTCATTTAACCTTAGGAAGTATTTATTAGTGATAATTTATCGTTGCAAAAAACTCTATTCGACAACAACGTCAGTTATAATCGTAAAATAACAAAATTACTCATTAACAGTTTATGATAAATATTCGCGACTTTATTGCTCTATTAAGTTTTCATGTTCTGTGAACTTGCTGCAACTGTTCCGCGAAACGATTATTCCAAAATAGAATCAAAACAACGTTTGCAAAAAGATTAATGTCTACAACGACGACGATTAACGCCAATAATCAGTTTGGAATTTAGTTTCTATTATTTTTAATAAAACACGTAATCATCAGTGACGGTTCGCGGGTTTTTTTTCTGGTACGGCTGTTCCTCGGCCGGGTCAGTTGCAGAGACGGCTGGCTGCGTGACCGCACCTATCTGTATTACCACCTCTTGTTCCTCGGCCGTACCAGAAAAAACCCCGCGAACCGTCACTGGTTATCATCAATATTTGCATAATTACTTATATGAGTATAAGAACCATTGTGTCAGACCTCTTAAATTTTGATTCGGACACGTTACTTTGCACACTCGATGAATAGTAAATTTGTTAAGACATTATTAAAGATGAACGTTTCGCAATTCCAAATAATAATTATTTAATTTTTGGTTTCAGTGCATGAAAGCGTACGTGGAATTCGAGATAGCAGAGGGAGCCTACGATATATCGTGCCCGGATGCGCAATGCCCTGCGCAGGGTGTCCTGCAACAAGAAGAGATTAAAAGACTGGCCGGAAACGACTTACTTGAAAAGCACTTAAAGTACCGACTTAATAGAGGTAATAATCATCAAATTTAATTTACCTGTTTTCATCTATTTCTTTATTTCTTCAGTTTCTCGATTGCGGATTCACAACATTAATTAATTCATAACTGGCAGATAAGTGAGATTTTGGAATCAAGCATTTTGTTCTGGATAGTAATTCTATCCATTAGAATCTTCGCTTCCCATCACGTGACTTTTACAGGTTACTTATTGTTCAAAAAAACGAAAATTATATCAGAGTTTAAGATAATTATATGTTGAAATAATCGACAATAAATATCCTGTGAAAGTCTAAACTTCATATTTTTAATGAATCATCAATATAATATTTGTTACGATGTTATTTCTCTATTGTAGAAGTAGAAATAGATAAAAGTAGAATGTGGTGTCCGAGAGCTGGTTGTGAGACCGTGTGCAATTTGTGCCCCTCGAAGCGTTGCCAACCCCAAAGTGTGCACTGTCCCAATTGCACCACGGACTTCTGCAGTAATTGCAAACTGGAGTGGCACCACGGCTTTACCTGCGAAGAGAACAATAAGCAGCTCGCCAAACAGGGCAGGGTAAGTTCCATAATTCTGTGTTGTGTCCTAAATTACCCTAATTGAAAACTATCACCAGGAGAACAAATGTTTTTTTTACATTTGGTAGTATTAGTTAAATTGGCAAAATGTATAACGCATTTACTACACTTAACCGCAAAAATAACGCACCACTTATACATTCTGATTGATAATAATGATGTTTATTGGTACGCCTTTTGTAGGTTTTAGCTGTCCTCTTTATTTAATCTCGAAGTCATAGCAGCTTTTCATAAGTAGTATGTTTTTCCAATAATTAAACCTCGCTTCTAAAATAAAAGGATGCATTGGGTTTCACTTGTTTTATCAAAAGATACGATAATTGTCATTTGTGCAATACATCTGCTCGCAATGCAACGTGCTACACAAAATTTAAATCGTGATGAATGTGTTGAAATTGTAACTTTGTCCAATGAAGGACTACCAAATCGCGAACTTGGTAGAAGATATTGGAGTATCTCATACAACGGTCGGTAGGGTTCTGCAGAGGTTATTAGAGACTAATGATCACGCTAGACGACCTGGTCAAGGCAGACCACGAGCTGCTATTGCCGCGGAGGACCGATTTCACAGCCCCACAAAAAAAGTGCCATGATCTGGGTATGCGACACATGTGGTCATATGTATTTTGACCCGCTGATTCAGAATTGGCCCTGAAGGCTTAGGTTGCGCCCTAAACCTAGAAAACCTAAAAATTGCTAAATGTGCCTATTTTTCGAAATAAACGCGAAACAGAGGCCTGACAGGCGAATTTTAATGGTGAATTCAGATTCAGCGAGTGAAAATACATTTAAAAAAATATTTTTTATTTTTAGATCAGGTTTTTTTTCCTTGTTTTAGTGCGCACCCACGCATAGGCATAAAAATATCCAAACATGAAGAGGTGACATGTTGGTTGTGACTGGCATCTTGGATAAAAACATTTGTGGAGTCCGTAAGATGACCTTGGACTTGACCTTGAATCCCATTTCATGACCTTGTTGAAGGTCAAATTTGTTTGAAGATCAAATTGTTATTTTCTAATATACATTTCCAGTTCCAATCTCATATTTGTGATGATCGGGTAGGTGCTTGTTGAAAAACAATGTCCGAAGTGCACAGGAACTGAATGTTTTCATAATACCTGAAAAAAATATTTTACTTGGTTATATCATACATTATTTTTTTTATAACTATGTCTCGTTCTTTTTTCATCAAAAGATCTATGCAAAGGTTTTCGCTTACGTTTTTTCCTCTTGTTCTGGTTTTTCTCTTTAGCATCCAGCAAAAGTCAGCCATCATAACTTCGTCCCATCTACCCTGATATCTCTCTTCCATCACTCTGATATCTTGGTGGAATCGTTCGCCTTGCTCTTCACTGTAATCTCTACAATTTTCAGAAAATCTATCCAGATGCGAGTCTCCTGCTGTAATGGTTAGCTCGATCTCTGCTATTCCATGAACACAAGAAGCATGGCTCTCTAGTAAAACCTGATTGTTGTCCAAGTATCATAGTTATGATTTTCAGATCACCACAAACTTGCCACTTGTGACTGGCATACTTAATTTTATCCAAAAGCATTTTTACGTTGTTATACTGCTCTTTGAGCGTTGTGGAATGAGCTATTGGGATAGGACCATACACATTTGTATTATGTAGTAATACAGCTTTCATACTGCGTTTCGATGAATCAATGAAAAGTCTCCAGTCTTCATCTCTATACACATCTTTCTTTAAGTTATTCATCAAACCTTTAATGTCAGTGCAGTAAACTAGAGATGTGTCTTCATCTTTTGAGAAATACTTCCGGAATTCTTGATCTCTATTACGGTAAAACGAGACTTTTGTCTTCAGCTCCAGGAAGTTCCTTGTCTTTAGAAATGAAGCAACGAATTCTGCACTATCTTTTGGCAATCCTATATCAATAACAAAATCATTTAGAACTGGTTGTGAAAGTAACAATGGAATTTTTGATGCAGTATTCTATGGAAGATGAACATCTTTTTTGTCGTCATCTTCATAGGGATCATCTGCCACTGCTACTTTTTTCAGATTTGTTGTCAATTTCCATCAATAAATCATCTTCTCTTACGATTGTATCAGCTACACGTAATTTTGCATCTATTACAATTGGTCTCATAACTGAAGACGCATTGATGTACGAGATAGATTTCTTATGTTTTGCGGTGATTCCATTGACGTCATTTATACAGAAGTAACAGTCTCTCATGAGCATTGAAAATTTGAGATACTTCAGATATTTAGGATTCATTAACGATACATTAGTCTACAGGAGTTACAAATTATATAAGGAACCCATGTTGTTTCCTGGTGGAGTAATCTGCGGCCGAAACAATCCTGATAAAGTTGTTTCACCTCCTCATCTATTTTTTTTCTCAAAGAGTTCACTTCATATTTGCTGCAGATATAGCAAAATACATCTGGACACTTCTGGCATTCGTGGAAGCGTGAAATACCAGAAGTATCTCTCCTTGTAGCGTCATACTCTCCATCAACCAAGAAGCCTATGGTTGTTTGATGACGACGTCGGCGAGCCCGCTTTCCCACTCTGTCCAGACGCCGATACTGGGACTCCGTATCCCTGCATCGTAAGACACTTCCCATCTGTGCCTGCCATGACGGCATGAACGCCGTTTACCCAGGGACTCTGCCAGTGTGGATCTGTTGCCCACCGTCACCACGTGGAGGTGCCCTGGTTACCGGCACAGACGTAATTGAAAAAAAAGAAAAAACCGCCCAAGATATTAGAGTGATGGAAGAGAGATATCAGGGTAGAAGGGATGAAGTTATGATGGCTGACTTTTGCTTGACGCTGAAGAGAGAAACCAGAACAAGAGGAAAAAATTTGTTTTTCAACAAGCACCTACCCGATCATCACAAATGTGAGGCTGGAACTGGGAATGTATATTATAAAATAACAATTTGATCTTCAAACAAATTTTACCTTCAACAAGTCATGAAATGGGATTCAAGGCCAAGTCCAAGGTCATCTTGCGGACTCCACAAATGTTTGTATCCAAGATGCGAGTCACAACCAACATGTCACCTCTTCATGTTTGGATATTTCTATGCCTATGCGCGGTTACGCACTAAAACAAGGAAAAAATCCTGATCTAAAAATAAAAAATATTTTTTCAAATGTATTTTCATCCGCTGAATCTGAATTCACCATTAAAATTCGCCTATCAGGCCTCTGTTTCACGTTTATTTCGAAAAATAGGCAAATTTAGCGATTTTTAGGTTTTTTAGGTTTAGGGCCCAACCTAAGCCCTCAGGGCCAATTCTGAGGGCGGATCTGAAATCAACGGGTCAAAATACATACGACCACATGTGTCGCATACCCAGATCATGGCACTTTTTTTTTGTGGGGCTGTGTTTTTATTGCTTCGAACACTGAGGGAACGGTTCACTACTGCACGAAGTACCATACCATAAGAAGAAGACTTCGTGCTTCAAATTTACAACCTCGAGTAGCAGCTACTAGTCCCAGATTGTCTGTAGACCACCGAAGAAACAAAATGGCTTTTGCAAGGAGGCATGTGGATTGGGAAATCCATGATTGGGAGCAGGAATTATTTGCAGATGAGTCAAGGTTTTGCCTTGTAAGTTCTGATCGCCGCCTAAGAGTGTACAAAAGGCCAAACGAAAGATATTCTGCTTGTAACATTCGCGAAACCACTTTATACGGAGGTGGCTCAGTGATGGTATGGGCTGGAAAATCTTTAACAGCTCGCACAGAGCTTTTTATTGTTGATGGTGGACGTCTCCATTCTGAACGATACATAAAAGACATTTTAGAACCTTTTGTGGTACCTATTGCGCCTTCTATTGGGGATGGATTAGTTCTTACGCAGGATAATGCTAGGCCACATGCGGCACATATTGTTACTGAATATTTGAATTTTGTTAATATTCAAGTCCTGGAGCGGCCAGCCTGCAGTCAAGACCTGAACCCAATAGAGCAGCGTTCCCAACCTGGAGGTAATTACCCCCTGCGGGGTAAAACGAAATTTTCTGAGGGGTAAAGAAGACTAGGATTGATCATCATTAGCCGCTAAAGCCTCTCCACACTTTGACAGGCGTTTGAACGAGGTGGTTTGAAATTTGCGCCCAGCTGATTAACGCGACCGGCCACTTAGTGAGTTAAGCCGGCTCCACATAACACGCGGTACAAGCGAACGAGCCATAGCTTAAGTCGGCCATACACGCTACGGTCTGCCGAAGAGGTCTGCCTGTACAGGTATGCCTGCGCAGGTAGACCGAAGCGTGTGTGGGAATAGAACTGTGCAGTTTTTCTAACCTGCGCAGGCGACCGGTGCAAGATCGAAAATCAATTCTTTCGAGTGGCACCGTACGGTGTACCTGTGCGTGTATGCATGTACTCCGGTCACCTGCGCAGATCGCATCAGTTGTTTTCTAGTGTCTGTGTCAGACAGTCGTCGCGTCGCTCGCATCGTATTGCAATTCAACACGCAAAAATGGCGCCACCAGATTCAATTAAAAAAGTGCTTGAAAATTTTATCGAAATATACAAAACTCATCCATATCTTTGGCAAATCAAAAGCAAAGAGTACCATAATCGAGCCAAAAAAGAAGCTGCCTAGAAATTGCTCATGAAAAAATTATTTTTGTTCAAAATTAACGCAAGACCGATCAATGCCAGCGCGTCATCGTCCTAATTCGATGCCACCGCAAAAATAACTGAAAATCGCTCCGGTACACCGGACGTTCCCACACACGCTACCTCGTGACTCGCGGGCAAACCTGCACAGGTAACCTCTCCGGTAGACCGTAGCGTGTGTGGCTGGCTTTATATACAGGGCTTTTATTTTAACTCTGAATATATGATGTTTGTATTGATAGCAATGCAAGGTCGGGGTAAAATCAGTTTTCCTAATAGGTCACAGGGGTAACAATATTGAAAAGGTTAGGAACCACTACAATAGAGCATCTTTGGGACATAATGGGACGCCGGGTTAGTTAACATCCACCACCGAACAGCTTAGACGAGCTACGACAAAGTTTTATCCACGTATGGGAAGATATCCCACAAGAAACGATTAGATCTCTAATTGAAAGTATGCCACGGCGATGTCAGGCTGTAATAACATCTAGAGGTGGTAACACTAGTTACTGATAAGCCAAAAACGTTTTAAAAGAATCTGTATTCTTGTGTATAATAATAATAATGATAATTTTGCATTATTTTGTTAAATAAACAATTTTTTTTCTCAAATTATTTAAGTCAAATTTATTATTATTATCGAAATAATTCTGTTTGTGTTCTATTCCTAAAATGTGATAATATTGACGATAATTAAAATAAATCGAAATGTATAAGTGGTGCGTTAATTTTGCGGTCAAGTGTAGTTTGTATATTAGTAACAACACAACACACTGAAGGTTCTTCTTTTTAAAATGGCCGCCACTTCGTCATTCCATGATTTTTTCGGTCTTCCTCGTGATGCTTTCCCTTGAGCTTTTGCCTCCCATATTCTCTTTGTTTGCCTGCTGCTGTTCATCCGGCATATGTGGTAAAACCATTTTAGCTGGTTTCTGTGAATCACGTCTAACACTGATTCTACTCCTGATTCTTCTCTCACTATCTCGCTCCTGATCTTGTCTCTCTTGGTAATTCCTTTTACATTTCTTAAGTACGTCATATCTATGGCCTGTATTTTACTTTTTAAACTATTTGTAAGTACCCAGCTTTCGCTGCCATAAGTTAATATAGGTCTGAATATCGTTTTGTATATCGTCATTTTCGTTTTCCTGCTTATTTCTTACCTTCCTATGAATGATCTGCCCAATGAGTGATAAACTTTTGCTGCACTATTTATTCTTTCGTCAACTTCATTTATTATACAGGGTCTTTTTTTAACTCAGAACATATGATTATTAATGTCTATGTTCTATGTTATAATAATCACATCAACGCACTGCAATGTATTGACAATGTAGGTAACCATACTTACACTCAGTTTTATTTAATTGTCAAAATTGTGTTATTAATAAAAATGTATTACACCACCGAAGAAAGAATACAGATAATTAATTGGTACAAGAGTGGGAACAGCATTCGATGTGTTAGAGATTTGTTTTCGGTTGAGTATCCGAGCAGACAAGTTCCATCCATCTCAACAATTTGTAATATTGTCCATCATTTTGACAATACTGGCTGCGTGAGTAATTTTCACATTAAAAGGGCTAAAGGAAATCACATTTTAACGGAGATGAAACTCAACATTTTATGTTACGTAGACCAGAACCCCATACCTATGTTAAGAGTTATCGCAGCACAGTTTCAAATAAGTTCAGCTTCCGTTTACAAGACATTATAAGAATTTAAATACAATGCTTACAAGTTTTCAAATCAGCAACTATCAAATGAGGACAAAGGCAAACGAACAGAATTCTGTGAAACCGTATTCAATTTAATTCATAATGATCAAGAAATTTTACACAGAATAATATTTACTGATGAGGCATCATTTTCCTTAAATGGTGAAGTTAATCCACAAAATTATAGGTTAGTATTCTTCATTCCTTATCGATACCCATTCCTTCACCTTTTAGATTTTGGGCGTGCAATAATCCTGCTTACAAAATTTGACGCACACACAATACAATGCGAGAGTTAATCTGTGGGCTGGACTAATTAATGATACCCTTATTGGTCCTTTTTTTATTAATGGAAATCTAAACAGTAATGTTTACTTACATCTTCTGTAAGCTCGAATGCCAAAAATTCATACACTCCTTATTATCAGATGGATTCTACAGCTGCCATTAATAATTATGTAAGTGAATTACTTCCTGATCGCTTCCTTGGCCACCCCGGTCGCCTGATTTGACTCCAAACGACTTTTTTTTGTGGGGGTATCTAAAAAGCAATGTTTATAATAACATTATTATAAACAATACTTCAGACTTAAAAGATCGTATAATTACAAAGAAGAAACATTCACTGGCACCTTTGTGTACTTGGTTGCCTACATTGTCAATACATTGCAATGCATTGATGTGATTATTATAACATAGGACATAGACATTAACAATCATATGTTCTGAGTTAAAAAAAAGATCCTGCATTTCAATCCCCCTCGATACTCCAAGGTGTTTAAATTCATTGACTTGTTCTATTTTTTTATTTTCTATTTCTATGTTTAGATCGATGTTGTCCTGTCCAATGGTCATTACTTTTGGCTTGCACGTATTGATCTTCATTTTTTTTTTCTTTAATGCATCTTCCTATATTTTTACACTCTTCTGTGGTTCTCTCTCACTCGTCGCACATATCATTGTCATCAATAAAGGCACACTTCGATATGCCAATTCGTTTCAGTTTGTTATATCCTATGTGTACTTTTTTTTTAAATTTGTGGCTCTACTTCTTTGATTACATTATCCATTATAAAATGAATAGTGTCGGACTCAGAACTCCACCTTGTCTTAAGCCACCGTTTACTTTAAATAAGTTCGATCATGTGTGGTCTTTTCTAATGTAGCCTTTGTTGTTCTTATACAGGCTTTTAATTGTGTTTATTACTTTTTTATCTATCCGTCTTTCTGTAAGGCTTCTCCATACTTCGTTGAATTCTGTCAAACGCTTTTTCCAGATCTAGAAAAACCACATATATATGAAAGCCCTTTGTCCTCACTTTTTCTATTAATTGTTTTATTGTGAATATATGCTCATGTGTACTTAGCTCATGGCCCTTTCTGAATCCGCTTTCAGCCTCGACCATATTTGTTTTTATTTTGATTCTCAGTCGTTTTTCAAGGATAAATTTGTATGCTTTTGATACTACAATTAGCAATGTCATACCTCGATAGTTTGTGCATTTCTTTTTGTCTCCTTTTTTGAATATTGGGAGGATCATACTTTTCTTCAAATCTTCTGGTACTTCGCTGCTGTTCTAAAATTTCTATTGATTGCTATTTTTGAAATCCAAGATAAATGTATTTTTAGAACAAAAGTATTCATTCATCAATATTCGTTCAGGAAAGTACAGTTTTCAGACCGTTTTAAAGGGGTAACACCACTCTAGATTTTGGAAAACTCTTTTTTTTGCTTAAACAATATCCAGTTAGCCCTATAGTGAGAAAATCCCTTAGGATCCTCAGGAGTCCACCAAAGTACGCGAATGCTGTAAGGATTTATGTGCTCGTAAAACTTTAAACGTGTTTTTCCCAAAACCATTTTTTTTCAAACTGGGAGGACAGATTACTAGATAACCATTGCATGGATCGATTTCAAATTTTGATAATAGCTTTACAATTATATTCTCTGTGAAAGTGGTAGCCGTTTTTTTTTTTTATATTTAATGTAACTTTTTTTATAAACAATTTACTGCTTATTTTTTAGCCAAACATTTTTTCAATCGTGCACCATTTCTACAAAATTTGATTTTTCCATACTCAAAATAAATCGTCAAATTTAGGTATCTTTTTTGGCCACTTAAAATTATATTTAATTTATTTGCTTTTCAGGCTTTATTTTTCAAAGTAGTAACTTTGCTATTTTAGAAGATGATGCAATTAATTATTTTTAGATATTTCGAGTGTTTAATTTTTAGTGTTGTTTAAAATAAATTGTCCTATCCAACAGATTTTCAGATCGGTGGTTTTTCGTTTTTTTTTTTATATACTGTCAAAAAACGAACGTTTTTCTTGCCAAAAAAATTATTTTTTAACTGTTGGCTATTTTGTTAAATATTTAAATATTATAAAAAGCTTCGATCCAGCACACATTAATGTAATTTACTAAAGATACCCGTCGGTTTTTTTGATCTGAGATGACCCAGTCCAAAATGGCGATTGGCACCGCCTTTTTTTCTGGCCCTTCAAGGAATTACTTCGAACTCGTTTGTTTATCACTATTTTGTGATGTAAAAATTGTTTTAATTATGACGGATGATGGGTTAATGCACTAATATGTTATTATTCTTTTAGGGAGAAGAAGCGGGCATCCCCTTCGACAGCGACCTTATAAAATGCTGCCCAATGTGTAACGTTCCTATTGAAAAAGATGAAGGCTGTGCACAGATGATGTGCAAGCGTTGCAAGCATGTTTTCTGTTGGTATTGTCTTGCCAGTCTGGACGTAAGTTAACTTAATCGTTTTAGTTGAAATACTTGTCATTTATGTTTCAATATATATACAACACCTTTATTTCAGTAACTTTTACAAATTTAAGTTTTTCAGTTATTACTATTTGGTTAGTAAGTCACTGTCTGAGCTATCGACCATCGGTCTTTCTGCCCAATGTTCAATTTCGATGTAGAAGGTGCAATTTTTAATAACTTTTTTTACATAATTCAATTAACCACCTCTTGCCTACAAACATTACAATATTCAGCTAAATTCTCCTCTTTCATTTTAGTCCAACGTTTGTATTTCTTGCACTACGAAATTATTCTTGCATATTTTTCAATATTCCACCCTTAGGATTAAACCCAACAAAAACAATGACAGTTTTCACACCACTACTATTACAAATTTAGATTGTGGAGGCTTAAAAGATATTTCTTTTATGAAAAAGTTCAGCGATAGTGGAGAGTTTCCAGCTTTCTTGGTAGCGTGTTAGGTTTTACGGCACCTTCCATAATTGACGTCACAATTTTTAGTCAAGGGGAGGTTCTCCTCTAAAATTTTCAAAAAATCAATTTTTTTTGCAATTTTTGAAAGGTATAAGTGTCTACTAAAGTAATTTTTTCTGGATATACCGATAAGTTGTAAAATGCAAATTATTAGACCCCTACAGCACTGCTCTAAGCCATGAATCCCATCAACATTTTAATGTTCCGTTCAATTTCAACTTTTGTTCTGGCGACAGATAACCTTTTTCCAGAGGCGCATAGACCTATATCGGGTAAATAAAGACCAAAATAACCTTGTTTCGAATTCCCAAACCGTTTTCTTCTATGTTTTTTTTTCATTTGCGAGTAAAAAAATTCCAAACTTTGCGTAATTTTAAGTCATTTAGAGGAGAACCTCGCCTTAAATTTGAACTTCAATTTATAATTTAATAAACTTCATTTTTCAATCATCGAATTCATTTTTTTATGCCTTCTTAAGCGTGTAGAGTGGTCGAACAGTGTGGCATTCATAAATTCTTACTGTTTTAATAAAAATATTGAAGAATAAAAAAAAATACCGTCACCCTAAAGCACTGTGTTAAGTTATTTTGGTAGTAATAAAAAAAAAAAAAAAAAAAAAAAAAAAAAAAAAAAGGACCTTTATTGGCATAAAAATACAATACAAATTACATTAACTTCCTTTCCTTCTCCTCTCCTTTTCCCACCCCAACCTCGCCAGTGTCTTCACCCCGGTTCCGTCCTCTCTCATCCATTCGTTCACTCTTTTCCCCCCTTCCACCCATTCCTCACACACACCCTCGCACTCCTCTGCCAAATGTCTCCAAGTATCCCTCCCCCATTCACACAATACACATCTCCCATACTCTGTACCCATCCATACTTTCCTCCCTCTCTCTCCTGATCCACACCTGGCTCTTGCCAGCGTCACCATTTCCTCCCTGCCCAGCCCCTTCTCACCCAGGTAACTCGGCAACCTCCCATGCACCTGCCACCTTTCATACATATCATTATACTCACTCTCCCTGATACATCCCTGCCTCTCCTGAATTTCCACTTCCTTCTCCTTCTCTTTCACCCACGCTGCCGCATTCCTTCCACTCTTTATCCAATCCATCGCTTTGGCTTCCGACAACCCCACCCTCTCATACATTCTCTTTCGCTCCATTCTCCATTTGTACTCTCCTACACCCACACATGTTTCCCACACCTCTTTCACCAGTCTCTCCTCCTCTAATTCGCACAACCTCATCTCATATCTAACCACTCTCTCCATTGCCACACTCTGCATATTCCCTCTATTTGTTTCCTGAAGCAGTATGTACCCTGGCGTGGACTCTTCCACCCCCAACATACGCTTCAAGAACCACCGTTGCTCTCTCTCCACACATTCATACCCCTTCGTTCCCCATACTTCCACACCATACATTAAGATCGTTCTCACACATGCGTCCCACAATTTACATGCCATTCTAAAATTGTTTTCCATCCATTTTCCCCACTTTCCCCAAACCATACCCCACGCTTTCCTTGCCTTACCCTGCATCCATTTTAAGTGTTCCATGTACCCCCCCGTACCTTTAAAAACGAAACCCAGGTACTTGAACACCTTAACCCTCTCCACTCTCTCACCCTTCCACTCTATTTCTCTCACTCTTCCCTCCCTTCCTTTATTCCTAAATCTCATCCACTTCGTTTTCCCTACATTCACACACAGCCCTCTCTTATCCATATACCTCTCCGCTCTCTTCAACATATCCCTCATCCCTTCCCAGTCTCTCGCCATTAACACCATATCATCCGCATACGCCAACATCCATACCTTGCTTCTTCCAACCACCACCCCACCCGCTTGTCCTTTCCTTAACACTTCTTCAAACTCGCTTATATACAAGTTAAATAGCAAAGGACTCAGCGGGCAGCCCTGCCTCACCCCCATCCACGTTCTAAATTTCTCCGACACTTCCATTCCCACTTTCGCTACCGCCCACGTTTCTTCATACATTCCTCTTATCCACTCTACCATCCCGTCACTCACCCCTTTTCTTCTCAAACACTCTATCAGGCTCTCCCTCGGTATACTGTCATACGCTGCTTTTAGGTCCAGGAACACTGCATATACACTTCCTCTTTCTTCCATTACTCTTTCAACTAACCTTGCCAGGGTGAAGATCTGATCTCTGGTGCCCCTCCCTTTTCTAAAACCCCCCTGCGTCTCCGGTAGCAGCCTCTTCTCTTCTACTTCTTTCTCCAACCTGTTCTTCACCACAATCATGGCAATCTTATAGCCACTGCCCATGACTGTTATGCCTCTATAATTGTCCACCTTATCGTGCTCTCCTCCTTTGTGAACTGGGCATACCACACCTACTCTCCATGATGCAGGTAAGTCTGCTTCCCCTCTCCACATTTGATTTAACAGCTCCCTGAACTTATCCTTTCCCTCTTTTCCTATCTCCTTCCACATCTCCGCCTTCAGTCCATCCATTCCTGCTGCTTTCCCTCGTTTCACTTCCTCAAACGCTTTCTCAACCTCCTCCTCTGAGAAATCCTCCATCACTCCCCTTAGTCCTCCGTCCCCTATACTCTCCGATCGTCCGCTACTTCCTTTGCACTTCTCTGACCACTCTTGTATTGATACCCCTATCTGCCTCTTCTTTTCACCTCTTTTCAGGATATTCCACATTTCTGCTTCACTCTTACACTTTCTCATTTCCTCACTTGTTCTCTCCAATGCCTGTATCTTCTTCCTTTCACATATACTATCATACTTTTTTCTAGCTGCCACCACCCGCCTCAATTCCCCTCCGCTCCATAAGCATTCTCTCATTGCCTCCCTCACTTCCCTCTTTGCCAGCTGACATTCTTCATCAAACCACGTACTCTCATTCACCTTCTTTCCCTTCACTCTTCTTCCGCATCCCAGTATGACCTCCTCCATTTCCTCCATTGATACAACTTCATTCCACTGCACCTTCTCCAACCTTTTCTTCATATGTATAATTGCACTTATCCCGCTCTCTATTCTCACAACTTCCTGTTCTTGTTCCACTCCTTCCCCCTTGTCCATCCGTATCTCCACTTTTATTGGCAAATGATCCGATCCCATGGTTTCCTCCACTTCCATTCTTCTCACTTCTTCTCTCGAGATACCTTTGATTGCTATATAGTCAATCACTGATGATCCCCTTGGTCCGATGTATGTCCTCTTCCCTTCCCAATCCCCTTCTGTGCATCCATTTAGTATTTCCCATCCCTCCTCCATCGCCCACTCCCTCATCCTTCTGCCATCTCCATTTATGTGCTTATCTTGCGAATTTCTTTTCTTCATCGCCCCGTCCTCCCCAATACCTCCACCCATCTCACCTATCCTTGCATTGAAGTCTCCCCCCACCATCCACCTTCCTCCTTTCCCAGCTCTCTTATCTATCTCCCTTTTAATCTCTCCCCAGTTTTTACTAACGTAAACCACTCCCACATCAATCTGGTATCTTCCCTGTTGCCATTTCAACCACATCAGCCCTTCGCCTCCCTCCATAATCTCCATCTTGCCACCTTTCCTGTCCTCTCTCCATCCAACTAACATACCCCCCTTCGCTCTCCCTTTCATCGCACATCTTGTTGCCTCCTTCATCTCCCATTTAAAACCTTCCGGCAACCATCTTTTCACTTCTCCCCATTCCTCCTTCACAATCCATGTCTCTACTATCCCCACTACGTCTTTCCCAGCCACCCAATCCTCAAAGTCCTTCTTCCACCTACCCTCCTTGCCCTTTGACTTTATTCCCGCTATGTTCCAAAACCCCATTGTTACCGACCCTTCTTTCCCCACTACCCCACTTGTATCTCCTCGCCACCTGCCTTTCTCACTGGACTTCTGCCCCTGCCTTCCCTCTGCCCCTCTGGCTCTTCCATCACAGCTCCCCTTAACCTTCCCCCTCACTTCCTCTCCTTCTTTTCGTTCCACCTCAGTTTTTTTTTTCACTTCCTGCTTTCTCATTCTCTCTTCCCCCTCCTCTGCTCCTGCTTCCTCCTCCCTTCTCATTATTTTTGCTCCTCTTGCCCCCTCCTTGTCTCGTTGCTTGACGTTCCAAAACGACACATTCCCTCCCCCTCGTATGTTATCTACTTTCCTTCCTCTTCCACTCCTCTCCCCTGGTCCTTGCGCACGTTTTTTGACCCCCATGTCCCCTTCTCCAAAGCCCCCATCTCCGTATTCCAAGTCCACCACTCATTCTCTACGCGTATTTTTTGATAGTATAATTGTACTTTCTTCCCTTTGTTTCTTTCTTCCCACGCTGTCCTTTTAATTTTAATCTGAATCTCTCTCTCGTTCTTCGTGAGGTCATCATCTATGTAAATAGTACTCTTTGCGTCCCTTAAGCTACTCTTCTTTGCCATCATTCGCTGCTTATCCTCCATGTTCGCACATCTAACTAGAATTGGCCGTTTCTTTCCCTCCTTCTTAACTCCTAGCCTCACTGCCTCTTCAAAGTGTATCGCGATTTTCATACTCTCTGCTAGCTTATTCACCACCTCTTCCACGTCTCCTTCCTCACTTATTCCATTTAAAATTATATTCTTCCTTCTTCTTCCCTTCTCTCTGATTTCCTCCATATTTTCCAGCTTCACAATCCTATCGGTTAATTCCTTCTTCTCCACCTCCCATTTTTGCTCTTTTTGTCTTATTTCCTTTTTGAGTTCCTTTATGTGCTCGTTATACTCATCCAACCTCCCTTCTAATTTCTCAAATTTGCTTAGCAACTTATCAATTTTCGCCTCCATCGTATCGGTTCCGCTTTCTTCAGCCCTTTTCCTCTTGCTCACTTGCTCAAAAAAGTTCTTGAGATCCCCGCAACTATTTGTGCGCTGGCGACTGCCCATTTATCTCTCGACCGTTCCGCACTCACTTTTCAGTCGCTCCTCGTATATTTCTATCCTTCCCGCGGCCCGGGAAGTAATATACCAAGTTCTTTGTTAAGTTAACGCAGTTCAACAATTAGTTATTTTGAAGGCATCTAACTGTTCCTAACAAAACCTAATCGTCATTTTTTTAACTTAAAAAAAAATGTTTGCCACAATTACCATTAAATTTTGTTGTCAGATATTCAATTTAAAAAGTAAGTCAAATGGGCAATACCTGGAAATTAACTTAATTTGCTTATTTTACAAATATATTACATATATTACAATGAAAGTTTTGTATTATACATACAGGGAGTCAATTTGAAAACTTTCAATGCGAATATCTCTGAAAATAAAGGAGTTGGAAAAACGCAATTTGGTACAAATGTTATACAGGTAGGGGGAACTAGAACCACCATATTTTGGTTATGGGGTGAGTGACCCCTTGGGCCCCATTCAAAAATTTTAAATGGCATCACCCCTTTTGTGATTCCTTAAATTAAACGTTTTTTTTGAGTAGTATTCACCAGCACAATATTTTTTTTTTAATTTAATACAGGGCCGAACAAAAAAGTATAATTAAAATAAAATAAATTCTATGAATTGCTATTTTATTTAATTGGATTCTTATAATTTATTCCATTTTGGGCTACAAAAAAGGATAATAAAATTTTTTGCTCCAAATACTCGAAGCAGTGGGTCCGGTTTCAACAAATAACAATCACCTATTGCAGTCACATTACATTATCGCAAAACATTCTCCAGCAGTCTGTTCAACAGTTCTAAGTTTATGATCATGATTACAGGATGATTTCTTATTGCGACACTATGATAAGGGGCCTTGTAAGAATAAGCTGGGACACTCACGGGCTTCGGTGATCTGGCACAGGACGCAGGTGATCGGGATTTTCGCCGGATTTGGCATCCTGTTGCTGGTGGCGTCTCCCCTACTGCTGCTGGCGGCGCCGTGCATCGTGTGTTGCAAGTGCCGGGTCTGCAATGCGGGCACTACGAAACTGGACAACGAAGATGAACTCCCGGGGGAGAGTTCCTGAACGATTTAGTGAACATTACCAAAACACACACTCACAAACACATTTCGTCATCTACCCCGAGTCCGTTTTAATTTGTATAAACGCGCAACCTCAACTAGTTCATGCAGCTGATTTAAGCGAAGAATACAGAAATCTAGTCTTGTTAGAAGCTGCCGTATTGAGGTCGCACGTCGAGTTTGAACATAGACGGAACCTGTGATAGAACTGTGATCGTTTTGCCGTCTGTGTCTTTACTCTTAATTTTCATTGTGATCAGCATTTTGTTACTTATGCCTAGGCTTTAGAAGCCTCTAACACCAACCTTGGTATGAACAGAGTACTTAAATTCGGCTTCCTTTAATTTTATATAAATATCCGTAGTTTACGACTGAATAATTTATTACTTTAAAACCACCGGGCCCTGATCATCCGACAACCCAAAACTGTACTTACCATCTATTTATATATTTTTATTAAGAACAATACGTATTAAAATGCGACTTTGTTTGATTTCGTGCCATCGTTAAACTTCGGATTCATGAGTACAACCTCGATCTCTTCTTGTTTTATCAAAAAACGAGAATTGTAGGGCCCGCCGTGGGATGCTTGTTTATAGTTAATAACTTTCTAGTTAGTTAATAAGTTACGAAAGAAAAAATTTTTTTTTTAGTTATTGATGATTGTTGGGACATTAGTAAGGCTATAATTAATCATTTTATATTGGAGGATGTGAAGGACCATGTTTCCAGTTGGTTTCTTACACTTGTATATATGTATGTACAAAACTTATGTTGATCTACACGTTAAATTATCATAATTATATTATCAGTTAATGTGTTATATTTTTATGTTGTGGCGTTTTGTTCTTACCAACCTTCCTGTGTGTTATTGACGGTAAGTTGAATAATAGTAGATTATATATTATATCAAAGAAGAGAAATGCGTGATTTTTTCCGAGGTGCAAATTTGTATATCGAGTTTTAAACAGTGTGCTCCTGAATTCGATCTGTTTGTATTTTCGGGTAATGTGTTAGTGCTTTCATCAGTAATAGTATTCATAGGCATTTCTCAAAATCTTAGTAAGCTCATTATTACTACAATCATTGTGGCGCAGATTAATACACGTGCTTGTGCTTCTAGAAAATCTAGAATTGTGCTTCGCAGTCTTGCCGATTTTCGCTGCAACAAGCAATCATGATCCTGACGCTAATAATTGCCGGCAAGATCATAGGCACTCGTTAGATTACTGTTGAAAACAAAATGACTAAAGTGCTTTGATTTTTTTTAGAATTATTTCTCAATAATTCTGCTAAAGTCGAAAGTCGGCATTAGTCAGTTTTTGAAAAATCAACACTCAATATTTGATCACTGAAAATGGCAATATTTTTGGGCTTGGTGGTGATTATCCAGAAAACTATATAATTAACATCCTTGAATTTTTTAGAATATCAAAGCAATTATTCCCCAATAATACTGTTAAAGTTGGAAGTCTGTATTTAAGTCAGTTTTTAAAAAATCAATACTTTTTAGATTTTTGAGCCATTTTTGGGTTTAATTTTAATTATACAGAAAACTAAATAATTAACATTGATTTTTGTAATATTTAGGCCCAAATATTCCTCGATAATACTGTTAAAGCTGTAAGTCGTCATTTAACCCGTTGGCTGCCACGGCTTTGCGAACTACATTAAAGTACTACGAGTATTCTCGTAGCTGGCAGTCAACGTGTTAAGTCAGTTTTTGAAAAATCAACATTTTCGATTTTTGAAAGTTGAAAATTTGTAATTTTGTGTTTGACGGCATGTATATTATTTTACATCGAAGCCTTATGATTGATGGCCAATTTTACAACAATTTGACAATTTCAACAGTTTCAGGTTTTGAATAATCGACGCTTTTTCGATTTTCAAACGCTGAGAAAATGGCCATTCTTGGATCGATCGTGACTATCTGGAAAACGATATGTTTAATATACTTTTATTTTTCAATGGTATTAAAGCTAAACTATTCCAAAATAATGCTATAAAAGTTGAAAATAATTTCTTATGGTTTTCGGGTTTTATGACGATTTAATGAAAAAACGAGGTAAATAATGTGCCTGGATTTGTCTTCAATATCAAAGCTTAATAATTTCAGAATCAATTAAAAGTTAAAAGTCTGTAAATGTTTTCAGGAAAAATCAACGCGTTTTAATATCCAAACGTTTAAAGGGTTTAATCACGGATTATTATCTGGAACTCTAAATAATTAATATGCTTGGATTTTTCTAGAATATCGAATCCCAATTATTTCTGAATAACACTGCAAAAGTTGGAATTCTGTATTGCTTTCGGGTTTTGAAAAATCAACGCTTTTTCGATTTCGTTGCGTTGAAAATGCCCATTTTTGGGTTAAATTGCGATTTAATGAAAAAAAATGGGAAAATAATGTGCCTGGATTTTTCTTGTACATCCGAGTCTAATGATTTCAGAATTAATGTGTTTGAGTTAAATGTTTGTAAATGTTTTCAGTTTTGAAAAATCCACGATTTTTTAATATTCGTAGGCTTAAAATGGTCATGCTTTCGTTTGATTATGGGTGATTATCTGGAAATCTTAAATGATTAACGTGCTTGGGTTTTTCTAGAATATCGAATCCCAATTATTTCTGAATAATGCTGTAAAAGTTGGAGTTCTGTTTTACTTTCAGGTTTTGAAAAATCAACGCGTTTTCGATTTTTGAGCTTTAAAAATAGCCATTTGTCTCGAAAAATATGTCATTAACACATCCACCTCAAGCAAAACCAATGTTAATTTTGCGTGGATAGGGTTCATCAACATGCACTGATTTTTCTACAAAATGAAATCATTTTTTAATAACTTTGAAAGTTAAATTGTGAATATTCATATATTCAGGCTATATTTCGTCTTTATTAAATCCATTTAATGCTTCTGCAACAAGTGAGGTTGTCACAAATTTATTTAAATATCTGCATTTGAAATTAAATCCTAATCTGAATAATACTTTAAAAGTTAGAGGTCTATTTTTTTTCGGTTTTGTATAAATTAGATGTAAATATTATCGTTTCATAAAAAGAAATATTTTGAAAAAAAATATTTTCAAACAAAAAATGTTCATTTCTTTGTTGTCTAGGGTGTGACTAAGAATATTAATTTGAACTTGCATTATGTGCGTATCAGCATCAGCTTTATAAATTAATTTAAGCATTTTGGTTTCGCAGATATCAAATTTCAAAGTTGATTTTGCGGTCGAGGAGAAAATAATAAAAATAATTTTAACGTGAATTATAAATAAATGATATTGTCGTTCTATCCAAATTAATTTATCAATTTTCGGTTAAAGTTCAAAATTTTGGCTTTTCATTGTCACATATTAAAAAAATTAAAAATATGGAATGCCGACATTTAATTCCATTAAAATTGGAATAAATTTACAAAACACTAATTTTCCATGAATAATAGTAAATAAATGATATTAATTGTTATTCTATCCAAATTTATTTATCGATTTTCAGTCGGAGTTCAAAAATTTGGTTTTCTATTGTCACTTGAGAATGATATTAAAAAAATATATATACCGAGTGTCTGGGATAAGGGGCGAACATAGGTATTTAACGTGTAAAATTAAATATGTGTAATTATTAGCTCCCCTATTCATTTTAGAGAAAAATCGTAGAGGAATATTTTTTAGAGAATTAAAAATTGTAAATGTATCATCCATTTAATTTACGTTTGTACTAGAATCCACCTCAGAACTAATAAAAATAAGTTTACCCATTTACCATTTAATAAAAACCCTTGCCATGACTTTGACAAATGTCATGTTACGGTGAGAATAATTTTGCTAGTCAAATATCAATTCACGCATTGTAATTACTATCAACAATAATCTGAGTTATTGCAATGAAGAGAGCGTACTCATTATCAAAACATTTTCCAGTGGCATCAGTTTACTCAGAGTTCGTGACATTTTCGGATAAATTAACAATCGACCTATTCCGTCTATCAACAATTACCAAGTTTGTGAAAAAGTTTGAAAATACAGTAAATATAGTGGCAATTGCTTCAAAGGGTATTTTAATAGTCCAATTTCAACAAATATTATTTCAAAAACATTAAACGTTACATGCAAACGCAAAAGAAGAAACAACGATAAATTGGAAGAAACAGTTTTGGGTTTGATAAATGCTGAACCAACAACTACCATACGATGCATTGCTCGTGAGTGCAATGTGTCTAAATTCTCTGTACAAAAAATTCGGTGAAATAATGCAGGATCGATCAAATACAGACCGAAACTTTTTGCAGATGAATGTTCACATTAAATATGAACAAAGAGCCCAGCGTTGTTGTTCATAGTAATTACAATGCGTAAATTGATATCCGACTAGCAAAATTATTTTCACCATGACATGACATTTGTCAAAGTCATGGCAACGGTTTTTATGAAATGGTACATTGTTCAACTTATTTTTATTATTTCCGAGGTAGATTCTGGTACAAACGTAAATTAAATGGATGATACATTTACAATTTTTAGTTCTCTAAAAAATATTCCTTTACGATTTTTCTCTAAAATGAATAGGGGAGCTAATAATTACACATATTTAATTTTACATGTTAAATCCCTATGTTCGCCCCTTATCCCAGACACTCGGTATATGTAATGCGAACATTAAATTCAATTAAAATTACATTCAATTTACAAAACATTATTTTTTCTATGAATAAAAAAAGTAAATAATTGATATTGTCATTCTATCTAAATTAATTTAGGGATTTTCGGTGGAAGTTGAAAAATTTGGTTTTCTCTTGTCACTTATGAAAAATATCAAAAAGAAAAATTAAAAATATGTAACGCGGGCATTGAATTTTATAAAAATTACATTCAATTTACAAAACACTATTTATTTTTTCAATGAATAAAAGTGAAATTTTGAGTTGTGGTGTGCTTAGTTTTATTCCATATTTCTGAAGGCTAAATCCAAAGTAGAAAAAAATATATATTAGACTTGTATAATAAGGGGTATTGCGGCACTCGTTCTATAGGAATGCTCGTGCCACAATAGGTCAACAATTTTAGGATTATAATTAGGAATTTTCGTGTGTGCTTCTTTGGTACAAAAGTTACAAGCGAAAACCTAAAAAAAAAAGCACAAACTACACACAGAAAAAAAATCGAAATTCGAAACTTCACGCATCTCTGCAAACCGGTTGTTGAGTAAACTGAATCCCATCACTGAATACAATGCACTGAGGGAAAAATAGCATTCTCTCCTGAGATATATTTTTTTCACAAATGGGATATTTTAAGAATAAAACTAGGGAGAAAAATGTAACTTTCACGATTTCGAGGGCTGAGAAATCAACTTTGCTTCCGTTTGTAAAAAAAAAAATTTTTTTCTGTAATATTCTAACAAATTTCCAACAAGCAGATACAAATCTTCTGAAGCATTCTAAAACAATTCAAAGGTTCATGACCTAAAGATAAATAAAGTAGATCATTTCTTGATTTCAATTTTGCAGTATTTTCCTGGATGGTTATCCTTCTATTTTAACCCTTTGGCCTACTTTCCTTACGTCCGAATGCAGTCCGACGGAGGCACGCCCGGCGTGCCGAATTGTATGGGCACAAATTCATGCTTTTTCATGGCACAACTGAAAACGTAAAATATGGACTTATGGATTCATTGTGCAGCACTACTAACGCAAGCGCTGCGCCTGGAGTTGAGCTCGTACTCGATTTGATTGGCCCAAGCGGGTCGCCACGAGTTGAGCTCGTGCTCGATGTGATTGGCCCAAGCAGCGCGCCACGAGATATGCTCGTGGTCGTTGTGTTTGGCCCGAACATTTAAACATGAGGAGTACTCGTGGTTGTAGGTCAAAGGGTTAAAGATATTGGAGGATTTCCTAAAAAGATACGAAACACAATCTGACGAGGCTCCAGATGGCCCTGACCCATATAATTAAACTACAATTTATAATTTAATAAACTTTATTTTTTACATCCACCGTCTTCTCAAGCCAGCAGTATGATCAAACAATGTGGGATTCCTAAATTCGCCTCTCATATCCAAAATGTAATGCAAATAGTGATTTTTTATTTTAAGCGGCAGTTGCGATTTTGCAGCTGATCTTGTTTCCTTACAGCTGACGTGGTCCAGTCCGACAGTTACCATACGGTTATGTCCGAATGGGGTGTAAGTTACAAAAGTCAGTTTACGTCCACCTTTCATGAGGATGAGATACCGCACGGATTTCAGTGTGAACATCCATGATATTGTTAAAATACCATAACCTAGAATTAAATTTAATTGATAATAAAATCCCGCCAAGTTAAAATTAGAATAAAATGAGCGAATTTAATTTATTAATTTTGTAAGTTAAAATACAAGTTATAAAGCGAAGGTTTTATTGTGATATAACAAGTATTTTAGCCTATATTTTATATTTACCAAATTTATGGTGGCTAGTTGACCATACTTTTGACTGTTTTAACATGTTAATGTTTTTAAAAGTTAATGTGCTAAATAAACTAAATGTTATGTTTATAGCATATAATGATGTATTTAAAGTTTCAAATTGCAACTTAAAAATAAATTGCACGAAATCTATTACAGTACTCGTAACGTAACAACAACGAGCTATTACGATGTGATTTTTGGGTGCTGTAGTAGATTTATTCTAGATGTAAAGTATAAACATATATTTTAATATATGTTTATAAATGTCTTGCCTACATACATTTTTAAACCCCATTTGGAAGACCCCCATACTTGGCTCTGGCTAAGCAGATGGAGCAAGCTAGCTTCTTGATGATGGGGGTCTGATAGTCCCATTAACCAAGTTTGATTGATATAAATTACACAGGGTGTCCAAAATTTAGGGTCAAACTTTCCAAACTTTAAAGCTCTTTGTTTTTCTTATTTTAAATTGGAGCCCCTGTATATGTTTATGTAATTCGATGAGATATTAAAAAAACAAACATTGTTCCTTATTAAAATCGTATCCCAATTCCTAACGCATTAAAAGTTATTTGCATAAAATTTGTTTCATCAATTATTCCAATAGCCATTTTATTGAATAAAAATCAAAGGTGGCTTTGAAAAACAATTTATTAACATTAAAATTTAACAAAGTGACAAGAGACTATTTTGACTTTAGTAATGTAAAAGTTTAAAGCTTAAGTTCTTTATACGCAAGAATTATATTTTGTCATGGAGTACAATCGAGATGAGTCATTAAAATGTCCGTTAAAAAAGTGATGGCCAATAATATGTTCACCAATAATTCTCCCCACACATTAATTGCCAATCTGAATTGTTAATCAACCTGCCTAAAAACTCTCGGATTGTGGTCGCAGTAGTAATGAAAGTTATGACGATTCACAAATCCATTTTTATGAGAGGTGGCCCCATGAGAAAACAACACCTTATAAAAAAAGTCAAAATTTATCCTAATCTTAGCTCGTTCCCCTTTGCCAAATTCAACGAGTTGATCAAAATCTTGTTCAAAAAGTTGTTGATGAAACTTGATATGATAGACATGGAAACAGTTCTCCTTTAAAATTCATTGAATGTTTCTTTCGCTTATATCCTCAGCAGCAGCAACTTTTCCGTAACAGATAATAGCACAGCCAATTGATTTTCTTCAGTTCGAACCGACCTATTTCTTACTGGTTTTGTATAGTTTACATTTCCCGTTTGTACAAAGCTCTCTAATAAGTTTTGCAGGCTTTTTCCTGAATGTTGTCGATCTGGATAACGCTGTGCGTAAACTGGACTTGCCAAAAAGGAGTTCTTATCGCATTCTCCTAATATAAAAACAATATATACGAACTTATCTCAATTGTATTCCATGACAAAAAATAATTCTTGAGTATAAAGAGCTTAAGTTAACAATGCTTTAAACTTTTACATTACCAAAGTCAAAATAGTCTCATCACTTTGTTGAATTTTAATGTCAATAAATTGTTTTTCAAAGCTACCTTCGATTTTTATTTAATAAAATGGCTATTAGAATAGTTGATAAAACGAATTTTCCGCAAATAACTTTTAATGCATTAGGAATTGGGATAGGTTTGTAATTAAGAAAAATATTTGTTTTTTTTTAATTCCGCATGAAATAACATAAAAATATACAGGGGCTCCAATTTAAAATAAGAAAAATAAAGTGCTTTAAAGTTTGGAAAGTTTGACACTAAATTTTGGTCACCCTGTATAATTCATATCAATCAAACTTGGTTAACGGGACTAAAAGACCTTATTTAATAAGTACCTTGTATGATTTTATTAACAAGGCACTATTGTTATTTTTTATTAATTTTTTTAATCAATAGTGCAAAACTGATTTTTTTCAGTTTTTATTTTATTTTGCTGATATCACTGAATCGATTTCAATAAAATTATAGGAGTATGTAGGCAACCTTAAAAGATACCCAACGGGGTTCGGACGATATATATCATCAGATATATATCACGATATATATCATGATATATATCGTGATATATATTCGATGATATAATCTGGCCGCGCTACAGGCTTCTATTCGATCAGTCGTTCTTAAAAAGTTGCAGATAGCTTTGTAAATAAATATGCATGCAACGCAACATCTCATGTTCACTAATTGAGAACCTCAGGCATTCGAGACGCATAAAGCACCGGCCCAACACGCAAATGAGGATGGCCCAAGTTAATCACCTCAGATGCCTTCATAGCGCGGCCAGACTATATATATCATGGATATTTATGAAATGGGCGAAATGAGTCGATTCTTGAAGTGACTCACAACTCTGTTAAAAATGAAAAAGTAAGTGTGAGCAAAAAAAAAGGTCCTCACTTTGAAAATTCTTCAATTTATCCCTGAAAACAAAGTGAAGAGCAAAAAAGTCCTCATTTCAAAAATTTTTCTATTTGATGTCAAATATTTTAATAATTGAAATGTTATTTTTTTACTATCTTGTAAGCAACTGTGTTTGTTTGCAATAAATAAATATAATACAAATGAAGTATGTGCATTATATAATTAATAAGTCATATAAACATTAATGTTAACCAAGAATAAATATCAAGAAGTTGATATACAGTGCGAGTCTCTAACTTGGAATAAATTCAGTAAATCAAACAAAGTTTATTTTTCGGAAATATGCTCGGACACGTCGATTAGTATTTTAAATTGCGCTCTTTTTGTTGTAATAAAATTTTATACAGCGTGTCCCAAATTTGAGATTATGACGTCATCGACTATTTTTTTTAATAGCAACCCTAATTTTTTTATCACTATTTTTAAAGAGTATATCAAGTTACACATGTGTGCCAAATTTCAAATTTTTATTTCCTGTCATTTAGAAGATATTTAACAAACAGTATCAAATTTGAAAAATGAATTCAACTTAATAGTCTTTCTTCAATAAATGCTCAAAATGTTGTCCATTTTCTAACTGACAATACCCTAAACGGAACTGAAACTCGTTTTGAACATTTCTAATTACTTCGGGGGAAATTAGTCTACACTCCTGTCTTATTCGTTCTTTCAACTCCTCAAGATTTGGCGGTTTGGTCTTAAAAACTTTGCTTTTCAAGTACCCCCATAAGAAAAAGTCCATAGGTGTTAAATCCGGAGACCTGGGTGGCCATTCAACTGGTCCTCTTCTGCCAATCCATCTTCGTGGAAATACATTATCCAGGTACTCACGGACACGCCTTGCAAAATGAGGAGGCGCACCGTCCTGTTGAAACCAGATGTTTCTATTCGGGACGTCAGCTTCTACAGGGCAAGGAAACAAAATAGCCAAACTCGGAATTAGCTCTTCCTCCAAGAATTGTAAATATCCCGCTCCATTGAGATTATTTGGAAAGAAAATTGGTCCTAAAATTCGATCACCAACAATCCCTGCCCAAACATTAACTTTTTCTGGATATTGAGTGTGGCCTTCCCTCATCCAGTGTGGGTTCTTGTCTGCCCAATAACGGCAATTTTGACGATTTACCTCACAATTTAACATAAACGTTGATTCATCGGAAAACAATATATTTTCTATTTTTAGAACATTTCTATCTAGTAGATCCATCATTTTTTCGCAAAACTGAAGTCTTCTATCCGGATCATCTTCGGTGAGTTCCTGGAGGATTGTCATTTTATAAGGATGAAATATTTGCTCTCTAAGGATTCTTGACACTGAAGACTGGCTAATTTTGAGTTCCCTAGCCATCTGCCTAGAGGAGACATGATGATTTTCCTGAACAGAGAGAAGTACATCAATTTTGACCTCTTCACTCAGCGCATTCTGACGATGATTATTCGTTTTTCTTAAATGCCCATTTTCCCGAAACTGACTTTCAATCTTGCTTACGGTACTTTGAGATATGGCTGGTAAGTCAGGATACTTCTCTCTAAATAAATAAATAACTTCATTTTGTGTTCTTGTCCTATCTCCATAGCCAATCATCATTAAAATTTCGATTTTGTGGGTTTCAGTTAAGTACGGCATGTTAGTATAATTTTTCGACCAACGGTGAACAACAGTCAACACAACAATGGAACGACTAATACTCTCCTCACTCGAATATGCGTGGAATGCGATGCTACACTTCTTACTTGTTTTTATAACTAAACGTCAAAATGATAAACGTCAGTTTGAAAAAAAAATGACAAACCAGCACGTTTTGGCATTCCACTTTTAAAATGCATAAAAATTCGATTAAGGTGACTTGATTTCTTCATTCTACAAATTTGATAATGTTTGTTAAATATCTTCTAAATGACAGGGAAAAAAAATTTGAAATTTGGCACACATGTGTAACTTGATATACTCTTTAAGAATAGTGATAAAAAAATTAAGGTTGCTATTAAAAAAAATTGTCAATGACGTCATATCTCAAATTTGGGACACGCTGTATAAAATTTTATTACATCATAAAGAGCGCAATTTAAAATACTAATCGATGTGTCTGAGCATATTTCCGAAGAATAAACATCCTTTGATTTACTGAATTTATTCCAAGTTGGAGACTCGCACTGTATATATATCGGATATATATCAGATATATTGATATTTAAATAAATATCGGATATATTCTGAACCCTGGTACTAGTGATGAGATAAACGGTTATTCTCCAGTAACGGTTATAAAAGTTACTGTTACTACAAAATAACTAGTTATTTAAAGAGTTATTTAGTAACCGTTATTTAAAGTAACCTCGGAGAACTTGATGTACATTTGTAATATATATTTTAAGAAATATTTTTATTATTCAAGTGACAAATTTGAATATGTTAAATTTTATTTTTTTATAATTGATATTTAAAAATTCTCCTTTAAACGAGATCATCTTTTTGATAATAATTGACCCGCGTTAGAAAAAATCGTTCGCACGGAACTGAAGAACCTAGAATATATAGATTATTTCTTGCCAAATGTGATAAATGGGGAAATATTTGTGTATTTTCTCTCCACCATTTTAATGGATACCACGAGCCAAGGTAAAATGTCCTTATAGATATATCTCTGAATCTCTCTCTCTGAATAAGAGCTCGCGATTTCAGGGTTCTTCTTGGTTTTGTACAAGCTGCACGTAAATCATCACAGAACACATACCTTGGTATCGTCAGTACCAATATAAAATATGACGAGTCACCCCGACATCGAATATGCGTTCGAATCAAACGTCTGACGCACCATTATTTTAATGTTTTCATTTCATCAAATCCCGACCGCGCCGTGTTTATATTTCAGTAATCGTGTTATTAAAGCAACGGTTCGGATGCGACACATGTTATTTTCTACTCGTTATTTTCTAAAAGAGTTAATTTTATTAAGAAGTGATTCGTTATTTAGGTTAAAAGTTACTAAAAAATTATTCGTTATTGAAACAGTTATACGTTACTAAGTGATTCGTTATTGAATCGGTTATAAGTTACTAAAAGGTGATTCGTTATTGAATGAGTTGTATGTTATTAAGAAGTGATTTGTTATTGAACCGGTTAAAATTTACTAAGAAGTGATTCGTTGTTGAATCGTTCTCCTTTTATAATAAAAAGAATAGGCTTTGTTTTCTTGACAGGCCGAAGCCTAATTATAAAGAAAAAATATAAAGTAAGTACTTGAGAATTATTCTATATAAACAAAAAAAATCCAGTATTAACTAACACTAAAAAAAAAATCCTTAAAATTAGGAAAAATACATTTATAAAATAAAATAGATTACTTCAAATTTTTAAGACATTCATTTTTATTCTTACAGAATATAACAATTCCATATTGTACTTCGTGATATCTTTTTATCATCATAAGCAAAGGCGAAAATAAATGGTGGGTCGTATGTGGTGTGTTGTAATTAAATGTTGAATTATTTCTACCGATTAAACTTAAACCTGGTTTTGTAAAATTAATCAAGTTTTAAAGTGTACTATTGCCCATATGATGATGAATAAGTTTATACAGTTCATATATCAGCATTAATCTGACCCTATCATGTATTAATGCTAACTTAAATTCAGTTAACATAATACAATTATTAAATAACCGTTTAGGAAAATCACCGTTAGTGGGAGAAATAACAATAAAATAGATAGCATGTAATCTTAAAAAATATAACATGAGGTCACACTTTTTTTGGGACACCCTGTATAATCCAAAATATTTCCCTGAAATGCATTCAAGGATGCAAATATATTCTGCAAAATATCAAAATTCCAACTTAATTAGTAAATGAGCAATAGAAGACGGGAGGTAAAATGTAGGACCCTGTATATCCGATATATATATACATATATATCAACTTCTTGATATTTATTCTTGTTCAATAATAATATTAATATTTATTTTACTTATTAATTATACAATACACATACTTTATTTATATTATATTCAATAATTGCAAAAAACACACTTGTTTACAGAATAGTAAATAAATAACATCTAAATTGTTAAAATATTTAGAAGAATCCTCGATGTTTGACTGAATTTTCAAAGTGAGGACCTTTTTTTTGCTCATGACCCGACTCTAGAATTATGAGATAACTCTTTGAAATTATTAGTCGACTCTTTAATTTCAGAGGTGACGACTTTTTTAGGGAAATATTTTATTACCTTTCTAGCAGTCATGAGCCAACTTTTTACTCGACTGTTTTTACTGAGGCAGCTCACAAAAAAAGAGTCAATTCGCCCACCTCTATTATATAATAACTAACACACTTTACAGTTTGTGACTCTTCTAAGCTCTCGTCTCTTTCTGAAAGTGGGATAAATATGAAATAATGCAAATACAAACACAAAAAATTTTATGTTTATATCATATTATAGCAAATGTTTATTATTCATATTGCTGCAACTAGAAATATTCGAGAAACAGAGGAATACCCAGCGAAGCGCGATTTTGTGGTTTTGAGCGTTTCATAAATATCTATGATATACAGGGTGTTTCAGAGCTCTGGGAACGGTCAATCACATGCTTATTTTTCAAAATCTTGAAGAATGTTTTATTTAAAAGTTGTGCGGAATACTGAGCTGCGCGTCCTAAAAATATTTAAATTTATACAGGGTGTCTCATAACAAAGTTAGAAATCAAACTTGATTTTGTTAAATGGAACACCCTGTATATTTTAGCATTTTTGGATTCCTCGTTACTTGGAGAATAAAATGACCTAGGTTGTGGGGGTTGATAACAGGCCGTTTTTGTGTTATTCAGTTGTTTATACAAAAATTTGAACAAAATAGTTAAAGTGCTCCCCTGAAACTAATAAAGATAATTCATTCTAATTTAGTGGTAAAGTTTAGTTGAACTTTAGTCTTCAAAATTACTCCATCAACCAAAACATAACTCAGCGTATTATATGGTGATAGCCATTCGCAAACTGCACAATTTCTATTTTTTTTTCAAATGGCACACCCTATATATTATTTCATTATTTGAAAGTTCATTAAGTAAGTTTTCGTTTCATATAAGGTTTCGTATATCTGAAGTTGATGGTTACTCTAATATGTCAAAATTCGTTAGTGATTTGCATGTTTTTATTATTAGTTTTAAAATCTTGGTACCATATTAAATTTAAAAAAAAGTGTGAGCAAAAAAAAACAAGAAAAAGCTCCTCACTTTGAAAATTCTTCAATTTATCCCTAAAAACATAGTGAAGAGCAAAAAAGCCCTTATTTCAAAAAACTTTCTATTTGATGTCAAATATTTTAACAATTTAAATTTTATTTTATTATTATCTTGTAAGCAACTGTGTTTGTTTGCAATAAATAAATATAATATAAATGAAGTATGTGCATTATACAGGGCATTTCAAAATTCATGCACCAAAAATTTTCTGCGTACTCCTCGTAGGTAGAAAGAAAAGAAACCCTTATGACAAATCTCGATTTTCTACAAAATAAAATGGATTTAACCCCTTCGCTGAAATATTAAAGAAACGCCACAGTTCCCTATCAATGAATACGTTCATTCGCTTGTATAAAAAAAAACAAACGGTGTCGATTTTAAGCGTTGACGCATGAATGAATGGTGACCTAACTTCGAGCGCGCAGTTGAAAAAATTTTATCTAAAGATAAATAGTCTGGTGCGAGTTGATAAAACCGACGCACAAATTTCAAGTTCACCTTATTTATTATACTTTTTTTTATTGTTCCTGACGGCTTCCTACACTTGCATTTTTATTGCTGTGCAATTGTATTCCCTGCAGTCCTATTACTTAAAATCGCGGGGGGTAGGTGCTCTAAAATGATATCCCTTTGTTACCTAAGACCTAATTTGGAATAACACATTTTTAGAAAGTCCGTAAAAACATCTGTGTTTCCAGGAAGACACAAATCGGTGAAATGAATTTTGAAACACCCTGTATAATTAATAAGTCATAAAAATATTAATTTTAATGACCAAGAATAAATATCAAGAAGTTGATATATATCCGATATATTAATATTTATATAAATATCGGATATTTTCCGAACCCTGCAAATTACGCTATCAGGATTTGTTCAGAAGTTATAGCCAAGTAAACAAAAATATGGCTGATTTTCAACCCCTTAACATAATTTTTAAGCCGTAACAAAAAAATACGTATCAAATATTTTGGCCCCCTCTACAAGTCCACCAAATTTCATTAAAATCGGAGAGAGTATATATTTGTTATGAGTTGTATTCCGGCAGTCAAGAGAAGTTTCAGATTTTTTTATTCATCAATATGTAGAGGTAATTTGAATGGAGAACTAACGCGAAGTGTTAAAATTGACGGGAAATAGGTTAGATTTCGAAACTGGTTGAAAGCCGCCAGAATGCGCCCCGGTGTTTGAGGTGGGCACTTATATTGAGATTTAGCCCATTTCACTTATTAATCCATTTAAATAGCTTACCTATAATAAATGCAGATATTGCTAGGGTATTCCTATACTTATTTTCACCCAGATTAATCTTTCTCCACCAAGCAACATCTTCCGTACTCTTAGGAACTGGAGCATCTCTGAGGTTTGTGAAAGAGAACACGGACAAATACGCCCAAAATCCAAACTGGCAAATAGCGAAGATGTTGAGTATCTTGAAGTACCTGGGATTGTCGTACTTGAATAAAATCACATCCTTTACCACGTTAGTATTCACATCTATGCTAGTGTTTGATGATGAGCGCAGGGGTTGAACGAAAGGACGTTTCTGTGAGGATTTCAATAAATGGCTTCTTATAAATTGTGCTGTTCTTAATAAATACATTATTTTACTTATATCACATTTGAGGTTATGTCATAGAGATATTGTAGTGGTGGAGCCAGAACCTAGAGGGCCTTATTGGACAACCTCGGTTAGTAGAGTACGTTTGAATAGAGAAGAACCTTGCGCACGAACGAAAACTGGTTTTTAGCCGTTAGTCGAGTCTATTATGCAGTGTTTCATTAGCGTAGTTACCTCCGAGATCCGAGTATCATTCTGCTTTTTATTGTTCGTTGTTTTGGTTTGATTCGTTTTTCCAGTGTTTATGAAAATCAGTTATTTTCAGAACTTATTAGTTAGTGAACTGTACGATAGTGGTTTATATTAGTTGTTTCATTTTTGATTAAATCGTTTATCGCTGCATTCCGATGGCCGCCGAAGGAAGTGTTTGTTGGGGAAACGTGGACAAGTAATTCACTCTCAATCTCGTGAAATTATCTGTACAGAGTTTATAGAGTACGAAGCAATATAGATGTTTTTGAAGGCGGTACCTATATTGGGATTTTCACGTATTCTACGTTACAGCGGTTTCTAGGGAGCGAGCTCTTATTTTAGGGAAAATAGGTATAATTCAGTACCATGAAATTTATTAACACCATGGCGATATATAGCTTCGTTGAAGGCTGCAATTCGACCAATTATTGCCACCGGCGCAGTAATAATAATCGTTGACCGATGCACGGGTTTTAATTTTTAACCAAAAATGCTGCCAACGTGACGAAAATTTATTGAATCTATTTGAAAACAAAATTGTTTATCTACGACCACTACTGTAAATGCCCATTATCGTACAATGCGCGTACTGCGTAAATACACCAAAACACCCACGTATGTTAGAGCCCGCTTGTAAATTAAAGGTACTATACCCCATTTAATAACCAGGCGGACTAAATTAAATTATAGCCGCGAAAATACGTTGTTGTGATTGGCCAAAGGGGCGCCGTTTTTACACAGGCCCAAATTGCATAAACAGTACTGGCCGTTGTTATCATCAGCTGATCTCTTGCCGTTCCTTGTGTCCCACCGATTCCACGCGTTTCGGCTCAGTTTCTGTGTTTTTAGTCAGTTATTTCTTCCGTTGATCGTGTAAGAATGGATTCCTCTCATCCCGCGATTTTCTTGGAAATAGTTATTTTATTTTTAACTATGGATATAAGTATACCCGGCACAAGTTTGGTGTCATTTTCGCCCCCCAAGAAACGGAAATGGTTGGATTTTGGAGCATTAACGCTCGAGGAAAAACAATCTAAAATTATCTTATAATATAAAACTTGACTTTTTCAGTGTGCCCCTAAATTCTTAAGAGGGTCTCTTACTTATTTTAATATTATATACTAAATCATTGACTATATAATCAAGAAAGTTAGCCTAGAATTAATTTATATGTTGATATAATTGTTGGATAAATGTTATGGATAAAAGAATTTAAAATAATTTTATTTTTACCGCCAAAACATGTCTGGTGACTTTTTATAGTGTAAATATGACTTTCGCGTTTAGTCCGCCTGGTTATTAAATGAGGTATAGTGAGTTTCGTTTACGAACTTTTGATTGGTTGAGAGTTGCGCGTTTGTTCGTTTTTATTAAATATAGTAGTCCGCGATTGTTAAACGTCACATCACGCACCCCGAAGCTGTCACTTCGCTATTCCGCACATTCTCTTATATAAATTAAGGTGAGAGTGGTCGTAGATAAAGTATACTACATAACGCGAGTTGTAAAGCAATTACGCGCTCGTGAAATTGCGTTACTCGCCGCTACGCGGCTCGTACGCAATTTTTTCACTTGCGCGTAATTTGCTATTTACAACTCTTGTTACGTAATATACTATTAAAGGTATGTGTTCTGTGGTTTAAAGGACAATAAATAAAACTATTTTTATATTACCTGATTTCTTTACACCCTGTTGTATAACCTTAAAATAATTTCACTGTATTTTTCTGGATTGTAAGATCGATTGCTTTATAAATTGTAAAGTTCTGCTTACCAGTTTTTAAATTACCCACCTTTTTACGTACTGGGGCGGGACTTATATCTGGTTCCTACTCGCGGACAAATTTTGAGCAGTGATCATGTGCATAGAAAGATATATCTGATCATATGGGAAATGGAATGCGACTAGCAGTTCATGTTTATATAGTCAAAGGTTTCAATGCTTTCTCCGACGACACAACAGTAGTAGAGCGCCATCGTTAGTTTTAGTTTATACTCCTACCGACCATGGGCTGGGGTGTAAAACCAGATCATCATCACTCATCACTAAACCATTTTTAGGGTAAAATTTCGACTGTTTGATTGTAGTTTAATAAAGATCAAGATACTGGGTCTGCATTTTAAGAAAGGGTGGAACGCCTTTTTTCCACAATCCATAGGCATTAGAAAAATTAATCAAACTCAGTCCGTCAGCTAAATTGAATTTAAAATCATTTTCAAGTTAGTCCTTGTACCTAGAAAAAAAAACGATCCTAAACCAAAATTATTTTAATGGGACCAGCAATTTCTTTTGGATCATTCAATATCCAGCGTGGTTTTAGCTGGGGAAATAGTTGTTTCAATAAGTTATTAGTTTATGTATTAGTAAGACTTGATTTAACAGTCACGAACAGGTTGAATATTCACATATTCAGGCTATTTTTCATCGTTATTAAATTTACTCAATTAATACTGTCTTGAAGCTATCTAGATGGAAAATATGTGTCCGGACCAAGTTCTCAGGAAATGAGCCCTCACCGAGTTAATTCAACTGAAATAAACCCGCAGTGTATAATAAAATATCAATTTTATTATAAATTTATTTACATTTATATGTATTTACAATTACATATTGTATTACAACTCTAATTTTACCATCAAATATATAAAATGTTAATTAGTAAAATCGATTTATAAAATGTTTTATCACAAAATAAATACTTATATTTAACGAAAATGATTCGGGATAGTTAATATTGAAAATTAAAAATTAGGAATTATGAAGGAACGGAATACTTAATTTATACAATATGATATTGAATATAGTTATCTTAAAAACTATGATTTAGCTACTAGACCCATCTGAATCATACACGTATTTGGTAGCCTTTTTAGCCCGCCCCCTGTCGGGTTTCGGTGGGCCGTCAGCTTGTTCACCTTCAGAGACGTCCTTATTGAATTCATCATCGCTAGAGTGAACCCGCTTTTTCTTAGGCTTGGATTTCGGCTTGGTGGCAGTAGCTTCGAAATCGTCATCGCTGTCCGTTTTCTTCTTCTTGGATTTGCTCTTTTTTTTCTTTTCAACGCCGTCGTCACTATCAATTGCAGCATTCAGTTTATCAAATTCTGAGTCGGAATCTTTATCTTTATTTTCGAGCTTCCGCTTTGGGGCCGTCTTTTTAGGCTCCTCTTCCGCGAGCAGGGAATCGAACATGTCTTCGCTGCTTTCTACTGCCGGGGGAGGTGGGGTGTCTTCTTCCTCGCTGTCGCTAGCTTGGAGTTTCTCTTGGGAAGCCATATCGGGTTCCTTAACAGCTTCGTTCTCGTGGAGGACCTCTTCCCCGTCTGATGATTTGTTGTCGCTCTCGGAATCCATGTAGCGGATAACTTTCGCCGTGTTTCTTCTGGCGCTGCTGCGTTCTTTTACAGGAGATGCAACAACGCTCGAAAATTGGACATCCGAATCATTACCACTACCTTCGCTTTCACTGCCAGAATTCTTTTTTCCTTTCTTTTTACCGTTAGCTTTAACAATAATATAGTGTTACAATTTTACTTATTTTTTTTTCTAAATAAGAAAAGTTTTACACATTAAACAAATGTTTAATAATCAAATTTACATAATCAATAATCGTAAAGAATGCCAAATTGTACAACTTAAAAAAATGAGTTCTTCATATGAAATATTTACTTTAAAATTATTAATTAAATTTCATTATTGAAGATGAAAATTAAGGACCATATTTTAATACAAGAAAAAGTAATAATAAAACATACCTTTCCCAGAATTCCTTTTAGGCCCATCTTTCTTTTTTGCTCTGCCTTTCTTCTCAGCTCCTTCTGGAGTGCCTAATTTATCTTTCAGTGTTTTTTTGCCCTTCACCATAACATCAAAATCATCTTCATCCTGAAACAAAAAGGAAAGAATAATGAATTTGCTTGTTCCAATTCAATTTTTCTTTTAAATTAACCCTTTCACTGCGGCTTATGATTAACAGAATTTGAACTCGAGTATAGATGTGTAAGGCTGCTTGCTTATACAAAAGGTCTAATATTTTTACATGATTATTCGGTGCCACAGCAAAAGTGTTCACAATAATAGGTGAATGATTTCTTACTTCTATATTTTCTTTTTTAATAGCTTTTTTAGCTTTCTGATCTTTGGTCTTGGCCGCAATCTGAATCTTCTTCTTAATTTCGTCACTTATTATTGGTGTAATCCTTTCTCCATTAAGTGTTGGCAGTGTCTCATCAATTGAAGCCTTCTTCCTTCCCTGTAAAAAAGAATTAGTATACAGTATTAAACACAGTATCATCAGAAATGCTGCCACTAGGACACCTTGTTAACTATCTATTTTTTTATATTTAAGAGAGTGGATTTAACAAGTTGTATCAATTTACAAATCATGTGATGTATAATTTGATATGTAAGGAAACCCATTGCGGTCCCAATGCACTTTTTTCTTATGGTGAAATGAAGTTTACTTTGGCACTGTACTTCTACAAACTTATAATGGACCACATTGAAAATCGAGTCACATTATATATTTTTTACAATAATTATTTGTGGTTAAAACATGATGAATTTTTCAATTCAATTTAATTATCGATTACATCAGCGGCACCTCGTGCATGTTCAGCGAAGAGGCTATGGAAGAAAATTTGACCAAAACAGCAGCAGAATATTTGCTTCCTTTATAGGAGAAACTAGTTCAACATGAGTGAATTCTTTGTCTTGGCCTCCTCTACAAAGATCCACTGCTGGATTACATCTTTTTTTTATTTACTCACCGTTTGTTTTTTTTCCTTCTTAACCTGCGCACCTACTTCTTCAAGCCTTTCTTTTTCCTCGACCGCATCCAACTTTTCCATGAAGTCATCAAGATCCTCACGCCACAAGTCCTTATTAGTCTTACGCTTGAGGACATCAAGCTCCGCTACCTTTTGATCCTTCTGCTTGAGCAACTCATTCTTCTTCTCATCAGTCAACATCCACATACTCATGCCGAGCAGATAGTCAAATTTCTTCACATCAGTCAAATTCTTAAAAGCCTTCTCAGCATCGACTGGTGGCTTCTTCTTAGATGAAGTAGACTGGGTGTCACTGTCATCACCGGCTTCTTCCTCTTGATCTGCTGCTTCCTCTTCATCCTCCTCAATGGATTGTCGCTTCTTCCACTCGGACACTGGGTCGGGTTGGTAACCGCGCTTCAGAAGTTCTTCCACGATCGTCTTTCTTTTCTTATTTTCCACCACCAACTCCCCACTACACTTCTCCATTATGAAACGGGCCTGATTCGATAGTTTGGAGGTTTCTGCCTCCAGCATACCCTCCATGTAATCTTTTCGTTTCGTGTACATTTTTAGGCGGAGGGTGAAGAATTCTTTTAGTATATCCACCACGCTGTCCATTCTAAAATGTGATAATAATAGGCCATCATTTTCATAACATGTGCACAAATTTTACATTAATGCACATAAACAGAGCTAAGATAAAAAGGACAATTTCAATCTATGTTATTTTGAAAGTCAGAAGGATTTTATATTCAATAACTTACCTCCGTAAACAGCCTAGATCATCAAATACACACATGCATGATGTACTGATGAGGGATTGCAATTTGAATGCTTTGTGGAAGCCATCCTTTTCTAAATTATCCATTTGGCCCGATAAAGTGGTTACAACGAATTTAACTGTGGTGTCTGTGTTGTATTCCTTGTAATCAGAAATTATTGCTTTTGTCTTTTCAGTACCTATAATGTTGGCAAGTTAGTTGATGAGGTTGCAATTTGTCGAAAATTAAATGTATAATAAAGCAAAATATGTGTCGAACTTGGCATTATTAAACTTATTTAGTAATACCACTACCACCAGCCCCAAACCACTGCACATTTGTAGTTCATGTTTAATATATTATTTCTTTGCCTGAAGAATCAGTGTGGCGAAAGAATTGCAGAGATAATATTCGCAAGTATTATCGAGTTATTTTTTTATTTTATAAAAGTGATTAAGTTACAATTCTATACAGCAAACACGTTTTAACCGGGCCCGGCGCCGCGCATACGGGTAGGGGGAAACGGCAGGTACATAGGCGTGCGAAAATTATTTAAATTTAAGAAATAATTACTTTTTTAAAATTAATTTATTATGATATTATATACAAACAATACAGACAATATAGAAGCTACTAGTCACTATCAAATCCCAAAAAATCACTCTCATCGTCACTGTCATCGTTGTTAATATTAATAATCAGAGTTTCTGTGTGCATATCTGTAACAACTTCATTCTCCAAATATTGATTCTCCAGTTTAACAACATGCTGGCACCTTTTCACCCATTCTTCCTTAACGATGGAATTGAATTCCTTTACCGCTAGTGCTTTTACGTCCTCCAATTTAAAGCTGATATTTCTTTTAGCGACGTTATTTTTGACAGTAGCCCATATTAATTCGATTGGATTTAGATCCGGATGGTAAGGAGGTAACCTCAATACACTGTGACCTTTTTCGTGTAATAATGTATCGAATTTGAAAACTCTATGTCTTGATTTATTATTTTTTATTATCTCATATAATTGAGGTTTCAACATATAGGGGTCAAAAGAAATATTTTTCTCCACTAACCAATTAACCATGTCTGCTTTTTTGGTGTTTGAGTTTGGTGCAGGATTAGATTGTACATTGTGATAAGGGGCATTATCTGTTACAATGACCGCATTAGGGGGTAAATTGGGGATTAACATTTCTCGTAACCATTTGCCGTAATTTTCCGAATTCATTTCGTTATGGTAATCGCCACTTTTACTACCCGACTTAAATATTAACAAACAATTGGGAACAAAACCCATTTCGTCCCCCGCGTGTACTATAATTAGCCTTGGGCCCTTTGAAATGTTTTTAAATAAGCCTTTCGTGCTTTCGTCGCTCCAATTCTTGGAAGACGTGTGACCACTATGTAAATAAGTTTCGTCTAGATACACAATTGGCCTCTGCTGATCTCTGTAATATTTAATTTTCTGCAAATAAGATATTCTCAATGCCCTAATATCCATTCTTTCAATTAACAATTTCCTGTTATTTTGAGTGTTTCGCCATTTAAAGCCCATCCTCTTTAAAATGACACCTAGAGATGTATTACAGCCATCCCAATCTATATCCATTTTCAATTTTTCGCGTAAATTATTTATCGTTAGCCGCATACCTTCAGTCCGATGAAACGAATAAATTGTGTTTCTGACGTCCACCATTTTATATTCCGGCAAACTTGTAAATGAACTCGTACGTACGCGTTTTTTTGGACTTCTAAACTTACGCTCTCCTTCTTGTACGTCTGCAGAACCTTCTTGAATAATTCTACTAATTGTTCTTATGGATACACCTGTAGCTTCTGATGTACGGGTTTTAATGTCCGTTGCAGAGTCACCCACACTTTTCAAATTTAATATGTAATTGTAAACATTGAACACAATTTCACGCGCTTGGCTATGCAGAGCTTTGCCACCACCGATTGTCGACATTTTGCAAAAAAAAATCACTACGCTCGTTTCAATTTTACAGTGTTCGCGGTGCGCCACTGCAACTTGTTTTGAGGCGAAGGCGCGACCATTTTGCACGAGATTACGCTTACTGCGCACCCTCCCCCGGGCCAGGTTAAAACGTGTTTGCAGTACCACAGTGTAACTTGTTCAAACTATTTCCTCATCTGTAGTTAAACAATTGCAATACATTTTTCCAATAAAATCATTTATTTGATATTGAGCCAAGTGTCAGAATATACAGGGTGTTTCAAAATTCATGCACCAAAAGTTTTCCGTGTACTCCTCGTAGATAAAAAGAAAAAAACCCTTATGACAAATCTTGATTTTCCACAAAATAACATGGATTAAACCCCTTCGCAGAAATATTAAAGAGACGCCACTGCTCCCCATCAATGAATACTACATTCGCGTGTAGAAACAGGCGAGAACACCACGTACCTGTTCGCGCTCGCCTGGTCTGGGGTCTCTCGAGCTTGTATTAGATAAACAAATGGTGCCGATTACATTGACGCAGCACATAAATTAGGTCAATGTACCATCGAGTATGGAATTGGAATTTTTAAAACCGATTTGTGTCTTCCTGGAAACACAGATGTTTTTACGGACTTTCTAAAAATGTGTTATTCCAAATTAGGTCTTGGCCTTGGGTAACAAAGGGATATCATTTTACAGCATCCACCCTCCGACATTTTAAGTAATAGGACTGCAGGCGATACAATTGCACAGCAATAAAAATGCACAAGTGTAGGAAGCCGCCAGGAACAATAAAAAAAAAGTATAATAAATAAGGTGAACTTGAAATTTGTGCGTCGGTTTTATCAACCCGCAACGGACTATTAATGTTTAGATAAAATTTTTTCAACTGCGTGCTCGAAATTAGGTGACCATTCATTCATGCGCCAACACTTAAAATCGAGACCATTTTTTTTATACAAGCGAACGAACGTATTCATTGATAGGGAACTGTGGCGTCTCATTAATATTTCAGCGAAGGGGTTAAATCCATTTTATTTTGTAGAAAATCGAGATTTGTCATAAGGTTTTTTTTTCTTTCTATCGACGAGGAGTACGCAGAAAATTTTTGGTGCATGAATTTTGAAACACCCTGTATAAAATACTTTTTTGTTAAAACATGTAATAATTGCTACTGTTACTTACCATGTAGTAAAGGTTCCAAAACATTTTCTTTATAATTTTGAGTCCAGGTGCCAACAGGTAATTCAGTTATTTCCAATTTGTCATCACCAATAATAGCAATTTCTCCACTTAATATGTACCTGTTATCCCCGCAGTCATCGATAGTGCCTTTGAAGTTTTTGTACCAAGGCATCATTGGCATAACATCCTGGTCTTCTAGCAAGGCTCGTATGTTCGTCACAAGTTCTCTTGGATTATAATTTGGAATTTTAGTCATCCAGCCAGTACCAATACCATCTGCACCATTTACAAGCACCAAGGGAATGATCGGCATGTACCACACAGGTTCAATCTTCTTATTATCATCATATTCATGTTTAAGCAATGCATCATCATGGGGATGAAAGATCAATCTAGTTAATGGCGACATTTTCGTGAAAATATACCTAGGACTAGCAGAATCCTTCCCACCAGACAATCTAGTACCAAATTGGCCCCTGGGTTCCAACACATTTATGTTATTTGAACCAACAAAATTTTGAGCTAAATTCACTATCGTCATACAAAGTGAGACTTCACCATGGTGATAAGCAGACTGTTCGGCGACCGAGCCAGCTAATTGAGCAACTTTAACTTCCTTCTTATCATTACGTTTAATACAAGTAAAAAGCACTTTCCTCTGTCCTGGTTTAAAACCATCGATCATACAAGGTATTGACCTTACATTATCCGCGTTAGAGAAAAGGACTAATTCTAGATTAACGAAGTCAGCATAGGACACGGATCTGGTGTCCTTTGTATATAAATATTTCTCAGGAAGTCCAATTTCCCTCCTTCGCTTTGATTCCACCATAAAATTTGTGAGCCACTCCTTCCTGTGCTCGACGTGCTTTTTACTGAAAGCCAACACGATGTGATCATCATCTTGTTGTCCAGAATACCGAAATCGGATCCGGTGCCTAGTCATATTCGTGAAATACTCTTTAGCCTCCTTGGAAGTGGAGGTACCCAAACCTAATAATTAAATATTTTAGAACAAACTAAAACTGTGGGACGATTAAAATAAAACCTTTGTAGTATTTCACATTGTAAGTGTGGTGATTCGGGGTGTTGGTCTTCCACTCTTCGAATTCTGGCAGTGAATAGAAAGACAGCTCTTCATTGCGTTTGGTTACTTTAACAATGGGGGTGATGAATTCTTCTAGAAAGTCCTGTTTTATCAGCTCCGGCCAGTTGAAATGCACGAAGTTTATGAGAAGACCTTTGATATGTGATCCGTCTTGATCCTGATCTGTCATGATCATCACCTAAATTTAAAAATATTAAGTAGATAATAAAAAAAAGTAGAGGCTACGTTTTTGGTAAATGCAGTCTATTGAGTTTTGGTAAACATGCAGTATTCAAAACAATAACTTTCTCAGTCAGTACGACGACGAAGATTGAATTACATACTAGACCAGTTGTACTCTAACTTCTTAGGATTTGTACCGTATATGTTTCCCCATAAAAGTGTATCATGATTCAGTGTTTTATTCAAGTTTGCAGCCTTTCTATTCTTTGGTTGAAGGTTCGAACTATAGCACCAACCATGATTTCATATAACAAATTATACAGGGTGATAAAAAATATGTGGTAGAAAATCCCAACTTATAAAGTTAAATAGCTTTGTTTTTTTTTCAAATGGCACACCCTGTATTTAGTAATATTTTCTCACATAGAATCCAATTATCTTTCAGATTGTATTAGAGTTCCCTGTTTCTAATAGTAGTATTATACTCGGTGCACCGAACCGGTGGTATTATGGGTGTGCGTGATTTTCGGACGATGTTCGCTGATTGGTCAGCGCAAACGCATGTGATGCGTATGTCATGCAGCCGAAATTTTTAATCACACCCGTTGTATGCCATGTGTTCTCGTTTTTCTGTCTTATTTAAATGTAGTGATTACATTCTATCCTTAAATCAGCCTTTTTCAATTGCATTTAATTACGAAGTGGTAAATAGTTAGATTTTGTGGGTTAAAGTAGAAAGATTTATATTTCCGGCACAGAACTAAAATGTGGTAAGGCTGTGTGAATCAGGCTTTTCATAACGTCTCGACGAACTATCACGAGGACGCGGGGTGAACGCAACGTGACCATACCATCTATTCGGTGTGCCGAGTATATTATTATAATTATTATAATAATCTGAAAGATAATTGGATTCTATGTGAGAATATGTTACTAAATACAGGTTGTGCCATTTGAAAAAACAAAATTATTTAACTTTATAAGTTAGGATTTTCTACCACATTTCACCCTGTATAATTTTTTATAAGAAATCATAGTTCGAACCTTCAATAATTGTGAAAATGATAGGTATAGGGAATATGGAAGTAACTCACCTTTATTTGTTCCCTAGAATTAAAAAATGACAAAAAAATACTAGGAACACCCCCATTTTAAAAAACATAACTTTGATGTGGATCTTTTTTTATAGGATACCCTATATAACTGGTAATAATTTTAAATTGTGCATACAATGATCCTACGTCTATCCATTTGAAAAGAATAACACGAAGTTACATGGTTTTCCATAAAATGACCGCGTCATATGTGATGCTTTACCCTGTATATATATTTGAGTAATAAAATGATAAACTTTACTTACTTTTCCATACCGAAGTGTTTTCATATCTTCTTCAGTGTTATACTTCTTCGTGTACTGCAATCCCAAAATCTTAATGAGATTATTGATCTCTGCATTTTCCAAAATTTGCTTGTGCGTCGCTTCTCGAACATTTAACAGTTTACCACGCAATGGGAAAACGCCATAGTAGTCACGACCAATTACACCCAAGCCAGATACAGCCAACGACTTGGCAGAATCTCCCTCAGTCAATATGAGGGTGCATTTAAGGGCATTCCTCGTGCCGGCCTCATTTGCATCTTCCAGTTTCGGTATACCTTTTAGCTTGGACTTTTTCTTACCTCCACTCTTCTCCAACTGTGTTTGAGCTTTAAACTTTGCCCATGTTAACACGGATTCGACTATACCACTTTTCACCACAGCGCTGATAAATTTTTCAGAGAGAGCACATTTCGAACCGAAATTTTTACTCTGCAGAGTCATGTTTTCTTTAGTTTGTGAATCGAATGTTGGGTTCACGATTAGGCAATTGACGAAGACCCAAAGGTGGTTTTTAACTTGGAAAGGTTTTACGGGTACACCTCCCTTATTCTTCTTTTTGAGCACCTCGATCACTTGTTTAACTATCATATCTGTTATGTAATCCACATGTCGGCCTCCTTTTGTTGTAGCTATGCTGTTAACGAATGACACTTGCTGGAATCCACGTGATGATATGCACATTCCAACTTCCCATCTTTCGTGCGGGTTATCATACACTATTTTCAAAGGTGTACCACCATCATCATCATTACCCTTGATGTACATGTCCATGTAATCTTTGAAATTTTTAATCGGCAAACGTTTGCCATTTAAAAACACTTTTACACCCCTCGTGGATGCAGCAACATCAAAAGCCCTTCTTGACATGAGATTCACAATATCATCATCCAACTTGTCCATTTTAAACTTGACCAAATCCGGACTGAATGTGATCTTTGTGAAGTCCTCCCCTTTGAATTCCTTGAGTTTAGGATCGGAAGCCTTTGTCATGTTGGCACCCCAGGTCTGCTTGAACTGCTTTTTGTATTCTTTGGCTGCCGTTTCGACTGTGAATTTTGTGCTGAATATGTTGCACAGTTTCGCACCATAGCCGTTCCTGCCGCCCGTGACTTTCTCTTCCTCATCGTTGTAATTCGAAGAGGTCAAAAGGTGACCAAAGATCATGGTGGGCACGAAGATGTTTTCGTCTTTGTGCATGACAACTGGTATGCCCTGTCCGTTGTTCCACACCGAGATGGTGTTTGTCTCGGGGCTGATCTCAACTTTGATGCAGTCCATTTTTTTGTCTCTCTGCTTGTTGTCTGCTGCGTTAACGAGGATTTCGTCAAATATCTTATACAAACCTGTAAGTATTTTAATATTATAACTGAGCGTACAATTTGTTTTCATGGATTTTAAAATGTTTAAATTTGCTTTTACTTTGGTATGCTTGGATGACAAGTTTTTTAGAAATAAAGTTTGGTCAAAATCACAGAACACTTACCATTTGAAAAATTTTAATATTTACTGTTTCATAACCTAAGATTTCAACAATTTACCTGTTCATGGTATTTTTTAAACAGAGATTTAATTAATAAACAAATAATTAGTAGATTTTATGTGGGAAATTTTATCATTTTGACTTGAAAAAACTAACAATTTTACGACATGATTTGGTCCAATGATCTTTTTTTACAATTAAGCTCTACTTACACATTGCTCAATTATTCCTAAATTACAGTTACTGTCAGTAAATATTACATATAAATTATAAACAGTATAACCTATTTTCTTAACCTGTTAACCGGGGAATTCTCTTTTTAATTACGCATCATATAACGGGCGCGAACTTTTTCACCTGGACATGTCAATACGTCACACCCGAAGGACGTAATTTCATATTATTATTATTTTTTTTATTTATGCTTTAAAATAAATTAAGACTATGAAATATATTTTAAGGACCTGGTAATGTTTACGTTTGACGTATTTATACGTCCCGCTCGGTTAACAGGTTAATGGTTAGTTATTTTTCAATATGTAATTGTGGAGGCTTTGGCAGGGTACATTTTGAATAATTCAAATAAAACAATTAACTTTTTGTTTGACTTTTTGTGGAACTGTGATCACAAGAAGTGTTAATTGTTCAATTTGAATTAATTATTTTTCTTATGTAGCAACAAAAAGATGGTAATGATTAAAATGATTTGCTTCTATTCGTTTACTGATTTACCATGTAAAATAAAAAAATGCCACCACATTGTGCTTTGTATACAGAAATCCACTTATACTCCATCTACTCATAGATTAGTCTTTTTGACATCTTGAGTGACAGAAATCCCACCTAGGTTGCCGAACAACACTCGCCACAAAAAATAGTACTTACGAAATTGAATTTTATTACGAAAATCGCACTCAAACTGTTGACAATATGTCTTCTGGTGATGTCGTGTATGAATATATTGGAATTATACCGGTACCAATCTAACTTGCTGCAAAATTACATTTTTCTCATAGCCGTGTTGGTACTCTTCATTTTCTAGTGTTTGCCACTAAAGATGACAAAAATGTCTAATCTATGAGCAGATGGAGTATACTAAGAGTCAACTTCGAAATACACCTCAATAATATTTTAGTTGCTTATTAATTGACAATTTATTATTGATTGACAACAAATGAATTCTGGTATGGCAAGTGGAAGCAAGGACAAGGCATTTCTAATGCACTAATAGAGTGAATGAGTGAACTGACTGAAGTTGGTTACTTAACTTGGACTAAACATAAAAGCAACAAAGAACCTGAATTTACTTGGGTATCTGGAAATTTTGGATGTTCAGGGTCCCAGTCTCATTTTTATTTGACTGATTTATTATGTCACAAGTCAACAAGTTTAGATCAAAATGGGATTTCTCTGAGTAAGTCATAAATTACCAGGAAATCTCAAAATCAATACTGGTGTTGAGCAAAATGCAGGCTCTTTTAAAAATTGCACTTTATTTCCATTGTACAATTTTGTTTTGTATTGATAGATGAGTGTCAGCATGAATCATATAATTATGAAAAGAGTTTATAAAAACAATTTTTCTCACCAATGGTTGCACACTCTACTCTGAGAGACAACCATTAATATGAAAGTATATTATGAATATACTCCAACTACTCAGATTAGACATTTTTGACATATTTTGAGATAAACAATAGAAAGTGGAAAGTACCAATATGGCTATGAAACAAATGTAATTTTAGATTGGTACCGGTGTATTTCCAATATAAGCGAAGTCGCCAAAATACATTTTTGACAGTTTGTTATTGTTATTGCTCAAGAGATTTCATGATTTTTCGATTTTGCACCATCATTCTACACGATGTGACGAACCAATTACACAACTACGCCGTAAGATGCTTTCAATAATTATTGTAGTTATTCCCATTATAATTTTTGGAGGTTAGAATCATTCATCCCCTAATTAATCAACATTTTAGACCCCGGTTTCAAAACGGAGCTACATCACAATTTGCGAAAATCAAGTGGCCCAGCAACTGGTTAAGAATGCATATAATTTTTTTTTAACCCCTTAATTAGGGGTCTCAATTGATGCAAGTGAGCTGATGGTAAGGTACATTAAAAAAAAAACAAGTATGATTCTTTTCGTAGGTAACTTCAGTTTGTTTGGGAATAAGCAGAAGTTCTGTATTGCAGTACAAAGAAGGTCCACATATTATTAAACCAATTCAACGGAAACGGTCTAAGAAAACCACAACTGATTTAGGTCATAATAATAAAGAAAAAAATCGGCCTGTAATTTACCAAATGTACAAAGAGAGTAAGTCATTTTTTTTATTTCTGTACATTTGGGGGAACAATGTAATTTAAGAGCAATTAAATAATTGTGTTTTTTTGCATTTTATTAAATAACATAAATGTTGTTAAATCGTTTTTGATTGAGAAACTTTGTTTTCATTGCCCAACAGTTTAGTTGTTACTATGGTTACGATTTGTTTTTTGTCAGCGAACTGCCGCAATATCCAAATAGAAAAATTATTCCTTATAATTTAATATAAACAGAAAAATCTTTAGGTAATTATTTAATATGATGCGAAAAAGTATAGTATTAAACTCGTGAGCAAGTTGGCCATTTCCACTCGGGTGAATTGCAACACGAGCCGTAGGCAATGGCCAACTTTCTCACTCGTTTAATAATATACTATTACTTTTTAGAACGCTTTGAAGATCTTGTTACGTTACTAGAACTAAAGGTCAAATATCTTTATAATTATGGTAGGGCCACAAGTTTGGCAAAATAACTAAAACTGATTGGATTTTCATAAAAAAATCAGAAGGGCTTTAATGGAAAAACCATATGTCAAAAGGGTTTTGCAAAAATATGTGCAGAATTCATCTTGCCCAAGTCCAAAAGACATTGTGTTGGAGGAAACCTGGGTCTGTGCCAATGAGTCAGTTCACAAATCCTGGCAAGATAAAGATGTTTGATCTGTAAAACGTAGTTGATGATGGAGGTTCATAATAAATACTTTTAGGTATCAAAATACTTTTTCTTTTCATTGCAGCTAGTTATATAGTTATTCATACAGGAAATGTTGATAACAAAATATTCAAGTCCATAAAAGATTCTAAAGATTACCATGCAGCCATGAATTCAGAGATATTTAAGGAATGGACACAAGATCTACACTGGAGAAGGCATCAATCATTGTTTTAGATAACGTGAGCTACCATTGCACGCTAAAGGAAAAACGTCCAACAACTGCATGGAAAAAAGCCGATTTACAGAGATGGTTAACCTAGAATATGGTGGTATATAACACCACTGACAAAAAAAGATGCACTCCTTAATCACTGCACAAACAATTGCAAAGAAAAGAAATACCAGGAGATGAAGTTTTACGCTAGCCTCCATACCATTGCATGTTTAATACAATTGAGATGGTATGGAGCCAAGCGGAATGTGTGTATGACAAAGAGGCACTAAAACCTCGAGTGAATCCAATCACAGCGAGCCCAATGGATTAAAAACTGCAACACCAGAAAAAAGGGTAAATTTTTTTCGGCACACAAATACAATTTTTCCAGAGTATTGGGAAAGGGAAAAATATTTAATGACCACAGTTCCAGAAATTATAACACAGACTCAAGCGACAGTGATTTTCAATTTAACAGTTTTGGAGAATTGTAATTTTTTATTGTATATTTGTATGTATGTAGGATATAACGGATCATTTTCTACAGCAGTCTTCGTAATTGTTAATAGATTTGAATTTAATCTTTGTACACACATTTAGGGGGTCAATATCTTGGATAAGATCGTAAATAGAGCGAATCGGAATAGGGGATGGGACTATAATTGTGAAAACATAAAAATCACGATTTTTTTTTAGTTCTACACATTTAGATCAAGATGATTGCCATCCGTTCCGATATATCGGAATCCTCACCGTTATGGACCTTCTTGTCCCGACAAGACCCAATTTTGCAAAATACTGTTACAAGTTTGGCTCAAGTGCTGAAAAAACCCTAACCAAGACATAATTAATTTGATTTCGAAATTTGAGGAAGAAAATGGCTTTCCATACTATAGCATTTGATTATTTAGAGAAATGGGCTATTTCTTTTAATAAATATCAAGTATTTGATTGGATGAGGCTATCTGAAAACACAGATAGGGTGATGATTGAAAACACTATTATATACCTGACTAAAAATGATGTGAAGATTTCAGGCGACAATTGTTTTCAGCAAAATCTGTATAAGTATCTGAAGAGCTTTTTGGAAACTAAAAGTAATAATGATAATATTTATTGCCCAACAGACTACTGTCCAATTACAGAGCAATATCATAGATGCAATGAATAAATCATACAATTATACATACATATGTTTACAAATGAGTAATTAATAATTCTACGCAAAAATAGTACCAATTGATTGTTTAAAGTTTGAAAAACTTTGTCCAAATATGTCGCAGGTGTTACCTAAATCGTTATATAGTTTAAGCATTTTTAAAACATGACGTGTGTTGGGTACATTATACCCAAAAACCCAACAATTCCTCATTGATGATCTGGGTATGTTAAATTCTAATGAGTTAATAGTGGATATGTCATCGATGTGGTTATGTAATAATCTGTACAAATGTGTACTTACTATAGCAAGAAAGATATTTTCTGCCTGTTTTGAAGAGTGTTAAGGTTGTACAGTTCTAATAGATTCAAATAACTGCCTCTTTCTGGGTAAATGCCATGTGTTGAAAAGAATAAGTATTTCACAAGCCTGTTCTGTATATTTTCAAGACAATTTATGCTAGTGTTATATGCAGGTCACCAAATAATTGTGCAATAATCTATTTTGCTCAATATAAACGCCTGAAACAATTTTATTGTGGTTGTAACATTATTGAAATCTTTGCTATTTCTTATGATGAAGCCTAGGAGGCGGTAACATTCATTTGCAATTTGGCATATGTGCGAGTTGAATGTAAGTTTTTCATCGAATGTCACACCTAGATCCTTTGTACAATATATTCTGGTCAACACATGTTCCTCCAGCATATAATGAAAAACAACAACATTGATTGGCTTTCTGGAGTAGGTCATTATTGAACACTTATTTAAATTTAAATAAAAGCTATTAGCATTACACCATACACATAATTTATTCAGATCTTTCTGCAGGTTCATACAATCATTTTCGTTGGTAATACGACTATATATTTTTAAGTCATCGGCATACAAAAGGCACGATGAGCTAAAGTTTTGTGTCAGATCATTTATAAACAGTAAGAACAGCAGGGGGCCTCAACTGGACCCCTGAGGTGTTACACTGGTAGGAGTATAAGCTTTAGATATGCAGCCCTCGTAATGAACAAAATGTTGCCGATTTATTAAATATGATGATGTTTGAATTAATGTTAAATTTTGATAATTTTTCAATAAGAATCTAGTGTGATATAGAATCAAATGCCTTTCTAAAATCAGTGTAAATTACGTCCACTTGGTATCTTTCATCTAGAACAGATATTGTGTAAAATTAAATAAATCAGAAGTTGTCGACCGTCCAGAAAGAAAACCATGCTGCTCGGGGATTACATCAATGTGCACTAAGTTATTTATGTATTCACTTATAATTGTTTCAAATGCTTTTGAAAAGTTACCAACAATTGCGATCGGTCGATAGTTCGCTGCCTGATTCATCTCCCCACTCTTGAAAATTGGACACACTCGAACGTTTTTCCAGACGTTTGGAAATTTAGCATACTTCAGGATTAGGTTGAAAATGCCAACACACTAGCACAATCCTTCAGAAGAAATGATGGAATTTGGTCCAAGCCCATTGTCATCTTCGCTTTTAGTTTCTTGAGATGAGAGAGAACTAACTTTTCAGATATCCTGAAATCACCTAAGTGAGTGTGATGGTGTATCATCTGGTTTGCTGGTGTGAACTGAATTAAAGAAGTCAGCGAAACAGTTAACTATAGAGCTATTCAGCAGAGATGGTGGTCGGGGTGTCTTGTCCGTCTGAATCAAGTAGTGTCCGTTGCAATTTTCCACCATAGGCGTGCGCAAAAACGCCAAATATAAAAGTAAAACCGGAAATATCACAAATTTAAAAAAAATTCATACCACATAAAATTACTTGATTTATAGCGGATATAATTGGCAACATGTTTTATAAAGGGATTAATATTCTTCGGCCAATTTTGAACAGGAATAAATAACCAGATTAGTTGACCTAATTGTTCTTTAATAATGATATAATACTATGACCGAGAAGTAACGAAAATCTTAACAAATAACCCCTGGGGCTTGTTAATGTATTTAGTACATTAAGCCGAAAGGGACACAAATTAATCTTCGCAATGGATTATAAATTCAGAAAACCCGAGTAAATCTGGGAATTCCCTTATTAAAAATAATATTTAATATTTTGCAGGCATCTTCTACATTTGTTATCTTATTCAGGTTAGTCCAATCCAATCCGGCAATGTGGGAATGAAGTCTGATATAGTTTCCTCACTTGAAGTTGTAATTTTTACCGTTAAAGTTAGACTTTGGATATTCAGGCAACAAAATTTCACAAAAGAGCGCCGGATGGTGTACATCTTCCAGTAATAAAGGCTCACATTCCTTTTCAGCCAAGCATTGTGACTCGGAAGAATGGAAGTCTAAACACTCCGTAGAAAAAAGGTGAATTTACTTTCTTAAGGAAACCGAAGATCCTGAACGCAAATGTTAACTGCTAAAATTATGTGAGTATTTGTCTTCCATCTCCGCACACAACGCCACTGTGGAAAGAGTATTTTCACTGATGTCGGCCCAGTGGACTGATGAAAGAAATCAATTGCTGCCAGGAACTCTGGAATCAATCTTACAATGCCAGTTTAATCCATCTTTGGCCAACGGTGCGTGCGTATACGCACCATTTCAGAATAAACAAAGAAATGCAACTTTTTATTATTTTATTATTTCCATAAATAGGCGTATTGAACTTAATTTAGAGATAGTTAAAATAATGTCTTCTTTTTAATTACATATGCAAACAATACATGAAGTTGTCCAATTTTTTAGGTACAACTTCATTGAGGTTGTTTAAATTTAATTGTTTGCTTCTATTTTTTGATGTTTTTAATATGTAATATATGCTGCGGACAATTATTGCCACGATAGCCATTCAGTGAAGAATTGAAGAAAAATATTGGTCTACGGAGGACGAGGGAGTATACATTGTTAAAAAAAATGCATAAGCAGGAATACATTGCGAAAAATAAAACATTATTTACTGCAATAAACTTGATATGAAATTGTATATTGTTGTTAGACTCTTGGCAATAGAAGATCGTATCATAGCATCGGGATAGTACCGTTAGAAGTGCGGAAAGATATATTTGGACATAATTATTTATTTATTTATTGTAATAAAATATGTATCTGCACTCTGAATGTTTTAACCAGCTCACATTTAATTTTTATACCTCTATGCGCCAAAAGTTGACTTGCATTGAGTTTTATAAATATGTAAAAAGGAAAAAAGACTTGCTGAAACAGGTAAAATCTTCCAAAAAATATAGTGTACCAACTATTTCTGTTGGAACAAGTTCCATGTAATTGTGTTCTTAATAAAGAGTAATTATATTAAATACATTTCTTACTTCATTTCTACACTCCCATCTCGAGTGTCTCAATGAGGTCCCAGCTAGATGTGGCAACCCTAATTACGATACAAAATCGATAGGTGTGGTGCGTTCATACAGTGGAGAAAATATTCTTGCAAAGCGAGGCCTGTAGGGTCGACTTTTGCTAATTTTGAAGACTTATTAGCACCTACCGATTGTATATTATTTTTTCAATATTGTGTATACTATTTTACTTTAATTGCACTTTGTCATTCTAAGCAAGTACAATAAATATGAAATAATTTTATTAACAAGCATATAGAAATTGAAGAAGGGCGAAGAGCCAGGTCCTATTAAAATCGCACAAACAGTACCAGCATATACTTACTGCACAAGTACATTTTTGAATATTAAAGTATTGTATTGGACTGATAAAAATAGGACAGTGTGGTATCATTACTTCCTGTTTCTGTCAACAATATCTGTACGTCAAGTAAAAGGCACGATCTTGCAAAAAACTTTTTAGTTATGTAGGTAATTCAATAAGTAACACAAAGTAATGGCTTGAAAAATTAATCAGCTAAGTAGCTTTTAACTTTTTGTTTATGTAATTGTAGCAGGCAGTGCAAAAGTTAATGAAGAAATAATAGTTATTTAAGCAACAAGGAACGTAAGGACGTATTAACATTTGAGGTAGGCGAATACGAGCCGAGGCTCGTCGCCTGCCGAAAATGTTAATTGTCATTACGTTCCGTGTTGCTTATTAATTTTTTTCCGCTACCGGAAATATAATACTTAAAAAAGATCAGAAAATATTCTAAAATACGGCTTGTAACATTTGGGATTCAAATGTTTATAGTCACCTATGCGTTCTATGGCAACCCTGCAACCGAGAAAACAACGTCGAATTTTGTTTGTTTGTGTCAATCCAGTGACAGTTTTTGCGGGCATGGATACAAACGAAGCTGCGAATATTGCGTGTTAGAATCGGTTACCGACAAAATCGAAAAAGGTATGTGTTCTGTTACGACTCTTTTAAGCAGAGGCCATGTAAAAAGAATGCCGATGCTATAGGTATAGACGAAAATGTGTTGCTCGCCTATATGTTGGAGCGTTACGTTTCTGTTTATTATTTTCCTAGGTCCGTAAGTAAAAAATTAAGTTCCGTCGTCAAAGACAAGAAACACCACGAATGTTATCAGCCACTTACGGTAACTGTAACCATGGATGCAATGCTTAGTTACGTTGTCGGTAGCGGAAAAAAGTAATTTTATGTATTCGGTGTATTTGTTAAACATTTTCACTTATCCATATCCTGATGCATAAATTCTAAACGAAAAACAAATTTGAGTGAATTGCTGCCAAAGTTATAAATTGCAAGAGTGGAAGATTACTTTATTGCCAATAGATTCTTATGGGATAGTATATTTTTGAGTTCGATTTTCGTAATGGATCACAATTACAATTTTTAAATATCCTGCAAATTTTCGTAGGTACTACTTTTTGTTCGGCAATCTAGTGGGATTTCTGTCACTCAAGATGTCAAAAAAGTCTAATCTATGAGTAGATGGAGTATAATAAGGTGTGAGCCACAGAATTTTGTTTCAGAGTTGGCCATGCCTGAGAAAGAAACCATGTCTGAGATTAATTCATTTTTTTAAATCTTATTCAATTGAACTAATCTAGTCTCATGACGTAATAATATGCGACATACCCCATTTATTTCACAGTCTGAAACAAAATTTTGTGGCTCACACGATATAAATATATGAAATTTGATCTACACAGATAATTATAATAATATAATTTAAAAGATATATATGATTTGTGATTTGAGTCTACACATATCGGGTGTGTATAAATTGGCGGATAATCTACACGTGACGATATTCTTTCAAAAATTCTAAGCAGCTTATCTTAATTCTAAAATGTTGTACCATGCTTCCTAGGTCTTCACGAGGTCCTCAAAGTTTGAACATCCAGTCGATAAATATGCGTTATTATTCGATATTAATTTACAGAAAATGCTGCAATTTCGGTAGTATGACTAGTTTGAAAATTATTTGTCAGTGTGTGCCATCTTTCTATCTCAAACTTGTAATTTTAACACTTTTTAATTAGCTTATTTTCATAAAAAAATACGTTCGGCAACATGAGACCCGCTTATGTCACTTTTGACACAAATAATTCATTCAAACTTGCTAGTTCCAAGTTTGTGCCAATTCTGCTTTTCTCATTATTTTCAGTTTGTATTAGTGCCCGGGTTTCAGAGTATTTGTGTTTCTATGTCATTTTTGTTTTGTTCAATTACAATGGATTTTACTATTTACTCATAATCTGTTTTACCTTGCATCTGTAAATAAACCCCGCTCCATCTATCCATTACCTTCTACTCTAAACATGAGATTATTGAACAAGACAGCTCGTGAACGCTATGTACATTTCTTTTAAGTGGCTCCTGATGGCCTATGAAGCATGATACAACATATTTTCATCTACATTTTCTATTCAGAATTTTAGGAGGAACATCACGACGTGTATATTATCCGGCAATTTATATACACCCGATATAAGACAAATGACGTAATTAATATTTAGATTAGATATTTTAATTTTTTCATTTTGGAAAAACTTGTTATGTTCTATATGTAACACATAAGTTATGTATTGTGTAATTCAATGTTTGTTGTGGTCTAGTTGCAATAGATTTTACAGACTCTACCCAAAAGTTTCATATACACTCAAATCACAGATTTTGTTGCAAAATATAATATTATGAATATATTAATGTTATAGAAAATAATTTACCCGGTACATATGAAACGTTCTTCTGTATCATGATACTCTTCTCGTTGTCATACACCCACATCATCTCGGTGACATGCTCAACGGATCCGATGTACGTGTCAGGGCGAAGAAGAATGTGCTCAAGCTGCGACTTCTTCTGGTAAACCTTTTCGATCGTTTGCTTCGATGCCTTGGCCGGCTTCGCAACAACAGGAGCGTCCTCTCCGGAGTGCGAAGTCCCATTTTCTGTATCACCCGACTTATTCATTTTCTCGGACACACTCTGCAATAATTAATGTTATTATGATAGAAATACTTCATGCAGATGCATTCAATAAAATCAATCTTTACTTTGTATTTATCAAGCATGGACACCTGACTTTAGTGCACCAACACAGACATGGGGTCTCACTGACTCCAAATGAATGAATTGTTATTTACAAATGATTACTTGATTGTTTTAAAAGAACTGCATATAATCGAATCATGTCCATTACTTTAAAACTTTATTGCAAAACATTTTACAAAAACAAAGAAAAAGTTGCTTACATTAATATAAAAAATATACGTGTTTTTCTCTCATAATATTGCATACAATAAAAAAACATGCAGTTTTTTTTAAATAAAAATAAAATAATGTTATATAACAAGGCTGAAAGACCTCTGGTCAATTGCCTGTTGAGGTCATTTGTAAAAGTGTCTCAATAAATTGTCTCTCTCTCTCTCTATTACATAACAAAACTGCAGTATATGATCATTTTAAATAGAGGAATAAAAAAAAATAACTCAGGTTATCAAATAGAAAAAAAAGGGGGAAGGGTTAAAGTTTAGTCTTCTAGATCAGGAGTCACCAAAATGTTTCCATCGCGGGCCATATACACAATTCTTCATAACCTAGTGGGCCAAGATAAAGTCAATTTTATAACTAATTTCAAAACCTATAACAAAAAATTGTTATAGAATTTTAAAATGTGAAATTTACGCAAAACGTAACTGCTTGTCGGGGGGCTGGACTCGAGATCATGGGCCGCATTTGACCCGTAGTTTGGAGACCCCTGTTCTAGATCATTGCAACATTTTATGCAGCACTTGCAAGAACATTGAAGGCCTTTTGCACTTTGGTCTTTGGTGTTGAAAGGGCAAACATAACAATACAGGCACGCACCCAGGGGTTGGCTATCAGGCTTGAGCCCCCCAAGACATGAATATATCGTATGTTAACTACTAAACCTGGCCACAGCAAAATAGTGCTTTTTGGAATTTTATTTAATTGTTTAATTTATATGTTTGTGTGTGAGTTGTTATATGTGTGCGCCCCCCAAGCCAAATTTCTGGGTGCGCGCCTATAACAGTATTTTTTTAATTTCTAAATGGGAAATTTTGTGATCACTTTCAATAACACCACTTGCATCTGCTTCATTGTCACTATTATCACCATTAATATCACTAAACCATTGCTTTACAGTTGTTTCAAAGTCTGTATCCAACGAATGCAAGTTTTTCTATAACTAGCTATATTGTTTTTATAACGTTAATGCAGACATGGAGCCTACGAGATAACTCAAAATCGCAAAATGACAGGACGCTGCCGGTACACTAAGTTAGAGAACACCAATCTTTAGGATGGTACTTCAGCGGCAGCTATAAATTGAAAATACAGCGATGGGTGGAACGTAAAACATTCACACTAGAGTCTGTCTGTAGTTACGGGTTAAACTGAAAAAGGTACGATAACAAGTAAATTGAAAATGTATGCAAGCGACAAATGAAAAATTCAATCTTGCTGGGATAACACAAACAAAAATTTCTTCATTCATTTTGGCTTGAGGATATTGCAAATACATATCTTCGTCCAATAGTTTATAAGCCCAAGTGACTATATTTGATTTATCACAAAACAATTAGTTTGCAAAAGCAGATTATTGATTGTGATTCACAATCACAGTGATTCAACATGAAAAATATAAACGTGTTATGATGCTGTAATGCAATTCTGTGACTCAAATAACGGTTCGTGTTTATTAATAAGAAAGCTAGAAAGTAAGCTGAGCAAAATAAATCAGTAATTTCAATCGATAAACAATGAAACATTAGGCGTTCGAAGGAATAAATGTTATGGCTAGGTGTTTATAAACAAGCAGCCATTTTGGATGGTTTTATAATAATCACAGCGAAAAAACATGTATTGTGCCGCGTAATTATTGCACAGTGCACGGGTTAATGAACAGTAATTACGCTAATTGTGAGAACGCAGCGGAGGATGTTGTTTGGACGTGGACCGGCCGGTGATGCTACGGCGAATTCGCGGCGTCGCTAACCTTTGAGGTACGTGAACGATAGTATTTAATAAACATCGCGTTTCCCCCGAAATATAAATACCTTTACATCCGACATTGGTGCTGAATATCCATGGAACTCGGCTCGTGATGTAGATGAAAACTCGATGGCGTCCCCAGCGGAAAACTTGGCGAGGTGAAGCGCTAACAAATGGTGCGGCGTCTTTGTGCTCCGAGCCAACGACTTTTGTTTCGGGGCCGGTCGTGCTAACGAAGATTACGCATTAATCAATCGCAGCGCTGGAAACGGCGCGGGAATTTCAAACCGCCTAATCAGTTACTGCAGCCGAATTTTAGACTAAAATCAATAACAGTTTTGATGAATAGGTTAATATTAGGAATATTAATGATTTTAGAATTTAATTTATACCGAATATAAAATTAGCGTTGGGTATATTGAGCAGTAGTTGCCGAGTGTCTTATTCGTGTACAGAACTTTTATTTATTAAATTTTAAAACTCCCGCCGATGTCCCTGTACAATTAATTGTTCGGTGCTTGCCTCAAAAACGTTAATTTTAATGTTTAAAGATTTTAAAATTTCGTACAATAACCACGGATTTTATTATCTTATCATTTTTACTAGAAACACAGAAATGTTATTATACGAATTATATAATGAACTTACGGCAGCGGCGCGGCGGTTATGATTCTTTGTAGGTGAGGCGCTGCGAGAAAGATGAAACGTATCTCCATGACAACCGCTCATGCTGCAGTACTTCTTAACAGTAATCTAACGAGTGCCTATGATTCTGTCGGCAATTATTAGCGTCAGGATCACGAATGCTTGTTGCGTCGATTTTCTAGAAGCAACAAGCAAGAGTGATCCAGATGCTAATAATTGCCTAGGAAAAATCAGTCACGAGCAGGGCCGGATTATCCATAAGCAGTGCCGTCCTTATGCATAGGCGCAGTAGGCGCTAGCTGGGGCCTCGACAAAAGAAGGGCCTCTCGTAAACAGAGGCTCGCATAAAATCCTAAAAAGGTCACTTGCTTTTTGGAATGAATTGTTATTTTTATTTTAAACACGTGTACATTTTAGGGGATGATAGCGGCAAGAACGGAAAGGAATTTTGTAAGCTGTTTAGATTACCTTAGCCAGTTTGATCAATTTATAAAGAACCGCGGCGGCTCGTGGATCTTCGCAGAGGAGAGAGATGCCGCTCGTGCTGCACTAATTACTCTTATAGAGGAAGCAAATAACCCGCGTCTATTTCAGTCAAATGTTCTTGCGTAGCCTCCTCGCCGAACATCCACAAGCCGCCGCTGTAAAGAACTATTTAGAAAAAATGACAACTGTGGCCCAGGTTTAACAAATTACCTATCGCACAAAACCTGTGATGAATTTATAAATTTAATGGCTAGAAAAACTATAAACACTTGAATTGCTGAAATAAAACAAGCTATTATTGTCGGCACAACTTCTGACATAATTCATATTGACCAATTAGTGTTAATAAATAGATATGTTTAAAAAAATACTAACTGAAAGGAAAGGTTTTTGGTTTCCTGCAAACAGATCAACACGCAACAACATTTGGAAGATATAATTTTAAATAAATTAACAGAAGTAACTTTGGATATTAAACATAGTAGGGGACAACGCTGTGATAACGCCTCCAATATGTCTGGTAAATATTCTGGACTACAAACTACACTGGTGGAAAAAAAAATTGAAACACTTGAAATTCGTGAAATTTCGACCATTTTCAAACCGCCATAACTCGGCGTATTTTCAATCGATTTTGATTAATCTTTGAGGGCCAAAAACTTTGAAGTGTCTTCTTTAAAGTCATGCATATGAACTTAAGCGTAACCCCTCCCACCCCCCTCTAGCGCCCCTGTATTTTTGTTTCCTTCAGTATAGAATACGAAATCATAGTGCTACAGCTTTTTTATACCCTGTGCCAATAATTCTCTAAAATTTGGAATCTGTGCAGCTGAATCTTCCCTAATTCTTAAAACTTCCAAGGTTTGTCAGCAAAATATTGATCAAGCTACATTTTTATCATTTATTGTATTAAATCTTTTACCACGGAGAGAATTTTTCAATGAAATAAATAAATAATAATCGGAAGAAAGTGTGAAGGATGAGGTAAAACATCCCAGACAAATGAGAATAATTTAATTCTGATGAGTAAAGAAACATGTATATGGCGTTATCGTTATGAAAAACGACGCCTCGTGCGCCAATTCTGACAATTAAATCCTTTGGATTGTCTAATTAGCAACAGTATTTCTTGGAATTAATAAAAAAAGTTGGTTATTATACCGCTGGAGAAGAAGATCGCATGCTCAAGTTTATTTCGATCTGTAATTCCTGAGGAAGACGCAGATCTGAACGATTGCTGTTTATCAGATGATTATTTACTGGAATTTCTAGGTCATCAGCTACTTCGCGAGCAGCATATCGCGGGTTTTCTTTAACCATGGCTTTGATAAGATATGTGTTTGTAGTGGATGTACGCCACAACATTATTCTTCTTCCAGATTAAGATTACCGGCTCTAAACCAACTGCGAACTGTTTGAACATATTCATCATTCTCATAAACCATACAAATTTCATTTGCTGTACTAGGCAGTTTGTTCCGTCTTTTTTTGTAAATAAATTTCGAACAAAACAAAAATTAGGATTCCAACTTTTAGAGAATGATTAACACAGGGCATAAAAAAGCTATAGCACTTTGATTTCGTATTCTAGTCTGCAATCCAGAATATTTGCCAGACATATCGGAGGCGTTATCCCCTACAATTTTTAATATCCAAAGTTTATTCTATTCATTTATTAAAAATTATATATTCTAAATGTTCTGCATCATTGATCTTTTTGCAAGAAACCAAAAATCTTTCATTCAATTCATTATTTTTTTTGCGAAACATTTATATTTTTTTTAATCTTTAGAGTTGGTAGAGGGTCCTTCCAGCTTTCAGAACTTTTAGAACCCTAACATTGCCTCCGAGGCGCCGCGTTTGGCAATTTTTTAAGACATTTTTCGGGGTGTGGTTTCGCCCTGTTTTTAATAGAAACGAACGCTAAAGTACTATAATTAGTTCAAAAAGACTCCCTACGATATCGACATTTTTCTATTTGGTGCTCCCTTAATGAGGTATAATTTTTCAAAATGTGACCAAAATGCTTCACCAGTTTCATTGCGATTTTTTTTTCTGAAACGCAATAGTTGAAGTTCTTACGGTTAATAAAGTGTACGCCTAGCTTTATCCTACCCTACGGTTATGGGACGAGTCATTTTGCACTTTTTGAAAGATTTTTTTCGGGGTATCGTGTTCGATATCGTGTTCCATTAATGAGATATGATTTTTCAAAATTTGACCAAAATAATTATACCTATTTGTTGTTTGATGTTTCTGTCAAGGGTGTATTTTTTCTTCTCAATTGTAATAATTGAAATAATAAAGGGCACGTTATTTGGCACCAGTTGTAAGACATTTTTCGGGGTACGGCATCATGTCCTGTTTAACCCCAGATAACTAAACTTCAGTGTTATGCTGTAACTAATCATTCGACTCATAGACTACGAATTAAAATCAAGTATATTTCTAAATGTTCTTGAATTATTTTGAACAAATTAGCTTAACTTATGATAGAAATGAAAATATAGAAAAGTGTTAAAAATTAGCGTTTGCACTCCAGGCAGTTAGTAAAAGTGAGCTCTCCATAATTTCCTTCACGAAACTGTCAAAAGTCGGTAGTCTATTAGACGAATGTTTAGTTATCTAGGGTTAAAGTAGAAATTAACGCAAAAAGCAACTAATCTGTTCACAAAAAGCCCTCTACAAGTTTCGAGATATGATTTTCCAAATTTGCCTCAATTTTTCATCCCTTCAATAAAGATTAAAAGGAAGATTCAACGGTTTTAGGGTGCGTCACTTAGCACCAGTTATAAGACATTTTACGGGGTGCGATTTCGCCCTCTGTTTTGGGTAAGTAGAAGTAGAAGGAATAGAGCAATATCTGGCAATTCTTTGTAGGGATTTTCTTTATTTGAATGTTTATATTCATTAACTTCCGACCAAAATGAATCTAACCAACATTTGCAGTTTAATAACTTAACAGTAGTTTTTATAAATTAAGATTATTGATTTTTTTCTCTTACAAAAACAAGAAGTTTATTTGAATTTTTTACGATTTTTTTCAATTCTGGCTAGAATTTAAATCTTACTACAGGTACAATTAAAAAATATATAACTAAAAGGGATAAACTGGTTTGATTAGTAAATAGATGCAAAAGTATTACGCAACGATTTTATTTTTTACGATTTTTTTTAATTCCAGTTAATATTTAAATCTTACTGCAGGAACAATTTTGAAAATTTATAACTTTTGTCTTAATCGGAGTTTTTAAAGTGTAAACTGCTTTGGTTAGTAAACAGATGCAAAAGTAAATGTTACCATTTGCAAAAAGAAAATCAAATTATTAATTTATTAACATATTTTATGGGGCCTCAAATATTTGTGTGCCTTGGGCCTCCAAATAGGTAAATACGGCATTGTCATAAGGCAATACAGGGCCGATTCTAGAAGTTATAAAGTAGAAAAATATGTCAGAGCATATACACATATTTCAATTTTGAAATATTTTTGGTTTGAATTGAAAGAAGAAATGACTAAATAATCTGCAAGTAATCCCGGACTGCCAGATGTATTTTTGCATTGTACAATTCTGAATACATTGGCAGAGGAGTATTTTTCTTTTAAATCCAGCTGGATGCCGAGGGCAAAAAGTGATAGAACGGTTGATAGCTTAATCAATCAATCAACATGTTGGTATAAAAGGGCCTTACGGACCAAGGGAGCTGGATCCACCAAGCAGGATGCTCTCAACAGCAATAATCGAAGAAGTCATCACAGCAACAAAGTTCAGTCGATGCGAAGAAAAAGAAAAAAAAAACTGATATGCAACTACTGCAGGAAGCCCAATCACATGGTTAACGTGTGCAGGAAATGAATTGCTGGTGGCCGTCCTCCGTGTCCGACACAAATATGATACTCATCACTGTTAGCTCAACTGAAACGCATACTGAGTCGTCAACATGCTGGGATGATTATGGCGCGACAAGCCATATTTTAAATGATCCGATTTGCTTTAGAACGTTCGAGTCTGTATCAACTGAACACACAGTGACCATAGCAAATAGTGAGAAAATCGAAGCCATCGGAATACGTGAAGTAGAAGTTGTCACAGCAATCCAAGGAAGATGGTTCAAAATTATCTTGGCTGATGTTTGTAGTGAACAATTGGAGGGAGCTCGTCATGGAGGATTGTAAAGTTGGTCGTGAGAAGTTTGAACCCTATCAAATGAGGTGCGTAAGGGTTGTGCCATTCGGACATCAGAACAAGCGCCATCTGAAATCGCAACTGAGGAGGGAGCTTGACATGAACGTAGAAATGCTTAGTGAACTGTGTGAAGGTTGCAATTATGATAAAGCTCATCGTCTACCGTTCGACACGATATCCAGAATAACGGAACCGGGAGAGCGAATTCACACGGATGTCTACGGTCCATTTTAGGGAATCGAGGTCTGAATATCGATATTTTGTGCTTTTCAAGGACGATTACACAAAATTTAGGACAGTTTATTTTCTGCGAGAATAATCCGTTGCTGAAAAATTGAGCCAGTCGGGAGCTGCTGAGTGATAATGGCAGGAAGTTCGACAACAAACAGATCACAAGAAAGGTATTGTTCAACGTTTTACAATGCCCTATACTCCGGGGAAAAAAGGGTCCAGTGAGAGGGAAAATCGTACCGTGGTAAAAACTGCTAGAGTAATGATGCACGCGCATGGAAACATTTCTCAAGCACTTTGGGCTGTACGAACAGGTACCTACATCCTTAACAAGACAGGTCCCAGGGACATCACCTTTGGAGTTGTGGCATGGTAGGAAACCACGTTTGAAACATTGGTTCAAATTGCTGAATTAATTAATGTATATTCATATCGAAGGAGCAAAGGACGAACATGGATCTGAAGGCTATTAAAGGAACCCTCATTGGCTATGATAACGACGACGGAGACAGGATCTACAGCCAAGAGGACAAGCTCTATAGATCCAAGATCTTCGAAGAAAAATTGGTGGAAAAAAGGGGTTACTATACCCTCAAGAAGCAACGAAGTTTAAGAGATGAAGTCTACTGACCTGAACGACAGCAAATCCCGGATTGAAGAAAACGAGGAAGTAGAATTCAGGGAACCGGATAACAGTGACAGTGATTGGACTATTTTAGAAATGCCGGAAGCCAATGAAGAAGAGAATGATTGCGATACTACGCGAAAACTACGCAACCGAGTGGATCTTACAGCTCCACAGAAATTCCAAGATTATGTGATGCTCACATGACGACCTTCGAGGAACCAGACACCTACAATGACGCCACAAAGTAACAACAAACGCTGATGGAACGATCATTCAAGGACAGATTAGTGATCGCAGGTCTTTCGCAAAGAAAATGAGTAGATTATGATCAAATCTTCAGTTCAGTGGCAAGAACATCGACTATTCGAACGCTACTCAGTGTTGATCTAAATTCTAAAACAATACTTTTCGCGATTTTTTTTTAATGCAATTTCATCAATTATGGCTAAATTAGCAAATCGCTCTTTTGATATAGTTTAGTTGACCGTAAATAATTTTTAATTAATGTCAATTTGGAAAAACTCGGTATTGTTAAAAATATTCTTAGACTGAAATTTGGAAAACAAGGAACTAACAGCGGAACTAACCCAAGTGTTCCTCTCCGATTTTAATAAAATTTGGTGGATTTGTAGAGGGGGTCAAAATATTCGATCCGTATTTTTTTTTTGTTTCGGCTAAACCCCCTAAACATGGGGTGAATTCGCGCCTCGAAAATCAGCCATATTTTTGTTTTTTGGCTATAACTTCTGAACAAATTTTGATAGCGTAAATGTACAACAATTCAAATTCTATCCACTGGTGTAAAAAGAACTGAGGTTATTGACTACTTCTGGACTATAAAAAACATTATTCATATTTATGGCTTGTAATTGCTGCAATAATGATATTCGTTAAAATAAAAATCATATACAGGGTGTTTCAAATTCGAGGCCCACCATGTGGATATCGCTTATTAGAAGAGGTAGAGGGTATGTTTAAATTTGGCACTTTTGCAGAATTTTATGCTGATTAATCCACTAAAAAAAATACTTAAATTGTTTTGTTTTTTAGTTAAGCCCAAAAAATTGAAAAATTGTTTTTCGTTTTTTCTTTATATCTTCATTATTTGAGATGAACTAGTTTAATAATTGTTTCCAAACGTAGAATCCAAATATATATTCATACATTTCCTTTAAATAAAACCTTTCCACTAAAAAAAGGTTGTATGTTCAATAGCGGAAAATACGAAAGTTATAGCCAAAAAAACAAAAATGTCGTTGATTTTCAAGGGGCGAGTTCACCCCCTAAGCATGTTTTTTAGCCGAAACCAAAAAATACGTATCGAATATTTTGATCCCCTCTACAAATCTACCAAATTTCATCCAAATCGGAGGGGAACACTTGGATTAGTTTCCTTGTAAGTCGCTAATTAAATGATTTAAAATATCTTATGGTTTAGCTGGGAATGATTAGAAAATAGTTCTCTAAAGTATAACAATTTTTTCAAGAGTTCTATTCCATCTGAATCTTTTTTTTTAAATTTAATATCTAAATCCATACAACATTTTCTGAGATGTTCGGTGTTCGCACTCTGCAGAATGAAATACTAGCAAAAATTTAAGCAAGGAGAATCAATTTTCTAACAGTTCAGAACGTTCAAATTAATAGCGATGTCCAATATTTCAAAATAAAAGTCAATTCTAAATTCTGGCAAAATAATTACCCGGTTAGAAATCGGATACACTTAGGCAGGGGTCCAGGAGACCGGCTGCTATTTCGGGGCGCTCTCGGACTAAATTTTACAGATTTCGGACGCCACGGACCCTCTATTGGTGATCCACGGGCTTCGCCGGTTTTGCCACCCCCCTAACCGCCGCCCGCGTGCCATGTATGTACGCTCTAGCCTCCCGGTAGGATCGGGCCTGAGGCAATATAGGCAGTTGCCTAGGGGCGTTGATGGCTTGGGGGCACTGATGGATTCGGGGCGCCGACGTACCGTGGTCGTTACTAATCTAACTGGTCTCTAGCAGACTCTAGCCATTAACAGGTGGATAATTAGACTTCGCATGGGATCGGTACCATAAGTTTCTCTTTTCTAACAAACAGTGGCGTATTCAGCTTTTCATTCTGGGGGGGGGGGGGGGGGGGATTACCAAGAAAATATATTTACTTTTTGAATGTCGTTGCTCACTTAGTTCGTATGACTGAAAGTAATTAGAAGTAAAAACACATTAACATCGAAACGAAACTTTAATAAACTTGAAATATTTATGAAATAATAGAACAGGTAAACATACAAAAAGGAAAATACAAATAGTAGGGCATTTAACATAAACAAAGTGCATACAATTTAATTTACAGTATGAAATTTATTTTACGATTTTCCTTGTTAGCAAATTTGCCAATTAAGTTACTAACTAGGGCCGTTCCTGGCAGGGGTGCAGAAGATGCATCCGCTCTAGGGCAGCCGATCCTAGGGGCGGCCAGTAGCAGCCTGGTCGCCCCATGGCCGCCTCTGGGTTTTAGTCTGAGATTCCCAAAAGTGATACTAAAGTAGATTCTATGCATGCGATTAGAGTGATTAGACTGAGTTGATAGTTATATCATATCATGTTTATCACATTATATTTAATCGAGATAAGTTAATTTACAATCTATTCAAGAATTCTGCGGTAATTAAAACAATAAACTTATCCCTTAGATGTCATAAAGAAAAACCAAAAGACAATCTGCTGTTTATTTATTATTATATTATAAATATTTAAAAACAAAATAAAGAAATAAGCTAAGTGATGCTCTGATAAAGTTATTGGTTTCTTAAAAACTCGTGTGTCACGTGCTTCGGCTAGTTCCACTACTGACATTGTTCTTAATGCTCCTGAAGCGACACTAGAAAATCTAGAATCGTTGTCTTGTGTAAACATCCAGGTGGCACATAATCTTCTTCATCATCGGAATCGAACACGGAAAATCCTGGAGAAGAGTAGTATTAAAGGGAATCCTCAAATTCTTCTCTTGTGCACGCCGATCCAGGAACATAGCCTGATTGAATTACTCCTTGACTTGTTGAGTATTTAGTGAAGAAATGCACCGTAGAGCTTCCTTCAGATGAAACTAATAGAAGATTTTCATCAAAATGTTTTGATAAAACTCTAAAAGAAAGCCGAAAAAGTTGCTAGACATGGGCTAATCTATTCTAATAAATTGAATTGCATTTTGCTGCTAATTATTCAGCAAAAATATTATTCAGTTGACCAGGAACGCAGGAAAGTATTTGCAAATGAACTGCAAAATAGATTAAAAAAATGGTGATGTGGCCATCATGTTACTTTCTCCGACTTGATGGTTCATAGCCAATTTTATTTACGTTTTCATGGTTTATTGAAATCATATTTTAAATGTACATCGAGCGTTGCGTGAACTCGGATGAAACTGACGTTTAAAACGTCAAAATTATGAAACATGGAAAAATTATACTTCAAATTCAAAAACTCGGTTTACTCAAAAACTAACGAGATTTCGAAAAAAACTTATTCTTTAGAAGTTGTTCATTTTGGTATTCTCTACAATTATTCACTCAAATTTGCTGTAACTGTTATCGTTTTATTATTATAAACCAAAAATTGAAAAAAAATTAATAATTTTTTTCTCGAATAGAAATAATTTTATGAAAAATATTTTCAAGTAAAAGATGTTCATTTCTTTAGGGTCTTCAATGTTTGGTTAAATATTTTTGTGATATTTTTCATAGTTCAGAAAATATTGGCAAAAAACAAAAAACAGTTAAGGTAAACACCCACTTCCGGTGTACAAAATTTTACCAAAAGCTTTTCAGTTCTTCAGATTATCAAATAAGACGATGTTGAAAGTTTCATATCAATTGCTGTATTAGTTTTTGAGATACAGCGCACACAGACAGACAGACACACACACACACACACACACACACACACACACAATCACAGACACAATTTTTTTTTTCCAGAAGTTTTTGAAATGGCATCTAGGGACCCCAAAACGGATATTTCCGTAAAAAAAAAATTTCAAAGAAAAATCACGATTACAATACTTTCTCGTACTTCGTAACGGAGAAAGTAAAAATCTTTCAAAGTAATCTCATAATATTTTTGAAGATTCTCATCTACAAAAAAATGGTAATGTGGCCATCATATTACTTTCTCCGATTTGATGGTTTAATAGTTATTTATATTTGAAGATTCATTCATTATTTTCAATTTAAATCATATTTTAAATCGAGCGTTTCACATGATCGATCGATGGTGATGACGTTTGAAACGTCAAAATTATGAAAGGTAAAAATAACAAATTATGTTACAAATTCTAATAATTTTTACCGTAAGTACTGAAAAACTAAAAAAAAAAGTCCTGAAAAAGGTTTCTAAAAATGGACCCGATTAAAAAATCTCATAAAAGTCCTGAACAAGAAAGTCTCGAAAAGGATTTCTAAAAATAGTCCTGATTAAAAAGTCCTAAAAAACCGAATAAAAGCCCTGCACAAGAAAGTCCTGTAAAATATTTCTAAATATAGATCTAATTAAAAAGTCCTAAAAACCCAATAAAAGTCCTGAACAAGAAAGTCTCCTGATAAAAAGTCCTGAAAAAGAGTCCCGACAAAAAATGTCTTGAAAAACAGGTCTTTCAAAAGGACCAGAAATAAAGTCCTGAAAGAATGTCCTAAAAAAGAGTTCTTACAAAAAAATGTCCTGAAAAAAAGTCCTGGAAAAACAGTTTTGAAAATAAAGTCTTGAAAAAAGGTTCCTGTTAGAAAGTTGTGAAAAAAGTCTAGAAAAAAGTACTGCAAAAAAATCCTAAAAAATTAAGTCTTCGTATAAAACACCAGAAGTAAATGTAGTTTAAAAAATCCTGAAAGACGTCCGAAAAAGAGTCCCAAAAAAGTCCCAAAGGATAGTCCTAAAATAAGTCATGCCAAAGTCCTGAAGAATGTCTTGAAAAAGTCCCAAAAATGAGTCCTGATAAAATATTCAGAAAAAATGTCCTGTAATAACAGTTTTGAAAAAGAATTATGGAGATAACATCGTAAAAGATTCCTAAAAAAACATTTCTGACAAAAACCCTGTAAAAAGATCATTAAAAAAGACCTGAAAAAGTTCTGAAGAAATCGCAAAAAGAGTCTTGAAAAAAAATCCGGTACAAGAAATCCTGAAAATTAATCCCATAAAAAATGTCCTGAATTATATGTAGTACTGAAAAAAGTCCTGTAAAGAAGGTTTGAAAAAAATTCCCGAAAAAATAATACTGTATGTAAAATAATAAGTCCCGAGCAAGAGGTTCTTAAGAAAGACTCGAAAAAGTCGCGAAAAAAAGTCCTGGAGGAACAATCCTGGAAATAAAGTCTTGAAAACGAGTCCTGATAAAAGCCGTGAAAAAAAACTCCTGAAAAATAGTCTTCATACAAAATACCAGAAATAAATGTCCCAAAAAAGAGTCCTAAAAAGTCCTAGAATAAATCCTGAAGAAGGTTGAGAAAAATAGCCCCGATGAAATATCATAAAAAAATTGTCCAGTAAAAAAAATGCTCTGAAAATAACATCTATAAAAAATAAACAAAAAAAAATCTGAAAAGAAAGCATTGTAAAAAGTCCTTAAAAGGATCTGGAGAAATTGTCCTGAAAAAGAAATCCCAAAGAGTCTTGCAAAAAAGCCTAAAATAAGTCCTTAACAAAATTCCTGAGATAAAATGTTTAGAAAGCAGTCGTAAAAAAAGCTAAAATATCTGAAAACGTCTTTAAAAAGGACCAAAAATGGTTATGAAAAGATAAATTCTAAAAAATTCTGAAATTTTTTTTCTAAAAAAAAATCCCGAAAATAAGTTCTCAACAAAGAGTTGAAAGTCCCGAGAACAAATTCCTGAAAAAAATCCTGTTAATAAAATTTTGAAAATAAATCCTGTAAATAAAGGTCCTGAAAGAAAAGTCCTAAAAAATAAGTCTTGAAAAAAATTTCTTAAAATGTAAAAGAATCCTCGAAGAAAGGTCTTTTAAAAATGTCCTAAAAAAAGTTCTAAAAACTTTGTTCTGTAGTCCCAAAAAGGCTAAAAGAACAAAAAACTGTTAAGGTAAATATTCGGAAATACGAAATTTTACCAAAAGCTTTACAGTTTTTCGGATTCTAACACTTGTGTTCAAGTTCCATGGTTATTTATGTATTAGTTTTTGAGATACAGCGCGCAGACAGACTATTATGTAGAGAAAAAATGGTGATGTGGCAATCATGTTACTTTCTCCGACTTGATGGTATCGTAGCCATTTATATTTACGTTTTCATGGTTTATTTTCAATTAAAATCATATTTTAAATATACAACGAGCGTTGTGTAAACTCGGATGAAACTGACGTTTAAAACGTCAAAATTATGAAATATGGAAAAATTATACTTCAAATTCAAAAACTCAGTTTACTTAAAAACTAAAGGGATTTCGAAAAAAACTTATTCTTTATAAGTTGTTCATTTTAGCATTCTCTACAATTCTTATTAAAATAAATTTGCTGTAACTATTATCGTTTTATAATTATAAACCAAAAATTTAAAAAAATAATAAATTTTTTTCTCGAATAGCAATGATTTTATGAAAAATATTTTCAAATAAAAGATGTTCATTTCTTTGTTGTCTTCAAAATTTGTTAAAATGTTTTTGTGATATTTTTCATATTTAAGAAAATATTCGCAAAAAACGAAAAACAGTTAAAGTAAACGCCCACTTACAGTGTACGAAATTTTACCAAAAGCTTTTCAGTTCTTCAGATTATCAAATAAGACGGATGTTCAAAGTTTCATATCAATTGCTTTATTAGTTTTTGAGATACAGCGCGTACAGACACACACACACACACACACAGACACAAAAAAAAATTCCAGAAATTGTTGAAATGGCATCTAGGGACCCCAAAACGGATATTTCCGTAAAAAAATATATCACAAATATATATATCACAAATATATATATTGTATCACAATACTTTCTCGTACTTCTTAACGGAGAAAGTAAAAAAAAAACGATGGCGCGCTTTTTGCCGCAGCTCCACTGAGTTGTATCATCCGAATAATGGAAACTTTATGAAAGCTGTTGAAATATTTTGTAAATTTAATCCCAACTACAGCAGTGCATGCACGAATTGTACAAATGTCACAAAAGAAAAATATGCCACATTATTTAGGGCTATAGTTTCAAAAAGAAATAATTGAGTTACTAGGAGCAAAAACCAACATATTTTTCTGTTATCCTTGATTGTACCCCAGATGTACGCCAAGTCGATCCACTCACGTTTGTTGTTCGATGTGTGAATTTTACAAAAGATAATGTCAAAATAGAAGAATATTTTCTTGGTTTTCTTCATACATCTGATACCACAGATAAAGATTTATTCAGTTATTTAATTAATTAATGTTCCTCAAATTTAGCCATGATGTACAAAAAATCCGTGGATAAGGCTATGATAATGGAGCCAACATGTAGAGTAAGCATGTAGGACGGACTTCAATAGAAGGAAAAAAAATGGTGATGTGGCCATCATGTTACTTTCTCCGACTTGATGGTATCATAGCCTTTATTGAAATCATATTTTAAATAAAAAATTTATATTTCGAAAACTATTTTATCTAAGATGTGCTAAAGATAATTCTAAAAAAAACAAAGAATCTTTAAAAAAAAAACAGTAGACTGAGAAAATGTAATTCTATCTATAAGATATGACAAAGGAAATATTTCTAAAGAATTAATTTGGAAGCAAATTTTTCATAATTTGTAGGTGCAAGGGTCATCGGTACAAAATAATGCTTCAGCACTTCCTCTTTCCACTCTTGCGAGCGGACAACGAAATGGTTTCAGCAAGATGGTGTTATAGCCTAAATAACTTGTGTGAACAATTTCCGAATCGTGTCAACTCAAAAAATAATAACTTGGCTGCCGCGATCTATCTTACGCCTCCAGACATTTCTGTGGCAGTTTTAACTTTATTTTCTTATAAACTCAACGATACTAACCTATAGCCAGTTGGTAATTGTCTTTTTGTCGACCATGTATTTATAAGATTAGTTAATGCATACAAAATCATTGTTTAATTACCACAGGCATTAATAATCCATAATATTATAATTGTTTGTGGGTTGCTAACGACGCTACCCGCCATCAAATTTATTATTTCACAGTAGTATTTGTTTCTGAATATGGTGTTTTTAAATTTGGAAGAGTTTGATCTGCTGATGGTTTTGGGTGTCATCAAAAAATGTTTTCTGTTTATCTTTAAAATACGTCAAAGCCAAAGATACCATACATGACACAGGTTCGCATTTAAAATATTGACATTGCGCTTACTTTCGGTAACATCCGGAAGTCGAAACTACCCCCATTAAATTATTTGGGTAGGCTTATGACATGTAATTTTGTTTTTCGAAGCTCTATGACGTATACTTTTGAGAAAATGATCCGGGACTGGTTATTCATTACGTATATCATTTAGAAATAAACTTTTCAAACAAAAGTTGTTTCTTTTTAATATACCTATCCAACGATACCCCACACGACCTAGGTTCCCATTTGAAATTCGAAAGTTGAGTGTAGTTACGCCTACTTCCGATAACTTCCGGGAGTCGAAACTACCTCCATTAAATTCTTCAGGTAGGCATTGGTAATGCTATTTTTTCCTTGGAGCTCTATGATGTCACGTTTTAGAGAAAACGGCCTGGGGCCGGTGGTCTGAAACACCCGGTATAATCTACTATTTTGAATGATATTGTATTTTTTGGTTGGGCGACTTTTCATTAATTTTAAGCGTTCACAGCAGTGACGGTTCGCGGGTTTTTTTCTGGTACGGCCGAGGAACAAGAGGTGGTAATACAGATAGGTGCGGTCACGCAGCCAGCCGTCTCTGCAACTGACCCTACCTATCTGTATTACCACCTCTTGTTCCTCGGCCGTACCAGAAAAAACCCCGCGAACCGTCACTGGTTCAAAGCGTTCTAGCTGCAAAACTGACGTTTGGCGTTTAACATTGTGTTTATTTGACAGTAGTTGTCAACCAATCACGTGCCGAAACATAATGCGAGCAGATAACCATTCATAAAGATCGAACTACATGGATGTATTTCTGCGACAACATAAGTTATCTAGAATCTGATTGGTTCTAATTCATTCGTGTTTCGGCATGCTAAATTTGGCAGGATATAGTCTAATAGAGAAAACTGGGATTGAAACACAGTTCTTACTTTTTCGGTACGGAAAACTATTGCGATTTTTTTAGAAAAATCGTTTAATACAAATATCTACTTTTAATGGAACTGTGGACAATTTTTGGAAAAAACAAATTTGTGTGTGTGTGCTGAAAAGTGCTGAAAAGCTTTTGGTAAAATTCCGAAATCGGAAGTGGGTGTTTACCTTAACCGTTTTCTGTTTTTTCCCAAAAATATAATTAGCGCACGGGCGATTGGAAAGTCACGACGATTTATAAATTACCGCCGGACCTATTTTGCAGGCGACGCAATTATCGCCCAACGTTTTCCACAAAATAGAATACTTGTGACCAGGGGCGGCTCGTTATGTAGAGCCACGGAGCCATGGCACTATCTGTAGTATCAAGCTCAGCAAGAATTTTTAACTGATTCTTAAAAAAAAAAACTTTTTAAATGTTAAACAACACCGCGTGGAAGTTCTACATTAATTTCAACAGATGGTTAAAACTTTGACAAACTATTTCTGAATAATGTGTTTTTACAAATTTTCAAAGAAAGTAATCGCAAGTTTGCCACAACAAAATTGGTTGCACTAAATAGGCAAATGTTATAACCGAAAAGCGCTTTTTTTTAGAAATATCACATGTGAATTCCACATTTCTTGCAACAGATGGTTGAAATTTTGACAGACTAATTTTGAATAATGTGTCTTTACGAATTTACAAAGAAAATAATCCCAAGTTCACCACAACAAAAATGTTTGCACTAAAAAGCAAATTTTGATGACCAATAATGCGCATTTTTCAGAAATTTGAATGGGAATTCTTCATTTATTGCAACAGATGGTTGAAATTTTGAGACACTAACTTTGAATAATGTGTACAAATTTCCAAAAAAAAATAGTTTTCTTCTAAATTTTCGATTTTTCAGTTAAAATTTTCGAATTTTTGGTCGGCAATGTTGATTTTTAGGATCTAATTTTTGGTCAAAGTTTTTAATTTTTAATCCTATATTTTAGATTTTTTTAACCTAAATGATTGCTTTTTATACGCAACTTTTTTTTTACCGATATTTTCAAGTACAGTTTCTGATTCATTTTAGATTTTTTAACTTGAATTATTCTTTTTTATGGGCGATTTTTTTTGCTTTTTGGTTACTTTTTGACTACCGTTTTGGAGTTTCTGGTCGGCAACTTATTTTGAGCTAAAGAGTTATTTTGGGAGCTGAAAATGGCAAATTTTTGATTGATATTTTTTATATTTAGACCAGCATTTTTGGCCTATATTTTAGATATTTGACCTGCATTTTTCATTTCTTCGTTCCAAATTTTAGAGTTTTTGCCCGAAATATTCTTTATTTTGTTTTTTTTTTGTTAAATTTTTTTTAACTGCGAATTTTTGATATTTGTGTAAATTTTCAAATTTTTGTGCTTATATTTCAGTTTTTAACTAAGAGCTAATAGTGATTAATTTTTTACAATTTTTCAAAATATTGAGTGCAAATTTTATTTACTATAAAGCAAATTTTGAGTTTTGTCCTTTGTTTTCTAGTGCTGAAAATGGCAATTTTTGTACTTGAATTTTCAATCTTATAGTTTTAATTTTTTATTGCTAAGCCCGGATTTTGATATTCTGGTCTGAATTTTTGATCTTTTAGCCTAAATTTTCTATTTGTTTGTTAAAATTTTCGATTTTTTTGGTCCGCAATTTCCAGGATCGAATGTTTTGATCGAAGTTTTTAATTCTTTATCCTATATTTTAAATTTTTTTAACCTAAATTGTTGATATTATGGATTTTTATACGCGACTTCTTTTATTTTTTGCCGAAATTAAAGTTTTTTTGATGGTTTTTGATTTCTTACCCTTCATTTTAGATTTTTTAACTTGAATTATTATTTTTTATGGGCGATTTTTTTTACTATTAGGTTACTTTTTGAATAAAATCGATTAAATTTAATTTTTCTTCGAAAAATTTTTTTTCTTGTTTTTCAGATCTAAATCCATTCTGAATACCATTTGTCTATAAAATTTTGTTGTGGGACTTCCAGGAACTGAGGTTTTCGAGTTTCTGGTCGCCAACTTATTTTGAGTTAAGGAGTTATTTTAGGGGCTGAAAGTGGCAAATTATTTTTGTTTTCCTTGATTTTTCAATATTTTGGTTTGCATTTTTTATTTTTAGAACAGCAGTTTTTAATTTTTTGCCTATATTTTAGATCTTTGACCAGTTTTTTCATTTTTTCGTTTCAAATTTTAAAGTTTTTTAACGTGATTGAGTTTCATGTGCAAATTTTAGATTTTTTAACCGGTACTTAATTAGTATAATTTGTCATTTCCATCTTTCATAATTTTAACGTTTCAAACGCCAGTATCATACGATACAGTAAATTGTAAAAGTGGCTCTACCATCAACGTATTCCACGAGCCGCCACTGCTTGTGAGTCAGTGGCGTATCGACACCACCGCGGGCCTGGGTTCCTAATATTTTCTCGCGCCCCCCTTCCCAGGGTTTGCTTGCGGACTACAGATTTGCCAATGACATTTTAATATATGAAAATGTTGATCGATTTTGTTATGCCACTTACATACAGTTACTTTCATATGAAATGCACCACCCAGAAAGAATAATACGATTGATGGAAACTTGGCGAAAACAATTGTTTTGTTCACTATACTTTTGTAGCAAGAAACCTCACGAACAACCTTCCGTTCTCCGTTCTCCGTTTTTTTTTTTATATTTTACCCAGGTGCCGAGGAATAGCGCTGTCCAATCGCGCGCGGTCGGCCAATTTCGACTTCTAAAATTTTCGCCTCATTTTTCTGTTTTATTTAAATTTAGTTCAGCATATTTTTGTAGCAAGAAACCTCATGAATAACCTAGTGTTTTCCGTTTGTTGATATTTTGAATAGTCGAAAAAGTGTCGAGCTAGCGTGTTCGGGTGCATCATTAGTTGCCGCTGAAAGGAAAACAATCATTAGACGAGTGATTTGTGTGTAAATTACGAGTTTTTGTTTACTGGGAGTTGTTGTCTTTCCGCTAATTAGGGTGCAACATGAGTATCAAGGTTTATTTCTTGATAAATTCCTAGAAAACATTCGGGCTGTAAGTGACGAACAATGGCGGACTATTGCCCTCAGAGCCCTGCAGAAGCGGGTTTTTGAAAGCCCGGCCCGGCCCGGCCTGACAGTGAAAATTTAAAACCCGGCCCGGCCCGGCCCGTTGCAACGAAAATGTGTTGCGGGCCCGGCCCGGCCCGGCCCGGCCCGGAGCTGAATATTCAATGCCCGGCCCGGCCCGGCCCGTCTCCGAAAAATGTTGAATTAAATAAATAAAATTACTGGACCTATGTACTCCTTAAAATTCCAAAAATACATTGAATTCATGTTAATAACATTTTTTTTCAATTCACTTAGTTATTGCTTTCCAAATTATAATAAAATTAAATTCATCCAAGCCCGGCCCGGCCCGGGTTAAAATATCCATCGGAAAGCCCGGCCCGGCCCGGAGTTTGAAAAATAAGGTACGGCCCGGCCCATGCAGGCCTCTGATTGCCCTGAGCAAGTGTACAAACGCAAGAGCAACAAGCGGATTTTGTTGCCGGAATAGAACATAGCTGAACTGTAAGGTATCAACCTTCATTCTGGGCTCTTAATATGACTATATTTCTACGCTCATGCATATGTGATTTATGACATGTTATACATGTAATATGTATAATAAATATGCAAATTTCGAAAAATGTTCATTGTTGAATAGCATAAAAACGCTAGCTTTGGGAGAAAAAATTATGTCATATATTCAGTGGCGGCTCGTGGAACATGTTGATGGTATAGCCACTTATACAATATACCCCCTCCCCCCTCATTTTTTGAAGAAACAACGATTTATCTTCCTAGACCGAAGTAACTGGCGAAAAAGTGTTTTGATAATCAATTAAAAATTCTTGCTGAGCTTCAAACTACAGGCAGTGCCATGGCTTCGTGGCTCTATATAACGCCCCTGGTTATAACATACAGGGTGTCCCATTTTAATCCGCCAGTAGCGATAATTCTGAAACATTGCATTGAATCAAAAAGTGTTCCAAATGAAAAGTTAATGGTTCTGAGGGGGACATCTGATGCCGTAGACTTTGCCCCCCAGCCCCCCAAGGGGGGCGGGAACAGGGAGCAACTTTAAAATCTTAAATGGAAACCCCTATTTTTTATTGCAGATTCTGATAGAGGGTTAAAAAGTATGTAAGTTTTATCCGAAACATTTTTTTATTGGTCGAGAGATGGCGCTGCAAATGTAAAAATTAGGTTTTTTGTCAATTAAATTGCGAAAATCGTCACGTAATTAACTGTTATTATTACTTAAGACTTACTCACAACCTTACAAGGTTGTTTTTTTCTCAGCCTGCCCAAATACTACCCCCCCCCCCCTACAAAGACGTAAGACGTAAAAAAAAATTTTTTTTTTTCAGTGTTTCACTGGGCTCCCCACATAGCCCCACCCCCCTCCCGCCCCCCTCCCGCCCCCCGGGGGGGGGGGGGGGGGGGGCTGGTGGCAACTTTAGAATCTTAAATGGAAACCCCTATTTTGTACCTCAGACTCGGATAGAGTTTTAAAATGTAGGTCAATTTTAGTCGGGGTATTTTTGAAAGTATTTGGGCAGGCTGAGAAAAAACAACCTTGTAAGGTTGTGAGTAAGTCTTAAGTAATAATAACAGTTAATTACGTGACGATTTTCGCAATTTAATTGACAAAAAACCTAATTTTTACATTTGCAGCGCCATCTCTCGACCAATAAAAAAATGTTTCGGATAAAACTTACATACTTTTTAACCCTCTATCAGAATCTGCAATAAAAAATAGGGGTTTCTATTTAAGATTTTAAAGTTGCCCCCTGTTCCCGCCCCCCTTGGTAGGCTGGGGGGGCAAAGTCTACGGCATCAGATGTCCCCCTCAGAACCATTAACTTTTCATTTGGAACACTTTTTGATTCAATGCAATGTTTCAGAATTATCGCTACTGGCGGATTAAAATGGGACACCCTGTATATTATATATTCTTAAAATATAATAATTAAGGAGTTGTATAGAATTATTTCAGAATTTTTAAATAATTTTTAATATTATTTATTTATTTTAGAAAATGCTCAATTTATGAAGCAATTAAAAATGCTTGTTTAACAACAAATAGTTATAACTCGTTAAAACATTGTTGGAATTTAAGAAGTTGATTATATTCTTAAAATATAATAATTCGGGAGTTGAATTTTTAAATAATGTTTAATATTTTTTATTTATTTTTTAAAATGCTCAATTTTGAACGCAATTAAAAAATGCTTAACCAAGAACAGTTATAAGCCATTAAGAATTATTGGAATTTAATAAGTTGATTATATTCTTAAAACATGATATTTTGGGAGTTGTATGGAATTATTTCAGAATCTATAAACAATTTCTACTATTTTTTATTTATTTTTGAAAATGCTCAATTTTGAACACAATTAAAAAATGCTTGTTTTACAACGAACAGTTATAACTCATTAAACAATTGTTGAATTTAAGTAGTTGATTATATTCTTAAAATATAATAATTAAGGAGCTGTATAGAATTATTTCAGAATTTTTAAATAATTTTTAATATTCATTATTTATTTTAGAAAATGCTCAATTTTGAACGCAATTAAAAAATGTACGTTTAACTAAGAACAGTTATAACCCATTAAAAAATTATTGGAATTTAAGAAGTTGATTATATTCTGAAAATACAAGGTGTCTAAAAAAGACACCACCAAAATGATATGGTGTATTCCTGAGACAAAAAACAAGCAAATTAACTAAATTTATCTATATGAAAAATTATATACTTTCCAAGATACAGCATGTCAAAGTTTTAGATTTTTAAAATGTTTTAATCTATATCTCGAAAATGGCAGATGAGAATGATTTGTTTATTTTTTTCTGACAATTACATTAGGTGTACTACATTGTTAAAAAATGTCAAGAAATTTCTTCAAGTACAAAGGTGCTCCAGAGGACATGCTGTTTACATTATTAAATAGAACTTTTTTGTTCTTCACATTTTTTACGATTCAATATTTTTTTCAATGCAACTCGTCACTTTTAAGGAATTTATAACTCTTGAAGTTTTTTTGTTTACGCCTTATTTTTAACAAAAATAAATAAAAAAGAACTTATTGTTGTTGGAAAATTTCGTGTTAAAAACGAAATAATCTAAGTAGGCGGGTGTCAATTCGTTGAAAACGTGTGTCAGCACAATTAAAACTTTCAATTTAAGTAAAACTGGTTAACACGTTGAGTGGTGGTGACCAAGTATCGCCGGTGGCTGAAGCGCATCGACGCGATACAATGTGTACTGTGATTTTTTTTATGAGGGTCATTTTGAACAATTTTTGTAATTTGTTAAATAATTTGATATGTTAAAATAAAAGCAGTTTTTGGATTATAGTTATTTTTAAGACTTTTCTTGCAGGACGAGCGCACTTAAACAATGAACAATAAGTTCTTTTTTATTTTTTTTTGTTAAAAATAAGGCGTAAACAAAAAAACTTTAAGAGTTATTAATTCTTTAAAAGTGATGAGTTGCATTGAAAAAATTATTAAATCGTAAAAAATATGAAGAACAAAAAAGTTCTATGTAATAATGTAAACAGCATGTCCTCTAGAGCACCTTTGTACTTGAAGAAATTTCTTAAAATTTTTAAACAATGTAGTACACCTAATGTAGTTGTCAGAACAAAATAAACAAATCATTCTCATCTGCCATTTTCGAGATATAGATTAAAATATTTTTAAAATCTTAAACTTTGACTTGCTGTATCTTGTAAAGTATGTAATTTTTCATATAGATAAATTTAGTTAATTTGCTCTTTTTTTGTCTCAGGAATACACCATATCATTTTGGTGGTGTCTTTTTTAGACACCTTGTATAGTCATTTGGGAGTAGCATGGAATAATTTCAGAATTTTTAAACAATTTCTACTATTTTTTTATTTATTTTAGAAAATGTTCAATTTTGAACGTAATTAAAAAATTCTTACCCAAACATTACATCAATACATTTCTTCATTTCATCCTTCATCATCTAGCGATTAACCCACTTTATATAGACTGTGAAAGACGGGCCAAAAGACATTATATGTCGATAGCCCATGAAACAGAATAATTCTAAATTGTAAATATAGATGATCTATAAATGTAATACTCTGCCAATAAAGATAATGTATATATATATAAAAAATTCTTGTTGAACAACAAACAGTTATAACTCATTAAAAAATTGTTGGAATTTAAGAAGTTGATTATATTCTTAAAATATAATAATTTGGGAGTTGTGTAGAATTATTTCAGAATTTTTAAATAATTTGTACTATTTTGTATTTATTTTAAAAAAATGCTCAATTTTGCATGTTTAACTACGAACAGTTATAATCAGTGGTGGCTCGTGGAGCACGTTGATGGTATAGCCACTTATACAATATACCCTACCTCCGTCCTTTTTTGAAAAAAGAAAGAACGATATATCTTCGTAGACCAAAGTAACTGACGAAAAAGTGTTTTAAGAATTAATTAAATATTCTTGCTGAGCTTGAAACTACAGGTAGTGCCATGGCTCCGTGGCTCTATATGACGAGCCGCCCCTGCATATATGCATTCAGCACATCCAAATAAGTTCTTTTATGAATGCAACAAAAATTTTGTTGCCCAGTGTTATCCAAGATTGGGTCGTACTTGGATAATAATTTAATAATTGATAGGAAAACACCTGGATTTTTTTGAGATAATCCCATCATGACCACTAAATATAAGATTTGAAAACGCCAAAGTAGGGTAACCTCAATAACACGTTTCAAAATTTGAGGACAAAATTGAACTTCTTTCCGAACTGCTTCTGATTCATTGTCCATTGTTCTATTTGACACACTTTGTAAGACTTAATTTTGTAGATTTTCGAACAGGTTGAATGCTCATACACCAGTGACGGTACGCGGGGTTTTTTTCTGTTAAGATCGAGGAACAAGAGGTGGTAATACAGATAGGTAGGGTCAGTTGCAGAGACTGCTGGCTGTGTTACCGCACCTATCTGTATTACCATACCAGAAAAAAACCCGCGAACCGTCACTGTCATACACTCATGACTACATTTCGTCTTTATTAAGATTATGTAGAAAAATGCTCTTCCTTCCACATCATAATAATATCATAAATATTGATTCGATACATGTTTTATTGTTTTACAACATATATTAGTTTAGCTGGACGTAAAGTTGCTGCTTCAATCGACCGATGTATTTGAAGGTTGTTTTTAAGTAAATCAATCGCTTTTATTTAACAGTGTCCCCATCTCCAATCTACCCACGCTGGAATAAAATAATACAATTTAATAACGGTAACAAAACCTAGAATGAAACATGAGATTAGTATTCTTGCAACCATTTATATCTGTACGAAATATTATATGTGTCGGTGATTCTCGGTGCCGTGGCTTTGATTAGACTAACCATAGTCAATGTTATGCCCAAGTCGACCTATTTTTACTTGTTTTGTTAAAAATGAAAACACTTAACACGGATATACATATTGTTCGCAATGTTTCTCGCGACTATTACGAAGGAACGTATCGAAACATGTTGGAATATTATACACAATATATCTGTTCTCGCGACTATTATGGAGGAACGTATGTTGGAATATTATACACAATATATCTGTGGTTAATGTGCAAAAAAATGAGCTATATCCTGATTTTTATAAGATATTTAAAATAAAATCGAAATGCTTACATTTCGGGTGTCGCGCAATTTCACTTGAATATTCGTAGATATTTTCGAAAGTTTTTTTGAATCCAATGATGTCAATGGCACATAGAGGATCGTAAACTTGGAACCTGTCCCAGACAAGTACAGGCACGGCGTAAGCGCACATTGCTGAAAGTAATAAACCAAAAATGAATCAATTATAATGTACAGGGTGTTCATAGGATAATTTTTCTATGCACTTACCACAAAACAGGACCAATAAGCAAGCAACTCTAAACATTGTTGATTGTACCTAGAACAATTGTTTTATTTAATTGTTATAACATCTTTTTACACATCCAATCCATTGATAATTCCATCACTGACGATTCGCAGGGTTTTTTCTGGTACGGCCGAGGAACAAGAGGTGGTAATACAGATAGGTAGGGTCAGTTGCAGAGACGGCTGGCTGGCTCGGCCGTACCAGAAAAAATCCGCGAACCGTCACTGAATTCCATCAAAGGTTTTGGGTGGGGGGTCAACGGAATTATTGTGAAATAATAGTGCCTTAATTGTGTGGGGGAGGAGGGGGGTGGTTAAAATGGAATGAAAAACCTGTGACATAATTTTCGGTAGGCCATCTGCATTAGCTTCTCTTAATGCAAGCTGAAATAATTCGGTCTTTAAATCATTTTATATAACATAGCCTGAAATGTTTCTTCTTAAAACTACGTTGTTTTCAACGACTTAATAAATTTCCTACAGGCGATATACTTATATTAAGGGCCACTAACAACTTTGCAAGTTCATACCAATCATAAACTCTCTAAAAACATGAATTAATAATTATGATCAGTGAATCGGTTGGCATCCCTTTTTCGTGCATCGGAATTTATATTACGCTGGCCATATGTATCCATTTGGCATCAATTATGTGATTAAAATTAAATCTTCTTACCTTGAGCCGAAAAATAGGAACTAGACAGCTGTTCACTCTGCTGCTTTTATATACGAATTTTATTTGTTAAATTTGAGTACTAAATTGACCGCAGAATGCAAAAAGTTATTTAGTCACGAGTTGTATATAAATTAGTCCATTTTTAAGTAATATCTTTGAGTGGTTTATGACAAATGATTCAAGATAATATTTTTGTTTATTATTTGGACCCTTATCATAAATTTATTTTTGTGCAATGTTGCAGAACGTGAAAAGCATTTTTATATCTTCTGGAAATTATTATATAGGGTTAACTAAATCACGTATCATGTATTTGCATTTAGATGATAAATTGCAAACATTCGTAAAAACTTCGTTGTATATTGTTTATTTTCAATACAACAATTATTAAAAGTAATGGATTCTGCGTATACTACCAAGAGTAATTCTATTCTTTAAATATAATCTTAGGATCAAGCGATAGTAATTTGCTTTTTAGCGAACACAAATATTTTCTTAAAAGTCTAAAATCCAAATCCAAGTTAACTTTGACGCAATATTTACAAAAACTCTATCAGATTCTAAATATATATGCCCGATTTCAGGAAATTTGTGATCAATTCGTAAGTAATATTGGTAGAGGTAACTCATGAAATTTCTTGTTCTGGCGTACTCAGGAGTCAGGTCAAATCGTCCTCAATCTGTTTACGATGTCTTCTGCCCATCTACCTCGCTATTTGCGGTAACATGCACAAAATTATAAGACCACATCTGCCCGAAATAAAATGCCTTCGATGTAGTTATTCTGGGAAGTGACATATCTTGATGACATTCATGGTATCGAATACTTTGTTGTCTATTGCCTTAACCCTACCTATCAATCTTAAGTGCTTCATTTGCTACATTGCGATTACTAGCTGACTCCCCACTTTCGCAAGTACAGCACCTGTCACTTTTTGGGTGACCGAAAAACAAACTGAATTCGGTTAAGAAAATCTTTGAATACGAAAACGTTAATAAAATATTTTCGTTGTTGGCAATATTCGTTGTATGTGTACATTTGCGTTCTGTGAAGGCATCGTACAGCCTAGAATACAACGTTACGTTGACGTGACAGATATTTATTGTGAGGATTTCTATTCATATAATAATCAGGGCCGGATTATCCGGGCAATATAAACAGTTGCCTAGGGGCGCCGATAGTTTGGGAGGCGCCGAGGGCGAACAAAAAAATGATGATGTGGCCATCATGTTACTTTCTCCGACAATATATTTACGTTTTCATGGGTTTATTTTCAATTAAAATCATATTTTAAATATACATCGAGCGTTGCGTAAACTCGGATGAAACTGACGTTTAAAACGTCAAAATTATGAAAGATGGAAAAATTATACTTCAAATTCAAAAACTAGGATTACTCAAAAACTAACGAGATTTCGAAAAAAACTTATTCTTTAGAAGTTGTTTATTTTGGCATTCTCTACAATTATTATTTATATACATTTGCTGTAACTATTATCCTTTCATAATTATAAACCAAAAATTTAAAAAAATTAATAAATTTTTTTCTCGAATAGCAATGATTTTATGAAAAATATTTTCAAGCAAAAGATGTTCACTTCTTTGTTGTCTTTGATGTTTGTTGAAATGTTTTTGTGATATTTTTCATATTTAAGAAAATATTGGCAAAAAACAAAAACCAGTTAAGGTAAACACCCACTTCCGGTGTACGAAATTTTACCAAAAGCTTTTCAGTTCTTCGGATTATCAAATAAGACGTATGTTCAAAGTTTCATATCAATTGCTCTATTAGTTCTTGAGATACAGCGCACACAGACAGACACACACACAGACACACACACACACACACACACAGGCACACACACAGACACACACACACACACAGACACAAAAATTTTTTTTACAGAAATTGTTGAAATGGCATCTAGGGACCCCAAAACGGATATTTCCGTAAAAAAAATTTTGAAAAAAAAATCACGATCACAATACTTTCTCGTACTTCCTAACGGAGAAATTAAAAACAACAAATTCTCATTTTTGATGATTATCAACAAAAACTAAACATTTTCATAAACAATACTGTTAGTTATTCTTTTCTGTCTGATAAATTCAGTCACAGATTCGGATAGAATATGTGATTTGGCTATTGTTTTAGAAAGGTATCGAAATCGAGAGCCGATATTTTGTTATTTTGTGAAAAACAAGACTGAGTTGTGCTAAAGAGAGAAAAACCAAGAAAATAAGAATAAGAAAAAAAACTTTTAACACTCGGGCGGGCGCACTATCGGCACCGCGTGCCACGTTTTTACTAGTGATGGGCAAGATCGATCAAGAAAGATCTTTGCAAATGATCGAGCCGCTCGATCTTTTCAAGCCGCTCGATCATTTGATCGATCAACGCTGCTCGACCTTTTGATCGATCAACGCCGCTCGATCAACGCCGCTCAATCAACGCCGCTCGACAACGCCGCTCGATCAACGCAGCTCGATCAACGCCGCTCGATCAACACCGCTCGATCAACGCCGCTCGATCAACACCGCTCGATCAACACCGCTCGATCTTTTCAAGCCGCTCGATCTTCGTACGCCGCTCAATCAAAACGAGCAGAGCGAGCGGCGTAATCTTCGTACGCCGCTCAAACAAAACGAGCAGAGCGAGCGGCGTAAAACGATCGAGCAGCACGAGCTGATTGATCATATTTTGGAGATCGATCGGCGCGAGTTATAGATCAGATAGTGCGGCCCGAGTAGTTTGATCTGTTCGATTACACTATGTATTTCATTTGATTTGATCGATTAAATAATTCTTTAAGTTTACACTAGCTTGATTGCTAATTAATTTATTGAATTAATAAAACTAATTTTGCTTCTATTTAACATTTTCTACGGCCCTGTCTTGTATTAGTTCTTATTAGTTGTGGCCTTGTGGATCAGGTGAGAAGAGGGATACCGGGAATTTCGGGAAGTTTTTAATTATTTGTTTTTGTTAACAGCCAATATATTGTTTGGTCGAGCAGATCGCCTGAAAGTATGAGTGCTCGATCTTTTCAAGCCACTCGATCTTTATCAGCTGCTTGATCTTGACTAGTCGCTCGATCATTTCAAGCCGCTCGATCTTTTGATCGATTAACCAACGCCGCTCGATCTTTTGATCGATCAACGCGGCTCGATCCTTTTCGAGCTGCTCGTTCTTTTGATTGATCAAAGCTGCTCGATCTTTACGAGCCGCTCGATCTTCACAAGCCGCTCGAGCAGATCGAGCAAAAGATCGAGCGGCTCGATACATCAACTGATCGATCACCGATTGATCGATCTTTGAGATACTCGATCTTGCCCATCACTAATAGTTTTTACTAATTTGCAGTTTCCGTAAAAAATATTGGTTGAATATCACTGTGCGCTAGAGGTATGCTCAAATGACCATCTTAGATAACGTATCATCCATAAGCCACGGATCTCTACGCTTTTGTCAGTTATGTGTCAATCGTTGAAGTTGCAGGTGTTAAGGTCTCGGCACTCCGTACCGCAGCGCGCCCGCTCATAGTGAAATTTGCTCTGATTTTTGTGGAGTTGTTTTTATTATTATTCAACAAAACAAATTTAACATTCACTTGTTTCATTTTAGCGATAACAGATAACTTCAAAATTTAGCCGATAATTTATCAGATATCGAAAATGTAGTAGATTTTAGCGATGAAGATGAAGGTGGTTCTGAAAGTATAGACCTGGAAAACCATGATAGTGAATCAGAACAGTCTGAAGCTGAAGATTTCCAACATGAAGAGTGTATAGAAAGATGCAACTATTTGGAAGAGCACTCCAGGGACATCAACTAAAGTAAAAGCGAAGAATATAACAAAAGTGCTGTCACTGCCTATGATTGCAAATGCACGTAACAAAAGGTGAAAGGACAAAACTTACTTAACTGATACATGGATCGGAATGAAAATCGTGAAAAAAAATTCACGTGGAAGCGTGTCCGAAACGGATTTCAATTATATTTTACCGCATAGGTATTCAGAACTGACACGAACTGCCCCTGTTCAACTGAAGTTAACTGTTTACGAAAATTGTTAATATAAAAATCGTTGTCATGGTGAAGGTAAATAAATTTTTAACGATTTGCAAATTTGTTTGTCCACCGTTTTAAATACATGAATTGAATTATCGACAGTAATATAACGAGTGCCTATGATTTTGCCGGCAATTATTAGCGGCAGGATCACGATTTTCTAGAAGCAACAAGCAAGAGTGATCTAGACGCTAATAATTGCCTAGGAAAAATCAGTCACGAGTTAGATTCGACAAGACAATTGGCCGAACAGAAAGTTCACACTTCATAATTTGAAAAGTTAAATTTAGTAACACCAAGTGTCAGACGTGTATTATTCTGCGCCATAATAATTGTAGTAAAAATTAGCTTACCACAATTTTGAGAAATGCCTATGAATACTATTACTGATGAAAGCACTAACACTTCACCCGAAAATACAAACCGATCGAATTCAGGAGCAAACTGCTTAAAAGTCCGGCAATAACTGACGTTTTATATGTTATAGAACATGTACTAACGCGTTGCTAGGCAATACCAACATGAGGGATTATCTGATTAGATACCACCCAGGGTGAATTGCCATGCATAACATGCAGCGTGGTCTGTTACGCATCGTAATTAGAATTTTATTGGATCATCTCATTAACGTTATTCGATTTCATTGGTTAGTAAGTAAATGAGGGCAATTGTCGGTAGTAATATACCTAGATCGAGGTTAATTATCAAAAAATCGTTTGAGTACCTTGTTACCTAGAAATTTAAGAAGACAATAACCAGTTGACAACAAATGTTATGTCGAGATGAATTATCAAAAGGTAACAGGTACGAAAAAAAAAATGTTTTCTTAATAATTCATCCAAGCTCGCGGTATATTTGGATGGATAATTTACCCAATGAAATAATAATAATTAACAGGAAAAGTTATGGTTTATTACAAGTTTAATAGTTTGGTTTGCTACAAGAGTAATTGTTGCGACTTTACCTGGTTCGTCACAACCCTAACCCTCCGCATTTACATATTATTGCCAGGGTCCGTTCCAAGTAACGGCCCTTAATGTATTTTTATTGCATGCACTATTTATTTCTTGTTCGTTCCGAGTAATTACCCTTAATTTAGTTTTTATTGCATCTATGGTGTTTGCCCAAAAGTGCGCTTAGTGAATTAGGGATAATAAACAGCAATTGTTAGAAAATGTGCGTAATTTGGACCAGGGGCCATAAACAGCTTAGCGGGTAATTCCAACATCTGTGTGGCAGTCCCGCGAAGCTGAAAGACGCTTTGGAGCAAATTGGCAACAACGCAAGGTGGTGGTAATTTTCGGTTTATCAATAACCAATCAAACCGATTTACATTACCACCACTCAGGCTTCGACTCCACCTCCAGCCCCTTAGAAGAACATCAGGAAATTAATCAAAGACACTTCCACTCAAGTCTTTGAGGAGAGAAGATTTGGTACGGTCGCGATAATTTATAAACCTTTTGTAATTTAATGTAAATATTGTTTGTTGTAATATATTAATTTGTTATAACAAACACGTTTAATTATTTGTAATTTGACATCCAAGTTGCAAATTGGTCCTTCGAGTAAGTTGAACGAAACGGATACAAATCCGCAACAGTAATTGTACAAATCATCCGCACTTTCTCAAACCGAATTCCTGTCAACCATCCTTTAAAAAAAAAAAAAACTTAATGACAGTGACAATGTCATGACCATTATGTTTTTATAATTTTAAAAGCTACTCACCTAATTACCGTTTTTCTGTTATCGAACCTAACTTTATGACAATTCAAGACAAGCTACCCCATTAATTATCGTTTTTCTGTTATCGCATCTATTATTATGTGGTAAATTATCGGTAGTAATATACCTAGATCGAGGTTAATTATCAAAAAATAGTTTTTTGAGTACCTTATTACCTAGTAATTTAACGAGACAATAACATTTGTTGTCTGGTTATTAACCGAGAGCTTCAGCTCGAGGTTAATAACCAATTGACAACAAATGTTATGTCGAGATGAATTACTAAAAGGTACGAAAAAAATGTGTTTTTGATAATTCATCCAAGCTTGCGGTATATTTGGGTAGATAATTTATCGAATGAAATAATAATAAGGATCAGGAAAAGTTATGGTTTATTACAAGCTGAATACTTTGGTTTGCTACAAGAGTAATTGTAAAAATTAAAACTTAATGACACTGACGTAACGTCATGAACATCATGTTTTTATAACCTTAAAAGCTAATTACCGTTTTTCTGTTATCGATTATGACAATGCAAAACATTGTTGTAATGTCAAGCTACCCCATTAATTATCGATTTTCTGTTATCGCATCTATTATTATGTGGTAAATTATCATTACAAAAGATGAAAACTGTATCGTAAGAAGACAATGGAGAAGAACAAGAAATTGTTAGTACTTCCACTACTAACACTGTGACATTGATGGTTGAAGATGAATTACATCATTAAATCAATCATTCAATATAGGAAATGACCCAGCAGCAAATAAAAACTTAATTATTTATTTAATTTAAAAAAATGGTGATGTGGTCATCGTGTTACTTTCTCCAACTTGATGGTATCATAGCCATTTATATTACGTTTTCATGGTTTATTGAAATCATATTTTAAATGTACATCGAGCGTTGCTCAAACTCGGATGAAACTGACGTTTAAAACGTCAAAATTAGGAAACATGGAAAAATTATACTTCAAATTCAAAAACTAACGAGATTTAAAAAAAAAATCTTTAGAAGTTGTTCATTTTGGTATTCTCTACAATTATTATTCACACAAATTTGCTGTAACTATTATCGTTTCATAATTATGAACCAAACATTGAAAAAAAAATAATAATTTTTTTTCTCGAATAGCAATGATTTTATGAAAAATATTTTCAAGCAAAAGATGTTCATTTCTTTGTTGTCTTCAATGTTTGTTTAAATGTTTTTGTGATATTTTTCATATTTAAGAAAATATTGGCAAAAAACAAAAAACAGTTAAGGTAAACACCCACTTCCGGTACGAAATTTTACGAAAAGCTTTTCAGTTCTTCAGATTATCAAATAAGACGAATGTTGAAAGTTTCATATCAATTGCTTTATTAGTTTTTGAGATACGGCGCACACAGACACACACACACAATTTTTTTTTTCCAGAAATTGTTGAAATTACATCTAGGGACCCCAAAACGGATATTTCCGTAAAAAAAATTTTTGAAAAAAAATCACGATCACAATACTTTCTGGTATTTCGTAACGGAGAAAGTAAAAATCCAGTTAGATTTTACTACTACTGCGCGAAATGGCGTTGGCAGTAGATAAGGTACAGCAGCTTCTCTTAGCTGGAACAGCCACAAAAGTAGCATAAGATTTCTTGGATAGTATATATCTTTAAAATCAGTAAAGGAATTTTAGATGAAAATGCGATACAGGGCATGGGAATGCCGTTAGAACTTGCTACAAACACTCGGTGAACAGGAGTTACAAATTCGGGAATAAGCGAAGAAACTTATCCGAAACGAGTTCGCACCAAACATACAAGATTTTTATGGAAATCTGTTCATCAGTCCAGAGAGCCGATGAAACTACTTCTAACTTCATCACGGCGAGAAGGGCTTTGTTCGCCCAGTTTGTTCGCTACTAAAAGATACGCATGATCTATAAACTTAGAGACAATATCAGGAGAATGACAGTAGAAACCTTTCGAAAGCTGTTGCACCAGATAGGACCACTAGAAAGCCATCTGCAGGAAAAACAGGACTGCCAGCAAGAACCACAAAGAAGCCGCTCAATGTGTAAGTTTTGTAAAGGTTACAGCCACACCGCGGAGGAATGCCTGAAAAGGGAGACAGCGGATAAACCACAGCACGCAGAGAAGAGGTTTCAGGGACCTAGGACTAAAAATTCGGGACAGATCACTTTCATTCATGGTCAACACGAACATCTAACACTATCACTGAGTTTGAAGCTGTGCCTCTTCATCAGTCAATTTTAATTTTTCAGCATAAAACTGCTTAGTTATCTTATTAGTGGCATCGTCTATCATATTTTTGAGAACTGTATTATTGTTATGACTACAAATAAACGAGGCGTCATCTCCAAACAAGGCTTATAAATAGGATCGGGCCCAATATTGAACACTGAGGAACCACATGATTTATGTTTTACTAACGTTTACTAAGGTACGATTTAAAACAATCAAGTGGATATGGATATTATATAATTGAAGTTTTTCTAGCAACGTGCTAGATTGGGATTGCAAGGTAAATTTCATTTGTTAGAGACGAGATTTTTAACACTGTTTGATTAGTTGTTTTAGAAACATGTGATAAAGTCAGCAAGACTTTACAAACCGTTGATATGGATTTATCAACAATGACTGCAATTTTTGAATCAATGATAGTCTACATTAAATTATTATGAGACTAGTTTGATAAATATGAAGAAAAGAGCAAACAATTATCCAAAATTAAGGAACATAGTAAAGATAAAAAAAGGATCCAGAAGTGAAGGCTTCAATTTGACGAAAGTGATGAAAATGTAACGAACTTCGGCGGCAAAAGTGATATGAGAATTGCATTTCTTGCTACTATTGATAGGCTAGATCAAGAATGAAAGAAACGATTGATGGCTTATGTATGGAAACAGTTCAGATTTTTTTCGACACACGAAATAATTTAAGTAATTTGCAACCTGAAACGATTTGGATGAATGTTTTGCTGAAGAATGTATTGAATTCAAATACTTTGTTGAAAACATAGAAAATATCGTTAATGTTAGAAAATCGTTAATATTTATCAGGGAAAACATGTTATAACTGTGTTTCCTTTTGTGGACATTGCATTATTCATTAAGTGGGGCGGGGGCGCGGTAAGATAGTTGCCTATGGGCGAAAAAAGTCATGATAATAATGCGATTCTTCTTTAGGGACTTTGCTTTGTTTCTTCACAAGGGCCTGTAAGAATGTTTCCCTCTTTTTAATCAAGTGGGGCTGAAACTCCGCTGTCAACTCCAAGTTTGATAAGATCATCGTTTTTCTTCTTACTCGTAACAAATTTAATATGCGATATCCATTACATTGAACGCATACCCAAAGAGGATTAGGTTATTTGGTCTGAAATGTTTTAATCACCCTTCAAAGTTCATCAAAGAAGAACCAAACTTTCAAACAAATCAGAGTTTTTTTAATTAACATAAAGGCTTGGTTACTCTGCCGTCCACTGAAAAGTGCATTTCAACCTACATTTTTCTCAGCAAAGCGTACTTCTTGATATGCCTTCTGGAGCATAGGGAAGTAGGCCTCACCTTTTTTTTTACTATGGCGACTTCTTTCGGTTGTTTTGATTTATTTGCTTTGAAAGGAAAACTGTTTTTCTTTTGCTTTCAAAGAAATCCATCGTGTCGAGTAAAGAATCTCTTTTATATTTAATTTCACTACGGCCGCAATTTTCCTAACCAACACGATAAAAATACTGATTTTAGCAAAACAACCTTGAAATTTTTGCAGTGATTGTTAGGCAACCCAATATACTTTTCTAAAAATGTTTGCCAAATTACATATATTTTTTTTAAATTGAACTTTATCTTTAATAAAATTGGACAATTTCATGTGGGATGTACTAATGACCATCATACAACGTTAGAAATATATTTATTTATCAACTAACATCATTGTCATTTGTAGGGAATTTTGACAGTCCAACCTCAAAATATTCACATGGTGGAAGACGCTTTTCCCAGCCGTCCCGAATTACTTAGGAAATAAAATGAGTGATGATATGGATGTTGTGGAACAGATGGAAGAAGACACCGATGGAGGGGACGAGCCGGAAAATGAAGCGAGTTCTGAGGTATATCTTCCGGGGCAGCAACTAGAAGAGGGCGAGGAATTGATATGTGATCAATCAGCCTATGTTATGCTCCACCAAGCCCAAACAGGAGCTCCCTGTTTGAGTTTTGATATTATTAAAGACAATTTAGGTAAGATGTAATCGATTTCCCACATTAAAATGTTTTGGTAGTTTAATATTGTTATGTTATCAAAAGTATTGCGCTACCTAATTAAGATATGGTAATCATGGTCACATATTTAAAATGCACTAGGTTAGCCTGCAATATATCGGGTAGTGTAAAAAGTATTGAGACCTGCGGCGGCTCGTGGATGTTCGACTGTGAAGCAACAGAAGAAAATTTGACTGAAAAAGCAACGGAATATTTGCTTCATCTATTAGAGTATGTGGTGCAGCAAGAGCGGGTCTTTGTCTTTGCCTCCCCTACAGAAATCCACGAGCTGCTTGAGCCTTTTTTAAATCAAAATTGAAACAATTGTTTTTTTTACATTTTAACATTCTAAAGACCATGGCGTGCGAATACACCAGCTGATAGACTTAGCAACCCTAGCATACACGCTCGCTCGAAATCAGAACCGTAAGAACTTTCTGACCTCAGATGAAAATTTACGTATTTATTATGGTCGTTAGAGTGTTAATAGTATATTCTACAACGAGCAAATAATGATGGCTATTAATCACGAGAACGATGTTTGCGGAACGAGCCATAGGCGTGTGGAGCAAATTGTTCGAGTGATTAATAGCCATTATATGCGAGTTGTACACTATACTTTGTTCACGAAAATTAAAATTAAAATTAAAAACCAAACGAAATCAAAATCAAAATTAGTTGTAATTACAATTACAATTGAAAAAAAAATTCAAATCAAAGTTAAAATCAGTATTAAAACAGGTTAAACAAAACATTATCATAGATCGCGTTCTGTGAATCAAAGCGCGAATCAGCGAGTTTAATAACCTTATTAAACACGCAAATGCGTGTTTAATGAAATTGAATGTTAAATGTACCCCATTAATGCTGTCCATACAATTAAATAATGCGCACATTATAACATTTTCGTGAACAAAATAGCTTAAATAACACGTTTGCCCTTACTCTCTAAACGCAGTAAAATCCTGCAAAAGACAATTACGGCTCGGTGGTAAGTTTCCAAAATAACGCTATGTTGTGTACATGTTAAATCAAACATGCGCCATTTTGTTCTATTCTAATTTTCCACAGGTGATAATCGGGAAAGTTTTCCTATGACAGCATATATAGTTGCTGGTACACAAGCAGCTCAGGCTCACATGAACAGTGTGATTGTTATGAAGTTGCACAATTTGCATAAAACTGGTCGAAGTAATGATGATGAAGAAGATGAAGAATCTGATGATGGAGAGTCGGATGAGGAGGATGAAAAGCTGCCAAAAATGTCTGGCGCTCTTTTCAAGCATCAGGGAGGGGTGGATAGGATCAGAGTGAGAATATTTATTTGGAATAGTTCCCAATAGTTTTTAACAGTTTATATGATTTTGAGATTATTTGATTCTCCGTATATTCAAATATTTGAATTTTTTTGACCCTTAATTTATATATGATATAAATATAATCTAATATTCTGGGAATTTAGTTAAGAGAAAACATTACGTCACAGCACAACCTTGTAACTTTTTAGTATTAATAAAAAAGATAGATTTTTGAATCAATAAGAAAAACTTTAAGTTATCACAGATGGTGATACTAAAACCAACTACTTTTAAGTACATGAATGTAAAATGCCCTTACTTTCTAGATAAATTAAATAATACTGAAAAATGCAATACTTTTTGTAATCTGTATGAGTCATACAAAGACAACAATACATTTTATTGTATTGTATTTTTGTAACTCGTGTTTTGAGAGTACGAGAAGTATCATATTTTTTCAATATTACTTTTAAGTAGGTTGGAGCAAAATTTCAAAATCAGTGACGGATTGTAAGTTAGGTTAAATCTGCAACAGCGATATTCTGGCTGCTTTTTCAATTGTTTTTTCTACTATTAATATTTTACTTTTCTAGTCGATAGTAATTCAAGACACTGTTCTGGCCGCATCCTGGAGTGAATTGGGACGCGTGAACATTTGGAATCTGACACAACAGCTTCAGGCTGTCAACAATGAGCAGTTGTTAACTAAATACAATAAAGAAAATTTAGGAAACTCTGTAACACCTATGTTTACCTTCAGTGGACACCAGCAGGAAGGATTTGCTATTGATTGGTGTCCGACACAAGTTGGTGTACGTAAAATTTATGATTCCAAAATCCACAAAATTTGATCATTTTTCGTTTGGTAGAAATGGACAAAAAATTAAATATTAGGAGTATTTAATTTGACGCATTTTTAAAACTCCCTGTACATTTTAGATGTTAGCTACTGGTGATTGCAAAAAAGACATTCACATCTGGCAACCGTCCGAAGGAAGCGTGTGGACAGTAGATCAAAGGCCCCTCGTCGGCCACACGTCGTCCATCGAGGATCTCCAGTGGTCCCCGAATGAGCGCTGCGTCCTCGCCTCCTGTTCCGTGGACCAGTCCATCCGAATCTGGGACACGCGGGCTCCGCCCAACAAAGCCTGCATGATCACCTGCGACAGCGCACACGAGAGCGACGTCAATGTTATCAACTGGAACAAACACGAACCTTTCATCGTGAGCGGCGGCGACGACGGCTTCCTGAAGGTGTGGGACCTGCGCCGATTCCAGGAAAAAAGTCCCGTCGCCATTTTTAAGCATCACACCGCTCCAGTAACGAGTGTCGAATGGCATCAATCAGACTCTGCCGTTTTTGCATCGGCCGGTGGGGATAATCAGATTGCCCTTTGGGATCTTTCCGTAGAAAAGGATGATGAAATTAATACAAAGGAAATTGAGGTAAAAACCAATTTTAGCCTTAATTATTTGCAATGATGCAATTTTTAAATTAATGATAATTTGAATGTTTATGGTTATGTTTGTTTGATACCATTATTATGTCTCTAAATGTAACAGCAACGGTGGCTCGTGAATCTTCGAAGAGGAGGCTAAGACAGAGATGCTGCTTGTACTGCATATAGAGGCCGCAGTTTATTCTACTGCTTTTTGGTCAAATTTTTTTCCCCAACCTCCTTGCTGGATATCCTTGAGCCTGTTTTCTACCAAGAGAGGCAACACATTTATTGAGACAGTTTTACAAATGACCTCACTAGGCAATTGACCAGAGGTCTTTTAACCTAGTTTGTTTTCTTCTAAATATTCAGATTCTGCGTTAAAGGTGTTTTTTTAAACAATAAAGATCCAGATTTAGGCTGATCCTAATAGGAAAATAAATGGTCTTATCAGTTATGGCCAATTCAGCTGCCTCCGATAGACACCCCGAGATTTAAGAGGGAAGAGACAATATGGTTATTAAACACGCTAATTCGTGCTTTAATTCACAGAACGCGATTTATGATAATATTTTGTTTCCCCTGTTTAATACTGATTTTGTTTTCGTTTTTTTTATTTTTGTGAACAAAGTATAGTGTACAACTCGCATATAATGGCTATTAATCACGAGAACGATGTTTGCGGAACGAGCCGTAGGCGAGTGGAGCAAATCGTTTATATGCTCATTATATGCTCGTTGTACAATATACTATTTACAGATCAGGCTATAATTGGGTACTGTGATTCTCCATGCACCAGCTCCTCATTTCTCGAGACGAGCAGTCTATCTTTACCCTATTTACTCACTTCCAAAGCGTCCATACACGGTCAACACCGGAGGCGGGCTCTTAGTGGCCTCTCATTGAGCAAAAATGTTGTATACAAGTAATACTTATTCATCAATAAGTCTAAATCGTATCCCTCATTTTCGGCATATTTACATACTGATGTTAATAAAAAAAAAAAAAAAAAAAAAAAAAAGAACCTTTATTGGCATAATCATATATTCAAAACAAATTAACTCTTTACATCCCTCACCCCCCCCCTTCCACCCCTCCCCTCCCTCCCTCTCCCCTCTTTCTCCCATCCCACCTTCTCCAGCGTCTTCACTCCTGCCCCATCCTCTCTCATCCATTCCGTCACCCTTCTATTCCCTCTCACTCCTACCCATTCTTCTTTCACCCCCTCACATTCTTCCGCCAAGTGCTTCCATGTATCCTTCCCCCACTCGCACAGCCCACATCTCATATAATCCTCCCCCATCCACCTCTTCCTCCCTTTCTCTCCTGACCCACATCTCGCCCTCGCCAGCCTCACCCTCTCCTCCCTACTCCATCCTTCTTCCCCCCAATACTCTGGTATTCTCCCGTACACCTGCCACCTCCCATACATATCATTATATTCACTCCTTTCTATCCGCCCCTGTCTCTCCTGCATATCCACCTCTCTCATTTTTTCCTTCACCCACCCCGCCACCTTCACCCCCCTCCCCATCCACTCTATCACCTTTGCCTCCGATAACCCCACCCTCTCATACATCCTCCTTCTCTCCCTTCTCCATTTCCCCTCTTCCCCATTCACACACCCCCACCATACTGCCTTTACCAATCTCTCCTCCCCTAAACCCCACAATTTCTCTTCGTATTTCACCACCCTCCTCATCGTTTCACACACCATTTTATCCCTGTTCGTCTCCTGCCTAAGTATATAACTCGGTGTCAACCTCTCCACTCCCAACATACATTTTATAAACCAACCCTGCTCCCTCTCCACCCATTCATACTCCCTCGTCCCCCATACCTCCACGCCATACATCATCACCGATCCCACACACGCATCCCATACCTTACACATCACTCTCATATTATTCTCTATCCATCTTCCCCATTTCTCCCATGCTATCCCCCATGCTCTCCTCGCTTTGCCTTGCACCCATCTTACATGCTCCTCATATCCACCCGTTTCCTTAAACACAAACCCCAAATACTTAAAACTCTTCACCCGTTCTATCAACTCTCCCTTCCACTCTAATTCTTTCACTCCTCCCACTCTCCCTCTGTTCCTGAATCTCATCCATTTCGTTTTTTCTACATTCACACACATACCTCTTTTATCCATATACTTCTCTACCCTCCTCATCATTCCTTTCATACCCATCCAGTCCTTCGCCACCAAAACCATATCGTCCGCATATGCCAACATCCATACCTTTCTCGACCCACTTACCACCCCTCCCTCTTGACCTTTTTCCAACACCCCCTCTAACTCGCTCATATACAGGTTAAATAATAGCGGACTCAACGGGCACCCCTGTCTCAGTCCAACCCATGTCCTAAATTTCTCCGCTATCTTCCCCCCCACTTTCGCCTCCACCCATGTCTCCTCATACACCTCTCTCACCCATCCTATCATCCCCTCACTCAACCCTCTCCTCCTCAAACATTCTATCATCCCCTTCCTTGGCACCACATCATACGCTGCCTTTAGATCCAGGAACACCGCAAACATACCACCTTTCCCTTCCATCTCTCTCTCTATCATCCTCGCCAGAGTGAAGACCTGGTCCATCGTCCCCCTTCCTCTTCTAAATCCTCCTTGTGACTCTGGCAGTAACCCTTTATCCTCCACCTCTGCTTCCATTCTATTTTTCACCATCACCATCATTATTTTATACCCTGTACTCATAACTGTTACCCCCCTATAATTCTTTATCTCCTCCCTCTTCCCACCCTTGTGCACCGGGCACATCCTGCCCACCCTCCATGTCTCCGGCATCCTCTCACTCCCCGTCCACATTTTATTTATTAGCTCCCTAAACTTCTTCTTCCCCTCCTCTCCTATCTCCTTCCACATCTCCGACCTCAGACCATCTCTACCCGGCGCCTTCCCTCGTTTAATCTCTTCAAATGCTCTCTCCACCTCCTCCTCTGTGAACTCCTCCTCTATCACTCCTCTCCTCTCTTCCCCTACTTGCTCCGGCTCTCCTCCACCTTCTTTGCACTTCCTCACCCATTCCTCCAAAGATACTCCTATCCTCTCCCTCTCCTGTCCTCTCCTTAACACGTCCCACATCTCTCTCTCATTTCTGCACCCCCTTATCTCCTCTGCAGCCCGTTCCGCCACCTGTATCTTCTTCCGCTCACATATCCTCTCATATTTCCTTCTGGCCTCCACCACTCTTCTCTCTCCTCCACCATTCCTTATGCATTCCTTCACCGCCCTCCTCACTTCACCCTTCGCTACTCTGCATTCTTCATCAAACCACTCTCTACCTTTCCCCTTTGTTCCCTTCACCTTCCTTCCACATCCTATTATGGCCTTCTCCATCTCCTCCATTGACCTTATCTCCTTCCACTTCACTTCCTTCAACTTCTTCTTCATCCTGTCTATCGCCCCTACTCCGCTCTCCAACCTCTCTTCCTCTTGTTCTCTCTCCTCGTCTTCCCCCTTGCCTATCCATATCTCTACACTCACCGGTAAATGATCCGACCCCATTATCTCTTCCACCTCCATTTTTCTTATCTCCTCTCTCGCCACCCCTTTCACTATTGCGTAGTCTATTACTGATGAGCCTCGTGGTCCAATATACGTTCTCTTTCCCGTCCAATCCCCCTCTGTGCATCCGTTAAGAATTTCCCATCCCTCCTCTCTCACCCATTCCCTCATCCTTCTCCCCTCCCCGTTCACCACTTTATCCTGTGATCTTCTTTCTCGTTCCACTCCATTCTCCCCCACCCCTCCTCCCATTTCCCCTATCCTCGCATTCAAGTCCCCCACTATCATCCGTCTTCCTGTCTCTTCTTTCCTCTCCTCTATTTCTTTTCTCACCTCGCCCCAGTTCTTATTTACGTACGCTACTCCCACCTCCACCTTATACTTTCTCCGTTTATATTCTACCCACATGAGACCTTCTCCCCCCTCCTCGCACTTCATTTCCTCTCCCTTCCTCCTCTCTCTCATCCCCACTATCATCCCTCCTTTTGCTCTTCCTCTCTCCCCTCCCTTCACTGCCCCTTTCATTTCCCACTTAAACCCTTCTGGCAGCCCCCCTTTTAGCTCCTCCCATTCCTCCTTCTTTGCCCATGTTTCTACTAGCCCCACTATGTCCTTCCCCCCACCCATTGCTCCAATTCCTTCTCCCATCTTCCTCCCTTGATTTTCGACTTTACCCCCGCCACATTCCATACCCCTATCCTCATCGTCTTGTCACTCCCCCCAGCACCCCGATTATGTCCTAGCTCTTCCTTCCTCCTTTCTCCCACTGCCCCCTTTCTTTTTACTTTTTTGGCTCTTCCTGTCTCTCCAAACTCCCCTTTCCCCTATTCCACCTCCACAGCTCCCCATTCACTACCATCTTTTGGTACCCCGTCCTCGTTGTTTTCCCCTTCTCTCTCTCCTCGTACGCTCTCTCCCTGATTATCTTTTGGATCCTCCTCTCCTCCTTCGTTAGGTCATCCTCTATGAATATCCTCTCTCCTCTCAATTTATTCTTACTCCTCATTACTTTGATCTTCTCCTCCAACGTCCCCAATCGTGCCACCACCATCTTCCCCACTGTGTCTACCACGTACATATCCTCTACCTTCACCTCCACCTCCAGTGCGTCCTTCATAAACCTCTCCACTTCACTCCTCTCTTTTATGTCCTTCCCCTTTATCAATATATTCTTTCTCCTCTCTTGCCTCTCTCTCTTCTCCGCCTGCTCCTCCAAGTCCACTATCCTCTGCTTTAACCTCTCCCTTTCTTGTCTCCACATTTCCTTCATCTCCCTCATCTCCGCCTTCCACATCTCTCTAGCCTCCCTCATCTCTTCTTTCCATACCTCTCTCTCCTCCCTTATCATTTCCGATATAAGTTGTACTACCTCCCTGCACCCCCCATCACACCCTTTCTGCGCTTCCTCTGTTATCTTTTTTTTTCCACCACCCTGCTCTCCTGCTTCCTCAAACGACGTATCTCCTACTTTTCTCTTCTCTATGATCCCCGTCTCCTCCTCTTGTCGCTGCGGTGACCTTCTCAGGCCCTTTCCACCCCCAAACACCGTCTTTCTTCTATTCTCTTCTTCTTGTCTGTCCCATTCTGCCACTTCTCTCTTTTCCTTTTGCCTGCCCTTTCCTCCCATTCCAATCTCCACTTGGCTTCTCCCTTCTCCTTCTCTCAACCTTAATTCACTCTGAATTCCCCCGTCCCGTTCTCCTCTCCTCGATAATTTATTTGTCGTTAATGAACCGTCTGTGATTATTCCAACACTACTAGTTTTGCCAATGGACCGTTTGTGATTATTCCAGCACTACTAGTTTTGCGAATGGACCGCGTGTTTGATAGCCAGTAGCGATAATTCCACTCCACCGTAGCAATAAATCACTGCGTTTATTTGTCTGTAAATTGTGGAAAATAAACGCGGATTTGATGAGGATACGAGAACGCGCACAATTCACGAGGTTTAAACCAGTCTTGTGATTAGTTTAAAACGTGTAAAGCAATATTAAAACCACTGCAATTATTGCGATAATAACCACAAAACTTACAACACATGTCCGTTAATAATGATGTTAATAATCCTTCACCATTTCTGCATCATACATCCCGGTCAAAAGTTTTTCCTGAACTTATTTAAACAGCATTTTTTTTTATTTCAGGGATTACCACCACAATTATTATTCATACACCAAGGACAAACGGATATAAAAGAGCTTCATTGGCATGCGCAAATACCGGGCGTTATTATCAGCACAGCTCATAGTGGTTTCAACATCTTCAGAACTATCAGTGTTTAGTGACTTTTAAATTGACAATCAATAAATACATTTTTATTACATCAACCTATGTTATCTATAATTATGACTATTCATGCTACACATATATGATATAAGGGTCATATTTGAATTAAAATTCTTGTTGTGTTTCATACGGATTTATTCCGTTTGCCCGACACGTGTGATTATCAAAGGTACAGAAAACGTAATTTATTTATATTGAAGCCGGTGATAACAATGCAGGTACTTTAACTTCATTTTAGTATTTTGTACTCTTAGATAATGACAACAAAAGTTTAAATTCTAATATGACCTTTTTTACTATGTTAACTAGAATTTAGCAAGATAGTGAAGTGTTATCTTTTTTTACTATATTAAAAGCATTTGTCAATATCCTGATTTAATTGAAAGCCTTATGTTGTCTTAAAAAATGTAATATATTGGTACGTAATAATAATAATAAAAACAATATTTTTGAGAGTCAATCGATGAAAAAATCACTTGAGAATTTATAACACTTTTTCCAAAAATTTGAACCTACTGGTATGCTACTACATAGTATCTACTACATACGTTTAAACATCTTAAGAAGATTGGGAACCTTTATTATAGATGATTCTGCACCCAAGTGCATACATCAAAATAATTTACCACAGCAAAAAATCATTAAATTGAAAAGAATGTTAGGCAAATTAGTCAAGGATGAGCGACTCAGTGATTTGAATGATCTACATCGAATAGTATGTCTATTAAAGCCTAAACTAAAATTTAAAATTTATATTCTTAAAAAAATGGTGATGTGGCCATCATGTTACTTTCTCCAATTTGATGGTATGATAGTTATTTATATTTACACTTTATTGGTTTATTCGTTTTAAATGTACATAGAGTGGTTTGCAGGATGATACTGTCGTTCAAAATTGGGAAGGATAGAAATGACAAATAATTTCAAATCCAAATAGTCAATTTACTCAAAAATTAAAGAATTTTGAAAAAACTAATTCTTTATAAGTTGCCATTCTCTACAATTATCAATATAAATTTGATGTAATTATTATCGTTTAATGATTATACCAAAAAAGTAGAGTAACAGAGATGGTTCTGGGGCAAAAATTTTCATTCTAAGTCCGAAAGTAGGTCAAGTTGTCGTTCGGTCATCTGAGGGCACTCAACCTAACCGGGTGTGCGTGCGAATTAAATTTTTATAAAAAGAAAAAAAAAAAAATGTCAATCAAAAAGAAAAAATTAACCAAATGTTAATCAACTAACTTAGATAAAAATAAAAATAAGGGAAGTGACCGCTCAAGGCCTTTGGAAGCACAAAATCTATTTTTAAAATCAACTTTCTGGAATTAATTAAACTTTGGGTTGAATGACAGGCCAGGAGATGTGTGATGGTAGCGCTTTGCAACAACAAAGTGTTAATAAAAATGTTGGGTTAACTGACCGCTCAAGATAAAGTAAAAATTTCGCTTTTTTAAATCAACTTTTCAGGAATGTTTGAGGTTAAGAACCTTGAGGGCAGTGCATACGTTGGGTTGAATGACTCCGTCAAGGAGATGAAATACCTGTCTGTCAAATGACCGTTCAAGGCTACGTCCCTGTGGAAGCAAAAATATTTCGATTTTTTAAATAAACTTTTCGTTTAATGATGGAATTAATTAACTTTTAATAAAAATGTTGGGTTGAATGACCGGTTAAGGAGATGAAATACCTGTCTGAATGCTGGGTTAAATGACCGTTCAAGGCTATCAACCTTTCAAGCAGCTTTGCAATAGGATTTATTAAAACAAAAACAAAAAATAATCGCAATCAACTAAGTAAGGTATAAAAATAAGGGTAGAGATTGATCATCCTATTTATTTAGAGTAATGAAACACTAACACATATAACAATATAATTCTATTATATTAATTTACATCTTGTTTTTATAGCTTCATGTAAGATTTATATAAATTATATGTAAGAATATAATCCTCTGGGCAGCTGGATGGCCAAATACCGGAATCAGGACCTGATCTCCATCCTACATCTTTTCCTTCTTCGGTCCGAGATATATTTTTTAGCAACCATGTCGCAATATCTTTATGTGCCTGTGGTTCAAATCGATATGAGTTGTTTTCTTCTTCCTCTAGTAGATGTAGACATATTGTTAATAATCGGTGATTAGCATAATAAGCTCCCTCGCATATTAGCTTATCGAACAAATACCAACTGTTTTTATAATTCTTTAATGCATTCAAAATATGCATATTCTTCGTTGCATTATTTATATCTGAATGTAAAATGTGTTGTATCAGAAATATTTTATAATTATCTGAATATTTACAGTCTAAACACTTCAGGTTAGTTTCAATGTCACTCACTTCAATTTCTTTATTAAAATGTTTAAATAGTTTTAACACTTGAGAAGTAAATAAGTCTAATTCTTGTTTTGACTTATAAATAAGTTTTATAATATCACTGCTTGCGTTTTCTAAAACTTGTATTGTTATGATTTCATCAGGCACATACATAAAATTTAGTAATTCTTTAATTGAATCTATGTTATTTTCATAAATATAATTTTTAATATATCGAATATATATCTCTTTATGTTTTGAATGAATATCATATTGAAGCTGATAATATTGATGTTTATCCATTGCATACTAATCTCAAACTGAAGTACAGTCAGCGAATGCATTTAAAATTTATATTCAGTCAATCGTATATCCCCAAGGTAATGTATCTGTTTTCAAATAGGATACATTTCGTTTATCATCACACGAATTAAGAGTTAATTTAGTTTGTCTTATAGAACTGATTTCATGTAACTTTGATCTAATTAAATTCTGAGTGCGATATATATTGTTACAATTAAATAGACAATTTAAATAATCCTCAAAATGAATTGTTTTCACAGTTGAATTTTTAACTCCTTTACATTTCTTAAATTCTTTATCTTCTAGTCTATATGCATAGAGTTTCGATCTTAACCCTGCAAATTCAAGCATAATTTTTCCAAAATTTTCATCTTTCATTAAACCAATTACTTTTTTATTAGCTTGTGGTATACCATAAATATTATCTTTACTGTAATCTGATGTATCAAATTTATGAATATCACTTTTTATAAATGTATAAATATCCTTTTTAAAATCGTAAATTAATGAATCTGTATCTGTGTATAATAATTTAGCTTCAAATGGTGTAAATTTAGTATGGATGTAGTTATAATGAAAATCATATAAATAGGTTTTAGATATATCTAATATAGAAAATCCTACATAAATAGGTTTGTTAAATTTTATATTCAATCTACTCATTTCAATCACCACCATATCTTCTCCAAAAATCACACAACTATGAAAATTAGGTTTTGAGATTAAGGATTTAGCACCATATCGCCCTTCCCATTTGGTTACTAGTTTAACATCTTTATATTTTCTAACGTTTTCTATTGTTTTTCCAAATGAAGCGTTGATAAACAATTTATACAGATTTTTATCAAATTCTGTTGTGGATTTAGCTCGTAAGCTTGTATTTAAATCTATATAAGGTTTAAGCCATGCACTTTGTTTAAATCTTAAAATTCTATAAATCTTTTTCAATTGTAAACCTAATTTTATATACTGTTGTAAGTTACGGTAATGTATAACATACTTCTCTTTAGAGTATAATGTAGTCATTAATTTTGTTAATTTAGATCCTGGAGGACGCTTATGTTCAGGACACAATGGTAAATCTTTATGTGCATTAAACAGTTGTCTAGGGTACTCTAAATCTACTTCTAGTATGTAACCTATTTCAGATGTAGATGATACATTCATTAATTCTGTTACTGTAAATGTAGTTATATCAACCCACTCAAACTGTTTATAAGGTAAATATTCACACATGGCCGCACCATACAAATTAACTACATCAAAGTACATTAGATATGATTCAGGTTTACTAGGATCATAATCTTTTTGCATATATTTATTATTAGCTTTTGCATATCTGTTAGAGCATTGTGAAACTCCACCACGAATACCCTTTTCAATAAATGTAATCATATCAATGTCTGTTAATAATTCTAAAGTAATACCTGTGTACTTTAACATTGCATCCCAAGTATAACCAGGCAATGTATAGTAATGGGCAGCATCTAAATTGTAAGTGTGTATACAATTTATTCGAAAATTTTCAAACACATCAGCTAATAACAAGGTATCAGTTTTCAGATATAAATCACTATATTCACCTAAGTTTTTTATATCAAAAGTATTCCAAACTAATTCTGCATGTCTATAATCCTCTTCAGATATATGCTCATCTTTTAATAAGCTATAAAACTCTGCTTTAGCTGGTAAATGAATTTGATCTAATTTTTCCCATGAATCAATGTAATCATACGGAAATACTCCCTTTCGTGATAACAAATTAAATTGTAACTCAGTATTGTAATAACGCTTTATAATTTTCTTATTAGCAGGATTAAGATATGATACTAATTTATCTAAACCGCATGGTAAAAATCTAAAAGAATCTAGAAATTTAAATATAATTCTAGAACCTGCAACATATTTTGAAAAAGATATATATTTTTCTTTATTAATTGGCAAAAGAGATATGTTTCCATCAAAACCAGTAGCAAGTTCCTTAAGGCTACACTCCCGGTTTTGTTTGTGTGCGATTTGAAATGGGCGTTCACATACTTCTTGCCTTATTTAAGAAAACACAAACGTGAAATGATCTGGATATATATTTATGTGCAGAGGAAGAGGATAGAGAATGAATCGTCGTCAAAATATTTTAACTTGTAATTTATCGCACTCTCTCGTCTCCGATTGGCGTTTGACGATCCCGACATGCATCTTTCTAGTCCACGTGGACTCGCCGGCCTCGCTATCATAATAAACAAACAAATAAAGAAATTCAATACTCTGGTTTCGGAGCCGACATTCGGGAATGGAAATATACAGTGCGAGTCTCCAACTTGGAATAAATTCAATAAATCAAAGAATGTTTATTCTTCGGAAATATGCTCAGACACATCGATTAGTATTTTAAATTGCGCTCTTTATGATGTAATAAAATTTTATACAGCGTGCCCCAAATTTGAGATATGACGTCATTAACTATTTTTTTTAATAGCAACCCTAATTTTTTTATCACTATTCTTAAAGAGTATATCAAGTTACACATGTGTGCCAAATTTCAATTTTTTTTCCCTGTCATTTAGAAGATATTTAACAAACATTATCAAATAGAATGAAGAAATCAAGTCACCTTAATCGAATTTTTATGCATTTTAAAAGTGGAATGCCAAAACGTGCTGGTTTGTCATTTTTTTTTCAAACTGACGTTTATCATTTTGACGTTTAGTTATAAAAACAAGTAAGAAGTGTAGCATCGCATTCCACGCATATTCGAGTGAGGAGAGTATTAGTCGTTCCATTATTGTGTTGACTGTTGTTCACCGTTGGTCGAAAAATTATACTAACATGCCGTACTTAACTGAAACCCACAAAATCGAAATTTTAATGATGGTTGGCTATGGAGATAGGACAAGAACACAAAATGAAGTTATTTATTTATTTAGAGAGAAGTATCCTGACTTACCAGCCATATCTCAAAGTACCGTAAGCAAGATTGGAAGTCAGTTTCGGGAAAATGGGCATTTAAGAAAAACGAATAATCAAGGTCAGAATGCGCTGAGTGAAGAGGTCAAAATTGATGTACTTCTCTCTGTTCAGGAAAATCATCATGTCTCCTCTAGGCAGATGGCTAGGGAACTCAAAATTAGCCAGTCTTCAGTGTCAAGAATCCTTAGAGAGCAAACATTTCATCCTTATAAAATGACAATCCTCCAGGAACTCACCGAAGATGATCCGGATAGAAGACTTCAGTTTTGCGAAAAAATGATAGATCTACTAGATAGAAATGTTCTAAAAATAGAAAATATATTGTTTTCCGATGAATCAACGTTTATGTTAAATGGTGAGGTAAATCGTCAAAATTGCCGTTATTGGGCAGACAAGAACCCACACTGGATGAGGGAAGGCCACACTCAATATCCAGAAAAAGTTAATGTTTGGGCAGGGATTGTTGGTGATCGAATTTTAGGACCAATTTTCTTTCCAAATAATCTCAATGGAGCGGGATATTTACAATTCTTGGAGGAAGAGCTAATTCCGAGTTTGGCTATTTTGTTTCCTTGCCCTGTAGAAGCTGACGTCCCGAATAGAAACATCTGGTTTCAATAGGACGGTGCGCCTCCTCATTTTGCAAGGTGTGTCCGTGAGTACCTGGATAATGTATTTCCACGAAGATGGATTGGCAGAAGAGGACCAGTTGAATGGCCACCCAGGTCTCCGGATTTAACACCTATGGACTTTTTCTTATGGGGGTACTTGAAAAGCAAAGTTTTTAAGACCAAACCGCCAAATCTTGAGGAGTTGAAAGAACGAATAAGACAGGAGTGTAGACTAATTTCCCCCGAAGTAATTAGAAATGTTCAAAACGAGTTTCAGTTCCATTTAGGGTATTTTCAGTTAGAAAATGGACAACATTTTGAGCATTTATTGAAGAAAGACTATTAAGTTGAATTCATTTTTCAAATTTGATACTGTTTGTTAAATATCTTCTAAATGACAGGAAATAAAAATTTGAAATTTGGCACACATGTGTAACTTGATATACTCTTTAAAAATAGTGATAAAAAAATAGGGTTGCTATTAAAAAAAATAGTCGATGACGTCATATCTCAAATTTGGGACACGCTGTATAAAATTTTATTACAACAAAAAGAGCGCAATTTAAAATACTAATCGACGTGTCCGACCATATTTCCGAAAAATAAACTTTGTTTGATTTACTGAATTTATTCCAAGTTAGAGACTCGCACTGTATACATTATAATTGATTTGCCTGAAAATAGTTTAGTGGGCTTAGTAGTTTGGTAAACTATTTTCACCTAAAAATATGAAATAACAATATTTATTTGACGAATGAAAGATATTTGTCATCAAAAGAATCGGATGATAGCGTTTAAAATGTCAAAATTATGAAACATGAAAATAAATTATACATTGTTCAAATTCTAATAATCTTTATCAACAGTTTCCTTAAAAACCAATGAGATTTCGAAAAAAATTGTTTTTGCATTTTTCATATACGAAAAATTATAGGAAAACCCAAAAAAAATAAACAGCACTTTCAGTATGGGAAATTAGTTTTTGAGATACAGCACGCACAAACAGACGCACACACGCAGTAAGGGAAAGTATTGTGTTAGTGAAAAATGTTTTCATTTTTACTTTCTGCGTTACGAAGTACGGGAAAGTATTGAGATCGTGAAAAATTTTTCAAAAATTTTTTCCACGGAAATATCCGTTTTGGGGTCCCTAGATGCCATTTCAACAATTTCTGAAAAAAAAAATTGTGTCGGTGTGTGTGTGTGTATCTGGTGTGTGTGTGTGTGTGTGTGTCTTGTGAGTGTGTGTGTGTGTGTGTGTGTGTGTGTGTGTGTGTTGTGTGTGTTGTGTGTGTGTACAAATATTGAAGACAACAAAGAAATGAATTCTTGAAAATATTTTTCATAAAATCATTGTTATTCGAGAAAAAATTTTATTAATTTTTTTTCATTTTTGGTTTACATTTATGAAACGATAATAGTTACAGCAAATTTATGTTAATAATAATTATAGAGAATGCCAAAATGAAAAACCTATAAAGAATAAGTTTTTTTAGAAATCTCTTTCGTTTTTGAGTAAACTGACTATTAGGATTTGAAGTAAAATTTGTCATTTTCATCTTCCCTAATTTTGACGTTTTAAACGTCAGTTTCATCCGAGTGTACGACACGTTCGATGTACATTTAAAATATGATTTAAATTGAAAATAACCAATGAACGTATGAATATTATACGATCAAATCGGGGAAAGTAACTTGATTGTCACAATAGGCATTTTTTTAGAAAAAGTTGAAATCGTTTTTATGGACCTCAAAACGGATAGTATCGTTGAATAATTTTTGAAAAAAATTTCACAATCCAATCCTTTCCCGTACTTCGCAACGGATAAAGAAAAAAGAAAGTTTGACCAGTCAAAATTACTATACCATAATTACTCATTTTCTGCTAGTGTCCTCTTTACTTATATAAAAAGAAAATAGTCTGTGCCTAAAAAATAATACCAAGAAAATATGTAAAAATGAACGATTAGCTTCCAGTTTCCGTGAGAATTTAAATAAATCTTTTTATATTGAGTCAGTAGTCATCGCTCATATTATCAACGCAACCAATGGTGTCAAAATTAAATCTCAATTGTTAACATTCATTGACGTTAAAAATTAATTTCATTATGTTTGCAGCTGTGATGATCCAGCAAATTTTATTAATTTTGAAACCAATTGCGGTATGTAATGAGGGTAATAAATAATAACATAAATAAAATTAAAAATGGTGATGTGGCCATCATGTTACTTTCTCCGACTTTATATTTACGTTTTCATGGGTTTATTTTCAATTGAAATCATATTTTAAATGTACATCGAGCGTTGCGTAAACTCGGATGAAACTGACGTTTAAAACGTCAAAATCATGAAAGATGGAAAAATTATACTTCAAATTCAAAAACTCGGTTTACTCAAGAATTAACGAGATTTCGAAAAAAACTTATTCTTTAGAAGTTGTTCATTTTGGCATTCTGTACAGTTATTATTCAAATAATTTTTCTGTAACTATTATCGTTTTATAATTATAAACCAAAAATTAAAAAAATAATATTAAATTTTTTTCTCGAATAAAAATAATTTTATGAAAAATGTTTTCAAGCAAAAGCTGTTCATTTCTTTGTTGTCTTCAAAGTTTGTTTGAATGTTTTTGTGATATTTTTCATATATAAGAAAATATTGGCAAAAAACAAAAAACAGTTAAGGTAAACGCCCACTTCCGGTGTACGAAATTTTACCAAAAGCTTTTCAGTTCTTCAGATTATCAAATAAGATGGATGTTTAAAGTTTCATATCAATTGCTCTATTAGTTTTTGAGATACAGCGCACACAGACAGACACACACACACACAGACACACACACACACACACACACACACACACACACACACACAGACACAATTTTTTTTTTTCCAAAAATTGTTGAAATGGCATCTAGGGACCCCAAAACGGATATTTTCGTAAAAAAAAATTTTGAAAAAAAAATCACGATCACAATACTTTCTCGTACTTCGTAACGGAGAAAGTAAAAAAGCACTTTATTAATACATATCATGTCAATCCTATTAAATTCATGGTTATTGGAATATACGCAATTAGTCCCGCAAGAAAAAGTTTAAGGGTAATTTTCTTGAGGGGCTACAGAGTATAATATAACATTTTATCCAAAATCGTCTGCAATTGCATTAAATATTGAAATAATGTTTATAAAATTTTGACAAGAAATATTAACGTACGTGGTATCAATTTGAATTATTTTAAAAATCTTACGAAGGATCTAATCATTACGTGAGTCCGAGTTATTCTCTTACAAGTGGGGGTAATGAACAACATTACTTCCATCAAATAACCATAGTAATTCGCTTATTACACACATTTTTTAATAAATTATGTTCTGTTCTTCTACAGAACCAAATCACAAATTGTGAATTTCTTATTATTGGAGCAAAATGTTACGGTTTAAAATTTATTTTTCTTGCAATGCCAATAGTGGTAGCATATATTTTCGATAAAAGTCTTCCAACTTCGGAGTCATGGCATGCCAAAAATTATCATCTTTTTCTATCTGAAAACAAAAAATCCTTTTCTATAATCACTGTACACACAGATCAAAAAAATACATTCATTCGGTATAATAATTGTAGATATATCTTACCTCCTGACATGTAATCTCTAATGGTGTCCATACAACAAAGTAGCATATCCTTCTTCCTGTGAGTGCTAACTGACCTTGTATTTGGTAGAAGTAGTCATGTGTCCTTTTCAAGATTACATTATCTCCGTCCAGCAATAAATATGGCACAACTTTTCTTCTAGCTGCCTCTTTGGGGGTAATTTTTAAGTTTGCCAGTTTTAATGGACATTTAATTTCAATGATGGCATTTTCTCCAACTAGTCCATCGGGACTAGCTCCAAGAAACGGCAACGCAGCGGAAACAAATAGTCCACAACTTTCTATTTTATGACCAAACGTCTCTGTATTTTTTTTTTTGCTATTTCTTCGTGGTCTTGACTCCAATTGGTAGCAGCATTTCCAGAGAAATTGGAAAAAATCAGCCTCTGTGCTACTTTGTTTCCATCTGTACCTTGTCGCTTCTTACATACACATCCAAAATTTGACGCCGTTAACCGCAGACTTCTCTCTTTCTTCCACATTATGTTGTTACTTTGGCCAACAGTTTCCCTTTCTAAACAAACTAACTCCTCCTGTGTTTTGGTCAAATACTCCATGATTAAAGATTTCTTTTCCTCCAGTTCTTCAATCGGAACTACGTCCATCATTCCGTAATCCTCATCAGCCTGTCCTGCCGTTACTTTTTTTTTTTTCTACGTCGAGTAGAAAAGAGTTTTGACTGTGCGTGAGTGTGCGAGTGAGTTGTCTCTTGTTATTTTGGAGGATTGTGCCCGTCCATAGTTTACTAGTTTCCATATCATAATTTTCAGCGCATATAATGACGAATATGGAATAAAAAAATATGATTATATTATGAATGGAACTGGCTGCTAATGTTCGTGGAGACTCCACAGCGAAGTATCCGATTACAGAACGCGTCTCAAACATGAATCACTGGCGACGGGCGGAGCTTCTCCACGATCCGTACCACATATCACAATTGATTTCAGTGGAATTATCCACAATATTTGAATTTGTTTTTCACGTTTATTACCTTTGTTTGTTGACATTTATTTTTTTTTACATTTTTTTGTTGGAGTTGACAACTGCAATATGTGTGTCACGGGTCGAATTTTTTTATTTTTTCAAAATGTTACTTTTATTTAAGGCCTTTTTGATGATAAAAAAAAAATATCATCACTACATATCTGAAAACGTTTTTTTAATAATTCTAACGTGAAAATCGAAAGTTCATGTTCAAAAATGGGGCTTAAAAATTGAAAACAAATATATCAAGGCGGGCGTATAGCCTTAATGATTAAATGAGCATCATAACCACTAAAATTATGGAAAATAACAGGAATGGTTTGGTGAGTTTGATAATTTAAATTACAACTATTATGTGCAGGTCCGCGGTAGGTTCCAGTGATATGACAGTGATCATGCACTTTCAAATCATCCAAATTAAACGTTGTTTGACATATGTGACAATTTGTTGCTTCCGAAAAATCGAATTGTTGTTGATGCGTTAGTTTATCCATAGGAATTGTTACCATAAATACAGTTTCAATATCTTCAGCTAATTGCTTTAATTGTTGAACAAACCATGAAACACAGTCACTACCTCTATATAAATTAAATTTTGATAATGACTCATCGTAGGAACATTGTAAATAATATGCACTGCTCATTGATATATGTTTTTGATATTCACCATCATTGTTCTCTGTTTTTTCTAAAATACATTCAAAATCTGCATATACAACAAAGGGAACCTTTTCCTTATAATTGAAATTTTTAAATTTTATATATTTATCATTCTCTGATGGTAACTCTAATTTACCAGAAATCGTACAATTATCTTCATGATTTTTTAATATAACACTCGTAGAAAAAGAATTTAAACATCTCTTACAAAAATATAGTTTATTTTGTCTTTTCGTTATTTGCCTTGTTACTAGTCTTGATAAATTTTTTATCCAAGCAAAATGATTTATTTCACCTGAAGTAATTAACAGTAAATCAATAACACGTTTTGATTGATTATTACTTAATTTAATCGGTACAACAACATCTTGTTTTGTACCATCTAATGTGTAAACATTAATATTTAAATCATTTAACTCCTCAAATTTTGTTATATCGTTTAGACCTATTGGAAAACTAATATTATTATATTTGAGAATTGTACTGAAGTGAGGGTATGATTTAATCCTATATGAATGTGATTGTGCAGGATAAAGTGCAGACGTGACAGCCCACAGGAAACAAAAGTTATCATTATTTTTAACATTAATTACAGCTTTTTTATTTTGAATGTGAAGAGGTAACTTAATATAAGAACCCATTGAAATTGGATTGTAATTATTAATATTTACTTTTATAAACATAATTTCTAATAATGCCCAACCTGAATCTTTCTCTTGAAATTCACTTAAACGATTTAATAATGTATCATAAACATTATCATGATACCATTGTTTTAAATTAGTAGACTTATCAATGATTTTATTTCTGGTGCTGAATGTTTTATTTTCAATTGTGTTTTTAGAGGGTAAAATGAATTGTCCACATAATATAGTATTAACCTTTATCAATGATGTTAATTTACGTTTAATTTTAATGGAGAAACTTTTAAATGCATTTTTTAAAAAATTGCGTGGGTCTTTATAATGTAAGTTAATAATAATACCTGTACATATTCTACTCTGAAAACAAGATTCAACATCTTTCCAGATTAATTTTCGAGTTGACCCTGTCTTTTGTTGCAATTTTAACTTGAAATACTTCAGTAAGGATAAGTTTCCTTCCAATTTTGATTGCTGCGTTTTAAATTCATGACTTTTTATTGCTTTTCTCACTAAAAAAACTATTTTGTTTATATGCTTAATGAAATTTTTTACTTCATGATTATGTTTAAGTAAATGAATTGATTTTGAAATTGTTTTGATTAAATTGTCACTAATTTCTGAAATGTTCGGCATATTTGTTTATTATATACTGTAACAAAATAAGTAGTTTATTAGAATGAACAAATTAATTTAAGAGAAATAATAATACATACCTCTTTTATTTAAAAAGTAGTTTATGGTAGCAATTATAAAGGAGCTGATGCACTTGCTATTTTCAATAGTATGTAGGAATATAGATGCAACTCTGAATTTATACTAAGAGCTATGATATAACTTGTTAAAAAAATGAGTGGACGAGGAGGGGGATTAAAAATTACTCAACACTAAGTAATTAAATATTTATTTATCATATAAATTACCCTACACCATATAATATTTATTTATTTATCATTTAACGTTATGTCATAAATTTATAAGTTTAACAAACTTATGACATAACCAATATATATATATATATATATATATATATATATCACCCACACTCACTCTTCACTAAATACTACATCTACTGTCTGTCCCACATGTTTTATTACTACCACGTAAAGAGGTTTCATATTTATATCTGTAATGTTTTGTTCACTTAATGCCGCAAACCTTTGCGGTAAATACACTATACATCTCGGCTGTAGCAGCACAGCCTGGATAGCGTCGCCATGTTGCGTCCTCACTTTACGAAGACGCTCCAATTGATATTTCTCACCAATGGTTAACGATCTTATGGGTGTTATCACCCATTGTGACTCCCCACGAATTTTGTTTAAAATATCCATTTGGTTGCTGTTGCTGTCGCTGTCGCTGCCGCTGTCGCTGTTGCTGTTACTATTGCTGTAACGGTTGCTGGAGCTGTTGCTGGAGCTGTTGCTGATACTGCTGCTGGTAGAAGACTTAGAGCTTTGTATATCCATTAGAAATGAAATTCATATTTAAAGTAGATTCTCTCTTAAAAATGTAGCTATTCCCCACCACCACCACACATGTTTGAAATAGATTCATACGTGAATCAAACATTATAAAAAATAAAAGCATATGGTGGGAACCGAAGCATTCCCACCATATGTCTATACCCTGTTTAAAAAATATTAAATGAACACATTAAAGTAGATATTTAATCATGCATACAACTTGTTTAATACTATTTTGTATAATCATTAGGAATCCTTATCCTTATCTCATTTATATAAGATGCAAATTGCATAGGGCAGTGCCCGTGGGTGATCAACTTAATTATATTTCCATTTCAGTTTATAACCTGCTCACTAAAACATTTTTATATACAAGTAGTGGTCACTCTCGGTTATTAACTTCTCCACTTTACTTTCCATCAGGAATGTTCGCATCACTCAATAATAAAAATATCTGATTGCTTTGGTTCCCACCATACTTTTTGTCTATACCCTGGATGATTTCAGTTCCCATACATTAAACTAGTTATTTATTTATGCGTGCAGGAATGCAGGAGTCCATGCTTATTTATATGCAAATCTTCTAACACACCTATCCTGCACTATTAACTAGATTGATAATGACTTTACATATAAATTCTATTTCCATCGGGAATGTTCGCATCACTCTATAAAAATATCTGATTGCTTCAGTTCCCATCAAACATTAAGCTCATAACAGAATTTGATAATTTCCGTTCCCGCACACATTAAGCTAGATATTTATTTATTACTTTATAAGTAAACTAGAAATCCCTGCTGCGCGTACGTCTGAACGCCACTAATGACGATGCTAAAATTGTACGCGACCGGTCAAGGTTAATGCCCTCAGATGATTGAACGACAACTTGACCTACTTCTCGGACTTAAATGGAAAGAGTTGATCGGTACAATTTTATTAATAACAATAACACTATAAAACCTGCTTAATTATTACCTGTTTGATAATAATATCATTGCTTAAATATATACAGTTAGACAACGCTTATGGAGGAACAGGAAAGTAAATATTTGAGTTCTAAAGTTTCCGGCAGATGTCAGATAAATGCACATTTGATAAAATAAAGAAGGAAGTGTTCTTTATTTCAACAAATTCAAGGAAATTTCGATCGCCCCCTGGATATGGATAGCGCATTTAACTGCTTTGTCGTCATTGGATGCCATGCTATAAATGTCATGGGAGGTAATTAATTGATATTTATCACCTTTGTTTCTGATATCTGATTTATAATATAAAATTGGTATAATTTTCTATTCATTCGGGCTGATTTGAGCACCGGGAATCTTTATATGTATACATTAGGGTGACCAACTTTTTTTACAAATGAAAAGAAACATTTTATGTATTGCAACAATAAAATGCACTATAATATGATCAATGCTTAATTGCCAATTAATTATTAATTAAATGAGTACTTTTCCATTGGATTAATATTTCTTCTCAGTGTATCATCTTCTAACAATTCGTTGGTTATTAGCAATTGAAAAACTCTTTCAACCGCAGCATTAATTCCAGGGAATAAATAAACACCACAAACATCCACATGGAATATGGCAATTTTTGAAATGGCTGAATATGTTGATTTTCCCATTATTATTTTCAGAATTAAAATTTACATTCAGTCTTCTAATTTCTTTAAAGAGGCAATTGCTGCCTAAATTAATGCCTGGTTTTCTTTGCATAAAAAAGTAAGAGATTAGTCTTTAAATATCAAAAAGGACATGAACTATACTTTTTACGGGTCAAATATCAAAAAGGAGGACATGTACGAGGACACTTTTCAGTGTCACCATTCATACATGCATACATATATCTTGCACATAAATAGCACAAGAGATCTATAATAGTGATGCTAACCTATTTATGTATTGTTTATGAGCCTACCCCGGCGGACCCCAGACTATCATCCTGGATTCTGTCACGATTAAGAAAATGTCCTAGAAATTATATCGCATTTAAAAAAGTAATTGTAAAAGTTTTATTATATATTTAAGTAAACTTGTGATAAGTTTGAATAATTTTTAGTGAAAATACTCAAAGATAATTTTTATTATTTACTAAAAACGCTTACCTTAAATTTTTGTGAAATTTACAAATGTACAATCACTTCATTTTGGAATAATTAGTTGTAAGTAAATATAAAGTTATCAAAATTGTAAAAAAATGCAATATTAATTATTGGTATATAAAAAGTTACTCCTCATCCTCAAATTTGCATTTCGGCATGAATGGAATGTAGTCTGTAATGAATCAAGGGGGGTCATCCATAATAATTTTTTTTGTATTAATAACTGCATTTTCACGCGAAATAGAATTAATTTCACGCCGCATTTTTCGGAACAATTAAGGGTACATCTGGTGTCGAGACGGAGTGCCGGGCCTGGGCGAGACCGAGATAAGGGCGCGTGCGAACCGGCGAAGGAATGTGAAGGACCACCTGCGGCCACACACACGCAGTACGCACGGCGCCAAGTTAAGGGGTTTGTCTAGTCCACTTTGCAGATAATCGGTAAAATAGAGATAACGGGGGCTCGAGAGGGGAAGAAATTCGCGTTCCCACGACCACACAAATTCTAATCAACCAAAGAAATATTGACTCACACTGAGAAGTAAAATGAACTACAATAATGATGTGCTTCACTATTTCAAAACGATATAAAAGGGCTCGAATCGTAGCAAACGGGGTCAGATGACCGCCGCTAGTCTTTCCTGATTAATGGTACTGACATCCTTTCATCTACCTGTATGTCTTTTACTCTCTGGTCCGACGGGTTTCCCGTTATTGGCTTACCAGAAAGTATGACATGCACATACCCGAACACACATGAACAAATACTCATTACATAAAAATCACCTGACATCCTTACATCTACCTGTATGTCTTTTACTCTCTGGTCCGACGGGTTTCCCGTTATTGGCTTACCAGAGAGTATGACATGCACATACACGAACACACATGAACAAATACTCATTACATAAAAATCACCTGACATCCTTACATCTACCTGTATGTCTTTTACTCTCTGGTCCGACGGGTTTCCCGTTATTGGCTTACCAGAGAGTATGACATGCACATACACGAACACACATGAACAAATACTCATTACATAAAAATCACCTGACATCCTTACATCTACCTGTATGTCTTTTACTCTCTGGTCCGACGGGTTTCCCGTTATTGGCTTACCAGAAAGTACGACATGCACATACCCGAACACACATGAACAAATACTCATTACATAAAAATCACCTGACATCCTTACATCTACCTGTATGTCTTTTACTCTCTGGTCCGACGGGTTTCCCGTTATTGGCTTACCAGAAAGTATGACATGCACATACCCGAACACACATGAACAAATACTCATTACATAAAAATCACCTGACATCCTTACATCTACCTGTATGTCTTTTACTCTCTGGTCCGACGGGTTTCCCGTTATTGGCTTACCAGAAAGTATGACATGCACATACCCGAACACACATGAACAAATACTCATTACATAAAAATCACCTGACATCCTTACATCTACCTGTATGTCTTTTACTCTCTGGTCCGACGGGTTTACCCGTTATTGGCTTACCAGAAAGTATGACGTAAACACATACCCGAATATACGTAAACACAAACAAACACTAAAACACTAATACGAATCAAACTGGTCCGACGGTTTACCCGTTATTGGCTTACCAGCATAATGAAATATAAATAAACAATAATACAAATCAAACTGGTCCGACGGGTTTACCCGTTATTGGCTTACCAGCATAATGAAATATAAATAAACACTAATACGAATCAAACTGGTCCGACGGTTTACCCGTTATTGGCTTACCAGCATAATGAAATATAAATAAACAATAATACAAATCAAACTGGTCCGACGGGTTTACCCGTTATTGGCTTACCAGAATAATGAAAGATAAATAAACAATAATACAAATCAAACTGGTCCGACGGGTTTACCCGTTATTGGCTTACCAGAAATATTAGCAAGAAAGACGATCGAATTCATACCCATTGTAATAATGTTCTGTTGTTCAAACATATTCTCAATAAATTAGGCTGCGTACGCAAAGAGGGGAAAAGGGTGAGGGAGGGAGAGGGAGGGGGGGGGGGGGTATATTAGTCTGAAAGTGGAACATTATTGCTTGGGCGATCCGAAAGAATAGTTTTTTTTTGAGTTATAACAAATGCAGTAAAAACACGTAACTAACGTTTTATGGTCATGGCATTAGAATTGTAAATGGTAAAATAATCGTTTATGTTGATAATTGTCAAATATATAATTCACAATTTCGCTGCACATTTTAAACTGAACCAAAAGATAATAAACTGATCATTCGTTAAACTCACACCCTCTTGTTTTATTTGTTGTTCTTATTTAATTCCTGTTTGTCCTTAAGCCATCCTAAAGGTAATTGATCGAGTCCAGGCAAGTGAAGTAAGACCATTATAAGTAAGTGAATCACCAAGTCAATAAAGAAAGTAAACATAGCTCAGATGATACATATTAACATCCGTAACGAACTTGTTAAATAATTAAGGGTTACTACACAACACAACACAACGTAAAAATAATACAAATTGCAAATTTGTAAAAGACCGGGGTGCGAACCATTACAAGTCATACATGGAAAAATTGTAATAAATTGGTGGCTTGAATACATATATATGTATATATCAGTGATGGCTCGTTGATAGCACCGAGTTAAAGCCGATGAAAATTGAAGGCACGAGTACAATTTTCTGATAGCTTTAACTAGTGGTATCATCAAGAATTAATCATAGCACAAGTTATATTTGGGGAGAGAATACAATGAATGTTACAATACCTATAAAGAAATGCCTCGCTCTCGGCTTAAAAATCATAAATGTCAGCTGTGACATTTATATTTTTTACAACATTCAAATAATGATTTTGTTAAAATATATGAGTACTCCCGTCAATTTATTCTCGTACTTCATCATCCGTAGCCTCTCCCCATCGAATGCAATCACTCATTTTGATAAACAAATTCTTGTTATTAAATATTTGATAAGTATCAGTGAGAAAATTATAAACGTCACACTGATGTTTCAACTAAATTTGATTACCTGTAAACAATTTAGGAGTAACATGCGATGATACTGTCTATCATCGATTTGATAGCTGATAGCCTCTTACGTTTTTATTTTTTCAGCCAATCAAATTATTCGAAAATGTACCATGTAACTCATGAGTTGTTTTCTCTCACTAAATATAACTGGTGGTACAATTAATAACATCAGTTTAGTCGATATTGTTTATTTATTTCAACACACACTAACTGGAAACATACACATTAAGAAAAGTCTTTTAAAAAATATGACCAGATGTTAACAGAGTTAATTCTTTTATATATTGCACGTTTTCTCTACATCTTCGTTATGCCAGTATTGTAGATATTTACTTAATTTAAGCAAAATTATAAGGGATAAATAATTTTAATACAAAGTTAATCACGTCATCATGAATAAATATAAATTAGCCCAATTTAACCATTAATCAAGTTACATGATTTATTAATAGTGACTATAGTTTTGATCACATACTGATCATTATCAAACTAAAATTTTTATCAGTACGTGATCGAAACTATAGTCGCTATTAATAAATTGTGTGGTATTATTAAAGAAAGTGTTTTATTTATAACAAATTGGACTGGAATAATGGTGAAATTGGGATAATTAATATTTATTCACGATGACGTGATTAACTTAACAAAGTCAATCAATTAAGTCCAATTTGGTTATTAGAGAGGTATGTATAATGAGGAGGTTACGTTATATTTAGATGAATAATTGCTTAATTACATACAATAGGAATATTTTTTTATTATTTTGAAATTAAGTACATACCGCAATGTAAGATCTTGCAACGATCATGATCGTGAGCAGGAAAATGAAACATTTTTAGTCCGGGAAATTTTTTACGGTTTTTATTACAATTTAGAAACTGACACTTATTGCCTGACATTGCTTTTCAATATCGTTCAAATTACGACTTTATTAATTAAAAAGTGATCTCAATAGAACACATATTAAATAGACAAAAGCCGAACCATGTGTTGTTTACCAAACAATGTAAATGACATTTGGCATTTAGATTGCGACCTTCAGTTTTCAAACTGCCGCGACTGCCACCTACTGGTTACTAGCGTACTAGCTAATTACGAAAATTGATGTTTTAGGCTCTGGCGCCACCTACTGGTTACTAGTGTACTAGCTAATTACGAAAAATGATACTTTAGACTCTGGCGCCATCTATAGTCCGCATCCTTTTCGGACTTTCCCTATTTTACACAGGCGTTGTCTAACTGTATATATTTAAGCAATGATAATATCTCGTTTCCACACATTAAACTTAATCATTATTTTTTTCTTGTTTTTAATACCCCAAGAACATTTATCTTATCTATTATCAAGGAAAATATAAAACATTTATTACGAATAATTCACAATAATATTTTTTATTATAAAATATATACATATGTTTTCACATAAATGATTCTAATAAATCTAAATAATTTGATAATCCAAGTTTGATTAACGCCGCACACAAACATTGGATACATTTTTCATTATCTAGAAACAGTTGGCACTCTTCTGCTGCACTATAATAAGTCTCCTCCATAATCTGCAACTGTTTCAGCTTCTCCTGGTCTTCTGGTCTTCCTGGTCTAGGCCCAATTGGTTTTGGTGTTGACAACTATCAAACGCCAAATTTGAAAATGTCTGCTGGAGGTTTTCCACTGCGCTGTTTATGTCAACTGCTCCAGTCTGGTTATTATTACTGTATGTCATCCACATGGTGTATTTTATTTATGATTTACTTTCTTGCGATTGACTACTTTGGATGTAGAATATTAACTGAACTAAGAACGTAGCCAACATCTATTTATACAAGAATATTTTAATAAAAAAATATCTTGCATGTATGTACCTTATGTAGTATATATGTACCCTATTCCATATAAATCATATAAGTACTGTAAAGAAGATGATTGTAAAATCCAATTGTTAATTGCGTAAACGTTCTGCTTTGCGCACTGTAAGTGATTGTGATTATGTTTTAAACAATGATATTGCTTTGATGATTCTAATTTCTGTACGAGAGAAGATAATTTTGGACATCCTTGGGACTCAATATCAAATATTTCTATTCCAGGTAATTGTTGTTCCAACCAGCGTTTCTTTTGCAAACCTTTAACAATTACAAGTGTGCCAAGATCTAATGATTTTAATAAAAATGAAGTTAAATTTGAATAGTTCATTGAATTTTCGGTAAACCATTTTAAACCATGAATATTATTAGTTAACCAACTGATTTGTGATTTAACGTTACTATTTAAACATTCAAATTCTAAAGGAAAATTAAAAAGTGTATGAAATTTACAACAACAATCACCCAAAGTGATTAATGCTAGTTCTTTACATAAAAATTCTCCGTTTTTATATTGAAACCCCTGAATATCAAGAATGACTGTTTTCCTATTCATTGTCACGTCTGTGCACATTGAAAGTTTACAACGATCTAATAGTACCCGTCAATGGATTATACTTTATAATTCTATCATGTAATATTAAACAATAAGCTGACGTTATTGCCGGTATGTTATCATTAGTTTCAAATTCTATACGAATGTCAACTGTTCCCGAATTTAGAATTTCATTTTGCCGAGAACAATCGATCATTACTAACGGTGCTGTGTTTTTAAATGTTATAGGATCAAATAATGGTTCGTTTTCTTTTTCATAATATGAACTTTGGAATTGTGAATACATTTCAAACAAAGATGCAAACTGCCACCTGGAAAAATCTAAATTTAAGTTATCATAAGGATATATTTCAGAATTAATTTTAAATTTTTTAGAGTGCAATGATCAAATTTACTGACGTTGCCATTGCTTTTATTTTTGCGATCAGATTGGAAACCTATAATTACATATCGCGGTTTTTCCATTTGAGTTGCAGATTTAACAGTCCAAGTGTGCTGTTTTGTCTGCTGCAGCAAAGGATATTCATGTAATTCCCAACTGCGAAAACCGATTTCTAGATCTGTACCTTTCTCAATATAATTTAGTAATGTTAAACGTTCTACATCTGCTACAGATATATGTGGTACACGCCAAACTATTTTGTTAATATTAACTTTAATTCTTTCATCAACTGCAGTATTATATATTGCATTAAGATCTGAATTACTTCGAATCAAAACAAGTTCTTGACGAAGATTCAATAAGATTTTTTTAAAATCCTCAGCAAATCCCATTAGTATTTTTAAGGGAATGCAAACATTGAAATAACCTAATGCATCTTCTAAATTATAAGTATCAATGGACCAGCCTGCAGTTCGTAATTTATTTTTATCACTCTCATTAAATGAAACGTAACCCTTCATTGTTGTAGTAATGCCTGGATTTCTGACACGATCTATAACTTTTCCACCGATCTCATAGCGAATCTCTTCAAATAAATGAGCAAACCCATTATTAATAAATTTAGCAGTACCCGATATCGTGTTATCTTCTTTTGTCAAGCGACCCTCTATGTAAATATAACTTTCAGATGGTAAAGTGTAAATATCCTGTTGTTGAATAGGAATTCTAATTTCATCATTGTTATTAAATGAAGTTGACGCGTATGGAAGGTGTGAATGTTTTTCGGCATTAATAATGGAATTATCAAAAAGTGCCCTTTCTCCTACGTTCAATATAGTCATCTTTAAGTTTTAAACCAAGCTGTTGCAGAAATTTACGATTTTCAGGTGTTAACCGTTTTATAGCTTTTCTAACAATGAGTGGTTGCGATGAAGCAGTCTTATTTAAATAATTCTTATTGTACCGTACAACCATTTTACTCAGACTCCCTTCAGATGTAGTCTTATCGTTATGACCTCCTTACGAAAATTGATATCGTTTCCATCTTGATCTACTATTTTAAGCACAACTTCTGAGATTATTCTCGTATTTATAGGCATGTATAGTACATTTTGAGGAACTTCAATAATTTTAAATCCAGGTGGTACTGATGGAAAAAATTCATGTAGTGTATGAACTAATTCATTATTATTGTATGCTCCTGTGGTTATGTTACATTCTACGCGTATGCTATTTACTTTCAATATATTAACAGGTAAATCGGATATGTGTGACGTGTTTTCTTTCAAAATTTTGTTTTCAAAGCCTAACAAACTGTTTATTGACTGTGGTTTAGTAAAATCAATGGACTTTGAACATTTTATGTGACATTTTAGAGTATTATTATTAGCTGATATGTGACAAACAGCTTTAAAATTAACATCCTCTTTATTTAATTTCTCAATTTCATTGCTAATAAATTGATCAATATCATGTAATTCATATGAACCAGTTGGTATTTTAATGATTTTATCACCAATATAAAATTTATTATTATCTTCATCAATATTTGGAATAGCATTGTAAGTTTCAAAACTTATTAAGCCTAAGCTATAACTTTTTTCCTCTGACGTTAAATCAATAGGTGGATGATAATGTGCTCTAAGTAATGATGTTGTACCAGTAAGAGTGAACGTCTGCATTTTGCAACAACCATACCACTAGTGAAAATAGTTACAAAAATTAAATATTTTTATATAAAAATTCTAAACACAAGTGTCCACATACTACAGTATTAAATTTTTGTATTCTTGCATGATTATAAAAAATTTTAACTTGCCCACCACTATTAAAATAATTTATAATTTCTGGAGGCGGTTTTAAGTTACCATAACTATCATAATATTGCACATTATTAAATCTTTTTATATAAGCAACCCAATGAGTTCCTTGACCCTTATTAGTATCTAAATTAACAATACCACACTCATGTTCTCTTATACTTTTAGGTAAATTGTCACGCATAAAAACACCTCGAAACGAAGCTATTTCCTTTGCATACCTTCTTAAATCTATATTAGTGAGAGCACGTTGTGGTAGTTTTAAGGGTTTTTTGAATAAGGTTTTAAATGCAACCCATATCCTGTTTTATATGGTTTCAGAAACAATCCTTTTCCCACAGCTATTCCTTCCATTGCTTGATTGTGACGCTGTTTTTCCTTAAGATCTGCAGCAGCAGCTTTTGCATCATTAACAGCTTTTGCAATTCCGGCAGCACCGCCACCTAATGCTCCCAAAGCACTCAATCCAGCAAAAAGTGGAATTAGTGGTAAAAAACCACCACTTTTTGGAATCGGAATAATCCTCGTGGGTTTTCTTTTTTTAATTCCCTTAACAGCATTCAATGCGATTTTTGATGCTGATATTAAATTAGTTGGTTTAAATCGTTTTAGTTCAGCACGAGCCTTTTTTACCGCTGAATGAAATGATAACCCACGTCCTCTTTTACCTCTACTCTTCTTTTTCCTATTTTGCTTACGTAGACCCATTCCTAATTTAACTTTCGCCTTCATAGCTCCTGCAACACCTAAAGCTGCAGCTTTTTCAGTGATACTTGAGTCAAATGCGTTAATTCGTTTTATTGCTTCAGTAGCTAATATTTTATCAGCTTTATGTCTACTTTCTAAATCATTAAATTGTGAATAGGAAATATCATGTGTTTTACAAGCTTCATCTAATTTATTTATACCGATATCACCTCTATTTAAGCGTTTCTCTAAATTCGTTCCAGGTCCACAAAATTTGTAGCCAGGGATATGTAACTCAAAGGGTAATTTATTAATTACTTTATTTAAAAGTCCCGATCCTACCCTCTTGAAATATTGTCTTGGACTAAGCTGATCTGCTTGATATCGTCTCATTATATGTGTTACAGGTATAAATACTAAATAACAAATGTTTATATTACTTATATTTTCATATAATATAGTAGTTATAAAAATGAAGTTGGTGAAACAACTACAAACGATTCACGTTAATAATATAGATGAAAATTATAATAATAATAAAATTGTTCATCGTCATGGTTCATTACTTCCATCAAGTATTAGATGTATTATTGCGGGTCCATCGAATTGTGGAAAAACAAACGTTATGATCAGTTTACTTGAGGATCCAAATGGGCTTCGATTTAAAAATATTTACATATACTCTAAATCTTTATATCAACCAAAATATGAATATTTACGAAATTTATTATTACCAATAAAAGGAGTTGGTTATTATGAATTTTCTGAAAACACAAAAGTTATTGAACCTTCAAATGCAAAGGAAAACTCTATATTTATTTTTGATGATGTGGCATGTGGTAAACAGAATGCAATTCGAGATTACTTCAGCATGGGGCGACATAAAACTATTGATTCATTTTACTTGTGTCAAACATATACCAAAATTCCTAAGCATTTAATTCGAGATAATGCTAATATTATTATTTTATTTAAACAAGATGATACAAACTTGAAACATGTGTATGAAGATCATGTAAATACTGATATGACATTTAACAAGTTTAAGGAAATGTGTTCAATGTGTTGGATTAAAAAGCATGATTTCATTTTAATTGATAAAGATAGTGACATTAATAATGGACGATATAGGAAGGGTTTCAGTTACTATATAAATCTATAGTGTGTGTTTACTCATCATTCCAAATTTATCAATATCATAGTACAGACCTGTTTTCAGTTAAACAGACCTGTTGAAAAGCTGTTTTTCAGTTAAATAGACCTATTTATTAGCTGTTTTCAAATAAACAGACCTGATTAAAAGCTGTTTTCAGTTAAATAGATCTTTTCAAGAGCTGTTGATCCTTTTAATTTAAGTATATTCAAACATGAACAAGATATAAAAAGTAAACTAATAAAGAAAAGAAAATCAATTAAGAAGAAATTGGAAGATTTGAAATCTAGTGAAATCTCATTACAGGAGTCATATTTACCAATTACAAAATCTATAAGCAAACTCATTAGCCCAAAGTTTGAAAAACATGTAAATGATGAGGCAACAGTTTTTAAGGAACCAATCAAAAGTGAACGCAAACAAATTTTTGATAGGACAATTCAAGCCTTGCCTGAAGATGAAATTTTTCGACCACCTCAATCGGTATCATCGCCAAAGCAAGCTAGATTTATCGATGATAGTGAAATATTTGAGAATATACCTACAGAAAGTTATTCTTATGATGATAATGAATCTGTGTTAGATCAAACAAGAATAGAACAAACATTAGATACAACATATTTAGGTGATATGATACCTGAAGATACATTTCAAATGTACTTAAATGCTTTCGATGATTTACCTAGAATATATATAGAAGCAAAAATCCGAGATACAGACAATAATTTTGATACTCTTTACGGTATTAGACATAATTTAGAAACTGAAAAATTCTATATAGGAAATAGTGAACTGATATTTAACGGAAATGATATATCTATACGTGGTCTCGATTACAAAGGTACTCCAGGTTTATATGAACTTTTATTTAAAAAAGAACCTATAGGTTATACACCTGAAGATTCCAGAAATTACAGAGATATTGTAAATAGAACTAATGCTCACCGACGCGGTTATCTACCAGAGGGGCAAATTGCAGGAAATAGGTCTAATAAATATAAACACATTGTACAACCTTTATTTTCCAATATTCAACAACCTGCTGTATTTCGCGGAGGATCATTTTCAAGTCAAGGACTTCAAATGGAATATAATAATAATTCAATTGATCATGTGTATTGGGATGACCCTAACGAACTAGTGGATCGATTGCAGCTTTTACTTGCTTCCCAGATGGCCGGAAATCATTCTCATACTAATGAAATAAATAGTATTCTAGAAGAATTGAAAGAAGCAGATATAATAGAATAAAATAGAAAAGATTGGCATTTGTTAGGTGACATGACTATTGATAAGTTCGGTAAAAAGATTGAGCACTATCGTCGTGATAGTGAACATACGACTCATATAAATAAAATAATATCATCTATAAAAAAACCTAATTTATTTGGTTTAATAAATATTACACTTCAAGGAATTTCTAATAGTAACATATTTACTACATTATCAACAGGATCTCATATTTACTCAGTTCCGTTTAATTCTGGTGAAATAAGTCACATTTATTTGTATCCAGGGGATACACAGGTATATGTAAACCATAGTGAAATTGGACGAGAAAATTTAGTTGGATATAAATTAAAATTTGATGATGAAATATCTATAAAAGTTAAAGGTAAATATAACACACCATTTGTAGAATTATGCCCACTTGCACCGCAGCTACTTAATCATGATTAAAAATTTAATCAATGGTTAGCGGAGAATTGGCTTGCACCGCAACTTAATCATGATTAAAGTCCATGGTGTAATTATACATGGTGTGTCGAGATTGAGAGGGCCACGCCCACTTTTTCAGAAAATCTGCCCGAGCCATCCTTCATCGCCAACCGTAAATAAATGAAAGATTCATAAATTAAAAACAACCTTACTTATTGCAGAAAGCATTAAATAAATTTAATGAAACGAAATATAGCCTGAATATATGAATATTCAACCTGTTCCTAACTCTGCAAGCAAAATTAAGAAAGATTCATGTTAAGGAGGTGGTGTGACTGGAAAAACAGCTTCTCTGTCAGATTCATTGCATTCATAGTACGTTCTTTTTCTACGCACGCGACTGCAAGGTCGCATCGTGTCGTAGGTTAGTTTCAAGCGTTGTTTTGTTTGGTGTGAAACACAAAGAGAGTTGTTTTATTATTCAGTGGATATACGATTTTATATCAAAATGGTGCGCTGTATTGTGGAATCGTGCAAGAACAATGGTCACAATTGCATAAATCATGCTGGACCGGGAAGAGATTACAAAGACGGACTGACGGGTGGATAGGTACCGGGGGCAGTCTCCACCGCACTGGGCGATTCAAATAGCAACCCCCTGCCTTACATCTGTGGCGACATGAGGACGGAGAGCCAGGAAGTGTTGACCTATTGCTACTTATCTGCGAGGCTATCGGAAGCATCCGTACATCCGGTACTTACTCCAATCAGCCTGTAAGGACCCTGTCGAAGATCTCCAAGTCTCTCGAGTTAAGAACTGATCTGTGTGACAAAATTGGTTTAATTGTGTAGTTGTAATCATTAATTGTATGATAATTGTTTTATTTTCGCTTACCCTCAACTGTATGTGCAGCCACAGTATATTTGATGTTTTTTGTTTCCGTTTTTCATAGTAGGCCTTAAATTTTAAATCACTCATTGATTCAATGGATCTGCTCTATGCTATGCGCATTTGATTGTGATCGGAATTATTTGTAAAGCTAACGATTGGAACATTACCTTTTCTGTAAAGAAATACAAATTATATTTTTAGTGCAACTTGAACGACCAAGAGTTTCCAGACAGGTATTGAAACAGCAATTTTGCAATTTTGTCTGCTGGTGATTTATTCACTGGAGAATGAACGTTTCCTGCCTACGAATGAAATTCCAAAAAAGAAAATGTTATAAACAGTTACAAGTAAGAATGCAGTAATTTTCCGTAATTGTGAATGTAACAGTAATCATATTATAAGATACACCAACAAATATATTATTATTATTATTCTCTATTTTCTCTAACCTTTGTGTCCGTTTTCCATTTTACTTGAGCCAATATGTTATTATTATATGCAAATGTACAGTGTATATAAATAAATACAAATTATAGTATACCAACATGTGCTATTATTTAAAGTGCACAATATTTATGTTCATGAATTTAGTGTATAAGATTTGTAAACTTGGCGTTTCGATGTTTTTCCTATATCGGTAAGTAATGCCTGTTAGCATTGAAAACAATTTTTGTAAATATATATCGAAAGTCTACACACTTGCAAAGTCATACTGCTGCTATTTGAAATGTTGAAAAGTAAGTATGTAATTGTTTATATTTTTGGTACACATATATCGTTGCCTTCAAACCGAAAACCGATAAGTTACAATTCGATAGTTTTGAGATATTGAAGTTTAACATTACATCAAAAATCTTCTAGTCTATTAGGTCTATTCTCTACACATCCATATTCGAGTTTTCCATTAATGATACACATATATGGTTTTGGCCAGAACTGCAGTAATCTCAAAAATGAAAAAAAAGTACCTATCTGGTTTTGGTTGTAAGCCAACGATATGTAAAGAAATATCTGTAATACATGGAATATTTTCATTTAAAAGGGCAATATTTATTTCAAGAAATTTTGTGTAGTACATTTCAATAACGCATTCGTCATGAGTTATTCACAAGAATCTGATTAACAATTGGAACCGATTACTAAAAATTTGTATAATAAAAACTAAACATATAACATCCTTATTGACATCACGCCTATGTGTGTTATTATTTGTGGTATTTGAAATGTTTGATTCAGAACTGTTTCATGTAGGATATGAACACCAGCAAGAACACAAGAACATTTCTGGTACAAAAGTTTTATATTTACGATGTATATATTGTACAGTAGACAATTATACCCATATTTTTGAGTATGGTACATTAAAAAGTTTCCCTGTATTTATTTATAAATGGTAACATTATTGAGTAGTGAAAGAGATGAGTAATGGCTCGATGAAGAAGAAATAATGAAAAAGTTAAAGTACCCGTCACATTTTGATCCAGTTTTGAACTATGTTTTCAAATATTTTAGTATTGATAGATTTTGCTGTAAGTATGGCAATAAATGAATGTATCTGCGTAACTGTTGTGAATTTTCATTGAAACTTGATTATTTATGATCAATCGTAAAATAACATTTCAAATAATTTCGTGTTTTCGAGTATCCTGAATTTCCTTTGTTCATAAAACTTATCGAATTATTTTGTATAGATTATTGTTATTACTATTTTTTTAATTTTAACAAGTATCTTCATTTATAACTAAACCATATTTTTAATAATACGAAACTATTTTTCAAATAATATGTGGGAAAAAATATGTTAATTATATAATTTATTTCTAATGAAATTCATTTAATCATAAATATTATTGCTCTGTGATGAACTTTTATTAATGTAAAAATGTACTTAAATAATTATAAGATATTTGTCATTTAAGAGTTCGGCATAATATAAGGAGCCAGTGCGACAAAGATGCCGACATTATTTGTACCGACTTTATAGACTAAACCGCAATTCTTTTCAGGGTTGGTCAACGTGGCGGTTTGGGGACGAAAATCTGACAAAAAGGGACGATTTTAGAAAGAAAACGCGTCGATCCCGACACACCATGTATCATTACACCATGTTAAAGTCCCCAAGAAACGTCAAATATTTAATCAGCCGATTTTTGCCGATTAACTCAAAGACTGATAACTTCACGACGAATATAGTCGTGAAGTTATTTACATTTGGCAGACGATTTTGAAATTAAAAACCTTTGTTTTGTATTTGTTATTAAAAACGATGGATTTGGGAATAGTTGAGCAGATTGATGAAATCGATGGCTTGGACGTTAATGATTTTATTAATTTTGGTTTGTTTACCTCGTCCAATAATAAGAAATAATAATAATAGTATAAGTTAGTTAGCATTTAGTATTCATATTTACCGCGCATTTGTTTCCTGTGTTCTCAATGGAACAACGTAAAACAGCCAAAAAAGAACTTAAAATCCCTAGAAAAACGTGTGCTCTCTATAATAATACTCCGTGGTCGGTAGATGCTTAATCAGCCGACGGTGCAACAGAAATACTCTGATTAAAGTTAATCATGATTAAAATTTAATCATGATTAAGTTCTGCGGTGCAAGTGGGCATTAATGGTTAAGTATCCAATCGAGCAGTAGTTTACCATTTGTAGTTACATATTCAATTATGAGTGTTAAAAAACAAATTGTTGAAGAATTACATAAACCTGCTAGAAGGAATTTTAAACGTAGAAAAGTTATTATTAAAGGTTTGAATGATTTATTTCAAGCTGATTTAGTTGAAATGATCCCTTATGCTCGATTTAATCGAGGATTTCGATACATCTTAGTCATAATTGATACTTTCTCAAAATATGTTTGGGCAGTACCAGTAAAAAATAAAACAAGTAAAGATGTTTGTAAAGCTATGAAAACAATATTAAAGCCACCTTTTATCCCAAAAAATCTACAAACAGATAATGGAAAAGAATTTTATAACAAGGAAGTCAAGAGTTTGCTAGATAAATTTAATATTAATCATTATTCTACATTTAGCACAATGAAAGCATCAATTGTAGAACGAGTCAATAGAACCTTAAAATCTATGATGTGGAAAGATTTCAGTTTGCAGGGAAATTACAAGTGGTTACAATTATTACCTAAAATAGTTTTGAAATACAACTCAATGAAACACTCAACTATAAACATGAGGCCAGCAGATGTAAATTCTGCAAACGAGAAACGTATATTGAACACATCCTACAATAATGTTAAAGTAGCAACACTGAAAACTAAATTTAAAGTTGGCGACCAAGTTCGTATAAGCAAATACAGAGGAATATTTGATAAAGGATATACACCAAACTGGTCCAACGAAGTTTTCAAAATTCAGGAGGTTAAATTGACAAATCCAACAACATATATTTTAATGGACCAAGCGGGGGAGTTGATATCAGGAGGATTTTATGAGTTCGAGTTACAAACTGCAAAATATCCAGATGTTCATTTAATCGAGAAAATTCTTCGAAGGAAAGGAAATATGGTGTACGTGAAATGGTTGGGTTTCGGACCAGAACATAACACGTGGATCAAGAAAAGTGATTTTGAATTATAAATTATGTTAATGTTAATAAATAAAATGCTTTATACTTACCTTATATATATATGTTTTATTTAGGTGTAGGGTAAGAAATAAAACAATGTACAGGTTATTATATATTTAATTGATTAAACTTCATTACAAGTACTTTATAGTTATGGTATTGTCGAATCTTATTCTTAACTAGTTTTATATTCAAACGTAGCAGTTCTAAACGAATGTTGATGTGTTTTATTTCTTGTTTCAAGAAATTCATATTGCGTTGGTCCATGACTAACGTAGAATGAAGACAACTACCATTCATCCTCCTCCTCCTCCTCCTCCTCCTCTTCTTCCTCCATTGCCTGTGTGGTTGTTGATAATTGAATTGATGTAGACTGTACATTCTGCTCTTGACTTGTTCCAATGATGGGGTGGCCAAACAATATTCTTACCATGTTTCCATTTAAAATTTCTTCTAGTGAAAAAATAGAACTGTCAGCTTCCAACGGTGTGGTTTCATATGGTAAATATGTTTTTCGTGATGTGGAACAGGATTTTATTAAGTCATAAAATGTATTATCAATCTTGTATACATAATAAACAATACTCTCTGTATATAATTCGAGCATTAATAAGTACTCGTTATATTCCCCAATATATTGAATCGTATCATTATGAGGATTAAACAATAACTCAGTATCATCAGTGAACACTATAGATATATCTATGTTTGGATAAATAGCGTTTTTATAATTATTCACCATATGCATATACACACTTTCCGCAACATCATAAAAATATCCATTAACACTAACTTTATAATATTTTGAATTATGAAGTGCACCAACTTGCAGTTTAACCATCTTGAACTAACTATTTTTATGTCTATATGACTTACTTATATATGATTTTCAATCCCCTCCATTACTTTAATATCCACCTTCAGATTTATTTTAAATTACAAATCGAAAAAAACTGGATCTTCATTATAAGTAACTATAAGTTCTTCTTCAAGTGATGTTCTTAAACTGTCTGGTGTAACTTGATTTGTTGTCAGAATTGTCATCACAGGCATGGATTCTTCGATCTTTTTTCTTTTAGTTGAATTGAAAGTATCCTCTTCGTTCTTTTCATGTGTTGGTAAATATATACGATGTACAAAAATTTTATTCATTCGGCAAATAGCACAAGAAGTTAATTTTGTTAAACAAGATGTGCAATACAGATGCCCGCAATTCATTGCATATTTTACCACATTTATTAGACACACTGGACATCTTCCACCATCATAATTCGATTTATATTCTATAAAAAGTTTACACTAAGTAACATTATTCAATTTTAAATTTGAAACTTACCTTCATCTTCAGTTAACTCATAATTATATTTTCTTTTAAGTTTAGCGAATGTATCGTCCGCCATGTTTTATAATCAAGTGTTTGCTTCATCTATAAATATTTTATTTATATATTCCAGCATGCATCCTATTTTTTGTTTTTTGTTTTAATAAATCCCAGGGGGGGTTAATTGAATAGGGAGAATTGGAAACGCGACATCCACGCCATCTCACAGTCATCTGACCCAACTAACTCAACGCAACGCTGCCAAATCTATGTACAAATCTTTGTAAGCAAGCAATATGGTCATATTTTTGTTGGTTAAATTTATTTTAGGTATTTAAGAACATCCAAACATCTGGTAATATTCAAAGTCCACTAGTGTCAATTGTTTGTTTAAGTCTATTTGATAAATTTTTAAAGCAAAATAGACTTTTGAATAATTTCACAAATGAGATATGACAACATCTATTTCCCATGAAATTGCCGGCCTTTTTATACATAACCTCATTAACGTCACGAGTTGAATTGTTATTCGGCCAGGTATTTATAATTCAAATTCAAGTTAATATTCTTAAACCTGAAAGAGTGTGCAATGGGTAAATTAAGTACTCTTAAGGCATCTTATTGCAGTAACGTTTACACCCGCGATTCAAATATTAAAAATAAAGCTTTCTTTCCATTTCCGAAGTGTCCTAATCGCAGAGATGAATGGGTTAATTCCATTGAATGTATTACTCTAAAAAAATTCCACTTTCAAAAGTTATGCACATTTGTGAGGACCACTTTTTAAGTATTTATTAATTCCTGTAGAAAAAATTTAAAGTGGAATGCAATTCCGACAATTTTTAATATACCTTCTTGTAGTACTTCTTCCAGTACAGTCCCTGCAAAATCTTTTTTGTTAAACGGCCTCTTCAAGAATGTAGCTCACTTCATGATTTAACATCTGCCCCAAAAAGAATTCGTTTGGAAAAAATTTCAAGCGAATCCCCATTTAGGCTTTACTTTTTGCGTTTGATTAAGTCTAAGCTCTTTGTAAAGCAAGTGTCTGCGATTTCCGCTTTTATTTGGATGCGTCGCACTGATGAGAACCAAAAAGTTCGAAACACTTGCAAAAATGAATTGTAAAGTCGCAATTTTAAATTTCCCGCTGGCTCGATGTGTTTGGCCAGATGACTCGCAGACGGCGCTGATGGCGTTTCCAAAAGTTAACATTGAACTATCCCTCTTTATCCTTAAGAGCGTTGGGAGTATCAGAACAGTATATGTAAATGCATGTAATTTGTTAACATGAATTGAAGCTAAATGGTTAAATTTATTCTATTTCGGTTTTCACCGAGTAGAAGATGTTATTGTTTAGTAATGGATCTTCTAACTGTTTTTGTCCAATTTCACCTCAGAGTATTTTTTATAATAAGATTAATATTGAGAAAAGTGCCCGATAATAGGCTTATTTTTTTCAACAAAGTTAACGCAGTAAATAAAGTTACAATATTAAAATAAATGAGTCGATGCAAGAGCCCAATATGTACTCTTGAATCTCACATAAAAATGATTTATTTTGATTGGAAAACCAATTTTATTTTTATGTTAACGTGCGACAGTGTTTCAGTGATTAATGTGGGTCTAGGATTATTTTCTCTTTTCGTCGCACACTATGCCCCGCTATCTCGTTGCTCCGCCCATACCAGTGGTGTTCGTCTCTGACACAAGATATTGAATTACGATCCGACGACAGAAATACTATTTTGAAACACGTTTCTTACGAGCATTTATGAGCGTACGTATTCAAGTTTGGTATGAATGAGTGTGCTAATGTATGCTTTATGAAAAGTGTGATTTACACATATACACGTTAATAAAATGCTATGGATTAATTTTAAATGGATATGTTTGCAAAATAGAAAAATTATATAATCGAATTCGAATTTATAGAGTGTAACTGTTTCGAATCGTTCTGCCAGTTTGGGCGACGGACTCGTCATAAAGAAATAAATCGTACGAGTGAACAATGCGGAAGGAAAGAATGAGGCCTGTTGGTCTCAATTTCTTTTTGGTATCTGGAGGCCCTTAATTTATGCAGGATCCGCCACGCAGAGGGTCCCCCAGTCGCCAGCTGCAGCGCTTGATTACCCTGGCGCACTCACTTTTGACCATTACAATTAAAACTAAATTGAATTATAGTACTTTTATAAGACTAGAGATCAAGGTAAAGTTACCATAGGCTAATTGCGATTGAAATCACATTACTTAAAAAAAAGTTTTTGATTCAAGCAGATTAACAGATAAAAAAAAAACATTATTTTAAATTGATTTAAATTGATTTCATGAGCATTGATATGAAAACTAGCCTAAATTGTAATACCGGCTAGGCGTTTTTTTAACTGCTACAATTTCCGAGAAAATTGAGGCGGTCATTCAACTTGTATACCATATATGTCGCTATACAATTGTTCTCGGCCAAGAGTGGGATTAAATGTTAAATGCTCTTAACCATAAGATAATATTCTTTTGAAAGTAATCGAACATATTATCTTAAAAATATAATTTTCAATTTTTATATTTAACAATATTAAAATTTGAATTTTTAAAGAACGAGTTTTAAAAATCATTAGGTTTCATTTTAGATTTAGAGGCTGAAAGCGTTTGAATTTTTAATCAAATTAATAACAGTTAATTCCACACTCAAAAATGTATTTTTGCAGTTATTAAATGTCGTGTGTCCAATAAGGACAATAAGGAATATAATTTCGATGCGAAGATAACATTTCATTCATTTTCATTTTTGGGTTATTGGGACTTTGTTCTGAAAATCAAGTATGGACAAAAAATTAAGAATTTCGGGTTTTACAAGTGAACTAATTTTAAGTGGGATTTTGAAAGCAAACGTATTCTCTATAATATGCTAAATTATTATAAATTTTATATAACTCTAATATATTCATATGACACAGAAAACATTACAAAATTATAATGATTTTCTTTGTTTCTTTGTTTTTTTCCCAAAATTAAGGCATTGGTGAAAAACATTTGCTAATACAAAATATTCAGTTTTTTCGTTATTTGTAACATTTATTTGAACTTTTGTAAAAAAAAATTATTTAAAAAATAACGAAGCGAAAATAAATTTTGTATTCTTAATCTGTGGTTAAGCCGAGTTAATGGAATTTATCTGACAATAAATTTATAAATAATTTACTCAAGTTGTAATAAGTACAATATATTCACTAAAAATGTAATAATATCGCCATTCATAATTTATTTCATATTTCCAATTTGATTGCTTGCCGATCGACTTTCTACCCGAAACAGATGGCTGTGCGGTGTTTATTTATTTTTCTCGCTGTTTGTTTACATAACAGTCCTGTGAGCGAAGAGCGATTGCTCGAAATCGGGGCACGCGGTTGTATTGCCCGACCAAGTCTACACCACTGAATCACGAGCGAGACAGACAATAATACTTCCCGTAAGTAAGAGCAGTAGCATGGGTTCCGACTCTAAGACACTCGTTTGCGGTTAATATATACCACGCCGTGAAATGAATTTTATGCGGGATGGATATTAGACCTCTCACAATTATATTCTTTCGACTACTCCCAACGCTCTTAATGCTCTGTGATAAATCCTATTGCAAAGCTGCTTGAAAGGTTGATAGCCTTGAACGGTCATTTAACCCAGCATTCAGACAGGTATTTCATCTCCTTAACCGGTCATTCAACCCAACATTTTTATTAAAAGTTAATTAATTCCATCATTAAACGAAAAGTTTATTTAAAAAATCGAAATATTTTTGCTTCCACAGGGACGTAGCCTTGAACGGTCATTTGACAGACAGGTATTTCATCTCCTTGACGGAGTCATTCAACCCAACGTATGCACTGCCCTCAAGGTTCTTAACCTCAAACATTCCTGAAAAGTTGATTTAAAAAAGCGAAATTTTTACTTTATCTTGAGCGGTCAGTTAACCCAACATTTTTATTAACACTTTGTTGTTGCAAAGCGCTACCATCACACATCTCCTGGCCTGTCATTCAACCCAAAGTTTAATTAATTCCAGAAAGTTGATTTTAAAAATAGATTTTGTGCTTCCAAAGGCCTTGAGCGGTCACTTCCCTTATTTTTATTTTTATCTAAGTTAGTTGATTAACATTTGGTTAATTTTTTCTTTTTGATTGACATTTTTTTTTTCTTTTTATAAAAATTTAATTCGCACGCACACCCGGTTAGGTTGAGTGCCCTCAGATGACCGAACGACAACTTGACCTACTTTCGGACTTAGAATGAAAATTTTTGGCCCAGAACCATCTCTGTTACTCTACTCAAAAAAAATTTTTTTCCGAAAAACACTAACATGAAAAATTGTTTCTTACAAAAGATGTTCATTTCTTAGTTGCCTTCAATATTTGCTTAACTATTTTACCTAAACATTATTGGAAAAAAAAACAAAAAACGGTTAAGGTAAACACCCACTTCTGGTATTCAAAATTTTAGCAAAGGCTTTTCAGTTCTTCAGATTGTCAAATAATATTTATGTTGAAAGTTTCATGTTAATTGCTGTATTAGTTTTTGAGATACAGCGCACACAGACATTTTTTTTTACAGCAGTTGTTGAAATTGACTATCAAAACGAATATTTCTGTTTTTGAAATTTGAACAAATTTTCACGATCTCTATACTTTCTCGTACTTCGTAATGGAGAAAGTAAAAAATATAACAGAAATTCAACTAGATGCAGTAATATTTATACTGTTTATGATGAATATCTGTGTCCTGCAAAGGATTTATTATTATTAGTTCATTAAACCTGTGGAGAGCACCTTAAGAGGTGTTTTAGAGCCTTTTCTAAGCCAACAATATGTACTTTTGCTTATAATTATTATTATGTTTTACTTATCCTTGTGTGTTCATTTAGTGTTTGTTTTTGCTATGTGTCTGCCACTACTCCATTTTCCTCTTGTGTTGTAGCCCAGTGCTTCTCTTTGTGTGTTCATTCTATTGAGTTCCTATTGTGGTTTCCACTTTTTCCGTATAGCATCTCCTAGTCCTTAATTTCTTTGTTTTCGCAAAAATTTCCGACTATCATCGAAAACTTTTCAAAATAGGGTGTATATTGGGCTCTATTCTGTTAGCGTCACTTGATACAGGTGATACATAAATTGGTGAAAATGGCACATTATTTTGCTGCTGGATATAAGCAATTCATTTGAAATGCAGATTAGAAATTTTGTTATAAAAAACACAAATTTGTGAGAGTTTACACACCCTTATTAGATGATAAGTAATACTTCCATAATTCTTCAAAATGAATTTAATTTAAGTTTATCTCAAGTATACTTCATACTATTTATCCTGTGTAAATTAAAGAAATAGTAAAAACATGCTAGTTCACATGCATTGACTTTTACAGTGTTGTCACACCTACTTTATCACCGTAGAGTACACAGCACACCAATTTTCCGTTCGATTGAGAACGATTTAATAAATTTTCATGGCTTGAAATTGTCACCCCAATTAAAACAGAATAGGGCCTATTGTCTATTCACGAACTTCTCGGCCTTAATCTTGCTTGGTTGTTTCTTAGTTTTTCTAGTATTCCTGCTTTCATTAATTCCAATAATATTCTGGTGAGCAACTTACTTGCCTTGCATAATAATGGTCAGGCCTCCCTAGTTTTCGCATTTTGGCAGTGTAATTATGATTCTCTCATTCCATTCGTTTGGTACCTACCTTCTTCCCATATTTTATTTAGTAATTTGTGGATCATTTTAATTGTCGTTTCTCGTCCAGTGTTTCTCCTTAGTTTCATTTGGATGTTTGTTATTAGCTTGGTTACTTCTGTTTCATCCTTGTTTTGGTAAATTTCTTCGAAGAATTTGGCCCATCTTTCCATTTCGTATTTCTTCTAACAATTTGTTTACCCGTTTCGTCCTTGACATGTTTGATCAAGTTTCTTCTATTCTCATAAAGTGATACCAACAAAATTACTCGTTTTATTTGAAATCTTCTATTCTTGCTTGAAAAAGACCTTGTTCTTTCATATTTTTGTTAATTACTTCTTTAGCAGCCATCCCTTATGTCTTTTCATTTCTTTTCCTTGTATCGTTTTGTTAGGGTGTCCTTTACTCTCCAGTGTTTTTGTCAGTTCTATTTCCATTATTGTTTCTTTTATTATTTGGTTATATTTTACCCATAGCTGTTCTGTGTTATTTACTCAGTCTTTTCCATCTTTTATTTGCTAGTTTAGCCCTTGCTCAATTTTTTTTGTTTTCAAATCACTGAACATGTCTTTTCTTTGATTACTGTTGTACAATTTTTAACTTTGCCCTCATCCTGAGATTTCACCCATTTTTTTCTATTGTAATTGACCAATAAAAAAAAACCTTTATTGGCATATTTAGCAAAACTATTTTCAATCTCCAAAAAAACAACTATACTATATACCCAAAAATACAATTATAATAACAATAATTCTCTCTCTCTCTCTCCTACGTTCTACATTTTTCTTTTCTTTTTTTGGCCAATATTAATGTTTATTTGTTTATTTTGAAGGCGCAGTACTCTGTGAAAAGTTCTCCATTTTTGTTTGCGATTCCTACCTTCCTTCCCCATAACTACTTCTCTGCCACTATTTCTGATCCTATTTTTATGTTTAGGTCTCCCCTAAAAAACCGGATTTTGTTCATCGATGAAATATTATGGACATTTTTGCTAATGTTGAAAGAAAGTTGTTAGAGATAATCGAGTTTGATAGTTTACATAATTCAAAGAGCAGTTCAAGAGAAATGTCCTGCATTCTTTCTGTTTAGACTTGGTCAAAATCGTGTATACATATGTTATTTTATATTTTTAATTTATTTTTTATAAACGTTGGTTTTCATTTATTTACTGTTTTTTTTGTCAAAATATTTACAGAAATAATATACGAAGCATCTAAATTGTATTTAAAAATGACACTGAAAATAAATGAAAAAAAGCTATTTTTCCGCTACCGACAACGTAAATAAGCATTGCATCCATAGTTACAGGTACCGTAAGTGACTGATAACATTCGTAGTGTTTGTTGTCCTTGGCAACGGAACTTAATTTTTACTTACGGACTTAGGAAAATAATAAACAGAAACGTAACGCTCCAACATATAGGCGAGCAACACATTTTCTTCTATGCCTACAGCATCGGCATCCTTTTTACATAACCACTGCTTAAAAGAGTCGTAACGGGACGCATACCTTTTTCGATTTTGTCGGTAACAGGTTCTAACACGCAATATTCGCAGCTTCGTTTGCATCCATGCCCGCAGAAAGTTTCACTGGATTGACACTAACAAAGAAAATTCGACATTGTTTTCTCGGTTGCTGGGTTGCCATAGGATGCATAGGTGACTATAAAAATTTGAATCCCAAATGTTACAAGCCGTATTTTAGAAATTTTTTTAAGTATTATATTTCCGGTAGCGGAAAAAAATGAATAAGCAATACGGAACGTAATGACAATTAACATTTTCAGCAGGCGACGAGCCTCGGCTCGTATTCGCCTACCTCAAATGTTAATACGTCCTTACGTTCCTTGTTGCTTAAATAACTATTAATATAGAGGGCATGATAATAATAATAATTGTATATTTTTTTAACCACTATTATTATTATTATTCATTACGGGCTGCCATTCATCAAGTCCCCTCGGGCCTTTGGCCTCCCAGTCCGACCCTGGTTGTACTACCTAACATTACCCTTTTCCTATACTAATCAGAGCTTAGTAACCCTGCATAGATCAAGCTCAATGAGGCGTACCTTCAAAATTAAAACAAATCACTTTATTTAAAAAAAAAATTATCAATATATCACATTACTTCAGCTAGATATTAAAAAATGCTTAATTTTTATGTAAAAGATCCAGATTTATTAGATGCCGCATTGTCGGCCTTCCATGTGGGCAGTTCTGAAAACAATACAAATGATTAAGATCGGCCGTTCATCTACTCAATATTCCTCATTATTAGTGGTGCTATACAAAATAAATTACCCAAGGTTGATCGATTTGTCCCATGTGATCTACCAAACGACGCATGTCTACTTTACTCAACGGTTTCCCCACCATGACAGATTTCCTGCAAGCTCTAGATGCAAACATTCCTCTTACTCTCGATGGTCTGCAGTTTGAATCATTCAATCCTTCCTAGAAATAATATATTAAATATGACTTATAAATAATGTTAATAACCCTCCAGGGCTCGTGTGAATCCAACTTGCATGTAAAATACACTGGAGTAGTAATAAAAGAAAACAGCACAAGCACAGGAGGGTTAAAAGCCAGAAATAATTTACATTTTTGAAACCAGAGCTTCCTGTTTTCAAAGGCCTCATAGTTACTCACTTTTAACTGAATGTTGAAAACAAGGAAAAATTTCAAACAAATGTAAGGTAGACCAAAAAAATTATGAAAAAATTTCAAGTCCTCAAAAAATAGGCTTGGCAAACTATAGTAGAATAAACTGATATTTAAGCTCACTTGAAGCATGTATAACATTTCTTCGATATCGTCTTTCCCAAAAATATAACTCTTGGACACTGGAATTTTCGTCAATTTCACTTTCTTGGTTGCTTCAACTGAAAAAGTATTTATTATTTGAGATAAAATGCACATGACTGTTAACATTAGCATATGACATTGCATTAATTTATATACTAGTATGCAAATTAATATTCTTACCAGTTTCATCGATTATAAAATGAAAACCATTTTTTTTGAAGATGTCCACATTTTCAATTAGCACAATTTCATTGGCTGCTGTTAGTTGAAGGTCTTTGGGGCTGAAATATAAAAAAAAAACGATTTTTAGTTTTCATGGTGAACAATGAGAAAATAAATTACTCCCAAAATTCTTCAGAGAAAATAGATTCGCTAAACAAATTCATTGCAGATGCACCGGCGCACAGTGGGGAAGGCAAAAGTAAAATGCAAAATTTATATAAAAAATACTGCACCACTATATTGTAGATACTTCAAACCCCACTGCATAGATTTTTTCATAATTTTTTTCCACTTCCCTTCTTTGCAATGAAATTGAACAATTTCAGAAATCGAAATGTACGCGAACAATGCACAATATTTAATCATTTATAGTATAGTTCTTAAGTGCACTATAATTCAATTTTTCATCAATTGTTAGAAACATAATTCTCTACAATATAGAGCTATATTTAAACTAATAGACCTTTTAGAACGATAGTTATTCAAAAAATTAAATTATTATAAATTTCAACTGTACTATGGGTAATATAAAAAATAACAAACGCAGAGGGTAGCAACTATCATCAAAAAATAGCTCAATGTATCCTCTAGCTGCCCTGAAAAAATAGTATCTTGATCGGTGCGTTTTTTAGGGTTTTTCATTTTTTTTATTCAGCACGGCAGCTTAGACCACGCCACCACTCTACTTCAGAACGCGGCCGAATATGTGGATAATGTGAATATTGAAACATTTTTATTTGTATAAATGATAATCCATTATATATAATAACATTTACAAAAGCCACCCTCCGGATTCATAATTATAATTATTCCAAAGTAACATTTTGATAAAAGTTTACTATAGTCAGGCTAATTAAAATATCAAATTGCAGAAGGTTGCAACTACAATAAAAATATAGCTCAATCTATCTTTTAACAACCCTGTGAAAATTATTTTTAGATTAGCGCATTTTCAGCGCTCTGAAAAATGTTGCTTTGTAGAATATATAAAAAACGAATCGTGCTATTTGAGAAATAATTTTCGCCGGGTTGCTAAAAGTTGCATTTAACTGTTTATTGTATATTATAATGACATTTACAAAAACTAATTTAGAATTTTAATCATATTTTTTTTTAAATGTAATTCTGATAAAATGGAACTTATGCAAGGCTAATATTAACCTTTTGAGTGGTTATGACGGATATATACGTCATAGTGAAAACTAGCCTTTTGTGGGTATGCTTCCATTTCAGATTGCGTGTAATTCTTTGGAGAATCCGAATATGATCGCTGTATTATAGGTATACTAACCTTTGTACGCACATCTTCTGCTAAAGCGCTTCGAATCATATGGAAACTTATATAATCACGTGTTTTATTTAGTCTCTTTCGTTGATGATACCGCGCTGTGTGCGAACATGCAGTAGTTCAACTTTCGTAATATTTATTGTGCTTACATTGAAGGAGTTTATAGATACTGTAAGTACAAATTGTTATTGTAGTATTGCAGGACATAATTTTAATTAATTTAATTTAGATACTTTAGAAATGGCCTTACAGGGGTTGGCTGAGGAAGTAGACGATTTGAGTAGCAGTGGTTCTGATGAAGAAGAAACCGATAATGATAATGGCAGTTTTGAAGATGAAACATCCACTGGTGAAGAAGATTCAGATCCTGAAATCGGGGGTGGCGTTTATTTAGCTGACAATTACTTACACTTTTATGCAAGTGCTAGGAATCGTGTTAAAAAATATTACATGAAAATATTTTGGCACTTTTATTACAGTTCTCAACTGCTACCGACTTTATAGAAAACTCGGCGGCAGAAAACGTAGAATAAATTTTCAAATTGAACTGGGCGAAACTTTGATAGAAAAATACGCTGAACCACGAAGTACAATATCTAGACGATCTCATACTCCTAAACCTTCAAGACTTGTAAAGCATTTTCCTCCAACAAAAAAGGAAAAACCAACTAAACGATGTGACATATGTTTTAGAAACAAAAAAAATAGGAAGGAATCACGTTATTGGTGCGCGCAATGCAAGACAGGACTTTGCCCGGCTCCTTGTTTCCAAATTTATCATACAAAGGTGTAAATTATATGCTACAAAATGTATGTTCTGACAATAAAAACTTCTAATGATGAATAAAACCTTGTTTCGTATTTCTTATTCCACTAATGGCAGATTTGTTGCGAAATTTTACTTTATAATGGGCAATACGCATGTGTCCGCCAGCGACCAAATCAACGCACCACCCAGCGGTGCACTTTCGTTTGACTCGCGCGCCACTCAAGAGGTTAAAAATATCAACTGCGGAGGGTTGCAACTACAACTAAAATATAGCTCAATGTACCTTCTATCAACCCTGTAAAAAATGTTTTATTAAAATTCTGCGCTCTGAAAAATGTTGCCTTGCAGAGTAAATCAAAATCCAAACGCGCTATTTGAGTTTTGCAGGGATGCTAGAAGTTACTTTCAGCTATATATTGTATAATATAATGACATTTACAAAAACTACCCTTCAGAATAATAATTATAATTATTTGAAAGCAATAATGTAATTCGGATAAAATGTAACTTATGTACGGCTAATTCTAAAAATATCAAACTGGGGAGTGTTGCCACTATAACCAAAATATAACTCAATGTATCTTCTAACGACCCTTCGAAAATTGTTTCTCGATTGCTTCGTTTTTAATTTTTTCACATATTTTTTTATTCCATGTGTCTTTTCCAGAACACACTTTGATGCATATGGCTGACGTTACAATTATTTAAGGGGGCTTATACGTTTGGAGATTCGGAAAAAACGTATTTTTAATGAAATTTAAACAAATTATAAAAAAGGGCTTTTTTGCATTATAAAGCACACCTTTTGTGCTTTGCATTCACATTTTATTAGAAAGATTAAGTTGTAAAATCCCCCTCTTTCAGCATTGTGAAGTCAGCTCCGCAAGATTTATTTCGCGGTTACAATTTCTCTTTTCTCGTTAATCTGAAACGCAAAATTTAAACGGCATATTAAAGGAGAATATATTTCCTTGTCGTTGACGGATCCAATTTTTTAAATTGGAATTTTCAACAAAATGACGAACCTTGAAAGTTAGAGTGTCGATTTTCGATAAAAAAAATCACTTTTCTTTGTTAAAAAAAATATAAGGAATTGAAATTTTTAAAATCGGATCTGTCAACGCAAGGGAATTGTATAAGCTAATAATTAAAAAAAAGAATAGGCAGATCGGTTAACCCGTCTTCAAGTTATCATTGTAACCGACTTGAAAAACACTGTTTTTTGTCCATTTGTTGGTTTTTAGCAAGAAGGAGGCTTATACAGGCGTTCGGAGATGAATATTGTGCTCAAATTCCCAATGGTGTATACAGCTAAGAGTCATTGTTTTCTACGAATTGAGCCTCGTTTTGTCCAATCGTCACTCCCATAGTCTTCATTATTTGCAATAAAGATCTCCTCCGTTGAACAAACAAATAGAGGAATATAAGTCACGATTTGAACGACTTCAGTGCTGCTGTTTATTATCTTCGGTGCTATTCTCCCGATCATATTGTTAAAACTGTCACTGTCAGCTTATTTCTACCTTCAATGCCTTTGCAATTTTTTTCTATTTCTATCTCAAAAGTTAGTTATATGGTAAATAGGATAAAAGAAACCGTTGTATAAGCATCCGACTCTTCTACCTGCGCACCGCTTCAGAAAGGGGAGACGCACGCCTGTGCACTGTCCCACAATACGCGTTGTAACAACCTCTTTATTTATTCAAATTTCACAAAACGGTTTTAGGCAACATTCTTGAAGGTTCAAACTGTCAAAAAATGAAGATTAAGAAAAATCGATTTTTTTAAACCGACAAACATGTATGCCCCCTTAACCCATTACATCCCATGATATACAATTTTTTCCAAAGAATTTCAAACTCTCAGATATCTGTTAAAAATCAATTTGGAAAAACTGAATAGAATTACTGCTAAATATTGTTCTACGATTAATAAAGAAGAGTTTGTATCACAGATACGTTATCTGCAGTAGATAACATTGCCACTAGGTGTCACTAAAGCCCATGATGTTTGTTGAATTTGCTCGAGTACAATGGGAAGTAATGGGTTAAGAGCATTCATATTGATGTTATTTTTTTAGTATTCCACTATGTTTTCAATAAATATAAAAAATCACTATTTTTCAAATGTAACTTTTGAATATTTGAAATAACAGCTATTAAAAACATTATCTTTATAAAAAGATACAGATGAACAATTATCAATGCCAAACTTAATATTTTTGTTGTCAATTAATATCAATGTATACTTTTTAAATGTGAAAGTCTTTCAATGGGGTCGTTTTGATTTTGATTTATTCTATAAGACAGCCTTTTTCAGAGCGCAGATTTTTTTTAAATAGTAATAAAATTAAAACGCGCTAATAGAGAAATAATTTTTACATGGTTGTTAGAAGATACATTATATACACTATATTTTGATTATAGCCCTCCATAGATGATATTTTTAAAATTAGCCTTTAAGTTACATTTTATCCAAGATAGATTGTTAATTAATTATAATTATTATTCTGAAGGGTTTTCTTGCAAAATGTCCTTACATTGTACGATATATAGCTGAATGTTTCTGCAAGCAACCATGCGAAAATAATTTCTCAAATAGCGCGTTTTTATTTTTATTTATCCTTCAACATTTTTCAAAGCGCAAATTTAAACAAAATTATAAAAAAAGTTCAAAACGCGCTAATGTGGAAATAATTTTTACAGCGTTGATCCAAGATACTTGAGTCATATCTCGGTTGTAGTTGCATCCCTCGGCAGTTGATATTTTTAATATTAGCCTTACATAAGTTCCATTTTAACTTCATTACATTGTACTTTAAAAAAATTATGATTAATATTCCAAAGGATAGTTTTTGTAAATGTCATTATAGTATTATACAATATATAGCTGTATGTATCTACTAGCAACCCTGCGAAAATTATTTCTCAAATAACGCGTTTTGATTTTGATTTATTCTACAAGGCAATATTTTTCAGAGCACAGTATTGAAAAAAAATATATAAAAAAAATTAAAACGCGCCAATAGAGAAATAATTTTTACAGGGTTTGTCGAAAACACATTGGGCTTTATATTTTTTGTAGATGCAACCCTCCGCAGTTGATATTTTAAAAATTAGCCTTATATACAACGTGTCCATGTAAGTATGCAACATATGGGAAACTTTTTTATTATTAATTTCTCAGAAAATTTTATAATTTATAAAAGTTGGTGCTTGATCTTAAACATACAAAAAAGACAAAACAAATGACATTCGACGCTATACAGGGTGGGGCACCGCATACGATACGGTCGTTTTATGGAAAACCATGCAACTTCATGTTATTCTTTTCAAATGCATAGATGTGGGATCGTTGTATGCATAATTTAAAATTATTACCAGTTATACAGGGTGTACCATTAAAAAGATACACATCAAAGTTATGTTTTTTTTAAAATGGAATACCCTGTATTTTTGTCATTTTTGAATTCTTGGGAACAAATAAAGGTGAGTTACTTCAATATTCCCTATACCTATCGTTTACCATTTTCGAAATATTTAAAGATTTGTTGAAATGAAGGGTACAGGTGAAATTTTATTTTTGCCCCAGTGATTGACGTTAAATCATTACAATCATTTCTATTCTTTGGTTGAAGGTTCGAACTACAGCGCCAACTATGCTTTAGTATAAATAATTATACAGGGTGATAAAAAAAAACCTGGTAGAAAATCCTAACTCATAAAGTTGAATAACTTCGTTTTTTTCAAATGGCGCACACTGTATTTAGTAACATATTCTCTTTTTCTAATCTCAATAGTTTTCTTGTTTTTGGGCAATTTTCATATCAATAATTATTATTATTATAATCTGACAGATAATTGGATTCTATGTGATAATAGGTTACTAAATACAGGGTGTGCCATTATTCAACTTTATAAGTTAAGATTTTCTACCACGTTTTTTTCATCACCCTGTATCATTTTTTATACTAAATCATAGTTGGCACTGTGGTTCAAACCTTCAACCAAACAATAGAAATGATTGTAATGGTTTAACGTCAATCACTGGGGCAAAAATAAAATTTCGCCCGTACCATGCATTTCAACAAATCTTTAAATATTTCGAAAACGGTAAACGATAGGTATAGGGAATATTGAAGTAACTCACCTTTATTTGTTCCCTAGAATTCAAAAATGACAAAAAATACAGGGTATTCCTCAAAAAAAAAAACATAACTTTTATGTGTATCTTTTTAATGGGACAGCCTGTATAACTAGTAATAATTTTAAACTGTGCATACAACGATCCCACATCTATCCATTTGAAAAGAATAACACGAAGTTGCATGGTTTTCCATAAAACGACCGTGTCGTATGCGGTGCCTCGCCCTGTATAGCGTCGAATGTAATTCGTTTGGACTTTTTCGTATGTTTAGGATCAAGCACCAACTTTTATAAGGAATAAAATTTTCTGAGAAATTAATAATAAAAAAGTTTCCCATATGTTGCATACTTACGTGGACACGTTGTATCTTACATTTTATCCGAATTACATTATTACTCTCAAATAATTACGACTCCCATTCTGGAGGGTAATTTTTGTAAATGCAACCCTGTGAAAATTATTTCTCAAATAGCGCATTTCAATTTTTATTTATTCTACAAGGCAACATTTTTCAGAGCGCAGAATTAAAAAAAAAATACAAAAAACGCTAATCTAAAAAATTATTTTCACAGGGTTGTTAGGAGATGCATTGAGCTATATTTTTTCGTAGTTGCAAGCTTCTGCAATTTGATATTGTTAATATTAGCGTGACTAAAGTGAACTTTTATCAAAATGAAAATGTTACTTTGAAATAATTATAATGATGAATCCGGAGGGTGGCTTTTGTAAATGTTATTATATTATAATGGATTATCATTTTTACAAATAAAAATGTTTCAATATTTAAGTTAGTACATTGTTATAACTGTACATTATCTACATATTCAGCCGCATTCTAAAGTAGTGGTGGCGTGATCTAGGCTGCCACGCCGAATAAAAAAAAATGAAAACCCCTTAAAAATGCCTCGATACAGATATGATTTTTTCAGGATAGATTGAGCTATTTTTGGATGATAGTCGCTACTCTCTGCGGTTTGTTATTTTTGATATTACCGTTAGTACAGTTGAAATTTATAATAATTTAAATTTTTGAATAGTTATAACTATCGTCCTAAGAGGTCTATTAGTTTAAATATAGCTTTATATTATACAGAATTATGTTTTTAATAATCGATAAAAAAATTGCATTGATAGTGCACCTAAGAACTATACAATAAATTAATAAATATTGTGCATTTTTCGTGTACATTTCGATTTCTGAAATTGTTCAATTTCGAACATTCATTGCAAAGAAGGGAAGTGGAAAAAAAATAAAAAACCTATGCAGTGGGCTTTGAAGTATCTACAATATAGTGTAGTTTTTTTTGGATAAATTTTGCATTTTATTTTTGCCCTCCCCCTCCACCTGTGGTGCGTTTCTCTGAATCGGACACACTGTGCAGAGTAGCCTTAATTTTTCGGTTTGTACCCCCTATGCCCGCCTTTGTCCAAACACCCTGCAAATAAGGTCGCCTTCTTATAGAAGAGAGTTGAATTATACAAATTCCAGGCATTTATAAAGAAGTGTAGCACATTAAGGAATATTTAAAGAAATGATAAAATTTGTTTATTTACCTCACAAGTGGCTGACTTTCGAGAACAGTCGTGCGCTGCAATTCCTCGAAATTGTACTTTTCATCTGTTGCGTGCTGATCAATTATAAACAAATCCCTTTCCAAACTAGCGACGATAAAAGCATAATTGAACTGCCCGATTACCTTCATCTTTTCGAACATATCCTTCGAGATCTGCTTTTGCAATTCTGCCTCCGCCGTTTCATTCGCCGATGGGGAAATTTCGGACCGGAACTTGACCGACGAATCGTTTTTCTGATCGTTTTTCAGCGCGACCGACTGTATTGACAGTTGTATGTCACCGATGGAGACATCTAAAGGAATGTGCCTCCGGTGTCGACGGTAAGTGCCTGAAGCTACTTCTTTAACATCATCCTTTGGGCTTTGATTGGTTTTCTTTTTCGGAGTCGGTATTACCCTACAAGCGATTGTTTCTTCAATTACATCCATTAAATTAGACGTGTTTTCTTCATCTGAATTTATTTTTTTGGTGCGAATATTTTCTTCATCACAAGAAATTTCAAGTTTAGAAACTTCACCGTTTAATTTAATATCACTTTTAGAATCATCAAGACTGGATAGGTTTAAAGTTTTGTTAATTGAAGTAATAAGCGAAATGTTCGGAGCCTCTGCTTTAGTTATAGGTAATGGTAGAATATCGATTTTACTCGTTTTACTCTCAACTTTAAACTTAAAATCCTCTAAACTAAACTGTGAACTTTCCTTCTTCTCCTTAACTTCTTCAGCTTTGGATTTCTTTCTGAATATATCTAACAAGCTTCCATTCGCCGACGTCTCTAACGCCCTCTTTTTTCCACCCTCCATACTGAGGCTGGTGTTTTGCAACTTATAAGTCGACGGAAAGTTCTTAAAAGCATCGATTAAACTACTTTTCACGGTGGCTAGCAACAATTTCTCCTTTTCTAAAAATATCTGCCTCTTATCCGGCGTGACATTCACATCCACCAAGCTCGTCTTCACCGTGACATTAAAAAACACAAACGGATACTGATTTGGATTGTACTGCCTATATATCTCGTTGACGAGCTTCATCACCTTGATGGGTTCGCATGGGCGAGAATTGATGAAGTAAAACTGTCTGTCTGTCGAAGATCTGCCGCTTCCGTGGATTACGCCCGAAATTAACGCCTCGATTTCGAAGGGCGATTCTTCCTCGGCGGAGGCTTTAATTCCAAATTCTTGCATTAAGGCTTGGTCCGGTTTGATCAGTTGCAGTTCAATTAGAGTCGAGATTTGTTGGGGTCCGAAGATGCCGATGATGTTGTCTTTAATGGAATTTACGCCATGAGTGGAGACTACTTTGTTGTTTGAACCAGTCGGTGTTTGATTTGTACATGTAAATCTGTAATAAATATTAATGCTTAGGTGGCTTTCATAAATAACGTTCACAGGTTTTTCGTTAAAATTTTAACCACCCCCCTTATGTCATAACATGCAACTTTGAATTATTTTAAGAAAACTTATTATCACAATTCCGTTGACTCTTCACTAAACATGTGATCACTTAAGGAAGCTGTCTTATGGTTTTAAATTAAGTTACAGACTGGAACTCTCTAGATACCACTGTTGTTGACCTGTTCCACAGACCATACTTTGTATTTAGCACTCTGTTGGAATAAATGCTTTACTTACTTACTGTGATAGTGGACTCGGCTCGCGAACCTTCGCAGGTGAGGTAACGCAAACGAAGCAGTAACATCTCTATTTGCTTCATCTGCTAACCTTCGCAAGCCAAATCATTTTCGCATTTCTGTGGCAACCTTGCTTGCTACACTATTCTTTTTCATTGCCTCAACTCTGAATTTATTTAATATATTTTTTTAAATTTTTATATGCATAATTCGTTGCAGGTAATAGGAGGAATATATGTAAGAACCAATGGTGGTTTGTGAACTTTCGTAGAGGAGACTAAGAAAGAGATGTTAAATGTTAATGCGTCTCCTTAATGACCACAAGGGATGCACTACTTACTCCTCTGGATCTGGATCCATAAGCTTACTTTTATAAAGGTAGAAACTGTTTCCTTCCTTAGCCTCCTTTCCAAATTTTCGGAGACCACCGCTGGTATGGACAATAGGAGCCAAAATTAGTGCAAACAATTTTTGGGGTATTGATTCATTTTGCATTTCTGTCTGGGATAAGGGGCGAACATAGGGATTTAACATGTAAAATTATATATGTGTAATTATTAGCTCCCCTATTCATTTTAGAGAAAAATCGCAAAGGAATATTTTTTAGAGAATTAAAAATTGTAAATGTATCATCCATTTAATTTACGTTTGTACCAGAATCCACCTCAGAAATAATAAAAATAAGTTTACCTTTTAAATGGTAAATTTAATAAAAACCCTTGCCATGACAAATGTCATGTTATGGTGAGAATAATTCACGCATTGTAATTACTATGAACAATAATCTGAGTTATTCCAATGAACAGAGTGTATTCATTATCAAAACATTTTGCAGTGGCGTAAGTTTACTCAGAGTTCGTGACATTACATGTAAATGGAACAGAAGAAACAATGAATTGGAAGAAACAGTTTTGGGTTTGATAATTGCTGAACCAACAACTAGCATACGATGTATTGCTCGTGAGTGAAAAGCGTGTTTTCTCTGAAATAATGCAGGATCGATCAAATATAGACCAAAACTTTTTGGAGATGAATGTTAGTTCACACTTAACAACGAGCTCAACGTGATTATTCATAGTAATTACAATGCGTGAATTGATATCTGACTAGCAAAATTATTTTCACCATGACATGACATTTGTCAAACTCATGGCAAGGGTTTTTATTAAATGGTACATTGTTCAACTTATTTTTATTATTTCTGAGGTGTATTCTGGTACGTAACGTAAATTAAATGGATGATGCATTTACAATTTTTAATTCTCTAAAAAATATTCCTTTACGATTTTTCTCTAAAATGAATAGGAGAGCTAATAATTACATATATTTAATTTTACATGTTAAATCCCTATGTTCGCCCCTTATCCCAGACACTCGGTATATCTTTTCAATATATTCATCTATTATACAACAAAAAGAGGAATGGAAGGTGGATTGAAACCAATAAATGCACGTAGCATAGATTAAACAACCGCTAATTCATGTCTTTACAGAATTCGAACCCAACACCGCCCCAACATTATAAGTTATTGATAATAACCAAGTTACATACTTACTTTACTCCTTTCGATACTAAACAATAAGCGTACAAAAGTGTACACATCTTATTAAAGTCTTTTTTATGGTTCTTGGTAAATTCTTTCCGTCTGACAGGAAGGGTTGAGAACAAGTTGGAAAGTTGCACGGTCGTACCAGGTGATCTTGCCACGGGCGTTTCACTCACTGTTTTCCCATTGTGGTCGTACTGAATTTTATTTCCGTGATCCGAAGATGAATGCCGTGTTATAATCGTGAGGTCGGATAAAGCACATAAGGAACTAAGAGCCTCGCCGCGGAATCCCAAAGTTGCCACCGTCTCGAGGTCATTAAATTCTTTAATTTTCGATGTGTAATGTTTGAGAGCTAGAATTTATAAAGAAAATATCTTTAATGCGGTGTGACAACTTCTAAATGTTACTTAAGAAGCTTTAGTACTATAGAAGACCGAGCTACCTACTGGAAACTGGGAAGAGAAAACATTGTTGGCAAGACATCGATGAGGCAGTGAAGAGAGAAAATGTAGGATACATGGAAAAGAAGAGCAACAGGAGCACTGGAGGTAGGATTGTGAGGATGGGGCAAAGTTTATGGGCAGAGTGAGCTGATGAAGTTATTGAAGGGAGAAAAGGAGGCGGTAAAAGTGATAAAGGAAATTGTTGTGAAGAAATCCAAAAGGTGCATGCGACAGAAAGGGGAAGAGGAAAAAAATATAATAGAATATTCACAGTGGGCCAAAAACGGTACAAATTGGAAATATTCATATTTGCCATAATAATTAATGCATTAAAAAACAAAATGTTTACACTCTGTACAAAAATTATTAATTGCATTTGTGAAAAATTTTTTTATCGAGCATATTTCACATTAACACGTTCGCTACCGAGTGTCTCGTATATGAGCCGCAACAATTTCTCAACTAGACCGCTGTCTCATATATAAGCCAGCAACTACGTCGAACTAAATGCGCATTTAAAAATCAATAAAAGGAGGTCTATAGGAAGGGGTGTCTAGTATATGAGCCGCATGGTTTGTGTGTAGCTAGTAATTGGTGCGCAATATACATGTGTTCCTCTGTGTTTGGTTTTTTATAAGTTGATTCTACAGGTAAGTTGTTTTTTTTATTGTTTATTGTTAAAATAGTATATTTTAGTTATATATTTACTATAATATATAAAGATTAAATTAAAACGAATATTGCTTGCTATTGTATTGAAGGTTAAGCACCGCGGTGCAAAAATACATTTATTTTCCTACGATTGCATCTAAACGCGGGCTTTACGCGTCGTTTACAATCTAAAAAAGCAGGAATATCATAATTTGTAAAGTAGTGAGCTTATTTTTTTTTTTTTCAATCGTAGGAAAACTTTTGTATGTATGCGGCTCACCACAAAACTTTCAACCTCACGCCCAATACTTAATTTTTTGCCCTTGATACATAAATAACTATTCTCACCTGGGTTTGGTAAATTATAAATGTCAATGATTAAATTTTATATACTGTTATATGTTGGTAAATAATTAAGTAGATTTTATTAAGTATTGTATTTTTTTCATATAATAGCAGACATCTTAGCTCCTTATAATATACCTACTACTTTTTCAGATTTTGAAAAGTATGGCAGGGCATAGGAATTTAACACAAAAGGAGCTTAAAGAAGAAGCTACTCGAATCATGAATCGAGACGGTTATGAATTTTCGTCAAATACTTCTGAGGAGATCGCTGAACCTTTCTCTGATTCTGGAAGCTCCTATAAACCCTTAAGTGCTTCAGAGTATAGTGATCAAGAGGAACCAATCTCGTCTGATGAAATCGATGAACAGATTGCCAACCCCATTGAAAGCCACGATAAAAATGACAATTTAGCCACAAATCTAAATGATGACGATTGGGTAGATATAGATATAGTGATTCGAAACTTTTTGATTTTTCTGAGCCTGAGCGCTTGAAAATCCAAATTCCACCTACAATTACTGCGAGAGAAATATTCGCCTTATTATTTGACAACTCACTTGTTGACAAGCTTTGTGACTGGGTGAATTATCGAGCACAATCTATTATAAACAAAAATTTGTCAAAACATTCAACAATGAATAATTGGAAGCCAACGGATTCTGACGAATTTTACCGTTTTTTGGGATTATGTATACTTATGGGCAATATAAGTATGTCTACACCAAAGAACTATTGGAGTACCAATTCAATTTATTATCATCTAATCTTTGGAACAACAATGTCCCGGAAACGATTTGAGGGTGTTTATGCTTTTACAAAGATGATGATGATAAAACGTCTCGGTTACATAAAATATCACAAGTTTTAGAACATTTATTGAAAAACATAAGAAATATTTTATATCCTGGAAAAAATTTATCTCTCGATGAAGCATTACTACTTTGGCGTGGACGATTGCTGTTTCGTCAGTACATTTCCAATAAAAGTGCGAAATACGGAATAAAGCTTTATGAGCTTGCCACTCCAGATGGGTTTGTGTTAGATATACTCATTTACGGTGGAAAGGGAACAGCTGACAATGATATGAGCCATTCTCAATCTGTAGTCACAAAATTAGCACAACAATACTTTGGCCATAAGGTCATACCCTTTCTTTAGACAATTATTATAATAGCGTTCAATTATCTGAATTTCTTTATCAAAACAAAACCCATGTTGTAGGAACCCTTAGAAAAACACGAAAAGGTAACCCAAAAGCAGTTATAAGTTCCAATAGAAATTGTATTTAGAAGAAAGAAAAATGTATTGGTGCTCAAATGGAAGGATAAGAGAGAAGTCCTTATGATATCCACAAAACACACTGCTGCATTAGGCAAATGCACTAATAGAAGAGGTGTAGAAAAACACAAACCAGTTTTTATTATTGATTACAATGAAAACATGTCTGGTATTGATCGAAGTGACCAGATGGTTTCATATTACACCACTCCCAGAAAGACCATCCGATGGTACCTAAAAGTGTTTTTCCACCTAATGGATATTTGTTTATGGAATAGTACTTATATTTACAATAAAGTTAAACCCAACAAAATTAGTTACTTGGAGTTTAGAGAAGTGGCGATATTGGATTTCTTGAAAAAAGAAAGCACTGAAGATGTTTTTCCACGTAAAAAGCAATCACCAAAGAAAAATCATTACCCTAAGAAAATTGAGAAGAGTCCGCTATCGTAATTGTTCTTCCAAAAAACAAAGAAGTCAAACATATTTTGTTTGCGAAATTTGTAAGGATAAAAATGGACAGAACGTTGGCTTATGTGTTGATCCCTGCTTCAAGGAGTATCATTCAGGTTAGCTTTTACTACCTTCAAATCTAAATTTTGTTGTCCTTTTATATTTGTAAATATTTATAAGTGTCTTATATTTTTTTAAGTACATATTGATGTTTTTGTATTTGAAAGAATCCTAAAAATAAAAACTTTTGATTGAAATTGCTGCTTTTCCTTCCATCTCATGTATGAGCCACTTAGTCTATTTATTAAATTTGGCAATTATAGACCAGTGTCTCATATGTGAGCCGGACCAAAATATCCCACAGGAACACCTAACCGTCATTTTTAGATATAAAAAAATGGCGATTTACTTTAACTTACGTTAAAAAAAATTCTTGGTCTGTGGGGTCGAAACTCAAAAAGTCCTTTGGTAGCGAAAGTGTTAATGAAGGCTGTGCAAAGGCAGGAGTTTATAATGCACTGCCGCGTTGCATTTGTAGGTACTAAAATTAGTGGACCATTATTTATTTTGATTTTCTAATGAATCTCAGACAATAGGTGTCACTTCTATCAGCCATTTTAGTTTTTGGGACATTTTGAAAAGATAAAAGTTCACGCACAAGTTTAAGTACTATTTCTTTAGAGCAAAAGTACTCCATCTTATCTATTGGCCTCGAAAGAGAGTTGGATGCACCCTGGTGGAGAAAGTCAGTACTCAAGTAAACGAGTTTTTACATTTTAAATGGTTTAGCATTGCTGCCATTTGTAATTTTGAGTGTCTCTCGTGTGTATTGTGAGCAATGAATAAATTTAATACAAATTGTTGTGTCTTCGGATGTCATTCGAAGAAAGGAAAGGACAGAAATATTTATTTCCACTATTTTCCCAAAGAGAAGGCCAATTTTGTTAACCTAACCGACAAGCATGGTGTGGTTTACAGGTTCCAGATAAACCTGCTTTACAGCAACATTTAAATTTAATTATGGACACCACTTCTGCTAATTTAAGGTGGCCTTTAATTGTATGGGATTTCCCTGTAAATGACTTGTTTGCAAACAAAGTCCTAATATGTTAGCTTGTTCGGTTAAATCAGAATTTTTGCGGCCACATAGTGCTAAATGCTTGGCATTTAATAGTATATTATTAAACGAATGAGAAAGTTGGCCATTGCCACGAGGGTGAAGTTTGCAACACGAGCCGTAGGGGAGTGTTGCAATTGAACCGAGTGGCAATGGCCAACTTGTTCATGAGTTTAATACTATACTTTTTCGCATCATATTAAATAATCACCTAAAGATTAAATCGTAACGAATAATTTTTCTTTTTGGAAATTGCAGCAGTTCGCTGACAAAAACGAATCGTAACCATAGTAACAACTAAACTGTTGGGCAATGAAACCGCTATCATTTGATTGGACGTCACCTGTGGAGAAAATGATTCGGCCGAATAATGGACAACTTTCTCAACCAAAAACGATTTAACAACGTTTATATTATTTAATAAGATGCGAACAAATCTTTTCCCCTTCAACAATACACCTGCTGTCTGGATTGGCATTAAAATATATTTAAATATTTGGCCGAGGCTTCAAAAATATTTATTTTCCATCATATGACCTAAAAGAGTAATGGCTAATTTAGGTATTATAAATAAGTTTTTAAAGCAATTTTGATACAATTATCTATTTAAATATCAAGTAAATATCCCACTGCAACAATATCACGACGTTTTACAGAGTTATCAGTTTTTAAAATAAAATGAGAAACTTGTATACAGAACTAAACAGGAAAGGGAACCGAGTACTCATTTTCTACAGCTGTTCGACGCAATCTTAGCGCCCCCATCGGTATGTTTCGAGGCCAATAAAAATTGGGCGTTTCACTGTTATATTAATTATTTAAAAATACTAATAACTCACGAAGATATAATAGTACAAAACTACTTGTACCGTTTCTTTTGGCACACTGTCTATAAGAGAATTGTAAATAGATTATACGCTTCTAAAGGATTTATAATAACAATAGAAGGAGACTCAAACTGGCAAAACGGCATTTAACAAGAATGAAGGTCTGGTGTTGTCATTCCCCCTGCCACCCATTTCTCACACACTCCCTCGCACTCCTCTGCCAAATGTCTCCATGTATCCCTCCCCCATTCAGACATTACACATTTCCTATACTCTACACCAGCGGTTCCCAACCTGGAGGTAATTACCCCCAAAGGGGTAAAATGGGATTTTTTGAGGGGTAAAGAAGACTAGGTTTGATAATCATCAGTCACAAAACCAAATTTATAGGCTGCTAAAGCCTCTCCACACTTTGACAGGCGTTTGAACGAGGTGGTTTAAAATTTGCGCCCATTTGATTAGGGCGACCGGCCGCTTGGTGCGCTAGGCCGGCTCCACATAAGACGCGTTACAAGCGAACGAACCATAGCTTGTATACAGGGCTTTTATTTTAATTTTGACCATATTATGATCGCCAACACCTATGATCAATTTTAGAACAATCACCTCAACGCATTAATACTTACTCAGTTTTATTTAATTGTAAAAATTGTGTTATTATTAAAAATGTATTACACATTTGCTTGTAATTGTTTGTATTGATAACAATGTAAGGTAGGGGTAAAATCAGTTTTCCTAATGAGTCACAGGGGTAACGATATTGAAAAGGTTAGGATCCACTGCTCTACACCCATCCATCTTTTCCTCCTTCTCTCTCCTGATCCACACCTGGCTCTTGCCAGTGTCACCATTTCCTCCCTAGTCAACTCCCTCTCACTCAAATACCTTGGCAGTCTCCCATGCACCTGCCACCTCTCATACATATCATTATATTCACTCTTCACAATACATCCCTGCCTCTCCTGAATTTCCACTTCCTTCTCCTTCTCTTTCACTCACGCCGCCGCATTCACTCCACTCTCTATCCATTCCTTCTTTAGCTTACGACAACCCCACCCTCTCATACATTCTCCTTGGCTCCATTATCCACTTGTACTCCCCTATACCCACAGATGTTTTCCATACCTCTTTCACCAATCTCTTCCCCCCCTAATTCACGCTTCATCTCATATCTGACCACTCGCTCCATTGCCACACTCTGTATATTCCCTCGATTTGTTTCCTGAAGCAGTATGTACCCTGGCGGAGACTCTTCCATCCCCAACATATGCTACATTCATACCCCTTTGTACCCCATACTTCCACCCCATACATTAAAATCATTCTCACACATGCATCCCACAATTTACATGCCATTCTAAAATTCCACTTCCCCCATACAATACCCTACGCCTTACCCTGCATCCATTTTATATGTTCCACGTACCCTCCCGTACTTTTAAATACGAAATCCAGGTATCTGTACACCTTAACCCTCTTGGCTTTTTCACCCTTCTCTATTTCTTTCACTCTTCTCTCCCTTCCTTTATTCCTAAATCTCATCTACTTCGCTTTTCCTACGTTCACACATAGTCCTCTATTATCCATATACCTCTCCGCTCTCTTCAACATATCCCTCATCCCTTCCCAGTCTCTCGCCATTAACACCATATCATCTGCCTACGCCATACCTTGCTTCTTCCCCTGCCCGCTTACCCTTTTCTCAACACTTCTTCCAACTCGTTAATATACCATGTGTTCGATAAAAACGCCTAACGCCATAACTCTGTTATTTATTGACCGATTTGAATGAACTAAAAACCAAAGTAAATGGTGGTTTAAATACTAACATATGACATCAATATTGATTTTTTTCAATAATACCTTCATTGTCAAATGATAGCCAACTTAAAAATTTTAAATGGCTTAATTTTTTTACATTCGACATTATTTTTCTGAATCCATTAATGCCCAATATGTGTCGTTCAATATTTTGGTCGAAAAAAATTAAAATAAATCTAATAAAATATAATTTTATATTTTTCAAAAATTATAATTAGCGTGCCTTGGAAAAAAATGACAAATGTCATTTGTTGTAAGGTTATGAATACATGAATAATAAGGACCCAATAAATAAGTACCTATGTTACAATTCAATGTAGAATAGAATATATAAGTAGTGCAAGTATTAATTCACTTGCGATTTAGATGTTCTGTGATTATTGTAAACACTAAGTAGAACGTCTAACTCTGCAAGTCCACGAAATTGTCGATCCACTCTCTCGGCTTTTTAAAGGCTCCACATCGCCTCAAATTTCCTTCTAACCTTCTAAATTTAGGTTCTGGTATTCACCGCTCTGGAAATCGTAGATGATAAATTCGTATCGCAGCTCTTCGATTTTCTATTACATTGTAAATAAATTTGTAACATGCCCGTTAATTTGCTATTGTTCATGATTATGTCTGAAACACACACTAATAACAAATGGTTGACATTACTTACACAATAAATGAAATTTGTCGATTCCAATTTTTTCAAGGCACACTACATTTATTAGCAAAAAAATCATGTGAACACGATTTATTATTATCTTTTTCTGGCATAAATATTAACTTTAAACCAACATAATAATTGGATTCAGAAAAATAATGTTTATTATTATAAAATTAGAAAAGTATATGCAGCCATTTAAAAATTTAAAGTTGACTATCATTTGACAATGAAGTTAATTTTGAAAAAATATATAATTATCCTCATTTTATAGTATTTAAACAGCCATTGACTCTATTTTTTAGTTCATTCAAATCGGACAATAAATAACAGAGTTATTATACACAAGGTGTTATTATACACACGGTATAACTTAAACAACAAAGAACTCAGCGGGCAGCCCTGCCTCACCCCCATCCACTTCTAAATTTCTACGACACTTCCATTCGCACTTTCGCTACCGCTCGCGTTTCCTCATACATTCCTTCTCCCTACCATCCCGTCACTCACCCCTTTTCTTCTCAAACACTCTATCAAGCTCTCCCTTGGTATACTATCATACACTGCCTTTAGGTCCAGAAACACTGCATATACACTTCCTCTTTCTTCCATTACTCTCTCTACCATCCTTGCCAGGGTGAAGATCTGATCTCTGGTACCCCTCCCTTTTCTAGAACCCCCTGCGTCTCCGGCAGCAGCCCCTTGTCTTCCACTTCTCTCTCCGACCGGTTCTTCACCACAATCATGGCAATCTTATATCCACTGCCCATGACTGTTACTCATCTAAATTTACTATATTTTTGATATAAATGTAATTGATAGGAAAAGATTTCACTTACTCAGTGCAGAAAAATTTTCCTTGCGAACCCCGGAGCCATTGTCAATGACTTCCACCAGTTCCATGCCGTAATCTTTCAATTTAACTTCAATACTCTTCGCTCCGGCATCGATCGAGTTTTCAATCAGTTCCTTCACGGCAATAGCCAGACTCAGGACAACCTATGAATTAATTGAAACTGTTGTAAATAATTACAAGATAAATAGCTACTTATTTGAAATAAAACTCTTTTTGATATGTAACTATAGGTTCAACAATACACTTGTCATTCGAAAGGTTTTAGAAAATGTTTTATTCCAAACAAAGTGAATGCCTCCAACTTATACAAATGCAGAATACGATTCAGTGACTATCTGGTCTGAGGAATTTTGAATCATTTTACCCAAGACTATATGAGGGTATCAGAAGTCTGGGACCCCAGCCTTGCAAGTTTTTATTTAAATAACTAGCATTACATAAGGTGGCCAACTTTCTTACAATGAAAAGGACACAAATAAATTGAAGAAAAAATGTTTGTAAACATTTTATTAATTGCAACAATAGTACACTATACAGGGCTTTTATTTTAACTCTGTACATATGATTGTTAATGCCTATGTTCAATCGTATATATTCGTGTAAATAAATGTGCAATCATTGAACTTCGTTGGAATTTCTTGGACCCGCCACTGAGTTATTATTAAGCCAAACACCGCTTAACAATAGTCTTAGTAAGACTTAATTTTGTTTGCAGAGTTACGAACAGGTTGAATATTCATATATTCAGGCTATATTTCGTTTCGTTTTATTGAATATATTTAATAAAAATGTATTACACCACCAAAGAAAGAATACAAATTAATACAGTATGACCTCCGAACCTCCAGTAATCCGAACAACAACAACTCGGAGCCATAATCCGAACAACGCCTTATTAATCCGCACAGCGAGTGAATCACTTGGTTTCATGTTTTGTGTTACCTAAATGATGAGGGAAATCCCAACGATTTATGTATTCTGCTACGTAAATGAGGGGAATCCTCTGATTTCATATTCTCTAAGAACCTCTGTTTAATATTCATTGTTGATTAGATCTTCGTCTGTTAGTGAGTTAAGTTTGCACTGCAGTTTAAAGCTAAGATGACTTCAAAAAGAAAACACGTTACTTTATCGATTAAAAAAAAGATTGAAATTATTAAGAGTTTACCACAGTGACCAGTTTATCGAAAAATACAATGTGGGAAAATCAACGGTTTGCGATATCAAAAAAAAAAACAAGACGAGTATTCTATCTTATGGCACCACAACCAGTTCTTTGATCAATAAACGAAAAACGTTGAAAATAAATGAATATCCTGAAGTTGATAAAATGGTTTTCAACCGCACAGTCCGGTTTTTTTCTTATCTGTCCGGTCAAGAAAGTCATTGTAAAATGAGTGAAATTTCGAGTAATATAAACCTGTGTGGAAGAGGATAATTGGGTAGTGATAGTGGGGTGGGGTAGGGCAGGACGGAAAGGTATATAGATAACGCGCAGTCGCTGTCACTCCCCACTTCTGTAGGTCCCATGAGCCATTACTCCACTTAACTCAGTTACGTTACATCTCTATTAGTACAAGATAGTTTTTGTCGCGTAGCGCTCTAAATTATATCAACCTGACTTCACTAAAATAGCTTTCAGCTTATTTTTTATATTGCTGTCGTGTTTGTATTGCTGTCGTGTCGCCCTGTCGGTGCGGAAAATGGAAGACAAGCATCTACCAGCAAAGCAACTCCACCAAAGAAAGTAAGAAGAGTTTGCTATGTTGACTGGGAATCGCGTTTTGTTTGGCTAAATAAATGTGACGCAGACAACAGTATTGCAAATTATGTAAAAATACGTTCACTGTAGCTTACGACGGCTTAAAAGCATTAACGCACCATGCTGCGTCAAAGAAGCACAAAGAGTGTGAAAGTGCTGTAGCCACCTCTCAGCGTATGACATCTTTCTTTACGCAAAAAGGCAGTGCGCAAATTGAAAAAGTAAGTATTGCCGAAATAACTGAGGTTTACCATAGTATAAAGCACCACATTTCTTACGTTGCTCAAGATTGCTCCTTAAAGGTATTGAAACAAGTTATAAACGATTCAGAAATCGTAAAGAAAATGACTGCAGGACGCACTAAATGTACATGTTTGGTAAACAACGTTTTATTTCCGTATTCAATGGAACTTATGCAGGAGGATTTAAAGAATGATGTTCTCTTTACTGTTGCTACTGATGCTTCAAATAAAGGAAACAGGAAATTCTTACCAGTAGCCATCCAATATTTCTCCCCAAAAGAAGGTATTTGCCATAAAATTTTGCATTTCTACGAAGATCCATTTGAGGACTCATTATCTATTAAGCAACGTTTGTGTCAAGTCTTAGATAATTCACAACTCCCATGGACTAGAGTAACGGCATATGGAGCGGACAAAACATCTGTTCATTTTGGGGTCAATAAGTCCGTTTTTCAAAAATTAAAATCAGAAGAAAATGAAGACATAATAGCTGCTCACTGTAATGACCATATATTTCATAACTGCGCTAAACATGCGTTAAAAGTAATGCCAGTTGATGTTGAAAATATTGTGATTAAAGTGTTTGCAGAGTTCTCTTGTTCCGCAAAAAAACTAGAAGAGTTGAAGGAGTGTTTTGATTTCTTCGGAAGCGAATACAGAGGCCATGTTCCTACAAGGTGGCTTAGTTTATTTAAAGCTCCAGATAGAATGCTTTCGTCGTGGGGGCCATTGAAGAAGTACTTCTTGGAACAAGGTTTTTATAATTGCCCTAGGGCTCTTTGGGCCATTTTGTCTGATCAAGAAAATAAAATTTCAAGTGAAGCTAATCCTACCTACAATGAGTTATATTTGTATTTCACTCACAACTTTATGGCTTCTTTTCAAGATATTATTCTATTGTTAGAGAAACATAGCACAGCAGCATATAATCTGCATAACATAATGGTAAAATTTGGGGACACCATTTCAAAGAAAATGAGGGACAAACATTTTGGAATGAAAGTCCATATGGCATTTAAAAAAGGCCATCTTTCAGAATATGAAGTGGAAGAATTCACTAAAAGCGCTCTTACTGTTTACCAAAGAGCACTAGGTTATATAGAGAAGTGGTATCCATATGAAAATAACAATTATAAAACTTTTAGTTGCCTAGATATCGAATGCGGAAAATTTCCCAGGCTGGATTAATTGATCGAATTATGGTCAATATCTCCATGGAAGCAGCAAACTCCGCCAGAACAGATTTATGATGAACTGGCTGCACTTGAGTGTTTTTTCTTCGCTTGAAGGCAACCCCCTTAATATGTGGTGCAATTTTTTCAAAAAAGCACCGAATTTGTTGACAATTGTGCAGTTAGTTTGTAGTATTCCTGTGTCTAATGCTTTCGTCGAACGAATCTTTAGCGTCATCTGAAGTGTATGGACAAATGAAAGAAATCGTCTCGCCGTTAACACTGTAAAAAGTGAATTGAGTGTTTTTTTTAATACAAGTGCTACTTGCACGGAATTCAAAGATGCCATCGCAAGCAATAAACCTTTGTTAAAAGCAGTGTCATCAAATGCTATATATGAAAAAATAGATTGTATTTTTTTTTTTTTAGAAATGTTATAATATAAAAGAATTTTAATAAATATTTAAATATATACATGTTGTGGTTTTTTTTTTTTATTAGTTGTCCGGTTTTTTTTCAAACACACCTGGCAACCCTATTTATACCCGGTTTTTACAGCAAAGATCTAAAGGTAAAAAGATGATGGACTATGTTCATATGTATGATTGTTTTACACAAAATTGAATTATTTTAGGTGTGTCCATATCAGGAGAAATTTTGTGTGAAAAAGCACTATTCTTTTATGGTCAGACTCGCAACGATGACAATTTCAAAGCTAGCTCCGGATTGCTCGATAAGTTCAAAAACAGGTACGGAATTCAACAGCTATCAATTACAGGAGAAAAATTATCAAGTGATGAGGCTGATGTTGAGCCATTTAAAACGTGCTTCAAAATAAAATAGCAGAAATGCAGTTGTGTCCAGATCAAATTTACAATGCCGACGAAAGTGGACTTTTCTGGAAATTACTTCCTCAAAAAAAACTTGCTCACCAAGCTGAAACATTAGCTCCAGGTAGAAAAAAAAAGGAATGAGTTACATTTATGCCCTGTTGTAATGCCTCTGGCACGCATAAAATGAGATTGTTTGTAATTGGGAAATCTCAAAAGCCACAAGCTTTTGGAAATGAACCAGACAGAAAAGAGCCTGTGTTACCAGAGAAATTTTCAAGGACTGGTTTTACACAGATTTTGTTCCAGCAGTGTGAAAAAAATTGCAATAGCAGAATTTAGAAGCCAAGGCACTTTTGATTTTAGACAATGCCCCAGGACACCCTGAAGATTTGTGTTCTGTAGATAAAAAAATTGTTGCAATATTTTTGCCGTCCGCAGATGCAGATATATCTGCAGAATTGAAGAAAGTTAATTTGAAAGATGTTGTTATTGGACTATCAAGAGGATGGGAAGATGTAAGGCCGGAACTTATCCAAAAGTCCTGGACTAAACTTCTTACACCACTTCTTGATGATGGTTGGACTGAAGACAATAATCCTCCACTATTACAGTGGAGGCACAGAATGGAATTGGAAGGTATAGAAAGACAAATAAACGAGGTTAGTGCGCTAATGAACCAAATTTCTGAAGATGTCACGCGACTAGAATTTCTTGAATGGGCTATCGGACATGAAGAATCATGGGAATCCACACATGATATGGATATTTTGGAACATCAGAATGAATCAAGCTCCGACAAAGAAGTAGAAGTGATACCACGACATGTAAAGCACAAAGATGCAGTCATGTGTTTGAAGTGGGCTGAAGAAAATGATGAATCGGAACACCACATTCTAATTCTATCGGAAATGAAGAAAAAAGGCAGAAGAAGCTAACATTAAACAGAGCAAAATCACCGTATTTTTCAATGTTACTTTTTACTATTGACTTTAATATAGATTTATGTAATATGCCCATATGTATGTACTTTATTTTGTTATTCAGAAGTAGTAAGTTGTGTTGTAAATTATTTTTTTATTTGAAAATAAAGCATTTTTTAGTGAGAATGTGGAATTCATGGAGAATTAAGAAAATGGATATTTGACGTCATTTGTTCGATAATCCGGATCAACCTGTGCATTTATTAGTTCGGATTAAAGAGGTCATACTGTAATTGGTATAAAAGCGGGAACAGCATTTGAGGTGTTAGACATTTGTTTTCGATTGCATACTCGGGCAGACCACTTCCATCCATAATTTTGACAATACAGGCTGCATGTGTAATTTTCATAGTAAAAGGGCTAAAAGAAGTCACATTTTAACAAAAGAGATGAAACTCAACATTTTGTTACGTAAAACATCTTATTGAGTTATTGCGACACAGTTTCAAATAAGTTGAGCTTCCGTTTATAACAAATTAAGAGAATTTAAATACAATGCTTATAAGTTTTCAAATCATCAGCAATTATCAAATTTAAGTATTTAATTTAATTAACCTAACATTATTCGTAATGCGTTAAGCTGTGTCACTGTCACCTTTGTGTACTTGGTTGCGTACAATTTCAATTAAATGCCATGCGTTAATGTGATTATTTTACGATTAAACATTGGCGTTAAAAATAGTATGTTGTCTTAAAATAAAAGTCCTATATAATATGATAAATGCATAATAAAAACATTTGTAACATTTTATATCGTAATTATAAATTCTTGCTTACTTGCCTATTAATTATTATTTAAATGAGAATTATTATTTCACTTTTCCATTGAATGAATGTTTTTTTGTCGAACAATATATTGCGTATATCTGAATATTCTTTTTAGTGCAGCAGCTAGAGTATCAACATTCAATGTCGATTTCACACTTGTCCAAAAATCATTAGCAATTGAAAAACTCTAATTGTTAATTCAAGGAGGGCAGCACAACGTAACAAGAATAAATACATTTTTACGTAGAATGTATGTTCATTTTTTAAATAGCTTGACACTTTTCGAGGGGGGACAGAACCTACAAAAGGACTGTCTTCCTTAGAGCAAGATGGTTGGTCACTTTACAATACATATTTACCAGTATTATTTTTAAATACTCCCTAGCTCTAGTACAATTGCGTAAATATGTATTGCTAGTTGAAATAAAAAATGTAAGTTTGCCTTATATTCATTCAATACAGGTTATTAATATTATGCAAGGAAGGAAAACGCTACAGCATAATGAATACAATCATAATATTTCTATTACAGTAAATGTTACTGAATATTATTTGGCAATAATGGATTAAATTACCGCAAGAACATAACCTCACCTGTCCTGAACATATCCTGTGAACAGTTTCTTTATTGATTGGTTTAATAATATCGTTTTTATTGTTTTCTGGAACATCCGGAAGGGTTTCGTCAAATGAAGAGTCCATCATGCACGTAAAAAATCCTATTAAGCCTTAAATAATAATAAATTCACTACCGCCAAAAATATGCACCATCGAGCGGTAGGCATTACAATGTACTTCTTTCGAATCGGATGTAACGGCAAAAAATAGTCTTCCAGGGGTGCTATTATTGAAAAGTAGTCGACATGTGTCGCATGCGAGAAGAGTCGATTACAAATGTCGTGCGCGACACTAAAACGGTATTTTTGAACACCCATCGAGATTTACGCTTGAAGACTCACGAGCATGTCGTGTGGGTCGTTTGGCAACAAAGCAATTTCATTGATGCCAATATAAACTTTTATCATGTTGGGTACTTTAGAAAATGAAAATATATTATATAAAAATTAAATATCAATAATTTTTGTATTTGTTCAGAATTTATATAATTTCTGATAGGGTGCGTCTGCTCATTTGAAAAAAAGGCTTCCCATGCTGTTTTTATGGATATTGCATCTATAAAACTCAGGTTTACCAGGGTTTATTGGGCCCTTTTGACTGTTCGCTTTTATTGTTAAACTGGGGAAATTGTGGGCAAAAAATGTACATTTCGATGCCAGACAGACGGCTCTCTTTGGGGACTTAAAATGCTTGACCACTCCACACCATTCGGTTGGCGAATTTGGAGCGTATAAACGGTAAACATCATCAACTCTGCTTCTTTGCAAAATAAGATTCGAGTTGTGGGTAAACAATGGCAGAATGCAAAAAATTATATATCTAGTAAACAGAGGACATGTTTAATATAGTAAAACCTAGATAATTTTGTGAAACTTTTCTATGTTTGCTCAGTTATTTATTTTAAATAATTTCATTTTCTGATGGAATAAAACATGTTTAAGTTAATCTGATTAAGCACATGATGTGGAAAAGTAATTGATTTATTACTAACTAAAATTTCCTTCAAAATTTTATGATAAAATATATAATAACACAAGGTATAATTTTTAGCATGTAAAATCCTATGGCCCACGATAAAAAAATACCCTGTATACAATTAGGGGTTGGACGCTCGACCACATTATGGTTTCCTGCTACTCGGGACTTTTATTACGTCATCGGGGTCATTGATAATAATCGAAAGATTAAAATATATCACGAAGGTTTATCTAAATTGTCATTAAATAAGTCAAACAAAATACTGTGAAACAGGTTAAATAATAGTGTTAATGTGTATTACAGTTTGTTAGTAAAAATAAAACAATTGAATTTGGGTTTAACGAAAGGGGCATTTTATTTAAGTATGAAATTTTATTATGAAATAAATGATATTATTTATTACAGTTCATCATCATTGATAACACCAGTTTTCGTAAACTTTCTCTGGCCCCATCATATAAACAGCGATCTTCCAAACGTTTCAATAATAAAGTAATGGTCACTGGTTCATTTAATTTGTGCATATTCTAAATTTCCTTTCGTATTTCATTTATTTGTTGAATTGGTATATCAATTTTTGGTTTTGTTCTTATCCTTTTACATACAGGGGATATTTTCGCCTCCTTTGTTTCGGAAATTATGTTTCGGATCGCTGATTTGTGCAGTTTGAGAGCCATTGCGGCACGCTTAACATATGATGTTAAAGGGACAAGTGGTTGTAGCGATTCCTTCTCTTTCTTCATAAAATATATCACATTTTTAATTAACTCCCTGCATCTTTCATCGAACACCATTTTTAAAATAGTTTAATATTTCGCACAGGTAACACAAAGCAATATGCGACCCAGCACATCGGGGCAACATTTATATACTTATTTACTGTAGATTGAAATCTACCTGCATGTAATCTGTTATGTAATTAGAGCAGGTACCTAACTATTTAACAGATTTAAAAGGGAATTATGTAAATAACTTTCGGTATGGATTGAATGGTGGGTTCGCACAAATATTTACAACCAGCTACGGATCATAAATACTGAGAGATTTACATTACCCGCTGCAATAAATCTTTTTGACAATTTTACAAGAGTTTAACAAAATTATCTTGGTTTTACTTTACCTTTATGGAAGGGAAGCCGGATTTGAGGAAAGGAAAATTTTCCAATGAATGTACTTGTGAATAGTGGTTGTTGGTGAACTCAACAATTTCAAATACACAATTATATGTAAAAAACAAGATATTGATGACATTATATAAACTTTTATTTGGTTAAATGGTTTAAGATTGTGATTTTAAAGTTAATTTTAAGGATAGATAGGACATTACAATATCAAGCAGAGTTTATCAACTAATAATCAGTAACAGCTAAATAAGAAAAACGTTTTCCTTCTCCCATAACAATAATTTAGCAATAACACACTGCATTCATGAAAAGTATATTTGTCATTGCAAACAGTGATATACAATATAATGCACGAGAGTTACGTAACTTACTGATAACTAACCACTAACTATTAACAAAAATGAAAAATGGTTATATTATTGCATGTGTATAAATTTTATAATGCAGTTATAAACTGTCCACTGTCCTTGTTTTAGGTTAGGATAGCCATTCGACATAACCGTCTCGACTACTTTAGGGCAGTAGAGACGTGTCGATCGAAATATTTCGCATGCGACATGGTGTCACGAGTTCAATAATACCGATTCATGAAAAGTGATCGACATTTGCCGATATCTCGCATGCGACACCGTGTCGAACGATTCAAAAATAGCACCCCAGTCGACCAATACACTAACTAGTACATCATTTGAATCCCACAGAACACATACCTTTGTCGTTGAATCCTAGATTGACGTATATGATTTGAATGCTGGTATTCCAGCTTCCAACACCAGGCGTGCACCCAGGGATTACCGGACTTAAACCCCCCTCCAAGCATCAATCGGGCGTGTATAAATTGGCGGATAATCTTCCAGAAATTCTAAGCTGTATATCTTAATTCTAAAATGTTGTACCATAATTCCCAAGCCTTTACGAGATCCTCAAAGTCTGAACATCCAGTCATTAAATATGTGTTATTACTCGATATTAATTTACAGAAAACCCTGCTATTTAGGCAGTAAAAATTATTTATCAGTATGTGCTATTTTTCTATCTCAAACCTGTATTTTTAACATTTTTATTTACGTTATTTTCTTAAAAAGTAGAGCCGGCAACGACAATGCCCGCTTATGTCACTTTTGACGTTATTCCTTGCTTTTGACACAACGAATTCATTCAAACCTTTGACTATATACTATTGGACTGCTAGCGCCGCTTCATGTGTGTCTCCAAGCAACGATGGCGCGGCGGGACTCTAAATGGTTGCGGTATGTTACTAAATTGGTAGCTATTTTGTGTTTATGACATATGACTCTATGAGCTGGCATTGCATATTGTGATACCCTGCAATTTATTCACACCTTTGAATATATAAACATTTATATTGTCAAATATTCACACTTTGTCAAAATATTGCTATGCGAAAGGCTGCAATACGTCCACGTATATATGCCAACGCGGTTATAATACTCGTCAGCTGATTTACACGTCAGTTGACTTTTGACTTATAACCTAAAATTTTGTATTAAATTTCCATCAAATCCGGAACTTCGCAAATTATGGGTTGATGCTTTGCTTGTAAAGAACAGGCAGGAAAGTGGACCCGAGTTGCCGAAATATGCTCGCATTTGCATTCTCCACGTTGCTGATGAATACATCGAGAAATATTTTTTTTGCTTTCCGGCTTTTAAATTACGCTCCATTTTTGGCTCTGGGGCGGGACTTATATCGGGCTCCAGCTCGTGGACAACTTTTGGAGCAGTGATCATATGGGAAAAGGAAGGAGACTAGCAGTCCATTAGTATATAATCGAAGGTTCTGTGGTTACAAGTTTGTGTCAATTCTGCTTTCCTCGTTATTATACTCCATCTACTCGTAGATTGGACTATTTTGACATCTTGAGTGACAGAAATCCCACTAGGTTGCAGGACAACTCTCGCCACAAAAAGTAGTACTTACGAAACTTAGTTTATTACGAAAATCGCACTCGAGAATCTTACCGCATGGGTAATTGGCGCATTGGTTCGTCATTTAGAACGTTCACCATGGCGGAAATCAAGAATAATAACAAACTGTTAATAACGTGTCTATTGGCAACGTCGTGTATGAATATATTGGAAGTATACTGGTACCAACCTAACTTGCTGCAAAATTACATTTTCCTCATAGCCGTGTTTTTAGGCCTCTCAAAATAACCGTCCGGACCCAAGCAAACCTCGAAGCATAGATAAACTTAAAGAAGTCCAAACCGAAGCCGGCGCCAAAGAAGACCTCGAAACCTCGACGACTGATCTTCTTGGGCTTTTTTTACGTTTCCTTTTTCTTTTGTGGAGGACTTCGTCCGGTGACGTCGGCCATTTCGACGGTTCAGTCCATGGCACTGATTTTAAAACAACCGGTAGTGTTTTTCTAAATTATGCGGCCAGGATAGAGTTTGCCGTGTCCACAGTCACTTGGCTTCAAGCTATTTTGTTTCAAGCCATGTTGAATTGTAAGGGGCAAAATAATGTCAAATCGATTTTATTGATACAAGTAACCACCTATACTGTCGCCAGTATTATCGACGAAGAACATTTCACTGTGACGGCAGCGACTTTTATCGTCGGTATTATTGCATTGAATCAGGCGTAAAGTCGTTTTATGTCGGTGGATTAGGCCTACAGGGGATACCACATTAAAAAAAACGCACCGGTAACTCTACCTCAATGGTGGTGTGGAAACGAGTGTTATAATGTATTAGATGCAAATAAACATCAACGGGCAGCTCAATATCAAATTTCAAAAATTCAGAATTCTTTTTTTATTCTGAAAAACATACAAATTTGAAATGGAGTTATTTAAAAAAAAATTAAAATTACAAAATAATTTAAAAAAATATATCTGTTTCATCGACGGCGTAGCGCAGCGGAGCCGTCGTTCGTCACCGGTTACTTTGCTCAATTTTAATAGGCTACGCACGGACAAGAAAGAAGACAATTCTATAATAAGTAGCTTTAGCTTGTATAACTAGTTATAGATACTAATCGATTAGTACTTACGCGTTTTTCAAAGAATAATAAAAAAATAGAAATTTAAAACTTTTCTTTAAATTTAGTGAGGGCTCATAATACAGTGTGATTGATTTATCATGGAGCATAGCAAGTTAACATGGGAAAAAAAATCTGTTTATTGCTGGCCCCCTATTTAACCTCGAAGAAATTTTGTACCACCGTTAGATTAATTAATTGCACTTCCTATGGTACCATACAATTATTATTCAGCACCGTTTTACCATCTGTATAAAGCTTTAAATGTATTTTTACTTTCTCCGTTACGAAGTACGAGAAAGTATTGTGATCGTGATTTTTTTTTCAAAATTTTTTTTCGCGGAAATATCCGTTTTGGGGTCCCTAGATACTGTTTCAACAATTTCTGGAAAAAAAATTTTTGTGTCTGTGTGTGTGTGTGTGTCTGTCTGTGTGCGCTGTAACTCAAAAACTAACAGAGCAATTGATACGAAACTTTAAACATACGTCTTATTTGATAATCCGAAGAACTGAAAAGCTTTTGGTAAAATTTCGTACACCGGAAGTGGGTGTTTACCTTAACTGTTTTTTGTTTTTTGCCAATATTTTCTTAAATGTGAAAAATATCACAAAAACATTTAAATAAACATTAAAGACAACAAAGAAATGAACATCTTTTGCTTGAAAATATTTTTCATAAAATCATTGCTTTTCGAGAAAAAAAATTTGATTTTTTTAAATTTTTGGTTTATAATTATGAAACGATAATAGTTACAACAAATTTATGTGAATAATAATTGTAGAGAATGCCAAAATGAACAACTTCTAAAGAATAAGTTTTCTTCGAAATCTCGTTAGTTTTTGAGCAAACCGAGTTTTTAAATTTGAAGTATAATTTTTCCATCTTTCATCATTTTGACGTTTTAAACGTCAGTTTCATCTGCGTTTACACAACCCTCGATGTACATTTAAAATATGATTTCAATTGAAAATAAACAATGAAAACGTAAATATAAATGGCTATGATAGCATCAAGTCGGAGAAAGTAACATGATGGCCACATCACCATTTTTTATTCAAAATAATCGTGTTTTTGATTGATTGATTGTATGTTAGCAGAATCTCGTATGTCTATTTGACGTTTATTTCAGTGTTAATTTATTTGCAGTACTTAATAATGAATAATAGTACTAACGAAGAAAGGTTTTTTTGTATGACCTACTACAGCGGAGTTAGCTTACGCAGAGTGAGTAAATTGTTCTTCCAAAACCATCTGTATCAACCATACATAGCCTTATTTGAGGAAAATGCGAATGTGGCTTATTGTTGTATTATTGTAACCAATGGCCTTACTAGTATTATTGTTAGTTAAACAAGTCCGAGCGAATAACAATTTCGAATTAGAGGGAATGGTGCAAGGATTAATTACTCTCGACCTAACTGTGAGCATGTGTTAACCAGAGTTCGTACACATCTGTATGTTCCGCAGTCAAAAAAATCACACGATATAATATAAGTGTGATAATGTATTATTCATATACTGATGTGAATATACACTTGTTCTTACCTTGTGCAATTTCCACATGTGTATATATGTAGTTGCCCTTATTGGATAGTATTGTAAGCTAGGATAGTTGGTGATGATAGAAATAGGTGAAACGAGGGACTAGTAATAACTTTTCTATTATTGATTTATAATTATTATTCCTGTTACAATGTTTTACCAATAAACTACTGATTTTGTTTATAGTTAAAATCTGTTCTTTATTGACTTTTATTTTAAAATAAATTATTTACAGGTCAGCCATAATTAAACACAATAGAAATTAGTGTGAATGGCATCTTTCACTTAAACGTTAATCCTTAAATCTTAAACTTCGTATAACCCACCATAAATCAGTTCAACATCAAAGAAAAAAAAGGTAATAAGATAATGAAAGGATTGTGTGCTATTTATGCGCTAATGCAATGATTGGCCCCCAAGAAAAGCGATCATTCGGTAATTGAACAGGCTGCCGATCATTATAGATATGAAACAGGATGGTCTCCAGAGCCCATACTAAGTCGCTGGTACTATAGTATGTTTTCATTTAAACAATTAAACGTGTTGGAAATAGATCTAAAATAATCATTACCAGACATATACTTTTGTAATTACAATTATTGGGCTAGTCAAATATATGTGGAGACGAGCCATCCCTGATGGTGTTTCTCTTATTATTGCTGATCTTTCCAGAAGAATGTGCAGCCTTTTGCTACTTTTGTAAATATAAAACATTGCAACACCAACCGTCGTTTGTAACATTTTTACAGTGAATATATGTATTATTATTAATATGCATTTTATTAGAAGGGTCCTTCGACATTTTACATACGTGCTGCTTTTACAAACATATCCGGAAATACTCTCACACTTCAGGTTTGCCTCGCAGCACATGATACATGAATTGTTCTAAAATCCACATGGGCCATCAAATGAAAAACAAAAGTTGATTGTTCTTTCTAAAAACAGTAGATCATAATATTGTTTATGCTGGAGGCTTCTACTTCGTTATACACTTTCAATATTATAATAAAACACTTTCAACTTTGTTTTGTATAACTTATATATTTATTTTTGTGACTCAAGTTTCGGTAATACAATTAGCATTTTCAAACAAGAAGTGAAAATGGTAATTGTATTACCGAAACTTGAGTCACAAAAATATACAGTAGATCATGTATAACATGTAAAAATTACGGTGGTATTCCTTAGATTTAATTAGGGCTGTGTATACTCTTTTGCAAGATATAAGGATTGAAACCATTAAATTTGTTTAAATAAGGCTATGCCCGCTATTATAATACTATAGATCTTGAAAGCACAGTTGACTGTAGACAACAGGCTTCGATTAACAGAATTTATTTATTTACGGCGCCCACATGCCTTTTTCGAAATTAGTTGGAATTGACTCACATTTCGAATTGCTATAATATAATTGGTCCTAATACTTTTTCGTATTTCATACGGCAAAAGTAATATAAAATATACAATATGGAAATATAAAGTGTATAAATAAGCATTTCATATTTTATAGCCGTCTCTTGGTTGCTTGGTTAGTTAAACCTCTCCAGATGTCTCCGCTCTTGTTGTTGAAAGTTGATCTCGGACAGCGACGAGCTGAAGAGCTCGATCTTCATGTTCTGTAGTGTTTCTAGGGTGCCCAGGTCGTAATCTCCGCCGTTATTCCCGTCTTCTGCCAATTCGTTGGGCAATATCACGAATTGACAAACCTCCTTCTCTGAGCCCGATTACTCTATCGCATTCAAAATCGCTTAATTATTGAAATACGCCAAGCTGACAAACTCGGAGCATCTTTTGATTTAAATGGGGAACCAATTAACTGATTTGCACGATAAAATTGTGATGTCACTGTTCAGTTAATTTAACAAAATAACAATAAAATTTCTTTTATTTTTTATGCTGTAAGACAATTGATCAAAAAGTTACCATCATTTTTTGTTGAAATTTGAATCATTTTTTAGTGTGGATTATTTACGTATTATCTGAAATTTTCATAAAAATCGAGCGACGAATTCTTGGTGTTCTTTTACTTATGGCGGCCTGTATATAATTCCTGTGGCAAATTTAAAATTCGGCTAGCAATTTCACCTGTTTTATTACAAAAATTATCAAAGCGTACAAAACATTCTTCAATTGAAAATTCCATTTCGCTGAATAATTAATGGTAATATTTAGCCTCCTTAATTTTCCCAATGACCGTATTTTGAACAAACGAGTTGTAAATATTAATAAACGCGTTCTAGATTTTCGTCGAGAGATAATAAAATGTCTCTTGATAGCACTCCAACAGCTTTTTACAATTATATGTTTGGTCCTTCATTTCATCCATCAGCTAAAGATCTTTTATTTGAATTTGTCCATAAAACATAATTCTTTTTAAGTGTAAGAGAATTTTTGTTAGATGGTATGTGTTCATATGTTTTTCCAACTATTTTGAACGGTGTACCTCAGTACATCAGTTTGGAAGCTGATTAGAATGTAAAGTAGACGGAAATGCTCTATTTGATGCATCTTTTCCAATGTTTTAAGGAGTTTCAAGGCGTTTAATTTCCAAAAATGATTTTAATTGGCCAGGATTATTTTTTATCAAGTATTCCAATATCAACAACAATTAATGGTATTTTGTTATTTAATAAATTACCAGATTCTCTTAAATGTATAAAACTGATTTGTGTAAGTTCTTATGTGAAAAAGAATTGTATAGTTTAGAAGAATACTTTAATTAGTGATGTAAGCTTATGTTTTTCTTATTATGATGCACTTTCTTTCTTATTGTATTTTTTATTATAATTTGAGAAATAAAGACTTATTATTATTAATATACAATTCATTTTCTAAAATAACCTTTTCATTATTCTGATAAATATCTGCATATTATACATATACTTCACTTTCAATAAATATATCTTGTAATTCCGTTTCATCTCTAGCCGTAATACTATCTTCATTTAGTAGGTTCTTATTTTGCACTTCTGTTTCTTTTACACTGTTCTCCTGGCCTGACATACTCACATTACTACCACTGTTGCTTTGTTTTTCAAATAATTTTATGGTTAGTTTCAACATCATGCCCCTGTTTCCCTCTGCTTTTCTTATATTTTATTCTATTATTTGTAGTTACCAAGTTGAGGCCACTAATATTGTGAGCCCCAAGGCAGCAGCGCTTCCTGTCCCCCTCTCTGATAAGCCATGAATATCAGTACCAGTCTCAAATGTATCCTTCCCTTTTTAGACAAAAATTCATCATTATGGGTAAATCTAATTTTTCGTAAATATCTCCCTCCATCAATAATAATGCTAAATTCTTTCCTATGACATCGAAAATCTCAGATAATTTTTAATTAGCTTTAATTTGGAAAAAGTCCGTTTCCCTGATGTCTTACAGAAATAAAAATTTGGGAATGAAGATAATAATTCGTTGTCTATTATGTACTCCAAAGTAGTTAATAGATTTGTCGACGTGGGAAAATATTTGACCAAAACTTATGTTTCATTTAAATAATTTGTCCCTACACCATTTACCTTTATTTGTAAAAACATGAAACACATTTTTAAAATATTGGAATCTCTCATGAAATGAATACAATAAATTTACTTCGAGTAAACAATTTTAGATACAAAAACAATTAGTTGAAAAAAAAAACAGATCCACCGGCCACCCCTCGGTCCGGCTCACTTTTATAATCTGTCATTTTTAGAGCTTTATTTGCTTGGCATTTTCTGATAATTTTCAAATTAAATTGCATCCTCCAATTTTTTCTATTTTATTTTGCTTCGAACAGAAATTGTAATCAATATGCAGCATGAAAAACACCTCCAACATTAAACAGGAACTTTTAGTTAGTGAATGACTAGTACTTGTGTATTCGTATGTACGTTTGTTACTTCAGACTGTCATTCTAAAGTGCCATTCATTGCGTTGCAACCGTGGATGTTAGTATTCAGACCTGAATCAACAGTGTAAATATTTTGTTTTAAAATTGCTATTTTTTCAAAACTTATCGATGGTATTTTCAAAAACCACTAACGATTCGTTTGATTGTTACAACATAATGAATTAATCAATTCAGTTTAAAATTTAAGTACCCATATATACAAAAATTAAATGTACATATTATTAAAAAAAAATTGTCATCAAATGGAGAACAAGGCCACATTTTGGTCAAAAATTACACAAATTCATAATATACCCTGAATTGTACATACATACAATTAATAAATGAATATTTCAGGAGACCATTACTCGAACAAACAATACAAACCTTGAGACAGGTCCTTGATACCCAAATAAAAAACAACAACAAAATCATTCAAATAAGGAGAATTATTCATCTCTTTATTGCCGATTAAAACATTGCTGTTAATTAACATCAAGTAGAAAATGTAAACATCTGTTCGGCTCAAAAAATATTGCTCATAATCCTCAGCTTAAAATAACACACCACAAACACACACGGACAGCTCTCACTATTATCATTAACAAGGCAGGTTTACAATGGCTAACACTAGTCGACGCACTCACCTATCCCGACCACGAACATTTAAAACTCGAACGCATTAAGGCTGCAATTTCAACGATCTAAATAGTCTTAATTCATATATTTCAAACCTAACAAGTACTTAAGGATTAACATACATTTACAAAGTACGATATAAAATCACTATAATTAAATAAGTTTAAATCGTTATTAATTAAAGGAAATTTCTCATTGATTGCAAAGCACTTTCAATTTCGGAATTCTATAAATAAATCACAATTGTGTTAAGTATATTAAAGTATTGTTAAACGGAATCATCTGCAACAAAAGGGGAATTAATTGTTGGCGCCATAATCAGGTTTGTTTCCTTACCGTGATACCACCATTTCGTTTTCTTTGGATTTTTATTGCACGTCTTTACGTAAAAAGCGTTATCCGGAGGCCTTTTCTGGAATGAAACTATTAATTAGATATATATTACGAATGTAAGCTATAAATTATTTTTCCCAAATAAACAGTCCAAAACTGGTCTGTAGTTTGTCACTTTTTTTAAACCTATCCACTGCTAAAAGTTTTGGAAGCAGTACTCTAGAAGCTGAAACATTTTGTTCTAGATAGTGTGTTGGTTTATTGACCAACCAGATCTAGTGATATTTTTATAATGTTGGATATTTGGTTGGATACTCTGGTTGTAATTCTGACTTTTGCCTTCAAAATAAATCTGCTGTTATGTTTTCTACATGATTGCCGTGTGCGTAATTACCCTATCATAAAGATTATAGTATTGGATATCCGATGCTACTCGGGGAAATCCAATACGTGTATTATCAACATAGTATTCTTTCTGCATTTTATTATCACTTATCTGTCAAATAATGAATCAACAATCAACAAGGCATTCTTATATCACTGTCATTACATGACAAATAGTAGGGACACCCAAATAATCAAAGAATCTGAGAAAAACATCCCAAATCTGGTTGGCCAATAAAAAAAACCGAGTATACTTATGGAGTCAAAAAGTTTTGAAAAATTAAAATGCAATTCATGTATATGTTGATGATGCCTAAAGCCATCAGGTCCACTTACCATAGAATCTACATGAAGCCTTTAGACGTTATCAACACTCAATAGGTTAAACAATTGGTATCTCGGCAGTCTGTCCGGTTAGAGGCAGTGGCAGTAAAACACTTAATCAACCAATATTCAAAATGTATTAGGACAAAATCAGAAATGATTATAATTGGACAAAGAAAAATTTTAGTATGACCAGAGTAACCCCAAAATTCCAGGTAACAGATGTAGTAGGGTGAGGCAACGTAAAAAAATTTCAACGTTTTTAAAGATCTCTGATAACTGTATTAGGTAAAGAAAAAAGGATCGAAACATTAAAATTTGCCCACCTGTACTACTTTTTGCTCTGCACAAGCACAGTTAACAATACGTAGTGACAAATCATTCTAATGTTACAGTGGCAGTATTATACTTTATCGATAGATTTTCAGGAAATTGTATTCATTTTCAAATGAAACAAAAGGTAAACTGTTTATTGTATTTTTTAAAAGAATTTTATCATAATTTCCTGGTATTGACATTACACTTGAAACATTTTTTTTTGTTATTTTTAATAACTAAATAATCAATTATTATTATTGTTTGATATGTTTCAACCTTTCTCGAATTGATTGTACGCATATTTAAATTACAATTCTTACCTTTTCTTTACAACTACTAAGCATTGACACAATGGAAAGACAAACGGATTGCACCGATAAAGCTGGGGACCAGTCGTCTGTTAATATTGAAAGACATATGTGGCCATTACTGTAGACGTGTGGATGAACAGGAATATTAGTGCCGATAAACGTGACCTGCAATATAGATTGAAAATGATCATGAAAATAATTGTTTCTTTTAACCTCTTCACGGACAGAAGCACATTTGTGTACGTTTGAAAAAATCCTTATGAATTCTAAAGGAATAGGATTTATCATATTAATGGAATCTCGCCTCAAGATAAGAAAACTGACTCATGTGCATTTCCATGGCTCTATCGGCTGTCTGGTATGACTGGCGAAATATCAATTGTTTTTCAAAAGATTTTAAAATTTCAAAATTTATTTGTCCCTGAAGAGGTTAATGGGTTGCTTCAATTCAACAATTAACACGTTAAGCCCCGGCGTACATATTTTTTTTTTGATTCCTCGGACCGGGTATTTATTACTCGTTTTTTCGGTTCTATAAATATATACAGTAACATTAAGTTTGTACTGAATTACAAGCGTGGTATTAAAGTAATGCCTCATCAAATAACTGAAATAAGTTCCATAAGGTAAGTATTGAATCGCGAGATCGCGTTGTGTACACGCGGCCTGAAAAAAATATATACAGGGTGGCATTACGTTGATACCTCACGGTCCCAACGTCATATGTTATTGAGGCATCAGGTTGATGCCTTGCGGGCCTTAACGTGTTTATACTGAATACTACAATATGAAATGTAACAAGAGTTTTATTTCAAATGTTACTCTTATTAAGTGCATGTTTCACCAAGTGAGTAGCGTCAACAGTTATTAATTAAATTAAGTTAAGTACTATCTGCCACTTTTTCAGTGGAAGACCATCCAGCAGGATGGACTGTGCTTATTTTAATTAAAATTGAAAGTATGAATTTACATTTTTTTTTTAATTTGCTAGATTTAATTGCATTTAAATTAAATAAACAAAATTTCAATTTACCTCAGGTGAATCAAAAGGGTATTTGTTTGTAAATTTGAACTGAAGCTGGAAGAACTCTCCTTCGTACAATGTTCCCGGGACACCTTCCATACGTATAATCCACCTAGAATCAAATGCAATCATGGATCATAGAGGAAATCATGGAGAAATTAAAAAATAAGTGATGTCAGCTATATGAAATTGTACAAAAAATGACGACGTGTTACAGTCATTATCAAGTTGGTAATGACAGAAAGTAATATGTGCCTTCTCACGTTATATTACATTTTTTAATGTCATTAATTAACGAAGTGAAAATAAATCATTGCAATTTTTGTAAACTGATTGTAACATAAATAAACTTGGTGAAATGAAAAGTCCGGAATATAATATTATTTTTTAATGAGGTTAAAACGTAGTGAAAATAAATAATTGCAATTTTTGTAAATTGATTGTAACATAAATAAACTTGGTGAAATGAAAAGGCCGGAATATAATATTATAAGATCATACAAAATTGTTATTATAATACAGTAATGATTGGTAAAAGACACTGAGTTTGAGTGAAAGATAATTTTCTACAATTATTGCAGTCTAAATCATTTGTGAGTTTCAGGTATTATTTGTACATTTGGTTTGAATTCATTTAGTATGCAAGAGAAGCAAACTTATAAATAAATAAATAAAAAATAAAGGAACAACCAAATGGAAGATCGAATCATTGGCCATTCATATGATAGGTGGCGCTACTATCTCGTTTTTAGATTTTTATCGATGGAAGAAAATGAGAATTTAATAAAATGAGATAATTGCTTTATACCTTCACTATGTAATAGATATTTATACATTAAGTATTAAGAGATGTTATTTTAATGTTTATGCCAATAAAGGTTGTTTTTTTTTACATTAAGTAAGTGAAGTAAATGTTTATTCTCGTGAAGAACTTTTAGGTCATGAGCCCAGAATGGGCGAGTGACCTAAACTTTCTTCTATACTGCATTTGATACATACAGAGAGCTATGGAATGCGAGTGGAATGTGCGATGGTCGTTACCAAAAAAAAAAGAACCTTTATTGGCATATAATTTAACTTCAATATTATACTGCATGCTTCACCCTCATCTCCCTCCCTCTACTGCTTTCCTTTTATCGCCCGATTTTCTCTCATCCACACCGTTACCTTTCTGCTCCCTTTCATACACACCCACTCCTCTTTCACATTCCTCTGCTAGATGCTTCCATGTATCTCTTCCCCATTCACACAGTCCACATCTCATGTACTTTTCACAGATCCATTTTTCCTCCCCCTGTCTCCGAAGCCACACCTTGCCCTCGCTATTATTACCTTTTCTTCTTTGCCCCAACTCCCATCCCATAAGTAACTTGGTGTCCTCCCAAACACCTGCCACCTTGTGAACATGTCATTGTACTCACTTCTATCTATTCTTCCCTGCCTCTCTTGTGCGTCTACTACTTTCACCTTCTCTTTCACCCATGACGCCACATCTACACCTCTTCCAAACCACTCTTTTACCTTCAGCTCCCCTAAACCTACCCTCTCATACATTCTCTTTCTCTCCATTTTCCTCCTTTTGCATTCCCACAAGCCCCCCATACTATCTTTACCAATCTTCCCTCTTCCATTTCCCATAGTTTCGTTTCGTACCTTGCCACCCTCTCTATTGCTTCACATGCTCATCTCTCTCGATTTGTTTCCTGCAGCAAAATGTACCACGGCGTTCGTTTAAGGAACCACAGTTGCTCTCTTTCTATAATTTCGTGCACCCTCGTCCCCCATACCTCCACTCCATAAATTAATATTGGTTTCACGCATGCGTCCCACACCTTGCATATCACCCTTATGTTGTTTCCCATCAACCCTCTCCATTTTTCCCAAGCCGTTCCCCATGCTTTCCTTGCTTTTCCTTGCACCCATTTTAGGTGTTCCTCATATCCACCTGTCCCTTTAAACTTGAATTTCTTTACTCTCTCAATCACTTCACCCTTCCACTCTAATTCCCTCATTGTCGCCTCTCGTCCTTTATTCCTGAACCTCATCCATTTCATTTTCTCCACATTTAAGCACAGCCCTCTTTTATCCATAAATCTTTCAACTCTTTTTAACATACCGTTTATTCCTACCCAATCATTTGCTACTAACACCATATCGTCTGCATACGCTAACATCCATACTTTACACTTTCCAATCACTACTCCTCCCTCCTGTCCTTTTCTTAGTACCTCTTCTAGTCTTAATCCTGTCCACGTTCTGAAACTCTCCGATATATCCTCATCTACTTTCGCCTCGACACACGTTTCCTCGTACACTCTTCTCACCCATTCGACTTTTCCCTTGCTCGCCCCTCTCCTCAAACAATCAACCATACTCTCTCTTGGGATCGTATCATACACCGCTTTTAGGTTCAGGAATAATGCAAACACGCTCTCTTTCTCTTCTCATTCTTTCGGTCATCCTCGCCAGGGTAACTCTGGAATCAGCCCCTTATCCTCTACCTCTTCCTCCAATCTGTCACTTTACTAGTGACATGGCTATTTTGTATCCAACCCCCTAATTGTAATACCCCTGTAATTCTCTGCCTTTCCTCTGTCTTCTGCCTTTGTGGATGGGGTACATTCTGCCTACCCTCCACGATGTTGGAATGTTCACCTGTCTCCACATTTGATTCATCAACACTTTAAATTTTTCATTTCCCTTTATTCCGATTTCTTTCCACATTTCAGCCTTCAGCTTATCTTTTCCGGTTGCCTTCCCTCCTTTTAGTTCCTTAAAAGCTCTTTCTACTTCCTCCTCTGAAAACTCTTACCCCCGGTCACCTCTCTTTTCTTCTCCAACCCCCCTTGGTTCTCCACTGCTTTCCTTCCATTTTCTGGTCCTGTCCTCAAGTGTTACCCCTATTCTCCTCCTTTCCTCTCCTCTACTTGTAACGTTCCACATCTCCCTCTCAGTATTACATGCTCTCAGCTCCTCTACTTTTTAAACTGTCTTTATCTTCTTCCTTTCGCATATTTCCTTGTATTTTTTTCTTGCCGCTACCATTCTTCTCTCTTCCCCTCCATTTCTTAAGTATTCTTTTAGCGTCCTTCGTACTGCCCTTTTTGCCTGTATACACTCTTCGTCGAACCATGCTTTCCTTTTCCTTGTGCACACACACATTCCACCACCTTCCCCTCCATCTCTTCTATTGTCCTTACATCCTCCCAGCGGATCCTTCTCAGCTTCCTGCCCATTTCTTCACTGCCTTTAATCCACTCTTTAGGTACCAGTCCTCTCCCTCTTTCTCTGTTCCTTTCTCCTTCAGTGGTAGATGATCTGATCCTAATATTTCTTCCACCTCCATGCATTTTATTTCCTCCCTGTTTATCACTTTTATCAATGCATAGTTGATTACCAAGGTTCCTCTTGGTCCAATCTAAGTCTTAGTCCCTTCCCAGTCATCCTCTATGCATCCGTTTAAAATTCCCCATCCCTCTTCTGTCGCCCACTCCTTCATTCTCCTTCCTTCTCCATTTGTCCTGTGATCTTCTCCTTACTGCCTTTCCTTCCTCGTTGAGCCCTCCCCCCAATTCTCCTATTCTGGCGTTGAAGTCCCCTCCTACTACCCATTTTCCTCCTTCTCCCATTCTTTCTGCAATTTCCTGACTAATTTCCTTCCAATTTTTGTTTACATATACCACCCCTACGTTTATCCTCCGTCTTCCTTGTCGATAATTTATCCATGCCACGTCTTCCCCTTCCTCTGTGTCCCGTTACGTCCGTCCCCATCTTCTTCTTCCATCCCACTATCATTCTGCCCTACGCCCTTCCTTTCGCCGCACATTTCAGCGCATCTTTCTTCATCCATTCGTAATTCATCGGTATCTCTGCTTTAATGTCCTCCCATTCCTCCTTCATAATCCATGTTTCTACTAAACCCACTATATCCAATTTATTTAACCATTCCTCGAATTCCTTTTGCCATCGGCCTCCATTACTCTTCGATTTAATTCCTGCTACATTCCAGAATCCCATGTTTAAAATCCCCTTCCCATTCCCCCCTCCCTCACCCCCTTTGGTTCCCTTAATTCCTGTCTTTATCCTTTCTTTTGTTCACTGTCCCCTTCATTGCATCATCCCACCCGTCAGTTTTTTGTTTCTACTAATTCAAGGCCATTCTTTGAGTTGTTCCACTTCCATACTTTTCCATTAATTACTATCTTCTGGTATCCTATTTTTACCATAAAATTTAAAAAGCATATTCTGTAACAAGGTTAGAATGGAAATTAGATGCGAGTGTAATTTCTGAGGAACCACGAGCATCAGAAGTTCCATTCTAACCGAGTAGCAGACTATACATTCTCCACGACCATGAGACAAACTAACCAAATAAAATAATGACTTGTTTATGGTTATGTTTATAGTATTTTGACAATTGTTGCCATCCAAAGCTAAGTGTTTTATTAAAAACTGAGCGAGAATATTCATTCTGTAACAAGTGTGAGAATATGTACACTTCTGTGCAATAAAATTAAGGACAAGTCTTATGAGTATTTTTTACAATTTCTAGTTGGGTAATTCGGGTCTGCATAAATGATAAAACACCATAAGTTGCAAATAACATCTTTATTAAAAAGCCAAAACTAAGACTAAGACTAAAAACTACCTTCTATTTTAGTTATAATTCGAATTTTTGAATTGTTGTCTAAATGACGCGGCACTTTGACTATATACTATTGGACTGCTAGCGCCGCTTCATGAGTGTCTCCAAGCAACGGTGGCGCGGCGGGACCCTAAATGGTTGCGGTATGTTACTAAATTGGTAGCTATTTTGTGTCTATGACATATGATTCTATGAGCTCGCATTGCATTTTGTGATACCCTGCAATTTATTCACACCTTTGAATACATAAACACATATATTGTCAAATATTTACACTGTATCAAAATATTGCTATGCGAAAGGCTGCAATACGTCCACGTATATATGCCAACGCGGTTATAATACTCGTCAGCTGATGTACACGTCAGTTGACTTTTGACTTATAACCTAAAATTCTGTATTACATTTCCATCAAATCCAGAACTTCGCAAATTATGGGTTGCTGCTTTGCTGGTAAATAACAGGCAGGAAAGTGGATCCGAGTTGCCGAAATATGCTCGCATTTGCATTCTCCACGTTGCTGATGAATACATCGAGAAATATTTTTTGTTGTTTTCCGGTTTTTAAATTACGCTCCATTTTCGGCTCCGGGGCGGGACTTATATCGGGCTCCAGCTCGTGGACAACTTTCGGAGCAGTGATCATATGGGAAATGGAGGGGGACTAGCAGTCCAATAGTATATAGTCAAAGACGCGGCATTTTGACATTAAGGAAATTGACAAATTTACATACTTTCGTAACCAGGAAGTCCGCTTTAAACTATAACATATTTTGTGTGCTTAATTTTATTACACAGAAGTGTACATTCTATGATCAAAATGGATTTCAGAATACTTATATTCCACAGTGGTTGTGACAAAAGTGGTAACTAAGAATTAAATAATGTCAGTTTAAAACGTTAAAATTAGATAAAATGTATTTAATTAATGCCAAATTGTCATAATGTCCCTCATCTACACTTGTGTGACTGTTAAAATTGGATGATGAGAATTTTAATGACTCATAATTTTAACACTTAGATATTGAAATTCTCAAATAAAAAAAAAACAACTTTTGGTTTATGTTCCACTGCCATTTCTAAACCTTTTCCTTGTATAACTTTGTAAAATCAATAAATATTTAGGAAATAACTTAGTGTTACACTCACTGTAAAAGATTTTGTTCCGCGAGCTCTACATCCACTGACACTCCGGGTGGTGGCTCCTTCATCAGTGACATTAACTCCTTTTGTAATCGCCTCTGAAATTTAAGTAAATGTACATAAATTACAGATAATTATTAAACAATTGTAGTAGTTTGACGAGGCACCTCTTTATTGCACGTGCGATTAAAAATCTAATAAAATAAGTGTTAGGTCTCCCTTGCTTGTAAGATCGGTCCGCCCTTTACGGGGGTGCGACCGTAATAAAAGAGGCGCTCGGTCAACGAGCGCAAGCATTCGGCAAAGAGTAGTTGCCACGGCAACTAGTAAAGAAACTAAAAAAAAAAAAAAAAAAAAAAAAAGAAGAACCTTTATTGGCATAACCATATATACAAAACAAAAAACAAATTAATTCCTTACATCCCTCACCCCCCCCTTCCACCCCTCCCCTCCCTCCCTCTCCCCTCTTTCTCCCATCCCACCTTCTCCAGCGTCTTCACTCCTGCCCCATCCTCTCTCATCCATTCCGTCACCCTTCTATTCCCTCTCACTCCTACCCATTCTTCTTTCACCCCCTCACATTCTTCCGCCAAGTGCTTCCATGTATCCTTCCCCCACTCGCACAGCCCACATCTCATATAATCCTCCCCCATCCACCTCTTCCTCCCTTTCTCTCCTGACCCACATCTCGCCCTCGCCAACCTCACCCTCTCCTCCCTACTCCATCCTTCTTCCCCCCAATACTCTGGTATTCTCCCGTACACCTGCCACCTCCCATACATATCATTATATTCACTCCTTTCTATCCGCCCCTGTCTCTCCTGCATATCCACCTCTCTCATTTTTTCCTTCACCCATCCCGCCACCTTCACCCCCCCCCCCATCCACTCTATCACCTTTGCCTCCGATAACCCCACCCTCTCATACATCTTCCTTCTCTCCCTTCTCCATTTCCCCTCTTCCCCATTCACACACCCCCACCATACTGCCTTTACCAATCTCTCCTCCCCTAAACCCCACAATTTCTCTTCGTATTTCACCACCCTCCTCATCGTTTCACACACCATTTTGTCCCTGTTCGTCTCCTGCCTAAGTATATAACTCGGTGTCGACCTCTCCACTCCCAACATACATTTTATAAACCAACCCTGCTCCCTCTCCACCCATTCATACTCCCTCGTCCCCCATACCTCCACGCCATACATCATCACCGATCCCACACACGCATCCCATACCTTACACATCACTCTCATATTATTCTCTATCCATCTTCCCCATTTCCCCCATGCTATCCCCCATGCTCTCCTCGCTTTGCCTTGCACCCATCTTACATGCTCCTCATATCCACCCGTTTCCTTAAATACAAACCCCAAATACTTAAAACTCTTCACCCGTTCTATCAACTCTCCCTTCCACTCTAATTCTTTCACTCCTCCCACTCTCCCTCTGTTCCTGAATCTCATCCATTTCGTTTTTTCTACATTCACACACATACCTCTTTTATCCATATACTTCTCTACCCTCCTCATCATTCCTTTCATACCCATCCAGTCCTTCGCCACCAAAACCATATCGTCCGCATATGCCAACATCCATACCTTTCTCGACCCACTTACCACCCCTCCCTCTTGACCTTTTTCCAACACCCCCTCTAACTCGCTCATATACAGGTTAAATAATAGCGGACTCAACGGGCACCCCTGCCTCAGTCCTACCCATGTCCTAAATTTCTCCGCTATCTTCCCCCCCACTTTCGCCTCCACCCATGTCTCCTCATACACCTCTCTCACCCATCCTATCATCCCCTCACTCAACCCTCTCCTCCTCAAACATTCTATCATCCCCTTCCTTGGCACCACATCATACGCTGCTTTTAGATCCAGGAACACCGCAAACATACCACCTTTCCCTTCCATCTCTCTCTCTATCATCCTCGCCAGAGTGAAGACCTGGTCCATCGTCCCCCTTCCTCTTCTAAATCCTCCTTGTGACTCTGGCAGTAACCCTTTATCCTCCACCTCTGCTTCCATTCTATTTTTCACCATCACCATCATTATTTTATACCCTGTACTCATAACTGTTACCCCCCTATAATTCTTTATCTCCTCCCTCTTCCCACCCTTGTGCACCGGGCACATCCTGCCCACCCTCCATGTCTCCGGCATCCTCTCACTCCCCGTCCACATTTTATTTATTAGCTCCCTAAACTTCTTCTTCCCCTCCTCTCCTATCTCCTTCCACATCTCCGACCTCAGACCATCTCTACCCGGCGCCTTCCCTCGTTTAATCTCTTCAAATGCTCTCTCCACCTCCTCCTCTGTGAACTCCTCCTCTATCACTCCTCTCCTCTCTTCCCCTACTTGCTCCGGCTCTCCTCCACCTTCTTTGCACTTCCTCACCCATTCCTCCAAAGACACTCCTATCCTCTCCCTCTCCTGTCCTCTCCTTAACACGTCCCACATCTCTCTCTCATTTCTGCACCCCCTTATCTCCTCTGCAGCCCGTTCCGCCACCTGTATCTTCTTCCGCTCACATATCCTCTCATATTTCCTTCTGGCCTCCACCACTCTTCTCTCTCCTCCACCATTCCTTATGCATTCCTTCACCGCCCTCCTCACTTCACCCTTCGCTACTCTGCATTCTTCATCAAACCACTCTCTACCTTTCCCCTTTGTTCCCTTCACCTTCCTTCCACATCCTATTATGGCCTTCTCCATCTCCTCCATTGACCTTATCTCCTTCCACTTCACTTCCTTCAACTTCTTCTTCATCCTGTCTATCGCCCCTACTCCGCTCTCCAACCTCTCTTCCTCTTGTTCTCTCTCCTCGTCTTCCCCCTTGCCTATCCATATCTCTACACTCACCGGTAAATGATCCGACCCCATTATCTCTTCCACCTCCATTTTTCTTATCTCCTCTCTCGCCACCCCTTTCACTATTGCGTAGTCTATTACTGATGAGCCTCGTGGTCCAATATACGTTCTCTTTCCCGTCCAATCCCCCTCTGTGCATCCGTTAAGAATTTCCCATCCCTCCTCTCTCACCCATTCCCTCATCCTTCTCCCCTCCCCGTTCACCACTTTATCCTGTGATCTTCTTTCTCGTTCCACTCCATTCTCCCCCACCCCTCCTCCCATTTCCCCTATCCTCGCATTCAAGTCCCCCACTATCATCCGTCTTCCTGTCTCTTCTTTCCTCTCCTCTATTTCTTTTCTCACCTCGCCCCAGTTCTTATTTACGTACGCTACTCCCACCTCCACCTTATACTTTCTCCGTTTATATTCTACCCACATGAGACCTTCTCCCCCCTCCTCGCACTTCATTTCCTCTCCCTTCCTCCTCTCTCTCATCCCCACTATCATCCCTCCTTTTGCTCTTCCTCTCTCCCCTCCCTTCACTGCCCCTTTCATTTCCCACTTAAACCCTTCTGGCAGCCCCCCTTTTAGCTCCTCCCATTCCTCCTTCTTTGCCCATGTTTCTACTAGCCCCACTATGTCCTTCCCCCCCACCCATTGCTCCAATTCCTTCTCCCATCTTCCTCCCTTGATTTTCGACTTTACCCCCGCCACATTCCATACCCCTATCCTCATCGTCTTGTCACTCCCCCCAGCACCCCGATTATGTCCTAGCTCTTCCTCTTCCTCCCTCCTTTCTCCCACTGCCCCCTTTCTTTTTACTTTTTTGGCTCTTCCTGTCTCTCCAAACTCCCCTTTCCCCTATTCCACCTCCACAGCTCCCCATTCACTATCATCTTTTGGTACCCCGTCCTCGTTGTTTTCCCCTTCTCTCTCTCCTCGAACGCTCTCTCCCTGATTATCTTTTGGATCCTCCTCTCCTCCTTCGTTAGGTCATCCTCTATGAATATCCTCTCTCCTCTCAATTTATTCTTACTCCTCATTACTTTGATCTTCTCCTCCAACGTCCCCAATCGTGCCACCACCATCTTCCCCACTGTGTCTACCACGTACATATCCTCTACCTTCACCTCCACCTCCAGTGCGTCCTTCATAAACCTCTCCACTTCACTCCTCTCTTTTATGTCCTTCCCCTTTATCAGTATATTCTTTCTCCTCTCTTGCCTCTCTCTCTTCTCCGCCTGCTCCTCCAAGTCCACTATCCTCTGCTTTAACCTCTCCCTTTCTTGTCTCCACATTTCCTTCATCTCCCTCATCTCCGCCTTCCACATCTCTCTAGCCTCCCTCATCTCTTCTTTCCATACCTCTCTCTCCTCCCTTATCATTTCCGATATAAGTTGTACTACCTCCCTGCACCCCCCATCACACCCTTTCTGCGCTTAGTAAAGAAACTAATTATACAAGATTGAAACGACCAATACACAGTGTTTTTCTACCTATCGTCATTAATGCGAACCTACAACGAGCTCAACAAAATCGAACTCAAAACGATGAACAATAAGTGTATTTATATTATTTAAAATATTTGCTTTATTTAATGTATTGTCCTAATTTGTGTTTGTAGTGTAGAGGTTGGTAACATCTAACAGTTAGTGAATGCCCAGTTTTAATTTTCCGTGTAGAGACTTTGTTTAATTTATAATAAAGATAGTACGCTAAAATATGTTTGCGCAAATTGATTAGATATATTTGAACTATAAAAATAATTATTTTGTTTTCTGGGTTTTGGGGTAGGGCTGGGAGGACCTCCAGCTGGAAGTGCCAATGCAAGCAGAAACACATAAACAAGGGTTTTATACAAGCAAAGTAAGTGACGAATGAGAGAAATGTTGTTTTTGTTTGTATTTTATAAATCGGTTTACCTGTGTAATCCTGGTTTTGTGTTGGAGTACATGGCAGAAAATATTTTGCCTATTCTTCTTCAGTTAATTTATGCTGGTTGTTGCAGTGTTCATGAGTACGAACATTGATTTTGAATTATGAATCATTTCATTACAAACAGTATGTACAATTGTTCTGAATAATAAACAACTATTTTCCAAAAACCTCAGGTGGGAACAAATGGGTTAACTGATTGGATTGATGGATAAGACCCACCCACCGTTTCAATTTTTATTTAACCTACAAACACTGTTTATGTATTTATTGTTGATATATAACTCTTGTTTTAATTACATAAACAGAAAACCAAAAGCAGGGTTTGTTGATTAAGTAAACATAGAAATGAAGGGTGGGCCCTATGTTACCAACCAAACAGGAGAAAATAAACAAGGTTCTTTTGTTCTTTGTAAGTTGATTAATAATTAGACCTTGCTTTATGTTGAATTGGTTGTGCTTTGGAGCTACACAATAATAAATTACCCCTTTAGCGCCATCTATGGAATATTTATTCATATTTCTTTGCATAAATGATTAAGTTTGTGACAGTGGAATAATATTTTGTAGAAAAATATAACAACAATGAAAAAGTAATTTTTCAATAAACCTCGGATTATGCTATAAGCCAATCAAAGCAGCATGGGCTATCCACGAAGCCCCTTGCTCAAACTGATGCCGTACGGTTTTGTTTTTTCTTTTATGCATAAATTATTTATTTATCTGACAAAGTAAACATGGGCAAGTAAAATATGATTTTTCTTTTGTGAAAAAAACATGTATATTAACATATCAGAATTTTTCTTTGTGAAAAGTCTCAAAACATGGGAAAACACACCGAGCAATATCACAAACCTTATGTATGCATCATCTCATTTGTTTTACGTTTCCTTCGTCTTTGGGTTCTGTTGCCTTATTTTGCTGTTTGAGGCACGGGAAATAAATAATTACTTTTTCGCATCTTATTAAATAATATAAATGTTGTTAAATCGTTTTCGATTGAGAAAGTTGTCCTTTATTCGGCCGAATCATTTTCTACATAGGTGACGTCCAATCAAATGATAGCGGTTTCATTGCCCAACGGTTTAGTTGTTACTATGGTTACGATTCGTTTTTTGTCCAATTGCCGAACTGCCGCAATTTCCAAATAGAAAAATTATTCATTATAATTTCATACAAACAGAAAAATCTTTGAGTAATTATTTAATATGATGCGAAAAAGTATAGCATTAAACTCGTGAACAAGTTGGCCATTGCCACTCGGGTGAATTGCAACACTCGCCTAGGGCTCGTGTTGCAAACTTCACCCTCGTGGCAATGGCCAACTTTCTCACTCGTTTAATAATATACTATTGTATGAGTCTCAAAGGATTTTTGTAGGTTTCAAAGATCTTGGTATGGGCTCAGTATATTGTTCTATTATTTGAGTTAATAGTATTTTCACAAAAATTAGCAACAGACGTTTATTTTTCGGTATTGACCCGGTATAAAATAAAAGCATTATTTAGCGATAAATGTACAAGATGGAAAAACACTTTCTTGTACACAATTCTGTTTTCTTATATCTTCACTTGTCCTCCAGTGAATTTTTCAAACTACATTCCCGTGTGGGATCGTTCACATACATCACTGCATCGAATCGGGTAATGTCAGAATAATTGAGGCATATTGAGTGTATTAAAAAGTAAAGGACTTACAGTCATTATCAAAAAATGTATAGATTTTGCATTTCACGTGTTAGCCTACATTCCTTGATAATGACTGTTAGTCGAAACTAGTCAGAATTAAATAAATAATTAAAGTGAAACAAACGAAGTGTTTATTCTTTATTTTTTAATACAAATATTCGATCATGTTTCATCAAGTGATCAATGAGAATCAAACCAAAAATATTGAATGTACGCATGCGATTTAGCAATGTTTATTATTTAGCTTATTTACGTAATGTTGGGGAATTCTGTAATAACTGTTATTATTACAACAGTTACTATTAGGAAATTACAACGATCATTATTATTACACTATTAGTTTAATTATCCATCACTAATTTACACCGATAAATATATTTCACATTTACAAGGTAAAACCCATTATTGAAACTGAGACAATGGGATCCCACCATTCCAGGTAAATTATCAGATAAATAAAAGCAAGGCAAGGTCTCGATTTTATAAAATTTCATGATTCGCACAAGGTAAATGATGCGTGGGCAATGACACACATGCCTTTAATGCGAGTTATAACATTGATAATGCTGAACTTTATGTTAATTCTTGATTTAAATATCGGTGCGGTCCGATAAGAATTGTGATTAGAATTGTTTAATTGAAATATTTCCATAGGATACGGAATTTTTACATACATAAATGAGTATGCTTACATTGTTTTGAAAACGGTAATTATAAAAATAATTTAACTCTTATTACCATTTTTAATGATAATGTTTACCATACTCATTATTATAATTTACTTGATTATTTTGTAAATATTGTATGAACAGGTTGATTCAGAAATGGCACTTCAACCTTTGTTAAAGAACATAAATAAACTATGGAGGAAAATACAAAACACAATCTGATAATTGGGAAAATTGATGAGAAATTAAATTTGAAGGTCAGAAATTTTATTTACCTTAATTGCCATGTTTTAGAAATTGTGCACCTACACTAAATATCAAATAATTTTATAAAACTGGTAAACACCTGCTTGTACATAAGAATGCTATTTTATGAGCACTCCTGTTTCTTTTAATATTAATTCAAGGTCATTATCTAATTAGTAAAAGTAGTAATGAAATAACTCAAGGATAATAAAAATTCCTATAATACAGGATATTTTGAAAACATAAAAGTTTAATTATAGTTATTTATTGTACAAGTGGGCAAAGTAAGGAATTGTCCACCCAGAGAAAAGTTTTCGCAAGTGGTCAACCTTACTGCAGATGATACCAGCATTTTAGTTAAAAATAAGTCATTAAATGGGCGGCCCGTTGGTGTAGTGGGTAGAGGCGAGCGCTTGTGCCGGCTGCACCGCGGCCGTGTGGGTTCGATACCTATCCCAGGCGGAAGATTTTTCGGCGAACGAGAAGTATTCGCTTGGGTCCGTGGTTGTGGTATACGTCTTACATTATTCATTTGTTCATTTACTTTCATTATTCATACAAATAAAAATATAAAAATAGCCGTGTGTGACTGAATGGCGAAAGCCTAAGTCAAAAAAAAAAAAAAATTCATTAAATAATTTAATAATAAAATCACAGGCACTATTTGATATCATAGAAAAATAGATGAATCAAAATAAACAAAAACACATAAACCTGGACATCAACAAAATTCAGTTATACGAATGTTAGCCTTAAGGCCTGGTTCTGCTCGTCGCAATGATTGCTCTTATGGGATACTGTAATGTTAGTTCCCTTTATGCAACTGACTGTATCAATTGCATGCACCGACTGCAAGGAGGACCAGCTATGCGACAGTCGCACGCGATTTGTGAACACGTGGTCAGAAATAGTTTAAATTTAAAATGGCGGGAGAATATTCAATTTATATAGTCGGGCCGCTGAGAGCTGCCTATGACTCATCACTTAAAATCGCATAAATCAAGATTTAATAATAATAACAATAATAAATTGTCTTTATTAACGAAAAGGTAATTTAAGTAAACGTATGTTCGTAAGAAAATTTGGTGCCGCGCTGATTTTCATTGGCGGGATATTTATGTATTAACTCGATCGAAATGAAATCTACAGCGCAATATAAACAAACTTTTTACGGTTATGTTATTTGACGTAGCGCCCGCATGTTTTGTGTGTTTATATGAAGCGTGCCAATGCGATGCAAGAGTCATGCGGGAGCTTAGACCTACGTTTACGCTGCCCTATTCTTTAACACGCAGACACACGTTTCGTCTTTTATTTCATACTGTTTCGTACACGATAGAAAAAGATAGATATAAAATGCAAAGCAATTCTTAGTACGAAAATGCATGTGTCACCGTCAGCTCTCGACGGATGAACTATAATGATCTTCGTTTAATTGAATTTGTGAGTGAACATGAAGTCATTTATGATTCTTCGGATGTTCATAAAAAAATTTCAAAACATTTTTACTTTCTCCATTACGAAGTACGAGAAAGTATTGTGATCGTGATTTTTGTTTCAATTTTTTTTTACGGAATTATCCGTTTTGTGGTCCCTAGATGCCATTTCAACAATTTCTGGAAAATAAAAATTGTGTCTGTGTGTGTCTGTGCGCGCTGTATCTCAAAAACTAATAAAGCAATTGATATGAAACTTTGAACATACGTCTTATTTGATAATCCGAAGAACTGAAAAGCTTTTGGTAAAATTTCGTACACCGGAAATGGGTGTTTACCTTAACAGTTTTTTGCCAATGTTTTCTTAAATATGAAAAAAAAATCACAAAAACATTTAAACAAATATTGAAGACAACAAAGAAATGGGCTTATTTTGTTTGAAAACATTTTGCATAAAATCATTGTTATTCATGAAAAAAAATATTTTTTTTTCATTTTTACTTTCTCCGTTACGAAGTACGAGAAAGTATTGTGATCGTGATTTTTTTTTCAAAATTTTTTTTTGCGGAAATATCCGTTTTGGGGTTCCTAGATACCATTTCAACAATTTCTGGAAATTTTTTTTTTGTGTCTGTGTGTGTGTGTGTGTCCGTGTGTGTGTGTGTGTGTGTCTGTGTGTGTGTGTGTGTGTGTGTGTGTCTGTGTGTGTGTGTGTGTCTGTGTGTGTGTGTGTGTCTGTCTGTGTGCGCTGTATCTCAAAAACTAACAGAGCAATTGATATGAAACTTTGAACATACGTCTTATTTGATAATCTGAAGAACTGAAAAGCTTTTGGTAAAATTTCGTACACCGGAAGTGGGTGTTTACCTTAACTGTTTTTTGTTTTTTGCCAATATTTTCTTAAATATGAAAAATATCACAAAATTTTTTAAACAAACATTAAAGACAACAAAGAAATTAATATCTTTTGCTTGAAAATATTTTTCATAAAATCATTGCTATTCGAGAAAAAAATTTATTAATTTTTTTTAAATTTTTGGTTTATAATTATGAAACGATAATAGTTACAGCAAATTTATGTGAATAATAATTGTAGAAAATTACAAAATGAACAATTTCTAAAGAATAAGTTTTTTTCGAAATCCCTTTAGTTTTTGAGTAAACTGAGTTTTTGAATTTGAAGTATAATTTTTCCATCTTTTATAATTTTGACGTTTTAAACGTCAGTGTCATCCTCTCGATGTACATTTAAAATATGATTTAAATTGAAAATAAACCATGAAAGCGTAAATATAAATAATACCATCAAGTCGGAGAAAGTAACATGATGGCCACATCACCATTTTTGTGTTTATAATTATGAAACGATAATAGTTACAGCAAATTTATGTTAATAATAAGTGTAGAGAATGCCAAAATGAACAACTTATAAAGAATAAGTTTTTTTCTTTAGTTTTTGAGTAAAATTTAAAGTTTAATTTTTCCATCTTTTATAATTTTGACGTTTTAAACGTCAGTTTCATGAGAGTTTACAAAACGCTCGATGTACATTTAAAATATGATTTAAATAGAAAATAAACCGTGAAAGTGTAAATATAAATGACTACCATCAAGTCGGAGAAAGTAACATGATGGCCACATCACCATTTTTTTTTTGCGAAAATCCTATTCCGATAATCCTGTGGGCGCTGTATCTCAAAAAACATCAAATATTTTTGAATCAAACTTTGAATGTAGGCTTTAATTGACAAACCGAAGAACTGAAAAGCTTTTGGTAAAATTTGATACACCAGAAGTAGGTGATTACGTTTTTTTTTTTTGATAATTTTTTAAATATGAAAAATATTAGAAAAACATTTGAGCAAACATTGAAAGCAGCAAAAAAATGGACAAACTTTTGATAATAAATATTTCTCGTAAAATTAAATAAAAATGTAAATTGTAGTTTTTATCAATAATTATGAAATCATAAACTTTAGATCAAATTTATACTAATAATAATTGCAGAGATAACAAAAATAACCAATTAATAAAGAATAAGGTTTTTCGAAATCATCCTAGTTTAAAAAAACAAAACAATAAGTATGAAAAATATCACTAAAAATCCTTTTGTCATTAAATCGAAGAAAATAACATGATGGCCACATCACAATTTTTTTCTCATCCATTTCTTCGGTGAGACTGTATTTAATTATACCACGGCACAGCTTTTTATCAATTTTTACAATACCTAGAACCCGAGAATATATCAATGTTATTAAAAGCAATTTCATTAAATGTGTGCATAGCTCGACATAAAAGACTATTCAATCCGTAATTAGTCTTATGATGACTTGTTCGAAATGATTCCAAATAGCGTTGTAAATTTGGCTGAATATCATCACATCGATTATTTTGTTGAACAAGCTCACGTCGATGGATATAGGAGCAACAGGCACATTATAAATAAACAGGATGGCAAAATTTACTTACATACAGGGTGTGTATAAGTCAATACTTTGTTTTGCATGTTTACAGCATGGTATGAGTTTTGGCTTCTACCGCCGCTCCTGTCCTGTAGAGGGCCCATTCAAGTGGAATATTTTATATGTGAAGTCTACTTTGGGAGACCTTTCCAACAATATACAACACTTGCCGTTTCGCGATTACCACTTTGGGAACTTCCCTTGTTAGTGTGTTGTAGGTATATCTATTGATATTTGTTGAATTTGGTTCTCGTTTATCACGTGGTGAAACATTTTTAATATTACTGGTTGTTGAAATTAGGCACTTGGTAGGTTTCACAAATTTTATACTTTTTATTCCGACTAGTTTCAATTGTTACATCATTATCTAGGAATGCATTCCTAGATAATGATGTAACAATCGAAACTAGTCAGAATAAAAAGTATAAAATTTGTGAAACCTACCAAGTGCCTAATTTCAACAACCAGTAATATATCTATTGATGTTTATATTTGCACTATTTTCTTAAATAAATTAAATTATTATTATTACTTCGTGCAGTAATTTATCTTAATACCTCTAATATAATTAACTTTACCATTGGCAAATAGGAACTCTCCCGGTCTAAAATCGCCTTAGAAACAACTTTTTACTAATGCCCACTTGCACTAGCAGTTAATCATGATTAAATATTAACCATGATTAACTTTAATCAGAGTATTTCTGTTGCACCGTCGGCTGATTAAGTATCCAGCAACCACGGAGTATTATTATAGAATACGTTTTTCTAGTGATTTAAGTTCTTTTTTGGTTGTTTTATGTCGTTCTATTGAGAAACAGAAAAAACAAATACGCAGTAGATATGGATACTAAATGGTAACTTACGTATATATTTCTTTTTACGTGAACCTGAGAGCAAAGTAAAATCCATCGTTAACTGACGGAGAAAATGTTTCATTAAATATTCTTGTTTTCAATACAACAATTAAGCCTCCCTCAAACATAATTTGCTTTGAACGAACTAACAAGGGAAGGTCCCCAGGTGATTCACCATTTTCAATTCAAGCTCTATGAGAAAATTTTGTAGGTGATGCCAATAAGACATTCTGAAAGTTACAGCCCCTACGTTCGCGTTAAAAAAAATAAGGTGACATGAAAACCGCACAATTTAGGAAGTCCTACTCAGACCTGGAATCGGTCCAATATTTCATGAACAGTGCATTTTACAAAAAAGTGTTTCAGACAAAGTTTTAAGGCTTGAGAAGGCATATTTAGTGGCGGTATTCCGTCACGATGGATGGCATTAGCAGGGTCAGACCAAGGTCATTGGTCATGTTTTTCTGCCAATTAATCTAAATATAACTGTTATCTCAAACATTATTTTGTTTCTCTCATATTTTTTGAGATATTCAAGTTGTTTAATAATTTGGCTTACGATACTGTTTTTGTCGGAAAAAAACAATATAGGAGTTTTTTGCACTTCACTTGAAATTAAGGGTAGCATGTACGATTTGAAAAAATGTTCAAGAAAAATTGATTACAGTGGGCACAAATAATAATAGTATATTATTAAACGAGTGAGAAAGTTGGACATTGCCACGAGGGTGACGTTTTCAATTCATCCAAGTGGCAATGGCCAACTTGTTCACGAGTTTAATACTATACTTTTTCGCATCATATTACTAAAATTAATTACCTAAAGATTTTTCTGTTTGAATTAAATTATAATGAATAATTTTTCTATTTGAAAATTGCGGCAGTTTGCTGACAAAAAACGAATCGTAACCATAGTAATAACTAAACTGTTGGGCAATGAAGCCGCTATCCTTTGATTGTACGTCACCTGTGGAGAAAATGATTTGGCCGAATAATGGACAACTTTCTCAATCAAAAACGATTTAACAACGTTTATATTATTTAATAAGATGCGAAAAAATCTATTTTCTTACATCTACAACAAGTTTCACAAGTGTTATTATAATTAAAGCAAATTTCTCAATAATTTTGAAATATACCAGTGTCAGTGACTTTGTAACCACTTTTTAACCAACCATATTGTATCATTCGTACAAAAACATTTACAGTTAATGAACGTTCAAAATAAAATCTCGGCTATGATTTTGATAATACCATCTAACATTTGATCATAAATCGCTCGAATAAAAATTTTGTATTGACGGAAAAAATATACGTCCAACGGTTGACATGATCCTGTTGTAACAGGTGGTATAGTTACAATTTATTATTTGTGCACACTGTAATCAATTTTTGTGTCTTAAACATTTTTTTTAAATCGCACATGTTGTCATTAATTTCAAATTTTTAAAATCCCAAAAACATAAGTGTGGAAATACACAATATAAAATTAGTCTTCAAAATCATAGGTCAACCTCCCCCTTGAAATCATGGTGTCGCGTCAGCTCCCCTACAATCTTGAATTTAGATAACGCTTTAAAATTTTTTTCGTCATTACTGAGATGAAATTAAAATGTTAAAAAGTAAAAAATTAAACCAGAAGAATAAACAAATTTAAAAAATCTAAAAAATAAGTAAAACAAAACAAAAGAGAAAAAAAAAAACAATAAAAACAAATAGAAAATTACGACGAAAATAATTGAATGGAAAAGTGTAATGAGGACGAGAGGTTGATAAATCGTGCATGTTACAGGTGGCTTTTCACAGCAACTACTATTTTGAGGATTTTATTTTCCAATATTTTTTCTCTATTTTTAAGATATTCTAGTCTGACCATTTAAATTCAATAATAGAGATACAAACTGAAATTAAAAATTTTACATAGGAATTCCCCACAATCACGTCACTTTCAATAAACTGTCAAACCTAACAGATCACTACAATATCGGCACAAACTGCACTCGGGAATACCAACTTTGGAACAGCAAAAATTAAACGGATATTCATGTTTACACGTGTATACGTTTAAACGTGTTTTCTTCTATTCTATTATTTACTTAATGAAATGATTTTTCCTTATTAATTCCAATGTTTCGATGAAACCATGTTATCTTTTACCAGAAATAAAATAGTAGCAGTACTTTTTCAACGCCATTTCTTCGAAAACAGCTGAATATCAGCATGGGGTATGCTACATGAAAAATACTCAGGATTTTACGTAGAATCCATAAATGCAACAAAAAATGGGGGTTCACATTTGAAAATTTTAACTTTGGGGACGTATCTCAATTTTGGGACACCCTGTACATTTGAATTTTATCTCAAAAAATGCGTGTTACAAAAAAAATACACGTGTCCGAGCATTTTTCTGAAAACAAATGCCCTGAATTTTAATCGAATTGATTCCTTACTTTATGTACACGGTGTACTACCGTGGACAAAAAAAATGACACCCCTAATTTTATTAATGTAAATATGACTTTTCATTTGACAAACCGGCAAATGTCAATCTTGTCAGATATGTGTTAATCATATAGATATATGAACATAAATTGAATATGCCTAACTTAAGTAACACACAGAAAGCACAAATTACTATGCAGGTCAAATGTGGCAAATATATCAATGATGTAGCAGCTGAATTGAATGTAAGTAGACGTACAGTGCAAAAAATTTCAAAAATGTGGAGGAATGAAAGGAGCAGATTAAAGGTTTGGGCCGCCAAAAAGTTTCAAATAATAAAGAAAATGATGCTGTTATAAACTATTTAATAGAAAATCCATTTGAAAATGCTACAAATGCCGCATTTATAACAAATTTTCCTGAAAGTTCCCGAACAGCTCGCAGACGTCTAAAGTTAAGTGCGTTATCTTGTCATGCCGCAGCCAGAAAACCTCTATTGGAGTCAAATTAATAAGGACAGCAGAATTGGTTTTGCACTGGAATATCTTCCGAGGCAAGAAGACTTTTGGAGTAAAGTGATATTTTCAGATAAAAAACATTTCAATCATCCTATAATGGAAGAACGAAAGTATATCGGCCACGAAATGCACGATTCGAAGAATCCTATCTCCACAAACTCATTAAGCTAATTATTACTGTCACTGTCAAATATTAAGGTTACATAAGTCAAATTCACAACACTAAAAAATAAGAAATAATAGACACATGACAAATTAGGAGTGACATTTTTTTTGTCCACGGTAGTATATGCCAATAAAGGCATGTGACAATTGAAGTCACATGATTTGGATTGGACAGATTAATGCAAATTCACAAATAGTGTTTTTAATGCCATGGCACTAATGATTTTTAGTAAGCGATACATGGATTGCCCATAAGTGTTTTCTCCGCTACCGACAACGTAAATAAGCATTGCATCCATGGTTACGGGTACTGTAAGTGGCTGATAACATTCGTGGTGTTTGTTGTCCTTGACGACGGAACTTAATTTTTTTTCTTACAGACCTAGGAAAATAATAAACAGAAACGTAATGCTCTAACATATAGACGAGCAACATATTTTCGTCTATACCTATAGCATCGGCATCCTTTTCACATAACCACTGCTTAAAAGAGTCGTAACAGGACACATATCTTTTTCGATTTCGTCGGTAACAGGTTCTAACACGCAATATTCGCAGTTTCGTTTGCATCCATGCCCGCAGAAAGTTTCACTCGATTGACACAAACAAACAAAATTCGACATTGTTTTCTCGATTGCTGGGTTGCCATAGGACGCATAGGTGACTATAAAAATTTTAATCTCAAATGTTACAAGACGTATTTTAGAATATTTTCTGATCTTTTTAAGTATTATATTTCCGGTAGCGGAAAAAAATTAATAAGCAACACGGAACGTAATGACAATTAACATTTTCGGCCGGCTCGTATTTTCCTACCTCAAATGTTAATACGTCCTTACATTCCTTGTTGCTTAAATAACTATTAAACGATTATATGTTTATTTATGAAGATAAATGTTATATTGTTGTCATCATAAAAAATTGAGCATTGAGATGCGATAAAAAATAAATATGGGCGTCCATAAGAAATAAGAAAGTTGATGATGGTTCAAACGAAACGAAATATGTTACAACTAAAAATCTTATGCCATCTATTAGATAATAAAAAAGTGCTATAAGAACGTCTTTACCGTTTTGAAATATCACCTCAAATAACGAAGATATAAAGAAAAAACGAAAATAATATTTTTCAGTTTTTTGATTTAACTCGAAAACAAAACAATTTCAATAATTTTTTTCAGTGGATTATTAATCAGCGTAAAATTCTGCAAAAGTGCCAAATTTAAACATACCCTCTATCTCTTCTAATAAGCGAGATCCCCATGGTGAGCCTCGAATTTGAAACACCCTGTATATTTATGCCAGATCTGTAATAGCTGTAAGGCCGGCAATTAGATCAATTGTTGTTTTCTGAGAAGGCCGAATCCCATAATTGAATATGCTTGCCCTATTCAATTTGCACAAATTTTTCTTTGAACAGTATCGCTGGAACCAATAAAAATAAGAACATGGAAGCACAAATTGATTACGTTTGCAAATCGGTTTTAAAAAGACAAAGAAAAACTAGAAAACTCTGCCTTAGCTGTAAGGTCCCAGAATTCGAGCATTGACGAGCATTCAGTAAAATTTTCAAATCGTAATCCTTGTGTGCAACTGGTTAATAAATAATGTTAGTTATTAAATGTTTCTTTTACTGGCACGTATATCTCCTGTTGGAGCTTTTATAAAAAAAAAAAAAAAAAAAAAAAAAATAAAAAAAAATAAAAAAAAAAAAGAACCTTTATTGGCATAATCAAATATACAAAACAAATTAATTCTTTACATCCCTCACCCCCCCCCTTCCACCCCTCCCCTCCCTCCCTCTCCCCTCTTTCTCCCATCCCACCTTCTCCAGCGTCTTCACTCCTGCCCCATCCTCTCTCATCCATTCCGTCACCCTTCTATTCCCTCTCACTCCTACCCATTCTTCTTTCACCCCCTCACATTCTTCCGCCAAGTGCTTCCATGTATCCTTCCCCCAGTCGCACAGCCCACATCTCATATAATCCTCCCCCATCCACCTCTTCCTCCCTTTCTCTCCTGACCCACATCTCGCCCTCGCCAACCTCACCCTCTTCTCCCTACTCCATCCTTCTTCCCCCCAATACTCTGGTATTCTCCCGTACACCTGCCACCTCCCATACATATCATTATATTCACTCCTTTCTATCCGCCCCTGTCTCTCCTGCATATCCACCTCTCTCATTTTTTCCTTCACCCACCCCGCCACCTTCACCCCCCTCCCCATCCACTCTATCACCTTTGCCTCCGATAACCCCACCCTCTCTCCTCCTTCTCTCCCTTCTCCATTTCCCCTCTTCCCCATTCACACACCCCCACCATACTGCCTTTACCAATCTCTCCTCCCCTAAACCCCACAATTTCTCTTCGTATTTCACCACCCTCCTCATCGTTTCACACACCATTTTATCCCTGTTCGTCTCCTGCCTAAGTATATAACTCGGTGTCAACCTCTCCACTCCCAACATACATTTTATAAACCAACCCTGCTCCCTCTCCACCCATTCACACTCCCTCGTCCCCCATACCTCTACGCCATACATCATCACCGATCCCACACACGCATCCCATACCTTACACATCACTCTCATATTATTCTCTATCCATCTTCCCCATTTCTCCCATGCTATCCCCCATGCTCTCCTCGCTTTGCCTTGCACCCATCTTACATGCTCCTCATATCCACCCGTTTCCTTAAACACAAACCCCAAATACTTAAAACTCTTCACCCGTTCTATCAACTCTCCCTTCCACTCTAATTCTTTCACTCCTCCCACTCTCCCTCTGTTCATGAATCTCATCCAGCTTTTATTAAAAGATTAAATTTAAAAAGAAATTAGCATCAAATGGATGGGTACCCGGGTACAACGCCTTGGGGATTAAGTATAGAATGTTTTATATAATTGAATTATATATATTTCGCTTTAAAATTGCAATAGGTATTATATAAATTGGTTGTAATAATATAGTTCTACGATGTGAAAAGTTTTTATAAAAATATTCAAGTGAAACTTGTGAAAATGACAAGGGTACCCCACCACGGGGATAAGGGTTAATCGTCCATTCAACCACCATAAATTATCACCATTGTTTTAAGATGCCGTGTGAATATATTCTCAGGATTCAATCTGCACTGAACAAAGGCATTGTTCTCTTGCTATTTCTTCCGTGCTATTCGTTTCATAAACAAAGTGTTACATACAATAATTCGCGAGTTGTGTGTCACCGTACTTTAGGGCAATCATTGAGCCCGTTCGATCGGTGACAATTTCTCAAGTTTTCTTAGCTAGTAAAAATTGAACAATGTTACGCCTCCATTTCTTGTAACTTCTGTGGTACTGGTGACGAATGCCCCAATATGCATTATCAATCGAACATTTTTAGTACGCAACGCATTGGAGCGTTCAATTATCCTATGAATTATCGTTATCGGCTATTTTACAATTTGATGTAGACACCAGTCATGTTCTAAGTACTGCCAATTATGACAAGTAAAATTTCTCCAAAAATAGTATAACAACGAGCAAAAACTGTTTAACTGTTGAACAATAAATCTTATTGTTAAACAGTTTTCTCTTATTAAACCAAAGTAGAAAAATATCTATATTTCACTTATCTCTAGAACAATTTGCTTACGTAAGTAAAAGAAAATGTTTAGGCAAAAACAAAACACATGCCAGGAATATGTTATTAATATTACACACTGTAGCTGTAATCAACCGCTACAGTTAATTTTAAAATGATATTTATAATGTAAGCGGCGCATTAAAAACCAGAGCTGGCACCGTTCCAAATAACTGCAACAGGGGTCAATCCAATCAATGCATTATCTGCGATTTTTCAGAAACATCCCTGGCACGTTGAGCCAAGGCAGGAGTCATGACATTTTGAACTTTGATAATAACATTTTATTGCAAATTAAACGATCTCACTCTCGCAAGTTACCCAAGGACATTATTAAAACTAGATTGATGAGTCTATATTTAATCTAATCTTTGGGGTAGAAAACAAGTGCAAACAATGAAGGTAAGGTTAGGTCTGTGTTATTGTGGGGGTCATCGATTGGGTGTGAGTGATTTTACGTTAGTCTGTTACCGTGGTGTGTCTTTGTTCGGTTTCGGTTTTGATTCATCCTGAGGGTGTTAATTGCACTCACCTCGGACGGAGAGAGACCTGCCATTTTGAACTTTCCTTTTTCGCGTCGCAAAAAACGTCAAACTGCGGTGCGCGCACCTCCGACCGCTCGCTTTATCATTCGATCAACTCGCGATTATTTACACATTTGGATGATAACTGATGTCCGTTCGACGCGGCCGGGTAATCTGGAAGTATGGACACTGTCGCCACGTCACTCCTACTCGCATAACCTAAAACACCCTCGTCGCCTTTGTTTTTATCTTCATTGCGAGAAGAAACAAAAACATTGACAATTGACACTTGAAATTGCCGATGTTGCTCATAGATGGGCAACGGACGGATTTTACGCAGCGCTATGGCGGGCGTGTGCTCAACTTTATCGTTTGGTAGCCATGTTGAGTATAATACGAGGGTCGTTTGTAAAATAGTAAATTATTATTTGTTCGCTCAAATTAGAGTAGGAAAAATGATTTTATTTCTTGCGTTCATTGATACTATTTACGTAGTATTTTGTGAGGCACATAACGTAGAAATATTGTAACATTATTGAAAATATTTAATATAATAACCATAGTGGTTTTTCAAATTTCTTTAGTATTCAGTATATTGTGGCCTTGGACCAATTAAACCAATCTTTATTCAATTCTACATAGCTACATGCCAATAATATAATGTTTAGCCAAAAGAAGTCACCACTCCAACTTTGTTCTGAATATAGTCTAATATCGAGTTTCTCAATATTTTTACTCTCGTAGCACATTTTCATAAAAAGAAAAATCTACATATGTGCTGAGTTTAAACGACTTTTAACGATTAAGCAAAGTAGAACTACCGTATTAGTGCTAACGCGTTCATACGAAGTTTAAGGATTTTAAGAATCAACGTTTATGATTAAGGGTACTTTCTACTGCTGGATTTATACAAAGTTTACCGTTTAAGGAACGCAAAGTAGAACTAAAGTATTAGTGGTAACCAAGGCCGGATTATCCATAAGGCAATATAAGCAGTTGCCTAGGGCAGGGGTCGGCAACCTGCGGCTCGGGTGCCGCATGCTCTTTCAATGGCAAGATGCGGCTCTCCAGTTCCATGCGCAAATATTAATAATTATATTATTTCATTTTCAAAACTCATAAAAAATATTATACTGGAAAAAAAATACAGGATAGAAACACTCAACAGAGAACAGTGAGAATAGGTGGAGTAGAGAGTAGACAGACAGCTGGCAGCCGCTTGGGAATTAGGTCCAGCCCTACATCTTTATTTCAGTTCTGCCGCCAGAATTATATCTGGTAATAAGAAGAGACGAACTGAAGAAGAAAATCGAGAATTTAATCATCGGGATTGGACGGAGTCGTTTGCGTTCATTTGCAACACAGATGGCCTTCAGAGTTGTCTCAATTGCCAAGAAAAACTTGCTCACACTAAGAAGTCAAATTTGGAGAGACACTTCACTACAAAACATACCCGATTCGCTGCTAAATATCCGACCAGTGACGCACGGAAAAAAAGCTGTTAAAGACAGTGACTATTCGCGGGTTTTTTTCTGGTACGGCCGAGAAACAAGAGGTAGTAATACAGATAGGTGCGGTCACGCAGCCAGCCGTCTCTGCAACTGACCCTACCTATCTGTATTATCACCTCTTGTTCCTCGACCGTACCAGAAAAAACCCGCGAACCGTCACTAAAAGAGCTTCAAAAACAAAAACAACAGTCGAGTTCTATGCTAAGTAACTGAGCGCAACATTCAATTACTGTAAATCTGACAAGCTTTGCAATATCACTACAAATTGCAAAAAGAGGAAAACCATTCACAGATGGTGAGTACGTCAAAGATTGTTTCGTGATTTCTAAAACAGAACAGAAATCACGAAGAATATCAAAGATTAGTGAATAGTACAAGCTAGAACTGCCAAAAATGTTTTCAAATGTAACACATATGCAAGTGGAAAGCATTCAACTGGCTTTTGGTTTATCACTTGCAATGGATGAGTCCCCTTAAGTTACCCTTTTCGTCCCAAGGTCCAAATGAAGAACTGACAGGATTTATATTATTATTGAAATGTTACTGCTGGTACTATTTGCTTTCTGGTACCTGTACCTTGACTTCAGTGGCAACAAATTAAGTGTGGCTGCAGACACATAGCAATTAAACAGTTTTCAAAATAAACTTTATTCATTAAAAGTAAGATAATAGTAATTTACGATACAAGTAACGTTATGAAGGTTTTTACATTATAAGCGAAAAGTTTGAAATTGATTGCTGCCGTTTTCAGGGCAAACTCGTGGAGAAGATGTTGCAAGTACTGTGCAAAATCCCTGGAAAACTATGAAATCTATATAAATGAAATCGTTTCCACAGCAACTGATGGAGCCAGAAATATGACAGGAATACATAAAGGGGTAACAACGATTCTTCAGCAAAAATAAACCACGAAATTTTAACGTTTCACTGCATAATTCATCAAGAGGCGCTTTGTGCCCAAATATTTCCGTCCGAAATAGTTGAGGTCACGAACGTAATTAAGATAATTAACAGTATTTTGACCAAAGCACTATCTCCAGTTTAAGGAATTTCTCGAAGAAATAGAAAGCCAGTATTCTGACCTATCTCTGCACAATAAATTGCGATGGCTTTCCAGGGGAAACGTATTGAAACGTGTTGCTTCTTGATTGAGTGAAATAAAAACATTCTTCAATGAAAAAGGCATTGTCCTTCCCGAATAGAAAGAAGACTGTGGGGGTTGCGTTGCGTAGTTCTTTGGATCCAAGAGAATTCGATGTGGTCGTAACAGTTTATTTACAGAATACGAATATATTCAGGTACAAATAATTAAGGTTAGCGCGGTGTCGGTATCGCGACGCGGATTCCGCAGGCGCTGCCGCGGACTGAAAATCGGCGCGGGTCCTGTGAGTGCACGGTCGTCGGGTTCACTCCGGTGTACAGGACCTCCGTCAGGTTCAGTCGTCGTGGTGTCTTATACGTGGGGGTCCTCGTCGGCGACGGTGGCAGCGGTGACACGGGCCTCGGGATGGCGTGCGTCCTTGCTGGTCCTCGGGTTCGCTCTGGGCCTCGCCTCCGTGGTGTCGATGGGATTGGTGAGAATAGCTTCGGGTGGTCGAAGCAGTAGCGTCGTACTCTTCTACTGACGTGGCGTCAACTCCGGCGTGATGTGCTCCGGGTCTGATGCTGCCGGACCGGAAGGCGTAGCATCGGATGCCGTGGGGAGCTTGTCGTAGCGTGCCTTGGTGAGCTTGCTTTGATTCAAGTGACGAGATGAGGGGGCACATACCCTATTTAAGTGGGTCGTGCGGCCACAACCGTCGTACGAGCGTATGGTGCGCCCTCTGTTCAGGTTGCGGGCGGCCCTTTTCCTTTGATGGGGGATCGTGCGTAGCGAGTGCCGCTGGTGGTGAGTCACCCTAGTGGCGAGCGTCCGCCCGGGCACGGATCGCCACATACCCCCTTCCTTGTGATGGAGTCACTCTTCGAAACGCACCGTGGGTTTGTTGATCATAGGTGGTTTCGTGGTCTGTTTTGCGATCACGGTTCGCTCGGTCGGGTCATCATGAGTTTGTTCTGTGAATGCTGGTTTGATTCGCTCTGTTGAGACTGTCTTAGTTTGTCCGTGCCGGTCGATCGTGATGGTGTTCTCTGTTCGTTTAATCACTCGGAATGGTCCTTCGTAGGGAGGCTGCAGAGTTTTTCGCATCACGTCGATCCGTACGAAAACGTGTGAAGCCGTCGCTAGGTCTTTGAAGACGAAGGGCTTCGATTTGTTGTGTTGTCTCGTTTGCACGGGTTTGATTGTTCTGAACGCGTTCTGTAACTGGGTAGCGTAATTTTAAGCTTCGATTGACTTTTGGCCTCTTTGGTTGGTTAGCATTTCTCCTGGGAGTCGCAGTGTCTGACCGTACACCATCTCTGCTGATGTGGTTTTGATATCGTCCTTCCAAGCCGTCCGTATGCCTAGCAGGACGATCGGTAGTGCCTCTGTCCATCGGATGTCGGTGTGGCACATTAATGCTGCCTTCAGGTGTCTGTGGAATCGCTCTACTAGACCGTTTGCCTGTGGATGATATGCCGTAGTGCGGTGTCTCGTGAATCCTGTGGTTTCGTCTGTCGTGACTCTTGCTGGTGTGCCGAACCTAGCTATCCAATGCGTCGTGAATAGTCGGGCGACTGTTTTCGCTTCGATGTTGGCCATTGGGATCGCTTCTGGCTATCGTGAGAATCGGTTGATGCACGTTAGCAGGTATTTCTTCCCTCATGCTTCGAGCAGTAGTCCCACTATGTCGATGTGTACATGTTCGAATTTCGCTGATGGTAGCCTGAATTCTCCTGCTGTGGGGGTGTTATCTCGGGTGATTTTCGATCCTTAGCAGGTTGTGCATTGCCTGCTTCAACGTTTACAATCTTTTCGTACGCCGGGCCATACGGATTTCTGTGTGACCAGTTTCGTGGTTGCGTTGGCACCAGGGTGTGACAGTTGATGTTGGCTGTTAAATGCTGCCTATCTGTAGTCGCGTGTGATGTAGGGTCGGGCTGTGTCGGTTGTCGTGTCGCAAACAATTTCGCAGTTATATTCGGGTAGGAAGAGTTTTTTTAGCTGAAGGCTGGATTTCGTATCGCTCAGGATTCGTTGCAGTTCTAGGTCAGACCGCTGGTCGGCTCCTAGGGCTGCAAAGTCTATCCCTGCATCGATGCGCTCAATCCTGCTGAGTGTTTCTGCTACGATGTTCTCTTTGCCCTTGATATGTTGGATATCGGTGGAAAATTGGCCGATGTAGTCGAGGTATCGGATTTGTCTCGGCGAGCACTTCTCGGGCTTCTGTGCGAAAGCAAACTTGATCGGTTTGTGATTTGTGAATATCGTGAATGGTCGTCCCTCCAGGAGGTGCTGATATTGCCTTATGGTGGCGTATATTGCAAGAAGCTCTCAGTCGTACGCTGCGTACTTCTGTTCAGTTGGTGATAACTTCCGTGACATGAAAGCTAGTGGTTTCCACTCTCCCTGTTGCATTTGTTGTATGACGCCTCCTAGGGCGTTGTCTGAAGCGTCGGTCGTGACTGCTAGGGGTGCATTGGGCTCAGGATGTGCCAACAGTGCTGCCTCTGCGATTTGCTGCTTGCATCGTGCGAACGCGGCTCGTGCGTCATTTGTCCACTCGACGGGTTGGTTGTCTTTCTTCTTGCCGTTCAAGAGGTCATTCAGCGGGGCTTGTACGTTAGCAGCTTTGGGAATGAACCTTCTATAGTAGTTGATCATTCCGAGCATTTGACTTAGTCTCTTCGCTGTTTCGGGTAGCTGCAGGTTCTGGATGGTCACTACCTTGTCGGTGAGCGGTGTGGTTCCTTCTCCGGATATCATGTATCCTAGAAAAGCTATCCTGGATGCTCCGAATTCACACTTGGCAGGGTTGATTACAATTCCGTTATTTCGTAGTCGTTGGAATAGTTGTCGTAAGTGCTTCTCGTGTTCGTCCTATGATTTGGAGGCCACCAGAATGTCGTCGATATACACGTAGCAAAATTCCAGGTCTCGCAGGATTCCGTCCATGAACCGTTGGAATGTCTGCGCTGTGTTGCGTAGACCAAACGTCATAAATGGGAATTCGAGTAGTCCGAATGGCGTGGTGATTGCTGTTTTTGGAATGTCGTCCTCTGCTGGGGGTATTTGATGGTAGGCTCTGACCAAATCGATCGTGGAGAAATGTGTGCTGCCGTGTAGTTGTTGGGCACAATCTTCGATATGTGGAACGGGGTATTTATCCGGGATCGTTCTTGCGTTCAGTGCTCGGTAATCGCCGCACGGTCTCCATTCTGCGTTTTTTTTTCGACACTAAGTGAAGTGGCGAGGACCATGGGCTTTTCGATGGCCTCGCCATCCCCATTTCACACATTGTCTTGAATTCGCTTTTCGCTATTCGTAGCTTGTCGGGTGCGAGTCGGCATAGTCTGCTGGATACTGTTTGGCCTGGCGTTGTTTGGATGCGGTGCACTGTTCCATGTCGTGTGGTTGCTGGTAATCCGGCTGGTTTGCAGATCTCAGGGAATTCGCTCAGGATTTGGTGGTATTTTTTACTGTTGTTGATCGTGCTCACCGTTGCTTCGTCGCTTGTCGTCAGTTGGCCGGGTGTGGTGATGCTAGTTTTGGTGTCCCTGAGTTTTCGGTGTCGGATGTCGGGTAGTAGCTTGTAGTGGACTAGGAAATCGGCCCCTATTATCGCCTTTTGTACATCCTCAATCACAAACCGCTATGGGAAATTCCCCCTTAAACTTAGATCCAAGTTCAAGTTTACTGTGCCGTACGTGTTTATCACAGTTCCACTCGCTGCGTAAAGTTTGTACGCGGCAGCGTGGCCGGTTCACGAGTTTCCGTGGGAAAACGCAGATGTCTGCTCCTGTGTCGATCAAGAATTGGACTCGCGTTTGTCGATCGGTGACGTATAGACGGCGGGAGGTGTTAGGCGTGTGGTCAGTCGCCGCTACTGACTGCCTTGGTCGTTTCGCTGCTTCCAATGTTTGCACGTGGGTCGGCAGTTTCGCGCTTCGTTGCCAAACTTGTAGTGGAACCAGCACGTCTCATATTCGCGGATCTTCGCACGGGTTCTGCCTTGGCTCTGGCTCCTACTTTGTGACTGGTCGCGTCTGTGTGGTCGTCTGAAGTTCTGCTTCTCTTGTTACTGTTAAAGCTGCGTCTTCAGTTGTCCAATCTCCGCTACGAGGTTCTTCAGCGTGTCATCGTACGTGTGCGTGGCCTCGTGTTCGCTGCTGTGTTCGCCATGGCGTCTGCCCATTCTGTCACTTCTTCCAGTGTTGCCTTAGTTTGTGTCGCGAGTATGGTCTGCATGTGGTTTGGGAGTCGTCTCAACCACAGCGATCGGAGAAGCTCTTCTGGTACGGTGGTGCCTGCTAGGTATTGTAAGTGACGTAGGAATCGAGATGGTGTTCTGTCTCCTAATTATTCACGTTCCAGCAGTTGCTTTATTCGTTGTTCCCGGCTTACCGACAGCCTGCGGATCAGCTCGGCTTTGAGTTTGTCGTATTTACCGATGGTTGGCGGGTTCGTTAGTATGTCTCGGATTTCCTTGGCATATCGTGCTTCTAGGTTGTCTGCTATGTGTCCGTATTTCGTCTCGTCGGTGACGATGCCTGCGATCTGAAACTGGCTCTCTTCGTGGTTGTCCGGTATTTTGCACTATCACTAGTTCAGTGCACTCGTGGTTCTCTTGGATCACGTCGGGGTCACCAATGTGGGGGTTGCATTGCGTAGTTCGTTAGATCCAAGAGAATTCGATGTGGTCGTAACAGTTTATTTACAGAATACGAATATATACAGGTACAGATAATTAAGGTTAGCGCGGTGTCGGTATCGCGACGCGGATTCCGCAGGCGCTGCCGCGGACTGAAAATCGGCGCGGGTCCTGTGAGTGCACGGTCGTCGGGTTCACTCTGGTGTACAGGACCGCGGTCAGATTCAGTCGTCGTGGCGTCCTGTACGTGGGGGTCCTCGTCGACGATGGTGGCAGCGGTGACACGGGCCTCGGAATGGCGTGCGTTCTTGCTGGTCCTCGGGTTCGCTCTGGGCCTCGCCTCCGTGGTGTCGATGGGATTGGTGATAATAGCCTCGGGTGGTCCACGTAGTAGCGTCGTACTCTTCTACTGACGTGGCGTCGACTCCGGCGTGATGTGCTCCGGGTCTGATGCTGCAGGACCGGAAGGCGTAGCATCGAATGCCGTGGGGAGCTTGTCGTAGCGTGCCTTGGTGAGCTTGCTTTGATTCACGTGCCTTGGCGAGCTCGTGTGTTTAGATACGTGCCTTGGTGAGCTCGTGTTGCGTGCCTTGGTGAGCTCGCTTGTCAGACTATCTTACCGACTGTACTGACTGTTCGATTGCAGTGCGCTGATCGAAGTGACGAGATGAGGGGGCACATACCCTATTTAAGTGGGTCGTGCGGCCACAACCGTCGTGCGAGCCTAGGGCGCGCCCTCTGTTCAGGTTGCGGGCGGCCCTTTTCCTTTGGTGGGGGAACGTGCATAGCGAGTGCCGCTGGTGGTCACCCTAGTGGCGAGCGTCTTTCGCGCGCCCGGACGCGGTTCGCCACAAAGACAAATGGCTGGAAGCATTCAACTTCATGGTGAATATCACAAAGAAACTAAATGTTAGCTCATTTAGTTTCTTTGTGATATTGTAATGCCTCAGCCACACGATGCTCCTCGCGCTGCTCATCGGTCGGTTCCTCGCGCTGCCGCGATGTTGCCCTCTCTGCCAACACACTGCTCTACGCGTTGATATTGCCAGTCTGACTCGTGCCCAAAAACCGACAAAACAGGAAGCAGTGGGCATAATGTTGACACACTACGTGTCTGCCTCCTTTCCTTGCTACTTCCCATGCCACTCGAAGAGGGTGTGGCAGGGTATAAAACTGCAAGAAAAGGAGAAGCCAGCCTATGCCTTGATTGAATAAGTGGTTTGTTTCGAAAATATATTATAAGACATTGAGCGGCAAATTAATTCATTTCGAAAATCTGAAGCAATATCCAATGCAACTATTGACAAGAATTACTTCAGTATGGTTATAAAATGAAGGATGGATTCACTGAAATATTTGAACAATTCGAACAATCGAACCGAGTTTTGCAGTTTATGCTTAAATGGAAACAACCGGGAGTGGGTGGACCTTATCCTATCATCCAATTCTTGGAACACAAACGAGGGTTTTACAATTGTTAAATAATTGTTTAAAAAAGTACCGAACATTTTTTTTATATTTTGTTTTCCCGGCAAATGGTTTTGTTAATGGAAACTCTGGAGTGTATTTAACGAATTGGAGAGTGGGTTAGGGACCACCCACCACCTTTCGTTTTCACTTTAACTTAACCCAGAAACCCATTTTATTTGGCTTTGCAACTTTTACAACTCCAATGATTTCACGAAGAAATTTCTTTAACCAAACAGTGTTTTCTTGGTTAGGTTAAAGTTTAAACTAAGGGCTGTGGGTGAGCCAGTGACGGTTCGCGGGGTTTTTTTCTGGCACGGCCGAGGAACAAGAAGTGGTAATACAGATAAGTAAGGTCAGTTGCAGAGACGGCTGGCTGCGTGACCGCACCTATCTGTATTACCACCTCTTGTTCCTCGGCCGTACCAGAAAAAAACCCGCGAACCGTCACTTCAGATGTATTAAGTAGTTGAATTGTGTGCGGTCACGCAACCAGCCGTCTCTGCAACTGACCCTACCTATCTGTATTACCACCTCTTGTTCCTCGGCCGTACCAGTAAAAACCCCGCGAACCGTCACTGGGGTGAGCCCTATCCTATTCTCCAATTCTTGTAACATAAACGCGGGTTTTACAATTGTTAATTCATAAGAGAAGAATCAAATGGTTTATCGTTGCTTCGACCATATAATTTGTTGGTAAAAACTTTGAGGCGTGTTTAACGGGTTGGAGAGTAGGATAGGGGCCACCCACCACCCTTCGTTTCCACTTTAACTTAACCCAGAATCTCTTGATTGGTGGTTTTGCAACTTTTAAAACTTCAGTGATTTGTCTGAGAAGTTTCTTTAATCAAAAGGTTTTTTCTTTGTTTACAATATTGAACTGTAAATTTTAAACAATGATTTAAATTATAGGAATTACTTGTAAAACAGTATTTTTCAGAAATTTGTAATACAAGATTTAGCAACACGCCGACACGCAAGCGCATTATCTAAAATTATTCATTCTTAATGTTCGTAAGAACGGCATCTTTTCTAACGCTAAATGTTAATCACTAAACAAACACTAAACTCGAATCTATGACCTTGAACTTCACCTAATCATGTGTAAGCGCAATGATATTCAACTTCATTTTTTTTAAATAATAACCGATGTTTCTTTTTCATTTTCGAAATCAACAGGATTTTTCGCTTCTGGTTATTTTCTTTTAAATTAAAATTTAGATTATTTATGGCTTTGACTAGTTGAAGGTCCAGTGCATTCATAGACCAGCAAGAGCAGAGTGGCGCAGTGGAAGCGTGCTGGGCCCATAACCCAGAGGTCCGTGGATCGAAACCACGCTCTGCTAACTTTTTAAAATAAGGTCCGTTACATAAATATTGTTTTTTTTTTACTAGAATCACATTGTTATATTTATAGTATAATATTCTATTTAATAACATTATTTACTAAATAGATTCAGTATTTAACTTATACTAACATTATTTATTTAAGCTTTTATATTATTTTTTGTCTAATAAATTGGCACTAAAGTTTGTGTATTAACTTATTTATTATTGCTAGGCGAAAGGTTGTCGTGATAGGTAACCAGTTGGGTACGGTCTAATGAAGCCACTACCATAAACAGAGTTTTTAAATAAAGTCGCAGGACTTGTTGCAGATGTACAGTGACGGTTCGCGGGGTTTTTTTCTGGTAGGGTCGAGGAACAAAAGGTGGTAATACAGATAAGTAGGGTCAGTTGCAGAGACGGCTGGCTGCGTGACCGCACCTATCTGTATTACCACCTCTTGTTCCTCGGCCGTACCAGAAAAAACCCCGCGAACCGTCACCGCAGATGTATTAAGTAGTTGAATTGTGTGAATTATCATACAATTGAACCAATTTTTTTTTGTCACTAGTGGCATATTTCTCTTAACAGGCAAGAGAGTTATGATTACGCCGTCTACCCGCGCTTGCTCAAATAGCTTCACCATGACAGAATTCACATTGCGTTCCCCAAATCCGTGCCAATTCTGAGCAGAAAAACAGAAATATTGTTCTTACAAGTACTTCGATCATAAATATGTTATATTACACTATTTGAAATTAATCTTTCACCACAAAAAAATTATTAGTTCTCAATATACGATTTCACTTGCACCGATATCTAATTTCATGCCAATTTTCATTAAATATAATCGGTGTCGCGAATTCAAATGCATTACTGATTCAGCTTCCAAGTCGGAATTATGAAATTATTTATTCTAGTAGTTTTGGCATATGTACGTGGTAAGTATATATTTCCTTCTCCGAATGTCCTCCAAATAGTTATAATAATTTATTAAATGTATAGAAATATATATGAAAATACATAACAACGATCGAAAATTTGGCCGTGATTAGTCGCAAGGAATGTGCTCCGAGTATACGTTTGTTTTTATCGGTTGTTTGATTGCATAAATTGATCAAACTCGGTGAGGTGTTTTGATTAGCAACAAGTTGTGTTATGTGAAAACCTCGCTGCATACATTTGAATAGTTTAGAAGATATACACATTTTAACAATGAGTAATTGCATTTCTTCCATTGGCGAAATAAAAACCTCTAACGTTGTTTTGCGCTCGAGGCTGAGTCATACACCAGATATCAGCTGGTCGTGCTTATTTGCAGTAGCAAAATAATTAATAATTATTATGCAGTGGCATTTCTCACCCGATTGCTGATTAATTATTTATTTTATTTAAATAATTATTTTATTAATTAAAGTTGTTCACTTTTCAAAGTTTAACTATCTTTTGTTTTATAATTTGTTTCCTTCCGTGGCCCACCTGTGTACGCTTTGTTAATCACCCTGAACGTAAGTGTCCCTGTTATTAACCCAATAGATGCTTTGGAATGTAGTAAACAAGTTGAAGTTATATATACAGATTTTTCGAAGGCATTTGATAGAGTAAATCGGAGTATTTTAATCGAAAAACTAAGGACCATAGGCTTCTCACCTAGTATAGTGGATTGGCTCGAAAGTTTTATAACTGACAGGTTCAACATGTAAGGTTTAATGAACACATTTCCAGAGCAATTTCTGTAACCTCCGGGGTCCCTCAGGGATCTCATTGTGGACCGATCTTATTCCTCTTGTTTGTTAACGATATATCAAAATATATAAAATATTGTTCATTCCTATTATATGCTGATGATCTCAAGTTATTTAGAACTGTTGACTCTTTTCATGACGCGCGTCTTTTACAAGCTGATTTAAATCATTTGGACAACTGGTGCAAAGATAATGAACTTTTTTTCAACACTGCAAAATGCTACAACGTTTCTTTTACCAGAAAACTTGTACCGCTGAAAATTGAATTTACTATTAATAACGTACCCCTTCAGACTAGAACTGAAATAAGAGATCTGGGAGTGATGTTTGATAGTAAATTCACTTTTCACAATCACGCTATAACAGTGGCAAGTAATGCACTAAAAAGATTAGGATTTATAGATAGATTTTCCAGTCAGTTCTCAGTCGACACATTCAGAATATTATATTTAAGTCTAGTTCGCTCGAAACTGCATAGCAGTGGTTCCCAAACTTTTATAGTAATTAATAGGAAATATATATGTGTTAATGTTTCCACCTTTTTCGTAAAATATAGTAAAGAAAGGTGTAAACTAGAAACATTGAACTTTGAAATTATCAAAGTATTTATTGAACTCGGAATAGGATGTTACAAAAAAAAGTTAAAACATTCGAAATCATCTTAATGAGAAGGATGAACCTGGTGTGCAGCCACCAATTTAGTAATCCTCGGCTCTATTTTCGTTAGCAGTAATCTTAAATCACCATGATTGACTATTTGCAATTAGTTTCTTTTTTTGTTAATAAATTGATTACTGCATTGAACCCACGTTCCACTAAATCTTCTCTTCTTTCTTTTATACTATCACCACCCCCTTACAGTTATTCATCGCTCCCCAAATGCACCTGAGGCCATCAGCGCCCCCCTAAATCGCTGCAGCACCCACTTTGGGAATCATTGATCTATAGTGTGGTCACCTCATAATGAGATCACGTCGAAAAAGTGGAAAATAAATTCCTACGTATCGTGGCATTTAAAATGGGCATACCGCGTGCTGCCATAAAATATGATCAAATATTGTACCTACTTCATTTACCCACACTAAAATCCCGTAGATCATTCAACGATATGTTGTTTTTGTACAAACTGATAAATGGAAAAATAGTGTTCCCTGAACTTCTATCAGAACTAAATTTTTATTTTAAACACCCGTACAAATTGTTTGTTCAGGCTTAAAATTGTAACAAAGACGTATTGCTTCAATAATCCTATGTATCGGATTAAAAAAACTGCAAATACATTAATTAATAATATTAGATTTTGTTTATTTCATCCATCTTTAGATGTATTGAAAAGACGCTTAAGGTCAATCATTACAGATTCGTCCACCAGCTGAACTACATTATCACTGTTACGACCATGTGCACGCGTATTTGTGTATGTTTATGCATCTATACAGTGCGAGTCTCTAACTTGGAGTAAATTCAGTAAATCAAACAAAGTTTATTTTTCGGAAATATGCTCGGATACGTCGATTAGTATTTTAAATTGCGCTCTTTTTGTTGTTGTTGAAGAGAGAAATCAACGCAGCTCCAATATAATGATCTACAATCTAGAAGAATCAACAAGTCCATTACCCAACGAGTCAATTCACGAGGATAAATTAGCGGTCGATAATATAATTAAAACTATTAATATTAATACGTCCTCAATTAAATTAGCAAGAGTTGGAAAAAGGATTCATGATAAACCAAGGCCACTAAAAGTTACTTTGCCGACTAAAAATGATGCGTTATTACTACTAAAAAATAGTTATAAAGTTGCTGATGTAAAAATTAAAGCCGACTTGACTATATATCAACGCAAAAAACTTATTAAATTGCGTAACGAGTTAAATGAAAGAATTGAGAAGGGTGAGAAAAATATTACAATAAAATACATTAATGGTTCGCCTCAAATTATGGCTATGAAGAATAGAACCTTTCGTCAAGAAGAAAAAAATAAACACACTTAATATTTTCTTTCAAAACGTCGGTGGATTAATTACAAAGATCAAAGAATTTTCTCAAAATGTTCTTACTAGTACATATGACATTTTTATAATTGTCGAAACATTTTTCACCGATAATATTATGAATAGTGAATTATCTTTAAATAATTATGATATTTTCCGATGTGATCGAACAGTTTTAACAAGTACTAAAACACGCGGTGGGGGAGTGTTAATAGGGGTGAAAAAATATTTAAATGCTACTAAAATTGAAATATCCCAAACATTAGTGGAACAAGTTATGGTAAAAATTACCCTAAACAAGAATTCATATGTCATAGGAGGAGTCTACATCCCCCCAAATAGCCCCGCTGAAATTTACTCAGCTCATTGCGAAACATTGGAAGCAATAAGTGAACAAAACAGTTTACACAAACTTTTAGTTTGTGGAGATTACAATTTACCAGATATCTGTTGGGGTAAAGACAATTTAGAAGAAGATGCAAATTTTAATTCAAACGCAATTGCTCAACTGCTGACTGAAACGGTTTCATTTCTGAATATGCGTCAACTAAACAAGTACCCAAACAATCGAGGAGTGTTTTTGGACTTAGTGTTTGGACATAGTGACTGTTCTGTAGTGAGTGCTGCAATTGATCAGTTATTAAGTGATTCTTTACACCATATTGCTTATTCAATTACCTGGAATTGTGATGAACCAACAGAAATAGTTGAGGGTTGTTCAAGTTTTAATTTTTCACAGGCGAATTATATTGAAATAAATGAATATTTATCATCTGTCAACTGGACTGAATATTTTAAAAAATGTCGGGATGTAGATGAAGTTGTGGATTATTTTTATTCTGTGTTATATTATGTCATAAATATGTTTGTTCCGTGTAAGAAAAGATTGGTACATAATTATCCTAAATGGTTTAACAGTGAATTGGTCCATTTGGTTTCTAATAAAAAGAAGGCTCATAATAAATATAAATCAACAATCGCATATTCAGATTATTTGATTTTTCAAAATCTAAGAACACAATGCAAAGATTTAAGTAGAAAACTGTATGCCGATTATATTTTGAAAATTGAATGTAATATTAAAAATAATTCTAATAACTTTTGGTCATTTATCAAAGAAAAAAAGGAAGTTAAAGGTATTCCGGTAATTATGAAATATATGAACCAAACTAGTACCAATATGCAGCAAACAGTTAATTACTTTGCAGAACATTTTGCTGATGCTTACTCAAGTGATGTCGATGAAGCCCCCCAATTTATAACTGACGCTTTCGTAAATTTTAATTATAAATTCAAAATAAACTCATCTGACGTATTTGAAGCTATTACCAACATGAAATGTACTTCTACTTGTGGCCCGGATGGGGTTCCAAGCTTATTTTTGAAAAATTGTATTTTTACATTAACACATCCAATCACAATTATTTTCAATATGTCAATAAAACAAGAAACGTTTCCAAATTTATGGAAGCGCAGTTATATTACCCCAATTTTCAAATCTGATAATATCAGCGAGGTTTCCGATTATAGGGGCGTATGTTTACAATCCGCAATTCCCAAACTTTTGGACTCAATTTTATCACAACAATTACGTTGGTTATGCGGTAACATGATAACAGAGCAGCAACATGGATTTCGGAAGGGGAAATCTACCATAACAAACTTAACTTTACTACAAAATTTTGTGTTAGAAGCCTTTGAGAATCGTAATCAAGTAGATGTCATCTATACCGATTTCTCAAAGGCGTTTGACAGGGTTAGCCATAAAATTTTGATTGATAAGATCCGCGTTATTGGCTTCAATACTAGCATTGTCAATTGGATTGAAAGTTTTATTTCTGAGCGAAATCAGTGTGTAAAAATTAATGGTGTTTTGTCGCAAGAATTCAAAGCTAATTCAGGGGTACCACAAGGATCTCATATAGGCCCTGTATTATTTAATATTTTCATTAATGATATTATATCTCATGTAATTTCCTCTCGCATATTACTTTATGCGGATGATATTAAATTATTTCGAATAATAGAAAATAGCAGAGATTATAACTTACTGCAACAGGATTTAAACGCAATATTTGATTGGTGCGTAAAAAACAATTTACACTTAAATATTAAAAAATGTAAATGCATATCATTTCTAAAGAACAAAACAGTCCTAAATTTCAATTACACAATAAATAACATTCAATTGGAACGAGTTACTGAAATAAAAGACCTTGGGGTAATACTTAACACAAAATTAAATTTTCAGACTCACATTAATAGTATCACAAATAAAGCCATGAGAATGCTAGGATTCATTTATAGAGTAGGTAAAGACTTTTCTATTGATACCATAAAGTTGCTGTTCTGTTCTTTTGTTCGATCCACGTTAGAATATGCCTCTGTTGTTTGGAATCCACATCAGTTGTATTTAATTACAAAAATAAATAAAGTTCAAAGAAAATTTTTAAGATATGTTGCCTACAAATGGGGAATACCTTCAACTTCGATAAATTATGAACATTTAGCTAGTCGTCTTAATATCCAGTCACCAGTTGATAGACGATTTTTTGCAGATATGTGTTTCCTTTATAACATTTTAAACAATCGCATAATTTGTCAGGACTTGTTGTGTATAATTAATTTTTGGGCGACAAATGTTCAAACTAGAACAAACTCTGTATTTAGATATAATTTCTCCAGAACAAATTATGGATATAACAATCCTATTGGAAGAATTATGCGGTTGGGTAATAAGCTTAATGTGACTACGTCTTTTCCAATTTTTTCGGCTAGCTATGTGCGCTTCAAAAATTTTCTATTCTCTGTTAACGTTAATGATTTTTTAGTTAATTAGTTTATAATAATTATGTTTATTTTTTATGGTTCCGAATGTTATTACTTATTTATTTTTTACTTTTATAATCATACTAGGTTGCTGTTTACATAATTAATTTATACTTAGTTAATGTACAAATGGGAAAACCCGTGAATAAATTATTATTATTATTATTATTATTATTATAATAAAATTTTATACAGCGTATCCCAAATTTGAGATATGACGTCATCGACTATTTTTTTTAATAGCAACCCTAATTTTTTTATCACTATTTTTAAAGAGTATATCAAGTTACACATGTGTGCCAAATTTCCAATTTTTATTTCCTGCCATTTAGAAGATATTTAACAAACAGTATCAAATTTGAAAAATGAATTCAACTTAATAGTCTTTCTTCAATAAATGCTCAAAATGTTGTCCATTTTCTAACTGACAATACCCTAAACGGAACTGAAACTAGTTTTGAACATTTCTAATTACTTCGGGGGAAATTAGTCTACACTCCTGTCTTATTCGTTCTTTCAACTCCTCAAGATTTAGCGGTTTGGTCTTAAAAACTTTGCTTTTCAAGTACCCCCATAAGAAAAAGTCCATAGGTGTTAAATCCGGAGACCTGGGTGGCCATTCAACTGGTCCTCTTCTGCCAATCCATCTTCGTGGAAATACATTATCCAGGTACTCACGGACACGCCTTGCAAAATGAGGAGGCGCACCGTCCTGTTCAAACCAGATGTTTCTATTCGGGACGTCAGCTTCTACAGGGCAAGGAAACAAAATAGCCAAACTCGGAATTAGCTCTTCCTCCAAGAATTGTAAATATCCCGCTCCATTGAGATTATTTGGAAAGAAAATTGGTCCTAAAATTCGATCACCAACAATCCCTGCCCAAACATTAACTTTTTCTGCATATTGAGTGTGGCCTTCCCTCATCCAGTGTGGGTTCTTATCTGCCCAATAACGGCAATTCTGACGATTTACCTCACCATTTAACATAAACGTTGATTCATCGGAAAACAATATATTTTCTATTTTTAGAACATTTCTATCTAGTAGATCCATCATTTTTTTGCAAAACTGAAGTCTTCTATCCGGATCATCTTCGGTGAGTTCCTGGAGGATTGTCATTTTATAAGGATGAAATGTTTGCTCTCTAAGGATTCTTGACACTGAAGACTGGCTAATTTTGAGTTCCCTAGCCATCTGCCTAGAGGAGACATGATGATTTTCCTGAACAGAGAGAAGTACATCAATTTTGACCTGTTCACTCAGCGCATTCTGACGATGATTATTCGTTTTTCTTAAATGCCCATTTTCCCGAAACTGACTTTCAATCTTGCTTACGGTACTTTGAGATATGGCTGGTAAGTCAGAATACTTCTCTCTAAATAAATAAATAACTTCATTTTGTGTGCTTGTCCTATCTCCATAGCCAATCATCATTAAAATTTCGATTTTGTGGGTTTCAGTTAAGTACGACATGTTAGTATAATTTTTCGACCAACGGTGAACAACAGTCAACACAACAATGGAACGACTAATACTCTCCTCACTCGAATATACGTGGAATGCGATGCTACACTTCTTACTTGTTTTTATAACTAAACGTCAAAATGATAAACGTCAGTTTGAAAAAAAAAATGACAAACCAGCACGTTTTGGCATTCCACTTTTAAAATGCATAAAAATTCGATTAAGGTGACTTGATTTCTTCATTCTACAAATTTGATAATGTTTGTTAAATATCTTCTAAATGACAGGGAAAAAAAATTAAAATTTGGCACACATGTGTAACTTGATATACTCTTTAGGAATAGTGATAAAAAAATTAGGGTTGCTATTAAAAAAAAATAGTCAATGACGTCATATCTCAAATTTGGGACACGCTGTATAAAATTTTATTACAACAAAAAGAGCGCAATTTAAAATACTAATCGACGTGTCCGAGCATATTTCCGAAAAATAAACTTTGTTTGATTTACTGAATTTATTCCAAGTTGGAGACTCGCACTGTATATGTAGGCATACAACTGTACTTGTGTGTGCGAATATGTTGCGTATGTGTACGTGCATGTGTACATATGTTTATTAACTAATCATATTATTTATAAGGCCATACTTCATTAAGCGATAAATTATATCGTAAACTGTATCGTATTATTATAATATTTTTTTTGTATTCTAAAGGGAGTAATCCCGTAAATGAGTAAATAAATAAACAATAATATAAATATATAACATTATAGTATACACATTAACACATAATGCACTCGTACGGTTTTTCCCTGATAACTATTTGCTGCACGAGATTTCACACATTTTAAAGGGCATAAGTGCACTTCTCTTGGTTAGCACTAGAAGTGTTTATATGTGGTGGGGTTATGTTGTTCAGCTTCGTACATACAGATTTGTAAGTGGTCTATTTTGTTTGCTTAAATTTGTTGGTTCAAATTGTAGTCCAATATACAGCAGAGTTAACCGAATTGTGTGCCTCTTTCAGATCGCTAACGTTTCCTTTGTCATCCCTGTTGACATTTTCAATCATCTAGATCCATCCTCTTCCTTTACTGAACTCCCTTGGTTGTCTGGTATTATTTTTATATCTTCTATTTCAGAAAACTATAAATAAAAAAGGTATATTTACAGCTATTGATTCGTGCCTGGAAGACTGTACCAGGGAATATGATCCAGTATGTGCTGTCACGTTCAATAACAAATATCGAACATTCAGCAACAAATGTCTTTTCAAATATGAACAATGTAATAAGCCAAGATTAGGTAAGATTTTTTGACAACATATGTGATATCTTTGGATTTCTAATACTACTATAGCTGGTTTAAATCAAATAAAGACGAAAACTACTCTGATGTATGAATATTCAACCTGTTCATATCGATTTTGATTATTTTTTTAAAGTTATTTTAAAAATATAATAGAGGAAATGTATTTTTCTCCGATTTGCTGGTATTAAGGGATCTATCAGATATTTTCATAGTAACGACATTATTCACTTCATGTTGTAAATATCAGGAAATGCTCGTATTTTTGTTTAATTATTAGACTAATTTAATCGCGAATGCAGGTGTTTCACCCGCTTTGCTTTTAAATGAATTATAATTTCAAAATATTACAATTTATATACGTAATTTCAGGATATACCTTCGTAAAAGCAGAACCTTGTGAAGATGATGATAGTGAAGAGTTAAACGCAGCTGCTGTGCTCCCAAATCGCATTGTACCGATTTTCAAGAACATACTTCATTCTGTTGGTATACATAAGTATGATTATCCCTTCTGGCTCTGGCCATTATTTTAATCAAATTATATAATTTAAGAAATAGGGCACCTTTGTAACCATGCATACTAAAGAAGACCATAAACTGAAAACTATCTTGAATCACTGGCGGACCTAAGGGGGCAGTGGGGCCTATTGCCTCCCTCCCCCTTTGGGCCTAGATATAGGAAAATGTCTGTGTTGGCATTTAGAAATAAAAGTGAATTTTGTGTTTGATTCAGTTAAATTCTTTCGAATATTTGTTTCGAGTGCCCCCCTTAGAAGCCTTCTGGATCCGCCACTGACTCGAATATAAGTCAAACCTGTATAGGCTGTGTACTTCAAAGCAGACACATATTACTTATTAGATCTATTCTTGAAAATGTCTTATTTTAATGCTTTCGTTTTAAATTAAACTTTAAATTTGAAATAAAATTGCAAAAAAAATTCTAATGCCTTGATTATTCATTCGACGCTCCTTATCAAGCTACAGTACCCACAGTTTGAGAGTTGCTGCTCTATAGTAACGTTCTAATACGCACACACACACGCACATATAGTTAGTTAAATCGTCATAGTGAGAATGAAAAAATCACTTGAATTATTTATTATTTTTGAAAATTTACTCGATAAGGTACGCGGTACGCATATGGGTTTGACCAATTTACACATAAACATTAAGCGAAACACTTGCTTATAAATTAATGTTAACTTTAAATAATTAAAATAAACTTAAAGTCGGAGGGACCTTCCTCAAAATTTTGTTTATTTCATTCAATTATGCCTACAACTTTACCGACGCCAAATTAGAGCACAGCCTATTTATTTTTTTAAATATTTAAACGTTAATACAATTTGTAAGTGTCGGTTATTTAAATCTACTTGTTTCCTCAAATTCGGTTTTAAGAACGTTAAGAAAAATAATAATGTAGGCTGATTTATATGTAAAATTTACATCGATATTTTTCCTGCTTCAATCATAATAAACAAAAATCATGGCTTGCTTTATTTATTTATTTATTTAATTAAATAGTACATCGATTTTACATAGTATAATAGGTAAATTGTTTCTAAAACTGAAACTTAAAAATAAACAGTCTTTGGGACAAGACAAACTAAATTAATAATAATTTTATAATAATATAATAAATACTGCTTTGTAAACATCCATAACTGTTTGAATATTTAGATAAACTAACACCTCTTATTAACAACACTGTTCTGCATAAAAATCCTCCCGTTAACAAAATGTTGTTTCTTAATGTTTTGAAAGGCACTTTTTTTGTAAAATTTGAGTTTTTGGTCAAAATATGTGGCGTTTTCGTAATTTTGGGCAGTTATTTTTCTTGTGAAAACTTCATTGAAAGTCTAAAATCTGCATGATTTCCAAGGTATTACAATATATTTAAGGCTACCGTCTACTTTGTTAGATTCAAAAAAATCTTTTTTTTCTATTTTGCATTTTTTGGAAGATGTAGGTGTATAGAATATTGTGTCAAAACGGCAAGTTGATATTTCAAATGGAAATGCTTATAAACGGCGGGCCTAAGCGCGCCACATACAAAGCAGCACCGCGTTGAGGGGATTTTCAAACGCGTTTTTCTTAGAACAGTGTTTTTTAAATTGGTGGAAGTGACTGCGTGCAAACGGATGCAGCAATCGATCTGAAATTTTTCCCAAATACTCTAAGGACGTACCCGCAAGGTTATGTAGTATGAATTTAAAAAATATATATTTATTGATTTTATATTGTAAAAAAAAACGAGCCACAAAAAAGTCAAAAAATTACTTTTTTTTCCAAACAAGCGTCATTTTGTTGTTTTTCCGAATTTTAAAATACCATGCTACATAACACTGGCACACTATTTTTGTGGACCGAGGAACTTCCACCAGTGAGGCATGCCCGTGTGACATCCCAACTTCGATGATGTGGCAACATAATTAATTTTTATATAAAACTATCAAAAAAATCACAATTTGTACTTAAAGGCTTATTAAATTTCTGGAAAAAACATTCAAGTTAAAAACTTTATTAGTCGTCTCAAAAAAAAAAATACCGAAAATCACCTTTATCTTTCGTTCAAATATAATTAAGTTTAGAAAACAGTTACATGTATTACAAATACACATACTTTACCTTAAAATTAAAAAAGAAATATACACGATCTTGTGTTTTGCCTTGATGTATTGGTTTATATAAGTTCAACCCCATTTCTCTCAAAAATGGTGCCCGATGGATTTTCGGATTCAGGACATTTTCAAGGGTGCGAAAAAAGTTCTTTTTGCAGAACAGTGTAATTTTTAACTCATATCTATAAAAAGTTATTTTGTATTATACGAAAAAAGAAAACATTGCATCGGCCGGGAATCGAACCCGGGCCGCCCGCGTGGCAGGCGAGCATTCTACCACTGAACCACCGATGCTTCAAGTATGCATTTGAAAATTAAATAGTTTTAACAGAAAACTTACTAAATTTTTAGAATTTACGATAAATAAGATTGTTCCAATGCCGGCCCAACAATTGCAGTGGCGGCTCGTCAAAGGAGGCAGGTGAGGCATTGCCTGACCATTAATTTCCTATATTATAAAAATATAATTTTTTTTCGTATTGACTAGGTTGTTGAAAAGAGAAAAAAAAGTCTATTTATGCGTGTAAAAATCAAATATGGCGGCCATTTGAAATAAGAAAGTTGGTATCAATATCTCGGAAACCGCCATCTTGAATTTTATTTTGACTTGATTTCCATGTTTGCCTAATTAAACCAAGTAACTTTTATTTAAAACTTTTTTTCGCATCTTTAATAATTATTGAGATATTTGATTTTTTTGAAAATCGCGATTTTCAGTTTTTTTTAAATATTTTCTAAACTGCTCGGAATTTTGAAAATTTCTTAACATAATCTGAATCCGCATAGAAAACTGCAAACATTGCCCATTTAACCAGATCTCTAGCTTTAAGAATAAGAAAGATACCCATGCAATCCTACTCTATTTAGGACACCCTATATATACAGGGTGCCCGGATTTCGTAGGGACAACATGGGCAACTTTTGTTAGATTATTAAAAATTTGCACAGATAACATTTGTTTTATGAAGTGCCAATGAAAGTGTTTAAATTGTCATGCAAATTGGTTCAAGCCGCATCTCGGTATCTTGGCTAGCAGAGAAGTTATGGCAAATGAAAGAAATGAGGAGATTTTGTTTTTATTTTAACGTCGAACAAGTGGGCCATGACAAGTGGGATTTGGGGGTAGATTCTTAATAAGCTCTCGAACCCGCACCTTTTTACTAATTTGACCATCTCTCTATCTCTTCAAATGCAGAAGTTGCCTATGTTGTCCCTACGAAATCCGGGCACCCTGTATACAACGTGTCCACGTAAGTATGCAACATATGGGGAACTTTTTTATTATTAATTTCTCAGAAAATGTTTTTCTTTATAAAAGTTGGTGCTTGATCCTAAACATACAAAAAAGACCAAACAAATGACATTCGACGTTATACAGGGTGGGGCACCGCATACGACACGGTCGTTTTATGGAAAACCATGCAACTTCGTGTTATTCTTTTGAAATGGATAGATGTGGGATCGTTTTATGCACAATTTAAAATTATTGACAGTTATACAGCGTGTCCCATTAAAAAGATACACATCAAAGTTATGTTTTTTAAAAGGGACACCCTGATTTTTTTTGTCATTTTTGAATTCTAGGGAACAAATAAAGGTGAGTTACTTTAATATTCCCCATACTTATCGTTTACCGTTTTCGAAATATTTAAAGATTTGTTGAAATGAAGGGTGCAGGTGAAATTTTATTTTTGCCCCAGTGTTTGACGTTAAACCATTACAATCATTTCTATTGTTTGGTTGAAGGTTCGAACTACAGCGCCAATCATGATTTAGTATAAAAAATTATACAGGGTGATGAAAAAAACGTGGTGGAAAATCCTAACTTATAAAGTTAAATAACTTGGTTTTTTTCAAATGGCACACCCTGTATTTAGTAATCTATTATCACGTGGAATCCAATTATCTCTCAGATTATAATAATAATTATTGATCACAATCTGAAAGAGAATTGGATTCTGTGATAATATGTTACTAAATACAGGGTGCGCCATTTGAAAAAAACGAAGTTATTCGACTTTATAAGTTAGGATTTTCTATTAGGATTCTCTACCACGTTTTTTTATCACCCTGTATAATTATTTATACTAAAGCATAGTTGGCGCTGTAGTTCTAACCTTCAACCAAACAATAGAAATGATTGTAATGGTTTAACGTCAATCACTGGGGCAAATATAAAATTTCACCTGTACCCTTCATTTGTACAAATCTTTAAATATTTCGAAAACGGTAAACGATAGGTATAGGGAATATTGAAGTAACTCACCTTTATTTGTTCCCTAGAATTCAAAAATGACAAAAAAATACTGGGTGTTCCATTAAAAAAACATAACTTTGATGTGTATCTTTTTAATATCTGTATAACTGGTAATAATTTTAAATTGTGCATACAACAATCCCACATCTATCCATTTGAAAAGAATAACACGAAGTTGCGGTTTTCCATAAAACGACCGTGTCGTATGCGGTGCCCCACCCTGTATAGCGTCGAATGTCATTTGTTTGTTCTTTTTTGTATGTTTTAGGATCAAGCACCAACTTTTATAAAGAATAAAATTTTCGGAGAACTTAATAATAAAAAAGTTTCCCATATGTTGCATACTTACGTGGACACGTTGTATATACCAGTTAAAAATGGATTAATATACTACTAGTTTAATACTGATAATTAATCATAGTGATTATAAATAGATGTATTAATGAAACGTTCCCGATTTGTAATGATTAGAATTCGCGCGCCCACTTGGGCCGGACTTGAGGCAAATGTAAACCAGCGCAATCGGAATTTATGCAACTTAATATGCCTTCATACAGTTTACATACATCGCATTTGTTGTAATGTGCAGATTTATTCTTAGAACATACTTATGGAACAGCAATAAAAAGCATTGTGTCCAAGAAGTGAGATGCAGATGTCTTATTCTATTTTTTTTTGCTCGAAATGCTCATGCGCGGCCGACGCACTCATAGGTTATTATGAATTTGTTCGCGCGCGTTTGTAGAATTGAGTTGGTAGCACTGTCACACACTATCTGCATCCCACTCTTTCAACACAGGAAGTTCTCTCTCATACTCATGGACTCTTATGGGGATTTCGCGCGATTGGGGACATGCGCATAGCGAACAAAATAGTTATTTGTATAGTAAGAGCGCAAAGTGATACATTGCCGCTTCAGAGAGGACACCTCTCGAAATATACATAATATTTTTTCTACGACCGCTTTGAAAAAGAAACATAAATATAATTAAATATAAAAAGCAATAATACATGACTGTGGCGTGTGCTTATTTTCAGTCTGTTATACCGTGGTCAGCCATGGAATGTCGTATCCATGGTAACGGGTCAATAAAAATTGTGCAAAGTGACGTTTAGATAGTTGTTGTGAATTTATATTTAAAGTATATTTAAATTAAAAATGAGTGAAAATGAAGATGATAGTAGCAGCGACTTTACACGTACTCCGCCCGATATTGCCGAAGTCGCGAGCTCCGTCACTTTGGATTTGCTACCGGTGAAGTCGAAGAAGAAGTACGAAAAGCAGTACGAAATGTTCTACGAATGGTGTAAGAAACATAAAATTAGCAGAAGTACAGAAATTAATTATTTTTATTAATCAAATTTATTCAAGGGAGCGACAATTAACTTTGCCGAGCGTTGCTATAGGCAACGCGCGGCAAAGTACTTTGTCGCTCGCTCCTCGGGAAACGTCTACTTTGCGTTGACAAACGCAAGCGCAAACGCCTGCTTTTTATATCGGTCGTAGAAAAAAAATGTTATATCTATCCTTGTCGCATGGATGTTGAACACAGTTTCGGTACACGTAAGTTATACGGTATTCCTATTCTATATGTTCTAAGGATTTATTTGGATATTGGAGGCGAGCCTCAGAGGCTTCTCATTGGTCGGAAATCACCCGCGTGATGTTGGATAATAAATATTATGGTACTAGAAGATCAAGCGGCAGTTTAAATCTGAGGAGATACTGTAACGCCGAGGCGTTATAAATCTCCGAAGATTTAAACTTAGCTTGATCTTTGTGTAGCATACGATTTTTTATTTCATTTCGTTTGTCAACTCTAATTTGGCCACAATATAACAATTGGTATGATTACTATTTAAAATATATTGAAGTTGAAACCGTGATGCAGATTCAACTAGTGCGTCTTTGTTGCTTCGGCTTCTACACTAAATATTATCGATATGATTAATCGTAACACGAGTTATATTTAGCGAGAGAATGTAATAAATACAATTTTGTATTATTGATGTCAACTCACAAATTGCAGCGTTTTAATTAAGTTTGTGTTTTTTTGCAGCACAAAAACTCCGTAAACTGCCACCACTGTCTCTTTATTCCTTACGGTGTCTTGGCATTGCACTGTTTACAGTTTCACTGCTTTCACTGTTAGAAACTGCACCCCGACCATTTGCTACGTCCATTTTGAAGTTTGGAATTCTGACAGGCCATAACCTATGACCACAGCTTATTTTTTTTTCAGTGTACCCAACTTATAACTTATGCACAGGTAATTGAACACATTTCAAAGCCCTTTTGGTGGATCCAGTCGACACATTTTTTCCAACTCGGTACACGTTGCCAAAGTTGGACGTCTTTTTGTCCAAAAACTTGTTTTTTTTTCGGGGATTGAAGGGTTCGAAAAGGGATCATTCCAATCTGAGTCTAACCGCTTAGAGTAGAACCGAAATGGGATTTTGTCCCGAAAGAATCATCAAATTTGGTTGAAAAGTCGCCCAGTTATGTGCGAAAAACCTCAAAATAAACTTTTTTTCAAACACCCATAACGTGGTGTCAAATCGCAGTAGGAACTTCGTTCTTTGAGTCCTGTATAGGAAATTGATCAAATTTTAATGGTGGATTGAGTCGACAAAATTTTTCCAACTCCGTAGACATCGTCAAAGTTGGACATGGTTTCCTGAAAAAACTTTTTTTTTTACAGGAGTGCTAGAATCCCGAAAAATCTGGTCTGGTCACCCTGGAAGAATGAATTTAAATAATGACATTAACATTAAATCACTCACAGCACACCAATAATAATAATAATTTATTACGTGGCGTACCCCTTTGACTGTATAAACATGGACTGCTAGTCCCCCTCCATTTCCCATATGATCACTGCTCAAATATATGTCCGCGAGCTAGAACCCGATATAAGTCACGCCCAGTGCGTAAAATGGCGGGTAATTTAAAAACTGGAAAGCAGAATCCTTACAATTTATAAAGCAATTGATCTTACAATCCAGAAAATACAGTGAAATTATTTTAAGGTTATACAACGGGGTGTAAAGAAATCGGGTAATATAAAAATAGTTTCATTTATTGTCCTTTCAACAATTTTGTTTCCGTTAAGTTGGCAGCATTTTTGTTTAAAAATTAACTTACCAGTAAATCGATTAACGAATAGCATACATAATCGCCTCCAACAAAGCAATATATCGCCAAGGTGTTAATAAATTTCATAGTATCATAATATTGAAGCGATTAAAACACAACAAACTACACTGCCAAGTCGCGAGCTCACCGACTTATATGTCATAGACACAAAATGGCTACCAATTTAGTAACATACTTCAACCACTTACAGTCTCGCCGCGCCATCGTTGCTTGGAGACACAGATGGCATTGGCGTTAGCAGTCCATATTTATACAGTGCGAGTCTCCAACTTGGAATAAATTCTTCTTCGGAAATATGCTCAGACACATCGATTAGTATTTTAAATTGCGCTCTTTATGAAGTAATAAAATTTTTTACAGCGTGTCCCAAATTTGAGATATGACGTCATGGACTATTTTTTTTAATAGCAACCTTAATTTTTTTATCACTATTCTTAAAGAGTATATCAAGTTACACATGTGTGCCAAATTTCAAATTTTTTTCCCTATCATTTAGAAGATATTTAACAAACATTATCAAATTTGTAGAATCTAGAAATCAAGTCACCTTAATCGAATTTTTATGCATTTAAAAGTGGAATGCCAAAACGTGCTGGTTTGTCATTTTTTTTTCAAACTGACGTTTATCATTTTGACGTTTAGTTATAAAAACAAGTAAGAAGTGTAGCATCGCATTCCACGCATATTCGAGTGAGGAGAGTATTAGTCGTTCCATTGTTGTGTTGACTGTTGTTTACCGTTGGTCGAAAAATTATACTAACATGCCGTACTTAACTGAAACCCACAAAATCGAAATTTTAATGATGATTGGCTATGGAGATAGGACAAGAACACAAAATGAAGTTATTTATTTATTTAGAGAGAAGTATCCTGACTTACCAGCCATATCTCAAAGTACCGTAAGCAAGATTGAAAGTCAGTTTCGGGAAAATGGGCATTTAAGAAAAACGAATAATCATCGTCAGAATGCGCTGAGTGAAGAGGTCAAAATTGATGTACTTCTCTCTGTTCAGGAAAATCATCATGTCTCCTCTAGGCAGATGGCTAGGGAACTCAAAATTAGCCAGTCTTCAGTGTCAAGAATCCTTAGAGAGCAAACATTTCATCCTTATAAAATGACAATCCTCCAGGAACTCACCGAAGATGATCCGGATAGAAGACTTCAGTTTTGCAAAAAAATGATGGATCTACTAGATAGAAATGTTCTAAAAATAGAAAATATATTGTTTTCCGATGAATCAACGTTTATGTTAAATGGTGAGGTAAATCGTCAAAATTGCCGTTATTGGGCAGACAAGAACCCACACTGGATGAGGGAAGGCCACACTCAATATCCAGAAAAAGTTAATGTTTGGGCAGGGATTGTTGGTGATCGAATTTTAGGACCAATTTTCTTTCCAAATAATCTCAATGGAGCGGGATATTTACAATTCTTGGAGGAAGAGCTAATTCCGAGTTTGGCTATTTTGTTTCCTTGCCCTGTAGAAGCTGACGTCCCGAATAGAAACATCTGGTTTGAACAGGACGGTGCGCCTCCTCATTTTGCAAGGCGTGTCCGTGAGTACCTGGATAATGTATTTCCACGAAGATGGATTGGCAGAAGAGGACCAGTTGAATGGCCACCCAGGTCTCCGGATTTAACACCTATGGACTTTTTCTTATGGGGGTACTTGAAAAGCAAAGTTTTTAAGACCAAACCGCCAAATCTTGAGGAGTTGAAAGAACGAATAAGACAGGAGTGTAGACTAATTTCCCCCGAAGTAATTAAAAATGTTCAAAACGAGTTTCAGTTCCGTTTAGGGTATTGTCAGTCAGAAAATGGACAACATTTTGAGCATTTATTGAAGAAAGACTATTAAGTTGAATTCATTTTTCAAATTTGATACTGTTTGTTAAATATCTTCTAGATGACAGGAAATAAAAATTTGAAATTTGGCACACATGTGTAACTTGATATACTCTTTAAAAATAGTGATAAAAAAATTAGGGTTGCTATTAAAAAAAATAGTCGATGACGTCATATCTCAAATTTGGGATACGCTGTATAAAATTTTATTACAACAAAAAGAGCGCAATTTAAAATACTAATCGACGTGTCCGAGCATATTTCCGAAAAATAAACTTTGTTTGATTTACTGAATTTATTCCAAGTTAGAGACTCGCACTGTATAGTCAAAGACGTACCCTTTCTACAAAGGATATACAAACTTGTTTATAGAACAATGACTTAATATACAAAAATTACATTAAAATAGAAAACAACAAATTAAAACAAACTGCAAATAATCGTGCTATTCATAATTAAACAAATCGAAACCGATATAACTTCATATCACAATGAATCCACTAAAATAGTATCCTAATTATTCTAAATAAGTAAACTTTCATAGCTGTGTGAGAAAATGGTAAATTTGAAATTACGTTTAATCTATTACCTATTATCTATTAATAATGAGACAAAACTATCATACATCGCCCAATTATTAGTGTTTAGTGTCATTATTTTGTTATAGTTACATCCACAGGAAATACAGGAATCGATTGCCGTCTGGTAAAATCAACAAAACAGTTAATGAATATTCCCATTAAACATTAACAGCATATTAACGACTAAGCAATACAACCTCTTACAAATTGGGTTATAAATTACTAAAATTGAAAAATTTCACTAGACAGGAAAGTAGTTGTTTCAATAAGTTGTTTGTTTATAGTCTTAGGAGAACTTAATTTTGCAATTTCGAACAGGTTGAATATTTGTATATTCAGGCTACTTTTAGTACTTATTCAATTTATAAATTATTTATACCAAGCCGGATCTCCAGCATTCATTACAATTTTTCGTTTTTGCTGGCTCTTCGAACAAAGTAACGAGCCCTAAACACTATACGTTAATTCTTAAAATCCTTAAACATTCAATTTTCCATCTAGTTTGGCAGATTGTTTTACTAAATTTAACCTTCGCTCAAAAACTTCCTCTTTACTCATTCTTAATATGAACACGTTGGCACTAATACGGTAGTTTTACTCTTTTGCTATAATAAAGTTTATTATTATTATTATTAACTTTGCTTAAAAACTGAACGCAAAAAGTCTTATAAACCGTTCCTGCAAAGCTTCTAACTTTGAAACAAGCCGTTACCCTGTGACCTTTTCCACCCCAGTGTAGGTTGTATTTTTCAACATGATCCATTAAAATTTTGATTTGTTGTTCGATATCTTTAAGCAATTTACGATTTTTTTGAACCGCTTTAGGAATGCGATTGCAAATAACTATTTTCAACCAAATTTTTCAAGAACCAAATTAAAGAAGAAAATCTGTAATATAGTTTTGAACATTATAGTTTATACTTTCTCCGTTACGAAGTACGAGAAAGTATTGTGATCGTGATTTTTTTTTACGGAAATATCCGTTTTGGGATCCCTAGATGCCATTTTAACAATTTCTGAAAAAAAAATTGTGTCTGTGTCTGTGTGTGTGTGTGTGTGTGTGTGTAACATGATGGCCACATCACCATTTTTTATTTTCATAGTGTTACTATTTATGTTAAATAAGAGTTAATTTTAGCTTCTGATCAAACGAGCATGTAATATTGTTATTTTGTATGGAATCAAATGGAGCTTTGGTAAATAAATAAAATAAATAAATACATAATAAAGGGTCCGCCAATTAGCGCGCTCGATCTTTAATAGCTGATGGCGGCCATGTTGTTTGTGGTAGAGTTGTCAAACCTAGTTGTTATTATTCAGTGTATCTTCACAAATTACCATGAACCAATTCAGCCGCGAGCAACATGTGCAAATCATTAAAATGTATTACGAAAATCATTCATCGGTTCGGGCAACGTTCCGCGCGCTCCGCCAATTTTACGGTGCAATTGGTCGTCCTGCTGAGTCGACTATCCGTCGTTTGATAAACAAATTCGAGGCAACCGGTTCGGTGAACAATAAGCCAATACCGACGCGTCGTCGAAACGTCCGATCTGCCGCGAATGTCGCCGCTGTGCGCGATAGTGTGCGTGAAAATCCGCGACAGTCAATTTCACGTCGCGCACAGGAACTCAGCCTTTCGGAAACATCACTTCGCCGAATCTTGCATCTAGATTTGGGCATGCATCCGTACAAGATCCAGCTGACACAAGAGCTCAAAATAAACGACCATACACAGCGCCATATCTTCGCTGATTGGGCTTTAGAGCAGTTGGAAGTCGACCCCGAGTTTGGTCGCAAAATCATCTTCAGCGATGAGGCACATTTTTGGATAAATGGGAATGTCAACAAGCAGAATTGCCGTTATTGGGCCGAGAACAATCTACAGGAGGTCCATCAGGTCGCAATGCACCCAGCAAAGGTAACTGTTTGGTGTGGATTTTGGGCCGGAAGCATCATCGGGCCGTATTTCTTCGAGAACGACGATGGTGTGGCCATCACGGTAAACGGCGAACGATACAGATCCATGATAACGAACTTTTTCTGGCATGAAATCGACAATATGGATGTCGAGGATATGTGGTTTCAGCAGGACGGCGCTAAGAGCCACACAGCGCGCGCCACAATGGATCTTCTGCACGAGCGCTTCGGAGGAATGGTTATCTCGCGCGGAGGCGACATCAACTGGCCACCGAGATCGTGCGATTTAACCCCACTAGACTATTTCTTGTGGGGTTTTCTTAAATCACAGGTCTACGCAAACCAACCACAAAACACTGATGACCTCAAAGTCAACATACGCCACGCCATCGATGAAATACAGCCCGATTTGTGCGCCAGAGTCATTGGAAATTGGACTTCTCGTATGCGCGCCACCAAGCAAAGCCGAGGTGGCCATTTGAACGATATTATTTTCCATACATAATGCCTTCGAATACTCATTCAAACAAAAAATAAATTTCATTAATACCTCTCACACAACTTGCTTTATTTTATTTTAAAGATCGGGCGCGCTTATTGGCGGACCCTTTATAAATGCGTACGTAATAAATTCATATCTTTAATTTCAGGTTTCATCGATTTATCGGTGCAATTCTGGAATAGGGAATGCTCGTCGAGTCTCTTCCTATCATCGAATTCCTTCATACTCTCGTGGAATTTTCGCTAAATTACATTCCACAGCGGTCGGGAATTAAATTCTCCTTCATTTAGTCCTACATATGCCGTATGCATTGTAGAAATTCAAAAGGAATACTGCCCACACAAAAACCCACCTAAATAACTATAAATTCGTACGGATTTATACATGTAAAATTTTGACACGGCCAATATGAATTAATAAATTTTAAAAAGAAATCAAAACAACATTAAAAGAAATTGAACCGTACACAATAGATGAGTAGTACGAGTAAGTACTCGAGTAAACATTTAACGTCGATGTTTTTATGGGGGATCTCGATAACTATAATAGATAGAGAAACACTGATGGCAAAAACTAAACTTATTAATCATCTTTTGTTTTCGAGTTATAGCCAAAAAGTCATTTTTGTCCATTTTCGATATATTGCAATATCTCAATTGTTTATCATTTGATAACAATAAAAGTTGAGGCGCTTTTTTGAAAAGAATAAAATAAGCTTAACAGAATTCCGATATCTTCATGCATATGAAAGTTATAACATAAAGTTTTGTTTTTTTTTAAATATAACCTATAGTTGGCTTCCGCCTATTTTATTAGGTTATTTCTCTTTTCAACGATATATAGCTCGTGGGGGTTGTATTTGTAATATCATTAAAATATAAAATATTATTATATTTGAAACATCAAATATATTTTTTCTACTTTGGTTTAATAATCGACCATTTGTTATATCAAAAATTGTTTAACTCTTTGCGGGGTGGTGGGACATATACGTCCCACCTACATTCTCTCGCTCAGATGCCATTATTTTGTACCCTAGGCTATGTCTCACGTGGACAATGGGTGTTGGGGGTTTTATGAGTTCCCTCGACTACCCAAACTAAAATTTTTGCATTATTGTTCACTGGGAATTTGTTATTAACAAATAAAGATGAAAAAATCGACTTTTTTCAGAAAAAAATCGGTCACGTGAAATTTTTGCAATAACCAATATGATTTTATTACCTAGATATATGTTTTTGGGGTCGTTGATTACGAATTCGGTGTCAAAAATGACTTTTGACAGCTGTCAACTGTCAAAACAGCTGTAAAGATTCACAAAATATTTGAGATTCGCGAAAAACGCGCTGATTTCATTTTATGGTGTGCTCTAGTCCTGACTTACGATAAGCTGATATATATTTTGGCAATTGGCAGCTGCCAATAGACTGTCAAAAGATGAGAATGGTAATTAAAATCTAATCTGACTAGCATTCGGGGCAATATTGAGGAGTCTGATTTAAGATGGGGACTTCGGAGTGTATCGCTCATTCTACAACTTGTGAATTTTTCGATATGGCAATAGTACTTGAGAGTTATCATCGGACTGCCAAGATGGTGCAAGGGTCACAGAGATGGAAGCTGCTACTTATTTTATAGGTTTTCGCGGTCACTGTTCGCGATTTCAGTGCCTAAAATATCTCCATTGCCAAAAGAGCTGTCAAGTTAGATCATCTTCCGTTATTCCGTAAGAATAGTTTCTATCTGGAAAAATTTTGTATTTTGAAATGAGGATTCAAGTATTTGAAGGGGATGAAATCCCAAGTGATAGCGAATCAGTAAATGACTATTTCGAGGATAGCGAAGACGAGGAGTCTCTCTGTAAGGATGATTTATCAGAAGAGTCATTTATCGGGCTCAGTGCTCTAGAGAGAGAGAGTCAGACGAGGCTAGTGACTCAGATGACGATACTCCTCTAAGCATTCGGATATCTGGGATGGACGGAATCTGGGAGAGAAAGCGTAGGGGTGCTACCAATAAACCTTTTGTGGAACATACTGGCCCTAAAAATCTACCAGAGAATGTCAAGAGCCCGGGAGAATTTTTTTAATGTTTATTTTCTGAAACCAATATCAACTCCATTGCAGATCAATCTAATCTCTATTGCAGTCAACAGAAAAAAGAATACACGGATACCACCCCCCAAGAAATCAAACAATTTCTCGGTCTGAACATAATGATGGGAGTTAAACGATTACCATCCTACCGCGATTATTGGTCTTCCAACGTCCAGCTCAATGATCGTTATGTTAGTTCTACGATGAGCGTGAAGAGATTTTAATTTTTACTATCCAGTTTACATCTGAATGACAGTTCCAAAGAACCAAAGAAGAATGAAGCTGGATACGATAAATTGTACAAAGTAAGACCCTTTCTTGACAACCTCTCAGACACATATTTGTGATTTTATGACCCAACTAGAAATCAAGCGGTGGATGAGAGCATGATCAAGTTCAAGGGCAGAAGCTCCATGAAGCAGTACGTACCCATGAAACCGGTCCCGAGAGGTTTCAAATCTTGGGTGAGAGCTGATCATTATGGCTATGTTTGTGAGTTCCAAATGTATACCGGAAAGATCCAGGGAAGACCAGAACTTTTCTTAGGCGAAAGGGCAGTAAGAGATCTGACTCGAACCTTGGTCAACAAAACCTATTGTATTTATTTTGATAATTTTTTTACCACCGTGGACTTGATGTAGAGTTTGCTAGTTGACGGAATTTTGGCATGTGGAACGGTGCGGAAAAATAGGAAAGATTTACCCAAACTACAAACGAGAGATAAAGAAATGTCGCGCGGGGATAGCGAATTCTGGACTTCTTATAAAGGCATACAATGGGTGAAATGGATCGATAAGAAGCCGGTACATTTTTTAACCAATTTCCACGACGCTTCTATCATCTCAGAAACCAAAAGAAAGTAGAAAGATGGAACTCTGCAGGTAGTTTCTTGTCCGATTGTTGCCAAGGATTATAATGCCCATATGGGCTGTGTTGACAAAGCGGATGCCATGAAAAATTGTTACAAATATCTCGCAAGAAAGAAATGGTGGCATCGAATTTTTTGGCACTTCGTAGACGTGACTTTGGCGAATTCTTTTATTTTATATAAACTGTCCTTTTCACAGAAAACTTTATCGCTCAAGGACTTCCGGCTATCAGTGGTTGATCACCTATTAGGGTTTCCTGATCGTCCAAAAAGAGGAAGATCTTCGACCGAGCTCCCTTCTAGAAATGTTGTGCTCCAAGTGCCTGACAGAACAGCTCAGAGACCTCATTTCCCAGGTACTCGAGAAGCTCGACACCGATGTGCATATTGCAGTTCAAAGGCAAATGAAAAACGGACAAAATTTTATTGCAAAACCTGCAATGTTTCCCTGTGCATAAATGAGAAGAGCAATTGTTATGAGAAATTCCATCTAGCTAAAACATCATGAAATCGTAATAAACGCCCGAAAAAATTCAAAACAATACGTGGTTGGTAGATTTTTTTTTTTTTTAATTAGAAATAAACAAAAGAAAGACAAAAACTTACAATGATTGTGAAAAAAAAAACAAAAGAAAACAAAAAAAAATACAAAAAAACAAACAAAAAATAAAATCCAAAAAAAAAAACAAAAAAAACAAAAAAAATACAAGAAAAACAAAAACAAAATACAAAAAAAACAAACAAAAATATACAAAAAAAACTAATATCTCCTCACGTCCACGTCGTTAGTTCTGAGTCACGCAAAGCGGGAGAATACATCTTTAGCGGGCTTCGACAAAAAAATTTGTGATTATCTTGCTTGTCACAATTTGAAAGTTTGAGTGAGTGTAAAGCTGCCAAAACTCATTCTGGTTGTATTAACGTTATTTAGCGGTCTCAGAAAGCTATAGAATGACGTCCAATTCGTATTTTTATGTCTACTGCTCCATCCTGAAAGGTCTGTGTGGCTGTTAACAGCCAAGATCTGCATTTGACAGAAAGCTTGGTCCTCAAATCTCCCGAAACATTCAATAAATGCTGCCAATGCCCATCTCGGATATCGATATTCTCTCCGGTAAAACCATGCCAACCTTGTATTTTGATTTCGTTCTCTTCACTGGGACAGTTATTTGACCGCTGTCAACTGCCAACATATTCTTCCCACTTCATTGTTAGTCATCAATTATATTCCCAGAGAGCCAATGAACGTCTGGTTACTGGGTTTGATTTTATAATAAATGACTTGACAGCTGGTTTGATAGTTGACAAGCTGTCAAAACTCTTTTCTGATGTTCCTTGTTCAGCGACCTTGGGAAGCGGGAAACGATGCCCAACTTGTTTTTTCACTACATTCTGTCCATTTTGACAGCTGTCAACTATCGGAAAATTCTTCCCACATCATTATTGGTGTAACCTTCCTGGATCAGCCAATGAACGCCTATTTCCCGATTTTCATTGCATTTTCCGACACTTGACAGCCGATTTGACAGTTGACAGCTGTCAAAACTCATTTCTGACACCGAAATCGGAATCAGCGACCCCGAAAACCGTAGGTGCCAAAGTGACATTAGTTTCCCCGTTTCATCTCCTTCCCAAAAATGTGCCCCTCAAAGGGTTAATAATGAGATTTTTTATTTTACCTACTCCCACTTTGTAATTGATGAATTACCGAACTGTTTTCACCAATAGTAAGCGACCCATTACGAATATATAGAGCATATATAAATGTTAAATGTTGTACATAAATGTGTAACATGTACTATTACCACTTATGTACCTCGCTATATTATATACTTATTAGCCAATTACAATGAACGCCCGCCGAGTCCCTCTGCATTCGTCTGTTCGTCTTTAAATATGAAAAGTGACAGTGACATTTAAACATCAGATTACAACTTATTGGTTAAAACATTAACCGACACAATATACTTCCATCGCAATGGTATCTTAGCAGATTAACACTTCAGAACGATTACAACGATGGGTGTCCGTAAATTTGTTCAATCAATGTGTTGGACAATATATTATTCGACGGAATAATTGTTCGAACGGAAATTCGTTTGTTTAGTAGTGGTTCTCCTACATTGCCATTGCCGGCTAAATAAAAATAAATAAACGTCAGCCTGACAAGATTCAGTTTCAATATGTCTTTAGTTTAAGCGAATAAATGTACGGTCGAAGGTAAAGTATAGTGCATAACGCGAGTTGTAACGCAATTACGCGCTGGTGAAATTACGTTACTCGCCGCTGCGCGGCTCGTACGTAATATCTTTCACTTGCGCGTAATTTGCTACTTACAACTCTAGTTATGTAATATACTATTACGGTTTTTGCTCCTTATTAAAGTATTTGTGGTAACATTTTGGTTGTCGCGATTGGCAGTACTTAAACGTAACATGTGTCGACATCAAAATGTAAAATTGCCGTTAATTCATGGGATAATTGGAACCCTCCAATGCGTTACATACTGAATATGTTCGATAATGCATATGGGGGAGTTCGCCGCCAGTACCACTAAGGTTAAAGAAAACGGATGCGTAATATTGTTCACTTTTTACTGGCGTGAAAAATGTAGGAACTCGGTCACAGAATGGCCGGACGGATGAATTCATCCTGCGCTCGACGAAATTTTAGCGAACACAACATGCACAGAGTGAAGATTGTAATTTATTATATTATCACTTTGTTTGCAAAATGAATATCACGGAAGAAACAGCGAGAGTATAATGTATGTTTTATTCGCGGCGATAAAAAGCCGCTTTAGTCGGTGTGGATTTTTAATTAGCGTCGATCGATGCCTGACACGACGAACGAGAAACAAATGTAAACATAACCTTAAATTTCAGTAAATATTTAAGTACGTTGCATTATTTGGTAAGCTTAAATTGGTTGCAACTTACTTGAAAACAGTTTGTTTATCGCATCCTTAGCAACTTCTCTTATTTCTGGAGGTATGTAAGTAATATTCTTGATTTAATATGTTTCAAAATTAACTATTGAAATCGCCGTAGAAATACGTATGTCAAATATTAAATTCGTTCGAAAGGATAAAATGTTTTTAGTGCTGCCAAATGTTAAAAGATAAAACTCTCTATGTTTGAGTATATATATTGTTTTAGAAATAAATCCTTAAGGCGGTAAGTGCCTCACGCCAGAGCAAGACCAGAAGAGGATCGGTGCGGGGGACGACCAAAGTGGGCCGATCGCTTCAATCACATATCCTTATCTATTTCATACTGCTTTTTTTATTCAACTGAATATCAGGGCCGGATTCAGGGACCCGTGCTCGCCTGCCGCTCGTTCCGATTCATCATTATCCGTTCCGCGGCACGAAATAGTTATTTGTATGGTAAGAGCGCAAAGTGATACATTGCCGCTTGAGAGAGGAAATCTCTCGAAAGCGGCAATGAGCTTTGCGCTCGCACTATACATAAATTTTTTTCTACGACGGCTTTGAAAAAGAAATATAAATATAATTAAATATAAAAAGCAATATTACATACAGACTATACCGTGGTATAGTGCAAAGTGATGTTTAGATAGTTGTGAATACTTTGCCGCGCGTTGCTATAGGCAACGCGCGGCAAAGTACTTTGTCGCTCGCTCCTCGGGAAACGTCTACTTTGCGTTGACAAACGCAAGCGCAAACGCCTTCTTTTTATATCGGTCGTAGAAAAAATAATTATCAGCGCGCCACGCGATCTCTCCCCGCTACCTCCTCACAATCACCGGCATCAGCAAAACGGTAAATGCTCCGCCAAATATGCCGAATATTGAAGTTCGTTGCACACTTAAAATATAGCCGGATAATACCATCAAATCGGAAAAAGTTACATGATGGCCGCATTACATTTATTTAAAAGTAATAAAAGGAAATTAAACACATGTTTGTTTTACAAAATTTTATATTTATTATTACTAGTTTCTACAGTAAGTTACTATCGAGAAATTACCAAATAGAAAATGTATCCTTATATGGTATTACAAACGAGTATTCAGGTTTATAAAAACGGTGGTCATTATCATATTCCAATTATCATTACATATAAAACATTTAGTTTTTTGTTTACAGGGTGTAGATCAGTGATGGGGAAACTACGGCCCGCGGAAAGGTTTAATCCGGCCCGTTTAAGAGTGCCGTCGTGAGAATGTTTGAACGCGTTCTTACTTCGTAATGTGACGACCCGCATAAAAACTACCTGCGGCGATATTCAAAACACAATAGTATTCTGGACAAATCCATCCGACCTAAACAGATGACTTATCTTCGCTCGAAACTTCCAGACACTCTCGCAGATAGGTATAAATACAAGCGAGGCCGCCCGAAGATCAGTTATGCCGCGTTTACACGATGGCAATCGAAGAGACAATTGTCGGGGCCAGTTGTCTTGGGCCAGTTGCGTGAATGTCTGAGGCCAGTACAATTGAATGAGAACTTGTTCACACGGTGAAACTATTGCCACGACAGTTGGTGACGAAAAATGGTGGAGTGCTCATCGTCTGTTGTGTAGCAGTCTCGACTGACTAAGGCAAACTGGCCCAAAACGAGAGATCTACTGCCCTACAACGTTCACACGGCGCCAATTGTCTAGACAACTGTCTTGATAGAGTGGTGGGGGCGTTACTGCGCCCAGCCAATTGTCCTCTGTCTACTCCTGGAGACAATCGAATTTCAGGACAACTGGCAGGGCAGTTGGCACGCCAATTGGCAAGAGGTGTTTACACGTAGCCAATAATTTTATGCCAGTAAACTGTCCTCTGACAATTGTCTCCCCAATTGGCATCGTGTAAACCCGGCATTAGTTAGCGACTTAGTTAGTCATCTGCAACGACCCGCTGTGACTCGAGTAATTGTTTGTGTAATCCCCCAAACTCCCAGTGCCTCAACAAACTCCCGCGTAAGAGCATTAGTTAGCAGTAAGCTTTCGTCAATTGCGTTTCTGTGTGTTGTTCTTCGTAGTAGGTAACGTCTAAAATGGATGTTAAAAAAGGAAAGTGGATTCAGAATGTCGAGTTTTTAAAGAAGAATGGACGTGGAAATATTTCTTTACTTTATTTAAAGAAAAACCTGTGTGCTTACTTTGCAATACAACTGTTGCAGTTTTAAAAGAATATAACATTCAACGCCATTTCAAGAGCAAACATGAAAACCACTCCTACTCATCGTTAAGTGAAGAGGTGAAAAAATTAAAACGAAAGATTTAATAAAAACTTTATCAAGTCAACAACAATTATTTCAGAGAGCTAATCATTCTCAAAGATGCGCTACGAAAGCCAGTTATGTGTTGGCTTATAATATTGCTAAATCTAATAAAGCATTTTCAGATGGTGAATTTATAAAGCAGTGCATGATAGATGTGTGCGATATTATGTGCCCTGACAAGAAAAAGGATTTTCAGTCACTGTCTCTCTCAAGAAGAACAATCACCGAGAGAATTGAAAATATTGATAAAAATCTAATTTCACAACTGACTACAAAAACTCAAAAATTTATTCAATTACCATGGATGAAAGTACAGATATCAGCGATACTGCGCAGTTACTCATATTTGTAAGAGGAATCAACGCCCACTTTGAAATTACAGAAGAACTTGCAGGGCTGCAGTCAATGAAAGGAACAACGACTGGTGCCGATATATTTTGTGAATTTGAAAATTGCATCGATAAACTTCGTTTACCTATTGACAAGCTATGTAATGTAACTACAGATGGTGTTCCTAATATGGTTGGAATCAATCAAGGATTTGTTGGGAAATTTAATTCTAAGTATCCGGAAAATGATGTTTTTTTGCATTGCCTTATACATCAGGATGCTCTCTGTAAATCGGCTTTAGATATTGACCATATACTTAATATTGTTGTAAAACTAATAAATATGATTCGTTCCAGAGGTTTATTACATCGCCAGTTTCTACAGTTTTTGGAGTCCGTACATGCTGAGCATTCCGATATCCTGTATTATTCAAAAGTTCGTTGGTTAAGTGCTGGAAAAGTATTTGAAAGAATTTGGGATTTAAAAGACGATATTGTGAATTTTCTTCTTGATAAAGACATTTATAATCAATTTGACGTCTTAGAAAACGAAACGTGGCTTTCTGATTTCGCTTTTTTCACAGACCTCCTCGTACACATGAATAAACTTAATCTCAAATTGCAAGGAAAAAATCAGTTTCTTCACGATATTTGGCAATACCTGAAAAGTTTCAAATTACAGTTATTTTTATTTGCTAATCAGATCTCTAAATCTGATTTTTCTCATTTTCCAAGAATACAATCTTTAAAATTCACTATATCAAACAATAAGATTAAAAAATACGAAATTAATTTGAGAAAACTATCTACAGAATTTGAAAGGAGATTTCAGGACTTTAGAAAAATGGAACCAGAGTTTAGTATTTTTGCGACAGCATTCAATGTTAATTACGAAGAAGTTGATGCAAAATTTCAACTTGAGTTAATTGAACTGAACTTTAATACTCTCCTGAAACAAACTTTTCATACAGTACCATTACTAGAATTATATAAAAATTTAAGTCCAGATAATTTCCCAAATCTAATTACTCATGCAATGAAGATAATGACAATGTTCGGCTCATCTTATATATGCGAACAAATCTTTTCAACAATGAAGCTTAGGAAAACTTTTTTAAGAAACAGAATTACAGATGAGCACCTTTCATCAGTTTTAAGAATTTCTGCTTCGCAAATGGAACCGGACTATGATGAAATTTTGATGAAACAGTCTCAATTTCATTTTTCTCATGCACCATCAACCAGAAATGACACCAGAAAATAAAGTGATAATACTTCACATCAAGAACTACACTAAATTCATTTTATATTTTGTGCTTATGATTTTGTTACCTTTTGCTTTTTTACTATTAAAATAATAAGTGTATGTAATAATATATGTATATGTTTATAGAACACATAAATTAGTTAACGATTAAGCATTATTCTTTGGCCCGCTACGATTGTCTAGTTATTACAAATGGCAAATTACAAATGGCAAAAGTTTCCCCACCACTGGTGTAGATGAATAAAACGGAACATTGGATTTACAATGTTAATTTCTGCATGCAGTTATGCGGATATTTATTTTTTGGCATTCATAATACCAGAAAAAATAATACAATAAAAATGATAATTATCACGAAAATAATGGTTGACATGAAATTAAAAACAAATGCTTCGCAGTTGATCTGGTTTATATGACTGAAAATAAAAATAATATCATGAAGGGCAGAAAGACCTAAGGTCGATAGCCCAGACAGAGACATACTAACAAACTTGTATATAAATAAAACGTTACTGTGTATACTATATATGTAAGTGTCTGAATAAAGATGTTGATGTATGTAATATCATGAATATATGAAGAACATTTGATGGTAAACATGTCCCGCACTTCACGAAAACTGCCACCACTTCACAATTTGCATTTTTTCTTAAATACAATACATATTTAAATAAATAACTTGTAAACAATTATGAAATATTCAATCAAATTGGCAAAAGCCAACAAAACAACAGCGGATTATATTTTTTTTATTTCATGGCAACCATTATTTTAGTGAAAATTATCATTTTTATTTTATTATTTATTCCAATATAAAACAAATTAACATTGAAAGTCCTATGTTTTGTTCATCTACACCGTGTATAATTATAATTATTATTTGTAAAGAATATTACATTTTATTTTAGTGTTTTTTTGTCTGTGTATGTGAGTGTGTGGGCTCTGTATCTCAAAAACTACTATATATTTTCAAAGGAAACTTTGTGAAAATAAGCCTTATTTGACTATCCGTAGAATCGATAAACTTTTGGTAAAATATCGTTCACTGAAAGTGGATGTTTTTTTCATTTTTTTTCTAAATACGAAAAAGATTACAAAAACATTTCCAAATTTGATTAATAAATATTTCACGTAAACTGTTCGATTTAAAGAATGGGTAATTTGATTTTATGTTTTGAATTTTTTGTCTATAATCATGAAATCATAAGTTACATGTCAAAATGAACAACTTAAAAAGTTCAACTGTACGAAAATAGCAACTTTGGCGGTTTCTTTTTAGGCCAAAATGGCGTACTTTTCGTACCAGTACAAAATGATAAAATGCCAGTATCAGAAATGACAGAGTTTACTTTTAATCAGAACATCCAATGAATGCAATACAAATGATTAATGAAAATGAGATATTAACTATGGAAGTGGTTTATAGCGAAAGTACTTACTATTATTCATTATATTGATTTCTGAAAAATATTGTTTATCGTGATCATACATACACAGGAAGTGGATTTGTAAGTTTTCCAAAAAAATTTTAAATATGATATTAGAGAAATCATTCAATAAATAATGAAGACAGCAAGAAACGGCACATCCTTTGCTATTGAACTATAAAACATAATTTTGTATCAAGATTCTACCAGTTTTTGAAAGAAAAACGATAAATATCTAAGATATTAGAAAAATCACTAAATATGTTGAAATCGGAGAAAGTTAAATGATAGTCACCTAATTTTTTTTGCAAATGAGAAAAACGATAATATAACAAATAATAAATGTTGGGGAGAAATGAGGAATTATTTACAATTTCAATATATAACGGATCTTTAATTACCACGTTCCTGTTTTTTTCTCGAGTCTACTATTTCTGGTAAAATGCAATCATTAAAGAATAAACTCAATTGCTTTTGCATTTTAGATCTCCAAAAATCGTCAACTTTAAAAATTGTTTCAATTTTGATGCCGTGTGGAGTCCATACACCTAAAATACAATATGCTTTGACAGTAATGTACAATTGCCCCTGAATTTGGTAAAATCACTCATGGTGATTGTTAATTTTATTATTTGCCCATTTTTTTAAATCTTATGCCTTCCTTTGGTGTCTCATCTACTGCGGACCATGGATATTTTATTTCCACGATCCCTAGTAGCTCTCCTACAAGTCCGTCTGGCGTAGCTACTAAAAACGGCAATACTGAGTCTATAATCAATCCGCATGGCTCAATTGTTTGTCCAATTTGTTTTTTACATCCCATAGTGCTTTGGGTTCATTAATTATACCAAATTCCGTACTTGTATAAGTAAAATAGGTCTTTGAATATAAAATTCGCTCTACTAATGGTCCATAGCGGGTTGTCATTCTACGTTCATAAAAGCCACCGAAATATGAAGCCATATCGGAATTTATTCACTACTGGGTATGTTCTTGGATGGTAAGGATTTCTGCATGAAGGAGTCATGAACTGACTTAGAGTCGATTTTTTTTTACAGTCAGAGCTGGTGAGAATCAGATCACAAAAAAGACCCCCCCCCCCAAATAGTATATTTACTTGAAATGCGTACGCCACTGGCAACATGTGACCTCTACGATTTCGCGTAGGCTGAGGTTCTTCTTTATTCAAACTTACTTACCTGTCGATCGCTGTTTGAGAATTTTGACTGATTTTGTTGAGCCAGTTTAAAAAGTGGCGAAAAAAATTGATCTGAGATTAACTGAAGAAAATAAAACGGAATTTCAATTGCAATGGAGAACGGTTTTCCAGTGAAAATCATTCAAAATTTTATAAATAAAAAAACGGCACCAAACCACAAATTCAATAAATTACCAAATTTAGATAAATTGTTTGTTTTATTAACATATTTTAGAAAAACTAACGTGGAAATAGTAAACATTTTTCGAAAACAAAATCATCAAGTCATATTTAAACCTTCTTTAAAAGTAGCAAATGAACTTTTAGCAATTTAATGCTAAAAATAAAAACGATCCCCCTAAAAAACGAAATCCGTGGTTCTGAATTCAAGAGAATCTTCGTGCATTTCGTCTGAATTAAAATTTTAGTTTATTTTCAAACAATTGTTTAAAATGTAATCATCAATTCCCGGATAATCTTAATATTGTTCATGATTGCAACAAAGGTACTGAGCTTAATCTTCTAGAGAGTCGTCAGAAATTTTTCAAACAGAAGGATAATCCTTCAGTAAATCTCCTTAACGAGCAATCCGGCCAATTTTTTCCACTTTTGAAGCTGGCTCAACCATTCAACTATCAACAGATAACTCCCCTCACCCTAAAATATTTTGTATAAATTCTATCATTTAAAATCGAATTGCAATTCACTTGATAATGACGGTTACACGTGGAAACTCGTGTCGCGAATATTTTTAGATTTATATAACTGCCTTTACACGTTATGATTGATGATTTTTTAATTCAGTTTTATTTTTCTTGCTTAACAAGCAATTAAATAAATCATTATTATTTCAAGAGGGGCCTTTTACGAGTTGCAAACAATCTGAGACGGCGACAACTCTCAGTAACTTTAAACAAATACTTATTTATACAGATCACTTATTATTATTTATGCTCGCAGAACAACATAAACAAGACACGATATTATTTTTAATATACGAAAATGACAACTGGAATAATTAGCGCGTTTTCACCGCATAATTAATTAAGCAATCTTTTCTTGGTCCTATAATTGATAATATAAAGGATACATAAAAAACATCGAAAAATAATACTAGCCATACAAAATCTATACTCCTTCTTATTGGAAATAGATATTTCCGTTGAAATTTTAACGATGACAATGGTTTCTTGTACCTTAAACGGAGAACACACAAACAACGTGTTAAATTCTTTTAAATAAGATACTCATTCGGGGCTTTTAATATACCTGAATACGAAAATCTAGTTGTACACGCCCCATCGCACTGTACCATCTATTTCAGGCAGCTGGCGTAACTTTACGGTGCCGAAAATACGGGAAATCGGGGTCTAGCTCATAGGAGCTCGTGACTTTATCTGACTAATCATTTTAATTTTGATTGTTGCAACTTATTAACAAAAGATCAAATGAGGTGTATAACTAGGTGGGCTTTCAGTCTTTTGTGAAAAAATGGAATAAATAAATCTGCAAACAACCTCAATTTTAACCTTTAAATTACACTTTATTAAACGTGATTAAAAATATGAAAACCAGTTATAAACCTAGTTTTACCCTTTATCTATGGCCGTGCCAAATATGGTTTCTTCATTTTCATTAACAACTTCATAATTTTCTATCGCCGGACATGTGAAATTGCATGTTTTTTCGAGCGGCACAATTCGAGAAATTTTACCACACGTTCTGTTACTGAAATGCGCTGACGTGATTGGTTGAAACACCGTCGGGTGGTATAGTTTAAAACTGTTTTGAACCGGGTGAGGTCTAGGAGTTTGAAACTGTGAGATGCAGTAATTTATATTTTGTCGACGTGTCCGGTTAACCAACGGGAAAGTACTTAATTGAAAGCTAATTGCTCGTTACCGCTAAACCCTGCAGCATATTAAAATTAACACGCGTCAAAACATGCAAATTATTAAGCAGACATAATTGGTTCACTTTGCGTTGTATAACATATTTCAATAAGGAGATTAAACCACGCTTAAAAAAAGTAGCAACAGAATTGAAGGTGTCAACATTTCTAATGCACTGGAGACGGTTAAGGCAAATTTGATTTGGATTTAGAGTGACGCAGATATACGGTAAAAACTTACGTACGTTGAATAATATTATATTTCAATAAGATTGGATCCTTGTTTAAAAAAAAAACATAGCAACAGACATAAAAGTCTTTTAGCATTAGAGACGGTTCATTTGATTTGTATTCAGATCTAAGGGAAAAACTTAGCATAGGTATTATTTTTTTGGGAGGACTAAAGAATATAAAAAAAATAATCGCACGTACTTCAGTAAAATAATTTAAACTTTTGGCGGGTCAACTTAAATGTAAACTACTAGATCAAGGATCAACAACCGTTCCATCATAAAAGACGCAGCAGCATTAAAAAACGCCGAGATCGCATAATGTCTACTTAACTGACATGTATTTTTTCTCTGATTTGAGGGTATGAAAAGAATTTTTGTGATATTTTGCATATTGATCGATTTTTTTTAACTATGAGATTTCGAGTGGCAATTTCTTTTTAATGTAAAAAACTGCATTTGTACAGAATGAGTAAAATGCCAGTTTATAGCAAGAAAACACTTGCGTTATCTATCACTTTCTATGTTTATGTACAACCAACCTTTTAATTTCAGAGGATCGTCGTCGTCATTATGTGCAGTTAATAATTAAACAGCTTGGCAATGGCCCCCCATCCACCGCAAGGGTGCCAATTGTCCTACATTTTTCTGAAATTACGAACATCCGTTTCACGCATGCGAAAATGTCCGGATTTTCCCTTAAAATGGAACAGCGCTCCTGAAAATGGTTTCAAACGAACAGATGCCCTCAGCTCACAGCAATCATGAAATTTCCGCTAATATTTATCCTGCTGTATTCAAGTATAAGCAAAACTTATTGTTATAAAGGTGAGTATATGCTCTTGTAGTGATGTGTTACTGGAATTAGACTAACGTGTTAAAGTAAATTATATTTTATTTATATTTGTACAGGGTGAGTTTTTTTTATGTTATCTATGGGGTCTTAGAAATTATAAGAGATAGAGAAATGGTTAAATGGGCAAAGGCAAAGAAGTGCAGTTTTACGAACCAAATAAAATTTTCGAAAAAGATATTTAAAAAAATGTATAAGTTGCTGATTTTTTAAATAGATTTTTTTTATTGTTGTCAAAGTTTTAGGTAATTTTAAATTAAATAATAAAATTTTATCAGAATCTTTCTATCGACATTGTTTCTGAGATATAACACAAATTTACATTTTTTTTAATGGAAACCATTGGAAATACGTACACGTTCTTTCTCTTTAATCACATATAACACTTGACAAACATATTTATGAAAATAACTGAGTTATTATACATTTTAAATTCAATTTAAAAAAATTATAGTTAACCATGAACCAATTATTTTTTTTTTAGTGGTGATGTTTATTGGGCCTTATTATTTCGTTGTTTTTCTTTTAAATTGTATTTATCCATCTGATACATTTCAATTATATTCTATGAATGGCAGCCTACTTTGTTTTCTAACTCTTTAGACAAACTATTCGCGTTGACAATAAAAAAAATGTTTACTGTTGGCGGCGGCGTTTACTTCGTGGTACATCTTGATAGTAGATTGGAATTAAAAAAAGGTTCCCATTGTGTGTACCTTATGGGGGATGGGGGAATTGCGGGGATGGTGTCCTATCAACATTGTTTATTAAAACATCTCAGACTTTGATTTTTCAATGGTACTACGGTAAGTTTCAGTTTCAGACTCACACCAGCTGTTCCACATAGCTTTGGATCAAGATGGTAAGATCAGTTTGGACTGGATTTTGGAATACAGCAGGGACACGGTTTGGTTCGAAATTCACGTTCCTATTAATTTTGGGTGGTTTGCATTCGGATTCTCTGATAGGGGATTATCGTTTCCGGCAGACTATTGCGTTCTATGGTTCGACTGGACAGGACATGCGCATTTTCAGGTGAGCATTATAATTTTATTTCACTAATGCCATACGGGTTTACACAGGTCACAAAAATGAACTGAAAGAACCGGTAAGTGTTCTTACCAAAACCCTCTATTGATTAGTAACCAATTAACTCATAATCTTTGAGTGATACCTTAAAATTTAAAGGGTTTTTTTAAGTGATTTTAAATGTTGACGAAACTGTGTCTTTACAAAAAATGTGTTTTATTTTACTTTCTCTCCCGTTGGAAAAAAACAAATATAATTGAATTTAAAAAAATAATGCAAAGAAAAGTTAATTACAAAAAAATTATCCATAAAGAAAAAAAAATTCAGAAAGCAAAAGTTAAATTAAAAAAAAATCTCATCTATAAAAATACCGTTGAATAAAAAAAAATATGTATAAATCAACAGTTGATTTAAAACAAAATTCATGTATTCAAATACAATTAAATGTAAACAATTTAATCTATAAAAAGCAATTGAATGAAAAAAAAATCTATATAAAACAATTGGCTTTGTAAGACTTAATTTTGTAGAACAGGTTAAATATACATACCGTTTTTAATAAGTTTTTTTTTCTAAATCTCTTTTTTTATGGAAAATCAATACATATAATATCATGTTATCATTAAACGGGAGAAAGTAACGTGATAGTCACATCAACATTTTTTAAATTTAACTTTACCTTTATACAAAATTTTATAACAACTATTTTTTAAGGATTCATTTTTTTAAATTTAACATAATTTTTATAGATATATATTTTTTTTAATTCAATTGGTTTTTATATAGTTCAAATTTAATAAACACGAAATATAGCCTGAATATACCGGGTGTTCGATAAAAAATGCCCAACGCCATAACTCTGTTATTTATTGACCGATTTGAATGAATTAAAAAAGAAAGTCAATGGCTGTTTAAATACTATAAAATGATGGTAATTATATATTTTTTTCAAAATCAACTTCATTGCCAAATGATAGTCAACTTTAAATTTTTTAATGGCTGCATATACTTTTCTAATTTTATAATATTAGACATTTTTTTATGAATCCAATTATGCTCGTTATGTTGGTTTTAAGTTAATATTTATGCCAGAAAAAGATAATAATAAATCTTGTTCACATGATTTTTTTTGGTAATAAATGAAGTGTGCCTTGAAAAAAAAAATCGAATCGACAAATCTCATTTATTGTATAACTAATGTCAACCATTTGTTATTAGTGTGTATTTCAAGCATAATCATGACAATACCGAATTAACAGACATGTCACAAATTTATTTTGTATGTAATAGAAATCGAAGAGCTGCAGCACGGATTTATCATCTACGGTTTTCAGAGCGGTGAATACTAAATTTGGAAGGTTAGAAGGAAATTTGAGACGATTAGAGACTTTAAAAAGCCAAAGAGAGTGGATCGACAATTTCGTGGACTTGCAGAGTTAGACGTTGTACTTAGTGTTTACAATAATCACAGAACATTTAATTTGCAAGTGAATTAATATTTGCACTACTTATTTATTCTATTCTTCATTGAGTTGTAACATAGGTACTTATTTAGTGGGTCCTTATTATTAATGTTTGACATAACCTTACAACAAATGACATTTGTCACTTTTTTGTCAAGGCACGCTAATTATAATTTTTGAAAAATATAATCGTAAATGGTAGATTTATTTTAATACCAAAATATTGAACGAAAACAGCATATTGGGCATTATTGGATACAGAAAGATATTCTCTAATGTAATAAAATTAAACCATTATAGGCAGCCATTTAAAAATTTTAAGTTGTCTATTATTTGGCAATGAAGTTATTATTGAAAAAAAAAAAATTTTAATGCCATTTGTTAGCGTTAAACGGCCATTGACTTTGGTTTTTAGTTCATTCATATCGGTCAATAAATAACAGACTTATGGCATTGGGCGTTTTTATCGAACACCCGGTATATTCAGGCTATATTTCGTGTTTATTAAATTTGAACTATATAAAAACCAGTTGAATTAAAAAAATATATATCTATAAAAATTATGTTAAATTTAAAAAATTGAATCCTTAAAAAATAGTTGTTATAAAATTTTGTGTAAAGTTAAATTTAAAAAATGTTGATGTGACTATCACGTTTCTTTCTCTCGTTTAATGATAATATAAAATTATATGTATTGATTTTCCATAAAAAAAGAGATTTAGAAAAAAAAACCTTATTCTTTATAAATTGTTTATATTGTCATTCCCTACAATTATATTTTGATGTAACTATTAGCACTTCATAATTATAGACAAAAGATAATATTTTTTTCAAAATCAAAAAATTACATTTATTCACTAAAATGTCCAATTTTTTGTTCAATTCAATTTCAATTCAATTCTTTATTTCACGTAGCCAACATACACAAAAATACAAAAAGCCAAAGCAAAATGCGTTTGCAATGGATGTGAGCGTCAAAATATATAGTCTCAATAATATAAAATTAAATACAACATATTAAAATCAAAAATAAAATTAACGACAACATTGTTTTAATTATAAGTAAGTACAACACATTAAAACCAAAGTTAAAATCAAAAACAATATTGTTACAGTTATAAAATAAGTACAACACATTAAAATCAGAGTTAAAATCAAAAACAATATTGTTACAGTTATAGAATAAATACAACACATTAAAATTAGGTTTAAAGTCAGTAACACTATTGTTAAAATTAAGACACGGACAATAACGAGTGTTAAATATATCGCTTACACATTTTTAGTGGGTAAATAAAAAATAGATGGTTACTACACATATATCTGGTCAAGGCGATAAAAAGTCAGAGATTTTGTAATAACATTTTTCGGTTAGAAATTGTTTTAGTTTTGATTTAAACTGTACAATATTTTTACATTTTTTTTATGTCATTTGGTAGTTTGTTATTTCGTATGTTCATTAAAAAAAAAACCTCAAGTGTGCCATGATTTTTTATTTTAAAAAAAATAAGTTGGCACACATGTTAGGAATTGACATACAAAACGTCAGATCGTTCTAAAAGTCATAATTATTCCGTGGTCGCAATGGTTTACAGCAACCAGCAAAAACGTTTCTAGTTGAAAGTTATTTCCGAAATGGGACTAAAGTGGACAGAAATTGGGTGTATTCATTCGACGCACCTATGGCAGAGTTTCAGGAAGAATTTCCTAACGTTCTCATTATTTATGATAAATTTAAAAATATCCTATCACGATCTGTCGTATTATTTCATGAAACGGGCAGTATTCTCCGTAAACCAGGAAGTGGTAGACCAGTCAAACGTATTTAGGATGCTAATAACACAGCCCCAGGAATTTTTGAAGGTGAACCTACGTCTTCTCTGAGTCGTTTATCACAGCAAATTAATTTATTGGTAGGAACATGCCGCAAGTAACATAACCTCAATTTGTGTTACCAACTTAAATTTAAAAAAATAAAAATGACACACTTGAGGTTTTTTATTAATGAACATACTTTATATTAATATACACATGTACCTTGCCGATTTCTCATAAAGAGTTGTTTTATGGGACGATACACGTATGTTCGCGCTTTGCCTAGTACTATATTCATGAGTACTATTATTTTTCTCAAATTGATTAATATTATTATGAGCATTTACGTATATACACGCTTGGTACCGTTAATATGCATTTGGTAGTAAAAGCGTTCCTGCAAGATTCAGTTTTTTGCAGGCCGAAAATTAACCTTACAATTCGCTTTTGCGCTACGAACACACGCGTTATGTAGGCTCTACCCCAAATTAAAATATTGTAAGATATGTGAGAGTGAGCCATGACGTAGTAAGCATCTAGCAAATGAGTATGGTTGATTTTGTGTTTTAGTTTGTGTATGGCATAGTAAGCGCTACTTAGCCGGGAGGCAACATGGTTAATCTGAGCATCCCAGCTTAGGGTTTCATCAATATATCAACCTAGATATTTAACACAATTAGATTCAGTTTCAATCGGGTTATCTGGACGTTTCCTATTGTAGAATTGCATTGTTTTTTTTTGTCTGGGTTAAGTAGAAGACTATTTTTGTTGCACCAGTCACACATTTCTTCATTTGTTGTCTTGATTTTCCTCTTTCCTTGATTACTTGCGGATATCACAATAGCAGTATCATCTGCAAAGTTAATAACGTGACCCACAGAAATATGTTCGCTAAGGTCGTTAATAAATAACAAAAATAGCAGCGGTCCTAGAGTCGACCCCTGTATAACCCCTTCTTTAATGTCAAATATTTCGGAGACACTGACATCGATTTGCACAAACAATTTCCGATGGGTTAGAAATGACGCGACGAGATCCGACGCATCGCTACGAATACCGAGCGCATTTATTTAGCTTTACCTGCACAAAATTAGCACTGATGGTGTCGAATGCTCTTGAAAAGTCATAGAATACACCAGCCGCGCATTTGCCCTTATCAATGTTTTTAGACACTTCCTCTAAAAGAACAACATTTGCAGTTTCAGTTGACCGGTGTTTCCTGAATCCATGTTGAGCATCATTGAAAAGATGAAAGTCTCAACGTAGTTGGTTAGTCTTGATGCTATAATTTTTTTTAATATTTTTGAGAATGTGTTGAGCAAGGCAATAGGTCGGAAGTTATTGACATCACTCCTCGGTCCATTTTTATAAATAGGTATTATTTTAGAAGTCTTTAATGCTTCTGCCTTCAATATTTGTTTAAATATTTCTCATAGTTAATGAGAAAAAACAAAAAAGGAGTTCTTCGGATTGTCGAATAAAGCTTACGTTTAAAATTTAATTTAAAAATATACTGAAGGAAAAAAAAGGAAACACTTTAAATTCGTGAAATTACGACCATTTTCAAACCGCCATAACTCAATCGATTTTGGTGATTCTTTGAGGGCGAAAAACTTTGAAGTGTCTTCTTTAAAGTCATGCATGCGAACTTAAGCGTAACCCCTTCCGCCCCCCTCTAGCACACCAGGAAAAAAATGATTTTTCAGGAAACCATGTCAAACTTTGACGATGTCTACGGAGTTGGAAAAATTTTGTCGACTCGATCCACCACAAAGGCATTAGTATTATTAGTATTATTATTAGAGTGCGCAAAAGTGTTGCTAATTGTCTCCCATCGCCCAAGTTTTGGAAAATTTTTGGACGAGAAATTAATTTGTTTAATTACTTGGTTTACCATTAGTTCAAACATTACTGTAGGCTATTATCAGCCTTTATTAGTTCACAGCGAGTTCTTGATCGTGGGCCTAATGAGCCCCCCTCTAAACACGATTCTGACGACTCTTTAAACTTATTATTGAGATAATAATAGATTTGATCAATTCCCTGTGCAGGACTTAAAGAACGAAGTTTCTACGACGTTTTGGCACCAAGTTATGGGTGTTTAAAAAAAAATGCATTTTGAGGTTTTTCGCACGTAACTCAGTGAGTTTTCAACCAAATTTGATGATTATTTCGGGGAAAAACCCCATTTTCTCTACTTTAAGGGGTAAACTCAGATTGGAATGATTCATTTTCGAACCCTTCAACCCCAGAACAAAAAAGCACGTTTTTGGGCAAAAAAACGTCATACTTTGGCAACGTGTGCCGAGTTGGAAAAAGTGTGTCGATCCACCAAAAGAGCATTGAAATATGTTGAATTACTTGGTGCAGAACTCAAAAAACGAAGTTCCTACGACGATTTGGCACAAAGTTATGGGGTGTTTGAAAAAAAGTGTATTTTGTGGTCTTTTTATTTTTTCGTTTGGAGGGGCATAGAGTCATCTATTTGAGTGGGGGAAATCCCTCTCAAAGAGGACATATTTTGCTTTTGATTTCTCAAAAGATCGTCGAAACGATCAAGTGTTTCATTTTTTTCCGTCAGTGTAATTTGTTTTTATTTGACGAATGGAAAAATAGACGAATGGTGGTGAGTTAGGCCCACATTTTTTTCCGACCCTACAGAGACCGTTGAAGATAAAAAAATTAAAAATTAATATGAAACGCTGAAAAAAAATCTACAAAAATTCTAATCACTCCGCAAGAAGTCGATCTCTCAAAATAATTTTGGTTTTTGAATGTGCAGCAATATTCAGTCGAGCTACGAAGTTTTGAAAATGTATTTTTTTCAATGACGAACACTCGAGTGTAAAAAATTGAAAATTAAATTGAAACGCGGGAAAAAAATTCTACAAAAATTCAAATCACTTCACCAGACGTCGATCTTTCAAAATAATTTTGGTTTTTAAATGTGCAGCAATTTTCAGTCAAGTTGTGAAGTTTTGAAAATGTATTTTTTTTTCAATGACGCACACTCGAGCGCAAAAAATAAAAATTAATATTAAGCAGAGGAATAAAATCCTACAAAAATTCAGTTTACTTCACAATAAGTCGATCTTTAAAAATAATTTTGATTTTTCAATGTGCAGCAGTTTTCAGTCGAGCTACGATGTTTTGAAAATGTATCTTTTTCAATAACGAACACTCGTGTGAAAAAAATTAAAAATCAATATGACGCAATAATTTTGGTTTTTGAATGTGCAGCAATATTCAGTCGAGCTACGAAGTTTTGAAAATGTATTTTTTTTCAATGACGAACACTCGATTGCAAAAAATAAAAATTAATATGAAACGCGGGAAAAAAAAATTCTACAAAAATTCAAATCACTTTACCAGACGTCGATCTTTCAAAATAATTTTGGTTTTTGAATGTGCAGCAGTTTTCAGTCGAGTTACGAAGTTTTGAAAATGTATCTTTTTCAATGACGAAACTCGAGTGATTAAAATTATAAATTAATATGAACCGTGGGAGAAAAAATCTACGAAAATTCAAATCATTCATCAAATCATTCAAGTTTTTGAATGTGCAGCAGTTTTCAGTCGAGTTACGAAATTTTGAAAATGTATTTTTTTCAATGACGAACACTCGAGTGCAAAAAATTAAAAATTAATATGAAACGCAGGGAAAAAATTCTACAAAAATTCAAATCACTTCACAAGACGTTGATCTTTCAAAATAATTTTTGTTTTTGAATGTGCAGCAATTTTCAGTCGAGCTATGAATTTTTGAAAATGTATTGTTTTCAATGACGAACACTCGAGTGCAGAAATTAAAAAAATAATATGAAACGCAGGGAAAAAAATTCTACAAAAATTCAAATCACTTCACAAGACGTCTATCTTTCAAAATAATTTTTTAAATTACAAATTAATATCTCCATCAAAACGACGTAGTGCGAGGCATTTTTCAGAGTCCGTCGAGGAATCGATTGTTAATATTTTTATTTTATCCTATAATGTTAACATGCCAATAACTCCTTAGCAACGAGTAACGTTAAAGTACCTTTAACAACACTAGTGTTGTTATATGTACCTTAACGCAACTCATTGCTATGGAGATATTGGCATACAAACATGATTTCGCTTTTTCACGTTTCATTAAACATTATTTTTAATTTAAAAAAATAGAAATAGGATAAAATGAACCGTGATACGACACACGAGAATTTAAAAGCTTTTCAACTTTCAAACTGTTCTCTCGTAATGTTAAAACCTGCATAACGTTACTTGCATCGTAAATTACTATAAGATGTGTCAGGAAAATAATAATAAATTTACAGGACATACAGCGATTGTGGGCGTTTTTACAACTCTCTGTAGAATGAATAGATTATAGTTTCGCCTTATTAGGGCATTTTCAAGATAATTTTTTAGTCGGGTCTCTTCAAAATTTATATATTGTTTAGGATTCTTGGGCAGACACTACCGGTGTACTTCATTTGGATGGACATCAAGACTGCAAGGGACTGAAGATGAAAAATGTGAAAAATGTATTGAAGTTTACGTTTCACAGGAAGTTCGACACTTGCGATTCCGACGACTACATTATTGAGGTACTATTGTTATTTTTACATTTTCGGCTTATATCCCGTGCATTTTCAACATTTTTTTTTGTTGCCATGCTCACATTTCCACTATTTTCTTTTTACAGGAAGGTACAACTCATATAGTTTGGGCGAAGGGCGTGGAAAAACTGCACCATCTGGACGGTTTAAATGTGAGCTCGACTACTGAAAATTCCGGAATGGTTAGAGCTCAACTCCTCAGGAATGTTTTGTACAGTAGCGAGGAACCTAAAGACGCTGATGTATTGGATATTTTAACGGACAAGGTTCAAGTCCCTGGCGAGGAGACAACTTATTGGTGTCATGTGCATAAGTTACCGGATGTGTACAAGAAAAAGCACCATGTGCTGCAGGTAATTAAAATCCATGCGTTTTAAACAATTTAAGATGTTGAAATGAGAAATACGTTGATACAGAGTAGAAGTGTAATAAAGTGTAAGTAGTACTCTATTGATTCAGATCTTCTACAGTTAATATTTTACTAAAAAAATGGTACATAAGGGATAAACGAACTTTGAATATGTACATCCCTCTCTTAAAGTCTTTTTACACTAGACAATTTATTGAATAAGAAATTATTTTTTTTTGCATTTTAAATTGTCTACTTCCATACAGTTTGAATTGAGTCGTTTTAAAATTCGATTAGATTTTTGTGACAATTTACTGTATGAATCTAGGGGTGGGTTTACAGAAAGCAAATCAAATATTTGATTGCAATTAACTATTTGATTGCGATCAAAATTCGCGTTGCCTTGCCGACTAATATCAATCAACATGAAATCAAATAGTTAATTGCGATTAAGTTAACAGCGTTGTTAAGTCCGATTTGATTGCGATTAAACAAAATATCGGTTTACAGAAGCTCGATTAGCATTTGATTGTGATTAACTTTTTGTTTAATTTGACGTTAACTTAATTGACGGCGCTACCTCAATTAAGTCCCTGATTGAAGTGAAAATGAAAAGAAAAACTTCTAGGGTGGGTTTACAGTATATTTTTAATTCGAAATTAAGTTAATCGCGCAATCAATTTAATAGCGCCATCAAATTAATCGCGGTTTAGAGATACTCTTTTGTCGAAATTAACAACGCTATTAGTTAATTTCAATTAAGGCGATTTTAATCGCGGTTGGTACGGCGCGACCCGTCAGCGGCTAACTTCACGCCGTTTAACGTAACCTATAAATTAAATAGTCTGTCACCAATCTGTCGCCACGAATAAGTGCGCATGTGTTGATTGTATGGCGGTCGATGGTGTTTAAACGATCTGCTGTTCTCTGCTGGCGCGTTTGCTTTTGTAAAAGGTTATATAAAATAATACAAATGAATCAAGAGGATGTTCTTTAATGCGGGAAAATGTTTATACATGTGGGAACAATATGTTCCTATGTAGTTTTTTTGGTAGTAATTATTAATATAATTAACTGGACCTTATCATTGTCCAAGAACGTTTGTTCAGAGATATGCTGTGCCATGACGTATGTATTAAATGCATGTTTGCACTGGTCATATACTATAGTATAGTACAGTATTGCACAGTTTTAGATTAATTTGTTTGATTTTGACGATATCATTAGAATTTTCTCTAATTACCTTCTCCGCTGTTAAATAAATTTTAATTTGAACATCTTGTGATGCTATGAAATAGGTTCCTCTACTTTTTTATTTTTACACAGCCAAAGAATGTTTTGGCTTGCCTTATACATATGTACATAAATTTATGACGCCTGTACTAACATAATTCGGATAACAAATACGTGTTTCATCAATTACTTACCTTTTATTAATTGATAACTTGCCAAATTTTTGTTGTTTAGAAGTTTTTCTTTTCATTTTCACTTCAATCAGGGACTTAATTGAGGTAGCGCCGTCAATTAAGTTAACGTCAAATTAAACAAAAAGTTAATCACAATCAAATGCTAATCGAGCTTCTGTAAACCGATTTTTTGTTTAATCGCAATCAAATCGGACTTAACAACGCTGTTAACTTAATCGCAATTAACTATTTGATTTCATGTTGATTGATATTAGTCGGCAAGGCAACGCGAATTTTGATCGCAATCAAATAGTTAATTGCAATCAAATATTTGATTTGCTTTCTGTAAACCCACCCCCAAACAACAAAAATTTGGCAAGTTATCAATTAATAAAAGGTAAGTAATTGATGAAACACGTATTTGTTATCCGAATTATGTTAGTACAGGCGTCATAAATTTATGTACATATGTATAAGGCAAGCCAAAACATTCTTTGGCTGTGTAAAAATAAAAAAGTAGAGGAACCTATTTCATAGCATCACAAGATGTTCAAATTCAAATTTATTTAACAGCGGAGAAGGTAATTAGAGAAAATTCTAATGATATCGTCAAAATCAAACAAATTAATCTAAAACTGTGCAATACTGTACTATACTATAGTATATGACCAGTGCAAACATGCATTTAATACATACGTCATGGCACAGCATATCTCTGAACAAACGTTCTTGGACAATGATAAGGTCCAGTTAATTATATTAATAATTACTACCAAAAAAACTACATAGGAACATATTGTTCCCACATGTATAAACATTTTCCCGCATTAAAGAACATCCTCTTGATTCATTTGTATTATTTTATATAACCTTTTACAAAAGCAAACGCGCCAGCAGAGAACAGCAGATCGTTTAAACACCATCGACCGCCATACAATCAACACATGCGCACTTATTCGTGGCGACAGATTGGTGACAGACTATTTAATTTATAGGTTACGTTAAACGGCGTGAAGTTAGCCGCTGACGGGTCGCGCCGTACCAACCGCGATTAAAATCGCCTTAATTGAAATTAACTAATAGCGTTGTTAATTTCGACAAAAGAGTATCTCTAAACCGTGATTAATTTGATGGCGCTATTAAATTGATTGCGCGATTAACTTAATTTCGAATTAAAAATGTACTGTAAACCCACCCTAGATAATTTAAATTGCACAAACAATTTACTAGTCACTTGTTCAATAAATTGTCTAGTGTAAAACAGCTTTTAGTCCCCTCTTCGAAAATTCAAGAACCGCCACTCTTTCCAAAATATTTCAAACCTGCGTATTTAAAAACAAACCTCTCTCTTCCTTATCTGTTTTTAATATTCATTCTCTGTTGTCAGTATGGTCCTCGTATTGAACAAGCAAATGAGGGATTAGTGCACCACATGGAAGTATTTCATTGCATCGCACCAGCTGATGAAGATATCCCCCTTTACAGCGGCTCGTGTTTTGACCAAAACCGTCCAGAAAAGACGCAAATATGCAAACGAGTTTTGGCAGCGTGGGCTATGGGTGCGAAACCGTTTACCTATCCGGAAGTAAGTTGCCATTATTACTAATGAAATTAAATCAAACAAGTTACAAGAAGAGAAATCATGCACACAGTAAGCTAAAATTGAAATTAAAAAATGTTGATTTGGCCATCATGTTACTTTCTCAGATTTGATGGTATCATAGTTATTTATATTTACATTTTAATGGTTTATTTTCAATATCAATCATATTTAAATGTACATCGAGCATTTTGTAGAATCCAATGAAACTGACGTTTAAATCGTCAAAATTATGAAAGATGAAAATGACAAATTTTACTTCAAATACTAATAGTCAGTTTACTCAAAAGCCAAAGAGATTTCTAAAAAAAAAATATTATTTATAAGTTGATCATATTGGCATTCTCTATAATTAACCTTAATATACATTTGCTGTGACTATTATCGTTTCATAATTATAAACCAAAAATGAAAAAAAATTAGTTGTCTTCAATATGTATTTGAACGTTTTCGTAATATTTTCCATATTTAAAAAAATATTGGAAAAGAACAAAAACCAACCGGTTAAGGTAAACACCCACTTCTGACGCACGGAATTTTACCAAAAGCTTTTAGTTCTTTGGATTGTCAAATAAGACTTATGTTCAAAGTTTCATATTCATTGCTGTATTAGTTTTTGGGATACAGTGCGCACAGACAGGCAGACAGACAGGCAGCCAGACAGACACAAACACACACACACACACAAAATACACGAAATATTCTTAAATTAAATTTTGCGTTAATTTGATGAAATTTTACAAATTCGGACCGCCATATTGGATCCGCCATTATGAATTTCGAAATGCGGCGCGGTGGTTTAATTCGGACGCAGATTGTTGTTAGGGAATGTTTCTGCAGATAGCCTAAAATATTGGGTGTGGGTGTTTATAAATGTTTACTTCATATTGTAACTTTGTCTTGTTTATTGGCCCTCAATAGCGTAATTTACTTACATTTTTAACACTTTCGTATCACATAAGCATTGACACTCAGTGGCGGCTCGTGGAACATGTTGATGGTAGAGCCATTTATACAATACCCCCCCCTCCTTTTTTGAATAAACAAAGAACCATTTATTTATATTCATAGACCAATCGAATATTTTGGCCAAAAAATAAAAAATTTGGAAAACAGCCGAAGATTTAAAATATCGGCGAAAAAATAAAAAATCCTGGTTTAAAAATAAAAATGCAGACCAAACAAATTGAAAATACAAGCAAAAAATAATAATTTGCCATTTTCAGCCCCAAAAATAACTCTTTTTAGCTTAAAATAAGTTCCAACGAGAAATTCGAAAATAATAGCAAAAATCAAAATAAAAAAAAAATCGCACAATAAAATCAATAATTCAAGTTAATAAAATCTAAAATATAGAAAAAAAAAATAAAAAATTAAGACCAAAAATCTAAAATTCGTATCCTGAAATCAAAAATCAAACTGGTAGACCAAAAAATCTAAATTTTTAACAAACGAATCGATATAAAGAAAATTTCGGCCAAAAGACCAAAAAACAAAATAATCGAAAATACAAAATATAGCCCAAAAAAGTAAGAATCTACAATAGGGCCTAAAAAGATGAAAATTTAGACAAAACATCGAAAGCTCAGGCTGACAAAAAATCTAAAATTTCTACAAACCAATCGAATGTTTTCGTCAAAATAAAGAATATTTAGACCAAAAAATAAAAAAATCTACAATATAGCCTAAAACGGTGACAAAACATCGAAAATGAGCGTATAGGTAAAATTGCAGACAAAAAAATCAAAAATTCCTACAAACCAATCGAATATTTTGGTCAACATAAAGAAAAATAAAAAAATAGAACAAAAAATATCGAAAATACAGAAATCTAAAATATGGGCCAAACAATCAAGAATCCTAATCTGAATATAAAAAACGCAGACAAAAAATCAAAAACCTAGGTAGAAGCCAAATAATTTGCCACTTTCAGCAGCCAAAAATAAGTTTCTGACCAGAAATTCTAAAATAATAGCAAAAAATAAAAAACTCGAAATAAAATCAAGTTAAAAAATCTAAAATATACGATAAAAAAATTGAGACCGAAAATCTAAAATTCTGGCCTAAAAATAAAAATGGTGAACCAAGGAAAGAAAAGTTTTAACAAACAAATAAAAAAAACAAAGAAAAATTTAGGGCAAAAGATTTTTTTAAAATCCACAATGTTGGTTAAAAAGTCGAACATTTGGACAAAACATCGAAAATTCGGGCATAAAGATAATAAATGCAGACTAAACGAAAAATAAAAAATGGGGGCCAAAAAATCGAATTTTAACAAGTTCAGTGTTTTGATGTAATGAGCGTACAACAAAAAGTTGTCGACGAAGTTGGCGCTGGAAATGTCATATCTGGGGTAAAATCACAAGCGCACGCGTAAAGTACTGGTTGTCATATTGACATGTCAGATGTTAATAATCCTTAATCATAATATCTGACATGTCACCGTTCAACCGCAAACAGCATTTCATGCAGTGATTTTGTATAAGTAGATACCAATATAGACATACGTGCCCTAGTCGTTATATATTTAAAAGTTGGTCAAAATAAAGAAAAATTTAGGTCAAAAGATTTGAAAAAATAACAAAAATCTGTAATGTTGGCCAGAAAGTCGAAAATTTAGACAGTACATCGAAAATTTGGGCCTATAGATAATAAATGCAGATTAAAAAATAGATAATTTCAAAAGGTCAAAATAAAGAATATTTAGAGCAAAAGACAAAAATACAGGTCAAAAATCGAAAAATCAAAAATACGGACCAAAAAAATGTTTAACAATTAGAATCGAAAACACAGGTCAAAAATGTTAAAACTAATAATTCGTCGGGAAAACCAAAAAGTCGAAAATTTAAACAATTAAAAGTTAGGTCAAAATAAAGGATATTTACGCCAAAAGTTAAAATATTTTGACCGAAAATATCAAAAATACTGGTCAAAAATTTAAAAACTAAAAATTCGTCGGGAAAAATAGAAAATGCGGACCAAATAGCCGAAAATGAAAAACAATTAAAACGAAAATTTAGATCGAAATAAAGAATATTTAGGCCAAACGATCAAAAATTTAGACAGAAAAAAATCGAAAATACAGTCTTATTAAACCATTAATTTTGTTGGGATCACCTTATTGTTTCATCTTTTGTGCTTGAAGTTTCGACAACTTTAGATTTGGTAGATACATTTTGAATAATTCAAATAAAACAATTCACTTGGTTAGTATGACTCTCAGTAGCTCGTGGAACATGTTGATCGTACTTTTACAATATGGGGAGGCCCTGGCCTCCTTTTTTTGAAGAAAGAAAGAACGATTAATCTTCATAGTCCAAGATGATTTTGAGTTGTAAAGTAAAGGTTCATAATTTAAAACAAGCTGAAATAGGTATTTATGCATCAAGGGAGATATGGAATGTTTTTTCCCAAGGTTGACCGGGTTACAAACTGAGGGCCCCTGGCCCGAGGTTTGTAAGTCAACCGAGGGCGAAGAACATGAATATCTCCCGCGGTGCATACAATATTTTATTTTTTAGTAATTCGTAAAAATATTCAGTATATCGATCTGCAATATGTATTTGCATGGTTGCTATGAGTTTGTTTTAAATCAAATCTCCCGCATTTCATGAACTGACGTTTATTTATTTTGATTTGATTTGACGTTAATGCCTTAACATTAAACGTACAGTTGTGAATAAAATAGTGAACAAACCTGGGAGAAAAGTTTAATTCCTGTCTCGCTATAAAGTTGGTCGTGAGCAGACGCAAGATTGTCTATCTTCAACCATCATCTTGAGCGGAGAATTTGGAAATTGTACATACTATTTGTCAGGTAAACAGGAAGACTTCATAGCTCCCAAGGGAGATATAACTCATATCTCCCGTGGGAGTTATGAGTGCGCTTTCATGCCTTGTATCCACGACGATAATAGTAAATATCATACTACTAAAAAATAAATATGATTTATGCGTACTTTCGATTTATCGAGCATTTACATTTTGTCCCAGACATGCATTAAATCTTCAACCACGTAGCCTCACCATCAAACAATACACACGGAAAACAAAAAGAATTTTAAGAATTAATTAAAAATTCTTGCTGAGCTTAAAACTACAGGTAGTGCCATGGCTCCTTGGCTCTGTATAACGAGAGGCTCCTGTTGACACTAGCAGCAAATTTGAAAAAGGCTTTACAAATGACTGTTCTTATTGACAGCAATTACCATGGTTACACACAAATTTTGTATATCAAGGAAACTATGATTATTTTTAGTCTCTCGTGTTTATGCGATTTATAAATTTTCTATAAATTAAAGCTTAATAGAATAGAATAGTAATTTACGATACAAGTAACGTTATGAAAGTTGTTACATTACGAGAGAAAAGTTTTAAATTCTCGAGTAATGCAAAAGCAAATAACGTTACGTGTGTCGTAACATGGTTTATTTCATCCTATTTCGAGTCTTTTTTTATTTAAAAAATGTTCAATGAAAATCATCATTAAGCGAAATCATGTTTGTTTGCCAATATCTCCATAGCAACGAGTTGCGTTAAGATAAATATAACAACACTAGTGTTGTTAAGAATTTCTTAACAACACCAGTTAAAGGTAGGTTAACGTAACTCGTTGCCAAGGAGTTACTGGCATGATAACATTATAGTATAAAATAAACAGTAATGTAAGCACCACGGGCGTAAAATAGGTTTTCACTCTCTACCCATAATTTTACGCCCTTGAAACGTAAATAACTATTGATTTTTAAAACTAGCATCCGTGTGTTTCAGTTAATTTATATCACTCAACTGAAGTATAACGATGACATAAGTAGCCACTAAATTAATTAAACTATACACAAGTGAGTATTCCATGTAGAAAATGTTTCCAATCGAAAATTTCGGCGGCAACAAAAGACCTTGTTGAAATAAAACCGATGCAGTTTCCTTAAGCTCTCCATGACCAATCGAAATTACCAAAAGCTTTTCACAGTTAGCTTTTATCGTCTGCCCCTCACCAGCTATATTTTCGCTAATTCTAATTAGTATAAATGAAATAACCTAAAATTGCAAAAGTCTTACACACTTATATATTTTTCAAAAAATATATACTTACAAACAGGATAATAAAATAGTTGTACCAAACATATTCGTTATATGGTGCCATATCATGATGTTGAATCCTAATATATAAACCGCTTAAAATACCTGTGAACACTAATAGGATACTGCCAAGCCATGTCCAACAAAATAAAACATTAATTATATTAGCACAATCACTCAAATTTAAATTTATGTGGATTATATTTTGTATCTTATCTACAAATTGGTCCGTCTTGTTTTTAGCCAAAAAGAACGTCCATTCCTTGATGATTTCCGAAATAGCAGTACTGATCCCGAAATATCTGTTGGCTAGTAGTTTCAAAAGGTAAATGGAAAGTAATTGATTGGTAAAATATATAACTTTCAGTACCACCATTGTAACAGTTATGTATAGTGACCTTTTTGATACTACTGTTTCCCATATAGAATCAGCTAATGTAATAAACAATATGGTATAGACCAGAAGTACTGCTATAAATGTGTATTTTATGGGCTTAACGTACACACAGTGGATTTTTAGAAGACGGAAATCAATGTCATCGAACTTTTCAAACAGAACCGTGTACCGTTCAAGATTTACAAATGCTTGCGTATAAATGCAGTAACACGTGTATATACTCCAGGGAATCGTCATTATTGTTGTTAATCGAAAATGGTCTTTTAATGCAATTATAGCAATTATGAAATAGCAATTTATTATTAATAACGGAAATATGATAAGTAGCGAGTGTGCTTTCGGTCCATAGTTCTTAGATTTCGTTTGGAATGGAGCTGATCCAAGAAAGCTACTCATGTTCAATATAGCTTTTATTTCACTCTCTGCGGTCATAATTGTAGGGTACAGATCTCAATCGAAATGAACTATTTTTTTTTATTAGGTTGATTGATATTGAATGGTATTAGTGTGACTGAATAGTATAACTATTGTATGTTAGTCGACTTTTTGAAGCTATTATCATTAATAAATGAATAATTAATTCCAAAAGCACTCTGATTTACACTGCGTCATATCCTAATTATAATTAAAAATGTATGAGTACCGCAATTATTGATTGTTTATAAATAAAAAAAAATTATACAAATATCTTTATCAACACGTTAATTGTTATGTATATCCAACGCTGCTACATATCGTGTGTTCATTAAAAAAAACCTCAAGTGTGCCATGACTTTTTCGTTTTTAAAATTTAAGTTGGCACACTTGTTAGGAATGGCCATACAAAACGTCAGATCATTCTAATAAGTCACAATTATTCCGTGCTCACAATGGTTTACGGCAACCAGCAAAAAACGTTTCTAATTGAAAGTTATTTCCGAAATGGACGGAAATTGGGTGTATTCATTCGACGCACCTTTAGCAGAGTTTCAGGAAGAATTTCCTAACGTGCCCATTATTTATGATGAATTTAAAAATACCTCATCACGACCTGTTGTATTATTTCGTGAAACGGGTAGTATTCTCCGTAAACCAGGAAGTGGTAGACCAGGATGCTATTAACACAGCCCAAGGAATTTTGGAAGGTGAACCTACTTCTTCTCTGCGTCGTTTAACACAGCAAATTAATTTATCGATAGGAACATGCCGCAAGTAACATAACCTTCAATATGTGTTACCAACTTAAATTTTAAAAATTAAAAAATCATGGCACACTTGAGGTTTTTTTTTGTAATGAACATACTTTATGGTCTAGTGCAGTGGTGGCGAACCTATGGCACGTCGGAAAATTTTATTTTGCTGACACGAGAACGATTTACAACTCATATCACTTTATACAATTATAAACTGTTCCGTTATTACCGTCATCCACTGGTGCATGTGACGTCGCTTGTTATGTCTTACTCCTGCCTTTCAAATCGAGCAATTAAACATAGAAATTATCGGTCATCTCCATTCAAATTTATTGATAGTCGTTCAAATATATCTGATCTCGATCTGGATTGTTCCGATAAGAGGGAAAGAGGTCCGCTGCACATAGGCCTCAATGGGCCCTTTGTCCGTCCATCCATCTGGGTCCTCACTTCCCGGTGCCGTCCAGCCAACCCACGGCATTGGCGAACGCCAGGACTGCACCAAGAGGGACTCTTTGGATGTCTGCTATTTGTAGACATCCCTCTCCCATTATGGATTCTCTGATTGAGAACACCAAGAGTACGTGTTCAGCAGTCTCCTCTTCAGCTTCACATCCTCTACAGATAATAATAATAATAATAACTTTATTATCCAACAGTCTAAAGACTAATTACAGGACAATTTTACAAATTAACACAATTTAAAATAGAAAATAATTCTTACTATAAATAGAGAAAATTGACAAGGCGAACTAAAAAATGGTGATGTGGCCATCATGTTACTTTCTCTGACTTGATGGTATCATTTATATTTACGTTTTCATGGTTTATTTTCAATTAAAATCATATTTTAAATGTACATCGAGCGTTGTGTAAACTCGGATAAAACTGACGTTTAAAACGTCAAAATTATGAAAGATGGAAAAATTATACTTCATATTCAAAAACTCAGTTTACTTCAAAACTAAAGGGATTTCGAAAAAAACTTATTCTATATAAGTTGTTCATTTTAACATTCTCTACAATTATTATTAACATAAATTTGGTGTAACTTTTATCGTTTTATAATAATAAACCAAAAATTAAAAAATAATAATACATTTTTTTCTCGAATAAAAATGATTTTATGAAAAATGTTTTCAAGCAAAAGATGTTCATTTCTTTGTTGTCTTCTTTGTTGTTTAAATGTTTTTGTGATATTTTTTATATTTAGGAAAATATTGGCAAAAAACAGTTAAGGTAAACACCCACTTCCGGTGTACAAAATTTTACCAAAAGCTTTTCAGTTCTTCAGATTATCAAATAAGACATATGTTCAAAGTTTCATATCAATTGCTTTATTAGTTTTTGAGATACAGCGCGCACAGACAGACACACACACACACACACACACACACACACACACACACACACACACACACACACACACACACACACACAGACACAAAAAAAAATTCCAGAAATTGTTGAAATGGCATCTAGGGACACCAAAACGGATATTTCCGTAAAAAAAATTTTGAAAAAAAAATCACGATCACAATACTTTCTCGTACTTCGTAACGGAGGAAGTAAAAATAATGTGTAATAAGCACAATGGCGCAAAATAGACATAATTATACATTAAACACGAATAATTACTTTCTCCGTTACGAAGTACGAGAAAGTATTGTGATCGTGATTTTTTTTTCAAAATTTTTTTTTGCGGAAATATCCGTTTTGGGGTCCCTAGATGCCATTTCAACAATTTCTGGAAAAATTTTTTTTGTGTCTGTGTGTGTGTGTGTGTGTGTGTGTGTGTGTGTGTGTGTGTGTGTGTGTGTGTGTGTGTGTGTCTGTGTGTGTGTGTGTGTGTGTGTGTGTGTGTCTGTCTGTGCGCGCTGTATCTCAAAAACTAATAGAGCAATTGATATGAAACTTTCAACATCCATCTTATTTGATAATCTGAAGAACTGAAAAGCTTTTGGTAAAATTTCGTACACCGGAAGTGGGTGTTTACCTTAACTGTTTTTTGTTTTTTGCCAATATTTTCTTAAATATGAAAAATATCACAAAAATATTTAAACAAACATGGAAGACATCAAAGAAATGCACATCTTTTGCTTGAAAATATTTTTCATAAAATCATTGCTATTCGAGAAAAAAATTATTATTAATTTTTCAATTTTTGGTTTATAATTATGAAACAATAATAGTTACAGCAAATTTATGTGCATAATAATTGTAGAGAATGCCAAAATGAACAACTTCTAAAGAATAAGTTTTTTTCGAAATCTCGTTAGTTTTTGAGTAAACCGAGTTTTTGAATTTGAAGTATAATTTTTCCATGTTTAATCATTTTAACGTTTTAAACGTCAGTTTCATCCGAGTTTGCGCAACGCTCGATTTACATTGAAAATATAATTTAAATAGAAAATAAACCATGAAAACGTAAATATAAATGATACCATCAAGTCGGAGAAAGTAACATGATGGCCACATCACCATTTTTTGTACAAGTTGCCTAACTAGATCTTTAAGAGAAATATTGAACAGATCAATATTTAATACGAATTCGCAGACCTAAATATTGATAAAAGGGGACTAGAGGCTCTGTAAGTGGTGTTTGAAAATGGGATATTGATCAGGATATGGGACTGGGCAGAGGCCCCTTCTATTTAGGTGCATTCTTAGGTTACAGTGTCCAGTCAACAGTTCCACGATATTTCGTAGGTCCCCCCTGGACAGTTGCATGCAGTATGTGGCAGTTTTGGGGTGCATCGCAACAAAGTCTTTCGCCACCCTATAGCCAGGCTTCTCGTTCCATCGGTATTGGTGATGTTTAGTCGATGTATTTTAGTAAAATACATCTCGTCTCGTCTCTGACAGAGAGGGTGGCAGTGCAGGTTCCGGCCCGCAATTGGGGCGTCTGGAAGCCTTTCTTGTCAGCCCGTCTGCTATCGTGTTCCCTTTACTTTTATCGTGTCCTTTTACCCAGCACAAGGTGACCTTGTTGTCGTCTGCCACGTTTTCCAGGGCTACGCAGCATTCCAACGTTAGTGTTGATGTGATTTTGCAGTTCTTAATTGCTGATATTGCTGCTCTGCAGTCTGTGATGATATGTACAATTTTACCTTTGATATTTCTTCTTCTACCTTAGCGGGGGTACTCATTAATAGCCCAAGTGCAGTACTCTTGGCTGTCTTCGCCTGAGTCTACGTGCTTCATGTTTACTTGGAGCCTTCTGTTAAATATGTATTTTCGAGGGATTGTGTCTACCGGCATTTCAATCTTTGGGTTCCATTTCATGGAAACCTCCAGAATTTTTTGGTGTTCGCCTCCTCCATTGTTAACGAGCCACATATTTGCTGCTCGTAGTCTAATGGCCGCTGCTGCTCTCTCTCTTTGATGTGCCCTGCCATGTCTAGCGGGGGCAGACAAGGCAGGGCTTCCATTGCTGCTGTTGGTGTTCTTTTCATAGCTCCCGTGACGCTCAAAAGGGCATTCCTTTAAACGTGGTCTAAGGGCTTGACAGCAGTTTTAGGGTGGTTCTGGGCCACCATATTATTGATGCATATGCTATCATTGGTCGCACAATGGCCGTGTAGATCCATAGGACTACCTTGGGCGATAGTCCCCATGTGTTCCCCGCAGCTCGTTTGCACTGCCAGAGGGCTATGCATGCTTTTTTAGATCTCTCTTCTAGGTGGGTATTCTATTTTAGTTTGTCATCTTAGAATACCCCCAGATATTTAACTCCTTTCTTTAGAGCGAGTTCTTTTCCTTGGAAGCATGGTGGTTTAAATTTCTCAATGTTCCTTTTTCTTGTGAACAGAACCAGTTCCGTTTTAGCTGTTTTTTCGGATAGGGCTTGGTCTGTGCACCAGTTTTTGACTATGTCGAGAGCATTCGTCATAAGTTTTACTAACATGCTTTCCGAGCTACCGGATAGTAGTATCGTGATGTCGTCTGCGTACCCTACTGTGTAGAATCCCTGCCTGTTGAGTGATTCTAGTAGACCGTCGACGACTAGTTTTCATAGTAGTGGATACAGCACTCCCCCTGCGGACAGCCCTTCGCTACTTTGCAGACGAGTTGCGTGTCGCCTATGGTTATCATGGCTGTTCTCCATTGCAACATGTTGGAGATCCATAGGCTCGGAACCCCTGGAATCCCTCGTTGTTGGAGTGCAGCTGTTAATTTTACGAAGGTGGTTTTATCAAAAGCCCCTTCTATATCAAAGAAAGCCGCTAAAGTGCAGGACAAAGGAAGTAAGACTTATGGGCCGGTGTGCTTTGGCCGTAGTTTTGGTGCGAATATTTCCTTTGTTTTCCTCCATGCGTGCGATGCATGCTTTGTATACGCCCACGAGGGTGTTTAGGATTACATCCTTGCCGCACTGTACAAGGGCAGGATATATCCCATCCAACCCTGGGGATTTGTATGGTGAGAAGCTATCTATTGCCCAAGCTACCCTCTCGTTAGTGACCATGGAGCCCGCCAGTTCCCAATCCGTTTTGGTTTGGGACTCTGTGGTTATATCCGTGGGGCTCCTATCACTGACAAAAGAGCAGCCCGGGAAATGGGTTCTCAGTAATAGTTTGCCCGTATTTTCAGGGAAGTCCGTGTATGTACCGTCCTCCTGTTTTAGGCTGATTAGTCTTGGTAATGGATTTTTGGAGAGGACCTGTTTCAGCCACGAGGCTTCGGAGGCATTCTCTATTCCTCTGCAGAAAAGCCTCCAGGTCTCCCTCTTTCTTTTCCTTACCAACTTTTTGTAGTCACGTTGGACTTCTGTATACTTGTTTCATTCGGAGTTATTTTGCATGTTCATGGCTTGTGTGTGCCCTTCTTACTTTGTTTTTCAGCCCTACAAGTTCGGTGCCCCACCATTGATATGTGGTTCCCTCATTTTCTTTGTCTTTTTGGGGACATGCTTTCTTCTAGGCTGTGATTATTCCCTTCTGGAGCCCATTTATTGTTTTTTCAAGGTCGGGTATGTCTTTTATAGGCTCTGTTTCTAGGTCTGTGGTCTTAATGGTCCTTGCGAGGGTCGTTTTGTACAGTTCCCTCTGTCAGCCGTGGATCCCTGTATTGAGTCCTGCCTGAGCCTTTTATTATAATTTGGAATTTTATCCATCTGTGGGCTGACATTGATATTCTTGAGATACGTGCCTGTTGTTGACATAGTCTGTAATGTCAGCACTGGCAAGCGTAAGGTCAATGATACCATGGTAGCGAGAAGTTACGAAAGTAGGCTCGCTACCATAGATAAACGATTAATTAAGATTGCCAACTCAAGCAATAGAATTGGGGAAAAGTGTTAGTACCAAATTTAGCGCCACCTACTATTTGATCGTGAATTTTATTGGTTGGGATAAAATGGCGCTAATTTTAAAATATTTTTATAACACACTATTATTTTGTAAAAGTTCGAAATTTTATTTTGATTTTCATGACTATAGATAGATAATTTTAATTTACTGTTTCTTCGATAAAGGCAAATTAAAATTGCCCAAAACTATAGTCACAAAAATGAAAATTTACGTTTTACAAACAAAGTAATGGTATTTTATTTAAACTGTATTGAAAAATAAACTAAACTTCCAGTATAAATAACATTAAAATATAATACTTGATGTGTTCTAGAAATGTCTTTGTGACGTTTTAATTTTAACTTTGGGTTTGAAATATTAGTGACCCATAACTTAAATCTTTCCTTATCTTGAAGAAAAACTCCATTTCGCACAACATCCTATCGTCACATCCAGGCACACAGCAACGATTCAATTTTTTGAGTGACAGTAATGTACCTACAATAAGTTGATATGAGAATTTATATGAATTTAAAAAAAATCTACTTTTACTTTCCAGTTAAATAATACAATCACTGAATTCAACGGAATCAACATTGTCTTTAATTAAACAAAACTGCACAGAACAGTAGAACGAACGAAAGACGTGTACTGAATTATTATGTCATGTTTACAAAACAAAGCCAATATGCAAACCATAAAATGAAGCACGGTTTTTAGGCAATCTGATAAAAATCTGAAAACAGCGCTACCATACGTTTGATCGTAGTACTGAGATGCGGCACCCAAAAATTCGTATGGAGTGAACACCCCCTGCTCGTTACCCTTATTTAATATAGCTAAGTTAGAGTTTGGTATAAAATCATGCAGTGACTTACCCCTGCCATTGTTATCTTGACTGCCTCATACCTGGTGATGCGAGTTTGAGTCGCACCCTATTATTAAGGGTACCTTACCCGACTCGTAGTATCAAACCAGTGCTTACATTTTTGTTGTTGGTGGCGGTGTGGAAGCGCTCTGAGGCAGGTAGATGGATGCCAACATCACTTCCTTTTCCTCGTCTTCCAGACAGACCTTCACTAGGTGCTGTAGTGGACAGGTGCTGTAGGAAGATGGCGTTATATTTCCTTGGGTGTTTTACCTGTGGATATGTAAAAGATATCACTATCTGATTTATTTAGTCCGCAAACCCTGTTCTTTAAGGTCCAGGGTTTCAAAGCGATGCAATCCTGCACCACGTCAAGCTACCAGCTCAGCGTAGCTACCGCCGAAGTGCAGTAATGCAGGTTACACTGAATTACCTCTGTGGGTGTTCCTTTTCTTTCCTATTTGTTGGTTTTCCCGTGCCCTGCCATCACATCGAGGAAGGGAGGGGATGTTTTTTCATTAAATATTTACGTCGATCGTGACATACAACAGCTAAGTTGCGGTCCCAACTGGCCTCTCTGGGTTCACTCATGATGATCCCGAAGTATTTTCGACCTCCATTTGGACTTCAGTCTCTTGACGTCATTTCTTTAGTTTTACGGGGATATCACTGAAAAAATATTTCTGCTTCATCCCCTTTTTCTCGATGGCCTCGGCGTCATCCTTGTCCACCTCCATTACCAGAAGGAGTCCTTCTGATTTTTCCTGCAGGCGGGCCAGGAAGATGCACCACCGGTTCGTCTTTAAATGTCGGTTCTGGAAACCGAGCCTCCTTATGACCATTACTGGTTCCTCAGGTTTGCCCGGAATCCAAAAGGTCATTTGTCAGTGCCGGTAGCTGATCGACACTGACTGTCATTAGGCGTTTTACACCCCATTTTTCCGATGAGGCAGCCACCGTGGCTTTAAGGTAGTTTAATGTTGCCTAATCGTCGCAGGTGATCCTGAGGATCTCCTCCGAGAATTGGATGCCGCTGAAGAGTGGAACCACTTCGCTTCCTCGTCAGGCTGCACTATAGGCCAGCCCCGTCATCTCCTCGGGAAGTTTCCTGAGAGGGTTGTCTGGATCGATCACGACCACCCTTAGGTCACTATTAGTCGCTTGTTTGTACAACATCTGTGTCCCGCTTGGTCTTGTTGCGGGATCTCCGGAAGTCATCTTCTTCAGCTTTGCTGCGGTGATCTTCCTTGCCTTCTTCTTGTTTCCAGGAGAAACCCACAGATCTTGGCCGCTTACTGTCATTTGGTTTGTTTTGGACTTTTGCAATGCACGCCCCAGCCTTGGCGCCTGCCTCAGCTAGACGAGCTTTTCGAGTATTAACAAAGTAAACAGACAATGGTAAGAAAAAATTAGCACGTTTTCTACAAAGGATAAAATCAAAATTTTGAAAGAGGTTGAAAAAAAAACTTAACGATGTTACAAGAGAAGTCCTTGACTCAATATCATCTGGAGACGTCGATGGAATAGCTTCAAACATTTAACTCCTTGCTGCATGAGATTTCCAATGTTTTAAATGGCCTAAGAGCACTTCTCTCAGTTGGCACTAGAAGTGTAAAAATGAGGTGAGGATAGGTGGTTTATAATTCGCGTCGTTGTTCAACTTGTATATTCAGATTTTTGTGGACCAAGGTATTAAACCAAGAGTTAAAGCTAGGCACGAGATAATCGGTCGAATTGTATACGGTGAGTCTGCAAGCGTTGATGAGCTCCTCTGTTGGACATTTGTCAGAGGAATTGGGTTTGGGTTATATTATCCATGATATTGGTTATTTGTTTCGTCCGCTTGGCTCCTCACCCACCATGGAGCCCACAAACGGGAGCGTCGGATAAGCGATTGCTAAGGCTACCAAGAGGATATAGTACGCTGGAGTGAGTTGCTTGCGAAGAGTATCCAGACCGCAAGGCATGGGCTCCTGCGAGCCCCATCCCTCCAAAGCCGCTCACCCTGCCGGCCCTCTGACGAGACGACGCAGCCGTTGTTCCAAGGAACATTGATTGAGGTGGTTTTGTCCCTTTATCCCCCGACACGGGTTGCCATGCACGGCACGAACACGTGGCTAGTCATCGTGCACAACCTTCTAGCCAGCTACTAGCTAGAGAGGGTTATTCATCTGAGCCCTCACACCCAGGTCACTCTGATACGTTGACAGTACGGAGAGGCCTCCCTCTCAACTCATCAGACTACGCAATTCCAATTATTTTCCAAAGAAGTTCGTTTAACCCAACAGGATTTGTAGGTTAAAATAAAGTTGATACGGCGGGTGGTGGGTGCGCCCTATCCTACAATCCTGTTGACCACGCTCCGATATTTCCACCAATAAAAATAAGTGAATCACAAAAACATAAAGTCTTAAATGTCTTTCATACTCTTGAGTTATTAATTAATTCCGGCATGTAAACTCTTGTTTATTATCCGTAAATTGGAGGGTACGACAGGGCCCACCCGCCCGCCCCTCGTTCCACTTAGATTTAAACTACAACATCGCGAACATTAAATATTGTTTCCCCATCAGAACAGCTACAGACCGGTTTCGACCTTTCAGGTCTCATCAGTGTAGTTAGTTGCTGATGGGGAAAACGGAGACTACTATTGGAATATAAGTATTCCAGACACCGTTAAAGGTAGAAACGCCAAAGTGGCGGAATCTATTGCCTGAAAGCTGTACTGAACCAAATCCGGGTGGCTTTAACACCGACAAGATATGGACATTGCCAGCGGCGGCAAATATAACCATTGTTATATAACAATATTAATGTGAACATTAAATATTGTTTCCCCATCAGAACACCTACAGACCGGTTTCGACCTTTCAGGTCTCATCAGTGTAGTTAGTTGCTGATGGGAAAACGGAGACTACTATTGGAATATAAGTATTCCAAACACCGTTAAACTTTTTGTAAACTTTCAACTTTTCCAATTATTTGACAAAGAAGTTCCTTTAACCCAACAGGATTTGTAGGTTAAAATAAAGTTGATACGGCGGGTGGTGGGTGTGCCCTATCCTACAATCCAACCAGTTGCCCACGCTCCAATATTTCCACCAATAAAAATACGTGAATTACAAAAACATAAAGTCTTAAATATCTTTCTTACTCTTAAGTTATTAATTAATTTCGGCATGTAAAATCTTGTTTATCATCCGTAAATTGGAGGGTAGGACATGGCCCACCCACCCGTTCTTCGTTCCACTTGGATTTAAATCACAAAAAACGCGTTTTGTAAACTTTAAACTTTTCCAATTATTTGCCAAAGAAGTTCCTTTAACTCAACAGGATTTGTAGGTTAAAATAAAGTTGATACGGCGGGTGGTGGGTGGACCCTATCCTACAATCCAACCTGTTGCGCACGCTCCGATATTTCCACCAATAAAAATAAGTGAATCACAAAAACATAAAGCCTTAAATGTCTTTCTTACTCTTGAGTTATTAATTAATTCCGGCATGTAAACGCTTGTTTATCATCCGTAAATTAGACGGTAGGACAGGACCCACCCGCCCGCCACTCGTTTCACTCAGATTTAAACTACAAAAACGCGTTTTGTAAACTTTCAACATTTCCAATTACTTGCCAAAGAAGTACCTTAAACCCAACAGGATTTGTAGGTTAAAATAAAGTTGATATGGTGGGTGGACCCTATCCTTCAATCCAATCTGTTGCCCACGCGCTGATATTTCCTCCAATAAATAAGTGAATTACGAAAACATGAAGTCTTAAATGTCTTTCTTACGCTTGTGTTATTAATTAATTTCGGCATGTAAACTCTTGTTTGTAATCCGTAAATTGGAGAGTGGGACGGAGCTCACCCACTCGCCCCTCGTTCCATTTAGATTTAAACTACAAAGTCGCGTTTTGTAAACTTTCAACTTTTCCAATTATTTGCCAAAGAAGTTACTTTACCCCAACAGGATTTGTAGGTTAAAATAAAGTTGATACGGCGAGTGGTGGATGTGCCCTATCTTACAATCCAACCTGTTGCCCACTAGGGATGGACGATATTTCACGTACCTGTGATTTTTTACTAGTATTGAAAAATCACAGGTCGTTACTGTTACTAATAGGCGAATTTCACTACTATTTAAAATCACTGCTACTTAAAATCACCGCTACTTAAAATCACTGTTACTTAAAATCACTGATACTTAAAATCACCGCTACTTAAAATCACTGCTACTTAAAATCACTGCTACTTAAAAACACTGCAACTGTAAATCACAGCTACTTAAAATCACTGATATTTAAACTGTGATTGTTCCTTAAAATCACAACCTAAAAACGTGATTGTAAGAAGACAATGGAGAAAAAAATTAAAACAAATATCTTCAAAAATCCATATCTCTATTGAAAATCGTTGAATTTACGAAAACCAAATTGATTTTGAATAAGCGATACTTCGACCATTGAGAATGATTTTTTATGTAATTTTTCCCTGTGTATTTTATATTTTTTTCTGCGATGTTTTTATTCAGGTGCTCAGAAAATTAAAACAACCATTTTCAAAAATCCATATCTCTATTGAAAATCATTGAATTTACAAAAACCAAATTGATTCTGAATAAGTGATACTTCGACCATTGTGGATGATTTTTTATGGATTTTTTCCTGCGTTTTTTATATTTTTTTCTGCGATGTTTTTGTTCAGGTGCTCAAAAAATTAAAACAACAATTTTCAAAAATCCATATCTTTATGGAAAATTGTTGAATTTATAAAAACCAAATTGATTCTGAATAAGTGATACTTCGACCATTGAGGATGAATTTTTATGGGTTTTTCCTGCCTTTTTTTATATTTTTTCTGCGATGTTTTTGTTCATGTGCTCAGAAAATTAAAACAAACATTTTAAAAAATCCATATCTCTATTGAATTTACAAAAACCGAATTGATTTTGAATAAGCGATACTTCGGCCATTGAAGATGATTTTTTTATGGAATTTTGTCAGCGTTTTTTTATATGTTTTTTCTGCGATGTTTTTGTTCAGGTGCTCAAAAAATTAAAACAAAAATTTTCAAAAATCCATATCTCTATTGAAAATTGATGAATTTATAAAAACCAAATTGATTCTGAATAAGTGATACTTCGACCATTGAGGATGAATTTTTATGGGTTTTTCCTGCCTTTTTTTATATTTTTTCTGCGATGTTTTTGTTCATGTGCTCAGAAAATTAAAACAAACATTTAAAAAAATCCATATCTCTATTGAATTTACAAAAACCGAATTGATTTTGAATAAGCGATACTTCGGCCATTGAAGATGATTTTTTTATGGAATTTTGTCAGCGTTTTTTATATGTTTTTTCTGCGATGTTTTTGTTCAGGTGCTCAAAAAATTAAAACAAAAATTTTCAAAAATCCATATCTCTATTGAAAATTGATGAATTTATAAAAACCAAATTGATTCTGAATAAGTGATACTTCGACTATTGAGGATGATTTTTTGTGGAATTGTTCCTGCGTTTTTTTTTTTTTTCTGCGATGTTTTTGTTCAGGTGCTCAAAAAATTAAAATAAAATTTTTCAAAAATCCATATCTCTATTGGAAATCATTGAATTTACAACAACCAAATTGATTTTGAATAAACTGTACTTCGACCATTGAGGATGATTTTTTATGTAATTTTTCCCTGTGTATTTTATATTTTTTTCTGCGATGTTTTTATTCAGGTGCTCAGAAAATTAAAACAACCATTTTCAAAAATCCATATCTCTATTGAAAATCATTGAATTTACAAAAACCAAATTGATTCTGAATAAGTGATACTTCGACCATTGTGGATGATTTTTTATGGATTTTTTCCTGCGTTTTTATATTTTTTTCGGCGATGTTTTGGTTCAGATGCTTAAAAAATTAAAACAAAAATTTTCAAAAATCCGTATCTCTATTGAAAATTGTTGAATTTATAAAAACCAAATTGATTTTGAATAAGCGATACTTCGGACATTGAGGATGATTTTTTTATGGAATTTTTCCTGCGTTTTTTTAATATTTTTTTTGTGATCATAGTCACAGTTTAAAATCACTGATATTAGAAAGTAGCAATCACAGGTAGCAACGTGATTCAAAAGTAGCAGTTTTGCTCATCTCTATTGCCCACGCTCCGATATTTCCACCAATAAAAATAAGTGAATCACAAAAACATAAAGTCAAATGTCTTTCTTATTCTTGTGTTATTAATTAATTTTGGCATGTAAACTCTTGTTTATCATCCATAGATTCAAGGGTGGGACAGGACCCACCCGCTCGCCTTCTTCTTGAGTAAACTGACCATTAGAATTTAAAGTATAATTTGTCATTTTCATCTTTCATAATTTTGACGTTTTAAACGTAACTATGATACCATCAAATCAGAGAAAGTAACATGATGGCCACATCACCATTTTTTTTCCAGAAATTGTTGCTGCCATGGACCTCAAAACGGACATTTCTATAAAAAAACAATTGAAAAAATTTTTATTATCACAATACTTTCTCTTACTTACTTGTGTTTTAATATTAAGTCTCTTTACCTCTCTGGATATTTACGATCCGTATCCGCTTTAAACCTCATGACAATTGATGATGATGGTTATACCGAGTGTTTGGGATAAGGGGCGAACATAGGGATTTAACATGTAAAATTAAATATGTGTAATTATTTGCTCCCCTATTCATTTTAGAGAAAAATCGTAAAGGAATATTTTTTAGAGAATTAAAAACTGTAAACGTATCATCCATTTAATTTACGTTTGTACCAGCATACACCTCAGAAATAATAAAAATAAGTTTAACAATTTACCATTTAATAAAAACCCTTGCCATGACTTTGACAAATGTCATGTTATGGTGAGAATAATTTTACTAGTCAAACATTAATTCGGGCGGCCCGTTAGTGTAGTGGGTACAAGCGAGCGCTTATGCCGGTTGCACCGCGTGCCGCGAGGGTTCGAATCCCAGCCCGGGCGAACGATTTGGGGGTCGCGGAATATTCGCTCGGGACCATGGACATTGCATTTGTCTTTCATTATTCAGTTATTCATTTAATTTCTGATATGAGCCGTTTATTTTGAAAGTGAGGCTTGTCCATTTTTGAAAAAAATGGAGATAATGATAATTATATATAAAACTTACTGTAATCTCTTATCTGTGAACAATTTATGGTAATAAGAAATAATGTTCCCCAATATTTGTGAGGTGGAAGTTTTAGATGTTAACACTATTGTAAATATGTTTATTTTGAAAGTGGTGCAAGTCCATCTTAGATTGAATTTATTTTTAACCGAATATATTACGACCGAATTTAGAATAATAATTTAGTATTTCATAACTTCAGTGTTTAGATAATATGTTTACTTGCAATACTGGCAAATTTTAGTAATATTGGCAACACTGCGAAAAATTGTAAATTGTTTAATATTCGGCATCGTGCTGTTTTAGGTCAGGTGCACCAAACGCCTTTACAGTTTCACTCTTATTTTAAAAATCAATAACGAATTGTGGTACATTTTATAAAAACAAAAATGGCTCAGAACGATTTCAACTTTGATGCATCTGAAAGTGAATTTGGTAGGTAACTAAAATGAAATGAAAATACTTTTCTTAGTTATAACGACACTCCAATAAAGTCCTCATTTGCAAGTAATTTTATTATTTTTATCATGTTTGGAAAAATAAAACCCTTGAGAATCGCGAATAAAAGAAGAATCTTGGAATCAGGATCTGAATATGAAGACAATTCGTTCCAAAATAAAAAAAAATCCAGAAAAAGAAGAATAGTTGAAATATTAAGTTCAGATGAGAATGATACTACAGAGGAACACTACAAAGAAAACATGGTTACTTATGACTAAGAAAAATAAGAAAAGTCCATCGAAATAGTGGACAAATATAGAATCGGAAAAATAACATGAAATTCACATAATAAATGCCGAACTGGCTAGAAAATCTTTGTAGGCAGACAAATATTTGCCTTTAAATAATCTGGAAAAATATTTTGCATTCTACTTTGATTTACAAAAGGCACTATCTTTTCCTAAACTAACAGTATCAATTGCATGTTATAAACGGAATATGTATATATTAAATAAAGGCTTCCACAATTTTCATACTGATCAAGTTAATATGTGTGTTTGGGATGAAACTATAGCATCTAGAGGATCAGAAGAAGTTGCCATTTGAAGCACTTAATTTGACCCAAATGTGCATTGGCCAAAATAGAAACATAAAGTTGGCCTTAATGTGGATGAAAATTATTCAGTACAGTGACAATGAAGTAAATATCATCGATAACAATTTTTTATTGTCCGGACATTTATTCTTACCAAACGATCGCGATTTTGGCTCGGTAGAAATGGTAGTCTGAAAAACCAATTCCTTGTATATCCCCCAGGATTATTATAAAGTAATACCACTTTGCTGAAAACATAGTGATTTATCACCACGAGGAAGAAACATAAAATTATCTTCTGTATATGAAGAAAAGTAGATTTACTACATCTGATAGATATACGGACATGATGATTTATTACTATATTTACCTCCTGTTCATCATGAATATTTAAAAATGTTAAATCCTAAGTAAATATTTTCACTTTAATGAACGATTACAATAATTCATTAATTTTGAAAGTGAGGCAAGTCCATTTAGGTATAATAAAACCTTTATTATTTTAGCCAACACTATGAACACTATTGGATAATAAACTTACATTATCTAATACCACAAAATACAACAAATATGTCCATTCGTGCTTACCAATATTTTTGAATTTATTAAAAAGCAAACCTTTAAATACCTCGCAATAACAAAAAATGGACTTGCCCCACTTTCAAAATAAACGGCTCATATATTACAATACAATGATTATGGCAGATGGCCTCGTAGCCGACGCCAATTTCCCGAATAATTCAATCTCCTTAACCCGCAGTTCCATCCACGTCCAAATATCAATTCAAGCATTGTTATTACTATGAACAATAATATGAGTTATTCCAATGGAGAGAGGGTATTATTTATTATCAAAATATTTACAGTGGCGTCAGTTTACACAGAGTTCGTGACTTATTTTCGGTTACATTTAACAATCGACCAATTCCGTCTGTATCAACAATTTCCAAATTTGTGAAAAAGTTCGAAAATACAGCAAGTGTAGCGGCAGATGATTCAAAAGGTATTTCAATAGTCCAATTTCAACAAATATTATTTCAAACATATAAAAATTAAAGGCAAACGGAACAGAAGAAGCAACGATGAATTGAATTAAAGTGGTGTCAGATTACACACAGTTCGTGATATATTTTTGGTTTTACCGTAACCAGCGGTCAACGGGAAATTTTAGAGCAAGTACTCAAAAAGTTCTCCGTTCTGGTGTAAACAATAACCCAATCGGTTATAAAATGCATGTCTAACATTAGCCAACTGCCTATCTGTAATCAATGTGCATTCCGCAAAAATTGCTTCCCGCAAAGATTCAATATTTGGATGGTGTTTTTTGTAAATTTTGTTTTTCAAGTGACCCCACAAAAAGAAATCACATGGTGCTAAATCAGGAGATCTTGGTGGCCAGTTGATAGTGCCACCGCGACCAATCCAGCAATTGGGAAAATTAGCATTTAAATATTCCCTTACAATTAAACCATAATGGGCTGGACATCCATCATGCTGATACCATATCTCCTGATTGTCACGTGCAACTTCTTCTAACGCAGGGCCAACCTGGTTGATTAAAAGGTCTAAATAGGAATTCGAATTTAAATTTCCACATATTTCAAACGGCCCAATAATATTATTTTTAAAAATACCAGCCCAAATATTGATTTTTTGCGGGAACTGGGTTCTAGTTCTAAGGCATATCCGCGGATTTTCTTGGGTCCAGTATCGCGTGTTCTGAGTGTTGGGCTCGTTGTTAAGTGTGAACGTGCATTCATCCGTAAAACAGATAGACTGCAAAAAGTTTCTGTCTATGTTTGATCGATCCTGCATTATCTCGCAGAATACACGCCTGCTTTCTTCATCCACTAGCAATATCTCCTGATGGCATTGATGTTTGTAGGGATAATACCCATACTTATTCAGGATCTTATACACTGAGAATGTAGACACGCTGCACTCACGAGCAATGCATCGTATGCTAGTTGTTGGATCAGCATTTATCAACCCCAAAACTCTTTCTTCCAATTCATCGTTGCTTCGTCTCTTCCGTTTGCCTGCAATGTTAATGTTTTTGAAATAATATTTGTTAAAATTGGACTATTGAAATACCTTTTGAATCATCTGCCGCTACACTTGCTGTATTTTCGAACTTTTTCACAAATTTGGAAATTGTTGATACAGACGGAATTGGTCGATTGTTAAATGTAACCGAAAATAAGTCACGAACTCTGCGTAAACTGACGCCACTGTAAAATGTTTTAATAATGAATACCCTCTCTTCATTGGAATAACTCAGATTATTGTTCATCGTAATAACTAGAATTGATATCTGACTTGCAATATTATTATTTTCACTATAACATGAAACATGACATTTGTCAAAGTCATGGCAAGGGTTTTTATTAAATGGTAAATTGTTAAACTTATTTTTATTATTACTGAGGTGTATGCTGGTACAAACGTAAATTAAATGGATGATACATTTACAGTTTTTAATTCTCTAAAAAATATTCCTTTACGATTTTTCTCTAAAATGAATAGGGGAGCAAATAATTACACATATTCAATTTTACATGTTAAATCCCTATGTTCGCCCCTTATCCCAAACACTCGGTATATGTATTTAGAGAGGAAGATATAAGGTTTTAAGGAGCGTTTCGATAGCTTTAGCGTGACAAGGCTAGAGAACAAAGTACATTGGCTTGATGGTTAATAAGTTATTAAACTGATTCACACTAGACAAACAAAAGTGTTCTATTTTGTGTATGGCATTCCGAAAGTTTAAAATTTTGACAATCCAAATAATCAAATTCACGACTGGCAACATCAGTCGAGGATTTTAAATCTTTAAAATGTCATTTTATTTGATAGTATTGTTGCTTCTTCTGTACTCTAATGTATTTCAAATTTTAGGAAGCAGCTTTGCCGATTGGAGGACCGGATTTTAATCCTTACATCATGCTAGAAGTGCACTATAATAATCCTCAAAAACATGAAGGTATATTTTATTGCGGGTATATATGAAATAAAACTCTTGTTTGGTTTCATGTGGTTCTCCTTTGAGAATGGTTGTAATAAAGCGAAACATGTGTCAGGAATGAATACTCATTGTAATATCCTTTGAGATTGGTTGTAATGAAGAGAAACACGTGTCAGGAAATTGATTATAGTAACATGAAAGCAAACAAGAGTTTTATTGAAAATATCCCCATAATTGTGATTTTGTTTCATCCAGTAAGTAGTACAAAAAGTGTTAATTTTTATATTTTATTCTACTACCTTTGGTTTAGAAAGTATTGGGTGTCTGGGTACTTACGTTGGTACCTTGGATTACATTTTTCTTCAATTGGTAATGTTCGTTGGCGTGCGGGGAAATTGAATAACAGAACCAACCTTTGACTATATACTTATGGACTGCTAGCGCCAACTTCATGTGTGTCTCCAAGCGGTGGCGCGGCGGGACCCTAAATGGTTGCGGTATGTTACTAAATTGGTAGCTATTTTGTGTCTATGACATATGACTATGAGCTCACATTGACTATATCCCGCCAAACGTAGCATGCCGAAATTCAAATTAATTAGAACCAATCAGATTCTATATAACTTCTATTTTCAGGAAACATATCATGTAGAGTTCGAATGCGGCTTTGTGATTAGTTCTCTACTCGCATTATGTTTCGGCACATGATTGGTTTCAAGAAAAACAATGTTCAATGTCAAACGTCAGTTTGCGGGTAGAACGCTATTAAAATTAGTGAAAACTCCGCATTGGAAGTGTTTCTCTTGAAGTAATTCAAGAAAAAGGGAAAGAGGCCCAACCAAAAAGTTTGGGCGGAGTCACTAACATGACCTGTACTCGGGAAGTCATTTCTACAATATTGGAAAACGGGGCACATAACGTGCGAAACGCGAACGGTACGTACTGTAAAGAAAATGTAAACTCCATATGGAATATCAGTGCTAAGTTAGTGCAAGAGAAGTACGTTTCTGATTTTTAAATTTTGTTTGATCCATTTAAAAATGTAATATTCAAACCGGCACGACACGCCCGCGATGACAGTAAATGTCATTCTATTTTGTTGTAATATTTTTGTTGGGATATAGTCTGATAAATTGCTCTCGTGCATTGTAAATTATCGCAAGTTTGCACTCTTTCGACAAACTCAGTCACATTGTTTTAGGCAACAGCCCCTCGCCCTTCCGGGCTCGGGACTGTTGCCAAACAATACGACTTCGTTTGTCGAAATCGCACAAACTTGTTACCGATAATTTCCAATGCACTTGTGCAATTACTGTTGAATATTGTGATACCCTGTAATTTATTCACACCTTTGAATATATAAACATTTATATTGTCAAATATTCACACTGTCAAAATATTGCTATGCGAAAGGCTGCATTACGTCCACGTATATATGCCAACGCGGTTATAATACTCGTCAGCTGATGTACACGTCAGTTGACTTTTGACTTACCTAAAATTCTGTATTAGATTTCCATCAAATCCGGAATTTCGCAAATGATGAGTTGATGCTTTGCTTGTAAAGAACGGGCAGGAAAGTGGACCCGAGTTGCCGAAATATGCTCGCATTTGCATTCTCCACGTTGCTGATCGAGAAATATTTGTTTTGTTTTCCGGTTTTTAAATTACGCTCCATTTTCGGCTCAGGGGCGGGACTTATATCGGGCTCCAGCTTGTGGACAACTTTTGGAGCATTGATCATATGGGAAATGGAGGGAGAATAGCAGTCCATTAGTATATTCAAAGGAACCAACAAATACAGACTCACGTGAATGCTTTCGCGCACATTGTCAATCAAAGATTTAGTTAACATCTGTCCGTCGATTTCCTCATGCAAATGCAGTTCTTTGTTACAAAGCGTTTTGTAATTACATGTTTGTGAACTCCAAAGTTTTCGTAGTTCACATCAGCTTCTGGAAATGCTTCCATCATACATTGTTGAAAACATGGTTGAAGATCCACTAGGGTTTCGAGTGGGCATCTTCTTTTATTGAAGAAGATGTTTTTTAGCAATGCTATCTGTACGCCACTCGAAGCTTTCAAATTGGCAGCCAAACTGTCAAAACGTCAGTGCTGACAATTAAATTGGAAAACTTTTCTATGCATAACATAACATAATTTGCATGCGGGCTTTTGCAGACACCTCGATATCAAGATATTATTCACAGATTTATTTTTTGTGCAATTTACTTAAAAAATTGTTCATTTTGAGAAAGCATTTGAAATTTTACATAATTTGAAAAATATAATTTGATGAGTGAGATTTTTGTGTGTATAAATTTAGTAATTAGACACGACAATGTCGTTTTATCACTATATATTTGCTGCTTCAGTATCCATTGTGAACAGTTTGGACTAGCCAGGAATTGTTACAAAATTTTCTTCATAACAAAACTAGTTGCAACTGATGATAGTTATCGGGAAAACCAGCCAATCAACAGGGTTGCTTTGGCTGTACGACAGTACCTTGACGAAACTTTTCCTGGGCGATGAATTGTTAGGCGATGCGCCGTTGAGTAGCGTCCGCGGTCACCTGATTTGCCACCACTAGATTTTTTCTTATGGAGTCACCTTAAGAGCAAGGTGTACAATACGCCACCAAAATCGCTAGATGATTGCTGTAGAATACTGAATGAATGTCGTTTGATAACTCATGTTATCAAACATGTCTAATGTAAGACGACGTTTCGAACAAAATCTTTATTTCTGTATGGAAACCAACGGAAGCTATTTTTAACATTTTCTTCGGTAGTTATTCATGTTTTGAGTTTATTGTTATTATTTTTTTGTTCTGTTTTGTTGTTTTATGTTAATAAATCACGCAACAATTTTGCTTTCCTTGCTGGATTGTTAACTTTTTTTGTGGCGGTAAACAGATGAAATTGCAATTTCGAAGTGTTCGTTCCCTCCGGAATCGATGAAAACGAGAATAAATGACACCGCTGTATTTAGAATCAAAAGAGCTTTTCAACGATATTTCACTTTCCCTATTTAATATAGGGGGCTGAAGTTAGTAGTGGCTAGGGGGCAAGATTACAAAAATCGACAGACATATCTCGGCGATTTTTTCAAAAATGCAGTGTAACTCAACAGAGTCGCTTGTTACCTCGAAGATGGACCACCCTGTATAAGAGTAACTACTGCAGCATGATTAAAATTACGAAAATTCACGAGCCAGGGCTGGTTTTGAAGATTGTGATTATATCGACGTTAAAATTTTCAACACATTATGTATCATGATTTGTTAATTTGTGTCCAGAAATAATGGTTTTGTACTAGGTTTGGTGGATAGCTCTGGCATTCGTTTCTTCACTACAACGAAGCTTCGAGAGATGGATGCTGGAGTGATTGAATTGGGGCTCGAATATACGGATAAAATGGGAATTCCGCCCAGGCAATTTGCTTTTCCATTAAGTGGATACTGTGTCAGTGAATGTACTGCAGTGGTAAGTATATTAATTGTTTTTAATACCTTTTTTTCCTAAACTGAATTAAATTCGATGTAACAAATGAAAGCAATATAAATATGAATTATCGATACTTAAACATAATATATTTTATATAGGATTATTAAATAATTACATAGGTAATCAATTAAAATTCGTTTATAGATATCACTCAGGATATAATATTGGGTCCGCTAAGAAATAAGAATATAAACATTTATTTAAGGAACAAAATCCAGGATGAAAGACTTTACATATAGATGTTAGGGTCGGTTTGTATTAATAGTTGCCGGATATTATTAATACAAAGCAAATGAAAAGATTAATTTATAAGAATAAATCATATGAACAAGCAATTATTAATACTTTACAATTATTAATGGTAAATGTAATATATTTGAAGCTTTTACGGGACATTTAGAAAGGACATTTCAACCAGCTTTTTTAAATTAGTGAATGACTGGTACGATTAATTTAAAACAACCCCTTTACCACCTCCAAGTGACGATTCTATAAACGAGACAGATTATTATTCGAAATTACACTCTGGTAAAAATTCCTCTCTAGGTTAAAATAAAATTCCTAGATCTGTCCTTAAAAACCAACGTCATGATATTCTAGCGTAACGAGATGTTTGATCTCTGAGAAGCGAGTAGCTACCGGCGGTCCGATCCCAGCCACCCTCGAGGACTGTGAGGGCTGTGGGGGGACAGAGGGTGTAACGCTGTGGTGGCGAAACAAATTAATTTTATATTAAAGTAGGGTTTTGGGGTTTCTAAGTTTTACCTTAGGATATCTCTGGGGGTAAGATGTTTGGTATTGCTATACCGGCCTGTCGTACTGTGGGAATGTAATTCCCGATGGTGGGTCGTTGTCCAGCCTTTCAAAGAATTTACTTGAGAGCTCTCTGATGTGATCCAGGACACTGGGCTTTTTAATGTATTTGTGCAACTGTGAGTTGCGCATGTATAGGGGTGCTCCTAGCACCTTTCTCAGCAGGACGTTTTGCCGGTTTTGGATCTTGTTGATCTTAGTTTTAGAGCAGTAAGCGAGGGCTTGAGATGCGTAGAGCATCTGTGGTCTTAGAATGAGTTTGTATAGGCTTACCCGGTTCTTGGTGGATAAACTGGACTTTGGACTTATGATAGGGAACAGCTCGCGTAGTGTATAGTTCGCTTTAGTGATAGCGGCATTTATGTGCTTGGTCCAGCTTAGGTGCTGGTCAAGAATGCATCCCAGGTACCGGGTGTGGTCTTTGAGGGCTATCGGGGACTCGCCGATTGTAAATTCGAGAGGAGGGATCGGGGATTTGGTGCGTTTTCGTCTGAAGTGCACGGCCACGCTGTTTGTGGGATTTATCGCAATGCGCCATTTGTCGGCCCATTCCTCGAGGGCGTCGATAGCCGATTGTAGTTTGCTTTCCATGAGCTTGCGATGTTTGGGATAGATGGTACGACCTTGGTACAGAAGCGCCGTATCGTCTGGGTATTGGGCATCCATGCATGGGGAAAAATATGCCGGATCTATGTCGCTCACATAGATGTTGTAGAGCGTCGGGGAGAGGCATGACCCCTGAGGAACCCCGGCTTCTACCTGTCTCACTGTGGAGACAGCATTGTTTACTTTGCAACATCAAAGAAGACCGCAGCTGTTTCCTTCCTATGGGCGAACCCGTTGGCGATGTATTCAGTGACTCTCATCAGTTGATGAGTGGTGGAGAGACCTTTTCGAAAGCCAAACTGATAGTCCGGGATGATCTTATTGTCCTCCGTGAAATCGCGGAGGCGTTTGAGAATTATTTTCTCGACAAGTTTGCACAGAGTACTGAGGAGACTGATGGGTCTGTAACTGTCCGGGAAGGTAGGATACTTCCCTTGCTTCAAGATGCTGGTTATGTTAGCCAGCCTCCAGGAGGTCGGGAAGTATCCTAACCGCATTGACGCGTTCGCGATGTTTAGGATAGCGACTCTACCTTTTCTACCGAGTTTACGGACCAGGGCGGTGCTGATACCGTCTTTAGTAGGAGACATTTGATTAGGTCATCGACTTCGGTTTTGGTAGCGGGGACTATGGTCCACTGGCCATTGTCTGCTGTTAAGTATGAATTAACAGCGGATGTTATTTCATCCTCAAAGTCGAGATCCTCGCTGGGGTCTAGCATGAATTGATGTTCGAGGGAGTCGGCGAATGCTTCAGCCTTCTCAGTATCTGAGTAAGCGAGACCTCTCTCATCGTGGATCGCAGCCCGACCAGGTGGTTTGCGTCTTAGCGCTTTAGTTAGCCCCCAAAAGGTTTTGGAGCAAGAGTTTACGTCGTCAATTTTGCGTTCCCAACGCTCGTTGCGAAGGACGCGAAGATTATCTTTGACGCGAGCTGCAAGGAAGTAGGCCTCCACCCTGTGTTGAGGCAAGTGCGTACTATGCCACCTGCGGCGAGCTGTCTGTCTCTTTCGGATCATTTCAAGGACTTCCAGCGAGATATTGAGAGGCTCGGGATTCTTGTGGTCGAGGACTCTTCAGCGGCCGTAAGAAGAGCGGTGGTAAGACTGGCGATTGCGCCGTCTAGGTCCGCTGTTGACTTTATGCTTGGAAGAGGAAGCCTGAAAAGCTTCCAGTCCGTATTCCTGATATAATGGGGTGTGTTGTTGACACCCAATGCGACGTGCATTATTACAGGATTATGATCATTCTCGGCGTTGACGTTACTTAGTAGAGCAATATCAAGAATATCGGGCTGGAGGCCACGGCTATCGAAGTAGTAGGGCTGTCTGGGGCCGCGACGACTATCTCGTGAGGCAATCTGTCGATGTAGGCTTGAAGAGCTCTACCGCGTCTGTTAGTAACTCTACCCCTCCAGGCAGTGCTTTTGTTGTTTAGATCTCCTGCCAAGATGGTAGGCATGACATCGTTAAAGATGATGTCGAGATCGGCATCGAGAAGCGTCTTACCTGCGGATTGATACCCCGAGATGATTTTGAGTGGACCGTCTGTACTGTTGAGGACCAAGGCAGTGGATTCGAGGTTGGTCAGGCCGTCTATAGGGAGATGTGGGTGGTCGAGTCCCCTTTCGACGTAGATAGCAGTGCCACGCCCGGTGTCAGTTCTGGTCAGGAAAGGAGTCTGATATCCATTTATCTTAGGAACTTGACTGGCACTGAGAAGAGTTTCGCTCACAAGTACGAGATGAATCTTGTGCTGGTGAACGAAGTGCTACAACCCGAGTATCTTGTCGCGTAACCCGTTCGCATTCCAAAAAGCAATGCAAATGAAATCTATGGGAGAGTCACTATTTGTTGTGTTGTTCATAATGATGGGATTAGGGAATGGGAGGCGCCTAGGCGACGTGGAAGAATCTTGCGAACGATGCTAAGAAAAGGTCGCGCTCTTCCTGGCTGGTGGCCGTGATCAATAGTTCGCGTAGCGCAGTCGCTAGCTTTGGGTTTCTGTTGGCAGGTAGTCGGCTCATGTCGTACGGCGGCACCGATGTGCTCTGGGCGGGTGCCTGACGGGCGGGAGCCTGAGGGGAGAGAGCCGCCCTCTGAGGTGGAGGAGCAGAGCTCTGAGTGGCGGCACTCGCGTACGAGGTGCCGGGCACTCTGAGTGATTGCCTTGTCGGTGCGGGTGGGGGCCCAGAGGGAGGTCTTTGCCTCTGAAGTCGGATGAAGGCCGGGCAGCCTCGAAAACTGGCCACATGTGGGCCGTCGCAATTTGTGCAGCGAGGCTGCGAGTCGCTCGTGTCCGAGCACTCCGCTGATGCATGGCTGCCGGCGCATTTGACGCAGACAAATGCGGCTCGGCAAAGGGCCTGAGAGTGGCCGACTCGCTGGCATCGGTGGCATTGATTACCCCCGCATTTGTGCTTCGACTCCACTCTGATTGAGACTCCAGCAACACTTTTTCCCTTCGTCATTCTTGGTTACTTGGACGTATACCAAGGGGATTGGGCCCTGACGGTTGGTCATTCTAGTTACTGAATGAACCGGGATATTCTTTTCTCTGAGAGAGGCTTCCACCTCCTCTGCAGAGATCTCGACGGGGGCGGTGCGGAGAACCACCTTGAGGGTTTTGTCCTCGTCGAGTTGGTAAGTATGGTAAGGGACGTTGTGCTCGTCAAAATAACGAGTCGCATTGCGGAAATCGGTCGGGCTCTCCACCTGAAGGAGCGCAGCACATTTATTTTTAACACCGTTGTGAGGTGTTTATAAAGTGCCACCCAGCTGGATTTCGTGCGGAGCATGATTGGTGGGGGCCTTTTATAGCCGGGATTTGCCTGAGTTATATTATTAGCCGTAATGGCTGAGGTGGACGGCGCCGAACCATCGATGTTCTTCGTCAAGTACCGCCGACTCTGGTCAGTATATGGATGGGTGGCCGGAATTTTTTCCGGATTTTTCGGATGATTTGCGACCTGGGACCGCTGATCTCTCTGGCTGGGAGGTCCAGCTCGGGAATCAAGGTGATGGTCGATTTTTTTGCCGGTTCGTCGGTGGCCGAGATGGCCTGCACGTCAATCTCGCATTCACGTTTGTCTGGCCAGGAGTGGCCGGCGCGATCGCCTTCTCGCTTTCCTGCAAGGGGATGCGCATGTCTAGTGCGGTGAGGAGGATTTCCAGGAGTCGGTGTGTTAAAACACGAATCTCCTCAGACTGCTTGGCATTTTCAACCTGCAGGGCAGTCATTACTGCAGTGACTTTTTTTAGTTCGGCGGTAACTTCCGCCAACTTCTGTTCCCGGCGACCCCACCTGGAGGAGGTAAGCGCCGAGGACGCGCTGCTGCCGACCGAATTGGTCTCCATCTCCTCCTCGTCCTCGGAGGACGGGAAGTCGACGGTTTCGGGAGCGGGAGAAGGAATGGGGCCTCAGTCGCGGCCATAATAGGCGGGGTACTGGGCGGGAAGGGGAGGATAGGAAGGCCTGGGTTTACTGCCCCCAGGTCTGCTCGCCGTTAAACGGTACCACGCGTGTTTTAGAAAAAACACCTGGCCGATACGTCTTGATCTTCCCAGCAATCCCCTTTAGTTAGAGGGGATGTCTGGGCCGATGGCAAAGCAAGAGTCACTGTTTTAGCGAGCGAGCTAACGTCTCAGGTCAGGTGCAGGTACCCCTGCACGAGTCGAGAGACGTATCTTGTTCCGCCCTCCGCGGCCAGAGCAGTTAAAACTCGCCCTAGGTACGGAGACGTTCGCCTCACTGAAAAGATATACAAATGTATACAAACAGAAATTAATTATGTTATGGCGGCACCTTAACACTGGGCAGGTTTTCGCCGAGTTGCGGGCAGTGAGAGGTAATTAGTTACTCCCCCCGTCACCGAACACGACTAGACGTGCTGCAGGTAAGGGTGTTGCGAATTTAACCTGGTAAGCCGGGGTGGGCCAGGAGAAAATTCGTTCGAAGAAAATTCCGAGCGCGGGTGAAGAATTTAGAATTCGCAAAAAGCAAATACGCCGTGAAAACGGCGATTTGTCGATCTCGAGGAGCGCGAAGAATTCGGAGCGTGCAAATGCAGGAGCGTCTGAAAGTCTCGGCGTCTGGATCTCGACTTCTTTTTTGACTTTTTTGAACACTTCTCCTCCGAATGGAAACAAGGTATAATTGTATGTAGTCCCAAATCCGAAAACGACCCCTCACTAGTTTTAAGTTCCCGGCCTATTACACTCTTTCCGGTTGTTGGCAAACTGTTAGAATCCCTCATTAAACAAAAACTCCTTCACACATCCATTAAATCCATTCCAAACTATCAATTTGGTTTCCTTCCTCAAAAATCAACCATCCTATATGCAAACCAAATACCTTGAAGGACAAAAGTCTGCTGTATTATTCATAGATCAAAAAGCTTTTGACACAGTTTGACAAATTGGACTCCTGTATAAATGTTTCCTATTAAAAATTCCACACCATCTTATAATCCTAATATACAATTTCCTCTCCAATAGATCCTGCCAAGTAAGAATTCGACAAACATTTTAACATCATCCCAATCTTACAAGGTGTTCCTCAAGGTTCTCCCTTATCACCTCTCTTACAAAATATATTTTACCATGACCTGCATAATCCCGACCCTACATATTTTAACCCATCATTATTACCCTTCCAATCGCTCAGCAATCCCTCCAGTCCTCCTTTGACTCCCAAGCTTGGTGCTCCAAATGGCGCATCAAAATGAATCACTCCAAATCCAAATTATTTATTCCTTACCACAAAATCACACCACAATCCCCCACGATCATATCCAGTAACGTCACAATCCATCCCTCCCATACCTGTAAATACCTAGGCATCCTATTTGACCCCAAACTCTCCTTTAAAACTCATACCCAATAAATTAAAACTAAAATCAAAACCAGGGCCCAGCATTTCAGATCTTTGACATTTAAACAACATGGCATATCAACAGCAACAGCTGGTAATATTTACAAACCGATATGCCTGTACTTGTTAGACTAACGGTGCAATGCTTTTTACCCAAATCCGACCATACACGTGATATAGGATGAATGGTCGGATTCCAAGTTACTGAACGATCAGCCCTAAGAACTCTAACCAAATTAAGACACCCGACTAATCCACTGCATAATCCCTCAAATGACCTTTTATATGAAACCACCCAAGACACACCCATCTCCCAGCGTATACTTAGCCTTAGCGTTAAATTTGCAAACAATCCTTTTAATCAACTTCTATCCAAAAACCCAAATATCCCTTCTAAATATCAGCAACCTCCTATCACAATACATCAATTCATTTGCGCGAATCATCAGGACAATTGAGCTAACTAGCAAAGTATTATATGTTTTTTCACCATTAGACTCAAGAAAGGGCAGAAAGACCGCAGGTCGATAGCCCAGACGGACTAACACCCTGGTTTGTTTATGTATCATATATTCATCCAGCAAGTATGTATTGTATTGTATAATCTGAATAAAGATGATTGATTGATTGTAGTAATTTAAATAATCATGGTTCATATAAGGATGTAGTACCACGTGATTACGAAGGGAAGTATTATGTACCGTGTGGATCTAATTTAATAAAATCAGGTTACTTCATAAATATTTAGAATGTAAGAATATTCAAAAAATTCAATTAAATTAATTTAAAAAAGTGATTCACATGATAAACTTTAAAAATTTGAAAACGAAATTATACTGGTTTGAATGAAAAATGCAACACCAAGAAAAACTGCCAGAATTTATTTAATTTTTCTACAATTGATGGCTTTCGGTATAAAAATTAACTGATTAAAATTTCAATAAAAAACTCCTTCGTCAAACCTCTTTTTAGGATGATTTTATATACGAAAAATAGCAATATCAAATGGTGTTTTTATAAACATGGAACAATTTGGATTAGTTTTCTCGTCATAATAGTGCGAAGAACATCATTTAAAATGCCCAGAGTTCGTAACCGTCGAAATTTTGTACAACTAAGTGATTTTGAGCAAGGTCGTATTATTGGCATGAGAGAGGGTGGTCTTTCGTTTAGAGAAATTGCCAATAGAATGGAACGTGACGCAACCACAGTAATGAGGTGCTGGCGAAGATGGTCTGAGGTTTTCATGGACGTCGGAGAGGATCTGGACCACAGTGAAGAACGACAGACCGCGTAGAACGCAGGTTGAGACTTTTGGCGATAAGAGAAAGATTATCCACTACGCGGGCCATTGGAAACACTTGGAGGGATACATTAAATGTTAGAATCTCAATAGCATCGAATACGGAGTTTTGGAATGCGTATCGTCCTCTTTGTTGCCTTCCCCTGACTCCACGTCATAGAGCTTCTAGGTTGGAATCATGTAGAGAACGGGTGAATTGGAGACAAGAATGGCAACAAATTGTGTTCACTGACGAATCCAGATTTTGTGTGTGGGCCAACGATGGACGTAGACGTGTCAGACGTTTCCGCGGGGAACGTAGAAATATGGACTTCGCGCTTCCTCGGCATACTGCTTTCACGCAGGGGGTGATGATTTGAGGTGCCATCACGTATGGTGGTAGATCCCCTCTAGATTTTATTCCTGGCACCCGAAATGCTTAGCGCTACGTACAGACTATTCTAGAGCCAACAAGGGTTGCAAAACCCTATCTTTCAGCAAGATAATGCTCGCCCACATACAGCAAGGGTAACAATAGAGTGTTTAGAAGAAGCTAACGTTGTAGTGCTTCCATGGCCTTCTCGTTCACCAGACCTTTCGCCCATCGAACATGTTTGGGATATGATAGGCGTCAGACTAGGAAATTTACCCCGTGCCCCAGACACTTTGGCGGATTCAGGAAGTTTGGGATGAGCTACCCCAAGAAGATATTGATCACCTCATTCAAAGCATGCCGAACCGCGTGAATGAGTGCATTAGAAACAACGGAGGACCGACTCATTATTAAAAAAAAATGCTTGTGTAAGTAAGTTTTTTAATTTTAATCGTTTACTTGAGACATTCAAACACAACTTCTGTGAAATTTTCATTAAAATCTGACCATAACTTCTTGGTGTTGCATTTTTCATTCAAACCAGTATATATTTCACTCTAAAAAATTGAATTAAATCAGTATACTTTATAAATGTTTAGAATTTAAGGATAATCAAGAAATTTATGCCTTTTTCAATTTGGGAAAGTAAAAAAATAAATTTTATAGTAAAAAAAATCTGTATACTCTACAAATGTTTAGAAAGGATATTGAAGAAAATATATTCTAACTTCATTTTAAAATGACTTATGACATTTTAAATTTGGAAAAATAAAAATACATGGGCAGAAAGACCTGTGGTCGATAGCCCGGACAGACTAACTAAACCAAATTTATTATACACACAAGCAAATTACTATATGCTTAAATTAGTCCGAATAAAGATGTATGTATGTATAAAAATACATTCAAAAATTAAATTAAATTTTTGAAATTAAATTTATCTGTCTTAATATGAATTATTAAAAATTACCGGTAAGTGAACCATAACATAGGCATTGGAGACAAAAAATATATAAATAAATATTTAAAATTATAAAAATAATCATGAATATTAATTTTTTGGGCGGATCAAAAAAAGCAAAATTTTTATACAAGAATCAAAAGTCGTAATATAAATAAGTTGTTTGCATTTTTTTTTTACTAGAGTCTGCCCCCTGCCGGCATTACTATTTTTGGCTCTCAACTGCACACACACCTGACTGGTACGAGAGTTTTTACCAGACATTTTAGAGATGGAACGGAATTAACTGAACTTAACAGAGATAACCATTACAGCACTCACTTTCAGGAGATCAGGAGGCTCAAGAAATTCGTCGTAGTCTTACCGGTAAGGTTTTAATCAATTTAGATCTTAGCTCGTTAATAACACTCAATTTGTAAATGGTAGGTAAATGCCCCTAATTTTTCTTTGATTTCATTTTGACGTATTTAACTAGTAAATAATTGTATTATTATGAATGAGTTTAATAAATTAAATGATTGTTATTGTAAAGGCCGCCTACAGATACCGAAAATCGTCCCGAAAGTAACAAAAATCGTCCAGGAAATAAAGAAATCGTGCCGAAAGTGAAAATAACTACTTTCGGTACGATTTATGTAAAGTGGTACTTTCGATTTAATAAATCATACCAAAAGTTTTATTTTTGGGACGGCTGTTTAAAAAAAAATCGAATATTAGGCGTGGCATTAGCCAGAGAATAATTTTTACTTTTTAGCCTTTGTAAGCTTTAATTTTGTAAATTACAAACAAATTGAATATTCGTACATTCAGACCATATTCCATTTTTATTACATATTTATAGTAATTTATTGTAGGGTGATGCCCTGATCACAACTTGTCAGTACAACACCGAAGAACGTGAAAATATAACTCTGGGCGGATTCTCCATAAGTGATGAAATGTGTGTCAACTACATTCACTATTTTCCTGCCACGTCGTTGGAAGTGTGCAAGAGCGCAATCAGCGACGAGGCGCTGAAAGCGTATTTTCAGTATTTACACGAGTAAGTGGTAACAATAGATCATTTTCATATTTTTTTTTTCGAGAAGTGTTTATTTCTTTTGCACATAAAGTGCCACCCAAAAGAAAATAAATAACAGTCATTAAAAAATACCTCTTCTACAATATTGTTAGAGTCTATTAAATGTAAGAATATATAAACGACCGTATTCTAGAAAGTATTATATAAGACAATAATAATCACAATAATAATATCATTTTTACATCACAAGTTGATGTTAATTCCTTTAAATCTTGTAATAAGAAATAAATGGTTCCAGTCGAGAATGTATCGTGTCGATGCGTGTTGGTTAGGTTTAGATAAATGAAATGCTTGTTTGTTGAATGAATGGACGTTTATTAATTTGATTTGTCAGTTTTGGCATTTGTCATCTGATTTGTGAACATATTTCCTTGTTGTACCAATAAATCTGGGAAAACCCTGTGGGAAAACCAGTCTCAGAACTGTCATCGAAGATTTTACACAATGACGCTGCAAGAATTTGAGATCTATGACTACACATCGGCGTCATACTTCCTCTTTGACCAGACCAGAATACGTATGACTCAGAACACAGCGACGGGAGGCTTAGCAACGGGCCTCCTCGCTTGATGTCTATGAACGTTTCTGTGGCGATCCGCGCGAAAGACGCTCGCCACTAGGGTGACACCAGCGGCACTCGCCATAGATAAAGTAAAACTCGCTAAGTACGATCCCCCACCAAAGGAAAAGGCCCGCCCGCAACCTGAACAGAGGGCGCGCCCTACGCTCGCACGACGGTTGTGGCCGCACGACCCACTTAAATAGGGTATGTGCCCCCTCATCTCGTCACTTCGATCAGCGCACTGCAATCGAACAGTCAGTACAGTCGGCAAGATAGTCTGACAAGCGAGCTCACCAAGGCACGTATCTAAACACACGAGCTCACCAAGGCACGTGAATCAAAGCAAGCTCACCAAGGCACGCTACAACAAGCTCCCCATCCGATGCTACGCCTTCCGGTCCGGCAGCATCAGACCCGGAGCACATCACGCCGGAATCGACGCCACGTCAGTAGGAGAGTACGACGCTACTGCGTGGACCACCCGAGGCTATTATCACCAATCCCCTCGGAGGCGAGGCCCAGAGCGAACCCGAGGACCAGCAAGGACGCACGCCATGCCGAGGCCCGTGTCACCGCTGCCACCATCGCCAATGAGGACCCCAACGTATAGGACACCACGACGACTGAACCTGACCGAGGTCCTGTACACCGGAGTGAACCCGACGACCGTGCACCCACAGGACCCGCGCCGATTTTCAGTCCGCGGCAGCGCCCGCGGAATCCGCGTCGCGATACCGACACCGCGCTAACCTTAATTATCTGTACCTGTATATATTCGTATTCTGTAAATAAACTGTTATGACCACATCGAATTCTCTTGGATACAACGAACTACGCAACGCAACCCCCACATTGGTGACCCCGACGTGATCCAAGAGAACCACGAGTGCAGTGAACTAGTGATAGTGCAAAATGCCGGACAACCACGAAGTAAATCGAGTGCAAGTACGAATCCCGCCATTTTGGGCCGAGGATCCAGACGTATGGTTCGCCCAGGTAGAGAGCCAGTTCCAGATCGCAGGCATCGTCACCGACGAGACGAAATATGGACACATAGCAGGCAACCTAGAAGCACGATATGCCAAGGAAATCCGAGACGTACGAGCGAACCCGCCAACCACCGGTAAATACGACAAACTCAAAGCCGAGCTGATCCGCAGGCTGTCCGTAAGCCAGGAACAACGAACAAAGCAACTGCTCAAACGTGAAAAATTAGGAGACAGAACACCATCTTGATTCCTACGTCACTTACAATACCTAGCAGGCACCACCGTATCAGAAGAGCTTCTCCGATCGTCGTGGTTGGGACGACTCCCAAACCACATGCAGGCCATACTCGCGACACAAACTAAGGCAACACTGGAAGAAGTGGCAGAATGGGCAGACGCCATGGCGAATATTGCAGTCCAAACGGTAAACGAGGCCACGCACACGTACGATGACACGCCGAAGAACCTCGTAGCAGAGATCGGACAACTGAGGACGCAGCTTCAACTGCAACAAGAGAAGCAGAACTTCAGACGACCACAAAGACGCGACCAGTCACAAAGCAGGAGCCAGAGCCAAGCAGAACCTGTGTGAAGACCCGCGAATATGAACGTGCTGGTTCCACTACAAGTTTGGCAACGAAGCGCGAAACTGCCGACCCACGTGCAAACATTGGAAGCAGGGAAACGACCAAGGCAGTCAGTAGCGGCGACTGACCACACGCCTAACACCTCCCGCCGTCTATACGTCACCGATCGACAAACGCGAGTCCAATTCTTGATTGACACAGGAGCAGACGTCTGCGTTTTCCTACGGAAACTCGTAAAGCGAACCGGCAACGCTGCCGCGTACAAACTTTACGCAGCGAATGGAACTGTGATAAACACGTACGATACAGTAAACTTGAACTTGGATCTAAGTTTAAGGAGGAATTTCCCATTGCGGATGTACAAAAGACGATAATAGGGGCCGATTTCCTAGCCCACTACGAGACACTGAAACCTCAGGGACGCCAAAACTAGCATCACCACACCCGGCCAACTGACGACAAGCGACGAGGCAACGGTGAGCACGATCAACAACAGTAAAAAAAAAATACCACCAAATCCTGAGCGAATTCCCTGAGATCTGCAAACCAGCCGGGTTACCAGCAATCACACGACATGGAACAGCGCACCACATCCAAACAACGCCAGGCCAAACAGTATCCTGCAGACCACGCCGACTCGTACCCGAAGCTACGAATAGCGAAAAGCGAATTCAAAACAATGTGTGAAATGGGGATAGTGAGTCCATCGAAAAGCCCATGGTCCTCGCCACTTTACCTAGTATCAAAAAAAAAACGCAGAATGGAGACCGTGCAGCGATTACCGAGCACTGAACGCAAGAACGAACCCGGATAAATACCCCGTTCCGCATATCGAAGATTGTGCCCAACAACTACACGGCAGCACACATTTCTCCACGATCGATTTGGTCAAAGCCCACCATCAAATACCCGTAGTAGAGGGCGACATTCCAAAAACAGCAATCACCACGCCATTCGGACTATTCGAATTCCCATTTATGACGTTTGGTCTACGCAACGCAGCGCAGACATTCCAACGATTCATAGACGGAATCCTGCAAGACCTGGAATTTTGCTACGTGTATATCGACGACATTCTGGTGGCCTCCAAATCAGAGGACGAATACGAGAAGCACTTACGACAACTGTTCCAACGACTACGAAACAACGGAATAGTAATCAACCCAGCCAAGTGTGAATTCGGAGCATCCAGGATAGCTTTTCTAGGATACATGATATCCGGAGAAGGAACCACATCGCTCACCGACAAGGTAATGACCATCCAGAACATGCAGCTACCCGAAACAGCGAAGAGACTAAGACAAATGCTCGGAATGATCAACTACTATAGAAAGTTCATTCCCAACGCTGCTAGCATACAAGCCCCGCTGAATGACCTCCTAAAAGGCAAGAAGAAAGGCAACCAACCCGTCGAGTGGACAAATGACGCACGAGCCGCGTTCGCGCGATGCAAGCAGCAAATCGCAGAGGCAGCACTGTTGGCGCATCCAGAGCACAACGCACCCCTAGCAGTCACGACCGACGCTTCAGACTACGCCCTAGGAGGTGTCATACAACAAATGCAACAGGGAGAGTGGAAACCACTAGCTTTCATGTCACGGAAGTTATCACCAGCTGAACAGAAGTACGCAGCATACGACCGAGAGCCTCTTGCAATATACGCCACCATAAGGCAATATCAGCACCTCCTGGAGGAACGAACATTCACGATATTCACAGATCACAAACCGATCACGTTTGCTTTCGCACGAGAAGTGCTCGCCGCGACAATTCTGATATCTCGACTACATCGGCCAATTTTCCACCGATATCCAACATATCAAGGGGAATGAGAACATCGTAGCAGATACACTCAGCAGGATTGAGCGCATCGATGCAGGGATAGACTTTGCAGCCCTAGGAGCCGACCAGTGGTCCGACCTAGAACTGAAACGAATCCTGAGCGAAACGATATCCAGCCTACAGCTAAAAAACTCTTCCTACCCGAATATAACTGCGAAATTTTCTGCGACACGACAACCGACACAGCCCGATCCTACATCACTAGCGACTACAGACAGGCAGCATTCAACAGCCAACATCAACTGTCACACCCTGGTGCCAACGTAACCACGAAACAGGTCACACAGAAATTCGTATGGCCCGGCGTACGAAAAGATTGCAAACGTTGGAGCAAGCAATGCAGAGCCAGCCAACGATCGAAAATCACCCGACACAATGCCCCGACAGCAGGAGAATTCAGGCTACCATCAGCAAAATTCGAACATGTACACATCGATATAGTGGAACCACTGCCCGAAGCAGAAGGGAAGAAATACCTGCTAACGTGCATCGACCGATTCTCACGATGGCCAGAAGCGAACCCAATGGCCAACATCGAAGCGGAAACAGTCGCCCGACTATTCACGACGCATTGGATAGCCAGGTTCGGCTCATCAGCAAGAGTCACGACAGACCAAGGACGCCAGTTCGAAACCCAGTTCTTTAAAAAACTTGAAGAAACCACAGGATTCACGAGACACCGCACCACGGCATATCATCCACAGGCAAACGGTCTAGTTGAGCGATTCCACAGACACCTGAAGTCAGCATTAATGTGCCACACCGACATCCGATGGACAGAGGCACTACTGATCGTCCTGCTAGGCATACGGGCGGCTTGGAAGGACGATATCAAAACCGCATCAGCAGAGATGGTGTACGGCCAGACACTACGATTCCCAGGAGAAATGCTAATCAACCAAAGAGGCCAAAAGACAACCAAACCCGTGCAAACGACACAACACAACAAATCGAAGCCCTTCGTTTTCAAAGATCTAGCGACGGCTTCACACGTTTTCGTACGGATCGACGTGATGCGAAAAACTCTGCAGCCCCCCTAGGAAGGACCATTCCAAGTGATTAAACGAATAAAGAACACCATCACGATCGACCGGCACGGACAAACTACGACAGTCTCAACAGAGCGAATCAAACCAGCATTCACGGAACAAACTCATGATGACCCGACCGAGCGAACTTCCATCACAAGGAAGGGGGTATGTAGCGATCCGCGCCCGTGCGCGCGAAAGATACTCGCCACTAGGGTGACTCACCACCAGCGGCACTCGCTACGCACGATCCCCCACCAAAGGAAAAGGGCCGCCCGCAACCTGAACAGAGGGCGCGCCCTACGCTCGCACGACGGTTGTGACCGCACGACCCACTTAAATAGGGTACGTGTCCCCTCATCTCGTCACTTCGATCAGCGCACTGCAATCGAACAGTCAGTACAGTCGGTAAGATAGTCTGACAAGCGAGCTCACCAAGGCACGTATCTAAACACAGCTCACCAAGGCACGTGAATCAAAGTAAGCTTACCAAGGCACGCTACAACAAGCTCCCCAAGGTATCCGATGCTACACCTTCCGGTCCGGCAGCATCAGACCCGGAGCACATCACGCCGGAGTCGACGCCACGTCAGTAGAAGAGTACGACGCTACTGCGTGGACCACCCGAGGCTATTATCACCAATTCCATTGACACCACGGCAAGGACGCACGCCATCCCGAGGCCCGTGTCACCGCTGGTACCATCGCCGATGAGGACCCCCACGTATTGGACACCACGACGACTGAACCTGACCGAGGTCCTGTACACCGGAGTGAACCCGACGACCGTGCACCCACAGGACCCGCGCCGATTTTCAGTCCGTGGCAGCGCCCGCGGAATCCGCGTCGCGATACCGACACCGCGCTAACCTTAATTATCTGTACCTGTATATATTCGTATTCTGTAAATAAACTGTTACGACCACATCGAATTCTCTTGGATCCAACGAACTACGCAACGCAACCCACAGTTTCACTACTCGATTTCAATGAATAACGCAAGCGATCGGAGAAACCATGACGATACACCAACTCGGCGAACCATTACTATCAGAAAGAGGGGGCTTGATATCTCAGCGCGAACCTTTTACAGAAGCTTGCTGGCAAGACACCCCTTTCTACACAACCTATGGTCCTAGCGCTCAAAGCGTCCGGAGGTTGTGAAGAAAGCAATACGTTCAATATTCACTGATTAAGCTAGCAGACATTTGGGGCTCGATTTTCTAGCGCTCAAAGTGCCCGGCGAGACCCCTTTTCTACATACCAGGTACACAGCGCTATGTCCCTAGGAAATGAAGAAAGTGAGTACGTTGAATAATGTCTGTTAACTTCGCATTTCGTGGCAGAGTGGTTACTCGGATGTGAGTCATGAATTCACATTTTGTATTAGAGAGCTCACTCGGATGCGCTTCGCATTTCGTAACAGAGTACTTACTCACATTTCTTGGCAGAGCGATTACTCAGATCATAGATGAACCAGTGCTGCATTTCGTAGTAAAATAATCACTCAGATGTGAGTCGTGCATACACATGACGTAGTACAAGTGATCACTCGGATGCTGTCGTTCATGGAATCCGTGCTTTGCATTTCGTAACATAGTAATTACTCGGATGTGAATTATTTCACATTTCGTAGCAGAGTAATTACTCGGATACAGTCATTCATTGAGACAAGTTCACTTCGTATTAAAGAAATTACTCACCCTGTATGTTCTCGAATCACTCACTGATTCTCACTACTCTCTTTCCATCACGGAGATCTCCCCAAATTTTGTGATCCCGTCCCTTTTATCAACTAATTTGCCCCCGTTACATTCACAAAACACGTACCAAATTGCCTCGTGTATGTTTGAGTTCATGAACTTTCCCATGAATTTACTTATTAGTATTTTTCTGGTCTTGTTTTCGACGTTGTTTTTTTATGAATTGCTTCTTTATTTATCTACGTCAACAGCATGTTTACGTTTTCTTCCCGGTACTAAATGGTATGTTCGAATTGATTTTACATCGTCGATCTTATTACTTGAATATGATTTCGACACGATTTTAGATGATACAAGTTAAAGAGTTGTCCTAGGCTTATTTTTCGGCGCGGTTGTGTTTTTGTTAATGTTATAGGCACGCGTCGCTGTTATTCCGACCGCGAGACCGCGCGTGTACGCGTATGTTTTGCTATCTTAAATTTTTGCTTACATTATCTTTTACGATTGATATTTATCATGCGCTGTTATGATTATTGTGTGAATTACATTTATCAGGTTATTAAAAATACGAATTATTTTGCTAAAAAAAATTAAATTCATTATTTTTATTACGAGACCCATGTACTCATTACATACTTACATACTTTATTTATCTACGTCAACAGCATGTTTACGTTTTCTTCCCGGTACTAAATGGTATGTTCGAATTGATTTTACATCGTCGATCTTATTACTTGAATATGATTTCGACACGATTTTAGATGATACAAGTTAAAGAGTTGTCCTAGGCTTATTTTTCGGCGCGGTTGTGTTTTTGTTAATGTTATAGGCACGCGTCGCTGTTATTCCGACCGCGAGACCGCGCGTGTACGCGTATGTTTTGCTATCTTAAATTTTTGCTTACATTATCTTTTACGATTGATATTTATCATGCGCTGTTATGATTATTGTGTGAATTACATTTATCAGGTTATTAAAAATACGAATTATTTTGCTAAAAAAAATTAAATTCATTATTTTTATTACGAGACCCATGTACTCATTACATACTTACATACATACACGAGATTGTAAAAAATATGTTAAATGTTAATTTAATACGCCAAATTACAATTTCAGATGGGAAGGTCAGGATACATTGAAAGATAAACCAATCTCAAGCAATTACGCTTCGATTGAATGGAACAAGATACGTGTGCAGATGCTGACCGACCTCTACAATGAAGCACCGCTTGGTATGCAGTGCAACATGTCCAGTGGTGACAGATTTCCAGGATATTGGGAAAACACAGCACGTACGCCGGTCCTGCATCCGCTGCCACCACCCGTTAGGCATTGTTTTAACTAGAATCTCTAAAAAAGCACTCAAAATAGGGAAACCATGTTGTAAAAAATCCCTGCGTGAATAATAACTAAATTTAAAAAATAAAGTACAAATATTTTATTTACCATTCATATTAAATAGCAAACAATTAAATTTTTGAAGAAAATGAGCGAAAAAAACAGAACTGCATAAGAAAAATACCAACACATAGTATAATTACAACCAACATTGTATTATGTAGTCCCTTTCCTGCAATGTCCTTACCTGTCGATGCGCCTTGAACCCAAAATTCGTTGATAGACCTCCATTTGGCGGATTTGCTTTGGCTATGTTTGGCGGATTTGCTTTGGCTATGTTTGGGGGATCAGTGTGCTGAAGTTGCTAGTTCTCCCCAAATAAAGCGATTGCTGTGTATACAGAGGGTTTAAATAGGGTAGTAGTTAGCCTCGTAGCTACATAAACAAACAAGATGGTTGTGGCTGGGGACTTTAACAACAAGCCTTTTGAGACTGTCACTCGGCTATCCAAGATCCAAGATGTTAGAGACTTGATAGGAAAACGCATCAACTCAAGGTTGGATACACTCAACAAGTCGACGTTGTAAGTGAAATCTCTAATCCTGGAATGACCTGCCGCTAGTGAAACAGGGTGGATGCTGGGGAAGTGTTAAGTAAAGAATACAAAACCCTAAGTGACCACAAATATCTCATTCCATATGGGATATTCGGATGGGATACAAACGGCATGTATGGATTCAAGACCTCCTTCGGGAAAGCTGAAAGTTCCATCGTAAGCGTGGATGGTGAAGGGCACCTCATGACCAAACAGCAGGCGGAGCTGTTATGAAAAAAAGAAGGAGGGCAGGGAATACAGATTGGTGTATGGTGGACGAGAGAGATTGTGGTGTCGGATCCTGCAGGAACGGAGTAGGTAGTGGACAGCGCAAAAACGGATTTATCAAAGGCCATAAAGATCCTTAGAAAGCAAGAAGGGTTGCTAGTGGACGAGGACTTCGAGACAAACCCTTCGAGAAGAGAAACAAAACTGGCATGGCTTAGCTAAGCAAACAAGTGCCGATGCAAGGCCTGGACGATCCGGCAGATCAACAGAAATGTTGTCAGTAAGGAAACATACTCCTGACCTGACGTGGACCAAGAAGAGATGCCCACAGTGACAAGCGAAGAACTGGGACTAGCGGTTGAAGAATTAAAGCGGTAGGTAGGCGCCCGAACCGAATGGTGTCCCGATGGAGGCCATCATCTTTTCCACGAATGACCGGCCGAGTGTAAGTAGAAGTCTTCACGAGCTCAATCTGGCAGAACGATTTTAAAGCTAAGAGGCGGGAGGCTAGGTCCTGCGGATCAGCGGAGTGCACTCGAACCGCCGCATGGACCATGTGGGCAAGTTTTTAGAAAGGCTGTCAGAAGAGCTGAAAAGGACAGGGTGCCTGTCGGAAAACAGTACCGCTTCGGGAAGGGTAGGTAACTCTCTCTCTCTCAGCGATAATTATCACAGCGGATTCCACTGCAGGTACTTTGAGAACTCGTCAATTAATGGTGTGAGATCTTTCTAAAAGTCACAATTACTCCGTGGTCACAATGCTGGTTTACAGCAACCAGCAAAAAACGTTACTAGTTGAAAGTTATTTCCGAAATGGGACTAAAGTGGACGGAAATTGGGTGTATTCATTCGACGCACCTTTAGCAGAGTTTCAGGAAGAATTTCCTAACGTTCTCATTATTTATGATGAATTTAAAAATACCTTATCATGATCTGTTATGTCTCCGTAAGGAAGTGGTAGACCAGTCAAACGTACTCAGGATGCTATTAACACAGCCCAAGGAATTTTGGAAGGTGAACCTACGTCTTCTCTGCGTCGTTTATCACAGCAAATTAAGTTATCGGTAGGAACATGCCGCAAGTAACATAACCTTAATATGTGTTACCAACTTAAATTTAAAAAAAATAAAAAAACATGGCACAAGGTATGTGTTCTGTGGGCACACTTGAGGTTTTTTTTTTAATGAACATACTTTATTTAAACTGTTAATATCGCGCAGCGGTATAATCGCTAGGTGTGGGTCAGCCAGATTATCAATATGGATCGATCCAAAAAGCGTACCACACTAATTATAAAAAAAAATGTAAAAAAAGTATTTCCAAACAGTAACTAATAAAAGCGTAGTTTTCCAAATATCGTTATTTCGTTTTTATATTGTTCTTAAAAAGCGATTTAGAAGAATTTAGTTTGTTCGATTCGATAGTTCTGAAGAGATTTATACCAGCGATTCTAAAAAAGATAACACTTATTGTCACTGCTTTTGACGTAAGATAAATAAATAATGAATTTAAAATTTTCGCTCAAATTTAAAATTAAAACATAATGTGTGATATATCATCGTAAACAGAAAAAAATCTTGCATTAGAAAATGTAGAAATCCAATATGGCGGCCATAAGAAAAACAAAAGTTGTCTATTGTTTCTCCGCCATCTTAAAAGCTACAATAAATGTAATAACATATTTAGATCCTCCATTAAAAAGTGCTCTAATAATGACTTAGTGTAAAATGCGCAATAGTAATAGTTTTCGAATAAAAAAGTAAAAATTAAAAATGAATTTTTTTATTTTTTTGCGATTTTTTGAAAACAAAAAAAGGTAACTCCAATTTCTCAACATATTATTAATCAACGTTGTAATACACAACTTTTCCTTAATTTAACCAACTTCGTATCTCTTAAGATAACTGAAATCCCCATGGTGCCGCTCGAAAAACGGGCACCCTGTATATTTGGACTATTATTTAGTACCATGTAAACAGAGCTATCGACCGTTGATATTTCTTTCCAGTTTAATTGTTCGCCGATTTTCATAAAAATTGATGAAGAATCACAGACTATAAAAACAGAGGCAAAAGCCAAAGATAGGTGTCGGTATTATTGAGATTGCTTCAAAAAGAAAAAAGAGGTTAGCAAGAATATAGTAAGGTGACCCCATTTTCCATTGATTGTATAAATAATTCACATACGTGCCTTGAATGCTCCAATTATAAACATAAAAGAATAACCATTTAAAATTTGTCAATTTTTGCAATGTTTATATTTAATTCAATAAAAATATCTTTTGAAGCCCAAAGCTGAAAACACAATACAAAGAGTAGTAGTAACCATTGTACAAATTAAAATGTATTGAAGAAGCGGTCACCATGGATTGATCGCTTTTTAAATAGCGAGTAGGCTAGGGCCATGGCCCGTGGGGCTGGTGACATTGCTGGATATAATTATTGCAACGGCGCTCAGTCTGTTAACACTGTTAAATAGCAAGCAATCCTTAAAAAACAGCTGAAAAAGGTGGCACCATATCTAAAAAAATCCTCAAGAGTTACCTCAGGATAATGATAATGCTATTAGCGACGGATTACCTCAAGGCTCCATGCAAGGCCCGATTCTGTACGATGGTGTTTTGCGGTTGGTATTTCCCAAGGAGGTGACAAATCATAGATTTTACGAACGATTTATTCCTGTTAGTGACGGCCAGGATGGAGGACCGACTAAAAGCCGCACTCGGGGAACAAGGCGGCTTGAAGCGGAAGCAATTATTTTTGCAAGGAGAAAGTTGCAACCTATTAGCTATACGTTAAAAGATTGTAAGGTAATACCACAGAAATTAGTGCCCCAAGGTAATTAGAATGAGTTATTTTACAAATAACTAGGGTTGCAGCCAGGGCGGACAGAGGTGCAGCAGGCGACTGCTTGGCACCCTGACAAGCTCTATCCTTCTGTATAGACGCAAGTTTGGGTAAGGGCGATGAAAGTCAAGTGAAACGGGAAAAGAATCCTGGCCAGGCAGTCTGCTCTGTCGACGGCAAGCCTTCATATGATGGTACTGGTCACAGCAAGAATGTGTCTCTTTGACCTCATGGCTGCGGAATTAGTCTTAGTTTATGAGGAAAGCAGAAGGGAATAATAATTTCCAAGGAGGCCTGGCAGAAAAGTGATGATACCAAAGATGGTAAGAACAGGTTCGAGGGGTACTGGGGAAAAGTGGGTTACCTCCTATCCCATATGCTTTAGGGCTTATCTTCACCGAATGGCATGAGTCCTATAATACCATGTCTCTTCTCACCAAGTTATTAAATGTATACAGCTTGTCCAATTTCATACAGTGCTATAGAAAATCATCGGTGCTCTTCGTAACTGCTGTGGGGAGAGTCTGTTCTAAATCTAAACTGATATGATACGTGACCGACTGCCGAATACCAGTTTATTCGAGTAGAGAATTTTCTAACAAACAGAAGTTTTACTTCGTGCATAGTTTAATAGTCTGTACTTGAAATTATGAACTTAAATGAGAGAATTCAAATTGTTAAATGATACTTTGCTGGTCATTCCCAGCAAAATATTATAAATTTATTTATTTATGATTTGAAGATCGACCAATTCCACCTGTTCAGTAATATTTTAAATAAATTTAATACATATGGATGCGTTACTCCAAAAGTAGACCAAAAAAACCCATCCTCGTTAAACATGAAGAACAGGATTTTATTTGTGCTAGTGTCGAAGAAAATGCAATAGTACATTCAAACAAACATATGCCACTCGCTGCAAGATGTTACTGTTTATGATTTACACGATGCATGTGCCGATCCTCTTTCCCCACTTGGACGGCTCAAGCGAACATTGGCGATCGATTTCCACATAGCACAGAATAAAACTGGACAAGCTGTATGTCTCGGCAAGTATATTTCCTGACTGACGGGTCGTTCAGGTACATAGAAAAGAAAAAGTGATGATGTGAACAAATACAGACCATAATCCTACTACCCATTCTATCAAAAGATCTGGAATAGTATATTGTATAATGAGCAGGAAATGACATACATTTCTCGCGAGTATGAAGTTTGCAATTCAAAAGAGCGAGAAATAGTCATTCCATGCGAGTTGTACACTATGCTTTACCTACGACAACCTACTACCTACTACGGAAACAAATGTCAGTCAAAAACCAAGCCACCAGCCGCAACATTATTTATGGTTCATATCATTTCTCGAGTTTATACATTCTTAGTATTTAAAAGTATATATAAATAGTATGGAGACAAATATCGAAAACAACAAATTTGCCGAGGTACTACAACTAACACCCCATGTATGTAGAAGCGGCGAAGCAAACATCTTTAAATCTACTCTGTCATTTTGACACATTGAAGGTTAGACTTCATGAGTGACAGTGCAGTGTTGGAATATATTCTAGCCAGATAATCGATGCGAGAATGAAATGCGTGAGCAATGCACTACATGTACTAATTATTAACAAGCATGTAATGAGCATATATCCAAGTTGTCGTAGGTAAAAAATCATCCTCAACTAAATCTCAGATTTTTAGAATATCTGTTAGCTCTGCCAGTACGGTTTTCATGGGGTTAGGTCAACCGCAGATGCAATGATCTTCTCTAATGAGATCTATAATAGCTTAGAGACTGCTACTTGCTACATTTTTGGACCTCACCAAGTCATTTAATTGAATCTTCCACGATGCTCTCCGCTTGCCTACCTTATCTAACAAAATGATGGCAATCTGAAGAGTTGCGTTTAAAGCATGGTGTTCCCCAAGGATACATTCTTTTAATAATTTACTTTCACAAAAATTTACTCTATTCACGGATACTAGTGAGGAGCCCCTCGGGGGCCTATTATTAGCTTTTCAATGTAGAAAAGGTCAGGTTTGTAACCAATGAAAGAAGTGTTAATCCAGATAAATCGCAAACTCTAATTAATTTTCTTTACAACAAGACGTTTCAGTTAGTATCGTCTTGGTGAAACTTGCAAGGCACAAGCTCTCAATTAGACTATGCAAAAAAAAATCCACTTGTTAAGGCAGCTTGCATTATTAAGATAATAAATAAACATATTTACAAGTTTGTTTTTATTAACAATTTACACTTTAATTAACTTTTTCAACTGATTGAACTTTCTGCGGTTGCGTGGTGATAAAATTGACTACTCCCTCGTAACCAGGATGCATCACATATTTCACATCTATTACCGTCCTATTGTTGAGGATACTTTGAATTTCGTCCTGCTTCAAAGCCAGTGCGATGGCGGCGTCCCGTGGCAGGGCTTCGATATCTTTCCTCGGCATTTTGATAACGGCATTTTCGTGTCCATTGACCTAATTACAAAACGAATGCGTAAAAAAAAACACAATTGATAATAATTAGTATTACTATTTACAAGAAAAATAATATACACTAGTCGTAGGGGAAAGAGCAGAAAGTATTTTAATTACAAAAAAATTGTGTCTTAAAAGCATTAAAATGTAGTCTCCATGCGCATTGCATTTTCTAAAGTATAATACATTCATGATCAAATTTTAGTAAGGATTGGGTGGCATTTTATTTATGTGTACAGTCATTTTGTTTCGTGGTTATAATTTATGAGGAACAATAATGTGCAGTTGCAATCAATATTTTTTGAAATAACAGTCGCGTTCCTCTTGAAAGGAAATAAAGTTGTGATAACTTTTTATAACGAATTGTGTTATTTATTAGGTATTTTTTATTAGTTTTAATGATTTTTATCTTTAATCTTGAATAATGTAGGCAACATTGTTTTATGATTTAACCCTTTCGCTGCTACAGACGCATTATTTATGTTCCGCTTCTGCATCAACATGTTTCTTGATTTTTCGCAAAAAGTTACTTTCTAATTTTCCAAAAGATTACTTTTAACCTTCTTGAAGTATTAAATAAAATAGAAACAACCTTACTTGTTGCAGAAAGTATCAAATAAATTCAAAAAAACGAAATATAGCCTGAATATATGAATATTCAACCTGTTCGTAACTCTGCACTAGCCAGGGAAGTAGTTGTTTCAATAAGTTATTTGTTAATAGTCTTAGTAGGACTTAATTTTGCTTGCAGAGTTACGAACAGGTTGAATATTCATATATTCAGGCTATATTTCGTTTTTTTAAATTTATTCTTGAAGTATTCTATTCTAGTTCTAAATTGATGATTGCGGACGGGTTCTTGACCATTTACACTCTCGTAATGTGCTCAATTCCTTGCTTTTCAAATAGGTTTTTCATATTTTTGAATCTCTAATTTTCTGCTTGTTCCTTCCTTATATGTTTTATCAGTTTTTTCATCATTGCTATCATTGCCTCCTCGTTTTCTAGGTTTTATTTTTCTTAATTGATTGGGGACCTCTTAACACTAAGCATACTGTTAGCATTTCATACGTTTTCCTATTCTGCTAGATGTCATTGCTGTTGACATATACCGGGTGTGGCACTTAAGACGCCTCGGACCATAGCTCCTTTACGATAAAAGCTATCGAAAAAAATCTAAGAACAAAGTGGTGCATAGTTATCGTCGCTATGTTTTAAAAATATTTCTAATCATCAGTGGCGTGCCGTACTCCAGTGGCGTACCAAACTTATGTTTTTTTAAATGGAATGCCCTATTTTTTATTGCATATTTGGAAAGTGCTCGACGAGTACTTATTTTTTTATCTAACATGTTATACCCTTCACTTTAGCGGTTTCGCTGTTATAACCCCTTCTTTCAAAATTGCGCCCCATTTTTGAGATTTTTTTATAGAGAAACTAATTGACGCCGGCGCCTAAATTTTGAATTGAGGTACAGGTTAAGACCTCGTATACCTTCACATAATTTTTTTTCGGGTAATTTATGGCAAAAAAATAATTTTTGATTGATCTTCGCATGTTGTCATTTTTTCCGAAAATTTCAAATGGCACCCCCCTAAAAAAATTACGGCGTTGTACAGCCAAAACTCTAAATTTTTCATTGGTGTAAAAAAAAATACACATTGCATAACAAAATTTCGGAGAAAAAAGGAATTTCATCGCAAATGTCGGGAAACGTTTTCCGTTCCCAAGTGTGCCATGAGAAAACAAAAGATTGGTAATTGTCAAAGTAAATTATTAGACGTCAGTAGCAGCCATAAGTCATTTTTGATAAACGTTCTAAAAATGTTCCGAACTCAAGAGGAAATGGTTGACATGATATTTATTCTTGGAGAATGTAACAAGAATTGTTTCTTGGCATCACAAGTGTACGCTGCGAGATATCCGCACAGGGCACTTCCAAATGAACGTGCGTTTCAAAAAGTGTTGGAGAGATTTACTACTACGGGAAGTGTGAAACGGCCAAGGAGAGTTAGAAAGAAGGCAGTTATTACCGAAAATAATGAACTGCGGTATATCACCAGAAGTTGCGGTTATGCCTCCAGCAGGAAGGTCGTCATTTCGAACATTTAGTTTAAGTTGTTAAATTTTCTTAATCTGCATTTTTCATATCATGTTGAATAAATAGGTACATACTATTATGTTGACCGTATTTGTGTATTTGTTTTGGTACTTTGACAATTACCAATCTTTTGTTTTCTCATGGCACACTTGGGAACGGAAAACGTTTCCCGACATTTGCGATGAAATTCCTTTTTTCTCCGAAATTTTGTTATGCAATGTGTAATTTTTTTTACACCAATGAAAAATTTAGAGTTTTGGCTGTACAACGCCGTAATTTTTTTAGGGGGGTGCCATTTGAAATTTTCGGAAAAAATGACATATGACATACGAAGATCAATCAAAAATTATTTTTTTTCCATAAATTACCCGAAAAAAAATTATGTGAAGGTATACGAGGTCTTAACCTGTACCTCAATTCAAAATTTAGGCGCCGGCGTCAATTAGTTTCTCTACAAAAAAATCTCAAAAATGGGGCGCAATTTTGAAAGAAGGGGTTATAACAGCGAAACCGCTAAAGTGAAGGGTATAACATGTTAGATAAAAAAATAAGTACTCGTCGAGCACTTTCCAAATCTGCAATAAAAAATAGGGCATTCCATTTAAAAAAACATAAGTTTGGTACGCCACTGGAGTACGGCACGCCACTGATGATTAGAAATATTTTTAAAACATAGCGACGGTAACTATGCACCACTTTGTTCTTAGATTTTTTTCGATAGCTTTTATCGTAAAGGAGCTATGGTCCGAGGCGTCTTAAGTGCCACACCCGGTATATAACGTTCCAGGCCAAGATAAACCCGCACCACAGGCATGGAGTGTTTTCCTAACGCCGCAATGAAAGGGTTAAAAATATATATGTCAAACTTCGTTTGTCAAAACTTCTGCTTCAAACATAATAAACAAATATCACAGCTTGCTTTATTAAAAGTTGATCATGTAAGCACATCAACAAAACTTTTAGTTTAAGAATGACAAATGTAGTAATTGCGGAAACCATAGTCAGTAATAATAAATAAAGTGTGTGATACGTAATCAATTAATTAGAATGATTAACTTTTTACCTGGAAAACAAGGTCTAAATTGTAATCATAATCGACGTCGGGCCATCTCTGCTCCAAAACTCCACAATCCCATTTAATTTCATCAGAGTGATTCAACCTTTTCGGCGCCGACAAAAATCCGCTCCACAATTCGGATGCAAAATGGGGAGCCATCGGCGCTATCAAAATAATTTGACAGGCCAGGGCTCTTTCGAATTGTAAACTATTTGCAAATACAAATGGAGGCATTCTCTGTTTCAAAACAAAATCACAGCTTAGCATTGATTTTAGACATAGAGCTTTCTAAAGAGAAACAAAATATTGGAGCCTGCATAAATGCTATTATAAGTTAATTTTTTATTGAAGATAAAGAATCAAATTAAAAAAATAATATTTGATGAATAACAGATGCTGGATAACAGTTCAACTGCATATATTTTAATGTTTTTAATAAAACAATTTCTTTTTCTAAAAATTGGTGACGGCTAGGAATTATTAAAACAAAAATAATTGACATCTTAGTTTCCAGAACGGCGTATAGAATTAAATATAGAAATAATAATGATTCAAAATGCCGGTCATTGGTGCATTCGGGAGCAGCACAAGTAGTGACTGTGAGTCAAACAATATTAACGTTCTATAGCATATAATACATGAGCACTATTTTCACAATTATACCATTTTACAATTTGAAATTGTTACATTTATTTATGGAAGTCATTATCTTTATACAAGTCTTTAAGACAACAACGGAAATGATGCTAATACCTTAACTGCCACTTTAACAATAATTGTTATACACGAATTCCAAGGCAACACTGAGTTTCCGTTAATTTGCAATTAATCTAAGTGATTGATACTAGAGGGTGTTTATTTCATGTGATACATCTTGAAATACTTTCTTTGTTAATATCACATGATTTATTAGCCGCTACTAATAAATAGTGGGATATTAACAAAAAAAGTGTGAAATTTATCTCTAAATGAAGAATTAACCATTAACATTAACTTAAGACACTATATACTTACTCTGAGACTATTAGTTAATCCCTGTAGCTTAGAAATAGCCACGCTGATTTGTTGCGACTCCAAATAATTAAAAGTGGTTCCTTTGATGTAATAATTCCTAGAGTCGTATATGAAATCCTCGTGCGCCTTGAATTTATCCTCAGATACCTCCTTTGGCATCTTGTTTCTGTGCTTTATGAAATCCCGAATGGTCAGCCAGAGTCTCCGCTGCCAATTTAGAACACCAGGAAATGCTAAGGAGGGATTATTGGAAACTGATATTGTAATTCTAGCATCTTACTATTGCTGTTCCAATTACGGTGAGATGTGGGCGCAACATCGGCCAGAATTAGAAGCCGAGTCGTGTCAATTCCGTATTTTTTGAACATATCCGAAGGGTCGACACCATTGTGCTTGCTCTTGCTCATTTTCTCCCATTCAATTACCACCGGTTCTTGTGTCTCTTTACAAATGGCTCTTTTCAGTTGCTTATCTACAATATTATCATTATTTGGCATAGCTGTTAATTCTATTATTTGTATATAACTAATGTAGGCACGTGAACTTTCCTGGAAGTTAACCCATCTCCATAACAACTGCTTGAGAAGCAATACTTACTCTTATAAAGGAATCTCCTAAATCTTTGTAGGTGAGGCAAAGAGAGAGATGTTATTGAATTTGCATGCTGCCCTACTCACAGGAAATTAATTTTTGGATAATTATTTATTCCATTGCCCCACCCACGAATTTTCCAGTCACCACTGACTGACAGACCGATGTAGGAGACTTACTTGGCCCGGTCTAAACAATTTTGAACAAGCTGCACAGGTTCGATGATTTTTCTATAAAACTATCGAGGTTTTGTGGACACAAAACAAATTCGTTTTTATGCCTGCAAATATTTGTTGCAAGATGCCGTAAAATGTAATTTTTCAAAAGTCTAAATATTCTATTTATCATTTGAAAAATAAGCAAAAAAAAATATAGAAGATGGAGATTGTGAAGATTTACTACACAAACCATGACCGAACTAGTGTGCAAACTATGAGACACACATGAGTGCCAAAAATTTCCGGCCAGGGAAAAATATTTCATTTGTACTCACTGATATGATTTTACCAATGATTTTTAATTGTAAGGCATATAGGGGCCTAACTAAAGCTATGTACACTAGGGCGGCTCGTGAAAGTTTCTTAGAGGAGGCTCTTGGCCTCCTCTAAGAAAGCTCATATAACGCCACTGCTGTGCCCCTTTCTGTGTTGAAAGGGTTACAGTCCTCAGACTGATGGAGAAAACAGGACATCTCACTAAAAATGGGGAACTAACAAACAAGTGATTATATATTTATAATTCGTCATCCCCCCTCACTTATCAAAATTTTAATTCAATTATACCCCCATATAGTTCATCAACATTTTTGATGAATTTCCAATGTAAATAGGGAATTATTGTGGTCTTCTCGGGAAATATTAAGTAATCTTTAAAATCTCAAATAACATGTACAAATATTTTGTTTCTTACCTACAATCTGGACAGCTGATTCCGGAAGGTATTTCCCGGTGCCTTTCACCCGAAAACATCTCCCCATTACCATACCTTGTACCAACAACCGTTTAAAGGGTTCACGCTCAGGTAACAGTCCCAGTGAATACAGGAAGTGGCTAATAAATCTGGCATAGTACAAGTGCAGTACAGCTGTTAACAGAAATAGTTATTTGCGTAACAAGATACATATTATCAGATTGTGATCTTGATTAAAGTTTAGCAGACGGCTAAGCCCTGCACTCGAATGTATGAACAATCAACTTTTTAGTTTTTTCAATGCACTGCTCATTTAATCCTAGTTTTAAGTAGTTATAGGCATATCATCTAATATAAATTTTATAAGTCATATTTTATGGTTCTAATGGAAGAACAAGGGTAGTCGCTACTATTTTAAATTGGCGCCCCTGCATTATTTTTCTTTTGTATTATATATCATTATTAGTTTCTTGTTATACCATATGTATAAAAATTATTTAGATAAAGGGTGGCTTTGTATTTCAGAACGTACATTGCAGGTTTGATACGTCGCATCACGTCTTCACTGCCAGTTGCTAAAAGTGAGGTTAAGCTAATCTAACATACAGGAATTTGCTGTACAAGTCGTCGTAATTATGTTATAGGTGCTTTATTAACAATCTCCAGAAAATTTTGAATATTTTTCTCCATACGAACAGTTGGCCTGCCACCGCCGCTCTAGTGTGTTACGCTCCCCGTTTCTCTGAATAATCGCACATCATTCCGGACCACATTGAAAAAGTCTGCTTCCATGAACACAAAATCAGGAAACTGTTGTCGAAATTCAACCAGGCATAGACGAGTATTATAAATCCATTACCCATTTTCAAGATATCCATTACGGAAATAATATTCAATGATGAATCGCTTGTGAAGTTGTGAGAATACCATGATTAAATCAAAACTGACTTTTAATTGACATAAAGTCAACAACGTGCTGAACTAATCTAAGACCGTGATTTTGTTTATCATGGTCATGCTTTATCTAAATAATTTTTATACATATGGTAGTTTATGTGATAGTGGAGAAATAAAACTATTATTATTATAGTAGACTATGTTTGGGTGATAAAATTTAATCATGAAAGTCTATTTTTTTTCCACCTTTACTATACAGGGTGCAGAATTGGTTCACGCACTATAGGGATTTTCATGGTAAATTCTTGATGTTCAAATATTGGCTCCCCAATTTTTTTTAGAGAAAAAGTGTAAATATGTTTCTTTTAGAGAAAAAAATACTCTACACAACCATCTCCTTACTTATTTTTTTATTTACCATACAAAAGGGAAATCGAGGAAATTAAAACTACTATTTTAGCAAAAATATGTGGTGCCTTGGAATTGTTGAAACAAAAATCCGTTGAACGTTCTGAAATTTGCAGACCATTCTGTTAACAGTACTATGGTTTACTGCACGTGCGCTATTAGCAGAATAGTTCCATATTACCATTAGGATCTTTTCATTCAACAAATCCATAATATTAACTCAGAATTACTTAAAATACGCCTAAATTTGTGATTAAAACACTAACATGACAGTAACGGTTTATTGTTTCAGAAATTCCAGGGCACCACCTATTTTTCCTAAAATAGTATTTTTAATTTCCTCGATTTCCCCTTTCTATGGAAAGTAAAAAAATAAGTAAGGAGACGGTTGTGTAGAGTATTTTTTTTCTCTAAAAGAAACATATTTACACTTTTTCTCTAAAATAAATTGGGGAGCCAATATTTGAACATTAAGAATTTAACATGGAAATCCTATGGTGCGTAAACCAATTCTATACCCTGTATGTTACTTACCGTGCTCCTTGCCGCCGATATACAAATCAACAGGATACATCGACTTCGCCCTTTTCACATCAAACATTTCATTCTCGCAATGTGGATTCAGATATCTCAAAAAATACCAAGAACTATCCACAAACGTATCCATCGTATCGGTCTCCCTTTCTGCTGTACTTCCACATCGCACGCAAGTGGTCTGAAGCCATTCCTTATTATCTTTAAGGGCCGAGTGACCCGTGGACACGGAATCAGCTTCGGGCAGTAAAACTGGTAACTCTTCCCTGGACACAGGTTGGACGCCACATGTTTTACAGTGCACCATCGGAATGGGCGTGCCCCAATATCTCTGTCGGGAAATTAGCCAATCCTTCAATTTTGCGCTCGTATAATACCCACCAATCTTTTTTATTATGTACTTGCGTTTAGAATTGATTTCCTTGTTGAGTAATATTTTTGTTTGCGGTTTGTAGAGTATTTTGTATTTATCTGCGAATTTTCTGTCTTGTTCCTTCGCACTAGGTATTCCTATAGATACAACATTCTTTTAGGTTTAATAATGCCATATAATCAGTCAAGTATTTTGAGAAATTATAAAGAAACTTTTAATTGTAATACCATTTATAAAATATTAAATTATTTGTTATTCTTAAGTAACGTTATCTAAAATAATTAGTTTTTTTTTATACAGTATGTTTTTTTTATCGTGGGCCATAGGTTTTTACATGCTAAAAATTATACCTTGTGTTAATGTATATTTTAACATATAATTTTAAAGTAAATTATAGTTAGTAATAAATCAATTACTTTTCCACATGATGCGCTTAATTAGATTAACTTAAATTATTATTAATTAATTAAATTATTAAATTAAATTAACAAAAGATTGGTAATTGTCAAAGTAAATTATTAGACGTCAGTAGCAGCCATAAGTCATTTTTGATAAACGTTCTAAAAATGTTCCGAACTCAAGAGGAAATGGTTGACATGATATTTATTCTTGGAGAATGTAACAAGAATTGTTTCTTGGCATCACGAGTGTACGCTGCGAGATATCCGCACAGGGCACATCCAAATGAACGTGCGTTTCAAAAAGTGTTGGAGAGATTTACTACTACGGGAAGTGTGAAACGGCCAAGGAGAGTTAGAAAGAAGGCAGTTATTACCGAAAATAATGAACTGCGGTATATCACCAGAAGTTGCGGTTATGCCTCCAGCAGGAAGGTCGTCATTTCGAACATCTAGTTTAAGTTGTTAAATTTTCTTTATCTGCATTTTTCATATCATGTTGAATAAATAGGTACATACTATTATGTTGACCGTATTTGTGTATTTGTTTTGGTACTTTGACAATTACCAATCTTTTGTTTTCTCATGGCACACTTGGGAACGGAAAACGTTTCCCGACATTTGCGATGAAATTCCTTTTTTCTCCGAAATTTTGTTATGCAATGTGTAATTTTTTTTACACCAATGAAAAATTTAGAGTTTTGGCTGTACAACGCCGTAATTTTTTTAGGGGGGTGCCATATGAAATTTTCGGAAAAAATGACAACATACGAAGATCAATCAAAAATTATTTTTTTTCCATAAATTACCCGAAAAAAAATAATGTGAAGGTATACGAGGTCTTAACCTGTACCTCAATTCAAAATTTAGGCGCCGGCGTCAATTAGTTTCTCTACAAAAAAATCTCAAAAATGGGGCGCAATTTTGAAAGAAGGGGTTATAACAGCGAAACCGCTAAAGTGAAGGGTATAACATGTTAGATAAAAAAATAAGTATTCGTCGAGCACTTTCCAAATCTGCAATAAAAAATAGGGCATTCCATTTAAAAAAACATAAGTTTGGTACGCCACTGGAGTACGGCACGCCACTGATGATTAGAAATATTTTTAAAACATAGCGACGGTAACTATGCACCACTTTGTTCTTAGATTTTTTTCGATAGCTTTTATCGTAAAGGAGCTATGGTCCGAGGCGTCTTAAGTGCCACACCCGGTATATAAGAATCACAAAAAGATAATTTTATTAGTTATTTTTAAAATCTTGTGGTCATTGGCCATACTCATCAGCCATCTAATTTTTTTGAAGGGTGGTCGATGAGAATTCACGTTGGGGGATTATGGATGATACAGATATTGGCTCGGACAACATAAGTTAATCTTTACTAAAATAATTCATATTAAATAAAATGGACCACCACTAAATACATGTTCGAACCCAGGTCTCCACGCATTCTTGAACAACATCCACATCAAAACTTACCTAAATAACTATCAGTTCCATGCATAAACTCAATAGCATCGGTAGTTAAAATTGGGACCTCTTGCCCAGTCAGCGGATTAAGCGCTTTCACCTTTAATGCCTTCGTGTTCTCATCCAACTCAATCCCTTCGCTTCTTGCCAATAAGTGACTTTTAGTGATTGCTATGTAACTGGCCTCATCTATATGTTCCGGTATATCGCTCCACATGGTCAAAAACTTTAATCGCTCGCAACTGGTCAGGTTAAAATTGACGCAGATGCCGTCACATTCTCCTATCCAGTGCTTTTGCAACTTGACAACATCCCTCCAGTCCTGCAAGAGAGGATCGTCTAGGCCCTTGAGGAGGTCTTTCGCGAATTTCGTCGTCTTGACGAACCACTGCCTCAAGATCTTTCGTTCGACTTTGGCGCCAGAGCGCCATGAGAGGCCGTTTTCGTCCACTTGCTCATCAGCTAGTACCGTTTCGTCCACTGGATCCCAGTTCACTTCTGCCTAATAGAATAGTTATCGGATAACTTCAAAATTAATGCAGTTTATTCGTCTTTAAAATAGTTTGATGTTCATTTGTAATTTCTTTCTTTGTTACGACCATAACTCACAAGCTGAATAATGATAATTGAAAATGGTAAACCCTCACTCATTGCAGATTGCTGTGGTATATTGTTTTCAAAAGTTTAACTGGTGTGTTGCAGAACTTGCATATAGAAGGCTCTGGGTCCCGCATATTAATAGTGCGATATTATTTACATAATTATCTGGTTCATTGAGTTGATAAAAAAAGTGGATCAAAAAGGACTCTAAAAAATGAAAATTTAGCCTAGAGTGATGAAAAAATGTCAGGTAAAACAACTTTTTTCAAGTCGATTTTTGTTTCGTCGTCAAAAGTATTTAAGACAAAGTGAAAAAGTTATTTTTTGGTTTTTATAGCATAACAAGTAAAGATAAGAGAACCCTTATTTTGCGGTTGCAATAACCCACACCAACTTGCATACAATGGGTAACGAGCAGGTGTGCAATTGTAATGTAGACTTTGTATATTGACCCTTTGTGGCCGGTCAGTGAAAAAGTTTGTCCACGCCTTCTAATTTATAATTATCGTTGAATTTTTGACACATAATAATTATCAAACATAAAGTAAGATGCGCCGATTACACCTGCCATCTATCAAAAATTCAACCATATTTAACCAATTGACTGTCGGAAAAAAAATTGTTATATCACCACTTTACTATTTAATTCTTCAGACCGAAATATAACATAGAGTTATAGTTAACTTGTGCGGCGCCCAAACCACAAGGGGCAATTTATTTAACTCACAAGGCAGTAAATGTGTTAAAAACGCATACCTCTTTCTGATAAACCAGCCCGGCATCGTACAACTTTAAGAACAGCTCCTGCGTCCATTTATAGTACTTCGGATCACATGTGGTCAGTTCTCTATCCCAATCGAAAGTGCAGCCTAACTGTTTTAATTGCTTTGTCATATACTCTATGTTAGTTTTTGTCCATTTTTGGGGAGCGATCTTTCTTTCAATTGCAGCATTCTCTGCGGGTAACCCAAACGCATCCCATCCAATTGGATGTATTACCTTAAACGAGACGTAAAATTTGTTCGGTAGAAATCCCATAGGAGGGTGTACTACTTCTATTATGCGGAACGATTAGCTTGACATCATTCATACTAAAACTTCTTGAAAATCACATACACACATACAGAAGGCATGGCTTTTGTATTGAGACCTGTATTACAATTATTTATTATAGACAAAAAATAAAACAACAACATTGTTCTATTTTAATGCAGGGATGAATTCAGTGGGGGTACTGGGGGGCACCCCGAAACTCAATTAGTTTATTAGATAAAATTATTAATCATAAAGCGCAGAAATGCATAGTCAGATCCGTTTCTTGTAACGAAAATACTTGTTTTTTAATTAAATAAAAAAATTTCTTACAATCACCCTCCTTCATCCCAAAAAACTGAAATGCCACCCTGGAAAGAAATAGTCTGAATTCATCAATGTTTGGATATATGATAAAGATTTCTAATAGAAAAATGTTGCAGTTCCAATTAGATGGGTAAGACAACTGGTTTATAAATGTGAGCTTGCTTACATTTTTTCCGTTCATCCTTTGAAATCGTGCCACCACATCACTGATGGTGTAAACCCGGACATGGCCCATGTGTAAATGTCCGGATGGGTACGGAAACATGGACAGTACATAATATTTCTGTCTGGTCTTGTCATTTTCATCGTAATTTTTAGCTGTCAACTTTTGCATCCAAAAATTCTCAATTTTGAGCTTCACATCTGAAGACAGTTCTTCATCCTAGAAAATAATCGACAAGCTCGATTGTTAATTAGTTTATATGGCATAAAACACTTTTTACTTTGTACAACACTTTGATTTATCAAAGTGTTATACAAACAAAGTAAAAAGTACAAATAATAAAGACGAAAAATAGCCTGAATATAAGAATATTCAACCTATTCGTGACTCTGGAACATTAAGTCTTACTAATCCTACAAACAAATAACTTACTGAAACTACTTCCCTGGCTAGTGTCACGCCGGATATTGAATGATACAAAAGAAATTTGCATGTTACTACTAGTACTACTAGATAATAACATTGGTTTAAGATCGTTTATTTATACATACAGGACTAACTTGAAAATTATTCTAAAATAATAAATGTTAATTAGTTTGTTGGTTAGACTTAATTTATTTTTCACTATTCAAAAAATAAGGCTGCAGTCGGGGTTCGGGATATATCCGGTATTTATATAAATATCGAAATATAAAATAATATACAGGGTGTTTCAGAGCTCTGGGAACGGTCAATCACGTGCTTATTTTTCAAAATTTCGAAAAATGTTTTATACAAAAGTTGTGTATAATAGTGAGCTGCACGCCCTAAAAATATTTAAATTTATACAGGGTGTCTCATAACAAAGTTACAGACCAAACTTATGTTTTTTAAAATGGAACACCCCGTATTTTTTGTCATTTTTGAATTATATGGAGCAAATAAAGATGAGTTACTTCAATACTCCCTATACCTATTGTTTGCCGTTTTCGAAATATTTGAAGATTTGTTGAAATGCATGGTCTGGGTGAAATTTTATTTTTGCCCCAGTGATTGACGTTGAACGATTAAAATCATTTTAATTAGTTGCTTGAAGGTTCGAACTATAGAGCCAAAATGCGGTAGAAAAACCCAACTTATAAAGTTGAATAAGTTCGTTTTTTCAAATGGCACACCCTGTATTTAGTAACGTATTCTCAAGTAGCTTGATCGAACATGTAGAAATTCTTCTTGAACATTTTGAATACTTTCCAGGCTTTTATCTCTTTCGCGGGCTATTCTATCGGTCCTCACATGCCAATGCACCTATTCATAAAGCAATTGTCCAAAAAACACGCATAGTACGAGGTTGCGCCATCTTGCTGAAACCATATTGTATGTATGGAAGGTCAAGATCATTTTTGTTTGGTATAAAAGCGCTGGAACAAGATCATTTTGCAAAAGCTCTAGATGTCAAGTTCTCACCTTCAATTGCCATTTACTCGAAAAATTTCTTATGTAAGATGACAATATTTTTATACTGCCAGTTCGACAATGAAAAGATCTCTCAAAATCAAGAACAAAAATAGGGGATTGTCATTTAAAAACAAAATGGATGACGTCATTACTCAAAAACAAATGACGACTGAAAATCGATTTTCATGCAGAAATGTGTATTTTTAAAAAACAAAATCGATGTGTTCGAGGATTTTTTCCAAAAATATTTTATATCGATTTTACTGACTATATTCCATACTTTAGGCGCGCACTGTATAATGCACAAACATCATTTATATTATATTCATTTATTGCAAACAAACACAGTTGCTTACAAGATAGTAACAAAATAACATTATTAAAATATTTGAAATTGAAAATTTTTTGAAATGAGGACTTTTTTGCTCTTCACAATGTTTTCAGGGGTAAATTGAGGAATTTTCAAAGTGAGGACCTTTTTTTTGTTTCTTTGCTCATTATTTTTTCCTATATTTGCGTTTTCATTTTTAACAGAGTCGTGAGTCACTTCAAGAATCGACTCTTTTCGACAAAAAAGAGTCATTTCGCCCATCTCTAGTTTATATTAAAGCAAATACCTACTATTCATATTGCTGTAACTGGTAATATTTGAGAAACGGGGTATTTTTTGCTATTGTGCGTTTCATAAATATCCATGATATATAACATCGGATATACAGGGTGTCCCATTTTAAATTGCCACAAATACTTTCTCCTTGACTAGTCCCCAGAGGAAAAAGTCAAGAGGAGTAAGATCCGGGGATCTTGCTCCCGCACCTTTAATACTAATGCCAAGGGTAATGCATAAATCACAGCCTGGATTTACCTGAGATATTAAACAACAAGACGGACAAAATTAGTGAAAAAACACTTAAAAAAGGATTAAAAAAGAAAACGTTTCCTACAAAAAGTTTGTACTTTTTCCCGTAGAATATGTTTCCGCAATAAAAAATAGAGGGTTCCCTTAGAAAAATCAAAGTTGACATTCGTTTGACCTTGAAAATTAACGCCAATGTCATTTTCAAGGTCACCCTCCAAACCCTACAACTTTTAACATTTTTTGCCATGTTGCTCAGGTTTCGAGATATTTGGGATGGCAATTTAAAATGGGAGACCCTGTATAACACGATATATACTGAAGGAAAAAAAATAAAACACTTGAAATTCGTGAAATTTCGAACATTTTCAAACCGCCATAACTCTTTTAACTCGTATTTTCAATCGATTTAGATGAATCTTTGAGGGCGAAAAACTTCGAAGTGCCTTCTTTAAAGTCATGCATGCAAAATTAAGCGTAACCCCTTCCGCCCCCTCTAGCGCCCCTGTGAAAAAAAAGTTTTTTCTGGAAAACATGGCCAACTTTGACGATGTCTACGAACGATGTGGAACAATTTTGTCGACTCAATCCACCATAAAGGCAATTAAAATTTGATCAATTCTACTACTCAAAAATCAAATAAAAATTCCAGGTCCTTATTTAACTCTTATGGTACCGCATGGGGTACCCAGGCCCATTTTGAGAGCTGATAACTTCTATATTCTTTAACCAATTTCATTAAGTCACCAGGACATCCTCAAAGAAATCAAATTAATATTTGAAAAAGTTAAAGAGATAATAATTATTTTTACAAATTTGGAAAGTGCACCTTTTTCCTACTGCGTGGAGCACTCGGGTACCTAGCAGTAAAATTATATGCCAATGAAAGTGAAACCTGATAAAACTATGTAATTTAAAAGAAATGGTCATTTATTTCTAATTAAACATTATTTGCATACAATAATATTATAAACTGTATACAGTTTTTACAAATCAACATTTATTTTGCACTATTAATACATGTAGTTTGTGGCGATTGCACATTGGCGATTTGCCTATTCAGAAACTTTTTGGTGTTTTCTTATTTTGTAAAATTAGATTTTTGTTATAAAAGCGAGAAAACATTTGCTTCGCCCTATTAATTAAGAATAAGTAGATGTATTGACTGAATTCACTTAATATTAACTCAATTAAACAAGAATTTGAAAACCCTAATAATGGAGTGGCAGCGTGTACAGACATTATTATCTCTCATTGGAAAAGAAAATTAGAAAATACTTTTAATTTGGGAGGCTACCACCCGAGTAAATCCCAAGAGTATGCGTAGATGACAGAATGGAAAAAGGATGCTGCTATCGAAACAGCTCAACTATGAACAGCACAGTTAATCCTCTCCTAGAACTGACCATATTATTTATATTTAATTCTATAAATTCATTTAAAACAAATAATCATATTATGCTTGTTTCAAATTACATTTCAAATCATTTGAATATGTGTAAATAGTATGACAACTTACCCATAAATTTAATCCAGATATGGCTCTCCAGGAGACGCGGGGCCTCTGCTTTAGAATTTTAATAAACCAACCCGATTTGTGAAAAAAAATCATAATTTTTGCGGCTGTTTGTCCGAAAATATTGCAAGGTTATGTCACATTACGTACAGCACGTAAACAACCCGCGGACGAAAATTTAGAACGATACTTTACGGTGTTTAATCTATCATAGGTTTGCGGTCGTTAAAATTATAAATGAATATTCTTTATCAGACTTGCTAATAGTTTACAAAATTACAAATAACTTAAAAAAGAAACAGGTTACACCTTTGACTATATACTAATGTAGTCAAAGGGTTACACATGTATGCTAAGAAAAGCAAAGATACGCCACTGGAAATAATTTAAGCAAAGATCACACTGCTAAAATGTTCAACTTTGAATGTTTTCATTCCAGTCAAAGATTTATGGTGTTATTCTCAACAAAAATGTTACCGTTAACAAGGATGTTATTTGCAAACATCGACGGATGTTATAAATATACGATTCTGTACACAATGTCTGTGAACTAAACAAAGCACTGCAATCAAAATGGCCAAAGTAACGTTCATCAAATACCAATATTCAGCGTAAACGGGAACGGGAACGAAAATATACCAAACTTCACGTTCCCGTTACCTGAAATTAAATATTAGTTGTGTATGTCAATATGCGAATCGTATCATTTAACTTCTGACCCCGTTCTCGTTACCGTTCATGGGTCGTTGTGAAGTGCAGGCCCACGCACTCCATACGAATCCTTAATGCTCTGTGATACGAATTAACTGTAGGATAAACCTCAGAAGTACGTAAAACTGTCCCATAGAGGGGGATTAAATCAATTTAGTACAACCGTAGGCAACACATAGCATCAATATTTCGGGTCTATTCGGTTTTAAAGGTTTTCGCTTCTAAATGGAACACACACCGTCAAACAAGATTCATACGATGTCCCTTCGAAGGTCTTCGATAGTTCCGTTGCGCCATTTATATAATTACTGCCGATAGGTTGTTACATTTTTTGGAAGTCATTTACTATAAATATTTGGAATCAAAATGAGAAAAACTTGTTGCAGATAAGTTAAACATTGACTTGAAATTTTTCAAATATTTATATTTTAGTTAAATATCTTCAATTTTTATAAAAAATGGTGATGTGGCCATCATGTTACTTTCTCCGACTTAGTGGTATCATTTATATTTACACTTTCATGGTTTATTTTCAATTCAAATCATGTTTTAAATTCACATACAGCGTTTTGTAGAATCGGATGAAACTGACATTTAAAACGTCAATTTTATGAAAATGACAAATTATGCTTTAAATTCTAATAGTTTACTTAAAAACCAAAGAGATTTCGAAAAATACTTATTCTTTATAAGTTGTTCATTTTGGCATTCTCTGCAATTCTTATTAAAATAAATTTGCTGTAACTATTATTGTTTCATAATTATAAACCAAAAATGACAAAAAAATAGCTATTTAATAACTATTATTTTTAAAAAACCAGACATTTTACGAAAAATATTTTTATTTTTTTAACAAAAGATGTTAATTTCTTTGTTGTCTTCAAGTTTTGCTTAAGTGCTTTTGTAGTATTTTTCATATTTAAAAAAATATCGGAGAAAAACAAAAAAACGGTTAAGCTTTTCAGTTATTTGGATTATCAAATAAGGCTTATGTTCAAAGTTTGATGTTAATTGATGTAATAGTTTTTGCGCATTTTAATTTATATCGCTCGTCTGCGACATAACCTAAAATTGTGGCACGTAAGTTCAGTTTAATAGTCAGTTTACTCAGAAACCAAAGAGATTTCGAAAAAAAACTTATTCTGTATAAGTTTAATAAATTTTTTTCTCCAATAAAAATGATTTTATGAAAAATATTTTCAAACAAAACATGTTCATTTTTTCGTTGTCTTCAAAATTTATTTGAATGTTTTCGTAAAATTTTCCATATTTAAAAAAATATTGGAAAAAACACGTACAGAATTTTACCAAAAGCTTTTCAGTTCTTCGAATTGTCAAATAAAGCTTATGTTCAAAGTTTCATGTTAATTGTTCTATTAGTTTTTAAGATACACCGCGCACAAACACACAGCACACACACACACACACACACACACAGCACAAACATTTTTTTCCAGAAATTATTGAAATGGCATCTAGGGACCCCAAAACAGATATTTCCGTAAAAAAATGTTTGAAAAAAAAATCGCGATCACAATACTTTTTCGTACTTCGTAACGGATAAAGTAAAAACAGTTTTGTAATATTTTTCAGTTATCAAAACGTTTCGAGAAAGAAAATGATTATTACTTTTTTCATTTTTAGTTTATAATTATGAATCGATAATAAACAAATTGGGAATAACCTTTTTTGTTATAGAAAGCATTAGATAAATACAATAAAACGAAACTACTAATAATTGTAGAGAATGCCAAAATGAACAACTTATAAAGAATATTTTTTTAAAATCTCTTTAGTTTTTGAGTAAACTCAGTTTTTGAATTTGAGGTATAATTTCTCCATTTTTATAATTTTGACATTTTAAACGTCAGTTTCATCCGAGCTTACAAAACGCTCCATGTACATTTAAAATATGATTTAAATTGAAAATAAACCATGAAAGCGTAAATATAAATTACTATGATACAATCAAGTCGGAGAAAGTAACATGATGGCCACATTACCATTTCTTTTTTACAGAAATTGCTGAAATGGCATCCAGGGATCCCAAAATGGATATTTCCGTAAAAAATTTTTTTGAAAGAATTTTCACGATCACAATACTCGTACTTCGTAACGGAGAAAGTAAAAAACTAGAAAATATTTTGTTTACAAAAATATATTCATTTTATTTCTATGCCAATTCCATGGGTACCCTCCCCTTAATTGTTCGCATTAAAGCTTTCGCCCCAGGGCCGCCAGATAACGCAAGTATCACAAAGTTTAAAAACAGGAGAAAAACGTTACATAAATTGACGCTAGATGGTGGAACCTGCTAAAATAGTTGGAACGTCTGACACTCGCATTAAAACGATTTTGTGACAAATGGTGACTCAAAAAAATACTACTATTCATCATTTCACCCGAAGGAAACCAGTGAGGAAGATTGCAAGTGCAATTCTCGCTCCCCGCAAGCCTACACACCCTTACCCCCTTTGCCACGTAACCCGCCGATTGCAACGCCATTTCTACCGGTGGCCCTGGGGCTGAATGAAAATGCGGTAAATGTTGTGTATATAGAGTCGCCTATCTATTTAAGTTTACCTAAGTTCTGACGAATGCGCCCAATGTCAAGCGGTCGACGCAAAAACAATCACTTCCTGTCTAATTTCTGTTTCCAATTAAATCAGTTATGATGTAGACCACGGCAAGAGGTAGAATGTATTTATTAGTTTTATTTTATAAATTAGCATGAAGTATTTAATCAGGTAAAAACATTAATTAACATTTTGTTGTGCATGATTGTTGATTGTGTAAATATTAACATTTACTTGAACACAACCTTTTGTTCTGCTTTTAATCATTTAATTCAAAATCAATTGCGCAATTGTGTAAAGTTAAGGGGAGGAACTGGTCCGGTTGTAATTGTTAAAGCGTTAGCGTTTGTTAATACTACTTCAACAATGTGTTACATCAACCATGTGGAATAAGTAAACCATATTGTTGGGCTCCTTTCACATTACATGGTTTTGACCGGACAGCGAAATTGTCGAGTGAAAAAGAGCATGGCCCTTTTTACATTACTCGGTGACGGCTAAATCATTCCCGCTTGCCAGGTAGCAGCTAGCTATCCACTGCAACTCACGGCGACCAATAACTCGGTTGTGTACATGGTACATTAGACGGTTTTACATCATACTGTCAGTTATTTATTGTAGCAGCTATCCACTGCAACCCACGGCGACCAGACGGTGACCGATAACTCAGTTGTGTACATGGTACATTAGACGGTTTTACATCATACTCTCAGTTATTTATTTAAATAATGGAAGAGATCGATGCAGAATTTTTGTTTACCTTTGTGGAAGCGAAACCTGTACTGTGGGATAAATTTTTAAATATCTACAAAGAAAGAAATATTATGAAAGATGGCTGGCATGAAGTTTACTTAGAACTAAACGCAGATTTTGACGCTCTTGATGCCAAGGATATAAATGCGTTTGGTAAGAAAATTTGAACTAATACAGTTGTGTATACATGCATACTGCATTTATTTTCTTAAAAGATAGAATCAGTATACGAAAACACTATTTTAAAGTTTAATTAAGTTTGCGTACAGTTTCTTAACTCAAGTTTATATTTTTTACAATTTGCCATGAAACACTTCCGACGTCAGAAACGAAATATTTCCAAAATATGTTCCTCACGTTGTTTGCAGTCGGTCCTCCTCGTATGACTCTGTCTTGTGGTAGTTCCCAACCTGTGATAGACATTGTTTCTATATCTCTATACCCATCTATTTTAAGTACAAAGTTATGTAATACAATGCAAGCATTTACAATAATGACAGCATAATCTAGTTGCACATTAATGGGCCGGTGAAATATACGCCATTTATTACTGAGAAGCCAAAGGCGCACTCAACATATCTTCTGGCTTTGCACAACTGATAATTAAATATTCTTTTTTCCACTGTCAGATGTGTTCCTCCAAAAGGTCTCTTAGCAAATGCTTATGTAATCCAAAAGTTTCATCCCCCAGGAAGAAGTAAGGTATGTTTGGACTTCCTGGCAGAGGTTTTTCTTCCGGTAGGTCTTGTTCTTTATTTTCTATTCGACTGCCACAAACTGGAGTGCTTAACCTCTTCACGCCCAGGTTCGCCACATGTGGCAACAAGCGAAAAATGAAAACAAAAACATTGTACAAAAAAAATACTTCTTTAGCGCTATCTATGGAATATTTTTTCATATTTTTTTGCATACATGGGAAATTTTGTGACAGTGAAATCATATTTCGTAGAAAAAGTTAACAACAACAAAGAAGTAATTTTTAATCAAACCTGGGATTAAATTAAAGCAGCATGGGCGCGAAGTGGTTAAATATTAATTAATCGCAGTCCTTACTATAACTTCCTACATCAACATTTATATTTGGAATCTGCTACTACCATTAGTACTACAGAATTGTATTCTTTATAGTTAAAATACATTGGACCTTGCGTGAAAAGGGCAGGTAAGATGGATATGTTTCTTATTCACTGCTCCGATGCAATGTGGGAAATTAGCTGCATTTTTAAATGCAGAAGCTATCGATTTCCACATCTCTGTCATTGGGCTGGAATGTAATCCTCTCTCATTACATACCAGATTGCTTTACATACATCTTGTAGTATTTTACTTGTCATTGAAACTCCGATTCTATTATTGTAGTATAGATCAGTAAAAGTACAACCACTTGCAAGATACCTGGAAAAGAAAAATAATATACAACCAAAACTTTCACTGAAATAGAGCCGATATTTTTTTACTTCAAGTACTAAGGAGATGGGGTATTATTCGTGATTCGTTCTCAAAATATAAGTAGAGAATCAAAGATAGTAAGGCAGGTGCCTCAAAAGCAAAGAAATTGAAGAAGTATGTATATTTCAATCAACTGTAGTTCTTGAATAAAATGAACGAGAGACGATGGACAGTCTGGAAGTGAACAGCCAACAGGAACATGAAGGGGAAGAAAGCATGGAGCTGGAACAGCAACGTACTCCAGTGGCTATAAAATAAAAAATACACCGAGAGTTATGAAAAGGAAGTAACTTGAGGAGGTTGAAGTGACTATTTTAAAGGCCGTTGGAGAGAAACCTTGTAGTAAAATAGCTTTTTTACATCGCCTAATAGTTCTAACCCCAGTGTTATACAAATTTGCAATTTGTATTATTTTTACGTTGTGTTGTGTTGTGTAGGAACCCTTAATTATTTAACAAGTTCGTTACGGATGTTAATATGTATCATCTTTACTATGCTTTCTTTCTTTTATTGACTTGGTTACTTTTAGGATTGCTTAAGGACAAACAGGAATAAACAAATAAAACAAGAGGGTTGAGTTTAACGAATGATCAGTTTATTATCTTTTGGTTCATTTTGAAATGTGCAACGAAATTGTTTATTATTTATTTGACAATCATTAACATAAACGATTATTTATCATTTACATATTTTAATGCCGTGACCATAAAATGCATGTTTACCTATTTTTACTGCATTTGTTATAACAAAAAAAACTTTTATTTGTGGTAATTTGTTGAACACCATACGGTGTTATTGTTGCTATTAATGTGCCATCTGTAACAGGCCGTACACACAAGGAGTCGGAGTGTTACAAATGTATACATTCTACTCAGATGTATTTCTGTTGTTGCTTTTATTTGTGGTAATTTGTTGAACACCATATGGTGTCATGCGTAACAGTCAGTACCAGAATTAGGAAAGACTAGTGGCGGTCATCTGACCACGTTTGCTGTGATTCGGGCCCTTTTATATCGTTTTGAAATAGTGAAGCATCTAACTATTATATTTCCTTCTTCTTCTCGGCGTGATTCAATATTTACTTGGTTGATTTGAATTGATGTGGTTGTGAGAATTATAATTTCTTCCGACCTCGCGCGCCCGCTATCTCAAATTTTTATTACTCATTATCGAACTGTAGACTAAACAAAACCTTATTTAACCTCGCGCGGATCTGTGTGTGCGCCCGCGGGGGCCCTCCACATCCCTTTTTCGAGTGGCACGCGCCCTTATCTCGTCTAGACACCAGATGGACCCTTAATTATTCCGAAAAGTGCGACGTGAGATTTGTTCTATTTCGCGTAAAATTTCTGTTATTAATACAAAAAAAACAAATGTTATGTATGACCCCTCTTGATTCATTACAATCTGCAAAAATTTGATGATGAAGAATTCCTGAAATTTCAAATGGTTGTTTTAAACGTGATAAAAAATATCAATGGACAAAAGAAATCAATATACTCTCTTCCACCTCATTTTTTTCGGAAGCAATTCAATCAACCACATTTTGGCCATCCTTCATCTATAAATCAATAAACCAGGGTTCGGACGATATATATCATCGGATATATACCATGATAGATATTATCGGATATACAGGGTCTTGCATTTCACCTCACATCTTCTATAGCTCATTTACTAATTAAGTTGGAATTTTCATATTTTGCAGAATAAATTTGCATCCTAGAATGCATTTCAGGAAATTATTTTTGATTATACAGGGTGTCCAAAAAGTGTGACGTCATGATGATATATTTTTTTAGATTACATGCTGTATATTTTATTGCTTATTTGGGTACCTTTCATGGTTGCCTACATACTCCCACAATTTTTTTCGCCTGCCTCTACCGAAACCATATATTTCGGCCATAAAAATCGTGCCGAAACTAGGATTTAGCGTATCTAGGGCCGAAAAAATAATATGCATAATCTAGACAACCTTCCGCGGAATATGAGTAGGCTATGCAAAAATCTGACAGCGACAGTTCAATGGTGTGCGATATAAAATTTCCTGGAACACTGTTTTTACTTAAGGCAGGTGAAAAAATATCGAGTGTAACTCGTGCCAAAATGCTTTAGCAACCCTCCACTTTTAGAATAAGGCGGGCTGCTAAAGCCTATTTTCGGCCCTTGATACACTATATACTATATTGAAATCGATTCAGTGATATTAGCAAAAAATAATAAAAACTAAAAAGAATCAGTTTTGTACCATTGATTTAAAAAATAAATAAAAAATAAAAATAGTGCCTCGTTAATAAAATCATACAAGGTACTTATTAAATGAGGTCGGATAGTCCCGTTAACTAAGATTGATTGATATGAATTATACAGGGTGTCCAAAATTTAGTGTCAAACATTAAAGCACTTAATTTTTGTTATTTTAAATTGGAGCCCATGTATATTTTCATGTCATTCGTTTCATTCAACAAATTCTAGTAGGCCACTTAAAATTTAAAAAAATAATTGTAAAGTTGAAATAAAAACATATTAAATATATATAATAAAATATTCCCCAATGGGTATATACCCTCCATCCATTGGTATATACCAGGTATATAGTCAAATTTTATTTATCTACCCGTTGGGTGTTTACCCACCGCCCATCACTAGTCACTACACCTCTCCGGGAAGCGAGGACAGTAGCCTTTCTTTAAGTTCATTAGCATCCTCAAATGTAGAGAGTATTAATTGTGGTAACTAATAATAGGTATGTATTACTTTATAATTAGGAAAAATTTGTTCCTTTTTTTTTCCCCTCCAATATACAATAAAGCCATTTTGAGTTCATACGTGTTGGTTTTCTTTCAGTTTCCAACATTTTATAATATTAAACACAGCATATATTTATATTTACCTTGTTGTAATGGTCAGCATCTCAATTGGTTGTATACGATTCCTAAATTGTGTGTTTTGGTGTTGAAGTCTATCCTTGAATTTTTCAAGTATCAGGCAGTACACATTCGAAAATAGTTGAAAAACTTATTTTCATCTTTCCGTAAATCCTTTAATAAGGTATAAAATAAGCCCGCTTTCTCTCTTCTCTCATTGATAGGATATACCCAAACATGATGTTTGCGCTGTCGTCTCTTTCAGCGACAATTATATTACCACAATGCAACAAATTGTTCACGATTCATTATTATAACCAAAGAGTCACACCACTCCTGACCTTCTGATAGGAAATAGCCGTGTACAAACTGTGAACTTGTTTGCTCATTCAGATTTTCGCCGTCTGATTTTTTGCAGTTCGGTCAAAACTGAGTAATGTGAAAGGAGTCTTATTGTATAAGCTTAATAATACTTGATTACATGGGATTACAAATTTTTTGTTTTATTTATTCACTAAATTATTGGTAATCAAGGCCATACTAATAACTTTGTAGGATTCAATTTTAGAAAAGTTTAGCATTTTTTAAAAATTAGTATACGAAGTTCTTTACACATTTGAATTTATTTTTTGAAGGAAATTTTAATAAAAAGCTTGCTTGTTTTTATTTGTTTATTATTTGTTGTATTTCAATACACATTTAAGTCTTATTTATTTCAGGAAGTTCTTGAGCAGGCCATTACTTATAGCATTTAGTATCATCTTAACATGCGTCTTGTACAATGAAGTGTACTTGTACCAAAGTGCCTTCAGGCGGGTGCGATGCGATCATCCGGAACTGTGCACGAGGATTCTGCTCGTGGCCGATCCACAGCTCATCGGGCTGCGCGATGAACGTATAGACTTTTTTACACCTCTGACAATATGGGATAGTGATAGGTAGATTTTTTAATTAATTTAAAAATTCGTACTTGGCACTAACAAAAATCCCCATTTCGATGATAAATTTAAATGGACCCTAAATGCTGTTAAGCTTAGTACAACCAATTGTAAATGATTTTTTAGATATTTAGCCAAAACGTATTCTACAGTGTTCAACTACATCAATCCGCACGTTGTAATATTTCTTGGGGACCTCTTAGATGAAGGTTCGAAAGCAACCAATGAAGAATTTGATTCCTACGTAACGAGGTTCTTCAGTATTTTCAATCTAAATGCAGATCCGTCCAAACAAATTGAGGTAACTACCACTGTTCAACAATTGTGGAAGATAAACTATGCACTTAATTTACATATTTATTTTCAGTATATATTCATCCCGGGCGACAACGACATAGGCGGCGAAGCTGGTGAAATAATAAAAAGGTCCAATATCTACCGCTTCGAGAAAACCTTCATGCAGCCTGAGTATATCAGGACTCGCAACCTGACGATCCAGAAAATCAACCGATTGACCCGAAGCACGCCTGCCACAACTGAAACCAACGACTTTTACAACACCGACAATATTAGAATAGCCATCAGCCATATACCACTGATCTTCATGCCATCTTTATTTGTAAATAAGGTAAAGAATGTGTTTTGATTAATGTTAAGAAAGGGTGTTTAATCCCCGTGTATAGATCCACCAAGTTTTCAAAGTTGAAAGGTCGATTACATAAGCACAGACAAAACAATAAATACAATGTGCTTCAAAATTATTTTCATCCAGTTATTTGTGATAATAAATTCCGCATTGCATTCTCCATTTACTAATACTTTGGACATGGGCTCTGATAATAAAGGTGTTTTCGTGTGCAGCATACATTTTAGTCGCTTATTAATCTAAATTAATATTGAAACTAATTGACAATTAATTAGTCATAGGTACACATTTTATATTAAATATTTCAATATATATAATTTAGAGGACTATGTTTGTTTCAGATTTTGAAAACTGTGCAACCTCATGTAGTCTTCTCGGCGCACGAACACAAGTCGATGGTGGTGACTGCAGATGGGGTCTTGCAAACAGATAGACAAATCATTCCAATTTCACACAATGACAACAAGCGGTACGAGTTTGCCCTTGGTGTGGATAATATGTATGAAATAATTGTGCCAACATGCTCTTACCGTATGGGAACAGCTAGGATAGGATATGGTTTTGCCGTTATAGGTAATTTGCACGTTTTTAATACTCAATATCGATAAAAAATTTTAAACCAAATGTCCAATCCCAGATAATTGTTATTTGTGCCGTTTTATGCCTTTATTCGTATTCTTAGTAATCCAGACCAAATTGTTTTATTGCCATAGCAAGTTGTAGCATTTGTACAAAATATTCTTGACTTCATGGGAATTTGGGTAACCTCTGAGAACGTAAGATTATTTATATATTTTCATAACCAAAATAATCTTGACACTGCAAGGGTAAAAGACATTCTAATATATAGGGCGTCTATATAGTCTACCCGGGTCATTTTTTCGGAAACGGTTGGGTAGATTGAAAAATCGGCAAACATGTAATCCATTGTTTTTGGGGATACACTTTTTGAGCGAAAAATTTTGGGCATGCGATGCCAAAAATTTCAAATGGGGAAGGTGTCAAGTTGTATGTCGTTAAGATCTGAATAAAAAAGTATTATTAACATTGGTCCCAACCAGTCATGAATTGCGAGAGGTTAAAGTTCCTTACACACAGGTACTTAAAATCCCGTTCTGTGCTTGATTCTATGCAGAAGCACACTCTTGTCAGAAAAAGCACAGATTTGGATTTTAAGTACGTGTGTGTGGGGAATTTTAGTAAAGAAAGGGATTTTATACCCAAACTTTAACCTCTTGTCATTTATGACTGGTTGGGTGTATAAACGTTAATAATCGTTTTATTATTCATAGCTTTCGACGACATACAACTTGATATACCTTTCCATTTGAAATTTTTCAGTTGACCTCTGCCCTTAACCCCCATGGGTCGCACACCAAAAAATTTTCACTCAAAAAGTGTGCCCCCAAAAACAATGGGTTACGAGTTCACTGATTTTTTTATCAACCGAAAAAGTGACCCGGGGTCAGACTTTGTAGACGCCAACTATATATTTTTGCCCCAAACTCCAAACTTAAAATGATCACATATGGCGTCGAGTATGTATCCTTAATTTTTATTTTTAGAGAACGACAGAATGTATTATACAGTGCTTTGGTCTCCGTCCCGCTTTCATCAGCTTTTTGTCTATCTGTGTTTGGGTATTGCTTTAGGTCTCACTGTACTGGTTTATTTCTGTAAGAAATACCCCATGCTGGTATATTTCTGTCAGAAATATCATTACAATGAAACGAGTAAAGTGTATTGGTAGCAGGGAAAGTGTGTTGGTATGGAAATATTTTGATATAAAAATATTATAGAATTCAAAAAATCTAGATTATTTGTTACATATCAGAGATTCTACAGTTTGCGTTGTACGTTGTTCAGATTTTATACATGTTTGCTTTCGTGTGAAGATATAGTTGTTTAATAAAGCTTTTGTTTATAAACTGTATTATCTTTTTATACCTCATACAATAATAATCTTTTTTCAGTTAACCTGTACAGGGTGGTCAATAGGCAAAAATGAAAGTTAGGGGATTTCGTTACCTGCATGGGAAATTTTAAAAGCACACAGCCAAAACTAACCTCTTGCTAGTAGAGGCTAAAAAACACATCAGACTATAGTCTATTTTTTTTAAGATTACAGTAACTAGAAGACTGATTTACACCATTAAAATATGTGAATCTGGTGACGAATATTGGTGCCAAATTCAAATCTAGGGGATTACATGTATTATGTAAAAACTATGAATTTTATAACGGATATACAAAAAATTATTTGTTTTGAAGTTGATAAATTTGATTAAAAAAATGCAACACTAATTTCATGTCATACACATGTGTGAATATCAAATTAATATTCAGTGATATGAGTTGTGTTGACATGATAAAAGCAAAAACGTACTTACCTTTCATTTAATGAAAGTGTTTTTCAAGTTTGTTATACTTCCTATACTGTGTACTATGACTAAATGGTACTAAAAAATGCAGTGATGTTTAATTTTGGAATTTAATGAAATGAATTAATACACATTTTAAATATATATTTATTACACAAAATTTCTTATTCTGTATCAGAAAAATCTTCATTAGATGAGCCGGTGTTCACATTGAATTGTAATTGCATTTCTTCAACAATATTGTCTTATTTGTACAATTCTATCTCTTCTTTTTTGTGTTCAACACCCCATTTTTCAGGTGTTACTTGCCGCAAACCTTCATGAAAAAGATTTTGTAGATCTGGCAATTTAAAAGTTTTATTATTTTTTGCCACATACTCTTTTACTTGTGCCCATACGAGCTCAATGGGATTTAATTGGCAGTGGTAGGTGGAAATCGTAAAATTTGTCGGTTTGTGTTTTTAACAATTTCATCAATTCTATAGAGCACAGGATGGTTACTAACATATTTTTTGGCAGCAATTAATAATTGAATTTTTAACATGTTATCATCTATTTCGACCCCCTTTTCCAGCAAATATGTTTTTATATTATTTTGGGTCCAAGCACTTGTTGGAACCCTCTCAAATTTAACGGAGTGGTATGGCGCGTTGTCCATTACAATGACCGCATTTTCCTCTAAACGTGCCAAAATATTTATTAGCCATTCGTCGAATTGTGTTGAATTCATTTCATCGTGATAGTCGCCTGTGTTTTTAGATTGAAATAACATTAACCCACCTTCTACAAACCCATTTTCATTCCCGATGTGGCAAATTGTTAGACGACTACCCTTTCCTGAGGAGCTTTTTAATCCTACAGATAAATTTTCTACAAATTCCCCTTGACGTGTGCTATATACTGTAGGATCCTTCCAAATGTTATTTGTTGTATGGCCTGCATTCACCCAAGTCTCGTCTAAATAATAGATGATGCGTCCCTCTAATCTAAATTGTTTTATTTTAGTTAAATACATTCTTCTCCAATCAATAATTTCATCCTTTTCAATTAGCATACTATTTTTACCTCTGCCCCTTTTCTCCCAAACAAATTGTGTGATTCCCGTCTTATCCATCTTAGAAACAATTTGAAACATGGTTTTCTCTGAAATTCCTACGTCTGCAGAGTCAAGTCGTATGGCTTCAGTTTTCATTGAACCAGATTTATATTTTAAATAAATGCTGTAGGCCATTAATCGCTGCCCACTTCGAATAGATTTTCCCTGCGGGTGTTTAATAACTTTCGTTGCACTCGTCGACGGAACCTCATTATCGGACATGGTACAAATATAAAAGTCAAGAAACAACACAGAACACTAAGAAAAAACACGAAACAACACAAAACAGCAACACGTGAACGCATATAATGACGGACGCAGACAGACAGAAAGTTACACTTGCCAACTATCAAAATGACAAAGATCACTAGACAAAATAAAGATGGAAAATAGAATGTGTCCGGTGTGAGTTTTCCCACAATTTCAATCAATCACTGAACAATGTCAAATTGGTCCCATCTTTCCTTGACTGTAATCTTACGAAAAATAGACTATAGTCATGAGGGCGCCCCAAAATATTATACCCATCTTGTCGAGTAGTTGCAAACCTTGACCGCATTTCAAAGTTTACATAGGGCGACGTCAAAAAATGTATATCTGATAAATCCTATTAAAATCTTTATGTATGCTTACTAGATATGTGTGACATATTTGTTTTCGAGATTCAATTGTTTATACAAAGTGTTATACTCTTTAAATAGATTTAGATAAGGTGAAATAGTAGATTGTTTGAGTTTTCTTTTTGCATGCGATTACCAATTTGCAAGGTATGAGCATGCAATGTAGCTTTCAAAACGTGTGTAACACTGCTTTTCTTATGACCAAACATTTTCTTTAGTTTGTTTCATAATTTTTCTCTAATTGAACTGCGTATTATTAGTGTTCGGGATTCAAACGAAGGATCATTGAATTTGTCGTGTTTTGTTTTTTGAATCGCGGTGCAGCCAATTTTGGGGACTTTACCCATGCGCGACGGTTGATGTAAAAAAAGAAGATGTCCTCTTCCTTTTTCGAGAAGAGATCAAAAACGGACATGAGAGTGTGTCCATCGTGTTCTTCCTGATCTGAATGTTGTCGTTCCCGTCCTCGTTCTCGTACGGTATAAGTCCTCGTCCTCGTCAGAGCCAGACCAGGGAGACCGCGTCAAAGAAGCCCGGCCCAAACTGTCATTACGAAAAATACAATCCACTATTATAAGCCTTCCACTGCACAGGTGGATTGCCATCAATTAGTGTCAAAACATTCTTAACTTCTAAATTAACTTGAAACAACCTCACTCATTGCAGATTTATTGAATAAAAGTAATATACTGCACTCTGGTTAGACCAAATTTAGAACACGCTTCCCAAATCTGGTGGCCTTATCAAGGTTATCTAATTAACAAACTTGAGTCGGTTGAGAAACGCTTTTTAAGAACCTTAGCTTATAGATCTGGCCTTGTCAATCGTACCTCTCAAGATCTCGCAGCTCTGAGATGCTCCTATAATATTCCGCCCCTACATATTAGAAGTTGCGTTACGGACCTGTGCACACTCTACAAAATTGTATCCAGTCAATTCGATTGCCCTTTTCTGTTATCACAACTTAATTTATGGTTTCAGCCGCATGGTGCTGTTACTAGACAGATGAAACTGTTCAGATTGAACTTTCATGATTCTGTCTACGCCTACAGTAGCCCACTTCCTAGATTTATGCGATTTGCTAATCAATTGCAAAGTTTTCCTGATTTTGATCTCTTTGCATCAAACATTTCAAAGTTTAAAAAACGTCTACTGCGCATTAACCTCGAAAGTGTGCTAGGGTAGGGGTTTATCGATTTTGACGTTTTCTACCAACTTGTTGCGTTTTTACGGTACATTTTGAACAACTTGGTTGATGGTTAGATAACCGTCACATGTATAATTTTTGCAGTATTTTTAATTTTGTGTGTACATACGTACACGTTTTAAATTTAAGGTAGTTTTAGATTATATTTAAGTTTATACCATGTTACAAATTGGAGATATTCCGTTTTTTTGAAATAAATAAATAAATAAATAAATAAAGGCTGCAACATTAAGGCCTGGTTGCATAAAGCATTGTTAAATTTGATCACATAGTTAACTACGTGATCATGGGTGATCATGTAGTTAACTGTTTCTGAAATGCATTTGACATATCATCAATTGATCATATTGTCAAAATCATGATCGCGTTGTTAACTACATCCTTAACTCGAATATGAGTTGCATAAAGCGTTGTTAGTGTGATTGTGTTGTTAAATAGATAGTTAACGATATGTCAAAAGTGATTACACACCAGCCTTGATTAAATGTGCAGTATGTTGTTTCTGAACATTGGTTTAAGTGAAAAATGTGTTATTACTGACTATTACAGGACGGCAAATGTAAGTTGGTCAGATGCGCAAAGAGCAAGCGAAAGCTCTCTCTCTACAGCCAGCCGAGTACAGTCTCTGTAATAAGCAAGCACATATTCTTTCTCTGTAATAAGCAAGCACATATTCTTCGCGTGCGCTATTCATTTACAACTCTATCGGGCGCTCTCCTCCACATAATTAATGCACTGTCACTTTTGAAAATGAATGTACCAGGCGCACGAACCCTTCACGAAATCTATCGAGAGCGCCCTTTGAAGGTTCTGCTCACAATTTTGTCACTGCGCAACGGCAAGTTACGTTTGCCGTCCTATATGTTTATTAAAAGTATTTGTGCTGCATAAATTTAGTTGGAATTGAAAAAAATGTCAATATTTAGTTTATCATCCCTTTCTGATGATGATCTGGAAGAAGTGATTAGACGTCCAAGACGGTTCTTGGGTAGGAAAGATCCGTTTAATTTATACAATGATTATGATTTCAAGTATCGCTTCAGGATCGGTAAGAATACCTTTTTGGAACTATTACATTTGATAGGGCCTGGCCTTGAGCCCCATACAAATAGAAATCAGTCTATTTCAGCAAAATTACAATAGTGACGCTGAGATTCTATGCAACTGGTACATTTCAAAGGCTTTTAGGAGACGATATTAGAGTACTTAAGTCAACAGTGTGCAGAATAATACCGAAAGTATCCCGATGCATTGCACAACTAAAACCCCATTTCATTAATATGCCAAGAGATGCAGAAAAACGAAGCGTTAAAATAAAATTTTATGAGATACGTGGATTTCCTAAAGTTGTAGGTACAATCGATTGCACACATATACCGATTAAGTCCCCCGGTGGTGCAAACGCAGAGACATTTAGAAACCGGAAAGGTTATTTTTCGCTAAATATTCAAGTAATTTGTGATGCTTCCATGAAAATAAGACATATTATTGCTCATTGACAGCACGATTTTCAATGACTCACCATTGTGCGCTGAATTTGAAGCTGGAGAATTTGGAAGCGACTACTTACTTGAAGACAACGGATACCCCTGCAAAAAAAAAATTATTAACACCACTATTAAATCCTCAAAATAGCAACCAGAAATGTTATCGAACGTTGCTTTGGGATTTGGAAAAGGCGATTTCCATGCCTTACAAAACGGCTGGAGATTCAGCTGCAAACATTTTTAACAGCAATCGTAGCATGTGCTGTTATGCGTACCATATGCATTGAATTTCATGATAACACAAATGGTTGCAAGAAGAAGGTGTTGAATTAGATGAACCGGTACTCATCCAAGATGACAATAACACAGCTGTACGTGCAGCACTAATACATACTGTTTTTACATAATTTTATTTAAGTACTAGGTACAAAGTAAAACAAAATGTTTAATTTAATAATTGTTTTTTTCTTATTTTCACATCTAACTGATGTAATATTTTTTTTTGATTTCAGCTCGAAGTTCCTTATAATTTAGGGGCTTCCACAATTTAATTTTTTTGGGAGTCTTTGCTCGTGATTGAGTTTGTGGAGGTGAAGGTACTGGCACTGGTTCACATTCTGGTTCCAGTTGTTGTTTTCAAGTACATTTTCTGTGACAAAAATAATAAGAAAATATATTAGAAAATTAAAATATTCGCAAAAGTGAAGCTTTTACATATGTATATTCAGGCTATTTTTTGTCTTTATTACTTTTCATTCAAAAGTGTATATTGTTAGTTTTCAAAATTTTTGCAATTTTGCAAATATTGAGTAATTTTTACGAGGATTTTATTACCAAAAAATAACCACTGGACATTTTAATAAATATTTTTTATTGAGTACATATTTTAAAGTGCAATAATAATTACAAAAAATGTAGGTACAATAAAATAATACATTGAAATATAAATTAAATTATTGTAAAATTTATGATACGCAGATATCATATAAAAAAATATTAATTAAAATAATTACAAAAAAAGAGTAACTTTGCGCGCCTTATTTCTAGCAAATTGCGTTATCAACTCTTGCACATCTAAGGTAGTTAATACATCTGATTCAATAGAAATGTTAACCAAATTTTGAAGACGTTCTTGAGATATTGATGATCTTTGATAGTTTTTAATAAGTTTCAGTTTTGAGGAAGATCGTACCGCAGTAGTTACAGAAACAGGCATACTTAACAAAATACGTAGTGCTATAGTAGTGTTTGAAAATGCTTGATATAAATTGTTTTTACTAATATAATTTAATGTCTCGTTTGGAGAACACGTAATCTCTGGGCCAAAATTTTATAAAAACTGTAATTCTTGCAATCAATTAAAACCATTTATATCGTGTTCATTTTTTTCTTTGTCTGTTAAAATAATTCGGTGTATAATTTCAACTGCTCACTTTCTGAGTACTGAAAAAATTTTGAAATGTACAAAAAATTAAAATTATTTGAATAAGTTGATAATAATTGAAACCTTTCTTGTACAGATTATATGGACACATCTAATACACTATTGAAGCAGTTAACTTTTAAAATTAAATTTTAGTTCTTAGCTCGCAATTGTTTCGTCATCATGTTCATAACTGAACTACTTTTTAATTTTTTTTGCTTTTAAAGAATCACTATTTTCGAACTTTGCTTCAACATCTAATAGAGAAGCGACTTCCTTAGCATCGACTAGTAAATCAGAGAAACCTCTATCTGATCTATAGTTTTTTAAAAAATCATTTAGTATTTTCAAACTCGCGCAAACTTCTGTAATATTGAAATTTTTGCACTGTGTGCGTATAACATTATTCACTTGGATATAATGAAAAAAATATATATCTAACAATATTCTAGAAGGCTTAAAAAAAATGTTTTTATTATAAGAGTTGGTGGTAAACTATTGCGTGAGAAATGAATTTATGAAGTATCAATAACTTAAAAAACAAATACAATAGTTAGGCCGGTCACCCTCGACGCAACTATCGGCTAGCTCAGGTGATTTATGTAGAGCAAAAGAGAAAACAAATAATAATAATAATAATAATAAACTGGACTTACCTCCGTTCGACAGCGCGCGTCTGGTACACACCCGGTATTAATTGAAAAAATTAACGAATATTACGGATAAACGGTAAAAGAGAAAAAAAAATGAATTAAATGAATGTTTATTGCAGTAGCAAAAGGCAACAAGAAAATAACAATAAAAATAACTAACAATTATGATTACGCGAGAAAACAACAGAAATGAAAACACAATTTAAAAACAAGAAAACGATTAACAATACTAACTTAAGATTTTGAACGAGACCGTGAGCACTGGCTCAAAACTAACAAGTCGTTACTTGGTGCACTTGATAAAGCGACTGTTTTTCCTCGAGACCACACTCGAGACACAAGAGGAACTGTCTTACTACATCTTCCCGAAAGTCCTTGTCGGGTGGTAGGAAGGGTGGTCGAACCAAGGGTGGGAGTGTGCCCTTGGTTCTTCCACCCTCTGGCAGATGTCGCCATAGGTATTAAAATTAGGGCTTTTAATTAATATTAATTTCGAGGAGTGTCGATTCGACTTAACCTATCAAAAGCTTGCTATGAATATATACAACTACTGGTATGTACATATGAGCATCATCTCTCGTGATTCGTGGCAATCTGCTACCCGTACCCGGATGATGGTCGTGTGACGTATCAGTCGATGTGCCATGATCTTGGCTATACGAATTACGCCGTCTTACATTGATTACGACTTGCGCCGCGGCGTAATTCGCGAAATGATAGATTTGATCGACTTGATCACGATGGGCCCTTTTATTGCTGTTGGGCCATAAAACGATTTGGGCCTTTTCGGTTGGAAGCAGCGGAGGCTCCTTTGTCTACGCTTCTCCGAATTTGGACAAAGGGCCTCGCATTTCCAAATCGTTTTATTGGCCCAAGATATTCAAAATATTTTTAGTAAATGGCAAAAACTTTTAGTTGTTACCGCCCCAAAATCTTATTGTTCGTACTTGAGTACTTGTCCATCTGGGCGGCAGATTTTGCTGGGCGTCGTCACGGCGCTTTTCTTTGGCACGCCGAGTTTATTGCGGTGCCCTAAACCTTAATCCGTTTGGGCCGCATCCACATGGTCACCGAGCGCTCGTCCGTCGGCCCGTACGTGGGTGCGCATAAATTAGCCAGGTAGCAGATCCTTACGAAAGACTTACTCACATGCCCCTAATTCCCTAACCTTACGAAGCTTAGAGTTAACATACATCCTATTATTTACATGATTAAGATACGTTTTGTCAATGTATGTGTTACGAACGTAACTCATTTTTTTAAAACAAAATGCTTATGAAACAGTTGATAAAAATAGTAGTAATGAAAGCGCGCGTTTTGAAAAATAAAAAATGCAAATAAGCGTTGTTACGACGTTCCAGGTGGAACGCCGGTAACAGAGTTCAGGCCTAGAATCTAAATATCTGTTATGTCGATAATTATACAACTTGAACTGCGGCTTTCACTTATAGATATGTTAATTTTTGTCAAAATTGAGTTATCTTCCAGTCGATTATTTTAGATCCGCTGATAGAGATGCATTATTCCAAGTAATTCTCCACAAAAACAAATCAATTGATATTAAATTCAAGCAACACGGTATTTATATTATTTCCAGAGCCATCTTTGAGGATGAAGTAAAACCAATTATACATCACAGCGGTATCGCCTCATGCGGAGGCTTCTTTGGTAGGGTGAAATTTGGCTTCCAAAACTTCTCCTCTTTTTCACCCATAAGCTTTGCACTACTAGAGTATGTAAATACAATGATAATACTGGGAACATCAAAAGGAAGCTCTCATTTTACTGAGCCAGGAAATAAGTGCGCCGGTCGACGGCGTTTAAACGATCAGCAGTTCCTAACATGCTCGGAATTGTCGCAAGCGCCAAGGAAGCGAGCCCAATGTTTCGTCTGTGTTTTATCCTTATTGCCTTCACTAATGGATATGCGTTGATTACATAGTACGCGGTATATGTTCTGAACCAAGGAAAGGGAATTGAAACGTCAACTGCCGGGCCAATAAGAGACGGTCACGGCGAGCAAATTTCGCCACCGTTCAGCAGCCCGATTTTTGTGCGTGAAAACGTTAGTGGTTCGCATGGAGCTCGAGGAAAAGAGACGGCTTGTTGTTAAAACTTTGGGGAACCTGTTTTTCGCTTAAAAAAACGATTAATTATTTAAAATTACCTCTATTTTCCGAATCTGATTTTTCATTATGTCCACGAAAAGAACTTTCTTGACCTGATAAATATATAGTGGCATCAACAAACCTTTTTAAAATTTCACGGTTTTCACGTACTTTTTCATTAAAATTTTCAATATAATTTGTACGAGCCGAATCTAGGACATTAATAATATTTTGTTTACGGAGCATTTCAAATTTAATAATGTTGCCCCAAATTGTTGATGTATCATTGGTTAACAATACACAATACCAACAAAATAATTTATTTCTATTACTTGATGCCGTTAACTATTTTGTTTTAATATAATTATTTTCTGTAAATCCTCTATTTTGATGTCTCCCTAATATAAATCACCAATAATGGCATTGGCGGTATGGATCTACCCTTTGTTTTTACAAATACCTTTTTGTCATAATCTAGAGTGCTAAATGATTTTTTTAAATAAATAATCAACTAAATCTGCACAAGAGGAAAGACATTCCTTTTGACCTGATTTGTCATTTATTCTCGCAAATGTTCCTATTTAATGTGGTACTTGCTAAACGTATCGACAAACAATTTTAAATAACAATTTAGTGATATATAAAAGGAGTTTATAATTACCAAACAACCGGATATATTTGGGAACAAATTTCAACTAAATCGTCAATAATATTACTCATATGCACATCGCAAAGCCCTCATCCGGAGCAAATATTAAATATAATATTCTGCAGATGTAAATTTGGCTGCGGAGGAAATTGTAGAAACTTTCCTGTAGCAAGCTTACCTCAAACGCGATAGAAATACTTTCACTAATTGCCCTCTCATAATTTCAGATGATAATGAAATAGAAGAGGAAGTGGCAATGGCATATGTTCAGAAATATTTTGAATATGGATTTAAAAAAATAGTATATTATTAAAGGATTGAGAAAGTTGGCCATTGCCACGAGGGCAAAGTTTGCCCGAGTGGCAATGGCCAACTTGTTCACGAGTAATACTATACTTTTTCGCATCATATTAAATAATTACCTAAAGATTTTGCTGTTTGTATTAAATTATAACGAATATTTTTTCTATTTGGAAATTGAGGCAGTTCGCGGACAAAAAACGAATCGTAACCATAGAACAACTAAACTGTTTAGCAATGAAACAGCTATCATTTGATTGGACGTCACCTGTGGAGAAAATGATTCGTCCGAGTAATGGACACCTTTCTCAATCAACGTTTATATTATTTAATAAGATGCGAAAAATTATATTAAAAACAAAAGAATTAGTTGTGTTTTTTTCTTTCTAATAATTATATTACTGATTTTCTTATTAAACATAAAACTCTCTTTCCAAAATTTGATGATTTTCTTAATATGGGTGCAAAATTCAATTATACATTTTTGTAATGGATTTGTTATTTTTATTTAATTTCTTCTTTTAATATCATTAAAAAACAAAGCCAGAGCAAAGTTTAACAAAACCAGAAACCCATCTACTTGGAACTATTATAAATCGCTTCGCAACTACACTAACGTTGCAATAAAAAATGAAAAGAAAGCATACATACTACACAAGCTACGTTCAGCAAATCCAAAATCTTTATGGCGAGAATTAAGATCACTAAATGTCGTAAAAAACAAATCTAATTTCAGTAAAATTCCATCATCCCTTGGAGATGCAAATATTATTAATGATTATTTTATTGACTCAAAACCTACATTTAAAAATAATCATAACGACATAACAGATTATTATGAAAATAATACATTTTGCGACTTTTACACACGCTTCAAATTCTCTCTGGTTGACACTGCAGATGTTGGGAAAGCTATTCATTGTATTAAGTCTGCAGCACGAGGTGCTGATGGGTTAGATATACAAATTATAAAAATGTGCTGCCCATTTTTATTAAGTTTCATTACCAATATAATTAATACTTGTCTATTAGAAGGCGTATTTCCGAATGAATGGAAGAAGGCTTTAATTATTCCCTTGCCCAAAAATAAAAATCCAGCCGAGCTCTGTGACCTAAGGCCCATCAGTATCCTTCCTACACTCTCTAAAATATTGGAAGATATTATAAATATTCAGCTGAAACAACATTTATCAGAATAAAAAATCTTACCAAAATTTCAATCAGGTTTCAGGGTAGGTCATAGTTGCACTACAGCCCTTTTAAAAGTTACTGACGATATATTGCAAGCCACAGACGAAGGACAAATTACTGCTTTAATACTTTTAGACTATAGTAAAGCATTTGACACTCTAGATCATAAAGTCATGTTGTCTATACTTCACTACATTGGGCTTGACAGGTCTGCTATTCATTTGCTACAAAACTATTTAATGGGGAGGCATCAGGCAGTCAAACTTGGTTCGAACGTTTCTCTTTTTAGGCTTATATTATCAGGTGTCCCTCAAGGGTCCATCCTAGGGCCTGTTTTATTTACGATATATACTTCACATATTATTACACGTATACGTCACTGTAAATATCATATTTATGCAGATGGCACTCAATTATACTTGTCGTTTTTACCGAAAAATGTTCACGATGCATTAGCTAGGGTTAACAAAGATCTAAATTCAATATATGAAGCATCTGCTTCTCACAGCCTCTACTTAAACCCACTGAAGTCTACATATCTTTTATTTGGGCCGAAAAAAAAATGTTCTGAATTAATTCATATTTTTAAACCAACATTAAATACACAATTAATTCCTTTCAGGACTAGTTCAAGAAATTTGGGTGTAATAGTTGATAATACTTTTAGATATCATGAATTCGTATCTAAGTGCATACATATTGCATTTGGTAATCTAAAGTTCATTTATCATATCAGGGAGTTTATAAATCAGCAAACAAAAATCTTGCTCTGCGAATCAACAGTATTATCCCAATTTACATTTTGTTCACCTCTGATACATACATGCTTGGATGTAAATACGAAATATAAAATCCAACGTATACAAAATTCATGCCTGAGATTAATTTTCGGAATCAGAAAATATGAAAGAATCTCACATAAACTGTGTGATTTACAATGGTTGGATATGAATAATCGTCGCGTATTGCAAAGCTATTGTTTGTTTTATGATATAATTACTTTGACAATTGCCCTCATTTACTTACTAACCAATGAAATCGAATAACGTTGATGAGATGATCCAATAAAATTCTAATTACGATGCGTAACAGACCACGCTCTATGTTATGCATGGCAATTTACCCTGGGTCGTATCTAATCAGATAATCTCTCATGTTGGTATTGCCTAGCAACGCGTTAGTATATTTTCTATAGCGTATAAAACGTCAGTTATTGCCGGACTTTTAAGCAGTTTGCTCCTGAATTCGATCTGTTTGTATTTTCGGGTGAAGTGTTAGTGCTTTCATCAGTAATAGTATTCATAGGCATTTCTCAAAATCTTGGTAAGCTCATTTTTACTACAATTATTGTGGCGCAGATAAATACACGTCTGACACTTGGTGTCACTAAATTTAATTTTTCAAATTAAGAAGTGTGAACTTTCTGTTCGGCCAATTGTCTTCCCGAATCTAACTCGTGACTGATTTTTCCTTGGCAATTATTAGCGTCTGGATCACTCTTGCTTGTTGCTTCTAGAAAATCGGCACTCCTGCTTCGCAGTCGTGCCGATTTTCGTCGCAACAAGCAATCGTGATCCTGCCGCTAATAATTGCCGGCAAAATCATAGGCACTCGTTATATTACTGTTGACAATTACCCTCATTTACTTATTAACCAATGAAATCGAATAACGTTGATGAGATGATCCAATAAAATTCTAATTACGATGCGTAACAAACCACGGTCTATGTTATGCATGGCAATTAACCCTGGGTGGTATCTAATCAGATAATCTCTCATGTTGGTATTGCCTAGCAACGCGTTGGTTCATTTTCTATAACGTTTAAAACGTCAGTTATTGCCGGACTTTTAAGCAGTTTGCTCCTGAATTCGATCTGTTTGTATTTTCGGGTGAAGTGTTGGTGCTTTCATCAGTAATAGTATTCATAGGCATTTCTCAAAATCTTGGTAAGCTCATTTTTACTACAATTATTGTGGCGCAGATTAATACACGTCTGACACTTGGTGTCACTAAATTTAATTTTTCAAATTAAGAAGTGTGAACTTTCTGTTCGGCCAATTGTCTTCTCGAATCTAACTCGTGACTGATTTTTCCTGGGCAATTATTAGCGTCTGGATCACTCTTGCTTGTTGCTTCTAGAAAATCGTGATCCTACCGCTAATAATTGCCGGCAAAATCATAGGCACTCGTTATATTACTGTTGAAAACACCTATTTATTTGTATGAAAAATTTAAATATCGCTATGACGTTCATAATATTACTGTAAGAAATCATGATCGCTTAACACCCCCGGCACACAAGACAGCAATGTTCGAGAGATCGTTTCACTATACAATCGTTAAGTTTTTAAATAGCCTTAGTTTTTCTTGCAGCAATAAGATAAGTAAATATATAATTAAGAAAACAATCTTTAAAATGCTTTATACTCAACAGTGTACATCGTAATTTTTTTTAAAATTCAATTATTTTTGTTTAAATTTATTTATCACTGTATTAAGCTAATACTCATGCTATGATAGTGTCTTCATTTTATAACTTAATTTAATTATTTCAAGGTACAATGGAAGAACAGAGGGTGTCTTCACACCCATTTGAATTGTATCTTGTTATTTTCCTCCGTGTTAGACGAAATTGTTTTTTTTTTGTATTGTATTATATTAAACTTATACTATACATATGTTAGTATTTAATAAGTGTTGTATATTGTGGGAAATAAAAAAAACTATTATTATTATTATTAATTCCGTCTATCCCCACTGAAAATAGTCTCCAGATGTATTTTGCCGATGATCGTCGGCCGATGTCGGGGCGAAAGCATACATTGTGTCTATCTTTCTCTACTGCAGTCCTAGTAATTCCGAAAAAAACGAAAATTTGTATGTTTATTATTGCTCATATTAATTATGCGATTTTCATGAACCAAGTTATAGTTTCGTGGAGGTCTGCTCTTTGGTTTAGGAGATATATAATACAGATAAATACAGTGTGGAGAATTTTTTTTTTCTAGCTTAGGGGTGGATCCCTAAAATCAGGAATAGAGCACTTAATTAGCCCTTAATTATGTGGTACAGAAATACGTTTCAATTCTCGAATTGCGGATATTGCCTTGCTAGCTTAAAGTTAAGATAGCAATGTTGTGATTTTCACCCCCAGGGGTTGAGCACTAAAATCGGGAATAGGGCACTAAATTAGCCCTTAAAGAGCCCTTAATACAGGTATACTTTTAAGTGGGTTCTGCCCATACGGCCCTGCTATCTTAATAGACGTATGATTTAGTTGCGGTGAGCGACTAGCGACATGCGAAACCGTCTTGGATAAAAGGTGAAATTGTTAAGATTTTAGGGCTACGTACATTTTTAATTGAAATACCAGAAATTAATAAACGTTGGAGACGCCATATCAATCAAATTTTAGATTTGAAAAATTTCTCCAGTTATGTAACGGTACAAAAAGAAAACGTAGAAAATATGGAAGCACAATCTGAAACACGGAAAAAGGAAACTTATCCCAAGAGGAGGAAGAAGAGGAAACGTGTGAAGAAACTAAGAACACTTTGGCGCTACAAACGCAAACGCAGCAGTTTCGGTCGAGACGCATGTGCTGCGGCCTAGAACGAAAATTATTAATTATAAAGATTGATATCTATTTTCTTATTTGTGAATTTACAATAGTTAAATTTGGGAGAGAGATGATGTAATGTATTTTTATAAAAAGTTATTAATGTGGTTGGCAAGGGTCAGTCAGTTGGTATGATGATACGTTTGCCAGTGCATTGATAAGTAATTAAAGTTATTCAGTTCAAGTACGTTATTTTAATTAACTTTAAGTACCTGGCAGAGAGTACGAGACATTACAGTAGGAATAAACGTTAAAAGGGGGAAGGGGGTGGTAGGGGAGAAGGGGATAACTATTCAATATTGAGTAATACATATTTTTTTATAAATATTTTTCTTTGACAACGAACAATTTTAATTAGACTAAAACGCTTTATAGTGAAATGTTCAGTTGGATTCAGTATTTCGACTTGCGCCACGGGAATCCTGTCTGCGCCAGATGCCTTTCTGGAGTGGAATGATTTCGTACCACCCCCTGGATGTTCTATCGGCCTCTCCCAAAATGAAACCTGAATACGCCACTGAATGAGTGTATAGTTTAATTATAGCTTATAAAATTTTTCATTTGTTATAATATATTCATTGAGTAACATTTAGATTAATCGATACTAAAATACCAAGTAACTTAAATGTGAACGATTAAAAGCAATGATTACCTAATGACCAGAATTGATTTTATCTATTTATTAATCTTTACAAAAAATTATTCATTTACATTACACAAGATTTCATACCGTTAAACCGATAGAAACCAGACAGACCTGTAAATGCAAACAAAATGACAGCTTGCATTTACGATGAATTTAAACTGTATTTCGTAATTATGCGAATGCTTTCCTTAAGCTATTTATGTTGCGATAACAAAACATCTAGCATTACCACCGATCACTCTTTACTAGCAAAGCTTAAACTTGGCGGATCGTGGACGCTGATATTTGCTTTTGCATGGTACTGTTTCCCCAAGTTGAATCAAGACTCGAAAAGTATTTATTTCGATCTATTGGCGACATGCGAATATTTGCTAGTGTTCGGTGTGCTGTTACTATTTACATATCTAATTTTCAAATCACGGCACAATTACGTTGAACTGCTTGCTGACTATAAAAAATTGGATGAAAATTTGCGTGGCTTCGGATTGAATATTTCCAAAGGTGTATTTTATAAATTCAATTTAATTTTTGATAATCTTCTATTGCTTCTATCACTTTTAACACCGCTAGTGTATGCAATTAGTTTCTTATACGTGACACAAATTAAGGATATACCCAAAGTTAAATTACTATACATTTGTCTTTTCGGGTTCTTTTTAATGCCTAAAATGATGATGTGGATGGTTTGGGAACGCTGTAAATCTTTAAATGATGTTTTGGATGATGGACTAAATAGACGAAGTTTAAACTGTGAAGTTTGCAACAATTTACAATACGTATATATTGAAAATATGTGCCCTCATCACATGCTTCGGTAGGTTTCCATGAATCAATTCGTTTCGTTTCTTTTGTTAAATTGTTAAATTTCAGTTGTTCAGAGGTTTTATACGTACAGCTGAAAACATTGAAAGCAAACACAATGTTGACCTTCAAATTGATGTTCTGCGTAGTGGCTTTCGTAATAATGATGGAAACTGGCTTAGATATGACCAATGTTCTTACTACATACACATCAGGAACACGTAATATGCTCATAAAGCTGACAGTACTTACTATATTCCTTGTGCTCACCATTGCTGCATCACTTATTGGGTTTGCCACTATTGACAGTATTAATAGTCAAGTAAGTTATCTTTTTGCACTTTTAAACCAATTGATTTACAGCTAAAGCGGTCCATCCCTTGGGCAGCTTCCACAAATGATAAAATAACTCCAGAAATGATAAGAAATAAATTTAGAACATTTTATTTTCAAGGATAATATAATAAGTGGTGCACTTATCATCGAGATTTTTTTTATACGAACTCGTTGCATTTTGGAAGATTGGGATTCACATTCGTGGCATTTATAAAAAAAATATCGATTAGTGCACCCTGATTTATATTTATGTAGAAAATACAGAGAATACGCCGCCATCGTACCGAAACAAATTATGCGGCGGTTGAAAAGAAAAGGAGGAAGAAGCTGAAGGGGGCTGGCAGTAAAGCCTTCACAGTTGAACGGGCCACCACGAGCTCCAAGGCAAGTCCCCAAGGGCAGCCAGGGACGAGTGGCACAAGTCACAGCAGTCTCCCCTCCAAAAATAAAACCAAAGGGGGCGACGGCAGCAGACCGATCTCCAAAAAGGGGCCTTCTAACAAGGCCCTTTGCCGGGAAAAGTCAAGCAGACCGTCCCCCCACAAAAAAGCGAAACAGGTCGGATGACTCTGGGAATTCGCCTGGGCTCAACCCCAGGAAGAAACACAAAGCCTAGAACATACACGGAGGCCATCAACAGACATCTGCAGATGGCCATCGTTGACAAAAGTAACCTCCTGGGCAAACTAAAGAAGGAACAGGAGAAGCTGGTACGCAACTCCCTCATGAGGGCAATCCTGGAAGTGGACCCGACCAGCACGGTCACGCCACACTTCTTCAGGTGAGATACTGCGTATCACCTGCGCGGACACCGACTCCTTGAAATGGCTCGAGGAAACGGTCAACGGACAAGGACCTCTCTGGGTGGGAGCCGAACTGGCAGTGGTGTAGGTTGACAGCCTGCCCAGGCTAGTAAAGGCTTCAGCCTGGTTGCCCAATGCACAGGACAAGGATGAAGCCCGGACCTGTCTGGGCGTCCAGAACGGAGAGGCCCAAATAGCCAAGTGGTGTATTTTTCACCACGAACAAAAAGAAGACGGCATCCTGGTGGTTTTTGGGATACCGCTCCAAGAAATCGAGCTGCTGAAGGGCAAGCACCCCCAAGGCAAATGCCAACTATGGTACGGCCTGGGGAAAGTGACCCTTCATTTGAAGCAGCCAGAAGAGAAGGAGACCACCTCGCAGACCGTTGAGGACCCTCCCATGGAGACCGCAGCAGTCATCCAGGATGGCCCCCAGTAACCAGCACCCCAGCTCCGAGGCTAGACCAAGACGGACTGGGAAATACAAAAAGGTAAGTCTCTTTTTGCTTATTAGCAATTGAGTACTAACCAGACAACCAAGACATTGATCTAACCGTCACAGGCAAACTCAATATCATACAAATTAACCTAAGACATTGCAAAATGGCTGTGGCGCACTTGTGCCAACATCTACACAACCACGAGGATAACATAGCCCTCATACAGGAACCCTGGCTAACAAGCGAAAGGGTTGCCGGTATGGGCACTCTAAAGGAAAAGGTGAATTACTTCACCTCCACTAAGCCAAGAACATGTATCTACACTCCTAAGAATGTGCAGCGCGTGTTCCTACCACAACTATGCTCACCGGACCTCGCAGTGGTAAGTGTGGAGGGTGCTGAGGGCAGGACTCTGATCCTGGCATCTGCCTACCTTCCGTACGATAGTGAAGCCCCTCCTCCCACAAAGGAGATGGCGGCACTCATCAAACACTGTGAGGACGGCAAGCTAGATCTGATAATAGGGTGTGACACCAATGCCCACCACATACTGTGAGGCTGCAGCGGCACCAACCATAGAGGAGAATCTCTTTTAGAGTACCTCTCAACCACGACCCTAGGATAGTGAACAGGGGTCGCGAACCCACTTTCGTGACCCCCACTAGACAAGAGGTCATAAACATCACCCTCGCAAACGCGAACACGGCAAAGCAGATAGAGAACTGACGCGTCCACCAAGACGTGTCTTTCTCGGATCACAGATGGATCTGCTTCAGTATAGGAGTTACGACCGTGGAACGAATCCTGGTTCGAAACCCAAGAAGAACGGATACGGAACTGTTCAACAACTGTCTATCCAAATACCTAGAAGAAGATATCTTCAGGCAGGACCCTGTAAACAGGGAGGCGGTTGAGAGACTGTCTCTGAAACTACAGACCAGCCTTCTAGATTCTTTTCACGAGGCCTGTCCCACCAGGAAGGCAGGCACATCTGCCAAACCTCCCTGGTGATGCCCAGAGCTTGACCAAAAAAGGTCAGACTCTCGTAAAGCCTTTAACAAAGCAAAGAACTCCCGACTTGAGGAGGACTGGGCCACATTCAAGAGAACCCAGAGGGACTTTAAAAAGACCCTCAGGAGAAATTAAACGGCCTCATGGCGCAACTTTTGTGAGGGCATTAACGCCGTATCGGAAATAGCCCGCACCAAGAAAATACTATCTGGGTGCCGCAGTGCACAGCCAGGCATTTTTAAAAAGGAGGACGGCACCTATACTGCTGACCTCCGAGAATCCCTAAGTCTGCTTCTGAAGTAACACTTTCTTGACTCCAAAAGCGGATCTGATGCAAACCATCACATGAGCATGGAAATCGTCACCGAAAGCAAAATAGAATGGGCAATCAAATCATTCTCCCCTTTCAAATCGCTAGGACCGGACGAGGTGTATCCTACCCTACTACAGTGGGGTCTGGTGCAGATACTGCCGTTACTGTGCAGACTGTTTCGGGCATGTATTGCAATGCAGTATGTACCGAGACCATGGAGGGAAGCCAGAGTGATTTTTATTCCCAAATCAGGCAAAACTGACTACACGGCAGTTAAATCGTTCAGACCAATCAGCCTCACGTCTTTTTTTCTAAAGACCTTAGAGAGGCTGTGCAACAATTATATCAGGGATATCATATATTGCTTGAACAGCCAACTGCACCCAAGCCAACACGCCTACGGGCCAGGGAAATCGACTGAGCCAGCCCTTCATAATGTGGTATGCAGGATTGAAGGATCGCTGGCAAACAAACAGTCAGCCCTAGGAGCCTTCATAGACATCGAGGGAACTTTTGATAAAGTCTCCTACGCCAATATAGAACAGGGTCTAAACAAACACGCGGTCCCCACAACCATCATTGGATGGGTCGGGGCCATGCTAAGGAATAAAACTGTAACTGCCTCAATAGGTAAAGAAAGTCAAACAGTAGCTGCCACAAAAAGATGTCCACAGGGCGGGGTGCTATCTCCGCTTCTGTGGAATGTCGTTGCGGACGGCTTACTACAGCAACTAAACAACGCAGGATACCATGCTGTGGATTACGCAGATGACGTGGTAATCCTACTCATTGGAAAACACGAGAGTGTTCTGTCTAGCCTAATGCAGAACGCTCTCAAAATCATAGAGGAATGGTGCGAAAAAACGTCTCTCTCGGTTAACCCCAAAAAGACAGAATTAGTACTATTCACAAGAAAAATAAAGATCAAAACAGGGAGTCTTCCCAATTTTTTTAACTAGTTATGCTTGGCAGACGAGGCGAAATACCTCGGTATTATATTGGACTCCAAGCTTAACTAGAAGAACCACCTAGAACACAAGCTGAAAAAAGCCTATGTCATCTTCTGGCAGTGCAAGGGCGCGCTAGGACCAACCTGGGGTTTTAAACCGAAGGTGGCCCGATCGCTCTATACTGCAATTGTCAAACCAACTCTGACATACGGAGCGATAACCTGCTGGCCGAGAACAAACCAATCGGTAACCAGGAAGAAGCTAAACCACCTACAACGAGTGGCGTGCCTGGCAATGACGGATGCAATGCGCACAACACCCACGGCTGCAATCGAAACTCTACTGAACCTGACGCCCCTTCACATACATGTAAAGGAGGTGGCAGTAAGCACAGCCTTAAGACTAAAGGCAAATGGCACGTGGAGCCCGACAGCAAACTGTGTGAGGCATGGGAAAACACTGAGAAAGGCGAGATTAACCATGCCTGAACTCAAAGAATCCCTCGACAGTGTCCCACCGAGACACCTGTTTAAGCGGTAACACGAAATAAAAGATCAGATTGATGATAAACCAGAAATCACCGTTTATACCGACGGGGCTGAGAATCATGAAGGCGCAGGGGCAGGCATTTACTGCCAAGAACTTGACCTCAGACTCAGCATCCCCCAAGGTAGGAATGTAACGATTATTCAAACGGAACTTTTCGGGATACTTGAAGGTGCTCGGAAACTATCGGAACTGGCAGTCTCGAACAAATCCATTCTGTTCCTCACTGACAGCAAATCAAGCATAGCTGCGCTATCGAGACTAAGGGTGGCCAGCAGCATAATACTGGAGTGCAAGCAAGCTCTAGACAAACTCGCCGCAACCAACAGAGTCACAATATCCTGGATTAAGGGACATTCAAATAATGAAGGGAACGACTGGGCCGATAGGCTAGCCAAAAGGTCTGCCCTGAAAAGGGAAGGCTCTAAGGCTTTGCCACTGGCACCACTCACTATCTCCCAAATACTTAAAGGAAACTCCCTTGAAGAACACAAAAAGGAATGGCTACAAACTGACAAGTATGTGGTCGCCAAAAAATTCATCCACTCACCAACACCGAAGCTGAGCAGGAAATACATTGAATTACCAAGAAGTAGTTTGCGGCTGCTAATCGGTACCCTTACTGGGCACTGCAAACTAAACAAGCACCTCCATAACATAGGGGTGGTAAAAGATCCCCTATGTCGGAAATGCGAGCAAGAAGAGGAGACCCTAAGACACATCCTGTGTGAATGTGAGTCATTCAAACAACTCAGGTGGTCCGTATTCGGAGAGGAGTGGCCAGATTGGTCACAACTGGGCAACACTCTACACGGCCAACTACTTGACTTCACAAGAAGTTTAGGTTGGCTTGAGGAGTAGGGCTCAGGAGGTGGCACAAAGGACCAACGAATGGTCTAAGTGCTGCGACCATTTGGTCGCCCTCCACAAACCATCATCATCAAATAAGGAAAAAAATTAACACTTGAAATTCGTGAAATTTCGACCATGTTCAAGCCGCCATAACTCGGCGTATTTTCAATCGATTTTGATGAATCTTTGAGGGCGAAAAACTTTGAAGTGTCTTCTTTAAAGTCATGCATGCGAAATTAAGCGTAACCCCTTCCGCCCCCTCTAGCGTCCCTGTGAAAAAAGATTTTTTTCTGGAAACCATGTCCAACTTTGACGATGTATACGGAGTTGAATTATTAAATTGTATATTAAAAATAACTGATCCTCCATCAGTTTCATAGTAAATAATTACTTTATTATATTGGATCCGCAATTTTATTTTGTGAATTTGTAAGTTCATATTCTCACTCAGCAACCTCAAAAAACCGAAAAAAATTTATTAAAAAATTTAAATTATTATAATTTATATCCGACATTTTGTTTTTCTGATTTTTAATTTCAGATTCTTAATCAAAGACCACGAAAACCCCATATCCGAAATTATATGAAATTTCGACAATTTTTATCATTTTTGTCAGTTGTATTGGATCCACCATTTTGTTATTAAAATTTATAATTACATATTTTCAATCCACGACCTTGACAAGCCCTATCTCAGAATTTTCATGTAAATATAACAATTTTTATCATTTTTGTATGTCATATTGGATCCGCTATTTTGTTTTTCTTTCAAATTTTTAATTTCAGATCAGCGACCTCAAAAAATTTGAAATACTAATTTTCATACAGTTCGGATAACGCCTTCATATTTTGGCCACAATCTCGGCATTTGGGACCACTGTGCGCCGCTCCCGTTCATATGTGTTTCTCATCCTTTAATAAAATTATGTTTTATTTAGAAAGAATTAGAATGTTTTAATTAATTTCTCTTCTTTTTTAATTATTTCCTCTTATTCCATTATTGTGTGTCGAATATTTGGGACCTATTCTACAAATCATTTGCAGAAAGACAAATATTTGTACAAATTAGTTTACGAAATAAACATGTATTCTTTTTTTATTCCGTACGGTGAAAGTAAAAAGGGTATCAAAAAAAATGAATACAATTATTTTTGATTTTAGTTTGCACGCACTGGCATGATAATTCACCGGTATTACATAAAATTTTCGGAAACAAAAGGCATTTCTACGGTGGTGCGAAGATTCTCCCTTAACATACTTGAAGAGGTGGATATGCTAATGTATGTTTATAATTTGGAGAAACAGTATGCTTTAATTGTAAGTAATATTTTTTTTTGTGAAATCACGAATAACATTTACATATATTTTCAGCACTACCACTCATCGGCGGTAGCTACTTCTTTGATTAGTAGTTCCAAAATAAAATTGTTTTGACTTTATTATTTATCCACTAATAGATATTGCATTATTTAATCAGTTATAGTATAACAAGTAGGGAGGTTATACCATTGCAATTTTTTTCAATGAAATCACGAGTTATAATCTCTTACGAAAATGCAACGACTGCAGAGCAGGAGTTGCATTTTCATCCGAGATTATAACGAGTGGATTTCAAAATAAAATTACATTGGTTTTAATCTCCCCACGCGTTATGTTCGGTAAGAGAATATAACGATTTACATATAAAAATTTTTTTGGTTTTGTTTGTTCGCAACGTAATTTTTCACTTCTTTTGTAACTGTAACGCAGGCGGTTTCAAAAACGCCGCATTTTGTATAAACGTAGCGGAAATTTACAAATGCGTGTAATGAATGCGCCGTTTGACAGCCACTGTCACTGTCTAGTTTGTATTAGTGCTAGCCATAGATTTTCATATATAACCTAGATATCTAACTCCCGCTTGCAAGCTGCTTGGAAAGTGAAGCTTCAAGGTCGCATGGTGGCCATTTGTAGTAAAGGAAATATGGAGGAAAATTTGAATACGAGGTGTTAAAATAATACTAGATATGATATTGTAAACACAAATAAATCGTTATTAAATAAATTTCTATTCCTAAAATACTTAACACACTATAAATTATTTATTGGTTTGAAAATAATACAGGTTTATTAAATTTATGCCTTTTACTAACTTTTAAATTATGTTCATTTGTCCACTTTGCTATACCATGCATCCTAATTTTTATGTAATGTTTAGAAATACATACAATTAAATCAATTTTATGATTGTTTGCTAATAAAATTTCACAATCTAAATTAGGAAAAATATTTTTCTGCGTAGCAAATTGATTAATTACAAAATTTATTATTTTTCTTTCAACATTTCTAATTAAAGTAGTCTTTGAATTATTTGTTAAAATATTAATTTCAATTTCGGTGGCTTTAATTATTTTTAATACACTTTCCGAAGGTGATATTAATCCTCCTCGGTTTTTGAAATCCGTTAGTACGGAAAATTTATATTTGTGAGCATAATTATGTTCCGATTGCAAGCATAATATATTTTCAGCACACGAATTGCAAGAAATTTTTTTTAGAAGCCCTCTAATTATATATCCGCCAACATAATATAGTATACTTTCCTTCACCTGCATGAATGAACTGTTGTTTTCTTGAAAAAATAACTCACAAAAAATTTTAAGATCTTCATTAGAACATATCTCTGTTTCAATGAAAACTTTTTTTGACCATTTTATGTCAGACACATCCTACTGAATTATTATCAAATGCTACACAATTCGCAGCAGCAGAAGGCTGTATACTTTTTTTTTAAGAATAAAAGGCATAAATTTAATAAACTTCATTGCTATTTTGAACTGTAGAACATTTGGATTATTGTTAAATCCAAACCATTTTCTAATACGAGAAAACAACAATTCAACATGGTCTTGCGAAAGTTTGTACGTAAGTAAGTACTTGTAATTAGGGCTATCAAGTAACAGGTTTCTTGATATATGAAATACAGATGAAACTGCTGTACCAAAACCGATAATGAAGGTTCTTCGCCTTCCTTTATATAAAAAATTATCTTCGCTGTCTTTTAAAGAGTACAAATATTCCATGAGAGGTATTATAGTATTCTCCAAAAATGTTATATTATTTGCGTAGACAGATTTCTTATAACCTTTTCCAAATGGACTACGACTATTTAAAAAATAAAATAACCTGTCTATGCATCTAATAAATTTAACAGTCTCTTCACAATTTTGAAATTGTTCAAAACCTAATTGATTTAAAAATTCAAGGGCATCAGCCGTAGAGGAACTAAAAGTTTGGGCAGCTAATTTCACCTTCATGATATTATTTTTCCAATCAATATGGGTCTTGCTTAATTTGTTGGCAAGTTTAAGGCCCATACTTTCTTGAAATTTATTTAAATTTTCAATGAAACGCCATTCTACAAGACCTTCATTACTTTTAAAATATTGGTATGTCCCTAGGGCATTACGTGAGAATTTTACCATATGACAAGCATCAGGCATAAAACAAATTTCCTGGTCTCTATTAGGATGCCTAAAATAATTTTTAATGGTTTTATATTCCCCATATATATTGCAACCTAAAAATTGAAAACTTGAAAAATGAGTAGCAGTTCCATCACAGGTAACGCCCCAAATTTTTAACCCCGCATCACTGGCTAGCATAATAGCAGTTTTGATTAATTCAGCCTGTATTGAAGCATCACACTTAGTTTGAATAAAATAACCTATAGGCCATTTCCACTTCCCATTCAAGCAAACTAAGCTTTCAAGATTAAAATTTTCTCCAAAGTCACAATGACCTATAAATTTGCCTAACTTTCCATCCCAAATTAATTGTTTTCGTATTGCCATACCATCTACAACTAGGTTACAATCACGATCTGCTAAATCAAAATCTCAAAATTCCGCAAAATCTTCTTTAAAAAATATAAGTTGTTTTACCATTATATTTATAATTTGTGGCTATAGTACCGACTATTCGCCAATAGTTTTCAAACATAAATTATGAAAATGACTAGTGAATAGTCGAAATTATAGTCATAAATTATAAATATGGTGCTATAACAAAGTTAAAAGTGTTTTATTCCGAATACAAATTATTATAACTAATACCCATTCTATATACATAGACACTTACATATTATTAACCTTTACATTTTATTGCTACAAGTATTAATCCTTACCCAAAAAACTGCAACGGTCCTCCAGTTTTAAAGGTATTCTTACAGCCAGACTCTGAACAAGAAGTAGGCATTTTGAGGTTAAGTTACTGAATAATTGTTCTCAATAACTCCAATTAATTAAATCACTTTAAAACTATATACCTTATATCACAATATCGTTTATATGATTACAACTACAATTATGAATTGTATAAAACACTTTTCAATTGTCACACGTAAATAAAACAGATTGTTTACACTTTTCACCTTTCCTGCAAATGGCTGCCAAGGCTTCACTTTTGCGAATTGAGTTAGGTATCTAGGTTATATATGAAAATCTATGGTGCTAGCCAATCAGCGTCCTACATTCGAGTTGTATTTTCAAGGATCAGTTGTATTTTCAGTGCCAGCCAATCAGCTTCCCAGATTTGAGTTGTATTATTTCAAATCCGTTATATTCTCAGTGCCAGCCAATCAGCGTCCAATATTTGAATTGTATTTTCAGTACCACCCAATCAGCGTCCAAGATTTGAGTTGTATTATCAGCCGTAAGACAAGTGGTATGATTATTACCGATGATATTTTGGAGTTGAAACCGAGCAGCAGATTCAACGAGCGCTAGCCAATTCCCAATTGACTTTTTACAGGGTCTTGCAGGTTACTATGGTACAGCGGGCGGTGGGCGGGTCCTATCCTACAATCCAACGCTTTATTAATTACTTTATGCTCCCCTTTTTCTCTAGATTTTAAAGAATCGCCCGAGAACTGCTCTCATGTTCAAATTAAGATTTTCGTGAACTGAAAGACAAAATAAAAACAAATACTGAACTTCCCAAATGTACTCAAAATGAATTTTACTTTAATATTCGGCGCGAACAACTAAACATCCCTTTATTTAATTTTTGAAATAATACCACGAAACCAATTTTCAAATTACAAATTTCACGAACTAAAAAATAATAAATAAGAACAGTTCTCTCAAAACTCAAAATATACTGGACGATTCGACATTAATTATTTTATTTAAAAATAATCCCCCGAGAGCAGACCAAATCATGATTCTAAATATGCGCTTTTTCAGAGGCAAACACAAATGGAAAGAAACGATTATCACGTACTTGAAACCTTACAAAATGAAAAAAAATTATTCCATTTTACGATTTTGAAAAAATCTTTCAATGCTTCTTCTCTAGATTTTAAAACAACTTCCCGAGAACAGAGCAAATCGTTATTTTGAAGATGGACTTTTTCAAAGACAATTTTTTTTTTTTCAAATTTACTCAAAATACAATCCACTTTACGTTTCTGCAACAGTCTAGAAATGCTTCTTCGTAACAGTCTGCTTCTTCACTAATTTTGCAATAATCACAATTTCAAAACGATGTTTACTAACCATGATCACTGTTTAAACTCATTGATGTTAAAAATTATATTTAAAAGTGTTATCGTGTATTAATTTATATTTCACCGTCGACAATAACTGGGGAACGGTTTGGACCTATATTAGTCTCACATCAGCACACTGCGGTCATCGTTGATGGAGCAACGGAATTCGACTATGCCCTTATAAACCAATCAAGTAACCGTTAGGATAGAAAAACAATTAGGACGATTAGGATCTATCGCCGAAAATGTTACAACGTTCTGAAATTATAATATATCGCCCTAATTGTTTTTTTATCCTAACGGTTACTAGATTGTTTTAAAAAGGGCCAAATATCAGAAAATTTGTTGTATTTTAAATTAATTAATTTTATTTAATTAAAAAAAAACATAAAGAAATATTTATATCGTGTCGAAAAAGTTGACTTGTGTGCTTTAAGAATTAATTAAAAATACTTGCTGAGCTTGAAACTACAGATAGTGCCATGGCTCCTTGGCTCTATATAACGAGCCGCCCCTGGTTAATATAAAATATTAAGAAATGATGTTTTGCATATTTAGAGAGAAAGGGTTAAACTATTCGTCTATAGAATTTTTTTTTTTTAATCATCACACAAAGTGTATAATTTATCCTGAAAATTACCAATATTGGATGGATATGTGAAGCTTTTCTCTGCAAAGAACTAAAAATGCTACAGAAAAATAGTTTATACCTTTGAAAACAAAATGTACGTAATAAAATTGTCATTAGTTATCAAATAAAGTCGCAAAAATGTAAGAGCTGCACCTCTGCAAACACGAATTTGCTTCATTTTCGCCGTTGTAATGAACGCCACCTGCATGAAACATTTTGTATCAACCCTGGAGGCGTGTACAAACAAATTTACGTACTCAGGCCCAAGATTGTGGCGATTTTCATTTTCTATTAGAACATTCTGGTCTAACTCTGGCGCGAGGCACTTACCCCCTTAATTCTCCGCGTGTACATCTGTGCCGAAATTATGCAGATTTTCTAATAAATGGTTCTCGAACCTGAACTTAAGGAAAGTATTGATATTGAATAGGCGAAAAAAAATTAAATGTTTTGACATATTTTGAAAATACTCTCGTAATGTGGAATACGCATTCGTATCACACCCTGGAGTTTATTCTATCGAACCTTCCCAAAATGACATCCTGATTGCTCCACTAATAGTTTAATTATAGCTTATAATGTAGTCGTTGAATAACATTTAGATTAATCTAAATGTGAACGATTAAAATTATTACCTATTGATCACAGAATCGATTTTATCCATTTAATAGATTTCATACCGTTAAACCGATATAGGCCAGTCAGACCTCTAAATGTAAACAAAATGGCAACTTGCATTTACGACGAATTCAAACTGTATTTCATAATCACGCGAATGCTTTGCTTAAGCTATTTATGTTACGATTACAAAACATCGAACATTACCACCGATCACTCTTCACTGGCGAAGCTTAAATTCAGCGGATTGTGGACGCTGATATTTGCTTTAGCATGGTACTGTTTCCCCAAGTTGAATCAAGAATCGGAAAGTATTTATTTCGATCTAGTGGCGACATACGAACATTTTATAGTGTTCGGTGTGCTGTTATCATTGACGTATTTAGTTTTTAAATCACGGCATAATTACGTTGAACTGCTTGCCGACTTTAAAAAATTGGATGAAAATTTTCGTGGTTTGGGATTAAATATTTTGAAAGGTGTATTTTATAAGTTTCATTTTATTTTTGATAATGTTCTATTGCTTGTATCACTTTTAACACCGCTAGTATGTATATTTTTTTTCTTATACGTGACACAAATTAAGGATGTACCTAAAGCTAAATTACTGTATATGTGTATTTTGGGGTTCTTTTTAATGCCTAAAATAATGTTGGTGATAATTTGGAAACGCTGCAAATCTTTAAACGATGTTTTGGATGATGGACTAAATAGGCGAAGTTTAAACTGTGGAGTTTGCAACAATTTGCGATACGTACATATTGAAAATATGTGCCCTCATCATATGCTTCGGTTGGTTTTGATAAATCAATTAATTTCTTTTGTAAAATTGTTAAATTTCAGTTGTTCCGAGGTTTTGTACGAATGGCTGAAAGCATTGAAGGCAAACACAATGTTGACCTTCAAGTTGATGTCCTGCTTAATGGTTTTCGCAATTACTATGGAAGTTGGACTGGATATGACAAATTTTCTTATTATATACACATCTGGAACACGTAATGTGTCCTTAAAAGTGACATTACTTATTATGTTCCTGTTGCTTAATATTGGTGCGATGCTTATTTTCTATATTACTATTGACAATGTCAGTATTCAGGTAAGTTATCATTTTATACTTTTAAACCAATTGATGCGTTTAGAGCTAAAGCGGGTCAGCTTGTATAAATAATGTCACAGGTTTAGGAGGGGGTCAGCAGAATTGTGATATTGTCTGATTTTCTAAAACTAGATTCAAAGGCGGCACTTTGAGACATAGGGGGCTTTATTTATGCAACCCGCCCTAGTTGGTAATTTTTGATTTTACTTGATTGATCATGTGGGTGCCCATCACCATCATTTTATTACAAACCACAAACCTAAGTTTTTATTTAAGAAAATTTCTTCATTCATTAAATTTATTAATATTACAAAACAGATTTGGGCTGTTCAAGTAGAAGATAGTGTGTGTGTGTGTGTGTGTGTGTGTGTGTGTGTGTGTGTGTGTGTGTGTGTGTGTGTGTGTGTCTGTCTGTGTGCGCTGTATCTCAAAAACTAATACAGCAATTGATATGAAACTTTCAACATACGTCTTCTTTGATAATCTGAAGAACTGAAAAGCTTTTGGTAAAATTTCGTACACCGGAAGTGGGCGTTTACCTTAACTGTTTTTTGTTTTTTTGCCAATATTTTCTTAAATATAAAAAATATCACAAAAACATTTAAACAAACATTGAAGACAACAAAGAAATGAACCACTTTTGCTTGAAAATATTTTTCATAAAATCATTGCTATTCGAGAAAAGAAATTATTATTTTTTTTTCAGTTTTTGATTTATAATTATGAAACGATAATAGTTACAGCAAATTTGTGTGAATAATAATTGTAGAGAATACCAAAATGAACAACTTCTAAAGAATAAGTTTTTTTCGAAAACTCGTTAGTTTTTGAGTAAACCGAGTTTTTGAATTTGAAGTATAATTTTTCCGTTTCATAATTTTGACGTTTTAAACGTCAGTTTCATCCGAGTTTACACAACGCTCAAAGTACATTTAAAATATGATATAGCGTAAATATAAATGATACCATCAAGTCGGAGAAAGTAACATGATGGCCATATCACCATTTTTTCAATATGCATTCCTGTTAAAATGTATGCCTGTTTGCTTGTGCGCGCTGTATCTAAAAAACTACTACTTGAATGAACATCCAACTTTGAACATAAGCCTTATTTGATAATCCGAAGATTTGTTAAAATTTCGTGCACCGGAAGTGGGTGTTTACCTTAACTGTTTTTTGTTTTTCTCCGATAATTTTTTAAATATGAAAAGTACTATAAAAGCACTCAAACAAATCTTGAAGAAAGCAAAGAAATGAACATTTTTTGCTTGAAAATATTTGTTCGTGAAATGTATGGTTTTTGAAAAATAATAGCAATTCATTTTTTTTTTGTAATTTTAGGTTTAAAATTATGAAACGATAATAGTTACAGCAAATGTATTTTAATAATAATTGTAGAGAATGCCAAAATGAACAACTTATATAGAATAAGTATTTTTCGAAATCTCTTTGGTTTTTGAGTAAATTGACTATTAGAATTTAAAGTATAATTTGTCATTTTCATCTTTCATAATTTTGACGTTTTAAACGTCAGTCTCATCTGATTTTACTAAACGCTCTATGCACATTTAATAGTATATTCTGTAACAAGGTTAGAATGGAAATTCGATGCGAGTGGAATATTTCGAGCGCGAGCCGTGAGGCGAGCGCGAGGAACCACGAGCATCAGAATTTCCATTCTTACCGAGTATCAGACTATACTTTCTCCTCGACCAGATAAAATAGACTAATAAAATAATGAACACAAAGAACTTACGTTTTATTATCACGTTTGTGGTTATGTTTATAGTATTTTGACAATTGTGATATCCAAGGCTAATTGTTTTATTCGAAACGATGTGAGAAAAAGTATAATTTGTCATTTTCATCTTTCATAATTTTGACGTTTTAAACGTCAGTCTCATCTGATTTTACTAAACGCTCTATGCACATTTAATAGTATATTCTGTAACAAGGTTAGAATGGAAATTCGATGCGAGTGGAATATTTCGAGCGCGAGCCGTGAGGCGAGCGCGAGGAACCACGAGCATCAGAATTTCCATTCTTACCGAGTATCAGACTATACTTTCTCCTCGACCAGATAAAATAGACTAATAAAATAATGAACACAAAGAACTTACGTTTTATTATCACGTTTGTGGTTATGTTTATAGTATTTTGACAATTGTGATATCCAAGGCTAATTGTTTTATTCGAAACGATGTGAGAATATTCATTCTATCCCTTGTTATGGAATGAATTACATGCAAAACGCATAAGCGCACAGTGTTTTGTTCCATAACAAGAGTGAGAATGTGTTCGTTCTATAATCAAAATTGATTTCAGAATGCTTAAATTCTATGGTGGTCGTGGAGAAAATATGATTCCAAATCGGAAAAAGTAACACTGTTTTTTTATTTTTTTTTTTTGCATTACTTTAGAGTTTCGGATCGTATCTTAATTTGAGCTTGTGTTATTTTTGGGGCAAATTATTTTTAAACCAGAATTTTTGTGCTCGTATTTTATATTTTTTGCCTGTTTCTTCGATTTTTTCCTTTAAATTCTTAATTTTTTTTCATAAATATTCTTTATGTTGGTCTCAATTTTAAAATGATCTGTTGAAATTTTCGACTTTTTTGGTCAGTATTTTGATTTTTAAGCTCGTGCTTTCGATTTTTGGTCTAAATTTTCGATTTTTTGCCACAATTGTTGAATTTTTATTTGTATTTTGGATTTTTTTGATCAAAATTTTTTATTTTATGTCCTAAGATTTCTTTATTTGGCCAAAATTTTCGATGTATTTATTAAGATTTTCGATTTTTTAACTTTTTGGTCTGCATTTTTTTTATTTTTAGGCCCATGTTTTCAATCTTTTGGCCACAATCGTTAAATTTTGAACTGTATTTTCGATTTTTTGGTCCAAATTTTTGATCTTCTGTCCTAACATTTCCTTATTTGGCTGACATTTTCCATTTGTTTATTAAGATTTTCGATTTTTTAATCTGTATTTTTTTTATTTTTAGCCCCAAATTTTCGGTATTTGGTCCAAATTTTGTTTTTTTTCGTCCTATATTTTAAATTTTTCAATTCTCAATTTTAGTTACTGTTCGGAAACTTAATAATAATAATAATAATAATAATTAACTGTATCAATAAAATCGCTTCCAACGTTATCGTTTTGACAAAAAATAATTTTTTTTTAATATTTAAAAGTTTTTATAGTATAGATGAGTGTCTAATCAGTAACTTTTCTGAACTAGTTGTGTAGAACAATTTTGCATATTTTTTTAACATGTTTGTTTTACTTTAGCTTTATTTTGTTTAAATGTATATTATTATTATTATATTATAATTTTATCCATAAGTATTATTAATCTTATACCATTGTGCAGTCATTCTAACCTTAATTTTATAACTAATTTTAACGTGTTTTTTCTTTGCTTGAATTTTTTTTTATCTGCATTTTTAGATCTCTGGCCTGTAATTTTTTTTTTTTTCAAAGTTTTGATTATTGGCCTAAATATTCTTTATTTTGGCCTACTTTTTTTAATTTTTTTTGTCCCAAATTTTCAGTATTTGGTCTAATTTTTTGTTTTCTTGGCCCATATTTTAGATTTTTTTATTTTCAATTTGAGTTTCTGTTCAGAAATTTACTTTGAGCTACAGGGTTATTTTGAAGGTGAAAACGGCAAACTATTTTTCCTTTACTTGAATCTTTTTATCTGCATTTTTGGATCTCTGGCCTGTAATTTCGTTTTCTATTCCAAATTTTTGACCTAAATATTCTTTATTTTGGCCTAAATATTTTTTATTTTGGCGTGAAAATTTAGGTTGCGTGTTAAAAGTCTCGATTTTTTAGCTTGTATTTTCGAGTTTTTTGGTCGGTTTTTGATTTTTTGCCCTTTACTTTTTAACCTGAATTATTGTTTTTTTTTTTTCATTATTTTCGAGTTTCTGGTCGGAAACTTATTTTGAGCCAAAGAATTATTTTAGGGGCTGGCTAAATATTTTTTCTTTTACTTGAATTTACAATATTTTGGTCTGCATTTTTTTGGTCCATATTTTAGATCTTTACCTGTTTTCGCCTCAATTTATTCCAAATTTTTAATTTTTTTGCCTAAATAATCTTTATTTTGGACAACATTTTCGATGTTTTATTTTGCGTTTTTTTTATGTTTAGGCCATAGTTTTCGATATTTGGATTTTTTTGGGCCTATGTTTTAGTTTTATTGTTTAATTATTGATTTCTATTAGCGAATTTTTGATTGGCGAATATTTTAGATTTTTAACCTAAAGCAGCGATTTTTTAATGTTTTGCCAGTATTTTCAAGGTTTTGGTCTAATCGTCAAATCGGAGAAAGTAACATGATGGCCACATCACCATTTTTTTTTTGTGTCTGTGTGTGTATGTGTGTCTGGCTGTGTGCGCTGTATCTCAAAAACCAATACAGCAATTGATATGAAACTTTAAACATACATCTTATTTGATAATCCGAAGAACTGAAAAGCTTTTGGTAAAATTTCGTACACCGGAAGTGGGTGTTTACCTTAACTTTTTTTGTTTTTTGCCAATATTTTCTTAAATATAAAAAATATCACAAAAACATTTAAACAAACATCGAAGACAACAAAGAAATGAAAAGCTTTTGCTTGAAAATATTTTTCATAAAATCATTGCTATTCGAGAAAAAAATTATCATTTTTTTTTTAATTTTTGGTTTATAATTATGAAACGATAATAGTTACAGCAAATAATAATTGTACAGAATGCCAAAATGAACAACTTCTAAAGAATAAGTTTTTTTCGAAATCTCGTTAGTTTTCGCAAGTAATACAACGAGTGTATGAAACACAAATTCATTCGATTTTGAGAAATAAATTATGTTGCTTTTGATTACCATTTCCTTGTAGTCAGTTCCATCTATTTTTCGCATATTGAAAGCCCAATCAGTGAGTATATCAGCAAATTGTTCATTTGATGTATTTTCTTCAAGGCAGTGATTACGTTCTTTACAAAATTCTGTTTCCAAACGTATTTTTTAGCCGCACAGTATTTTGGGGCGTATGTGCTTCCACATTGTTTTTTATTTCACTTAAACTAAATTCTCCAAACCATTTTGCATTCATTTTAAACCTTTTACACGTTTATGTAAATGATGACATTGACATTTCGTAAGATCAAAGCTAAATGCGATGCTTTCACATTGACTGAAACAGCCAATAGCCAAGTGAAATACAAAAACGAAAACACAGGACCCAACGAGAAAGAGCCGAAATCGAAAACATAGAGTTGTCAGTTATGAATACACAAATTTTAACCAATGAAATAAGTGTATTTTATGTTGGACGAAATAATCGAGTAAACCTAGTTTTTGAATTTGAAGTATAATTTTTCCATATTTCATGATTTTGACGTTTTAAACGTCAGTTTCATCCGAGTTTACGCAACGCTCGATGTACATTTAAAATATGATTTCAATTGAAAATAAACCCATGAAAACGTAAATATAAAGTCGGAGAAAGTAACATGATGGCCACATCACCATTTTTTAGTTACCACTTGGCTGGGGGGGGGGACTATAGTCCGGTAGCCCCCTTGACTGCTCCAGTGCCGTGAGCAAGAAATGGTTTGGAAGTGCCATTATTGAATCGACTGGAAAAGTATTTTGTCACTCGAAATTTTTAGGTTCTACAAAAAAAATGTCTCGAAAGCATTCAATCTGTGGTCACGTGGCATTATCAAAAAATCATATTTGAAAATTATATAATTTTAAAAATGCAATTATTGGTCCAATCTGAAAGGCCCAAAAATTCAAATATTATAAAGCGTTTCATTTTACGAACATGGTTTTAAAAAGAAATGTTTTTAGAATTAATTGTAATTTTTGTGGAATTGGCGTGCATTTTAAAATATAATGGATATAGGTTGAATGAAATAAAGTATTAACAAATAAATTATTGTTTAATTTAAAAAATAACAGTATAAAATGCTTGCTTAACAGTACTTATCACAATTAAATAATCTAGAAAATAAATACTAATACTTTAATCAACTTCTTCTATTGTGGGGCCAGATTTCTGTCCTCCGAAACCTCCAGCTTGCTGCCCACAGGAACCTCCTGGGTACGAAGCACCTTCAGCATTTCCAGTGTGCAGTTTAGCCATAATCGGACTGCAAACTGATATCAGCTGCTTCATCCTGTCCTCATATTCCTCTTTCTCTGCCAGTGTGTTTCCATCCAACCATTGTAAACAACTATCGCATTCCTGTTTGATTGTTTCTTTATCGCTTTGTGTTAGTTTATCACCGGATTCTTCAATTGCTTGATTTAGATTGAAAACGTAGCTCTCCAATTGATTCCTGGCCTCCACTCGCTTGCTCTGCTTCTCATCTTCAGTCTTGTATTTCTCAGCATCGGCCAACATTTGATCGATGTCCTTCTGTGATAATCGCCCCTTGTCGTTTTTGATCGTGATGTTTCGTTCGTTTCCGGAGCTGGTGTCTTTAGCGGAGACATTGAGGATGCCATTAGCGTCTAAATCGAAGGTCACGTCTATTTTTGGAACTCCTCTCGGTGCCGGTGGGATGCCGGTCAGATCGAATGTTCCTAGTAGATTATTGTCCTTTGTCATTGTTCTTTCTCCTTCGAATACTCGAATGGTGACGGCTGGTTGATTATCGGCGTAAGTTGTGAAGATCTGTGATTGCTTGCACGGGATGCGAGCGTTTCTTTCGATGATCTTCGTCATGACTCCTCCGGCAGTTTCAATACCTAAGGAGAGCGGGGTGACGTCGACCAGGAGAACATCTTGTATTTTCGAGCTTGTGTCTCCACTCAACACAGCGGCTTGAACAGCAGCTCCGTATGCAACGGCTTCATCTGGATTGATGGAGAGATTCAGCGGTTTTCCACAGAAATAATTCTGCAGCAATGATTGGATTTTCGGAATACGAGTTGATCCACCCACTAAAACAACATCTTGTATCGAACCTTTGTCCATTTTTGCATCTGCAAGAGCCTTTTCGACCGGTTGCAAAGTTCCTCTGAACAAATCAGAGCACAACTCTTCGAATCGAGCTCTTGTAAGTTTAGTGTAGAAATCGATTCCTTCAAATAACGCATCGATTTCGATTGTGGCTTCAGTGCTGGATGATAGTGTGCGTTTCGCCCTTTCTGCTGCGGTTCTGAGTCTTCGTAGAGAGCGTGGGTTATTCTTCATATCTTTCTTGAATTTACGCTTAAATTCCTCAGCTAAATGATTGACTAGCCTGTTGTCGAAATCTTCGCCTCCCAAATGCGTGTCTCCGGCTGTGGATCGGACTTCGAAAAGTGATCCCTCGTCGATGGTAAGGATGGAAACATCGAATGTGCCTCCTCCGAGGTCGAAAATTAGGACGTTACGTTCACCTCTGAGGTTCTTATCCAATCCATACGCAAGGGCCGCTGCTGTTGGTTCGTTGATGATCCTCATCACGTTCAATCCAGCGATTGCACCTGCGTCTTTGGTAGCTTGGCGTTGTGAATCGTTGAAATAAGCGGGGACTGTAATAACTGCGTCTTTTACAGTTGTACCGAGGTAAGCTTCGGCTGTTTCCTTCATTTTCGTTAGCACCATCGAACTGATTTCCTCTGGTGCGAACTTCTTGCTCTCGCCCTTGAATTCGACGTTGATTTTTGGTTTCCCGTAATCGCTCACCACTTTAAAAGGCCAATGCTTCATATCCTCGGCGATTTTAGGATCGTCAAACTTCCTCCCGATTAACCTCTTCGCGTCGAAAACCGTGTTAGCGGGATTCATGGCGACTTGATTCTTGGCGGCATCTCCGATAAGCCTCTCGGTGTCGGTGAAGGCGACATAACTTGGCGTCGTTCGATTACCTTGATCATTGGCGATGATTTCCACTTTTCCGTCCTGCCACACACCCACGCAAGAGTAGGTGGTGCCCAGATCGATTCCAATTGCATTCACCATTTTTAGCACTGTTTAATAGCCACTTGATTAACTGAAATACTCGCTTGGTACGCTCGAGGTATTTATATTCGACTTGTTGGCGCTCTCGTGTTTTCGTTTGAACTGAACTCGCAGCGTTCGCGCGCCGTTTTTATAGCGCAATGTTAAACGTCGAGAGTTTTCGAGGACGATCTAGTCGATGCGTTCTGGAGAGTTCTAGAATTTATTTATAAACTTGGATTATTTAATGCAACCAATATTATAAATTATGATGATTTTAATACATATGTCCAGTGTTCGACATTAAAAATTTGTGAAAATTCTCAAACACACGTGTTTTACTTACCACAATACATATTTAGTTAGTTTTCATAATGAAATCGTTATTATACTGGATTATATGCAGTGATTTTATGTTGAAAGTATGAAATATTTTTTTACATATATAATTCTAGAATTATGACTGATTTGCGTTAGATATTTAATTCATATGAAGGATCATTAAGGAGATAATGATGTATAATTGTTAAACAACTATAACAGTAAAAATGTTTAAATTTTTCTTTTGTTTATTTCCAATGATAAACCGATTTAGCGCGAGTACAACTATTTGTAAATATTTTGTTAATTTAAAATATGATATTATTAATACATTTTTAATAATGAAATACGATTCTGCGAAATGTGAAAATCCAGAATGTTCGCGAACAAGTCCAGAAAGTTCTGCAATTCTTAACAAAATTGTACCGATTTCTCAAGTAACTATAAATAAATGTAATCTCGTTTGTTCTAGAGCGTTCTCGAGTTTTCCGCTTCGTATTTCAGACGGATTTATAACATGTAAAATCATATAGTTTGCGTTTACAATGCAAATAAATATAAATAATCCGTGGAAATTATTCCTCGTAAATAACCCCGAATGTGTTATAATTGTAGAATGAAAACTCTAGATTGTTCTGGAAATGTTCCATATACTATTCTTCTGCATTCGAGTTTATAGTGTTGTTTATACTGGAGGCTTCTACTTCGTTATACATTTTTATAATAAATAAAAATATTTACCCTGTTTAATACTGATTTTAACTTTGATTTTAAATTTTTTCAATTGTAATTGTAATTACAACTAATTTTGATTTTAATTTTAATTTTAATTTTCATTTGAACTTTAATTTTAATTTTAGTTTTCATTTTCATTTTTATTTTAACTTTAATTTTCGTGAACAAAGTATATTGTACAACGAGCATATAATGATGAGCATATAACTCGAACGATTTGCTCCACTCGCCTACGGCTCGTTCCGCAAACATCGTTCTCGTGATTAATACCATCATTATATGCAAGTTGTACAATATACTATTTTCCACGTAGAAAGTATATCTTTTAATACTGTTGATTTAATGAAATATGCACGGTGTACATGTTTTGTTAATAAAAGTAGTTTATAAACTTCTTGATTCTCGCAATAAAAAATAGACTAAACTGAATGAAAAAAATCACTATGTCTTAATTACAACTAATTTTTGCAAAAAGTATGAAATGGTTTGGGAAGACAATTATATAAATCTAAACAATAAGATACATGAGTAAGAGCAGAACAATACTTTAGTATATGGAACATTTCTGGAACAATCTAGAGTTTCCATTGTGCAATATTATAATACATTTCGAGTTATTTACAGAGAATAATTTTGACGGATTATTTGCATTGTAAACACAAACAATGCGATTATGCATGTTATCGATTAGACTGCAATGCGAGCGGGAAAACTCGCGAACGCTCTAGAAATGACCTCGAGAAAGTTGGGGTCTTTTACAATTTACTTGATAAAACAGTGAGATGTATTAAAGTAAAATAGAAACAAACGAGATTACATTTATTTTATTTACTTGAGAAATCGGTAAAATTGTCTTAAAAATTCCAGAACTTTCTGAACTTGTTCGCGAACATTCTGGATTTCCACATTTCGCAAAATCTTATTTCATTATTTAAATTTATTATTAATATAATTTTTTAAATTAACAAAACATTTACAAACAGTTGTATGTGCGCTAAACATCATCATTGGAAATAAACAAAAAAAATATGTCATAGTTACTGTTAATTGTTTTACCTACCCCCACTTTTTACTTTCTCTGTTACGAAGTACGAGAAAGTATTGTGATCGTGATTTTTTTTTCAAAATTTTTTTTTTTCAACAATTTCTGGAAAAAAATGTTTTGTGTCTGTGTGTGTGCCTGTGTGTGTGTGTGTGTGTCTGTGCGCGCTATATCTTAAAAAACTAATAGAGCAATTGATATGAAACTTTAAACATACGTCTTATTTGATAATCTGAAGAACTGAAAAGCTTTTGGTAAAATTTCGTACACCGGAAGTGGGTGTTTACCTTAACTGTTTTTTGTTTTTTGTCAATATTTTCTTAAATATAAAAAATATCACAAAAACTTTTAAACAAACATTGAAGACAACAAAGAAATGAACATCTTTTGCTTGAAAACATTTTTCATAAAATCATTTTTATTCGAGAAAAAAATTTATTAGTATTTTTTTTATCTTTGGTTTATAATTATAAAATGATAATAGTTACAGCAAATTTGTGTTTATAATAATTGTAGAGAATGCTAAAATGAACAACTTATAAGGAATAAGTTTTTTTCGAAATCTCCTTAATTTTTGAGTAAACTGAGTTTTTGAATTTGAAATACATTTTTCCATCTTTTATAATTTTGACGTTTTAAACGTCAGTTTCATCTTACACAACACTCGATGTACATTTAAAATATGATTTCAATTGAAAATAAACCATGAAAATGTAAATATAAATGATACCATCAAATCGGAGAAAGTAACATGATGGCCACATCACCATTTTTTTTAAATCTATATAGTTAAGGGTTTGCGTGTTAACACGCTAAATTTCGAGAAGATTTACTTGCATTTGTTATCTCAGAATACTTATATTTTTCTCAGTATAAATAATTTCGTATAGTCATTGAAAAATCACCAATTTTTATTAGGGTAAAGTGACATGCCGCTTTCAAAATAAATAGTTTAGAAAAATTACTGACTTATATTAATATATAAAACTTTGAACATACGTCTTATTTGATAATCCGAAGAACTGAAAAGCTTTTGGTAAAATTTCGTACACCGGAAGTGGGTGTTTACCTTAACTGTTTTTTGCCAATATTTTCTTAAATATGAAAAATATCACAAAAACATTTAAATAATCTTTGAAGACAACTAAGAAATGAACATCTTTTGCTTGAAAATATTTTTCATAAAATCATTGCTATCCGAGAAAAAAAAAATTAATTTTTCTTTAATTTTTTGTTTATAATTATGAAACGATAACAATTACAGAAAATTTATGTGAATAATAATTGTAGAGAATGCCAATATGAACAACTTCTAAAGAATAAGTTTTTTCGAAATCTCTTTAGTTTTTGAGTAAACTGAGTTTTTGAATTTGAAGAATAATTTTTCCCTTTTATAATTTTGACGTTTTAAACGTCAGTTTCATCAGAGTCTACAAAACGCTCGATGTACATTTAAAATATGATTTTAATTAAAAATAAACCATGAAAGTGTAAATATAAATGATGATACCATCGGAGAAAGTAACATGATGGCCACATCACCATTTTTTCTCTTTGCAACGATATATGTGGGGATTGTATTTGTAATTTTATTAAAATCTATTAAAAATTGTTATTTTTCAAACATTCAGTGTATTTTCTCACTTTCATCTTAGTCGGCTTGTGCTATTTATTAGTTTGAATCTTCTACTGTGGACCCCGATAGGTATTATTTGAGCTCACGCGTTATTGTTAATGTGGTACCTGTTCGAGTCGATTCGTGAAAAATTGTGGGGTGTATGACCCCCGTGTGATCATTGTGCCAGAAAAGAAATTCTGAGCATTTTTTTCTCTGTGGATTATTCCGAGATTGCCGAAACAAAAGGGCTGCGATATTTGTTTCAGAAGAAGCGACAAAATGTCGCACACGCACATGCTATGTCGCAGTTGCGAGAGGTCGATGTGCGACTCACATCGCACATATAGTATGTGCGACGAATGCTCTTTTGGGATCGAATAATTGTCTTTTTAGTATAATAGCCTTTTTTCTTCATAATCATAGTTTTAAAAATATTTTCATATTCATATTTTAACATTGAATTGACTTCATATCAGAAAAATACTAATATATTTTTTTCGTAAAAAATCCCGCCTTCGATCATGAAAATAAATATACTTTTTGGAAAGGTCGCAAAATGTATTAATTCCACTTGGAATTATACTATTTCAGGTTCAAACAATTTTTCTTTTTTTAGCTGAAAATTGAAATTGAAATTTTTTTTTGCAACATTTTTTTTTCAGATGTAAAATTGCAGGTCACATATTCTTGTAACTAGAGGTTCAAAACGTATCCCTGATTGTTTTTTTTTTTGTAAATTTAACATTAATTGACCGAAGTTCAAAGGCGTGGGGTGTACCACACCCCGAATGACTATTACGTCATTTTTCGGAGGTGTGACTATTAAAGGTTAAATCCCAATCTAAATTTACTTATTACTACTTTAAAATCGATTAATAAATAATTAATTGTTCTTCGTCATTACTAATTTTATTTGATTTTGACACATTTTTTGAAATTTGAGGATTTCACATTCAAAACTTGTTTTGAAAATTCGATTTTCAAGCATGACATTACTTGTCAAAAGTGACAAATATACAATTGACAGCTTTCAAAGCAAAGGTATTGCGACGATATATATCTTTTTTCGGGAGCGGTCATAGGAAAAAGTCATTTTTGGAAGTTTTCCTCTAAATCCACTCGTTAACATGTTGTTTATCATTTTTACACTTTTCAAGATAGAGATCATACATTTTCCTAATATTTAGATCTGGACTTAAATAAAAGGTTTTCCGATAAGAGTGATATGATTTCTTAAAAAAAACACACTTGTTGTTAAGGAAATTCAAATGTTTTTTATTTAATGTGAAGTACAATCGATACAACGAAGTTCTAAATAAAACGTCATTCAAATGGCCCCCACTACTTCTTCTGCAGGAACGAATTCGATGAACCCAATTTTCGAGCACTTTTTCCACTAAATCAAGTCGTATGTCAAGAATGGCACGTTCAATATTGACTTGTGAAGCTTGAAGAGAGTCTGGTTTATTTAGAAAGACCAATGACTTCAAATAACCCCACAAGAAATAGTCTAATGGTGTTAAATCACAACTTCTTGGAGGCCATTAAATATCACAATTTCTTGAAATAATCGAATCTCCAAACTTTTCTTGCAATAATTCAATTGTTGCATTTGCCGTGTGGCACGTAGCCCCGTCTTGTTGGAACCAAATGTTGTCAAGATCAACTTCTTCCAATTTCGGCCATAAAAGTTGGTTAGCATCGATCTATACCGCTCTCCATTGACAGTAACGGTGTTACCAGCTTCATTTCGAAAGAAGTACGGACCTATGATTCCACCAGACCAAAAACCACACCAAACTGTCAATTTAGGTGAATGTAATGGTTTTTCTTGAATAATTTGTGGATTTTCTTCGCACCAGAATCGACAGTTTTGTTTATTTATCGCACCACTCAGATGAAAGTGAGCCTCATCGGAGAAGATGATTTTCTTAAAAACATCGTTATCGTTTTTAAGTTGTTCCAAGGCAAAATCAGCAAATTCACGAGGTTTACGGTGGTCCAAGGGCTTAAGTTCTTGAGTGAGAACAATTTTATACGGATGCAAACCCAAATCCTTTTTCAAAATCCGCCAGGTTGTGGTTTGAGACAGTCCCAATTGTTGAGAACGTCTTGGAATCGACAAATTGCGGTCTTCAGCAACACTTGCCTAAACGGCAGCAATATTTGCATTACTTCGAGCAGTTCTTTGTCTTATTGGCACTTTAACATTATGTAAAGAAAATGTACGCTCAAAATTTTCAACAATTCGACGGATAGCGAGCACACTTGGACGATTATTACAACCATAAAATGGCAAAAGCGCACGAAGAGTTGCAATTGGAGAACGATTATTTTGATAATACTGAATAATTTGTAAACGTTGTTCTTGCGTATATCTCTCCATGATGAAATTGTAAACACTACTGAATACAATGAAAAATAAATGACAGATCATGACATATTACAAATGGGCGAAACGTCACTTCAAAATCATCCCTATTGGAAAACCTTTTATTTTCTATGGGGATTGTGACACCTTGTATAATGACCAGTAAAGGGAAGCTTTGAATGTGCTCGTTGGCAGCAATTATGAGAGATTCTTCCGTTTTTCTTCTGGAATTTTCAGATTTTCCACGCAAAGGAACATCTTTTTTGAGAGCACGAGCCAATCGTCCTTCGAGATGTTGAAAGTATCCAGAAATATTTTTTTACAAACCAACACACTTATTTTCATCCGTCAAATAATATTTAAATTGGCATTGTCTTGATTTTGTGGTTCCTTGGTTTTCTCTTTTCGGGTATTTCGCTTTACTACAAACCAGTAAAGTAGGTATGTATATATAGGTATTCCTTCAATGTTGCAATCTTGCATTTGCAAACAAATTTTGATGCAATGTTTCGATAATATTGCAATGGTTACATTCGATTCATAACGCAGAAATGTTGCTTTAATATTGCAGGAAAATTGCTTATTATTATTTGCGTTGTTTACTATGCACCTTGATAGTATATAATCTGCTTTTAAAAAATTGAAAAGAAAAAATGTGGTCTAAATTTAAACTATACGTATAACTTGTACAACATATGACGGAATGTGCCGGTATCCGTCAGATCTTGTAAAAGTTACACGAATTCAAATTGTTTATCACATTTTCACGGTTGCTTCATTTTTGAAAATCATTTTATTTCTCCAATGCTGCAGAATTAGTGGCGGCTCGTGAACTTTTTGAGTGGTAGAGCAACTTATCATACAATTTATATTTATAAATTCAAAGTAAAATTGAAAAACAGTGTGTCCTACATTTGTTAAGAAAACTAAACTATTTATAGTTACATTTGAATTGTTAGTAAAATATAAATGATTAGTCACTTAAAAAAAAATGGTATAGTTATTTATATTTACGCTTTAATGGTTTATTTTCAATTTAAATCATATTTTAAATGTATAAGGGTTCCCTGTTCCTAATCTCAATAGTTTTCTTGTATTCGGCGATTATCATATCAGGAATAATTATTATAATCTGAAAGATAATTGGATTCTACTTGAGAATACGTTACTAAATACAGGGTGTGCTATTTGAAAAAACGAAGTTATTCAACTTAATAAGTTGGGTGTTTCTACCGCATTTTTTTATCACCCAGTATAATTTTTTGTATGAAATCATGGTTGGCTCTATAGTTCGAACCTTCAACCAAATAATAGAAATGATTTTAATCGTTCAACGTCAATCACTGGAGCAAAAATAAAATTTCATCCAGACCATGCATTTCAACAAATCTTCAAATATTTCGAAAACGGCAAACAATAGGTATGGGGAGTATTGAAATAACTTACCTTTATTTGCTCCATATAATTCAAAAATGACAAAAAATATAGGGTGTTCCATTTAAAAAAACATAAGTTTGGTCTGTAACTTTGTTATGAGACACCCTGTATAAATTTTAATATTTTTAGGGCGTGCAGCTAACTATTATACACAACTTTTGTATAAAACATTTTTCGAAATTTTGAATAATAAGCACGTGATTGACCGTTCCCAGAGCTCTGAAACACCCTGTATTAACTCATTAAAAAAATATTGGAATTTAAGAAGTTGCTTATATTCTAGAACAGTGATGGGGAAACTATGGCCCGCGGACCAAGTCCGGCCCGCGGAAAGGTTTAATCCGGCCCATTTAAGAGTGCCGTCGTGAGAATGTTTGAACGCGTTCTTACTTCGTAATGTGACGACCCGCATAAAATACCTGCGGCGATATTCAAAACACAATAGTATTCTGGACAAATCCATCCGACCTAAACATATGACTCATCTTCGCTCGAAACTTCCAGACACTCTCGCAGGTAGGTATAAATACAAGCGAGGCCGCCCGAAGATCAGTTAGTTAGCGACTTAGTCAGTCATCTGCAACGACCCGATGTGACTCGAGTAATTGTTTGTGTAATCCCCCAAACTCCCAGTGCCTCAACAAACTCCCGCGTAAGAGCATTAGTTAGCAGTAAGCTTTCGTAAATTGCGTTTCTGTGTGTTGTTCTCCGTAGTAGGTAACGTCTAAAATGGATGTTAAAAAAAGAAAAGTGGATTCAGAATGTCGAGTTTTTAAAGAAGAATGGACGTGGAAATATTTCTTTACTTTATTTAAAGAAAAACCTGTGTGCTTACTTTGCAATACAACTGTTGCAGTTTTAAAAGAATATAACATTCAACGCCATTTCAAGAGCAAACATGAAAACCACTCCTACTCATCGTTAAGTGAAGAGGTGAAAAAAATTAAATCGAAAGATTTAATAAAAAAGTCAACAACAATTATTTCAGAGAGCTAATCATTCTCAAAGATGCGCTACGAAAGCCAGTTATGTGTTGGCTTATAATATTGCTAAATCTAATAAAGCATTTTCAGATGGTGAATTTATAAAGCAGTGCATGATAGATGTGTGCGATATTATGTGCCCTGACAAGAAAAAGGATTTTCAGTCACTGTCTCTCTCAAGAAGAACAATCACCAAGAGAATTGAAAATATTGATAAAAATCTAATTTCACAACTGACTACAAAAACTCAAATTTTTTTTATTCAATTACCATGGATGAAAGTACAGATATCAGCGATACTGCGCAGTTACTCATATTTGTAAGAGGAATCAACGCCCACTTTGAAATTACAGAAGAACTTGCAGGGCTGCAGTCAATGAAAGGAACAACGACTGGTGCCGATATATTTTGTGAATTTGAAAATTGCATCGATAAACTTCGTTTACCTATTGACAAGCTATGTAATGTAACTACAGATGGTGCTCCTAATATGGTTGGAATCAATCAAGGATTTGTTGGGAAATTTAATTCTAAGTATCCGGAAAATGATGTTGTTTTTTTGCATTGCCTTATACATCAGGATGCTCTCTGTAAATCGGCTTTAGATATTGACCATATACTTAATATTGTTGTAAAACTAGTAAATATGATTCGTTCCAGAGGATTATTACATCGCCAGTTTCAACAGTTTTTGTAGTCCGTACATGCTGAGCATTCCGATATCCTGTATTATTCAAAAGTTCGTTGGTTAAGTGCTGGAAAAGTATTTGAAAGAATTTGGGATTTAAAAGACGATATTGTGAATTTTCTTCTTGATAAAGACATTTATAATCAATTTGACGTCTTAGAAAATGAAACGTGGCTTTCTGATTTCGCTTTTTTCACAGATCTCCTTGTACACATGAATAAACTTAATCTCAAATTGCAAGGAAAAAATCAGTTTCTTCACGATATTTGGCAATACCTGAAAAGTTTCAAATTACAGTTATTATTATTTGCTAATCAGATCTCTAAATCTGATTTTTCTCATTTTCCAAGAATACAATCTTTAAAATTCACTATATCAAACAATAAGATTAAAAAATACGAAATTAATTTGAGAAAACTATCTACAGAATTTGAAAGGAGATTTCAGGACTTTAGAAAAATGGAACCAGAGTTTAGTATTTTTGCGACCCCATTCAATGTTAATTACGAAGAAGTTGATGCAAAATTTCAACTTGAGTTAATAGAACTGAACTGTAATACTCTCCTGAAACAAACTTTTCATACAGTACCATTAGTAGAATTTTATAAAAATTTAAGTCCAGATAATTTCCCAAATCTAATTACTCATGCAATGAAGATAATGACAATGTTCGGCATGTTTAACTACGAACAGATAAGTCATTAAAAAATTATTGGAATTTAAGAAATTGATTACATTCTTAAAATATAATTATTTATGAGTTGTATGACATTATTTCAGAATTTTTAAACAATTTCTATTATTCTTTATTTATTTTAGAAAATGCTCAATTTTGAACGCAATTAAAAAATACATGTTTAACTACGAACAGATAACCCATTAAGAAATTATTGGAATTTATGAAGTTGATTACATTCTCAAAATATAATAATTTGGGAGTTTTATGGAATTATTTCAGAATTTTTAAATAATTTCCACTATTTTTTATTGCTTTTAGAAAATGCTCAATTTTAAACGCAATTTCCAAATACTTGAAATTGTCTAAAGCCAGTGAAACAATACTTTATTTCACTTTCGGTGAAAGCAAGAAGTACAAGAAAATCAAAACTTACGAAAAAGGAAAATCCTTTCGAGGCGTTTTGGGGGTTAAGATGTAACCTAGATGATAATTCTTTGCTTCCCTCACGGATTGTTGGAGCGGAATGGAACACAAACACCAACATACACAAATCCTAGATGTATCACAACACAGTAGGCACTAAAACTTTGGAAAAATCAAAATTCCGAACCAGAACAAACGTCTTCCGCGGCCGCGATCAACAAACTGAATTGATATCAACAGGTGAGCCGTGGATTGATGATAAGAATTTAATGTCGTTTCGAGCGGAGAAAAAAATACGAATATTTTAATAATCTTCAATCGCCCAGGGCAGATAAAAAACACTGAGGTCGAGATAAGATGTAGAACTCCTAATTATATTATTCACGAGAATCTTAAGAAGTTGATTATATTCTTAAAATATAATGATTTTGGAGTTGTGTAGAATTATTTCAGAATGTTTAAACAAGTTCTACTATTTTTTATTTGCTTTAAAAATACTCGATTTTCAAAGCAATTTAAAAATGCATGTTTAACATCGAACAGTTATTATTACCCATTAAAAAATTGTTAGAATTTAAGAAGTTGATTATATTCTTAAAATATAATAATGTGCGAGTTGAGTAGAATTATTTCAGAATTTTTAAACAATTTCTACTATTTTTTTATTTATTTTAGGAAATGCTTAATTTTTAACGCAATTAAAAAATGCATGTTTAACTACGAACAGTTATAACCCAGTAAAAAAATTATTGGAATTTAATGTTGATTATATTCTCAAAATATGATAATTAAGGAGTTGTATAGAATTATTTCTGAATTTTTAAACAATTTTTAATATTTTTTAATTATTTTAGAAAATGCTGAATTTTGAACGCAATTAAAAAATGCATGTTTAACAACGAACAGCTATAACCAGTGGCGTCTCGTGGAACTTGTTGATGGTAGAGCCCCCAGCCCCCTCCTTTTTTGAAAAAAAAGAACGATTTATCTTCCTAGACTAAAGTAACTGGCGTAAAAGTGTTTTAAGAATTTATTAAAAAGTCTTGGAGCTTGAAACTACAGGTGGTGCCATGGCTCCTTGGCTCTATATAACAAGCCGCCCCTGCAAAATACTAATAATGTACGCACCGAGATTTCTTTACGCGCGGATTTACCTTAAAAAATATTTAATGAAGCATTGAATTCTTAATAATTATGGCGAGTTTCCCTGTTCGTACATCAACACTGTTCGCGTATTCACATTATGTCAAAATCAGCTGAGAAAAAGAGACTAAAAGACACCTATGTCGCCAGCGTTAAAAAGTGAAAATAGCAAGATTTTGCGATGTTTCAACACTTTGAGCTTGCTTACTAAAGCAATTGTATGAATTACTATGGTTCAGGACGCTTCCCTAAGTATAAGCTAAATATAAGTCCTATTTTACAATGTTAGACTTACCGAAGAAATGTTGCAAGTGGGCCTAAAGGACTTCAGTTTTCTTAATAAACTTATTTATTAGAGGAAACTTTGGGGCGGGAGCAACTGACTGGATTGCAGGATAGGACCCACCCATCACCCTCCGGATTAACTTTTACTTCAATTAAAAACCCTGTTTCGGCTGCTGTTTAACCTACAACATCACCAATTAATTTACAAAGAAATTTACATGAAGATGGTTTCGTAGCTTAAATTAAGGTTAAAATAGCGGGTGGTGGGTGGGCACCATCCTATAATCCAAACAGTTGAAGATCAACGAGGGTTGCACAGGTGTAGAGCAATAACTAAAACAGAAAAACGTAGGAATGTCATTTAATAATTTGCTTCCTGTACATTAAATCATTTGCAGCAACACTTTGCTATGGTCAACTGATTGGATTGTATGATAGAAACCACCCACCTCCCTTCGTATCAACTTTATTTCAACAAGCAAATCTCTGTCGAGTTTAAGAATTTTCTTTGGAAATTCGTTGGAGTAGTTGAACGTTTAAAAATAATTCGAAACTCGATTTTCTGGCGTAAATAAGAGGTGAAACAAGGGGTGGTGGGTGGCCCCTATCCCACCCTCCAATTCATGGATGATGAACGAGAGTTTACAAATAGAAATCAATACATAAGAATAAGATAAATATGAAAGGTTTTAAGTTTCTTTAATAAACTTATTTATTGGAGGAAAACTTGGCGCGGGAGCAACAGATTGGATTGTAGGATAGGGCCCACCCACCACCTTTCGTATCCTCTTTATTTCAACAAAGAAAATTGTCCAGTTAAGATTCTTTTTAGCAATTTGTTGGAGAAATTGTATGCTTAAAAATAATATGAAACGCGATTTTCTAGCGTAAATAGGCGTGGCGGGTGGGCCCTATTTCACCCTACAATTCTTAAACATTCATAAACGATAGTTTACAAGTAGAAATAAATACATAAGTGTAATTAAAAAACACTAAAGGACTTTAATAATTCTTTAAAAACTTATTTATTGGAAGAAACCTTGGCGCGGGAACAACGGATTGGATTGTAGGATAGGAACCACCCACCACCCTTCGGATTAACTTTTACTTCAATTAAAAACCGTGTTTCGGCTGCTGTTAAACCCCCAACATCACAAATGAATTTACAATTAAATTTGATTAGACGAACATGGTTTTGTAGCTTGAGTTAAGGTTTATATAAACGGTGGTGGATGGGCACTATCCTACAATTCAACCAGTTGAACATCAACGAGAATTGCACACGTGTAGAACAATATTGAAAACGTAGCAACGTTATTTTTTATTATGTGTGTCTGTGTGTGTGTGTCTGTGTGTGTGTGTGTGTCTGTGTGTGTGTGTCTGTGTGTGTGTCTGTGTGTGTGTGTCTGTGTGTGTGTGTCTGTGTGTGTGTGTGTGTCTGTGTGTGTGTCTGTGTGTGTGTGTCTGTGTGTGTGTGTCTGTGTGTGTGTGTCTGTGTGTGTGTGTCTGTGTGTGTGTGTCTGTGTGTGTGTGTCTGTGTGTGTGTCTGTGTGTGTGTGTCTGTGTGTGTGTGTCTGAGTGTGTGTCTGTCTGTGTGTCTGTCTGTGTGTCTGTCTGTGTGTGTGTGTGTGTGTGTGTGTGTGTGTGTGTGTGCGTGTGTGCGTGTGTGCGTGTGTGCGTGTGTGTGCGTGTGTGCGTGTGAGCGTGTGTGCGTGTGTGCGTGTGTGCGTGTGTGCGTGTGTGCGTGTGTGCGTGTGAGCGTGTGTGCGTGTGTGCGTGTGTGCGTGTGTGCGTGTGTGCGTGTGAGCGTGTGTGCGTGTGTGCGTGTGTGCGTGTGTGCGTGTGTGCGTGTGTGCGTGTGTGCGTGTGTGCGTGTGTGCGTGTGTGCGTGTGTGCATGTGTGCGTGTGTGTGTGTGTGTGTGTGTGTGTGTGTGTGTGTGTGTGTGTGTGTGTGTGTGTGTGTGTGTGTGTGGGCGCGCGCGCTGTATCTCAAAAACTAATAGACCAATTGATAAGAAACTTTGAACATAAGTTTTATTTGATAATCCGAAGAACTGAAAAGCTTTTGGTAAAATTTCATACACCGGAAGTGGGTGTTTACCTTAACTGTTTTTTGTTTTTTGCCAATATTTTCTTAAATATGAAAAATATCACAAAAACATTTAAACAAATATTAAAGACAATAAAGAAACGCGATTATTTTGTTTGAAAACATTTTTCATAAAATCATTGTTATTCGAGAAAAAAATTTATTATTTTTTTTTTCATTTTTGGTATACAATTATGAAACGCTAATAGTTACAACAAATTTATGTTAATAACAATTGTAGAGAATGCCAAAATGAACAATTTATGAAGAATAAGTTTTTTTCGAAATCTCTTTAGTTTTTGAGTAAACTGAGTTTTTGAAGTACATTTTTCCATCTTTCATAATTTTGACGTTTTAAACGTCAGTTTTATCCGAGTCTACGAAACGTTCGATGCACACATAAAATATAATCTAAATTGAAAATAAACCATGGAAGCGTAAATATAAATGATACCATCAAGTCGGAGAAAGTAACATGATGGCCACATCACCATTTTTTTTATTTCTTTCTGTAAATTAATTCATTTGCAACAAATATTTCCATAGACTTATTATACACTGTGTACATAAAGTAAGGAATCAATTCAATTAAAATTCAGGGTATTTTCTTTTAGACAAATGCTCCGACACGTGTATTATTTTTTTTTAACGCGCATTTTTTGAGACAAAATCAAATGTACAGGGTGTCCCAAAATTGAGATACGACCCCTAAGTTAAAATTTTCAAATGTGAACCCCCATTTTTTGTTGCATTTATGGATTCTACGTAAAATTCTGAGTATTTTTCATGTAGCATACCCCATGTTGATATTCAGCCGTTTTCGAAGAAATGGCGTTTAAAAAAGTACTGCTACTATTTTATTTCTGGTAAAAGATAACATGGTTTCATCGAAACATTGGAATTAATAAGGAAAAATCTTTATTTACTTAATGAAATGAATAAAACAGTTTAACATAATTATTATTTAATCACAATAAGTTAGTAGAAATGAAAACAGAGGGTGGTGGGTAGGCCCTATCATACAAACCAATCATTTGAAGAAAGATAAAGATTTGTACAAGTGAATTATTTTACGAAATAAACATTTATACATTAATTCATTTTTTTTTTCGTACAGAAAAAGTAAAGCGTATATGTATTTACAAAAATTCTCCAAATTAAATTAATTTTAATTCTAGTTTGCACGCACTGGCATGATAATTCACCGGTATTATATGAAATTTTCAAAAACAAACGGCATTTCTACGGTGGTGCGAAGATTCTCCCTTAACATACTTGAAGAGGTGGATATGCTAATGTATGTTTATAATTTGGAGAAACAGCATGCTTTAATTGTAAGTAATGTTTTCTATGTGAAATCACGAATAACATTTACATCTAATATATTTTCAGAACTCCCACTCATCGGCGGTAGCTTGTTCTTTGTTCACTAGTACCAAAGTAAAACTGTTTTAAATAATAATAACAGTCCCATTATTTATCCACTCTTATTGCATTAATCACTATAATTATTGCTGTTAAATGGACACCATTTAAAATGTGGTACATAGGCTAGTTTTTCAATGGAATAGAATTCATCATTCTGAAGATTGGTACAAAATGTTTTTTTTGAAAAACGCTTTCTAATAAATAGACGCTGCGCCGCCGGTATATTTATGCATTAAGATTACAGGTAAATAAATGTATTTTCGCTTTATTGAAGTCATACTGGTGTTAGATTGTTTTTTTTTTGTTAAGGAAGAGGGAAAGGGTAAGGTAGATTCGTCTTGTTCTAGCTATGGTGGTATCAATGAGATGTACGCTCACTATGAGTAAAATAAGATTAGTCATTTTATATTTTGATTGAATATATTTATGTTTTTGTGTGTCATTATTCATTCAACCTTTCACCTCTCCCTTTAGGGCTGCCAGCAGTATTCATTTGGAATAGAGACCAGTGGCGGCTGATGGACCATTTTGATGGTAGAGCCACTTAGCATACAATATGTGCCTTCTTTTTGTGGCAAAAAACGAACGGTAATTGAAGTTGAAAACCCTTACTTGTTGCAGAAGCATTAAATAAATTAAATAAAGACCAAAAGTCAATGTCATATTCTAACGAAATGCCGTGCCAGAAGTAAGTTGGCGCCGTTAAAGGCATGCGGCGTTGCGTTGGGGAACAAATGCGTTGCGATTGTTCCTCGCTCATTAAAATTTCGCAGGCATCGTTTTAGCATTTAAATTGACGAATCAGTGTTTTTAGAATGATTTAAAAATCCTTGCTGAGCTTGAAATTAGAGGTTGTGCCATGGCTCCTTGCCTCTACATTCCGAGGCGCCACTGCTTAAGACTAACATTTCTCCGTGCTCAATAAATAATAATAATAATTTATTGTCTATGAATGATACATTATGTCAATAATAACATTTTAGACTCGACAAAAAATATAGTGTTTGTATGTGATACATAAGACAACTAATGAATACAATACAATTATGCAAGAAAATCACGTAAATTGTAGTATAATTTTTCTAACAAAAAAATCTTAAGTCTATTCTTAAATAAATGTATATTTGGGGATAGTTTTATATATTTAGGTAATTTATTAAATAGTAAAGGTCCAAGTGGCACATTAATAATAACGTATTTAAAACAATGTTTTGGATATAAAAACGTATATTGGGCTACAAACTTGTTATAAAAGAAAAAAGAGAAGGTTAGGGAGAATGGACTAGAAGGGCGCAATATGATTAGCCATTAGTCTATATCAGTGGTGGACAAGGGCGGCTCGTTATGTAGAGCCAAGGAGCCATGGCACTACCTCTAATTTTATACTCGGCAAAAATTTTGTATTTCTAAAAATAACAACTCTAAACAATGCCTGTGAAACTTTAATGAGTAGAGGAAAATCGCAACGCATTTGTTCCCCAACGCAAACGGAGCCAACTTACTTCTGGTACGACATTTCATTAGAATGTTGGCAGCGGCGGGAGGTGCGCAGTTCGGGGAGGGACGCGTTCTGAACCTGCAATTGGAGCCAAATCATCTCGTGCACGCGACAACGTGCACTTGTAGTCCTATTTCCGCACAGCACGCTATTAATAAATTTAATTCATCGCCGAATAAGCCTTTTTGCTCATGTACTATTGACAAAATTTACAGGCAAGTCATGTACTTATTAAATACATGTCAACTGAGAAAAAACGGAAATTCGACGTTCAATTATTTTTTTGATTTTTTAAGGATAACTCTTGAACACATTACCAAATTTTCAAAATTCTTGGTGCAATGTGTTGTTCTCGCCGAATAGATGCAGATAAAAACAAAAAATAAATTCGACATTCAATTGTTTTCTGATGTTTCAAGGATAACTCTTAAACATAGATTTTTGTATCAAGCCCGATATAAAAAAATCAATTAACGGCTCAATTGTTTTGTGGTTTTGTTAGCTCTTGGCCGATTTTAAAAATTCCTCCTGAAAAGTATTGTACTCATCGAGTACAGGACCAAAAAATCATTTGTTTTTTTTAAGGTTTACTTGTGAACGGATGACCAAATTTGGCAACTTCTTTCAGCAAAGAGTTGTACTCGCCGAATAGATGCAGATAAGACACAAAAAAAATTGTAGTTTAATTGTTTTCTGTTTTTTTTTGAGGATAACTCTTGAGCGAAAGAACAGATTTTGTAAATTCTTTGGATACTCATTAGTGATGAGATAAACGGTTATTTTCCAGAAACGGCTATAACAGTTACTGTTACTACAAATAACTAGTTATTTAAAATAAATTACTGTTACCACAAAATAACTAGTTATTTAAATAGTTATTTAGTAACCGTTATTTAAAATAACTTTACACAGTAACAGTTTGCAACAAAGTGAATCTTAGGGGTCATTTAACGCAGAATGCAAAAATCGCACTTTTCAACTTCGAATATTTTTAAATCGTAATTTTGATTTTGGAAATTGCACAACTGCTAAACGCGTTGTCCGATTTTGATGATTCTAACGTAACCATCTGGAGAATTTAATGCAATTTAAAAACAGGTTAATATTTTTTTTTGTGGAACACGCAAACCGTAAAAATTGCACGGATTAGAAGTCCGAAGATTAAAATTACGATTTTAATTTTTGAAATTGCACAACTGCCAAATACGTTGTCCGATTTTAGTCATTCTAAGGTCAAAATTGTGGTAAATTTCATGCAATTTACAATCCGGATTAGTTTTACTTTTTCCTGAAATCAACGCAAAATGCCAAACTCGTACGGTTTCAAACTTCGAAAATATTGATTTTTAAAAACACAACTGCCGAATGCATTGTTAGATTTTGATGATTCAAATGTCAAAATACGGAAAATTTAGTGTAGGTACTTATACAACGGTTTACGTGAAATGAACACAAAATGCAAAAATTGCAATCCAAAATTTTAAAATCGCGACTTGTTTCTACTAATCAAATAAATTTTGATACAAAGAAAAATCAAATTTGACTTTTAATTGTTTTTCGGTTTTTGGAGGATAACTCTTGAACGCTACACCGGATTTAAAAAATATATATTGGTGCAACTTGTTCTACTAATCAAATACTTAAATACCGATAGAATGAAAAATCAAATTTGATTTTAGTTTTTCGGTTTTTGAAGGCAGATTTGAGAAAAACGCTAAAATGCACATACGGTCACGATTTTGCGCACTCTGGAGGGCAATGCACGCATTATTGGAAAAGTCGAAAGACCTATATCGATCGAAAATTTTCCGCTCTACAACTTTGGTCTCTTATTATTTTTTCAGAAAATACATAGTTTTGGCTGAAAATCCAAAAATGAGCAGGAGGTGACAAAAGAAAAATGTTTTTATGGATAAATCTCAAGAATCCTTAATTTTTCATTATGCAAATTATACATCATTGGAAAGCTTATTAAAAATTCTATGCATTGGTGGCAAGATATATAGGGTGTTCTATTTGAAAAAAAAATAGTTATCCATTGTTTTGCGTATGTTGACACCCTGTATAACACTATGAATAAAAGGGAACCAAAGCCGATGTGTATTATTCTTTATGATGTGGAAAATTTTCTAGTGTATAAATAATGGTGCAATCTTTGCTAGAAACGCTTCTGCAATGTTTTCAATGTGTACATGTTTTTGCCACAAATTTGCCGATAACTAACCAACCGTCCATAATAGACCCATACTATCTTATACTATTCTTATCAGCTTCTCAAGAGGGTTAAAAATAAAGTATAAAATATAGGGTGTTCCATTTAAAAAAACATAACTTTGTTCTGTTATATATATTGGGACACCCTGTACAAAAACATACATATTTTTAAAATATGTAGAATAGTAGATAGGATTCACGGGTTCTACGCCCACCCATGTAAAAGTTCCCATAAGACGTCATAAAACACCCCCCTCCACAAAATGGCGGACTTAGTGTTCTGTAAGTGTTGCAGACCTCCGGGCAATAGGTGGCGCCAGAGGGTACCTGATGGGTTCTGTTCTCGGCTAAGTGGAAGTCCGCGCAATAGGTGGCGCTAGTTGGTACCTGGGTGGAATCTATACTCAGCCAATTGGAAGGTTCGCGCAAGAGGTGGCAGCACGTCGGCATCTAGGAGCGGGATCAAGCTGAGATTAGGTAAAGCCGGACCAGATCTGAGCTGATCAAGCTGAGCTTGGGTAGATCTGGACCAGATCCGGATCAGAGTCGGATCAGATCCAGATCGGATCAAGCTGGTCCGGACCGGATCTGCGGTGGGAGCTTGGCGGGTTTTTTTAAAGACAACGATGCATTATAAACATTTATTTTCTCACGTTCAGAACTTAAACACTGACTTACATGCAGGTGAGGCGATAATCGAAGCAGTGGTGGTGTGTTAGTAAGATCTAAACATCTTTTTCAATTTTAAACAAAGAGGTTTGGCATTTTTCACACGTCTTAATTTCTTTCTTCAAATCTTCGGCGGAAATTCTATTGTTAATTTCTACACATCTAACCTTAAAGTAATTTTCGGCGGTCTCGTTCTTAAAGCAGTCCAAACAGACTCTCATTGATTGTTTAATTTGTGGAATAAACATTGGCATTAAACGTGCTTTGTTGATATCGAGATGGAAGTAACACACACAATAGGTCCCACACATTCTGAAATTTTCTAAAAGAGTAAATATGTGAGTCTCTAATATGATCATGAAATAAAAGTATTTACCCGTTTCCGCCATGAGTTCGCGCAGTGTTGGAAATAACTGATAAAAAGAGTCGAACAAGCCAACGAGGTACTGTTGGAAACTGTTTTCCTGTCAAACACGTCAAATAACGCCAGCGAGGTTACGCCTGGCTATATAAGCGCCTTAAATGTGACTATTCTGTCATATCACTACCAACTACCACGGCAACAATGTTTCATTGTAAAATATGCGCTAGTTCGTTTTCGCGCCCAGACAGTTTACATCGGCATTTAAAAAAATATCACTCTAGTCAGCAACTATGTGAAGTGTGTGGTGTTGTGTTAGAGGGTGGAGTAGCATTGCACAAACATCGTTGTAGCGATGATGAACCACCTTCTAAGAAATTTAAAGGAAATTTAAGTCAAACACAAGCAACAACATCTAAACATATTCGGTGCAATGTTTGCGCCGAAGATTTTACTACAACCCCTTCATACGTTGGTCATCTTCGAACACAACGCCATCTTCAGAATATGGGAGAACCCCTGGAAAATGGGGTTGTAAAAATTAAATCAGCATTTAAGACCCGCATCGCTAGTTATCGGATTCCATCACCCCAGGACCAAACGGATATCCCTTCATTCCTTGAAAGTTGTGAGGAAAAGTTTATTTGGTTGGTTGATGGGAGTCGACGAAGCCGGCAAAGCGTAAAGACCAACATCGAGCTGTTCGGGTTATACGTTAAACCTGGGGATGATGTGCAACCCGAGCTGAAATCATTCAACACCCGTTTTCAAATCGGAACACCCACTACCGATTTAAGCGAGCTGTACCAGCGTTTATGTAGCACCGTAAAGACAAAAAGCGAGGAATTTCAAGTAAGTACAAGTATTTTTATGTATTTTGGTAAATTAAAGAAAAAAATTACAAAATGTGATATCTGAATTAAATTACGCAGGAGCGGGATAGCGGATGGGCTCTTCTCATGGTATCCCATCTGGAGGTGAACATCAATCGGTATACCCCCATCCGTGGATCATCATACCTGGAGCTACCCTCGGCGATAAAGAAAAAGCGCGCCTGCATCAATGTCCAGAATAATGACGACGCTTGCTTCGCATGGGCGGTAACTTCAGCACTACATCCGGTAGATCCCGCCTATCATCCAGAACGCACCGCATCATATCCCCATTATCGCGATGTCTTAAATTTGACAGGTATGGAGCTACCATTTAAAATTAATAATATCCCCAAATTTGAAGAATTAAATAACATTTCAATTAATTTGTACGGGCTAGAGTTCAACAGTGAAAAGCACAGTCTTGAGGTGGTAGGGCCAATTTATTTTTCAAAAACTAAGCGCGACACACACATTAACCTTTTGTACATCGAAGATGGGGAAACAGGTCATTATGTTTGGATCAAAAATTTATCTCGACTAATTTCAAGCCAAGTGTCCACACAGAAGGCTAAAACGTATTTGTGTGATGGGTGTTTAACCTTTTTCCCCAGCGATCAAGCGCTCTTAACCCACAGCTTGAATGACTGCAACAAAATTTACTCTGTGATGCCAACGACTGATTTAATTAAAAATAAAAATGGTGAGATGGTTCCGGGTAATTTATTACAATTTAATAATTTTAATTCTAAAATGCGGGTACCATTCGCCGTTTATGCCGACTTTGAATCCATTCTCACCCCAATTGAATCGTGTGAGCCGGACCCAAATTTATCGTATACTTACTCAACGCATGTTCATACTCCTTACAGTTTCGCGTATTACATTAAATGCTCCTTTAATCAAGATTTTGACAAATTTGTTACTTATACGGGCTTAGATTGTCCGAGAGTTTTTATGGAAAAATTAAGTGCTGACGCGAAATTAATTTATGAAAATTATTTGGAACCCATTATACCAATGTCGAAATTAGCCCCAAATGAACAACTATTATTAGATTCTGCAACCGAGTGCCACATATGCGAAAAAGAGTTACTCCCTTGTGAGAAAGTTGCCGATCATTGTCACTTAACGGGAAAATTTGTAGGAGCAGCCCACTCCAAATGTAATTTGAATTATAAGGTCCCTAAGTTTTTACCAATATTTTTTCATAATTTATCAGGATATGACTCACATTTATTCATTAAAGAATTTGGCCTCGATAATGATAAAATCGATGTAATTCCCCAAAATAAGGAGAAATATATCTCATTTTCAAAATCAATTAAAGTGAGTAACTATACTGATAATCGAGGAATTGATCGAGATGTTTATTTGAAACTAAGATTTTTAGATTCTTTTAAATTTATGGCCTCATCATTAGAAAAATTAGCAAAAAACTTAAAACCTGATCAATTAAAGAATGTTGGTGCCCATTTTCCTATTAAGGAACAATTTGAATTGGTGACGAAAAAAGGAGTATTCCCTTATCAGTACATAGACTCTTTATCAAAATTAGACGAAACAAAATTACCCGCTAAAAGATTCTTTTTTAGTTCCCTCACAAACACCGATATTAATACCAAGGAATATGAACATGCAGAAAACGTTTGGCAACATTTTAATTGTAAAAGTTTAAAAGAGTACTCTGATTTATATCTCAAAACAGACGTTTTACTTTTATGTGATATTTTCGAAAACTTTCGCGATGTTTGTTTTAAAGCATATAATTTGGATCCTCTACACTACTATACAGCTCCGGGGTTGTCGTGGGATGCTATGCTTAAATTAACTGACATTAAATTAGAATTACTGACAGACATTGACATGCATCACTTTGTACGTAAGGGTATTCGGGGTGGAATAAGCCAGTGTTCATTACGATATGCTAAAGCTAATAACAAGTACATGACTGAATATGACAAAACAAACCCGACAAAATTTTTAACGTACTGGGACGCCAATAATTTATATGGATGGGCAATGTCACAACTCATGCCGCACAGTAATTTTAAATGGTTAAACGCGGGAGAAATTGAAAAGTTTAATGTAACAAATATACAAGATGATTCACTAACGGGGTATTTTTTGGAGGTGGATATAGAATATCCAAAAAAACTGCACAATCTCCACAATGATCTACCATTTCTCGCAGAAAATATTGTACCACCCGGGTCAAAATTTAAGAACACAAAATTAATTTCAAACTTAAATAATAAAACAAAGTATATAGTTCACTATCGAAACTTAAAACAGGCACTATTAAACGGGTTAAAATTAACAAAAATTCATAGGGTTTTACAATTTGAGCAATCTGACTGGTTAAAAAAATATATTGAGTTAAATACCAGTATGCGGCAAGTGGCTAAAAATGATTTCGAAAAAGACTTTTATAAATTAATGAATAATTCTGTTTTTGGCAAAACAATGGAAAATGTTGATAAGCGTGTTGACGTTAAATTGATTAATCATTGGGAAGATGTTGGCAAGCGTCGCGGCGCGGAAAGTTTAATAGCTAAACCAAATTTTAATTGCGTCTCAATTTTCACAGAAAATCTTGTTGCTATTCAATTGGACCGGTTGAAAGTTGTTTATAATAAGCCCATTTATATTGGTTTTTCGGTTTTAGAGCTGTCAAAATTATTAATGTATGAGTTTTATTATAATTATGTAAAATCAAAGTATGAAAATGATGTGACATTATGCTATATGGACACAGACAGTTTAACACTACTTATAAAAACAAAAGACATATTTCAAGACATTAAGCAAGACCTTTCAAAATTTGATACTAGTAATTTTGATCCACAAAATCTACATAACATCCCTCTTCAAAATAAAGCCGTTTTGGGATTGATGAAGGATGAGAACGGAGGCAAGATTATGACAGAATTTGTTGGATTAAGATCAAAAATGTATGCCAATAACGTTGAGGGCGACTGGTCCAAAAAAGCAAAAGGGGTTAAGAAATGTGTAGTTCAACAAGATCTGGCTGGAAATGATTACAAAAACTGTTTATTCACTCAAACTACCATCAGTAGGAAACAAAATTTATTTAGATCAATTAAACACTCAATTTATTCCATTACTCAAAATAAATTAGCTCTTTCACCTTTTGACGATAAACGTTATATTTGCACTAATGGTGTAAATACTCTAGCCTGGGGACATAAGGATATATAAAATTTTATTATGGTAGCCCCATCAAAAGATTTTAAACCCACCAGAGAACTCTGGTGAGGTTAAAATCTTTTGACCTGTATCAATTCATCGTCGTCAATGGGGTCTACGTATGCCCACAGGCGAAGACCCAATAGTTCACTGTAAAAAAAAAAAAAAAAAATACTGCTTTAATGATGAATCTTAAACTTAAAAAATACCACTTGAGGAAAATAAGTTTATAAATTTAGTTACATACCCCTTAAATAAGGTTATAACCTGGTTTGCCTCAGGTAGGCTGGTTGGCGCCAGGTTTATTATCATTGGATATGTCTAAAAATATTTTAGTTCTGACAATAAGAAAATTGTACAGTAATAAAACTTACGGATATTGGGGCCTCCAGCCTAGCACGAAGAGCAAATATTATATTGGCGATAGTAGAAGTCATTGTTTCAGTTTAGCTTGGCGAAGAGTGATAATCTGAATTTATAGCCATCTTAGTGTAGTGGTATTGTGGATCAGTATTTGCGGAATTTGCTAGAAGCAAACATTGTGCTCGTTAAAATAGCAGTTTTTAGCTACTGACATTCTTTCTGGAATTTTCCTACTGGTGGCATTAAGAAATTGCTGGACTGGTATGTTCTGCGTCCTGCGTAGTGAGATAATAGTGTGCTCGTTAAAATAGCAGTTTTATCGACCGGCATTTTTTTCTTGCAATTTTTGGAAGATAACGAAAATGTGGTCTTGCTGAAAATATATATAAATAGAAAACATTCTAAGTTTGTTAGTTGATAGTCTGTCAAGTCGAAGCTAGGGTCAAGTCCGTCTCAAGTTGATATTCTGAATATGGTGAGTAAAATCAATTCCGATTTCATTTTTTCTTGATAAGAAAATTGTTTAGAGAACTGTAAACAGTTTATTATAGAATTTAATTAATATTATTTTCTTAAGGAACGTTTCAATCAAATAGGAAAACAGCGCAACATCAAAAAGTTGATAGATTTACCTCAGAAAACTAAAATACCAGTCACCAACCTGAGATTCATGCCTACAACATACGGCCCCAAGATTATATGTGACCTTATTAAATCCAATGAAATTGTATTTTTGCCGGCGCGATTTAATACGCACCTGACGCAAGAAGATATTGATAAAATAAACAAACAATTGCAAAATTATTTAGTCGTTGATGGATACAACGTGCACATGTGTGACAACAACGGGTCTGTGTAGATGTGTTGGGCTTCAATATCTCGAACTATTAAATAATAATTTTAGTCGCGAAAAATACCATAAGTTTTTAAAGGATAAAAAGTTTTTCGAGTTTATAAAGACAGAAGATTTTAATATTATATTATATTCAATTGAAAATTTAAGCGGTTTCAATTTAGTTAAAGGCAAACTTCTTGATTTAGAAATTAAGTTGTTAGTAGGGAAAATGATGTGTTCAGGAAATTTTGATAATTCACTTTCACTTACATCTCGATGGGAGGAGTGTTTAAGTGAAGAGTCATTCGTGTGTGTGTTGTCAAATTATTATAGACAGGTTAACGCATGGAATACCCGAATTTGTCGAGAATGTTATGTGGGAGACATGTCAAATCAATTGCACAATTATGAGTTGGTTACAAGACACATCATATGCGAAGTAAGAAATGTAGAACCAACTTTTTGTATTTCATGTTTCCAGACCCTGTATGTGACATTTGGGTTAGAGTCTTGTCCTCTTTGTTATTTAAAATGAGTAATTTGTTAGTTTGTTAGATAAGAATGAATTGTTTTGTAAATAAACAAAAATCTAATATGAGTGTTTTTTTTATTTTTAATGTACACTTGTCTATAACATATCCTTTGAATTAATCCACGAATTGTGTGCTGAATCGAGACCCAACCATTTAACATACGCCTTTGTTCCTTTCCTACGTAAAATTTTCTCCACTAAGAATACGTCTGGATACATTACTTTCTGTATTTCTTGTTCGTAAAATGCACCTTTTATTGGTTGTTTGTTAGAATCCTCCAAAAGGTAAGTAACTGGATTAGTCATTTTTACTTTATTTATTTTAAAAATCTCTGTAGTCCAATTTGGTGTATATCCTTTTGCAAATATATTTTTGTATTTGCTAATTCTAACATAATCTCCCTGCTTATAGCGACCACTTTTAGCAATTTTTAAATGAGAATATGCTGTTTTTAAAAGAAATGATTCATTTTTCCTATTGACACTGATGGGTTTTAAACCAATAGTACTGTGAACTGTGTTATTATACCTTTCCGTAACTTCATCCAAAATATCAAGCCACTTATATTTTCCACGTAAACTAAATTCCTTATATAACCAACTTTTTAGAGTTCTAATTACTCGCTCCGCAATACTTGCTTTTGTTGTACTATATGTAGAATATAAGTTGATGTTACGTTTTTTACAAAGTGCTATAAAGTTTTTATTGTAAAATTCGAGCCCCAAATCTGTTTGCAAATTATTTACTGGAGCCGAAATTTTTGCCAAAATTTTTAACATAGCTTCAGTAACATTCTGAGCGTTTTTAGATTTTAAGGGCCGAGTCCAAACAAATTTACTAAAGCAGTCAATAACTACCAGTATATATTTATGACCCCTGTTTTCTTTTGCAAAAGGAATCATTTCCATTAAATCTGCTTGAAGCAAATCAAATAGTCCTTTTACAATTGTTCTCCGTCTCGGAAAATGCTTCCGAGCGGGTTTATGTAGTTCATAAACTACCTGTCGTTTTTCCATCGAAATGTTCTACCTGACGTTTTTCAGGTGGATGTTTCTGCGTGTCTAGCGTTACCTTTAATTTTTGTAGATCTTGTTCAATCGATACTAGTCTTTGTTGAAATATTTGGGTCACATAATCCAAACTATTTTTAGTAACACAATCTGTTGTTGATGAGGGTTCACCAACATTAACTATCCTTTTATTTTGAGCATTCCAATTACCATTTGCATCTACTGTGAAGCTGCCCGAAGCCGCGACATGAGATGAATATCGACCGAATTTGTCAACAGTCATACTATAACATTTGCCTCGCGCAATTCTTCAATAATTGACACAATCTCGTTGTTCACCGAATTATTACCTGCCACCTTTGCAGCATACAAAAGCTTTAGTCTATCTACCAGCTCATTGACAGAATTCCAATATATATATTCTGGTTTGAATGAAACTTGTTTGTTTAATGCGGTCCCCCTTGTTGATCTCAATGTTCTAGGCTGATTTGTTACGGGAGATAGGTGTTTTGGAATGCTAGTTTGAGGAGGAAATAATTTACTTATTATGTTTTTATATTTAAATCCACCGCTTCGGTTAATTTGATTTCCTGCACCATATTGCCGTTTATGAGCGTTCGACAAACGCAAGATTCTTTTATAGTTTTCCAAATCATCGGCACTATACTTTTCAGGCTTATTCAGAAAAAGTAAATTATACAACCCCTCAGTCCCCTTAAATTTTGTGTTTTCAATGTACACATCATTATCAATAAAGTCGGGTGCCTTAATACCAATTTTCCAACAATTTGCTTCAGAGTCCCATCTGATGCCGTAAGTATAATCCATTTCTTTAGCATTTGTTAAAAGTAGATCAAAATATTTTGTTGCTAGGGGGCCTACGCCGGCCTCTCTAAAAGTATCGCTGATTGATTTGCGCCCACTTGTAGTAGAATACATGTCACGCAACTGATTCAACGATGTTTCGTGTCTTTCCTCTGGCAAATTTTCAACTTCAGCAACGTTTTCTGGTTGAGATTCAAAAACCTCATCTTCATCTTCCGATTCACCCCAATTTGCTGTTGACGCCCTAGGTTGTACATTTTGTGTATATTCAGACGAAATATCTGTTTCAGGTTTTTCAGTTTTAATTTCTTTTTTAAGCTCAACAACTGCTTTAAGAGGTTCAACAATAAATTTATACCCTCTCTGTAGCAATTCTTCAGATTGGAGGCGACTTCGGCGAATTGTTCTAGCTTTCTTGCGAATTATATTTCTTGCTTTAATTAATTCTCGTTTTAACCCAACATCGGGAACTTCAGGAGTCAAAGCCATCTTAATATGCACTGCAGGGGAACATAATAAATGTAATTATATATATATGAAATGATCTAAACCTTTTCGATAACGCCCATTTTTAATTTCCCTTTCTTTGTCTATCACAACAAATCCATATTTATCTTTCCAACATTGTGAACATAGTTCTACAAATTTTTGAAAAGACATATCGGTATTTACATGATCCTGATATACATGTTTCAAATTCAATTCATCTTGCTTGAATAAAATAATCAAATTTGCGTTGTCTCTCACCAATTGCTTAGGAATTCGGGTGTAAGTTTGACATAGGTAGAAACAGTCAACAGCTTGATGTCTTCCAAAAGAGAAGTAGTCTCGAATACTACTCTGCGGTGAACAGGAAACATCATCAAAAATGAAAATTGAGTTAGGTTTTGCTTCGGTGTACGGAACAATTTCATCAGTATCTTTAAACTCGTAATAGTTAACAATTTCACGTAACAATTGCTTTAAGTAGAGGTATTTTGGTTGGTGTAGCGATTTTGAATATACATAAATATTCTCAAAAAATAATCCATTTGCGTTTGCAATCATACCGAGCAAAAGATTGCTTTTTCCTGAATTGCTCGCCCCAGTTATTAAACATCTAATGTTATTCGGAAAAAGGTTTCCATGGCGTTTTTCCGCTTTGTCTTTTGTGAACACATAATCAAAATTTTTAATTTCAAATTGCTCAGTTTGCTGTACTACCCTCATGATGTAACTTTGAAAACTGAATAATATCTTTATATTCACATGTATTTAGATAATCTTGACTTCAAATGATTGCCAGCCAAAGTGTTATAAACATGCTAATCAACAAGCTGCCTTTTGAACTGCACCTGCCTGGATACCAATATTGTGGACCTGGTACAAAACTAAAAAGGCGTTTAGCACGAGGCGATCCGGGCATAAACAAACTCGATCAGGCTTGTAGGACACACGATATTGAGTATTCAGTGAGTGAGGATCCTCACAAGAGAAGAGTCGCAGATCAACAATTAGCAGATTTAGCTTGGGAAAGATTTAAAGCAAAAGATTCAGGAATGTCAGAAAAAATTGCCTCATATGCTGTTACGAATGCCATGAACGCCAAAACAAAACTTGGTATGGGTTCTAAAAAAATAACTCACAAGAAGTGTGGTGGTAAGCTTAAAAAACGCTTGCCATTTAGGAAAAACATTTTAAAGCCCATTCAAGAAGAAATAAGTAAACACTCTAAAAGTGGTTTGACTTCGGGAGAAAACATAAGACTTGCTTTGAGAGCGGCAAAGCGGGCATTAAAACGATCTGGAGGTAAGAAAAATGTCCAAATTCCGAGAATAATACCAATACCGAAAAGCGGAGGATTTCTTATACCGTTATTCGCGGGATTGTCAGCATTGGGTGCATTAATTGGTTAGTTGGTCCACTGACGTACGAAAACAATAGATAATTATTTAATTTGTAGGAGGCTCTGCATCTGTTGCATCAGCAGTAACTAAAGCTAAGGATGCCAAAAAACGGTTGGAGGAGGCAATGAGGCACAATAAGGCCATGGAAGCAATTCATGTAGATCGAGGTTTACGCTTTGAACGATTTAAAAAATCCGGCGTCGGTTTATACATTTCAAAAAACTAATATGTTTACCCCACCGGCCTCTTACCAACATAGATTTGGAAAAGTTTATTAAGAAAAATAAGCTTTCATATTTCAGAGGAATTTTTATGAGAAATGATCTTCCAATTAGAGGACCTTGGAAAAATGAATATGGCATTGTAAATTTGGATGATAAAGATGGGCCGGGCACTCACTGGTGTGCATATAAAAAGAGGGGTAATACAGTTTACTGGTTTGATAGTTTTGGAGATTTGTCTCCCCCGCTTGAAGTAATTAATTATTTTAAACAATGTTTAATTTTGTATAATCATCAAAGATATCAAACCTTCGGATCGTATATTTGTGGACATCTATGTTTAGAATTTTTGTATAAATAAAATTGAAATACATATTTGTGTGCAGAATGTCGTTAACATTTAGTCTGAGTGGTACTGGGCCTGTGCTCTCCGCCACATACCACCCTCCCATACATCTAAATCCTAGAAAAAGATATGCTTTGGGTCTTGTCAGTTTCAACACGTTTTTCACCGTGCCAAATTTGATCAATAAAAAGTTTTATTATAACAGCGGTACAGAGTTAGCAATTCCTAATGGATATTACGACATCACGGATCTCGAAAAGTTCTTAAAAGATAAAATAGGCGCACAAAATATTTTTCTAAAAGCGCATAATCCTAGCTCAAAGTGCGAACTATGGTCGAAATTTGATGTAGATTTTACTCCTGGTGATTCTTTACATAAGGAATTAGGTTTTAAACAACAAAAGTATGAGAAGGAAAATATATGTTTTGCAGATTTTCCCGTAGATTTAGTTAAAGTTAAACTTATACGAATAGAATGTAATATAACATCGGGTTCTTACCATAATCAACAAGATGTACATTCTTTACATCATTTTGCTCCTAATGTTGGGCATGCAGTATCTATAAATGAGCACCCTAGAAATATAATTTATTTACCAGTAAGTGTTCCAACTATTCACAACATTACTCTTAGAATAGTGGATCAAAATAGAGAGTTGCTAGATTTTCAAAAAGAGGACATTGAAATTAAATTGGAGCTAAAGCCATGGGACTAACGTATAAGCAGATACAAACAAAAATAAATAAAAGGGGCAGATTTGGTAGGGGAGCAATCACAACGTGGCGAGCAGCAGAACCATTAACACGTGAAAATTTAAAATTTCTACAGAGCTTGGGATTTACACTTAAAAGACATGTCGGAAAACATATTAAACATTTTTGAAGAAGTTAATTTCGATGATGTAGTCACTAAAAAAGAATATCATACTTATCAGCCGTATTCTACAGCAAGCTATAATAATAACGATGAAATTCGCATCCCTATCTTATCTCAAGAGATCTACACTTTACCCTGCGAGAGTTTCTTATACATAGAGGGCGAATTTGATGGTGGAGCTGGTGATACTGCATCCGTTTTAATCAACAATGCTTTTGCCTTTCTTTTTGACCAAATTCGTTACGAAATCAATGGTGTAGTTGTTGATTCGATTAAGGATGTAGGAATAACTTCCACTATGAAACAGCTGGTTTCTTTCACGCCTGCAGATGCTAGAGCATATGAAACCAGCGGATGGAATTTTGATAAGTCGCCGTCTACGTGGTACAAAGTTGAAAAATTATTTACTGCTTGTATTCCATTAAAATTATGGCTAGGATTTGCAGAAATGTATAAAAAAATATTAATTAATTGTAAACAAGAACTCATTCTCTTGCGATCACGGTCAGATGTAAATATTAGCAAAGGTCAGACGGACGGAAAACTAACCTTAACTAAAGTCGAATGGCACGTTCCCCATATTAATGTTAACGATGAGGTAAAATTGAAACTTTGGAAGTTTTTAAAAACTGATCGACCCATACAAATTCCTTTTCGTCGCTGGGAATTGCATGAACTGCCATCATTGCGACACAACACGTCAGATAAATGGGCAATTCGCACATCATCACATTTAGAAAGACCGAGATATATTCTTTTAGCGTTTCAAACAAACAAAAAAAACGTTAAAACTGAAGATGCCAGTAACTTTGATCACGTTACATTGTGCAACTTTAAGCTCTATTTAAATTCAGAGAGCTATCCATACGATAAACAAGAGTACGACTTTGGCGAGGGTAAATATAGTAAGGCGCACCAAGATTACAGCAACTTTCAAGGACATTATTATGATCGAGAATTTAATGACCCCCTCCTCTCATATAAGCAGTTTAAAAATTGCCCGCTCTTTATAATTGATTGTTCCAAGCAAATTGAGTCAGTTGTGGGAGGAAGCGTTGACGTGCAAGTCGAATTTGAATCGAAGACAAAGTTTCCAGAAAACACAATTGCCTATTGCCTAATTATCAGCGATTGTCTAGTCGAATATAGTCCAATAAGTGGTTTAGTGCGCAAAGTCCTCTAAGATGTTGGTGATTGATATTCAAGGATATACTCTGGATGGAAACAAATTTATACCGAAGGAATTGGCAGCATTTGATGGTGAAAAAATTACCCATATTTTATTTAAACCACCCTTCAATGAAGTATTTCTCACAACAAATGAAATACGACAACTTAGATGGTTAGAAAACAACTATCACGGTTTAAGATGGTGTTCTGGTTTTGCGGATTTGGATCAATTATGTCCGATTTTATTTGAAATATCTCAAGGACACGATGTCGTCTACGCTAAAGGAGTACCAAAAGTTAATTTGTTGAAAAAATATTTGGGTCCTCTTGTTCAAGAATTTCCGAGTGAAGAGCCATCCCTCAAAAATAATGTTTCGGAGCCCGGGTGTTTCTTTCACAATTCAATTTACTGCCACTGCGCTCTTTCAAATGTAAAATTATTATTTAAATATTTGGAAACGTATGAATAAATGTTTTTTCTAATTGTAACATGTGATTGGTTGGTTTATTGTATAAATAAAGATGTTTTCATATTTTTGATTAGTTGTTATTTATTTCGCGATGGCAAACCACGAGCAAGTAATTGATCTAGTCAGTGACGAAGGCAGCTGTTTCGAGTTTCTCGATGATATGTTAAATGATTTCAACCAAACTGTGCGCAATGAAAATAAATATATTAATGAAACCCGCTACAATATTAACAAAAGTGGAAATCTTTATGTGGCTGTTGGATTTAGTGCGGTAAGAGGATTTTATCCATCCATAAGACTATCTGGACCTAGAAAGGTGAATTTACATTTTTTACATAGTGAATGGTTACAATTTGTAAAGAAGAAAGATATAATTAATACATATTTAACGACTAAAATGAGACAATGCTGTAAATGTGCTACTGTAGATGAAGTTAAGCCATTTCTAAATATCTTTGATGAATGTGACGTATTTCTTGGAGCTAGATCGAAAACTCGCTATGCGTCTATCCGTAAAAATAGTGACAAACTAACTTTAGATTTGAAAACTTTTAATTCTTTGTGTAAAGTTTTCCCGCTCATTGAATCAAGAATCTCACGGTTGGAATCACTTCATTTTCTCGATTTTTATGACCAATGTCTGTCTCAAGTTCTAAATGTAAAGCGCGAATGTACTACGACTGAAGCACTTACTATACTCACGAACGCTACTTTTGATCAAGCCACCATACCCGTCGAGAATATTGAGTGTTTACTGGAAGTTGGTATTTATTGCGAAGAAAAATTTAAAATAGATTTAGAGTACAACCGCATTTTACATGAGCAACTAACTACAGATAAGCCGGAAATGGTATCTGATAAAGTTGATGCTGCGATAGCCGCATATTGCAACCATCAATTATCGTCAGAACATCTACAATACCTACCCAATTGTTATATGGAGCAAATTGAGGGTTTGCAATTGGAAAATATTTGGACACTGCTCTCAACATCAAAGCAGGCTGATGTAAAATACCAAAAAAGGTTACCTTGTCACAAACATTATAATATCGGAAAAACACACTGGGACGGGCCTCCTACTCCAATTTATAAATGTGCCCAATGCAACAGTGTAGCTTAATTTTACTTACACACATCGTGCAAAACCATAGTCCGTCGTAGTTGTTAAAATGGAACGTCTAGATTATTTCGATTCAATACAAACAAGTATTGAACCCTATATGAGAAAAATTATTGTTGAATGGGTATTGGAGGTGTGCGAAGATTCTAGGAGCGAAGTTCCCGTCTTCTTTGTCGCCGTTAATTGTTTGGACAGATTTTTGTGTTTGAAAAATATCGAGAAACATACATTTCAACGCATTGCAGTTGCGTGTCTTTGGATCGCTTCAAAATTTGTGAGTGACTTTCATCTTTCGTTGGAATTATTAATATTGTATACGGCTAAGAGTGTAACAAAAAGTGATATAATTAGATGTGAAAAACAAATTTTGTCTGAACTAAATTGGGAAATACCGACAACGACAATTGTAGATTCTCTAAACTTGTTACTATTAAGGTTTGGACATGTAAAAGATAATACTGTTTCTCTAAATATGTGCGTTAAATTAGCAGAAAAGGTCGCGACCACCGATGAGTTTATATTAAAAACACCTTCTTTTAGCGCTACTGCCTGTTTCACATTTTTATCTAAGAAATGCGGTGTGCAGGACTTATCAATTGTAGGTATTTGCGAGTGTATGAAGGTTAATGTGGAACAAATACTACAAACATACCAAGCGTTAGATAAGGTCTGTACGTGAGAAAATAAATGTTTATAATGCATCGTTGTCTTTAAAAAAACCCGCCAAGCTCCCACCGCAGATCCGGTCCGGACCAGCTTGATCCGATCTGGATCTGATCCGACTCTGATCCGGATCTGGTCCAGATCTACCCAAGCTCAGCTTGATCAGCTCAGATCTGGTCCGGCTTTACCTAACCTCAGCTTGATCCCGCTCCTAGATGCCGACGTGCTGCCACCTCTTGCGCGAACCTTCCAATTGGCTGAGTATAGATTCCACCCAGGTACCAACTAGCGCCACCTATTGCGCGGACTTCCACTTAGCCGAGAACAGAACCCATCAGGTACCCTCTGGCGCCACCTATTGCCCGGAGGTCTGCAACACTTACAGAACACTAAGTCCGCCATTTTGTGGAGGGGGGTGTTTTATGACGTCTTATGGGAACTTTTACATGGGTGGGCGTAGAACCCGTGAATCCTATCTACTTAGAATAAGTGTGGGTACCAGTTCAAGAAAACTAGAAGTCGATATCTCAAATAGCAAATAAGTTATGCTTTTACAGATCCCTGGGTCACCCGGTATATCGAGAGATCTGTTCGTGATAAATTAGATTTAAAGTCTGAAATATTATTTGAAAACAGTTTAAAATTGTCGTTACTTGTCAGGCCATTCGCTACTTAGTCCGTGATAAGGGTATCGAAAACCAATCAGTTTAAGTACAAAGGAGCAATCAATGTGTCTATTGAAATCGAGTCAATTTTTGCGTGAGTTTTGAATTTTTGAAAAATAATATTTTAAGTTAAGTAATAAAATTTGTAAAATCCTACAAGTGTAACGAATTGTAAATATATTTAAACTTTAAAATTTGTACTCTATGATAAAAAAATCATAAAAAAATATATTGAATTGCATTGGAATTTGTAAAATTCTACAAGTGTAACGAGTTTTAAATTCCAATCAGATTTAAATTTCTGCATTGGTTTAATCATTGAATTGATGAGCCGAATTTGCTTTAAAAGTTTAAGATCTATGAACAGGTCAATACATTTCTGATTTTCCGTTACAACAATTGTCAAATTGTAGCTGAAAACAAATGACAACATTCTAAACAATGTCTGGGCAAATGAAATATGCATTCTACGAATTTAAAGGTTGTAAAAAATTTATTAAAAGTTCAACTTCTATGTAATAGTAGTTTACGATACAAGTAACGTTTTTTTTTAATTCTCGAGTAATGTAAAAACAAATAACATTACGTGTGTCGTAACACGGTTTATTTTATCCTATTTCTATTTTTTTAATAAGAAAAATGTTTAATTGAATATCTCCATAGCAACGAGTTGCGTTTAGATAAATATAACAACACTAGTGTTGTTAAAGGTACCTTAACGTACCTTAAGGAGTTATTGGCATGATAACATTATAGGATAAAATAAAAAAATAAACATTTTTGATTTCTCATCTTAGGTTAAAACAAAACAGCAATTTTTAAAACTGAAAATGGGAAAACAAAAATTGCTTAGACGGATAGAAAAAAATAATCAAAGGAGAAATTCGTTTTAAGAGTTTAAAATTAATTGAAAAAATTATAGATTTCGGATTTCGAATAAAAATGAGTGCCAAATCCGAGATTGAAAAGAAACAGCAACACACCAAAATCGAAAATTGTACGATTTAAAAAATTAATCATTGAATGAATATTTTTTTTAAATTAGTTATTTAAGCTCCAGAAAATAAACCCTTCGATGGTGAGAAAGCTAACTGGTATTTGGTAAGAAGGTAAATGTAATTATAAGATTCTGTACGATTTGTCAATAAGCTACTAATGCCGTATTTTTTTGTATACATTATTGTAGCATAACATAAATGAACTATTGACCTGATGGTCTCTACTACACCGTTATTTTAGTATTCAGATATTATTAAATCGCATTGAAAAAATAATTATTGTGAATAATTCATTCCATAAATTTTACATAAATGAGATATTCACTTGATGGTCTCTTTACTCCTATAGTTATTTGTGTTGAGAGATATTATTAAATCGCATTGAAAAATTAACAATAAATTATTCATTCAATAAAGTTTAATTAATTTCATTTAATCGCTTACCAACAGTAGGAACTATCTTCATAACTGATAATCCATTTCCATTAATGTAATTTTCAATATTCTGCACACACTAAAACACGCGAACACTCACTCACTAGGTGGAAGGTAAACTGCCGAATCGAACGGTTTTCAATGACTAAAAAGAGATTTAATCTGGAATGCGTTCATGCATCGTGATAACAGACGACGAAAGAATGTGTGTTTTGCAAACATCTACGCCGGATACTAATTGCCTCCGGGGCAAAGGTCAAATGATTCGGCGGTTCGCACCTGGCAAAATTTTCCAGTTTCACCGGTGAGTTTGTTCGGTGTTTTAGATTTTAACAGCGCGACGGAGTGTTATTCTTGAATTTTAATTTTAGAGTTTACTGGAATTTCAAATACTTTCATTTGATCAGGCGGCGAAGTTGTGAAAATTTCTAGCAAGTTCGCCGGCTCGAAAAAAATAGAAAAATAATAGCCATCGACGTTAAACTTTCTAGAATAACTAGAAATACACTCAAGATTGCGATTTCGTGAAAATCCATTTACACCCCTTCACTGGATTTTAAAATATTTTCATTTGATCAGGCGGAGAAGTTGTGAAAATTGAAATGTACGAAACAGCAGAATCATCGTTTATTAATACACGCTCTGTAGCATAAATGTAGTATAAGCTTTGAAGTGTTACAACCCCCTCTATTAGAATCTCCCAAACACATGCATAGAGATCCAGTGAAATTTAATTCTAATCTAGATATTCAATGATCAAACCTTAATAAAACTAAAAAGAAAATAAATGTAACATACCTGTGATGGCATTATCATTAAATTGTTTATTCATATTAATATATTAGACATTTATACTTTTAATAAAAAAACACAGTACATTGTTGCTTTTAAATTAATGTGAAATGTAATAATTATAGCAAAAATATTTGTTGTGCGCACCCTGTGAGGATTGATAAAAGTGAGTAATTTTCCGTGTAAGCATTTTTCAGTGTGAGCAATTTTCGTGTGCGCAATTATCACTGTGCGTTATTTTCTGTGTGCGGAGTTTTCCGTGTGAGCATTATTCCGTGTGCGTAGTTTTCGCTGTGCGCAGTTTTCTGTGCGCAGTTTTCTCGTGAGCAGTCTTCCTATGCGGATATATCACCGAACCCCTCCGTACTCCATATGAGGCGCTACCCCTGCGATATAAAATAGATATGAAATTGATTTTACTATGCCCTCATAGATGCCTATAAAAATAATATGCCTACTGAGTTGCTTGAATTTAATATGATATAATTTGTTTTTGTAGAGAATGACTAATAATAATACGCGTCCTAATTTACATTTTCGGTCGTGCAGCGTTGAGAGATTTACTGTTGATAAATGCTCTGGGTTTGTTTAATTTTTTTATACCTACTCGGTGTTTTACGATACTTTTTTTATAATGTTCCACTACACCCACTGATCTTGATTACATTTTCGGATGCATCAAATCTTTCTAAATAAAATTAAATAGACTATTTTTTCTCTAAATGTTAAATCGGCCATTCCATTAATAAATGCCCACTTTTGGGGGGTACATCAGTGATTTTAGCGAATTTCACATATATTATAAAGACTATCAAGACATGGCTTTTGGTCTTTACTAGAAGCTTATTGTGTTAAAAGTTATAACAATATAAACTTTTAGTACACTTTTATTTTGAGCTCAAAAACATCGTAAATCGTTACGATTATCAAAAAAGTTATTCTATACTTTTTTATGCTTAAATGTTTAAAGTTAAAAAAAGAATTCCAAAACAAAAAAACTTTATTTAGATAGTTAGTTTTTAATAAATAAAATATATCTCAAAGAATAATCAATTACTCATATTTCAATTTTCTTAAAAATAATATATGTTATACCATTGCTTAAATATATATATAACCTGAATTTTTCAAAAGTATGGGCACTTTAAAACTTTTTGAGATATGATTTTTTTATAAAATGTTTCATTTGTTTTATTATAATTTTAAATAATAGCAAAAAAAATAAAGAACGATTCCGAGCCGGGCCTGGATTTTTTTTAATGTCCGTTTTGAGCTACGTTCAATGGTTGAATTGTTACATTACATTACATTATTACATATTGAGTCAATTACGATAGATGGAAACTGTTTAATTTATTAATTACAAAGTGAGAGTAGGTAACATTTATGTACAATAAGTTTTTATATACAGTTTCAAAAGTTAAAAACCATTTTTAGTCTGCATTTTCGAGACCATTTTCCACACATTTCTGTTTGTTAGTCTGGCGGCATGTTGGTTCGAATACTTCTAACAAATATGGTTAAAAAAGAACAGATATTTGCAACGTAGTTGTAAATGCACTCGCTGCAAAAGAAATAGATATTTCCAGAATTGTTTTCGTGACAACTGATGGTACTCGTAGTATGATTGTAGAGGAAAATGGTTTTATCAACGAATTAGGCATTCAATTCTGGGTTTTCAATCTCGCTGGAAGATTTATGAACCTTGTTACAAAATCTAATCTATCTAATTTATATCTGCAGGCGCTTTAGATGAACAAAAACTGTCTAATTTATTAAATGAGGTAAATTAAGTATGCGATGGTCGTGAAAAAGTGCTTCAAAGATTCTCTGAGTGTTTCGATGAAACTCGATTTTTTTACATAATGAGAAAATTATTGAAAAATATAGTCAAATAATGACTTTATAAATTTTCAATAGTGATATTTCCAGCACCAACATATATTTTGGAAAAATCTTTGCAGAGCTAGAATATCTTGAAAACCAGATCAAGTTAAATTGACGAATGATTTTGCTTCAGTTATTCAGTATAATAATAGCTATTTATATAACAAGTCCACAATATAGCTCTTTCTTGGACAAGACGTGTCATTTGTTAGTTCGGTGTTTGAAGGTGTTAACAGTGCGGTGGAGTGTTGTTTTCGAATTTTCGTTTTTGATTTCTAGTGACAAAGTGAAATTTGAAGGATGGATGAGGGGCGGTTGCCATCGTCTTATAATATTATTTCAAGAAGCCATTTTTGCGCTCGAGGAGTATGGATGTGTAGTGTGCCGCTCGTGCTAAAACGTAAAAATAAGTGATTAAATTAGAACTATTAAAATTAAAAACAACAATGCCCGATCTAAGATCGAAAGGGACAGACGAGACTATATTAAATTTCTTGAAAAGTGCGGAATTTTCGGAGATAATTAAAACAGTAGTGAATAAAGAAGTTAAACAGTTAAATAAGGCAATTTCAGAGCTAAAAAATGAAGTACGTGTACGCGAGTCGAATAAAGATTTGATACATTATTTTCAAACAAAAATCAATTTCTATCGGATTAAACAGATACGGATGCTAATAATTTGTCTAATAATGAATCTAATTGTGGCAACCACGCATCGAACTCGCACAAGGTTTTGCAGAAATCGGCTCAGCAACTCGAATCGAACGCGATAGTGGACAACCATAAAAAGCCGGTCGCAGATAACTATACAGGACCGGAATAAATATAGAAATATTAACAGCCAAAATAACACCGAAAATACGGAAACCCAAATGAATGAATGGCAATTCCCAAGAAGAAGAAAAAGAAATAACAGGATGGATACAATCTACAGAAGCGCATTACCGGACGTTCCAATTAAAGGTGCTACAAAATATGCACACTTGCATGTTTATAGGCTTGAACCCAATCTATCTGAAGAAGATCTTACGAGTTATTTAAAATCCAGAGATTTCATACATGTTAAATGCATTAAGATGATTTCTAAGTTTCCTGAAGAATACTCCTCTTTTAAGGTATCAGTCCCCATAACAGACCTGGAGAGAATCAAAGAGCCACAAATTTGGCCGGAGTATGTTTGCCTGAATACTTTTTTAGCAAGACTACATCGGAAAAAAACCGAGGCATAATTGGTAACACCGTTATTTACAATATTTTGCACCAGAACGTTCAATGCCTATCAAATTGTGTAAATCAATTAATCTGTTTAATAGAAGAAATCAGAAATATTTCTGTTTTATGTCTAACTGAACATTCGCAAACGAATGATCAATTGGATGTGATAAATTTGAAGAACTTCAATCTGGTTTCGAAATACTGTCGCCCTCCTGGAGAACATGGTGGAAGTGCAATATATGTCTCATCGAACTTTCATGGAAAGCCCATAAAAAACTAAATCGATTGGCTTGCGCTAGAGTGTTTGAGTGTTGCAGTGCCGAAATTAAACTCGACAATAAAAATTCAGTTTTAATCTTATGTATCTATAGGCCGCCGGATTATGAGTTGACGAATTTCAATTTATTCCTAGAGAAATTAAATGCTGCTATGGTTATATTAGCCGAATCTGGTAAGACATTTTTTATAGTGGGCGATTTAAATGTGGATATCTTAAAAACTAATACACAGAGCAATCAACTAAGAGATCTTGTAAATTCTTTTAATCTTAATTTCTTGATAAACAGCCCAACCAGAATCACGGATAAGTCGAAAACATGCATTGATCATATGATTTCTAATTTACACTGGGAATATCAAACTCAAATTATATCCTCAGGTATCTCGGATCATACAGCACAATGTTTAACGTATAAAGTTCCTATTTTAACACCTATTAATAAAAGTATTTACAAAATTAGAACTTATTCGGATGAATCTATACAAAACTTTATTAACGACCTAAGTGATGAAAGGTTTTCAAATGTCTACGAGTCTTCAGAAAATATGAAAACTTCGCAAACACATTTTTAACTTATTTTAATAAACACTTTCCTTTAGTAAACAAAAAAGAGTACTCTAAGAAGAATAGCTACAATTTCAATTCGCCGAATATTGTTTCATGTAAAAATGAAGTCATGTTGTTGCAAACTATCTCACAGTGCAGACCAGAATTTGGTGAACAACTTAAATTGAAAAAACGTGAATATAGTCAACTATTAAAGCAGTCTAGAAGTGACCACTATGAATCTCAGCTGCGTGAATCTCAATGCAAATCAAAAACAATGTGGCAAATTGTGAATGATATAACCGGACCAAAAAACTCAAATATCTTACCTAATGATGAAAATTTACTAAATTCTTCAAATAAATTCAACAAACATTTCAATGAAAAAGCACCTGAACTAGTCGCTTGTGTGCCTGATATTTATTTATTTATTTATTGACGTCAAAAACTACACTTTACATAAAAAAATATTAACATGTATATATATATATATACATACATATAAAGTTTACATTCAAACATACTTAACAGATAATGTAGCGGGTCTCAGACTTGAACTTGATCAACGATGAGTTGGTGAAATTAAGTTTGTCACAATATTTATTTGCAATACTGCACATTCTTACACATGGACTAAACATAACGTAGGATGTGCGGCAGAATGGAATATGTAACAACTGAGATTGTCGCGTTGTATATTTGGGAACATTGAATGCAAAACATTCCAAACATTCAGGCGAATTAATAATATTATTGATTATTTTAAAGATAAAACAAACGTCGTAAAATTCTCGTCTGTTTGATAAACATGCTAAATTAACATACGATCTAATCTGGTTTATATTTAGAATTATATTTTGTGAATATAATTTATATTTTAAATACTTTAAAAATTTACCTTGTACATATTCCAGTCTGTCGATATAACAGCTAAAATGTGGTGACCAAATAACACTACAATATTCTAATACTGACCTAATAAGACTAACAAAAAGAGTTGTTAAACTATGGACATTAGTAAAATCTCTGGTAGTTCTTTTAATAAATCCGAGCAACTTATTTGCCTTGGCAATAACAGTTTCAATGTGATAGGAAAATGATAGTTTCTTATCAAAATAAACTCCCAGGTCCCTAACAACCTCTTGATATTCTAGACCCACATTGTCTAAATGGTACATAAATCTCTCATTATACCGTACACCTGTAATATTCCTCTTAATGCGTCTTCACTTTTCCTAAACCCCTGCGATAGTGCGGAATTGATTTCAATTACAAACTCCATGGAGGGAAGAAAAGTTATGGTTACGACGAAATAATAATGTATATTATTAAAAAATGTATAAACCAAATAGTGCTTCCTCTTTGTGATATAATAAATTGCTCACTTGAAACTGGCATCTTTCCTGATAATTTAAAATTTGCCCTAATTAAACCAATATATAAATGCGGTGATAAAGATGACATCGAAAACTATCGGCCAATAAGCCTATTAAGCTCGTTCTCTAAAATATTGGACAGCTCTCTTTGATTATACCACTTCTATCCTTTCAGCATTTGATGAAAGAAATCTTGCCTGTGGAATTTTTCTGGATTTAACCAGAGCTGAGTGGCTCCGCTCCAATCTTTCGGGACGGAGCCATGCTGTTAAAATTCGTCGTGATGGCGTGGATGTTCGGTCAGGGGTTCTGCCTGTGGGTATGGGCCTCCCGCAGGGCAGTATTTTAGGTCCATTATTGTTTGTTATTTACGCTATTGATCTTGCAGTTACAGTAGGTAATAATAGAATCATCAGTTATGCCGATGATACGATTTTTTTTTCAAAGGTCCAAACCTACCTGAAATACTGAAAGAAGCAAGCACTACTTTAGATAAGGTCAAAGAGTGACTGATAATTAATAAATTAGTTCTAAACGAAAAAAAAACTAAAACTATATTGTTTAAGACAAACCAAGTATTGCACACCCCATCTACGTCAAATTTTGGTGGGCATAAATGGTATTTCAGCAACAGCACAAAATTTCTCGGAATATTCCTTGATGAAACACTAAATTTTAAAGAACACTTAGAATATCTATGTAGCAAACTAAGCAAAGTCTGTTATGCATTAAGAGTATTGTCTAGGACGGTTGAGAGCAACGTGACCAATCTGGTTTACGCAGCAAACTTTTGTTCACTTCTCAGGTATGGAATACTATTTTGGGGTCTCTCTACTAATGTGGATCGGGCATTTATCATCCAGAAAACGGCTCTAAGAATTATTACTAAAATCAGTTCTCGTGATTCATGCAGAGGAGTATTTAAGATGAACAAACGTTTAACATTGATGGGTGCAACATCTTACGGTGGTTCTTAAAATAAAGATCATCCGTTCCTTGCCATCCAAGGACGGAATAACGGTCCAGGTCGAATCACCGACCGACTTCCGAAATGCCACTCGTTACCTAGACGAGAGAGGGGTGCCTTACCACACCTATCAACTGGATGAGGATAAAAGCCTCAAGGTGGTGCTCCGCACCGTCCCGGTCGAGATATCCACGCAGGATGTGGAAGACTCGCTGAAAGCGAAGGACATCCCGGTGATTTCGGTCACCAGGATGACCAACCGTCAGGGCCCAATCCCCTTGGTGTACGTTCAGGTCACCAAGAATGACGACGGGAAGAAAATCTTCCAAATTCGCAGTGTTGCCGGACTCTCTGTCAAAGTAGAGCCGAAACACAAATCCGGGGGCAATCAATGCCACCGATGTCAGCGAGTCGGCCATTCTCAGGCTCTCTGCCGTGCTGCATTTGTATGCGTCAAATGCGCCGGCAGTCACCCGTCCGCAGAGTGCCCTGCGGCGAGCGACTCAGAGCCGAGGTGCTCAAACTGCGATGGCCCTCATGTGGCTAGCTACCGAAGCTGCCCAGCCTTCACCAGGGCTCAAAGTCAAAGGCAAAGACCGCCCACTGGGTCCGCTCCCGCACTACTCAGGCAAGCCACCAGAGTCCCTGGCACCTCGTACGCGAGTGCCACACAGGGCCAGACTCCCCAAACCCAGAGGGCGGCCCCCGCCCCTCAGGCTCCCGCCCCTCAGGCACCCGCCCCTCAGGCACCCGCTCCTCAGGCACCCGCCCCTCAGCCCCCCGCACAAAACACCACCGTGCCGCCATACGACATGAGTCGTCTCCCCAAGAATAGGAATCCGAAGTTAGCCACCGCGCTTCGTGAGCTCCTAATCACCGCTGCCAACCAGGAAGAGCGCGACCTCTTCGTGGCATGCTTCGCTAGGTTTTTCCACGTAGCGTAAGTCGCTTCCCAAGAATCCACAAATCCTTCAAAATGTCGTACAACCAAAACACTGACCCTCCCATAGATTTCGTTCGCATTGCTTTTTGGAATGCGAACGGGTTACGTGACAAGATACTCGAATTAGAGCACTTCGTTCACCAGCACAAGATTCATGTTGTGCTCGTGAGCGAGACTCTTCTCAGTGCTGGTCAAGTCCCAAAGATCAATGGGTATCAGTTACCTTTCCTTACCAGAAATGATACCGGGCGTGGCACCGCTATCTATATCAAAAGGGGACTCGACCACTCGCACCTCCCCATAGACGGCCTGACCAACCTTGAGTCCACTGCCTTGGTCCTCAACACCACAGACGGTCCGCTAAAAATCGTTTCAAGGTACCAATCCCCCAGTAAGCCGCTTCTCGATGCTGATCTCGATATCATCTTCAACACTGTCATGCCCACCATCCTGGCAGGAGATCTTAACAGCAAAAGCGCTGCTTGGAAGAGTAGAGTTACCAACAGACGCGGTAGAGTCCTCGAAGCGTACATCGCAAACTCGCCTCACGAGATAGTCGCAGCGGCTCCAGATAGCCCCACATACTTCGACCGGAATGGCCACCGGCCCGATATTCTTGATATTGCGCTGCTAAGCAACATCAATGCAGAGCATGACATCTGGGTCGAGAACGAATTAGATTCCGACCACAATCCAGTAATCATGCATGTCGCGTTGGGTGTCAACAACTCACCCCATTATATCAGGAATACGGACTGGAAGCTTTTCAGGCAAAAAGTCGACAAACTCCTCTCTCCTCTTCCAAGCATTAAGACAATAGCGGACCTAGATGCCGCAGTCGCTAGCCTCACTACTGCTATCACCACAGCCGCTGATGAATCTTCGACCACAAGAATCTCGACAAGTCCCGAGCCTCTTAACATCTCGCCGGAAGTTCTCGAAATGATCCGTAAGAGCAAAGCGGCCCGCCGGAGGTGGCATAACACGCATTTACCCGAGCACAGGATGGAGGCCTACTCCCTTGCAGCTCGGGTAAAAGAAAACCTCCGCGTCCTACATAACCAGAGCTGGGAACGTAAAATCGATGAGGTCAATTCCTGCTCCAATACTTTTTGGGGCGTGACCAAAGCTCTGAGACGCAAACCAGCAGGCCGGGCCGCCATCCACGGCGAAAGAGGTCTCGCATACACAGATGCTCTTAAGGCTGAAGCTTTCGCCGACTCCCTCGAACATCAATTCATGTTAAACCCGAGCGAGGATTACGACTTCGAGGATGAAATAACATCCGCTGTTAGTTCATACCTAACAGCAGACAATGGCCAGTGGACCATAGTCCCCGCCACCAAAACCGAAGTCGATGACCTCATTAAAAGTCTCCAACTCAAGAAGGCCCCGGGCCCTGACGGTATCAGCACCGCCATGGTCCGTAAACTTGGCAGAAAAGGTAGAGTCGCTATCTTAAACATCGCGAACGCGTCTATGAGGTTAGGATACTTTCCGAACTCCTGGAGGCTGGCTAACATAACCAGCATCCTGAAGCAAGGGAAGTCTCCTACCTTCCCGGAAAACTATAGACCCATCAGTCTTCTCAGCACACTGTGTAAACTCGTCGAGAAAATAATTCTCAAACGCCTCCGTGACTTCACGGAGGAAAACAAGATCATCCCGGACTATCAGTTTGGCTTCCGAAAAGGTCTCTCCACCACTCACCAACTGGTGAGAGTCACCGAGTATATCGCAAACGGTCTGGCTCACAAAAAGGACACGGCTGCGGTCTTCTTTGACGTCGCCAAGGCTTTTGACAAGGTCTGGCCAGAAGGTCTAATCCACAAGATGATCCTCCTCGAGTACCCTGAGTACTTAGTACGACTAATCCACTCCTTTATGTCCCAGCGACGGTACAGCTGTAAAGTAAACACCGCTCTCTCCACTGTGAGAAATGCTGAGGCCGGGGTTCCTCAGGGGTCATGCCTCTCCCCGACACTCTACAACATCTATGTGAGCGACATGCCGGATTTTTTCCCCTGCATGGTCGCTCAATACGCAGACGATACGGCTCTCCTGTACCAAGGTCGCATCCGAAAAGCCTCAAAATTCGGCCCAGTCAACCTTCGCGACTATATGGAGCACACGCTCCAAACAGCTATCGATTCCTTCGAGGAATGGGCCGACAAGTGGCGAATCGCGATTAATCCTAACAAGAGCGTGGCCGTGCACTTCACACGGCGGCTACGCCACAAATCCCCGATCCCTCCCCTGAAATTTACAATCGGTGAGTCCCCGATAGCCCTCAAAGATCACGCCCGGTACCTGGGGTGTACTCTAGACCAGCAACTGAACTGGTCTAAACACATAAAGACTGCCATCGATAAAGCGAAAGCCACACTGCACGACCTGTTCCCAATAATAAATCATAAGTCCAGGTTATCCACCAAAAACCGGGTTAACCTATACAAGCTAATCTTGAGACCTCAAATGCTTTACGCATCACCAGCCTTCGGTTACTGTTCTCCATCTACGCTCAACAGGATCCAAATCCGGCAAAATGTTATGCTAAGACAGGTGCTACGTGCACCCCTTTACATGCGCAACTCACAGTTGCACCGAGACACCAAAACGCCCAGTGTCATGGATCATATCAAAGAGCTCTCCAGTAAATTCTTCGAAAGGCTGGATAACGACCCACCATCGGGAATTGAATTCCCACGATACGACAGGCCGTCCAGGCGTGCAGACGCAGAACACCTCACCCCCAGAGATATCCTAAGGTAAAACTTAGAAAAACCAAAATTCCCATTAATTAAATTAATTGTTTCGCCACCATAGCGTTACACCACCTGTCCCCCCACTGCCCTCACAGTCCACGAGGGTTGGCTGGGTTCGGACCGCCGGTAGCACCCGCATCTTAGAGACCAATCATCTCTACATGCTAGAATAGGCCTCCGGTCAGACTAGCCATAGCACCGAGCATATGAGGAGTGGTTTTAGTTGGTAGGCGCGATCCCAGCGAATCCAACACTACCCCACTATAGGGGTGTCTTTTGAAGATCTCCACTCCTCACATCAAAAAAAAAAAAAAAAAAAAACCAAGCAAAGAAATGCATATCATGTGTTGTGCACATGATTTACAATTTTCCGCCTGCTACTTCCAGAATGCCTTTTTATCCCTATGTATCAAAATCGGAACGAAATTATATGTTTCTTTTAAACATTTTTTTTTCACTATTTCTACCAACGAAATAAGTTTGTATTCTGATGGATTAATTGCTGTCAAATATCGCTCATATTTAATATTGATAAAATGTCAACATGACATCAAACTTGCTTTTAGGGAAGTAGTGAGGAACATCAATTTATAAATATGAAGATAACATGTTTGAATTTTTGTGATCCTTACGAAATTAAATTGGATTTGATCGAAACCATCCTCGTGATACGAAACACCTTCCTTAATAATGTATCGCTCCGCGGCCAGTACGGAGCGTGCAAAGAATGCGACTTGCAGCAGCTTTGTAAAGTTTCAAGGAATACCACTAGCTGCGTGATTGTTGATACCAGGTTTGACATGGAAATGGAAGTTTCGGGTGAATTAGGTTATGAATGCAGGTACAGTACTTATGTAAGTGTTTTAACTTTGGCAACCCCTCGACAAAGGAATCAGTGACGGCTCGCGGGGAGACTCATGGTACGGCCGAGGTAGCAATACAGATAGGTAGGGCCGGTTGCAGAGACGGCTGGCGGCGTGACCGCACCTATCTGTATTACCATCTCTGCTACCTCGGCCATACCACGAGACACCTCGCGAGCCGTCACTGAAGGTAGCACAAAGAACCGATTAAGAAAGGAATCTTTACCAACCAGACGATTTTCGGTAGTAATATACATAAGGTTACAGTGACGAACTATCGCCTATTAATCCTACACTTAAAATAAGAGTAAAGCGTTTTTAAAATCTAACTAATCGATTCACGGAATTCTTAAGGTATATATTTGTTTTATGGTACATTTCATCCCAGAAAATAAATATTAAGTCTATGAATTGTTAATACAACGCAAAAGCTTTTTTTGTAATCCAAAATCTTGCTTAAAAATAATCAAAAACTGTGTCATTGGAATAAAGATAAAAACCAAAATAATAAAAAACAGCTTTATCAAGAAAGAGGAAAAAATGCTTTATAATTTTACGATAATCGAAAAACTATATTTTGTCTTTGTTTTCAGATGGGATCGTAGTTTCATGTCACATTACCAATACGACTTGGATTTAAGTAAGTCATGTCACAGGTTCCACACCAAAAAGATTGCCTCGCATCCTTATTTGCGTAAGAAAATGAACGAGAAATAACAACAAGAAATCCTAAATAGTTTTATGCTTCAGCGGTAATATTTTTTCTATTGGGAATATTGATTATGGTCACGACATGGATCACAGTACACTGGTTGTACAATAAGCTGAGGCGGTGTTTTGGATTATCCAAAAATAAAAAAGTGAGCAGTTGGTTTCAAGATTCTATGGAGAATTCTTTTTTGCTCGATATAACTTGGCATAAACATTAAACTATCGTTCCCCATCACCGAGAAACTACAGATAGGTTTGGGATTAACAGTGCAGTAATAGAAATGATGGGGAATCGGAATAAATTAGAACCTGCCAAAACTGGTTGATTTATCGCTTTACCACGTCACCTCGTTTAATACAATCCAGGTTTAATTTTAAGATCCAGAAATGAGGAATTATTTTTCAGATTTAACAGTTACACATATCTTTTCTAGAAACGCGAAGAAGCAATAGATGTCTTTGACATGGACAGAAGAGTCATTGCAGTTGATGTTTTCCGCGGAATTTGCGTTGTTCTTATGATTTTCATAAACTATGGCGGGGGGCGATACTGGTTTTTCCAGCCTTCGGTGTGGAATGGACTCACAATATCGGATATAATTTTTCCATGGTATTAAATTATTCGCTTTACCAGCAATCGGAATTGTAAAACTGATGAGTCATCAAATCTCAGTTATGGCCGTTTCTCCAAATCAGATAGCTATTTCACTTAATAACTCATCAGTTTTACATGCACGCGAGACCAGAGGCGGCTCGTGGATGTTCGGCGGCGGGGCAACGGAAGAAAATTTGACCGAAACAGCAACGAAATATTTGCTTCCTCTAAGGAAGTAAGTAGTGCCGCACTACACGAGCGACATCTTTGTCTTTGCCCTCCCTACGGAAATCCACGAGACGGCGCTGAGCGTGACTATAAGTTCTGGTTTGCGATCCCTTTACTAGCTAAATATTTAAATTGTTATGGTTGAGTCCTTTACTCGCTGACCATTTCAATTGACACACTTTAGCCCTTTACTCGCTAAACATTTTAATAAGCAAGGCAGTACAGCCTGATCTCCAAGGTATCGACCCGCTAGAACGCTTATCCAGCAAGAAGCTCGACTTGAAATTATGTGAATTTAGACCTTCCATGTAAACCTTATAAGATTTGTCCCAGAAACGATATAGCCTACCCACTTTTAATTTATCCCGATTGCAAATTTTAATCAACCATCAATCTTCCTAGGTTTCTATGGTTGAGTGGATTCTCGATGTCAATATCGTTTCAAAAAAAGCTAATTAGAGGCGTGTCACGCATGATTTTAATGAGACGAGCCATTATACGATCAGTAATCATCTTCACTATTGGACTACTTCTGAACTCTCACACCCATGGAGATTCTCCGATTTCGAAAATGAGGATATTTGGCGTTTTGCAGAGGATTGGCCTGACCTATTTAATAGTTGCAATTGTAGAAATCATTTTCATGAAAAAAAAGTATAAGGTAAGTTTGCGTTCATTTATATTTAAATAATCAATGGTATATAAGGTCAAATCATCGAAAAAAATAAAACCTTTTACGAATGTACTCTACTCCATTTATCCATTCTGACTGTTTGGTGAAATTTTGTGGTAAACTTTATTCACTAGATAGACTAACCCCTGCTTTATTGCTTTACAATTCTTGGCGGTGCAATGCGTCTGATGCATTGACATTTGGGTCAGCCGACTGCCGATGAAGTTTGACGGGGACCTTAAGAATCTGCCAGCTGCATTCCCCTGACTACTAAAGGAGCTAGAAAATAGAGACGCGAAGAAATTTCTACATCGCATTCAGGGAAGTAGGAGTAGTAAACTGCCAGAAAGAACAGAATCCTAAAAGGATGGCAAAGCTTATAAAGACCGACGCTACCACGTTCGCCTGGAAGAGCTTCGTGGGCTCTTAATTGTCTAAACACACAGCCAGGAGAAGTACATCTGAAGGATTCGACTCATACCCGCCTTCCGGCCTCAAGTACTCTACTTTCGACACCGCATATTAAGGGAACACAATAGCACCCTTCAAAAATTAGCAGGGGCCAAAGTCCTTGTATATCTGTAGTATTTCCGCCTTTACTCGCCCTCCTCTCTGTAAAATGGTTTATTATTTGTCGGTTTCCGGTGTTATTTTTAGAAAAATACTTCGACACCCTTCTCGGCCGCAGCACCGATGACTTGTGGGAGTCGACGCGGGCCGACTATGAGTTAATCGCTGTATTAACAAACGAAAACGACGCCCTGAGGAACAAAATTATCCAGCTCCCTATAGTGGGGTAGTGTTGGATTCGCCGCGATCGCGCCTACCAACTAAAACCTCTCCTCGTATGCTCGGTGCTAGGGCTAGTCTGACCAAAGGCCTATTCTAGCGTGTCGAGATGGTTGACCTCTGAGAAGCGAGTAGCTACCGGCGTGGCGCACAGTGTGTCCGATTCGGAGAAACGCACCACGGGTGGAGGGGGAAGGCAAAAGTAAAATGCAAAATTTATCAAAAAAAAAATACCATTCTATTGCGGATACTTCAAACCCCACTGCATTGAGTTTTTCATTTTTTTTTTCCACTTCCCTTCTTTGCAATTAATGTTCAAAGTTGAATAATTTCAGAAATCGAAATTTACGTGAAAAATGTACAATATTTATTAATATATAGTATCATGCTTAGGTGCACTATCAATGCAATTTTTTCATGGATTATTAAAAACACAATTCTCTATGATATAGTGCTATATTTGAACCAATAGACCTTTTGGAACGATAGTTATAATTATTCAAAAAATAAAATTAATTTATAATAAATTTCACCTTTAGTAAGGGTAATATAAAAAACAACAAACCGCAGAGGGTAGCGACTACCACCAAAAAATAGCTTAATGTATCCTCTAGCTACACTAAAAAATCGTATCTCCAACTGTGCGTTTTTGAGAGTTTTTTATTTTTTTTTATTCAGCGCGGCAGCTTTCATCACGCCATCACTCTACTTCAGAACGCGGCCGGTGAGGTCTGGTGACAACCACCAAAATGTGGCTGAATGTGTGTTCTAATAACTCTGTAAAAATTATTTGTCTATTAGAGCGTTTTAAAAAATTTTATATTTTTTTTCAACATCAGCGCTCTGAAAAAGGGCTGCCTTATAGAATAAATATAAATCAAAACGCACTATTTGAGAAATAATTTTCGCAGGGTTGATAGAAGATGCATTCAGCTATATATTGTGTAATAAAATAACATTTACAGAAACTACCCTCCAGAATAATAATTATAATTATTTGAAAGTAGCAATTTCATTTTGATAAAATGCAACCCTCTGCAATTTAAAATTGCAGAGGGTTGCAACTACGACCAAAATACAGCTGAATACATGTTCTAATAACCCTGTAAAAATTATTTATCTGTTTTATATTTTTTTTTATATTTTTTTTTAATTCTGCGTTCTGAAAAAAGGCTGCCTTGTAGAATAAATAAAAATCAAAACGCACTGTTTGAGAAATAATTTTCGCAGGGTTGATAGAAGATGCATTTAGTTGTATTTTGTATAATAAAATGACATTTACAAAAACTACCCTTCAGAATAACAATCAAAATTATTTGAAAGAAACAATTTCATTTTGATCAAAGTTAACTTAAGTAAGGCTAAAATGAAAAATTTCAAATTGCAGAGGGTTGCAACTACAACCAAAATATAGCGGAATACATGTTCTAATAACCCTGTAAAAATTATTTATCTGTTGGGGCGTTTTAAATATTTTTATATTTTTTAAAAAATTCTTCGCTCTGAAAAAGGGCGGCCTTGTAGAATGAATAAAAATCAAAACGCACTGTTTGAGAAATAATTTTCGCAGGGTTGATAGAAGATGCATTCAGCTGTATTTTGTATAATGATGTTACGACCCCATTGAAAATACTTCGGAAAATTTCTCTGCCTTTTTATAAAGATAATATTTTTACTAGGTGTTATGCCAAATATTCAAAAGTCATATTTGAAAAACAGTGCTTATTTATATTTAACAACTTGAATCATTTATTAAAAGCACACATTGTGAAATACTAAAAAAAATTGCATCGACATAAATGCTGTTGAGCAATTGTAACTTCAACCATATGCATCAAAGTGTGTTGTTCAAAAGGCACATGGAATAAAAAAAAATGAAAACGCAGCAATCCAGAAATAATTTTTACAGGGTTGTTAGAACATACATTCAGAGCTATATCTTAGTTGTAGTTGCAACCCTCCGCAGTTAATATTTTTAAAATCAGCATTACAAAAGTTACTTTTTATCCAAATTATATTGTTACTTTCAAATAAATATGATTATAACTATGGAGGGTAGTTTTTGTAAATGTCATTTTATCACACAATATATAGCTGAATCTATCTCTTTCAACCCTGCAAAAATTATTTCTCAAAAAATGCGTTTTGATTTTTATTTATTCTACATGGCAGCCCTTTTTCAGAGCGCAGAATATAAAAAAAAATTTAAAAAATTTGAAACGCGCTAACAGATAAATAATTTTTACAGGGTTATTAGAACATGTATTCAGCTGTATTTTGGTTGTAGTTGCAGCCCTCTGCAATTTGAAATTTTTAATTTTAGCCTTGCTATAGTGAACTTTTATCAAAATGAAATTGTTTCAAATAAATATGATTATTATTCTGAGGGGTAGTTTTTGTAAATGTCATTTTATTACACAATATATAGCTGAATGCATCTTCTATCAACCCTCCAAAAATTATTTCTCAAACAGTGCGTTTTGATTTTTATTTATTCTACAAGGCAGCCTTTTTTCAGAACGCAGAATTTAAAAAAAATTATAAAAAAATTTAAAACGCGCAAACAGATAAATAATTTTTACAGGGTTATTAGAACATGTATTCAGCTGTATTTTGGTCGTAGTTGCAACCCTCTGCAATTTGAAATTTTTAATTTTAACTTTGCTATAGTGAACTTTTATCAAAATGAAATTGCTACTTTCAAATAATTATAATTATTATTCTGGAGGGTAGTTTTTGTAAATGTTATTTTATTACACAATGTATAGCTGAATGCGTCTTCTATCAACCCTGCGAAAATTATTTCTCAAATAGTGCGTTTTGATTTATATTTATTCTACATGTCAGCCCTTTTCAGAGCGCAGATGTTTAAAAAAATATAAAACATTTTAAAACGCTCTAATAGACAAATAATTTTTACAGAGTTATTAGAACACACATTCAGCCACATTTTGGTTGTGGTTGCAACCGTCTGCAATTTGATTTTTTTTAATATTAGCCTTACTAAAGTTAACTTTTATCAAAATGAAATTGTTACTTTGGAAAAATTATAATTATAAATCTGTAGGGTGGCTTTTGTAAATGTCATATTATAATGGATTACTATTTTTACAAATGAAAACGATTCTATATTTAAGTTAGTACATTGTTATAACTGTAAATTATACATAATGCACCAGACCTCACCGGCCGCGTTCTGAAGTAGAGTGATGGCGTGATGTAGGCTGCCGCGCTGAATAAAAAAAATAAAAAACCCTCAAAAACGCACCGTTGGAGATACGATTTTTTAGTGTAGCTAGAGGATACATTGAGCTATTTTTTGATGGTAGTCGCTACCCTCTGCGGTTTCTTGTTTTTTATATTACCCTTACTAAAGTTGAAATTTATTATAAATTAATTTTATTTTTTGAATAATTATAACTATCGTTCCAAAAGCTCTATTGGTTCAAATATAGCACTATATCATAGAGAATTGTGTTTTTAATAATCCATGAAAAAATTGCGTCTAAGTTTACGTCTCTGGAGGTAAAGTATTTGGAGTTGCTATATCTGCACGGCCTGTCGTACAGTGGGAATGAAAATCCCGATGGTGGGTCGTTATCTAGCCTTTCGAAGAATTTACTTAAGAGCTCTTTGATGTGATCCAGGACACTGGGCGCTTTTGTGTCTCTGTGCAGCTGTGAATTGCGCATGTATCTAGGGGCTCGTAGCACCTGCCTCAGCATGATGTTTTACCGGGTTTGGATCTTATTGAGCTTAGTTGGAGAAGAGTAACCGAAGGCTAGTGATGCGCAGAGCATCTGTGGTCTCATGATGAGCTTGTGAAGGTTAACCCGGTTCTTGGTGGATAACCTGGACTTTTGGTTTATTATTGGAAACAGGTCGTGCAGTGTAGCTTTCGCTTTGTTAATAGCGGCATTTATGTGCTTGGCCCAGTTTTAGTTCTGATCAAGAATGCAACCCAAGTACTGGGCGTGATCTTTTAGGGCTATTGGGGACTCGCCGTATGAGAATTCCAAGGTAGGGATCGAGGATTTAGGGCGTGTCAGTTAGAAATGCACGGCTACGCTCTTTGAAGGATTGATCGCTATGCGCCATTTGTCGGCCTATTCCTCGAAGATGTCGATAGCTGACTGGAGCTTGTTCTCCATATGATCGTGAAGGTTAAGGTGTTTGGTTTTTAGTACGACCTTGGTACAGGAGCGCCGTGTCGTCTGCGTATTGGGCGACCATGCACGGAGAGAAGTCCGGCATGTCGCTCACATAGATGTTGTAGAGCGTCGGGGAGAGGCATGACCCCTGAGGAACCCCGGCTTCTACCAGTCTCACTGCTGAGAGAGCAGTATTAACTTTGCAGCTTTACTGTCGCTGGCTCATAAAGGGATGAATTGGTCGTATTAAGTAGTCAGGGTACTCGAGAAGGATCATTTTATAAATTAGACCGTCTGGCCAGACCTTGTCAAAAGCCTTGGCAACATCGAAGAACACCGCAGCCGTTTCCTTCTTATGGGCGAACCCGTTTGTGATGAACTCAGTGACTCTCATCAGCTGATGAGTGGTGGAAACTAATAATCCGGGATGATCTTATTGTCCTCCGTGAAGTCGCAGAGGCGTTTGAGAATTACTTTATCGACAAGTTTGCACAGAGTACTGAGGAGGCTGACGGGTCTATAATTATCCGGGAAGGTAGGAGACTTCCATTGCGTCAGGATGCTGGTTATGTTAGCCAGCCTCCAGGAGGTCGGAAAGTATCCTAGCTTATAGACGCGTTCGCGATGTTAAGGGTAGCGGCTCTACCTTTTCTATCGAGTTTACGGACCATGGCGGTGCTGATACCGTTAGGGCTCGGGGCAGGGCCGATCCTACCGGGGGGCTAGAGAGTGCATGGCACGCGAGCGGCGATTAGGGGGGGGAGGCGAATCCGGCGAAGCCCGCGGAACTTAGGACAATGCCGTGGACGACCAATAAAGGGTTCGCGCCGTCCGAAATTTGTAAAATTTAGTCCGAATGCCTTGAAATAGCGGCCGGACCCCTGGCTGAAGTGTATCCGATTTCTAATCGGGTAATGATTTTGCCAAAGAAGCGGAAGAAGTATCGTAAAGCATCTGAAGTTCGCATAAGAAAAATACCGCGGATGTTTATGATCATGCGATGAAAATGTTTTGGATCCTAGGGAAAAATTTAGAATTTACTTTTATTTTGAAAGTTCTGACATCGCTATTAATTTGACATCCGAACGTTCTGAACTGTTAAAAATTTGCTGCTCCTTGTTTAAATTTTTGCTAGTATTTCATTCTGCAGAGTCGGAACATCTAAGAAAATATTGTATGGATCTAGATATTAAATTACAGGTAACCGAAAATGGAAAATTGACAAAAGATTTAGATGGAATGGAACTCTCAAAGGAATCTTTTACAGAATTATTTTCTAATCATTCTCAATTAAAAGCATTAAAAATTTTAAATCATTTAATTAGCTATTTCAAATGAAATTGATGAATTTCAATAAAAAAATTGCGAAAAGTATTGTTTTAGAACTTAGATCCACACTGAGTAGCGTTCGAATAGTTGATGTTCTTGCCACTGAACTGAAGGTTTGATCATAATCTACTACTCTTTTTTGAGAAAATCGTTTGATCACCAATCTGGCCTTGAATTTGTCGATTGATCCATCGGCATTTTTATTTTGTGGCGTCGTTGTAGGTTATTCCAGATTCCTTGAGTCGAGGTCAACATCACATAATCCTGGAATTTCTGTGGAGCTGTAAGATCCACTCGGTTGCGCAGTTCTCGCGTAGTATCACCAGCATTATCTTCTTTATTGGCTTCCGACATTTCTAAAATTGTACAATCGGGTTCTAAGAATTCTGTTTCTTTGTCTTCTTCAATCCGATATTTGCTGTCGTTTATGTCAGTAGGCTTCGTCTCTTCAGCTTCGTTGTTTCCTGGGGGTCTAATAAACCCCTTTTCGACCAATTTTTCTTCGAAGATGAAGTCCTTGGATTTGTAGAGCTTGTTGTCCTCTTCACTGTAGATCATGTATCCGTCGTCATTATCATAGCCGATGAGAATGATTCCTTTAACGGCCTTCGGATTCATTTTCGCCCTTTGTTCCTTCGATATGAATAAACATGAATACAGCGATTTGAACCAATGTTTCAAACCTGGTTTCCTACCATATAACAACTGCAAAGGTGAGTAGGTCGGCCCTGTTCTGTTAAGGATGTAGGTACCTGTTCATCTTAGCCCCAAGTGCATGAGGAATTATTCCATGCGCGTGCATCATTGCTCCAGCAGTTTCCACCACCGTACGGTACGATTTTCTCTCTCACAAGATCCGTTTTGTTCCGGAGTGTAGGACATTATAAGACAGTGAACAATACCTTTCTTGTGTAGACTGGTCCTGATTTGTTTGTTGTCGAACTTCCTGTCATTATCACAACTAGTCCCTACTGTTTCTGCCCCAGCTAGAAACTGGCTCTGTTTTTCAGCAACTTTTTTTACCCCAGAAAATAAACTGTCCTGAATTTTGTAAAATCGTCCTTGAAGAGCACAAAATATCGATATTCAGACCTTGATTCTTGAAATGGACCGCAGACATCCTTGTGAAATCGCTCTCCCGGTTCCGTTGTTCTGGACCTCGTGCCGAACGGTAGGCGATCAGCTTTATCATAAAGCCTTCACATAGTTCACTATGCATTTCTATGTTCATGTCAAGCTCCTCCCTGTTTAGTAGCGATTTCACATCGCGCTTGTTCTGATGTCCGAATCGTTCTAGTACAACTAAAACAGGTTTCTTTTACTCACTGCATAGACCTCATTTTATAGGGTTTTGAACTCCATGACGAGCTCCCTCCAATTGTTGACTAGGAAGTTGCAGACTTCAGCTGATGAGATTAATTGGCTATCCGGGTACTTATTCTGGACTGTAAGCACGTAGAACAGATTCCTCTTGATTCCGGGTACACATTTTTCTTGGATTGCTACCCCAACTTCTCCTTCACGTATTTCGACGGCTTCGATTTTCTCGCCATTTGCTGTGGTCATTGTGTGTTCAGTTGAAAAAGAGGCGAACGTTCTAAAGCAAACCTGATCATAAAAAATATGGCTTGACGCGCCATTGTCATCCTTGCATTTCGACGATGCGTATGTGTTTCAGTTGAGCTCCCGGCCTCCGGACTTTTGGAGGACGGCCGTCAGCAAGTCATTTCCTGCACACTTGTGATTGGGCTTTCTGCAGTAGTTGCATATCAGTTGTTTTTTTTCTTTTTCTACGCATCGACTGAACTATGTTGCTGTAATGACTTCTTCGATGATTGCAGGTGAGAGCTTCCTGCTTGGTGGCTCCCTTGATCCGTAAGACCCTTTTATACGAACATAGTTCGTTGATAAAGCTGTCAACTGTTTTATCACTTCTTGTCCATAGCATCCAGCTGGCTTTAAAAGAAAAATACTCTTGCAATGTACGCAGAATTGTACAATGCAAAAATATATCTGGCAGTACCGAATTACTTGCAGATTCATTTCTTCTTTCAATTCAGACCAAACATATTTCAAAATTGAAATATGTCTATATGCTCTGACGTGATAGTTTTCTGCTATAAAACTTTATTAAGATATTACAGAGGATTTAACATTTTTTTGATTTGAAAATAAAAGCCCCTCGCCCCAAGATTGTTTTACTGCACGAGAGGGGGCGGCCGACTCATCATTTGCACGCGGGCGACCAAGGGTCTAGGATCGACCCTGGCCCGGGGCCTTCTTTAGCGGGAGACATTTGATTAAGTCATCGACTTCGGTTTTGGTGGCGGGGACTATGGTCCACTGGTCATTGTCTGCTGTTGAGTATAAATTAACAGCGGATGTTATTTCATCCTCAAAGTCGAAATCTTCGCTAGGGTTTAGGGTGAATTGGTGTTCGAGGGAACCAGCGAATGCTTCAGCCTTCTCCGCATTTGAGTACGCGAGACCTCTCTCACCATGGATTGCGGCCCGACCAGGTGGTTTGCGTCTTAGACATTTAGCCAGACCCCAGAAGACTTTCGTACAGGAATTGACCTCGTCAATTTTACGCTCCCAGCGCTAGTTTCGTAAAACGCGAAGATTATCTTTCACCCGAAGCGCAAGGGAGTAAGCCTCCACCCTGTGCTCAGGCAGGTGCGTGTTGTGCCACCTGCAACGAGCCGCCTTGCTCTTGAGGATCATTTCGAGGACTTCCGGCGAAATATTGAGAGGCTCGGGACTTGTAGAGATTCTCGTGGTCAAGGATTCTTCAGCGGCCGTGAAGATGGCGGTGGTAAGACTAGCGACTACGGCGTCTAGGTCCGCTGTTGGCTTGGAAGAGGAAAGATGAGCTTGTCAATCTTTTGCCTGAAAAGCTTCCAGTCCGTATTCTTGATATAATGGGGTGTGTTGTTGATACCCAACGTAACATACATTATTACTAGATTATCGTCGGAATCTAAGTCATTCTCGACCCAGATATCGTACTCAAGAATATCAGGCCGGAGGCCACGGCGATCGAAATATGTGGGGCTGTCTGGAGCCGCCGCAGCTATCTCGTGAGTTAAATTTTCGATATAGGCTTCAAGGGCTCTACCATGTCTGTTGGCAATTCTGTTCTTCCAGGCAGCGCTTTTGCTGTTTAGATCTCCTGTCAAGATGGTGGGCATAGCATCGTTGAAGATGATTTCGAGATCAGCATCGCGAAGCGACTTACTGGGGGATTGATACCCCGCGACGATTTTGAGCGGACCGTCTGTGGTGTTGAGGACCAAGGCAGTGGATTCGAGGTTGGTCAGGCCGTCTATAGGGAGATGTGAGTGGTCGAGTCCCCTTTTGATGTAGATAGCAGTGCCACGTCCGGTAGCAGGTCTGGTTAGGAGATGTATCTGATACCCATTGATTGGAACTCGACTCGCACTGAGAAGAATCTCGCTCACAAGCACAACATGAACCTTGTGCGGGTGAACAAACTGCTCTAGTTCGAGTATCTTGTCGGGTAATCCGAGAGTCAGTGTTGGTAGTGTAATTCATTATGGAAGGGAATAATGGGAAAGGATGCGTCTTAGGCGACGTGGAAAAACTTTGCCAACGACGCTACGAAGAGGTCGCGTTCTTGTTGGTTGATGGCGGTGATGAGGAGTTCGCGTAGCGCGGTGGCTAACTTCGGGTTTCGGTTTATGGATAGTACTCATGAGAGTCGGGTCGTGTGGCGGCACAGTTGCACTCTGAGTGACTGCCTCATCGGTGCGAGAGGAGGCCCAGAGGGAGGTCTTTGCCTCTGGAGTCGGGTGAAGGCTGGGGACAGCCTCGGAAGCTGGCTACATGTGAGCCGTCATTTGAGCAACGTGGCTCCGAGTCACTCGTAACCGAACACTCCGCTGGAGGATGACTGCCGGCGCATTTGACGCAGACAAATGCGGCACGGCAGAGGGCCTGAGAGTGGCCGACTCGCTGGCATCGGTGGCAGTGATTGCCCCCCGATTTGTGCTTAAACTCTACTCTGATGGAGAGTCCAGCAACGCTGCTTGCTTAGAAAATCATTTTCCCTTCGTCATTCTTGGTTACTTGAAAGTAAACCAAGGGGATTGGGCCCTGACTTGGTCATTCTTGTGACCGAATGAACGGGTATGTTCTTTTTCTCTGAGAGAGGCTTCGACCTCCTCTACAGAGATCTCAACGGGGACGGTGCGGAGTACCACCTTGAGGGATTTGTCCTCGTCGAGTGTGGTAGGGGATGCTGCGCTCGTCGAAATAGCGAGTATCTTTGCGGCAATCGGTCGGGCTCTCCACCTGCACCGATATTCCGTCCCTTACTGCATTTGAATGGAACACATTGATTTTAAGAACCTTCGTGAGGTGCGTGTATAGCGCCACCCACCGGAATTTCGTGGGAAGCACGATTGGATTTATCCAGCTCCTCAAGGAACTTCAAAGACGCCCTAGGCAGAAGGCACGCAAGTGCTCGAAGGTCCCGCCCCTGCCACCAGCACCACCAACGACGCCGCCAGGAATGACACCACGCCTCTCTTGTAACTCCAGCCGTCGCATCCATCCCATCAACCTCCGGTTCTATGATGCAAGGAGCACCATCAATCTCGCCAGCAGTTCCGACCAAATCCTCACGGAAGAAGACGACCAACCAAAAACTATCGAACAACAAAATTCTAAGACCGTCTACGTCTATGAACAATTCTAGAATCGTCAATGTCAATTCTAAAATCGCCAATGACACAATTCCATCAAATCCAGCTGTTTCCACACAATCACAGCGCCGATCAGCACCACTCCGCCAGCGACATCTTCACCTCACACCGGCATCGCATACAGTTAAGGCCCCGAGGATTCCACCGATCATCCTCTAAAAGAATAACCAGTGGCGGTCAGTGAGAAAACTTTTGGTGGATAACGGTGCGAACTTCCTCCACGCCAAACAAACAGCTAATGGACTCCGAATACAGGTCGCCACTCCGACAGATTTCAGGGCGATATCCAAGCTCTGCGATAGGGCATTCAGTACTTCACACACCAGATTCAAGAGGAGAGAACCCTCAAGGTCGTGATACGTGGAGTACCAATAAATATAGAAAAGTTGGAAATCCGCGAGGCGCTAGAGGAGCTAAACTTCCAGATCTCATCAGTCACCCGCATGAAAACCAAGGAGGACAGCATGATGTACGTTTAACTTCCAAGAGGTCCATCCAGCAACAGGATATTAAAATTGATGTCATTCCTGGGGGATCTCAAGATCACTGTTGAACCTAAGCTCAACCACCCTGCGTCCGCACAATGTCACCGATACTAGCAATGAGTCCATATGCAGCGCTACTGCTGAATTCCCCAAGTCTGCGTGAAATGTGCAGGCTGTCATGCAGCATCCGACCATCCGACTGCAGCCGTCCAGCCGGTATAGCCGCCACCTGCTAGGGGGCACAGCCGGCAAACTTTAGACAGTGCCCGGTGTTTATCGCCAGGACAGCCACGCCGGTCAAGCCGGTTAACTCGAAAAAGCAGAGACGACTGTAGTGGAATAATAACATATTAATAACATTAGTCATCGCGGTTGAATGCACGGTAAACAAGACGTGTGAAGGTTAGTATGTAATGCCGATTCAGCTCTGTGTGCAATAAGCAAGGTTCACGCTTCACCTTCACCCACAATGAACTTATTGATAAATGTAAACAATAAGAGTATATATATATATTGTAATGTAATTAGAAACAAGACAGATAACAGATAATAGATAACCGATACCAGATGCATACAACGGAGTGAATAAACCATCGCATCGACCACAGCAGTTTTACTTAAAATGTAACACCACCATACCGACCATCGCACGACCCCATGACGACACCACCAACTGCTGGGGAAGGAGTTTACATCAAAATCGGAGGGATCGTAGCACATATGCTGCAATCCAGGACGGCACCTCCAACGCCCTAGAAAGCTTGACTGCCATGTGGAAATTCATAACTGAGCTGGTTGAGGCCACATCATCTCCTAGATGGATGGTTCTGTCAAAACCTCACAGAGAAAACATCCCAGAGTCAGTCCCTGAGTTCGCCCCCGGCGAAGGTATGGGTAAGGAGTGAGTAGGCACCATTTTTTTAGGTGAATCGGACACTACCCCCCTTTACGGAGTGTCTATGAAGATTCCTCACTTCGTTAGGAAAAAAAGGCAAATCCACAACCGCACTCAGTACTCATTGTATAGTATCCGGTCAGCAGCTAAACAGCATCTTTACTAGTTGGGCTCACCTCAATTTTGACCCACTAACATAATAGTGAGATCGTTTTTCCCTTCGTCTCATCGCCGCTCCAATCTTGGCTTTCTGCGCCTGTCCTACCGTGCAGCCTTAGGGATTTTAATTAATGTCGTGGCTTCCTTTGCTACTTTGTCTGCTGGGACGTTGCCTTCGGACCCGGCGTACCTCTTGGTCTCTTGGAGCCTAACACCCTTGCCCTCTTTTCGTGATTTTCTCACCTTACATATGTCATCGCCTGGCAGTGATCTGTGGTTGTGATGACCTTTTGGGGCCGCCTCGAACTACCGAATGACATCGGTGGGACGCCATCTTGTTCTGGCTTCGCTAACCGCTGCATATTAGCATGGTCCGTCAGCCTACCGGTCCCAGTTGACACCCGCCCCTCTCGCCACGTATTTCGCCTTTCTGTCCCCGATACTCCGTCTGCGTATGCCTGCCTACGAGTATTCCTCCCGTCTTCTTCCTATACTGAATATAATCGTGCCTCTTTTTGCAAAGTGTAGCATTTCCTGTACATCCACCCTCTCTTCGTAACCTATCGCCATCTCTTTGTTCTCCTCGTTGCTCTCCTCCATGCTTCGAGGCTTAGCGGTTTTAATCCCGACACGATCCTTTGTAGCACTGCTGTGGTGTCATTCTCTCCATCCGCGCCGTTGCTAGTAGAAATGATCTATGTGTTGCTTGACGAAGTCATTGCCACGCTCGACCCATTTCTGCCCCATGCAATATCATTGACGGTATCACTACGTTCCCAAGGCTTATGGAGCATTTTGTCCTTCTGCAGTTCTTCTTTTATTGTCTCGTGGTTCGTGCTGTTGAACGCATTCGTTACGTTCATCGTTACCAGAAGGTCTGCTCCGTCTCTAGTGTTTGATCAATGGGTTCAGCGCATCTGTCGTCCTACTTCCTTTTCTGTAAATCGAGCTGTCGCTGGGCCAAACAATACGTGGTCTCTGCCAGCAACGGTCGTGTCCAGGACCTTTTCGATCTCTGGTAGGAGCGGATTGATCTTAATATTGCCTCCTAGCTTTGGTAGCCACACCACTCTTGCGTGTTTTGATACTTCAGGAAACACTCATGTCCTCCAGCAAGTGTAAAAGTACTATTAGTACTTCACCTCCGACTTTCACTATGTGGGTTAGCACCGCTGCCGCCGTGGGAATCCCGTCCGTGCTAGAGCGTGGAATGATTTTTTCTTCCCGGATTACTGCGGCTGTTATACGATGCGCTGGGCTTCTCATTCGCACATCCATGCTCAGTACTTGCTCTCTTTATTTTTAGGGAAGTATTTCTGTAGCAGTTCTTGCTGCGACTTATGTTCCCCTCTGACGAGCCGTCCACTCGCTGCACCATCGTTAGCGCAGTCTTGCTGCTGATTTTGCCTCCCCTGCCCCGAGATTATGATGTGTGCTGGTTTCCAATTGGCTGTTCGTTTCGCCATCATGTACTCATCCCATCGTCTATCCCTCTCGTCCCCCGCTGGGTCCTGTTGACATCGTCTCTTCATTTAGGTTTCCCAAGTCACGACTTCTGCCGCTACCACTATTAGCTCTGAGCCCAATCTTGCAGGCTTCTGTAAGGGCCTTTTTTCTTCTTCTACCTGCACGCAAGTTGTCCTTTCAATCCCTCCCTAAACAGCCATAAGGTAATCTCCCCTGACACCGCCCCAACATCAGGGGAATGTTCCCTTGTCCTTGTGAAATAACACGTCCACGTACCGCGTGATTGCTTAGCTTCTCGTCTTCGGAGAATCGAGCCGCCGCACAGTGTCCGGAAACGCGAGAAATGTGGCCAAGCGGGTCGAAAATCGGGCAAAAATAAAGTCAGTTTAAAAAAAATAATAATTACGGATTCATGTTCGCAACACTTATCAACCCCCTAAATTTAAATTTTGGAGTCATAATTCTAAACCATTATGGCGTATTCGGTCATTCAAGTAGACTGTTTTTAACTAAAGAGTTTCAAGCAAAAATTGCACCGGAAATAAATATTATTTTTATTGCATTTTGAAATGTTTTCCGAATGAATTTTATATCACGTAAAACTGAATAAAAACACGATTTATTGGTACTAATTACAAAAACAATGTCTGATAAAGTTTTAGGATAAAACAGTTTGAAATTTGTAGAAATTTAAAACTAATTTCGGATTTTAAAAGAGTAAAAGTTGTTTATATGAAAAATCGTGTCGCCCAATTTGCAGTATTTGATAGCCCCAAGTGTCCGCTATGTTTTCGTACCAAATTCACCTTCAGGTTGATCCCACCTCGGTTGTAGTGATTTTTTTTCTCGCAAGACGCCGAAAAATCGGACAATTCAACGATAATTTGGAGTATATCTGTTATTTATTTTTTATGAAATAAAAGTTATCCGAACGTATTGTATATTACATAAAATAAAACACAAATATAATTTAATGACATCAATTAAAAAAAAATGTCTGATAAAGTTTTAAGGCATAAAAAATTGAATTCTGTAAAAAATTCAAATCAATTTTGATTTTGAATGGGTCACAAACACTTATATGAAATATCAAGTCGCTAAATGTATAGTATATGATAGTGCAAATTAAAAAATATAAATATAAAGTACAATATTTTACATTATACAGGGTGTGGCACTTAAGACGCCTCGGATCATAGCTCCTTTACGATAAAAGCTATCGAAAAAAATCTAAGAACAAAGTGGTGCATAGTTACCGTCGCTATGCTTCAAAAATATTTCTAATCATCAGTGGCGTGCCGTACTCCAGTGGCGTACCAAACTTATGTTTTTTTAAATGGAATGCCCTATTTTTTATTGCAGATTTGGAAAGTGCTCGACGAGTACTTATTTTTTTATCTAACATGTTATACCCTTGCGCCCCATTTTTGAGATTTTTTTGTAGAGAAACTAATTGACGCCGGCACCTAAATTTTGAATTGAGGTACTGGTTAAGACCTCGTGTACCTTCACATAATTTTTTTTCGGGTAATTTATGGAAAAAAAATAATTTTTTATTGATCTTCGCATGTTGTCATTTTTTCCGAAAATTTCAAATGGCACCCCCCTAAAAAAATTACGGCGTTGTACAGCCAAAACTCTAAATTTTTCATTGGTGTAAAAAAAATTACACATTGCATAACAAAATTTCGGAGAAAAAAGGAATTTCATCGCAAATGTCGGGAAACGTTTTCCGTTCCCAAGTGTGCCATGAGAAAACAAATACACAAATACGGTCATCATAATAGTATGTACCTATTTATTCAACATGATATGAAAAATGCAGATAAAGAAAATTTAACAACTTAAACTAAATGTTCGAAATGACGACCTTCCTGCTGGAGGCATAACCGCAACTTCGACTCACAGGCTCTAGACACTGCCCTAAGGACTTCTGGTGATATACCGCGGAAAGCCGCGCGGATTCTCTCCCTCATATCCTCGACAGTAGTTGGTACCATCCTGTAAACCTCGTCTTTGATATGGCCCCAAAGGAAGAAGTCAAGGGGAGTGAGGTCTGGTGATCTTGGCGGCCACCTCACAGGACCCCCACGACCAATCCAGGAGTCCGGAAACGTTTCATCGAGAAATTCCCGAACGACACAGCTATTATGTGCAGGAGCTCCATCGTGCTGGAAAACTATCTGTCGAAGAGCGGCTAGAGGGACATTTTCCAAGAGATCATCCAAGTCGTCGCGAAGGAACCTCAAATAACTGTTGCCGTCCAGGTGCCCCTCGATGGAATAAGGACCCAAAAGGTGTTCTCCAAGTATGCCTCCCCAAACATTCAGCGATCTTTGCTGGTGGTTTATCATTCGCATGGCTTGTGGGTTTTCATCGGCGTAATAATGGTAGTTGTGGCGATTGACATGCCCATTTCTATGGAACGTTGCTTCATCAGAAAATAATACGCGCATAAGAAATGATTCCTCCTGCTCAATTTTGTTGATAGCCCACATGCAGAAATCTTGCCTCGCATGAAAATCTTGAGGTTCCAATTCTTGGTGCAGTTGGATCTTAAATGGACGGAATTTGTACTTTTTAAGAACACGATGTACGGATCGCGTTGAAATATCGTGATTCCTACTAATATCACGGATACTGGTATGAGGCAGAGGCCTGCATGGGCCGGGCTTTGGCCCGGCCCGGAAAGCCCGGCCCGGCCCGACGTCTGCAGGGCTCTGGTATGAGGATCTTCAATAACTGCCTCCAGAAACTGCAGTTCATTATTTTCGGTAATAACTGCCTTCTTTCTAACTCTCCTTGGCCGTTTCACACTTCCCGTAGTAGTAAATCTCTCCAACACTTTTTGAAACGCACGTTCATTTGGATGTGCCCTGTGCGGATATCTCGCAGCGTACACTCGTGATGCCAAGAAACAATTCTTGTTACATTCTCCAAGAATAAATATCATGTCAACCATTTCCTCTTGAATTCGGAACATTTTTAGAACGTTTATCAAAAATGACTTATGGCTGCTACTGACGTCTAATAATTTACTTTGACAATAGGTACATACTATTATGATGACCGTATTTGTGTATTTGTTTTCTCATGGCACACTTGGGAACGGAAAATGTTTCCCGACATTTGCGATGAAATTCCTTTTTTCTCCGAAATTTTGTTATGCAATGTGTAATTTTTTTTACACCAATGAAAAATTTAGAGTTTTGGCTGTACAACGCCGTAATTTTTTTAGGGGGGTGCCATTTGAAATTTTCGGAAAAAATGACAACATGCGAAGATCAATAAAAAATTATTTTTTTTCCATAAATTACCCGAAAAAAAAATATGTGAAGGTACACGAGGTCTTAACCTGTACCTCAATTCAAAATTTAGGCGCCGGCGTCAATTAGTTTCTCTACAAAAAAATCTCAAAAATGGGGCGCAATTTTGAAAGAAAGGGTTATAACAGCGAAACCGCTAAAGTGAAGGGTATAACATGTTAGATAAAAAAATAAGTACTCGTCGAGCACTTTCCAAATCTGCAATAAAAAATAGGGCATTCCATTTAAAAAAACATAAGTTTGGTACGCCACTGGAGTACGGCACGCCACTGATGATTAGAAATATTTTTGAAACATAGCGACGGTAACTATGCACCACTTTGTTCTTAGATTTTTTTCGATAGCTTTTATCGTAAAGGAGCTATGGTCCGAGGCGTCTTAGGTGCCACACCCGGTATAATTGAAAATAATAAAAATATCACTAAAACACAAAACTCATACCTGAAAAACTCAAAACTATTTAAAAAAATGTAAATCTCAACTAAAAATAATCTGCTCAATATCAGCAGCATATTATTCAGACAATTCAGACCCCCTTATTTCAGCGAAGAGGTCAACTAAAATAATAAACAAAAAGATATTACCATCCGAAGCGCGACAAATAATTGTTGCCGAATCAGATATTGGTGAAAGCGAAGAAGAACTTTATTTGGATGATGATTCGCAATGAGGAATTATAATATAAAACCACAAATTATTAATTTTGAATTTCTGGTGGGCCACCAGAGTGTGTTAGTTGTGTTAGCCTATACGCCAAAAATAGTATTTTAGGTAGTTTCCGACTTAATAAAAATATATATGAGAATATAATTTTAATATTTACTTAATAATGATTAACGTTTAATTTTTCGCCAAATACAGAATTATTCAGGTCCTGTGGGGATTCATCCTAAGCGGTTTATAAGCATTACCGCGCATATTAGAGTATGGTATTTCAGGTAAAATTCCAGTTGTTTCTAGTTTTCCTAAAAAAAAAAATTCATTAATTAATTTATGAATGTTTTTACCTGATATTAAATAAAATAACTCATTCCAGGGTGGGATTCCTTCGAAGATAAGTGATATGCGGGAGGTTAGGGATCACGTTAGAAAACAGTATGCCACGTGAAATTTCAGTCAATTTAAGGGTCTTTTAAAAGTATAATTATATAAAGAAATAGTTACTAATACTACTCAGTTTTTATAGCAATAAAAAAAATATGGGAGTAAAAAATATACTCCATCGTCGAATTGTTTGATTTTTCAGCGACTAGCAAGGGAAAAAAATCACCACACCCCGGGGGGGATCAACCTAAAAGTGAATTTGGTGTTCAAAATAGGGGATACTTGGGACTATCATATACTATACATTTAGCCACTTGATATTTCATACAAGTGATTGTGACCCATTCAAAATCGTAAATTGATTTAATTTTTTTACAGAATTCAAATTTTTATGCCTTAAAACTTTATCAGCCATTTTTTTAAATTGGTGTCATTAAATTATATTTCTCTTCTCTTTTATGTAATATAAAATACATTCGGATAACTTTTCAATGTTCTATAACAAATATGCTCCAAATTATCGTTGAATTGTCAGTTTTTTCGGCGTCTTGCGAGAGAAAAAAAATCTCTACACCCGAGGTGGGATCAACCTGAAGGTGAATTTGGTATGAAAAGATAGCCGAAACTTGGGGCTATCGAATACTGTAAATTTGGCGACACGATTTTTCATATAAGCAACTTTTACTCTTTTAAAATCCGAAATTAGTTTTAAATTTCTACAAATTTCAAACTGTTTTATCCTAAAACTTTATCAGACATTGTTTTTGTAATTAGTACCAATAAATCGTGTTTTATATATAAATATTTCAAAATGCGATAAAAATAATATTTATTTGTGGTGCAATTTTTGCTTTGAAACAGTTAAAAACAGTCTACTTGAATGCCCGAATACGCCATAATGGTTTAGAATTATGACTCAAAAATTTCAATTTAGGGGGCTTATAAGTGTTGCGAACATGAATCCGTAATTATTATTGTTTTTAAACTGACTTTATTTTTGCCCGATTTTCGACCCGCTTGGCCACATTTCTCGCGTTTCCGGACACTGTGCGCCGTTTTAGAATTGGGGGTGGGTCCTCTGTACCGCAGTCCATTAGTTATATTAAACTTCAAAACTCCAGCAACTGTTGTCCTATATTATCACTGTCCTTTGCCTACCAGACCTCGTGCTTCACATTAAAATCTGCTGCTGAAATAACCAGCCCGCTGCAGATATTCAGAGGTTGTTAATTTCTGTAGATGCGTCTTGAAGCTCCCTACACGCCCTACGTAGGTTATTCCATGGGCCTCGTAACCTCCGTCCAATCCACTACCTTAACAGTCTTTTCAGCCTCCCATACCGATCCTCACCGTTCAATTTTTCTTCGTTCCATCGCATGTCGAGAGCTTTCCCATATAATAAATCTGTTACCTCTTCGAAGATTACAAGGTGTCGACAGTAGCGATGAAGACGGAGAGGAAGAGGAACGGGATCTGCGTGAATGGTTAATGGGGTAGGCTGTTATGATGGAACGCAGTGACGGCTCGCAGGGTGACTCAGGTACAGCCGAGGTAGCAGTAGTGTGGCAATATAGATAGGTAGGGTCGGTTGCAGAGACGGCTGGCGGCGTGGCCGCATCTATATTATCACCTCTGCTACCTCGGCCGTACCATGAATCATCCCGCGAGCCATCACTAATGGAATGAAGTCTGATTCCAGATAAAGATAATAAGATTGGCGGGGGGTTGTTTACAGGTTTTCATTGGCTTACGGAGAGGCTCCACTTCTAAGCGGGACCATTAAACACCCCCTGTTAGGAACTGAATACTTGGAGCCATCACGTACATCATTTCTGATTTACATTTAAGAGGGTGAACTAAAAGTTTTCAAGCGGATGCCGGCTAAACCAAGGACGTTTTTTCTAAAAGGCAGATGTACAATTTTAGAGACGCAGAAAATTTTAGGCACATGGTATAAAAATACGCCATTTTTGCGTAATACGCTCCTTTTCACAGAAGCCCATAAACTTAAAAGGATTAAGAGCCTGTTCCAAACTTAAAAAAAACTGGTTTTGTTTCTCTAAACATCGTCGCCTCTTGCATTAGAGGTGAGAATACTAGAGGAAGTACAGGATAGAAAAAGCAAATTTTAGTAATTATGTGGTGATGGGATTATAAATTTCTAATGAATGAAAATTCTGAGGTCAAATGAATTTACTTAACGTTTGGTGGTCGTAAAATTGGCTGTGGAAAAATAGAGTATTACTTAAGTAAAAGGAGAGAGATTGTGTAGGTCAGTGATGGGAAAACTACGGCCCGCGGGCCAAGTCCGGCCCGCGGAAAGGTTTAATCCGGCCCGTTTAAGAGTGCCGTCGTGAGAATGTTTGAACGCATTCTTACTTCGTAATGTGTCGACCCGCATAAAAACTACCTGCGGCGATATCCAAAACACAATAGTATTCAGGACAAATCCATCCGACCTAAACAGATGACTCATCTTCGCTCGAAACTTCCAGACACTCTCGCAGGTAGGTATAAATACAAGTGAGGCCGCCCGAAGATCAGTTAGTTAGCGACTTAGTCAGTTATCTGCAACGACCCGCTGTGACTCGAGTAATTGTTTGTGTAATCCCCCAAACTCCCAGTGCCTCTACAAACTCCCGCGTAAGACCATTAGTTAGCAGTAAGCTTTCGTCAATTGCGTTTCTGTGTGTTGTTCTCCGTAGTAGGTAACGTCTAAAATGGATCTTAAAAAAAGAAAAGTGGATTCAGAATGTCGAGTTTTTAAAGAAGAATGGATGTGGAAATATTTCTTTACTTTATTTAAAGAAAAACCTGTGTGCTTACTTTGCAATACAACTGTTGCAGTTTTAAAAGAATATAACATTCAACGCCATTTTAAGAGCAAACATGAAAACCACTCCTACTCATCGTTAAGTGAAGAGGTGAAAAAAATTAAATCGAAAGATTTAATAAAAAATTTATCAAGTCAACAACAATTATTTCAGAGAGCTAATCATTCTCAAAGATGCGCTACGAAAGCCAGTTATGTGTTGGCTTATAATATTGCTAAATCTAATAATGGTGAATTTATAAAGCAGTGCATGATAGATGTGTGCAATATTATGTGCCTTGACAAGAAAAAGGATTTTCACTGTCTCTCTCAAGAAGAACAATCACCGAGAGAATTGAAAATATTGATAAAAATCTAATTTCACAACTGACTACAAAAACTCAAAAATTTATTTTTTATTCAATTACCATGGATGAGAAGTACAGATATCAGCGATACTGCGCAGTTACTCATATTTGTAAGAGGAATCAACGCCCACTTTGAAATTACAGAAAAACTTGCAGGGCTACAGTCAATGAAAGGAACAACGACTGGTGCCGATATGTTTTGTGAATTTGAAAATTGCATCGATAAACTTCGTTTACCTATTGACAAGCTATGTAATGTAACTACAGATGGTGCTCCTAATATGGTTGGAATCAATCAAGGATTTGTTGGGAAATTTAATTCTAAGTATCCGGAAAATGATGTTGTTTTTTGCATTGCCTTATACATCAGGATGCTCTCTGTAAATCGGCTTTAGATATTGACCATATACTTAATATTGTTGTAAAACTAGTAAATATGATTCGTTCCAGAGGATTATTACATCGCTAGTTTCAACAGTTTTTGGAGTCCGTACATGCTTAGCATTCCGATATCCTGTATTATTCAAAAATTCGTTGGTTAAGTGCTGGAAAAGTATTTGAAAGAATTTGGGATTTAAAAGACGATATTGTGAATTTTCTTCTTGATAAAGACATTTATAATCAATTTGACGCCTTAGAAAACGAAACGTGGCTTTCTGATTTCGCTTTTTTCACAGACCTCCTCGTACACATGAATAAACTTAATCTCAAATTGCAAGGAAAAAATCAGTTTCTTCACGATATTTGGCAATACCTGAAAAGTTTCAAATTACAGTTATTATTATTTGCTAATCAGATCTCTAAATCTGATTTTTCTCATTTTCCAAGAATACAATCTTTAAAATTCACTATATCAAACAATAAGATTAAAAAATACGAAATTAATTTGAGAAAACTATCTACAGAATTTGAAAGGAGATTTCAGGACTTTAGAAAAATGGAACCAGAGTTTAGTATTTTTGCGACCCCATTCAGTGTTAATTACGAAGAAGTTGATGCAAAATTTCAACTTGAGTTAATAGAACTGAATTGTAATACTCTCCTGAAACAAACTTTTCATACAGTACCATTACTAGAATTTTATAAAAATTTAAGTCCAGATAATTTCCCAAATCTAATTACTCATGCAATGAAGATAATGACAATGTTCGGCTCATCTTATATATGCGAACAAATCTTTTCAACAATGAAGCTTAGGAAAACTTCTTTAAGAAACAGAATTACAGATGGGCACCTTTCATCAGTTTTAAGAATTTCTGCTTCGCAAATGGAACCGGACTATGATGAAATTTTGATGAAACAGTCTCAATTTCATTTTTCTCATGCACCATCAACCAGTAATGACACCAGAAAATAAAGTGATAATACTTCACATCAAGAACTACACTAAATTCATTTTATATTTTGTGCTTATAATTTTGTTACCTTTTGCTTTTTTACTATTAAAATAATAAGTGTATGTAATAATATATGTATATGTTTATAGAACACATAAATTAGTTAACGATTAAGCATTATTCTTTGGCCCGCTACGATTGTCTAGTTATTACAAATGGCCCGTCTTAAAAAAAGTTTCCCCACCACTGGTGTAGGTTATCTAAAGAATACGTAATTAGGAAATTCAATCATTTCTAAATCAATATATTTCATCCACTCTGCATCAGGGGCGCAGACTACTGAACAAAACAGTGGTCCAATACTCGCTTCCTTTATAAGCGTAAGTAGTGCACCACGTTACGGAGACGCGTTAATCTATCTCTCTAAGACCCACTTGCACCGCAGGTTCTTAACCCTTTCAGCCCTGAATTTTTAAATTTGGAAAAAAACATTTTTTTGTTAATTATTATTGATGAGGAGCTTCTTAAGACCATAAATACCAAATTAGAACTGATTTGATTAATTAGTATAGGAATTAATTAGTGAGGCTTTGTTGAAATGACATCTAGTGATAACAGCAAAAATATGGATTGCCATAGTAAGTAGAGACATGTAAATGTTGCGGTGGCAATTGCCACCACCAGGGCCGAAAGGGTTAATCGTGTTTAAGAAGTTAATCACGATTAAGCGTGTGATTAAGTCAAAATTCGGAAATATAAAATTGTTATAAAGGACCCCTCACAAATCAAATGGAAATTGGCTTTCGGTGAAATTGGCCAAATTTTGGATATATGGTTCCTTTCAATGTCCAGATCAAAAGTCTCCACGGGCACAAAGCTCGAAAATCTTGCCTGCGAGCAGTACCCAGCTCCGAAGGTTAGAGATCGGTAATCCCCGATTTTCGCTGATTTTACCTCTCCCTTTACATTTTCGGGATATACACTGCTCAACATTTGAACTGGTACACTTATATAAAATGCAGTAAAAGCAAACAACCATTTTTAGGCATTTGGCATGACTTCCTAAATGATCAGGGCTCTGTTTCGGAATGCATACAAATACCTAATGCTTATACTTAATCAAGTTTTAAGAGAATTTTTGCGAATTTCTCGAATGGCTAAATATTTCTCAGCATTACATTTGGGATTTGATTTCCAGCATGCCAAGACGTTTCCAAGAAGTCATAAGAGCTAGAGGAGGTCCCACGCATTATTCATCTTTACGTGTTTGTTATCATTTCTTTCCAGAGCAAACTTTTCTGTAATACTAAAATGAAGATTTTGTTATTTTTCTATTAGAACATTTGAAATTCGTAATTTGGTTTATTCTTTTAATTAATTGCCCTAAAAGTGTTTCCAGAACCATATACTATCAATTAAGCCAGAAGGTGAAAGTAGTAAATTTTTTTTATATATGTTCTTAAGTTCAAAGTGTACCAGTTCAAATGTTGAGCAGTGTATATGAAGATTATATATTCCGATTATCTTATAAATATCCCGAAATGCAAGGGGAGAGGTAAAATCAGCGAAAATCGGGGATTACCGGTCTCTAACCTTCGGAGCTGGGTACTGCTCGCAGAGAAGATTTTCGAGCTTTGTGCCTGTGGAGACTTTTGATCTGGACACCGAAAGGAACAACACATCCAAAATTTGGTCAATTTCACCGAAAGCCAATTTCCATTTGATTTCTGAGGGGTCCTTTGTAAGATATCCCAAATATGTCTCTTTGATCTATATGTTATTGTGTAACAATTTGCGAATAAAATTTTCATGTTTTAAAGTACTAAACGGTACTAACCACTGATTCAAGTTAATCGACTGTGGTTCAAGTGGGCAGTAGCCTCCTCTATGAAGATTCACGAACCACCCGCTGCCCTGCATTAATTTTTTTTTTAAGATAACGGAAGCGTGCTTCGTAGAAGATCTTTATAGCTCTTGGCAAGAGTGGTTTGCAATTGTTTTAATATCTGTTCTCCACTCTGTCATAACATTTTATGTGTATATCCCTGGTTGCGGCAAAGGGTACGTAGGACCTGGGGGTCTGCACAAACACGGACAATATGCAAACTGCACTGGAGGAATTGCTGGATATATAGACAGAAACATTCTTGGGGACCGTATGTTTCATGAGAGTAGCTATAAAATGATGTACGAAACCAATCTGGACTTTGAATCTGAAGGTAATTCTAATCTTTAAACATGAGCACCATTTTTGATCAATTATTCGGCATTACTAGCAAGAGTATAAAAACATAGGAAAACGTAAAATAACAAAACTCAATTGAAAAATTCACTATGTTTTAATCGCAACTAATTATAAAATAGTAATTTACGATACAAGTAACGTTATGAAGGTTTTTACATTACGAGAGAAAAGTTTGAACGCACAAGCGACGTAGGAGCAAGTGCTTTTAAATTGTCGAGTAATGTAAATGTTATTACATACCTGAACTTAAAGGTTCCACAACGAAAGTTTGTATCTTTCTCAGAATACAGCTCAAACACACAAACAGATTAAAAGCTAAGCAATGCACGTACAGTCTCTATCTTCGACTGAGGGCTGTGGCGAGGACAGGAGAGGGGTTGGCGAACGAAGTCTTCCGGTTTATTATATACGGTGTCAGCAGCGGCTCATGAATCTTCGTAGAGGAGGCTAACACGGGAATACCGCTCGTGCTGCACTACTTTTACAGAGGAAACAAATATTCTAATTAGTTATGTGATCCATTTAATTGGTTGAATATTTATGATGAGGTATATAATGTACTTCCAATTAAAGAAAATATTAGATTTTATTTCCGGACTAGTTTCGATTCATCTGATGAATCATCATCGTTTTCCGCCGGTGATGATTCATCAGATGAATCGAAACTAGTCCGGAAATAAAATCTAATATTTTCTTTAATTGGAAGTAGATTATATACCTCATCACAAATATTCTAATGCTGTTTTGGTCAAATTTTCTTCCATAGCCTCCTCGCCGAACTTCCACTAACCGCTGGTGCATCGAAAAATACGCGCGAGCAAAGTGTACGTACAATTACATTTTTTACTTATTGCCAAGTTTGAGGGTCTGTTTCCCCGGTGTGTGCGGCGTCGGCACTCGCATCTATCTCTGCCTTCAACAATCGCAAATAAATACCAATGTCAATCTTTTCACACCTGAAGTCAAATTGCTATTACGCATTTTCAGACTAATACGGTATAGCTAGAGAAACATCCAACAGCTGCTTCGATACTAGTAACCAGAACATAGTAATCTAATTCGTACCTTTGGCAGACCTTTTAAAGCCCTTATTAAAGTTATAAAATTTTAATGTTTTTGTTGATACAGGATTCTTGGGTACTCTAAGTTCTGCTTTAATGATTATGCTTGGAGTGCAAGCCGGTAGAGTGCTACTCATAAACGCCGATCTGTACCAGAGGATGGCACGTTGGGGTTTTCTTGGATCTAGCTTTGTAAGTAGAAATAATTTTCATTTCGATATTTTAAGGCACAATCTTTTATTTACAGTGCCTTTTGGGAGGTGGATTGTGCGGATTTTCGAAGAGCAGCGGGCTGATACCCTTAAACAGCAAACTTTGGTCGCTCTCGTTTGTCTACACCATGACTGGAGCTGCATTTTTTATATTTGCTCTTTTATTTGTGCTCACCGACGGTAAAAGGCACTGGATGGGCATTCCTTTTCATTATCCTGGGATGAACCCGCTGCTTCTCTACATTTTTCATGACATTTTCAAAAACGTGTTTCCCTTTAAATGGGAACCAATGTTCAACACACATGCCGAACACTTTTGCATGAATGTGCTGGGTGCTATAATATGGATGGTATTTTCTGTGTATTTGCATAAAAAGAATTTGTTTGTTTCCGTGTGAAAATTGAATAAAGGCTAATTTCTTATATTACATTTTCCATCTTCTTGTAGTTATGAGTTGTAAATAACTTGAGCTGCTTGTGAAACTTCATAATTGAGGCAAAGAGGCAGAAACGCGGCTCCACTGCCAGTTCATGCTGCGCGAAACACCCTTATTAAACTAGTATTGAAATATTGTTTTCGACATGTTTTTCTTTAGCCTCGCCTCCGAATTTTGAAGAGTACAGACGTCACAAAACCAGTTTAAAATATTAAACATTGAGACACTGTCTTTTAATATCTATTTGACATTACTATTTTTATTAGTAGTATATATTAGCCGGATCATCCTTCATCTTCCCCTTCCACCAATACCTGGAAATTTGCCCCGCCCACCCAACCAATCAGAGCTGAGGGCGGAGCGTCTCAACCAATCAGATTTAACCACGCCCATTTTTATTTTTTTTTATTTGAAGGTTACACCAATCAATCAGGTTTGATCACGCCCATTTTTTGATTTTTATGCACGTTGCATCAATCAGGATGAGGGGTGGAGACATATGCAACCAATCAGAGTTGAGTACTCCCTCCAAAATACCGTTCCACCCAACCAATCAGAGCTGAGGGCGGAGCGTCTCAACCAATCAGATTTAACCACGCCCATTTTTTTTTTTTTTTATTTGAAGGTTACACCAATCAATCAGGTTTGATCACGCCCATTTTTTGATTTTTATGCACGTTGCATCAATCAGGATGAGGGGTGGAGACATATGCAACCAATCAGAGTTGAGTACTCCCTCCAAAATACCGTTCATAACTTTTCAATCATAGATGTCGCCAGTAATTAGGAATCTGTAAATCTTATTATCAAATGTTCCACCAGATTTAACTACTTAATTAAACAAGCAGAAACCTGGTTATCCTCTAACCACAATTTTACACTTCTCAATCATAGATGTCGCTCAAATTATAAACCTATAAATCTTGTTCTCAAATGTTTCATCAGATTTCGCTACTTAAGTATGTTATGATTTTGGAAAGGTAATTTTTTTCTGTTTGGTTTAAAAGTGATGGGATTATAAATAAAACAATCATTCAAAACAAACAATTAAAATGTTTTTTTTATTATTTTTCATCAAAATCCAGTTGAACCAAATCCATTATCTCCTCGTTCCGTTTCCTCTAATTCATTTACTTCTATCACTATTGGGTTTTCAATCTTCTCACAAATCAATTGGGCAATTTTATCTCCTTTTTTAACATAGTAATCATTATCAGAATGGTTGAGTAATACAACTTTTACTTCTCCTCTATAATCTTGATCTATTACACCACCACCAACATCAATTGAAAATTTTGCAGATAGACTTGATCTTGGTGCTATCCTTCCATAACACCCTATCGGAACCTGAACTTTTAAACCAATATTTACAACAGTGGTTTCTCTCTTAGGTATCACAATATCTTCTACACTCCTTAGATCATATCCAGCCGAACCAGAGTATCCTCTTGATGGTATAAAGGCATTTTGATGAATTTTTTTGATTTTCAACATTACAATTGGAGTTTTGATTGGTTCTAAAATAAATTCAATTTTTTCTATTATCCGTGGAATATATCTAGTTCCCATATTTTTATCATTTCCCAATTAAATTGGTTTCCCAAATATTCAAAAACTAAATTTTGTGTTAGTACATATTTTTTTGATAAAATATCTATTCCATTGTTTCGTTTTTTCATCCGATCGACAAATTTCCTTCAGCCAAAAACACCAAAACATTGAAATTTATCTCTATTCCATCAATTAATTCACAATCAATTAATATATTAACAAAAGTATGTTCCTCTTTCAAATTAATATTTTTTGTATAAATAAATTTAATGCATAAATTAATATACAACAAAATGAAATACTTAAAACTCACCTTTTTTTATAGAACGTATCTACAGTAAACAAATGTATAATAATTCCAAGTGAATTCATACTAGTATTTATATCTTACTTGATTTAAAAATATTAATTGCTTGACATACTTTCACATAACATAAATGTAATTGCGTCAGTTCATGATATAGTTTACATCTCTGTATTTTCATTTTTTATTATCCGTGCAAACACACTTTCTCTTTACATTAATCTAATTGCTTCTAATTAAATTGCGTAATTTACACACATTTATTTACATTAATAATTTCTTTATTTTTATAGTTAGATTAAATAGGTTATTAAGGTTAAATAAAATGATAACAAATTATTTATTATATATTTATTATCAGGTAGTCTCAAGAACAATAAATAACTCTTTCTTACATTTTTCACAAAATAATTCTTCTTCTAATAATTGGTTTTTAGTTACTCTACAATTAACTTCCATAAAACGAATAAGAAAATAATCTTCATTTTTAACAATCTTAAAACATTGGCAACATAGTCTCATGCTTTGCTTCGGAGGTGAAAGGAATAACGGCATATTACGAATTTTATTTATATCTAAATGAAAATAACATTCGTAATAATTTCCATCCATTCTGTAATATTCTAAAATAATTTATTTTATTAATATATAATACTATATAAATATTAACTCACCATTCTGAGCAGTCATGATTCTTATTATTCTCTCAAAATTGGATAATATATTGAAATTGAACATAGATTCGACTCATTTTATAGAGACATCCCACTACTATTTTACAGACACACCATATTTACTTTTCCATTTCCTTTGGTATGTATGTTAATATAAATATTTTTTAAATACGAAACTAAATGGATATGGTTAAGGATGAAATAAAAGAAATATATTTTAATTTTATTTATATTTATTAATGATATAATATTTTTGTACATAATTATATATTAATTTTGCATTTGCTAAAGCGCAATGTGTGAACATTGTTTTATGGTATGAACATTTTGGTTTTACATAATACTCTCTTAGGGAAAATTCACGTTCGTTGGGAAATTCCAAAACGTTGTTTAAGTATTGCTTTAAAAATGTATATTTCTGTTTTCCCTTCACATATATTACATCATTTTCACTTTCAATTTTTTTCAGTATATCCTTCAATTTATCCAAATTTATTATTCCATCACTCCAATCCAATCCATGATAGTTTTTCTCCAACCACTGTACACTTTTAATTTCTCCATTGGTTAAGAAAGTTTTATCAAAAGGTGGACTAAAAACAATATGTGTTGTCTTTTGTCCATCATAGGCAGCAAACTCTTTCACAATAAATTTATTGCGAATATAAAATCCTTGCAAATCAATGACCAACATTTTTTTTATTTCACTGGAGACTCAAACTAATCAACCGTCAGCGTTCAACTGACTTTTTAATTTCCTAAACTCAGTTATTTATAGAATGCGTCTAACCAATCCACTAATTGGATTATATTCAAATTTACAATCGTGTATAATTAAACAATAAGCGATTGTATTTTCAGGAAAGGGATTATCCGCTTCAAGTTCAACCTGTATGTCAACAGTACCACCAACAATTGCATCATCTTGATTTAAACAATCAATTATAAAAATTGGGCAATCTTTAAACGAAGAAAAATCTAAAAGTGGATCACTTTCATCTCTATTGTAATAACTCTTTTGGAAATTGCTATAGGTTTGATATGCTGTAGAAAATTTTAGCGAATTAAAATTCAATGATTGATTATCGTAGGGGTAACTTTCTGAATTTAAGTATAGTTTATAATTTCGTAAATTTACGTTATCAAATTTACTTGCATCTTCACTTTTTACATTCTTCTTATTGGTTTGAAATGACAACATTACATATCGGGGTTTTTCCAGTTGCGTTGATGTACGAATAGCCCATCTTTCGCTAGTATTTGATTTCATGGAGGGCATTTCATGCAACTCCCATTTTCTAAAAGCAATTTCTATATTTTTATCTACCCTCATATTTTTCCATAAATTAATTTTCGCCTCATCACTAATGTTAATGTGGGGAACATGCCAGGTAATTTGTTTTAAATTTAGTGTTCCCCCAACACCTTTATAAATATTGGTATCCTCACGAGCGCGCAACAAAACCAACTCCTGTTTGCAGTTTATTAAAATTTTCTTGTACATTTCGGGGAACCCCATCCACAACTTTAAAGGAACACATGCAGAAAACGATTTTGTAGTATTATTCCATAAATTTGGTGATCCATCAGTTGTCCACCCCGATGCTTCATGGGTATTTGATTCTGCATCTGTTAATGTTGTCCACATTTTCATGGTGCTGGTAATTCCTACATCACGCACTTTGTCTATTTCCACTCCGTTTATTTCAAATCGTATTTCATCAAACAAATATGCAAACGCATTTTTTATTAATTTTGTTGTAACTGTATTTTGTCCAACTGTTTGTGATTCTCCCTCAAATTTTCCCTCAATCTGTAAGTAACTCTCAGAGGGTAACGTATACACATCCTGCGATAAAATTGGTATTCGTATTTCATCTGAATTATCAAATTTATTAGTAGAATATGGTTTATACGTATGGTATTCCTTTCTCGTGATTACATTTTCAAAAGGGGTATCATCAAACACGTTTAGGTACATTTTTTCTAACCTTGTATCCTAGGCTCTGAAGAAACTGAAGATTTTCAGGTGTTAACCGTTCAACTGTTTCCTTTTTTCTAGTAGTTTTTTTGATGGGTTGTATCAATTTATAGTTTAATTGTTTTCGATTTTCAAAAATTAGTCCCATTCTTTCAACTCCAATCTAACATCTATTCTTTCTTTTTCAAAATTAACTAAATTATGATTTTGATCCAAGACGCGAATAGTAATGTTGTTTATAGTTTCAACGTTGATTGGCAAATAAATAATATTTCTAGGGTGTTCGTATATACTTACACCATATCCTCCATTTGGAACAAACTGATGAAGTAAATGAGCAGAGTCGTGATTGTTCCAAGATCCCGAAACAAGATTACACTCGATTTTTATCATTTTCACTTTAATAAAATCAACATTATATGATTTATGTTTAATATTTTTTTCATATTTTTGACGTAAAAACCCCAGTTCACGAAAGAGTGAATCCTCTGGGGTAAAATCAATATCATACTCAGATGAGAGAATGCACTGTACATTATTTTCTAATGGTTTTAAAGAAATTTTACTTGATCCAAGTTTCTCCTTAAGAAATTTTTCCAATTCGAGAATATTATAGTGACCACTAGGAATCTTGATTGATTTTCCTCCATCGTAATAAAATGATTTTTCAATTAGGTTTTGAATTGTGTTAAATGTATTAAAACTCACTAATCCTAAACCATACTTTTTTCCCCTAGGTAAATTAATTGGGGGAAAGTAATGTACACTCAGGATAGATTCAGTACCGTTCAATGTAAACGTTCGAGACATTCTGCTTAAATAATCTTTATTAAACCTTAATTTATATTATTACATAAAAACTGTAAACATAAATGACCACAATTAAAAGATTCAAACTGTTGGTATCGCTGATGATTGTAGATAATATCGTAACCATTGAAATATTCAATTATTTCACGTGGAGGTGGTAAATCTCCAAAACTATCAAACCACACAACCAATTGTCCAGTTTTTTTGTATGCACACCAATGTGTTCCTAATCCTTCTTTATCATCTAAATTAATAATTCCTGCCTCATTCTTTCTTGGACGAGAGGGTAAACTGTTTCGCATGAAAACTCCTCGAAAATGAGGTATTTTCTCATTTTTCGCAAAATGTAACAATTCGACATCAGTTAGAGCTCTCCGAGGCAGATTTATTAGTTTTTTGAAATGTATAAACCCAATCCCTGTTTTCTAAATCGATCAATGTAAACACCTCTTCCAATAGTTACAGATTCCATCGCCTTATTGTGTCGAACAGCCTCTTCCAATTGTTTCTTCGCATATTTAGCTTTATTAATAGCCGACGCTACACTCGCTGAACCTCCAAGTATTGCTCCTAATGCACTTAAGGCAGCAAACAAAGAAATCAAAAATCCTCCTCGTTTTGGTAAAGGGATAATCCTCGGTATTCTTACGTTTTTCTTTCCCCCAACATTTCTAATTGCATTTTTGGCAGCTTTCAATGCTACTCGAATTTCCTCTCCACTACTTAATTTTGGATGATTTCGCAACGATGATTTAATAGGATTAACCACATTTTTCCTAAAAGTAACACGTTTTTGTTTAATTTTTAAACTACCACCGGTATGTTGGTTTATTCCACCTCCGGTTTTTCTCTTAACCTTCATCATGTTTGTTACTAACCAAGCGGATAGTTTTTCAGGAATGGACGAATCTTTTGCACCAACTCTCTGCCAAGCTGTCTCGATTAATTTTTCATCCGCTTGTCTTCTGTGTTTGAAATCCTTATTTAAATACGCAATGTCGTGTTCTTTACAAGCACTGTCCAATTTGTTGATTCCTGAATCACCTCTCGAAAGTCGTTTGTTCAACTTTGTTCCAGGACCACAGTATTGATAACCAGGAATATGAATTTCAAGTGGTAACTTATCAACTAAGGTGTTTATAACACCACTTTTTGATCTCATTTGAAAACATTTTATATAAGTTTACGTTTTTATTGACATTTAAATAGTATTGAAACACATTTCATCATGCGCGTTATTAAACAAAAAGAACGTTTTCCAATAAACAATTACGACAAGTTTATAATGAAATCAAATGACGATAAACGTCATGGAAATCTGTTACCAAATCATGTGAGGTGTATAATTGTTGGTCCGAGTAACTGTGGTAAAACAAACGTTTTAATAGGAATGATTGTTAATCCTAATGGACTATTTTTTGAAAATGTATACATTTATTCTAAGACACAACACCAACCAAAATATCAATACTTAAAAGAACTATTAAACAATATTGCTGGGTATTATGAATTTCAAGACAGTGAAGAAATGATTCCGTGTGTAGAAGCAAAACCTAACTCAATTTTTATATTTGACGATGTTGTTTGTTCAACGCAAAGTAACATAAAGGAGTATTTCGCGTTTGGTAGACATGGCGGAATTGATTGTTTCTATTTATGTCAAACCTATAGCAGCATTCCGAAGCAATTGATTCGTGATAATGCTAATTTGTTGGTTGTTTTTCGTCAAGATGAAACAAATCTAAAACATATATATAGTGATCATGTGAATACAGACATGTCCTATCAAGAATTTACTAGAGTCTGTGGGGAATGTTGGAAGGAAAGATATGGTTTTCTCGTAATTGATAAAGACGGTGATTTAAACCAAAGCCGATATCGCAAAGGGTTTGATCATTTTATTTATATATAGCACACATGAATAATTTTGATTATTATTAAACATGTCGATCAAGAGATTAGCATCACAATCAGCATTGAAAAAAGAGTTAATAGCAGCAAGAAAAGTTTTAAAAAATAAAATTAGGGATATAAAACAAAAACGACATGATTCAGAGAAACTTTTACACGAAGGTTTTAAATATATCTTAGATCCAATCAAGGGTGCACTTGATATTAAAAAAGAAATACAAAATGAAATTAAACAAGAAATAGTTCAACCTGTAGAATCTACAGTAATACCATCATTTTCACATATTACTACACAACGAAGAAGTGAAACCCCACAAATTATGTCATCATCGCCCATTCAAAGTTCTGAAGCTAACCAAAAGTCGCAAATTGGAATACCAGATTTTACATTTGATGAAGATGTCTTTACCAACTTAGGTGAAATCTCGGCAATACAAGTAGAAGATGATAAAAATGAAACAATGACAACAGAAGAACGTCACGAAACAACAATAGCAGATTTGCAGGATATGTATTCAACAAGAGAAGGAAGAAAGTCGATAGATTCAATTTTTCAGAATATGAATGCTGGTAAACTGGGTGAGAAATATTTAAAAATGTTATTGTCGAAAGGTTCTGATATGGATTATACGTATGGCGTAAGATGGGATACAGATACAAATCAATGGAAAATTGGTACTGAGATATTTGATGTTAGTAATAATAATATCATAATAAAAAACATAAATTTTAAAGGAACTGAAGGATTGTTTCAATTAATTTTCTTAAAAAAACCAAACATAAAAGTATATACCAATAATGATTTGGAACAATACAAACGAATTTTACGTTTGACAAACGCACATAAACAACAATATGGTTCTGGAAATCAAGTTAATCGAAATAAGGGGGAAAAATACATGGAAATCATAAGAAAATTATTTCCACCGCAAACTACCAAACCGAGACATTTATCAAACCCTGAGACAGAATCACGGGCTCTTAGATCCCAGTTCACAGGAAGAGGATTGTACAAAAAAGTTACATTCAAACCTGAGTATATTTACTGGGATTCAGTAAATGAACTTGTAGATCGTCTTCGTCTTTTGTACGCTGCAAAGGTTGCAGGAAATAATTCTGTAAACAACGAAATTGTATCGATAATAGAAGAATTGAAGGAAGCTCGAGTTATACAATGAGTTTTGACAAGTTTGGTAGAATATCATCAACAATTACACGAGATGAGCATGACAATTGGGATTTTCAAAATAAACGATTAGTCAACGTTGGAGAGTCGTTCGCATTGGGTGATAGCATTAATAAGCGAGAACTACAATATTTCGAAGAACGAATTATACTTACACTAAATTCACTTCAACAAGATATTCAATCTATTTTGAGAAGGATAAAACAATTTGAGGCTAAAATAAAATAAAAATGGAGAAAAAACAAGTGGTAAAGGAATTACATAAACCTGCAAGGAGAAAGTTTCCAAGAAGAAGAACAATATTAAAAGGAATATACGATTTGCTTCAAGCTGACTTGATTGAAATGCTTCCTTATGCACGTGAAAATAAAGGATATAAGTATATATTGGTAGTGATTGATTGTTTTACCAAACGAATGTGGACAAGGCCGATAAAGTCAAAAAATTCAGATGATGTTACAGATGCAATGCATAGTATTCTCTCGGAAATACCTGGGCAGATTAAAAATTTACAAACCGACTTGGGAAAAGAATTTTACAACAAAAGATTTGTAAATCTTTGTTCAAAATTTGGAATAAATTTATATTCTACTTATAGCACAACAAAAGCGAGTATTGTTGAACGATCAATAAGGACTGTAAAAGAAAAATTATATAAGGAATTCAGTTTAAGAGGAAAATATAAATGGCTTGATATTTTACAAGAAGTTGTTGATAATTACAACAATTCATACCATTCAACAATTAAAATGAAACCAAATCAAGTGAATGTGGATAATGCGAAAACGCTTTTAAACACGGTATATTCTCATACAAAAGTTGCAAAATTTGGAAAACTAAAAGTGGGTGATTTTGTAAGAATTAGTAAATTTAAAAATATATTTTCTAAAGGATACACTCCAAACTGGACAACAGAAGTTTTTAAAATTATTCAAATACAACCAACAAATCCTGTAACATATTTATTGGAGGATACACATCAACAACCGATACAAGGTGCATTTTACGAACAAGAAATTCAAAGAGTAAAATATTCTGACGTATTTTTGGTGGAAAAAATCATTCAACGGAAAGGGAAAAAAGTAAAAGTTAAGTGGCTAGGTTTGGATTCATCTCATAATTCATGGATCAACGTTAATAATGTTTTATAATTGATTATTGATTATTTCTTAATAAAGTGTGTGTTGCGTAATATAAAATGAGAAATTGCATTGACATTTTCTTTCCTATTTGCAACAAGTAACTAGGTTACAGCAATGCAATCCTTTTACTTTGTGCAAATTAACAGCGGTGATAAGTATATAAAGAGGAAAATTCTATTCAATATTCAGTTGGTTATTGTAACTTGTTATAATACAGTTTATATTATTATATTATTATGGAAAGTAAACTTTGTGAATTGGGGTCTGGTGAATTCTTCGAAACCATAAAATCAACCACATTAGAAGTTGGTTCTTTTCATGCAATTTCGACTTTAAAACGGGTACATACTCGTTATGGAGATGCAATTGTGTGTGTATTCGATAATAACAAACAAATATTTTTACCAAAAAGATTTTCAAAATTAAATAATGAAGAAATTGAAAACATAAACTCAGAAAAATACTTTTTAAAGTATAATGGTGAAAAGGATTTTGGAAATGGTAGATGTGGTCCCACATTCGACTTTATCCTAGACACAAACGGAAAAGGATGTGAGTATAACAATTTATCATTTTTTGTAAAAAATAATTAAATGATTAGCGTTTTAGGTAATCCAGTTTATTGGGATTATCTGTATAACCTATTGAAAGATGGAAAACAATAATGTAAGTAATTCACTCTAAAATTAAATATATAAATGTTACATATGTTTTAATATTTCAGAAGAAGTGTAATCTTTGTATAAAACACATATCAAAATCCAATATTAGTCGTCACATTCGACAAGTACATAGTCAAGATCAATATTTGTGTGAGGATTGTGGAATAATGTTTACTTCAGGATTAGATTTCAATAATCATTTAAAGGAAAAAACGAAGAGAAAGCAAGAGGACAAACAGGATGAAGCTTCACCTTCCAAAAAGATAAAATTTTGTGTGGATTGCAAAGCAAATGTTCCCAGTTCTTCATTTTCGGCTCATCTGAAATCTTCAAACCATCAGTCTCGAATGAAAACGACTAATATTGGTGAGAACATTGCACTTTTAAATGTGTGTTTCAAGAACCGTATATGTAGTTATAAATTTAATAGTGACGAGCTAGACATTAAACTTATGTGTAATAAAGTTAAGGAGAGTGTAATTGAAGTAATAAACAAATATTTATTGAAGGAAAATACAATCAAAGTTAATTTAGAATTATTTGCTTATTACATATTACCGACAACGGGTGAGGTTAATTTAAAATCATTTAATACCAAATTTAAAATCTTAACAATTTCTTCGGATTTAGAAGAAATTTATAACGACTTTTGTTCAATAATATTAACCAAGAGTGAAGAATTTCAAGAAAGGGATTCTGGTTGGGCTTTAGTAAAAGTTTCACATTTACTTTTAAATATAAATAAATATATACCACTGGAAGCATCGTCTTACATACCTTTACCAAAAGAAATTGAAAAAAAAAGTGCAATTATAAATGTTAAAAATAATGACAATTTATGTTTCTTTTATAGTATCATGGCAATATTGTACCCATCACCACATTCAAAATCTGATAAGCAAAGTTATCCTGATTACAAATCAAAATTTAATGTGGAGGGATTAGATATTCCTGTTAAATTGAAACAAATCTCTATATTTGAAAAACATAATAAAATTAGTGTAAATGTGTTTGGTTTAGAATATTGTTATAAAAGAAAACATCACATAATTGTTGGTCCTTTACATTTATCATATGAAAAACAAAACAAACATGTTAACTTGTTATTATTGGAAAACGATGATAAATATCACTATTGTGCAATACATAATCTATCTAGATTGGTCGTTTCACAAATTACAAAACATGAACATAAAATATTTATTTGTGATGCTTGTTTGCTTTGGTTTCATAGTAAAATAAAGCTAAATACTCATTTAGAAAATGGATGTAATAAAATACGTACATTTTTACCATCAAACGAACTTAAATGTAATAAATTTGGTCAAGAGGTTCCACAAAATATTCTAAAGTTTGAGGAATTTGAAAAAAGTATGGACGTTCCATTTGTTGTTTATGCCGATTTTGAAAGTTTATTGTTACCTATATCGTTTGCAAACAAGGATCCAAATTTAAGTTCCTATACAGAAAAAACTTACATTCATAAACCTTTTAGTTACGCATTTTATCTTAAATGTAGTTTTGATGATAATCTTTCTCGTTTTGAAACATACCGTGGAGAAGATTGTGCAAAGATTTTTGTAGAAAGTATGAAAAAACTAGTAAAAGAAATATATATAAATTATTATAAAAATGTTAAAGATTTAAATCCATTGTCTAAAGAAGAACAAGAAATATTTTTGAATAACAAAATTTGCTACATGTGTAAAAAAGAGTTAGAAGATAAGGATAAAGTTAGAGATCATGATCATATCACAGGTTCATTTAGAGGTCCTGCTCATTATATATGTAACTTAAATTACAAATTACCAAAATATCTTCCAATATTTTTTCATAATTTATCTGGTTACGATTGTCATTTATTTATACAAGAATTAGCTGTAGATGGTGAAAAAATTGACATAATTCCTAATAATAAAGAAAAATACATTTCCTTTAGTAAATCCGTTTTAGTTGATTGTATAAAAACAAATAAAGAACAAGAATATAAAGTATATTTTAAAATGAGATTTTTGGATTCATATAAATTTATGGCAAGCAGTTTGAATAAATTAAGTGAAAATTTGCAAGATTTTGAATTCCAATGTGTAAGAAAATTTTTTCCTTATGAAGAAGATTTTCAATTATTAAAACGTAAAGGAATTTTCCCTTACTCATTTATTGATTCATTTGAAAAATTAGAATACATCAAGTTTCCAACAAGAGAAGATTTTTTTGATAAACTAAATGAAAAAGAAATTGATGAGAAAGATTATTTACATGCATTGAATGTCTATAATCATTTCAAGTGTCAGAATTTGGGAGAATATTCAGATATTTATTTGAAATGTGACGTTTTACTTTTGTGTGATGTATTTCAAAAATTTCGATTAGTTTGCCAAAAAACTTTTAATTTGGATCCACCACATTTTTTTACAGTTCCTGGCTTAGCATGGGCAGCAATGTTTAAAATGACGGGCGTTGAACTTGAACTTTTTACAGATTATGAAATGTTACATATGATTAAATCATCTATAAGGGGTGGTATTTCACAATGTTCTTTACGTCATGCAGTCGCAAATAATCCTTACATGCATGATTATGATTGTAATACAAATACAACTTATTTATCTTATATGGATTTTAATAATCAATACGGTTGGGCATTGAGTCAAAAATTACCTCAAAAAAATTTTCGTTGGTTAAATGAACAAGAAATTATGAATTTTAATGTTATGGAAATTGAAGATGAGGGTGATACTGGTTACATTTTGGAAGTTGATTTAAAATACCCACATTCACTTCATGATTGGCACAATGATTTACCTTTTTGCCCAGAAAACAAAAAAACACCAAATTGTAAAATCCCTAAATTAATTCTAAACTTGGAGAATAAATCTAAATACGTTATTCATTTTAAAAATTTAAAACAGGCAATAAAAAATGGTTTGATACTAACAAAAATTCATAGGATATTAGGATTTTATCAAAGTCGATGGATGAAAAAATATATTGATTTTAATACCAATAAACGACAACAATCAACTAATCCATTTGAAAAAGATTCGTATAAGTTGTATAATAATTCAGTATATGGAAAATCTCTTGAATCTATTGACAAACGTGTAAATGTGAGTTTACTAACAAGTTGGGAAAAAAAAGGAAAGAAATATGGTGCTCAGCAATTGATTTCTAAACCTAATTTTCACAGCATCTCCATTTTCAATGAAAATTTCTGTGCAATTCAAATGAATAGATTATCTGTAATGTATAATAAACCTATATATGTAGGTTTTGTTGTTTTAGAGTTATCAAAATGGCTAATTTATGATTTTTACTATAATTTTTTAAAAAGAAAATATGATGAGAATGTAAAATTAGCATATATTGATACAGACAGTTTAATATTTTCAGTAAAAACTGAAAATTTATATAAGGATATGCTTCTAAATTTAGATAAATTTGATACTTCCAATTTTGACCCACAAAACCAGTTTGGTATTCCATTACAAAATAAAGGTGTGATAGGTTTAATGAAGGAGGAAAATGGAGGGAAAATCATGCGAGAATTTGTAGGCTTGCGTTCAAAAGTGTATATCAATATTACGGAAGATAAAATTACAAAAAAATGTAAAGGAATAAAAACCGATGTTGTTAAAAGATTTTTACATTTGAAAGATTACAAGGATAGTATGAATGGAGCTATAATCAGTATTTATCAAAATGTTTTTCAATCAATTTTACATGTCTTGTACACACAAAGAATCAAAAAAATTGCATTGTCTCCTCATGATACTAAAAGATATGTTTTACCCAACCAGATTAATACATTGGCTTGGGGCCATTATAAAATTGGAAAGAGTTGATTTTTGTTTAGTTTTAAGTTTATATTTTTTTACGTTATTTAAATTGAAGTTATATATAATAGATCCATATTGTTTAGTTTAATATTTAGTCATAGTTTTTAAATATTTTTGTTTCTTTTGTAATTTTAGTTTTAGATAAATTGTAATGTTTTTTAATAAAAAGATTAAAACTATTTGTGATATTTTTGTTCCTTTCCTAACATAAGTGATTAAAATAGAGAAGAAATAAAATAATCATTTATACAGAAAATAGTATTTATTTCACTTTACACATTAGATAGACATATGTTACATTTGTTATAACAATTAATAATAGTAAAATACATAAAATAATTGAAGATACAATAATTGAATAACAGTCTGTTTCTTCTTCGATTAGAGTTGAATGAATCCAGGAACTTTCTTGTTGGCCTTCGTTGGTTAAATATCGAATTTTAAAATGTATATATCTTGAGGTTGTGTTGAATTTTGTTCGAAAAAGATGAGTGTTGTTTATGAAATCTCTGTCCATAGTTTTCCATTTTGTAACATTGTAATGCACTGGAGATAATTCGTTGTCAAACACTAACGATACGTTTGCATTATCTGCATAAATAGGTTTCGAAATATAAAGTTCATTATTTTGCACTGCAAAAAGTACTATTAGAGATAATAACATTTCCATTGTCACAATATTACTAATGATCAATTTGATTTCTAATTTGTTTTATACATTTCTGACAGTCAATCATTCGCACCAAATATGTATCGACGATATCATTTCCACTTAAACTATGACAACTACACAATTTATACAACTGTAGTTCCGTATTTTGTTGCAAATGCTTGGGTAATCTTTTCCAGATTATTGTTAACATTATCGGTGATATATTTTTTAAGTAAGAGGGAGTTAACTTATACCGTTCTTCTTCTCCCAACTGCATCCAACCTTTGCTATTATATTTTTCTATAATGGATTTTAAATCTTCCATTTAATCTTGATTTACACTTGGTCAGATTTAGTTTTATACTGCGTACTTTCTTGTTAATTAAATGTTAAATAATAAAATAATATTACAGGTTTATTTTTATTTTGTTGAGAAGAGAACTCTTGCGGAAAACTCTTAAATTACAGAAAATAAAGGTTGATTTGTGCTGTAAGTTTCTACGTATTTAGTTATGAGGCGAACTCTAGCGGTGAACTTTTCGCAGATTCCTAATTACTGGCGACATCTATGATTGAGAAGTGTAAAATTGTGGTTAGAGGATAACCAGGTTTCTGCTTGTTTAATTAAGTAGTGAAATCTGGTGGAACATTTGATAATAAGATTTACAGATTCCTAATTACTGGCGACATCTATGATTGAAAAGTTATGAACGGTATTTTGGAGGGAGTACTCAACTCTGATTGGTTGCATATGTCTCCACCCCTTATCCTGATTGATGCAACGTGCATAAAAATCAAAAAATGGGCGTGATCAAACCTGATTGATTGGTGTAACCTTCAAATAAAAAAAAATAAAAATGGGCGTGGTTAAATCTGATTGGTTGAGACGCTCCGCCCTCAGCTCTGATTGGTTGGGTGGAACGGTATTTTGGAGGGAGTACTCAACTCTGATTGGTTGCATATGTCTCCACCCCTCATCCTGATTGATGCAACGTGCATAAAAATCAAAAAATGGGCGTGATCAAACCTGATTGATTGGTGTAACCTTCAAATAAAAAAAAATAAAAATGGGCGTGGTTAAATCTGATTGGTTGAGACGCTCCGCCCTCAGCTCTGATTGGTTGGGTGGGCGGGGCAAATTTCCAGGTATTGGTGGAAGGGGAAGATGAAGGATGATCCGGCTAATATATACTACTTTTATTTCATCAATAACTATCTAAACATTTTTATTAATCTTCCATAAATAAATATACTTACTAAATAAAAGAATAATTATCAAAAATCTCAATATGTAGATAATCACAATGTTTCAAAATTATTATAATGCGTGACAATAGATAATAATTATCAAAAATCTCAATATGTAGATAATCACAATCTTTCAAAATTATTATAATGCGTGGGAAAATAGATAATAAATATGATTTCCTGAAATTATATTCAATCTGTTGTATAAATAAGCAAAATTCATAAAATTGACAATATATAGATAAACAAAACAATTACAACAGATAATACTAATTAATTTGAAAAGTTTGAATCAACCACTGGTGATATTAATGAAATTATTACAAAAACTTGTTCAGTTGACATCAAGATGCAACAGGAATTATTGCAATTACAAATTGATGTACAAAAAATGGGGATACAGCTCGTAGACATGCGAGAATACCTGGTGAAGCAATTCCGGGTGTTATCCGTCCAGTTATATGCGCACAGACGGAAGTTAAGGAGGTTAGAGAAACGGAAGGCAAACTTGATGGTAAAGAAAAAGTGGATTCTGAAGAGAGGTAGGAGGCCATTGCCTTTGAATCGGGTTTATAAGAAGTGTGAGGATTTGAATCGTGCAAAGACTGTTGTTGAACAAATTGTGACGGATACTGTGGAGAAAGTTAACCAGATTCAAGCGAAATATAATCGTGACAGTGCTTTGGTTATCTGGTTCATTGCAACAAAATGCTTAAGGATATTTAAAATAGAGAGAGAGTTGAGAAGGTTACCAGAACATCCCTCCAGATAAAAGTATGAAACCTGTTTTTATTTTACACTGTAATTGGAAAATTAATAAAAATTCACTGTTATTTTGTATTTCATGATTCGTGATATGTATTAGCAAATTGAAAATTACTGACCCCATTTATACATGTTTTACATCTACTTTACACTCACCGGCTCATCAAAATTGGTAGTTATACTGCTCTTAATAATTTCGCAACGTGGCAAACATAAAAGCTGTCAATAAAGAGAATATGCAAGCCTCATCGATGGTAAAAGTCACTTCCAATGGATTTGTGAATTCTGAAAGGCAATTCATGAACATTTTTAAAAAATTGTCAAAATCGTCTCGGAGGACCCATTTTTGGAAACCGTTAATGAGAAATTTACTTCGTGATTCACACCATACCGAGGCTCAATTGCTTTCAGTTTTTGATACATTGAAGTAAAAGCTACAGAATTCCATTTCTCCAATCAGCATTTGGTAAATCTTCTTTAGTTATATAAACAGTGTACAAAATTTATGCGGAAAATTTTGAATAAATTATTAGGGTGCATTAGGCTATGATAAAATAAATTCCAGTCACTTTCGCCCACAATTAATAAATGGCTAGTCACGTTTCCCCAAGATACTTTTTCTTCTACAGCGTACATAGTCCCTTATCTAGTCTGATATGGCCCCGTACCTCTTATTCTCTTCTAGCCTCTTCCACTAATAAAGTTACCAGTGCAGCTTTAACACTGAAGGTTTAATCACAAGGGAAGGTAATTCTGGATGCGTCTTAAAAAAACAAACATTTTAAAGTCAAAAATGTCTAGTAAACATAATACATATTCATTATTATAACTAAAAACATCTACACTGCAATAAAGATTAAATACTACCATACAAACTCAACTGAGCTAATCAAATCTCTTTAAAGTTACAAAATATATCTTCGTATATAAATATAAGTCAAAATTCCAATAATTACAGATCACATAGCGTATTATGTTCGAGAAATATACGATAACTCTCGACAGCCTTATATAGTTAAATCAAAACTCATCCACACTCAAATGTCATTTATATCGATACAATTATTACTATATCAACTGAATGCAATTTATTTTTTAATCAAATTTTTACTCAAATTGCAATTCAAACTACTTGTAGTTTGATAATTTCACTTAAAACTATATTTGCAAAATATGTAACGTATTGAAGCCTGCAATTTTTTATAATTATTAAGCACCGATATAAAACATCCAAGTTGTGTACTTACATTCTCTTACTACACAAGAGTTGTGATTATAGGTTATGTACATATTATATTGAGACGAATATGTTCCTCTTGTAGAGGAATATGGAGAAACAAACCCAGAAAGCCGTGGCCCACAGGTTCATGCCTAAATAGGCGGCGTGGGTTTCGCTGTTCGGATTCCAAGCAACAGGGAAAGTCTGCTTCAGCATAATGTGCAACACATAGAGTACCAGGGGATTCATTCCGGGGTAAAAGAAGGGCCGCCCTCCCCATTTCCTGGTAATGTCAACCACCACAAAGAGGAAGGTGAAAATGAGGAACGCCAGTCCGCTCATGACGAAGACAAAAGATAGCGACCAGAGCCTCTTGTTCAGGGGCACCATTCCATCATCCAAACTGAAGTTACAAAGAAGTCCACCTATGATACTCTGGAAAATTTTTAGAACATTAAGTTAGTACTTGCAAAGCTACACTTTTGGAACTAATAATTTTTTTCAATGAAGAGGAATTAATAACCCATCATAGCAAATTTATGTATACAGGGTGTTTCAAAATTCATGCACCAAAAATTTTCTGCGTACTCCTCGTAAATAAAAAGAAAAAAAACCCTAATGACAAATCTCGATTTTCCACAAAATAACGTGGATTAAACCCCCTCGCAGAAATATTTAAGAGACACCACTGTTCATTTATCAATGAATACTTTAGTTCGCTTGTATAAAAAGAAACGGTGCCGATTTTAAGTGTGGACGCATGAATGAATGGTGACCTAATTTCGAGCGGGCTGTTGAAATTTGATCTTAACATAAACAGTACGGTGAGGCTTAATAAAACCGACGCACAAATTTCAAGTTCATCTTATTTATTATGCATTTTTTTAATTGTTCCTGGCGGCTTCCTACACATGTGTATTTTTGTACAATTGTATGCCTTGCAGTCCTATTACTTAAAATCACGGGGGGTAGGTGCTGTAAAATGATATTCCTTTGTTAACCAAGGCCAAGACCCAATTTGGAATAACACATTTTTAGAAAGTCCGTAAAATCATGTGTTTCCTCGAAGGTACAAATCGGTTTTAAAAATTCCAAGGGCGACGATGGGGCTGCACAGTTTGACCAATCAATGCCCTCTACAAATTCACCTTTATCAATTGAAGACGGTGAAAAACCGAAGAAGAATTCAGTTAGTTTCTGCTTGTAAACTGAGTTGGTAATTATGGCGTTAATAGCGTTTGATAATCACGAAAATTTGTACTGACTGACACGACATTTACTTCTAAATAACTCGATGGTACATTGACCTAATTTGTGTGCTGCATAAACACTAAAATCCACACCGTTTGTTTATCTAATGCCGGCAGTACAAGCTCGAGAGACGAAGACCCGAGACCAGGCAAGTGCAAACGTGTACGGCGGTGTTCTCGCCTTTCTACGCGCGAACGAAACTATTCATTAATGGGAACATTGGCGTCTCTTTAATATTTCTGCAACGGGATTTAATCCATGTTATTTTGTGGAAAATCGAGATTTGTCATAAGGGTTTTTTTTCTTTTTATCTACAAGGAGTACGCAGAAAATTTTTGGTGCATGAATTTTGAAACACCCTGTATAAATATGAACAAAATATAAATCAGTGTTTCCAATTAACGTGTACATAAGACAGCAATTTTAAATTCCCGTCAAAAATTATATGTCTAATATTGTCATTTCCATCTATCACAAGCAAGCATGTGTTAGGAAACTGTTATTAAAAATACACAAGTTTTCATTTACACAAACCGACATTTTAGAATCAATATCCTCTTTCACAACTTACCAAAGTGATACCATTTCCAGTCCACCTAGCAGCCCTGTTATACACACTGGTATATGTGTGCAAAATCCTTCCCGCTACTACACCAAAGAATACAAGAACAGTGGATGTTAATATTCCCAGTATTCCTATAAAGATTTGCATTAATAATTGGTTACAGCTAATTGATCCATTTGGTACCTTCAGGATCTACATCCAATTTAGATTCATATATTTTTTTGTAAGCATCCCTATGATGGTAAACGTGATGACCGAGCACGGCTCTGTCAATGTATCCAGCAACTCCACCAGTGCAATTGGTAAAATTTCCACCATCATCAAGACCTCCAGGCCCTAAGTAACCTTTACCACAACCAGGCACATCCACCAGGAAAGTTACACAGGTATGTATAATGACAAACGATAGTATCACAAGTCTCTGTGGGTAATCAGATACAAATGTCCACGGCCTGTCGGGCTATTAAAAAAGTAAATCAATCACAAAACAACAAAATAATAATTATCCCAATTATGAATAAGATAAAATTTATAATTCACTTAATCAGGTTTTAAAATTAAACGATTGGTTTGTTTCAGTTCCTTTCCTCAGCGAGAAGGAAACATGATATAATAGGTATATAGAAATAACATACTTCACAAATTGTGAAACAACCCAAGTGTTAAGTGTATTTTTTCTATACATTATAACATGTTTCATGACGAGTTAAAGGAGAACCTAATTCAGGAAATGATGATATAATAATGAAACAAAACAAGTGTATTATTCCAAAAACAAGAGTTGATTAATTTACCAACCTCATTTACTCTCTTGGCAAAGGTCGCTTCTAGAATTCCAACAATCAAGTAGCAAATTCCAATTCTTTGCAGCACACCAAAAATGCGAAGAGTTTCCAGAGACTCTGAGTGGCCGTGCGAGTTCAGGATGATGCCCAAAGCAAAGAGTATGACGGACCTCTTGATGACGGAGATGATTAATGACCTTCTGGGCACCGCATTCCTAAGTTTACTGTTGAACGAAATTGACATCGACAAGCCCATTATCCATAAGAACCTAAAATATAAGGTTACAAAAACCTATAAAAACATGTAACTGAAATAAAACAAATCTCTTGCAGAAATAACCAGTCTTGGTTAAACTTATTTGTTGAAGATTTTGCATGGTAGCTATAAATTTTACATTTCGTTCATCCGAAACTAAACTCTATCCATTTCCAAGTGGCAGTGGAAATAAACAAACCCGGCTGCGTGATAGCCACGTGCGTACTTCAATAGACGCTTGCGATTGGTCGTTCCGTGGTGCGTGCTCGTGCCCGGATTCAGTTTGTATTCTGGGCCCGTCGTCGATTGCCGTGCGTTTAAAAAGTGTGTTTGCAAAGTGTTTAAAAATTAAAAGTTATTAGAAATGTCTTCCACTTCTTCAGTTTTGTAGTGCACTGCGTGTTTTTATTTGGGCAATAAAATGAAATTGATTTGAGGGCGCGCTAGGGTCCGGCGCGTCCGACCCTGAGTATTCTCGCCGTTCACGTGATTGTGTTTACACGCGCTGCCGCTTGGAAATGGATATAGTATAGTTCAATATTTTTCAATATTGAGAGCAAATGTTCACATCAAAATTGAAAATTTGCAAATTTAAGTGGAACCAATTCTATTCTAAAATTATTTTTATTTTGTACAATAAATGCACAAAAAAGTGTACTAATTCATATTTAAAAAAATTAAGTGTATTTAAAAAAAATATATACTTTGTGCAATAAGTGAATATTGCTTTAACCAACAATTTTCAATTCTAATTTTGCTTGTCTTTATTGTGATTAAGGTTAGTTTCCGAAAAACATATAATCAAGTAGATGTTTTATTCAGATCACTAACAACTGTAACTTATTTCACCATAATGACGCCCTATCATTGCAGAATAGTAGATGATAGTGAACAGTTAAAGGCCATTTGAATGTACACTACCAACATTTAAAAAACAAAACAAACAATCATTCTCCATCTGTTATCATTATACATATACACATTTGAAAAATCCTTACCAAGGGAAGACCAAGTCTGCCACTGTTATACCATTCCAAGGTGAATGATTGAAAAACCAGTACTTCCCACCACCATAATTTACAAAAATCATGACCATAATGCAGAACCCACGAAAAACATCGATGGATTTAATCCGGTTCGGGTGTTTCCTGATAGCTGGCGGCCGTTCGATCACCAAGGGTGTATCCGTCGTACTTCCAAGATCCTGGAAGTATAATGGATTCAAATTTGAAACTGGTTAAAACTGTTTTTTTTTTTAATTTTACAACTGGAGTGTATTGGACCCAGTACCTAATAGTTCTCCTTAAGGTCAGAACCTTCAACCGCATAACCAAATTACATGTTGTTTCTATCTAATTCTTCTACTAAACAACCCGAAATTGTATCATTAACCCTTCAGTACACGCTCTCATATTCCAAACGTATTAACACATGTAAATATGGGGATCTCAGTATATGAATATATAGTATATACTTATGTTACATGAAATCTGCGATGGATAGGTGCTAAATTTATGATAAGCCTGAAATTCTTAAGGATGGAAATGATTTAATTTGATAATATGAGAAAATAGAACATATTTTAAAAATAATTTATTCCAAGTCAACAAAAAAAAAAGTACAATACTTAAGTTAAATTAAATCTTATTTTAAATGATTGCCAAAACAGTTAAAATAATAAAAATAATAAAAGCGTTTATCGCAGCAACGTTCATCATGCTGTAATAAATGACCATTGGCCATCTTTGGGTGCTCCGAGCACAATTGCATTGAGCACATAGTTTATCCACTACTTCGACTCCCCCTTTAGATTCAATCATTTCTGGTTTGCTGCTAGTTTCTGAAATAGCATCATCACTGTGGATTGTTAAAATCAGCAAAACATTTTTTTTTTCTATTTGGTAAGTACGATACTAAGATGCAACTCGGTCTGAACGCTAACATACTAGATCCTACGGGACGATCATTGATATTATTGGAAAATTCCAATGGAATTTCGTGCTTATTTTTTCTGATAGTTCCGAGAAGTGTAAACTTCTTAGAGCACAAGCTATTTGCGAGATCAATACTAGTAAACCAATTGTCTGTTGTGACATTTTGGTTTGATCCACTAATATGTTCACATAATCGCTCCACTATGCATTTTCCAGTGTTATCTTTTTAATAAGGACAATCAGGTTGTTGGTCTACATAAATCTCCATATTGGTGGTGTACCACGTTTTTGCATCATAAAATGCAAAAATTTTAATTCCACACCTATTCGGCTTATTGGGGAGATATTGTCCAAATGAACATTATCCTCTTAAACCTCTAACTTACCATCTACGGTAACAAATTCGGAGTGACTAGATGCTTTGTTATTGTATGAAATGAATCTCAAAAATAACTCATACGGGAGCCAATTTATTGATTTGTGTCCTTTGCTCTCGTGTTGCTATATAGTGAAATTTAAGACATTTCAATAAAAATCAAAACCCATTAATTCCCATTGCCAGCCGAAATGCCTCAATTCCAGTTCCATCTGTTTTCTACAAATCACTTAAATTTAGGTGATTTGCTCGGCGAACACCGGAAAGGTATAACAGACCTAACAATATTTGTCTGTCTAGCATCTCTGTCACGTGAATACTTGTTCGCAACACTTTCAATTTATATATTGCACAATTATTCCTACTTGCTAAAAAAAAAAACTTCAGATCCCAAGAGGAGTTTGGAATTTTTGTAAAGCAGCTTTTACGCCGGGAAAATCTTTTATTATGTTATGTTGAAGAATTTTAACATTTTTGGAAGGAACATGTTTTTGCCAACGGGTACCATCTTTACCTTCAAAATAAATCAACATCACAAGGGTCTAATTAATGTTCGGTATCAGTATCTTCTTCATTAACCTCAAGATGATCTATTTCTCCCTAGGTGTCGTCATCTTCAGCACAATTTTCTTCATCTGTAAGCACTTCTTCCAAAAGACGTTGAAAATGAGCTCGTTCTTGTTCATAATTCATTTTCACTTATACAATTACAGTATTTAGAAATATTATTTAACAGTGCTAAACAAGGTAAAATAAATAAATAAATACCTAAATGAAACAAATATGAATAAGTCATAAATTTATCTGATTTGTGTTAGAAAACTCTGATTAAATTTATTCCTCAGCAACACGCACTGCTCTTGCAGACCCCAACACAGTTACACCAGAACATGTGTCAGTCTTATAGACCCCAATTGCCCATATATTAAGAAATAACAGATGTTATGTTAGACAAACATAAAGTGGCATTTAACTTGAAGATACTCATACGATGAGCGAGCTTAACACTTGCACAGATAAAATAATTCAAATTAGGCGCTAGGTCCGTGCAACCACGCGCATGCACTGAAGGGTTAAGTAGGAATATAGCAGGCATAATATTAGTTCAATTCTAGCAGTAATTGTAATTTGTAAAAGGTTTTCCAATAGGGATGATATGATTTTGAAGTGACGTTTCGGCCATTTGTAATATGTCATGATCTGTCATTTATTTTTCATTGTATTCAGTAGTGTTTACAATTTCATCATGGAGAGATATACGCAAGAACGTTTACAAATTATTCAGTTTTATTATCAAAATAATCGTTCTCCAATTGCAACTTTTCGTGCGCTTTTGCCATTTTATTGTCGTAATAATCATCCAAGTGTGCTCGCTATTCGTCGAATTGTTGAAAATTTTGAGCGTACATTTCCTTTACATAATGTTAAAGTGCCAATAAGACAAAGAACCACTCGAACAATTGGGACTGTCTCAAACCACAACCTGGCGGATTTTGAAAAAGGATTTGGGTTTGCATCCGTACAAAATTGTTCTCACTCAAGAACTGATGCCATTGGACCACCGTAAACGTCGTGAATTTGCTGATTTTGAAAACGATAACGATTTTTTTAAGAAAATCAGCTTCTCCGATGAGGCTCACTTTCATCTGAGTGGTGCGGTAAATAAACAAAACTGTCGATTCTGGTGCGAAGAAAATCCACAAATTATTCAAGAAAAACCGTTACATTCACCTAAATTGACAGTTTGGTGTGGTTTTTCGTCTGGTGGAATCATCGGTCCGTACTTCTTTCGAAATGAAGCTGGTAACACCGTTACTGTCAATGGAGAGCGGTATAGATCGATGCTAACCAACTTTTTATGGCCAAAATTGGAAGAAGTTGATCTTGACAACATTTGGTTCCAACAAGACGGGGCTAAGTGCCACACAGCAAATGCAACAATTGAATTATTGCGAGAAAAGTTTGGAGATTCGATTATTTCAAGAAATTGTGATATTGAATGGCCTCCAAGAAGTTGTGATTTAACACCATTAGACTATTTCTTGTGGGGTTATTTGAAGTCATTGGTCTTTCGAAATGAACCAGACTCTCTTCAAGTCAATATTGAACGTGCCATTCATGACATACAACTTGATTTAGTGAAAAAGTGCTCGAAAATTGGGTTCATCTAATTCGTTCCTGCAGAAGAAGTCATGGAGGCCATTTGAATGACGTTTTATTTAGAACTTAATTGTATCGATTGTACTTCACATTAAATAAAAAACATTTGAATTTCCTTAACAATAAGTGTGTTTTTTTTTAAAGAAATCATATCACTCTTATTGGAAAACCTTTTATTTGCTCCAGGAGAAAGGCCAAGGTGAATTACAGAAGATGGACCCCGGCCATGGCAGTGCCGTTGGCAAATATTCACTCCACTATATAAAACTACTCCTTATTCCCAATGAATAAATATTAGGCTTTCGCAGGTTAAAATGTAAATGTATTGCTTTTGCGGCAAAGGCATGGAAAATTAAAACTGCATTGAAAGGGTACATTTTAATGAATGTTTAATATCGTAATGAGATGTACATATCGTTGTTGGACTTCTGTACTTGTTTTAGTTACATTTATAAGTTTTCTAAATGATGATATGTATTGTTTTATAGTATTTTTACATGTATTAGATAGTCGTTATCAAAGCGATGTCATATACAGCAATCTAAGTAAAGCTTTCGACAGTGTGTCACATAATATACTTTTTTCGCATCTTATTAAATAATATAAACGTTGTTAAATCGTTTTTGATTGAGAAAGTTGTCCATTATTCGGCCAAATTATTTTCTCCACAGGTGACGTCCAATCAAATGATAGCGATTTCATTATTCAACAGGTGATGTCCAATCAAATGATAGCGGTTTCATTGCCCAACAGTTTAGTTGTTACTATGGTTACGATTCGTTTTTTGTCAGCGAACTGCCGCAATTTCCAAATAGAAAAATTATTCGTTATAATTTAATACGAACAGAAAAATCTTTAGGTAATTATTTAATATGATGCGAAAAATTATAGTATTAAACTCGTGAACAAGTTGGCCATTGCCACTCGGGTGAATTGCAACATTCGCCTACGGCTCGTGTTGCAAACTTCACCCTCGTGGCAATGGCCAACTTTCTCACTCGTTTAATAATATACTATTTCTACTTTGGTTTAACAATCGACCTTTTGTTATATCAAAAATAGTTTAATAATGAGATTTTTTATTTTACAGTTTTGCTCATTATTAAACTATTTGTGATAACATTTTAGTTGTTGCGATTGGCAGTACTTAAACGTGACATATGTCGACATCAAAATGTAAAATTTCCGTTAATTCATAGGATAATTGGAACCGTCCAATACGTTACACACTGAATATGTTGGAATGCATATTGGCGAGTTCGCCACCAGTACCACTAAGGTTAAAGAAAACAGAGGCTTCATATTGTTCACTTTTTATCCGCGTGGAAAATGTAGGAACTCGGTGACAATGGCCGGACGCATGAATTCACTTGGCTCTCGGTGACGACGTTTACGCAACACAACATACACAGAGGAAAGCTTGTAATTTATTATATATATTATCACTTTGTTTACAAAACGAATATCACGGAAGAAACAGTGAGAGTCGTGCTCCAATCCCACTCGTGCCACAATATACCCTCTTATGAAACTTGTATAATAATGTACTATTTAATGAAATTGTCAGCATTCGAACTTGATTATAATCTATTGAGATTTATTTCATCATGTTTATCTAACAGAAAAAGTTTTGTTTGGTATCATGGTTTTAAATCATCGAATATAAAGCTACTAGTGCGGTCTCCCAAGGGTCCAACCTAGGTCCCTTGAGTTTTCTCCTCTACGTCAATGATGTACCGAAATTAAATTCTAGTTACCTAATGTATGCAGATGAAAAAAATAATCTATCTGCAGACTATGTAATCCTCCAAAACGATATATTCATTTTAATTGATTGGTGCATTAAAAATGACTTAGAGCCTAACACTGGCAAGTGCAAGATTATATCATTCAGTAGAAAACATAGTAGCATATTTTTTGACTAGAAAGTTTTAGATTCATCCTTAAGACGAGTATCTCGGGGTACTTATTGATAACAAGTTCTGTTTAAAAGATCACTATCAAAGTATTGTTTCTGACTGCCAAAGGATTCTTGGATTTATACTATGCAATACTAAAATGTTCAGCCATCTGGAACTTTTGGCTTTTTACGACAGCTTCATCCGTAGTAAACTCGAGTATTCCTTGGTCGTGTGGAGCCCGTATTACAGAGTAAATACTCTGTACAACAGAAATTTCTAAAAGCTCTTCCGTAAACATGGTACTTACCGCACGACTTCGATTATCTGTGTCTTTTGAACAAGTTTGGATATCAAAGTCTTGAAGCCCATCGTATTATTTCCCATATTATGTTTATATACAGTATGTTTTTTTTTTTATCGTGGGCCATAGGATTTTACATGCTAAAAATTATACCTTGTGCTACTGTATACTTTATCATTTAATTTTGAAGTAAAGTTTAGTTAATAAAATAATTCAATTATTTTTCTACATGATGCGCTTCATCAGAATAATTTAAACATGTTTTATTCCATTAAAAAAATGCTTTTGCTCGCAACCGGACGTTCGGGACACGCTGCAGAAAAGTCAACTATTTCCCTAAAATAAAAATTCCCCATTTGATTTCTTGCCTCACTAATCAATCTGACATTTCGGAAATTCAAGGTACTTTGATTATTTTTGCTCAGTTATTTATATTAAATAATTTCATTTTTTAATAGAATAAAACATGTTTAAGTTATTCGAATGCAGCGCAACATGTAGAAAAATAATTGATTTATTACTAACAAAATTTTCTGATAAAATATACATTAAAACAAGGTATAATTTTTAGCATGTTAAATGCTATGGCCCACGATAAAAAAAATATCTAGTATAAACTACTGAATGGGCAGATATCGGATGAAGTATTGTTGTCTAAGCTTAATTTCAACCTACCTTCTACTAACTCTCGCTCCAGACACCTTATTCTATTTGCCAAATTGCAAAACTAATTACCGTTTGCGGTCGCCGATTAACTCATGTGTTTCTATGTATTGTTGTGACCTTGATTTTTTTAGTGACACATTGGCTAAAATAATAATTACAGTTACAGCTAGTCCTCATTAATTTATTTAGATATTTCTCGCATTATTTTCCCACACTATTATTGTCTGGAATGGTATATGCTTATAGTTTATAGCTTAAGTATTCAAATAATATATTCCCCGTTTTCAACTTTTAGTTTATGTTACTGGTACATGTTATTTTTTGTTTTTGTAAATTTTATCTCCTTTTATCTATAGCATAGTTTAAGTATTTAGAATAGCCAGAATTTTTCATTTTTTTGTTCTTTTGTTTTTTAATTTAATTTATTAATTTGTTGAATATATGAAATTATATTTTAATGCCCGTATTCATAAAGATTCATATGACGCTTGATTACATAATGGGCTGTTAAAATATAACTATAGTTAAAAATAAAATCGTATTCATAAATATAATAGGAGATATTTAACGGATGATTTCGTAATTTTCTGGTGATTAACAAACGTCAGGTGACATTATTTTCTCAGTAATCACAAGTGATATTCAGAAAAATGGAGCATAATAAACGTACCAAAGGGAAGAATTTCACAGAAAGGGAAATGGGACTACTATTAGACACAGTAGATATTTAACAATATTGGAAAACAAAAAAACTGTTGCCGTAAGTAGTAAGGAGAAGCGTAAAATCTTAAAGCAATTAATACTTGATTGTTGACTGTAACCGCTTTATTTCTTCTGGTTTATCTATTTGCCGACCAATCATTTCTATTATTTCGTGTACTATCGCCTTATCAAAACGATATCAGATTTTAAAGTTGACGTCATCTAAAAATTCAAAATTCAAATGGATTTTGTCGATTTCTTATAAGCCTTGGCCGCGGCATAGCCTCCAATTTTTCTCCACAAACTCTATATCCTTTTCACTGGATGACATGACACTATAATATCAAATATGCACATTACCAGAGATGAGTAGAGAGATTGACAACGGAATACAAACGGGCGAACCGGTTTTTGTCGTCCATGTGCTAGCGGCACCTAATAGGAGACAATCCGAAACAGTCATGTGATCTTATTAATATATCAACGTCAATCTATTCATTGGCATAAAAACGCCCGTGGAGCAAGACGGAAACGCTTCGGGAAAAAAATTTCAGCGGGTGTGAAAAGGGATGGTGTAAGAGAGGAAGACTTATGGTAAAAATTGAGTGGAGTAAGATCACATGACTGTTTCGGTTACCTGTTTCCGATTTTCTCCTATTAGGTGTCGCTAACGTAGGGACGAAAAAGTCTGCGTGCCTGTATGCATTGGCGTTAGCGATCTCTCTACTCGTCTCTGACATTACACACCAACTAAATAATTAGGGAATGTTTTATAAAAATTTTAATTCGAAAACATTTTCTTGTAACTCATATGATACACATACTTACATTTGTATGATATATGTGACGATTTCAGTCCGCAAACTCTGCTCAAACACTATTAAATGGTTATTAATAACACGCAGTTTCTTTTCGGCTTGCTTTACCGCGAAACATAACCTGTAGAAACTATTTGACGGCTCGATAAATTTTAATCACTTGAAAATGCCCCGTTATATTTATGGACGATTTAACCAGAGATTTAACATCTTTTGTGAATACCAAATTGTTACTTTTAGCGGTCCGTTACATGTAATCAATCGTTATATAGTTTGATGGACGTTTATGAATACGGGCCTTAGGCCCGTATTCATAAATTCAAATAGTCATTTCTACAGGTTATGTTTCGCGGTAAAGCAAACCAATAAAAGGTAAGGCTTATAAGAAATCGACAAAATCCATTTGAATTTTTAGATTGTCGATTTTAAAATCCGATATCGTTTTGATAAGGCGACTGTACACGAAATAATAGACATGACTGGTCGGCAATTAAATAGACCTACCAGAAGAGATAAAACGGTTACAGTCAATAATCAAGTATTAATTTCTTTAAGATTTTACGCTTCTGGTAGCTGCCTTCTCCTTACTTCTGATGGCATCAGTTTTTTTTTTTGTTTCCCAATATTGTTAAATAACTTTTTACTGTGTCTAACAGTAGACCCATTTCTCTTTCGGTGAAATTCTTTCCTTTGGTACGTTTATTTTGCTCCATTTTTATGAATATCACTTGCGATTACGGAGAAAATGTCATCTGACGTTAGTTAATCACCAGAAAATTCCCTACATCTCATGTTATGAAATCATACGTTAAATATCTCCTGTTATATTTATGAATACGATTTTATTTTTAACAATAGTTATATTTTACCGGCCCGTTTCGTAATCAAGCGTTATATGAATCTTTATGAATACGGGCCTAAGAGTTTAATTTCATTTTTCTTATTCTTTGTTATGTACAGTGTCAATTGTTAATTTGTACTTTGAGCTTACTTTAATTATAAGTTTATCTCAATTTCAAGATTATTTTAATTTAAATGTTTTGCTTATTTTAATTTTATTAAGTTTCTCTGTAAATAGATTTTAAATCTGTTGAGAAGTAAATGGTTATTAGTATTATCATTATTTAAATAAATTGAAGAAATTATTGCACGTGGGGAAAAATTAGATAAAAGTCTAACCAACTAAATCAAAGATGCACAAATTGGGTGTGCAAGACTTGAATTTAAAATATGCTTGCCAAACTTGCCAAATAAAATTATTTTATTTATTATTATTATATCAGCCAAAGGTCGGTGATTTTTCAATTCATTTCTAATAAGCAACATGCATAAAATATCTAAAAAACAATACAGACGAAGATAACAAATATTTAAACCACTGCGATGCAATAAATTGTATCACTATCATGTGTAAATAATAAAATTTAGAACGGATTTATCCTCACGTTCACAGATAAGAACATATTTACAATAATCGATAAGCGATATCACAAATTTCATAACAATTATTATTTAACACTGTCTAGTATGTAATTATTGATCTTTTCTGACTAACCATGTAAACAACAAAAATATACCGGGTGACCCAGGGATCTGTAAAAGCCCCATAACTTATTTGCTACTTGAGATATCGACTTCTAGTTTTCTTGAATTGGTACCCACAGTTATTCTACATATTTTAAAAATATGTATGTTTTTGTACAGGGTGTCCCAATATACATAACAGAACAAAGTTATGTTTTTTTAAATGGAACACCCTATATTTTATACTTTATTTTCAACCCTCGTAAGAAGCTGATAAAAATAGTATAAGATAGTATGGGTCTATTATGGACGGTTGGCTAGTTATGGGCAAATTTGTGGCAAAAACATGTACACATTGAAAATATTGCAGAAGCGTTCCTAGCAAAGATAGAATCTTTATTTATATACTAGAAAATTTTTCACATCATAAAGAATAATACACATCGGTTTTGGTTCTCTTTTATTCATAGTGCTATACAGGGTGTCAACATACGCAAAACAATGGATAACTATTTTTTTTCAAATGGAACACCCTATTTAAATTTCCACCAATCTATGGAATTTTTAATAAGCTTTCCAATGATATACAGTTTGTATAACAAAATATTAAGGATTCTTGAGATTTATCAATAAAAACATATTTCTTTTGCCACCTTCTGCAGATTTTTGGAATTTCAGCCAAAAGTATACATTTTCAGGAAAAATTATAAGAGACCAAAGTTGTAGAGCGAAAAATTTCAGATTCGTACAGGTCTTTCAACTTTTAGGATAATGCTTGCATTGCCCGCCAGAGCGTGAAAAATCTTGACTGTATATGCATTTTACAGTTTTCTTTTCAAATTTTTTATTAATTTTTATTTTTCGCACCCTCTAGCCGAAAAAACGGAAAATTATAGGGAAATTCAAATGGCCCGTATCGATTGAAAATATTCCGCTCTACAACTCTTAATAGAAGCAGTTTTTGCCAAAAATGCATACTTTTCCCTAAAAATGCAAATTAAAAATGTATATATCAATTTTTGCGTTTTTCAATGGTTTTTTGCATTTTTAGCGAAAACTATGCATTTTGGGCAAAAATTGTTTCTTTTAAGAGTTGTAGAGCGGAATATTTTCAATCGATGTAGGTCATTTGAATATTTCTATAATTAGCCCTTTTTCTGCTAGAGGACGTGGAAAATAAAGTATAGTGCAATTAATTAACAAAAAATTTGAGAAAAACGCTAAAATGCATATACGGTCACGATTTTGCGTACTCTGGCGGGCAATGCACGCATTATTGGAAAAGTCGAAAGACTTATATCGATCGGAAATTTTCCGCTCTACAACTTTGGTCTCTTATTATTTTTTCAGAAAATGCATAGTTTTGGCTGAAAATACAAAAATGAGCAGGAGGTGACAAAAGAAAAATGTTTTTATGGATAAATCTCAAGAATCCTTAATATTTCATCATACAAATTGTACATCATTGGAAAGCTTATTAAAAATTGCATGCATTGGTGGCAAGATATATAGGGTGTTCCATTTGAAAAAAAAAAGTTATCCATTGTTTTGCGTATGTTGACACCCTGTATAGCACTATAAATAAAAAAGAACCAAAGCCGATTTGTATTATTCTTTTTGATGTGGAAAATTCTTTAATGTATAAAAAACGACGCTAGCATTGCTAGGAGCGCTTCTGCAACTTTGCAATGTGTCCTTGTTTTTGCCACAAATTTGCCCATAACTAACCAACCGCCCATAATAGACCCAAAGTATCTTATACTATTTTTATCAGCTTCTCAAGAGGGTTGAAAATGAGGTATAAAATATAGGGTGTTCCATTTAAAAAAACATAACTTTGGTCTGTTATGTATATTGGGACACCCTGTACAAAAACATACATATTTTTAAAATATGCAGAATAAGTGTGGGTACCAGTTCATGAAAACTAGAAGTCGATATCTCAAATAGCAAATAAGTTATGGGGCTTTTACAGATCCCTGGGTCACCCGGTATATATTTTTCACGAATCAACAGGCAATTATTACTGGTTATAAATAACTACTGAAATGATTAATAATTGAAGCCAAACACATTTATATAATTAAACTTGAAAAACGTCTCGTCTTTATTGAATCCATTTATTAAACATTACCCCTTTAGCTGTGGCACATGATTTTCAAAAGTTTAACTAGTATGCTGCAGAAATAGAACTTGCTTATAGATGTATATACAGGGTATTCATTTCAAAAGGAGCCACCCTGAATAACTTTGGATCTGAAGTAGTTACGGTTTTAAGAAAAAAATACGTCAATTTTGTTTTCGAGGGGGAACTTAAAAAACACTGTTTTTAGAATTTTATCTTTTACCCCCTCACCCCCAGCCATCCCATCTTTATAATTTCAAATGGCACCCCCTATCGTGCGATACCTCATTTTAAAGGGCATAAAAAGTACTATCCAACAAAGTAAAAATAATTGAAATCGATTCATTTGTTTTAGAGAGAGAGGGTATTAATTTCGAAATAAGCCACCCTGAATAACCCTGGTTCTCAAGTAGTCACGATTATAGGAAAAAATATGTCAATTTTGTTTTTGAGGGGGGACTTGAAAACACTGTTTTTAGAATTTTATCTTTCACCCCCTCACCCCCAGCCACCCCATCTTTATAATTTCAAATGGCATCCCCTATCGCGCGCGCCTATGAAATAACCGGTAAGTAAGAGACGCCGTAAACTATTTCTTTCTCCTTCTACCGCTCGGTCTAAGACCGAGCTACACAGGCCGCGTGTGTGTTTTCTAGATACGGCCAACGAAATCGTACGTCTTGGGAATATCCGCTCGGTTATCAGGTAGTAGAAAAGGATACCAATATTATTTGAATGTTCTGAACTCAGTTCGTAAACCACCCTTACTCATGAATAGGTCTATAGTTATTTTGTATGGAAAAAGTAAAAATTTAAACGTGTGTGTCAGAAAACAAAAAAACCACAATCAATGGCTTGAATGAATGCATAATTTATATTTATCATAAATTGTTTAACATTGTTTATTTTTTTTAACTAATGGAATAATATTAGAAATGAAATAATTAACAGTGACAGGAATAATTACACGAAATGGAAAACAACATAATTACGGATATGTTAATAATAATTCAAGGTTTTGATTTATTCACAACAGAAGTGATTATTTGCAATTCATGAGAATGTCACATGTTTTAAAGTTGATGTTTTATTTTTTACATGGGATTTCTAATTATACAGGGTCTTCATTTCAAAAGGAGCCACCCTGAATAACTTTGGATCTGAAGTAGTTACGGTTTTAAGAAAAAATACGTCAATTTTGTTTTCGAGGGGGAACTTAAAAAACACTGTTTTTAGAATTTTATCTTTCACCCCTTTGCCCCCAGCCACCCCATCTTTATAATTTTAAATGGCACCCCCTATTGTGCGGTACCTCATTTTAAAGGGCATAAAAAATGCTATCCAGCAAAGCAAAAATAATTGAAATCGGTTCATTTGTTTTAGAGAGAGAGGGTATTCATTTCAAAATAAACCACCCTGAATAACCCTGGTTCTGAAGTAGTCCCGGTTACAGGAAAAAATATGTCAATTTTGTTTTTGAGGTGGAACTTGAAAACACTGTTTTTATAATTTTATCTTTTACCCCCTCACCCCCAGCCACCCCATCTTTATAATTTCAAATAGCACCCCCTATTGTGTGATACCTCATTTTAAAGGGCATAAAAAATACTATCCAGCAAAGCAAAAATAATTGATATCAGTTCATTTGTTTTAGAGAGAGAGGGTATTAATTTCAAAATACTCACCCCCAGCCACCCCATCTTTATAATTTCAAATAGCATTCCCCATTGTGCGATACCTTATTTTAAAGAGCTTAAAAAATACTATCCAGAAATGCAAAAATAATTGGAATCAGTTCATTTGTTTTAGAGAGGGTATTCAATTCAAAATACGTCACCCTGTATAACTTCGGTTGTGAAGTAGTTACGGTTTCAAAAAAAAAACGTCAATTTTGTTTTTGAGGGAGAACTTAAAAAAACACTGTTCTTAGAATTCTATCTTTCACCCCCTCACCCCCAACCATCCCGACTTTAAAATTTCAAATGGCACTCCCTATTATGCGATACCTCATTTTAAAGGCAATACAAAATATTATCCATCCAGCAAATAAAAAATATTTAATCAGTTCATTTGTTTAAGAAAGAGAGGGTCTTTGTTTCAAAACAAGCCATCCTGAATATCTTTGGATCTGAAGTCGTTACGGTTTTAAGCAAAAATACGTCAATTTGATTTTAGAGGGTGGAACTTGAAAAACACTGTTTCTATAATTTTTTCTTTCATCCCCAGCCACACAATCTTTGGTGTGGCATATTTTGATATGAATATCTCTGAAACAAATGAACTGATTTAAATTAATGTTTATTTGCTGGACAGTATTTTGTATGCCCTTTAAAATGAGGTGTCTCACAAAAGGGGATGCCATTTGAAATTATAAAGATGGGGTGGCTGGGGGTGAGGGGGTGAAAGATAAAGTTATAAAAACAGTGTTTTCAAGTTCCACTACAAAAACAAAATTGACATGTTTTTTCCTGTAACCGTGACTACTTCAGAACCAGGGTTATTCAGGGTGGTTTATTTTGAAATGAATACCCTCTCTCTCTAAAACAAATGAACCGATTTCAATTATTTTTGCTTTGCTGGATAGCATTTTTTATGCCCTTTAAAATGAGGTGTCGCATAATAGGGGGTGCTATTTGAAATTATAAAGATGGGGTGGCTGGGGGTGAGGGGGTGAAAGATAAAATTATAAAAACAGTGTTTTTTAAGTTCCCCCTCGAAAACAAAATTGACGTATTTTTTCTTGAAACCGTAACTACTTCAGATCCAAAGTTATTCAGGGTGGCTCCTTTTGAAATGAAGACCCTGTATAATTGTTGTATATTACATACCATGAAGGTTACTGAACTGTGTCTTGAAAATATACAGAAATGTATTGCTTTTATTTACAGCTTCGCAAAAACTTAAAATGATTAATCAAAAACTTAAGTAACTTTGTTCATACCATTACATTTAATTAGTGACTGTATGGCTCAGTGAAATTAAATTTTTTGAGCAAATAAAATCCTGGAGTTTTAAATTAAAACCTGTCACAGTTGTTTGTTGGTGTCTACCGTACAACATACTAGAAGTCCTCGAGGGTGGGGAAATCGATGCATTAGCATTGCTATCTCGGTAACTATAAGAAAAAACAGCCAAAGTTTGGCAGCCTTATCATTTCTCAATCTATTTATTCATTTTGATTGCACCAAGCCAAATGATGAAAATGTCTCTCGAAGGCCAATATTGTTGCATTAACCGTTAGCAATTCTTCATTGAATTCGAAAAACTTTTCGTTTCTCCATAGGCCAACTATCAATTGTCAGTTAATTCCACCATGTGAGAGGACTAACATTTCTAATGTTAACTTCCGTTCAAGTTTTAATCTCCTGTTTAAATTTATAACTATTTTCATAATCGGATTTTTTTAAATGGACACATTTTTTTCATTAGTTAATAGATGTTAGAATATCTGTTAACTTTGGCAAAATAATGACGCAACGATTTCCATTTTCTGATTTTTTTTTAATACAATTTAAGAAAGTTTTATCTTATGCTATTTTTGAAAATTCATAATTTTTGTTATAATCCGAATTTTTGAAAGAGACATTTCGTTAATAAATGTAAAAGTTACTGTTGGCATTAGCTAAACAATAATGCAACAAAAATTTTTTCTTTTAATTTGAATCTTTTTGCGCTGAATATCTTTTGGAAATATATAACATTTGTTTTAAAGGATACACTATTTTGGTTAATTAACAGATGTAGAAATATCTATTGGCATTAGCAAATCAATAATGCAAATACAAACACAAAAATGTTTATGTTTATATTATAACATATACTTTACTATTCATATTTGTGAAACGAAGCAATAAACGGCGAAGCGCGATTTTTGTGGTGTTGTGCTTTCCATAAATATCGTGATATACAGGGTCCTGCATTTCACCTCCCGTCTTCTATAGCTCATTTACTAATTAAGTTGGAATTTTGATATTTTGCAGAATAAATTTGCTTCCTAGAATGCATTTCAGGAAAAGATTTTTGATTATACAGGGTGTCCCAAAAAAGTGTGACGTCATGATGATATATTTTTTTAGATTACATGCTGTATATTTGATTGCTTATTTGGGTACCTTTTTTAGTTGCCTACATACTCCTATAATTGTATTGAAACGACGTATTTAAAAAATAAAATTATTTTCTGGAAGAGCTTACAAAAGTGTCTCTTAGGGCCGGTTTTTCAATTGCGGCTTTAACCAGGGTTATCCTTAAACTCGGTATAAGGTATTTTTAGGTGTTTTTCAACCATGGTTTATCGATAAACCTAGCTTAAAGTACGGCTTTCGTAAGCGGCCGGTGACGACCGCTTAGCGGGTAAAGCGGCAGTTTATAACCTTCAAAATGGACAATACAAATATGATGTAGATTGATATATTGCATGAATTAACCGATGATGGTTTATTACAATAATTTATGGACCTCCGCGTCTGCCAAAAAAGTGGTTTGATCATTTTAATTTGTGGAGTGAAGTAGTGTTTGTGGACAGATTAGATTATCAAAAGAAGCATGTGTATGGGTGCTCGAAACAATTATTTTTATTACCTGAATGATAAATACATATTTTCTGAAAAGGTATGAAGGGTTATAATGTGCTGCTTGTAACAAAAATAACCGAAATTAAAAAAAAGTGTTAAAAGGAAATCAATAATTAAGGAAGCATGTACGATAATCAGCTGTTTATGACAGGAATTATGAGAGAACATGTTAGGTATGAAGATAGTCGCAATAGTCACATTTCAATGCCAACTCAAAAATATGTAGTAATATTGTATTGCCAACACAATTTTTGATAGGATAAGTAAACTTGGTTTATGTAATGCTTGAAAAACACAATCATAAATAAACTGCAGCTTAACATAAACTTCAGCTTACGTAATCTACAGCTTAAGCTGACATTTAAATACCGGCCCTTAGTTTCTGAAAATAATCATCAATAAAAAACAAAATTGAGTTTTTTTTCGAATATCTCCGGAAGTAGACGGAATATTTTAAATCTCTTTTTATTTTTAACAAATGATTCAAGATCAAAATGCACAACTTCGCCTTAGTTTAACCAACTCTCATCTCTTATGGTTACCGAGATAGCAATGCTAATGCATCGAATTTGTATAGCAATGCTATTGCATCAAATTTATAACACCCTGTATGCAAAAATGAAGTAGACAAAATTTCCTACAAAAAAGTTCGATTTTTATGCAGGATTGAATTTTTTGAATTTTTTCAAAAGTTATTATTTATTGTAGCACAGCTAAATTAGACTTTTTGAGCACCAAAACCTCGAAATTTTGAAATTTTACTGGGCTAATAGTTCCGACACAATTATGTTAGTAGTGTTTTTGAAATATAAAAATCACAAAGTGAAAGCCTTCACAATTACTTGTGTAAAATAATAAGGTATTAAATACCACCAAAAAATGATGCAGTTACAGTTAAATTTTTGATATTTAGTAACTATAATTAGATTGAAGAATGATTGATTTCTACTTCTTGTAAAGTTTGAGGTATCAGTTTTTTACTTTCTCCATTACGAAGTACGAGAAAGTATTGTGATCATGAAAATTTTTTCAAAATTATTTTTTACGGAAATATCCGTTTTGAGGTTCCTAGATGCCATTTCAAAAATTTCCGTAAAAAAAAATTGTGCGTGTGTGCGCGCTCTCTCAAAATCTAATACAGCAATTAACATGAAACTTTAGATATAAGTCTTATTTGATAATCCGAAGAACTGAGAAGCTTTTGGTAAAATTCCATACGCGAAAGTGGGTGTTTACCTTAACCGTTTTTTGTTTTTTTCCAATAATTTTTTTTAATATGGAAAATATTAATAAAACATTCAAATAAATATTGAAGACAACTAAGAAATGAACATCCTTGGTTTGAAAATATTTTTCATAAAATCTATGTTATTCAGGAAAAAATTTATTAATTTTTTTTTCGTTTTTGTTTATAATTATGAAACGATAATAGTTACAGCAAAGGGCATAGCCCCATAAGATGGTGAAAAGTCCCCCCGTCGGGAATTTTGACCGGACTTAGAGCATTTGGTTCGGTATCAAAAAGACAAAGCCTCCTAAATTTTCAGCCCGCTAGAACTTTTCCAGCGGCCGCTAGCTCAAAAAAACGGTTTGAACTAGTTTTATACCTGAGTATAAGGTGATTAGTGAAAGTACAGATGTGAAGAAATAAATCAAGTGGCAGTTTAAATCTGAGGAGATACTGTAAATCTCCGAAGATTAAAACGTTGCATGATCTCTGTGTTGCATATGATTTTTTTATTTAATTTCGTATTTCAAATCTAATTTGTTATCAGCTCACCAATTGCAGTGTTTTCATTGAGTTTGTGGTTTTTTGCAGCACAGAAACTCCATAAACTGCCACCACTGTCACTTTATTCTTCACAGTGTTTCTTGGCGTTGCACTTTTTACCGTTTCATAGATTTCACTGTTAGAAACTGCACCCCGACGAATTGCTACGTCTATTTTGATGTTTGGAATTTTGACAGGCCATAACCTATGATCACAGCTTATTTTGTTCTCAGTATACCTAACTTATAAAAAAACATAGCGAGGCTGCTGTTGGGTCTGCTTCAAACTTTCAAAGTCTAATTTCCTCTAGAGCGGAATATTCTTATGGCAATGACGATAATTCGATTTGGCGGGTGTACATTTCCACAAATTAAAAATTCAATCACGATCAATGCTTAGCAGAAAAGCAGCAATTGATAATGTGTTAGTTCAATAGTAGCTCTAAAGTATTTATATCTCCGTTACCATACTTTATACTACTAATAGCAGATAAATATAAGTTTGAAATACGAAATAAAATAAAATAGGTTATTGTTTTTGCAACCTACTTCCATTACTCCATTGGCTGCCAAAGTCATTACAAAAGATTTGTTTTTCTTAATGCTTACAAACATTTTTTTCGAAACAGAAGTTTAGTCCACATTAATAATTACTAATACAAGTTTGCCTCAATAAATATAATAACTTTAGTAGTTTAAAAAAACGAATATACATAATTTCATATCAGACAGGCTGAAAGACCTCAGGTCAATTGCCTGTTGAGGTCATTTGTAATGTATCGTCTCTCTCTCTCTCTCTCTTTCTCTCCATATTAGATCGTAATCAAGTTAATAATCACTTACGTTTTCCATTTCCGTTGAATTCCACCTCAAACGTGCCCATATCAAATTGTTCTTCGTGCACTTGTAGACACATTTGATCATGTACCAGATCGTTCCAAAGAAGAAAAGTATAATGAATGCCGTAAGGATTGCTGGAAAAGAAGACGCAACGAAATATCAGATAAGCACACATAATTCATTCCAATTTAGAGAAAAAAAAGACAGAATGGTCTTTGGAAATCAATGGTTTTCAGCTCTGTATATTTGTATTCTGAATTATAAACAAACTTTATTTTTTAGCAGCATTATATTTATTATTATCATCATTTATACAACGCATAAAAACCTACTCATGTCTTCCTTGGGAGTTGTGAAATTATATTATATATATACCGGGTCACCCAGGGATCTGTAAAAGCCCCATAACTTAATCGCTATTGGAGATATCGACTTCTGGTTTTCTTGAACTGGTACCTACACTTATTTTACATATTTTAAAAATATGTATGTTAATGTACAGGGTGTCCCAATATACATAACAGAACAAAGTTATGTTTTTTTAAATGGAACACCCTATATTTTATACTTTATTTTCAACCCTCTTGAGAAGCTGATAAAAAAAGTATAAGATAGTATGGGTCTATTATAGACGATTGGTTAGTTATGGGCAAATTTGTGGCAAAAACAAGGACACATTGAAAAAGTTGCAGAAGCGCTCCTAGCAATGCTAGCGTCGTTTTTTATACACTAAAGAATTTTCCACATCATGTGGAAATAAAAATCGGCTTTGGTTCTTTTTTGTTCATACTGCTATACAGGGTGTCAACATATGCAAATAATAGATAACCATTTTTTTTCAAATCGAACACCCTATATATCTTTCCACCAATGCATGGAATTTTTAATAAGCTTTCCAATGATGTACAATTTGTATAATGAAATATTAAGGATTCTTGAGATTTATCCATAAAAACATTTTTCTTTTGTCACCTCCTGCTCATTTTTGGATGTTCAGCCAAAACTATGCATTTTCTGAAAAAATAATAAGAGACCAAAGTTGTACAGCGGAAAATTTTCGATCGATATAGGTCTTTCGATTTTTCCAATAATGCGTGCATTGCCCGCCAGAGTGCGCAAAATCGTGACCGTATATGCATTTTAGCGTTTTTCTCAAATTTTTTGTTAATTAATTGCACTATACTTTATTTTCCACGTCCTCAAGCAGAATACCGGTAATTATAGAATTTTTGAAATGACCTACATCGATTAAAAATATTCCGCTCTACAACTCTTAAAAGAAGAAATTTTTGCCCAAAATGCATAGTTTTCGCTAAAAATGCAAAAAACCATTGAAAAACAAAAATTGATATATACATTTTCAATTTGCATTTCTAGGGAAAACTATGCATTTTTGGCAAAAACTGCTTCTATTAAGAGTTGTAGAGCGGAACATTTTCAATCGATATTGGCCATTTTAATTTCCCTATAATTTACCGTTTTTCCGCTAGAGGGTGCGGAAAATAAAGTATAGTGCAATTTATTAATAAAAAATTTAAAAAGAAAACGCTTAAATGCATATACGGTCACGATTTTGCGCGCTCTGGCGGGCAATGCACGCATTATCTTAAAAGTTGAAAGACCTACGTCGATCGGAAATTTTTCGCTCTACAACTTTGGTTTCCTATAATTTTTCCTGAAAATGCATAATTTTGGCTAAAAATCCAAAAATCAGCAGGTGACAAAACAAATTTGTTTTTATTGATAAATCTCAAGAATCCTTAATATTTTGTCATACAAACTGTATATCATTAGAAAGCTTATTAAAAATGCCATAGATTGGTGGCAACGTATATAGGGTGTTCCATTTGAAAAAAAAATAGTTATCCATTGTTTTGCGTATATTGACACTCTGTATAGCAGTATGAACAAAAAAGAACCAAAGCCGGTGTGTATTATTCTTCATGACGTGGAAAATTTTCTAGTGTATAAAAAATGATGCTATCTTTGTTAGGAACGCTTCTGCAATATTTTCAATGTGTACATGTTTTTGCCATAAATTTGCCCATAACTAACCAACCGTCAATAATAGACCCATGGTATCTTATACTATTTTTATCAGTTTCTTAAGGGGATTCAAAATAAAGTATAAAATATGGGGTGTTCCATTTAAAAAAAACATAACTTTGATCTGTTATTTATACTGGGACACCCTGTATAAAAACATACATATTTTCAAAATATGTAGAATAGGTGTGGGTACCAGTTTATGAAAAATATAAGTCAATATCTCAAATAGCAAATAAGTTATGCGGCTTTTACAGATCGCTGGGTCACCCGGTATATATGTATATCAATTTTCTGCCCCTGTTCACCTGACAAATGGAATGTATAATTTTCAAACCTTCTGCCTAAGATGATATGTAGTTGAAAAATATCCATGAAGAACTTAATAATGATTTATTTATTTACGGATTCACCTTTTACAAACATAGAAATTAAATTTCAAAATTTAAAGAAACAAAAATTCATATTGTTGAAAAGACATAATAACGAGATATAACAATTATTTTTTGATTCAAACATAGTGAATTTTCAATTCAGTTTAATTATGTATTACCAGTAATGGTCACAACCATACTCATCATTAATATTTAACACTGACGCTAAAAATAAGTCATTTTATTATTTATTGCAATGAAATTGATGCACACATCAAATGAACCAAGGCGTCTGAAGCGCCAAACTGCAAGAGACAGATATTATGTGATGTGAACTACTATGAAAGTGAATATACTGAAAAGTTTCCAGTAGGAAACTTTTCAACATGACCATCATCAAACTAAATATAGGGTCCATTATAAAAGTAATGCGCATTTTCTGGGAAAAATATATTTATTGATCGTCCTGGTACAAATGCTTAAAATTCTTCAAAATACTCTCCCTCAGCATCAATACACTTGCAGAGATGTGTCTGCCATGCTTAGAAGACACCTTGAAAAATAATGTTACAACGTTCCTAAAAGACATTCCCATCGAAGAGTTTCAGGGTGCCTTCCAGGCATGGCAGACGTATCTCCGCAAGTGTATTGGTGCTGGAGGAGAGTATTTTGAAGAATTTTAAGCATTTGTACCGGTACGATCAGAAAATATATTTTTCCCAGAAAATGCGCATTACTTTTACAATGGAGTTAACGCACATTTGCCTGAGATTTAAATTAAGGGAAGGTAAGTAATTAAGATTTCAAAACAGAGAAGTTATTTTTCGCTTTCTGTGAAATGTCAATAAATAATCACTGAACGTACTTATTGGAATAAAAAAATGTTGATATCCAAGATATAATTTTAAGATAACTTTAAAATAGCCGTTCTACATATAGAACTATGGGCAAATCTGGGTTAATAAAAAAAAATATTTATTTAATATTATTTCCTTTGTCTTTATATAAAACTAATGTTTGTTATATTTGTATACATTTACAGCACTGCCAGTCATTAAATGTACTATTTTTATCTGCATTAGCATGTGATATTATTTGAGTGATTCACTGTTGAACAAAATATGACTCCACTTATCAGCTTTAGCAGTGAATGCATCAAGATTAACCAATTGTGCATAAGTAGACATGAATGTGATTAAATTAAACCACATTTTATCATTGAGGCTATTATTAGGTGAATTTCTGTTTAAATTGTTTCAAAAATTTTTAGAAATCTGAAGAATTTAACATTTGTAACATGTAAATCAAATCTCATACATATTTAACCTTTATGATCACAATAAAGATTAATTCATGTGTGAATGTATGAGTTAAGATATTGTTTAACAAAATAGAGGAAACTAAACATAGAGTTGATGGTTAGACAAGACAAAGACTGTTATTTTAAAACTGCGTTGTTAACAATAAAACTGTCTTGTGACAAAACTGGTTGAGAACCACTGGAATCGCAAATTCGCATCTGTGCATTTAAGGTGGGCATTCATACTGGATTTTTCCCCAATTTTTAATAATTTAAAAATGTAGAGCTTTCTGAACCGACACTATTATCCCTTCTACGGTATTTACATTTTCAGTGGCCCGACTGATAAGAGTCTGATCAATGGATCTTTGCGTGCACGTCATAGATAGCCGAACCTATCTCCGACAACATTTTCATATGTTTACTCCCTCTATGATAAGTTCCGACAAGATTTTCATGTGTTTACTCCCTCTAAAATAAGTTATATTAAACGCTGTAATATGTGTACATATGTCGTCCAAGGCGAAGACTTACGGCACTCGGTAAAACCATGCATTAAACAAAGACAAAACCTTGGTCCGTAAGTCATTTCGTGATTCGTAATGCATTGGTAGCGCTATAAGCAGTATTTTCTGTTATGTGTTCGTTTTTGCATATTTGTTCGATTTCACAACCTGTACAGTAGTACATTTTTAGTCGTAACATAAACAAGTCGTGATAAACATTTCTTCGTGATATATAGAAAATAGTCCTTTTTAAAACTTTTATAACAATCGGCGGAATCGCTTGACCTAACCTCAAAATGCCAGGTAAACGTCTAAATGCTCGGGCGCGGAATCTCGTGGTCAATCTTATAGCCTATTTTACAGCAGAAAGGAAAAACAACGGTTCTTTAATTTCGCTGAATGCTGTCCAAGAGGTAATTTCTTTCTTTGTTGTCTAATTACCCGATTATTAATAGTACATCGTTTCATATTTTCGTTACCGTTCACGGGTTGCTAAGAAGCTGCCTCAACCGGTTTCTAAGATCATCACGTTGTAGTTTGCGCTTCTCGCTACAACTCCGCAGAGATCTGTTACTTCTCGCGCACAGACCGAAATTTACTGACGTTTAAAACGTCAAAATTATGAAGGTGTGGCCCGACAGATCAAGCGTTTCGTATTCGGTCACTTCAAAGGCATATTCGCGTATACATCTCATAGGTGATGTTTTAAAGGTTTACGATGCGGGCTTAGACTAATTTCAGTTTGTTGTTTATTTGTCTGATGCGCAATTTGTTTCGACTACGCCACTGGTGGAATCCCTAGCGTTGATTGTACCAGACAACTCTATCAGTAGTGACGTGCACGCAAAGATCCATTGATTCATGTATAACAACCAATCATTAAAAAAAAAATAACAGAGGTATGACTGTTCTAAGAAAAAGAAAAATACTTACGTATGTAAGCATTATCTGCTTCCTCGATGATGTAAGGCTGCACACACTTCTCACTTATATTCCAGCCATAGCGGTAATGTTCCAGCAGGCCTTGTTTCCAACTGCAGATAAATAATAATTTTTACGTTACTACACAGTTGCGTTTGAAACGATTTAATAGTATATTGCATAACTAGAGTTGGATGTGGCAAATTATGCGCAATTTCAAGAGAGTGTAATTGCGTTACAACTCGCGTTACGTACTATACTCTACCTTCGACCTTACATTTATTCGCTTAAACTAAAGACATATAGAAACTGAATCTTGTCAGGGTGACGTTTAAATTTGTATGAAATTGCCCGGTATTGGCAATATAGGACGACTACTAACTAAACAAACGAATTACCGTTCGAACAATTTTCAGTCTAATAATATATTGTCCAATACATTAATTGAACAACTTTAAGGACACCCATCGTTTTACTCATTCTGAAGTATTAATCTGATAAAGATACCATTGCGAAGGAAGTACCGATAAAGCATGGTGAGGAGTTTATTGTGTCGGTTAGTGTTATAACCAATATGTTGTAATCTGACATTTAAATGTCATTGTCACTTTTGATATTTAACCTGTTAACCGAGAGGGACGTATAAATACGTCAAACGTAAGCAATACCGGGTCCTTAAAATATATTTCATAGTCTTAATTTATTTTAAAGCATAAAAAAAACAAATAATAATAATATGAAATTACGTCCTTCGGGCGTGACGGATTGACACGTCCCGGTGAAAAAGTTCGCGCTCGTTATATGATGCGTAATTAAAAAGGGAATTTCCCGGTTAACAGGTTAAAGAAGAACAGACGAATGATGGGAACTCAGCAGACGTTAATTGTAATTAGCTAATAAGTAAATAATATATAGCGTAAGTACATAAGTTTTAATAACATTACAACTTATGTACTACATTTTACATTTATTTAACTCAGAACATATGATTGTTAATGTCTATGTTCTATGTTATAATAATTACATCAACGCATTGCAATGTATTGACAATGTAGGCAACCATACTTACACTAAGTTTTAATTTAATTGTCAAAATTGTGTTAATAAAAATGTATTACACCACCGACGAAAGAATACAGATAATTAATTGGTACAAGAGTGGGAACAGCATTCGACGTGTTAGAGTTTTGTTTTCGGTTGAGTATCCGAGCAGACAAGTTCCATCCATCTCAACAATTTGTAATATTGTCCATCATTTTGACAATACTGGCTGCGTGAGTAATTTTCGCATTAAAAGGGCTAAAGGAAATCACATTTTAACGGAGGAGATGAAACTCAATATTTTATGTTATGTAGAGCAGAACCCCATATCATCGTTAAGAGTTATCGCAGCACAGTTTCAAATAAGTTCAGCTTCCGTTGACAAGACATTCAAAGAATTTAAATACAATGCTTACAAGTTTTCAAATCATCAGCAACTATCACATGAGGACAAAGGCAAATGAACAGAATTCTGTGAAACCGTATTCAATTTAATTAATAATGATCAAGAAATTTTACACAGAATAATATTTACTGATGAGACATCATTTTCCTTAAATGGTGAAGTTAATCCACAAAATTATAGGTTAGTATTCTTCATTCCTTATCGATACCCATTCCTTACACCCATTCCTTCACCTTTTAGATTTTGGGCGTGCAATAATCCTCGCTTACAAAATTTGACGCACACACAATACAATGCGAGAGTTAATGTGTGGGCTGGACTAATTAATGATACCCTTATTGGTCCTTTTTTTATTAATGGAAATCTAAACAGTAATGTTTACTTAGATCTTCTGCGAATTCCTACGATGCCAGAAATTCATACACTAAACATTGCTGCTCCTTATTATCAGATGGATGGGAGCGCCTCCACATTCTACAGCTGCCATTAATAATTATTTAAGTGAATTACTTCCTGATCGCTGGATAGGTAGATTTGGTCCAATACCTTGGCCACCCCGGTCGCCTGATTTGTCTCCAAACGACTTTTTATTGTGGGGGTATCTAAAAAGCAATGTTTATAATAACATTATTATAAACAATACTTCAGAGTTAAAAGATCGTATAATTACTGTTTGCGATGAATTAAGAAGAAATCCGCAACACATTAGAAATGCTATTCAAGGATTTTATAATCGACTTGGCTACTGCTTAGAACGTGAAGGTGGTCATTTTGAATATTTATTATAATTGCTTACGATTTATCATTGTTTGTTTCATTAACCTCACTTTATTCGCAATAATTTTAAGCTTTCACTGTACTGTGACAGGTCGACGGGGCCGAGAGAAGAAGAAGAAAAAGCATTCACTGGCACCAATTATAAAGTGGGAGTAGGTAAAGTTATTAACACCCTCTTTCTACAAAAATAAAATCGTTCTTAAAAATAGGACCTTCTGAAATTCGGATCCTTACATTATATTCGGATTATAATCTAAAACTCAAAGTAACTTGTAAGATGCATCAATCATTCCTAATAGTTCTAAGAGGCGAATAATTTATTTCATCTGTTTGCTGCAGGATTGGTTGTTTTATTTTCTACAATTTCGAACGGTCCAATAGTCACCAAAATGTTTACTGTTAGTGTTAAAATAGCTTTGTGAATTACAATGGTGTGCCATGCTTAGGTTAGGGCTAAGTTTCCAAGCAGTTTTATTATTTTAGACATTAATGTGATTTTATTCACAAAATGTTGTACCGTGCTCAAGTTTCCAGGCATTTTTTTTATATCCATTACTATGATTTTCATTTCCGTTACATTGTAGTGGCCCTCTGGTGTGAAAAATATTTTCCTACGCAAAACAGTGTTTTCCACTTTTACCCAGGGCTAAGCTGTATTACATTAAACTAGTTTACTCGCTACTAGCGCACTAATTTTTCGAATGGTCAATGCAGAATAGGTGAAGCCATTTATCATTATTTTTGCAGTAGGCTAGTTTAATAGTAGTATTCATTCCATAAGGCAAAATTTAAAAGCCGCTAGCACACTAGCTTACCCATGGACAACTTCACTAGCTCAAATGGTACTGTGAGATCAGAAAGTCGAAAACAGTTGGAAGCCCTTAAAACATAAGCTAACTGACAGAGTTCAGTGGGAATTTTGACATTGAAAACCTTAAAATTAAAATAATTATTAATAGTGATGATAAGAATTGAAAATAACTGATAATTTATTAAAATAGACAAAATCTACAGATATAACACAAAAAAGCATTTTTATAGTAATTTACGATACAAGTAACATTATAAAGGTTTTTACATTACGAGAGAAAAGTTTGAAAATACAAGCGACGTAGGTGCGAATGCTTGTAAATTCTCGAGTAATGTAAAAGCAGCTAACGTTACGTGTCTCGTAACACGGTTTATTTTATACTATTTATATTTTTTTAAATTAAAAAAAAAACTTCAAAAAGCGAAATGTCTACTTACCAATATCTCCATAGCAACGAGTTGCGTTAGGATACATATAACAACACTAGTGTTGTTAAGAATTTCTTAACAACACTATACTCGGCGCACCGAACCCATGGTATATTGAATGTGCGTGATCTTCGCGTGATGTTCGCTGATTGGTCAGCGCTAACGCATGTGAAGCGTGTGTCACGCATCCAAAATATTTAATCAGTCCAGTTGTATGCCATGTGCTCTCATTTTTCTGTCTTATTTAAATGTAGTGATTACGTTCTATCCATAAATCAGTCTTTTTCTTACAATTAAATAGTAAATTACAGTGGTAAATAGTTAAAAGAAAAAAAAGTATTTGTATATTCTCGTGTTGTGTTTTAAGTGTCTGTTAATATCTTAATGGATATTAACAATATCAACAACATTGCATTGTCACCACCTAAACAAAAAGCCACACTGTGCGTCGCGTTACTATTTGTGGGTTAAAGTAGTAAGATTTATATTTCCGGCACAGAACTAAAATGTGGCAAGGCTGTGTGAATCAGGCTTTTTATAACATCTTCGAACTATCACAAGGACGCAGGGTAAACACAATGTGACCATACCACCTATTCGGTGCGCCGAGTATAGTGTTGTTAAAGGTACCTTAAGGGTTATTCGTTGCTAAGGAGTTATTGGCATGTTTACATTATAGGATAAAATAAAAACAATTAACAAAATGTACACTGCGTTGCATTGCAGAATTCCTAACAGCCTATATAATTTTACTTTTACCTTTGCAGCCGGATTTAATTTTTTATTAAAAGAAAATAATTATTTTTTCACACATTTATTTATTTAATGTAATTTGTCATTTATTTAGAGGTTCCCTATTATGACCACCAGGAAATTACGAACAATTTTAAATATTTTATTTCCTAATACATTAGGAATTTGAATCAATAGAAATAAAAGAATGTATATTTCAGAGGACATTCGAACGAATCTTGCCAAAACAAGAAATTTTTCACAAAGAAGCAATATTTATTAGGTCAGGCCAGATGCACGCGACAATCAACCGAAACAACACCATTCACATGCGAATAACGCGCACTATCAAATGCATAAAATATTTTGAGCACATAGAACATGAGTGGAGGGGTTCATTTTAGAGCGTCAGCACCTGTGTTTCCATATACCGCGGACTAGGCACATTTGGGAAGCAACTGAATTTGTGGTACCTCTGCGGGTCCAAATGGCAACAAAGGGTTAATGGTGATTTTCAGAAAATGTGCTGCCAACTATTTTTGACTTTTTGATCTCAGTATTTTAGTTCCACCCTGCGCTAGCAGTCCAAAAGTATATAGTCAAAGGACTATATACTTATGGACTGCTAATGCCAACTTCATGTGCGTCTCCAAGCAACGGTGGCTTGGCGGGACCCTAAATAGTTGATTTCCGGTATGTTACTAAATTGGTAGCTACTTTATGTCTATGACATATGACTCTATGAGCTCGAATTGCATATTGTGATACCCTGCAATTTATTCACACCTTTGAATATATAAACATTTATATTTTCAAATATTCACACTATGTCAAAATATTGCTATGCGAAAGGCTGCAATACGTCCACGTATATATGTGCCAACGCGGTTATAATACTCGTCAGCTAATGTACAAATCCGGAACTTCGCAAATTATGGGTTGATGCTTTGCTTGTAAAGAACAGGCAGGAAAGTGGACCCGAGTTGCCAAAATATGCTTGCATTTGCATTCTCCTCATATTTTTTTTTGCTTTACGGTTTTTAAATTACGCTCCATTTTCGGCGCCGGGGCGGGACATATCGGGCTCCAGCTCGTGGACAACTTTTGGAGCAGTAATCATATGGGAAATGGAAGGGGAATAGCAGTCCATTAGTATAGTCAAAGGTTCCACTCCACCTATTTGATATTGGCTATTTGAATAATTATGAGTGGATTGCGATCAGATAAGTTTGAGAAACACTGTCAGACTTGCATGAGAAAAGCTCATATTTTTACATTACTGATGCATCAATTAATATAAAATTAATGTCCTTTGTTTTGAATTCAATCACTTTTAAGTTTCTATCTAACACTCAACAATTTCCTTATGATAAAATGATAACATGACCTGTTAGCATAAACAACTTCATGACAAAACAAAAACTGGATGTTATACTCACTTGCACATTTCGGAGCCATTTTTGCTGAAATACATCCGCATAGAATACTGTGTATCGATGACCATCGATAGATTCATCTGGGCCTTTATAATGCCGTGGTTCTGGTAGTCGCACTTGTGGCATTCCACGTACTGCCCGTAGATGGTGACCTCATGGTCCAGGGAGTTGAATATGTCCAAGCAGGCCTCATCGTAGCTATAATTTGGGTGTTGCTGGTAGCACTTGTCCTTGTCTTTGAACAACATTTTCGCACAATTTTACTACCGTTAGATATGGCACATTACACCACAAAGGAAAATGCGTTCTAACTGCAGTCAACGGAACGCTGATTCACCACTGCTAAACGGCTAGTGTAAATATTTTGACGGTCGAACAATAACAGGAACGATCGCAGAATAATGGTCACGTGACTGACAAGTTATTCCTTGCTGACAAGTATTACTTTAGGGGGGTGTTGCAGAGAATATTCAATAGCCGACTATTTCACGAGGGTTCGACGAAAATGTCGGCGGAGCAAGAATTTACGTTTTTTCGGTGCAAAATGCAATTGAAACTTTATGGTATTTAGGTTGCCTAACTTCATATAAGCTACTGTTCCCCAGATAGTAAGTTCAAGGGAACAAATTTTCTGTGTTTTACAGGATTTGTTTAAACTCAAGTTTATTTAATTTTTGTGAATAGTCAAAATCGTTATTAAAATAGAATTTCTCCCCTAAAACAACAATTAAGAGTAAGTTGAGTTGCATACAATGTATTATATTATAAATAAAGGGTGATTAAATTTTGGTAATTATGATGAATGTCCACCAAAGCTGTATTAAATTCTTTTGAAGAGTGCTTCCCCATCATAAAACAATTGTTACTACTCACAAGAATAAAAAAAAGTAGTAACAGTTCTACAGGCCAAGAAATATTTAGCGGAAAAAATGGTGATGTGGCCATCATGTTACTTTCTCCGACTTGATGGTATCATTTATATTTACGCTTTCATCGTTTATTTTCAATTGAAATCATATTTTAAATGTCCATCGAACGTTTCGTAGACTCGGGTGAAACTGACGTTTAAAACGTCAAAATTATGAAAGATGGAAAAATTATACTTCAAATTCAAAAACTCAGTTTACTCAAAAACCAAAGGGATTTCGAAAAAAACTTATTCTTTATAAGTTGTTCATTTTAGCATTCTCTACAGTTATTATTAACATAAATTTGCTATAACTATTATCGTTTTATAACTATAAACCAAAAATTAAAAAAAAAATTATATTTTTTTTTTCTCGAATAAAAATGATTTTATGAAAAATGTTTTTAAACAAGAGATGTTCATTTCTTTGTTGTCTTCAATCTTTTTTATTGTTTTTGCGATATTTTTTATACTTAAGAAAATATTGGCAAAAAACAAAAAACAGTTAAGGTAAACATCCACTTCCGGTATACGAAATTTTACCAAAAGCTTTTCAGTTCTTCAGATTATCAAATAAGACGTATAAAAAAAAAATTGAAAAAAAAATCACGATCACAATACTTTCTCGTACTTCGTAACAGAGAAAGTAAAAATACAAAATTATGAAGGCATACATTCATCCCAAGAAAGAAGCATCAAAAAGGAGATTATGTGACCTGTAAAATTAGCATTCCCAGATTTAGTAAGTTCTTGGCAGTGACGGTTCGCGGGTTTTTACTTTCTCCGTTACGAAGTACGAGAAAGTATTGTGATCGTGATTTTCTTTTCAAAATTTTTTTTTTACGGAAATATCAGTGTTGGGGTCCCTAGATGCCATTTCAACAATTTCTGGAAAAAAAATGTGTGTGTGTGTGTGTGTCTGTCTGCTGTGCGCGCTGTATCTCAAAAACTAATAGAGCAATTGATATGAAACTTTGAACATCAGTCTTATTTGATAATCTGAAGAACTGAAAAGCTTTTGGTAAAATTTTGTACACCGGAAGTGGGCGTTCACCTTAACTGTTTTTTGTTTTTTGGCAATATTTTCTTAAATATGAATAATATTACAAAAACCTTTAAACAAACTTTGAAGACAACAAAGAAATTAACATATTTTGCTTAGAAACATTTTTCATAAAATCATTTTTATTCGAGAAAAAAATTTATTATTTTTTTTAATTTTTGGTTTGTAATTATAAAACGTTAGTAATAATTGTAGAGAATGCTAAAATGAAAAACTTATATGAATAAGTTTTTTTCGAAATCCCTTTAGTTTTTGAGTAAACTGGGTTTTTGAATTTGAAGTATAATTTTTCCATATTTCATAATTTTGACGTTTTAAACGTCAGTTTCATCCGAGTTTACACAACGCTCGATGTACTTTTAAAATATGATTTAGTAGAAAATAAACCATGAAAGCGTAAATATAAATGGCTATGAACCATCAAGTCGGAGAAAGTAACATGATGGCCACATCACCATTTTTACTTTCTCCGTTACGAAGTACGAGAAAGTATTGTGATTGTGATTTTTTTTTCAAATTTTTTTTACGGAAATATCCGTTTTGGGGTCTCTAGATGCCATTTCAACAATTTCTGGAAAAAAATTTGTTGTGTCTGTGTGTGTGCTGTGTGTGATGGTGTGTGTGTGTGTGTGTGTCTATCTGTCTGTGTGCGCTGTATCTCAAAAACTAATAGAGCAATTGATATGAAACTTTGAACATACGTCCTATTTGATACTCTGAAGAACTGAAAAGCTTTTGGTAAAATTTCGTAGCCCGGATGTGGGTGTTAACCGTTTTTTGTTTTTTGCCAATATTTTCTTAAATATGAAAAATACCACAAAAATATTTAAACAAACATTGAAGACAACAAAGAAATGAACATCTTTTGCTTGAAAATATTTTTCATAAAATCGTTGCTATTCGAGAAAAAAAAATATTATAATTTTTTAAATTTTTGGTTTATAATTATGAAACGATAATAGTTACAGCAAATTTATATGAATAATCATTGTAGAGAATACCAAAATGAATAACTTCTAAAGAATAAGTTTTTTTCGAAATTTCGTTAGTTTTTGAGTAAATCGAGTTTTTGAATTTGAAGTATAATTTTTCCATCTTTCATAATTTTGACGTTTTAAACGTCAGTTTCATCCGAGTTTAAGCAACGCTCGATGTACATTTAAAATATGATTTCAATTGAAAATAAACCATGAAGACGTAAATATAAATGGTTATGAACCATCAAGTCGGAGAAAGTAACATGATGGCCACGTCACCATTTTTTTCTGATACGGCCGAGGTCGCAGAGGTGGTTATACAGATAGGTGCGGTCACGCAGCCTGCCGTCTCTGCAACCGATCCTACCTGTGTTACCTCGGCCGTTCCAAAAAAAAAAACCCGCGAACCGTCACTGTTTCGTGCCTTATAATACTTGAATTAATCAGTTCTTATTTCAAATATTAATGGATTACAATCAGTGGCGGCTGTCGGCGTGCGGAAGTAAAGATTCGTCTGGAAGTATTTAGAATATAACGGTGTAGTTTTTATGATTAATTTTCCCTTGCGCCACCGTCGATGCTCTGCATTCGCCTCGATCGGCCACACAGTGGCATTTTCAATCAAACTTACCAGACCAGAAATATTAAATTAAATATTTAATTTTGAAAAACCTCACTTGTTGCAGAAGCATTAAATAAATTCAATAAAGATCAAAAGTAGCCGGAATATATTAAGGGTAATTAAATTAGCCGCTCAACCTGTTCCTTGCTCCGCAAAGTTACTGCCTTTTGTCTTTATTGAATAAATTTAATAATCAAATGTGTAGTTTAAACAAAAGAAATATCATATGTAAAGGGATACAATAAAAAATTGCATTAAGAAAAAATTGAATGTTTATTTTAATAAATTTACAATATAAAATAAATACTTAACTCTAGAAACTGCCTACATGTAATAATTATCACAAGTGAATAAGTCATAAAATATATACTAATTCTTAATCAACTTCCTCTACTGTAGGGCCAGATTGTCGCCCACTAAAACCACCACCTTGTTGTCCGCAACTACCTCCTGGATACGAAGCTCCTCCGGCATTTCCGCCGTGCAGTTTAGCCATAATCGGACTGCAAACTGATGTCAGCTGCTTCATCTTATCCTCGTACTCCTCTTTCTCCGCCAGTGTGTTTCCATCCAACCATTGTAAACAACTATCGCATTCCTGTTTGATTGTCTCTTTATCGCTTTGTGTTAGTTTATCGCCAGATTCTTCAATTGCTTGCTTTAGATTGAAAACGTAGCCCTCCAATTGATTCCTGGCCTCCACTCGCTTCCTCTGCTTCTCATCTTCAGTCTTGTATTTCTCAGCATCGGCCAACATTTGATCGATGTCCTTCTGCGATAATCTTCCCTTGTCGTTTTTGATGGTGATGTTGCATTCGTTTCCGGAGCTGGTGTCTTTAGCGGAGACATTGAGGATGCCGTTAGCGTCTAAATTAAAAGTTACTTCTATTTTTGGAACTCCTCTCGGTGCCGGTGGGATGCCGGTGAGATCGAATGTTCCTAGTAAGTTGTTGTCTTTTGTCATCGTTCTTTCACCCTCGAAGACCTGAACAGTAACGGCTGGTTGATTATCGGAGTAAGTCGTGAAGGTTTGCGATTGCTTGCATGGGATGCGAGCGTTTCTTTCGATGATCTTCGTCATGACTCCTCCAGCGGTTTCAATTCCTAATGAGAGAGGTGTGACGTCGACCAAGAGAACATCTTGTATTTTCGAGCTTGTGTCTCCACTCAACACAGCGGCTTGAACAGCAGCTCCGTATGCAACGGCTTCATCTGGATTGATGGAGAGATTTAGTGGTTTTCCACAGAAATAATTCTGCAGCAATGATTGAATTTTCGGAATACGAGTTGATCCACCCACTAAAACAACATCTTGTATCGAGCCTTTGTCCATTTTTGCATCTGCAAGAGCTTTCTCGACCGGTTGCAGTGTTCCCCTGAATAAATCAGAGCACAACTCTTCGAATCGAGCTCTTGTAAGTTTAGTGTAGAAATCGGTTCCTTCAAATAACGCATCGATTTCGATTGTGGCTTCAGTGCTGGATGATAGTGTGCGTTTCGCCCGTTCAGCTGCGGTTCTGAGTCTTCGTAGCGAGCGTGGGTTATTCTTCATATCTTTCTTGAATTTACGCTTAAATTCCTCAGCTAAATGATTGACTAGCCTGTTGTCGAAATCTTCGCCTCCCAAATGCGTGTCTCCGGCTGTGGATCGAACTTCGAAAAGCGATCCCTCGTCGATGGTAAGGATGGAAACATCGAATGTGCCACCTCCGAGGTCGAAAATTAGGACGTTACGTTCACCTTTGAGGTTCTTATCCAATCCATACGCAAGGGCCGCTGCTGTTGGTTCGTTGATGATCCTCATCACGTTCAATCCAGCGATTGCACCTGCGTCTTTGGTGGCTTGGCGTTGTGAATCGTTGAAATAAGCGGGGACTGTAATAACTGCGTCTTTTACAGTTGTACCGAGGTAAGCTTCGGCTGTTTCCTTCATTTTTGTTAGCACCATCGAACTGATTTCCTCTGGTGCGAACCTCTTGCTCTCGCCCTTGAATTCGACGTTGATTTTTGGTTTCCCGCAATCGCTCACCACTTTAAAAGGCCAATGCTTCATATCCTCGGCGATTTTAGGATCGTCGAACTTCCTCCCGATTAACCTCTTCGCGTCGAAAACCGTGTTAGCGGGATTCATAGCAACTTGATTCTTGGCGGCATCTCCGATAAGCCTCTCGGTGTCGGTGAAGGCGACATAACTTGGTGTCGTTCGATTACCTTGATCATTGGCGATGATTTCCACTTTTCCGTCCTGCCACACACCCACGCAAGAGTAGGTGGTGCCCAGATCGATTCCAATTGCATTCACCATTTTTAAAACTGTTTAATAATCACTTGATTAACTGAAACACTGTTGTATTCGCTTGGTACGCTCGTGGTATTTATAATCGACTTGTTGGCGCTCTCGTGTTTTCGTTTGAACTGAACTCGCAGCGTCCGTGCGACGGTTTTATAGCGCAACGTTGAAAGTCGAGAGTGTTCGGGAACGGTTCAGTCGATGCATCTCGAGAATTCTAGAATTTATTTATCCACTTGGATTATTAAATAGAACTAATAGAACTAACTTGGTTAGTTTTTCTAATGAAATTGTTATTATACTGGATTATCTAATGATGTTTAATATGTTGAGAGTATGAAATATTTTTTTTACATATATAATTCTAGGACATTCTCGAAATATTTATTGTTCTATTACTATAATTATGACTGATGTTTTCGCTACATATTGGATCTATTGGAAGTATCATCAACGAGATATTGATGCATAATTGTAAAACAATTAACAGTAAAAATGTCATAATTTTTCTTTAGTTTATTTTCAATGATGAATCGGTTTAGCGCAAATACTATGTATTCGTAATTGTTTTGTTAATTTTAAATATGATATTAATAATAAATTTAAATAATGAAATACGATTTTACCGATTTCTCAAGTAACTAAAATAAATGTAAGCCGATTTGTTTTTACTTTGTATTAGTGCATCAAACTATTTTATCAATTAAATTGTAAAAGACCCCAACTTTCTCGAGGTCATTTCTAGAGCGTTCGCGAGTTTTCCCGCTCGCATTCTAGACGGATCGATAACATGCATAATCGTATTGTTTGCGTTTACAACGCAAATAAATATAAATAATCCGTCGAAATTATTTCCTGTAAATAACCCCAAATGTATTATAAAATTGCACAACGGAAACTCTAGATTGTTCTAGAAATATTCCATATACTAACGTATTATTCTGCTATTATTCATGTATTACAGTTTATAATGTTTATACTGAAGGCGTCTACATCGCTATACATTTTTTTATAATAAATAAAAAAACTATTATTTTGACGTATTGCCCGTAGGAACTCGAGTCGTGGACATTTGTTTAGATATTTATAATTGTCTTCCCAAACTATTTAATATTTTTTGCAATAATTAGTTGTGGTTAAGACATAGTGAATTTTTTCATTCAGTTTAGTCTATTTTTTTTTCGAGAATCAAGAAGTTTATAAACTAAATTTTGCAACAAAATATGTACACTTCTGTGCAATAAAATTAAGTACAAGCCTTATGGGTATATTTTACAATATTATAGTTGTATAATTCGGGTCTGCAACATTGCCGGGGGTAATATAACAGGTGCTATGATTATTATCGGTGATAGCACCGAGTTAAAGCCGATGAAAATTGAACGAGCGCGCAGCATGGAACACCCTGTATATTTTAGTATTTTTGGATTCCTCGTTACTTGGAGATTAAAATGACCAGGTTGTGGGGGTTGATAACAGGCCGTTTTTGTGTTATTCAGTTGTTTATACAAAAATTTGAACGAAATTGTTAAAGTGCTCCCCTGAAACTAATAAAGATAATTCATTCTAATTTAGTGGTAAAGTTTAGTTGAACCTTAGTCTTCAAAATTACTCTATCAACCAAAATATAACTCAGCGTATTATACAGGGTGATAACCATTCGCAAACTGTACAATTTCTAATTTTTTTCAAATGGCACACCCTATATATTATTTCATAATTTGAAAGTTCAATAAGTAAGCTTTCGTTGCATATAAGGTTTCGTATATCTGAAGTTGATGGTTACTCTAATATTTCAAAATTCGTTGGTGATTTGCATGTTTTTATTATTAGTTTTAAAATCTAGGTACCAATCTTTTTAAATAAAAAAACAGGTGATGCGTAATATAAAAATATAATTCAGTGAGATTCCGAGACCGAGGTGGTCACAGTACTGGTCCGCCGCGACTTATCCATTTATTAGGATAACGGTCGTTCAAAAATTGTCGTACACTGCGAGCAAAATGTGGTGGTGCACCATCCAATTGGATCCATATATCTCTTATTACGTTGAGTGGTACATCAAGTAGGTACTCATAAAAATGATTCCTAGATTCAGATCTGAAATGATTCCTAAGAAATCGTTCAAATACTTCCCCGTTCAGGTTGCCTTCAAAGAAGCACCCCATACATACCATCTCCATCGTTTTTGATTACTCGGTGTCCTGGCAAAATAAGGATTGTGCTCCGAATAATAATGAAGATTATGTCTGTTTACCTTGCCTATATTATGAAATGTAGCCTCATCAGTAAACAGCACAAAATTTAAAAAAAATGGTGATTGTTTTCCAGAGTATTAATGGCTCAGCGACAGACTCAAGGCCTGTTACGACTCTTTTAAGCAGTGGGTATGTAAAAAGAATGCCAATGCTATAGGTATAGACGAAAATGTGTTGCTCGCTTATATGTTGGAGCGTTACGTTTCTGTTTATTATTTTCCTAGGTCCGTAAGTAAAAAATTAAGTTCGATCGTCAAGGGCAACAAACACCACGAATGTTATCAGCCACTTACGGTACCTGTAACCATGGATTTAATGCGTATGTACGTTGTCGGTAGCGGAAAAAAAATTAAACAACACGGAACGACAATTAACATAGTCGGCAGGCGACGAGTCAAATGTTAATACGTCCTTACGTTCTTTGTTACTTAAATGACTATTATACAAAACAATAATTATAAATATCATTTTAACGGCTAGATCCCAGTGTTTGTATCACTCGCAATCGCGCAGGTGCGAATTTCGTAATTCCCATGGCACTCAACCATTTTTATTTTACCCACACACGATTTTGACGATTGGTGCTTCATCCAATTCCATTACAAATAAATAATGCTCTTTCGCCCATTGTACTTTTAATTAATATAAATTGCTAATATATACCGTGTGTTCGATAAAAAAACGTCCAATGCCATAACTCTGTTATTTATTGATCGATTTGAATGAACTAAAAAAGAAAGTCCATGGCTGTTTAAATACTATAAATACATTGTTTTTCTGGATCCAATCATGCCCGTTATTTTGGTTTTAAGTTAATATTTATGCCAGAAAAAGATAATAATAAATCTTATTCACATAATTTTTTTGGTAATAAATGTGTGCCTTGAAAACAATTCGAATCGACAAACGTCATTTATTGTATAAGTAATGTCAACCATTTATTATTAGTGGGTGTTTCAAACATAATAATGAACAATAGCGAATTAACAGACATGTTACAAATTTATTTTCTAAGTAATAGAAATCGAAGAGCTGCAGCAGGGATTTAACATCTACGGTTTCCAGAGCGGTGAATACTAAATTTAGAAGGTTAGAAGGAAATTTGAGACGATATGGAGCCTTCAAAAAGACGAAGAGAGTGGATCGACAAATTCGTGGACTTGCAGACCTTCTACTTAATGTTTACAATAATCACAGCACATCTAAATCGCAAGTGAATTAATACCTGCGCTACTTATTTATTCTATTCTACATTAAGTTGTAACATAGGTACTTATTTATTGGGTCATTATTATTCATGTTTGACATAATCTTACAACAAATGACATTTGTCATTTTTTTTCAAGGCACACTAATTATAATTTTTGAAAAATATAATTTTTTATTTTAATTTTTTTCGACAAAATTTTGAACGAAAAAAACCATATTGGGCATTATTGGATTCAGAAAAATTATGTCTAATGTAATAAAATTAAACCATTATAGGCTGACATTTAAAAATTTTAAGTTGACTATTTTTTGGCAATGAAGTTATTATTGAAAAAAATCAATTTTAACACCATTTGTTAGTATTTAAATGGCCGTTGACTTTGGTTTTTAGTTCATTCATATCGGTCAATAAATAACAGAGTTATGGCGTTGGGCGTTTTTTATCAAACACCCGGTATATAGTTAAATTATCTCTACAAATACCACTCGCGGTTATAATTTTGGCAGGATAAATTTTATTTGAAGCACTCGTCATTCCATCGCAAATTTCTTGAATTAATTGAGATTAGGCAATTTTTCCATCTCAATTCATTCTCGAATAATATCCGGCCAAATTCTAACCTCTTGTGGTATTACTTTTTTTTCATTTTTAGTTTATAATTATGAAACTATAACAGTTACATCAAATTTATTTGAATAATAATTGTTGAGAATGACAAAATAACCAACTTATAAAGAATACGTTTTTTTCGAAATCTATTTAGTTTTTAAGTAAATTATTAGAATTTGAAGTGTAATTGGGCATTTTCATTTTTAATAATTTTGATATTTTAAACGTCCTATAAAACGTTCAAAATGTACAATTTAAAATATGATTTAAATTGAAAATTAACAATAAAAGTGTAAATATAAATAACCATACCATCAAATTGGAGAAATTAACACCAATTTTAATATGCGACATTCCTAATTTATCTCACAGCCAACTCTAGATAAAAATTTTGCAGCTCACACGTTATTATAAATAAAGGGTCATTAATGATGAATCTGAACTAAAGCTGTATTAAATTATCTTGAAGTATGCCTGCCTATCGTGAGACAATTGTTACGTTCAGGAATAAAAAAAAAAGTAGTCACAGTTCAGTAGGTGAAGGACTATTTAGCATAAATTTATCCCAAGAATTAGAATTAAAGAGAAGATTATGTGTCCTGTAAAATTATCATTCCCAATTCAGTAACACGTCTGGAGTTCTTTGCCCACTAATACTTGAATTAATCAGTTGTAAGGCAATAAACATTATTGAGACAAATTTTCAAAAAACCTAGTCATTTTAAATAGAAACAGAATCAAAATATGATCACTCATTTTTAATATTCGTTATTTACAAGATGATAATTTTAATCAAATATTAGTGGACTATAATCCACTAAAAGAAAAGATTCGTCTGGAAGTATTTAAATATAATGGTGTAGTTTCTTTTGCGTCACCGTCGATGGTGTGTTCGCCTCGACACAGTAGCATTTTCTATAATTTACCAGACCAGAAATTAAAGAATTAAATATTTAAATTTTATTAAACCTCACTAAATACATTCAATAAAGATGAAAAGCAGCCTGAATATTTGAATATTCGACCAGTTCCCGTACTCTGCAAAATACTACTTTTGTCTTTATTGAATTTAGTAAATTTAATAATTAAATATTGGATCGATGAAACTGTTATTTGTTGAAACTCCATGGTATCATTTAATTCAACACTAACACAGTGTATGGTTTCAAATTAATTTTATTGTTCTACAACAATTAATCATTATTTTTCATCTACCTGATGAAGCCACTGTGTGGTGAAACAATTGTTGTAAAAAATAATTTGAAACCATACACTGTGTTGGTGTTTAATTAAATGATAATAATTAAATGTATGTAGTTTAAACAAAAAATACTATATGTAAAGGGATAATATAAAATATTGTATTAAAAAATCATTTAATGTTTATTTTAATAAATTTACAATGTAAAATAAATACTTAACTACAATTACTATATGGAATAATTATCACAATTGAATAATTTATAGAATAATTGCTAATTTCTTAATCAACTTCTTCTACCGTAGGGCCAGATTTTCGCCCGCTAAAACCACCAGCTTGTTGTCCGCAACTACCTCCTGGATACGAAGCTCCTCCGGCATTTCCGGCGTGCAGTTTAGCCATAATAGGACTGCAAACTGATGTCAGCTGCTTCATCTTATCCTCGAACTCCGCTTTCTCCGCCAGTGTGTTTCCATCCAACCATTGTAAACAACTATCGCATTCCTGTTTGATTGTCTCTTTATCGCTTTGTGTTAGTTTATCGCCAGATTCTTCAATTGCTTGCTTTAGATTGAAAACGTAGCCCTCCAATTGATTCCTGGCCTCCACTCGCTTCCTCTGCTTCTCATCTTCAGTCTTGTATTTCTCAGCATCGGCCAACATTTGATCGATGTCCTTCTGCGATAATCTTCCCTTGTCGTTTTTGATGGTGATGTTGCGTTCGTTTCCGGAGCTGGTATCTTTAGCGGAAACATTGAGGATACCATTAGCGTCTAAATCGAAGGTCACGTCTATTTTTGGAACTCCTCTCGGTGCCGGTGGGATGCCGGTCAGATCGAATGTTCCTAGTAGATTATTGTCTTTCGTCATTGTTCTTTCTCCTTCGAATACTCGAATGGTGACGGCTGGTTGATTATCGGCGTAAGTTGTGAAGATCTGTGATTGCTTGCACGGGATGCGAGCGTTTCTTTCGATGATCTTCGTCATGACACCTCCGGCGGTTTCTATCCCTAACGAGAGAGGGGTGACGTCGACCAAGAGAACATCTTGTATTTTCGAGCTTGTGTCTCCACTTAACACAGCGGCTTGAACAGCAGCACCGTATGCAACGGCTTCATCTGGATTGATAGAGAGATTTAGTGGTTTTCCACAGAAATAATTCTGCAGCAATGATTGGATTTTCGGAATACGAGTTGATCCACCCACTAAAACAACATCTTGTATCGAGCCTTTGTCCATTTTTGCATCTGCAAGAGCCTTCTCGACCGGGTGCAGTGTTCCCCTGAATAAATCAGAGCACAACTCTTCGAATCGAGCTCTTGTAAGTTTAGTGTAGAAATCGATTCCTTCAAATAACGCATCGATTTCGATTGTGGCTTCAGTGCTAGATGATAGTGTTCGTTTCGCCCTTTCAGCTGCGGTTCTGAGTCTTCGTAGCGAGCGTGGGTTGTTCTTCATATCTTTCTTGAATTTACGCTTAAATTCCTCAGCTAAATGATTGACTAGCCTGTTGTCGAAATCTTCGCCTCCCAAATGCGTGTCTCCGGCTGTGGATCGAACTTCGAAAAGCGATCCCTCGTCGATGGTAAGGATGGAAACATCGAATGTGCCACCTCCGAGGTCGAAAATTAGGACGTTACGTTCACCTTTGAGGTTCTTATCCAATCCATACGCAAGGGCCGCTGCTGTTGGTTCGTTGATGATCCTCATCACGTTCAATCCAGCGATTGCACCTGCGTCTTTGGTGGCTTGACGTTGTGAATCGTTGAAATAAGCGGGGACTGTAATAACTGCGTCTTTTACAGTTGTACCGAGGTAAGCTTCGGCTGTTTCCTTCATTTTCGTTAGCACCATCGAACTGATTTCCTCTGGTGCGAACTTCTTGCTCTCGCCCTTGAATTCGACGTTGATTTTTGGTTTCCCGCAATCGCTCACCACTTTAAAAGGCCAATGCTTCATATCCTCGGCGATTTTAGGATCGTCAAACTTCCTCCCGATTAACCTCTTCGCGTCGAAAACCGTGTTAGCGGGATTCATGGCGACTTGATTCTTGGCGGCATCTCCGATAAGCCTCTCTGTGTCGGTGAAGGCGACATAACTTGGCGTCGTTCGATTGCCTTGATCATTGGCAATGATTTCCACTTTTCCGTCCTGCCACACACCCACGCAAGAGTAGGTGGTGCCCAGATCGATTCCAATTGCTTTCGCCATTTTTAACACTGTTTAATAATCACTTGATTCACTGTAATACTTTTGTATACGCTTGTAACGCTTGTGGTATTTATATTCGACTTGTTGGCGCTCTCGTGTTTTCGTTTGAACTGAACTCGCAGCGACCGCGCGCCGTTTTTATAGCGCAACGCTGAAAGTCGAGAGTGTTCGCGAACGGTTCAGTCGATGCATTCTCGAGAGTTCTGGAATTAATTTATCCACTTGGATTATTTACTACAACTAATGTTAAAAATTATGTTCATTTTAATGTTTAGTTAATTTTTCTAATTAAATTGTTATTATACTGGATTATGCAATGATTAATATTCCGACGTTTAAATGTCACTGTCACTTTTGATATTTAAAGACGAACAGACGAATGCAGAGGGATTCGGCGGTCGTTAATTGTAATTGGCTAATAAGTATATAATATAGCGAGGTACATAAGTGGTAATAGTACACATTTATGTACAACATTTATATATGCTCTATATATTCGTAATGGGTCGCTTACGATTGGTGAAAACATTTGGTAATTCGTCAATTAAAAAGTGGGAGTAGGTAATACAATTAACAGTAACTACGACATAATTTTTTTGTTTATTTCCAATGATGATGTTTAGCGCAAATACAACTGTTTGTAAATGTTTTGTTAATTTAATAGTTATTTAAGCAACAAGGAACGTAAGGACGTATTAACATTTGAGGTAGGCGAATACGAACCGAGGCGGAGCCGAGGCTCGTCGCCTACCGAAAATGTTAATTGTCATTACGTTCCGTGTTGCTTATTAATTTTTTTCCGCTACCGGAAATATAATACTTAAAAATGATCAGAAAATATTCTAAAATACGGCTTGTAACTTTTGGGATTCAAATTTTTATAGTCACCTATGCGTTCTATGCGTCCTATGGCAACCCAGCAACGGAGAAAACAATGTCGAATTTTGTTTGTTTGTGTCATTCCAGTGACAGTTTTTGCGGGCACGGATGCAAGCGAAGCTGCGAATATTGCGTGTCAGAATGTGTTAGCGACAAAATCTAAAAAGGTATGTGTCCTGTTACGACTCTTTTTAAGCAGTGGTTATGTAAAAAGGATGTCGATTCTGTAGGTATAGACGAAAATGTGTTGCTCGCCTATATGTTGGAGCGTTACGTTTCTGTTTATTATTTTCCTAGGTCCGTAAGTAAAAATTAAGTTCCGTCGTCAAGGACAACAAACACCACGAATGTTATCAGCCACTTACGGTACCTGTAACCATGCATGCAATGCGTATTTACGTTGTCGGTAGCGGAAAAAATATATTAATAATAAATTTAAATAGTGAAATAAGATTTTGCGAAATGTGGAAATCCAGAATGTTCGCGAACAAGTTCAAAAAGTTCTGGAATTTTTAACACAATTTTACCGATTTCTCAAGTAGATAAAATAAATATAATCTCGTTTGTTTCTATTTTACTTTAATACATCTCACTGTTTTATAAATTGAATTGTAAAAGACCCCAACTTTCTCGAGGTCATTTCTAGAGCGTTCGCGAGTTTTCCCGCTCGCATTGCAGACGAATCGATAACATGCATAATCGTATTGTTTGTGTTTACAAATACAATGCAAATAATCCTTCAAAATTATTCTCTGTAAGTAACTCGAAATGTATTATAATATTGCACAATGGAAACTCTAGATTGTTCCAGAAATGTTCTATATACTAAAGTATTGTTCTGCTCTTACTCATGTATCTTATTGTTTAGACTTATATAATTGTCTTCCCAAACCATTTCATAAATCAAAATTAAAATCAAAATTAGTTGTAATTACAATTACAATTGAAAAACATTTAAAATCAAAGTTAAAATCAGTATTAAACAGGGTAAACAAAATATTAATATAATTCGCGTTCTGTGAATTAAAGCGCGAATTAGCGTGTTTAATAACCTTATTAAACACGCAAATGCGTGTGCATGTTTAATATGGTTATTAAACACGCGAATTCGTGTTTAATGTAATTGAGTGTTAAATGTACCCCATTAATGCTGCCCATACAATTAAATAATGCGCACATTATAACATTTTCGTGAACAAAGGAATTTAATCACACGTGATACAAAATTACAAATTGATCATATTAAAAAATCAAAGCTAAAACGTTAGTAGCTATTAATTAAATTATAGCTAATTCCAGAATATTCTAGAATCATTGCGATACGTTCTATAATTTAATTCAATTTATAAAAATATATTTATTTGCAACTTTTTTACGAATGATAATGTTTTAATTTAAAACTTCAAAGCAATAGTATTTTATTTATTATAAAAATGTATAACAAAGTACAAGCCTCCAGTATAACAACACTATAAACTCGAATGCAGAACAATAGTATATGGAACATTTCCAGAACAATAGTATATGGAACATTTCCAGAACAATCTAGAGTTTTCATTCTGCAATTATAACACATTCGGGGTTATTTACAAGGAATAATTTCCACGGGTTATTTATATTTATTTGCATTGTAAACGCAAACAATATGATTTTGCATGTTATCGATCAGTCTGAACTACGAAGCGGAAAACTCGCGAACGCTCTAGAAATGACCTCGAGAAAGCTGCCGTCTTTTATAATTTAATTAATAAAATAATATGATGTATTAATGCAAAATAAAAACAAACGAGATTACATTTATTTTAGTTACCTGAGAAATCGGTACAATTTTGTTAAAAATTCCAGAACTTTCTGGACTTGTTCGCGAACATTCTGGATTTTCTCATTTCGCAGAATCGTATTTCATTATTAAAAATGTATTAATAATATCATATTTTAAATTAACAAAACATTTACAAATAGTTGTACTCGCGCTAAATCGGTTTATCATTGGAAATAAACAAAAGAAAAATTTAAACATTTTTACTGTTATAGTTGTTTAACAATTATACATCATTATCTCCTTAATGATACTTCATATGAATTAAATATCTAACGCAAATCAGTCATAATTCTAGAATTTTATATGTAAAAAAATATTTCATACGTTCAACATAACATCACTGCATATAACCAGTATAATAACGATTTCATTATGAAAACTAACTAAATATTTATTAAAATTATCATAATTTAATAATGTATAATATTGGTTGCATTAAATAATCCAAGTTTATAAATAAATTCTAGAACTCTCCAGAACGCATCGACTGGAACGTCCTCGAAAACTCTAGACGTTTAACGTTGCGCTATAAAAACGGCGCGCGGACGCTGCGAGTTCAGTTCAAACGAAAACACGAGAGCGCCAACAAGTCGATTATAAATACCACGAGCGTACCAAGCGAATACAAAAGTATTTCAGTTAATCAAGTGATCATTAAACAGTGCTAAAAATGGTGAATGCAATTGGAATCGATCTGGGCACCACCTACTCTTGCGTGGGTGTGTGGCAGGACGGAAAAGTGGAAATCATCGCCAATGATCAAGGTAATCGAACGACGCCAAGTTATGTCGCCTTCACCGACACCGAGAGGCTTATCGGAGATGCCGCCAAGAATCAAGTCGCCATGAATCCCGCTAACACGGTCTTCGACGCGAAGAGGTTAATCGGGAGGAAGTTTGACGATCCTAAAATCGCCGAGGATATGAAGCATTGGCCTTTTAAAGTGGTGAGCGATTGCGGGAAACCAAAAATCAACGTCGAATTCAAGGGCGAGAGCAAGAAGTTCGCACCAGAGGAAATCAGTTCGATGGTGCTAACGAAAATGAAGGAAACAGCCGAAGCTTACCTCGGTACAACTGTAAAAGACGCAGTTATTACAGTCCCCGCTTATTTCAACGATTCACAACGCCAAGCCACCAAAGACGCAGGTGCAATCGCTGGATTGAACGTGATGAGGATCATCAACGAACCAACAGCAGCGGCCCTTGCGTATGGATTGGATAAGAACCTCAAAGGTGAACGTAACGTCCTAATTTTCGACCTCGGAGGAGGCACATTCGATGTTTCCATCCTTACCATCGACGAGGGATCACTTTTCGAAGTCCGATCCACAGCCGGAGACACGCATTTGGGAGGCGAAGATTTCGACAACAGGCTAGTCAATCATTTAGCTGAGGAATTTAAGCGTAAATTCAAGAAAGATATGAAGAATAACCCACGCTCGCTACGAAGACTCAGAACCGCAGCTGAACGGGCGAAACGCACACTATCATCCAGCACTGAAGCCACAATCGAAATCGATGCGTTATTTGAAGGAATCGATTTCTACACTAAACTTACAAGAGCTCGATTCGAAGAGTTGTGCTCTGATTTGTTCAGAGGAACTTTGCAACCGGTAGAAAAGGCTCTTGCAGATGCAAAAATGGACAAAGGCTCGATACAAGATGTTGTTTTAGTGGGTGGATCAACTCGTATTCCGAAGATCCAATCATTGCTGCAGAATTATTTCTGTGGAAAACCACTGAATCTCTCCATCAATCCAGATGAAGCCGTTGCATACGGAGCTGCTGTTCAAGCCGCTGTGTTGAGTGGAGACACAAGCTCGAAAATACAAGATGTTCTCCTGGTCGACGTCACCCCGCTCTCCTTAGGTATTGAAACTGCCGGAGGAGTCATGACGAAGATCATCGAAAGAAACGCTCGCATACCGTGCAAGCAATCACAGATCTTCACAACTTACGCCGATAATCAGCCAGCCGTCACCATTCGAGTATTCGAAGGAGAAAGAACAATGACGAAAGACAATAATCTACTAGGAACATTCGACCTGACCGGCATCCCACCGGCACCGAGAGGAGTTCCAAAAATAGACGTGACCTTCGATTTAGACGCTAATGGCATCCTCAATGTCTCCGCTAAAGACACCAGCTCCGGAAACGAACGAAACATCACGATCAAAAATGACAAGGGGAGATTATCACAAAAGGACATCGATCAAATGTTGGCCGATGCTGAGAAATACAAGACTGAAGATGAGAAGCAGAGGAAGCGAGTGGAGGCCAGGAATCAATTGGAGAGCTACGTTTTCAATCTAAAGCAAGCAATTGAAGAATCTGGTGATAAACTAACACAAAGCGATAAAGAGACAATCAAACAGGAATGCGATAGTTGTTTACAATGGTTGGATGAAAACACACTGGCGGAGAAAGAGGAATATGAGGACAGGATGAAGCAGCTGACATCAGTTTGCAGTCCGATTATGGCTAAACTGCACACCGGAAATGCTGATGGTGCTTCGTACCCAGGAGGTTCCTGTGGGCAGCAAGCTGGAGGTTTCGGAGGACAGAAATCTGGCCCCACAATAGAAGAAGTTGATTAAAGTATTAGTATTTATTTTTTAGATTATTCAATTGTGATAAGTACTGTTAAGCAAGCATTTTATACTGTTATTTTTTTAAATTAAACAATAATTTATTTGTTAATACTGTATTTTATTCAACCTATATCCATTATATTTTAAAATGCACACCAATTCCACAAAAATTACAATGAATTCTAAAAACATTTTTTTTTTAAACCATGTTTGTTTTAAATGAAACGCTTTGTAATATTTGAATTTTTGGGCCTTTCAGATTGGACTTAGGCCAAAATTATATAATTTTCGCATTTTAGGTTCACGGCACTGGCGTAGTCAAGGGGGCTACCGGACTATAGCCCCCCCCCCCCCCCCAAGCCAAGTGGTAACTAAAAATATATATTAGGTACAATCAAAAACACCGCATAATTAAAATAAGAATAAGTAAACCAAAACAAATTTTTCAATTAAAAAAAGGGTATTAGTCACTTATTTTTAATATAATTTCCTTTTAAATCCCCCAATGATACCTTGGCTGCGCTACTGGCTCACGGGGCAATTACAATAAACCTTTGACTATATACTTTTGGACTGCTAGCGCCACTTGTGTCTCCAAGCAACATTGGCGCGGCGGGACCCTAAATGGTTACGGTATGTTACTAAATTGGTAGCTATTTTGTGTCTCTGACATATGACTCTATGAGCTCGCATTACATATTGTGATACCCCGCAATTTATTCATACTTTTGAATATATAAACATTTATATTGTCAAATATTTACACTATGTCAAAATATTGCTATGCGAAAGGCTGCAATACGTCCACGTATATATGCCAACGCGGTTATAATACTCGTCAGCTGATGTACACGTCAGTTGACTTTTGACTTATAACCTAAAATTCTGTATTAGATTTCCATCAAATCCGAAACTTTGCAAATTATGGGTTGATGCTTTGCTTGTAAAGAACAGGCAGGAAAGTGGACCCGAGTTGCCGAAATATGCTCGCATTTGCATTCTCCACGTTGCTGATAAATACATCGAGGAATATTTTGTTTTGCTTTCCGGTTTTTAAATTACGTTCCATTTTCGGCTCCGGGGCGGGACTTATATCGGGCTACAGCTCGTGGAATAGCAGTCCAATAGTATATAGTCAAAGCAATAAACAGTTCTGTCAACTGAATTGCAGGATCAATCACATATATCGGGTGTGTATAAATTGGCGGATAATCTACAAATGGCGATATTCCTCCAGAAATTCTAAGCAGTATATCAATTCTAAAATGTTGTACCGTGCTTCCTAAGCCTTCACAAGGTCCTCAAACTGTGAACATTCAGTCATTAACTATGGGTTATTATTCGATATTAGTTTACAGAAAACCCTGCCAATTCGGTAGTATAACTAGTTTGAAAATTATTTGTCAGGGTGTGCCATCTTTCTTTCTCAAAAGTGTATTTTAAGCTTTGCTTATTTTCATAAAAAGTAGAACCGGCAATGCCGACACCCGCTAATGTCACTTTTGACACAACGAATTCATTCAAACTTACTAGTTCCAATTTTGTGTCAATTTTGCTTTCCTCGTTATTATCGGTTTGTATTAGTTCGTACATGTCAAAACACACTTCTCACGACACTATTTACTCATAATCTATTTTACCTTGCATATGCATCTGTAAATAAACCCTGCTCCATCATTATTACTCTTCTACTCTGACCCAACCCACATAATGAATCATGAGATTATTGAAAAAACAGGACCGCTCGTGAATGCCATGTTGCCTAATGTACATTTCTTTTAAATGGCTCCTGATGGCCCATGATACAACATTTTTGCATCGACATATTCGATTTAGAATTTTAGGGGTGTCGCCACGTGTAGATTATCCGCCAATTTATACACACCTGATACAGAGGGTGAAGGTTCAATAGTTTTAACATTGTCATATTTTAACCAAATCATTAAAAAGAAAACATGAGCTTCATTAAATTGTAATGAGATTGAATTTTATTTAAACACAATCGACTTAATTACAACGTAATTAAACTATAAAACTTCAACAGCTATAAAACGGAACATTCAACATTATCATATATACAGAATTGAAAGTCATAGCTGACTCGCACGGTACATGATTTAAAAAAAATAAAATACAATAGTAACATAACTGTTACAGCCTAAACTCTACAAAGACATTTATCACATAATAAGTTTGTTTACATCTATAAATCTTCTTTCAGTGATAGAATGGTAAGTACGGGATTTCGTGAAACTTTAGTAACCTTAAATAAAGCACAAGCATCACAAAAATTCATCCGAAGGGCATACTTTCTTTACAGGGTGTTACAAGTTTTTAACTTAACAAAATTAAAACTTGCGCATAGAAGCATACAGCTGCTTACATAAATATGTCCTACATATTATAAGAGTGCGATATTTTTTGCATAATTATCCGGTTTCCGCAAGAGTTACTAGATATTGAATATAAAAAAAAACCTAAATGAAAAATGGTTACATTTTTTCCTTCAATTTAATTATGGGTTACCATGCAGTAAGTCACAACCTTCCTCTTAAAAAAAATGGATATATGTCAAGATGGTCACAAGGTTTATTTGTCAAGAGTATAAATTGAAAACAAATACAAAATTAGGTATAGAGCTATTCAGCAGAGATGGCGGTCGGGGTGTCTTGTCCATCCGAATCAAGTAGTGTCCGTTGCAATTTTCCACCATAGGCTTAATCGCTCGCGCCTATGAAATAACCGGTAAGTAAGCGAAGCCGTAAACTATTTCTTTCTCCTTCTACCGCTCGGTCTAAGACCGAGCTACGCAGGCCGCGTGTGTGTTTTCTAGATACGGCCGACGAAATCGTACGTCTTGGGAATATCCGCTCGGTAATCAGGTAGTAGAAAAGGATACCAATATTATTTGAATGTTCCGAACTTAGTTCGTAAACCGCCCTTACTCATGAATAGCTCTATAGTTAAAAACTTGAGGCACCCCGCATACATAAACCTAAAATGCGCACAAAATGAAATATTTGGTAAAACACTTAACCAGCTCATCTACAATAAGTTAGGCTTAATCGTTACATGACTAGTGCAAAATATATCTCGGTTCTGTTTCATGTCGATTCTGGAATGTATCACCTGTGACTTGCAAAATATAACTCTTCCTTGATAAAAGTTCGTATTTAGATTCTCTACACTGATCTGGCTAAGTGACATCGCTAGTTGTTATATTTTACGTTCTTAATAAAGCTGTACATAAATTAATTAAGAACTATACAACGGAATTGAGATTAGAGTTAACAAAGGCCTTCGTCCTCCTCGTCTTCCTCTGTTGCCACAGCTGGTGGTTGAGCATCACCTTTATCCTGTATAAAACAAAAATATTATTGTCGTAGTATAAATGGAAAACCGCTGGTGGTTGGCATATTCGGCTTTACCACCGAATGGTTTGCAAAATTCAAGCAAAGTTATCGCATGGATAACTGGCACCATTCACTATTGGGATGTGAGGGGTGACCCTCTGAAGTAACAAGCTTAGTTACAAATACACTAACCTACAAGACTGAAAGATGATATCGCGATCGATGGTGGATAATATTTTTGTTACATTGTTAAAGTATTTTTTCTTGTAAAAGTTACAATTAGCAAAAAAATCCTGTAGGCATTGTTTAACAATTTGAGTTTTAAAATTATTCATGCAAGAAGTATATTACTTCATAATTAAGGGGAAGTTGATAAACCCATATTCAGTTTGAGCATCCTGGCTGGAGAGAGAGAGAGAGGCTGAAACAAAGGATAGTAGATCTGGAGGATCAGGTGGAGAAGAGGTAGAGGCAAGAGAGGAGGAACAACATGGTGATTAGAGGTGATGACGTTTTTGAGGGAGGCACTGGAGGTTGATGTGGAAGTACAGGAGAGTTATGTAGCGGATAGGATTGGGAAGGTTATCAAAGATGGAAAGAGCATTCATTGAGGATCACCTTACGAGAGAGGAGAGGAGGATTTAGAAAATTATAAGAGAGAGAGCAAGCAGGGAGAGAGAAGGGGGGAGGATGCTGAGGATTGGGTACCGGAATTTGGTCATGGATGGGGAGCTATGGAGGTGGAGTAAGGAAAAAGAGATCTTAGAGAGGCAAGAGGAGCCAAAAAGTGAGATGGGAGGAGGAAGTAGGAGAAGGGAGGGAGAAGATAGGATAAAGGAGCAGGAAGTGAAAAAAAACGGAGGTGGAGCAAAATGAAGAGAAGGAAGGTTAAGGAGACCAGTTGTAAAAGGGATGGAGGGGCAGAAGTCCAGTGAGAAAGGCAGGTGGGACAGTGGGGAAAGAAGGGTCGGTAACAATGGAGTTTTGGAACATAGCGGGGATAAGGTCTAAGGGCAAGGAGGATAGGTGGAAGAAGGATTTTGAGGATTGGGTGGCTGGGAAAGAAATAGTGGGGATAGTAGAGACATGGATGGTGAAGGAGGAATGGGGAGAAGTGAAAGGATGGTTGCCGAGAGGTTTTAAATGGGAGATGAAGGAAGCGATGAAAGGGGGAATGATAGTTGGATAGAGAGAGGAAGGAAAGGTGGCAAGATGGAGATTATGGAGGGAGGCAAAGAACTGATGTGGATGAAATGTCAACAGGGAAGATACCGGATAAATGTAGGGGTGGTTTACGTTAGTAAAAAGGGGAGATATAAGAAGGGAGATATATGAAAGAGCTGGCGAAGGAGGAAGGTGGATGGTGGGGGGAGACTTCAATGCGAGGATAGGTGATATGGGCGGAGGGATTGGAGAGGACGGGGCGAAGAAAATAAAGAAGTTTGCAAGATACGGAATGGATAAGAGAGGATGGGGCAGGGGTAAGGACGCTGGAGAACGTGGGACGGGAGAGGTGAGGGGAAGGGAGAGGTGGAGAGGAACGATACAGTTTGTGTATGTGTATATCTATAATTGTTGGATATGAATATGACAATAAAGGTTGTTTTTTTTTTTACTGATGAGGTATTTGTAATTTTTTTAGTGTCAAAATAAAAGTTTCATTGTTTTTCTATATTTATCTTATTTTTATCTTCAAGTCCAAAATTATAACTATTTTTAAAACTTTACTCTCTATTCATATAAAATTATTCCGAAATCTACTGGCATATAACTTGTAGCTTTTCACGAAATAAATCTCGAATACATCTTTATATATATAAAAATGAATGTTTGTTTGTTTGTTTGTCGTTTATGGACACCTAAACCACTCGTCGGATTTGGATTAAATTTTCAGGGGTTAATGTAATCATACGGGGGAAGGTTTCTGTGTAAAATAGAATATATTTGTCTACCATTTCTTGGGTTTCAATGTACATAACCTAACTAATAGTATTTGTTGTATTTAGCGAATGTCAGGAGGATGGAATAATGTACGTCAGGCGTTACCAACCGAAATTGGTGCGACCTGAATTCACTTGATTTGCCAGGCATGCCACCGCACATTTTAACATTGGAACTTGGCGTGCCTATAATCCTTCTTCGCAACATCAATCCACCACAACTTTGCAACGGCTCCAGGCTTTCAGTGAAAAAGATGAAGAACAATATCATCCAAGCTACCATTTTTAATGGAAAATTTACTATTACCATGCATCCCAATGATTCCGACAGATATGCCATTTCAATTTAAACGTTTGCAGTTTCCTGTGCGACTTGCTTTAGCAATGGCAATCAACAAAGAACAGGGCCAATAGCTACAAGTGTGTGGACTAAATTTGGAGAATCCATGCTTCTCACATGGACAACTATAAATGGCCTGCTCACGTGTAGAAAAACCATCAGATTTATTCGTGTGCGCACCAGACGGAAAAACTAAAAATATTGTGTATCCTAAAGCACTCCAATAAACAAATTTAATCTTTATCTCTATATTTGAGTGGCAGTGCAACGCATGCCGGGTAACGCTATCTATCTTCTTCTATATATATATATATATATATATATAAAAATGAATGTTTGTTTGTTGGTTTGTTTGTCATTTTATGGACACCTAAACCATTCGTCAGATTTGGATGAAATTTTCAGGGGTTAATGTAATCATGCGGGGGAAGGTTTCTGTTTAAAATAGAATATGATTTGGATGAAATTTTCAGGGGTTAATGTAATCATGCGGGGGAAGGTTTCTGTGTAAAATAGAATATGTTTGTCTACCATTTCTTGGTTTTCAATGTACATAACCTAACTAATAGTATTTGTTGTATTTAGCGAATGTTGGGAGGATGGAATAATGTACGTCAGGCGTTACCAACTGAAATTGGTGCGACCTGCCGGTTGCTTTAAAATTAAAATGTAAAATTAAACAGCCCTCACTAACGTTTAAAGCCTAATCCGTTTTCGGCCAGACGAACAAATCGAACAGGATACGTCACCAGTAATAAGCTACGTATTGACGACGGCGCAGCATTGCAACGCATGCCGGGTACTCGCTAGTTTTGAATAAATTTAGAAAGTTTCAAGACGATGGCTATTGTTCACAATTTCTACAGCTTCACTCTCTGTTCACAAACAATTATCCTAAAATATACTGGCATACAACTTGTAACTTTTTACGAAATAAATCTCGAATATACCGGGTGTTGACTTGGTGGACGCAACATAGGAAATCGCATGTTAATTTTGAAGTGTTCAAATATATGCTCTCCTATTTATTTTAGAGACAAAATGTATTTAACTTTTTTGTAAAGGCAAAATTTCTGAATTTAATAACGTTCACACTTAGCACTTTACGTTTCTGTAAGTTGTAATAATTAAGAAAAAGTAATGTGATTTTATAAAAAAATAATGGTATGCCATGGAATTCAAACAACAATTGCAGATATCAAAATGGCACAACATGTCGCTGTCATTTGAGGAACAAACATTTTCGAAATGATTTACACTACACAGCAAAAAATTCTCCTAATTAAGTGGTATTATGCAGGCCATAGTTTTAAGGAGCTTTGAGATATGCTTTCTATCCAGTTTCCAGATAGACCGACGACGATACCTGATGAATCCACTGTAACGATTGGTAAGCAAGTTTGAAGCGTGGGGAACAGTTTTGAATAACTGCAAGTGTGAAAATAAGGACATACAAGAAAATAAGAATCCAGCAAGACAAAATCAAAAGGAATTCGGTATTTTGCTGTCCATAGAAGAAAATGCGGATATGAATACAAGACCAGTTGAATATAAATCATACAAATACTTTTAAGGTTTTAAAGAAACACAAATGTATTTCTTATAAGTATGAGTACTATGTTTTCGAAATTATTTACAGTGTAAATCGAAAACGTTTACTTTAATCAAATGACAGCGATATATTGTGCCATTTTGATATCCGCAATTATTGTTTCAATTCCATGGCATGTCATAATTTTTATAAAATCACATTACTTTTTCTCAATTATTTCAACTTAGAGAAACATAACGTGTTAAATGTGAACATTAATAAATTCAGAATTTTTCCCTCTACAAAAAAGTTAAATACATTTTGTCTCTAAAATAAATAGGGGAGCCAATATTTGAACATTTCAAAATTAACGTGCGATTTCCTGTGTTGTGTCCGCCAAGTCAACACCCTGTATTTAGAGTAAATTTGGAAAGTTTTAAGTCAGTGGCAGTTGTTTTTATATTTTTTTCAAGCTACCAAAATTATTACAATTTTCCACAACTTCACTCTCTATTCACATTATATTAACATACAAACAATCTGTAGTTTTTCACGAAATTAATCTCAAATACATTTTGAGTAAATTTAGAAAGTTTCAAGTCATCGGCAACTGTTTTTCTATTTTTGTAAACTACAAAGATTATTACAATTTTTGTCAACTTTAGTCTTTGTCCACGTAAAAATATCCTGAAATCTAACGGCATACAACTTGTAACTCTTTAAGAAATAAATCTCGAATATACTTTGAGTAAATTTAGAAACTTTTAAGTCGGTGGCAATTGTTTTTATATTTTCTTCAAGCTACCAAAATGATTGGAATTTCCCACAACTTCACTCTCTATTCACATAAAATTATACTGAAATCTAGTAATATACAACCTGTAACTATTCATAACATAAATCTCAAATACATTTTGAGTAAATTTAGAAAATTTCAAGTCATCGGCAATTCTTTTTCTATTTTTTTCAAGTTACTAAAATTATTTCAATTTTTCACAACTTTAGTCTCTGTCCACGTAAAATTATCCTAGAATCTAGTGGCATACAGCTTGTAGCTTTTCACGAAATGAATCTCGAATATGTTTTGAGTAAATTTAGAAAGTTTCAAATCGATGGCAATTATTTTTATATATTTTTATACGACTTTGAAGCCGTCGGCAACTGTTTTTCTATTTTTTTAAACTACAAAGATTATTACAGTTTTCGTCAACTTTAGTCTTTGTCCACGTAAAAATATTCTGAAATCTAACGGCATACAACTTGTAACTTTTTACAAAATAAATCTCGAATACATTTTGAGTAAGTTTAGAAAGTTTCAAGTTGTCGGCAATTGTTTTTTTATTTGTTTAAACTACTACAATTACTACAATTTTTCACAATTTTACTCTGTCCACATAAAATATCGTGAAATCTAGTGGCATAAAACTTGTAGTCTTTTTCCGAAATTAAACTAGAATACACTTTGAATAAATTTAGAAAGCTTCAAGCATTAAAAATGCATTGGCCTACGCAAAATGACCGTCATGTGTTGATTTTTAGCTATGCTTTTATAAGCATAGTTTTTTTATGGTTTGATGTATGCGAGGGAAATTTCTTTTTTAAGTGTTTTCTTACCTCAATAGTCGCTGTTGTATGTGAGTTAGGTGAGACATAAGAAGGTGCTGCATTCTCTCGAACGCCAGAGCTGGAATTAGGATTTACCGGAACAGTAACTCCTTCAGGCAAGGGCATATCACGAGCAAGAATGGCATATTCGACGTCCATGTGCTTAATGAAAGGAGAATTGAGCGCCCTCTTTGCAGCGTCGGGATCCTCTTCGTCGTACGCTCCCAACAAGCTCTCCAGAGTCTGCACTTCAGGCGCTTCGCAGCAATTCCCCCATTCCTTGAAAGCCTTTTCGGCAGCGACGACATCACCCCTGGCCAGCTGCACCAGAACTAGTGCGACCGCCAATCTGCCTATTGCCAGATAGGCCTCGTTCTGTTGGTACAGTCCCATCTCGCGCCGGATAGCGTCGGCGGCCAAGTCATACTCGTGCAATTTGACATGAATCCTGGCGACCTTGCTCATGTACTCAGCGGCCTGCCTCGAGTTGTCCTGAACGATGGAGATTTCGGCAGCTTTCTGGAAGAGCTGCAGAGCGTCTTTCGGATACTGGGCTTCCAAGATTTTTGCCGCCTTGTCGAGTGAAGAAGCTGCGGCCTCGGCGCTTCCGTTCGTTTGGTAGAGGTGGGCGGCCCTCTGGGCCATGTCGGAGATATCGCGGAAATCGCCAATTTCCTTGCAAACCAGTATTGCTTGATCGATTGCTCTTGCGGCATAAAATCCACTAAAAAAAATTACTTCATTGTTATAAACGAATGTTTTTAAAGATAATGATGTAACCTGATATTTTTAGATCGGGCGTGGATAACATGATAGCAAAGTCACATATGGGTCAAAAAACAAAGATAAATATGTATTTACAATTACAGGGCAACATCTTTTATTATACTATTAAATATTATTCGCAAGCCATATAAATGAATAGTTATGTACCTTCTATTCTGCTTATGACAATCTGCAGCCTTTAACAAGCAGTCCTTGCACTGCTCAAAAGATTTTGCATTGCGGAAACATGTAGCTGTAAGAAAAAAATTTACATTAAGAATGGAAAGAACAATACATGTAATTAAATAGTCAACTCATGCCCATTTGCCCTGCACTCGGTTAAAATCTATGATTACTAAATCAATGATTAAGTTAATCATGCCGCTCTGTTTGCACCGCCCATCGTTTAGTATCCGATGGTTAAATGGTCTTGAGCAAAAATACTGCTGGCTATTTGTGGGGTTATTTTATTTTCTGGGGTGGGTGCCACTAAAATTGACGCCTTTACGCATGCTTCAGATGCCAAATGAACAGCTGTTTACAGTTTCCTATTATTTAGAAAATCTATTTTATGTTCAAGTCTTCAATTACTTGCAACAAATTGAATGTGAATTGTTTGCTTAATCCATACCTTCTCCTAAAACACGCTTCATCTAATAAATCAATTTTTTTTATTCGCACATTCACTTGGATTGGCATACCGACATTTAAATCTAGCGCGTGAATAAATAAAATCAATTGTATTTGATCTCCGTAATGATTTTATACCACCTAACGTCGTCCTCAATGTAATAAACCTTCATGTTCCTTTATTTTTAACACGAACACAGGTGTATTTCCTTAACCGGCTTCCTAACCGCCCAAACTCGGCCGGTTAAAAACCCGACTTGAATCAATAATTAAATGGCGGTGCAAACGGATTAACTTATAATCAATGATTAAAGAGTTAACCGGGTGCGGTGCAAACGGGCATTAGAGATGCTGTCTCATCAACGAAATTCGATAAGTAGTGAGAAGTAATAACTGATTTGGACTATGAAAATGATACATTTGGTCAAAACTTAAGGTGGAGGCACCACTAATTGACCAGTAGTTGACCAATGCGATAAAAGATACAGATGGAAGGATTCCCTTGAAAAAAATCTGTGGACAGGTCCTGCTGTCTAGTGGCCAATGCTGGAAGCTCCTTGTTGTACTTTGTGGATTGCAATCGCTGAAGCTTGTTATAAGGTTAGTCTATGGCGTGCCCTGGATAAGTTGTTTTGTTATGTGTTTTCCTAAGAGCAAGTGACTGGTTTAATTTAAGAAAATAACCTCCCAAATAAGATATTTGGTAAGTTATTAATTTCATTTATTCTCATAATGTTTTATATGCCATACTAAATGTAATTATCATGATTTACCTTGACACCTAATAATTTACTGATTATTGTAGATTATTCTGCTCTCCCAGTATGGGGTAAAGCAAGTCACCGACATTTATGTTCATACAAGTAGTCAACCACATGGTCAATTACTAGTGCATGCTATGGTCAACTTTTGAAACCTTTTTATTTTTCAGCAGCATTGCTTATAAGCTATTCATTTTTACTTATAGGTCTGCTGTGAAAGCTAAAAGGTCAAGATGCTCAGTAAAAAAGGCTCATTTCTGAAATATTCAGGTGCCATGATAGCTGCAGTGGAAAATGTTTACACCTTCAAAACACCAATCAGAATGCTTGCAAAGAAATTTGGAGTCCCAAGAATCACTCTAAAATACAAAGTTGAGGGAAAAAGCCCAATCGAAAGAAGAATGGTAGAGAAGAAGTATCTAGGTGGATGGAGAAGATGGCGAAGGCTGGTTTTCCTGTGACGGTAAATGAGCTAACCATTACTGTGAAGAAGTTCATCCAAGAAATGAATTCTACACAACCTTTTAAAGAAGGCAGACCAGGCAAAACTTTGGTTAAGTGTTTTCTCCGAAGAAATCCCAGTATTTCCAAAAGGATTTTCCAAAACTTGACATTTTTTTTTTTGGCGTTACGTTTGGCCTTGGTTCTGTGACTATTAGCCATTATCAATGTTATAGATATATAAGTTATGAATTAAATGAATAATGACAGACTTATACAACAACCACGGACCCGACCGAATACTTCTCGATCCCCGAAAAATCTTTGGGCCGGGCTGGGAATCGAAACCACACGGCCGTGGTGCAACCGGCACAAGCGCTCGCCTGTACCCACTACTTGACAATTTCATGTGCAAATATATTGCACTGGTTTTTGGAGGTACATATCTACTTAAAAGAACACAGCTATGATACAATTTTAGAAGACCCCTCTCGTATTTTTAACTGTGATGAAACAGTGTTTTTCCTAAACCCAAAGGGTTTCAAAGTTTTGGCCAGAAAAGGAGACGAAACGATTTATCAGTAAGCCAATGCCGATGAAAAGAGCGTGTCACTGTGTTAGTGTATAAACATATACCTCAAGAAATAGCTAAGAACTTTCCTCAGGAATGGATGGATGACATGTGAGGCTTTTTTTGAATTCGTTGTAGATATTTTTTACCCCTGACTGCTAAACGAAAGTCAACAATCCTTTTTGTTGACGTCATGCCACACACTTAAGTTTACAAACAAGCCAATTTTGTGACAATAAAGTTTAGTCACTTTGTATCCTAACGTCACACAAAGTCCTGAAAGAAGGGTGGAAGAATAAAGTCTACCAGTGGAGGATAAGACAGGATAAAGAAAGGATGAGTCTCCTCTCCTAAAGAAGAAAAATTTTGGTAAGCTCCTGCAAGAACTCATATAAGTGTTACACAATCCATTTTGTCAAACGGATATAGGAAATATGGGTTGTATCCATAGAATCCACAGGCTGTTCACGTACCAGGACAAGTATCAGAAGTACAGATGGACAGTTTTGCGAAGCTACGATTAAAATATTTGAGTGAAGGCTTACGTTTTTTGAACGAGAATATTGTCAAAGAAAAATTGTCTGCTTTTCAGTCATCATTGGACACCTGGTCCGGAGATCTATTTGATACTTCTCTATACATGTTCTGGAAGAAGACCACTACAGAGCTTGAGCACTTAACTTTTGGGACTTTTGTACGGGCAGAAATGTACAGGCCGGGCGTTATAGAATGGTGAGAGACTTGGGTGAGTAGTGATGTCGTACTGCCGCTAAATTTAAAAATCCTCAGTGGCGGCAAACTATTATAATTATTTAGGTAGTAGGTACACCGTACATACGTGATTAAAAATTAATGGTAAACCAATTTTATGTTGAAGATATAAAATTGAGCTTGTTTGGGTCGACAACTGTTTAAATCTCAATGTTCTCTCTGAAATGACGATTATACCAGATGACTCATCTATCAACTATCTGAACCAACTCACAAGGAGAGGATCAGATGTGTGACTCACCGATTTGATCCATCTTTGGCACACGTGTAGCTCATGACTAGGAGTGTAACAGGTGCAAGTAATAGGGCGCACTATTCAGCCGTTTTCGAGAAAAAAATTGTTTGATTCTAAAATTAAGATATTTAAATACACATGGATTTATAAAAACTATAAAAAGAAAATTAATGAACCCAACTTCAGCAATCGGGTTCGATCCTTCGACCTTCCGACTACGAATCGGAGGTTTTATCGATGCGCCAAAAGGTCGGTATATGTTTGTTAACGCAAAAGGTATATAAATATACGAATGAATAACAAATTAAAAAACCATTTTTTCTCGAAAACGGCTGAATAGTGCGTCCTATTACTTGCACCTGTTACACTCCTAGTCATGACCTACACGTGTGCCAAAGATGGATGAAATCGGTGAGTCACACCTCTGATCCTCCCCTTGTCAGATGCAACGACCAGAACCACTATTACTAGATCTACCTAGTGAAGAAACAATGGTTCAAGTTTTAGATTTGACCAAGGAACCCACTAGTCAAGTCCCAGATCTCGGTTCTCGAAAATGGACAGACAATGTCCCAGGATGTTCCTCGAAGTGAAGGCACTGCTGTAGTAAAAAAAAAAAAAAAAAAAAAAAAAAAAAAGACCTTTATTGGCATATTAACCTATTACAAAAACAAAATAACTATTCTACATTCCCCAACAACTAAATCATAAATTTAACTCTCTCCTACATTCCTTCTCCCTCACCATTTTCTGCAATATCTTTACCCCGGCACCATCCTCTCTCATCCATTCCGCTACACCCTTGTTCCTTTTTCCCCCCATCCATCCTTCATTCACTCCCTCACACTCCTCCGCCAAATGCCTCCACGTATCCCTCCCATTTTCACACATTACACACCTCATATACTCTTCACCCATCCACTTCTTCCTCCCTCTCTCTTCTGATCCACACCTAGCCCTAGCTAATGTCACCCTCTCTTCTCTGTTCCACCCGTCCTCATCCAAATACTTCGGTCTCCTTCCATGTACCTGCCAACTCCCATACATGTCATTATATTCACTTTTTTCTATACTTCCCTGTCTCTCCTGTACATCCACTTCCTTCGCCCTCTCGCTCACCCACTTTGCCACATTTACCCCCCTCTCTAACCACTCCCTCACTTTCACCTCAGACAGTCCTACTCTCTCATACATTTTCATTCGTTCCTTCCTCCATTTACCCCCCCTTTCGTTCACGCATGTCTTCCATACCGCCTTTACCAACCTCTCTTCCCCTAACTCCCATAACCTCATCTCATACCTAACCATTCTCTCCATAGCCTCACATCCTAAGCTTCCTCTGTCAGTCTCCTGAAGCAGTATGTACCCGGGAGTCGACCTTTCCACTCCCAGCATACGCTTCAGAAACCAACACTGCTCCCTTTCCACGCACTCATACCCTTTCACGCCCCACACTTCTACTCCATACATTATTATCGACTTCACACATGCATCCCACACTTTACACGCCAATCTGACGCTGTTCTTCATCCATTCTCCCCATTTTTCCCACACGATACCCCACGCTTTCCTGGCCTTTCCTTGCACCCACCTTACATGCTCCTCATATCCCCCTGTCCCTTTAAACATAAACCCCAAATACTTAAATATTTTCACTCTCTCAATCACTTCTCCCTTCCATTCTAACACTTTCACGCTCCCCTCTCTTCCCTTATTCCTAAATCTCATCCATTTCGTCTTCTCCACATTCACACACAATCCCCTCTTGTCCATATACCTCTCCGTTCTCCTCAACATGTCTTTCATCCCTTCCCAATCTCTCGCCATCAACACCATGTCATCCGCATATGACAGCATCCACACCTTATCCTTCCCGATTACTACTCCTCCCGCCTGCCCTTTCCTCAGCACATCCTCCAGTTCGCTTAGGTATAAGTTAAATAACATCGGGCTTAACGGGCATCCCTGTCTCAATCCTACCCACGTCCTAAAACTCTCCGACACCTCCACTCCCACTCTTGCTACCACCCAGGTTTCCTTATATACTCCTCTTACCCACTCAATCATACTCTCATTCACTCCTTTTCTCCTCATACATTCTAGCAACTTCTCCCTCGGCACTGAGTCGTACGCCGCCTTTAGATCCACAAACACCGCATACATGCTTCCCTTCTCTTCAGTCACTCTCTCCGCCATTCTTGCCAGGGTAAAGATCTGCTCCCTTGTTCCCCTCCCCCTTCTAAATCCCCCCTGAGTCTCTGGTATTAAATCCTTCTCTTCCACCTCTTCTTCCAGCCGATTCTTTACCACCAGCATAGCGATTTTGTAGCCTGTGGGCATCACTGTGATCCCCCGGTAGTTCCCGGCCTCCTTCTCGTCCCCTCCTTTATGTACCGGGCACATCGTACCCCATCTCCAGGCCTCCGGTATGTTCTTTCTTCCCCTCCACATTTCGTTCAACAGCTCCCTGAATTTCTTCTTCCCCCCTTCTCCTATCTCCTTCCACATCTCTGCCTTCAGCCCATCCAACCCTGCCGCCTTTCCTTCTTTAACTTCCTCGAAAGCTCTTTCCACTTCCTCCTTAGAGAACTCCTCCGTCATCTCCATACACCTTCCTTGTCCCACTTCCTCTGGGTACCCACTTGTTTCTCTACATTTCCTTGTCCACTCCTCCAGTGTTATCCCTACCCGTCTCCTTCTTTCGCCTCTCTTCAGTACTTTCCATATTTCCGACTCGTTTCTACACTTCTTCAACTCTTCACTTGTTCTTTCCACCTCCTGCCGCTTCTTCCTCTCGCATATCCCCTCATATTTCCTTTTTGCTGCCGTTACCTTCCTCTCCTCCCCTCCACCTCTTATACATTCCCCCATTGCCTTCCTTAGTTCACTTTTTGCCTGCCTGCATTCTTCATCAAACCACCTACTCCCTTCTCCCGTCCTTCCTTTAGCTTTCCTTCCGCACCCCACAATTAGTTCCTCCATCTCCTCTATTGATTCGACGTCTTCCCACTGGATCCTCCTCATCTTCATCCTCATTTCTTCTATTGCCTTTGCCCCACATTCTAACTTTCCCATTTCTTGCTTCTCTTCAGTCACCTTCTCCTTCTCCATCCATACCTCCACTTTTAGTGGTAGATGATCGGAGCCCATCACTTCCTCCACCTCCATACTTTTTATTTTCCTTTTCGTCATCCCCTTTATCGCCACATAGTCGATCACCGACGATCCCCGCGGCCCACTATAAGTTTTCCTCCCTTCCCAGTCCCCCTCTGTGCATCCATTTAGAATTTCCCATCCCTCCTCCATCACCCACTCCTTCATTCTCTTACCCTCCCCGTTTATACATTTGTCCCTGGACTTTCTTTCTACCACAGATCCCTCTTCATTAATCCCTCCCCCCATTTCTCCCATTCTTGCATTAAAGTCTCCTCCTAGCACCCATTTTCCTCCTCCTTTCGTTCTCTCCTCTATCTCCTTTCTTATTATATTCCAATTTTTATTTACATATACCACCCCTACGTTTATCCTCTGTTTCCCTTGTCCATACTTTATCCATGCCACGTCTTCTCCTTCTCCGAATTGTCCCGTCACGTCCATCCCCATTTCCTTCTTCCATCCTACTATCATTCCACCCCTCGCCCTTCCTTTCGTTGCACACCTTATCGCATCCTTCCTCTCCCATATAAAGCTTCCCGGTAGCCATCTTTTCACTTCTCCCCACTCTTCCTTCCCCATCCATGTCTCTACTAGCCCCACTATGTCCTTCCCTACTAACCACTTCTCCCAGTCTCTCTTCCACTTGCCCTCCTTTATCTTCTCCTTAATTCCCGCTATGTTCCAAAACCCGATAGTTACTGACCCCTTCTTCCCTTCTCCCCCCCCTTTATCTCCTCGCCGCTTGCCTTTCCCGCTGTGCTTCTCTCCCAGTCCACTCTCTGCCCCTCTGTCCTTTTTTTTACAGCTCCTTCTCCCTTCTTCTCTCTCCTCTCCTCCTATCTCCTCCTCATTTCTTACTTTTTTGGCTCCTCTTGTCTATGTAGTGTCTCCTTTTCCTTATTCCATCTCCACAGCTCCCCATTCACGAACATTCTCTGGTAACCAACCCTTACCATCTTCCCCCCTTCTCTCTCCCTACTTGCTTTCTCTCTTATGATCTTCTGGATCCTCCTTTCCTCCTTTGTCATATCATCCTCGATGAACACTCTTTCCTGTATATTTCTTAATTTATTTTTATTTTTCATTACTTTTATTTTATCTTCCATCCCCATCTTGACTACCATCACCTTCCCAACTCTATCTACCACAAAGCTTTCTTGTACCTGCACCTCTACTTCCAGTGCCTCCTTCAGAAATGTCATCACCTCCCCTTTTCCCTGCATCTCTTTTCCTCGTATAACAATGTTGCTCCTCCTCTCCTGCCTCTCCCTCTTCTCAGCCTGATCTTCCAGCTCCATTATCCTTTGTCTAAGTCTCTCTCTCTCTGTATTCCATACCTCTTTCATCTCCTTTATCTCTTCTCTCCACATCTCCCTCGCTTCCCTCATTTCCTCTTTCCAGATCTCCCTTTCTTTCCTTAATGCTTCCGTAATCATTTCCACTAGTTCCCTGCAATTTCCATTGCACCCTTTACTCATCACATCCCCCACCCTTTTTTTCATCCTTTCCTGTTCCTGCTCTCCCTCCCCCTCAAACGACGTGTCCGCCATCTTCCTCTTCTCTACCCCCTCCTGCGCTGTCCCTTGTTGCGGCGACCTCCTTACTCCCGTTCCGCCACCAAAGAAAACTGCCTTCCTTCTATTCTCCTCCTCCTGCTTGTCCCACTCCTCCACTTCCCTTCTCTCCTTCTGTTTATTCTTCCCGCCCATTTCAATCCCCACTTCGGTAGCTCTAATCAATGCAATGATCGGCGATTGGATTCGAATGTGCCCGTTGCCTGTAGTACCTCTTCTGGGGTAGATTGATAGGTTCGGGTTATTTTATACACAATATTACTTCAGCACGAGAAACTAATTCTGCACGAAACGTGAACGGTTAAACACAACCTCCTTATTATTATTTTACTTTATTTAATTAATTGATTCAAATTGCCCGCCACATAAAGATGTTTACCACCATAAAAATCAAAACCGTTTGCTGTCGAGTTTATCGCGATCGGCAAAAAGTACGTGTTCACAAAAAAACATGCAAAAACCGCGCTGCACCGCGAAACCACCGATTGTCTTACTCTCCTCGCTTTATTCCGTCGTTTTACGTTAAACGATTCCTCCTGCATCCGCGCACCTACTGTTATCAAACTTTCACTATCCACTGCTTGCACCTTCACCTATCGTCCATCCAATTTTCTCTAATTTTGCACTATTGCAACCACTCTTCCTTTTCGTTTTTACTGAGAGCACTCTTCACGTATTGATATACAACACTCAAATCCCTACTGCTGTAGTATTATTGACAGTTCCTGGTCCGTCTCATAAGATTCCATCTCTATTTAAGAGGCACAACTCAGAATAGCAAAAAAAAATGGTGATGTGGCCATCATGTTACTTTCTCCGACTTGATGGTATCATTTATATTTACCCCGGTGCGTGAGACCGGCGTCACCAATGGCGGGTTAAAAACCAAAGAGATTTCGAAAAATACTTATTCTTCATAAGTTGTTAATTTTGGCATTCTCTGCAATTATTATTAAAATAAATTTGCTGTAACTATTATCGTTTCATAATTATAAACCAAAAATGACGAAAAAAAATTACTATTTAATAACTATTATTTTTCAAAAACGAAAAATATTTTTAAACAAAAGATGTTAATTTCTTTGTTGCCTTCAAGTTTTGTTTTTAGTGCTTTTATAGTATTTTTCATATTTAAAAAAATATCGGAGAAAAACAAAAAACGGTTAAGGTAAAAACCCACTTCCGGTGTACAGAATTTTACCAAAAGCTTTTCAGTTCTTCGAATTGTCAAATAAAGCTTATGTTCAAAGTTTCATGTTAATTGTTGTATTAGTTTTTGAGATACAGCGCGCACAGACACACACACAAATTTTTTTTCCAGAAATTGTTGAAATGTCATCTACCCCAAACGGATATTTCCGTAAAAAAAATATCACAATACTTTCTCGTACTTCGTAACGGAGAAAGTAAAAAATCCAAGAGAAAGAATGCCCACAATTGTGCCAAGATTATTTTATGAAAACAATTAAAAAGATAGAAGATCTAGAACAGTTGAAGGTAGAAAGATGCATGTAGAGGAAACGAAAATGGAAGAAATGAAAAACTTGAAGGAGGAGAAAGCTCGGCTGCGTAAAATGAAAAAGACAAAAAGAGTTGTACAATCGTCCTCAGAAAGTTCTGATTCAAATATTGAAGTTTCCTCTAGGGAAAGTGTCTTGACTGAACCTTCGGAGGATGAGGGTTCTGGTAAGAATGATAATTAGGAGCCTGTGCTGAGGTGCATTGGGGAATTCGTTGTCTTCAAATATGATGGTACATATTTCCCAGGAAAAGGTGTAAAGATAAATAAAGCTAAAGCTACTGTAACATCCATGCAAAAATATGGGTGGTTGTGGAAGTGGGCAGACAGACCTGATGTCCTAAACTACCCTTGGGCATCAATTATACTGGTCGGCAAAAAGAAAAAATTTCGAGCCCTGACACCATTTCTTTCTGCTAATTCTTATCTAAAATGATTTCCTGAATCCGAATATGACCCCCGTTTTCCCTCAGCACCCACCATTTTCGGGGGACGCCCCCAACCTATTTTGATCACTTAGAAGGATCAAGAGGATTATTTTAACCTTTACATTACTTCTGATGCGAGCATGCCAACTCTACTACACTTCGGCACGGATAAAGATTGCACCCCACTGTGTGTTACCCACAACAGCTCATGCAAAATTTTTCGGTTGTCCCTGATTTATTTATGAGGACACCCCATCTTCCGAGATGGGTAACTTTGCGTAGGTAAGAAACAGAATTAATGTACTAGGATTTCGGGTAATTCATATGGTTTTTTTCTTTGATAATAAAAGCAACTCTTTATTTTATATTGTACAATGGTGATTGCCGCATAAATAAATAATACATATCATATACCGGGTGTTCGATAAAAAACGCCCAACGCCATAACTTTGTTATTTATTGACCGATATGAATGAACTAAAAACCGAAATCAATGGCTGTTTAAATACTAACAAATGGCATTAAAATTGATTTTTTTCAATAGTCGACTTAAAATTTTTAAATAGCTGCCTATAATGGTTTAATTTTATAACATTAGACATTATTTTTCTAAATCCAATAATGCCCAATATGATGTTTTTCGTTCAATATTTTGGTCGAAAAAAATTTAAATAAATCTTTAATTTAAAATTATGTTTTTCAAAAATTAAGTCCACGAATTTGTCGATCTACTCTTCGGCTTTTTAAAGGCTCCATATCGTCTTAAATTTTCTTCTAACCTTCTAAATTTAGTAATCACCGCTCTGGAAACCGTAGATGATAAATCCGTGCTGCAGCTCTTCGATTTCTATTTCAAAGAAAATAAATTTGCAACATGTCTGTTAATTCGCTATTGTTCATGATTATGTCTGAAACACACTAATAACAAATGGTTGACATTACTTAAACAATAAATGACATTTGTCGATTTGTATTTGACACACTACATTTATTACCAAAAAAATCATTTTAACAAAATTTAATATTATCTTTTTCTGGCATAAATATTAACTTAAAACCAACATAACGGGCATAATTGGATTCAGAAAAACAATGTCTAATATTATAAAATTAGAAAAGTATATGCAGCCATTTAAAAATTTAAAGTTGACTATCATTTGGCAATGAAGTTGATTTTGAAAAAAATATATAATTACCGTCATTTTACAGTATTTAAACAGCCATTGACATTTTTTGTAGTTCATTCAAATCGGTCAATAAATAACAGAGTTATGGCGTTGGGCGTTTTTTTTTTTATCGAACACACGGTATACTAAAGTCAAAAACATGACGAGATTTCTTTTTTAACTAATCCTTTGATTACAAATCCAAAATGTTTATAAGAAATTCGATGGATTCTGTGATTAATATTTTGATGCGGAAAGAAACGATTTTCAAGAGGTCTATTTTTTGCAACTATTTGTTTGAAATAATTTGTTGCATAAATAAAAGAAGGAATATTTCGAATGACTGCCTAATGCATAGTTTCAGCAATTGTGGATTTTCTCTGAAAATTTATGAAACTGTTTATGAACTAGTAGCATTCAATAAAAGTTTAATTTTTCCGACTGTAACAATTAAAAAAAATCATAAATCCGATATTTCAGATATCACATCAAATTAAAAAAATACGTGTCAATTATTTTTGTATCTAGTACTGAAAAAAGGCAATTTTATTTTTCAATTGCCAATATGATACGCAATGACCCGTATACATATTATATCGATTATATAGAATAAGGGGATTTCCCTGTAAGCAAATTAAGGTAGTACGCCTATGCAGGTCATACTCGATGCAACCGTACACGGTAATTGTGCTTGACTGGAAGCTGCTTTATTCTACGGCAATAATTTTGAAAAATTAAAGAATGCTTTTCTTAATTTTAATGATGAAGAATTGGCAGCACTTAAAAATGTAAATGTTGCACGTAGAAATATTACGCAACAATAGTCTTTTATTGCTCATTTTTGCAATCAAGAATTTGGAAATTATGTGTGGAATTTTAAACGGCGAGACTGGTGAGGACTTAATAAATTTTAACATGAACCCCATGGACTCATTTAATTTTACGATTGAAATTCTAAATCAAATTTTGGTCTTACATTGTAGTTACAATAAATAAATTATCAATTGCTATTCGTCTTTTTTAATCTTTCAGCATTATTTTTAATTAAACCGCATATAAAATCCGTATTTGAATCATATATTGGCTAATTTGAAGTGCATTTGAAATAATTATAATGCCTTTGTTTAGCACATATAAATCCGGACTTTACTGATAAACAACACCAATTTAAAATTCTCAAAATAACAAGCCTGTTCTGAATCGTAACAGTCCTAGTACCGTTATAGGCTAGTTAAAAGAGCAGGGATTTTTATTTATAAAAGTTGTTTTAAACTATTTTTTTTAACTTTTTTTATAACTATTTAAATCGGTAGCGCAAACAATACTCGGTTCGTTAACTTGTGTCGTAATATACTAAATTATGACAGCGCTTGTCATATAACATTCCTGTGTGTTTTTGCTTTTTTAACATAAAAAACGGCGGCAGAAAAAATATTGTACATAACTCGTTCCAAAAGTGATTTTACGGGACTCACCTACGGCTCGTCATGGAAACTTCCTACTCATCCCGTAAAATATCACTGTCGGAACTTGTTACGTAAATTACTATTATTTTATCCTGTAATGTTAACATGCCAATAACTCCTTAGTAACGAATTACATTAAGGTACCTTTAACAACACTAAGAAAATTTAAAATTTAAATTCTTAACAACACTAGTTCTGTTACATGTATCTTAACGCAACTCGTTGCTATGAAGATATTGGCAAACAAACATGATTTCGCTTTTTGACAGTTTTCATTAAACATTTTTTAAATTAGAAAAAATAAATAAAATAGGATAAAATAAACCGTGTTTCGACACACGTAACGTTATTTGTTTTTACATTACTCGAGAATTTAAAAGCACTCACTCTTGCGTCGCTCGTGCTTCCAAACTTTTCTCTCGTGATGTAAAAAGCTTCATAACGTTACTATTTTGAGACAATTAAATGTTCAGATTTACTTTCGGCGTTGGATTTTAATTCGTCACATAAAAGTCTGGCTTCTTAAGATCCCTCAAAAAAGGGCGACCGAGTACCTGATCCCGACAAGTCGGTTGAGCACGTGCCACGTGATACCCATTTTAAGAAAGATTTCCCCCATAAATTATCTGAAGTACCGACCCTAATATTGACAATGGGCTGTTGTGGTTTGTCCGCCATGGGGTGCATTGCCTTACATCTACCCGATGTAGTAGATTTGGGAGTCTCCTCTTCTGATGGGCTAGAGAGGTGAGAAGTTCTAAAACATGGACACGTGTAGCAAGGAGATAGATTTGGGAGATTAGATAGTATATATTCGGATTCGACCAGTGTTATCGGCCACATCAACGAGCCGGAGAAAGCTAGCAAAACATGGAATGTGTATTCCATGAGAGAGTTGATTTCCTTTGGGACTGTAAGTTCTTACAATATTATTTTTTAACATGTCAATTTATTTATTATTTAACCTTTTGACTTTTTTGAAATATATTACTTTTATAATACTTACAGTGAGTGTAAAAAGTATTTCTTTGGAAAAGTTCTTATTTTTAGAAAATGAACTTCAATTAATAATCTGTTAAAAGTGAATGTAATACATAATATATGTATTTCTCGTCAATATTGTAACAAAAAGAATATTAAAAAAAAATACATCGTCTTTATATTCAACAATAATAAAAATTTATATTAATTCACCGTGCAGAAAATATTCGTAAAGTTCAGCTTCCAAAATCGCTAACACAAGTGTTTAAGTGAAGCTCTTTTGTTTATAATTAGAATGTGTTCCCCTTCTCAGTGTAGTCCTTGAAATACATTCAATACAATCAGTCTTATTGCGTTATTTAAACAAAATGGGTCTCAAAAGAAAGGAGACAAGCGAAGAAGAGCGGAAAAATTAATTTAAAATTACAAATCAGTACAAATCTCTCCGGGAAATTGCTTAGTTCATTGGTCAACAGTCCAATCAATAATTAACCGTTTTTGTATAAGAAGAACAGTTAAAAACCGAGGAACGACTGACCATCGAAACCAACAAATGTTTTATTATTCGTCAAATAAAGCCGGATCCAAAAATTAGTGATCCGAAGATTGTGGACAAACTAAAAAATCACGGTGTAGATGTTTCCGATATCATTGTTCCAAATGTGATGAAAAAGAATGGATACCATGGCCATGTTGCCAGGAAAAAATTCTGGGTAAATGTGACCAATCGCAGTAAACGATTGGAATTTGTGAAACGTCTCTATAAAACGGATGAATAATGGAACACGGTTATTTTCTCAGACAAAGCAAATATAATATTTTTGGATCTGATGACAGACACATGGTGTGATGGAGCTGCAGCCAAAAAATCTTATACCGACAGTTAAACAGGGTGGCGTTTCTGTACTTGTTTGAGGGTGTCACTCCAGAAATGGGTAATTTACATTTATTGATGGTATAATGGATCACAAAGTGTACATATGTTTATTTTCCAAAAATGATTGGCGAGTGTCAAACTGACATTTTGATATTTTCAAATTTAGGAACTAAGAAAATACATGCGGTTTTTTGTTCAAGGCCTGCTTTGACTAATTTTGTATTCGATCTTGTATTATTACTGCATATTTTCTATTTATTCAGAATTTCTGTATGAAAGTTTTGCCCCTCCCTGTAAAAATTTCTGCAAACGCCCATGATCCTAACAATGATTAATTAATTGAGATTTTATAACAACGAAAAAATGATCTTATCCAAATCGAACCACAAACTCGCTGTGATCAAAAATGATGAGTGAATTGAATGAATTGAAAAAAAAATTATTATAGAAAAAATTGTGTTACATTAGTATAACAATAAATTGAAATTTATACATAAACGTAGCTTATATTTGCCAACCGTGATCACAGTCACAGTTTAAAATCACAGGTATTAAAAAGTAGCAATCACAAGTAAGAATGTGATTCAAAAGTAGCAGTTTTGCCCATCTCTGGTACGTATACACAAAACACGCATTTAAATTTTACCTGACTAATACGGGATGTTTTCATCCATTACGATTATAATGACTGAGCTGATTTTGAATAGTTTGTGAAACAAAGCATCTTAAAGAATGTTTCTTCTAGGTAAGTTCATAATGCCAGGAATATTCCAAAAGTGTTTTCTAATGAACTCAGTTAAAGTTAATCATTACGTGTACCTTCTTCAATAGTTAGCTTGTGAAATAAATAAACCACCTTTTCTAAGACCCAATTAATGGTTTATTCGAAACGGCAGTACAAACGTAGAAATAGTCGTACTTCATTGATACCACCGAAGCAATTGTTGCAGTGACAACACTAAACTTGTTCAATTCCTAGTTACTTTCAGAACGCATTACCGAGCAACGAGTAATAACAATTAAAAAAATTAAATAACATACCCGCTTTGTTGTATTCGTCGGCCGCTTCGTCGTAATCGGGTCGCCATTTGAGCAGCGACGTTTTCAAACTGCAAACAGGTTTAATTGGTTAATTACAACTCGGAACATGAGGCGACACTCGTTCTCACCTCTTTTCGGCGATTTTTATGTGCTCGAGAGCCTCATCCATTTTTTTATTGCCGGACATCTTCGACCGTGTCAACTTACAGGTGTTTTCGACTACCTGCAATGGTGGGCGGGGCTCCGGTTGCTTGCCAAAAACGCAGTTGCCAAATTTATAATAAAATCCCAGAAATAATATTTAGTTAATCGATTTATATTAGAACTATAAGGAGGAAAATACATACGTTTTTTAGTTTTTCTTTTGGGACGATTCAAACAGATTTGAATATTGAATACTGATGGATTCCTAGGAAGTAACGTATTGTAATTATTTTGGAATATTCAGTAATAATGGTTTATTTAATTTTACTGCATAAAGTACTAAAATAACATAAATACTAATTACTCTAAATCACTTGTCCATTGATTATACTTCTCTTGTATATATTAACAATTGTTTATTGGGTTCAGTTCAACATTCAGGCAATAGATTCCGCCACTTTGGTGTTTCTACCGTTAATTGTTTATTGAATTGAATCGTACTTGTTAGATTGATATTTATTACAAGTTTTAAGGATTGTATACATTAACTTGAGTTTAATTGTGTATCAATCATAAGGATCTTTAATCGTGTAGTTATAAAAATCTAAAAAAATCTCCATTATAAAGTAAATTTTATGAGCTTGCAACGCCGCTGGGCACACTGTCCAAAACATTCTCCATCAACGGCCATTCGTTTTTGGTGGGAAACAAAACGTACACAAGTGCCTCTTTGCTGTTTGCAACGTTTCCATTCGATCTACGCTTTGCTTAATTCTCAACGTTGCAACAATGGCCGAGAAATTAGAAGACTTAAATCTACCGCAAGCGTCAGTGCTGAAGATTATAAAGGAGTCCCTGCCAGACAATGTGAACATCGGCAAGGATGTTAAAGCTGCTTTGGCCAAGGCTGCCTCAATGTTCATCCTGTACATAACATCGCAGAGTGTATTGGCAGCGCAGTCGAGTAACCGGAAGACACTATCAGCCCAGGATGTTTTCAATGCCCTCGAAGAAACGGATTTCAACGATTTCATCGAGCCCCTCAAATATGCTTTAAAAGGTAATATCACAGTATAGTTCCTATAGAGCTATACTGTGGTAATATAAATTGTTCGTGTAATGTAACAGAATGTTTTGTTGTCTTTCACCATTTTGTTTTTGGATAAATCAATGAATTTTTCATGGAAGTTGGCTTAATTTGACCACAGATGGGCTCGTCCGGGGAAAACAGCAGAGTACATTTACGATTGTTTTAGATTCACAGCAGGTCATGATATTTTTCATTAGGTTGTGTTCAGGTCTTTGTCCGTGCTGTCGTCAATTATTCCTTCAGCTCAAAATTCCGAAAATCATTTCTGCCGAGAAAAAAGCTTGCATTCAAAAATGCTTTGTAGAATTTAAAAGAGACAGGGTCCGGCCTTCACTAATGAAGACATCTTCGAATGACTCAATAGAATATTTGAAGCAATTTTTTGTCAAATGTAATGGTACAGGAAAATTAAAGTCTCATTTTCAGTTTAAAACTGGCAATAGCGTAGTGTCATCAATTATAACCATAGAAAAACGATTATAACCTAGAATCTTTGCTTGTAAACAACATGTTTTTTTTTGTACGACCGAGGTAGCAGGGGTGGTAAAATAGATAGGTGCGGTCATGCCACTTGCCATCTCTGCAACTGACCCTACCTATCTGTATGGCTACCTCATAAACCGTTATTATTGCCTACTAAAGTATCAGAATTTCATGGACAGTACGAATCTGGAATAATCATGAATACATTATATGATTGATTGTGGACGGTTGTGTTGCTATTCCTCGTTGAGCGGTCATGTAGCATAGTCAAATTCAAAATGGAGTTTGACATAGGGATGCCATTTTTTCCAGATATCTTGCAGGGTCGAGAGGGCTGGGGGTTAGGAAATTAATTTGTTTCTGATTGAAACAAAATTGAGTGATATTGCCTTAGTTACGATATGTCATAACATACTTATATTTCCCTAGGGAAATATGAAGTGCACATATTTCCCTAGAGAAATATAGACACCAAACAATTGTCATTAGGAGCTTCTCGCAAGAATTGTTTTAATTGCTCTCGGGACAACACCACCGATTTCTTAGGAAGGTATCGTTTATGGATATTACAGCTTTCGATTTTACGGGAACCAAACATTCACGGTCTTTCGTCGCTTGCATTAACACATAGTTTGACATTTCACCAATTTATGATATTTACAAACAAGGCCCTTAGCAACGTTACCAATCTGATAAATTCAAAAATTTACAATCCAATATTTTCCCATTTACAGAACAATATTCTTTCAATCAGAAAAAAACTATTGATTACAACACGGGAAATATGAATACATTTCCCTTGGTTGTCTATACATCCCTCGTGCTCCGCCCTCGGAATGTAACTTGCCAACCTCGGGAAATATACTATTCATATTTCCCTAGTTGTAATAATAGCTATATTACATTTTGAACCAGGGTTCAGAAAATATCTGATATTTATATAAATATCAATATATCCGATATATATCAATTTCTTGATATTTATTCTTGGTCATTAAAATTAATATTTGTATTAATTATATAATGCACATACTTCATTTATATTATATTTATTTATTGCAAACAAACACAGTTGCTTACAAGATAATAATAAAATAACATTTAAATTGTTAAAATATTTGACATCAAATTGAAAAATTTTTGAAATAAGGGCTTTTTTGCTTTTCACTATGTTTTCAGGGATAAATTGAAGAATTTTCAAAGTGAGGACTTTTTTTTGTTTTTGTTTTGCTCACACTTACTTTTTCAATTGTAACAGAGTCGTGATTCACTTCAAAAATCGACTCTTTCCGACAAAAAAGAGTCATTTCGCCCATCTCTAGCTTATATTAGAGCACATCCTTGCCAGGGTAACGATCTGGTCTCTCGTACTTTTCCCTTTTCTGAAGCCCCCTTGTGACTCTGGAATCACCTTATCACAAAAAAGTCTCATTTCGCCCACCTTCAGTTTTCACACTGCATTCCCGCACTCGGCCAGGCGCTTTGATCATTCACATCGGCGCTCGTCCCGAAAGGGTTAACATTGCCGTGTCTATATATCGTTGAATGTCTCGTTTACATTAAATAGAACATGGAATTGTCTATATTCACTTGTCAAAAAGACAACTTGGTAGGTTTCCGCAATCAAGACATGGTGTTCGACGTGTCACTAAAAATTTTTCTCATTCTTTGCTTGCCCATTAAAATATTTAAAATATATGTTAAATGCATTTTGAATGAAAAGGTTTTTTACTCATGGTAAATCTTGTCGTTTCTATATATTTCATGTTTCACTTTCATTATTTTATAATTGAGGGGCCTGGAAGTAAAAGGGCCAAGTGCACTTTTTCAAAAAATGAACCAAGTGCAATATGCTGCACCTAAAAGGTATCTCTAGCATATTTCTATGCCTTTAAGTGAAATAACTGTCCCAAAATATCTCGAACCATAACCTGAAAGTTTAATTTCAAAGGAAATTTAGAAGTAATATTCGAAGAATATCAAAGTCAATTATATCAAAACTTTAAAAAGTGCACTTGACTCGTTTTACTTCTAAGCCCTTCAATTGAAAATCCATTTGCAACTTATCAGTGCTGCCCTATTAATGTTTATTTTGTGGTAAGACAGTACCTGTAACTCGTCTCGGGCGAACCAACAACTAGTCTCAAGTTGCTAGTTCGCCCGAGCGAAAAATGCCTCGAGTGCAAAGGGTTAATCTTATTCAAATGATACAAAGTAGCTTATACACTCATAAGATTGTAATAACACAAATAAAATATTATTATTACTTGAATTTAATTCTTACAGATTTCAAAGAAGGAAAGGTCAAGAAAGATGAAAAAAGCAACAAAGAGGAAACGGAAGAGGAGGAGGAGGAGACAGAATAGTTTAATGTCAGTAATGTTTTGTATTTATTTATAATTAAACTCGTTCGTTTTTTATAACCCATGTATTATTCAACAAACTGGTAACAAAACGAAAAAGATAAAGAGGAGCGGGCAATTATCACACTGCAAAAATACTTTTGTGTAATCGGTATATAAGGCCACACAAAGATGTGCTTAAATAATTATGGCACATATGATGTAATACAGTAAGTAGCACCGGTCGAAATAATTAAAGCTAAGAGTAACTTGGCTGCGCTCAAGACAGATCGATCCGTATCTTGCGCTCGATCGGCGACCTGCACATTGGACACTCGACGATCGGCAGTGAGCAATCCGAGCAGCAGCAGAAGTGGCCACAAGGAACGTTGATTATCTCGCACTGAAAGTAGAATCGTGTTAAACATTTTCTCTGCCGATGTTTAGTTCGGCTGCAATCCTTTTTTTAATAACATAAATTTTATGCTCAGTTCATAGTTATAGTTTTTACAAACAAATAGAAGTGCACCCGCCATCCACGGCAGAGATTTGTGATCAGAAATGGTTCGATCTCTTTCGTATGTATTTGACATTAGGGATGACTAGATGGCATAGCAAACCATTCTACTTAATTTATTCTTGTTCACAATTTGTAAATTGTAAAAATTAACATTGACTGCTTGGTCATCTGCCACTATCACGAGTTTGTAATTTTATTTATTTTAATTTAATCTGAATTTTTATGACTCACAAGCAATGTTGTCAACTTTGAGTAATTTTATGAAAATGTAAGGGCTGATAACATGAGATGGTTTTCAAATAATTATTACCTTGTTGTCCATGCAAACAACACATTCGCTTGTGCTGAAGCTCAGCGTTGTTTCTATAGATGGAGCTGTGGGCTCTTCAGAAGGATCTGGAGGTGCGGTGGGAGTAAGAATTGGTTGCAGAGGTGCTATTCTCTGTTTCTTGTACATATTGAAGGCATTGAGTATTTTCTCGCGGTCGTCCGGTATCTTTATGCCGGCTTCTTGGAGTTCTTCATCGGTCACGTTCAGTAATACAGCTGAGGATGTTGGGTATTTTAATAATATCATTTTTACTGTTATAAATGGCTACAAAAGCGGCCCCATAAATAGACTCTAATTTAATAAGACAAATATTGATTGTGGCAATTGTTTAACCCATTGGCGCATGCAGTCCGATTATTCGAATGTGCGCATAGGGGGCCATGGTTTCAATATTCGTCGTGGCAAGAATTTGTTAACTTATTGTAGTCTTTGTAAATCCCAAATTGTAGAAGACAAATTGTATCGTATTTTTTCATTGTATTGTATAGTCGATCTAAAATGTTCTAAAAAACAAAATATAACAGACCTTCATTTTGCGACCATTTTGCTAGGAATGGAAGATAATTTAAAACACCTGCCATCAACAGAGCTTCAACCAAAGCCTGATTCATGTTTCTTTGAGATTCGGAAAGTCCATAAGGCATCCTGTAATATATTTGAAAAAATAAAAAAAATGTCCATGATGACGAAACAAATGCACAGACAATGCAACACCACTAAAATTCCACTGACCTGTCTAATAACTGTTGATATTGTCTCAACCAAAAATCGTCCGCATCATCATGATTTTCTTCCAGACTTTTCAGCGTAATCAGGAGCTGAGATCTCCGTGTTCCTTGTTGTTCGAGAAGGTCCATTAATAATATTGAGAGATTAATTCTCTTCTCAGCTAAATCATTCTACAAAAAAAAACAAATGCATCATGGTTAAAACATAATGTACTCTTTCTTTTCATCTATAAACAATTGATTCATTGATTTGTCTTTTATTTTAGGAAGTGATTGAAATATGTTTTCTTGGCAATAAAAAATTTGTTATTTATTTATCCGCCCTATGCCTAAAAATGTATGCAATACGCGTCTACCAACACTTATCAAATACATACTCAAAGGTAGGACAGTTAAGGGGGCATATACGTTGTCGGTTTAAAGAAATCGATTTTTTTTTATTTTCATTTTTTGGCAGTTTGAACCTTCAAGTATGTTGCCTAAAACCGTATTGTGAAATTCAAATAAATAAAGAGGTTACAATGCGTTTTGTCGGGCACCGCACAGGCGTGCGTCTCCCCTTTCTGAAGCTGTGCGCAGGTAGAAGAGTCAGATGCTTATACTACGATTTCTTTTGTCCTATTTACCATATAACTTACTTTTGAGATTGAAATACAAAAAAAATCGCAAAGGCATTAACAATATGATCATATACAGTAGCACTGTCGTTCAAATCGCGACTTATATTACTATTTGTTTGTTCAACGGAGGACGACACCTTTTTTGAAAATAATGAAGACTACAGAAGTGATGATTGGACAAAACGCGGTTCAATTCGCAACAAATAATTACTCTTAGCGGTCTACACCAGCGGGAATTTAAGCACAGCGTGCGTCTCCGGAGGCCTGTATAAGTCTTCTCCTTGCCAAAAACCAACAAATGGACAAAAATCTCGATCAGGAGAGCTCCTTTCTCAAAACAGAGTTTTTCAAGTCGGTTACAATGATAACTTGAAGGCGGATTAACCGATCTGTCTTTTCTTTTTTTTTTATTGAAAGCTTATACAATTCCCTTGTCGTTGACGGATTCGATTTCGAAAATTTCAATTCCTTCTATTTTTTTTTCCAAAGATGAAATTTTTTTAGCGAAAATTGACACTACACTAAAGGCCATTTTTTTGAAAATTCGAATTTAAAAAATCGGATCTGTCGACGACAAGGCAATACACTCTTCTTTAAGATGCCGTTTCAATTTTGCATTTCAGATTAACGGCCAAAGAGTAATCATTATAACCGCGGAATCAAGCATATCTTGTGGAGCTGACTTCACAACGCCGAAAGAGGGGGATTTTATAACTTAATCTTTCTAATAAAATGTGCATACGAAGTACAAAAGGTGTGTTTTATAACGCAAAAAGTCCCTTTTTTATAATTTGTCACTTCGCTCTGAAAAAAATTCATTAAAAAATGCTTTTTTTTCGGGGCTTCAAATGTATATGCCCCCTTAATAAACCATTCTAATCTATAATATTGTATTCACATGTCATTTTATAATTTATAAAAATTGGACTTTAAACATAACGAAAGAACATATTGAAGAAGTTTTCAGATAATTCTAATAGGTTTCAATAAAACTGCAATTCAAGTATCCGCTATTATATCCCATTAAGAGATTTTATTAAGGCCAAAACCAACTACTTCTATTAAAAATAAAAACTATGTTGTGTCTTATTTATTAACGAAGATATAAAATTTCAAGGTTTTTAGGTTATGTTTGCGGACATGTGTTGTAAGTTTTGTGGTTATTATCGCAATAATTGCAGTGGTTTTAATATTGCTTTACACGTTTTAAACTAATCACAAGACTGGTTTAAACCTCGTGAATTGTGCGCGTTCTCGTATCCTCATCAAATCCGCGTTTATTTTCCACAATTTACAGACAAATAAACGCAGTGATTTATTGCTACGGTGGAGTGGAATTATCGCTACTGGCTATCAAACACGCGGTCCATTCGCAAAACTAGTAGTGCTGGAATAATCACAAACGGTCCATCGGCAAAACTAGTAGCGTTGGAATAATCACAGACGGTTCATTAACGACAAATAAATTATCGAGGAGAGGAGAACGGGACGGGGGAATTCAGAGTGAATTAAGGTTGAGAGAAGGAGAAGGGAGAAGCGAAGTGGAGATTGGAATGGGAGGAAAGGGCAGGCAAAAGGAAAAGAGAGAAGTGGCAGAATGGGACAGACAAGAAGAAGAGAATAGAAGAAAGACGGTGTTTGGGGGTGGAAAGGGCCTGAGAAGGTCACCGCAGCGACAAGAGGAGGAGACGGGGATCATAGAGAAGAGAAAAGTAGGAGATACGTCGTTTGAGGAAGCAGGAGAGCAGGGTGGTGGAAAAAAAAAGATAACAGAGGAAGCGCAGAAAGGGTGTGATGGGGGGTGCAGGGAGGTAGTACAACTTATATCGGAAATGATAAGGGAGGAGAGAGAGGTATGGAAAGAAGAGATGAGGGAGGCTAGAGAGATGTGGAAGGCGGAGATGAGGGAGATGAAGGAAATGTGGAGACAAGAAAGGGAGAGGTTAAAGCAGAGGATAGTGGACTTGGAGGAGCAGGCGGAGAAGAGAGAGAGGCAAGAGAGGAGAAAGAATATACTGATAAAGGGGAAGGACATAAAAGAGAGGAGTGAAGTGGAGAGGTTTATGAAGGACGCACTGGAGGTGGAGGTGAAGGTAGAGGATATGTACGTGGTAGACACAGTGGGGAAGATGGTGGTGGCACGATTGGGGACGTTGGAGGAGAAGATCAAAGTAATGAGGAGTAAGAATAAATTGAGAGGAGAGAGGATATTCATAGAGGATGACCTAACGAAGGAGGAGAGGAGGATCCAAAAGATAATCAGGGAGAGAGCGTTCGAGGAGAGAGAGAAGGGGAAAACAACGAGGACGGGGTACCAAAAGATGATAGTGAATGGGGAGCTGTGGAGGTGGAATAGGGGAAAGGGGAGTTTGGAGAGACAGGAAGAGCCAAAAAAGTAAAAAGAAAGGGGGCAGTGGGAGAAAGGAGGGAGGAAGAGGAAGAGCTAGGACATAATCGGGGTGCTGGGGGGAGTGACAAGACGATGAGGATAGGGGTATGGAATGTGGCGGGGGTAAAGTCGAAAATCAAGGGAGGAAGATGGGAGAAGGAATTGGAGCAATGGGTGGGGGGGAAGGACATAGTGGGGCTAGTAGAAACATGGGCAAAGAAGGAGGAATGGGAGGAGCTAAAAGGGGGGCTGCCAGAAGGGTTTAAGTGGGAAATGAAAGGGGCAGTGAAGGGAGGGGAGAGAGGAAGAGCAAAAGGAGGGATGATAGTGGGGATGAGAGAGAGGAGGAAGGGAGAGGAAATGAAGTGCGAGGAGGGGGGAGAAGGTCTCATGTGGGTAGAATATAAACGGAGAAAGTATAAGGTGGAGGTGGGAGTAGCGTACGTAAATAAGAACTGGGGCGAGGTGAGAAAAGAAATAGAGGAGAGGAAAGAAGAGACAGGAAGACGGATGATAGTGGGGGACTTGAATGCGAGGATAGGGGAAATGGGAGGAGGGGTGGGGGAGAATGGAGTGGAACGAGAAAGAAGATCACAGGATAAAGTGGTGAACGGGGAGGGGAGAAGGATGAGGGAATGGGTGAGAGAGGAGGGATGGGAAATTCTTAACGGATGCACAGAGGGGGATTGGACGGGAAAGAGAACGTATATTGGACCACGAGGCTCATCAGTAATAGACTACGCAATAGTGAAAGGGGTGGCGAGAGAGGAGATAAGAAAAATGGAGGTGGAAGAGATAATGGGGTCGGATCATTTACCGGTGAGTGTAGAGATATGGATAGGCAAGGGGGAAGACGAGGAGAGAGAACAAGAGGAAGAGAGGTTGGAGAGCGGAGTAGGGGCGATAGACAGGATGAAGAAGAAGTTGAAGGAAGTGAAGTGGAAGGAGATAAGGTCAATGGAGGAGATGGAGAAGGCCATAATAGGATGTGGAAGGAAGGTGAAGGGAACAAAGGGGAAAGGTAGTGAGTGGTTTGATGAAGAATGCAGAGTAGCGAAGGGTGAAGTGAGGAGGGCGGTGAAGGAATGCATAAGGAATGGTGGAGGAGAGAGAAGAGTGGTGGAGGCCAGAAGGAAATATGAGAGGATATGTGAGCGGAAGAAGATACAGGTGGCGGAACGGGCTGCAGAGGAGATAAGGGGGTGCAGAAATGAGAGAGAGATGTGGGACGTGTTAAGGAGAGGACAGGAGAGGGAGAGGATAGGAGTGTCTTTGGAGGAATGGGTGAGGAAGTGGCGCCGGGTAGAGATGGTCTGAGGTCGGAGATGTGGAAGGAGATAGGAGAGGAGGGGAAGAAGAAGTTTAGGGAGCTAATAAATAAAATGTGGACGGGGAGTGAGAGGATGCCGGAGACATGGAGGGTGGGCAGGATGTGCCCGGTGCACAAGGGTGGGAAGAGGGAGGAGATAAAGAATTATAGGGGGGTAACAGTTATGAGTACAGGGTATAAAATAATGATGGTGATGGTGAAAAATAGAATGGAAGCAGAGGTGGAGGATAAAGGGTTACTGCCAGAGTCACAAGGAGGATTTAGAAGAGGAAGGGGGACGATGGACCAGGTCTTCACTCTGGCGAGGATGATAGAGAGAGAGATGGAAGGGAAAGGTGGTATGTTTGCGGTGTTCCTGGATCTAAAAGCAGCGTATGATGTGGTGCCAAGGAAGGGGATGATAGAATGTTTGAGGAGGAGAGGGTTGAGTGAGGGGATGATAGGATGGGTGAGAGAGGTGTATGAGGAGACATGGGTGGAGGCGAAAGTGGGGGGGAAGATAGCGGAGAAATTTAGGACATGGGTAGGACTGAGGCAGGGGTGCCCGTTGAGTCCGCTATTATTTAACCTGTATATGAGCGAGTTAGAGGGGGTGTTGGAAAAAGGTCAAGAGGGAGGGGTGGTAAGTGGGTCGAGAAAGGTATGGATGTTGGCATATGCGGACGATATGGTTTTGGTGGCGAAGGACTGGATGGGTATGAAAGGAATGATGAGGAGGGTAGAGAAGTATATGGATAAAAGAGGTATGTGTGTGAATGTAGAAAAAACGAAATGGATGAGATTCAGGAACAGAGGGAGAGTGGGAGGAGTGAAAGAATTAGAGTGGAAGGGAGAGTTGATAGAACGGGTGAAGAGTTTTAAGTATTTGGGGTTTGTATTTAAGGAAACGGGTGGATATGAGGAGCATGTAAGATGGGTGCAAGGCAAAGCGAGGAGAGCATGGGGGATAGCATGGGGGAAATGGGGAAGATGGATAGAGAATAATATGAGAGTGATGTGTAAGGTATGGGATGCGTGTGTGGGATCGGTGATGATGTATGGCGTGGAGGTATGGGGGACGAGGGAGTATGAATGGGTGGAGAGGGAGCAGGGTTGGTTTATAAAATGTATGTTGGGAGTGGAGAGGTCGACACCGAGTTATATACTTAGGCAGGAGACGAACAGGGATAAAATGGTGTGTGAAACGATGAGGAGGGTGGTGAAATACGAAGAGAAATTGTGGGGTTTAGGGGAGGAGAGATTGGTAAAGGCAGTATGGTGGGGGTGTGTGAATGGGGAAGAGGGGAAATGGAGAAGGGAGAGAAGGAAGATGTATGAGAGGGTGGGGTTATCGGAGGCAAAGGTGATAGAGTGGATGGGGAGGGGGGTGAAGGTGGCGGGATGGGTGAAGGAAAAAATGAGAGAGGTGGATATGCAGGAGAGACAGGGGCGGATAGAAAGGAGTGAATATAATGATATGTATGGGAGGTGGCAGGTGTACGGGAGAATACCAGAGTATTGGGGGGAAGAAGGATGGAGTAGGGAGGAGAGGGTGAGGTTGGCGAGGGCGAGATGTGGGTCAGGAGAGAAAGGGAGGAAGAGGTGGATGGGGGAGGATTATATGAGATGTGGGCTGTGCGAGTGGGGGAAGGATACATGGAAGCACTTGGCGGAAGAATGTGAGGGGGTGAAAGAAGAATGGGTAGGAGTGAGAGGGAATAGAAGGGTGACGGAATGGATGAGAGAGGATGGGGCAGGAGTGAAGACGCTGGAGAAGGTGGGATGGGAGAAAGAGGGGAGAGGGAGGGAGGGGAGGGGTGGAAGGGGGGGGTGAGGGATGTAAGGAATTAATTTGTCTTTTGTTTTGTATATATGGTTATGCCAATAAAGGTTCTTTTTTTTTTTTTTTTTTTTTTTATAAAATTTCAATTAATATCATTTGATTCTTTAAAATAGTGCCTGAAGGCCATGCACTCTTATTTTAATAAAATAAACGTAAACGGAAAATAATGACTTTTTGGCTATAAGTTGAAAGCAAATGATAAGCCGATTTTTGTTTTCACCATTGAGGTTGTCTTTAAAAAAAAAGAACGCGTTGTAGTTACTAATATTCCCTATGAAAACATCCAAATTTGGCCACCCTGAACAACTGTAACTTCATTATTTACAATTTGTTGGTCCACTTCCAATTTTCTTCGGTCCATTTCGATTGCCGTAAGTGCGGCTAATTGAGCTTCGACTAGTTTTACTTGTTGTACCAGACTCCAGCTGCGAGCGTCGCTCTTTTCCAAGAGCGTGGCCACCGCCACCTTTTGCAGTTCTCCATCTTCCTGCAACTTCGACGTCAACTCTTTGCTCTTGTCTTCTTGTTTGTGCAGTAATTCTAGTAAGTTTGTATCCGTTTGTAATTCCCTAAAATAAAAACAGATTTGGTGGATTTCACAAATATTTATTTAAGCCAGGTTTTTCGTAAGCCGGTATTATATTTTCAGCTGTGTAAACGTTTTTTATGTGTCATTGTCAGTTACTGAATACCTTTTTAAATCGTTATTGTTTAAATTAGAAATGGAGCCTCAGAAGAGGATTTAAGGTAAAAATACATCGAATTAGAAGAATTTGTTAATAAACATTGCGAAAGAGTAAATATCAATTAAAATATGTGTAAAAATTAAAATTCACTTGGTTTGTTTCACGATTAATTTAATTGAATCGTGAAACAAACCAAGTGAATTTTAATTTTTAAACCTATATTAACATAATGTTTCACCAAGTGATCAATGAGAAACAAGTATATGACATAAAATATGTGTAATGTAATCGCAGAATTATATTTATTACCAACTTGTGAAATCCACTGTGTTATATAAAGATAAACGTCGACATTGACAATATTGAATTAACATTTTGTATATTATGTGTCGGCAAATTTTGTGTAGATTACATGGAAAGTTGTTATTGGCCAAAGTTTACAGTTTATCTAGGGCTAACTGCAGAGGGCATCGTCATCAGGAAAGATCAGTGTCAATCAAACGTAAGGTTTCTATAAGTAATAAGATGCTAATTTGTTTTAAGTATTATATGTCCTAAATAGCTATAGGCGTAATAGTCTTATAAAGTATAATGCATTGTCAAAACAATTTTAACTTATATTAGTCAGATACTGATGGCCGTTGTACCACTGGGTGCTCTCATCAGACAAAACAGTTGAAAGTTTACTGCCAACTTTTGGGGATTTTTCTGATAAACAGCAGCCGCCATTTTTGCAATCGTACAAATTAGAATGATTTGTATCTGAAGTAAGCATTGAAGATTGAAGAGGTCATGGTTAGTTAATGATATAGTTAATTCGAGGTTAGGCTGTCGTGCGAGTAGCATGTCTACTCCTCAAGTAAGTGTTTTTCTAACCTGCTTTTTGTGCTCTTTTTATAACTGTATTAATTTCTGTTGGATAGTTTGAGTTCATTTGCACTTTTAGTGGTTGTTTTTTAGTTATGGAGTCTTCATCAGGGGGCCGTGGGCCTTCAGTCAAAGATAGTAAAAAACAGAATTTAGAGATAACTTAATTTAATGACAAAGATAAGGGTCCTTTCATGATATACAGGGTGTTTCAAAGCTCCGGGAACAGTCAATCACGTGCTTATTTTTCAAAATTTCGAAAAATGTTTTATACAAAAGTTGTGTATAATAGTGAGCTGCACGCCCTAAAAATATTTAAATTTATACAGGCTGTCTCATAACAAAGTTACAGACCAAACTTATGTTTTTTTTAAATAGAACACCCTGTATTTTTTGTCATTTTTGAATTATATGGAGCAAATAAAGGTGAGTTACTTCAATACTCCCTATACCTATTGTTTGCCGTTTTCGAAATATTTGTTGAAATGCATGGTCTGGGTGAAATTTTATTTGTGCCCCAGTGATTAACGTTGAACGATTAAAATCATTTCTATTATTTGGTTGAAGGTTCGAACTATAGAGCCAACCATGATTTCATACAAAAAATTATACAGGGTGATAAAAAAAATGCGGTAGAAAAACCGAACTTATAAAGTTAAATAACTTCGTTTTTTCAAATGGCACATCCTGTATTTAGTAACGTATTCTTAAGTAGAATCCAATTATCTTTCAGATTATATAAGGGTTCCCTGTTCCTAATCTCAATAGTTTTCTTGTATTCGGCGATTATCATATCAGGAATAATTATTATAATCTGAAGCTCCGACAACAGTGCAGAACATGAAGGAGAGGATTAAGGCTGCATTTCGAGCAATTTTCATCCAAACCCTTCGAAATGTTCAAGTAAACTTTCGCCAACGGGTACATAAGTGCATTGACGAGGATGGACACTTGATCGAGCATTTGATCTAAGAACGAGATCGAACCTCCAGCCACTGAAACTATCGGCCCTTTTCAGGGCCAATGAAGTGCAAAATCCCATCGGCAACCTCCACGTGGTGCACATCGTGTGATGCTAATGCCGAGGATAATGCATGAATGACAGCCTGAGATTTAAAATAACATGACGGACAAAATTCGTGCAAAAACTTAAAAAAAAAGCATAAAAAAACGTTTCCTACAAAAAGTTTGTATTTTTTCCGTAGAATACGATTCCACAATAAAAAATTGGGAATGCCATTTGAAAAATCAAAGTTGAGGTCATTTTCAAGGTCACCAGCATATGTCCCCCTTCAAACCCTACAACTTGTATCTAAAACATTTTTTACCATGTTGCTCAGGTTTTGAGATATTTGGGGTGGCAATTTAAAATGGGACACCCTGTATAGGAACTTTCTTTGTCTTCGTTTTTCGCATACGACAATATTTGAAGTTGTACTGTTTACATTACCTGAACTGGTCGAATTCCAGATGACTTTTATCCACCACGATATCTTTGTTTATATAATCATCAAATATCAAATATAGATTTGGCGGAACATGAAGAATCAGATGTATTTGTTGACACCGCCGAACATGGGGTAGTTATAACCCCGAGCGTGCGCAATACTGTGCGCAATCGCCGTACAGCAATTCCAGCGCCATTACCACTAATCAATTTTACCGACATCGCGCCAAATTCATATTGTCGTACTGTTGGGACTCATATTTTAAGCGAAAAACGAAGACAAACCAGTTCCTATATGTATTCTAACATTTTTATATGCTATGATAATGTATTTTATCCTAAAAATGTTATATACGACTTATATTTTGTCAATTACAGTAGACGCTCGGTAATGTGAACACCGGGTAATGGAAATTCGGGATAACGTGAACAACCATTTTCATAACATTGAACGCCGTATAACGTGAACAAGGTTGCATTCGTTAACATGAACACAATTTCGTGCGCCGGATTCCGTCGGATCGGTACGCACCGTTTGTTTTAACGCAGCGGTACTTCCCTGGATTATATGACACGCGCTGTTTACGCAATACAGCTCAATATTTTAACACTTCTTACAGTATTTATTTGACTGGAGAAGTGTTCACATCATGTCGGCGCAAAGAAAACCGAAGTGCTTAACTCTCCGTGAAAAAGCGGGTATAATTGAAGAATTAAAAACCGGCGTAAGTGTAACAAATTTATCTAAAAGATATGGCGTTGCAAAATCCACAATTTGTAAAATAAAAACAAAAAAAGAATTAATATTACGTGCGGTGGCTTGTACTTATGGAGGACCAGGACAAAGACGAACCTTAAAAGGATCTAAACATCCTGAAATGGAGAAAAAAATTTATAAATGGTTCCTGAGTCACAGAAATAAAAACATTATGGTGAGTGGTGATATGATTAAACAAAAGGCAAAATCTTTGCATTCTGAGATGAAAGAAAATTCTGGTGAAGAATTTACTGCTAGCGACGGTTGGTTGCGAAGGTTTAAAAGAAGATACGGAATTCGATATTTAAAAATTACTGCCGAAAAATTATCATCTCGGCCAGAACTAATTGATCCATTTAAAGAACAGTTAAAAAATAAAATGGAGGAAATGGAAATTACACGTGATCAGTTATACCGGGTGTGGCACTTAAGACGCCTCGGACCATAGCTCCTTTAGGATAAAAGCTATCGAAAAAAATTTAAGAACAAAGTGGTGCATAGTTACTGTCGCTATGTTTCAAAAATATTTCTAATCATCAGTGGCGTGCCGTACTCCAGTGGCGTACCAAACTTATGTTTTTTTAAATGGAATGCCCTATTTTTTATTGCAGATTTGGAAAGTGCTCGACGAGTACTTATTTTTTTATCTAACATGTTATACCCTTCACTTTAGCGGTTTCGCTGTTATAACCCCTTCTTTCAAAATTGCGCCCCATTTTTGAGATTTTTTTGTAGAGAAACTAATTGACGCCGGCGCCTAAATTTTGAATTGAGGTACAGGTTAAGACCTCGTATACCTTCACATAATTTTTTTTCGGGTAATTTATGGAAAAAAAATAATTTTTGATTGATCTTCGCATATTGTCATTTTTTCCGAAAATTTCAAATGGCACCCCCCTAAAAAAATTACGGCGTTGTACAGCCAAAACTCTAAATTTTTCATTGGTGTAAAAAAAATTACACATTGCATAACAAAATTTCGGAGAAAAAAGGAATTTCATCGCAAATGTCTAGAAACGTTTTCCGTTCCCAAGTGTGCCATGAGAAAAAAAAAGATTGGTAATTGTCAAAGTAAATTATTAGACGTCAGTAGCAGCCATAAGTCATTTTTGATAAACGTTCTAAAAATGTTCCGAACTCAAGAAGAAATGGTTGACATGATATTTATTCTTGGAGAATGTAACAAGAATTGTTTCTTGGCATCACGAGCGTACGCTGCGAGATATCCGCACAGGGCACATCCAAATGAACGTGCGTTTCAAAAAGTGTTGGAGAGATTTATTACTACAAAAAGTGTGAAACGGCCAAGGAGAGTTAGAAAGTAGGCAGTTATTACCGAAAATAATGAACTGCAGGTTCTGGAGGCAGTTATTGAAGATCCTCAGATCCAGTATCCGTGATATTAGTAGGAATCACGATATTTCAACGCGATCCGTACATAGTGTTCTTAAAAAGTACAAATTCCGTCCATTTAAGATTCAACTGCACCAAAAATTGCAACCTCAAGATTTTCATGCGAGGCAAGATTTTTGCATGTGGGCTATCAACAAAATTGAGCAGGAGGAATCATTTCTTATGCGCGTATTATTTTCTGATGAAGCAACGTTCCATAGAAATGGGCATGTCAATCGCCACAACTACCATTATTACGCCGATGAAAACCCACAAGCCATGCGAATGATAAACCACCAGCAAAGATGGTCGCTGAATGTTTGGGGAGGCATACTTGGAGAACACCTTTTGGGTCCTTATTTCATCGAGGAGCACCTGAACGGCAACAGTTATTTGAGGTTCCTTCGCGACGACTTGGATGATCTCTTGGAAAATGTCCCTCTAGCCGCTCTTCGACAGATAGTTTTCCAGCACGATGGAGCTCCTGCACATAATAGCTGTGTCGTTCGGGAATTTCTCGATGAAAAGTTTCCGGACTCCTGGATTGGTCGTGGGGGTCCTGTGAGGTGGCCACCAAGATCACCAGACCTCACTCCCCTTGACTTCTTCCTTTGGGGCCATATCAAAGACGAGGTTTACAGGACGGTACCAACTACAGTCGAGGATATGAGGGAGAGAATCCGCGCGGCTTTCCGCGGTATATCACCAGAAGTCCTTAGGGCAGTGTCTAGAGCCTGTGAGTCGAAGTTGCGGTTATGCCTCCAGCAGGAAGGTCGTCATTTCGAACATTTAGTTTAAGTTGTTAAATTTTCTTTATCTGCATTTTTCATATCATGTTGAATAAATAGGTACATACTATTATGTTGACCGTATTTGTTTTCTCATGGCACACTTGGGAACGGAAAACGTTTCCCGACATTTGCGATGAAATTCCTTTTTTCTCCGAAATTTTGTTATGCAATGTGTAATTTTTTTTACACCAATGAAAAATTTAGAGTGTTGGCTGTACAACGCCGTAATTTTTTTAGGGGGGTGCCATTTGAAATTTTCGGAAAAAATGACAACATGCGAAGATCAATCAAAAATTATTTTTTTTCCATAAATTACCCGAAAAAAAAATATGTGAAGGTATACGAGGTCTTAACCTGTACCTCAATTCAAAATTTAGGCGCCGGCGTCAATTAGTTTCTCTACAAAAAAATATCAAAAATGGGGCGCAATTTTGAAAGAAGGGGTTATAACAGCGAAACCGCTAAAGTGAAGGGTATACATGTTAGATAAAAAAATAAGTACTCGTCGAGCACTTTCCAAATCTGCAATAAAAAATAGGGCATTCCATTTAAAAAAACATAAGTTTGGTACGCCACTGGAGTACGGCACGCCACTGATGATTAGAAATATTTTTGAAACATAGCGACGGTAACTGTGCACCACTTTGTTCTTAGATTTTTTTCGATAGCTTTTATCGTAAAGGAGCTATGGTCCGAGGCATCTTAAGTGCCACACCCGGTATAATGCTGATGAATCGGCTCTCTATTGGAAGCTTCTACCAGATAAAACCTTTGTTTCATCTCAAGAGAAGACAGCTCCAGGTAGAAAACATGAAAAACAACGACTAACATTTTTGGCATGTACCAATGCTACTGGTAGTCATAAAGTCAAGCCGTTGGTTATTGGCAAGGCAAAAAGCCCTAGAGCTTTTAAAAAAATGTCTCTTCCTGTGGACTGTCATTACTCTAAATCAGCTTGGATGACGGTGTCAATTTTCAAGAATTGGTTCCATAATTCCTTTGTTCCGCAGGTAAGTCTATAATGACATGGTCTCCCAGAATCATTTACAAGTCATTAATTGTTCTGGAAGGTTACACGTTTTCAGAAATCACATGGCCACCCAATAAAAGCTCTTGTTTTGGATAATGCTCCATCGCATCCCCCAATAGAAGAATTACAGAGTGAAGATGGGCATATTACAACAATGTATCTTCCGCCAAATGTAACCCCTCTTATCCAACCCATCCATCAGAATGTGATCCGAATTACAAAATTATACTACAGAAGTAGCCTTCTTCGCAATATTATTGCAGATGGCTCCAATTTAGATAATTTAAAAAATGTGACAATAACAGATGCTGTTACCAATTTGATGAATGCATGGAACCGATTGAATCCAGCGAAATGCTGGAAAAAATTTTTAGATTTCAGTAATCAAGAAGACGAGGATGATTTACCACTTAGTGTATTACAGCAAAAATGGAAAGAAGATCAGACACAAGCTCTAGCTGAAACACGAGATATTTTAAACACATTACTTCCACATGTATGTAATAAATGTTTATTTCCACACCTTACATCACTATTTGTACATTTTTTTCTAGATTGAACTGAATGAGACAGATGTATATGCATGGAACGAAATGGATGCACAACTAGATAATGTTGGTGTAGAAAACCAAGAAGATGAAACTAAAGATGAGGAAACTGAAGATGTGGAAACTGCAGAAAACCCACACAAGAAAATCACTCCAGACAATGCAATAAAATCATTGAACACATCAATTCAATGGGCAGAAGAGAATGGACTTGAATTGCATAATATTCAAACATTGAAAGAAATGAGAGAAACAGCTATAAAACAAAAAGTAGAAAAAAGCAAAAAACAAACAAAAATTACACAATATTTTTAGAATGTTAATTTATTTTTTGTTTAATAAAAAAATTTGTTAATACAAATAAGTAAACTATTATTTATACAAAAACACCTATTACTACATATTTAAAGCATAAAATAAGTCACTCTCTGTAATGTGAACAAATCGTTAGTGGAAACACTCTTCGTTTCATTTTGTTCACGGTATTGAGCGTCAACTGTACTCGTATAAGTATATTTTTATTATCAAGTTACGAAAAACAAAATTTACTTAATTTGAGTTTTCGCGCGAACAAGTGAAGATATTAACACGCGGTTAAGAGGATAAAGGTCATTAATTTGGCTACTTATGCTGTTTGGCCCCTTTTTGTAAACGCACAAGAAAGCTTTAAAAAAAACAAGTGAAGATATTAACACACGGTTAAGAGGATAATAAAGGTCATTAATTTGGCTACTTATGCTGTTTGGCCCCTTTTTGTAAACGCACAAGAAAGCTTTAAAAAAAAAATAACATTCTTGAAAAACTAATTTTTTTCACGTTTTTCTGCTGTTTACACCAATTTTTTGGAGTTCCATGACCCGTAAAAAATCTGGAAAAAATGCCACTCTCTAGTTTTGGGTGTAATCAAATTAAATCAATTCAATCTGATCACACACTGACCGAAAAAAATACACACAATTTTACAGTCGAATAATTTCAGAAAAACGCATTTTTACCACATTTTTGGTACAAGTTGAATATGACAGTTCATAAGCATGCAAATATCATTTTTTTGATATTCAAAACAAGGTTTCCACACTTCCAACTTAAATCGTGCGGGGGCCACCACACCCATCTTATCCCGCACCCCCTTTCTTAAAGATACAAGGTTTTTGGAACAAAATGAATGGAGGGCATTCATCCTGAATTACTCTATTTTATCAAGAGGTCACTAGAGGAAGAGGAGATAGAAAGTAGCATGAATTCAGAGAAAAATAGAGTTGAAAAATAAGGTTAAACCAGATGGTCAAGTCGAATGCATTAGAACACATTCAGTAATTGTGGATTTTCGAGCAGATAGCCCACAGTCGGTGGTTTATTTATTTTGTACTTCTATAAGTCCTGATACGTACTCGTATCCAGTAATCCAGTGTTACAAGTGCTTAAGATATGGTCACATTAAAAATGTGTGTGAGGGGTCAAAAACATGTGTGAAATGTGGTGAGGAAAAACATTATTTTTTACAAATACAAATAATCATTAGTCCCATATAAACAAACAAAATATATACACTTATTATCGGAATTTGTGTCAATGATATACCGAGTGTCTGGGATAAGGGGCGAACATAGGGATAGAGAAAAATTTAAAATTTAAATTTAAAAACTTATTTTTATTATTTCTGAGGTGAATTCTGGCACAAATGTAAATTAAATGGATGATTCATTTACAATTTTTAATTCTCTAAAAAATATTCCTTTACGATTTTTCTCTAAAATGAAAAGGGGAGCTAATAATTACACATATTTAATTTTACATGTTAAATCCCTATGTTCGCCCCTTATCCCAGACACTCGGTATAGATTATAGACATTACGTAATTAATTGAGAAATGTAAGGCTAATACTAATAGTGTTTGTTTTCATTGTTCGGGGAATCAACTTTGCACGGAATTTGGTACTCCAGCGAGGTTATGTCAGAAGTTTAAAAGACAAAGGGCTATAAAAGATTATATGACGCAAAACAAAGTTAGTTTTTTTGAAGCTGTAAAAATATTTCTAAACATCTTCAGTGATTAGTAGTGTGGCTTTAGAAGGTCTATATTTAATTGTTGTTCTTTTCCTGTTTTGAGAAATTCTGAAGTAATTTCCAAAAATACTGAGCCAAATAAAACTTCGTTACAAGAAGACGGAAGGTTAGTTCTCCAACAGAATCAGTAAAAGCAGTGAACTTAAGAAACTTCATAAAAAAATTGTATCTCCTGTAATGTCAAAATTATCTACTAAACTGTGTCTTAAGGAGCCTTCTTCCTCGATGGAATGCGATGATGATTTGGAAGTAGATCCGATTGAAAATGTTCCGTCTTTGAAAGCGCATATGTGGCATTTATGAACAAATTGTATAATAATGATATCGAAATGTTATCCTCTATTTTATTGCGTAACAATAAGAATGAAGATGAAGGTTCTCAGTTGGAATATTAGGAGTTTTAGGGCAAATAAAGGATCATTAATGGACTGCCCGTTTGCACTGCACTCGGTTAGTTCTTTAATCATTGGTTATAAGTTAATAATAATACGTTTGCACCACCATTTAATCATTGACTAAAGTTGGGTTAAAGTTCGATTAATAACAGGCCGAGTTTGGGCGGTTATGATGCCGGTTAAGGAAATATGCGTGCATTCGTGTTAAAAACAAAGGAACATGAGAGTTCATTACATTGAGGACGATGTGAAGTGATATAATCATTACGGAGATCAAATACAATTGATTTTATTTATTTAAGTCATGCGCCTTAAACCCACTTATTTATCCGCTAGATTTAAATGTCAGTATGCATGAACATGGAAATAAAATAAAAAATTTTTTTCAGATAAAGTGTATTTTAGAAGCTGTATATTAAGCAAACAATTCACATTCAATTTGCTGCAAGTAATTGAACATTTGAACATAAAATAGATTTCCTAAATAATAAGAATCTGTAAACAGCTGTTGATTTGTCATCTGAAACATGCGTAAAGGCACCCACCCCAGAAAATAAAATAACCCCACAAATTGCCAACTGTATTTTCGCTCACAACCATTTAATCATCGGATACTAACCAATGGGCGGTGCAAACGAAGCGGCATGATTAGCTTAATCATTGATTTAGTAATCATAGATTTTAACTGAGTGCGGTGCAAATGGGCAAGAAATGATGACATTAAACCGGATATTATTTGTCTATCGAAAACTTGGAACTCTTACCAAAATATTCCTTTGTCAGGTTTTAAGAGTATTTGCAATAATCGTGAAGATGGTAAAAGTGGGGTAGCAGTTTTTGTAAAAAAATGTATTCAGTGTTTTGTTATTGATATATCTAATATTAAGCTTCCACAACATTGTCAATTCATTTTAATTGAATTTGATTCTTTTGTACTGATAACGGGGTATATTCCCCTAAATATTAAGTTTCCCATACAAACATGGGGGAAGATTTATGATCAATGTAAAGCACCAGTAATCTTTCTGTCACTTAAAATCATCGAATCATGGTGATGGTTGTGACTGTTACTACATGGTAATTCATTTTAGAAACACTGAATAAAACACTATGTTTTTTACCACAATTTATTTGATGTATGTACAAATATTACATATACATACATATCACGACTAAAGTTTCGACGTTTTACTGTCATTATGAAGTCATCGAAACTTAAGTCGTGATATGTATGTATATGTAATATTTGTAAATAAATTGTGGTAAAAAACATAGTAAGTGTTTTATTCAGTGTTTCTAAAATCATCGAATGCTTTTTTTAAAGCAGAATACCTCAATATTAGAGGAGTTTGTAGATCAAAAAGGAATCATCATTCTTAATGATATGAAATCCACTAGATTGATTTATTTGTGTATGGCGTCGCCAGATCTAGGGGGTGTATGTAATAGTCATACACTTGAAGACACATATGGGAGCGATCACTTTCTTCTTAATTGTGAAATTTCATTAAATGATTGGCCATCATTTAAAAATGATAAAAATTTAGCGAGATTTAATTGTAAAAAAGCAGAATGGACAAAAATCAGAAGAAGAGTGGAATACAGAATGTGTTCAGGAATTTGAAAGATTTGTTTTGTCTTTTATAAGTCTTTTGAATGAACATTCACCTGTAATATCGCAGGAGTCATTTCACAGTAGAAGAGTTTGGTGGGATAAGGATTGTCGGAAGGCTAAAGAGGAAAGAGTAAAGGCTCTAAGAGAATTTTATAGATATGGGACAAAAGTCACTTTATTTGAACAAAATCTGCCATTGCAAGGGCTAAAGACATTTAAAATAAAGAAAAAGGAGTAATTTAAACAATTTTTCCTTTTAATCGAACTGCAATGGAAATTTTTTTTGTACGTCTTACGCCTTGTTTGAGCTAACTTTGTATGATACTGATGCTTCATCATTTCTTATGGAGGATTTTTCTTATAAATAATTGTAAATAGTGTTGGTGGGAGTTTGGAACTCATCCCTGGGGGTTGATGATATTAAATATTTCATGATTAAGAATCTTAGTTCTAGTCTGAAGGACTTGATATTGAATTTTTTTCAAATTTCTTTCCAGAAATTGTTGAAATGGCATTTAAGGACCCCACAACAGATTTTTCCGAAAAAAAAAATTGAAAAAATTTTCACGATCACAATAATTTCTCGTACTTCGTAACGGAGAAAGTAAAAACATGTTAACAGTTGAAAATTCTGATGCCCAATGTCAATACCGCTCACAACCACGATAAAATAAACCTTTTTTAAGTTTCTGGTAAAATTATTAATTGATACTTACTGAGCTAAAATAGATTGGAATGATTCAAGTCTAAACTCATCAAATTTTTTGAACCTCATCGTCTCCTGCTCCAATAGGTCCTGCATGGCTTGAAGGACTTCAGTTTTACACAAGTTTTCGTTATACTTGTTGGCCGCTGCGATGATCCGTTCTTGTTCGACATTTTCTTGCTCAAGCAACTGAGAAAGGGGCTCTTGTGACAGTTCCAGCAGTTTATTAATTGCCACATCGGCATTATCCTCAGCTGAAATATTATATTTCATACATTAAATAGTAAACAATAGGTATGGAAATAATGTTTTACCTTCTTTAAGTTGTTCGATTAATTGAAATCGCTCGGCATCTTTAGTTTGCTGAATTTGATCCAAAGTCTCATCCAATTTATTCTGTTGATCCACTAAATCGGCCAATAACTAAAATCAATTCGTAACTATTCACTGCACCCTAATATGTGACAAACTCGAAACAACCTTATCTTTACACAATTTATTCGAATTGGCCATCTCGACTTCCTGCCGCTGCAGCAGTTCATTTTGCCTTTCAATCTCTAAAAAGGTGCGCATTCTATCCTCCTACAAAACAAGTTTTAGACGAAAACATAGGTATTAATGTGATGGAGACGATTGCGGCACTAGGTAACATAGCGGCACTAACTGAATGAAAATAAAATGTAAAAAAAAAAGTAAAGAAACATGCCTTTATTTTTTCAAGCTCCCATATCTTAGCCTAGAAACAAATAGAAAAAGCAGATTAGACACCGAAGCGAGCATCCGTCGGTTCCACGAGATCCTCGAGGAAGCCGTGAATTTGCTCAATGATTGTGATGAGTGTTTTGTTACCTCAAAGTTTCCGTAAGTTTCATAAGTTTCGCCATCCGTCACGGTCGTCGACTCGGAAGGGGCCGTGTATTCATAATCATTATCTGCAAGATTAACATTTGCACTAAAATTGTTAGAAATACTCGGTTTTATTTACCATCACAGATAAATTTCATTGTGGTCTCGACTCCCTGTCCGAGCACATCGGGTGTTGGATAAACGAAGTTATCCGGGTCCAAGTCTAATTCGCTTAGAGAATGTATCCTGCCGATGCTTCTGGGTAATTCTTTGAGCTTCTCATTGTGGCGTAAGTAGAGTTTTTCGAGGCAACAAAGGTGGCCTATGTGTTCCGGCAACTCTCGCAAGGAATTGTTGGACGCGTTTAATATTCGTAAATTCGTCAGTGTGCATATTGATGAAGGCAACTTTTTTATGTGATTATTCTGAATATAGAGTTCCTGTAACATTTATGTAAGATGTTTTTACTCATCACTAGCTACATCGAATCACAGTTTACAAGATAACGAAAATGTTTGCATTTTTAAGCATTATTGCATTTATCTACAATCAAGTACTGAGGTTGATTTCATAAACAACATTTGTGCAAAAATGACGTTTTGAGAAAATCGAAAAAAACTATTTCTCTTGGTAACCGTTACTAGATAAGTTCTGAGATGACCACCCACTGCTGTTATCTTCGTTCTCTTCTTCTGGCAGTCCATATCCATTGCTGCAGTTATTTTTTTTTTTTGCTATCAAAAAAATATATAATAAATGTCCCGAACAAGTAGTGCTTTTATTAGAAACGATGTAAACTTATGCTGCTTTTGCCGAAATGAGCTAGAATTTAATGTGTTATAAGTTTGTACATGAGTGGTTTTTAAATTAACTGTGGCTGCCGTTGGATAGCTTGCAAAATACTCTATCAGATTCCGCAATTTTTTTTTAAATTTTGGACATGTGCTGTTTACGAAATCAACGCCTCAATTTTACATTAAAGTAATATTTTTGTCGTTTATTACCTTAAGATTAATTAATAATTGAATTTCATCGGGCAGACTTGTGAAGGCATTATTGATCAGGCTAAGTTTCCTTAAAACGTGTAAGTCTTGCAGCTGTCCGCCACCGCCGAGTGAGGAGATGCTGTTATGGGAAACATCCAGGTGCTCCTTGAGGAACACCCTGCACAGGGAGTATACTCCTGCTGGGACGTGGCGTAAATCACAACCGGAAATATCGAAAATTGGTTCAGGGCTTTCCCTTGCCTGTATCAATGAAAACATTCTTAAATCGTCACAAATTTGACATTACATTAATGTTAGTTTTGTGTGTATTGTGTGAGAATTTAAAGAATACGTGGAGTCACTTGGCGGAGAGTGTGACGGGGTAAAGAAGGAATGGATGGGAGCAAAAGGAAGTAGAAGGGTTATGGAGTGGTTGAGGGAGGATGGGGCAGGGGTAAGGAGACGGGAAACAGAAAAGGAGGGAGGGTAATAATATACAGGGTGTCCCACCGAGATGGTACATTAAAAGTATATGGGCTTGTAATTAATGTATTGTAATGAAATTTTCAGCGTTTACGTAATTGAGGGTGCCCTTTTCAATGAAAATATTTTCAAGATCAACTTAACTAGCTTATTTTAAATAGAATGCTATATTTTTTTATTGCAAATTTAGATTACACATAAAATTCTGTGAAAAAAATCATTAAGTAACATAACCTCAAAATGTAAGAGTTTTCGAAATATTTGATATTTTAAAAAATGTTGTGCTTTTTCATAATTCTCTTTAAAAATACATATCTCCAAACAATACAAAATTGAAGGAATGTAATATTGGCCATAAAAAGCCAATACCCGAAGGTACCCAGTGGTGATTTATTTCTGGAAAAATAAAATTAAGAGTGTTCAAAATTTCATACCACATTTAGTTAACTTTAAAACATTAAATCTCGATTTTCTTAAAATAGAACACCCTTTATATTTTTACATATTCCGACGCAGAATTCAATTCTGGATTGATCTATACTAGCATTCCCTATGCCTATCTTCTTTCGTTTCGAAGATATAAAAATACATCATTTTTCTGTGCAATAGAAAAACAATGGGAATGTAATTTATCAAGTGGGCCTAGAAATAAAATTAAAAAAAACAAGTTTTGTTGATTTAAACAGTTGTTGAATCAGAACGTCAAACGCATTGTTGATATTTGGTTTAATAGTGAAGTGAAGCTAAAATGAATCCGAGAGATAATTACTCCAATAGCAATATTTTGAATTTATTTTACATTCACGGTGAATGTCTACAAGTTGTAGAGAGGACCTGCCGAATATTTAATGAAAGATATCCCCATTTAACACCAATGAATAGACGGAGATTTAGTAGAAAGGAATTAGGACGTGGAAGGGATGAGGTGTTCAGGAAAGGACGGGGGGGAGAGATATATGGACAAGAAAGGACGTGTGTAAATGTGGAGAAAACTAAATGGATGAGGTTCAGAAATAAAGGGAGGGGAGAGTGAAAGAGCTAGAGTGGAAGGGGGAGGTGATTGAGAGGGTGAAAAAGTTTAGGTATTTGGGATTTATGTTTAAAGGGATGGGTGGGTATGAAGAACACCTAAGATAGGTACAGGGAAAGGTGAGGAAAGCATGGGGGAGGTGGATGGGGAATAATATTAGAGTGACTTGCAAGGTGTGGGACGCATGTGTAAGGCCTGTGCTACTGTATGGGGCGGAAGCATGGGGGACGAGAGTGTATGAGTGTATAGAGAGGGAGCAGTTATGGTTCTTGAGACGGCTAGAGAAGTCGACACCTGGATACATTCTGCTGCAGGAGACGAACAGGGAGAGATTGACATGTGAGGCGGTAGAGAGAATGCTGAAGTACGAAATGAGGCTGTGTGAGTTAGGGAAGGAGAGATTGGCGAAGGCGGTGTGGGAGACATGTGTGAATGTAAAAGAGGGGAAATGGAGGAAGAGAGAAAGAAAATGTATGAAACGGTAGGACTGGCTGAGGTGAAGGTGGCGGCATGGGTGAAAGAGAAGGTGAAGGAAGTGGAAGCTCAGAAGAGGCAGGGACGGATAGCGAAGAGCGAGATGTTTGGGAGGTGACAAATGTATGGGAGGGTACCGAGATACCCGAGTGAAGGTGGGTGGAGCAGGGAGGAAAGGGTGATAATGGCGAGGGTCTGGAGAGAGGGGGAGGAAGAAATGGATGGGGGAGGAGTATATGAGATGTGGATTATGTGAGTGGGGGAAGGATACATGGAAGCATCTGGCGGAAGAGTGTGAGGGCGTGAATGAGGAATGGGTGGCAGTTAAAGGGAACAGGAGGGTTACAGCATGGATGAGAGAGGAAGGGGCTGGGGTAAGGACGCTGGAGAAAGTGGGACGCGAGAAGGAGGACAGGAGGTGAGGGGAAAGGAGAGGCGAGGAGGAATGATTGTATTAGTTGTGTATAGATTAGTAGAATGGAGATATTATGATTATGTCAATAAAGGTTGTTTTCTTTTTAGTAGAATCGAAGCGAACTTTCTTCGAACTGGTAATGCTAAGCAAGCCTTAGCAAGATTTATAATTGATGAGGAAGCCAACGAGAATTATTTCCTTCATATTTACACGAATTTATTTAGCGGAACCAATTTTCAAATATTAATATATTTAGTGAATTTATTCGGTGTTTGCGTGAGCAATATCCTTTTTAATGTATTTTTTTTTTGTTATTGTATTATACAGATTGGTTTCCGTTAATGTGAACATAGGGAGACAAATGCTTTCGCGCTTTGCATCTACCGACACCTTGATTATGCATTATTTTTAAAATTTTGTTCCGTCAGTTAACAATTAAGGAGGCCGCTATGGTTTTAAACTAGACGCCTTCTTGGGTTTTATTCGAACTAATACATACAATTTTATAACTTATAGCGCAAATTAGTGGTTCAAAGTTAAACAAACAACATAAATTTAATTCACAACAAATTACTAACAACAAATTTCCTCAATTCTAATTACTTACAATAAATATTCAAATAAATTTCCTTGTTCTGCTAAACAATAACCCAGACGATTATAAAATCCCGTTCTTACGCTGTGAAGCATTTCAGGAGATACTGTAGTAAAAGCATCTTCAATTTTTTCTTGTAATGCATTATTTTCCTCAAAACCGTAAATTTTTGATTTAATGTAACCCCATACACAAAAATCTAGGGGTGTCAAATCTGGCGAATGTGGAGGCCATTTGATTGTGCCATTTGTAGCTATAATTCTATTCGGAAAAGTACCTTGTAAATATTCTCGTACTACTAAAGTATTATGAGCCGGATAACCATCGTGTTGATACCAAATCGAGTCTAGTCTATTTCCCGGTATTTGGCGTAAAGTAGGTATTATTTGATTACGAAGGAGATTCAGATATTTTTCTCCGTTTAAATTTCCTTGGATAAAATACGGGCCAATAACGTGATTGCCTAATATGCCACTCCATGTGTTTAATTTTTGTGGATATTACGTGCGACAGTTGTAATGTAGGCGAGGATTATTTCTAGACCAACAACGAGCGACTGAGGGATTGTGTTGACCATTGATAGGGAACGTGGATTCATCAGTAAATAATATGTTATTTAAAAAGTTTTCATCATGATTCTACCTTTCAATCATTTCTTCACAACATTCCATGCGTTTCATTTGGTCGTACGGATAAATTGTTCGATTTTTTGTAATTTATAAGATCTATACACATGTTTTTTCAAAAAATTTAACACTGTAGAATGGTGCAGATTAACATTGCGAGCAATATTTCTAGATGGAATAAGTGGATTTTCTTCAACAGCAGCGAAAATTTTTAATTCAAGCAATTCTTGCTCATTATTAGGAAGAAGTCTTCTTTCATAGCATACCCGACCCAAACATCCACGTTTTTTCTAAATTTTTAATAATTCGATGTATAATGCCAACAGAGGGAATGGGGCGATTTTCGAATGCTACATTGAACATATCTCGAATTGTACGTATTGACATGCCCCCATAAAACCATTTTATGATTTGTACTTTTTCAGTTACCTTATATTTATCCATCTAACCAAAACGTTTTCTTTCAAATGCAAATATTATACAGCAATGACAGCAACTGACAGAACACAATTTTAATAATAATGCATAATCAAGGTGTCGATACATGGAAAGCGCGTAAGCATTTGTCTCTCTATGTTCACATTAACGGACACCAATCTGTATATGTAAACTAAGGTTATTTTTTTGTTAGTGTATTATTCATGTAAAGTAAGGTTATGTTTTGTGAGTGTATGATTTATGTAGGGTTATTTTTTGTTATTATATTATATAGGTAAAGTAAGGTTATTTTTGTGTTAGCCTATTATTTATTTAAAGTAAAGATATTTTTTGTGTTACGCCCGGTTTCATAATAAAATTAAAGTGTCTTTAAACCCTTAAAGTATTCTTAACTTTAAAAAGTGTCCCATAATGTCACTTCAGGATGAAAGTCAATTTTAAATTTAAAGTCCGAACTTTGCTACTTTAAAGATAAAGTCGACGGTTATCTAACCTAAAAAATCGTGCTTTTATCTAAAATGGATCTAATTTTCAATACCAGTTCGAGTTCTTCGTCAAATGATGAGTTAGATATTATTGTTAGAAGAAAAAAAGTATATAGAAAGAGAGAAGACTGCTTTAATAAATACAACGAATTGGAATTTTTTGAAAGGTTTCGCTTAACAAAACCCACCGTGGTGTCATTGTTACATTTAATTGAAGGCAACATATCGCTTCCTACAAACAGGTAGGGATAAGTTAAATCTAAGGCTACATTCATTATCAATATTTTTTATAGAGGTGGATGTATTCAGCCAATGCATCAATTGCTTTTAACATTACGATACTATGCCACAGCTTATTTCTGTAGGTAATTTCATAGGTGTATCAAAGTCATCTGCATGTAGAATTATAAAAAGAGTTACTTTAGCAATTTGTTCCCTATCTGAACAATACATACACATGTACAAAAATAATATAGAAATGCAAGTAGCTGCAGAACAAGAAAACGATTAACATACACTTTACTCACTACAATCGTCTCAAACGCCAAGCATACAATATTCAGTGGTGAAAATTACCAACTCCAAGCCTTGCCAACTTGATAAATATTAATAAAAATCACCTAACGTTAACTTTAAGTAAAGACAGAGCAGGAACAGTTTATGAAACGCATCCACTTTATATCGATTTTAAAATCTACTTTAACTTAAAATTTACTTTAAAGTCACTTTAACCTGTTTATTATGAAACCGGGCGTTAGTCTATTATTTATTTAAAGTAAGGTTATTTTTTTGTTAGTGTATTATTTATGTAAAGTAAGGTTATTTTTTTGTTAGTGTATTATTTATTTAAAGTAAGGTTATTTTATAAAATACAGTGAACCCACAAAACTCCCTGTTATAAACATCAATGGGGGCTTAACCCCCACCCCCGGTTACGCCACTGACTGCCGGTCGGGAGGAACCTTAACTTCACCCTAACCTAAGCACCAATCATTGCAACCGCTAACAACAATTTACGGTACATTTTCCGTGCTCCACACCCTTGCTAAATTATTTCTTTAATTTATTTCAATTTTAATTTTCTGATTTACCTATTTATAATTCCCAATACTCCAATTCTAAAATTATGTTTGCTGGGGTGTAACAAAAAATCTGGCAATGTCGTAAAGTTGTTGCGTTTACTTCAGTCCATTCATTAGTATCAGTAACTGGAAGATTACCAAATATTTAATAAGCTGCCCAGCTACTTACGAATTAAAACGAATCTTAAAGAATTTAAATCTAAATTAAGCCAATATCTTCTAGGCAAAGAAGTATACAATTTAACAGAACTCTTCCATTAGTTCTAGATCGGTTTTCTTGTATAAATACCCAACTAATAAGGGTAGGATCAGATGTGTGACTCTCCATCTTTGGCACACTTGTAGGTCATGACTAGAAGTGTTACAGGTGCAAGTAATAGGGCGCACTATTTAGCCGTTTTCGAGAAAAAAGGTTTTTTTTTTATTTGCTGTATGTTTATGTACCATTTATGTTAACGAAACAACACCGACCTCCATGGCGCATCGGTAAAATCTCCGGTTCGCAATCGCCAGGTCCGTGGATCGAGGCCCGTTGATGAACGTTTTTTATAATTTTTATAGATCCATGAGTAATTAAAAATGTTAATTTCAGAATAAATTATATAAATTTTATTTTTAGGAGAAGTATTAAACAAATTAAACAGGAAATTGAAAAATCAATATTTTTATTTCTGGTATTTTTTTAAATCTTTTCTCTATAATAATAATAATCATTTATTGATGCCATTACCAAAACAGTTTACATAGTTCAACAATTAAGAATTTACAGCATGAGCTCGCCCGAATACCCGAATAGCGCAATAGCGTATAGAACTTTCTTTTATAAAAAAAGACTGGAAATACAAACATTGATTTTTTTAAATTTATTTGTTTTGTTTTACACCTAAAAATGAAATTAATATAATTGATTCTGAAATTGACATATTTAAATACGCATGGATTTATAAAAACTATAAAAAAGAAAATTAACTAATTTCGTCAGCGGGGCTCGAGCCGCGGACCCTGGGGTTGCGAAGCAAAGATTTTACCAATACGCCATGGTGTCGATAACTCTAATTGACGTTTTATTAACATAAAACGTACATAATAAACTGGAAATAAAGAAATCATGTTTTCTCGAAAATGGCTGAATAGTGCGCCCTATTACTTGCACGTGTTATACTCCTAGTTATGACCTACAAGTGTGCCAAAGATGAATCAAATCGGTGAGTCACACATCTGATCCTCTCCTTGTAAGTTGTATTTATGATACTTGAAGTTTGTATTTGCTTTCCTTACATCATTTATTTGATTGTTATAAATAATAGACGTATTGGTTTATGGAATATATTTGTTTTGTTTTGACATATTCATTTTAGGATAGTGTGCATTATTATTGGAGTGTATAAATCGGCGGATAATCTACACGTGGCGATATTTTTCATAAAAAGCCACATAGGCCATCAGGAGCTATTTAAAAGAAATGCACATTAGGCAACATAGCATTCACGGGCTGCCCTGTTTTTAAAAACCTTATGATTAATTATGTGGGTTGGATCAGAGTAGAAGGTGATAGATAGATAGTGCGGGGTTTATTTACAGGTGTATATGCAAGGTAAAACAGATTATGAGTAAATAGTAAAATCCATTGCAATTGAACAAAATAAAACGAAAACACAAATACACCGAAACGGGAGCACAAATACAAACTGATGATATTGAGAAAAGCAGAATTGGCACAAACCTGGAACAAGCAAGTTAGAATGAATTCGTTGTGTCTAAAGTGACATAAGCGGGTGTGACGTTGGCAAACATATTTTTCATGAAAATAAGCTAATTAAGAAGTGTTAAAAATACACGTTTGAGATAGAAAGGTAGCACACATTGACAAATAATTTTCAAACTAGCCATACTACCGAAATTGCAGAGTTTTCTATAAATTAATATAGAATAATAACGCATATTTAACAACTGGATGTTCAAACTTTGAGGATCTCGCGAAGGCCCAGGAAGCATGGTACAACATTTTAGAATTAAGATAAGCTGCTTAGTATTTTTGGAAGAATATCGTCACGTGTAGATTATCCGCCAATTTATACACACCCGATATTTACTAAATTGAAAAAATAACATTATTATTATTACATACACGTTTGCAACACCGCCTAACCCCAAAAACTATAATTTTATTTAACACCAGTAACCAGTCATGAATTATCGTACAGGAAGCTAAGAAAGAGGAGAGTTCGGTATTTGTGTATTGTACGGATTTTGCATCTCAAAATTGAACAAGCCTTTTGTGAATATTCGTAGGTTCTGTCATAATTAGCAAAAATGACATAACTGCTTTGTTTGGTCCCCAAAGTCAGTACGCCTGCAACACTCGTAACGAGACGTATTGATTTGTGTTGCTATTTTTCTGTTAATCTGAGAGTTGACTAAAACTCAAGATGCTGCTTGTTTTTATCAAAAATGAAGCCTGCTTATGTCTTATTTGCTCCAATTATACAACTGATGATCATTTTTCGCATACTAAAACAGCTGCAGCAGTCCTTGTCCTTGGAAAGGAATTGAAGGTTGAAGTGAAAACAAAGAAAGTATTTTTTATGAAATGTTACATTATCGAGTAGTTACTGTATTTTATTAAAGGCAATCGATCACTCAACCTGTGTGAATCAAGATGAATATTTTTTTAAATATCATTGTAGCATTGTAACTTTTATTAGAGATCATCATTTTTACAGCATCATATTGCAGAATGGAACTGGAAATGGATTGAAGAAATATGAGCAAAAAACCAATTATCCGATGGCATTGAAAAGAAAAACAAATCAATCACAGCAAGATGACAGTTATCCGAACAATTGAACTTACCAAATATAATTTATGCTCTAATTTGGCCTTGTTTTCCTTCCTCCCCCGATTGAACATGTTGGTCAAATGTTTCATAACAAAAATCACATATTCAAAAGGCACTTAAACAAAAGCAGAATGGAATTTTCAACTAACTGAAGCGGCTGTTTTTACTGGCAGTAAACATTTCGTAACACCATCACAAAACAATAAATCCATGCACACTATTCCGTCCGCAGAGTCATTTGTTTCTACGCGAACAAGACGGAAATGTCAGTGCTATTGTTCCATGCGTCAACAAGAAGTGCGCCGTTGCCGATTTTATGCGCAGTTCAAATTAAATAAATCTAAAATAAATTCTTGGTTTATTTTTAGGCACACAAAATCAGTACATCTTATAATTATTAATTTTTCTGATTGTTAAAAGTTAGTATTTTAATTGTTTTTGACGCGTTTCCTGGGGATATTAAAAAAAAAGAAGTTCGCCTTCGACTCTCGAAGCCTCGCTGAATTTGAGGTTTTCTACTCGTTTTTAGCGCACATTTTAAAAAGGTAAAATTTTAAGGGTGGTTGCTCATCAAGGTATAAATGTCGAGAGTTTTACACCGGTTTTTAGGGTAATAAGAGAAGCGTAACCCGTTTTTAAAATAAGAAGAGAAGCTATTGAAATTAGTCGAGAAAAACGGATGTTTAATTGAAATTAAACATAAAAATAGTAGAAAATCAGGCAACCGATTATACTCCCTATCAAACATACCTGTTTCTTTGCGTTACTTTTGCTATTCCTTTGGGTTGCTTTTGTATTTTAGGTTAAGCGGGGTGAGCTGACTCATTTGTTTAACGTATTATACAAGTTAATACAAAAAATAGAAAAATCAAGTTGAAATTGCAGCGGCTCAAAGAAGTTTTTCAATTGCTAATGATTTTTGCCAGTGACGGTTCGCGGGGTTTTTTTGGTACGGCCAAGGAACAAAAGGTGGTAATACAGATAGGTAGGATCAGTTGCAGAGAAGGCTAGCTGCGTGACCGCACCTATCTGTATTACCACCTCTTGTTCCTTGGCCGTAACAGAAAAAACCTCGCGAACCGTCACTGATTTTTGGACAAATGAGAAATCGGGATAGAAAGTTGACACTCAAGCTGCAACACTAGAAACATTAATATGAAGAATAATTCTTGTTCAGATATATCCAATATATTGTTAAAAGTAAAATAATTCTTATTTAAATAACAATAGGCATGTAAACATAATTAAAATCTAAAATGTAAGTAATTGTATATTGTTTTAAAATATGTTTAAATTGTAACTTTCCCTTTAATTGGACTTCATGTCTGCTGGGAAAATGAATGAATAAATAAATAAATAAATAAATAAATAAATAAATAAATAAAATGTTACAAATGTTTTTATAAAGCATTTATCATATTATATAGTGAATTATTGTTGCAATTAATAAAATGTTTCTTTTCTTTAGGCCATTGTATTCTTTAATTTATTTATATCCTCCTTTTCATTGTAAAAAAGTGTTGGTCACCTTAGAAAACTGTATAGTTTCTTCATTTAAAGTACCATCTATTCGTACTTCATATAATTGTTAGGACTTCTTCAATATTTGACGATTCGACATTACTTTCCCCTTCAATCAAAAGATTTTGTAAATTTTATTTCCACGTCGATTGTGTTCGTTCTAAAACCTGATTAAGTTAGGCAACCCATCTTTCGAAGGAGGGGGACCTCAACGAGACGATTTGTGGGCAACGTTGATGTGGAACACCGACTGAGATAAAAACAAATACCACCTTTGCCCCGCTGAATTCGGACGCAAAAACCGCATTCCTCCAATATTATTTTAACGAGGTAAGTTTTTCGTTGATTTTCACACGTATTTATTTCCTGTGCGAATAAAACGGTAGTAGGTTGTGTGAGATAATTAATCGGCCATTTTCCTTATTTTTTATTTATCACAATGATGTTTTCATCAGCTTCTGTGATATATTTTTTTAATTTAATCCCGAAATAATATTTTTTTTTGGTTATGACGTTCATGTTTTGTGGTTACACAGCTGGTGATTGACGGGAAATTGCCGTTTTATCAGTGGCGTAGCGTGCGGAAAGGTTGAAGGGATGCAATCAAAATTAAGAAATTGCAGATTTATCTTGTTATTGTATTGGTTGATGGCCTTTTTCTAACACGATGTATTGAGTTCTATAAATTACTATCCATCTATCTAAAGAAATGTATAAAATAGTTGGTTACTTACAAATTATGTTTTTTTCTGATTGAAACAATATTGAGTGATATTGCCTTAGTTACGATGTCATAACGCACTTATATTTCCCTAGGGAAATATAAAACGCTCATATTTCCCTAATAACAAAACAACGCAAAAATCAAACCAGTCAACTATGATATTTACAAACAAGGCCCTTAGCAACGTTACCAATCCGATAAATTCAAAAATTTACAATCCAATATTTTCCCATTTACAGAACAATATTCTTTCAATCAGAAAAAAAACTATTGATTACAACACGGGAAATATGAATACATTTCCCTTGGTTGTCTATACATCCCTCGGGCTTCGCCCTTGGGATGTAACTATACTATTTATATTTCCCTAGTTGTAATAATAGCTATTGAAAACGTTTATATACGTTGCACTATTACATTTTTTTTAATAATAGAAACAAATAAATCGACCCAACCTTCGAATTTTGAAGGATGCGACGCATCCATGTTCGCTTTTTATGTAATTTTTTGTTCTATGAATGAATCAGTTGATTACATAATAGTTTATCCGTAGACGTGCAGATTGTTTTGGCTTTTTTTTTGTAAGCTATATCCGTGTTACTACGCGCACACTTATCGGAAGCGGACGCACATTTATCGGTACGGCATGGAACAATGTTTGCCGATGCGTGCTGTCCGTGCCGTTCCGACAAGTGTGCGCGTAGCTTTAGGGTCAACTTGCAGTTAAACTGGTATCCAACCGGAAATTAATTCACGACTTCCTGTTGTTAAATATCAGCTTAAACCGAGCAAGTATTTTCAGGTTACAAACTGCCGTTTTACGTATTAAATCATGATTGAATAACACCGAATATACTTAACTGAGTTTGAGGTTAAACTCGGTTTAAGCTGTCACTGAACAACCGGCCGTTTGTCAGTGGCGCACTCGAAGATTACATTTTTGGCGGGACCAATAGGACATAACATATGTTTATGCAGATTCATTGGGCGAATATAAATATATATGTACAGAATAAAATCCAGAAGATGGAAGAGTGTACAGGGTGGGCAAAATTCGATGTTTGTATAGGGGATCTCGATAACTATAATAGATAGAGAAAAACGGATGACGCATCCTCCATTTTTCGAGAAAAACTAAATGGTGAAAACTAAATTTATTTATCTTCTTTTGTTTTCGAGTTATAGCCAAAAAGTCAATTTTTCCATTTTGGTTATATTGAAATATCTCAGTCTCTTCTGAAATATCTTTTTAAATTCGTCTGATGGTGCAGATATATAATTTAAAATTATCAAATTATCGAATAGTTTTCTTCGGAAATATCAATACAGTCCTGTGTAATCCTTGTTAGAGTTGGAAAATTTTGCAGTGATTTGTTTTGAATTTTTACTTTCTCCGTTACGAAGTACGAGAAAGTATTGTGATCGTGATTTTTTTTTCAATTTTTTTTACGGAAATATCCGTTTTGGGGTCCCTATATGCCATTTCAACAATTTCTGGAATTTTTTTACTTTCTCCGTTACGAAGTACGAGAAAGTATTGTGATCGTGATTTTTTTTTCAAAAATTTTTTTTACGGAAATATACGTTTTGGGATCCCTAGACGCCATTTCAACAATTTCTGGAAAATTTTTTTTGTGTCTGTGTGTGTGTGTGTGCGTGTGTGTGTCTGTGTGTGTGTGTGTGTGTCTGTGTGTGTGTCTGTCTGTGTGCGCTGTATCTCAAAAACTAATAGAGCAATTAATATGAAACTTTGAACATACGTCTTATTTGATAATCCGAAGAACTGAAAAGCTTTTGGTAAAATTTCGTACACCGGAAGTGGGTGTTTACCTTAACTGTTTTTTGTTTTTTGCCAATATTTTCTTAAATATGAAAGATAACACAAAAATATTTAAACAAACATTGAAGCAACAAAGAAATGCACATCTTTTGCTTGAAAATATTTTTCATAGAATTATTGCTATTTGAGAAAAAAAATTATTATTAACTTTTTAATTTTTGGTTTATAATTATGAAACGATAATAGTTACAGCAAATTTATGTGAATAATAATTGTAGAGAATGCCAAAATGAATAACTTCTAAAGAATAAGTTTTTTTCGAATTCTCATTAGTTTTTGAGTAAACCGAGTTTTAGAATTTGAAGTATAATTTTTCCATCTTTCATAATTTGACGTTTTAAACGTCAGTTTCATCCGAGTTTGCGCAACGCTCGTGGTACATTTAAAATATGATTAAAATTGAAAATAAACCATGAAAGCGTAAATATAAATGATACCATCAAGTCGGAGAAAGTAACATGATGGCCACATCACCATTTTTTGTGTCTGTGTGTATGTGTGTGTGTGTGTCTGCTGTGCGCGCTGTATCTCAAAAACTAATACAGCAATTGATATGAAACTTTGAACATAAGTCTTATTTCATAATCCGAAGAACTGAAAAGCTTTTGGTAAAGTTTCGTACACCGGAAGTGGGTGTTTACCTTAACTGTTTTTTGTTTTTTTCCATTATTTTTGTAAATATGAAAAATATCATGAAATAATTAAAAAAAATATTGAAGACAACAAGGAAATTAACATTCGAGAAAAAAAATTATTTTATTTTTTTAATTTTTGGTTTATAATTATGAAACGATAAAGTTACAGCAAATTTATGTTAATAACAATTGTAGAGAATTCCAAAATGAACAACTTCTAAAGAATAAGTATTTTTTGAAATCTCGTTAGTTTTTGAGTAAACCGGGTTTTTGAATTTGAAGTATAACTTTTCCATCTTTCACGATTTTGACGTTTTAAACGTCAGTTTCATCCGCTCAATTCATGCAACGCTGGATGTACATTTAAAATATGATTTCAATTGGAAATAAACCCATGAAAACGTAAATATAAATTCGGAGAAAGTCACATGATGGCCACATCACAATTTTTAATATAATACTTTCACGACATATCAGCTACTTGTGAACTACTTTTAAGCCGCGTTGACATGGGTCGTGAATCACGAACGTCTGCCACGCTTTCGTAAGCCACGCTCCGTGTAAACTACTTGTTCGTGAAATACGAAGCGTGAATTGTTATCACGAATCAAAATAAAACCGTTCGTGACAAAATCAAACCTGTTTGATTTTAGTCGATCGTAGACAGAGCAGCAATAGAGTTGTTTTCGCTATGGCTGCAAAAATATTAAAAATGAGTGACGCAGATACCATAAAATTTTTAGAATTTTACGAAAATGAGCCAGTTTTGTGGGATCCATTAAGACCGGATTATAAAAACAGAGATTCCCGTGCAACTGCCGCAAGAAGAATTGCTGGTGCAATGGAAATTCCAGGGTTTACCGAAGTTCATGTAATAATGAAATTTAAAAATTTACGCAGCTCCTACTCACAGGAACTGAAAAAAATTCGAAGTGTTATTTCCAGTTTTATTTTGGCCGGAATTGCTTCCCTCATATTAGTATAATTTCTTTGAATTTTGGGCCTAATGCATTCTAATAAATAATGAAAATGCTGTTCAGACATTCGAAGTAAATTTTTGAAATCTTCAGGATATTCATAAAGTTCCTTAATTAAATCAGTGCGATTTCTTTGAAGAATCCATTTCCTTGTCCACCATCTTCTATTTTTCCTCTTTCTCACAATTTTTTGCAAAATACCATCTGCTATTACTTTACACAGAAATTGACATGCTTCCGCCACCGAGGCTTGCATTTTTACTGCAAACAACATTCACGTGTAAACCTTCGCCACGAACGAGTAATAAATAAGCATTCGTGAATATCAAATTTTTAATCACGCCCGTGCCCCACGAACGTGATTCACGCCCCCATGTCAACGCGGCTTTATTCGTCACAACAAAATACAACGGGTGGGCCGCTTTCGAAAGCCTGGCGGGCCGCAGTTTGGGTGTGGCTGGTGTAGATGAACAAAACGGAACATTTTAAATGTTAATTTCTTTATACATATTGGAATATCATCTTCCCTGATAATTTTAGAGGAAACCTTTTTTTTCGTCAACCGCCAAAAAGTGACGGCTTTCCGAAAATTTCGGAAAATTTTTGTCGGACAGTACGGGAATTTTCCATATGATATGAATATGAAAATGGAATGTAACCATGAGAATTTCTTAAATGGGAACTTCTTTAATGAAATAATATATTTACATATATGAATGAATGTAAGTAAAATAAAGGTATTCTTTTACTTCACTTACCTTTATTCATATAAATATTAATTGTACAATTGTTACAAGTATTAAATAAATAAGGAACACTTTTATTATGGCCTTCATAAGCGGAACTAGTGTTTGCAAAATTATTATTAGTTTCGATGGTTATATTCGAAGTGTTAAGAACACTATTATTTCTATTATTGTCTTCTTAAGCGGAAATCGTGCTAGTAATAATATTGTTACTTTCGATAGTTATATTCGAAGTATTAAAATTTTTTTCAGCAATTTCAGTCTTTTGCGATACGGAATCTTCTACATAACCTTCCGCTACATTTGAAGATTTCCATCCTCCGTGCCTCTTCAAAGATAATAAGTCTGCACCATTATCAACTAAAATCGTGGCAGAAGATCTCCGGAAACAATGCCCAGTGTATTGTTTTGAATCCGGTAAATTCAAGAAGCTAGCAATATTTTCTGACATACTCGCAAATTTGTGCACTCCAATAACTTGACGATAACCCTTCCCATTACGTACATTGAAAAAAAATCTCGGATTTGTGAAATCTTTCGGACGAATTGAAATATATTTTCGATAAATAGTTAAATAAGCGTTTACTACGAACGATCTGGGTTTATTAGTTTTGTTAAATGGAATTTTAATCAGCTGTTTGTCTCCCAAGTCATCAATATCGCTTACTTTCATATTTGCTAGCTCCTCCCGGCGACAGGCTCCAAAAATTCCGAAAATTAGCCCAACCTATAAATAATGCTGGTATTAGAACAACTAATGTTATTAGAACAAAATGACTTCTTTATTACCTTATGGACTATAAATTTTTCATCCGGAGCATTTGCTAAAAAGTCATCAATTTGACATTTATTACTTTTTTTTGATTTTTTAGCTTGATATCCCACACTTTGTTTCTTCAAGAAAGCCCGGAGTTTTAAATATTTTGATATATCTACATTCTCTTTAAAGGACAGTATCGATCGTAACATTGAGTAAATGGACCACATAGTTGATGCTTTCATTTTGGCTGATATATTCAAAAAATATGCCAGTAACACATTCTCCGACATTTAGTTTATATTTTGCTCCTTTCTGTAATCCATAAACCGTTGGTAAGCGTTAATATACTTCCCTTTTGACTTTTCCGGGAGCAGGTTCAGCGTAGCTTCTATCGCAGCATCTCGAATTTGTGGCGGTGTGCCGCAGAGCCGTCACTGCTGTCCATTTAGTTGAATAACGAATAACAGTTTTCTATTAAAGTCCCAACACAACATACATTTTCTTGTTAACTTTTTTTTTTTTGGGTCCGTATCTTTTATTTTTCGAGCCAAATTTTAAATTTTTAGATTTTTGACCTGTATTTTCGATTTTTTTTGGTCTAAATTTTTGATCTTTTGCTCTAAATATTGTTTATTTTGATCTAAATTTTCGATTTAATTGTTCATTTTTTTTATTTTTTTGACCGCATTTTTTATTTTTCAGGTCGAATTTTTAATTCTAGTTTCAAATTTTTGATTTGATTTTGGTTAAAATATCTATAACCTGAATTATTGATTTATATGCAACATTTTTTTAATTTTTTTCCGGTATTTTCGAGTTTTGTTTGTTGAAATTTTGGATTTTTTAGTCTGCATTTATTATCTTTAGGCCCGAGTTTTCGATGTACTGTCTTAATTCTCGACTTTATGGCCAACATTACAGATTTTTATTATTTTTAATCTATTGACCTAAATTTTTCTTTATTTTGACCCAACTTTTTGATTTTATTGTTAAAATTTTCGATTTTTTTGGCCCCCATTTTGGATTGTTTGTTTAGTCTGCATTTATTATTGTTAGGGCCGAGTTTTCGATGTTTTTTCTAAATTTTAGATTTTTTGACCAACATTGTGGATTTTTTTTAAATCTTTTGCCCTAAGTTTTTCTTTATTTTTTTTGTCTGTTATAATTTTTCTTTCCTTGGTCCACTATTTTTATTTTTAGACCAGAATTTTAGATTTTCGGTCTCAATTTTTATCGTATATTTTAGATTTTTTGTATATTTTTTATCCTATATTTTAGATTTTTTAACTTGGATTTTATTTCGTGAATTTTTTTATTTTTTGCTATTATTTTCGAATTTCTGGCCAGAAACTTATTTTTGGCGGCTGAAAGTGGTAAATTATTTCTACCTAAGTTTTCGATTTTTTGTCTGCGTTTTTCATTTTCAGATCAGGATTCTTGATTCTTTGGCCCATATTTTAGATTTCTGTATTTTCGACTTTTTGTTCCATTTTTCTTTTATTTTTTTATTTTGGCCAAAATATTCGATTGGTTTGTAGAAATTTTCGATTTTTTGTCTGCAATTTTTACTTTCTCCGTTACGAAGTACGAGAAAGTATTGTGATCGTGATTTTTTTTCAAAATCTGTGTGCGCTGTATCTCAAAAACTAATAGAACAATTGATATGAAACTTTCAACATCCATCTTATTTGATAATCTGAAGAACTGAAAAGCTTTTGGTAAAATTTCGTACACCGGAAGTGGGTGTTTACCTTAACTGTTTTTTGTTTTTTGCCAATATTTTCTTAAATATGAAAAATATTACAAAAATATTTAAACAAACATTGAAGACAACAAAGAAATTAACATCTTTTGCTTGAAAATATTTTTCATAAAATCATTGCTATTCGAGAAAAAAATGTATTAATTTTTTTCAATTTTTGGTTTATAATTATGAAACGATAATAGTTACAGCAAATTTGTGTGACTAATAATTGTAGAGAATACCAAAATGAACAACTTCTAAAGAATCAGCTTTTTTCGAAATCTCGTTAGTTTTTGAGTAAACCGAGTTTTTGAATTTGAAGTATAATTTTTCCATGTTTTATAATTTTGACGTTTTAAACGTCAGTTTCATGCGAGTTTACACAACGCTCGATGTACATTTAAAATATGATTTAAATTCAAAATAAACCATGAAAGCGTAAATATAAATGCGACGATCAAGTCGGAGAAAGTAACATGATGGCCACATCACCATTTTTAACGTTACGCTCGTTTTCGATGTTTCGTCTAAATTTTCACCGTTTTATGCCCCATTGTAGATGTTTACTTTTTTGGCCTATATTTTGTATTTTCGATTATTTTGGTTTCAATTTTTGGTCTTTTGGACGAAATTTTCTTTATTTCGACTTAAATTTTCGATTAGTTCGTTAAAAATTTTGATTTTTTTGGCCTACCACTTTGATTTTTGGGTACGAATTTTAGATTTTTGGTTTATTTTTATCCCATATTTTAGATTTTCTCAAGTGGAATTATTGATTTTATTGTGCGAATTTTTTTAAATTTTTTATATTTGCTATTATTTTCGAATTTCTCGTTGGAACGTAATTTAAGCTTAAAAGAGTTATTTTTGGGGCTGAAAATGGTAAATTATGTTTCTTTTGCTTGTGTTTTCATTTTTTTGGTCTGAATTTTTTTTTAAACCAGGATTTTTAATTTTTTGGCAAATATTTTAGATCTTCGGCTGTTTTGTTCCAAATTTTTGATTTTTTTGCCAAAATATTCGATTGGTATAGGAAGATAAATGGTTCTTTGTTTCTTCAAAAGGGGGGACGGGAGGTATATTGTAAAGTGGCTCTACCATCAACATGTTCCACGAGCCGCCACTGAAAATAACAAAGCTTAAATATCGTATTGATAGGAACAAATGAAATTAAAACAAATTCAAAACTATGCTTTATTAAATCCTTACGAAAATAGTCGCAACAGCCTAAAAACTTGGTTATTTCTGCCTTGTGTGTTTGGAAGTGCGATTCTCTACAAAATTATAATTCACATAGATCTTCAACATCATCTATTTATAATTTACCCCATAGCATAAAATTTTATATATTTTATTTATTTATGTATAATTATACGCCTTTTCTCTTTTTTTGTTACAGTAAATATTTGTACATCCACAACACTCTTTTTGATGTACCTAATCTTTAAAACTAATTTACTCCTCACAATCATCATCTAAAAAGTGAAAACAATTATACACCACGTATTATTTTTTTGTTTTGTTATAAGTTCTTCAGCTAGGATTCATCTCCAGTTCCCTCTTTTCGATTAACTTTCTTCGGATTCTGTATTCCGTCGGGGTGAGCATTCCCCTGAGGATGGTGTCGAAAGACACCGCCAATCCACGATCGTTCATCTTGCAGTACATGTTCCAGCATTCCTTCTCCTTGGGATCCTCATCTTCCTCCTCCTTCTCTTCAACTGCGGGAATCTCTTCGGCGCCTTCTGTTTTCTCTACGGGAGATGACTTTTGTTCCGGCGTTTCGAGCTCAAGTGGATCAGGTCTAAACAAGATTTAAATTATATATTAAAGCGTTTTTCCATTGTTGATTTAAGATATTACACTAATGTATGAGAGTAAAGGTTGCTTCGCAACAACTCGGGAACGGTAACAAGAACGAGAATCAAAATGATTCGCATGTTGACATACACAACTAATAACTAATTTCGTAACGGGAAGGAGAAGCTTGGTATATGTTCGTTCCAGTAACGGTTCGCGGGGTTTTTTTCTGGTACGGCCAAGGAACAAGAGGTGGTAATAGAGATAGGTAGGGTTATTACCACCTCTTGTTCCTCGGCCGTACCCGAAAAAACCCCGCGAACCGTCACTGGTTCGTTCCCATTTCCGTTCTCGGGTTGTTGCGAAACGGCCTTTAGGCTTAATATTATAATGATTTGCGTTGAGCATATAAAATATAGCAGGTGACAAAACGGATTTGATGAATTCAATCCTCCATACAACATAAATAATGAAGTTTATTAATACTAAACTATGTAAACATGTATTTATTACGAAGTAGATATGCTAAAAATAAATTAGATATGTAAAATTCATATAATCTTTGGATTGGCCGATATTATAAACATGTCATATCACTTGTTTCACCTATCAGTTTCTATAATTCCACATGATTTTAGATAATTACTATGTATTTATCAGAACTTAATCTTATTTACTGGCAAAATGTTGAAAATAGATTTTGCCATCGTCTCGAGTGCGTTCTTTTCGTTTTAATATGCGTGACGAAACTTGTATTATTCCAAATTGTGCGAATGGATGAGACGGCGGGCGTCCGATCCGGAGACGAAATCAATAAGTCCGGCGCCTACTAAATGAATCATTCTTGAGTTTTTTTTATTATATCCCATTAATTTTATGCCATGCCAAAACTAACTCATTTCGAATGAAAGAAAAACATAGGATGGTTATAATAAAACAATTTTCCTTGGATTTATTTCATATTTTCATTAAAAAAAGTTGTCCCTAAATGATTACGCCAGTTTTTGATACTATATGAAATATACATATATTTTAATATCGATTTGTGAAAGAATTTTTAGAGTTTTAAGTCATACAATAGACCTGAACAGAAGTTAAGATTAGCCATTATGTCATTTATAAAGACTACAAACAATAACGGACCTATATGAGACCCTTGCGGCACCCCAGACTTCACCAATATTTCACGCGAGACGCAGCTGTCAATCTTTACATATTGTTTGCGATCACTCAAACAACTCCTTAGCCAATTTATAATATTATAATACTAGAATTAACAAAATTATCCATCCGATTAACGACTACCATCAAATAAAGGGAAAAAAATTGAATGTACAATTTTGTTTCTTAATCGTATCTAAATCCATTTGTTGAGTAAAATACTTTGCTTGAAACATTTTACTAATCTAGCCGAAATTTCAAAATCGCACTTGTTTGAAGTCCAAAACCAAAGGAGCGCGTTTTGATTTTTGAAATTGCAGAACAACCGAACGCTTTGTTCAATTTTAATGATTCAAACGTCAAAATATAGCCAATGTAGTCTATTTCAAATTTTCAGAGAGATTTCCTTGTGAAACAAACCCAAAATATCCAAATCGCACGTGTTTGAAGTCCAAAACCAAAGGAGCGCGTTTTGATTTTTGAAGTTGCACAACTGCCGTACGCTTTCTTCAATTTTGATTATTCAAACGTCAAAATATAGCCAATATAGTTTATTTCAAATTTTCAGAGAGATTTCCTTGTAAAACAAATCCAAGATATCCGAATCGCACGTGTTTGAAGTTCAAAATCAAAAAAGCGCGTTTTGTTTTTTTGAAATTGCACAACTGCCGGACACTTTGTTAAATTTTGATGATTCAAACGTGAAAATATAGCCAATGTAGTCTATTTCAAATTTTCAGAGAGATTTCTCTTGTAATTTCTCTTCTTTTACCTTGTACAAGTCAAGGGTCTTGGATTGCTTGATTGCTCTCTGTTAGTCATTTTTTTTTCTTTTTTTTTCATGTTTTATGCTTTATGCTTTCATGTCTCTTTTTTTGTTTTTAGTTTTTTAGTTTTTAGTTTTTGCATTGTGTTTTAATTTATATTTTTAAAACTGATTGTATATTAAGCTAAATTTGTTTTGAAATTTATGTTTTGCTTATATATGTATATACCGAGTGTCTGGGATAAGGGGCGAACATGGGGATTTAACATGTAAAATTAAATATGTGTAATTATTTGCTCTCCTATTCATTTTAGAAAAAAATCGTAAAGGAATATTTTTTAGATAATTAAAAATTGTAAATGAATCATCCATTTAATTTACGTTTGTACCAGAATTCACCTCAGAAATAATAAAAATAACTTGAACAGTATACCATTAAAAAAAAACCCTTGCCATGAGTTTGACAAATGTCATGTCATAGTGAAAATAATTTTGCTAGTCAGATATCAATTCACGCATTGTAATTACTATGAACAATAACGTTGGGCTCGTTCTAAGGTGTGAACTAGCATTCTTCGGTAAAACAAACTGACTGCAAAAAGTTAAGCTTAGTTTAGTTTTTAGTTAGTTTATTAATTCGCAGCAAATGTTGCTATTTTAAATAATGTAAATGCATATTAATGTAAGTATGTTATTCTCCTTAAATAAACTACGGCAAGTCTCCAATCTAATTTTGTTAAAAATTAATCTTAATATTCTTTTCTGGGCTATGAATATCCTTTGAATATGACTTCTTTCCCACGCTGGTATATTATAGGAGAGATAAGGATATACATATGAGTAGAAGAAAGTTATAATTGACTCTGGTGGTAAAATTGGTTTTAGTTTAAGAACTGCATAGTAAGCAGTATTTAATTTACTACACTCATAATCAACATGCTGACAACAGATGAGTTGCTCGTCCTTAGCAATCCCAAGAAATTTGGTGCTCTGACTTAAATTAACAATTGGTGTCTTTCTATTAAAAAACTGAATGTTTACTGTTTTATTGTTATATGGAAGTAAATTATTAGCATTCATTATGGTCTGTATTTGATCGATCCTATATTATTTTGCAGAATACACGCCTCCTTTCTTCATCCACTAACAGTATCTCCTGATGGCACTGATGTTTTTAAGAATGGTAACCATGCTTCTTCAGAATTTTCTGTACAGAGAATTTAGACACGTTGCACTCACGAGCAATGCATCGTATGCTAGTTGTTGGTTCAGCATTTATCAAACCCAAAACTGTTTCTTCCAATTTATCATTGTTTCTTCTGTTCCGTTTGCATGTAATGTCACGAACTCTGAGTAAACTTACGCCACTACAAAATGTTTTGATAATGAATACGCTCTCTTCATTGGAATAACTTAGATTATTGTTAATGAGTGAATTGATATTTGACTAGCAAAATTATTCTCACCATAACATGACATTTGTCAAAGTCATGGCAAGGGTTTTTATTAAATGGTGAATGGTTAAACTTATTTTTATTATTTCTGAGGTGGATTCTAGTACAAACGTAAATTAAATGGATGATTCATTTACAATTTTTAATTCTCTAAAAAATATTCCTCTACGATTTTTCTTTGAAATGAATAGGGGAGCTAATAATTAGACATATTTAATTTTACATGTTAAATCCCTATGTTCGCCCCTTATCCCAGACACTCGGTATACTATTTTGTAATATATCTACGAAAATTCCATTTTTAGGCTGTAATTGTCTGTTGGGAATAAATTGATATTATTATTATCATTATTATTATTATTATTATTATAAAACAAACCCAAAATATCCAAATCGCACGTGTTTGAAGTCCAAAACCAAAGAAGCGCGTTTTGGTTTTTGAAATTACACAACTGCCGGACGCTTTGTTGAATTTTGATGATTCAAACGTGAAAATATAGCCAATGTACTCTATTTCAAATTTTCAGAGAGATTTCCTTGTGAAACAAACCCAAAATATCCAAATCGCACGTGTTTGAAGTCCAAAACCAAAGAAGCGCGTTTTGACTTTTGAAATTGCACAACTGCCGGACGCTTTGTTCAATTTTGATGATTCAAACGTGAAAATATAGCCAATGTAGTCTATTTCAAATTTTCTGAGAGATTTCCTTGTGAAACAAACCCAAAATATCAAAATCGCACGTGTTTGAAGTCCAAAACCAAAAAAGCGCGTTTTGATTTTTGAAATTGCACAATTGCCGGACACTTTGTTGAATTTTGATAAATTAAACGTGAAAATATAGCCAATGTAGTCTATTTCAAATTTTGAGAGAGATTTCCTTGTAAAACAAACGCAAAATATCCAAATCGCACGTGTTTGAAGTCCAAAACCAAAGAAGCGCGTTTTGATTTTTGAAATTGCACAACTGCCGGACGCTTTGTTGAATTTTGATGATTTAAACGTGAAAATATAGCCAATGTAGTCTATTTAATTTTCAGAGAGATTTTCTTGTGAAACAAACCCAAAATATCCAAATCGCACGTGTTTGAAGTTCAAAACCAAAGAAACGCTTTTTGATTTTTGAAATTGCACAACTGCCGGACGCTTTGTTCAATTTTGATGATTTAAACGTCAAAATATAGCCAATGTAGTCTATTTCAAATTTTCAGAGAGATTTCCTTATAAAATAAACCCAAAATATCCAAATCGCACGTGTTTGAAGTCCAAAACCAAAGAAGCGCGTTTTGATTTTTGAAATTGCACAACTGCCGGACGCTTTGTTGAATTTTGATGATTCAAACGTGAAAATATAGCCAATGTAGTCTATTTCAAATTTTCAGAGAGATTTCCTTGTGAAACAAACCCAAAATATCCAAATCGCACGTGTTTGAAGTACAAAACCAAATAAGCGCTTTGTTCAATTTTGATGATTTAAACGTCAAAATATAGCCAATGTAGTTTATTGTAAATTTCTAGAGTGATTTTCTTCCAATACAAACCCGAAAAATCCAAATCGCACTTGTTTGAATTCCAAAACCAAAGAAGGGCTTTTTGATTTTTGAAATTACACAACTGCCGAACGTTTTGTTCAATTTTGATAATTCAAACGTTAAAATATAGCCAACGTACTATATTTTAAAATTTCGATGGGGTAATGCGAACCCAAAATGATAAAATCATACAGTTTTCATGTATGAAGTTCTGCCGAACGCATTCTTCGATTTTACTGACTCAAACGTCAAAATTTAGTAAATTCAAAATAATTTAAGATTGGATTCGGATATATTTTTGTAAAATGAGTGTAAAACGTTAACCCCTCAACGCACACGCATGCGTTACTGGCAAAATTGTGCCAAATATATTTATTGTCAACTATATAAAAAGAAAATACCGTTTTTCCGAAAAAAATATATTTTTAACTATTTTGACTATTGAAAATATGTTTCACATATACCTATATATGTATTATGTACTATAAAAAAATAACAAGATTTTATTTTAGCATTTTTCTGAAAAAAAAAACTGTGCGTTAAGGGGTTAATTCAAGTGCTACTATTTCAAAATCGTTATTTACATTTTTGGACATTGCAATACAACTGATTGCGTTGTTCGATTTTGATGATTCAAACGTTAAAATGCAAACACTTTAGGTCATTTTAAAAACACCACTGTTTTCTTGAGAAACTAACCTAAACCGCTAAAATAGTCCTCAGAATTAAAAGTAGAAAAAGTTGCATTTTTTTTTTATTTTTAAATTGCAAAACTACCGAAAGCTTTAACCCTTTCGGCCCTGGTGGTGGCAATTGCCACCGCAACATGTACATGTCTCCTTTGACTATATACTAATGAACTGCTATTCCCCCTCCATTTCCCATATGATCACTGCTCCAAAAGTTGTCCGCGAGCTGGAGCCCGATATAAGTCCCGCCCCGGAGCCGAAAAGGGAGCGTAATATAAAAACCGGAAAGCAAAAAAAAAATTTCGGCAACTTGGGTCCACTTTCCTGCCTGTTCTTTACAAGCAAAGCATCAACCCATAATTTGCGAAGTTCCGGATTTGATGGAAATCTAATACAGAATTTTAGGTGATAAGTCAAAAGTCAACTGACGTGCACATCAGCTAACGAGTATTATAACCGCGTTGGCATATATACGTGGACGTATTGCAGCCTTTCGCATAGCAATATTTTGACATAGTGTGAATATTTAACAATATAAATGTTTATATATTCAAAGTTGTGAATAAATTGCAGGGTATTACAAAATGCAATGCGAGCTCATAGAGTCATATGTCATAGACAAAAAATAGCTACCAATTTAGTAATATATCGCAACCATTTAGGGTCCCGCCGCGCCACCGTTGCTTGGAGACACACATGAAGCGGCGCTAGCAGTCCAAAAGTATATAGCCAAAGCATGTCTCTACTTACTACGACAATCCATATTTTTGCTGATTGTCACTAGATGTCACTTCAACAAAGCCTCACTAATTAATTCCTATACTAATTAATCAGATCAGTTCAAATTCATCATAATTATTTAACTTTCATGGATTACTCAGTCCAACAACGTGTGTTTTGTGTAGAAACTTACATAAGAAGCAATTCGATAGGAGAAGAAGTTAGGCGTGCATTCCGGCGTCAGTTTAATAACAACAATAGAGGTCACGCGCCAAATCGTAAAACTGTTAAGTTATGGGTTCGTCATTGGCGTGAAAATGGTTCTGTACAAAATTTGAAGAAGCCTGGACGTCGAAGAACAGTTCGTACACCAGAAAATATTGAATGAGTTAGAATTGCGTTTACGAGAAGTCCTAAAAGGTCTGCTAATCGACAAACCCTTATCCTAGGAATATCAAAGGGAAGCTTAGATCGAATTCTTCAAAGAGATTTGAAATTTCATCCCTATAAATACCAAATGGCACAGCAACTTATAAATCAAGATAAAGAAGCAAGGTTAGCATTTTGTCAAGAATTTTTGAATTTACATCAAGGAGCAATTCACAGTCTCTTAATGAGCGACGAAGCAAATTTTTATTTGAACGGCATGGTTAATAAACAGAATTTTAGAAACTGGTCAATTGAAAATCCTCGTGAAATCTTTACACAGAACCTCCATAATCCAAAAGTTGTTGTGTGGTGTGGAGTAGGATCTTTTGGTATTATTGGTCCATATTTTTTTGAGGATGAAAATAACCGCACTGTAACAGTAACATCCGAGCGCTACGTAAACATGTTAGAGACATTCCTCATTCCAGAATTAAATAGACGAGGATTACTAAACAATGCCTTACTATTCCAACAAGATGGGGCAATAGCTCCTACCGCCAGAAACTCAATGCGGGTTCTGCGAGAAACGTTTAATGGCCGACTCATTTCTCGATTCGGAAATTTGCCTTGGCCTTCGAGGTCCCCCGACTTAACGGCACCCGATTTTTTCCTGTGGGGATATTTAAAAGCCAAAGTGTTTGCGAGTCGTCCAGGTACAATCGAGGAACTCAAAGTCAAAATTCGTGAAGAAGTTGAAGGAATAGACAAAGGTTTGCTACGCCGTGTAATGAACCACTTTTTATCTAATATTGAAAAATGTGTTGAAGTTGGTGGAGGTCATTTAGAAGACGTGATTTTTAAAAGTTAGAATTAAATTAGCCAAATATTTATGTTATCATAAATCCCAAAGAGTTAGCTGTAATTTAGTATAATAAAAAGTTTGTTTTGTTAACTGAAAAAAAAAATTAATTCAAATATTAAAATGGGTAGCCTATTATGGGGAACCCAGTATAAGTTGAATAGAGAAAAATAAATATAGAATGGTGCACAACAAATAAATTATTTGCGATAAACGTGAATTAAAAAAGAGCAATTTAAGAAGCTTGTTAACATTTTACTAAAATACGTACAATATGTATCTGGTATTAAAAAATAATACGTACTTTGGTCGTAAGGATTCGCGTGTTTATCCACCCTTAAATATTTTTGCAACACTTTGAAAACTAGAAATAACTACAGCACGAAACGGAAACGCCTTCGCTGGCTAGACTAATGGCCTGTCTCCTTGTATCTTGACACTGTTTCCAGCTTAATTAAAATTTTAACATGACAGTTCAAGTTTATGTATAATTTCCCATTTCCCGAGAAAAATTGATAGGAAATTACATATTAAAACAAATATAGCGTGCACGTGTTAACCTTGACTCCAGTTAGGTTTGGCAAAGAATTCTGGATAAACGATATTTGAGAATAAAATCCTGGATTCCTGATAGTCATTTAAAATATTAAATCGACGAGGGTGTTATTTTTGAAAGTCCACAGTATCAATTTTTGGCTTATTTAATTATCAAAAGTATTTACCTCTTTCTTAGCTTGTCGTCTCTGAACATGTTCCCTCGAATTTCTGGGATAGGACTGATGTATACGAACTTCTAGGTAACATAACACCATCAATTTTTTACTATTTCGTGTCTTTTTGAATAGAACGTTTCACTTTACGAAAATAATTTGTCTTGTCAAAGGATTTAACGAGAAAAATGTAATATATTGAGAGTGCATATCAATAGGTGGGTTTCCATTGAGATAATTAAATTTCCCGCTATTGTGAAATGTATTCATTTTTTTTAAGTCTAGTCTATTTCCTACCTATAAAAGACATCAATTTATTTAATTTATTTTTTTAAGTGAAACCCTGCTAACAATGTTTGCAGTTTCGATCGGAACTACCTCGCATTATAATAATAATAATAATATATTTACGGGATTCACCCTGTACATTAAAGTATTAATTAGAATATAAAATATAAAACAAAATATAAAAATACAAAAATTAAAATTACAATTTAAAATTGCGACAACTTTGTGTGACAAACAAACAAAAACAAGTTAAAAACAATATAATACAGTACGCTAGACATTACTTATGAAAACCTCCGCAAGAAAGTTGCAATTATTTAAATTTGACCAGAAACAAATACCGATAGATCTATTCGTAAGCATTGTTAGTAAAATTACAATTTTTGTTTTGTTTATGGTTATATATTGATCAAACATAATGGAAATTGCATCCGCAATTAATTTAAATTTAAAAATTACGTTTTTTCACATTCTATCAGAGCTAAAGATCTCCCCATGCAGTGTTGCCAGATTGGGGTTTTTTTCCCCAAAATGGGGGTAAATTATTGTCTTAGGGTGTATTTTGGGGAACTTCAATCAATTGAGTATTTTTTGGGGTGGGTATTTTATACGAGGGGAAATTAATGAACATGTTATTACATTTGCTACACTCGGCGCGCCGACCAGGTGGTATGATCACGTTGCGTTCACCCCGCGTCCTCGTGATAGTTCGTCAAGACGTTATAAAAAGCCTGATTCACACAGCCTTGCCACGTTTTAGTTCTGTGCCGGAAATATAAATCTTTCTACTTTAACCCACAAATACTAGCTAGGTATTTACCACTTCCTAATTAATTGTTATTGAAAAAGGCTGATTTAAGGATAGAACGTAATCACTACATTTAAATAAGACAGAAAAACGAGAACACATGGCATACAACGGGCCTGATTAAAAATTTCGGCTGCGTGACACACGCTTCTTCACATGCGTTTGCGCTGAGCAATCAGCGAACATCACGCGAAAATCACGCAAACCCATGATACCACCGATTCGGTGCGCCGAGTATAGAAATCATCATTACCATACAGAAGTCAGTCAACCCCGTAATATCATTTATGGAAGTTGTCATAGGGATTCTGTTATTGCCTTTTTCGTAATGTTGTCAGCCCTCAATGAGATGCTGCACTTTCATTTAAAAAAATATGTATGTGTGCCGAAAAGAAGATGAAAATATTGAGGATGAAGATGAATAATAAATTTTAATAAATTTTATAATTATAATGCTTTAATTTTGTATATTTTCCACTGTTTTTCACTTTACGTTTTATTTTCAAAATTTATTATTTTGGAGAGGGACAGCGGCGTAATTTTGGGGGAGTTTTATTAAATATTTGGGGAATTAAAAATTGCTACTGGCAACACTCGTTGCCCGTAAATAAATTATTATTATTATTATATTAAATATTCAATCTTTTTGTTTGCATTTTTATCGTTAGGCCTGGATTTATATTTTTGACCTGTAGTTTCTGTATAACTGAATAATTTTTCTTCATTTTCGATTTGTTTGTTAAAATTTTCGATTTTTTGGTCGGCATTTGTTTCTTTTTAGGCCCGAATATTTGATTTTCTGCCGTATATTTCAACCTGAAATATTCACTTTCATGCGTGATTTTTTTTGCCGGTATTTTTGAGTTTTGGATTTTTTGTCCTTTATCTTTTTTTAAACATTTTCGCGTTTCTGGATGGCAATTTATTTTGAGCCAGAGTTATTTTTGGGACTGAAAATGGCAAATTATTTTTCTTTTGCTTGATTTTTCATATTTTTATTTTTTTGGACCAGAAATTTTATTTTTATTTTTGCTTATAGTTTAGATGTTTGGTCTGCATTTTTGATTTCTTTATTTGTTCTAACTTTTAGAGTTTTTGATTTTGGTCAATTTTTTTTTAATATTTTTTGTTTTTGTTTTTTTTTTTAATCTTAATTATTAATTTTAATGAGCGAATTTTTGATTAGTCTACACTCTTGTTAATTTTTTTGTTTTGAGGGTATTTTCGAGTTTTTTGTACTGAGTTTTTGATTGTTTGTCTTTCATTTTAAATTTTTTTAACCAAAGTTATTGTTTTTATGGGCGATTTTTTTTTAATTACTTTAATTTATTTTGGGATAAAGTTTCAATTTTTTAGCATTTTTAATTTTTTACATCAGGATATTTGATTGTTTGTTTATATTTCAGATGTTTGGTCTGTGTGTTTCATTTCTTTGTTCCAAATTGTAGAGTTTTTAACCTATAAACCAAAATTTTCGAATATTTAGTTAAAATTTTGTTTATTTTTCTGGTCTGCATTTTTCATTTTTGCTGAGAGTTTACGATTTTTGGTCTAAATTTTTTGCCTATATTCTTATTTTTTTTTACCTTGATTATAAATTTTAAGCGAATTTTTGATTGGTCAATACTTTAGATTTTTAACCTGAATTGTTGGGTTCAGTTTTATAATTTAAAGTTTTCAAATTCAATTTGGTTTCATTTTTCAAGTTAGTCCTGTGGGTAGAAATAAGGGATCTTAAACCAATGTTATTTCACTAGTAGTACTAGTAATAACATGCAAATTTCTTTTGTATCATTCAATATCCGGCGTGGCATCAGCCAGGGAAGTAGTTGTTTCAATAAGTTATTTGTTTATAGTCTTAGTAAGACTTAATTTTGCTTGCAGAGTTACGAACAGGTTGAATATTTATATATTCAGGCTATATTTCGTTTTTTGAATTTATGAATTGTTAATTTTTGTGTGCAAACTTTTGGCCGGTATTTTCGAGTTTTTTTAACCAAATTTGAGATGTTTTAACATGAATTATTGTTTTTATGGGCGTATTTTTAAAATTATTATTGTGTTTAGAGTTTCGGCAATTTACTTTGAGGTAAAGAGTTTCCAGAGTTTTGGGGCTGAAAATGGCAAATTATTTTGCTCGTTATTAGGTGTGAACTAACATTCATCTGCAAAAAGTTTCGGTCTGTATTTGATCGATTCTGAATTATTTCACAGAATACACGCCTAGTTTCATCATCCCCTAGCAGTATCTCCTCATGGCATTGATGCTTGTAGGAAAGATAACCATGCTTCTTCGGAATTTTCTGTACAGAGAATTTAGACATGTTGCACTCACGAGCAATGCATCGTATGCTAGTTGTTGGTTCAGCATTTATCAAACCCAAAACTGTTTCTTCCAATTCATCGTTGTTTCTTCTGTTCCGTTTACATGTAATGTTAATGTTTTTAAAATAATATTTGTTGAAATTGGACTATTAAAATACGCTTTGAATCAACTGCCACTATATCAGTATTTTCAAACTTTTTCACAAACCTGGTAAATGTTCATAGACGGAATTGGTCGATTGTTAAATTTAACCGAAAAAGTCACGAACTCTGAGTAAACTGACGCCACTGCAAAATGTTTTGATAATGAATACGCTCTCTTTATTGGAATAACTCAGATTATTGTTCATAGTAATTACAATGCGTAAATTTGACTAGCAAAATTATTCTCACAATAGCATGACATTTGTCAAAGTCATGGCAAGGGTTTTTATTAAATGGTGAATGGTTAAACTTATTTTTATTATTTCTGAGGTGGATTCTAGTACAAACGTAAATTAAATGGATGATACGTTTACAATTTTTAATTCTCTAAAAAATATTCCTTTACGATTTTTCTCTAAAGTGAATAGGGGAGCAAATAATTACACATATTTCATTTTACATGTTAAATCCCTATGTTCGCCCCTTATCCCAGACACTCGGTATAATGCACATACTTTATCTATATTATATTTATTTATTGCAAACAAACACAGTTGCTTACAAGATAGAAAAAAAATAACATTTCAAATGTCAAAATATTTAACATCAAATTGAAAATTTTTTGAAATGAGGACTTTTTTGCTCTTCACTATATTTTCAGGGATAAATTGAAAAATTGAGGACCTTTTTTTGTTTTTTTTTTGCTCACACTTACTTTTTCATTTTTAAGTCACTTCAAAAATCGACTCTTTTCGACAAAAAAGAGTCATTTCGCCCATCTCTAGTTCAAATTAGAGCAAATGCTTACTATTCATATTGCTGCAACTGGGAATATTTGACAAACGGGGGAATTTTTTGGTATTGTGTGTTTCATAAATATCCATGATATACCGGGTGACCCGGCGATCTGTAAAAGTCCCATAACTTATTTGCTATTTGAGATATTGACTTCTAGTTTTCTTGAACTGGTACCCACACTAATTCTACATATTTTAAAAATATGTATGTTTTTGTACAGGGTGTCCCAATATACATAACAGAACAAAGTTATGTTTTTTTAAATGGAACACCCTATATTTTATACTTTATTTTCAACCCTCTTGAGAAGCTGATAAAAATAGTATAAGATATTATGGGTCTATTATGGACGGTTGGTTAGTTATGGGCAAATTTGTGGCAAAAACATGTACACATTGAAAACATTGCAGAAGCGTTCCTAGCAAAGATAGCATCATTATTTATACACTAAAAAAATTCCCACATCATAAAGACTAATACACATCGGCTTTGGTTCTCTTTTATTCATAGTGCTATACAGGGTGTCAACATACGCAAAACAATGGAAAACTTTTTTTTTTCAAATGGAACACCCTATATAAATTGCCACCAATCCATGGCATTTTTAATAAGCTTTCCAATGATATACAGTTTGTATAACAAAATATTAAGGATTGTTGAGATTTATCAATAAAAACATATTTGTTTTGTCACCTTCTGCTGATTTCTGGATTTTCTGCCAAAACTATGCATTTTCAGGAAAAATTATAAGAGACCAAAGTTGTAGAGCGAAAAATTTCCGATCGACATAGGTCTTTCAACTTTTAAGATAATGCGTGCATTGCCCGCCAGAGTGCGCAAAATCGTGACCGTATATGTATTTTAGCGTTTTCTTTTCAAATTTTTTATTAATAAATTGCACTATACTTTATTTTCCGCACCCTCTAGCGAAAAAACGGGAAATTATAGGGAAATTAAAATGGCCCATATCGATTGAAAATGTTCCGCTCTACAACTCTTAATAGAAGCAATTTTTGCCAAAAATGCAGTTTTCCCTAAAAATGCAAATTGAAAATGTATATATCAATTTTTGCGTTTTTCAATGGTTTTTTGCATTTTTAGCGAAAACTATGCATTTTGGGTAAAAATTGCTTCTTTTAAGAGTTGTAGAGCGGAATATTTTCAATCGATGTAGGTCATTTAAATAATTCTATAATTACCCATTTTTCTGCTAGAGGACGTGGAAAATAAAGTATAGTGCAATTAATTAACAAAAAATTTGAGAAAAACGCTAAAATGCATATACGGTCACGATTTTGCGCACTCTGGCGGGCAATACACGCATTATTGGAAAAGTAGAAATACCTATATCGATCGAAAATTTTCCGCTCTACAACTTTGGTCTCTTATTATTTTTTCAGACAATGCATAGTTTTGGCTGAAAATGCAAAAATGAGCAGGAGGTGACAAAAGAAAAATGTTTTTATGGATAAATCTTAAGAATCCTTAATATTTCATTATACAAATTGTACATCATTGGTAAGCTTATTAAAAATTCCATGCATTGGTGGCAAGATATATAGGGTGTTCCATTAAAAAAAAATAGTTATCCATTATTTTGCGTATGTTGACACCCTGTATAGCAGTATGAACAAAAAAGAACCAAAGCCGATTTGTATTATTCTTCATGATGTGAAAAATTCTTTAGTGTATAAAAAACGACGCTAGCATTGCAAGGAGCGCTTCTACAACTTTTTCAATGTGTCCTTGTTTTTGCCACAAATTTGCCCATAACTAACCAACCGTCCATAATAGACCCATACTATCTTATACTATTTTTATCAGCTTCTCAAGAGGGTTGAAAATAAAATATAAAATATAGGGTGTTCTATTTAAAAAAACATAACTTTGGTCTGTTATGTATATTGGGACACCCTGTACAAAAACATACATATTTTTAAAATATGTAGAATAAGTGTCGGTACCAGTTCAGGAAAACTAGAAGTTGATATCTCAAATAGCAAATAAGTTATGGGGCTTTTACAGATCCCTGGGTCACCCGGTATATCATCGAATATATATCATGATATATATCGTGATATACCGGGTGTGGCACTTAAGACGCCTCGGACCATAGCTCCTTTACGATAAAAGCTGTCGAAAAAAATCTAAGAACAAAGTGGTGCATAGTTACCGTCGCTATATTTTAAAAATATTTCTAATCATCAGTGGCGTGCCGTACTCCAGTGGCGTACCAAACTTATGTTTTTTTAAATGGAATGCCCTATTTTTTATTGCAGATTTGGAAAGTGCTCGACGAGTACTTATTTTTTTATCTAACATGTTATACCCTTCACTTTAGCGGTTTCGCTGTTATAACCCCTTCTTTCAAAATTGCGCCCCACTTTTGAGATTTTTTTGTAGAGAAACTAATTGACGCCGGCGCCTAAATTTTGAATTGATGTACAGGTTAAGACCTCGTATACCTTCACATAATTTTTTTTCGGGTAATTTATGGAAAAAAAATAATTTTTGATTGATCTTCGTATGTTGTCATTTTTTCCGAAAATTTCAAATGGCACCCCCCTAAAAAAATTACGGCGTTGTACAGCCAAAACTCTAAATTTTTCATTGGTGTAAAAAAAATTACACATTGCATAACAAAATTTCGGAGAAAAAAAGAATTTCATCGCAAATGTCGGGAAACGTTTTCCTTTCCCAAGTGTGCCATGAGAAAACAAAAGATTGGTAACTGCAAATTCCGAAATCTTATCAGCGCGCCTTTTCTAATCCCAGTGTTGTCAGATTGGGGGTGGGGGTTTCTCCAAAATGGGGGTAAATTAAGGTTTTGGTGTGTATTTTGGAGAACTTTAATCGATGGGGTATTTTTTGGGGTGGGTATTTTATGCGAGGGGTATTCTGGGGGGGTTTTATGAAATATTTGGGGAAAATTAAAAATTACTCCTGGCAACACTGTCCCCATGACAAATAAGGAGTTGTAATATCCCGGAGGCCAAAATTGATGAGCTTCCGCACGGATTTACCTATTTTATGTATTTTTTTACTTCTATTACTCATTAATAAAGTTAAAGTGCATTTTGCTATTCCTAGTCAAGTGAGGTTTTTTTGAGAAAATAGTTTGGTGAAAAAAACATGAATTGTGGCTCTTAAATAAGTTGCTAGTTGTAATTGTAAAACAAATAAAAACTAAACTTTTGTTATTACATTGGCATCGAGATTGTATCTTTGATAAATGTTGACTTCAATTGTATTCAGATATAAAATATATACATGTAGAATTAGTATCGTTTCAATGTGAATACCATAAATTTCAATTCGTGCATGTACCCAATAACATGAATTGAATTCCTCGAGCATACATCCATACGCGAACAGCGTCGCGACGCCGCGTATCACGACGTCCCTCCCGAAACCGGCAGAAACGCGCATAAACCGTTCCGTTTTATTAATTCGGAGACGTTCACGGTAATCGAGTTCAATAAATAACATCGAAACGCAATTCGGCATCCCCGATTGGTACAGGATTAATATCGAAATACTTTTTCGTCGAGATTTAACCTTCCTTTGCATACGTACACCAAGACATGCAATTGCGACCCCCAAAATCATTCCGCCGAGAGCAAAGGGGGTCAATAGGTCGCCGACGAAATTTCACCATTCCCCGTAATTTAATTACTCCTACAAATTATTAAATCGATGGCGGTTTTTTGCACACCATCCCCCAAGGAATTGATTGTGCAAGGGATCCTTAACACCCGCGGGGTGTTACTTTTGTTGGACCGAATGCGAGGCACTTTTTGTCATTAATTTCGACCCTGAATGTTAAATTGCCAGCTGAAAGTTTGAAGTCCGTAATCATCGATTTGTAACAACAATTTAATTTAGTTGAAATTTGTGGGTAAGTTAAATTGTGTTTTCTTTTCATCGCTGGGATTTAATGAAGGATATTTGTTTCTTTTGCGGCTCTCTATTATTATTGCCTATTCTATTAGATTAACGCTCAGGTGGAAATGTTTTTTTGTCTCAAATATAACAATGATTTATCTTCATAAAACTTTACAAAAAAACTGTTTTAGTCTTAAATTTATCTAATAAAAGATAAATCAAAAATTAACACTTGGTTTGTTTCACAAATTTATGTTCATTTTTGAACATTGATCATTTATTATTTTCAAAATGTTTCACCAAGTGAGAAGGTTATTCAAGAAATATTAAATGTATCTCCTTTGAAAATGGTTGTAATAAAGCGAAACACGTGCCAGGAAACTGAATATAATAACATGAAATCAAACAAAAGTTTTATGTCAAGTGGCGGATTAAGGTATTTTGTGATCCTAAGCTACGGCGACAAGATTTTAACATTGGTGAAGCGTTGATGGGAAAAAAAGGTTCTCGCTTTCCGAATTCATTACTTTCAAAATGTCTTCCACATGAAAACTAAGAGCAAACAAAATAAAAATAGGCCCTCGTCTATAGGGCTGGGAATCGAATACGAATAATACGAATAATTCGAATATTCGAATATTCGAATACGAATAAATCTACAAAAGAATTATTCGAATATTCGAATATTTGAATAATATTCGAGTATTCGAATATTCGAATTATTCAAATTTTCGAGTATTCGAATTATTCGAATATTCGAATTATTCAAATATTCGAGTATTCGAATTATTCGAATATTCAAATATTAGAATTATTCGAATATATTCGACAATTCGACAATTTTTTATTGTAATTTTAGAATTCAAATAATTTAAATAACTAACGCGGTAAGAAAGTAAAAAAATAACTTTATATCGGATTGCATCATAAAGACCTTAAACCAGGCACTACCTTTAATTTCAAGCTCAGCAAGGATTTTTAAATTATTCTAAATCGGAAGACTTTCCTTCGCTGATTGTCAAAATAATTGCATGAGAAAACAAATTGGTAAAATTCTGAAATTGTTCAATTGCCCAGAACAAAAAAATATAAAAACAATTACTACAAACGTGAAAATTTCCAAATTTACTAAAATTAATTCTACTGCAATATTCCTCAAAACTCTTTGGGTGAATTTCAAAATATTTGCACTAGAACACAAATTGTTTAAGGTAGAAACGCCAAAGTGGCGGAATCTATTGCCTGAATGCTGTACTGAACCAAATCCAGATGGCTTTAACACCGACATGATATGGACATTGCCAGCGGCGGCAAATATAACAATATTAATGTGGAGATTAAATATTGTTCCCCCATCAGAACACCTTCAGACCTGTTTCGACCTTTCCGGTCTCATCAGTGTAGTTAGTTGCTGATGGGGAAACGGAGATTACTATTTGCGTTTCTACCTTTAACGGTGTTTGAAATACTTATATTCCAATAGTAATCTCCGTTTCCCCATCAGCAACTAACTACACTGACGAGACCTGAAAGGTCGAAACCGGTCTGTAGGTGTTCTGATGGGGGAACAATATTTAATGTTCAAATTGTTTAAATTTTGAAATAGTTCAATTGTCTAGAGCTCAGAAAAAAATAAAAGCAATTGCCACAAACATGATCAATTCTGCTTCAAGATCCCATAAAAATCCAAACAGTTTTCTTCACGAGATTTCGATTTATTTTCGCGAGAACATAACTGGCTGAAATTCTGAAGTTGTGCGTTTTATCAGAACTCAAAAATATATATTTAAAAAATTGCAACAAACTTGAAATTGTCTATATTTGCTAAGGATCAATTCTACTTCAAGATTCTATGAAAATCAAAAGGTTGTTCATCGTGAGATTTTCAAATATTGAAAAATTTTGAAAATGTTTAATTGTCTAGAGCTCAAAAAATATAAAAACAATTGCCACAAACGTGAAACTTTCCAGATTTGTTTAAGATCAATCCTGCTTTAAGCATCCATAAACTTTCTTTCACGAGCTTTTTATTTATTTCCGTAAGAACACAAGCGGCTGAAATTCTGAAGTTATGCTCAAAAAATATAAAAAAAAAATTACAACAAACTTGAAATTTTCTGGATTTGCTTAAGATTAATTCTACTTTAAAATTCCATAAAAATAAAAAGACTATCCTTCATGAGATTTTAAAATATTTGCGAGAGAACACAAATTCTTGAAACTTTGAAGTTGTTTAATCGTCTATCTAGAGCATAAAAAAGTATAAAAACAAATGCCACAAACGTAAAGTTTTCCAGATTCACTCGAAAACAATTCTACTATAAGATTCCTCAAAAATCCGAATATTGTCCTTCATAGGATTTGAAAATAATTTCACCAGAACACAAATTGTCGAAATTCTGAAATTTTTTCGACTAGTGCTAAAAAAATATATAAGAACGATTGCCACAAATGTGGAAATTTCCAAATTTACTCAAAATCAATCAATCCTTAAAAATCCGGAAACTTTTCTGGATTTCAGAATAATTGCACTAGAACACAAATTGTTGGCATTCTGAAGTTGTTCAATAGCCAAGAGCTTAAAAAAAATATAAAACCATTTGTCACAAACGTGAAAATTTACAGATTTACTGAAAATCCATTCTTCTACAAGATTCCTCAAAAATCCGAAGATTTGCCTTCACCGAATTGCACGAGAACACAAATTGTTGAAATTCTGAAGTTGTTAAAAAAAAAATATATATAAAAACAGTTACCACAAACGTGAAACTTCAGATTTGCTTAAGAGCAATTTTATGTCAAGATTCCGTAAAGATCCAAAAGACCTTCCTTTGCGAGATTTCGATTTACTTCCGCGCTAAAATTCGGAATTTGTGCGTTTTACCAAAGCACAAAAAAAAATTTTCAAAATTGCAACAAACTTGAAGTTTTCTGGATATGTTTAAGATCAATTCCACTTTAAGATCCCATACAAATTAAAAGACTGTCGTTTGCGATATTTCGAAATATTTGCGCGAGAACACAAATTCTTGAAATTTTAAAGTTGTTAATTTGTCTAGAGCTCAAAAAATATAAACGCAATTGTCACAAACGTAAACATTTCCAGAGGCAAAATGCAAACACTGTTCTAAAGTTTTGCATTTTATCAAAGCTTAAAATATATAAAAAAAATTGCAACAAACTTGAGATTTTCTGGATTTGCTTAAAATCAATTTTACATCAAGATTCCATAAAAATCAAAAGACTGTCGTTTGCGAGATTTCGATATATTTGCGCGAGAACACAAATTGTTGAAATTCTGCAGTTGTTCAATTGCCTAGAGCCCAGAAAAACATAAAATAATTGCCGCAAGTGTCAAAATTTCTAGATTTACTCAAAAATTATTTTACTACAAGATTCCTCAAAAATCTGAAAACTTTTCTGGGCTGAATTTCAAAATAATTGCACGAGAAAACAAATTGTTGAAATTCTGAAGTTGTTCAAATTGTCTAGAGCTTTTCGTTTTTATTTGATTTATTTAATGCTTCTGTAAAGGTTTTCAATTTCAATTATCGTTAGTTTTTGCATTATATTGAAGGTTAAGCGGCTCTACCATCAAAATGTTTCACCAGCCGCCACTGCCATAAACCACATAATAATTGACTAGTATAAAAAAATTAAGAAAAATTTCCGCCTGTCAAAGTGACAATTTCTGTCAAACAAAATCGAAATCTTTGATTACTATAGCTCCTTCGATTTAATAGAAAGTAGACCCTGTTTCACTATTGAAGCAATTTCTTTAACTTCTTCCAACCAGGCTTTATTGACTAGCTCTATTTATTGTCTTGCTCTGCCATAAATTTTAGGGCTCGTTAATAAAAACCTAGACTATGTGCACACAAGTATAAATTGATTTAAACTATAACATAATAAGTATATATAAAATAGACATAAAATTAAACGGAATATGTAAATAAGTTGGTAAGCATAGGTATTACTCCTAGACAAATGATTCCACAGAAATACAAATAATAATAAAACATGGTGATTTGTCCATCACGTTATTTTCATATTAAAGATATATTTAAAAACTAATTTGATTGCAAATTCGATTCTAAACATAAAAATATTATTATTATTTTTCTCATATTTTTACTTCTCAAATCAATTGAAGACAATATTGTTTTTGGCACTTTTTTACAAATAACTTAAATTCCATTGGGTTTGCGGAAAAAATGAGAAGAATTAAATTTATGGGAAATTTGTATTCTTATCTTTTCTCATCATAATTTTGAGAAAAAAAAATACAAGAAACACTTAGTGTACACACATTATCGTGTGTCCCAGAAAAATGATATAGAAATAATTTGTATAAAAATTAGTTCTAAACACATTTGTATTCTTATATTTTTCTCATAAAAGTAATAAAATTCAAAACATTTGCCAAAAACAAAAAAATCGTACCGACACTACTGCATCTCTTACAAAGAAAATGGTAATTTATAAGAAATTTAATTCTAAACATACGTATTTCATTCTTATGTTTTGCTTATAAAACTAATAATTTTTGAGATATTTGTAAAAAAAAAAAACAAAAGAAAGTGTACACTTTTCAAACATTATCGTGTGTCCTAGAAAAATGCTATAAACATAATTTATTGAAAATTTAATTATAAACATTTGTAATCTTAATCTTAAGATTTTTCAAATATTTCAAAAGTTATAACGTTTATTGGTAGTCTAGTATTTGAATATTTAGTATAATTACCTGTAGATTTATTCGTATACGATTCTCAGGGATCATATGATTATCAAAAAATACGTATGCTGGAAAGAAATACTCGAATTCGAAAAAGATCCTCGCTTAACAAATGTATTACTTTGAAAATTTATTTTACATTTCTACATAAAACCGAAGAGAAAAAAATAAAGGTCCTCGTCTATAGTCACCTTACCCTAGGCGCAAAAAAGGTCCTCGCTTAAAAAATCATTACTGGGTCATCCCTATCAACTCAACCAATTAATTTTTATTTTTTTTCTATGTTTGTACTTTATTCAGAGACTTGAATTTCGTAGGGACAACATGGGCAACTTCTGCATTTGAAGAGTGGAGGGAGGGTCAAATTAGCAAAAAGGTGCAGGTTCGAGAACTGATTAAGAATCCACCCCAAAATCCCACTTGTCATGGCCCACTTGTTAAATTTTTTTTTTTTTTTTAATCTCCCAATTTCTTTCATTTGCCGTAACTTTCCTGCTACCCAAGATAGTGAGATGCGGCTTGAACCAATTTCCATGACAATTTAAACACTTTCTTTGGCACTTCATAAAACCAATTTTATTTGTGCAAATTTTTAGTAATCTAACAGAAGTTTCCCATGTTGACCCTACGAAATTCGGGCACCCTTAATTGTAAATTAGCCAAAAATAGGTAAATGTTAACGCTTTCAAAATAAAAACCTTCTCTTTTAAAATTAAAAATGTTAAAGATAAAACTAATATTTACGTTCAATTTTTCTGGATATAGTGTTTATAGTATACTACTGCCCTAAAAATGTTCAGGTCTGAGAGTAACATTCTTTTTTTTTAAGGGTCTTCAAATATTGCAATTTTTCTAAAACCAGGTATATTCGATCTGAAATATCTTAGAAGGGACACACTTTAAAAATAAAAAAAAATCACAAAACGTTCTTTTGTAGTGTTATATTAAGTGGTTAAAATTTCATCACTGAGACTTTATTAGTTTCTTGGTAAGAATTTTTTAAAAATACCTAAAGTTCCAGGAAAATGTATGCCTGGTACATTATCAAAAAAAAAAATCTGTACATATTTTCAGCTGCACTAAATCTAATTTAAGTAATGTCAAAGCTAAGAAATACTATTATCTGTTGTCAAAGTTAAGGACACTGTTGTATTTCAAAGTCAAAGTCTAATCTTCAATTAAAAAAAAATTCAAATAACTCCTATAGCAAACAATTTGTGATAAGTATGATACATCATTAGTTTCGGGAGGTGAAAAGCTATTCAAAAATGAAATAAAAAATCCAGGTCCGTATTTAAGAAAAAATGAAGTTGATGTGGTTATCCCAATAATGAAACGTGATATTTGAAAATGAAAATTATTTTCTGGAAGAACTTACGAAAGTGTCTTAAAAAAGTGTTCTTAATTTTTCAAAATAACCAGTGATTAAGCCGTACACAAAATAAAAACCAAAATTGAGTTTTTCGGTTTTTTTACGAATATATCCGGAATAAGTCAGAATATTTTAATTTTCCTTCCTAACAAATTATTCAGCATTAAAATGCGCAACTTTGCCTTAGTCTAACCAACTCTCTATCTCTTATAGTTAGCGAGATAGCAATGCGAGTGCATCGAATTTGTAACACCCTGTACTAGAGATGGGAAAAACGGTCCACTGTCGAGAACGGTTCCGAACCGGTTCACTTACTGGAGTGAACCGGTTCCTTGGAGCGGTTCACGGGTTATATACCAGATTGTCAGAAATAAGTTCCAGGCTTCCGATTAATTTAAAAATATATAATATAGGTATTCACAGTGTAGCCACAACTGCAATATACTTTTTTATATTTTATACTTGACAATATGACAATATATTTGTAAAAGGGGAGTGGACATTAAATATTTACTCCGTTTTTTGTTTCGGATATTTCTTAATCGACTGATTTTTAAATTACAAGTTTTAGTTTTTTCCAGTCATGGCTTCTGCTATTTTAACATTATAGTATAATTTTCACATTTTCTCCTCTCTGGTGGCACATCGATAGTAAATATAAATTAAATCTGATAGATTTAAAAAAAATAATCGGGAGAGCATTGATGCACACCCGGTATATCATACTCTTCTTAATTTTTGAATGAAATAAATAATTTCAAAATGGTATAATTTCTTTATTATGAATGTATAAAATATTATTTTATGTTTTCTTATGCTGTGGATTAATTTATTTTTCATTTATTTATTTATTAAACATCTAAAAGAAATTTCAAATTTAAATAAAGTTAAAAGACTTTATGATAAATTAATGTAGAAATTTGACTTAAATTCGACAAGCATTAAAAAAGTAAAACTAATTTTGACTTAAACCCTTAAACACCTGGAAAAATATCAAATTTGAGTTAAATTAATAGATTTAATGTCAAAATTTGATAAAAAGTCGAAAATCTTCAAGAAAAAAGACTACTTTTAACTTAAAGACGTTAAGCCTCCAGAAAAATGTTAAATAGTTAAGAAACTTTATATGCAAATTAATGTCGAAATTTGACTTAAAGTCGATAAGCGTAAAAAAAAAAGACTTTAAAAGCCTGTAAAAAATGTCAAATTTCATTAAAGGCAAAAGACTATGTCTAAATGAATGTTGAAATTCGACTTAAATTCGACAAGCGTTAAGAAAGCAAGACTAATTTTGACTTAAACCCTTAAGCCTCTAGAAAAAATGTCAAATTTGAGGTAAATTAAGAGATTATATGTCCAAATTAATGTCAAAATTTGACTTAAAGTCAAAAAACGTCAAGAAAAAAAGACTAATTTCAACTTAAAGATGTTAAACCTCCAGGAAAAAAAGGAAAAAAGACTAATTTTAACTTAAAGACGTTAAACCTCCAGAAAAATGTCAAATTTGTGAGTTAAGAAGCTTTATGTGCAAATTAATGTCGAAATTTGACTTAAAGTGGATACGCGTCAAAAAAGACTAATTTCGACTTTAAAGGCCTTAAGCCTCTAGAAAACATGCCAAATTTAATTAAAGTGAAGAGACTTTAAGTCCAAATTACTGTCAAAATCTAACTAAAAGTTGGTAAGCGTTAAAAAAGCAAGACTAATTTTGACTTAAACCGTTAATCCTCTAGAAAAAAATGTCAAGTTTGGGTAAAATTATGTGCAAATTAATGTCGAAATTTGATTTAAAGTCAACAAACCGCAAGAAAAACAACTAATTTTGACTTAAAATAGTTGAGTTTCTAGAAACAATGTCAAATTTAATTCAAGTTATAAGACTTAATAATAAGAATAATAAGAAATTAATGTCGAAATCTGACATAGCGTCAACAAGCGTTAAGGAAAAAATACTAATTTTGACTTAAAGCTATTAGGTCTCTCGAAAAAGTGACAATTCAAGTCAACTTTAATTTTAAATAAAATAGTTTCTTTTTAATATCACACTTTATTTTTCAGTGCCTCGAATTTCGATTATTAGCTGATCATTTTTAACCTTAAAGTAAATTAAAATACACACGTATTTTTTTTAAGACTTTATCACAAATTAATGACATGCGTCAAAAGATAGACTAATAGACTTTAAGCCTCTGGAAAAAATGTTAAATTTACTTAAAGTTCAAAGACTTTATGACAACTTAATGCAAAAATTTGACTTAAAGTCGATAAGTGTTAAGAAAAAAAGTCTAATTATGGCTTAAATCAGTTAAGCCTCTAGAAAATTTGTCAAATTGAATTAACGTTAAAAAACTTTATAACAAATTTATGTCGAAATTTGACTTAAAATCGACAAGCGTTAAGAAAAAATAGATTCATTTGACTTAAATCCTAAAGCCTCTAAAAATGTCAAATATAATTAAAGTTAAAAGACTTTATGTCCAAATTAAAAAATGGCATATTTAATAAAAGTTAAAAGATGAATGTCAAAATTTGACGTAAAGTTACAAGCGTCAAGAAAAAAGGAGTTAGGACCCTAAAAAAATGTTGACTTTCATTAAACGTTTTCACATTTTCATTTAAAATTTTAAGTATAAAACTTCAAGTCAAAATTTAAGTCTGGACTAAAAAAAATTCACGAAAACGGCATGAAATTTCGGCGGATAACTTCAAGCGGTTCACAACGGGAACGCTATTTGCACGAACTTCATGCGGATCCTGGTATGAACCGCATAACGTTACCGCGGAAACTCCATGCGTTTCGAGGTGTGAACCGCGAAGTTATCTACAGAAACTTCATGCGGTTCATACCAGGAACCGCGTGAAGCTCGTGCAAATAGTGGAGTGAACAGCATGAAATTTTCGCAGTTAACTTGATGCGCATCTCTTGGAACCGCATGAAGTTTACGCAGGTGACTTCATGCGGTACTTCTACACACTTGAAGAAAAAGCCAAGTACATATTAGAGAGCAGAGGAACCGCAGTTCCTTTCGTCCGAACCGGTTCCTGAGCGCTCTTTGCTAAGAACCGGTTCATTGAATCGGTTCCTGAACCGTCTGCCCAACTCTACCCTGTACCCATATGCATATGTATATAAATACATATATTTTTTGTCCAGATTGTGACATAAATAAGCTAACAAAAATTGTTTATTATTACTTATATGTTATTTACATTTTTACTACAAGCAATCTGCACTTAACAGCACTTACAATTTTAGATATATTTAAAAAGTTGTAACAAAATATCTAATAAAGTCTGTGTTGAAATTGTATCCACTTATTATAACACAATAAAAGAATGCTCTCTGGAAATTTTGGAATTTTAAAGTGTGTCCCTTATGGGATATTTCAGATTGAAAATACCGGATTTCAGAAAAATTGCAATATTTGAAGACTCATTAAAAAACGAGGATGGGACTCTTAGGCCTGAAACTTTGTAGAGAAGTAATATACTGTAAACACTATATTCAGAAAAAAATTGAAGCCGAGTCTTAGTTTTATCTTTAACAATTTCAATTTCAAAAGACAAGGTTTTTATTTTGAAAACACTTACATTAACCTATTTTTTTTGTTAATATAAAATTGAGATAGGCCTACATACTGGATAGAAAATATTGTACATTTTATGCTCTTTAAAATGGATTTTGTTTAACCCGTTGACCGCTTTGTTAGTCACCGGTGACTGACACCGGAGTATTCCCATGGGGCCGAGTCAGTCACCGATGATTGACAGCGAGTGCCTAACTAACTTACTATTTAGCGCTGTCAGTCACGAGTTAAATTAAATAAGCATATTCTTACTCATTTAATAAAATAAAACTTAAAAACAAAGAAAACTTTTTTTGGCATTTTACAAAAAAACTTGATGGCAGCCAATGTGTTAAACTACATATATTTAGAAACAAAGAAGCTACAGAGTTTAACGGAAACCTCTGTAAAATGCAAAATAGGCTGACGCACCAATACAAAATAGACGCTCAAGAAAAAAACTAAACATCTAAAAAATGACCGAATACTTGTTTTCAACTCTCTGGATATAGTACAGATATAGGTAAAAAAGAAATAAATTTTGTTAGTGACCTTTTTAAATTGTATTCTACATTTCTACATGAAAGCGAAGAGCAAAAGAATAAAAAAATGTCCACCGTCTATAGTCACCTTACCCTAGCCGAAAAAGGTGCTCCCTTAACAAATTCATTACTTTAAAAATGTATTCTATATGAAAGCGAAGAGCAAAAAAAATAAAAAAAGGTCCCCACCCCAAGCGAAAAAAGGTCATCGCTTAACAAATTCATTACTTTGAAAATTGGGCTAGATCCCAGATATTTTACCACTCGCAAACGCGCAGGAGCGACTCTCGCGATTCCAGCGACCCTCAACCAGTTTCATTTTACCCACACACAGGATTTTGAAGATTGGTGCTTGTGCTTAGGTTAGGGTTAAGCTAAGTTCCCCCACCCCCTTTTGGGCCAACCCCCTTGGGCCAACTAGTAGTTTCAGCTTGCGCGTGAGTGTGTGTATGCGCGTTTTCGAGTGGTACAATATCTGGAAATTTACATTCTACATTTCTACATAAAAGCCAAGAGCAAAAAAATAAAAAAAGGTCCCCGTCTGTAGTCACCTTACCCTAGGCGCCACTGTTTGGAGCAACCTCAACATTTCATGTTTAAAAAAAGTCTTGAAATAAAAACAATATATAATTAAAAAATACTTCTAGCAGTTTAAAAAATGTGCACCATTAATTATTCAATGAAAAAGATATAACATTCTTAAAATAGACCCAGAAGTAATGAACCTCTGATATTCTGAAAACACAAAAATCCGTACATAAAATATGAACTGAACTAATAAAAATAGCTTTCAACGGTTTAAAAAACTGAGAAAAATTATATATATATATACCGAGTGTCTGGGATAAGGGGCGAACATAGGGATTTAACATGTAAAATTAAATATGTGTAATTATTAGCTCCCCTATTCATTTTAGAGAAAAATCGTAAAGGAATATTTTTTAGAGAATTAAAAATTGTAAATGTATCATCCATTTAATTTACGTTTGTACCATAATTCACCTCAGAAATAATAAAAATAAGTTTAACCATTAATCATTTAATAAAAACCCTTGCCATGACTTTGACAAATGTCATGTCATAGTGAAAATAATTTTGCTAGTCAAATATCAATTCACGCATTGTAATTACTACGAACAATAATCTGAGTTATTCCTCTGAAGAGAGCGTATTCATTATCAAAACATTTTGTAGTGGCGTCAGTTTACTAGGAGATCGTGACATTACATACAAACGGAACAGAAGAAAAAACGACGAATTGGAAGAAACAGTTTTGGCATTGATAAATGCTGAATCAACAACTAGCATACGATGCATTGCTCGTGAGTGCAACGTGTCTAAATTCTCTGTACAGAAAATTCTGAAGAAGCATGGTTATTATTCTTTAAAACATCAATGCCATGAGGAGATACTGTTAGTGGATGAAGAAAGGAGGCGTGTATTCTGCGAAATAATGCAGGATCGATCAAATACAGACCATAATGAATGCTAATAATTTACTTCCGTATAACAATAAAACAGTAAACATTCAGTTTTTTAATAGAAAGACACCAATTGTTAATTTAAATCAGAGCACCAAATTTCTTGGGATTGCCGAGGACGAGCAACTCACCTGTTGTCAGCATGTTGATCATATGTGTAGTAAATTAAATACTGCTTACTATGCAGTTCTTAAACTAAAACCAATTTTACCACCAGAGTCAATCATAACTCTCTACTACTCATAGGTATATCCTTATCTCTCTTATAATTTACCAGCGTGGGAAAGAAGTCATATTCAAAGGATATTCATAGCCCAGAAAAGAATATTAAGATTAATTTTTAACAAAATTAGATTGGAGACTTGCCGTAGTTCATTTAAGGAGAACAACATACTTAAATTAATATGCATTTACATATTTAAAATAGCAATATTTGCTGCGAATTAAAAAACTAACTAAAAACTAAACTGAGCTTAACTTTTTGCAGTCTGTTTTACCGAAGAATGCTAGTTCACACTTTACAACGAGCCCAACGTTATTGTTCATAGTAATTACAATGCGTGAATTGATATCTGACTAGAATAGTATATTCTGTAACAAGGTTAGAATGGAAATTCGATGCGAGTGGAATATTTCGAGCGCGAGCCGTGAGGCGAGCGCGTGGAACCACGAGCATCTGAATTTCCATTCTTACCGAGTGGCAGACTATACTTTCTCCTCGACCAGATAAAATAGACTAATAAAATAATGAACACAAAGAACTTACGTTTTATTATCACGTTTGTGGTTATGGTTATAGTATTTTGACAATTGTGATATCCAAGGCTAATTGTTTTATTCGAAGCGATGTGAGAATATTCATTCTATACCTTGTTATGGAATGAATTACATGCAAAACGCATAAGCGCACAGTGTTTTTTTACATAACAAGAGTGAGAATGTGTTCGTTCTATAATCAAAATTGATTTCAGAATGCTTAAATTCTATGGTGGTCGTGGAGAAAAATTATTCTCACCATAACATGACATTTGTCAAACTCATGGCAAGGGTTTTTTTTTAAATAGTACATTGTTCAACTTATTTATATTATTTCTGAGATGAATTCTGGTACAAACGTAAATTAAATGGATGATTTATTTACAATTTTTAATTCTCTAAAAAATATTCCTTTACGATTTTTCTCTAAAATGAATAGGGGAGCTAATAATTACACATATTTAATTTTACATGTTAAATCCCTATGTTCGCCCCTTATCCCAGACACTCGGTATACTAATTAAGTAAGAAAAGTTTGACAGCCCAGAAAAAACCGCTGTAAAGGGGCGCCGGCCGACCGGCACAAAAAATTCGCCCAAAATTATAAGGAGGATTTTGAAAATCGCATCCCCCGAAACTCACCCTTAAAACAGAGAGGTAGGGTTAAACTTTACCCCTTGTCGGGGTCTTGTTCGGTAAAATTTTGTTAGTTTTTTCGCGCCCAGATAACCGGGCAAGCTTTTAAAACCGGTCCCATCGTTTCGTTTCACCCCCACCCCCGGGGGGATTTTTCAAACGCAGATTTTCGATTTTTGCACGTTTCCCAAAAAAAAAAAAAAATAACTCCTCCGTAACCGCCGGAGCTGGACGATCCCAGTATGTCTTAAAATAATCTTAAAGAAAATATCTAAAATTCATCGAGCCACTTTTTTTAATTTTTTCTCCGTTTCCGAGATATGATTTTTTAAAAACCGGATAAAAAAAATTCTCCTTTTAAGGACGTATTTTTTTCTTTTCAAGTGGAAAAGCCGAAACCTTCAGGGATGGCAGAAGGAATAACTGGCTTTCATTGAGAATTTTTTCAAAATTTTTGGAACCACCCCTACGCGCCAACCAACGCCACCAACCCAGGGGGTGGTTCGGTTTTTTTCTTTTGAGGACGTATTTTTTTCTTTTCAAGTCGAAAAGCTGAAAATTTAAGGGATGGCAGAAGATATTTTTTCAACATTTTTGAAACTACCCCTACGCACCATTTGCACCCCCTGGGTTCGTTTTTCTTCTTTTAAGGACGAATTTCTTTCTTTTCAAGTCGAGAAGCTGAAACTTTCAGGGATGGCAGAAGATATTTTTTAAAATTTTTGGATCTAACCCTACGCTTCATTTGCACCCCCTGCGTTCGTTTTTATTCTTTTAGGGATGATTTTTTTCTTTCAAGTCGAAAAACTGAAACTTTCAGGAATGGCACAAGATATTTTTTCAAAATTTTGGAAACTACCCCTTCACACCATTTGCACCCCCTGGGTTCGTTTTTCTTCTTTTAAGGACGACTTTCTTTCTTTTAAAGTCGAAAAGCTGAAACTTTCAGGGATGGCAAAAGATATTTTTTCAAAATTTTTGGAACCACCTGAACCACGAACCCTTTGTTTTCCTTGTTTTAAGGACATTTTTTTTTTCTTTTCAAGTCGGAAAGCCGAAATTTTCAGGGATCGCAGAGGATATAACTGGCTTAAAAAAAAGAAATAAAAGAAATAAAAATAAAAATTTAAAACAAAAAATTTAAAATAAAAAAGAAAAATGAAAAATAAAAAATGAAAAGTGAAAAGTAAAAAATTAAAAATGAAAAATTGAAAATGAAAAACTGAAAATGAAAAATTGAAAATGATAAAATGAAAAATGAAAATGAAAATGAAAAATAAAAAACGAAAAATTAAAATTAATTTAGAAACAAAATGTTTTTCATTGATGGCGCAGCGCAGCGGAGTCGTCGATCTTCTACAATTACTTTACCTAATTCATTATAATAGGTGCTATTAGATGCAAATCAACTCAGTAGGCGGCCAAAATTTGATTTGAATGGGTCACGCTGTGCCGTCGTCCGTTACCAATTTAATTGCTTAATTTTAATGGGACCCGCACGGACGACGGCGCAGCGCAGCGGAGCCGTTATTCTTTAATGGGCCACGCACGGACGACAGCGCAGCGGAGCCGTCGTCCGTCACCAATTTAATCGCTTAATTTTGATAGGCTCCGCATGGATGACGGCGCAGCGCAGCGGACCCGTCGTTCGTCACCAGTTACTTTTCTTACATTTCACAATTTCACATAAAGAACACAATTTCACATACATCAAACTTTAGCCTAGGAAAAACTAGTTAATAACTAAACGAAAAAGTTTAAAATTGCCATGCATATTTGATTTCCAAACAATACAATTGACCTGACAACAAAACCCGTATACAAAAAAAAGATGTTTTCAGAGGTTTGGAAAACTTTTAAAAATTGATTACTCGAGAAAAAAAAGAAGCTTTCAAATTATCAAATATATCCAGAAGTAGTGCATCTTTGATTTTCCAACAAAATAGGTGACTCATTTAACCTGACAACAAAACCACAATACTCATATGTACTGAAGAAATTAAAATTGCTTTCAATGGGTTAAAGAATTAATTGCCCAAGAATACCGCTTTAAAATAAGGTAGTGGATACAGGTCCGCAAATTTCGGTAAACCCTAGTATTTTATACTACGGATCCGCAGGTTTATGCATGCGCATTAGTCGGCTATCGGACAGGCTCGTGAATTTACTGCCTTTGAAATGATCAAATAACAAAGGTAGTGGATACCAGAGCCCTGCAGAAGCGGGTTTTTGAAAGCCCGGCCCGGCCCGGCCCGACAGTGAAAATTTAAAACCCGGCCCGGCCCGGCCCGATGAAACGAAAATGTGTTGCGGGCCCGGCCCGGCCCGGCCCGAAGCTGAATATTCAAAGCCCGGCCCGGCCCGGCCCGTCCCCGAAAAATGTTGAATTAAATAAATAAAATTACTGGACCCATGTACTCCTTACAATCCTTAAAATACATTGAATGCATGTTAATAAAAATAACCCAATTTATTTTTCACTGCACTTGGTTGTTATTTTCCAAACTATAATAAAATTAAATTTATCCAAGCCCGGCCCGGCCCGGGTTAAATTATCCATCGGAAAGCCCGGCCCGGCCCGGCCCGGAGCTTGAAAAATACGGCGCGGCCCATGCAGTCCTCTGGTGGATACTGGTCCGCAAATTGCGGTACTCTGGTATTGTATACTACGGATCCGCAGGTTTGTGTATGCGCATTAATCATCTATCAGACAGATTCGTGAACTTACTGTATTTGAGATGATAAAATAACAAATTATGTAAGGGCCGCGGTGATCCAGTGGGTAGGAGACCAGTCTTAGAACGCGTTGGTGCGGGTTTGAATATCGTCGGCTCCATCACTTATTTTTAACATTATAATTAAAATTTATTATTTATTATTTTTGTATAATAAATGATTATTTATAATTTTCAGGATTTTATAAAACCGTGATTATAATAATACATACTATTATTCTACAAGTTTTACGTGTGCTCCTTAGCCGTCAATGTTTTATAATTGTATGTCCATACCTAACCTCTAAATTTTACTGTAGCTTTGTGTGCATGTTCTGGCGTATTTACAAGATATTTATAAAATGCCAAGTACTTAAGGGCAGGTGACCGCTACCTATTTTGGTGCGGTAGATTGGGTGTAGCTCGTTTATTATAAGATGTGAACATACCGATTTAAGATATATTGTTTATGACTGTTCACTCTACCTTTTGCAAGAAAATAAAAATTAAACAAATTACTAATAAACAATATAGCATTTTCGTGCATTTTTAAATTTGTGTAAAAGTTAGAATGTTCTATTATTTTTTTATATGTACGTTGCTATAATACTTAGGAGGTCTGCAATTTTTAGTTAGAATAGGTTAATATTTAATTAGTTATTGAATTATTTCTTAAATTTTATAAACAAATTTTGACAATTTTCATTATTTCTAGAAATATATGTATAGCATTCTAGGTTATACGAATGTACTGACTGCCTAGGTACTTGGTTTATGTTGATATTTTTTTAAACCGCTGGATAAAATAGGATTTTTTTATCATTGTATGTCAAAAATGTATAGTTTCATTTTTTTATAAATCGAGTGAGAATGCAATTGTTATTTGGGTTGCCTATACTACCAATTCTAATGAAACGTGCGATTTGGTGGGGGATAGGGAGGCGCATGGAATAACGGTGTGATGGTGTAGTGTAAACAGATTTTAATTTTGTTTGTGAGTACGTGAATGCGAAACCGTTGAGAACGGAAAACGCGAAAACAGAGTGAGGCACATTTTTGTACTTCCCCGATACTTCCGCCTCATACTTGGATCATTAACACATACACATGTGTATTCGCGCGCTGTTTTCACACTTTTTTTTTACATTTGTGTATTTTATTAATACACCGTGGGCCAAAAAAATGGTACAAGTGGTTTTGTATGGTTTTCAATGTAGTTTTTTTACCATTATTACAGGAAGCAGATCATGGTGCATTTTGTATATCGATCATATAAAAATGGAAATTACGTAGTTACAAAAATATTTTTCATCTTAATTATAATTAAAAAGATAGCTAATTTTTAATTAATTCAGTACCACTCGTATATTTATAAAGATGAAAGAAAACATTTGGACATTTGGAATGGATGCGGTATGGGCTAGGAAATGTAAAAGATTGATTAACTTACAACCAAAAATAACGAACAATAACATTAAAAAATGTAGTATTTATGATCTTGATCTAAAACTGTACTGATTGAAACACATCTCAATAAATCAATTATTTTGTTCTGTTTGTACTATAAAAATCACTCACAGTGGGCCAAAAAAATATTAGAAATATTCATATTTTCAATAATAATGAACGCATTAAATATTGCTTTGAAAAACAAAATGTTTACACTTAGTAGTTAACAAAAATGATAATTGCATTTTTGAAAAGATTTTTCTATATCGAGGTTATTTCACATTAATAAAAGCTCTGCAAAGGCGGGAGTTTATAATGCACTTTCGCGTCGCATTTGTAGGTACTAAAACTAGTAGGCCATGATTTGTTTTGGTTTTTAATGAATCTCAGACGTTATCCGTCACTTCTATCAGTCATTTTAGTTTTGGGGACAAAAACATCCTGAAAGGATAGAAATTCATGCATTGGTAGTCAAATAGGTGCTTCGGGCACAAGTTTAAGCACTATTTCTTTAGAGCATAAGTGCTTCATCTTATCTATAAAAATCAGGCTTTCACTGTTATATTAATTATTTAAAAATATTAATAACTCCCACAGATATGACAGTACAAAACTACTTGTACCGGTTTTTTTTTGCTCAAAAACTAGCAAATATCAACACCGTTGCACAAGGACTCGAGATATAGTAGCACCCTTAATCAAACATTTGTAACAACAATGGTTGGTAGGTGGTAGTAATTCCAATAAATAAATAAATAGTCATCTGTTGTCACTCGCATTTTTTTCATTTTAAACATTTATTTTTAATTAAACCGCATGTAAAATCCATATTTAAATCATTTTTCTGCAGCCGTCCCGAAAATGAAACTTTCGGTATGATTTATTAAATCGGAAATACCACTATACATTTTTTTATAATTCAATATTCGTCGTGGTATTAGCCAGGAAAGTAGTTGTTTCAAAAAGTAATTTGTTAATTGTAGTCGTATTTATACAACTAATCATCTACAGCAAGTTTGGCATTTGATTTCTTATTATTAACATTAATAAGAGTATGTGACTTATTTTTTCTTTATTAAAAATGTATATAAACAAACTTATGTATTTTTCATTGACATATTTCAATTTATTACATGTATATTTCAAATAATAATAATAAATATATTTCAGCATTTTATAGTGCATAAAATCCTCTCTTTACTGATAATAAAATACACTGGAGGAAAGAAAAAATGAAATTCGTGAAATTTTGACCATGTTCAAACCGCCATAACGGCGTATTTTGAATCGATTTTGATGAATATTAAAGCGCGAAAAACTTTAAAGTGTCTTCTTTAAAGTCATGCATACGAACTAAAGCGTAACTTCTCCCGCCCCTCTCTAGCACCCCTGTGAAAAAAAAAATTCAGGAAACCATGTCCAGCTTTGACGATGTCTATGGAGTTGGAAATTTTTTTTCGACTCGATCCATCATTAAGGCATTCAAATTTGATTAATTCCCTATTGGAGACTCGAAGAACGAAGTTCCTACGACGGTTTGGCACCAAGTTATAGGTGTTTGAAAAAAGAGCATTTTGAGGTTATCCACACATAACTCAGCGACTTTTCAACCAAATTTGATGATTCTTTCAGGAAAAAATCTCATTTTGGTCCTACTTTAAGGGGGTAAACTCAGATTGGAACGTTCCCTTTTGGAAGCCTTCAACCCCTGAACAACAAAAAAAACACGTTTTTGGGCAAAAAAACGCCCAACTTTGGCAGCGTGTACCGAGTTGGAAAAAATGTGTGGACTCGATCCAACAAAAGGGCATTGAAATGTGTTCAATTGCCTGTACAAGACTCAAAAACGAAGTTCCTATGGCAATTTGGCACAAAGTTATGGGTGTTTAAAAAAAGTGCATTTTGGGGTCTTTTTATTATTTTGTATAGAGGGGCGCAGAGCCCCCTCTTGGAGTGGGGGATAAACCGTCTCAAAGAGGAAACATTTTGCTTTTTATTTCTCAAAAGATGGTCGAAATCGGTTGAATACAAGCTGAGTTATGACCATTTGAAAATTACCTAAATTTTTACAAATCTCAAATGTTTTATTTGTCAGTGTAATTTGTTTGTTTTTATTGGATGAATGGAAAAATGGACCAATAGTGGTGAATTAGGCCCACATTTATTTCCGACCCTTCAGTGATCGTTAAAGTAAGCCTTTTTTGACCTAAAATAAAGTTTTCTGTTAATGGAGTTCTAAAGTACAAAAACGATATTCATGATTTCGCGCAAACAATTAATTTTCGTGCATACCTCAAACAACATTCAAAGAAAATTTCATTCGTGAAAACGAAAACAATTTCGTCGAAAAACTTCGGACTTATGAGTAAAAAAACCACAAAATTCGCTTTTTTTCAAACACCCATAACTTTGTGCCAAATCGTCGTAGGAACTTCTTTATTTGAGTCCTGCGCAGGTAATTGAACACATTTCAATGCCCTTTTGGTGGATCCACTCGACACATTTTTTCCAACTCGGTACACGTTATTAAATTTGGCCTTTTTTTGGCCAAAAACGTGTTCTTTCTTGTTCGGGGGTTGAAGGGTTGTAAAAGGGATCATTCCAATCTGAGTTTGTTCTCTTAAAGTAGAGCCAAAATGGGATTTTTTCCCGAAAGAATCATCAAATTTGGTTGAAAAGTCACTGAGTTATGTGCGAAGAACCTCAAAATGCACTTTTTTTCAAACACCTATAACTTGGTGCCAAATCGTCGTAGGAACTTCGTTCTTTGAGTCCTGCAAAGGGAATTGATCAAATTTTATTGGCTTTAAGGTGGATAGAGTGGACATGGTTTCCAGAAAAAAAACTTTTTTTTTCACAGGGGCGTTAGAGAGGGGCGGAAGGGGTTACGCTTAATTTCGCATACATGACTTTGAAGAAGACACTTCAAAGTTTTTCGCCCTCAAAGATTCATCAAAATCGATTAAAAATACGCCGAGTTATGGCGGTTTGAAAATGGTCGAAATTTCACGAATTTAAAGTGTTTCATTTTTTTCCCTTCAGTATATTTACCTTTTATATTTATGTATACGTCTATTTATTGTTCCCTTTCTACTGTCGTATCAGGATTGGTTACTGCTTTTTGCGTTTTGTACCGTTATTCTGAATATTTTGCCTTTTCTTACTACCTTTCTCGGCCTTTTCTGCTTATTGCCTTATTCTGACAATTTTTATTTTAATTAGTACCCAACTTCTTTGATCTGGTTATAAGCCCAAAATATGATGTATACTCATATTTTAACAAATAAAATAAAATAATAAATTTATCTCTTTTTAATTTGCCACATTTAGCCCCTCCCGGGCGCTATCGTTGGGGGCACCCCGACTTCGAAGCAAACAGAAATAATGACGCCACAACACAAATCAGAGAAAGGGGAAGTCCCTGTAGGTGACGTTTTTAAATAATAAAATGTATTGATCGTTAAAAAAAAAACTTTAAGAGCGTTGAAAAATACCCCACCCGGGGCGCCCGGATGGCCAAGGCGGGTACTGGCCCCTGCCCCTGGTAATATCAAATCAGATAAACTAACACCACAAAAATAATTATATATGATGAAAAAAACACAGTTTTGTTATTGCCGTCAAAAACGCATAAACATGTCGGCTCCAATTTATTGAGGCGTGGCCACTCCGTGCTTGGAGGCGTGTGATATATATTTTTTCGTCCTCGATCGCGAAATCATGCAGACCGAAATATTACCCTAAAAAGTGAAAGTTGTGTTGCCTATAGTTGTACTAATTTGATTTAATCCCCCTCTAGAGGACCGTGTAACGTACTTCCGATGGGTACCGACCCGTTAACATTAGGTTAGGGTTAAGATAAGCGGTCCTACCGATCCATTAAATACAATTTCGGAATCTGCCAATGTCGCACTTGTCTTTATATATTTTCGAACTATTAATCTGGTGAAAGAATTACAATTTTTTTAATCAGTTAAAAAAACGTAATTTTACATTAAGTCTCTAAACTGTTAAAACAGTAAAATATAAGTGGTGAGGGCTTTGAATTCGTGATACATTTTGAATAATTCAAATAAAACAATTACCTTTGTTGATGGCACTCTTTTTATTTCACTTTTTGTGACGACTTTGGCTTTTCATTATCAAACTACCATGTGTAGAAAGAGTTTTATTCGAATTATTAATACGGTAAGTTATGTAATCCTATATTAAGAACGGTAGGTTAGTAAGAAATGTATATTTACTTCGAGTCCACACTAGCTGCCCTAAGAAGCCTCCGTTTCGGGCCGATTTGTTCCTCATCGTTGGTTGCCCTCTTTTCGTTACATTTTTGTCCGGCAAGTTTCTTTGAAGCGTTGCCCAGAAGAAGCGCAGTTGCCACGGATCCCCTTCGCGATGGAAAACTCGCCGAAAAACTCCGTATGGTATGTATACTCGACTGTTGGAATGAAACTGAAAACAAAGAAATCATAATTACCATTTGGGTTATCAACAAATTTAAATTTAATAAAGTTGATAAATTAAAATATTTTACCTATTCCCACTTCGTAATTGATGAATTACCGAGCTGTTTTCACCAATTGTAAGCGACCCATTACGAATATATAGAGTATATATAAATGTAATAGTATATTACATAACTAGAGTTGTAAGTAGCAAATTGCGCGCAAGTGAAAGATATTGCGTACGAACCACATAGCGGCGAGTAACGTAATTTCACGAGCGTGTAATTGCGTTACAACTCGCGTTATGTACTATACTTTACCTTCAACCTAACATTTATTCGCTTAAACTATTAAACTAAGGACATATTGAAACTGAATCTTGTCAGGGTGAAGTTTAAATTTGTATTAAATTAGCCGGCTTTGGCAATGTAGGACGACTACCAACTAAACAAACGAATTACCGTTCGAACAATTTTCCGTCGAATAATATATTGTCTAATACATTGACTGAACAAATTTACGGACATACGAGTACATCATTGTACTCGTTCTGAAGCGTTAATCTGCTGAGATACCATTATGAAGGAAGTACCGATTAGGCATGGCGAGGAGTTTCTTGTGTCGGTTATTGTTTTAACCAATATGTTGTAATCTGACGTTTAAATGTCACTGTCACTTTTAATATGTAAGGGGGACGTGCACCTTGTAGAACAATTTCGGAGACAATTTTTAAGAATTTATAGTAAAAAAAGCTAGAGAAGATTTAGATACGAAACTTTTTTTATGTTATTGTAGATCAATTGAATTTCACACATAATTTTTTTACATATCAATGTTGACTTCGAAGACCTGGAGATGGCATTGACAGCGCCCCTGTCAGAAGTGAAGGGTCAAACGGTGTACAGGATTGGGTCAACCCTAGTTGTCTGAAATTTAATTTTCAACAAGTCTTTTAATTGTTGTTATGTCAGGAAGGTCCCAATCGTTTTCACTTTTTCAAAATTCCGATTTTTCGCATAAAATACCCACCCCAAAAAATACCCCATCGATTGAAGTTCTCCAAAATACACACCAAAACCTTAATTTACCCCCATTTTGGAGAACCTGTTCCAGTTATACCGGGTGATCAGTTTCATTCCGGGCCAAAGTATTATATTTAACAATTACTAAAAAAACTAAATTGATTGCAAAAATTATTTTTTTGATTTAAAAATTTTCGAAAACAAAATCAAAAATCGAATCGAAATATTTGAAAATTAAGTAATTCCTTAAACACAAACCGCGCAGTCTGTATTTTCTATCTAAATATCAAAGTACATTAGTTTGATCTTAGAACAACCACTAAAACAAAAAAATTCAAATCAAATAAATAACCTAAAATTAATACAAAAATCAAGTACAGGCCAAAAATATCAAAAATGCATTGTGCAAAATCTAAATTATAGGGCAAAAAAATAAAAAACTTGGACCAAAAAACTCGAAAATATCGACCAAAAATTCGCGCATAAAAATCTACAATTAAACAACATTAAAATTAATAATTAGGGTAACAGAACTAAAAACATTGGTAAAAAATTGAAAACTCTTGGGAAAAATAAAAATGCAGTCAAAAAAACAGAAAATTTCAACTAAATCGAAAAGTTTGGTTTAGGTGCCAAAAAAACAAAAAGTCTGGTCAAAACAATAAAAATGTAGGCTAAAAATTGAAAATTAAAGCAAAAGCAAAATAATTTGCCATTTTCAAAACTCTTTACCTCAAAGTAAATTGCCGAAACTCTAAACTCAATAATAATTTAAAAAATACGCCCATAAAAACAATAATTCAGGTTAAAACATCTAAAATTTGGTTAAAAAAACTCGAAAATACCGGCCAAAAGTTTGCACACAAAAATCAACAATTCGGGTTAAAATCTAAAGTATTGACCAATCAAAAATTCGCTCGTTAAAAATTATAATCAAGGCAAAAAAAAAACTAAGAATGTAGGCAAAAAATTTAGACCAAAAATCCTAAACTCTCGGCAAAAATAAAAAATGCAGACCAGAAAAAAAAAACAAAATTTTAACTAAATATTCGAAAATTTTGGTTTAGGTCAAAAACTCTAAAATTTGGAACAAATAAATGAAAAACACAGACCAAACATCTGCATATAAACAAACAATCAAATATCCTGATGTAAAAAATTAAAAATTCTAAAAAATTGAAACTTTATCACAAAATAAATTGCCGAAACTCAAAACTCGAATGTAATTTTAAAAAATCGCCCATAAAAACAATAACTTAGGTTAAAAAAATCTGAAATGAAAGAAACAATCAAAAACTTAGTACAAAAAACTCGAAAATACCCTCAAAACAAAACAAAAATCGCACATAAAAATTAACAAGAGTGTAGACCAATCAAAAATTCGCTCATTAAAATTAATAATTAAGATAAAAAAAATTAAAAAAACGAAAAATTAAAAATGTAGAAAATTTCAACAAACTATTAAAAAAATTTTGACCAAAATCAAAAACTCTAAAAGTTAAAGAAATCAAAAATGCAGACCAAACATCTAAACTATAAACAAAAATAAAAATAAAATTTCTGGTCTAAAAAGTAAAAATATGAAATATCAAGCAAAAGAAAAATAATTTGCCATTTTCAGTCCCAAAAATAACTCTGGCTCAAAATAAATTGCCAACCAGAAACGCGAAAATGTTTAAAAAATCCAAAACTCGAAAATACCGGCAAAAAAATCACGCATGAAAGTGAATATTTCAGGTTGAAATATAGGGCAGAAAATCGAAAATTTGGGCCTAAAAAGAAACAAATGCCGACCAAAAAATCGAAAATTTTAACAAACAAATCGAAAATTTTAACAAAAAAATCGAAAATTTAAACCAAAATGAAGAAAAATTATTCAGTTATACAGAAAGTGCAGGTCAGAAATCTAAATCCAGGCCTAACGATAAAAATGCAAACAAAAAGATTGAATATTTAATATAATAATAATTTATTTACGGGCAACGAGTATTGCCAGTAGCAATTTTTAATTTCCCAAATATCTAATAAAACTCCCCCAAAATTACGCCGCTGTCCCTCTCCAAAATAATACATTTTGAAAATAAAACGTAAATACTATTCATCTTCATCCTCAATATTTTCATCTTCTTTTCGGCACACATACATATTTTTTAAATGAAAGTGCAGCATCTCATTGAGGGGTGACAACATTACGAAAATGGCAATAACATAATCCCTATGACAACTTCCATAAATGATATTACAGGTTTTTCCTCATTGCTGAGGAAAATGACTGAATGATAATTTCTATACTCGGCGCACCGAATCGGTGGTATCATGGGTTTGCGTGATTTTCGCGTGATGTTCGCTGATTGCTCAGCGCAAACGCATGTGAAGCGTGTGTCACGCAGCCGAAATTTTTAATCATGCCCGTTGTATGCTTGTGTTCTCGTTTTTCTGTTTTATTTAAATGTAGTGATTACGTTCTATCCTTAAATCAGCCTTTTTCAATTACAATTAGTTAGGAAGTGGTAAATACCTAGTTAGATTTTGTGGATTAAAGTAGAAAGATTTATATTTCCGGCACAGAACTAAAATGTGGCAAGGCTGTGTGAATCAGGCTTTTTATAACGTCTCGACGAACTATCACGAGGACGCGGGGTGAATGCAACGTGATCATACCACATGGTCGGCGCGCCGAGTATAGCAAATGTAATAACATGTTCATTAATTTCCCCAAAAATACCCCTCGTATAAAATACCCACCCCAAAAAATACTCAGTTGATTGAAGTTCCCCAAAATACACCCCAAGACAATAATTTACCCCCATTTTGGGGAAAAAACCCCCTAATCTGGCAACATTGTCCGCAACCGACCCTATCTGTATTGTCACCTCTGCTACCTCGGCCGTACCAGAAAAAAAAACCCGCGAACCGTCACTGCATTCATTCTAAAATTAAGCGTTTAAGTTATCAGGAATTCTTTTTTAGCATCTACGGCAACCGGATAATTACACAAAATATATCTTAAATGCGGAAGCTGGATATACCGTGTGTTCGATAAGAAGCGCCCAACGCCATAACTCTGTTATTTATTGACCGATTTGAATGAACTAAAAAAGAAAGTCAATGGTAGTTTAAATACTAACAAATGACATTAATATTGATTTTTTTTAATAATAACTTCATTGTCAAATGATGGCCAACTTACCATTTTTAAATGGCAGCATATAATGTATTATTTTTTTTACATTCGACATTCTTTTTCTGAATCCAATAATGCCCAATATGTTGTTTTTCGTTTAATATTTTGGTAAAAAAAAAAATTTTAATAAATCTTCCATTTAAAATCACATTTTTTTAAAATTATGATTAGGGTGCCTTGGAAAAAAATGACAAATATCATTTGTTGTAAGGTTATGTCGAACATGAATAATAAGGACCATAGATAAACGATTAATTAAGATTGCCAACTCAAGCAATAGAATTGGGGAAAAGTGTTAGTACCAAATTTAGCGCCACCTACTATTTGATCGTGGATTTTATTGGTTGGGATAAAATGGCGCTAATTTTAAAATATTTTTTTAAACACTGTTATTTTGTAAAAGTTTGAAATTTTGATTTTAGCTTTGTAATTTTAATTTACTATTTCTTCGATAAAGCCAAGTTAAAATTGCCCAAACTATAGTCACGAAAATAAAAATTTTAAGTTTTACAAAGTAAAGGTATTTTATTTAAACTGTACTGAAACTATGTTCAAACCTCAACTAACTTTATTAATTATATAAAATGTATAACGAAGTAGAAGCTCCCAATACAAACAACATAAAAGTATTATAATTGATGTGTTCTATAAATGTCTTTGTGACGTTTTAATTTTAACTTTGGATTTGAAATATTAGAGACCCATAACTTAAATCTTTCTTTATCTTGAAGCAAAACTCCATTCTGCACAACATCCTATCGTCACATCCAGGCACACAACAACAATTCCATTTTATGAGTGACAGTAATGTGCCTACAATAAGTTGATATGAGAATTTATATAAATTTAAAAATATCTGCTTTTACTTACCAATTAAATAATACAATCACTAAATTCAACGTAATAAATGTTGTCTTTAATTAAACACGAAACTGCACAGAACAGTAGAACGAACGAAACACGTGTACTGAATAATTATGTTGTTATGTTTACAAAATAAAGCCAATATGCAAACCATAAAATGTAGGCACGTTTTTTAGGCAAACTGTTAAAAACTAAAGACAGCGCCACCATACGTTTGATCGTAGTACTGAGATATGGTACCAAAAAATCCTATGGAGTGAACACCCCCTGATAAGGACCCTATAAATAAGTACCTATGTTACAACTGAATGTAGAATAGAATAAATATAGTGCAAGTATTAATTCACTTTAGATGTTCTGTGATGTTCTGTGATTAATGTAAACACTAAGTAGAACGTCGAACTCTGCAAGTCCACGAAATTGTCGATCCACTGTCTTCGACTTTTTAAAGGCTCCATATCGTCTCAAATTTCCTTTTAACCTTCTAAATTTAGGTTCTGGTATTCGCCGCTCTGGAAACCGTAGATGATAAATTCGTGCCGCAGCTCTTCGATTTCTATTACATAGAAAATAAATTTGTAACATGCCTGTTAATTCGCTATTGTTCATGATTTTATCTGAAACACACACTAATAACAAATGGTTGACATTACTTATAAAATAAATGACATTTGTCGATTCGAATTTTTTTCAAGGCACACTGCATTTATTACCAAAAAAAATCATGTGAACAAGATTTATTACTATATTTTTCTGGCATAAATATTAACTTAAAACCAACATAACGGGCATAATTGGATTTAGAAAAACAATGTCTAATATTATAAAATTAGAAAAGTATATGCAGCCATTTAAAAATTAAAAGTTGACTATCATTTGGCAATGAAGTTGATTTAAAAAAAATATGTAATTACCGTCATTTTATAGTATTTAAACAGCCATTGACTTTGTTTTTTAGTTCATTCAAATCGGTCAATAAATAATAGAGTTATGGCGTTGGGCGTTTTTTATCGAACACACGGTATACGTAAGCATCCGTACGCATCTAGTGCAGCATACTAGTTAAGCTTTTGAAAATCATATTCCACAGCGTAATGGTTAAAATACGAGTATAAAACGTTGAAAAAATCGTCTAAAACTGCCTCCTCATTTGCAAACGATTTTTTTTTGGGTACGCCACTGCCTGGGTCGAATATAATTTTGTAGAATAAAAAATCTTAACTATACCAAGGGACAACATAAGTTTTAATCGTAGACTATTAAGATATATAGCCCCGATAAAATACTTTGGAATCTTTCGTCGTTTCCACGATTGAGTCGGAAAGGAAACAAACTCCTAATTGAATGTACGCGGCAATTTATTTATCGCGATGATCTCATTACCCGGCGCGAAACGTGCACGAACCCCCCAGCAAACATTCGACATTCAAGTTTGTTTGGCTAATTCTCACGGTGTTGGCGTCGGCGTCGGCGTCGCTCACCCTAGTTTACACGACGCCGCCGCCGCCTTTCTTTTTCCAACAGTTTAACGACCCGAATCCGAATCGAAACGCGCCACGTGCACTCCGAACTCATCGAACAACTTCGCTCAAACTCGCGGAAGATGGGAAAGAAAATCAACATTTTTCAAGTCGCGTGTAATGAAGGTATCGCTCCCCCTTTATCATTAGAAAAAAAAATGGAAGACGGATGTTTTTCTTTCGGGTTGTGTGTATTGATTATAATTATAATTTGATTTTATGCCAATGCGTTACTACGTTACTATATGGATCTTTTCAAAGTATCGTAAAATAATAATAATAATAATAATTTATTTACGGCAAACGCCTTTTACATTAATGATACAGAGTAAATAAATAAATGCAATATGGGATAATATAATGGGTAATATGTATTAATAACAGCGAGATAAATAAACTAAACTAAACTAAACAGTATAGAATAAAATATATGTTATGAATCATCCAGTACATAGATATTAAAAGTACAGAACATACTGAACATATTAAAAGTATATTAAACATATTAAACATTGAGGAATTAAACATTATATAACAATGAACAAATTAAATATGGAGCAAGATATATCAAAAAAATCCTAGATTTTATTTTTCAAGCAGCGTTTAAAAGAGCTAAGGGAATGATTGCACAGGTCGAACCATTCGGAACTATTGGCGACATTTCCAAGCTGCATTAGTCTTGTTAGTGAGTTGTTATAACCGGATGCTGTGGTATGTGTATCCAGATAAAAAATAGTACGTGAACGTGTCCTTTTGTTAGCAACATGAAACGATAAAGACTGTAACATATTTGGTGCGTCTATATAACCGTTAACTAGCCGGTATAGAATACATTGGTCCGCGTCAACCCTACGTTCCGTTAGTGATTTCATATTGAGGGTAGATAATATGGCTGTATAGTCTCCTTAGATGTGAACACGTCCTAATTTGTACTCGATACACCGTAGGAATTTCTTTTGGATATGCTCAAGACGCTCGATGTTAATAGTGGTGAATGGTGACCATATAGTTGAGTTATATTCCAATATGGTACGAACTAGAGAGCAGCATAGGGTTTGCAAACATGTGCTATTCATATCCTTCCCAATTGACCACACATACCTTTTTGGTGATAATACTAATATGACTGTTGAAAGTAAGTAATTCGAATCAAAAGTGATACCTAGATCTTTGTGCTAACCTGTTCCAAATTTATTGAATTGATCGAGTAAGTACAAGTGACTGGATTCATACATCTAAACGTAGGCATCGAGAAACATTTATTAACATTCAATAGTAGCTGATTCCTATTACACCAATCATTAAGTCTATCCAGATCTGCCTGAACATCATTACAATCATCCACAGTATTGATAATTTTAAAGATTTTTAAATCATCTGCATATAACGCAGAGTTACAATTCTCAACTGAATCCAGCAGATCATTTATGAAGAGTATAAAGAGTATTGGACTGCAATGTGACCCTTGAGCAGTGTTGCCATACGTACATACGGTAATTACCGTACTTGTACGGTATTCTGAGCGAAAGTACGGTATACGGTCCAAATTTTAAAACCGTACACGAATGTACGATAATTTTCACCCTGTATAAAAACATTTTTACCACGTTTTTAATTCGACAAATTTATCCCGCGGCAGCAATGGCCGCTCTATTAAGAGCGTTGGAAGTAGTGGAGAGAATAGAATTGTGAGAGGTTTGATTTGATTTGATTTGATTTATTCATGTTAATAATAATACATTTTACACATGTCAGAAATAAATGGTGTGGTATACAAGCTTAATCTAATTAACTTATAAACTATACAACAGCAATTACAGAACAATTTAAAACTAATGTCTAAAATCAAGTACTCATTTGGCCATATAAAGGGCATTTTGGGCGAGACAGATATGGATAAAATAAAAATAAAATAAATAATAAAATAAATACGTCGATAACAATAATACAAAACACAAAACTTCATACAATATTACACTATAAAACATATTATCGTCTAGTAAAATTAAATGGATAAGATACTCTTGTGGATCTAGTTGGTAAAAGGTAAAAACAAGTCTGGTTTAATAATAAATAAATAAATAAATAAGTAAAAGCCATATTGTAATTACATATAAAATCAATTAATAAAAACATTTTTGCTGGACGATATATAATTAAAGGTAAACTTAAAATTTAGGACGGTCACGACGTTATGCAATGCAAATAATCATTTTGTATCAACTAAGGTTTAACTTTTATGTTAGGTTACTAATGTCCAGATTAATAAATTCTTTAATTGTGTAGAACGCTTTTGAAAGGAGAAACTTTTTTATTGTTGATTTAAATTTTTTTAATGGGAGAATTCTAATGTTTTTGGGCAATTTATTAAAAAAAGTTATACCAAAGTAAGTTGTACCAGTATCAGACTTTTTCAGTCTTGTCTTGGTATGGTATAAATTGTTTTTGCATCTTGTGGGGTAACTGTGATGATTATGCCTCTTGAATTTTGATTCCTTCTTTTTGGTGTAAAGTAAGCACTCAAGGATATAGATTGAAGGTAAGGTTAGAATATTTAGCCGTATAAATTGGGGTTTGCATTCATCCTTGTATCCAATACCCGCAATAATTCGTATTGCACGCCTTTGCAGTGCAAACATGCGATGCCTGATCGAGGAATGACCCCATATCAGAATTCCATACCTAAAATGGGATTCAACCAGTGAAAAATACGCGGTTCTTAATACGTGGATTGAAACTTGTCGCGAAAGATTTCGAAGACAAAAAACGTTTTTGGAGATGGTTTTCGCGACTTCATTACCATGCTTATTCCAGCTTAAATTGGCGGTTAGGTGTACTCCAAGAAACTTAACAGAATCTTTATTTCGCGAATTTGTTTTAAAGCTCAAAGTTTTTGTTTTAGACTGGTTCAAATGCAGTTTGTTACTATTGCACCAAAACGTGATATCATTTAATGTTTGTTGATTTGACAGTTGAGCGTTTAGTGTCTTGTCTCCTATATTCAAGACAGTTGTGTCATCTGCAAATAATATGGTATGAATATTCTGTAGGTGTTGTGGTAAGTCATTTATATATATGAGAAAAAGAATAGGGCCTAGGATGGATCCTTGTGGGACACCATGCATCATTGGTAGTGGTTCCGATATATTATTATCCAAACCAACTACTTGAGTTCTATTTTCCAAATATGACTTTACAAGGTTTATGCTATCAGTATGAAGGTTGTATTTTATAAGTTTCTTAATTAAGAGGTCGTGCGATACACAATCGAAGGCCTTGCTGAGATCAACAAATGAGCCTATGCAGGATGTTTTATTTTCAAAACATTGTAATATTGCTTCGCTCATCTCAAGTAGGGCGTCTATTGTTGAGTGTTTTGGACGAAATCCAAATTGACCAGAACAGAATAAATTGTTTGATTCAAAATAATTAGCTAGTTGATCTTTTAAAATTATTTCTACTATTTTAGAAAGAATAGGTAGAATAGCTATGGGCCGATAATTATTGATATCACTCTTACTGCCTGTTTTGAAGATGGGAATGATTTTTGCAAGTTTTAGTGCACTAGGGAATTGTCCTGTTTTTATAATGTTGTTTATGAGCTTCGTCAGTGGAATTACAAGGAAGTCTTTTACGCTCTTAATTATGTCGGCGTTGAAGCCATATATATCACGTGATTTACTGGATTTGATTTTAGAGATTGCATCTCGTACCTTGATGTAAGTAGTTTGCTGAAACTTAAACTCAAGATTTTGATCAACTTGAATTAGGCCGTGAGTCCCAGTTTGAGATGATGGTAATGATTTGTGAATTTCGTTGGCAATACTGGCAAAATAAGAATTAAACTCATTGCATGATATGTTATTATTGATTTCATCGCGTGACACATGTCTTTGGTTATTGATAAGTGACCACATAGATTTTGATTTATTACTACTTTGGTTAATGAAATGTTCAGTAGCACTCTGTTTGCTCATTTTTATTGCATTGTTGTAGAAATGTCTGTAACTGTCCCTTAGGTCCTTTGTTTTTTGAGAGGGATGTAAGTTGTAGTCGCTTTGGATCAGTTGCATACATTCGCGCATTTGTTTAAGTTCGGCAGTATACCACTGAAGGTGGTGAGATCTATTACGATTTTGTTTAGTTGTTTTTAAGGGAAATGCCGCTAAAATTAACCTACTTATTTCGTTTGTTATTTGCCCCCATTGAGTGTCTACGTTATTGGTCAGTTCAATAAAACGCCAATCGATATGTTGGAACAAAGTAAAAAAAGAAAGTTTCCCTTTTAATGTATAGGGTCTGTATATTTTTGTATCAGTAGTACCGATAGCAGGTGGGTATTCGATGGTAACCCATATACCAAGATGGTCTGACAAAGCAGTGTCGATGCTAGACACATTAATATTGGGTTGTATTACATTACTAAAAACATTGTCAAAGCAATTATTATTTCTTGTATTGAAGCGTACTAATTTATTTAAATTAAAACTTCTCAGATTGTCAACTAATGTTGTTTCTCTGCTATCGTTTTTGTTAAAACAAACGTTGAAATCCCCTCCTAAAATTATGTGTTTATGTTGGTACTTGATTTTAGACAGAAAAGACATAAGCAAATTCACAAACATATTAAAATCTCCCGATGGAGAGCGGTAAACGCAGACGATATAGGTCTTCAGATGCTTAATGTACACACAAGATATTTCACAAGTTTTATCGACACTGATCCTCTGTGTGATATCGTTCAGAGAGTCCACTTTTACAGTTTTATCGGCGTATATGATGGAGCCACCATGGTTGCTGCAGGTCCGTGCGAAGTAACTTCTTGCAGATAGGTTGTTGATGGTTGATGTTAGGCATTCATCTTCACACATCCAGTGCTCGGTGATAGCGATAGCACCGAATGACTTATCTGCCAATGATGTTTCTAATTCATTTATTTTATTTCTCAATGATCTCGTATTGAGATATAAAATATCAAATCGGTCGCAACTTGATGAACTTTGTTGACTAATTCGTTGTACTATTGAAGGACTATTTCCGACGGACGGGGCCGAAAATTTTCACCATCATTTCTTTTAAATGTAAAACGTCTCACTTTGATACCAGTAGGCCAAGTATTTTCATCCATAAGCGTCTTTAACATAGAGAAGTCCGCGCCCAATTTGAAGGATCTATTGATTCCTCTATTGTTTAATTCTGTAATTTCTGTGACAGTAATTTCTGGGTGATTTTCTTTTAAATAATTCGTGATTGTAGCGCACTCAACACTTTCATCGCAGTTTCCAATGTACAGCCATGCGTGTTTTTTTTTGAGCGCGAAATGCCACTGGAGCTACTGAATTCTTTTTACCGATGATTCCTGGATTTGTCTTCCTTTTATTGTACGTTTTTATTTTCCAATCCTTATCATTACTTTGGACCGTCGGAGAAATGATCTGCTTATCGCCGTGTACCTCATGAACCACATTAAGGTCCCCCTTTTGTGAAAGATGGATTGCCTAATTTTTTACAAATTTCAAACATAATCAACTCATTTAATACGAAATAAAAAATATAAATCTTTGCTAATATTAGTTTATCAATTTATTATCTAGTTTTATACGTTGCCCATTTTTTCTGTGACTACAGTTTTTTTTGCTAATTTAGTAAATAATCACAATTTCAAGAAAAACGCTTCATATAAAAATCATAAAAATAACATTTAATTGACCTGAGTATTTGGATATGATGGAAAATAATTAATAAAAAAACGGGGTATGCAAAAGAGAAATTTTAATAAATGAGACATAACCTAGAAAAATTTGAATTTAACCAACGAAAGTGCAAGCAGAAATAAGTAGCTCTAAGTTAAAAAAATTCAGCTGTTTTGGGTAAGATGGCGCCAGTCGTCTACAACTTATTAGAGTGTTGGCGCATTAATAACTACAATTACAATACTGATATTGTAAAATTAGTTGAATTTTTAATGTTGGCTGTCATTTTATTCACATTATCATTAAAAATAAAGGATTAAAAACTTATTTGATTATTTTATTGTTGGTATTGCACCCTCTTTTTCTTAGTTGAATTACTTATCCATGATAACTTTTCTATTTTTCTGCAAAGTGGCCGACTAATATTTAACCTACTATGTGAAGTGACCTAAAACCTTTATAAATAATACTGTAGTGCTTTCTTTCATACTCAATCCCAATAATGCGAATTATAAAAACCATGTGTATTGCTTCAGTATTCTAAAATTGGTCCAATAATAGTTTTATTGACCTTCCTAATCAACATAACCTTAAAATACTGATTGTATCCCAGACATTCCGTACAATATAAGTGTGATATTGTATTATTCATTTACTTATTGTTCTCATATTGTGCTTATGTATGTATTTGCCCTTATTGTATTGTATTGAAAGCTAGGATAGTTGGTGACGATTGAAATAGGTGACACCAGGGACCCGTTACAACTTTTCTATTATTGATTTCAGTTATTATTCCTGTTACAATGTTTTACCAATAGACTATTGTTTTTTTTTCACAGTTAAAATCTGTTCTTTATTGATTTAATACAAAGTTATACTTCAAAATAAATTATTTAGATAAGAAACATAACAAAACACATTAGAAATAATAAATCAGTTAAGCAGTAAAGAAAAGGGTAATAAGATAATTAAGGAATTAAGCGCCATTTATGCACTGATTAAACAGGCTACCGATCATGCATGATCACAGATATCAAACGAGCCATTAAAATGTTGGAGGAGTGAAGTTCCAGATTATAGAGGGAGTACTATATCTACTTTATAATTCTTGCCTTTCGCCCAATGGAATAAAGTATATAGCAATTGTGCGACTCTTGTGAAGAAACTTCTCTCCAATTCAAAAATTGTAGGAAAAACATTATTTCATTTACTTCCCTAGTTTTATATTCCATAATTCTATATAACCAACACAAATCAATTTCAAATTCACAAAATGGGATGGAGATCACTGTGGTGTTATACATTTTGTATTTTATTGCCTTTTCTCCTCATTACTATTACTAAATACTAATGCGCTAATTTATAAAATGAGCGACTTAACAGTGGGGAAGGAACCTATTCTAACTTATAATCTATTATTGATTTTCTGGTAACAACGATCATGTACTTATTGTATCTTATACCTGCATATATTATATAAATAGCATGCAATCGGACATATGGTTCTTCAACTATATACATTTTCATTTAATACGTTTACTCGAAATATTTTTTTATCTTATATTTGCACTCTGGCGGACCGGAACGCATGAAGAAATCAATCTATTCAGATGTGTACATTTGATGTTCCCGCTGTTCATTTCTACCAACTCGCAGTATATGTGTGAGAGTGCGCGTATGTGTGGGTGATGAGATTGTGGTGGAAACCGACCGCAACTGGCGGTAACCCTGATTTTATCAAGATAAGTGTATTGGAGCTACATTTTACTAGTGGCGACATCTGCATCCATTCTTGCATGTCAGCAATTACAGGGGACCCTTAACGTTTTTATCGTCTGAGTCCGCAGTGCGAGGTTTTTGTGTTTTGGAATAATTCCCGTTTAAATTTAAATTTTGTTTCGCCGGGACCGTAGTATTGCCAACTGTTTCGCGATATTGTTTAGATGGCGTGATTTTAATGGGTTCTTTATGGCTTTTCACTTCTAGGTTACTTAGTTTAATTTCCCCTTTTAATGTTGATATTTCCGTATCCTTAGATGCTATTATATCTTCCAAATCACTCACCCGGTTTTGTAGATAGTTGTTGTTCTTACGTAGTTCACAAACTAGGGCAACCAGCAGTATTTTTTCGTCGGTACAATTTTTTGAGGTTAATTCCATTTGATCTTCAATTAATGTGATACCACAGCATTTCTTGTAGCGTTCACCACAGCTTTTGTGGTAAATTAGACCACATTTACCACAGGTATGACCACTTTTTGCTTTACTCCCACACTTGCAAGTTTTATCTCGCTCGGAGCTAGCAGAAGCACGAGTTGATTCGGCCATTTTCTGACTATCAACAACATCCATCCCACATAAAATTCATTTCACGTCGTGGTATATACCGGGTGGACCATTTAATGTGTTTTCAGGAAATATCTTCGAAACAAGAAACTTTAAAAAAAAAATGACCCAAACAAAAAATGATTGTATTGAAGGGGGCCATAATAACATAATTTTGTTTTTTTCATAGATGGCGCTGTTGTTGCTAAATCGAGGTCAACTTAGTTTTTTTTAATGGAAACCCCTACTTTTTATTACAGAATCAGAGTCCTTGTTAAAAAATGAGAAGAATTCACTCACCTAACTTTTTCGTCAGAGTGATAGATGGCGCTGTAATCACGAAAAGAAGTTGTTGCATTTGGACGCTTGCGTATTCGAACTTCGCGCGAATGTGTGTGTGTGTGGTCTGTGGGTGTGTCAAAACATGACGTCGGCCGTATTTCCATGAATTACAATTTTAAATTGAAAAATAGCTGGAAATAGCTGGATTTTGATGCTTTCTTTGACTGAACAAAAGAAAATTTAGTTTGGTAATCAGTCGGTCTTCTGCATTGACGGGAAAAACGTTACAATGGTGCGGAAAAGGTCGACATGATTTTCGTGTATGGTGAAGCTAGACGCAATGCACTTGATGCGTGTGGCTTGTATCTTGATCGAGATCATCCGAGTCACATGACTTTTCTTCGGATCGTCAACTCATTTGTGGACACTGGCAGCCTAAAACGAACCAGACATCGAAGACGCACCGTAACCCAGGAGAATGCCGAAGTTGATATTTTAGCTGCAGTTGCAGTCAAACCCAACATAAGTTCTCGTCAACTGGCGCGGAGTTCAGGCACACACACACGCGCACACACACACATGCGCGCGAAGTTCGAATACGCAAGCGTCCAAATGCAACAACTTCTTTTCGCGATTACAGCGCCATCTATCACTCTGACGAAAAAGTTAGCTGAGTGATTTCTTCTCATTTTTTAACAAGGACTCTGATTCTGTCATAAAAAGTAGGGGTTTCTATTTAAAAAAACTAAGTTGACCACGATTTAGCGACAACAGCGCCATCTATGAAAAAAACAAAATTATGTTATTATGGCCCCCTTCAAAACAATCATTTTTTGTTTGGGTCATTTTTTTTTAAGTTTCTTGTTTCGAAGATATTTCCTGAAAACACATTAAATGGTCCACCCGGTATTAACCGCATAAGAGTGCGTAGAGTCGGAATGCATATTGCTCTAACCTATGGGCAGCGTTGCCATCTGATCATATAATATTTCCGCCAGAAAGCCAACCTAATTCCACTAGAATTCCGCTAGAAAATATAAAGTACGAAATAAATATATCTCTGTTATTTTAACATAATGTTCAGCAGTACGTTTTGCTCACGAATTGCCTAATATTCAAAGGTAAAACAATGAACAAATTCAAAGAAAAATAAATACGGATATGATTGAATTCCTAAAAATTTGAATGAATTTTTGAAAAATAATATTTTTAGTTGTTGAAGGCGAACAAATAAATAGTAATATAATTGAACTCCACAAACATTTTAAAATAGTACTACTTTACAACTAACTTTATTTTTTTTGCAAATTCGCCAATTTCTCCCCTAGTTAAATAATTTCTATGAACAAATAGTGTTCAGAATTGTCTCCTAGATTTGAAAAAAAAAACAAAAATTAATTTGATGAAAAATTAAATTTAATCGTTTTCGGCATTTTTAGCCGATGTAAGAACGATCCATGAAAAAGAGAATTTTGCTTGTCTCGGTTCCTGTAAGTCTCACAAATACCTTATGATTTTTTAAAAATTATTTTTTGTAAGTTGTCGAACAATTGAACAAATTTGAAGAAAATAAATACTCAAATGCTCGAAATTTTTAATATATCCACAAAAATCATATCGATATGATTGAATTCCTTAAAAACTCTGATGAAATCATAATACATTTACCTTATGAATTTTTGAAAATTGGTCGAAATATTTGAACAAAGAAAAAATAGAAAAATAAAATAATATCGATATGATTGAATTCTTTAAAAAGTCCGATGCTATCATAACACATTTATGTATCTTCAAACAACACTTTAATTTTTGAAAATGTGTTCATTTTTGGGTTTTAAATTGTCGTTTTTGGCAGATGAAATTGTCATTTTTGGCAGTTAAAAATTGTCATTTTTGCCAGTTAAAAATGGTCGTTGCCGACACTTGAAAATTGCCCTTTTTTGCAGTTGAAAATTGTCATTTTTGCCAGTTGAAAATGGTCGTTGCCGACACTTGAAAATTGCCCTTTTTTGCAGTTGAAAATTGTCATTTTTGCCAGTTGAAAATTGTTATTTTTGGCAGCTTAAAATGGTCGTTTCCGATACTTAAAAATTTCCTTTTTGGCAGTTGAAAATTGGCCTTTGTGGCAGTTGAAAATTGTCATTTTTGGCAGTTGAAAATTGTTATTTTTTTGGCAGTTAAAAATTGTCATTTTTGGCAGTTAAAAATTGTCATTTTTGGCAGTTAAAAATTGTCATTTTTGGCAGTTAAAAATGGTCGTTTCCGATACTTGAAAATGTTCCTTTTAGCAGTTGAAAATTGGCCTTTTTGGCAGTTGAAAATTGTCATTTTTGGCAGCTTAAAATGGTCGTTTCCGACACTTGAAAATTGGCCTTTTTGACAGTTGAAAATTAGCATTTTGGCAGTTAAAAATTGTCATTTTTGGCAGTTGAAAATTGTCATTTTTGGCAGTTAAAAATTGTCACTTTTGGCAGTTATAAAAGGGCGTTGCCGACACTTAAAAATTCGCATTTTTGGCAGTTAAAAATTGTTATTTTTGTCAGTTAAAAATTGTCATTTTTGGCAGTTAAAAATGATCGTTTCCGACACTTGAAAATGTTCCTTTTGGCAGTTATAAATTGGCCTTTTTGTCAGTTGAAAATTGTCATTTTTGGCAGCTTAAAATGGTCGTTTCCGACACTTGAAAATTGGCCTTTTTGACAGTTGAAAATTGGCCTTTTGGCAGTTAGAAATTGTCATTTTTGTCAGTTAAAAATTGTCATTTTTGTCAGTTTGGCCTTTTTGGCAGTTGAAAATTGTCATTTTTGGCAGCTTAAAATGGTCGTTTCCGACAATTGAAAATTGGCCCTTTTGACAGTTGAAAATTGGCCTTTTGGCAGTTAGAAATTGTCATTTTTGTCAGTTAAAAATTGTCATTTTTGTCAGTTAAAAATTGTCATTTTTGGTAGTTAAAAATGTTAGTTTCCGACACTTGAAAATTGGCCTTTTTGGCAGTTCAAAATTGTCATTCTTAGTAGTTAAAAATGGTCGTTCCCGACACTTGAAAATGTTCCTTTTGGCAGTTCAAAATTGGCCTTTTTGGCAGTTGAAAATTGTCATTTTTGGCAGCTTAAAATGGTCGTTTCCGACACTTGAAAATTGGCATTTTTGACAGTTTAAAATTGGCCTTTTGGCAGTTAAAAATTGTCATTTTTGGCAGTTGAAAATTGTCATTTTTTGGCAGTTAAAAATTGTCACTTTTGGCAGTTATAAAAGGGCGTTGCCGACACTTAAAAATTCGCATTTTTGGCAGTTAAAAATTGTCATTTTTGTCAGTTAAAAATTGTCATTTTTGGCAGTTAAAAATGATCGTTTCCGACACTTGAAAATGTTCCTTTTGGGAGTTGAAAATTGGCCTTTTTGGCAGTTGAAAATTGTCATTTTTGGCAGCTTAAAATGGTCGTTTCCGACACTTGAAAATTGGCCTTTTTGACAGTTGAAAATTGGCCTTTGGCAGTTAGAATTTGTCATTTTTGTCAGTTAAAAATTGTCATTTTTGTCAGTTAAAAATTGTCATTTTTGGCAGTTGAAAATGGTCATTTTTGGTAGTTCAAAATGTTCGTTTCCGACACTTGAAAATTGGCCTTTTTGGCAGTTCAAAATTGTCATTCTTGGTAGTTAAAAATGGTCGTTCCCGATCTTAAAAATTGGCGTTTTTGGCAGTTGAAAATTGGCATTTTTGGCAGTTGAAAATTGTCATTTTTAGCAGTTGAAAATTATCATTTTTGGAAGTTAAAAATGGTCATTTCTGATACTTGATATATTACATGATATGCTAGAATTTATCAAAAATAAAAAATAAAATAGTATATTCACAAAACATCTCAATTATCTTCAATTTTTGAAAATGTGTAAGTTATAAATGTTTAAAAATGATGTTTTTTTTAATTTGTCGAATATTTGAACAAAGAAAAACTAGAAAAAAAAAATACTGATATGATTGAATTCCTTAAAACGTTGATTGCAATCATAATATATTTATCTTTAAAATTAACTTTGAGTTTTGAAAATGCGTGTTATGAATTTTTGAAAATTAATATTTAAAGTTGTCGAATACTTTGTAATGAGTACATGGGTCCCGTAATAAAAATAATTAATGTAATATTTTTTTCAGCAAAATCATTCGTAATTGTAATAATCTGATAAATGTAATTCACACAATAATCATAACAGCGCATAATAAATATCAATCGTAAAAGATAATGTAAGCAAGAAGTTGAGACACGCGCGGCCTCGCGGTCGGAATAACATCGCTAAAATAAACAACAATACATCCACGCTGAAAAACATGCCTCGTACAAAGAACTCTTTAACTTGTATCATCTAAAATCACACTTAGCACTGGGAAGAAAACGTAAACATCCTCCTGACCGAGATTCAGAAAAATGCAATTCATAAAATTTAACGTCCAAAACAAGACCAGAAAAATACTAATAAGTAAATTCACGGGAAAGTTCATGAACTTAAACATACACGAGGCAATTTGGCACGTGTATTTCTGAATGTGGCGGGGGCAAATTGATGATAGATGATAGATGATAAAAGGGACGGCATCACAAAATTCGAGAGAATTTCGGTGATGGAAATAGAATGGTGAGAATCAGTGAGTGATTCGACAACATACAGGGTGAGTAATTTCTTTAATGTCTAAAGTGAACTTGTCTCAATGAATAACTGCATCCGAGTAATTACTCTGCAACGAAATATGAAACAATTCACATTTGAATAATTACTCTATTACGAAATGCGAAACACAGATCCAATGAATAACTGCATCCGAGTAATCACTCTGCAACTAAATGTGAAACTATTCACATCTGAGTTATTACTTTGCCACGAAATGCAAAATCGTCGGAGAAAGAATGACTAACCTGAGTTAGCAGACATTATACTACGAATTACTTTCTCACAACCTCCAGACGCTTTGAGCGCTAGGACCATGGGTTGTGTACAAAGGGGGTATCGCCAAGACGCTTTGAGCGCTAGGAAAAGAACCTCCAAAATCTAATGTCTAATAACTTTAACTTGTCATTATTGAACGTATTGCTTTCTTTACAACCTCCAGACGCTTTGAGCGCTAGGACCATGGGTTGTATAGAAAGGGGTATCGCCAAGACGCTTTGAGCGCTAGGAAGAGAGCCCTAATTACCATCCGAAAGAGTGACTAACCTGAGTTGGCAGACATTATACTACGAATTACTTTCTCACAACCTCCAGACGCTTTGAGCGCTAGGACCATGGGTTGTGTAGAAAGGGGGTATCGCCAAGACGCTTTGAGCGCTAGGAAAAGAACCTCCAAAATCTAATGTCTAATAACTTTAACTTGTCATTATTGAACGTATTGCTTTCTTTACAATCTCCAGACGCTATGAGCGCTAGGACCATGGGTTGTATAGAAAGGGTGTATTGCCAAGACGCTTTGAGCGCTAGGAAAAGAGCACCAAATTTCTGATGGTAATCTTAAAATTTCTGATGGTAATCTTATTCTCCGAACGAAATAGTATAGTCAAGGTCATCGATTGTGTAAGTTATTCATTGAGATCTAGTTGAAAGTTTTATCGACATCAAGCAAAGAGGTCAATTGCCAAACCTCACGTCGTTACAAACAATTCTGAGTCATACGTATTCTGGTCTGGTCAAAGAAAAAGTACGACAGTCGTTGTAAATCTCAAATTCTTGCAATATTCTTTTGTAAAATGTTCGACGATAGTTCTGAGACTGGTTTTCCCACAGGGTTTTCCCAGATCTATTGGTACAGCAAGGATATGTGTTCATAAATCAAATAACATACTCTTTGGTGTACCAATGCAAATGCCAGAACTTATAAATCAAATGAATAAACGTCCATTCGTTCAACAAACAAGTATTTTATTTACCTAAACCTAACCAACACGCATCGACACTCGTAACGAATCTGTTAAATAATTAAGGGTTACTACAAAAATTAAACACAACGTATATAAGTACAAAAAGGTCAGACTTGACGTACTACAACTTGAATAAAAAATCATTTTTTTTAATACACTCACAAAACAACTCCCTTTAAAACTTACAGTAATTTTTGAAAATGCGTCACTTTTTCTGTAAGTTATGAATTTTTGAAAATTAACGTCGAACAAAAAAAAAACTGATATAGAATTTCTCAAAAATTTTAGTAAGTATATTCACAAAACATCTGCCTTTAGAATCAACCTGGACTTTTGAAAATGTGTCAATTTTTGTGTGAGATTAATTTTTCAAAATTAATATTTAAAGTTGTTGAAGACAAAAAATCGATTTTTTTCATATATTCATAAAACATCTATTTAATTTAATTTATTTAATGTGATAATAACAATGGGTTTATACAGGGCAATATTCATAATATAAATAAGTGTTTTCAATAAATTAAAAAAAAATATGAGTCATAACACATATAAAAAAAACTTAAACTTACTGGGTGTAGAAATACGCAAAAGATGCGTTCAGAAAGAAAACTATAACATGGATAAATAACAAATATATCTTCCTTTAAAACTAACTTTAATTTAAAAAAATTTGTTTTATTTCAATTTTTAAAAACGAATTTTTAAACAAGAAAAATCTAGAAAAAAATTATATCGCTATGATTGAATTCCGTAAAAAAAACTCTGATGCAATCATAATATATTTACCTTTAAAATTAATCTTGATTTTTGAAACTTAGTCAATATTTGTGTTAGTTATGAATTTTTGAAAATTAATGTTTTAAGTTGTTAACACTTAAAGAAAACCAAAATCGAAAAGAAAATAAGGTCCGATATGATAAGAGTTCCTCAAATATTTTAGAATCTTCACAGAACATCTACCTTTATTTTTCAAAAATGTATTAATTTTTCCGTGAGTTATTTTTTTAAATTAATATTAGTGCTTTTTCTCTTGTAAAATATACGTTTCGAAAATAAAGTTCAAATTTATATTAAATTACGCTAGTTTTCTCAACTATCCAACACAATTCCGTTAGAAAATTACTACGCAATTCGGATTAAAAATCCGCCAGATCTAGAGGATTTTCCGCTGACCTGGCAACACTGCGGTTATGGGAAGTATTAATATCTATCTCGCCCCGATAGTTAACATTATATTAGCAGATCTAGCGTCGATTTATGTAACAAATTCGTAGAAAAATGTGTAAATCCCCGAAATAATCCAATAGAACGAGCTTATAAAAGGGGGAAAAAACGTGTTTCGCATCTTATTAAATAATATAAACGTTGTTAAATCGTTTTTGATTGAGAAAGTTGTCCATTATTCGGCAGAATCATTTTCTCCACAGGTGACGTCCAATCAAATGATAGCAATTTCATTGCCCAACAGGTGACATCCAATCAAATGATAGCGGTTTCATTACCCAACAGGTGACGTCCAATCAAATGATAGCGGTTTCATTGCCCAACAGTTTAGTTGTTACTATGGTTACGATTCGTTTTTTGTCAGCGAACTGCCGCAATTTCCAAATAGAAAAATTATTCGTTATAATTTAATACGAACAGAAAAATCTTTAGGTAATTATTTAATATGATGCGAAAAAGTATAGTATTAAACTCGTGAACAAGTTGGCCATTGCCACTCGGGTCAATTGCCTCGTGGCAATGTCCAACTTTCTCACTCGTTTAATAATATACTATTTTATGTGATACTTTCGGTAAAAAAAAATATTTAGAAAACCTTCGTTTCACCTCTGAAATCGTAAGTTTACATCATTATAAGTGTGTATTTCTCGTAGTCCACACCCTAATAAATTATCACATTTAACATGTTTGTACGGTAATTTATTAATAACTACGGTATTCCAGAGTACGCGGGTATGGTAATTCGTTTTCGAACGTGTGGCAACACTGCCCTTGAGCTTCAGATGTAACATAGATAGGCTTTGATATGTAGTTACTTATTTTGACATACTGTTCTCTGTTAGTCAGGAAGGACGCTACCCATGACAGGGTCAGACTACAGAATCCAATAGCATCCAACTTAGTCAGCAGAGTATTAATATTAATCGTGTCGAACGCCTAGGTGAAGTTAGTATATATGGTATCAACCTGACAGCGATTCTCCAAGGCGCTCGACAAAAACTCTTTATATCCCAAGAGATCAAGAGATTAGACAAGGTAGATCTACCAGGGACAAACCCATGTTGGTGAGAAGAGATTTGCTTTGTAGCCCAGGCTAATTGTTTTGCTACCAGATTGTCCAACATTTTTGGGATCGTCGACTGGATGCACAAGCCTCTATAGTTATTTACAAGTGTCCTAGAACCAGACTTATATCTCGGGACAATAAAACTGGTCTTCCACGTAGCTGGCATAATACCTTGGTTTAAAGATCTCCTATACGCTAAGGTGAATTATAGGAAACAATATTAGATTATATTTGTCGCAGCAAGAAACAATAACACTCAAAATATAAGTTTAGGGAAATGATAATTACTATTAACGATTGGAACAATTGTAAGAAATTAATGAATCGAAGAAGAAATAGTAAGTATACAAACAAATAAAAATACAGCTTTCTTTAAGTATTGTTAACTATTTCATATTACCATTCCTAATATTATGAACAACCAATACGTAAATATTAAAAGAATGAATTGATTGTCTTTTTTTTTAATTTCAGATATCGCACAACTGCATTTTAAAGGTAAGCTAGCTTTTTGTAATTTCAATACACTACATATAACTATTTGTGCGGTTATTACTGCATAAGTTCTTATCGCATACGATAAAGTCAAATTTCCTAGAAAAACTTTTATAAATTGCAATGTTATCATGGTATTACAGTATCGAGTTAAATAATGAAATGCAATGTAAATGTTATATTTTTTTACTAAATATGTATTCGAGTACTGATACCGCCTTATCATTCTCGTTTATTTTCTACATTACAAGATTATATAAAATGTATCAAAACAATCGGGCTTTTATAAAATAATTGAATTTTTCATATCAGTAATTGATATTGTGTTATTCGTGAAACATATGTCCGCATTTAATTTTATCTCAAATTAAAAACAACAGTTATTTTCAGCTTATTATAATCATTAAAAGAACTGTGATAAAATAAAAACTTTGATGACCAAAACTAATCTGTTTTCATAAATAGCTCTCTGAATTCCACACGTATTTCCACAAATGCTTAAAATTTTAACAGATTGACTTATAATAATGCTTCTATACAATTACCCAAGAAATATTATCCAAACTTCTCTGCAACAAAAGTGATAGCGCTTAAACTTTTCTCTTATCATCAAAAACAAAATCATTTCAATACAGGGTGTCTTCGTTAAAAGTTTACGTCGTTGCCGTTGTACAAAACATTTGAAAAAAAAACTCGTCACACGGTTGACTCGATTCTCCTTATGTCACATATTTTTAACTTTCTATCACCTTCCTGTTCCACCGGAAGTAGAACCAAATTTGTTATTTTAAATAGTACACCCTATTTCCGTTTCCAATTATTTTACTCATGGAGGCATCCTCCAGGCACAGTTAGAGATATAAATCATATTTTTTTCTGCAGCCGTCCCGAAAAAAAAAAAACTTTCGGTTTGATTTATTAAATTGCAAGTACCACTTTACATAAATCGTACCGAAAGTAGTTATTTTCGGGACGATTTTGTTTCACTTTCGGAACGATTTCTTAACTTTCGGGACGATTTTGCGTATATATGTAGGCGGCCTTGAAAAAGACAACAACGTCGTATTTAATTATGACAGCGCTTGTCACAACATGCTTGTGTGTTTTTGCTTTTTTAACATAAAAAAACGGCTGCAGAAAAAATATTGTATGTAACTCGTTTCAAAACAGATTTTACGGGACTCGCAGGATTCCAAGACTCGCCGGTACGATTTATGTAAAGTGGTACTTTCGATTTAATCAATCATACCGAAAGTTTTATTTTCGGGACGGCTGCTGAAAATAGTAATTTACGTAACAAGTTCCGAAAGTGATATTTTTCGGGATGAGTAGGAAGTTTCCAGGACGAGCCGTAGGCGAGTCCTGGAATCCTGCGAGTCCCGTAAAATCACTTTTGGAACAAGTTACGTACAATATTTTTTAAATATGTTAAAAAAGCAAAAACACATGCGAATGTAATATGACAAGCGCTGTCATAATTAAATATGATGTTCATGTTTTTCTCAAGGCCGTCTACATATATACGCAAAATCGTCCCGAAAGTAACAAAAAGCGTCCCGAAAGTATAGAAATCGTTCCGAAAGTGAAACAAAATCGTCCCGAAAATAATTACTTTCGGTACGATTTATGTAAAGTGGTACTTTCGATTTAATCAATCATACCGAAAGTTTTATTTTCGGGACGCCTGCAGAAAAAAGTTATTTGCAGAAAACTCGTTTTATCAACCATTCCAATAGCCAGTTCACTAAATAAAAATCGAAGGTGGCTTTGAAAAACAATTTATTGGCATTAAAATTTGACAAAGTGACAAGAGACTATTTTGACTTTAGTAACGTAAAAGTTAAAAGCATTGTTAACTTAAGCTCTTTATACTCAAGAATTATTTTTTTCCATGACAAAATATAAGTCAAAATAGTCTCTTGTCACTTTGTTCAATTTTAATGTCAATAAATTGTTTTTGAAAGCCACCTTTGATTTTTATTCAATAAAATGGCTATTGGAATAGTTGATAAAACGAGTTTTCTGCAAATAACTTTTAATGCGTTAGAATTTCGATAGGGTTGTAATTTAGGAAAATGTTTGTTTTTTAGTTCCGCATGGAATGACATAAAAATATACAGGAGCTCCAATTTAATTAAAATAAGAAAAATAAGTGCTTTAGGAATGTTTGACACTAAATTCTGGACACCCTGTATAATTCATATCAATCAAACTTGGTTAACGGGACTATCAGACCTTATTTAATGAGTACCTTGTATGATTTTATTAACGAGGAACTATTTTTATTTTTTATTAATTTTTTAAACCAATAGTGCAAGACTGATTTTTTTAGTTTTTATTATTTTTTGCTGATATCACTGAATTGATTTCAATAAAATTATAGGAGTATGTAGGCAACCATAAAAGGTATCCAAATAAGCAATAAAATATGTAGCATGTAATTAAAAAAAAAATATTATCATGACGTCACATTTTTTTGGGACACCCTGTATAATCAAAAATATTTTCCTGAAATGCGTCATAGGATAGAAGTATATTCTGCAAAATATCGAAATCCTAACTTCATTAGTAACTGAGCTATAGAAGACGGGAGGTGACATGCAGGACCCTGTATAACTCTTGAATGAATAATCGAATTTGAAAAAATATTCCACCTATGGATCGCTATTATTGCAAATGCAGTGCGCGCTTAAAGTATGGAGTATATTCAGTAAAACCGAAATAAAATTTTTGGAAAAAATCCTGGAATAGGTCGATTTTCTTTTATAAAAATACTCATTTTTGCATGAAAGTCGATTTTCAGTCGTCATTTGTTTTTGAGTAATGACGTCAGCTATTTTGTTTTTAAATGGCAACCACCCATTTTTGTTTTTGATTTTGAGAGATCTTTTCATTGTCGAAATGGCAGTGTAATAATGTTGCGATCTTACTTAAAACATTTTCGAGTAAATGTCAATTGACGGTGAGAACTTGATATTTAGAGTTTTTGCAAAATTACCTTTTTCCAGCGCTTGTAGCAATGTTTTCAAACAACAAAGATCTTGGCCTTCCATATAATAAAATATGGCTTCAGCAAGACGACGCATCCCTGCACTAGGCGCGTTTTTTTCCGAACATGTAGAATTTTTTCTTGAACATTTTCAATATTTTTCAAGCTAATTCTGCGCATTCATCTCTCTCGCGAGCTATTCTATCGGTCCTCGCATGCCAATCCACCTATTCGTAAAGCAATTGTTAAAAAAAACACGCATAGTACACCATCTTGCTGAAACCGTATTGTATAATATGGAAAGTCAAGATCATATTTGTTGGGGAAAAAAATCGCTGGATCAAGGTCATTTTGCAAAAACTCTAAATACCAAGTTCTCACCTTGTTATTTACTCGAAAAATATCTTATGTAACAATTTTATACTTCCAGTTCGACAATGAAAAGATCTCTCAGAATCAAGAATAAAAATAGGGGATTGCCTTTTAAAAACAAAATTGATGACGTCATTACTCAAAAACAAGTGACGATTGAAAATCGACTTTCATGCAAAAATGTGCATTTTTATAAAATGATTTTTTCCAAAAATATTTTATTTCGATTTTACAGAATATATTCCATACTTTAGACGCGCACTATTTATTGATAATGTGGAAATCCGAAATCAGATCTTCAATTGTTTTCGATTATTTTTGATATAACTCTTGAATGAATAATCGAATTTGAAAAAATATTTCACCAATGTACCGGGTGTAACTGAATTCTGGTAGACCCCAAATATCATTTGCATTTTTACTCATATCTTTATGAAATGTAGTATGGTGTTTTTAAGGAATAAAGTGCGTCGACTTTTCTACTTTTAATAAAAATTCCACTTCTGGTTTAACCGGAAATGACCATAACTTTTCTATTTCAAATGGAACACCTTGTATATTTTTACATTATTTTATTCGTCTCTAAATTCTGAGTTCAGAGATGTATCATAAGTGACCTTTTGTTTATTAGTTTTTTGTTTAAATTTCATTTAAATTTGTTTTTTGTTTATATTTAATTTAAATTTAAACAAAAAACTAACAACCGAAAGGTCACTTACAATACATCTCTAAACGCATAACTTAGAGATGAATTAAGATATGTTAAAAAATATAGGGTGTTCTATTTGAAATAGAAAAGTTAAACTAACTTCCGGTTAAACCGGAAATGGAACTTATATTAAAAGTCTACATATTGACATATTTTATTCTCTTAAAACACTATACTAAATTTGACAAAGATATATGCAAAAACGCAAATGATTTCTGGGCTGTCATTTGCATTTTTACAAAAAAAAAAATGAAATTTAGTATATTGTTTTTAGGGAATAAAATGGGTCGACATGCCTACTTTTAATAAAAATTCCACTTCCGGTTTAACCGGAAATGACCATAACTTTTCTATTTCAACACCCTGCATATTTTTACATAATTTTATTTGTCACTAAATTCTGAGTTCAGAGATGTATCATAAGTGACCTTTTGGTTATTAGTTTTTTTCTTTATTTTATTTTTTTTAATTAAAAGGAAGGATGTTTGATGGAATTGCGGGTTAAGGAGAGTGAATGACTGTGAGGGAATTGGCGTAAGCGATTTGCTGTTCGGCCACTAACGTTGATTTTAATATTTGAGAATTCATTTTCATAATGAATGGGACAAGCACTAAACAACCATGGACCCGAACGATAACTTTTCGTCAATAAAAGCTACCGCCCGAGCGTGGGATTCGAACCCACGACGCCTCGCACTGAAAGCGGGAGTGTCAACACAATTTACTTATTTTAAATGGATTTATTGCAAATTTGGATTACACTTAAAATTCTGTAAAAAAAAATTATTAAGTAACATAACCTCAAAATTTAAGCGTTTTTGAAAATTTTTCTGCTTTTTCATAATTCACTTTAAAAATACATATCTCTGAACAATAAAAATTGAAGGGATGTAATGTTGGCCATAAAAAGCCAATACCCGAAGGTACCCAGTAGTGATTTGTTTTTGGGAAAATAAAATTAAGAGTGTTCAAAATTTCATTCCACATTCAGTCAACTTTAAAGCGTTAAATCTCGATTTTTTTTTTAATGGAACACCCAGTTTATTTTTACATATTCCGACGCAGAATTCAATTCTGCATTGATCTATACTAGCATTCCCTATGCCTATCTTCTTACGTTTCCAAGATATTAACATGTTTGTAAAAATATGTCAATTCTCTGTGCAATAGAAAAACTTCCTACTCACCCTTCCTACTCACCCCGTAAAATATCACTTTCGGAACTTGTTACGTAAATTACTATTTTCTGCAGCCGCTTTTTTATGTTAAAAAAGCAAAAACACATACGAATGTAATATGACAAGCGCTGTCATAATTAAATACGATGTTCATGTTTTTGTCAAGGCCGCCTACATATATACGCAAAATCATCCCGAAAGTAACAAAAAGCGTCCCGAAAGTATAGAAATCGTTCCGAAAGTGAAACAAAATCGTCCCGAAAATAATTACTTTCGGTACGATTTATGTAAAGTGGTACTTTCGACTTAATAAATCATACCGAAAGTTTTATTTTCGGCACGGCTGCAGAAAAAGTTGTTTATTTAAATATTACACATAAAAATGAGGATATTAAATTAAAATAATTAAATACAAAAACAATTAAACAGAATTATTTGTTGGAATATCTTAACAAATTAACTTAATAAATGTTCAAAATGGCCTCCACTGGAATTAGATCTTCAATCGTTTTCATTTTTATTGGCAAACCTCTAAAATGAATAATCGGATTTAAAAAATTATTTAAGCAACGTTTTGACCCATCCAGTAGATTAAGATAAGGTAAAAAATATGATTCGACATTTAAATGTTTTTCAGTTTTTAAGGATAACGTAATTATTTCATAAATTTTCTTGCTTTTTCAAATCATAATTTCAGTGTATTAGCATAATCGTTTTCCATAGAAATAAGAGTTGAATTCAAAAATCGTTCTTCTTATTATGTCACATTGTATAAAAGTTTCTCCAGTTCAAATTTTTTATACAGATACATATTTATATTTTTTTATGCATTTTTTTTTCATAACCTACTATGTTATACAGGGTGTTATAAATTCGATGCATAGCATTGCTATCTATAAGAGACAGAGAGTTGGTTAAATTAAACAAAAGTTGCGTTTTTTCAACGCTGAATAATTTGTTAAAACAAAATTTAAAATATTCCTACTACTTCCGGAGATATTCGATAAAAACCGAAAAAGTTAATTTTGGTTTTTATTTTCTTACGACTTTATTACTGGTTATTTTGAAAATCCAAGACACTTTTATAAGCTCTTTCAGCAAATACTTCTATTTTTCAAATATGAGCTTTCGTTATTTAGATACCAACATCAACTTTATATGTTTAACTACGGACCTGGATTTTTTATTTCAGTTTTGAGTAGTTTTCACCACCAAAAACTAATGATGTGTTACAATTGTTACAATTGTTACTAAATTGTTTGCTATAGAAGTTATTTAATTTAAAGTTTTTCGAAAATTGAAGAGTAGGCATTGACTTTGAAACACTAAATTTTTCTTTAATTTGGCCAACAGATAATAGTGTTTCTAAGCTTCTAATGAAGAAAAACGCGATATGCTTAATGTTTACTATTCATGTCAATTAAATAAACCAAAAGAATCGAACGTATATTCAAGTCAATTTTTTTGAATGTCTAGAAAATTAGATATTGTTAATTTGTTACAAATTTAATTGAAAAAGTTTACCAGTTTTAGATAAATACAAGAAAACGAAATGTAGCCTGAATATTTGAATATTCAACCTGTTCGTAACTTTGCAAGCAAAATTAAGTCTTACTAAGACTATAAACAAATAACTTATTGAAACAACTACTTCCCTGGCTAGTGCCACGCCGGATATTGAATGATACAAAAGAAATTTGCATGTTATTACTAGTACTACTAGATAATAACATTGGTTTAAGATCATTTATTTCTACACGCAGGACTAACTTAGAAAATTATTCTAAAATGAAATGTGAAACTGTAAATGTTATTATTAAAATGAAAAAACCAGAAAACATTTTGACAAGGACACACAGTGCTAAACTTATCTAGTGTTACTAGATGAAACAAATTTGATAATAACTAAAAATATCACTGAATTAAAATTATTGAAAAGTTGTTACAAAAAATTACTAAAATCATGAAAACACACCGATTTAAAAAAACTACCTTTTTTATATCTAAACAATTAAAGAGTAATAAAACCAATATGGGTTATCGACCTTGCCGAGACCCGGCAAAATTTGTCATAAAAAATATCAGAGTGGGATTTATTTTTTTTATGTTGATGATGATATCTAAAAAATGAAACGTCCTATCTGAAAACTAATATTATTTTTATGAAGAGCCTGAAAAAATAATCTCTGTTATTGTCAAGGCACACTTTGTTGTGCTTCAAAGTAAATGCCCTCTCTTCAATTTTTAAAAATCATCAAATAACTCACTTAACATAACAATTTAGTGACAAGTGTGACACATTAATTTTGGTAGGTGCGAAGCTACTCAAAACTGAAAATAAAAATCCAGGTCCGTATTTAGAAAAAAAAGTTGATGTGAGTATCTAAATAACGAAACGTCGTATTTTAAAAATGAAATTATTTTATGGAAGAGCTTACAAAAAGAAATTGCTCTTGGTTTTTCAAAATAATCAGTAATAAGGTCATAAAAAAATGAAAACCAAAATTGACTCTTTCGGTTTTTATTATTTATCTCCGGAGATAGTCGGAATATTTTAGATTTCTTTTCAACAAATTATTCAGCATTAAAATGTTTTGTCTTAATCTAACCAACTTTCTATCTGTTATAGTTACCAAGATAGCAATGCTAATGCATAGAATTTGTAACACTCTGTATAATATTAAGTTTAAATTTCCCGGTCACTCAAAAACATAGCACAGTTGTTATGTAGTATTAGTATTCGTTTCATATGTATTTGTGTAAAATGGGGATTCCCGTAAAATAAATAAATAATAACAATAATAAGTGGCAGTTTGGCTGCCTCTTAATGTGGCCGCCCTCGTGTATTTTCACCCCCGGTAAAACCCGCCCTATTAGGCAGATACAAAGTTACACGACGCAATAGTTTTGTGATCGTTGAAAAAAACCATTATTACTATCTACATATTTTTTAATTTCAACAGTTACTTAAAATTAACAATTTTCGTTGATCGTGATATTTGTAGAAAAATATTTGCATTCAAAGTTTTCTATGTTGCATTGTACTAGGCAGTTTTTTAATCAGCCCTTTCTAATTAAAGGGGTGTAGGGTTGAAGGGGCGTAAAGCAATTTTTGCCTTCAATTAAGGAAGCCTTCAACTTGGTGCGATACTCGGGAACTTTTGTAAATCATTTTTGATTGTATTCAGGCTGAAGGGTTTAACGTAATCGCACGTCATGTTTTCGGGGGCGAGAAGTGCCCTCCACAAGTTGGGGATAAGGGTAGCGTTCGGGGGGAGGTGGGACGAACCCATGACCTCTTATGCCGGCTCCACTTTTCGACCCAATATAACTTTTATGCGAAGCAGTAAAATATTATGTGCATTAAAATACTTTAATGTCGCAATTGATCCATTTCAGTGAAAGTGAACCAGAATATGTGCAATATCTAACATTTCGACGATGACAGAGATATCGTCACATAACAGTATATGTGCCGTTTCCCGAACTTTACGGAAAATACAAACACACCGATGATGGTTTACTAAAATCGTGCTGCACGATAACACTGAATCATAATCCAATTTGTGTTTAGTATTTCAAACAAAAATAATTGTAAATTTAAAAGATTTTGTAAAAATGAAAGATACTTAAATACTTGATAAAATTATGAGTAAAATCAATTATTATAATAAAGTGATACCAACAAAGTTATTCGTTTTTATTTGAATTATTCAAAATGTATCACGAAGTGAAAGCCTCCACAATTACTTATTTAAAATCAATTCTTCACACATTTATTTATTTTTGCTAGATGTACACTCCATTCCTAATAGTTAAGTAAATTGTAGTTTAATGTCTTCGTTTGATAGTCAAAATTAGTTTGTAAATATGCATCTTCCATAGATCGTAGATCCTTTGTTGTGAGATTATTTTCTCTTGTATAGAAATACTTGAATTTTACTTCAAACATTGTAATCCATGATTATTTTTAGATTAAACCCTCCCGTGCAAACAAAAATGAGTTTATCAATCGAAACGAGCCGATGCACCAGAATTACTGCTTGCAATTTCGACTCAATTTAAGTTTGCACATTAACAATAAGTGGAAACGGAAAAGATAATATTAATGCCAGCTTATAGAAATTAATTCGTTTCATTCATACAATGAGGGATTTTAAAATGTTAAATGCAGAAATGGATAAATATTCAAGCAACGTTGGAATTGGACGTGTGAGCGATGCCATTTGCCAATTAATAGCGCTTCGGAGTGACAGGCGATAATCTGAAGTAACGAGCTCTGTCATAATCACAATGTCTCCGACTTTGTACGAAGAAAGTAAAAATAAGACATATTTCTTGATTTATAATAAGAATATTATAAAATAGAAACTAAATTTAAACTGTTTTTATAGAATATTGCATTTAAAACGATTATTGATGATTCAACTCATATATAAAAAAGTGTATTTAAAACGGGAGACAAAAAAAATTGCAAGTGGATAAAAGTCCCGTACTAATGTTGTCTTAAACCTTTAATTTCGTTATTTGAGTTGAGTTATTACATTTCTGGTAATTATCCCAAACCGGTTTCAAGTTTCTCTTAATCAATCCATTTTCGTATCTCATTTGAGCTATTAGATTCCTTGTAAATCCGATTTCTCCATCATCTGACTAATGTCCTGATAAGACCAAAAAGGTCCGAAACCAGTCCCAAGTTTGGGCTTAATCCTTCAGTTTCGATATTTGAGTTGAGCTATTGCAATCCTGGTAATTGTGAATCTGACTAGTGTAAAGGGTGGGCAAAATTCGACGTTCCTATAGGGAATCTCGATAACTATAATAGATAGAGAAAAAGGATCTCTTTTTTGGAGAAAAACAGAATGACGAAAACCAAATTTATTTATCATCTTATGTTTTCGAGTTATATCCAAAAAGTGTAACCCCTTCCGCCTCCCTCTAGCACCCCTGTGAAAAATGTTTTTTCAGGAAATTATGTCCAACTTTGACGATGTGTACGTAGTTGGAAAAAATTTGTCGACTCGATCCACCATAAAGGCATTAAAATTTGATCAATTCCCTATGCAGGACTCAAAAAACGAAGTTCCTACGACAATTTGGCACCAAATTATGGGTGTTCTAAGGTACAAAATTCATGATTTCGCGCAAAGAATAATTTTCGTGCATACCTCAAAGAACATGCAATAAAAATTTCATTCGTGAAGACGAAAACAATTTCGTCGAAAAACTTCGGACACAAAATGCACTTTTCTTCAAACATCCATAACTTTGTGCCAAATCTTCGTAGGAACTTCGTTTTTTGAGTCCTGCACAGGTAATTGAACACATTTCAATGCCCTTTTGGTGGAGTCGACACATTTTTCCAACTCGGTACACGTTGCCAAATGTGTTTTTTGTTTGGGGGTTGAAGTGTTCGAAAAGGGATCATTCCCATCTGAGGTTTACCACCGACTGGAAGTTAACCATAAATTTCAGCCACAAATCCGGCGTTTTGCCTTTAGTAAATTTCCAAGTTATCTCTACAAATTTACAGAAAATGGATTAAAATTCATAATTAATCAAATTGCTGTAGTGCCATAGTAATAACAATAAGCTTTTAACTTAGGATTAACCCCGATTTTTCGATAAGACATCTATCGAAACATAGTCAATATTTAGGCTTAAAAAAATGACACATATTCTTCATTTTTGTTTAAATAATTTTTTACCCAGACACTTTTACTAAATTTCGTTTATTTTCAAAAAATCAAGTCATCGTTAGGCCTAGTTTAGGTTTGATATTTTTGGCCACAAATGTTCTATGGGGCTTTGTTTACAATATTTAGGCTTAAAAAATGACACATATTCTTCATTTTTGTTTAAATAATTATTTACCCAGATACTTTTACGAAATTTCGTTTATTTTCAAAAAATCAAAAGTCATCGTTAGGCGTAGTTTAGGTTCGATATTTTCGGCCACAAAAGTTCCACGGGGCTTTGTTTACAATATTTAGGCTTAAAAAAATGACACATATTCTTCATTTTTGTTTAAATAATTTTTTACCCAGACACTACAAAATTTCGTTTATTTTCAAAAAATCAAATGATCCATTGGGCTTTGTTTATAATATTTAGGCTTGAAAAAAATGACACATATTCTTTATTTTTGTTTAAATAATTTTTTACCCAGACACTTTTACAAAATTTCGTTTATTTTCAAAAAATCAAAAGTCATCGTTAGGCCTAGTTTAGGTTCGTTATTTTCGGCCACAAATGTTCCATGGGGCTTTGTTTATAATATTTAGGCTTAAAAAAATGACACATATTCTTCATTTTTGATTAAATAATTATTTACCCAGACACTTTTACGAAATTTCGTTTATTTTCAAAAAAATAAAAGTCATCGTTAGGCCTAGTTTAGGTTCGATATTTTCGGCCACTAATGTTCCATGGAGCTTTGTTTACAATATTTAGGCTTAAGAAAATGACATACCGGGTGACCCAGCGATCTGTAAAAGCCCCATAACTTATTTGCTATTTGAGATATCGACTTTTAGTTTTCTTGAACTGGTACCCACATTTATTCTGCATATTTTGAAAATATGTATCTTTTTGTACAGGGTGTCCCAGTATACATTACAGAACAAAGTTATGTTTTTTTAAATGGAACACCATATATTTTATACTTTATTTTCAACCTTCTTGAGAAGCTGATAAAAATAGTATAAGATACCATGGGTCTATAATGGACGGTTGGTTAGTTATGGGCAAATTTGTGGCAAAAACAAGGACACATTGAAAAAATTTCAGAAGCGTTCCTGGCAAAGCTAGCGTAATTTTTTATAACCTAAGGAATTTTCCACATCATAAAGAATAATACAAATCGTCTTTGGTTCTTTTTTGTTCATACTGCTATACAGGGTGTCAACATACGCAAAATAATGGATAACTATTTTTTTTCAAATGGAACACCCTATATATCTTGCCACCAATGCATGGAATTTTTAATAAGCTTTCCAATGATGTACAGTTTGTATAATGAAATATTAAGGATTCTTAACATTTATCCATAAAAACATTTTTCTTTTGTCACCTCCTGCTCATTTTTGGATTTTCAGACAAAACTATCAATTTTCTGAAAAAGTAATAAGAGACCAAAGTTGTAGAGCGGAAAATTTTCGATCGATATCGGTCTTTCGACTTTTCCAATAATTCGTGCATTGCCCGCCAGAGTGCGCAAAATCGTGACCGTATATGCATTTTAGCGTTTTTTCAAATTGTTTATTAATTAATTGCACTATACTTTATTTTCCACGCCCTCTGGCGGAAAAACGAGTAATTGTAAAATAAGTCAAATGACCTACATCGATTAAAAATGTTCCGCTCTACAATTCTTAATAGAAGCAATTTTTGCTCTAAATGCATAGTTTTCGCTGCAAATTCAAAAAACCATTAAAAAACGCGAAAATTGATACAAACATTTTCAATTTGCATTTTTAGCGAAAACTATGCATTTTCGGCAAAAATTGCTATAAAAGAGTTGTAGAGCGGAACATTTTCAATCAATATTGGTCATTTGAATTTCCCTATAATTTCCCGTTTTTCCGCTAGAGGGTGCGGAAAATAAAGTATAGTGCAATTTATAAATAAAATTTTTGAAAAGAAAACGCTAAAATGCATAATATACGGTCCCGATTTTGCGCGCTCTGGCGGGCAATGCACGCATTATCTTTACAGTTGAAAGACCAATATCGATCGGAAATTTTCCACTCTACAACTTTGGTCTCTTATAATTTTTCCTGAGAATGCATAGTTTTGGCTGAAAATCCAAAAATCAGCAGGAGGTGGCAAAAGAAATATGTTTTTATTGATAAATCTCAAGAATCCTTAATATTTTGTTATACAAACTGTATATCATTGGAAAGCTTATTAAAAATGCCATAGATTGGTGGCAATTTATATAGGGTGTTCCATTTGAAAAAAAATAAAAGTTATCATTTGTTTTGCGTATGTTGACACCCTGTATAGCACTATGAATAAAAGAGAACCAAAGCCAATGTGTATTATTCTTTATGATGTGGGAAATTTTTTAGTGTATAAAAAATGACGCTAGCTTTACTAGGAGTGCTTCTGCAATTTTTTCAATGAGTCCTTGATTTTGCCACAAATTTGCCCATAACTAACCAATCGTCCATAATAGACCCATACTACCTGATACTATTTTTATCAGCTTCTCAAGAGGGTTGAAAATAAAGTATAAAATATAGGGTGTTCCGTTTAAAAAAAACATAACTTTGTTCTGTTATGTATATTGGGACACCCTGTACAAAAACATACATATTTTTAAAATATGTGGAATAAGTGTGGGTACCAGTTCAAGAAAACAAGAAGTCGATATCTCAAATAGCAAATAAGTTATGGGGCTTTTACAGATCCCTGGGTCACCCGGTATATTCTTCATTTTTGTTTAAATAATTATTTACCCAGACACTTTACGAAATTTCGTCTATTTTCAAAAAATCAAAAGTCATCGTTAGGCGTAGTTTAGGTTCGATATTTTCAGCCACAAATGTTCCACGGGGCTTTGTTTACAATATTTGGGCTTAAGAAAATGACAGATATTTTTCATTTTTGTTTATATAATTATTTACCCAGGCACTTTTACGAAATTTCGTCTATTTTCAAAAAATCAAGTCAACGTTAGGCGTAGTTTAGGTTGGATATTTTCGGCCACAAATGTTCCATGGGGCTTTGTTTACAATATTTAGGCTTAAAAAAATGACACATATTTTTCATTTTTGTTTAAATAATTTTTTACCCAGGCACTTTTACGAAATTTCGTTTATTTTCAAAAAATCAAAAGTCAACGTTAGGCGTAGTTTAGGTTCGATATTTTCGGCCACAAATGTTCTATGGGGCTTTGTTTACAATATTTAGGCTTAAGAAAATGACACATATTCTTCATTTTTGTTTAAATAATTATTTACCCAGGCACTTTTACAAAATTTCGTCTATTTTCAAAAAATCAAAAGTCATCGTTAGGCGTAGTTTAGGTTCGATATTTTCTACGTAGTGTTTCAAAAAATATCTTTATAACGTATATAACATTATGACAAATATGCGTCAATGGAGCCTTGAACAGGATGTTGGTTCTCGGTGTAGGCGTATTAAACGTAGTGTTAAAACGGGAAGATAAACGAGGCACATGGAAATTTATTCTTGATAATAGATCACAGCAGTCAATTTTATTATTTACTAGTTTCCAACCAAAATTGCCGCTAAGTGGTTCTCAGCATTCTTGAATCGAAATAATGTCATGTCTGTTTAATAGTGAACAATAATCAATGTTTCCAGCAGGATAGTTCCCATCTAGTTTAAATGATAAAAAAATTTAAGATGCGCCACCCGTTTTTCTCTATCTATTATGGTTATCAAGACCCCCCATAGAAACGTCGAATTTTAAATTTTTCCAACCCTGTAGACTGTATGTAATAAATTCGTTTACCCTTTTACCAGGGTTCGGACGATATATATCATTGGATATATATCATGGATATTTATAAAACACACAATACCTAAAAATTTCCCCGTTTCTCAAAATTTTGCAGTTGCAGCAATATGAATAGTAAGCATTTGCTCTAATATAAACTAGAGATGGGCGAAATGACTCTTTTTTGTCGGAAAGAGTCAATTTTTGAAGTGACTCACGACTCTGTTAAAAATGAAAAAGTAAGTGTGAGAAAATTCTTCAATTTATCCCTGAAAACATAGTGAAGAGCAAAAAAGTCCTTATTTCAAAAATTTTATTTTTCAATTTGATGTCAAATATTTTAACAATTTAAATGTTATTTTTTTACTATATTGTAAGCAACTGTGTTTGTTTGCAATAAATAAATATAATATAAATAAAGTATGAGCATTATATAATTAATAAATCATAAAAACATTAATATTAATGACCAAGAATAAATATCAAGAAGTTGATATATATCGGATATATATCCGATATATTGATATTTATATAAATATCGGATATTTTCCGAACCCTGCCTTTTACTCCACTCTTCAAACTCTTTGAATTACAGCAAAAAAGCGAATTCGAGTGGCTATTGTTTTTCGGTGATAAGTTTCGAAGAATTGTAGGAATTTCGAAAATTCGTTTACCCTCTTACTCCACTCAAATTCTTTTAAAGGGGGATCCTGATGCAAAATCCTAAAAATAAGAGTATTTTTAGCAGTGACGGCTCGTGGAACATGTTGCTGGTAGAGCCATTAATACAAAATACCCCCTCCCCCTTTTGAAGAAAGAACGATCTATCTTCCAAGACCAAAATAACTGACGAAAAAGTGTTTTAAGAATTAATTAAAAATTCTTGCTGAGCTTGAAACTACAGGTAGGGCCATGGCTCCTTGGCTCTATATAACGAGCCACCTGATTTTTAACATTTTTTTGCGTAATACAAGCAATGAATATTTTTGGTACTCTAGAGGTACATTGTACTATATTTAAAGTATACAATCCATTTTTTTGATACAGAAAGTTACAATATTTTCGAAATATAAGAGGGGATGTCCAACGTGCAAAATGTAGTCGCAAATCGACTGGCGTAATATCTCTTCGCTGGATTACCCGAAATAAAAAAAAGACAATAGTAATTTACGTAACAAGTAACGAAAGTGATATTTTACTGTCCTGGAATCCTGCGAGTCCCGTAAAATTAACGTTTTGGAACGTGTTACCTACAATATTTTTCTGCAGCCGTTTTTTATGTTAAAAAAGGAAAAACACACATGAATGTTATATGACAAGCGCTGTCATAATTAAATGCGAAGTTGATGTTTTTGTCAAGGCCGCCTACATACAGGGTGTGTAAATAGTATCGGACCAAGTGGGATTATATGGAAACAATTTGACATTTAGATTTGACATTTAGTAGGTTTAAATTAGATATAAATACCCATATTTTGTGATAAGTTTCATTTGTTTCTCACGACTTGTTTTTTGTCAGAGGCCGCCATGTTGAATTTTTCTAAATAGAAAACTAGGTTTTTTGGTGTTATTTGAAAGGTTATTTAATTAGAAGTACAACGTAGTATAACATTACTATGTTTATTTTGAAATAACGATGAATATAAATAATTTAAACAAAAACTGAAATTAACAAGAAACTTAAGTATCGCGCCAAATTAGTTTTTTAACATTTATATTTGACATTTGTGTGTCAAACTTAAATTAAGTAAACGAAAATTAATTTGTCCGAAATTAAGCGCATTGAAATATTATTCATTGGTCGCAGAAGAACCAATGCTAAAGCTTGCTATCTGCTTAATGACAATCATCCAAACAGGAATCCAATAAGCAGATAACGCGAACAGTGCAACAATTTGAAGAACTAAAAAGGGTAAAAGAATCGTCCTACACCCGGAAGACCGTAAACAGCCACAAATAATGAAACTTCATTACAAGTTTTACTGGATGTTTTTGAAACACCACAAAGTGAATGAACAACAATTTGAGCACCTATTGTGATTTTCTTAGGTTTCTTGTTAATATTTGTTTTTTTTTATTATTATTCATTTTCGGTGTTATTTCATAATAAATATGCTAATGTTGTACCACGTTGTACTTTTAATTAAATAACCTTTCAAAAAAACACCAAAGAAACCTAGGTTGCTATTTAGAAAAAATCAACATGGCGGCCTCTGACAAAAAGCAAGTCGTGCGAAACAAATGAAACTCATCTTAAAATATGCAATTTGAACCTACTCAATGACAAATCTAAATGACAAACAGTTTCCATATAATCCCATTTGGTGCGATACGCACCCTGTATTATAAGTGGTACTTTCGATTTAATAAATCATACCGAAAGTTTTATTTTCAGAAACAAATTACGTATGTCAGCTGTTTGTATATACAAGCACAAATTGATTTTTTCAATAGTTTTAGATAAATCACGCCCGCCAACTCCGAAAACGTGATGTCGAGAAAAAACGCAATAATAGTTTTCGCTATAGAAAAAACTAAATTTTTGATATATTACCTCAATTTTTCATTCATCCGCTATTCCAGGCCCATATAACAAGCCTTCATTCTATAGATCGAAAACTAGCGAATGAGCAAAAAAAAACGATTTTTTCGATTTTCTACATCAGGATTCAGCGAGAAGGCGAATTCGAGTGGCGATTGTTTTTTAGCTATAAGTTTCGAATAATTGAAGGAATTTCGAAAATTAGTTCAGCGTACAACTCAACTTTTCATGCCCTTTTACTTACCGAAAAAAAAAAACGAATCCGATTCGCAATTGTTTTTCAGTTTTTCACCTACAAGTTTCGAACAATTGAAGGTATTTCGAAAATTCGTTCACCATACAACTCAACATTTCACGTATTTTTAATTTCTGGGAAAAAACAAATTCGATTCGCAATTGTTTTTCAGTTTTTAACCTACAAGTTTCGAACAAATGAAGGAATTTCGAAAATTCGTTCACAATACAACTCAAATTTTCACGTATTTTTAATTGCTGGGAAAAAACAAATTCGATTCGCAATTGTTTTTCAGTTTTTAACCTACAAGTTTCGAATAATAAGAGGAATTTCGAAAATTCGTGCACCATACAACTCAACTTTTCACGCTCTTTTGATTACTGAAAAAAAAACGAATTATAGTTGCAATTGTTTTTCTGCTTTAAAAGTTCCGTACGATCGATGAAATTTTCAAAATTCGTTTTCCCTCTTACTCCACTTTTCTAACTCTTTTAATTACAGCGAGAAGGCGAGTTCTAGTAGCGATTGTTTTTCAGTTTTTCAGCTATAAGTTTCGAATAATTGAAGGAATTTCAAAAATTCGTTCGCCATACAACTCAACATTTCACGTATTATTAATTTCTGGGAAAACACAAATTCTATTCGTAATTGTTTTTCAGTTTTTCTGCTAAAGGTTTTGAATAATTGAAGGAATTTCGAAAATTCGTTCATCATACAACTCAACATTTCACGTATTATTAATTTCTGGGAAAAAACAAATTCGATGCGCAATTGTTTTTCAGTTTTTAACCTACAAGTTTCGAATAATTGAAGGAATTTCGAAAATTCATGCACCATGTTACTCAACTTTTCACGCTTTTTTAATTGCTGAGAAAAAACGAATTCTAGTTGCAATTGTTTTTCTGCTATAAAAGTTCCGTACGATCGATGAAATTTTCAAAATTAGTTTTCCCTCTTAAGCGAGAAGGCGAATTCTACTAGGGATTGTTATTCAGCTATAAGTTATGAATAATTGAAGGAATTTCAAAAATTCGTTCGCCATACAACTCGCCTTCTTACGCCCTTTTAATTACTGCGAAAAAAACAAATTCGATTCGCAATTGTTTTTCAGTTTTTCTGCTATAGGTTTTGAATAACTAAAGGAATTTCGAAAATTCGTTCACCATACAACTCTACTTTTCACGCATTTTTAATTACTGCGAAAAAGCAAATTCGATTCGCAATTGTTTTTCAGTTTTTCTGCTATAGGTTTTGAATAACTAAAGGAATTTCGAAAATTCGTTCACCATACAGCTCCACTTTTCACGCATATTTAATTACTGCGAAAAAACAAATTCGATTCGCAATTGTTTTTCATATTTGTTATGTAGGAAGCTTCTACTTCGTTATACATGCTTTTTATATAGAATAAAACGCTTTTTTTACTTTGTTTGTATAACACTTATTTATTTATTTTTACTTTAGTTTTGATAATGGCAAGCTGAGTTGCCGAAACTGCAGTCAAACAAAATAAATAAATAAGTGTTATACAAACAAAGTAAAAAAAGTGTTTTATTCTATATAAATTGTTTTTCAGTTTTTCTGCTATTCCGACCAATTGAAGAAATGTTCAAAATTCGTTATCGCTCCTACTCCACTCTTCAAACTCTTTTAATTACAACGAGAAGGCGAATTCTAGTAGCGATTGTTTTTCAGTTTTTCAGCTATAAGTTTTGAATAATTAAAGGAATTTCGAAAATTCGTTCACCAAACAACTCAACTTTTCGCGCCTTTTTAACTTCTGCGAAAAAACAAATTCGATTCGCAATTGCTTTTTAGTTTTTCAGGTATAAGTTTCGAAAAATTGAAGGAATTTCCAAAATTCGTTCACCATACAACTCAAATTTTCACGCTTCTTTAATTACTGAAAAAAAACGAATTCTAGTCGCAATTGTTCCTCAGTTTTTCTGTAAAAGTTACGAACAAATGATGAAATTTTCAAAATTCGTTTATCCCCTTACTCTTCTCTTCGAGCTCTTTTAATCACAGTGAAATAGCAAATTCAGGTGGCGATTGTTTTTCAATTTTTGTATCTATAAGTTTTGAATAACTGAAGGAATTTTGAAAATTCATTCACCATACAACTCACCTTTTCACGCCCTTTTAATTACTGTGAAAAACACAAATTCGATTTGCAATTATTTTTCAGTTTTTCAATTTTGAATTTTGCCCACCACGTATACTGTATGTAATAAATTCGTTTATCCTTTTACTCCACTCTTCAAACTCTTTTAATTACAGCAAAAAAGCGAATTCGAGTGGCTATTGTTTTTCGGTGATAAGTTTCGAAGAATTCAAGAAATTTTGAAAATTCGTTTGAAAAATGTTTCTCTGGTTTTTCTAATTGTAACTAAAAATCGAATTTGAGTCGTAATAAATTGCAATACCAAAGAGTAATTATGAGATAATTATTATTGTGGAAACCCTGATGTTGGTGTAATTGTTACACAAAGTTGTGAATCTGTCAGATCATATTTTTACAGAATAAAAAAAAAAAGAACAATGTTGGAGTCGATCTGTCGGCGCTGTCAGAGATGGAGTAAAAATTGTATAGTGGCGTTTTATTAGAAACGGTAAAAGTGGCCGCAATAATAATAATAATAATAGTAATAATAATAAATTGTTTATTGGCCATACTTTACATTTAAATATTACAAAAATACGCGAAAAACAAGAATTAGGTCAAATGGGTCGATTTCGATATTTAGTACTTCACTACTAAATATCGAATCTGCTCTCCGCTCAAGCGCTTAAATGAAGAAAAAATTGGCAGGTGTGCACTCTAATGAAGAGTTCTGATAGTTCTCAATTCATTTTGCAGTATCTAAAATTACTATCAACGTTTAAAATTGAGTTCTCTAAAATTGAGCTCTCGAGAATTCCCAATATTGTCATCTACACATCTAAAATGTAGTTCCAAACTGATTTCAATATGTGTTTAGACTTGACATGGGTAAAATGACTCTTTTTGTGATCTGCGCTTTACAGGGTCTAACACAGTGGAAAGAGTCGACTCGGAGAGTCAGGTCATGCCTCAGCTAAATAAATAAATGCATTGAAAAAGTAAAAAATATCTGTAAAATAAAGTGCAGAGCTAAAAAATAATCCAATACGTTTTCTTCCCAACCTTACATTCTGCGCTGAGTCAACTCAAAAACAACAACAAATGTATGCTGACATGTGTAAACTTACTGGTACCAACACAAATAAACATTAACATTAACTTCATAATTTCAGTCGAGTTTCTCAGACTCAAGTCATTAAGTGAGTGAGGGTTAACTGACTTTACTCTTTGAGTCGCCTCACTCAAGAGTTACTCATCTCTAGTTTGGACTAATCTTACTTTTGAGAAAGAGTTCTGCTTCCAAAGAAAACATTTTTTGAATTTGTAAATACTAAATTTTCGTTTAATATTGCTTTAATCCAGAGGTCGCCAAAGTGGTCTATATAGACCCCCAGGGGTCTATTTAACAAAAGTAGGGTCGATCTAAGCCAGGGGGTCTAATGGGGGTCGATCCAAATCGGAGGGTCGATTGGGGGTCGAAGGAAAAACAAGTGTAAAAAAATTGAAAAAAATGTAAGGAGATATAAACCTCAATTTTCATATTTTCCGGCTAGTGAACATGAAACCTTTTTTAGTGGAAAGGTTTTATTTAAAGGAAATGTATGAATATATAATATATATTTGGATCCTGCGTTTAGAAAAAATTATTAAACTATTTTAGGTCATCGTCATTTATATCTTTATGTATAATTTTTTTTTAACGAATATCATTATTACAGGAAATACAAGCCATAAATATCAATCATTCTTTTTACAGTCCCAAAGTAGTCAATACACATATTTTTTAGACCAGTGGATAGACTTTGAAATTTAGTACACGAAATTACGCTATCAAGATTTGTTCAGAAGTTGAGCCAAAAAATGGTGATGTGGCCATCATGTTACTTTCTCCGACTTTATATTTACGTTTTCATGGGTTTATTTTCAATTGAAATCATATTTTAAATGTACATCGAGCGTTGCGTAAACTCGGATGAAACTGACGTTTAAAACGTCAAAATCATGAAAGATGGAAAAATTATACTTCAAATTCAAAAACTAGGTTTACTCAAAAACTAACGAGATTTCGAAAAAAACTTATTCTTTAGAAGTTGTTCATTTTGGCATTCTCTACAATTATTATTCACATAAATTTGCTGTAACTATTATCGTTTCATAATTATAAACCAAAAATTAAAAAAAAATAATAAATTTTTTTCTCGAATAGCAATGATTTTATGAAAAATATTTTCAAGCAAAAGATGTTTCTTTGTTGTCTTCGATGTTTGTTTAAATATTTTTGTGATATTTTTCATATTTAAGAAAATATTAGTGAAAAACAAAAAACAGTTAAGGTAAACACCCACTTCCGGTGTACGAAATTTTACCAAAAGCTTTTCAGTTCTTCGGATCATCAAATAAGACGTATGTTCAAAGTTTCATATCAACTGCTCTATTAGTTTTTGAGATACAGCGCACACAGAGAGACACACACACACACAGACACAAAATATTTTTTTCCAGAAATTGTTGAAATGGCATCTAGGGACCCCAAAACGGATATTTCCGTAAAAAAAATTTTGAAAAGAAAAATCAGGATCACAATACTTTCTCGTACGGAGAAAGTAAAAACAAAAATATGGCCGATTTTCGAAGGGCGAGTTCACAAAAAAATACTTTTGTGGAGTCGATGGATATTTCGAAAAATTATATAGGGATCGATGATCAAAAAAGTTTGGCGACCCCTGAATTAGACCAAAATTGGCGATTATTTATTTTTGACGAAAACCTGAAATTCTATCCAAGTGTTCCGAAAAAACCACTGGTTTCTATACACCACTGGAAAGATCCCAGCAAGACGCTTCAGAAAATGTACTTTCGCAATAACAAATGTCAATTTGAAGCCCGTGATGCATCAGCAAAGAAAACTCGAAAATGGAAAAAATCGAAAAAATCAACTTTCTTAATAATCATCATGGTCCTTAATGTAATACCATTTTCTTCATCAGAAGAACGAAATAAATCGATCGTTGATAAAATTCATCCAGAAAAAATAGGAAAAAGTTAGCAAGTCATCATGAAGTTTATGGAAAATTTTGAAAAAAGTCGATTTTTTCAGACTTCGAACGGCCGTAGCGGCTAAACGAAGAATCCAATTTGAACGCGGATTGCAAATCTATGTTCCTCGTGTGTTTATTAGTCGGATTTGATTAAAATTGGCGATTTTTTATTTATGACCAAAACTTCAAATTCTATCGAAGGGTCCCCCGTTCTTACTTTTGCTAAAAATTGCATTAAAAGTGATTTCCTGAAGAAACCTCTGGTTCGATCCGGGGTTTCTTTACGTCACCTAAAAGATCGCTTCAAGACGCTTCAGAAAATGTAGGTACAAATGTCAATTTGAAGCCCGTGACACGTCAGCAAAGAAAACTCGAAAATGAAAAAAATCGAAAAAATCTACTTTCTTAATAATCATCGTGGACCTTATTGTAATACCATTTTCTTCATCAGAAGAACGAAATAAATCGGCGTTGATAAAATTTATCCAGAAAAAATAGGAAGAAAGTTTGCAAGTCACCATGAACTTTATGGAAAATTTTGAAAAAAGTCAATTTTTTCAGACTTTGAACGGCCGTAGCGGCTAAACGAAGAATCTGATTTGAACGCGGATTGCAAATCTGTGTTCCTCGTGTGTCTAGTAGTCGGATTTCGATTTTTTTTATTTATGACCAAAACTTCAAATTCTATCGAAGGGTCCCCCCTTCTTACTTTTGCATTAAAAATGATTTCCTGATGAAACCTCCGGTTCGATCCGGGGTTTCTTAACGTCACCTGAAAGATCGCTTTAAGACGCTTCAGAAAATCAGAAAATGTACTTTCGTAGGAACAATTGTGAATTTGAAGCCCGTGACGCGTCGAAAATGGAAAAAATCGAAAAAATCAATTTTCCTAATATTCAACGTAGAACTGTATGTAATACCATTTTCTTCATCAGAAGAACAAAAAAAATCGATCGGTGTTAAAAAAATTCGAAAAAAGTTAACAAGTCACCAGGGAAAATTTTGAAAAGTCAATTTTTTCATTTACGAAATTACGGTATCAAGATTTGTTCAGAAGTTATAGCCAAAGACCAAAATATGGCCGATTTTCGAGGGGCGAGTTCACAAAAAATACTTTTGTCGGGGTCGATGGAGATTTAGAAAAATTATATAGGGGTCGATGATCAACAAAGTTTGGCGACCGCTGCTTTAATCAAAACATTTAATAACAACTATAGATATAACGTCTGTATAACATTTACTTATTTATGTAATTTATATGAATATTCATTTTGTAAGACGAATGTAATCGTCTGTTTTTCAATAAATGTTTATTATTATTAAGAACTAAAAAATACCAATTATAACTATCAAAACTATTTTTTTGGAAAACTGGGAAGATTAAAACAAGTTTTGAGTACATTTTCTGGATCTTATTATTGGGTTCAATAATTCTTTTTAATTTGTTAATCCATAATTTTGAAAAAATCGATACCCCGTCATTTAATCGCAATTTATCTTTAGATTTTTCTTTAGAACTCTTCAAGTACAATACATAACTTTTAGTTTCACCTAGTGCTAAACAAGAAATACTTATAATTGTAATGTAATATTCAATTTTACCTGATTTTGGCAGTTTTCTAGATATGCTCGAAGGTCTGGTGGGCGGTTCTTCTTTAAGCTTCACCGGCGAAGAGGGAGGCTTCTCCGCTTCCTCCTCGTTATCGCTTCCCGTTGGACTAACCAAGGAGACCATCGTAACAATATCTGCCCTTTTCGCATCCAACTTATCTTCTTCGTCGATCTTATCTTTCCTCTTGGGCGTCTTCAATCGGCGTTTGGTAGCCAAAAATTTCGGTTTATTTTCCGGTTTCGAAGGAACGGAAGAAGCCCTAATTAGCGGCGGTCTAAAGCCTTCGCTTCTTGTCGGAAGCGCGGAGTTGGTGCGTTTTTGGAACATCTCCCGTTTCGCCGCCGCAGTTGATGGTCTGGACATTACCGTCGCCGGTCTTTCCGGTTCTTCCTTTTCCTTTGGCGACTCCTCTTGTTTTGCCGGCGGCAGTTTTGGGCGTTCTATTATAGGAACTACCACTATGGCATCGGATCTACTAATTGCGTTACCGTCGTCTGTTCTCGTTGGTGAATAGGAGGAGGTGATGTTGGGATTCCGGTTGTTGTTATTGCGAATGTGCTTGCGGAAGATTTGTTTTAAATCCGGTTCTTGAATTTCGTTTTGTAACGGGGGAATGATTTTCGGCACCCTCTCGCTGGTATCGGGAATTTCTTCGACTGGATCGGTAACTTCCTCGTCATTGCTGTTTTGAGTTAGGAATATGCTGAGGTTTTGTTTGGATTTCTCCCTGTCCTTCCATGCTAGTCTCAGACGTTCCGCCAAGTCTTGTTTCGGGCCGAGAGGCGAATCCCTCTGGCAGAGGATGGAATCTTTCACGCTTGTCTTGCTGGGCCTCACCTCTTTGCTCTCCTCCGTCCATGCGATCTTTATTGGGGCGGGCCGATCTTGCGTCCGGCTCTTCGCGCTCAGCGAAATCCTGATCGGACCATCGCTTTTGTGATCAGGAACCTCTTCCGAGAACTGCTTCTTCAGCTGAGGCCTTTTCATCTGAAAAGTGGGCGTTTCGCATTGCAGCGAGAACTGCCTCACGGGCCCGTTTTTTCTCGACATCTTCGCGAGCGCGGACCACCATCGACACGCGCGTACACACCCCCTTTCGTGCCGGATTCCCAACTGAACTCCTCCAACCCTAACAACGTGCTTTTACTCATTTATTATTGATCAAAACTTTCCCCATATTTCAATGTGCATTTTTCGAACAGCGCTCCCCTCCACACCGAACGCGGTGGTAACATGAATTGGAGCGGCGCGCCGAAGTTTCCATCATCGTCATCGATGGTGGTTCCCAGGTCGATGATCCAAAAAAAAGGATGTTTGCTCGTTGTCATGGTGTATGTCGAAGTTGGTGTGGTTGGGATGGCTCTAATGGCAAGTGACACTTCGGGATCATTCATATTTGTGTAAGTTTCGTGTGGCTTCCCGGGACGCAACACTAAAAAGCTTCTCTGTGGTACGGCACGAAGATTTTAACGGTCCTATTGATTCTCGACCGAATTTTGTGGAAGGTTGTACCCTCGAAAATGTTAAATTAGAAATGGATTACAAATAAATAAATGACTTGATATTGCAGAGAAGAGAAATCTACAGTACGTATTATTAACTTAAATTTTAACACCTCTGATATGCCTGATTTATTTTTTTAATTTACTTCCAGTTTTTTCAATAGTTTGCAAAGAACGATTATTTTATTTTTAAGGGAATCATAATTCTTGAAATGTTTATAATAACCTTTTACGTATTTTTTAACTAAAATCTGTACGTAAATTTTAAAGAAATTGATAACATTTCAAAATAGTTTCGTTTTGTGAATTTATTAATTAATTGTGTAATTTTTGTGAAATTGTTTTCTCGTTTTTCAAGTTTGCGCAGAATGAGAAAGTATTCAGAGACAATACTTTCTCACTCTGCTCACCGAATTGAATAGGCGTCCCCTCTCTCGAAATTTAAGATGATCACTGCGCAATATACCGCGTAATTTTGGCTGAGCCCTACTCTTCGAGAACGTACCCCCAATGGGCAAAATTAACGCGGGTGCAAGAGGATGTAACATGTTTTAGAGTTTGAAAAAAATATATATTTAAAAATCGTAACTCATGAGAATCTCTTTTCAAAATCGCACAGCTTTTGAAATAATGGCATCTTTTTCAATTCATTTTAATTTTTGTATAATTTTATCTTTTGGAGAAAAAGTTAATTTTTGATCATATTCTCTCATTAGAGATTGACATTATTCAAAAATTCATATTTCATGCGAAAATCAATATTTTCAATTTAACAGCGACGTTGAAATAAAATTCCCACGATTTTCAAGTTCAACATATTTTTTTACTTTCTCCGTTACGAAGTACGAGAAAGTATTGTGATGGTGATTTTTTTTTCAAAATTTTTTTTTACGGAAATATCCGTTTTGGAGTCCCTAGATGCCATTTCAACAATTTCTGGAAAAAAATTTTGTGTGTGTGTGTGTGTGTGTGTGTGTGTGTGTGTGTGTATGTGTGTGTGTGTGTGTGTGTGTCTGTGTCTGTCTGTGCGCGCTGTATCTCAAAAACTAATAGAGCAATTGATATGAAACTTTGAACATCCGTCTTATTTGATAATCTGAAGAACTGAAAAGCTTTTGGTAAAATTTCGTACACCGGAAGTGGGCGTTTACCTTATCTGTTTTTTGTTTTTTGTCAATTTTCTCTTAAATATGAAAAATATCACAAAAACATTTAAACAAACTTTGAAGACAACAAAGAAATGAAAATCTTTTGCTTAAAAAAATTTTTTATAAAATCATTTTTATTCGAGAAAAAAATTAATTATTTTTTTTTAATTTTTGGTTTATAATTATAAAACGATAATAGTTACAGCAAATTTATATTAATAAAAATTGTAGAGAATACTAAAATGAACAACTTATAAAGAATAAGTTTTTTTCGAAATTCCTTTAGTTTTTGAGTAAACTGAGTTTTTGAATTTGAAGTATAATTTATCCATCTTTCATGATTTTGACGTTTTAAACGTCAGTTTCATCAGAGTTTACACAACGCTCGATGTACATTTAAAATATGATTTCAATTGAAAATAAATCACGAAAGCGTAAATAAAAATGATACCATCAAGTCGGAGAAAGTAACATGATGGCCACATCACCATTTCTTACTCGTGTATTCGAAGAAAAAAATCCTAATTGTCCTAGATATTGCCGCATTTACAAAAATTAACATAATTTTTAAGAAATTAAATTTTATTTTGCAGAATTTTACTTTCGGGTTTCAAACTTTTATTTATATTTTTTCGCTCCAGAGTTGACTTCAAAACCAAAAATAAATTCACAGCTCGTTCCAAAATCGGAGCATTTTTAAAGACCGCACAGCTTTAAAAAAAAATAGTATGTTTTTAAATTTTTGTACAATTTTATCTTTCCGAAAAACTGGTGCCATTTGATGAAAATATGGGTTTTAGTGATATTTTTCACATTTATTGATTTTTTTCAAAAACTATTAAGATTTAAAAAAACGTCATTCTTTATAAATTGTTCATTTTGACAATTATTGTGAATGTAAATTTTATGTAACCTTTATGATTACATAATTATGGACAAAAACTACAAACATTTTAATTTTTCTTCAGAAATTAAAAAGTTTACTAAAAACATTTATGAACAAAAGATGTCCACTGTTTTGATGTCATCAATATTTGTTTAAACGTTTTTCTAATATTTTTCATGTTTAAAAATTTTTCAGAAATCTACTTCCGATGTACGAATTTGTAGCAAAAACTGTTCCATATTTCAGATTGTCAAGTAAGGCGTCATTGGAAAATATTGTGGTTTCTGAGATACTACGCCCACAGCCAGTCACAGTCACAGACACAAAAAATGGTGATGTGGCCATCATGTTACTTTCTCCGACTTGATGGTATCATAGTCATTTATATTTACGTTTTCATGGTTTATTTTCAATTCAAATCGCATTTTAAACATCATCGTTGTGTATACTCGAATGAAACTGACGTTTAAAACGTCAAAATTATGAAATATGGAAAAATAATACTTCAAATTTAAAAACTCAGTTTACTTAAAAACTAAGGGGATTTCGAAAAAAACTGATTCTTTATAGGTTGTTCATTACAATTATTATTAACATAAATTAACATAAATTTGCAGTAACTATTATCGTTTTATAATTATAAAGAAGGCGGGACCCTTGGGTGGTTTTTCACTTTTTCATGTTTTGTAAAAATATGAAAATTTCGGTGGAATTTCTTCAGGAAATCATTTTAAATACAATTTTAGGGCAAAACCAAAAATAAATACACAGCTCATTCCAAAATCGGAACATTTTTAAAGACCGCATAGCTTTTAAAAAAATTGTATGTTTTTAAATTTTTGTATAATTAATATGCCATTTGATGAAAATATGGTTTTTAGTCATATTTTTCACATTGATTGATTTTCTTCAAAAACTATTAAGATTTAAAAAAACGTCATTCTTTATAAATTGATCATTTTGACAATTATTGTGAATGTAAATTTTATGTAACCTTTATGATTACATAATTATGGACAAAAACTACAAACATTTTAATTTTTAATTTTTCTTCAGAAATTAAAAAGTTTACTAAAAACATTTATGAACAAAAGATGTCCACTGTTTTGTTGTCATCAATATTTGTTTAAACGTTTTTCTAATATTTTTCATGTTTAAAAATTTTTCAGAAATCTACTTCCGATGTACGAATTTGTAGCAAAAACTGTTCCATATTTCAGATTGTCAAGTAAGGCTTCATTGGAAAATATTGTGGTTTCTGATATACTACGCCCACAGCCAGTCACAATCACAGACACAAAAAATGGTGATGTGGCCATCATGTTACTTTCTCCGACTTGATGGTATCATAGTCATTTATATTTACGTTTTCATGGTTTATTTTCAATTGAAATCACATTTTAAACATCATCGTTGTGTATACTCGAATGAAACTGACGTTTAAAACGTCAAAATTATGAAATATGGAAAAATAATACTTCAAATTTAAAAACTCAGTTTACTTAAAAACTAAAGGGATTTCGAAAAAACTTATTCTTTATAGGTTGTTCATTTTACCATTCATTACAATTATTATTAACATAAATTTGCAGTAACTATTATCGTTTTATAATTATAAAAGTAAGAAGGCGGAACCCTTGGCTGGTTTTTCACTTTTTCATGTTTTGTAAAAATATGAAAATTTCGGTGGAATTTCTTAAGGAAATCATTTAAAACGCAATTTTAGGGCAAAAGTAAGAAGGCGGAACCCTTGGGTGGTTTTTCACTTTTTCATGTTTTGTAAAAATATTAAAAATTCGGTGGAATTTCTTCGGGAAATCAGTTTAAATGCAATTTTAGGGCAAAAGTAAGAAGGCGGAACCGTTGGGTGGTTTTTCACTTTTTCATGTTTTGTAAAAATATTAAAATTTCGGTGGAATTCTATTATATTACTATTTATTTTTTAGTTTCTTTTTGTTCAAGTCAACTGAAAATATCAATTTTCAAAAATTCATAACTCACGGAAAAATTGACAAATTTTAATTAATCTTAATTAATTGTGGATATATTAAACATTTTGAGCAATTTAATCATATACGTTTTCTTTTTATTTTTTATCGATGTGTTCCGACAAATTAAAACATCAATTTTCAAAAATTCATAACTCACGGAAAAATTAACACATTTTCAAACATTTTAATTAATTTTAAAGGTAGATATCTCGTGAATATATTAAACATTTTGAGCAATTTAATCATGTAGGTATTTTTTTAAATGATTTTATTATTGATGTGTTAGAGAAATTAGAACGTTAATTTTCAAAAATTCATGACTTGGGGAGAAATTGGCTGATTTAATAAAAATTAAGTTAGTTTTAAAGGTAGACGTTTCATAAAGATTTTAAAATTTTTGTGGAATTGTATTATATAACTATTTATTTTTTAGTTCAAGTCTTCAACTACTAAAAATAATAATTTTCAAAATTTATTCAAATATGTTTATTTTTCTTTCAATTTTTTCATTGTTCTACCTAATATGCAACCGTAATTCGTACGCAAAACATTAAGTTTAACTGCTGAGCGTTATGTTCAAATAAGAAATAGATTTATTTCGTACTTTATATTTTTATAATTTCTGGCGGAATTCTAGTGGAGTTAGGTTGGCTATCTGGCCGAAATATTATGTGATCAGTTGGCAACGCTGACCCCATCTCCTGATGACTATTTCTAAGAATAGCAGATGTCGAGCTTACATAGTAATTAATAACACAGGATATACCAAAAAGATCTGGATAATTTGCATAATTACGGCTATTGAAAGTGTATTCCTAGATTAGGTGTGCCTCCCTAATCTAAACACAAAACAATAACTGTCATAAAATGCACATTAGCCAACTGCAGAATGGATATTACAATATGACAATAAATTAATTTAACAGCTTAGTGCACGCATTTAACAACTCTAATCTTTCCAGATAATAAATAAAAGGAAAAATAAATCTAATTACATAACGGAAGAAATAGGCAATAAAAATACCTTTAATGTCACAAATAAACATAATTAGCTATATGATTGCTAACATCGCAGCTGAAAACAATATATCAACACAAAACTTTGCATTCGACAATATCTAACAATTGTCAAAAATGAATCTCGAACTAGCTTAAAAATGTCAAAATCTATCCAGAAAAAATGGTTAATTTTTGACATTCTGCTAAAAAATTGACTAATTATAGCTGAAAACAAATTTAAAACATTCAAAAATTAAATCACGTATAAGAAATATTAAATATATAAAATTGTGGAATAAAAGAAACATAATTGACTATAAATTTCGACATTAGTCCGAAAACTTTAAAATACATTTGATAGTATTCACACAGGGCCGTTTCTTGCGGGGGTGCAAAAGGTGCATTCGCACTAAGTAAGGCAGCCGATCCAAAGGACGACCGGCGGTCGCTGGCCGCCTCTGGGTCGAACAACTCGCGTTTGTTGTTGCATATGTGAATTGTACAGAAGAATATTCTTCTATTTTGACAATAGAATAATAATAATAATAATAATAAATACAGTTTATTGAAACTCCTAAGAGCTACAAATGGCCATCGACCGAAGTCTTTCAGCCTATTTATAGAAGAATATTTTCTTGAATTATTTCATACAGTTGATACAGATGAAGGTTTATTTAATTACTTAATTGTTGCCCAAAAGACTTGATGTACAAAATATCTGTGGACAAGGCTAAGATAATGGAGCCAACATGAAAGGTAAGCACGTAGGACTTAAAAAAAAACCATTTGAACGGTTAATTCCAGAACAACAACATGTGCTGCGCAAGATTTTGAAAAAAAATCAAAGCAGTTGTTTTTGAGAAATTGTTTAATTGTGTTCAAATAAATCGACAAAGAAAATACTTCTGAAATAAATCATTTGAAAGAGATTATTTTAGAATTGTAGACAGCTGATATAAAAAATCTGACGTCAGAAAGCGTATAAAAAATCATTATGAAAGAAAATTTTGAAGATAAATTGTCAAAAATTTCTCATACACTCAATCAATTTAAAACAAATTTTCGAAAATTATTCCAACCACTGTACAAAAATTAATTTCTAAATTAAATCAAATATTTTCATTCACCACATAAAATACATTACAATGAACAAAAACTCATTTTCGTACAGTGGGCGTGATAATAATAATACAAAATTTAGAGAGAATGGCGTTTAATTACTATAAATATTTCTAATGGTGAATTTTTTTAACTCAAATTTTCAAAAGAATTCCTAAAGCAAATTTGAAAACTATTTTGTTCGAGACGTGCTAAAAATGATTCCGAACAAAACAATTGAAAAGCAAAGCAAACTCTTAAAATCGGGGGCTTCTTTGAAAACATCTAATTTTGTTTTAAAAAAAAAAATAAGAAAATATTTCTGAAAAAAATCATTTGAAAGTGATTTTTTAGAATTTGAGGGAGAAAAAAAACTAACATTAAAAGCGTACGAAGTATTTCTAAAAGAACATGTTGGCCTCAAACTTACAAAAAAATATATTTGTTCTAAGATGTGCTAAAAGTAATTCTAAACAATACAATTTCATACTAACTTCTTAAAAAGAGTATATGTTGAAAAATGTCTAATTCCGTTTAAAAAAAATAATAAAGAAAATAAGAAATAAGTAGGAGGCAAATTTTTCATAATTTAAAAGTAAATTTTGTTTAAAAAAAAGAACAAGAAAATATAAAAAAAACAATTTGAAAGCGATTTTTGCGGAATTTAAGGACGGTTAATATTGAATGCTGTCTTAAAAACTAACGCTAAAACCGTACAATTTTTTTTCTAAAAGAACATTTTTTTTTTCAACAAAAAAATATATTTATTCTGAAAACCATTTTATCGAAGATAATTCCGAACAAAACAATTTTAAAGCAACTGCTTAAAACAGCAGACTTTGGGAAAATGATTGTTTTATAAAGACAAACAACATTTTTCTGAAAAGTTAATTTTTCGCAATTTGAAAGAATTAATTTTGTTTAAAAGAAGCAAGAAAATATTTCTAAAAAAAGCAATTTGTAGGTGATTTTCTCGGAATTTAAGGGAGTTAACATTGGATGCAGAATTTCTTTAAAAAAAAAACTAACTTTAAAAGCGTCCAAAAATATTTCTAAAAGAATTTTTGTTTTCAAACTTACCAAAAAAAAATTCTGAAAACTGTTTTATATAAGATGTATAAAAAAAAACTACAAAGCGACTTCTTAACAATAGATTATGGGAAAATGTATAATTATGTTTAAAGAAAATTATAAAGAAAATATTTCTGAAGAAATTTTCTTGAAAAAAATAGCCAAAACTCAAACATTTTAGAAATTTCAAAAATTTCTTAAAAGAAAGAAAAAGTATAATTCGGTTAAAAAAAAAATGGTGATGTGGCCATCATGTTACTTTTTCCGACTTGATAGTATCATAGCCATTTATATTTACGTTTTCATTGTTTATTTTCAATTGAAATCATATTTGAAATGTACATCGAGCGTTGCGTAAACTCGGATGAAACTGACGTTTAAAAAGTCAAAATTATGAAGGAAAAATTATATTCTAATTCAAAAACTCAGTTTACTCAAAAACTAACGAGATTTAGACAAAAACTTATTCTTTAGAAGTTGTTCATTTTGGTATTCTCTACAATTATTATTCACATAATTTGCTGTAACTATTATCGTTTTATAATTATAAACCAAAAATTTAAATAAAATTAATAATTTTTTTTCTCGAATAGCAATGATTTTGTGAAAAATATTTTCAAGCAAAAGATGTTCATTTCTTTGTTGTCTTCGATGTTTGTTTAAATGTTTTTGTGATATTTTTTATATTTAAGAAAATATTGGCAAAAAACAAAAAACAGTTAAGGTAAACACCCACTTCCGGTGTACGAAATTTTACCAAAAGCTTTTCAGTTCTTCGGATTATCAAATAAGACGTATGTTCAAAGTTTCATATCAATTGCTCTATTAGTTTTTGAGATACAGCGCGCACAGACAGACACATACAGACACAATTTTTTTTTTCCAGAAATTGTTGAAATGGCATCTAGGGACCCCAAAACGGATATTTTCGTAAAAAAAAATTTTGAAAATAAAATCACGATCACAATACTTTCTCGTACTTCGTAACGGAGAAAGTAAAAAACTAACCGTAAAAGCGACAAAAACATTCGTTCTAAAAGAACATTGTTTTCAACAAAAAAATATATTTATTCTGAAAACCATTTTATCTAAGATGGGCTAATGGAAAAAAATGGGAAAATGATTGATTTATAAAGACAAACAACATTTTTCTGAAAAGTTAATTTTTCACAATTTGAAAGAATCAATATTGTTTAAAAGAAACATGAAAATATTTGTAAAAAATGGTGACGTGGCCATCATGTTACTTTCTCCGACTTGATGGTACCATAGCCATTTATATTTACGTTTTCATGGTTTATTTTCAATTTAAATCATATTTTAAATGTACATCGAGCGTTGTATAAACTCGGATGAAACTGACGTTTAAAACGTCAAAATTATGAAAGATGGAAAAATTATACTTCAAATTCATAAACTTTAGTTTGCTCAAAAACTAAAGGTATTTCGAAAAAAACTTATTCTTCATAAGTTGTTCATTTTAGCATTCTCTACAATTATTATTAACATAAATTTGCTGTAACTATTATCGTTTTATAATTATAAACCAAAAATGAAAAAAAAATAATTAAATTTTTTTTCTCGTATAAAAATGATTTTATGAAAAATGTTTTCAAGCAAAAGATGTTTATTTCTCTGTTGTCTTCAAAGTTTGTTTAAATGTTTTTGTGATATTTTTCATATTTAAGAAAATATTGGCAAAAAAATAAAAAACAGTTAAGGTAAACGCCCATTTCCGGTGTACGAAATTGTACCAAAAGCTTTTCAGTTCTTAAGATTATCAAATAAGACGGATGTTCAAAGTTTCATATTAATTTCTTTATTAGTTTTCGAGATCCAGCGCGCACAGACACACACACACACACAGCCCCAAATTTTTTTTCCCAGAAATTGTTGAAATGGCATCTAGGGAGTCCAAAACGGATATTTCCGTAAAAAAAATTTTGAAAAAAAAATCACGATCACAATACTTTCTCGTACTTCGTAACGGAGAAAGTAAAAAGCAATTTGTAGGTGATTTTTTCGGAATTTTAGGGAGTTAGCATTGAATGCAGAATTTCTTTAAAAGAAGACTAACTCTAAAAGCGTACAAAAATATTTCTAAAAGAACTTTTTGTTCTCAAACTTATAAAAAAAATATTCGGAAAACTGTTTTATATAAGATGTTTAAAGTTTATGTTTAAAGAAAATTATAAAGAAAATATTTCTGAAGATAAAAATGTGGAAGCAAAGTCCAAATTTTCTTGAAAAATAGCCAAAACTCCAACGTTTTAGAAATTTCCAAAATTTCTTAAAAACAGCGGATTACGAGAAAAAGTATAATTCGGTTTAAAACAAAAGTACAAAGAAAATATTTCTGAAGAAAAAAAATGTTTGAGAGAGTTAATATTCAAATTTTCTTGAAAAATGGAAAAAACTCGAATATTTTAGAAATTTCCAAAAGTAGAAACTTAAAGTTTAGTGACGCTGTAAGGATTAATAATGAAATGGTTGACATAATTCAAGAATTATATAATTTTTTCACAGCTTCCCCTTAGATGGAATGTGTTAAAATAACATATACAAAATTAACTTTAAAACCTCTCTCGGTGGTCAAGACCTTAACAACAAAATCTCAGACAAATCTATGATAGTTTAATTAAATTAAATGCGAACAAAGACGAGATTTGAGATACTTATCTGCCAAATTAAAATAATTTAAATTTGTTGGTTCGTTAATAATTTGGCACGATATTCTGGTACCTTTACTTTATGTAATATTTAATGTAATCTTGTTTTGTATTAATAGTTTAGTTGGCAATGAGCAATTATTATATTTTTTGTTATTTTATATACATACAAATTAAAAAATAGAATCCCAACTTGCTTAAATTCTTGCTTAAATCCTCCTAATAAATCCAAAACTGATTCTGTCAATCCAAAAAGAACTAGAAAAATACCTTACATTTGAAAGAAATACTCAAATTAATCGCCGCGCACAAGGACTACGGTCGATAGCGTTTTAAAGAAAAGTTCGTGTAAAGGTGAGACAAGCATAACTTCCAGGGTGTATATGTTTAAAACATCAACGTTTAAAACAGGTGTTTTAAACATTGACTTATGTTTAACCCATTTCCTCCCAAGGGATGAATCGTTAAAAAAATATTATCAACAATGTAACGTTTGAAGAGATTAACGGCAAATGAAACATATTACGTGAAAAAAATAATTTTTTTAGTGTTCGTTTTCAAAATTTGGGATGGTGCGAAAACGAACCACTGGTAACATATGTTGTAAAGAAATAGATATATTGGTTATTTTTTTTATTTTTTATTGTTTGTATTATATAATTTATATTTTATTTCACTTAAACTATTGACTATAAGTTCTAATAGCAACTTTACATACAAAAAACATTTAAAATAACATGAACATTTTTTGGTGCGAAAATGAACCACTGGGAAGATATGGGAATATTCATTTCTATTTTTTGTGATAAAGTACAAAACAGTTTATGTGGAGATGTTGTTTACATTTCGAACACATATGAATTGTGTGATTTTTGCAAATTTTGCAACGCCTTCTGATTTTTTGGGGATGAGAAATGATCAAATGGTTATAATTATCATGTCTCTCTCCTTCTGACGTAGTTTGAACGTGTTTTCTAGGTACAACTTCTAGTTTTAAAAGTCTAAGAGCAATAAAGGATTTGAAATCGATTTGTGAAAGTTTTGTTTTATTTGCTCTGTTATAAATTTTCCAAGCATTTACTATTATGCTGTCAACGGTATTGCAAAAAATTGGCCACCGCCATTTTTTGCCATGAATTTGGCAACGATAATTTGCAATACCATTGTCATGCAAATCAACTCCTCCCATATATTTATTGTATTGACAAATAACGTCAGGCTGATTAATAAAAATTTCTTTTTTGTTTTTTCTGTCATATCTTTTGGCTTTATTGATGGGCCGAACATTTAAATTGTTGCTACATACTCTAACAACAGAGTTGTCATTCCATCGGACCATCGAAATTTTTGAATTATTATCATATACGGAATCAAACGTGACTCGTTGTTTTTTTGAATTTTTTTTTTAATTTTCTACTGGACATCGGTTTGTTCTATTATCCCTAATTGTGCCTGTTGCAAAAAATCCTTTACTTTTTAAATGTACAAACAACTTGTAGGAGGAAAAAAAAATATCAAAAAAGATCCTATGATGCATAGGATTTTTTACAATTGATAACATTTTCATAATGAAATCACCTCCTAGACCTAATCCAGACTTTGTAGAATTAGATGCTGCACCTCCGTAGGGCTCAAAACTGAAAAAATACCCATCTGAAGAGCATATGCACCAAATTTTAAAGCCAAATCTGACTGGTTTTCCTTTTATGAACTGTTTACATGAGTGCCTACCAAAATAAGGCACCATTTGTTCGTCTATAGACAAATTGTAAGAAAAAATACCCCACTGTTTATATTTTTTATTTATTATATCCAAGAATGGACGCACTTTGCTAAATTTATCATTTTTGTTAAGCAAACTATTATCAGACAAATGTAAATTTTGTTTTATTTGTTGAAATTTATTGCGACTCATACAGTTTTTTACTATTTCTACGCCTTTATCTTCTTCTGAAGACCAATACATACTGATTTGAGGTAAAGTGTGGTACCCAGAAAACAACATAATTCCAATAAAATTTAATAGATCAGAATGATAAAACTGATACTTATGGCGATTGTAATCACTTGCATATTTTAAACTGTAGTTTATTATGAAATTTTGTACTTCTACATCAAAAAATAAAAAAAATACCTCCAACGGATTTTTCCCTCCCAACTCTTGTTCTAGTTGTTCAAGATTCTGATGTTCCATGCTTATTGCTGTATGTGTATATTCCAATTCTCCATTTACCCAAGTAGGGTTCATGGCCGATAAGCGCTGTTTTTTTGAATACAGTGTTTCTTCGTCCGAAGAATCATAATCTTCTGTACTGGGAATTTGTAGATTCATTTGTATTTCATATGTACCAACAATATCTGCATTGTCATTATGATTTTCGTGGCAGTTATCATCTTCAAATACTTCTTCATCTGTTATTTCGTCAACTTCGGGTGGTATGTACATAACATCAACACATTCTAAATGAAAGTATAATTTATTTTTATAAAATATACTTTTATATAAATATTTAAATTTCACATACCCTGCCCTCTTTCGATTTCCAGTTCATCAAGAACGTCTTCTAGTGTTTCTTCTAATTCTCGTTGTGTTAAACATTTAATTGCACTCATTTTAACAATTATAACAATTACAACCATACACGTTTACTATTAAACTTAAACTGAGGAATACATTTTCATATCTAAACACACACACAAGTGCGAGATTTATTGCCCTTCATATTTGTTTATGTTCTTTCCATTGCGCCAGCAAAGGCACCATTACAAAACGCACAGGAATCAAGAATTCGATTTATATTTGTTTGGAAATCCAATACTTTAATAAGCTATTTTGATGTGACTATTTACACAAGAGTTATCAAATGTTCCCAGTGGTTCGTTTTCGCACCGACAAAATATGAATGGTTATAACAAATGTATGGTAAGCGAAAAAAATCGAATGTTTACAAATATTATAAATAATATATATGTACATGATATGACGGGACTTACTTTTAAAAAATCTATTTTTTTTAATTAGTAGTAAATTTATGAATAAGACTAGGTTTATACGTTCAAAAATGCACATATTTCACTTATGATTTTGCCAACTAAAATTGTACATATCAGGAAGATTTCCATACCAAATACATCTTTGGTATCTTGTTAAAACTTTGGTATGTCCAAACTAACGAAATTAATTAATTAAATTGATTAGAAAAAATTGTTTTTATGATGGTGCGAAAACGCACCAGTGGGAGGAGATGGGTTAATACACGTTTTAAACATTGTCTTATGTTTAATACACGTTTTAAACATTGACTTATGTTTAATACACGTTTTAAACATTTGTTTAAAACACGTCCTAAACATTTGTTTAATTAACTGAATGGCGAAGTTTGTCCCTGGTATTCAATAATAAAATGAAGCTGCATATAAATCAACAAAATGTATCTATCTTAGTCTTACTAACCCTATAAACAAATAACTTATTGAAACAACTACTTCCCTAGCTAATTATTTACCTTTCCATCAACGGCGATGTAGTTACGCAGCTTAATTCCGAATGATGTATGTTAGTTCCTAATCCCCACCTACAAGTTCGGAATATAAATCGTTGCATGCACCACAATTATTTAGTACCGCACAACCAGATGCACACGCAGCAATTCACTTTCTCCAGCGAGTGTTGTGTTTTCAGTGTGAAAAATGAGTGATAAGAAGAAGTACAATTACATGGAAAATGTCCTCCAGGGCATCATAAAACATACCATTTCTCTGGACGAAAAGCAGGTAAAGGCGAACAACGTCATCCTCATATCGGTGAGTTTCAATTTAGCAGAAATGCGCTTACGATGTAAATAATGTAAATCAATTTTATCAGATGACTAACCAGATAGTGGCAAAAGTTAGGGAAAATCCACTGTTTAAATTGCTCTACCAGAGGAATTTTTACGGCGGCAGCTTTTATGACGGACTGAAAATAGAAAAACCCGAGGAGTACGACTTGGACCTCATTATGGTGTTTCCGAAGAATACCGAAGTCAAGTTGAGGGTCGAAAAGGACGTTCCAGGTTTCGTTAGCGCTCAAGTGAAGAATGCCAGGTAAATACAATGTTTGTATAGGTATGCTTAAGCAACATGGCCGTTTTTCTTGTCGGCGGATAATAATAATAATAATAATAATCTTTATTGATGTTACTAACATAGAGTCTTACATACGTCAAGTGGAATATTAACATTGATATTACACCTTATTTACTTGCTACATGGCTATATAATATTATTTAATGATAACAATAAACTTGTTTATATTAGGGCATACTATACGCACATACACATACACACTAAAAAATTGTTACAATTGAACTATGCCTTAATTAACACGTTAAAATATTTGTTTTCATTAGCTCATTGAAATCACATAATAGGAATTCCTCTATGATGTAAAATGCCTTTTGAATGAGAAATTCTCTCAAACGAGTTTTAAAAATTCGAAAAGGTAAAGTTTGAATTGTTTCAGGCAACATGTTAAAAAATTTCACACAAAAATACTGTACCATTCATGGATTTGGACAAGCGAGATGGACGTGGTCTAAAGTTGTTTCTTCTTCTGGTGAGATGATTGTGGCTGGAGCTATTCCTCTCGTATTCTTGTACATGTTTCCTAAAGTAAATTAAACATTCTAATATTATATGGAAGGTGCCGTTAGTATATTAAGTCGTCTGAAACTGTGCTGACAATCATCCCTATAATTTAATCCAGCCAATATCCTTATTGCTCGTCGCTGGAGCCTAAAAGCATCTTTTAATACCGTTGAGTGACCCCACACTATTATGCCATGGCATATATGGCTATGTATATATGCAAAGTAGGCGGTTTTTACCATATTTGTAGAAACTGACCGTACCAAGTTCCGAATGAGATAAATATTTTTGGACAATCTATCTGATAGTTTCCTGCCATGATGTTCCCATGTTAGTTTGGAATCTATCATTAGTCCGAGAAACTTTGCGAAAGAAACTCCGATTCTAGGTTCCTGTTTTAAACTAAGAGTTCAATGGTTTTTGACGCGTTTAATTCAAGTTTATTGGCAACAAACCAATCTTTCAGATTAAGGGCCGGTATATTCACCTTTCAGTAAAGTGTTCAGTAGCGTTACCGATGAGATAAACGTATATTCATCTTCCTGTAACACTAACCTTTCAGTAAATCTAGTTTACTGAACAGATAAACTTACAGATCCCTTTGAGTGTCAAGTAGGAGCTTACAGAGAGGATTATAACCTCAAAATATCCCGATGCGTGTAGAAAGATTGCTATTATAAAAGTGAAATAGACATTATAGATGACATAAAGCTTGAGGTAGAACGAAATTGATTACGAGATTGGTGATATATAAATAGGCGACCTTATAACAGCCAGAATCGTTACTAACAATTTAAAAAGGTGATTTCACAACAACCCGTAAACGGCAACGGGGACGAAAATGTACCAACCTTTTTGTTCCGGTTACCGGAAATTAGTTATTAGTTGTGTATATTAACATGCGAATCATATCATTTAACTTTTGGTATTCGTTACCGTTCCCGAGTTGTTGTGAAGCGCCCTTAAATTGTTAGAATGACACAGAATTGTTTTCATCGGTATCACACGGAGGCAAGTTCGGGGTACGACGCCGAAGGGAGACAGACAAGCATCAAACAATAATGAAACAGTGTTCCCAACCGTATTACTGAAAATGCATAATATCTCTTTCTCCCTTATAGAAATATATATACCTTACCTTGTCTTCTAAACTGTACTACCCGAATTATAACGTCGTAAGTGTCCCGTAGTTACGTGACACATAAATTCGGATGAATATACCCAAATGCCTTACAGGTCACCTATAAATTTACTGAACACGTAACTAACAGACACTTTACTGAACAGATGAATATACCGGCCCTAAGTCTTTCAGATTGCGGTCTAATTTTAACTTTGCGCTCATTGTTGTTTCACCTTTTGAGGCAAGGCTCGTATCGTCTGCATATTGTATTAGTTTTGAATCATTAGCAAGATATACCAGGTCGTTTGCATATAACAGAAATAATACGGGGCACAAGATCGACCCTTGGGGTACACCATGGCTTAGTTCAATCACGTTCGATCTATTTCCGTCGCTTGTTGCTACCAATTGGATCCTATTGGAGAGATAGGAAAGTATCATTTTAACTGCTTGTGGATTGAAGTTGTAGACATACAACTTTTTATGCAGTATGCTGTGCTGTACACAATCAAATGCACGACTCGGATCCAGGAAATTACATACTACTATTTCCCCATCCTCAAACGCTTGTAGTGTATATTTAACAAATGAATTAACTGCATCTGCCGTTGATCTTCCTGCCCTGAAACCATACTGATTTTCATTTAAGATGTTGTTTATCTCCAGATGTGCATTCACTTGTTCAAGTAACACAATTTCTAGTACTTTAGACAAAATAGGCAGTACAGACACAGGACGATAGTTATCAACGTCATCTATATCGCCCTTTTTCAAAATTGGTACACACCTTGCTAGTTTCAGAACCTGCGGGAAATGGCCGTACTTTAGGCATTTGTTTATTAATATCGTCAGTGGTAAAATGATTGGGTCTAGTACACTCTTAATCATTTGTATATTCAAATTATATACGTCTTTGCTGTGTATAATTTCTGTATAATATAATAATAATAATAATATAATAATATGTTTATTCACGGTATAACACCTTTTACATGAAATTAACAACAATTCAAATAGATTACTTAAACAAAACAAAAAAAAATAAAAAATACAACATAAATTTGAACAACATGTGCGTATTATGATAGTGGTTTTATAAATGAACAAACAATTTGTGTTTAAAACCTGCGGTTGCACTGTTGAATAGGTCAAACCAGTGATATTTATAATATTCGTTGGCCAGGTCCATCAAGCGGGCTAGGGAATTATGTTGGCCCGATTCGGTTCTATAAGTATTGACGTGAAATACGATGTTGGATCGTGTGCTTCGCTGAGGGACATGGAGGGTGAGTTGGTCCACTAGATTCGGGGAATCCATTGTTCCATTTATAACCTTCTGCAGAAAACATAAATCCAATATTTTTCTACGGTCCTCGAGTTTGATTATCTTGAAATTGTCCATGATCGCCTCGTATTCTCCAGGTATATGTTCCCAACCAATCTTATATTCCATACATCTTAATAATTTCTTTTGGACCATTTCCAATCTGTTTATGTTTGTATGAGTGTATGGTGTCCATACGACTGAGGCGTATTCTAAATGGGACCGCACCAGTGAACAAAAAAGAGTTTTTATACAAAGAGCATTTAAATTCTTACTAATGTTCCAAACATACCCCCACATTCGCAGTGCTTTCCTACTAATATTTAATATATGAGAGTTAAATGTAAACTTGGAGTCGAAAGTAACACCTAAATCTTTTACAGTATCTACTTTTATAAGGTTATATGATCCAATGGAATATGTAAAGTCAATTTGTTTTTTGCTTCTAGATGTAGACATTGAAAAGCATTTCTTCACATTTAATATTAAATTATTATTAGAGCACCACTCGTTTAAACGATCGATATCTTCCTGCATCTTCTGACAGTCATTATGGGTAACAATTGTTTTAAATATCTTTAGATCGTCGGCAGGGGACACTTCTTAAAAATATAAGTAAGAGCCGGTGTGTGTTGTTTCTTGCAGAAAAGAATTAATCATTACCTCTATTGGAGTTTGCTTGCTATCTGGCAGGCTATCGTAGCTACTTTGGAAAAATATGTATTGAAGTTGTCTGCCGAAATTGAACTGGACTTTGTGGAAGAATTCAAAGGTTTCTTTGCATTGATCACTTGCCACATTGCTCAGTTTTGATTTGTTGATGATTTTATAAAGCGATCGTGGGCGAGCTTTTGTTCCCTTTCGATAGATTTTTTGTATATTTTTTTAAATTTAATTATATGAGCTCTTTAAATCATCAGAGTAACGCTTTCTTAATTGTTCCTTGAGAAACTCTAGCTGACTTCGGAGCATCTTAAGTTCCGGAGTAAACCACTTTATTTGTTTGTTATTATTTTCTCTGGGTACACTATTTCGCTACATGATGTTAAAATATTAGTTAGAAGGTACCATGCAGATTCTAGGTCTACATCATCATCAGTTATTATATGCCAATCTACATCGCTAACCAGATTATAGAAGTTGATAGTTCCTTCCTGAGTTATTGGTCTTATTATTTGTGTGGAGGGTATTGTGTTTTTACCATTACATATTTCTAGTTCGATTCCTAGATGGTCAGAAAATCCAGTATTAACTGTAACTGCCGAGCAATTGAAATGTTCATAGTTGCTGAATATGTTATCAATGCAAGTGACTCCTCTTGTTGGCTGCGTTACTAATTTCTTCAAGCCATAGCTCATAAATAAACTGCATAATTCATGTGATCTTTTGTCACTGGTACTATTGAATTGTACGTTGAAGTCACCGCATATATATATTTGATAAAACTTTAAATTTAAACTCTCCAGCGTACTTTGTAATACACTGAGGAATTCAAAACATTTCCTGAAGGAGACCGATATACTGATATCAATATTGTGTTATGATTGAAGATGATTCCTGCTAATTCACAAGTTTTTTCGACAGAGATGTTTTCTAGGTAGTTTAAAGAGTTTAAGTTTAAACCATTTCTGATCATAATTAATCAACCGCCATTTTTTGCTGTTTTACGACAGAAACTATTGGCTATAGTAAATCCATTTATTGTACAATATGGTATTTCCGATTGTCAAAGCCAATGTTCGGTGATGGCTATTATATTAATACTTTTACAAATTATGTAGGCTTCTAATTCATGTAGTTTGTTACTATACAACAACATATGTTCTATCGGGTTTTGTCTGAGTTTTTTTGCATCTATTTGAATTTCTCTTTGTTTCTCATATGGTGAAAATAACGATTAAGTTTAACACTTTTGGGCCAAATGTTAGGATTCTTGACGTCCTGCAAATTCTCAATTAATGCAGTAATTTTGAAGGACGAGTAACTTTTCCGAAATTTTGCATTCAGTTTCTCTACTTTTATATTTACTAGGTCATTCTCTTTCAGCATATTTGTAACTTGAGCTTCTGTTGTTGTAACATCAAGTCCGCATACATGCAGAAAAGCTAATTTAGGGGCGGCTTTTATTCCACTTACAGTTGCAGTTCCCACAATTTCTGTTCGCCTCTTTTTCTTTTTGCTTCAACAGGGGTAAAGCCTTCTTCTTCAGTTAATGGTTTTTCTAGTAGTTGGTTGACCAGTAGAGATTTTCGCCTCTAACTCCTTGTGAAGCAATCGACGTGTCAGTAAGTTTGCGTGACGGGCGACGGTAACGCCACGGTAGTAGTTATACTTGGCAGTAATTTAATTGGTATTTCGCCGTGCTGTGAAGTAGCTTGACTATATTCTTTGATGTTCTTTCGCTTCATCGTTTCACTTGTACGCTGCCCATTCTCACGAATAGCACCCGTATTCGCTTTCAATAGTGAAATTACCTGATCCTTTTCATCAAGTAACTTGTACAATAACTTATTTTTTTTCATCTTTTTCGGCAATTATCTGTTTAAGTAGAGAAATCTCTTTGTAGAGGGAATCTGTAATTGGAATCTCACTTTCGTAATTTGGCGTGGTACTTTCCATTTCATTATCAATCTTCTCACATTTTTTTATATGTGATTTAATGCAACTAGGGTGAAGTTTGCAACTGCAGCAGTATGGATGTTCAAACAAGAGTAGATGTATCCATTAGAATTATTTTTGTCTACTCGTACAGCCTCGGTAAGCCTATATATAGAATATCTTTAATTACTTATCAAATACATTCGCTAGACATAACATTGTATGGTGTTATTCATGGGCGGCTCGTGAAAGTTCGCAGAGGAATCTACGAAAGAAAACTGTGACCCAATAGCAACCTTCCCCCCGCCCCCTTTATAAATAGTTACAGGTAATTTTGTAGTTTATGATACTAAAGAATACGCCGAAAATCATGCGGACGGTGCGATATGTTGTAAGATCCCTTTATTTGAATCCGGGTATTTTCAATACTGAATACCAGTGTTGCTAAGTCAGCGGAAAATCCGCTAGATCCGAATTGCGGAATCATTTTCGCTTTAGCGGCTGGCGGATTTTCTAACGGAATTATGTTGGATTATTGAGAAAACTAGCGTCACTCAATTTAAATTTAAACTTTATTTTCAAAACATCTATTTTACAAAAGAAAAAGCAGAAGCTTAAAATATTAACTCATGGAAAAAATAAGACATTTTCAAAAATTAAAGCTAGTTTCAAAGGTAACTTTACTGTGAATATGCAAAAATATTTTATTTTTTAATAGTATGATATTTACTATTATCGTCGTGGATACAAGGCATGAAAACGTACTCATAACTCCCACGGGAGATATGAGTTATACCTCCCTTGGGAGTTATGTCTACCCTTGTTTACCTGATAAATAGTATGTACAATTTTCAAATTCTCCGTTCAAGATGATGGTTGAAGATAGACAATCTTGCGTCTGCTCACGACCAACTTTATTGCGAGACAGGAATTGAACTTTTCTCTCAGGTTTGTTCACTATTTTATTCACAACTGTACGTTTGTTGTTAAAGCATTAACGTCAAATCAAATCAAAATAAATAAACGTCAGTTCATGAAATTTGGGCGGTTTGTTTTAAAACAAACTCATAGCAACCATGCAAATACATATTGCAGATCGATATACTGAATATTTTTACGAAAAACTAATATTTAACTAAAAAATAAAATATTGTATGCACCTCGGGAGATATTCATGTTCTTTACCCTCGGCTGACTTATAAACCTCGGGCCAGGAGCCCTCGGTTTGTAACCCTGTCAACCTCGGGAGAAAAACATTCCATATCTCCCTTAATGCATAAATATCTATTAAGAACTCTTATCGTATCAGAACTTATTTTCTTTTCGATTTTTGTTTTGTTGAAGTGTTCAACAACTTAAAACATTAATTTAAAAAATTCATAACTTACGGAAAAAGTGACACATTTTCAAAAATTAAAGTTAATTTTAAAGGTAGATGTTTTGTGAACATATTAAAAAACATAGATTTTTTTGTTCAAGTGTTCAACAACTTTAAATATTAATTTTCAAAACTTCATATGTTTTGTTTAAGTGTTCGACAACTTAAAGTGTTAATCTACAAAAATTCATAACTCACACAAAAATAAACAAAACTCAAAGTTAATTTTAAAGGTAATTGTGTTATGATTGCATTGGAGTTTTTAAGGAATTCAATCACATCAGTATTTTTTTTGTTCTATTTTTTTGTTCAAATATTCGACAAACTTAAATAAAATCATTTTTAAAAATTCATAACTCATGCAAAATAGACACATTTTCAAAAATCTACGTTGATTCTAAGAAATTCTAGCATATCAGTATTTTTGTTTTGTTCGACAACTTAAAACGTTAATTTTGAAAAATACACCCAAAAATTAACACATTTTCAAAAATCAAAGTTTTTTTTTCTATGGGTGTATTAAAATATTTGAGGAACTCAATTCTGTTTTTGATTTTTGTTTTGTTTAAGTGTTCGACAACTTAAAATATTAATCTACAAAAATTCATAACTCACACAAAAATAGACGCATTTTCAAAACTCAAAGTTAATTTTAAGGGTAAATATATTATGATTGCATTATAGTTTTTACGGAACTCAATCATATCAGTATTATTTTTTTTTCTATTTTTTCTTTGTTCAAATATTGGACAAACTTAAAAAAAAAAAGATTTTTAAAAATGTATAACTCACGCAAAAATACACATTTTCAAAAATCGCAGATAATTCTAAAGGCAGATATTTTGTGAATATACTAAAACTTTTGATAAATTCCATCATATCAGTATTTTTTTTGTAAAACCCAAAAATGAACACATTTAAAAAAATCAAAGTTAGTTTTAAAGGTAGGCAGTGGTTCAGTCGATTTATTAAAATATTTTGAGGATCTCAATTTTGGTTTTCATTTTTGTTCTGTTAAAGTGTTCGACAAATTAAAATATTAATCTACAAAAATTCATAACTCACGCAGAAATAGACTAATTTTCAAAAATTAAGATTATTTTTAAAGGTAAATGAGTGTATTATGATTGCATCAGAGTTTTTAAAAGAATTCAATCATATCCATATTATATTTTTTCTTTGTTCAAATATTCGACCACATAAAAAAATAATTTTTAAAAATTTATCTCACGCAGAAATTGACACATTTTCAAAAATCAAAGTTTGTATAAAAGGTTTTTTTGAGCAATTCCATCATATAAGTATTTATTGTTTTTAAATTTGTTCAATTGTTCGACAACTTTAATTAATTTTCAAAAATTCGTAACTCAGGGAGAAATTGACAAATTTTTAAAAATGTAAGTTGCATCAAACTTTTTAGGGAATTCAATCATATCGATATGACTTTTTTTTCTAGTTTTTCCTTGTTTAAATATTCGACTACTTAAAAAATTCATTTTTAAAAATTTATAATTCACACAGAAATTGACACATTTTTAAAAATCAAAATTTATATTAAAGACAGGGTTCGGCTGATATATATCATCGGATATATATATCATGATATATATCGTGAAACACACAATACCAAAAAATTTCCACATTTCCCAAATATTTCCAGTTGCAGCAATATGAATAGTAAGCATGTGCTCTAATATAAACTAGAAATGGGCGAAATGAGTTGATTTTTGAAGTGACTCACGACTCTATTAAAAATGAAAAAGTAAGTGTGAGCAAAAAAAACCAAAAAAAGGTCCTCACTTTAAATATTCTTCAATTTATCCCTGAAAACATAGTGAAGAGCAAAAAAGTCCTCATTTCAAAAAATTTTCAATTTGATGTCAAATATTTTAACAATTTAAATGTTATTTTTTTACTATATTATAAACAACTGTATTTGTTTGCAATAAATAAATATATTATAAATAAAGTATGTGCAGTATATAATTAATAAGTCGTATAAACATTAATACATTTTTTTGTGGAATTCTATTATATCACTATTATTTTTTTTAGATTTTTTTTGTTCGTCTTCAACTGAAAATATTCATTTTCAAAAATTCATTCAAATTTTCAAAGAATTCAATCATATCTGTATTTATTTTTCTTTTGATTTTTTCATTGTTCTACCTAATATTCAACCGTAATTCGTACGTGAAACGTTAAATTGAATTGCTGAACGTAATGTTAAAATAAGAGATAGATTTATTTCGTACTTAATACGAGGCTTGTTCAATTGAAACCCATCTTTGGTCCAGAAAAAATGTATTGGCAAATATATTTACAAACAATTACCACTACAATTAAGGCACATATCCCTTGTTTCATCAACCAATGTACACCTTGCTTAAAGAATTCTTGTAGCATTTTGTACTTCTTGGTCCGACCGAAAACGATTACCTTTTAACGCCTTTTTCAGTGGCCCAAAGATATGAAAATCGCAAGGCGATAAATCGGGACTATAGGGTGGATGCTCTAATATCCTCCATTTCTTTCGTTGTAGATTTTCTTTCACTACTCTGGCAACATAAGGCCGAGCATTGTCGTGCAGCAGAATGACACCAAGTGAGAACTTCCCCGGGCGTTTTCGTCTTATTGCTTGATGGACCTTGTTCAAAGTTTCATTATACAGGTTTGCGTTGATGTGCACTCTAGGTTCTGTAAACTCTATGAGCAAGGGTCCTTCATGGTCGAAAAAAAATGTTAACATGACCATGCCTGCAGAAGGTTGAACTTTAAACTTCTTTGGTGGCGGAGAATTTGCTTGTTTCCATTACATCGATGACAGCTTACTGGATGGTTCAAAATAATGACCCCAAGATTCGTCGCCAGCAGTTATCGATGAAAGAAAGTCATTAACTTTAAAAAGTATTCCGTGAGATGTTGCAAAGATAAGCCCATTGGCAAGCTATTTTGGTGCTCTGACAAAAGGCGAGGAACCCATTGAGTACAAACTTTGCTGTAACACAGTTTGTGTACGATAGTATGGACAGATCCTGTACTCACACCAACATTTTTTGAAATTGTCCTAATTTCAAATTCGGCGATTTTCTCTAATCAGGCCTTCCACACATGCCACATTCCAGTCTGTTGACGCAGTATCAATGCACCTGGTCGCGGCTTATCATTCATCTCTGCTCTTCCACTCTTAAATTTTTGACACTACAATCCTACAATCCAAACAGTTAAACAATCAATAAGGGTTGCACAGGTGTAGAGCAATAACGAAAACGTAGGAATGTCATTTAATAATTTGTTTCTGTAAATTAAATCATTTGCAGCAACACTTTGCTATGGTCAACTGATTGGATTGTAGGATAGAGCTCACCCACCACCCCTCGTATCAATTTTATTTCAACAAGCAAATCTCTGTCGAGTTTAAAAATTTTCTTTGGAAATTTGTTGGAGTAGTTGAACGTTAAGGGGTGGTGGGTAAGCCCTATCCCACCCTCCAATTCATGGATGATAAACGAGAGTTTACAAATAGAAATCAATACATAAGAATAAGAAAAACACGAAAGGTTTTAAGTTTTTTGAATAAACTTATTTATTTGAGGAAAACTTGGCACGGGAGAAACAGATTGGATTGTAGGATAGGGACCCTTTTAATGTCAATCGCCCACGTTGAGAAACATTGATTTAGTAGTATCATAAACTGCAAAATTACCGTTACATTTGGGGTACAAAGTTTGTGGAGCAAAAATGAATTTTTACAGAAATTGCTCTGGGAATCCCATAGTTAATTCCTCAGGTGATTGAAATTTTGACAGGTTAATCTTGAATAACATGCATTTGTAATTCGGCAAAGAAAATTATCCAAACTATAGAGTAACAAAATGGCTGATGAAAGCAAATTTTCATCACCGAGAATTAATTCTTTGTAAAAATTCCACATTTAATTTATGATATGATTAAAATGTTGACAGATTAATCTTGAATTTGACCATATAGTAACTAAAATGGCAGTTCTAGAAAGCAAATTTCCATGACCAAAAATGCAGGAATTCTTTTGAGAATTCCACATTTATTTCTGACAGGTGAATTAAAATCTTTATTTGCTCTCTAAAATTGACTTCTAGGACACACAAATCTTTAGCTATTTAGTTTAGTTCCATTGTGGGTGGTTTTATGCTCTCAATATGTTCTCCAAATATGGGGTGTGATTTTGGTTCATTTGTATTTAGGATCGCATTTTTTTTTAGGTTTGAATGTCGATTTCAATTAATAATTGGCCGAGTTTGTTGGTATTACCTAGCCAGTTTTATTTCCGTTTGTCTCTGATTTCTCAAACTTTCATTTGTCGATAGTAGACTAAATACTTTATTTAACATTTCGCTAAAATAGTCTTGCCATCGTTTGAGGACCTCGGGCTGAGTTGTTAATAAGGTTCCTGTTTTTCTGTTACGTGATACTTCTCAAGTTTTTTTGAAACAATATAAAACGTAATTTTAGGGATGGTCATTTACTTTCATATATCAAATATTTGGATTATAAATATAGTAACTCCACACAAAGCTGAGTTAAAAGGTGTAATTAATTAATTCCCATAATTATGTGGTGTGAACTACTATAAAAGTAAATATACTGAAGTTTCCAGTGGGAAACTTCTCAACATGACTGTCATCAAAGTAAATACTAACAGGGTGCGGCAGGTATTTGAGAACACACATTATAAATGATACAGTATCCTGTACGCCATCGTAACACACCCCATTTTGTTGTAAGTAATGATATCAGAACCTAGGTTAAACCAGGAAATGAAGAGGCATGCAGTCATCGTCTCCTTGGCTGCAGGACACACTAATTCCGACATCGCTGCCTTCCTGAAAGTCGCCCGGTCTTTCGTGTTCAAAGTTCGGAGAGAACTGGAAGCCACCAATGGTGATGTCGACACCGTTTCCCACAGGAAACGACATTGTCGGCGCTTGGACAGGACCAGGACGCCCCATTTCATCGCTTCCGTCCAAGCAACTGTTGAAGCGGACCCAGGGAAGTCCATGAGGGCACTTGGTAGGGAGATGCAGGTTGATGAGACCACCATCCGACGTGTGGTTCCTGAAGATCTCCGTTACAAGTCGTACGTGATGCAGAGAGGCCAGTTCATGTCCGCGAGAACTCGGGCAAACAAAGTGACCCGAGCCAGCGCCTCGTGAACATGCTGAAAAATCCGGAGCAGCCTGAAATTCTCTGGTTCTTCTCTGATGAGAAAAACTTCGTCCAGGACCAGAAGGTCAACCGCTGAAATGATCGGTGGCTGTGTAAAACACCCGAGGAGGTTCCGACTGTCATGCACACCAAGTTCTCCGCCTCTGTGATGGTTCTAGGTGTCGTGAGCAGTGAGGGCGACGTGATACCTCCATATTTCTTTTGTCAAGGTGCCAGAGTCAACGCCGTTGCTTACACCGATGTGTTGAATGCGGTTGTGCAGCACTGGATTACTGCTATAGCCCATGGCAGGCCATATGTTTTTCAGCAGGACTCCGCTCCAGCCCATACGGCCCTTCTACCCAAGAATGATTGGCCACCAATTTTCACGACCACGTCACTCCAAACATGTGGCCCCCAATTCCCCTGATGTCAGCCCTTTGGACTATTACATCTGGGGCGTGGTTGAGAAGGCCTTCAATAAGCATCCACACAACACCGTTGCGACTCTTAGGGCAGCTATTGTGGATGCCATAACAAACCATCTGATTCATGCCTGCAGTCGGTTTCGACGCCATTTAGAGGCTGTTATTGCGTCAGATGGCGGTTTCATTGAATGATGGCCTGCATTGTGTCTGTCTTCACGTGTAAATAATGTTCAATGTTCATTAAATGCTCTATCTTCAATCTCTGCTCCTTTTTTCCGCGGATGTTATTTTGTCCCCAAATACATGCCGCACCCTGTATAGTCTCCTTGACTGATTGTATAAAAAAATGGAGTTAATAAAGAAAAATTAATTGCCGTTTTCGTATATTTTAGTTCTGAACTGAAGTGTCTATTAGACGGAGAATATCTAAACCCAAATAAAGTTCTACAATGGATGGAACGTGTTTTCACGAAAGCAATACAGCAATTTCCCATGAGTGGAACTCAACACATAATCAGTATTAACGACACCGATTATTTCGTATGTATTAAAGGGTTTTCCGATTTATTTGGCTAATCATTTTTCTTGCCAGATCAAAATATGCAAGAGTGGGCCTGCTTTTACTATCAAATTAAATGGAACCGCCGAAAATGAGCAGCACGTGTTCTTGGATGTGGACTTGGTTCCGTGCTTTATATTCGATGAGAAACTATGGCCTGCAGATCCTTTCCGACAAAATCCCATTAAAGATAAGGTAACTTTCATCATTACATCAAATTTAAATTAACAGTCTATGAAGAATAAATAGTTTATAAAATAGAATTCTAAATTCTCTTGAAAATGCCTCGCTAAGGCAAAACTAGACAAGAGAATTTTTTATTTGGTTGTATTATGGTTTATTAAATGTAAGAATACATTAGTCCCACCTGGTCGCTTTGTTAGCTACCAATAAGACGCAATAGAAAAAAACTCGGTTTACAATTTAAAAAAAATGGATTAAGCAAATCTACATTAGTCAAAATTTACATTTGTTTATTTGATTCACAATTACCAAATGATTGTTATTTTACATTGAGTGTCGCTTGATCCTGGCAGAATCTATGCTCTCCAATCTTTGACTATATACTAATGGACTGCTAGCGCCGTTTCATGTGTGTCTCCAAGCAACGGTGGCGCGGCGGGACCCTAAATGGTTGCGGTATGTTACTAAATTGGTAGCTATTTTGTATCCATGACATATGACTCTATGAGCTCGCATTGCATATTGTGATACCCTTCAATTTATTCACACCTTTGAATATATAAACATTTATATTGTCAAATACTCAAACTATGTCAAAATATTGCTATGCGAAAGGCTGCTATACTTCCACGTATATATGACAACGCGGTAATAATACTCGTCAGCTGATGTACACGTCAGTTGACTTTTGACTTATAACCAAAAATTCTGTATTAAATTTCCATCAAATCCGGAACTTCGCAAATTATGGGTTGATCCTTTGTTTGTAAGGAACCGGCAGGAAAGTGGACCCGAGTTGCCGAAATATGCTCGCATTTGCATTCTCCACGTTGCTGATGAATACAACGAGAAATATTTTTTTTACTTTCCGGTTTTTAAATTACGCTCCATTTTCGGCTCCGGGGCGGGACTTATGTCGGGCTCCAGCTCGTGGACAACTTTTGGAGCAGTGATCATATGTGAAATGGAGGGGGAATAGCAGTCCATTAGTATATAGTCAAAGTCTCCAATGGAATCATGTACAGTGAGATCAGAAATTCGAAAATAGTTGGCAGCACATTTTCTGAAAATCCCTATAATAATTCAAGTAAAATTGTATTGAGTATCTGGAAATCTCCAATGCAGTGTACATTTTGGTTATTCTGACATCTTGGAATTTTTTAAGGTTATTTGTTTTGAAAACAGTAATGTGTGTTTTTATCTGCCGATTTTGCCTATTTTAAACATTAGCAGTTATTTCTAGAACCGATCATCACTATTAATAATACATTTAGGATTCATAATCTACCTGTTTTATTTGAATTTTAGGGTTTTCCATGCCAAAATTAGTGACGCCACTGAACTTATGTTTTAGGGGCTGCCAACTGTTTTTGACTTTTTGATCTTACAGTATTTCCAAATATTAAATTTTTTTAAATTGTTATATCAAAATGACATTATTACTGTTTAGAGTAGAATATGGTAATTTCATTAGTAACTAAGGGCAGGCGGAACAATTATATTCCTACATTTAAAATACTATAGCTCTACCTCTATTATCTATTTTGAATAAAGTTATTATTATCATTAAATAATTACTTTATACAATCTGTTAGTTTCAAGTTTAATGTACATTTCTGCCTGCAACAAAACTTATCCAAGTGCATTACTGTCCTTATCAGTTATTCTTTCAAAATTCTATTTCAAATTACTATTCTTAATGAAACAACGAAATAACTATGAAAATTTATCATTTCAGACCACGTTCTTTATTGTGCCCAAAATCCCTAAAGTTTTAACTCCCGAGCAAACGAATCACTGTTGGCGGCTCTCCTTCCAAGAGCAAGAAAGAGAGTTGATCAAGGGATGCAAGGCATTCAAACCAGCGATGAAGCTTCTGAAGAAATTACGAGACAAGTTACAAATGAAGAACATCAGCAGCTACTTCATAAAAACTGTTTTTCTTTGGCAGGTCCAGGAGAGGGACGCTTCATACTGGGAAAACAGTTTGAGCTTCGTATTTATGGAGGTGAGTTAGTTTTGAATTAGTTTCATTTTTTTAATTACAGACAATAACCATACTACCCTGATTTCAAATTACAAAGCCAATGTGAGAGTTTTTTCTCCAATTTTTCTATTCGATTTTATAACTGCATTCAGTTTATAGATTTATATAAATAGACAATAGCGATGTCCTAAAAGAGATTCATAGGTCTGCAATTGAATTATATTTGTTATATGCTTATTGCTGAAAAAATACAACAATCACTTTTATTTGATTAGCACCCTAAAATCTAAAATATCTTCTAAGTTTACATCCGCTACACAAACTACACTGTACGAAAAAGCAACAGCAAAGATACATTCTATCCCTTTCGATTAACTCCAGTGTATATTTAAATGAATATTGTTATTTTTAGCCTGTTGAAGGTCTTTCTGTCTCATTTTATATATTTTTGGTAACTTTACAGATGCTGACCATATTCACTGATTGTTTGAGTGACAAAAAGATTCCATATTTTTGGAACAAGAACAATAATCTCATTCAAAATATTGATGACATCGTAATTAATAATTACAGCAATAGACTGAAAAATATTGTGAATGCAATCAACAAGACACAAGATGTAATCGTAATTGCAACACATTTCTTAAGTAAGTAGTTTTGATAAATTGGTGCTAAAGTTTTATACATAGCGATCTTTTATTATTGTCACTCAATGATTGCATTGTGATTCATGTACCCGCTCTAGATAATTCTGTGTAAAAGCTTGGCTTACATATCAATCAGATTTCTGTCTCTATTTTTTTTTTTTTTTGGGAGATACAAGTTTTAATTAACAGATTGTTTGGGGCCGGATAAATCAAATTTTTCTTTTAGTTCCAGATGAAATGGAAAAGTTGAGAGAAGAAGGGCTGATTAAAAGAATTTCCGAAACTGTAACGGACGGAAGTGGCTCGCCCAATAAAGAAAAGGTTACAGTTGATGAAAACATCGCACAAGATTATTGCAATAAAAACATCGCACAAGATGATTACAATAAAATCATTGTTAAACTAGCATCTCTGCAGGAGGAAAGCAAGGATGTTTCCAAAAGTTTACAAGAACTGAAAAAAGACAACAGACAGCTATTAGACATGATGTTAAAAATGACTGATACACTAAGTGTCCTTGAGATGAAATTTAGCTATCTAGAGCAACAATATAACAGGCCAGAGTAATTTTTTTTGCAAATTTGTGTTGTGCATCTTTTACTCATATAAAGTGTTATAGGCATTTTCACTTAATATTAACATTAGTGACATCCGATAAGCAACACAGTGATGGATTACTTTACAGACAAAGAAGACAATTGTCTTGGACCCGGGGGTTTGGCAGCTATTTAAAATTTGTATTTTGCCTAGTGCAGAATTTTCAAATCATATAATTAATACATTTGCCTTGGGCCCAGTTGTGGATGAATCCGTCACTGCATACTTACTGTCTTTTTATCATATTTCTTTACTATTTTTATTTATTAAATCTAGTGTATGTTTTAATGATGTCTGACATCTCTATTCTACAGTATCAATTTTAAATAAACCTAATTTTATGCAATGTTTATGATTATTTTTTGTTGAAAGTATTACTAAGCTTTAAAGAACTGTATCAAATAAAATATATGAACAAATATAACTTAACTCACCAGAAATGAATTGGAATATTTTACACACCTTGAAGATTTTGTGTGCATAGCTTGCTCACCAATATTAACCCTTATGTACCTGTGTTGAAAAATTTATTACCCATGGGGATATTCGAGATTCCCTTGGTTATCAATTTTTTCTCTATTACGAAATACGAGGAAGTATTGTGAACGTGAAATTTTTTTTAACAAAAATATCCGTTTTGGGGTCCTTAGATGCCGTTTCAACAATTTCTGGAAAAAAAAATTGTGTGTGTCTGTGCGCACTGTATATCAAAACTAGTAAAGCATTTGGTATGAAACTTTGAACATAAGTCCTATTTGACAATCTGAAGAACTAAAAAGCTTTTGGTAAAATTTCATACACCGGCGTTTAGATAGATAGATATGTTTATTGGTGCAATTATACAGGGTGTTTCAGACCTCTAGGATCGGTCAATCACATGCTTATTTGTCAAAATTTTGAAAAATGTTTTATACAAAAGTTGTGCAGAATAATGAGCTGCATGCCCTAAAAATATTTAAATTTATACAGAGTATCTCATAACAAAGTTACAGACCAAACTTATGTTTTTTTAAATGGAATACCCTGTATGTTTTAGCATTTTTGGATTCCTCGTTACTTGAAGATTAAAATGACCTAGACTATGGGGGTTGAAACCGGGCCATTTTTGTGTTATTTCGTTTATACAAAAAATTGAACAAAATTGTTAAAGTGCTCCCCTGAAACTAATAAAGGTAATTCATCCTAATTTAGTGGTAAAGTTTAATTGAACTTTAGTCTTCAAAATTACTCTATTAACCAAAACAAAACTCAGCGTATTATACAGGGTGATAGCCAATCGCAAACTGCACAATTTCGCTTTTTCTTCAAATGGCACATCCTATATATTATTTCATAATTTGAAAGTTCATTAAGTAAGCTTTTGTTTCATATAAGGTTTCGTATATCTGAAGTTGATGGTTACTCTAATATTTCAAAATTCGTTGGTGATTTGCATTTTCGCTTCTAAACAATACGCTCCACACAATGTAAAATTACATTTTCATATGTAATTTCTTTTATCTTCATATGATTCACACACCGTCAAACAAGATCCATACGATATCCATTCGAAGGTTTTCGATAGTTCCGTTGCGCCATTTATATAATTACTGCCGATAGGTTGTTCCCCTCACGCGCCTCCAGTGACGCATGAATCATGCATTAAAAGATGCCGTGATGTACTTTTCAACTGACGTCATATGCTAATGATGCGGTTTGTGAATCCGCGCCAAATCCGTTCGAAATAAATTCGCATTGCTTTTTATCTCCGAAATACCAATCATGGAAATCGCCCGGAAATGTGCTATATTTGAGTGAAATATATACATTACACAAATAAGACAACAGTTACAATAACATTAAATTAGATAAATATTTTAATAAAATAATAAGTTAAATTTTGATCAATATTTATTATAGCATCTATATAATGATTTGAATCCCGGTGTTATATACATTTATAATTTATATTATTTTGTTGTGTTGTGTAGTAACCCTTTTAGTTTGTTGTTAGTGTGTGCCGTGTCTATGTTTCCTGTAGGGCAAAGAAAAAGACTGGGAAAAAAGTACAAAAGAAAAAATAAAAAAAGAGGATGAGTCTAATTATCAGTTAATTATCATTTTATTCTTATTAAAATGTGATTCACAAAAAGTTTTATAGATTTTATCAAATGCAAATATGTATTCCCCATTTTTCAAAAAAAGTGACAGGATTTCGAACAAAATCTTATTCTTTAATCATTATTTATCGTCATTTATATTATCGTATTATATATTATTATTTCGTAATTGCAATAAATTGGTTTTACATTTTTTTAATGTCATTTACTATAAATATTTATAATCAAAATGGGAAAAAGCCATTTACTTGTTGCAGATAAATTAAACATTGACTTGAAATTTTACAAATATTTATATTTTAGTTAAATATCTTCAATTTTTATTAAAACAGTTTTGTAATATTTTTTAGTTATCAAAACTACGAAAAACTCGTGAAATTACAATCCATTCTAAGCGATCATAGACAGCATCTTTTATGATTTCAGGAAATGAAAATTTATGATCAGATACGGTACAATTGTCAATTTGGTTTCAATAATAAACTCTGTTTTGTAGAAATTGAATTAAAAAAACATGACAATTACATACATTTTCTTGTTTTCATTCCCCTCTGAATTCTAGAATCCATTAGCTCTGGAACGCAATGTCTATCCCAAAAATATATTAATTTTTCCAATATTATCTCACAAAATATTTTATCTGCTAATCTTTATAATTTCCAAATCTATGTCAGTATAGATAATTAAATAACAAGTAGTTTTTTGGCAAATCATTAGTTGCCCTTTAATTTGGTACATATATGCATGATTACTTCTTCAATAAATATTTCCTATATCGTCAATGGCTTAACCCAATGTTTTTTTTCAGTAATAGCTTCCTTAATTTTTCTGTTTTTATTAGAAAATAAACACTTCAACAATGGTATTGCTATCAATTACTCCATCTGGACTTGCACCTAAAAATCATGGGTATTTTTAATAAAGAGTCCACATTCTTTTACCTTAAAATTCATTTATTGTTCGAATAGTTCTATTGCTCTTTTTTCATTATCAAGCTCATATAATATTGTGAGACTTTGTAAAGCACAGTTTTTAAAAAATACTTCTTTTAATACATTATCTGTGGGGGTGTCTGATCTCCGCTTGCACATTTTACCAAATACCGATGCTGTAATTCTATCTCTCTGCCATCTAAACCAATTAATGTTTTCTCTCTGTCCAACTGTTTCATTCTGAATACTAACAATGTCAACGTTATTGATGGATTTCAAAAATAATTCTTTAGCTATATTAAATTGATCTTGATCCATATCTGATTGTGCTGCCTTGGGACCATAATCAGCATCGTCATATTGTGCATACCTTTTTGTTATATATTTCTTTACATTAGATTTTAATTTTGTTTTTTTCAAACAATATTTATTTAAATATGATTTATTTTCCTCAGAATGTTTGTGAAATAGTGGTCCTGCATTGTAGGCTAAACCTGCACTATACCACCTACCCTCGTACGTACCCCTCTGAATTAAATTTGTTCTTTTACCTCCGGTGAATTTGGCAACTACTGACATAATGTATCTTTCAGCAAAATTGGTAGATATATTTCCAATTAACCTATCCGCTTTTCCCTTAATTATTTCAATTATATTTACAATATCTTGCCACATATTGTTATTTCTCATCAAATTAAAATAAAAAGAATCTTTTGGATCAAAACATGGTTTATCAATACATTTGCTATTATTGCCGAAAATATGATAAGGTGCATTGGTTAAATTAAGTTTAAGACTATCTGCACTCTTAATAAAAAATATTGAAACTATTTTATAGAGAATTTTCTGTTATTCAACGATGTAATCATCGGTTATACCGGAAGTCAAAGCCAACTTCCTTATTTTAAATAGAAAGTTATATTTTTTATTGCACATCTGGATTCTACATAAATTTCTTTTCAATCAAATTTTTGGCAATACATGGCGTAACAGAAAAGTAATGTCGGATACAACTTTGTTTTTTAATGACAACTATCGCATCTAGTTAGTTTGTATACTATCCATCAAGTTTATAAACTAACCATCAATCACATTAATTTATGACAAATATTTAATAACAAAAAATGCAGACAATATGGTTGCCTTATTTTAATATAATTTTATATTTTCCATATTTTACACTGTTGTAAATTAAAAAAAAATCGTAACTTTTAATAAAAATATCAAGACAACATGAAAAACACTCATTTTTCACATTTCTAAATATTAACATTTTATATTTTATATATTTATGTTATTAAACACCTTTAATTTGACAAGTAAAATATACTCCTGCAGTAGTGAACCACATTTTTGTTACATGCTGTATATATTTATATAATGATTCAATGTTCATATTTTCACTGTCTTTAATATGTCCACAATAATACAATCACTTACTTGTCAAAATATTGCAGATGGGCATCTTCGGAAACATTAATATTCCCACTGTTTAATTATTGCAATACCCGATCTCTCAGAATGAAGCGATTCCTAGCTTTAGCACGTTTATCCGTTTCTTAGGTCTGCTATTTTCAAACAAAAATGTATTTACGAACTAACGTTATTAGAAATAAATTGAAAACAATAATATAAAACAGAAAAATATATAAACGTAACAGACCCAGAACTCGAATTACGGCCAACAGCAGAAAAATCAAAGAGTAAATTAAATTGCGTGACGTTCCGTGCGGCAAGTTGTTATCGTTTTCTAATAAAATTCACTCTCCTGCGTGTAGAAATTTCCCCTGCAACCTCGCAGCTTCGCCCCACGTCTCCCTGCCCAACCTTGATAATTTCAGCAGTTACCGTGTGGCTTATTTAACAATTTTGTTCAAATTTTTGTATAAACGACTGAATAACACGAAAACGGCCCGGTTTCAATCGCCGAAACCCAAGTCATTTTAATCTCCAAGTAACAAGGAATCCAAAAATGCTAAAATATACAGGGTGTTCCATTTAAAAAAACATAAGTTTGGTCTGTAACTTTGTTATGAGGCACCCTGTATAAATTTAAATATTTCTAGGGCGTGAAGCTCACTATTCTGCACAACTTTTGTATAAAACATTTTTCGAAATTTTGAAAAATAAGCACGGGATTGACCGTTCCCAGAGCTCTGAAACACCCTGTATATATAAGTATTAAAATAAAAATATAATGAAAATCCGGAACAATACAGTATATTAAAAACATGTTTAAAATACATATAAATTATCTGAACACCTTTTTTTTGAAAATATTTTTCATAAATCAATAATCATTGTTGTTCGAGAAAAAAAATTTATAATTTTTTTTTTCAATTTTGGTTCATAGTTATTAAACGATAATATTTACATCAAATTTATATGAATAATAATTGTCGAGAATACTAAAATGAACAGCTCTTTAGTTTTCGAGTAACCTGACGGTAAACATAATTAGAATCCAAAGTATAATTTGTCATTATCGGATGATAGTGTCTAAAACGTCACTATCATCCGATCTTGCTCAAATCGCTCGATGTACTTTTAAAATATTATTTAAATTAAAAATAAAGGGTAAAAGTATAAATACAAGTAATTAATATACCATCCAAATCGGAGAAACTAACATGATGGCCACAACACCATTTTTAATTTTACATTAACAATACGTAAACGAAAGATTTTATTAACTAAAACTAAATTCACAAATAGGTAAGTAATATGAAATATAATTATTATTTTATGGACTGCAATTTAGGCAAAAAAAGATAAACACAAATGAACTTTTTTTGTCAATATATTTTCATAATTAGTCTTCGGTCGATGACCATTTGTAGCTCGCCGAGTTTCCTTGCAAGTTATTATCATTATAATTATTTATGGTGTATATAGGGAGCTTGGCCTAGTTGGTATAGTTCCTACCTCTTGGCATTGGGTTCAAATCTCATCCGGGCGGTCATTTTACTGAACAAAAAGTGGCCGTTTGTGTCCCCTAATATTTATATTCCAAATGTTACTATAAATCAATTGTGGCTGAATAACTTTCTAATTTCAATGACCCACATCTTCCAAAATTCTTCTTTCCTAAAATTTTTTTTTAATGATATGGTGTCGGCTCCGATTATATTATGATCGAATGTCTGATTTGGGGGTTAAAACAAGTCTTTTATATTGGTTGCAGGCACAACAGAGCCCCTTTTAAATCATGGCGAACCTGGAGGACGCTCTTCAAAAAATCAATGCAAAATATGTCCGATTAAGTGATGATGAAAAGAAGAGGAATAATAGTAAGCTGAATGAGGTAATATCTTTATTATTGTTTTTATAATTTTACTCATGCCGTTATTGATTATTTTAGGTATTGACCTTAATAACAGAAAAAATGAAGAAAACTGATAAACTATTCAATGCGCTTCATTCAAGAAATCATTGCTTCGCAGGTAGTTATTATGATGGTTTAAAAGTGTCGCATCCAAACGAATATGACATTGATATATTGCTTGATTTACCAAAACTTTCCGATCCTGACCTGAAACCATCGGCTAAAGCTGGTTATGTTAGTGTTTCTATAACACTAGAGGAGATTAATAGGCAAACTTATTTGGAGGATTTTCGGTAAGTTGTTCTTGAGAACGCTCCACTAATTCTTTATTTATTTGTCTGAACTTCCCTTTATAACACAAAAATTATCTCTAAATATATTACAACTCTATTAACATTACAAATTCTATTATCGTAGTGGCCTTAGTAAATTACTTGATGAAGACAATTATATGAGCATTGCTAAGGTAAATCAATGGTTTGAGGGACTCGTTCAAAAAGCCGTTAATGTTTTGAATGGAGAAGGAAGGCTTATTAAAATGAAGAAAAGTGGACCAGCCAAGACAGTTACAGTATCTGTTAATGGTTACAATTTTAATGAATTTTTCGATATCGATCTTGTGCCCTGTTTCTTTTTTACAACGAATTATTGGCCTTCTGGGTATAAGCGAAATAATACTAGTGATGGGGTAAGTACATTTTACAATTTGATGATTTAGTTATTCATGTGTTTTGCAATAATATTTTATATACTTTAATTTCGTTATGATGAACAAATATATTCCTATCATAGCACAATTGCCCAATTGGAATTGTACCAAGAAACCATTTAGTTGAATTTATCCCAAGCATCCATTTTTGGACAAGAGATATATTCAAGATTAAACCCTCTTTTCACAACCAAAATCTATTAATTCTGATGATTGTAAAAATAGAACAGAATATTACTACTTCAGTTGTAGTAGTAATTTAAAATACAAGTAACGTTATGAAGGTTTTTACATTACGAGAGAAAAGTTTGAAAGCACGAGCAACGTAGAAGCGAGTGCTTTTAAATTCTCGAGTAATGTAAAAGCAAATAACGTTACGTGTGTTGTAACATGATTTATTTTATCCTATTTCTATTGTTTTAAATTTAAAAAACATGTTTATGACAAACGTCAAAAAACGATAATGTTTGTATATCTCCATAGCAATGAGTTGCGTTGAGATACATATAACAACACTAGTGTTGTTAAAGATACCTTAACGTAACTCGTTGCTAAGGAGTTATTGGCGTAATAACATTATAGGATAAAATAAATAAATAAATACAATTTAATTCTTTGACTTTTGAACTGTCAATTAACCACAAGTGAATAGAATAAACCACAGCAGAAAGAATAAACTACAGTTGCTGAGTAAGCTAAGTTTAATTTCTTCAACTTGCTACCTAAAATTAAAAAAAGTTAGTTCGAAAGGAAAAAAGTATAAATCAGAAATAAGCACAACAGATGATCTTAAGCACAGTTTAGGAAGTAAAACTAATGTCGAAAGCAGTTTTTTATAGTTCCCAAACCATTGAAATCTGGAAGTAATAGATTTTGGCGAGCTTCTTTCCAATGTCAAGAAAAGGAGCTTATCAAAGATATCGGAAGAATAAAACCAGCTCTCCGTTTGATAAAGGTATGATATTAAAATAACACTGAAATGATGTACATCCCCCAAATTCACTCAGGCAAAAGAAATCATTATCAATAGCCACTAACAGCATCAGTACTTCTCAATTTTGTAGTATTTGTCACTATCTAAATTTATTTGACTTGTGTTGATGAGTTACCAGTACCAATCATATAGATTACCGGATAAAATTGGTTGCAACCCCATCTATACACTCTTTGTTTTTATTTTCAAGAACTGTAAGAAATAATAAACATTTCAGGTTTTGAGGGATAAACAAAATATTCCGTTAAAGAGCTACTTCATCAAAACTGTAGTTTTGTGGGAGCTCGAAGGCGGCGAAAGCTACAGCACCAAAACGCTCAGTTTTACATATTTGAAGGTAATTTCAATATTACTAAACTCTGTACATTTAATATTGATTGTTAAATAATGATTCTTAGATGCTGAAAAGCTTGCATCGCAATATGCAGGAGAAGAAAATTAATTTCTACTGGGACAAAGACCTTAATTTACTCGAGGACTGGAATGCTATACAGTGTTCAAATGTTGCTGACCGTTTACAAAGGATGATCAACAAAATTGAGACGAATCCTATTAAAGTTTGGGATTACTATGGTATGTATCTTATATGCTTGTTCCTTTCTTTACTCATCCTACTTTTGCTGAATCTCGATGAATAATGAATAATGATCTCAAGGCAAATTGAAGTCTGGTTTTTACACTGTGGTAGTTTAATTTGATCTGTTTAATGATTTGCTAATAACAACAAATAATGTTTTATTTTTCAGGATCAGCAGATTTACCACCAACGTATGCTGATGCTAATGGTATAAAGAAATGCCTTACTCTAGTTCATAGATTACTGTGTAAATTATAGAGAAAAATATATTCCATTACAAATTCTTGACTGGCTTACACGGTTTCGCGATGGTAGATATTAGCTTATCAATGACAGTTTAATTGGTTCTCTCACTATAATAGTCCTTTTTCATTTAGAGGTTGTAACAGTTGGTACTTGAACTTAGGTTAGAGTTAAGGTAAGGACCGACCAGTAGTTTTACCTGCAGTAGCTTAAGGGATGGCGAAGTAGTTTTTTGGGCTCACCATTGCATCATAACTCATCAATTATTGAAATTATTTACTGCAAGCCTTTCAAACACACGGTTCACGCACAAAAAAAAATTAATTAATTAAGGTTAGTCAAAATTTGCCTTTATTTGATTCACAATTACCTATCGTGGGCTAAACTATGTGGACTAAATCGTAATATAGATCCCGACTTCACGATGAGCCCGCAAAACTAGAAAATGAAATCACATTTATGGTGTCTAGGTTAGAAACTGTTTCAGAGCCACTGGAGTCGCGAGTTTCGCGCCTGTACCTTTAAAGTTGGGATTTATATTAGGATATTCCTCGTAAGTTTGCAACATTATTCGTCGGTTGTGGTGTCTAACTAAAGCGGCTTCCACAAATGATGTCACTCGTTGGGGGGGTGTTTTAAAGAAAGAGACATCACGAATTTATTTATATTTTTATTGTCTAAAACTTTAACTTTCTGTCTTAACAATACCTTAATTGTTGCCTTTGTAAATGAACATAATTCAGGCACTTGATGTACAGGGCGAGGGGGAATCTAGCATGGTGCAGTGGCGGTTTCAAAGGGGGGTAATTGGGTAATTACCCACCCTAAGAATGTTTTGCTTAACAGTTATTAGTGTTAACGATTACCGATATTCCATATTCCAAACAAATATTATAACCGGTAAATTTTTCCAACGCTATAAAACGTTCGAAAAGAATAGGGAGTTTTCTCGGAACAGGTGTATGAGAGCGGAAGCACCAGTTTATTTATATTTTTTTAATTACCCCCCCTAGACTAGTTGGTTGGAAACGCCTTTGGCATGGTGTTACCTTACGACATAGAGGGAGTAAAACTCAACAAAAATCTGTGACATCATTTATGGAAACCGCCTTATCACAAAAAAAAACGTTCTGCATGAATCGCGAAACTGTGCATTTCATTTTATACATATATCTAATAGTATACCAATATTACTAGGTAGCGGAAGTGAAGACACGGCCATCGTTAATAACAATTGGGGCATGATTGGAGGCATTGCTGCAGGAGTTGCTGCACTTGGAGTGGCCGCCGTAGCAACATACGCTATAGTTAGGAACAGACAAAGAGATAACAATTGAAAGTTAATTATATTTTATATTATTGTACCTATTTATTGGATTATTTGTCAATTATCAATTGATGTGATTAGGTGATTTTGTTTATATGGGGTATAATTATTAACTTGAAAAAATGCATAAAACAGAGCGAAAGAATTAAGTAAAATAATATGTTAGCAAGAAAAAAGGATGTTAATATAATGGTTTTTTATTCGATGACATCTTATAAAATGTCTATATTTTCTTGGTTAAAATTTAAAGAGTAATTATCACTTGTGATAATAATAATGCTCATTATCTTCAAATTCCCGCATAAGAAATTGAAAGTAAGCAAGTTTTTTTATAAATTTAAAATAACACTAAACCAATAAATAAATAAAGAACAACAAATTTATTCGATTATTACTAAGAAAATGTTGTATTTTATCCATAAATAAAATGGTTTTATAAACTAAATCAATGCTTAATTCGCAAAAGTTAAAATGAAATCAGGTAAGTTCTTTGTATGGAGTATGGGAAAGTATTGTTTTCGTGCAAATTTTCCAATTCAAATATTCAGCAGACGTATCCATTTCAACGTCCCCACATGATTGGTAGTATTTTTGAAAAATGTTTGTGTGGCTTTGTGTTTTTGTCTGTCTGTTAACGCTGCATGAGTTAAAAAAAGCTTTTGGAAATTATTTGAAAACCAAAACTGTTTACCTTTACCATTTTTAATTTGTTAAATATGAAAAATCGGTTCTTTGCAAAATGCGCACTTTGGTCAGCATTTCAGACAGCATTCGAAATATAGTCAGGGTGTTCAATAAAAAACGCTCAACCCCATAACTCGGTTATTTATTGACCGATTTAAGTAAACTAAAAAACAAAGTCAATGGTCATTTAAATACTATAAAATGACGGTAATTATAAACTTTTTGAAAATTAACTTAATTGCCAAATAATAGTCAACTTTAAATTTTTAAATGGCTGCATATACTTTTCTTATTTTATAATATTACAGACTGTTTTTCTAAATCCAATTATGACTATTATGCTAATTTGGATTTAATATTTGTGCCAGAAAAACGTAATAATAAAATCATGTTCACATGATTTTTAGGCAATAAATGCAGTGTACCTTGAAAAAAAATATTATTAGAGCTTTAAGTTGTGAGAAATTTTAATCATTTTGGAGATTAAAAAAAAAAATAGCATTGAGCTTGAATCCAAGGCCGAAAAAAAATTAAAACAATTGACACCTTTCTTGAATAAGGTTGTAAAATGTAATAATAATAATTATTGGTGCTATTAAACTGTTAGCTTTTAACTAGGTCAAAGAGTAATGCTAATTACAAATTATTACACAAAATAATAAAAACGCACATGGTTTACTTCACAAAATTTAACAATTGACACACCAAGTGTTATTATTACATATTGCAATTTTTTGACAAGCCAAATTAGGAAAATTTTAAATACTTCATTGCTAGGTTTTGCTATACTTTCATTTAAACATCATTGAAAGTTGTGAAAATTATAATGATTTTGGGACAGGAAAAAAACATACCATCGACTTGGAACTTCCCAAAATTACTCAAGATTCGTTGCAGATTCTCCGAAATATCCCATTACTTAATTTTTAGATGATCAGAGCGTACAGTTGTAAATTAATTTCTTTTATTGTGCGATTAGAGAAAAAATAAAAACAATTGCCATTGACACAAAATTAGTTTGTTAAAAAAAATAAATATTTAGGCAAGTGACATTTTTTTGACTATGTAAAATCATAGTTTTTGTTAAATAACATGATACTCCATTCAGTGGTTATTTATTAAGTTGACCTTGGAATTTTGTTTTTTTTGATGGCCAAAATTAAAGATCCCAGAAATACATTGACTGCGGATGTCAAAAGTCAGATGTAACTAGTGACTGTGTCAATTTGTGTTTATTAAATTAATGTTTTAACGAGTAGTGGTTGGTGGCATGACTGATGGTAGGGCCAGCGGAAGCAAAGATTGGTCAGGACAGCCCATCTCAACTGCACTAATAGAATTCTCACTAATTGAACGAGTCAATCAACCCACAACCATATTTATTGTCAGCTCTACTTCTACTACCCTGGCCTCACTATGAGTCACGTCACCAGCCGTCACTGATTTTTAACCATAACCTAACTTTGGACATGATTGTCAGGACTGGTACAGGATGTATTATGTCATCCTGACAAAGCCATGTTAATTGATGAGCACATAGTGCCAGAAATGTACACTCAGCGTAAATTAATAAGTTGTAAAAAAAACTAATCTAACTAGCATTATTATTTAATTACATGCTCGACAAGTAACACTATTATTAACATTGTGTGAGAAGTTTGGATGGTGTGTCTATGCTAATACTGTCATCGAAATATGGCCAAGTTTTGATTTCTTCAAAGAGTTTACTGCCGGGGCTTTCGGTTGAAAGGCATTGACAAGCCCCGATAAGTGAGTATTCAGGATCGATGTGCCCTTCTGAAATTCCTTCCTCGATCAAAGCTTTCGCTTGCCGGAGAGCTGCTTGCGATGGTAGGTGTTTGATGAAGCAACCCACAAAGCATATTCCTACTGAAAATCTGTTGTATCTACAAATAAAAAAAAATTAAAAAGGTAATCATTTTGACATAGTGTGTAAAGTGATGAGGCATCCTACAGAGAAAACTAGCTAGTTTCGAAACCCCTGACGATCAAAAAAAAAATCCGGTAATCACTTAAGATAAGATCAAAAATTTGAAATTATGTTGAGTTGATTTTAAATATGACTAAGTTCGAAGGTCACATCAGTATTGTGTTACCTGTATTTGTTGACGTTAGACAAAAGACAAATGTCATTTTGATTGCAACGAAACACAATTTATCTTATTCTGAAGGGAAAAAAAGGTTATTTGTAATACAATAATTTCATTTTTATTAGTACAGTTATTCCACATACTCTCCTCCAAATCCAGTGCAATCTTCAACTCTTATTCTAAATTGTTTGCAATGTTGTTCAACATTTCATTCTCGAATAGCCTCCGCATTTTTAGATGTACACTTTTTGCTACAGGTAACCCCAAAGAAAGAAATCCATGGGAGTAAAGTCCGGTGACCGAGCTAGCCAAAGTATTGGTTCAAACAATCAAGGTACCATGAGCTTGGACACCCATCTTGTTGGAAGTAAATACGTTGCAAATCCTCTTGCTCAAGTGATGACAATAAAAAATTGTGAAGCATTTCCAAGTAATTGTGTTGATTTAGATTTCCATTGAAAGAAATAGCGTCCAATGATTCTGTTAAAGAACATTCCGTACAAAACATTGACTTTTTTATAATGCTGATTTCTTGCGTTAATTCTAAAATTTGGATTATCCTTTGGCCGATATCTACAATTTTGTGAGGAAACATTACCATTTGTCAAAAACGTTGCTTTATAACTATACATTAAATTCTGATAAAATAGGTGATGTTCTACAGTGTTCTCACCAATAAACAAAAAAAAACCATAAACAAAACTCGAGTCTAAACGCATGATCTGCAATTTCTCAGGTGTGCCTGTATCTAGGTTTATTTTAATAAAATAATGTATGCCTAACATTGAGTTCTGTTGCACACTGGCGTAAGAAACTCCTAGGATGTTCCGCAACTGATTCGGTAGCCACAATGATCACAGCATCATTATCAACATTGTATATTGTACACTGTTTACACTTACATTCGGGTATTTTTCATTGAATAACTGTATTACATATTTATACAAGACTTCTCCAAAACCATAACATTTTAGCAGGTAGATTTGCTGCTCTAACATCAATATTGTTTTCATATTAACCTCGCTGAACTATCAGTAAATGTCATTGGTTAACGAATAATGCATGGGTAATAGGATACCGATATAACATTCGAGTCATTTAAAATTAACAACTCGACAAAATAATTAGTTTTTGATCTTATCTTAAGTGATTACTGGATTTTTTTTTTACTATAAGAGGTTTCGATGCAAGCCATTTTTTTTATAAAGAATAAGATTTTCTGCAAAAACTCTTAAGAAAAAAGTTTTTCCTGTAGGATTGGTGGGTGTGTTACTTGTTGAAACTCCATGATGCCTAAATGCATTCATAAATGATGTCATATGTTTAGGGGTGGAGGTGGTCAGCAAATCTGTTTTCTTAACCCGCCACTAGTGACGCAAATTTGACTGATCAATGGTGACGCCGGTCTCACGCTCTGTTCAACTGAACATTTTTTTAAACGTGTTACTAATAGTTTATGTTTTTTTTTTAATTTGTGCTCTTTGACAATAAAACAAAGATATTTAATCAATTTAAGCTCTGCAATGCGGCACCTATTCGAAATTACAACAAAACCAATAACGGAAAATAAAGTTATTCGATTTTCTTTTACAGACCAGTAGATCACCATTGGCGGGTTAAAACTAAATTCAAAGGTGCATGGTGTGACATGGGGGGTTAAGATTTAACAGAAAATATAATTTTAATCAAATAATAAAACACTGGCACATTTTAAGGTTTGATTCTACAATAATTGTCTTACCACACAGTGTCTTCATCATTGCTCACTTGGAATATGTACCTTTGGTCGTTTTAGCCCTACATTTAGATATTTTTATACCGACCTCGTGATAAAAAATATTTATTGCTACAAAGTTGCAGGTGGAAATCCCAGATTTTCTCGATTGTAGTTGTTAGCTATGGTTGCTATTTTATTTGATATATTTGCAATTATGGCTTATATTTGACATATCACACACATATTGCACATTTATTAATATAAAAAAAAATCAAAACTGTATATGTCAATCTATCCTATGGCATATAGTATAAAATATAGAAAATTGTGTTTAATTTACCCCTAAAAATGAAGTATAATATAGTAATGGTAACCACCATCCTCTTTCTATAAAATCTGATTTATCTGTTCAGGTAAAACTGATTTTTTTTTCAATTCGCTGCTCAGAAATTTACCCTTTTGTGTGTGCTCCTTGAATCCCCCATCCACGTCCCAAGTAGGTATTACCATCACAACCTATTAAAAAGTTGTATCCTATATCATCCCAACCTCTACTTTCGATGTGAAACTGTTGAATTAATCGAATCAACAGAATATTTTCAGAATGTGTCGAAGCTTCCTCGGTTGCTGAATGACCTAAAGCACAATTTAAACAAATAATTTTATTCAGGTAACTATTATAACAGATGTTGAATTGGTTTGGTATACATAGGAATTTAACATGTAAAACCACATGTATTCATTTTTCTGCTTCCCCGATTGTTTTAGTGAAAAAGTACAAAGTTGAAAAAATTTTCAGGATTTACAAATCCACCAAATTCTGTCCCCATATACTATTGTTGTGCTACTGGAGAGTAAAAAATGTGAAAATTAAGTGATGTTAAGTACATGTATAATAAATATAACAGTATGTATACCAAACCAGTTCAATACTCCATGGCGCAAAAGTTTTTAAATATTTTTGAAAAGAAAGTTTTACTATAAAAATAATAAAAAGAAAGTCGCTGATACTATCTTCAAATTGGCGTTTATATTTCAAATATTATCAAACAATTTTAATAAACCTTATTATTTAGATGAGATGATTTCCCCTTTTTACAAAGTTATAATTATAATGGAATGATTATTATTTGCTAGCAAATAATTTTTTTTAATTCTTCGTACCTCTGTGCACAGAGGTACGAAGAACCTGCAACCTCCCTGTCGGAGGCATGTTCACACTTTTGATCCAGTTTAATAGAAAGAATTTCAAAAATCATTTACTATACCTCATTTAATAACCAGGCGGACTAAACGCGAAAGCCACATTTACACTAGAAAAAATCACCAGAAAAGTAACCAGAAATATTTTGGCGGTAAAAATAAATTTAATTAAAATTATTTTACCCACAACATTTATTCAAAAATTATACCAACCCGTATATTTATTCTAGTGAAACTTTCTTGATTATATAGTCAATAATTTAGTATGAAATATTATAATATTATTTAAAATAGACGCAAGTAACAGTGATGGATCAGCTGATCATAACAATCGCCATTACTATTTTCAGCAATTTTGGCCTGTGTAAAAACGGCGGCCCTTTGGCCAATCGCAACAACGTATTTTGGCGGCAATAATTTGATTTAGTCCGCCTGGTTATTAAATGAGGTATAGCAAATATTCATCCCATTATTCTTATTATTTAGTCCATTGATGCATTAAAGAATACTTACAAACAATAACTAATTTTGCAGGTTTCTTTAATTTATTATATTCTGCTATTGGAGGCTGGGCTAACCAATTTTTCCTATCCACCAATCGCACAGGTGCTGAAAAATATATGTACTGGTTAAACGTACTAGTAATTAAACCAGTATTTTAACAGTACATATAACACAAGTTTCATAGGAAAGATTTTATCGCACGAGTCTAAAATGTTATGCAAGGGGGAATGTATAAGCGAAAAAGTGTTTTATTTGAAGTTCCAAAATGGATCACGAAGTTAACGCCTGAACCATCAATCGAAAATAACTTTATGTTGTAAATGTTGATGATTCCACGCAACTTTTATTTCAAACATTTCTTTATAATTCAACTATTAAGAGAGCTACAATTTGAATTCTTGGTTCAAACACAAAGTCTCTTTCGAGCATCCTTTCGTATGCTTTTAATATTACACATTACAATGTTCCTATAGTTTGTGCACTCTTTACTGTTTTCTTTCTTGTGCATGGATTTTATTACTTTAAATTAATAAAACATACTTCTGTTAATAATTTACCAATACATACAATGATATTACAGGATGGCCCAAAAGTCACGCACCATAGGAATATATATTTTTTTTAAATTTTTTTTCAGATAAACAATGTTGACATGTGAAGAGCGTGTGGAAGTTATCCTCCTTTGTGGAAGAGAAAGATATTCACATAGAGATGTTGCAGCTGAATTTAATCGGAGACATCCTGAACAAGAGCCACTTTCGCACAGCACAGTTGGGAGACTGCTTGATAAATTCAAGCGTACTGGAAGTGTGAAAGATGCTTCTCGATGTGGGCGCCCAAGCACTTCACAAGAAACGGAAGAAATGATTTTGGCGACAATAGCAGCAAGTCCCAAGAAATCAACTCGCCAAACAAGTAATGAACTTGGTGTTCCTCCAACAACAATCTAGCGTGTCTTGAAAAGGCACAAATATCACCCATACAAGTTGCAGTTATTACACAATATGTTAGAAGATGATCTAGATCGCCGTATGGAAATGTGTTACTGGTTTCGAACCAAAATGGAAGATAATGCACAGTTTTTATCAACCGTAATGTTTTCAGATGAAGCCAATTTTTATGTAAATGGCGAAGTGAACAGACAAAATTTACGTTACTGGTCCGACAGTAATCCACATTGGTTCAGTAGCAGCAAAGAACAAGGAGCTACCCGCGTAATGGTTTGGTGTGGTGGGTGGAAAGACCGTATCATTGGCCCGTACTTCTTTGACGGAAATGTCAACAGTGAAACTTACCTGGCAATGTTGGGAGATTCATTATTGCCCGATTTGGATATCATTGGTTCCCGCCCTGAGGGGTTTATGCAGGATGCTGCACCACCACATTACGCCATTCAAGTACGGACTTGGCTGGGCGACAATTTTCCGCAGTGGATTGGTCGTAGAGGACCAGTGGAGTGGGTACCACGATCACCTGATTTGAATCCAATGGATTTTGCTATATGGGGATACCTGAAGGCAAAAGTGTACGAGAAGAAGATCAGGGGTGCAAACCACCTTCGAGAGCGAATTGTAGCAGAGTGCCGTGCTATTACACCAATCTTTGTGTCCAGTGTTATACAGAACATGGGCGACCGTTTACAGACATGTTTTGAATTAAATGGTTCTCATATTGAACACATACTATAATCTCCCTATGGTGCGTGACTTTTGGGCCACCCTGTAGAAATTCGCATTAAATATTATCTAGTACTTACAGACATTATTTTGTGGCCATTTCGTTTTTTTATCATCATTACTGTTTGCAATTTGATTGAGGACATTATTGGTTTGATTGACAATAATTGGTCCCTGTATATACGTGACATTTCCCAGGTGTACCTTTTTTGACTTGTTGATCTTCACATTTTGATAAATGTTTGTATTTGTAGTTTCGACGATTTTCAATTCGTCAAAATTGACCTGAAATTGGAAATATTATTATTGATATTGTGACTTATAATTACAATCGCTATTAATTGTTACTGGATAAATAATAACACTGCTGTTCAACTCAATAACACCTATACAATAATTATATTTAGAAATAAATCTCACATCTTAACACAAATAAAATACTAAAATCTTAATGACATCTTAAACAAAGTCTTACCAAGACTAGGAAATTGAAGAAAATTTCGTGTGAAAAAAAATCGTGGCTTCTTGCTTGGAAGAAATTTATTTATATTTTGACCAATTGCTTAAAAAAAAACAACTCATTTGTGATAGCACTAAAGAAAAATATTTTTGGAGTACTGTTCATAACGTGTGTCCAACAATTATTGTAGTCTTGACTGCGGAATTAAACATGGGTGCGGATTCCTACTTGTGCTGAATCGACGTCATTAATATTGACGAACAAAAAAAAGTTGAATATTTATATATTCAGGTTACCTTTCGTCTTTATTTAATTTATTTAATGCTTCTGCAACAAATACGGGTTTACAATTTTAATTTACTTATGATTTTTTTTTTCTTATAGAAAAATAGGATGTGCATATGGAGGCAAAGTTTGTGAGTCGTCCGTTTGCAAAAGTAGTTAAATCCATAAAAATCTAGAGTTTTTGGTATCTCTGGAAAGCTGTACTCATTGGCTAATAAATAAACATGTTCTATAGATGCAAAAAAAATAAAACATTATAAATTCGCGGTTGAAAAACTGCTACAGAAGCAAAAACAATCAAACCTATACAGGATTCAGATTCAAAAACGGGTATGAAGTTAGCAATGGATTTTAAAATAATTTATTTTCTCCAAATTTACTTTAGATAAATTTAAAAAAAAACTCAAATGGGAATTAGAGCACTGTCATATTAATAAGTTGTCGCAAGGCCACCCCTAATTTTGAACCCCATAATTATTTAGCGCGCATCTATTAACTTGTAACTACACTGGTGAAAAAAAAAATTAAACACTTGAAATTCGTGAAATTTCGACCATTTTCAAACCGCCATAATCGGCGTATTTTCAATCGATTTTGATGAATCTTTGAGGGCGAAAAACTTAAAAGTGTCTTCTTTAGTCATGCATGCGAACTTAAGCGTAACCCCTTCCGCCCTTCTCTAGCGCCCCTATGAAAAAAAAAGTTTTTTTTCTGGAAACCATGTCTAACTTTGACGATGTCTACGGAGTCCTGTGCAGGTAATTGAACATATTTCAATGCCCTTTTGGTGGACCGAGTCGACACATTTTTTCCAACTCGGTACACGTTGCCAAAATAAAACGTTTTTTGTTCAAAAACGTGTTTTTCTACTTTGGTTTAACAATCGACTTTTTGTTATATCAAAAATAGTTTAATAATGAGATTTTTTATTTTACAGTTTTGCTCGTTATTAAACTATTTGTGGTAACATTTTAGTTGTTGCGATTGGCAGTACTTAAACGTGACATATGTCGATATCAAAATGTAAAATTGCCGTTAATTCATAGGATAATTGGAACCGTCCAATGTGTTACACACTGAATATGTTCGAATGCATATTGGGGAGTTCGCCACCAGTACCACTAATGTTAAACAAAACGGAGGCGTCATATTGTTCATTTTTTATCCGCGTGGAAAATGTAAGAACTCGGTGACAATGGCCGGACGCACGAATTCACTTGGCTCTCGGTGACGACGTTTAGACAACACAACATAGACAGAGGAAAGCTTGTAATTTATTATATGTATTATCACTTTGTTTGCAAAACAAATATCACGGAAGAAACAGCGAGAATATAATGCATGTTTCATTCGCGGCGAAAAAGAGCCGCTTGAGTCGGTGTGTTAATTCGGTGTGGATTTTTAATTAGCGTCGATCGATGCCTGACATGAGGAACGAGAAACAAATGTAAACATAACCTTAAATTTCGATTATCATTTAGGCGGTGCATTATTTTATAAGCTTAAATTGGTTACAACTTACGTGGAAATAGTTTGTTTATCGCACCCTTGGCAACCTCCCTTATTTTTGGAGGTGTGTAAGTAATATTCTTGATTTAATATGTTTTAAAATTAACTATTGAAATCGCCGTAGAATACGTATGTCAAATATTAAATTCATTCGAAAGGATCAAATGTTTTTAGTGCTGTCAAATGTTAAAAGATAAAACTCACTAGGTTTAAGTATATATTTTATTTTAGGAATAAATCCTCAACTAAAACCAAAGTAGAAAAAATAGTATATTATACTTGTTGAATAAGAGGCATTGTGGGGCACTCGTTACATTGGAGCACTCCTCGCTGCGCGAGTCGTGCTCCAATCCCATTGGTGCCACAATATACCCTCTTATTAAACTTGTATAATAATGTACTATTTTTTGTTCGGGGGTTAAAGGGTTAGAAAAGGGATCATTCCAACCTGCGTTCACCCCCTTAAAGTAGAGCCAAAATGGGATTTTTTCCCCAAATAATCATCAAATTTGGTTGAAAAGTCACTGAGTTATGTGCGAAAAACCTCAAAATGCACTTTTTTTCAAGCACCCATAACTTGGTGCCAAATCGTCGTAGGAACTTCGTTCTTTGAGTCCTGCATAGGGAATTGATCAAATCCTAATGCCTTTATGGTGGATCGAGCCGCCAAAATTTTTCCAATTCCGTATACATCGTCAAAGTTGGACATGGTTTCCTGAAAAAACATGTTTTTTCACAGGGGTGCTAGAGGGGGGGCGGAAGGGGTTACGCTTAAGTTCGCATGAATGACTTTAAAGAAGACACTTCAAAGTTTTTCGCCCTCAAAGATTCATCAAAATCGATTGAAAATACGCCGAGTTATGGCGGTTTGAAAATGTGTGTGCGTTTGTGTGTAGGTGTGGTGTGTGCATGTGTGCGCTGTATCTAAAAAACTAATAGAGCAATTCATATGAAAGTTTGAACATAAGTCTTTTTTGATAATCCGAAGAACTGAAAAGCTTTTGGTAAAATTTCGTACACCGGAAGTGGATGTTTACCTTAACTGTTTTTTTTTTCCAATATTTTTTTAAATATGAAAAATATTACAAAAATATTTATACAAATATTGAAGTTATTTTTCATAAAATCATTGTTATTCGAGAAAAAAAATTATTATTATTTTTTATTTTTGGTTTATAATTATGAAACGATAATAGTTACAGCAAATGTATGTCAATAATAATTATAGAGAATGCCAAAATGAACAACTTATAAAGAATAAGTTTTTTTTTCAAAATCTCTTTAGTTTTTGAGTAAACTTGGTTTTTAAATTTGAAGTATAATTTTTCCATCTTTCATAATTTTGACGTTTTAAACGTCAGTTTCATCCGAGTCTACGAAACGTTCGATGTACATTTAAAACATGATTTGAATTGAAAATAAACGATGAAAGCGTAAATATAACCATCAAGTCGGAGAAAGAAACATAATGGCCACATCACCATTTTATTAGTTAGTACGGTTAATGTAGAATCTATTCCTGTGCTTATTTTTTTATGGCGATGTGCGAACTTTTGCAATTATTAGGATTGTGTGCGGATTTGTTGCGCGAGGGTTAAAATAAATTATTTTCATAGTGTTCGGAGTGCGGTGATTTAATTTTTTATTAGTAGTTAGTACGGTTAATGTGCAATCCATTCATATATTTTTTATGGCGATATGCGAACTTAGAAAATAGTTACAAGTTATTAGAAGTGCTCTAAATAATTATGGGGTTGAAAATTAGGGGTAGTCTTGTAACAACTTATTAAAATGATAGTGCTTTAATTTTTCTAAAATAAATTTGTAGGAAATAACTTATTTTTAAAACTATTGCTAAAATCTATTGCTAACTTCACACCCGTATATGTTTATTATAATTATTTTTATTACTAATAATATGACTAAAAGTTTGGCTTGAAAAATCCCATATTCCCACAGATAAGAATTAACTTCCCGTCCAGACATAGTTTGATAAGTTATCTTAACAATTTGCTCAGTCGTGTTTATTTTTAGAGGAAAAATATTGATCTAAAAACCGCTGATGTATTTATAGGAATAAATTTAAAATATCCAATTATTATTAAAAATTTATAAAGCACGTTCATTTACATTCGTTTTTGAAGAGTCAGATATTTGTCCAAACCACGTCAAAACAAAATATTGATCAAATGAATTATTAAAGTTAATAAAATCGACCAAACATAGAAACGATAATGTTTCTTATAATCATTTTATTCCTAAACATTATAATTAAAATTCATCTAACAAATTTCTTTGAAAATGAAAACACTCACTTATTGCAGATGCATGCAATAAATTTATATTTCGTGTTTATTAAACATTATAATTTAAAAAAATTGGAAAACCAATTATATTAAAGATATTGTAAACCTTGGATTCAAGAAATATTTTTGACGATGACAACCGTTAAAAGTATGTTAGAAACTTCAACATATTGACTGAACTTTTGTTCTAAACAAATTTTATTTCCATTTTTTTTGACAAAAGTGTTTTCATTTCTATGGCACTCTTTACAAAAATAATGCATTTAAAATTCAGGCTTAAATGTAAATTTACAGCATAATGTGTGATACACCACCGAAAACAGAACAAAAATCTTGCATTCAAAAATTTTAAAATCCAAAATTGCCGCCGTAAGAAAAATAAAAGTTGTTCATTGTTTCCCCGCCATCTTTCAAGCTACAATAGATCTTGTAACATATTTAGATTCTCAATAAAAAGTTCTTATTAAAAAATGCGTAGTATTAATAGTTTTCGCAACAAATAAAAATGGAAGATGAAAATTTCCATTTTTCCGCGATTTTTTTTAAAACAATAAAAGCCAAGTCAGATTATTGACCTGCGATGTAACATACAACTTTGCCATAATTTAATCAATCCGATATCTCATAATATAACCGAGATCCCCACAATGCCGCTCGAAAAAACAGACACCCTATATATAAAAATAAAAAGCGGGAAAATAAAAATTTCAACTTTTTATTTGTTAAATAAAGATGAAATACAGGGTATATTGGAACAATTTCTTTATATTGGAATACTATCTTCCCTGATCATTTTAGAGTAAACATGTAAATTATTTTTTTGTAGAGTAAAATTTCTGCATGCAGTTATGCTATTATTTTTTTTTTGCATTTAAAAAAACCCGAAAAAATTATAAAATAAAAATGATAATTTTCACGAAATTAATTTAAAAAAAAATGATGCGTAGTTGATCTGTTTGGTTTTTATGAATGAACATAGAAATAATAGCATCAATCCATGCAAACATATTCCTGCACTTCACTAAAACTAAAACAAATTTTTTTTACGGAAATATCCGTTTTGGGTTCCCTAGATGCAATTTCAACAATTTCCGGAAAAAAAAAAATTGTCTGTCTCAGTGTGTGTCTGTGTGTGTGTGTGTATGTGTGTGTATGTGTCTGTGTGTGTGTGTGTGCCTGTGCGCGCTGTATCTCAAAAACTAATAGAGCAATTGGTATGAAACTTTGAACATACGTTTTATTAACAATCTGAAGAAATGAAAAGCTTTTGATAAAATTTCGTACACCGGAAGTGGATGTTTACCTTAACTGTTTTTTGTTTTTTGCCAATATTTTCTTAAGTATGAAAAATATCACAAAAACATTTTAACAAAAATTGAAGACAACAAAAAAATGAGCATCTTTTGCTTGAAAACATTTTTCATAAAATCATTTTTATTCGAGAAAAAAAAATATTTTATTTTTTTTATTTTTGGTTTATAATTATAAAACGATAATAGTCTCAGCAAATTTATATGAATAATAACTGTAGAGAATGCTAAAATGAACAACTTATAAAGAATAAGTTTTTTTCGAAATCCCTTTAGTTTTTGAGTAAACTGAGTTTTTGAATTTGAAGTATAATTTTTCATAATTTTGACGTCAGTTACATCCGAGTTTACACAGCGGTCGATGTACATTTAAAATATGATTTCAATTGAAAATAAACCATGAAAACGTAAATATAAATGGCTATGATACCATCAAGTCGTAGAAAGTAACATGATGGCCACATCACCATTTTTTATATTTGTAATACCTAATTTGCAGAATTACGAACAGTCTGAATATTCATACATTCAGGCTATATTTTGTCCTTATTTGATTTAGTGAAGGTTTTCAATTTGAATTATCGTTTGGTGTTTAAATCAAAAACCCTAGTGAGGATTTTTTTGTTTTCTTGCATTTCATTTCAGTACTTACATCAGAATTTCCATAGGCACAAACTTTGTTACAAACGGCAACACCTTCCGAATTATAACTCAAGTCATCTTCGGTGGTCGAAGTGCAATCGCTGGTCGTCAAATTCGAGCTGGAATCATCACAACTGCAAACTGAGAAAGCACACTCATCACTGGTCGTACAGTTTTCCAGCCACTCTCTGCACTTATCCACCTCATTTTCCAAATTAGAGTGAATCGCATTTTTGCAACGTGAACACTCGACTGAATTAACGTTCATTTCAGCAACAGTTTTATTGTACACTCGCGGGGAAGGACAGCAAAGTGCGAATATATAAAGACAACCTTCAAATGGGGACTGGAAAGTGAGTCAGACTCATTGGAGAGAGAGTGAGAGTGATTAAACCTCAATAATAATATATTTTATCACGTACTTATTCTTACTAACTCGCATTAGAAATAATCATAGGAATATTAATATAAATAAATTTCCGCCAATAAAATCAAAACAATTACACTCGCCCAAAATTTAGAAAATGCCCACAGAATTTCATTATAATTCCTGAAAACCTTACATTAAAATTAGGGATGCCATTTAGTTTTTCACAGAGATGAGTCGATATTGTGGCGATTTTTTAGAAATCTGTATGTATACAACAGAAGAAAAATTCAATTGTAGATTATTTCTAGTTTTCTTTAAACATTTTCAGTTCCAAATTCACTGCCTTGCAAAATGTTCACTTCCAACAATACATTTATTGAGACACCAAAGTACCTCAACATACAATTTCGACTGTATTTTCTTAATTTTTGATATATGATTGATTGATTTGTTTCGTTTATTACGTGTAATTCTGCAATAACTAACATTTTAATTATGAATACAACATATTCAGCAATCAATTGCTTACAAACTTAAGTACACACACACTTTTATTTCACTCAAATGTTCACGCTTATGAACCATTAGGTCGATAATGGGTTAGGACATGCCCAATAAACTCATCACTGCTAGTTATGTACACTTTAACACATTTTTAATTGAGAGAATTAATGATTTAATTTAAATGTAATTTGACTGAAATCGACGTTGAAAAAACTAACGCACAACTAACTTATTGAGTCGTCGAACTGCAGCAATCAATTCTTTTTAAATTAATGTTTATCATGTATACTTTTACATGATAAACACAAGCAGTGTTTCAATTATGCATTTAATAAATTCACCAACCAATTGCGTTTAGGGACAAATTGAGCACAATTTATGTGCTGAGCGATTAAGTTGAATACGTTGAATTTGTCGTAGAATGTAGCTTCGTTTATGGTAATCATAAATTTTATTATTCCAAATTATGTTATCGCGTTGGAAAAGTATAATGTTATCCTGTGAATGTATTTGCGAGAGTTCTTGGAAACATGGAAATCCATTTGTGATATTAAAGAGACCGTTAATTGTTTAAATTTCCGTTTATGTGAAGATCATTTTATTGATAAAGATTTTGTTAACCATTTCCGCAAAAAATTAAATCACAATGCTGTTCCGACACCAAGAAGTAATTTACATAGTTTTGATACGCTGAACGGTAATAACAATAATAACCTTTCCGAAAACCTAGATGCAATATTTGACGAGTCACATCTGACATCAGATAAACAAAATTATGACTTTTTATCAAAACCAAATACAGGGAAAGATAGAATTTTGACAAAGATTGGCCTAACAAAAAAGTGCCTTTCTCCTCAAAAGAGCAAAATGTATGAAGTACATCGGCAAACAACTTCAAAATTATCTAAATTACGACTTATGTTAAAAACCGAGCGACAACAAAGAGAGACATTACAGAAATTGTACAATTCAAATCAATTTAATTTCATTCATCAAAATTTAAGTAAGGTCTCCAATGAGTTTATTAATTCCCAATTAAGAAACGCAACTAGAAATCCTTCATCTAGACGTTTTTCATTTGAAAATAAAGCATTTGCTTTATCGGTGTATAAACGCAGCCCTAAATTATATAAATATTTGTCAAATTATTTCATTTTACCATCTGCTCGTACTTAAAAATTCCATTTGAAACGGGGATAAATCGGGCAATATTAAATAAATTAAAAATTCAAGTAAGTAAATTGAGCAAGTTGGACCGGTGTTACGCTCTTCTTTTTGATGAAATATCTTTAAGTAGTGGCTTCTACTATGAATCGAACAAACAAAAAATTTCAGGTTTTGAAGATTTGGGGCATTTAGGTCGAACTAAGAGACGGGCAAATCATGCATTAGTTTTAATGGTTCGGGGTATTAGACAATCTTGGAAACAGCTGATCGCGTATTCTTTTACATCAAACACGGTATCTAGCAATAATTTGAAACAAATAATAATGACTTCCATTTTGGAATTAGAACAAATTGGCTTAAGGTCCCCCTTTTGTGAAAGATGGGTTGCCTATTTTTTTTTAATCAAAACGTAATCAACTCATTTAATACGAAATAAAAAATATAAATCTTTGCTAATATTAGTTTATCAATTTATTATCTAGTTTTATACGTTGCCCATGTTTTCTGTGACTACAGTTTTTTTGCTAATTCAGTAAATAATGACAATTTCAAGAAAAACGCTTCATATAAAAATCACAAAAATAACATTTAATTGACCTGAGTATTTGGATATCATGGAAAAGAATTAATAAAAAAACGGGGTATGCAAAAGAGAAATTTTAATAAATGAGACATAACCTAGAAAAATTTGAATTTAACCAACGAAAGTACATGCAGAAAAAAGTAGCTCTAAGTTAAAAAAATTCAGCTGTTTTGGATAAGATGGCGCCAGTCGTGTACAACTTATTAGAGTGTTGGCGCATTAATAATTACTATTACAATACCGACATTGCAAAATTAGTCGAATTTTTAATGTTGGCTGTCATTTTATTCACATTATCATTAGAAACACAGAACACATACCTTTAGAAGTGAAACCTGCATGTTAAATTTCGGAAACACGATTTTTGGCGCCGCCTGGTGTCGGGGTGGCAAATTACTACGATTTCCGCGCCAAAATTTAAAAATGTTATACTCTTCTACACGATATATTTCAATTTAATAACACTAAAAATATAATCAATTATGTTTTTTGAGCACATAATTGATTATACTTTTAGATAGTACATAAATATAGAAGTTACTGGTTTTGGTAAAAGAAAAAAGATTGGATTTCACAAAATAAAAATAAAAATAGGCCTACATGGAAAAAATATATTTAACAGAATAATTATATACATTATTATTAACAAAATTATCAAATATAAAAATATCACAACAATCTGGTATTAGGGTCTTGTCCAGGTGCAATGTTCCATCAGGTCTCTTCGTTCTTCTTAGGATATTTCTTTCAGGCGTCGTAACAGGTCAGTTGTTTGCTCGTATCCAGGATTCATGGCATTAAAATAGTTAAAAAAGTAAATTAGTGTAGTTATATTGTCTCACTTATTGGTGTCGGAACAGCATTGCAATTTAATTTTTTGCGGAAATGGTTAACAAAATGTTTATGAATAAAATGATCTTCACATGAATGAAAATTTAAACAATGAAGACTGTTCATATCACAAATGGTTTTCCATGTTTTAAGATATTCTTCATTTTTGGGAAATTTATAGAAATGTTTATTTTTGTAGTCGACATTAGTTATATCGGAAAAGAATTTTGACATTCTGGATATTTACAAGAATATTTAATACGGCCATTTGATGTTTCCATTACTAATAAATACAATTGACGAGTTTATAAGACAGAATATATAATAACTTACCTTCAAACATGAATCGCTAGCACTCACAGCACAGCACTATTGAGGTTAGTTGATAAAAATGGTGAGACTCATTAAGCGTTGCCGCATATACATCGAAGTATAAAATATACAATGCACATGATTATATTTAATAAACAGTAATATTATACTTTCATGAGTTATTATGACAAATATAAGTGATAATGAGTCTAATTATGTTTAAAACATAATTTTAATTGTTAAAATTATCACTTTGTAGTGAAATTTTAAGTTTATTAAAAACGGTAATCCCCATAATAAGATCTTTGATAAATCTGGCAACATCGGGGGAACCATCTTTACAAAAGCGGCAAATTTGAAATTCCCCCTCGCCCCACTGTCCTGGGGTGGCCCACATACTTTCGTGTTGCCGATATTCGTATCTCGGCTTCACACCCGTGCTCGCAGGATTCCTACTCATCCCGTAAAATATCACTGTCGGAACTTGTTACGTAAATTACTATTATTTTATTCTGTAATGTTAACATGCCAATAACTTCTTAGTAACGAATTACATTAAGGTACCTTTAACAACACTAAGAAAATTTAAAATTTAAATTCTTAACAACACTAGTTCTGTTACATGTTACATGATTAGAAATAAAGGATTAAAAGCTGATTTTATTATTTTATTGTTGGTATTACACCCTCTTTTTCTTAGTTAAGTTACTTATCTATGATAACTTCTCTATTTTTCTGCAAAGTGGCCGACTAATATTTAACCTACTATGTGAAGTGACCTAAAACTTTTATAAATAATACTGTAGTGCTTTCTTTCATACTCAATCCCAATAATGCGAATTATAAAAACCATGTGTATTGCTTCAGTGTTCTAAAATTGGTCCAATAATAGTTTTATTGACCTCCCTAATCAACATAACCTTAAAATACTGAGTGTATTCCAGGCATTCGGTATAATATAAGTGTGATAATGTATTATTCATTTACTTATGAGAATATACACTTGTTCTCATTGTGCTTATGTATGTATTTGCCCTTATTGTATTATATTGTAAGCTAGGATACTTGGTGACGATAGAAATAGGTGACACCAAGGACCAGTTACAACTTTTCTATTATTGATTTCAGTTATTATTCCTGTTACAATGTTTTACCAATAGACTATTGTTTTTTTTTCACAGTTAAAATCTGTTCTTTATTGATTTAATACAAAGTTATACTTCAAAATAAATTATTTAGATAAGATACATTACGAAACACGTTAGAAATAATAAATCAGTAAAGAAAATGGTAATAAGATAATTAAAGAATTAAACGCCATTTATACACTGATCAAACAGGCTGCTGATCATGCATCACAGATATCAAACAGGGTGGTTTACAGAGTCCATACTGAATTGCTACTACTATACTATGTTTTTATTGAAACAATACGAGTTGGAAATAGATCAAAAATAATAATCAGAAATGATATTTTTTCAAATTACAAATACAGGTCTTGTCAAATTTAAGTGCGACCCCTTTAGCTGAGACTACCCTGGTTGTAAGTTCACTAGTCTTTCAGTAATCCAGCAGATATTGGATCTGAACACCAAAAATACCGGATTTCTAGAAATCACTAATGACGAGGCATTAAAATGTCAGAGAAGTGAACTGTAAGGGAGTACTATATCTACTTTATAATTCTTGCCTTTTGCTCTCCTTAACAAACCACACTTTAGCTATGGATTATAGTGCAATTTTAATAAATGAATAATTTACCATCAGTGAATGATCCTCAAATCTCCAATGAAATAAAGTGTATAGCAATTGTGCGACTCTTGTGAAGAAACTTCTATTCAATTCAAAAATTGTAGGAAAAACATTATTTCATCTACTTCCCTAGTTTTATATTCCATAATTCTATCAATGATTCTATATAACCAACACAAATCAAATTCAAATTCACAAAGTGGGATGGAGATCACTGTGGTGTTATGCATTTCGTATTTTATCGCTGTTTCTCCTCATTATTATTACTAAATACTAATGCGCTAATTTATAAAATGAGCGACGTAACAGAGGGGGAGGAATGTATTCTAACTTATAATCTATTGTTGATTTTCTGGTAATAACGGTCATGTACTTATTGTATCTTATATCTGCATATATTATATAAATAGCATGCAATCGGACATATGGTTCTTCAACTATGTACATTTTCATTTAATACCTTTACTCGAAATATTTTTTTAACTTATATTTGCACCCAGGCGGACCGGAACACATGAAGAAATCAATCTATTCAGATGTGTACATTTGATGTTCCCGCTGTTCAATTCTACCAACTCGCAGTATATGTGTAGAGTGTGCGTATGTGTGAGTGATTGTGGTGGAAACCGACCGCAACTGGCGGTAACCCTGATTTTATTAAGATAAGTGTATTAGAGCTACATTTTACTAGTGACGACATCTATATTTTTATTTCCTCCATTCTTGCATGTCAGCAATTACGGGGGACCCTTAAGGGTAGGGTACCCATTAAATTAGCTGCTCAAGAAATCGAATTTATCGTTGTAAATATAAACTTTTTCGAAAAGTTTATTTTGATAACATATTATATAAAGATCGATTATTATTTCTGTGTTTAAGTTTTGGTTTAATCGTTATTATTAACAAAGTTAGCAACATTTTACTTTAAACAGACAAACTGCAGAACCAAGTAAGTAACAACAGTGAAATTTTACTTGTAGCCAACCAATACATACATCTAGGCAATGAAGTAATTTGAAGGCAAAATCATAGTTAATAAAAAAATTATGAACGAATTAGGAGACAAATGAATATTAAAATGATGTTTTTTGTGTCTATTTCCATTAGTATTGGTCAAAACTTGATAAAATTTTCTTACTGTCTAGACAGGAACATAATTGACATATGTGCAAAATTTCAAAGTAATCCTGTGGCAACTTTTTAAGATAGTCAATCAGAAAGAAATAAAAAAGTTATGTAGATATTTCTTGCAGCGAGTCTATTGCTCTTCATCCTAGTACGGGCATTCGGCCACTTGAGCGTGATGGTAGTGTGGGCGGGGATTAGGGGATACGTTATGATAGGGGAGTTTATTTAGCGCGACGTTCAAATCGTCTTCCGTTCTAGATTTCGTATGCCATATGCATATTCACCTGCATGCCCAATAACATCGCATGTTATTCACATTTCTGCGTCGCTCGCGACGGCGGCACTTACTCATATTAGTGTATCGAGTTACAACTGCACTAAAAAAATAAACAAGGGACCGGAGGGCAGGGTACCTGCGACGATTACGATTTATAACATGTACATACTAGTAATGCGTTCAATATAATTTATAAATTAATTACGTCAGGTATATTTTTGATAAATAGAAGTTGTTGATCCCCTCATCATTGCAGAGTACAAAACTAACTTGAAAAGTATACAAGCTAATAAGAATAGTCACATAATCGGGGAATTCCAGATATTTATTAGTAAATAATTTAAGACCGATACAGTGACGGCTCGCGGGGTGACTCACGGTACGGCCGAGGTAGCAATACAGATAGGTAGGGTCGGTTGCAAAGACGGCTGACGGCGTGATCTATCTGTATTACTATCTCTGCTACCTCGGCCGTACCAGAGTCACCCCGCGAGCCGTCACTGGTCCGATAATTTATAGAGTATTAATTGGAAATTGTTTTTTTGTTTTGTTTGTTTTTGTTTAACGTTCGGCTGTTTATTATCTATTCCACAATTTTTTTTATAGAAAACATTTTTAGGTGTGCTTTTTAAAAAGTATTTACCCACTGGTATCCCACTATATCGCCAATTAAATACCGGTACCCCCAGCACAGTGGTCCAGCTACCCTAAAAAGCTGGCCAAAATCCCAAATGAACTTACATTCGTGCAGAAATTGGTATATAGGGATTTTTGACGTCGCTGGTTACAAGTCCTAATTAAAAATTACTATAAACACAACGGCGGATCCAATATGGCGGCAAAATATGTGGAAATAACATAAAAAAATTGATGAAAATTAGTATATGGGGGTTTTCGAGGTTGCAGATTACGAATCTAAAGTCAAAATGAATTTAAACAAAATTGATGATCCATTTTTCATTCAGCGCGTTTTTCAATTTTTTTAAACTTCAAATAACTCCTATAGCAAACAATTTAGTGTTCAGTGTGATATTTCATTAATTTTGGGAGGTGAAAAGCTACTCAAAAATGAAATAAAAAATGATGATTATTGTAGGTATCTTAATAACGAAACGTCGTATTTTAGAAATAAAATTATTTTTTGGAAGAGCTTACTATTGTAAGAAACATAATGCAATATAATTTTCCACATAGGCCTTCTGTATGCTTTGTACACAAATATGAAAAATTTATATTCGCAAGCCGTATTATTATGCATTCAAAACACTCACTACATCTTACGACTTTAACGGCTCATCATGGACTATGGGGTGCGACTTTATTTTAATTATTAATATTTTATAATGCTATCCACGTTTATCTTTCAAACTACCTTAGTTTTGAAGCTTCTTTTCGACTTTGCAATTTAGGATTTTGGTCAGATTTTGAGTGCAGCTGGACCACTGTGCAGTGGCGTAACTGTAATGAGGCAGAGGAGGGAACTGCCTCCGAACCCCGGGTCTAGAGGGACCCTGGCCTGATTTCGGGGTATAATATCTCAGCCGCACTGTAGTTCATATTGAATTTCAATGCAGGTGAGGTTATGTTATGTCGGCGAGGTTTTACTTTGCACACATTTTGTATTTTTTAATTGATTATTAATTGGCTTGTAACTCAGGTACGATATTTTATTGCTAAGTCTCGTATATAATAATTGTCGTAAATATGCTGTTCTCTAATTGTAAATTTGAGTCATAAAAAGGGACAGAATAGAGTGAATAACGTGTCTTTGTAATTGCCTAAAGAAAATTAATTTGACTTTGCAGCAACATGAAGACAAAGCATGATGACCATAATTGCAGTTCTTGCAGAAATTGCTTTAGGAATTCTACATTAACATTTTAACAAATTAATCTTAAGCAATAAGTCCAATCAAAATCATTTGAACTTTGCAGTAACTAAAATGGCTAGCTGGATTTTTTTCAAGTTTGATTTCGAACAAAAATTATTCATTATCTCAAAAAAGTCAAAATTTTTCCATTCAAAATTTTTTCTCGAAAATCAAAGAGTTCACGAAATTCATCCATCAACAAAAGATTGTTATCTTAAATAGATGAATAATCATTTTTGTAATAGAGAGAAACAATACATTTATTGAGACACTTTTACAAATGACCTCAACAGGCAATTTAAAAATGTCTATTAGATTTTGAGACACAGTGCCCATAAAATGACAAACTTAGAGATAGGTCGACACAGCACACGGACATACAGACCATTTTCCAAAAAAAAAAATTGTTTTCGGGAACCTCAAAATTAATATTTTCATGAACATTTTCAATCTCGAAAACAATTCTGTACGGCGAAAGTTAAAATATGTTTAACATTTTAAATGATGTACAAGTCTATACTCTTTAGAATAGTAGAACACCAATTTGGAAAAGGAATTTAATTTGGAAACCAATATTACTATAAGACATAAAGTAAAATAACCTTTTAACAACAACGAAAAGGTGTAAAACTTGCCATCTTAAGTTTTCAATAATCCAACGTTCCCAGTCTTGAAGCAAATTATTTTGGCAAATAATTTGACTTAATAATTCGTAAACTCAAAAATGTTTTGAAGAATTGGAAGCATTTGTACCGGTGCGATCAATAAATGTATTTTTGCCAGAAAATGCGCATTACTTATATAATGGTCCAATACAACAGATATGGTTTCAAACTACATTATAAAATCTATTGGTAGCTTTTGGAGATTTGTTGTATGACAATAATGAAAATTTCAAGTTATAATCCCCAAGAGATTATTTCTTGGGAATTACTTGCTTACGATTATGTCGCCCTTCAATTGTGTTTGGACGACGCTCGCTAGACCGTGAAATGGTTGGGTTGGGCGGGGTTTGGTGTAAACGCTACAGCAGAAGTGTTTTTTTATAACTTCTCACCCGCCACCACCGATGCGAAAAAAAAATAACCACAATACATATTCTAATACGGTTCTCACGCTCGCACTGTAGCGGGGTGCAGACGTATAATAGCCTCTCTCTTTTAGAATCGCAGGCGCAACCTTGAATGTATTAGATATACGGAAATAGCACTGAGTTAATTTACCCTCGCTGTAAGCTGGGTTGCCTACAGTCATACCAATTTGATTTAATCCCCCTCTCGCGGGCGTTTACCGTACTTTTGATGGATACCTTACCGTTAAATGTTCGCAATTGTTTGTGATTAGAGCAGTACCACAGAGCATTAAGGATAAAGAGGGACAGTTCAATGTTAACTTTTGGAAACGCCATCAGCGCCGTCTACGAGTCATCTGGCCAAACACGTTGAGCCAGCGGGAAATTTAAAATTGCGACTTTACAATTCATTTTTGCAAGTGTTTCGAACTTTTTGGTTCTCATCAGTGCGACGCATCCAAATAAAAGCGGAAATCGCAGACACTTGCTTTATAAAGAGCTTAGACTTAATCAAACGCAAAAAGTAAAGCTCTAAATAATGTTGAAGGGGATTCGCTTAAAATTTTTTCCAAACGAATTCTTTTTGGGGCAGATGTTAAATCATGAAGTGAGCTACATTCTTGAAGGGGCCGTTTAAAAAAAAGATTTTGCAGGAACTGTACTGGAAGAAGTATTACAAGAAGGTATATTAAAAATTGTCGGAATTGCATTCCACTATATTTTCTACAGGAATTAATAAATACTTAAAAAGTGGTCCTCAGAAATGTGCATAACTTTTGAAAGTGGAATTTTTTAGAGTAATACATTCAATGGAATTAACCCATTCATCTCTGCGATAAGGACACTTCGGAAATGTAAAGAAAGCTTTATTTTTATTATTTGAATCGCGGGTATAAACTTTACTGAAATAAGGTGCCTTAAGAGTATTTAATTTACCCATTGCACACTCTTTCAGGTTTAAGAATATTAACTTGAATTTGAATTATAAATACCTGGCCATCAATTCAACTCGTGACGTTAATGAGGTTATGTACGTCTAAAAAGGCCGACAATAGGTTTGTTCCAACCCCATAGAAAACCGTTCACTGTACGGTCGTCGTCATGCGCAGTAGAAATTTAGTGTTCCAACCGTGAAAGGACCGTACGCCGGACGATAATTTTTCTGTTCCAACCGAACTTTGGATCGTTCACGGATCGGTTCCCGTACGATCATTTCAGTACATGGTCCGGAGTAGAAACTGTTTGGACTGACATGCGCACTGTATTTTTCTGGTGAACGAACGGCGATTTGTCGCGTTTATTAATTGTTATACGAATTATGAGTGACAAAAGAGATGGTGACTTTAAATCTGATGAAAGTAGTGGAGATGATTAGGAATTTGCCACAACATTTTCTTGAATTTTAAAACCACTGTCTGTTTACTGATAATCAATCAAAAGTAGGGTTATAACCGATGTGCAAAACAATCCCAAAACCGTTCCAACCCATGCATATTTGTAAATAGCAACGGGACGGTGCAAAGCTTACGCATGCGTATAAAAGCGATCCGAACAGTTCTGTGACGGTCTTGGGGCGATACGAGAATCGCGGGTTGGAACAAACCTATTAGGTGATGATGGGAAATAGATGTTGTCATATCTCATTTATGAAATTATTCAAAAGTCTATTTTGCTTTAAAAATTTATCAAATAGACTTAAACAAACAATTAACACTAGTGGACTTTGAATATTACCAGATGTTTGGATGTTCTTAAATACCTAAAATAAATTTAACCAACAAAAATATGACCATATTGCTTGGTTACAAAGATTTGTACATAGATTTGGCAGCGTTGCATTGCGTTAGTTGGGCCAGATGACTGTGAGATGGCGTGGTTGTCGCGTTTCCAATTCTCCCTATCCAATTAACCCCCCCTGAGCAGTACCAATCAATCCGCAATTTCACAATTATGTTCAGAAAATTGCTCTCATAATGATTCATTTTATTTTACAGTTAATAATAAACCGGTAGTAACTTTATTTGACGTTCCTCATTTACTTAAAAATACACGCAATGCATTGTTGAAATCTTATATTCATTTTGATGATAATGAAGTAGCAAAATTTGAATATGTAGAAGCCCTATTTAATTTAGATCAAAAAATGAAGTTTAATGCCCACTTGCACCGCAGCTACTTAATCATGATTAAAAAGTTAATCAATGGTTAGCGGAGAATTGGCTTGCACCGCAACTTAATCATGATTAAAGTCCCCAAGAAACGTCAAATATTTAATCAGCCGATTTTGGCCGATTAACTCACAAACTAATAACTTCACGGCGAATATAGTCGTGAAGTTGTTTGCATTTGGCAGACGATTTAAAAATTAATAACCTTTGTTTTGTCTTTGTTATTAAAAACGATAAATTTAGGAATATTTGAGCAGATTGATGAAATCGATGGCTTGGAGGTTTATGATTTTATTAATTTTGGTTTGTTTACCTCGTCCAATAATAAGAAATAATAATAATAGTATAAGTTAGTTAGCATTTAGTATTCATATTTACCGCGCATTTGTTTCCTATGTTCTCAATAGAACAACGTAAAACAACCAAAAAAGAACTTAAAATCCCTAGAAAAACGTGTGCTCTCTATAATAATACCCCGTGGTCGATAGATGCTTAATCAGCCGACGGTGCAACAGAAATACTCTGATTAAAGTTAATCATGATTAAAATTTAATCATGATTAAAATTTAATCATGATTAAGTTCTGCGGTGCAAGTGGGCATAAGTCTGTTCCGAAACTGAAAAAACAGTATTTTAATTTTAAAGATAGTTATGTTAAAATTAAAGTGAACATTGCTGCAGCACAACTTAGCAGTACAGTAGCAGCAGGTATCGAAATGCTACAAATAACAAATTATCTACCGGAGGATTCAATTCACACAGCCGAATTCGTTCAAAATATTGATAACCTGTTTGATTCTTTAAACGGGGCAGGTTTATATCCATCGGGGGATACATTATATCGGTGTAGAGTTTCAGAAAATTCGTGTCACCTAAAATTCTGGGAAACCATGTTACAACAAATTAAAACATGGAAACTAATTGATATAGGGAGCGGCAAAGATGTTTCCAATCGGTATTATTTTGTAAATGGTTGGCAAACCACACTTAAATCTGTTATATTCTTGTGGCAAAATTTAAAGTCTATGGGATTTAAATATTTAAATTTGCGTTCATTAAATCAGGATCCGCTAGAAAATTTGTTGTGTACTATTCGCCAGCACTGTATTTCAAATACCAATCCAACATGTCATCAATTTACAGCTGCGTTAAAAACAGTCATCGTGAATAAATTGTCAACCCCTATTTCTAATTCTAGTAATTGTGAAAAAGAAGATTTAACAACTTTTCTCACAGAAAACATAGAAGATGACTTTGCAAATGACGATATTGAGGAAGTAATTGATGCAGAATACACGCCCATTGACTTTGAAAACCTTGATATAATTGATAAACAAACACTTTCTTATGTTTCTGGATACATTTTAAAAACTATTAATGTTTAAGATTGCGAACAATGTAAGTCAAAGTTGTATTCTTCTGAAGTTACAGATCAACATTTATTTGTATCTCTGAAAGAAAGAGGCGATGAAGCCAAATAAATATATGCAAGTGACATAGTAATTGTCCTGATTGAAGACATACACGACAGTTTATACACATTTTTAGACAATTATGGACATTCTCAATATTTAGAAGACAATTTCAATTTTTTTTTTAAAGCTATAGTCCAAATTATTTTAGTTTCTGTTCAAATCACAGTTGTGAAAAACAAATTTTAAATAAAGCTGTTCCTTTTTTGAATTACAAGTATTGTAAAGATGTAAAAGATAGAAAACTGATTACTTCCGGCCACATTAAAAAAAATGAAACAATTTCAGAAATCAAAATAATTTATAATTAACATGGTAATATATTTCTTGAGCACTTTGAATGAATATCTTATTACATTACTTTTAACATACCCAGACAATATAAGTACACTAATCTAATTTTGTATCTATTTTAATATACTGGATACGAGCAAATAAGCGACTTGTGATGACGAATTTCCAAAGAAGAATGAAGAGACCTGATGGGACATTGTCCCTGGATGAGACCTTAATACCTGATTTTTGTGATATTTTTTTAAATTTTATTATTATTAAATGTATATAATTGTTTTGTTAAATATATTTTTTCCATTCTTATTATTAATAAATTATTTTTTTATTTTGTAAAATCCAATCTTTTTTGTTTTACCAAAAACCTGTACCTTCTTCATTTATGTACTATCTAAAAATATAATCAATTATTTGCTCAAAAAACATAATTGATTAATATATATTCCGCACTTTGGTCAATCAACACAACGTCCTCGCACGCACCTACGAGAATGGACCAAAATGCCGAATGCACACCCGGTATGTTCGAAAATAATTTTTGATAATACAAGTTTATCAATGGAAGGTAGATCGTTTCAGGGATGGAAAATCTTTTTTTTTTACTCAAAATAAAACAAATATTATTTTTGTTTAAGTTTTCAAACGTGTTATAACAAAAATATTCGGCATTTTGGGCCTTACTCGTAGGTGCGCGCGAGGACGTTATGTCGATTGACCAAAGTGCCGAATCGGCGTGCATTCGGTAGTTTAGGCCTTACTGGTGGGTCGGTGCGAGGACATAGTGCCGAATGTCCGAACTGCCGCTTCGCATTCGGCTCCGACGCTTTGTTTACGAACGATGCGCGTCGTTCGGCACTTTGGGCATGGTCGGTGGTATAAAATTCGGACATTCGGCACTTTGGGCAGGCCCCTCTTGTAGTCGAGTATAACATTTTTAAATTTTGGCGGTAGTTTCGTAGTAGTTTGTCACCCCGGCACCAGACGGCGTGAAAAATCGTTTTTCCGAAATTTAACATGCAGGTTTCATTTCTAAAGGTATGTGTTCTGTGGTTCAGGGGTTTCTAGTGATGGGATAATCGGATGATTTTAATAATCGGAATACTGCGATTCGGATGATAATCGTAATCGGAATATCTGTTGACCACCTGAAAAATAATCGGAATCAGGGAAAGGCCTTAATGCTCTGTGGGGAAAGGTAATCGTAACTGGAGCAAAATATTCGGAATAAATATAATCAGAGGAATCGAAATATATTCGGAATAAATGTAAACTCCTGGAGTGATAAAATAGATAAACAAAAAAAGATCCACGCTTTACTTGGTTTAAAAATCCCTTCTCTTAAGCTTTTGGGTGTAAATTCCTCCACTGATTATTTTACTGCAATTTCTCAAATACACTGGCGGAAAAAAATTAAACACTTGAAATTCGTGAAATTTCGACCATTTTCAAACCGCCATAACTCGGCGTATTTTCAATCGATTTTGATGAATCTTTGTGGGCGAGAAACATAGAAGTGTCTTCTTTCAAGTCATGCATGCGAACCCCTTCCACCCCCCTCTGCCACCACTGTGAAAAAAAAGTTTTTTCAGGAAACTATGTCCAACTGTGACAATGTCTATGGAGTTGGAAAAAATTTTTCGACTCGATCCACCATAAAGGCATTAAAATTTGATCAATTCCCTATGCAGGAGTCGAAGAACGAAGTTCCGACGACGATTTGGCACCAAGTTATGGGTGTTGGAAAAAACAGTGCATTTTGAGGTGTTTCGCACATAACTCAGCGACTTTTCAACCAACCAAATTTGATCATTCTTCCGGGAAAAAATCTCATTTTGGCCCTACTTGAAGGGGATAAACTCAGATTGGAATGATCCCTTTTCGAACCCTTCAACCCCCGAGCAAAAAAAAACACGTTTATGGGCAAAAAAGTCCAACGTTGGCAACGTGTACCGAGTTGGATAAAATGTGTCGACTCGATCCAACAAAAGGGCATTGAAATGTATTCAATTACCTGTGCAGGACTCAAAAACGAAGTTCCTACGGAGATTTGGCACAACGTTATGGGTGTTTAAGAAAAGTGCATTTTGTGGTCTTTTTATTTTTTCGTTTGGAGAGGCGTAGAGCCCTCTCTTTTAGTGGGGGATACACCCTCGCAAAGAGAACACATTTTGCTTTTGATTTCTCAAAAGATCGTCGAAATCGGTTGGATAGAAGCCGAGATATGGCCATTTGAAAAATTACCTAAATTTTTACAAATCTCAAGTGTTTCATTTTTTTCCGTCAGTGTATTTTGTTAATTTTTATTGGACGAATGGAAAAATAGACGAATGGAGTTGGGCCCACATTTTTTTCCGACCCTACAGAGATCGTTAAAGTGAGCCTTTTTTGACCTAAAATGAAGATTTTTGTTAATGGAGTTCTAAGGTACAAAATGCGATATTCATGATTTCGATAACAATGAATTTTCGTTCATACCTCAAAGAACATGCAAAAAAAATTTAATTCGTGAAAACGAAAACAATTTCGTTGAAAAACGGACTTATGAGTAAAAAAAATCACAAAATTCACTTTTTTCAAACACCCATAACTTTGAGCCAAATCGTCGTTGGAACTTCGTTGTTTGAGTCCTGCGCAGGTAATTGAACATATTTCAATCGATCGAGTCGATCGAGTCGACACGATTTTTCCAACTCGGTACAAGTTGCCAAAGTTGGACATTTTTTTTGCCCAAAAATGTGTTTTTTTTTGTTCAGGGGTTAAAGGGTGCGAAAAGGGATCATTCCAATCTGAGTTTACTCCCTTAAAATAGAACCAAAATGGGATTTTTTCCCGAAAGAATCATCAAATTTGGTTGAAAAGTTATGTGCGAAAACCCTCAAAATGCACTTTTTTTCAAACACCCATAACTTGGTGCCAAATAGTCGTAGGAACTTCGTTCTTTGAGTCCTGCACAGGGAATTGATCATATTTTAATGCCTTTATGGTGGATTGAGTCGACAAAATTTTTCCAACTCCATAGACATCGTCAAAGTTGGACATTTTTTTTCACAGGGGGTCGGAAGGGGTTACGCTTAATTCCGCATGCATGACTTTAAAGAAGTTTTTCGCCCTCAAAGATTCATCAAAATCGACTGAAAATACGCCGAGTTATGGCGATTTGAAAATGGTCGAAATTTCACGAATTTCAAGTGTTTCATGTTTTTTTTTTCCTTCAGTATAGTTTCGGCTTTCCAGTTCAAGTTTCTGTTTTGTTTCTATGTGGCAATTAGGGCTGTGCAAAATAATCGATTAATCGATAAATAATCGATTAATGGACAGTTTGATTATTACACGAAAATAATCGATAATTTGATTACTTGATTATTTGATTAATCGATCAATAGATTATTCACACATTTAGCGGGCGAAAATTGGTGTATGAAAAAACGCTCTTTTGAGAAAACAAGTGTCCAGTTTCTTCGAAAGTAATTTTATATGTTTTCCTCCAATATTTGTTTTAATTCCAATATTCACGATAAGGCCGTGTAAAACCTTGACGTTTCTCTTTGATTATTACTCGAGAAATAATCGATTCATCATGCGCTATAAAATTTCAAAACAAATGACTTTAAACTATACAAATTCACCAAAAATATGTTTGGTTTTAAGATTCAGCAATAAATTCCACAACATTTAAGATAATCTCAAAATATGGAGTATATGTCTTGAGTTACTCCTTTTGTCATGTGCTTAAAAAAGTATAAAAACAAATGCCAGAGACTTGAAACTTTGCAAATTTACCAAAAATAAGTTTTAATATTCAGCAATAAATTCATTCTACAATATTTACACAAAAATTAAAAATAACCCCCAAAAATTTCAAGTCTGGAGTTACTCCTTTTGTCATGCCCTTAAAAAAATATAAACACAAATGGCACGGAATTGAAACTTTGCAAATTTATTAAAAAATGGTGATGTGGCCATCATGTTACTTTCTCCGACTTGATGGTATCATTTATATTTACGCTTTCATGGTTTATTTTCAATTTGAATCATATTTTAAATGTGCATCGAGCGCTTTGTAAACTCGGAGGAAACTGACGTTTAAAACGTCAAAATTATGAAAGATGGGAAAATTATACTTCAAATATAAAAACTCATTTTACTCAAAAACTAAAGGGATTTAGAAAAAAACTTATTCCTTGTAAGCTGTTTATTTTAGCATTCTCTACAATTATTATTAACATAAATTTGCTGTAACTATTATCGTTTTATAATTATAAACCAAAAATTAAAAAATGGTGATGTGGCCATCATGTTACTTTCTCCGACAATATATTTACGTTTTCATGGGTTTATTTTCAATTAAAATCATATTTTAAATGTACATCGAGCGTTGCGTAAACTTGGATGAAACTGACGTTTAAAACGTCAAAATCATGAAATATGGAAAATTATACTTCAAATTCAAAAACTCGGATTACTCAAAAACTAACGAGATTTCGAAAAAAACTTATTCTTTAGAAGTTGTTTATTTTGGCATTCTCTACAATTATTATTCATATACATTTTCTGTAACTATTTTCGTTTCATAATTATAAACCAAAAATTTAAAAAAATTAATAAATTTTTTTCTCGAATAGCAATGATTTTATGAAAAATGTTTTCAAGCAAAAGATATTAATTTCTTTGTTGTCTTTAAAGTTTGTTTAAATGTTTTTGTGATATTTTTCATATTTAAGAAAATATTGGCAACAAAACAAAAAACAGTTGAGGTAAACGCCCACTTCCGGTGTACGAAATTTTACCAAAAGCTTTTCAGTTCTTCAGATTATCAAATAAGACGGATGTTCAAAGTTTCATATCAATTGCTTTATTAGTTTTTGAGATACAGCGCGCACAGGCAGACACACAGACAATTTTTTTTTTCCAGAAATTGTTGAAATATCACCTAGGGACCCCAAAACGGATATTTCCGTAAAAAAAAAATTGAAAAAAAATTACGATCACAATACTTTCTCGTACTTCGTAACGGAGAAAGTAAAAATGGAACATATTTTAAGTCCCGATTTACGCATTCTCTAATGCACTAAAAAGATATAAAAACCAATTCCACAGACTTGAAACTTTCCAAATTTACTAAAAATAAGTTTAGTTTTAAGATCCAGTAATAAATTCTAGAATATTTACGCTGAAATTCAAAATAATCAAAATAATCTCCAAAAATTGAGCACATTCTAAGTCTCGAGTTACTCTCTCTCATGCACTAAAAAAAATGTAGAAACAAATGCCACAGACTTGAAACTTTGCAAATTTACCAAAAATAAGTTTAATTAAAAATAATCTCAAAAAATAGATCATATTTTAAGTCTCGAGTTACTCATTCTCTCATGCACTAAAAAAAATTACAAAACAAATGCGGCAGACTTGAATCTTTGCAAATTTACCAAAAATAACTGTAGTTTTAAAATGCAGCAATAAATTCTACAAAATTTACGCTGAAATTAAAAATTATCTCAAAGAATTGATCATATTTTAAGTCTCGAGTTACTCATTCTCTCATGCACTAAAAAAATTTAAAAACAAATGCCACAGACTTGATACTTTGCAAATTTACCAAAAATAATTTTAGTTTAAAACTAAAATTATTTTAAAGATGCAGCAATAAATTCTACAAAATTTACGCTAAAATTAAAAATAATCTCCAAAAATATTTTAAGTCTCGAGTTACTCATTTTGGGATCCGGTTAAAAATTATCAAAACACTTGTCATAGATCTAAAATTTTCAAAATTCACCCAAAAATGGATGCTACTACATGATTCTACCAGGATTCAAAACACTCTATTACTAGATTTCACAAAAATTAACGGAAAACATAGCCTACATTATCATTATTTTGAATTAATCGATCATTTCGATTATCGATTATTTTAATTAATCGATATAATCGATTATTAAAAATAATCAATAATCGATTATTAATTTCCATAATCGAATACCCCTAATGGCAATCGTTATTAATCTTGAGCTTTCAAAATCAAATTCTTTGAATGATAATTTTTCTACAATTTTTAAAACCGTAGAATGCAATTTTCATTTTCACAGTTCAAGTTTGTTGTCGTTTTGTTTTCACTTATATGGCAATTTTTTTTATAGAAAATCAGAAGTGTGTTATTTTTCTATCGATCTTGAATTTTTAAAATAAATTGTTTCACTGAAACTTTTTGTACTGTTTTTCTAACCGTAGAATATAATTTTCGTTTTGCCAGGTTAATTTTGGAGAGTCGTTGTTTTGTTTCCACTTAGGATAGGATAATTGTTTTTTTATTGGAAATCAGATATGTGTTGAATTTTTATACAGTGAGATCAGAAAGTTGAAAATAGTTGGCAGCACATTTTCTGAAAATAGGGATAATAATTCATGTAATATTATGTTGGCTGCCTGAATCGATGCATAAGAATTTGGTCTATTTTGACCACTGAACTCTATACATATGTATAGAGTTCAGTGATTTTGACGTATTGTGGTTATTTGAGGTTACTTGTTTTAAAGATGGTTTTTAAAACAAGTAACGTCAAAAATGACAAGACATCAAAATAAATAAAATGCACATGCACTGCACTGAAATAATGCAGGCAGCCAACTATTTTCGACTTTCTGATCTCACTGTTGATCTTAAAAATTTAAAGCAAATTCCTGTGGACCAAATATTTTTTTACAAAATTTCAAATCAAAATATATTTGACATAAGATTGACACAGAGCCACCATTACTTTTCCTCGTTTAAAATTTGAATGTAATCGCATTGCACGTGTTTAATGGTAGGCAATTTTCAGCGTTGTTGTTTTGTTTCGACTGGGGATATGGCAATTGTTTTTAAAGGAAATCATTTAAGTGTTGTGGTTTAATGGATCTAGAGCTTTTAAAGCAAATTCTTTTACTGATGACTTAAAAAAAAAATTCAAATTTTAGAATGCAATTTTCGTATCTTTACAGTTCAAATTTGGAGCGTTCCTGTTTTGTTTCCACTTAGGATATGGCGGGTGTTTTTATGGGAAATCAGAAATGTGTTGTTTTTCTATGGATCTTGAACTTCTAAACCAAATTTTTTGACTGATTATTTTTGTACAGTTTTTTAAACCCTAGAATGCAGTTTTCGTTTCCACAGTTCAAGTTTGGAGCGTCGCTGTTTTGCTTCCACTTAAAATAGGGCAATTGTTTTTATGGGAAATCAGATATGTACATATTATTTTTTTTATAGAGCAAATTCGATTATTTTCCTACAATTTTTCTTTTTAATTTTTACAGTTCAAGTTTTCAGCATTGCCGTTTTGTTTCTACTTAGGATATAGTAATCGTTTTTCCAGGAAATCATATGTGTATTTTAATGAATCTTGAGCTTTTTAAGCTAATTTTTTCGACTGAAAATTTTTCTACAAATCTTCAAACCCTAAGATGCAATTTTGTTTTCACAGTTCAAATTTGGCGCGTCGCTCTTTTGTTCCCACTTAGAATATGGCAGTTGTTTTTATGGGAAATTTGTTGTTTTTCTATGGATTTTAAACTTTTAAATCAAATTATTTTTGTACCGAACCGTAGAATGCAATTTTCGTTTTGCCCGACAAGTTTGGAGCGTTATACAGGATATGGCAATTTTTTTTAAAGGAAATCGAAAACATGTTTTCTTATGCTTCCTGATCTTTCGAGGTAAATTACCTGACTGATTATTTTTCCACAATTTTTGATATCGCGGAAAGCAATTTTCGTTTCTGAAGTTGCTGTTTTGTTTCCACCTGGGATTGGCAATTGTTTTTTATGGAAAACCATCACTGTGTTGATTTTTAATGGAGTTTTTGATGCAAATTGCTTGACTGATTATTTTTTTATAATTTTCCAAATCGTTGAATGCCATTTTCGTTTTTACAATCAATTTTGGAGCGTTACTGTTTTGATACGGCAATTGTTTTTATAGAAAATCAGAAACGTGTAGCTTTTCTGAACTATAATAAAAACAATTGCCGTATCCTAAGTGGAAATAAAACATCAGCGCTTCAAACAAACTAGGAAAACGAAAATAATCGGCAAGGATTTTTTCTCAAAAACTTAAAATCCATTAAAAGATTACACATTCCTGATTTCTCATTAAAATAATTGCCATATAGCGAGTCGAAACGAAACAGCAACCCTCTAAACGAATTAGGAAAATTGCATTCTACGATTTGAAAAATTGTACAAAAATATTCAGTTAGGGAATTCAAAATTCAATTACAATGAATCGTTTTTGACATCTCATGAAAACAATGCGCACATCTTGGCTGAAAACAAAATACAACACTTGAAACTGGAACTGTGGAATAGAAAATTGCATCCGGCGATTAGAGAAATTATATAAACTTATCACTGCTGGAATTGCCTTCAAAATTTTAAAATCCATCCTAAATATTTTTTTTGACATCCTACTAAAACAATTGACGCATCTTAGCGGAGCACTCAAAACCTGAACTGTAGACAGGAAAATTGCATTCGGCGATTAGAAAAACTGCAGAAACTTAATCGCTATTCAAATTAAGTAGAGCGCTTGAGCCGACTCTAGATATTCCTCCACACTCCACACCGCCACCACTCCAAGATGGCCGCCTAATCACCAAAATGGCCGCCTCAAAATGGCCGCCTAATCACCAAAATGGCCGCCTAATCACCAAAATGGCCGATTTCATTTTTCACGGACGACACCTGGTGGCGCTCGTGGGAAATGGAATCTGTAATCGTGTAGTTGAGTTTTTCGCCACTAGATGGCGCTCGTGGGAAATGAAATCTGCAACTATTGTTACATAGTTCAACTTTCCGCCACCAGGTAGCGGCCATTTTGGTGATTAGGCGGCCATTTTGGTGATTAGGCGGCCATTTTGAGGCGGCCATTTTGGTGATTAGGCGGCCATCTTGGAGTGGTGTGGGTGTGGAGTGTGGAGGAATATCTAGAGTCGGCTCAAGCGCTCTACTAAATTAGCTTCAAAATTTCAAAATCTGTTCAGATATAATTAATACTGCTCAGCTACAAACAAAATGCATGAAGAAAATTCATTATTGACTGATTATTTGTGTACAATTTTTGACATCGTAGGATGAAAATTCCCTTTCCCAGTTCATGTTTGGAGCATCGCAGTGTTGTTTATGTATGGATCTTGAGTTTTTGAAGTAAATTCCGTAACTGATAATCTTTCTATACTTTTTTAAATCTTACTATGCAATTTTCGTTTTCCTAGTTCAAGTTTGGAGCTTTGCTTTTGTTTCCACTCAGTATATGGCAATTGTTTTAATGAAAAATCAGAAATGTTTTTTTTTAATAGACCTTGAGCATTTGCGAAATACTCCTTCTATAATTCTAAATCGTAGAATGCCATTTTCCTGATTCATGTTTGGAGCGTGGCTGTTTTGTTTCAATTCGGTATATGGCAATTGTTTTAAAGAGGAATCAGAAGCGTGTATAACGTTTTGATGGATTTTAAGCTTTTGAGAAAAATTCCTTGCCTATTATTTTTCTATAATTTTTCAAATCTTATAATTCAATTTTCGTTTTCATAGTTTAAGTTTGGAGCGTTGGTACGCTAAGAAAGTAAAATAAAAAGAAAAGAAAAAGCTCATAGGTATATGTGTTCTATGATACTTTCAACTGTATCAATACGACTCCGAATCGGATCAGAATTTGATAATTCAATTCGGAACAGTAATCGGATGATTTTATTATAATCGATTACCAGATTCGGGTTCAACGATTCTTTTGATAATCGGAGTCATCGATTATTTTAATAATCGTTCAATCACTAGGCTTTTCCTGTTGAAATAATTGTGCGGTATTATAACATATGCAGCTCTTTGCTCTCAACATGATCATTCTTTTGTAATGTTCAGTATCAATGTTTTTTAATCCGATCATCATGTAATAACTTTCTTCGATTGGATGGTATAAAAGAGAGTTTTCTTTATCAATATTTTTTCAAAAAACTATACAAAGAAATGTACACGCGTCTCGACATAGATTATTTTTTCTCAATTTTCTGGGTGTAAGGTAGTAAAACAATTTGTTTGTCAACGTGACAAATATTACTGCGTACATTAATATTTTTTTTATTTCCCGCAAATTATTTGGATATTAATTTATTCAACATTGGCGGCTCTTATGCGATAAGTTTTCTGTCCTTTTTTAACCTTGCGATGTCCTATCTTCTAACAGATACTCTGTGGATGTTGTGGGCAACTTTGGTTGCCTACGCTAGAATTGTCATCAAAAAAGAATATGAATTATTATTTACAGAGTTTACAATGACATGAGTTAAATTCGTATTTATGGTCTTTCTTGAAGTGCAAGCAATGAATTATACATTCATTACCACGTGATGGTATCTGGTGTTATTTCAGTGATAACAGTGTTGCCACTTGTAAATCAGCGTCCGTTTGGTGGCACCGGTTTTGTGGTGGCCATTTTGTATATAATCCGTTGTCAAAATCGATAAATGAGAATTTTTGGCGAAAAGGCCAGATTATTGATAGAAGGATAGGCTTTTTGTGAGCCCGCCTGGATTAAGCGAGTCTGCAAAGGTAAGGAACGAGTCTGTGCCGAGTAAAGTGAGTTTAAAACACTTCTTTCCAACTTAAAGCGTTCAACCAATTGTGTTTGCATTATGTATACAGTTATTAGTTACCAAAATAATATGAAGTAAAGTACGCAGAGTTCAGTACGCGGTAAAGACTATTCAGTAGTTTGTGTTTGTGTATGAGTAAAGGGGGTCAAATAAGTTAGTAGAGATGTATTTCGTGGAGAGACGACAGTGTTTATATGGTAATGATGGAGTTGGCTGCCATTGCCAGGTAAGATTCAACATACCACCGGCATCTGAAATTTTCTCAACTAAGCCTCGGCTGCGAGAGCGTATTGTTCTCTAGTCTTACACACGAGTTTTGTGTTTTCTTTGCATTCATTACTGTAAGGGATATATGATTTGCGCGGTGTGGCCGAGGGAGTGGTACTAATATGTGAAATTTCATAGCTCTCAACATGGATTCCGACAGGGAAGGGTCGTCGGGCAACGATAGCGAAAACGATGATAGGAAGGGCCCCCGAAGCCCTGCGAGTTCAGCCTCAAGTAGGGCCTCTTCTCAGGGGGATGCTCGCTCGCGCAGCAACTCCCCCCGCAGCCGCTCCGGCTCTCGTAACAGCCGCAGCCGCTCCAGATCGCGTTCATCCAGCAATCCCCGCTCCACCAGCAACCCTCGCTCCCCCAGCAATCCTCGCTCCCCAAGCAACCCTCGTTCGCCCAGCAATCCTCGCTCCCCCAGCAATCCTCGCTCCCTCAGCAATCCCCGTTCGCCCAGTAATCCTCGTTCGCCCAGTAATCCTCGTTCGCCGAGCAATCCACGCTCCCCGAGCGATGCTCGGTCTGCCAGCAATCCTCGCTCCCCCAGCAACCCTCGTTCCCCCCAATCTCCGGCCTCGCACACAAGCAGGCCCCGGACACCCCAGTCACCTGCTTCTTCGGTGGACAGCAGGAATCGGTCTAGGTCGCGTTCGGAGGGGCCGAGGTCGCCTTCGCCGGCTTCCTCGAGGTCAAACAGTGTGATGGAGAATCATAATAATCACGATGCAAAATCGCGATCGAGTAGCAGGAGCAGTAATTCACCTGATAGGATGAGTGAGGCTTCTAATAAGTCGGTATCTTCACGTGGGTCCAGGACTGCTCACAAGAACGCTAATTTGGAGGATGGGAATTCTTCGGATTCGAGTGTTTCGAGTGATGATTCTTCAAGAAGGAAGAATAAGGATTATCCCAAGAATTTGGATACACAAGCTGAAGAAATATCTGATGGTAATATAATATGATATAACTATTAAATTAGCATTTTTATTTTAATAGCAAAAATTAGGTTAGTAATGTTTATATTTATTATGGCTTTCTAATTCTGGACAATCTGGAATTGTAGAATGAACGATGTGTTAATAATTCTGTGTTAATTCAACACAAATGATTTTTAACTCGATGAAAATTGTAATGTAAAAAAATAACCTCAAAATAACTATAAAAAAAAACTATTTCTATACATAACACTGGGTGTTGTGGAAATCCTTTTAATACATTTAGAATTGCGCGTTTGTTTTGTTCCCATGACTTATTTGTTAAAATATTCTTAAAATGAAACCCTCTAGAATTCGTGCCATTCAGTGGAATGCGAGCACTCACACGTCGGCATTTCTCTCACGCTTCATATTTTTCATTATCAAAGCTCAGGATGTAAATCAAATCAGTATTTTTCAGGTTTAAACCAATATTTACTATTTTTTAGACAATTTAGTTGCTTATAGAACACATAGGTAGTATTTGCTGATAAAACAAAAATAGTAAATTGTAGTACCTAGTACCGAATTTCAAAAAAAATTGCAAAAAATGATCTTCCAAATTTTCTAGTAGATGGCCAAGGGTTGTTAGAGGTGCCATTCATGTTGGTTGTTGATTTAATCCTATATATTGTTGTCTGGCTAATTTGCCATTTTTAGGTTTTACTCATTGCTATTATATTGGTCATTTTTGATGATATAAAACATTTTTTCTACGGCCATGTTATAATTCATTCATAACGATTCAGAAATTTGAATCATTATGACCATCATAATGATTCAGATTTTCATAATGCAACGAGCTACAAATAATTGTGAAAATTAAATAGCATCGCGTCAGCATTGGTCGGTCAGTTGTCACTTTTGACACAATACTCGCAACCAGTCAAAATAATTTTCTGTGTAATTATACAATGAGCGACCGATAGTGAGATTCAGTTAACACCACCTGATATACTGGAAAAGGCAAAAAAAGCCTGCGATAATTTGCTTCCAACAAAATCCAGGGAGTACTATGAAAAAGCATATAAATTATTGACGAATTGGCAATATAAAACAATTCGTACAATTGTACAGGAATTACTATCATAAATTTTGTTAATTCTGAAAAGAAAAATTCTATTTAATTGTCTATTTATGGTACTATTGCCAATCCTTGTTAATTGCTTATCTTTTTAATATACTAATTTATACATTTTCATAAAAATATATTCTCTTCCAGTTTGTTACGACTTACTCCAAGAACAGAAAAAATAAATAAAAATCTCTATGGCCGTAGAAAAAATAATGTATGCAACTCCCACATTATGACTTATTAATGCATTTGTACGAATTACAACACTCGCTCGCAAGCTCCCTCGAGTTGTAAACTTCGTACTCATGCATTAATAAGTGTCGTAATGTGGTCGTTGCATAATATACTATAGTACATGACTAAATGTCACTAAATGCAATACTCAATAGGCACAACAAAACACCAACGCGAGAACGCGCTGTGAGGGAAATGCTCACAGGGTCAGCAAGTGATGGGCAAATTCTCTCTGGAAATTGCTGGAGATGCCTAATTGTTGCTCAAGTTGTATTTATAAGTAGAAGTGATATATAAACTCAGCTGGAGGGCGCCCTGTTCTTAAATCTCAATCCTGTCTAAAAGTATGACCATTTTAGCATAAGTGTGAGAGAAATGCTCATAGCGCGAGTGCTCCAGGGTCAACAAGTTAACTGCTATGTGACCCTGGGACCACATGACTTTATAATGCTTCAGAACCAAATATTACGTGGAGTTATAGGCAACTCACCCGATCCCCAAATCACGACAAGGTATGAGTTGTTGGCAGTGACAAAATTTAATCTTTGTAATAACCAGTTTTCACACTTTTAGAACTGCAATGCAAGTGTAGTACTGTACAAAAATGTTGGTCCCATCAATTACAGTATGACCTCTTTAATCCGAACTAATAAATGCACAGGTTGATCCGGATTATCGAAATGTTCGGATTATCAAACAAATGACGGAAAATATCCACATTCTTACTAAAAAATGTTTTAATTTAAAATAAAAAAATTATTTACAACATAACTTAGTACTTCTGAATAACAAAATAAAGTACTTACATATAGGCATATTTCATAAATCTATATTAAAGTTAATAGTAAATCTAAGTAACATTGAAAAATTTGGTGATTTTGCTCTGTTTAATGTTTACTTCTTCTGCCTCTTTGGCTCGTTTCTTCATTTCCGATAGAATTAGAATGTGTTCCGATTCATCATTTTCTTCAGCACACTTCAAACACGTATATAAACTCATGACTGCGTCTTTGTGCTTTACATGTCGTGGTATCACTTTTACTTCTTGATGCTTCATTCATTCTGAATATGTTCCAAAATATCCATATCATGTGTGGATTCCCATGATTCTTCATGTCCGATGGCCCATTCAAGAAATTCTTGCCACGTGACATCTGAAATTTGGTTCACTAGCGCACTAACCTCATTTATTTGTCTTTCTATACCTTCCAATTCCATTCTGTGCCTCCACTGTAATAGTGGAAGATTATCGTCTTCAGTCCAACCATCATCAAAAAGTGGTGTAAGAAATTTAGTCCAGGACTTTTGGATAAGTTGTAAGGCCGGACATCCTCCCATCCTCTTGATAATCCAATAACAACATCTTTCAAATTAACTTTCTTCAATTCTGCACATTCGGAAGCAACAATTTTTTTAAAAAACCTCTTGCGGTAATTTAACTTGATCAATTGAATCACATTTTGGTCCATCGGTTGCACTAAGGCAGTTACATTTGGCGGCAAAAACATTACAATCATTTTTTTATCTTCAGAACACAAATCTTCAGGATGTCCTGGGGCATTGTCTAAAATCAAAAGTGCCTTGGCTTCTAAATGCAGCTGTTGCATTTTTTTCGCACTGCTGGAACAAAATCTGTATAAAACCGGTCCTTTAAAATTTCTCTGGTAACCCAGGCTCTTTTCAGTCGTTGGTACCTCACCGGCAGTGGCTCATTTCCAAAAGCTCTTGGCTTTTGAGATTTCCCAATTACAAACAATCCCATTTTATGCATGCCAGAGGCATTACAACAGGGCATAAATGTAACAACTCGTTCCTTGCTCATTTCTCTACCTGGAGCTGATGTTCCAGCTTGGTGAGCAAGTATTTTTTTTGAGGAAGTAATTTCCAGAACAGTGCTTTCATCGGCATCTTAAATTTGATCTGGACACAACTCTATTTCTGCTATTTTATTTCGAAGCACGTTTTTAAATGGCTCAACAGCAGCCTCATCACTTGATAATTTTTCTCCTGTAATTAATAGCTGCCGAATTCCGTACTTATCGAGCCATCCGGAACTAGCTTTGAAATTGTCATTGTTGTGAGTCTGACCATAAAAGAATAGTGCTTTTTCACATAAAATTTCTCCCGATGTGGGCACTCCTAAAATAATTCAATTTTGTGTAAAAAAAATCATACATATGAAAATAGTCCATCATCTTTTTACCTCTAGATCTTTGCTGTAAAAACCAGGTATAAACCGTTTTATCAACTTCAGGATATGCACATTTTCAACGTTTTTCGTTTATTGATCAAAGAACTGGCTTTGGTGCCATAGGATAGAATACTTGTCTTGTTTTTTTTTTTGATGTCGCAAACCGTTGATTTTTCTACATTGTATTTTTCCTATAAACTGGTCACTGTGGTACCCGCTTCTAATCTCTTAATAATTTTGATCTTTTCTTTAATCGATAATGTAACGTTTCTTTTTGATGTCATCTTAGCTTTAAAGTGCAGTGCAAACTTAACTCACTAACAGACGAAGGTCTAATCAACAATGAACAGTAAACAGAGAGGTTCTTAAAGAATATGAAATCAGGGAGGGAATTTACGTAGCAGAATACATAAATCTTTGGGATTCCCTCATCATTTAGGTAACAGAAAACATGAAACCTAGTGATTCACTCGCTGTTCGGATCATGGCTCCGAGTTGTTGCTGTTCGGATTACTCTTAGTCACTCCACTGAACTTCAGTTAGTTAGGTTATGTTTTAAGGGCTGCCAACAATTTTCGACCTTTTGATCTCACGGTATATTTCAAGATATATTTGCTAATAATGCTTTCAGTATGAATCAAATATTAAAATATCTGAGTTTGGTTAACACTTTAACACGATTGAAGCTGTTAGATATTTCAAGTTAAAATGGAAATTTTGATCAAGTTAAAATGGACTCTAAATGTATGCGAAGAAAGCTCAAAATAACCAACAATACAAATTTCATCAGTAAGCCACTGGCATTTCAAATTGCCAGATATTTCCAGTATCTTGCAGTATGAAAGAAAGGTAAAATACCTTAGAAAGAACTTCAACGCCTTAAAGTTAAATGCATGTGTTGATAACTGTAGGAAATGGGGTACAATTGGGGAAAGAAAGAAGATTCAATACCAAGGAATAACAGCATTTAGACAGAAATATGAATCTATCCTATGGTTAGAACTTGGTTGGTTTATAACTCCATAGTAAAATTATGTTTTCCCTTCAACAACTGTACTGTGCTGATGAGACCAATGTAGCTCAAACTCTTACTCTTGACAGGGAAACAATAATTCATGTTTACTGTCCCTTATTGATTGTTTCGTATCTGTTGATTCTGTTTCGTTCATTCAATTTCGGACATTGGTGGACAATTTCATTCAATTTCGGATATTGGTGCCGCGTTTTAGACAGTAGATGTCGCATTAGTATTCCCAATGAATCAAATCATGCACTCAATGATGTTCTCCAGCAGTCACTCTTTGCCTGGGTAATTTATTATAATTGTTGTTTAAAGACCAGATGTGGCAAACATTTAATAATTTAACAAATGTTCAAAGCGGGATTAGACAAATTTGTGTTTTAAAGGAGACATGGAGTCGGATAATGAGAAGGAGCCTGAGGTTGAGAAGAAACCTGCAGAAACAAACATGGCCCACGATGCCGATGACCTTTCAGATGTTTCCGATTTAGACGAATCGATTGGTGGACATTCCGATAGTGAGAGGGAAAGGCCGGAGACTCCAAAGGCACAACAGAGCGGCGATGAAAGATCACAGGGTGAATCCAAAAAGGTAAAAGTGACAATCCATTTGTGTAATCCAAATCTACAGTTTTGGAGTTTTACACCACTATTTATTAAATAATACACTCAAACACAATATTTAATTGTTATAATAAACAACACTTGATAATGACCTGCAAAAGTATAGTTATGTCAGCATTGTTTATAATACCTACATAGAGGGTATCCGAAAAGTATAGAATATCCTGTATAGCTCAGTAAATATCCAATTTAGAGAAAAAAGTTTTAAATAGAATTTATTTAATACTTGCGTGAACGAAAGGGGGGGTAAATGGAGGAAGGAACGAATGAAAATGTATGAGAGAGTAGGACTGTCTGAGGTGAAAGTGAGGGAGTGGTTAGAGAGGGGGGTAAATGTGGCAAAGTGGGTGAGCGAGAGGGCGAAGGAAGTGGATGTACAGGAGAGACAGGGAAGTATAGAAAAAAGTGAATATAATGACATGTATGGGAGTTGGCAGGTACATGGAAGGAGACCGAAGTATTTGGATGAGGACGGGTGGAACAGAGAAGAGAGGGTGACATTAGCTAGGGCTAGGTGTGGATCAGAAGAGAGAGGGAGGAAGAAGTGGATGGGTGAAGAGTATATGAGGTGTGTAATGTGTGAAAATGGGAGGGATACGTGGAGGCATCTGGCGGAGGAGTGTGAGGGAGTGAATGAAGGATGGATGGGGGGAAAAAGGAACAAGGGTGTAGCGGAATGGATGAGAGAGGATGGTGCCGGGGTAAAGATATTGCAGAAAATGGTGAGGGAGAAGGAATGTAGGAGAGAGTCAAATTTATGATTTAGTTGTTGGGGAATGTAGAATAGTTATTTTGTTTTTGTAATAGGTTAATATGCCAATAAAGGTCTTTTTTTTTTTTTTTTTTTTTTTTAATACTTGGTTATCTGCCACCTTGGATATATCAATTTTTTGCTATAAACAAAAGCGCAACTAATTTTTTAAAATTTAAATGATGAGACACATCTTTCACGGTGGTCTGGAAGGCACTTTAAATAAAAGGGCGCTGTACCTCCTTTTTTATTGTTCGGGGGGATTCCTGGGGTTGTTGAAAAGTCCATCCAATGGTTTTTGAAATCGGGACCCCGGCACTTTTTTGAAAAAAGGCCCAAAATCTATTTTTTCGGTGAAATTCTAAGAAAACTGGTCGTTTATTACTCATTGGACCTTGTTGGTTGGTTTTCTTTTATTTTTGGGTGTATTTGACCATTTTCCAGAAGTCACTAGCTAAAAAAATGTTCTGCGAGACTAAACAAATCGAGCTGCATAGAGAGATTGGGAGAAAAATGCAAACACATGAAGACATTTTTTTCGAATTTTTCGTCAGCTTTCAGAATGACATTTTTTATATTTGATTGTTCATTTTTTACAATACGTGTTTAAAAAAATAATATTCTCCACCCGAATTTGGTGACTTATAGTGTGACATGAAAAATGTAAAATGATAATTGAAAAAATTACAATGATAAGTGGTTGCCAAAAAGAGGATAACTATACCTCATTTAATAACCAGGCGGACTAAACGCGAAAGTCACGTTTACACTATAAAAAGTAACCAGAAAAGTAACCAGACATGTTTTGGCGGTAAAAATAAAATGATTTCAATTTCTTTTATCCATAATATTCATTCAACATTAATACCAACACATAAATTAATTCTAGGCATACTTTCTTGATCATATACTCAATGATGTAGTATATAATATTAAAATAATAATTAAAGTAAGTTAGACCTCTTAAGAATTTAGGGGCATACTGAAAAACTCAAGTTGTACATATATTTATTTACATATAAAGTGGGTTGAAGTAGTAGGTGTATTTTAAAAATACATACCATTCCATAAAAGGTTTGAAATATAAATACTAGATTGTCGTGAAATAAAATTTTATTAAATTTAATAAATTTGCTATTTAAAAACGTATAATAACTTACTTAAAATTAATATCATTCATTAATTTATATAATGTTTAACGGGAAGTCATTGGCGGTCATCTCTATCCTTTAATTCAATCAAAATTTAATCCAATGTATCGATTTCATTTTTAAACAAAAATCTATGTACAATTTTCCACACGCAGAATTTGTAGATATCTTCGGTCGCTGGACGTCCTTCGAGACGTTTAGGACTTGTTACTGCCCCAATCTCCTTTCACCCCGTAATTGTGTGAAACTCCACAATCCTAAATATAATGTATGTCTATGATTTGATTCCATATTGCAATAACTTGCGCCACACTTACCTAATGAATTACAATTTTGTATACGACGGCAGTAGGTTTTAAAGCCTCTTGTATTAAAGCTTTATATAAGATAATTTTGGATTGTTGGAGCGTTAATGCTCTAAAATCCAACCATTTCCGTTTCTTAGGGGCCGAAAATGACACCAAACTTGTGCTGCGTATTTATCCGTAGTTAAAAATAAAATAACTGTTTCCTCGAAAACCGCGGGATGAGAGGAATCGATTCTTACACTATCAACAGTAGAAATAACTGTCTAAAAACACAAAAACTGAAGCGAAACGCGCGAAAACGGTGAGACACAAGGATCGGTTAGAGATCAGCTGATCATAACAACGGCCATTACTGTTTTAAGCAATTTGGGCCTGTGTAAAAACGGCGCCCGATTGGCCAATCACAACAACGTATTTTGGCGGTATAATTTGATTTAGTCCGCCTGGTTATTAAATGAGGTATAATTACAAATTATAAGTGATGGCTGTTGTATTCACATGTGGCACGCAGCAGCCTGTTATTGAAATCTGGGTAACAACTTGTTACCTTATATTTCTTCCAAGTTTCGTTGAAATCGTGGTGGACAGATTCAACCTCCTGTTCGCTATAAAAACCCAGGCTCTTTCCTGTAGAGTTGCAAAATTCAGAGACGTGAAAAAAAATGGCATGAATTTTTAGTGTCACGGATTTGTTTAATGCCATATAACTTTCACGGAAGGATTCTATACTATAATTATAATTTTCATTGAGGATAGTCCCAAAACATCAATGACATTCTTAAGACACTGAAATGTTTCAACATAAACCAAACACCCCAGTTGACAATTTGCAGTTTGCAGCATTTTACAGGAATTTCCTGTAAACGCCGCCCCACCTCTTCTGATCCCACGCTGTACCTGACACTTTTGGACTCACTCAGTTGCATCTCTTTCAAAATCGGCAGACATATAGTTGAAAAGGGTGTTGACTGCACCAACATTAAATGCAGTTCAGGTGGGGGAACTATATCTAAAATTCTTGTTCCTTCAGGTCCATGGAAAATTGGAGGGTGAATGCAACTTCCAAAATTCCTAGCATCTTTTCTGACCGAACCTTTTTCACACCAAGCGTCATAATTATCAACAGTAATATAACGAGTGCCTATGATTTTGCCGGCAATTATTAGCGGCAGGATCACGATTGCTTGTTGCGACGAAAATCGCATCGCAGTCGTGCCGATTTTCTAGAAGCAACAAGCAAGAGTGATCCAAACGCTAATAATTGCCTAGGAAAAATCAGTCACGAGTTAGATTCGGGAAGACAATTGGCCGAACAGAAAGTTCACACTTCATAATTTTAAAAGTTAAATTTAGTTACACCAAGTGTCAGACGTGTATTAATCTGCGCCACAATAATTGTAGTAAAAATGAACTTACCAAGATTTTGAGAAATGCCTATGAATACTATTACTGATGAAAGCACTAACACTTCACCCGAAACTACAAACAGATCGAATTCAGGAACAAACTGCTTAAAAGTCGGGCAATAGCTGACGTTTAGATGTTATAGAACATGTACTAACGCGTTGCTAGGCAATACCAACATGAGAGATTATCTGATTAGATACCACCCAGGGTTAATTGCCATGCATAACATGGACCGTGGTTTGTTACGCATCGTAATTAGAATTTTATTGGATCATGTAATCAATGTTATTTGATTTCATTGGTTAGTAAGTAAATGAGGGCAATTGTCCGCAGAATTGTCTATTGTCCTAGCTAAACCGCATTAAGACAATTGTGTGTTTTCAGCAAAACACCAAGTGCATGGATTTTTAGAAGCGTGAGTCATTATTCCCAGTAAAATATTTGCCAACTTCAGGTCAGTTGCTATAATGCCACTGCAGTGGTTTATCTGCAACAAATCCCACAATTTTTAAATGTTCCCATAGTTTTCTTGGGTATTCGGAGCAATGGCTAGGACAATCAATTTTTTTACGCCTGAATCCTTGAACTTTTTACTTGGCGATTTATCAAGAACTTCGGTGGACAGAGTTAACGATTGGATTGAAAGACAGATTTTCAGAAAGCCGCCACCCCCATCAATACCAAACTTAAGCAAAGTGTCAATATTTTCTCTTCGTTCATTTACAAGCTGAATCAGTCCATCTAAGTCTTTACAATAAGCCACTTAGCCCGGAGCACTGGTTTAAACATCGGCTTTCATATTTACAAAAACTAAAGACTGAACGTCAAAGAATTGGTCCACAAGGTGGTTCCTTGAACAAAGTTTCGGGTCCAGGTGGCTTTCAAACATATTCCTATTGTTGGTAGCACTGCGCAACTTAGAGGTAACCCCCTTCATGTGATTATAGCTCAAATTAAAACTGTCCTGGATTTTTGACACAGTCTCCAAAGGAATCGGGTGATTATTGACCTGTTGGACGGTGGATATTGGGTTTATTCGTAGTTGTTTTCCATAATATTGACTTCAACGTATTTCTTTTTTTCAGTACCAGTTTCAGGTGCTTGCTTTTCTGCTGTCGACTTTAACATTTTTGACAAAATCTGTTGGCGTTTTTTTTCATCCAAATTGGACACATAATTTGCTATGTTGGTTACGCGAGTTTCAAGAGTGCAGACGTGTTTCTTACCCTTCTGCATATTAGTTAAGCATTTCACACATTTTTTTTCATGGCTAACAGTTGTCGAAGCCACTTTGAGACCAGCGGATTGACCTGAAGAACTACCCGTCTGTTGCATTGACGTAACATTTATCATATCTAATCATTTCACACAAATAGCAAAGGCATTTATTGTCCACAATCTTTGACCTTGTGTTTCTTTGATTATGGAAAGAAGAGTAGTCTGGTAAATTAAAATTTTTGCCAATATCATCAATAGCACAATTACGGTACAATTTTGTCTTGCAGGCCCAGCACAGAACACTCGGTAAAGACTCCGTTAAATCGAATTTTAATAATCGGTGAACCCTCACTTGCAAAGCCCCTTTGATTTTTATAAACCGTTCACTCTTTTTTAAACACAATTTGTTCTCGATTTTCCTCGTGAGAGGCACCACGATTTAATTTCTTTATCCGAAACATTTTCTAAACTAAGAATTTTTTTTTATGGATTATCAACTCCAGAAAGAGTTCTATACTCGTTGGCAGAATGCAAAAGACTGGCGCATGTTATCAAAAAAAAGGCCTTTGTTTACAAAATATCTGCACCATCCCATTTCCAGTAAATAAACAAATCTCGTCATTGGGGCCCCAAGTTCAATAATTCGTTCGAAAACTCTTTATTTTTACGTCGCGTTCATTGAAAAACCGCACAGAATATAAGGTCTGGTCTAATATGGAACTGTAAATGTTACAAAAATTACCTAAAAATCTGTTTTTGGGCTTTTAAAAAAAAAGTGCCGGGGTCCCGAGTTCAGAAACCATTGGATAGACTTCCCAACAACCCCAGAAATGCCCCCGAACAATAAAAAATGAGGTACAACGCCTTTTCATTTAAAGCGCCTTCCAGACCACCGTGCTTTATTATACCTATTTTTGAGTTTTTTTTTTCTCTTTTGAACGACATAAAACTTGACATAAGAAAAATTTCAAGCAAAAAAAGAAAATGGATATTTATTTTCATTTCATTAATCAAATCTTACATGTAGTATCGAAAAAAAAATGGTTTTAAAAACCGAATTTACCACTGTCAAATCATGAATGGTTTACACTTTGAACATGGCAGTTTAGTTTAAACACATTACTCATTTGTTAAACAATTTGATATTACAAAAAATAAATATCCAAGACATTTTCTTGTTTTTATTGATATTTTAAATAGAGGTAATCAAGTTTTATGTCGTTGAAAAGAGAAAAAAAACTCTATCAAATTAGTATAATAAAGATAGTCATTTAAAAAAATGTAAGTGTTATTCGTAGCACTTTTGTTTATAGCAAAAAATAAAATTGATATATCCAAAGTGGTAGATAATTTAGTGTTAAATAACTTTTATTTAAAACTTTTTTCTCTAAAATGGATTTACTAAGCTATACAGGATATTCCATACTTTTTGGACACCCTGTATAAAATATTGTATTTGTGTATTATTCCAATATATAACGGTATGCCAAAAGTTGTTTTATTTCAAAGTACTCAAAAATAAAACTGCGAAACAAACAATAAATTGTCTCAATAATTAATTTTCTATATAATAGTCCTTATAACGGGTGCGCCATCTTGTGGTAACTGAAGTTTTTTTTAAATGAAGTAAGAAAAACAGATTTTTTTGTGTACGATCATTCATTTTATTTAAACTTGGTCCAGCACAATTTGTTTGGTCACTTTTTGAAAACAATATCCGCTAAGTTTCCATCACTTTTTTTAGTGTTTCCGGGTCAATACCAGCGATTTCGTTGCGTATGTTGGTCTTAAGTTGTGCGAGGGATTGAGGTTTGTTGGCGTAAACCTTACTTTTCAAGCACCCCCATAAGAAAAAGTCAGCAGAAGTCAAATCCGGTGATCTCGGGGGCCAGTCAAAATCGCCCTTTTTTGAGATGAAACATTTGCTTCAATAAATTAATCGTCTCATTGGCTGTGTGGCATGTCGCGCCATCCTGCTGGAACCAATAATCCTTCATTTCATATTCATCCAGCTCAGGTGCCAAAAATTCGCGAATCATTGCCCTATATTGCACGCCATTGACCCTAACCGTCGCGCCATTGTCGTCTTCAAAGAAGTACGGGCCAATGATCCTATCGGCACAAACACCGCACCAAACTGTGACTTGGTGAATGTAAAGGCACTTCGAATATCAATTGAGGGTTTTCAGTCCCCCAATAGCGAACATTCTGCGTATTGACGCTTCCGCACAGCGTAAAATGTGCCTCGTTCGTCAAGATTCCAAAAATCTGGTTGGCTGGCGAGGATGTTTTGCATGTTTCGACCGTACTCAATGCGATGAGGCTTGTCAACCGGCAATAAACGTTGAGCCACCTGCGTCTTGTAAGGGAATGAACGCAAATCGACCCTCAAAATGCGCCGCAGAGTTGTCGGAGACAGGCCAAACTCCTGAGCACGGCGACGATACAAGGTGGTCGGGTGGTCTTGAACATCGGCTCGTACGGCATCAATGACTTCATTACTTCGACGTGGACGTGGCTTAACTTTGGGCGTGGATGTTGCCAAAGACCCACTTTCGTTGAATTTGGTCACTAACTTGTGAATTGTCTTCGCTGTAGGCACTTTTTTGCCGCGATACTTTGCTCGGTACGCGCGTTGATCAAGCGTAACTGAGGAATTATTTTGGAAATAAAATTTCACAATTTCGGTTCTTTGTTTTGGTGTGTAATGCTCCATGGTAACAATTGTACTGCTTTGACGTTTCCAAAATGGTCGACAACTTGTCAATCACACGTCGGGCAAGGAAGTTATTCAATAAAACCATCAGTTACCACAAGATGGCGCACCCGTTAATATTTGTTTTTGTAGATTTTGCGAATGTTTTGTATAGAAAATGCAATGATTTAATTTTCACCATTTTCTTTTTCTTGGGTGTGTACAACTATTAATTATTATTTAGGTATCTGAAAAATCACAGAGGCCCGAAGAAGGTGAGGAACAGTTGGATTTCGAGGCTGAAGACGGAGAGTGTGGCGAATCCGAACAGACCAGGGAAAAGGAGGAGAGGAACGAGTCCAACAAGCCGGAGTCCGGCGAGGGAGGAGAAGGTAAGGACCGAAAGGATCAGGAGGAGCTTGAAGAAGGCGAGGAACTGGAGGAGGGAGAAGTGACGGACGAGGACGAAGCCAGGCCCGAGGAAACGGAACCGAGACCGGTATGCAGATTTTTCTCCAGAGGACAGTGCACGTGGGGGGCCAGTTGCAGGTTCTTACATCCAGGTGTTACAGACAAAGGTAAGGTTTATTTATTATTTTATCCAACAGTTCAACAAGAAACTAATTACAGGATAACCTAAACAGAAAAAAGAAAATTTATTGTATTGCGTTACATATATGCAATTTAAATAAAGAAAGTTAAAAATAATCCAAATTTGATAAAACATCAATACAAAATAACATACAATTAAATTACAAATTCAATATACACTGCCGAGCATAAAACTAGGGTCACTCCGTAATTTGAACATTTTTAGTTTTTTACGTGTTTTTCGGTTGTAACAGTTTACTAACTGATTTTTTTTTTGTTCAAAGTTTATCGAAAGTAATGAAAATGAACAATTTCAATTTGATATGCTAAGTAATGAAAATGATCAAGTTTACTTTCATACGCTTTTGTTGAAACAAACAAGCATAGTTTTTGTTTCTGTGATGACATCTGCATGTTGTAAATTTTTTGTGTATTGTTGTCATTGTTAGTGTTTTGCAATGAGCATAAATCCTGTTGTGGCGGCACGAATTGTGGCGGCTTTAGAAGACGGCCACGGTCAGCACGAAACTGCGAAAAATGTTGATGTAAGTCTCTCGAGTGTGTGCAATGAGTATGGCAGCGAATGAAGAGACTGGTTTGCTCACTCGAAGACCTGATACAGGGCGAGGCAAGACTACAACAGCTAGAGATTCTTGTTTCTAGTGCTTTGAGAAACCGAACGGTCAAGGCAGTTTCCCTTTGAAATTATCTGCAAGAAGTGAGAAATGTAGACATAAGTGAGTGGACAGTTAGGAGGCGACTTCATGCTGCTGCAATATCTTCTTGAACAAGAGCTACTGGACCACCGCTTTCCCGTAAACATCGGATTGCGAGGTTGAATTTTGCACGAAAACACTTGGCTTGGACAATAGCGGATTGGAGTCGCGTATTGTTTTCCGATGAATCACGATTCTGTCTTACGGGCTCAGATACACGTGTAAGAGTGTGGCGACGAAAAGGCGAGAGATATGCTGAAGCATGTATTGCCGAGCGACTTCCATTTGTTGGAGGATCAGTTATGGCATGGGGAGACATATCTTTTGACACTCACACTGAGTTAGTCTTTATCGAGAATGGGACATTGACTGCACATAAGTATCTAACAGGGGTTCTAGGAGACCATGTTTTACCGTTCATGGTTATTCTTGGTGACGACACAACATTTATGCATGATAACGCAAGGCCCCACACTGCTCGGATAGTTACTGAGTATCTTGATGAGTGTCAAATCACGCGATTTGTTTGGCCTGCTCTCAGTCTGGATTTAAATCCAATTGAGCATGTTTGGGATGAGATGGGAAAACGTTTACGAAGACATGTGCCGGCCCCCAGAAATTCTAGAGAGCTTCGCGACATATTGGTGCAGGAATGGAACAATCTTGCGCAGAATATGATCTAAAATCTGATCCAGAGCATGCCTCGTCGTTTGCAAGCTGTTATCACTGCCAGAGAAAGGAATACTCGCTACTGAAGTCCTTAAACTTTCTTTTGTTTCAACAAAAGCATATGAAAGTAAACTTGATCATTTTCATTACTTAGCATATCGAATTGAAATTGTTAATTTTCATTACTTTCAATAAACTTTGAACAAAAACTTTTTTTGATTCAAGCAATCAGTCAGTGAACTGTTACAACCGAAAAAACACGTAAAAAACTAAAAATGTAAAAAAAAAACAAATTATAGAGTGACCCTAGTTTTATGCTCGGCAGTGTATACAGGGTGTTTCAAAATTCATGCACCAAAAATTTTCTGCGTACTCCTCGTAGATAAAAAGAAAAAAAAACCTTATGACAAATCTCGATTTTCCACAAAATAACATGGATTTAACCCCTTCGCTGAAATATTAATGAGACGCCACAGTTCCCTATCAATGAATACGTTCTTTCACTTGTATAAAAACAAATGGTGCCGATTTTAACCTTCATCCGGGCGCGTCATTAATCGTAACACAACCGGGCGCCTGACGGTAATTTACCGCATTCACGTTTTCACCCCATTATCACTACGATATGCATTCTAAATATTTAGGATTTGGGTATTCTTGATATAAGACGTCTAGTATACATGTTCAAAAATAAGATTTTATTATTTTATAAACTCATAATACAAAGTTGGTATATCCATTGGTACTAAGAGAACTAAGAAGAATGGTAAGTATAGAATAAAGTATATGAACTCAATAAAATTATAGTATATTATAATAAGTAGGTATAAAGTAAAATAAAGTGTAGCCTTCAAATTCTAAACTCTGCATAAAGAAATTAGTTACAATTTGTACTAACGAAAAACAAAACATAATCCTAAAACTATGAACCTAATAATCTCTGTTTTCGTCTTCGTCCTCGTCTGATGTGTTGTTTGTCATTGCACAGTTGTCACATCTATGCTGCGAATGTTTTTGACAAACGCTCTTACCACATGCATGGCAAGATAGTTTTGTTATATTATTTTTTCTTGACCCACAAATGAAGCAAAAACGACGTTTATTGGGAACGGCCTCTGTAGTGCTTCTATTTCCATTTTTTTCATCTCTGTATTTTTTTAGCAAAATAGACAAATCTTTTGGCAAATTCGGGATTTTTGCTCGTTCTCTCAAATTTTCATCAATCAATTGCATGGCCAGGTCTTTGAGATAATCACGCCTTGGTAAGGTTTCCCCAGGATTATTCATTTGATAAATCCTCATCGAGTTGATCCCGGCAATATCAAGATTTCTAAAGAAAATGGTCATTGGCCATCTGTTGGTTCGTCTGGAAGTGGAGATTCGCGAACACATAAGATCAACAGTGTCTACTCCTCCTTTTGTGGCATTGTAATCCATTATCTGAATCGGTTTCCCGGTTTCATTATCGACCTGATTGTCGTCATGTAATGTAGAAAGAACCAGTACAACCTTCTTCTTTTTTGTAGCGAAAGAGATCAAAGTTGATTCGTCATTACAACCAAATAAATGATTGCCAGCAACAAGATTTTTATTTTCCGTCACAAATTCAGGTGGAATTTCAGCCTTATTTTTTCGCAGTGTCCCTAGAAATGTCAAGCCAACCGATAATAAATATTGGACCAACGGATAACTACTGAAAAAGTTATCTGTGGTAACGTTTCGATTCGTCCGCTTCAAAGGTTCAGTCAAGTTCTTCACGATATCGTAAGGTTTATTCGAGGTGACGTAAGGCCCAGGTGGTTGAGTACCGCAATACACCTGCATATTATATGTATAAAACGTTTGTGAGTCACAGAGGGCGTAAATTTTCAAACCATACTTGGCCGGCTTTTGGGCCATGTATTGAATAAACTTGCAGCGTCCACGAAAAGCCACCAACATTTCATCAATAGTTACACTCTCTCCTACATTGTAGGCTGCTTGACAATTGGCAATGAATTTTGAAAGAAACTCTCGAATTGGAGCTAATCTATCAATTTTCACTCGCTCTTCACGAGTCCTAACATCATCAAAACGAAGAGATCTGAGTAACAAGCGAAATCGCCTTTCACTGAAATTAGCTCTCAATATTATCAATCCTGTCCCGTCTTTTGTAAAAAATTCTGAAAAATCAGCACGGTTGCCACGTTTTACTGCAATTAGGAATAAAGCTCCAAAAACTGCCTTTATTTCTGACATTGAGGTCGGCTTGTAATCTCTCTCGCGTATCGGAGTTTCAGACAATTCTATACGTTCAGCTAGCCTTTTAGCAATAAAAATGTTTGTATAGTTGACAATGTCATCAATCATATCCAATGAAATAATTTGAAGGAAACATTCAAGTTTTGATTTGCATTTTCCAGCCTCTCCCTTGGGACCAGGAATGGTTTTTATAATGTTTTTTGACCTTGTTTTTCTGGTAATCGAAAGAGGTTTACTAGCCCACAATGTATCATTATTTTTTCCAATGAAAAATGAAACGTTTTCGGTCTCACGTTGGTCACCGAGGACGGCCATTTCCTCGAGAAACGGAGCGTCGTCTAATTCAACCTCAGAGTCACTGCTGTGTTCGTCCACATGAATCTCTTGAGGATCAAAATCAATATCGTCTAGATCATCAATTTGCTCTTCTTGAATTCCTGCTTGAGGCTCTTCATCAGAACCCTGGTCTAAAAGAGCCAGAATCCTTTTACCTCTACAATCGCGTAAATGTGAATACCTGAAAGAATGAAACCATGCTTACTAAAGGAACCACATACCCAATCAAGGTAAACAACTAATGTAAACAGGACAATAATGTAATATTAATATAAGGTCCTTACTGCTACAAATAGTAGAAATTAGGTAATAATAACTCCCTGTTAGGTTATGAAAGGTAACTACAAGTAAAAACGGATAAAATTGTTACTTACATATTGTTCGGTGTCCGGTGAGAAAAAATCACGTCTTAGGGCGCTTGACGGTAAACTACCACAATACGCGCCTGGAAAACTTTTAATCACTACTGAAGTTAAATCTCGCCGAACTAAGATACAAATATTAAGACCCCTAGCGTCAAAATGTCGAACTAGAGAATACATCTCCCTCCCACCTTCCAATGACTCCTCAAGGAACGATTACATGCACTTTAATGCCTATTACGGTAATCTACCGCGCACGCGCCCGGATGAAGGTTAAGTGTGGACGCATGAATGAATGGTGACCTAATTTCGAGCGGGCTGTTGAAATTTTATCTAAACATAAACAGTACGGCGAGGCTTAATAAAACCGACGCACAAATTTCAAGTTCACCTTATTTATTATGCATTTTTTTTATTGTTCCTGGCGGCTTCCTACACTTGTGCATTTTTATTGCTGTACAATTGTATCCCTTACAGTCCTACTACTTAAAATCACGGGGGTAGGTGCTGTAAAATGATATCCCTTTGTTACCCAAGGCCAAGACCTAATTTGGAATAACACATTTTTAGAAAGTCCGTAAAAACATGTGTGTTTCCTCGAAGATACAAATCGGTTTTAAAAATTCCAAGGGCGACAATGGGGCTGCACAGTTTGACCAATCAATGCCCTCTACAAATTGACCCCCATCAATTGAAGACGGTGAAAAACCGAAAAAGAATTCAGTTAGTTTCTGCTTGTAAACTGAGTTGGTAATTATGGCGTTAATACCGTTTGATAATCACGAAAATTTGTACTGACTGACACGACATTTACTTCTAAATAACTCGATGGTACATTGACCTAATTTGTGTGCTGCATAAACACTAAAATCCACACCGTTTGTTTATCTAATGTCGGCAGTACAAGCAGAGACGAAGACCCGAGACCAGGCGAGCGCGAACGTGTACGGCGGTGTTCTCGCCTTTCTACGCGCGAACGAAACTATTCTTTAATGGGGAGCATTGGCGTCTCTTTAATATTTCTGCAAGGGGATTTAATCCATGTTATTTTGTGGAAAATCGAGATTTGTCATAAGGTTTTTTTTCTTTTTATCTACAAGGAGTACGCAGAAAATTTTTGGTGCATGAATTTTGAAACACCCTGTATATAGTTATTATAACTAATTAAAAAATATTGACGTGGTCACCATGTAACTTTCTTTGATTTTATCGTATAAAATAGATTTTTGTGAGATCTTTCATATTTAAAAAGTTATTACTTATTTGAGTAGGAGTATATAAAAGTTGTACTGCCAGTTATAGTTTGTATGTATTTTATTTTACCGGACTAGTTTCGACATATTAGAATGTCATCTCCAGCGGAAAAACTAAAAAGATAATTTTTATTTGTAAATTATCTTTAATTGTAGTTTTTCCGCTGAAGATGACATGCTAACATGTCGAAACTAGTCCGGTAAAATAAAATACATACTAACTATAACTGGCAGTATAACTTTTATATACTCCTATTCAACTATACAACCAGTTAAAAAAATGGATAACTACCTAAACAATTATTACTTATTTGTTCAATTTGACATTTTATCCAATTATTACTAATGTTAATTTGTGCCGACATCATAAAATTTTACCATAAATAAATTCGGACAAAAGACTACCTACAGACAGAAAAATCTTCCATTCAAACCCAATCTATATGGATAATCAATAGTATTTTCTGCATTCTCTCTCTGAAACTCACAATTGATGCAATTTAATTATACATTCATTTAGGAAATTATACGATGTTCGAAATGATCCGCCCAGTGGTACCCGGTGAATATGGAAGGGAGGACCGCATGTACGGGAGGCCGGACCCCCCACCCATGGAATCGGCCTGGGAGAGGGGATTACGCACAGCCAAGGAGATGCTACGCAAGTCGATCAAAAGGAAAGAACAGGACATAGACTTTGAGGAAAAAAAGATGAATCTTAGTTTAGCGCAAGAGGAACTCGACAAGGAGAACGGATATTATGCCAGAGTTCCATCACCAGAACCTAGGTAAGTCTTAAAAAAAAATCAAACATTGAATTAGTACCACCACCAAAACAGTGTTTATAGTTTAAGTAAAATTAAAGCTGGGTGGAGGTGGGTGGGCCAGCTTTCTCTGTTAAGACCCGGCGCTACCCGACCGAAAATTTAAACAAACCAACTCCTTTTCCCTGTATCTAACCCGGAAAGCCTTAGAAGAGTGCATCCGATTTTAAATGGAAAAAGCACTGTGGTAAAAGAGTAATAAACATATATAAAGTATACCTGTCAATTAATAGAAGAGTGCAATACTTGGTTGATTGCCTGTTGCGGTTGATTCCGCCCGACAAACATGTGTGTAAAGCTTACAATATAATATAATTTACTAATAAAATAAATTGAAATATTAAATGGAAATGTTCAAAGTTATTCTTGTAACATACAGTAAACTAACGAAGGTCGTGAACTTAGTAAACTTGTACTCAGCGAGATTTACTTATTTATTAATTATATCGCGAAAATAAAATAAATAAATCACGATGTTAAAAATATTTCTGTCTAAATTGTCTATTGAACGGCTTTCATAAAAACATTTTTCTACCACATGGTTACAGATCTTAACTTTTAACTTTTAGTTGACATTTACATTGACTAAAAGTATAACATTCTGAAATTGAGTCTTATAAATAAACACTTCTAACAGTAGTGTTTTTTACAGCTGCGTTTTTTTATACATCTCAGACCTCTGTGAACGCTTAGCGTTATTTTATGCAAAATCGAGCTAACAGTTTGCGTACATATCCAGTCGACGTGAATGCTACCGATACCACCCCCATGTTTTGTTGTTTTCAATGTTTATTTATACATATTATACACTAACCTCACATTTTGCAAGAACATACTGCAAACATGTTTTAACCTGGCCCGGGGGAGGGTGCGCAGTAAGCGTAATCTCGTGCAAAATGGTCGCGCCTTCGCCTCAAAACAAGTTGCAGTGGCGCACCGCGAACACTGTCAAATTGAAACGAGCGTAGTGATTTTTTTTTGCAAAATGTCGACAATCGGTGGTGGCAAAGCTCTGCATAGCCAAGCGCGTGAAATTGTGTTCAATGTTTACAATTACATATTAAATTTGAAAAGTGTGGGTGACTCTGCAACGGACATTAAAACCCGTACATCAGAAGCTACAGGTGTATCCATAAGAACAATTAGTAGAATTATTCAAGAAGGTTCTGCAGACGTACAAGAAGGAGAGCGTAAGTTTAGAAGTCCAAAAAAACGCGTACGTACGAGTTCAGTTACAAGTTTGCCGGAATATAAAATGGTGGACGTCAGAAACACAATTTATTCGTTTCATCGGACTGAAGGTATGCGGCTAACGATAAATAATTTACACGAAAAATTGAAAATGGATATAGATTGGGATGGCTGTAATACATCTCTAGGTGTAATTTTAAAGAGGATGGGCTTTAAATGGCGAAACACTCAAAATAACAGGAAATTGTTAATTGAAAGAATGGATATTAGGGCATTGAGAATATCTTATTTGCAGAAAATTAAATATTACAGAGATCAGCAGAGGCCAATTGTGTATCTAGACGAAACTTATTTACATAGTGGTCACACGTCTTCCAAGAATTGGAGCGACGAAAGCACGAAAGGCTTATTTAAAAACATTTCAAAGGGCCCAAGGCTAATTATAGTACACGCGGGGGGCGAAATGGGTTTTGTTCCCAATTGTTTGTTAATATTTAAGTCGGGTAGTAAAAGTGGCGATTACCATAACGAAATGAATTCGGAAAATTACGGCAAATGGTTACGAGAAATGTTAATCCCCAATTTACCCCCTAATGCGGTCATTGTAACAGATAATGCCCCTTATCACAATGTACAATCTAATCCTGCACCAAACTCAAACACCAAAAAAGCAGACATGGTTAATTGGTTAGTGGAGAAAAATATTTCTTTTGACCCCTATATGTTGAAACCTCAATTATATGAGATAATAAAAAATAATAAATCAAGACATAGAGTTTTCAAATTCGATACATTATTACACGAAAAAGGTCACAGTGTATTGAGGTTACCTCCTTACCATCCGGATCTAAATCCAATCGAATTAATATGGGCTACTGTCAAAAATAACGTCACTAAAAGAAATATCAGCTTTAAATTGGAGGACGTAAAAGCACTAGCGGTAAAGGAATTCAATTCCATCGTTAAGGAAGAATGGGTGAAAAGGTGCCAGCATGTTGTTAAACTGGAGAATCAATATTTGGAGAATGAAGTTGTTACAGATATGCACACAGAAACTCTGATTATTAATATTAACAACGATGACAGTGACGATGAGAGTGATTTTTTGGGATTTGATAGTGACTAGTAGCTTCTATATTGTCTGTATTGTTTGTATATAATATCATAATAAATTAATTTAAAAAAAGTAATTATTTCTTAAATTTAAATAATTTTCGCACGCCTATGTACCTGCCGTTTCCCCCTACCCGTATGCGCGGCGCCGGGCCCGGTTAAAACGTGTTTGCTGTATATTGTTGTAATTTTTATTAAGGCCCTAATGCGTTACTTAATTCCTCCTTTGTATTGCCTCACTATCAGAGGTCGAGTTTACGAACAGTATTTTTCGCTTACCCCATGCAACGTAGCCTGTGCTGCGTTCAATCTAAGGGCGGCTTAACTCCGCCCAAATAGGTCCGCACCACTTGTTTTCAGCCAAGCCGCTTGGTGACGCCGTATGCTGGATCCAAATTTTGAAGTTACATTTTATTAGATATATCTGTCGTAGGCTAATTGGACAATCCTGCTTATTGCAAAGAGCCTAGTCATTTTGCAATGCGCCCGGCTAATTGAAGATTTGTGGAGCACTTTTCAATCAGCCTGATATTTTTTAGGCTTATTGCAATGAGCTCATGCATCTTTAGGCTAGTTAGAAAATGAGCAATTGATTGTTTAAATAGCCTTATTTTATCCGGGCTTATTGCAATAAGACTTATCTCATGACGGCTTATTGAAAACCACGTCGCGTTTGAGTCATCCCAATCCGTTGAAACTACTAGTTATCGGTTACATAGGTAAGAAAGAGGTATCATAAACTGTACAAAAATAATTTTTATATAAAGAATTATTATTATTAAACAATAATTATATAATACGTACACTAACTTCTAGGCTTTAAATATATTTATTATAGTTATCAATAAACTGCAATTTCCAACTTTACCTCTTTTTTCATTTATTTCCACATGATGAACTTTTATGGCACTTAGATGAGCACAGTTGATTTGCCTTCTTACATACACACTTTTTTGTTTGGCACTGCATCTTTGACACTGAACACTTGCAGCTGCTATACCCTTGGCCCCCAAACTTCGATACATTCGCTACAGCTTCACGAACAGATATATATTTTTCTGGGATGTCTTCAATGATTTGTGCACAGCAAATTTGGAAGTCACATCTAGAAAACCATGTTTTAATAATGCCACTTTTTGTTCCTATCTGGTAAACATTATTTTCTTCTTTAAGAATCTTCCCAATTAAATTTGAATAGTCTAAAGGGCCACGGTCTACTTTCGGGACATTTAACAAAATAAAGTCTCCAACTGCTTTTAGTTTTTTCGCAGTGGTTTCGATCATGTTCTCTGCTGCTCTCTTCTGGCCTTCGTGTGCTTTGTCACGCTCTTTTCGTATTTTTTCTTGCCTGCTGCAAATGTCACATTGATAATTGGCATTATTCCCCTTAGATATTGAGGCAGTGCTTTGGCAGCAAGTTATGTGCATCTTCATAGAACATGAAGAATATGATACAGATGGTGTTTTATTCAAATTGCATGAACAAATAGAACACATCTCTTCAAAGCTACCAACTTGCTTTTCTTCTCTTTCTTTTGCGATGTCTCCTTCCTCTGCAATATCTCCTTCCTCCGTGATATCGCCTTCCTTGCCGCCATCTCTAAACCTTTTCAAATCTTCTTCGGAGTTAATTATTTTCAATATTGTGGGTGGCATATTCGTTGAGCCTAATCCTAATTTTGGTTCTGTTCCAAAAAGAGCTGTGTATGGACTTCGTCCTATGATTCTGTGTTTTGATGAGTTTTTCAGCCACTGAACAAAACGACACCCTATTATCCAATCTATACTTCCATTGTCATCCATCCAAGCACGCAACATATTTTCAATATCCTGGTTGCAGCGCTCTGCGCTCCCTTGTGATTGTGGATGGCGTGGTCTTCCGTGTACTATTTTGCAATCAGGCCACATAACTGAAAGCTTCAAAGGACGAAGAAGACAAAATTTTGTTGAATGATCTTGGTAGTTCATTAACCATTTATGTTCTCCACAGGGAGTTGATTGAAAATCGACCAAATCAACTTGACTTCGAAGATTAAAATCTTTTGTAGTGATTGGTCGTACAACAATATTACGGTGTTGTTGAGACTTTTTTGTATTACACATTCTACAAAGCGATACAAAAATTTCGACTGCTGGTCTGGGAATATAGAATTTATTTTTCAAGGCAAACAACATTTTATTTCGTCCCCCGTGTCCAGTCGCGCGGTGATACTGAAGAAGCGTGTCAAAGTATTCTTCAACAGGAATTATTATTATAACAGGATCTTCATTACTTCTCCTTTTTTTAATTAAAACTCTTTTTTCGCCTAACTCCATTATGTCGTATTTTTTAGTTAATCTATATTGCCTAGTAGTCTTCCTTTTTTCGGGATTATTTGAATTTAAAATTTCACGGATGGCTTCTCCTACGGTTGCATTAGTCCATGGCTTTTTAAACACATCGTCACTCTTATTACTATATTCTTTCATTTTTTCATTAAAGTTTACTTTCATGTTACAAAGTTCGATTCCGGGATCACTACCACCATTGTTACTGTCCTGTGCAATCTTCTCCATACTATCGAGCGTATTTTTTAAATAAACCTTTAAAGTTGTTCGATCTTAAAATGAGATATACGATGTTTTTTATCGTCTATAATCTGCGTCTTACAAATTATTGGTTGAAACAACTACTTTCCTTGCTAATACCACGACGAATATTGAGTTATGCAATAAATAATTTGTGTGATAAAAATCTCCAAGACAACAAAATGACACAAGGTTTGTAAGTATTTATTTCAGCACATTATTTTATTAGTGTCTATGTGCAGTAATAAATACAATTAAAACTTGTGTTATTTTGATATCTTTAATTTAACACGCAAATTATTGTTTGTATAATTCAATATAAGTCGTCATATTATCAGTTATAGTATAACAAGTGGGGAGATTATACCATTGCAATTTTTTTTCAATGAAATCACCAGTTATAATCTCCTGCTTCGCAGTCGTTGCATTTTCATCCGAGATTATAACGAGTGTATTTCAAAATAAAATTGCAATGGTTTTAATCTCCCCATGCGTTATGTTCGGTTAGAGAATATAACGAATTACACATAAAATTTGTTTTGGTTTTATATGTTCGGATCGTAATTTTTCACTTCTTTTACAACTGTGACGCAGGCGGTTTCAAAAACGCCGCATTTTGTATAAACGTAGCGGAATTTACAAATTCGTGTAATGAATGCGCCGTTTGACAACTGTCGCTGTCTAGTTTGTATTAGCACTAGCCAATCAGCGTTCTACATTCGAGTTGTATTTTCAAGGATCACTTGTATTATCAGTGCCAGCCAATCAGCGTCCCAGATTTGAGTTGTATTTTCAGTGCCAGCCAATCGACGTCCCAGATTTGAGTTGTATTATTTCAAATCAGTTATATTCTCCAGGAAAGTAGTAGTTTGAACAAATAATTTGTTTATTTATTATACTCTTTGTAAAACGCAGATTGAAGAAGAGAAAACTATCGTTTTTCTGATTTTATTTTATCCATCTACATGAAGTAAGGGTATTTTTACTTTGTCCGATCTTGATGATACACAACAAGAAGAAATAAAACCACACAATGTCTGACTGAAACTCTCACTTTTTGTACAAAACGCCGAAATAAAAACAGAAAATGTTAATAAGCAGAACGCTGCGTAGAACGAACGCACATGACAATTTAACAACTACTGCGTAGCAGGGTGTGGAGGCCGTTTATCGTCACTCACCGTTCAAGCTTGTGATGAGTCAGCCATATCGTGTTGTTTCCAATACCTCGGCGTTCGATAATGCTTATTGCTTATTGCCCGCATGAAGCCAGGCTGTTTGAACAATCCAACTGCTCATTTTCTAACTAGCCTAAAGATGCATGGGCTCATTGCAATAAGCCTAAGAAATATCAGGCTAATTGAAAAGTGCTCCACAAATCTTCAATTAGCCGGGCACATTGCAAAATGACTAGGCTCTTTGCAATAAGCCGGATTGTTCAATTAGCCTACGACATATCAATTAATAAGCAAAACGTTACTAATATAATAAATTTAAAATAATAAATACCAGAACATACCGTCTAGATTTTCTCAATGTTATTATTTTTTCTAAATTATCTTTGTTATTATTATGAATTCGTTAGAAATCTTCACGGTAAGCCTTAGACAATTGGAGATAATGGAGAACTAATGCAGAGATTTTTTTTAAATATCAAATAGTTTAGGAGAGGCGTAGCGCCTCCCCTTAAATTAGTTGAAACACAACCCAAAGCTTTTATAGCAGAAATACTTCATACAATAGTCGTCTTACAGAACAGCTTTTAGATTGAGCAATTGCATGTTGCCCTGAAGCAGAATAACGTCTTGAATTGGCAATCCGCGTCTTTTCTGTTAATATGCGGGTTTTTCTTCATCCAATAGTTCGTGAAAAAAAATTAGATGTACTAAACTCCTTTCGTATAAAAAATACAGCTGCTTTTTTCTAGCTGAGAGTTTGACAGGTGCAGATTCTCTCACCTTTTGCCGCCCCATACTGGCTTGTTTGGATTCTGGGGTGTAATGGTGCTCCCAAATTTTCATACAGCCAACCATCCTGTGCAAAAAGCATCTTCTTAGGCATGATAGCCGTTGGGCCACCTGCAGAAGCTACCGTTTACGATCATTGATGAGTAGACAAGGGTACTGATTGCCTGGTAGCTTATTCCGACCTTAGAAGCAATTTCAGCAACAGCTTATCTGTCCTCATCCACAAAACTTGCAAACAATGCTGTGCTCTTTGGGCACACTGGTAAATTTTTAAATGTTTCTCGACCTCCCAAAAATTGCTTATGACAGGTGGACACTCGAGTCCTTCTAAGGGTCCTATCTCTGAATGAAAAACTTGATGATAATCTGTTACACTACCTGACAAGGGTTGTCATGATTATACTGACTAAAGATGGGATAGCGGAAGATTACCTACCTGTGAGGGGTAATTTCCTTCAGGCATACCTATCTTAAACGCTCAGAAGCTGTGTCTCCATTCACATTGTGGTGTGTTGTATAGATATTCCGGTTTATATTTGAATCACTCTCACATATGACTTTGGTCTTCACAAGTTGTATATGCTTTACAATAACCATTTGTGGTTAAACCATATCTTGTATTTAAATTAGTCAAATGAGCACATAGGGCATTGACTTTTGAACTTATGTATATCAGTCTCGATTATCCTCATGATGATTATAGGTTAAATATTCTTTAGGTACCTGCGACATCCAGCTGCAGCTGATTACAGCATGTCAGCACCTCCACCGGAATACTACAACAGAAGGCAGGTCCTGTACGAACCTGAATACGCCCCCAGGGAGAGGAGGCCGGCCTACCGGGATATGCCCGTGCACAGAACGTCGACCGACTACCGCTACGACGAGGAGGTCCCGAAAAGACGTCAGAAACGCGAGGTGATTGTACAGAGAGCAGTGGAAGAACGACCCGCGCGCGCCGATGAATGGTCAGATCCCTGGATGCGCTCCAAGTCGCCCGGCAACCGGAAAGGAGGGTAGGTTTTAGTTGCGACCAACCAATCGACCACATTCCCAGCTGTACCCTTCCTTTAATAATAAAGTGACCACAATAAAACGCGATTACACCGTGATAATAATCCCTGCAGGAAGAGGTCGTACAGCTCGGGTTCTAGTTACTCGTCCAGTAGCTCATCACGCAGTTCGTCTAGGTCGAGTCGCAGCTCGTACAGGTCTAGATCAAGATCGCCGCGGCCGCACAGGAGCGGCAGGAGTGGGAGAGGAGGTGGTGGAGGCGGAGGAGGAGGAGGAGGAGGAGGAGGAGGCGGTGGCGGTGGCGGTGGCGGCGCCGGGGGTAATTCCAGCAGAGGCCGCCACGGGGTCTCTCCTTCGGTTATCGTCTCGGAAAGGAAAGCTGCTAACGAACGGGCCGCTCTCATGAATCCACCTGCTCCTAGAAAGAAAGCACCATCACCAGGTAGAGAAATTATTTCAGTAAAAAAGTTACAAGCATAGTTTTATAAGTAGTTGAGATGAAAAGTCAATTTGTATTTTTAAAACACCTTTTCAGGGTATTCAGCATAAAGCAACAATCGGCTACTTTTTTGGCCATCAGAAATTTATCCACATCAAAAGATTTGTATTTGATAAATTTTAGTTTAGGCAATTTCAATACATATTTCCAATAATTTTGGCCAAACTAGCAGACGGTCTTGTTGAGGGAAAATTTTGAAATACAGAAAGCAGCATTATCAATGTCAAGAATGATCAAACGTAGAATTTAAATAACTGGTAAACGATGCGTGACGTTGCACCACCAATGACAAAAATTTTCTAAATAAAAATTATAGAGGGGTGACAATCATGAATACAGGATATAAAATAATGATGATAATGGTTAAAAACAGAATGGAGGCGGAGGTGGAGGAAAAGGGGATGTTGCCAGAGTCGCAAGGGGGATTTAGGAGAGGAAGGGGGACGATAGACCATGTCTTCACTGTGGCGAGGATGATAGAAAGGGAGATGGAAGGGAAAGGTGGTATGTTTGCGGTGTTTCTAGATCTGAAAGCGGCGTATGATGTAGTACCAAGGAAGGAAATGATAGAGTGTTTGAGGAGGAGAGGTGTGAGTAAGGGGATGATAGGATGGGTGAGAGTGGTGTATGAGGAGACATGGGTGGAGGCGAAAGTGGGGGAGAAGGTGGCGGAGAAGTTTAGGACCCCTGAGACAGGGGTGCCCGTTAAGCCCGTTAATGTTTAACTTATATATGAGCGAATTAGAGGGGGTGTTAGAGAAAGGACAAGAGGGATGGGTGGTAATTGGGGTGAGAAAGGTATGGATGTTGGCGTATGCGGATGATATGGTGTTGGTGGCGAAGGACTGGATGGGGATGAAAGGGATGCTGAGGAGGGTAGAGAGGTATATGGATAAAAGAGGTATGTGTGTGAATGTAAGAAAAACGAAATGGATGAGATTCAGGGAGAGAGGGGAGAGTGAAAGAGTTAGAGTGGAAGGGAGAGGTGATAGAAAGGATGAAGAAGTTTAAATATTTAGGGTTTGTGTTTAAGGAAACGGGTGGATATGAGGAGCATGTAAGATGGGTGCAGGGCAAAGCGAGGAGAGCATGGGGGATAGTGTGGGGTAAATGGGGAAGATGGATAGAGAATAATATGAGAGTGATGTGCAAGGTATGGGATGCGTGTGTGGGATCGGTGATGATGTATGGCGTGGAGGTGTGGGGACGAGGGAGTATGAATGGGTGGAGAAGGAGCAGGGTTGGTTCATGAAACAGATGTTAGGAGTGGAGAGGTCGACACCGAGTTATATACTGCGGCAGGAGACGAACAGGGATAGAGTGGTGTGTGGAACGATGAGGAGGGTGGTGAAGTATGAGGAGAAATTGTGGGGGTTAGAGGAGGAGAGATTTGTGAAGGCAGTATGGTGGGGGTGTGTGAATGGGGAAATGGAGAACGGAGAGAAGGAAGATGTATGAGAGGGTGAGGTTATCGGAGGCGAAGGTGATGGAGTGGTTTGGGAGGGGGGTGAAGGTGGCGGCGTGGGTGAAGGAGAAAATGAGAGAGGTGGATGCGCAGGAGAGATAGGGACGGATCGAAAGGAGTGAATATAATGATATGTATGGGAGGTGGCAGGTGTACGGAAGAATACCGGAGTATTGGGGGGGAGGGGAATGGATTAGGGAGGAGAGGGTGAGGTTGGCAAGGGCGAGGTGTGGGTCGGGAGAGAAAGGGAGGAAGAGGTGGATGGGGGAGGAGTATGTGAGATGTGGGTTGTGTGAGTGGGGGAAGGATACATGGAAGCACCTGGCGGAGGAATGCGAGAGGGTAAAAGAAGAATGGGTAGGAGTGAGAGGGAATAGAAGACGCTGGAGAAGGTGGGTTGGGAAAAGGAGGACAGAGGGAGGGGTGGAAGGGGTGGATGAGAAGGAAGAAGTAATATGTATAATGTAAGGTTACATGCCAATATAGGTGTTTTTTTTTTTAGTTTTTTAGTAAATCATCGCCATTGTGGTGATAATTTAATTTGTGCTCATTAGTTTCATGGTAATTCTTAGTCTTGACAGATACAATTTGAGGTGGTGGCTACTCCTAATCTTTTTTTTAGTGTTATGTTAATCAACATTATTATGACTTTTATCTTAATAATAACACTGTGTGAGTATGAATGTATTTTTCTTCAGGTATGATGAGGGCAGGTGCACAGAATCCTCCCCCGCCTTCGAATAGAATAGACTGTAGAACGAGAAAATTGGCGGTGGCCGCCGCGCTGGCTAGAGTTAAAGGTAGACAGCGGTCATCGAGGTCTTCATCGGGATCCAGTTCGGGCTCCAGCACCAGTGATTCAGATTCATCATCTAGCAGTTCATCATCTAGAGACAATAGCCCTCCATCGAGGAGATCATCAAGTATGTCTTTTTTTTTATTCATGTAGAAAAACTGTATCAAAATGTTCAAGAGATAGAGGATCTTTTAAACAATTAACAAGCCACAAGTGCAGTTTTGTACTTTTTTTAAACTATAAATTTCATTATTGATTTCGTGTTGTAATAAATTTCAATTTGTTCTAGCCGATTTAGCATTAGCGATGAAAGCCAAAGCAATAGACGCATTAAAAGTGGGAGCAGAAAAGAGGCCGATAAAGCTAACGTTAAAAACGCCTGTGGGTGGTAGAAAACCGGAGCCGGCGGTGAACAAACCGCCACCAGAGGCGGCCGTGGCTGGTAAGAAGCGGCCCGCCGCTTCACCACCCCCGGGGGATAAATCGAAAAAGAGCAGCAACAACAGCACCGGCGGGGGCAGCGGGGCGACGTCGCGCAGAGAGGAGCTGCTGAAACAACTGAAGGCCGTCGAGGATGCGATCGCGAAGAAGAGATCTAAAGTAAATTAAGCAATACTACTCTCTCTCTCTCTCTCTGAATGTGATTTGCATTGTTGTCTCTTTTCTGTGGTTTCCTAATTAAACGGATTTCATAACCGCCGCCGCCTCCTGCTCCTGCTCCTCCACCGCCGAGTATGTTACTGTGTAGCGTGTAGACGAGAAAGTGTTTAACAACTGATCTATTTTATATAAGATTAGGTTTATGAACTAGTTTTAAGTTTGTATGTAGAATTATTAACTGTAAGGATTTTTCTTAGAAAAAGTAAAGAACACGTGACCGATGAAATGCTGTTTTTATTTCTACAATCTGTTAATAAAATGAACATTAACATAAAAAGAATTTTTAATGACTAGTGTATTATTTCAAACAAACCTAATAAGTTTTAATTCCATCACTTGCAATTATTTGTACTAAAGAAACACATTTGGCCCTATTGATTGCATCGCGATGACGTCATAACAATTTATCACATTTATTTTGGATCGAACAGCAAATTGGTATTCCGTTCCTAAAGTGCTAAAGTAGGTGTCACAATACTAAATGCCTAAGCAAGTAACTACAAGAGTCAGGCGCGCACCCAGAAATTTGGCTTGGGTGGACTCGCGCATTTTACTCTCGCACAAATATATGTTGGACTGAAAATCCGTGAATTATTAAATTAAAAATCTAAAGTACAATTTTGTTATGACCAGGTTTGGGTTAACGCTCGGTATATAAATGTCAGGGGGGGGGGGGCTCAAGCCCGATAGCCACACCCTGGGTGCGCGCCTGACTAGAGTTGAGTAACTCATGAGTGAGTCGACTGAGAGTCAAGTCTTCGAAGTGAATCGTGGAGTCTTGACTGTGCTAATTTACAGCTCAATTTGAGTCAAAGTTTCTGAAAAGTGAGGATTTTTTTCGGCATGCTTTCGCCAATTTACGCGGGATAAACAGTACCAGTACATTTGAGGCAAACAAAGTAAGTTCATTTTGAAGAATTATGGAATTAATAAGTACTAATTACTATCTAATAAGGATGTGTTAATTCGAAACTCACAGATTTTCCAACATACATTTCGGCCAGTGGCGGTTCGCGGGGTTTTCTTTGATACGGCCGAGGTGGCAATACGGATAGGTAGGGTCGGCTCTCCTACCTCGGTCGTACCAAAAAAACCCGCGAACCGTCACTGATTTCGGCGTTTCAAATGTATTGTTTATTTCACGTAAATGTCATAAAATTCCCGTAAATAATGATTTCCACTGCTACTTCCTCTTCCTGTAGCAATAATAAATTAAAATACTGTGCTCAGGGCCGGTTTCGCCCATAGGCAATATATTACAGCGCCCCCTCCCACTACAAATCTTTTAAAATGCTAATAAAATTTTTATTTATAACGTAAAATAACATAAAAATAATAGGGGAGAATGATCTATATTGGACATTTTCTAATTGTTTATGGATGTACACATATTTTCAATTAAAACTATATAACGAAAAAAAGTTGCAAGTATTGCCTATAAATCATATTTATTATTACTTGAAGATTATTAATTAATTAAATAAACATTTGAAAAATTGGAGTTATTGGTCCAATAAAGGAAACCGGTTGCCCAGGTTGGATCACCGCTTGCCCAAATATGGACCATTACAAACAATTAATACAATAAAGTACTTTTAGACTATCCCCAACACATTCTGCGTGAACACAAGTGTGGCATTTTATGCGCCGCATCATATCTGCTTCTTTTGCTTCCTCAAAAATGAAACAAAACCATGTTGTCTTGCTTTGTCTCTTTTGTATTTTTATTCCCATTTTTGTCTGCTTATCCTTAACTTGCTGCAGCTAAAAAAAAAATGTCGCTTGCTTGTTATCGCTACAGCTTTCTGGACTGTGGCTCTAGCTTGAGAAGGTGATGGGTCTGGCTGAGGATTCAGTACTTGCGGGGGTAACACTTCATAAAGAAAGTTCTCAAATCTTCGATTGTTCCAGTTTGGAACCGCTTGGTCGCCGCATTCATTGTCACTTGATGACGTAGATATTGGCTCCGTACTTGGTTTAGGTTGCAAAATATCCTATGGTGCAAACTGGCAGTAGACGTGTCGGTTAACAGGCCAAATACCAGAGGCACGAAAAGCACTCTCGGCTGTTGCAACAGTAGCTGCTTTGCCATGCTTCATTGAACAAGTTAGAAATCTGCATTTGGTTTATTATGTCTCATTTATATTTCTGAAGAAAAGTTTCTTGTGCTTGAGTAAATAAATTTGTAATCGGCCGAAAAAAGTAAAAAGCAACTTCTAAAGCCCAGTTAGCACACAGATATGTTGCTGATACAAGTCTACTAACTGGGAAGGTTGCGAACGATGAGTAGTGTGTCCATGCTGTGCGTGGCATGTCTATCAAGTAATAAAAGTACCTTCTTGTCATTGCTACGGTTGATGTTATTTTTAAAACGTTTCAACCAGGCAACAAACAAGTCGGAATTTATGTATCCAGTATCTCACATAGTAACAATACTTGCTAATGAGCCTCCCAGTGGCGGCTCGTCAACTTTTGGTTTGGTGAGGCACCGATTTAATATTATCTACACAACTTTTTAGAACCTTCCTATTTTCCTTCACGTTGTTATTATACGTTTCGATTTCAATTTTCAAAATTAATGTTTTAAGTTGTCAAACAATTGAATAAATCTAAAAAAAAAATACTTATATGATGGAATTGCTCAGAATTTTTTATATATTCACAAGATTAATATATACCTTTAATATAAACTTTGATTTTTGAAAATGCGTAAATTTCTACGTGAGATGAATTTTTAAAAATTATTTTCTTAATTGGTCGAATATTTGAACAAGGAAAAAGTAGAAGAAAAAAAAAACATATCGACATGATTGAATTCCTTAAAAACTCTGATCAGAATACATTTATGTTTAAAATCAACCTTGATTTTTGAAACTGAGTCAATTTTCACGTGAGTTATGAAGTTTTGAAAATGAATATTTACAGTTGTTGAAGACGAACAATAAAATCTAAACAAATCAATAGTGATATAATAGAATTTCACAACATTTTTTAAATATTTACTGCCTTTAAAACTAACTATTTTTTTTTTAATTTGCAAATTTCTCCGAGTTATGAATTTTTGAAAATCAATGTTTTAAGTTTTAGAACAACTGAACAAAATCTAAAGAAAATAAATTCTTATATGATGGCTTAGCTCAATTTTTTTAGTATATTCACAAGGTATGTCTACCTTTAACTTAAACTTTAATTTTTGAAAATGTGTGAATTTATACGCTAGTTATAAATTTTTTAAAAATAATTTTTTAACTTAATATTTGAATATTTGACCAAAGCAAAAACAGAAAAAAAAAATATCGATATGATTGAATTCTTTAAAAATAAAGATAAATAAGAAAAATATTTACCTTAAAAAATAGCTTTGATTTTTTGAAATAAGTCAATTTCTGCGTGAGTTATGAATTTTTGAATATTAATATTTTAAGTTGTTGAAGACTTGAACAAAAAATCTATTTTTTTAAAATATATTCACTAAATATCTCCCTTTAAAACTAACTTTAATTTTTGAGAATGTGTCACTTTTTCCTTAAGTTATGAATTTTGAATGTTATAACTTGTTGAAGACTTTAACAAAACAAAAATCGAAAGCAAAATTGAGTTCCACAAATATTTTAATAAATCGACAGAACGACTACCTTCAAAACTTTTTTTGAAATATGTTTTTGGGTGCTAAGAATTTTTGAAAATTATCGTTTTAAGTTGTCGAAAGAAAAAAATTCTGGTATATTTACAAAACATCTGCCTTTTGAGAATCTTCGTTTATTATTCATTTAATTATAATACATTTACCTTTAAAATGAACTTTGAGTTTTGTTTATTTTTGCGTCAGTTGTGAATTTTTGAAGATTCATATTTTAAGTTGTCGAATACTTAAACAAAACAAAAATCGAAAAGAAAATAAGTTTTGATATAAGAAGAGTTCTTCAAATATTTTAGCATATTCACAGAACATCCACCTTTGAAAGTAGCTTTAATTTTTGAAAATGTGTACATTTTTTCGTGAGTTATGATTTTTTTGAAGTTAATGTTTCAAGTTTCTGCTTTTTCTCTTGTAAAATAGATGTTTTGAAAATATAGTTTAAATTTAAATTGAATTACCCAAGTTTTCCCAGTGATTCAACATAATTCTGTCAGAAAATTAATTCTAATCATTAAAAAACTGGAACATTCCGTTAATACAACAATCTATAATTACTATATTTAATACTGAATTTATTGAATAAATTTATATTTTTGTAATAGAAAATTAATGGTGAGGCAATGCCTCACCTGCCTCCCCTGACGAGCCGCCACTGGAGCCTCCATTTGTAGATCGTTGCTAATTATTTTTCTTTTACAAAGTATCATAGGAGAGACCCCAACAGCACTGATCGCGCATACCATAGTCGATTAAGGGGGTAAGTGCCTCGCGCCAGAGTTAGACCAGAATCGTCTAATAGAAAATGATAATCGCCACTATCTTGGGCCCGAAATTTTACCGAGTACGTAAATTTGTTTGTTCACGCCTCCACGGTTGATACAATATGTTTCGTGCAGGTAGCGTTCATTACAGCGGCGAAAATGAAGCAAATTCGTGTTTGCAGAGGTGCAGCTCTTACGTTTTTGCGACTTTATTTGATAACGAGTGGCAATTTTATTACGTACATATTGTTTTCAAAGGTATAAACTATTTTTCTGTAGCATTACATTTTTAATTCTTTGCAGAGAAAAGCTCCAGATATCCATCCAATATTGGTAATTTTCAGGATAAATTATACAGTTTGTCTGATGATTAAAAAAAAATCAAATTCTATAGACGAATAGTTTAACCTTATCTCTCTAAATGTGCAAAATATCATTTCTTAATATTTGATATTAACTTCAGAATTATGTATATGCTGACCATCAAAAATTAATCGATTTTCGATGCTGCACTTACCCCCTTAATCCCACGCTCACTACTTGTTATATCTCCAACTCGTCATTTACGTTTTACCGCAATCACCTTTTGTGTAGATTTCTGCACAGTGAAGAATCCCGATTCATCGACGTTAAATATGATGTCGGCAGTTTTACATTTACGCACAACATTCTCCAGACTATTAAAAAAATGACAAAAATTGTATCTATTTTGCTCTTGCCACGGAAAATTGTGAATTTTGGCTCATAAGGGCATAAAACCATTTTTTCACGGCGGTTATCTTGTCTTTATTAAAAAAAGTAGGTCAACGCGTATTTTTCGGCAAAATCAAAAGCTGATTTTGTTATTATTTATTTCTTATTTTATTATTTCGTTAAGGGGGTCACTTCCTCAAAAATGAAAAAATAATTGTATTTTTTTTCGTCGATTCTGATTCCGAGTGTCGAATCAGAATCAGAATTTTGCCTAGAAACAAAAATATTTTACATTTTTCCGATTAGTAGAAGTGATCGAAATTTGCAAGCAAAATGGGAGAGGCGAGTTCTTGTACGGACTATTTCGACTCTGCTGAAAAATGTACTTTTTAAGTTTAGGTACACTTTTCTTCAAAATTATTTAAGATATCAACACGATTTTTATTTTGTTTTAAAGGTAGTATAGATACCTCCCAATATGGCTGAGATTATTTCAGTAGGGTTTTTTTTTAGAAATTTAAATAACTCGAAAAACGTTCATGTTTATTTCACGTCATAATTCTGAATCCAATTATTTTTTTTTAATTCCTCAGCCATAAATGCTTATTTTGGAGGTAAGAACATTTGTGCAAAATTTCAGAGAATCGGTTCAGTAGTTTTCTAAAAAAGTGAACCCAAAAAACTCGTTTTTCTAATGGAAAACGGCTGACGAAGTGACCCCATTAAGAACTTTTTCCATCTATGCAGAAAATATAGGTTGTCTAACCACCCTTTCCATTTTATTCACTTTTGAATTTTTTCTATCAGCGTGCCTTTTAATAGTTGCTTTAGGAACGACATAAATATGGCTTCATCGGGTCTCTGGGCTGACGAAAAGATTTCCATAAAAATCTTGTATGTTGATCTGCTTGGTGCGAACTTTCTTCGCTTGTTCCCAAGTCATTACTGAGTTCCTAACTGCTGTTCACCAGATGTTTTCAGATTCTTCTAACGGCGTTTATATCCTCTGTATTGCATTTGCATCTGAGATTGCTTTTAGTGTTTAAAGAACTCTAAACTATCCAAAGAAATCTTATGCTGCTTCCGGATATCTAGTTGTCCTGGTTGGATAGCTAGGAGAAGCTGCTGTAGTTGATCTGCAACGCCATCCTTCCCTGTGGTTTGACTCCTCATGGTCGAAATTTTTACTCTAGCTTACTTCGTCTTACGCTGTTTATTCTGTCCACTCGCTGGGCGTCAGTTTGTGCTAGTTCACAGTAAGAGAGGAAACAGAAAAGACTAAATGACAATATTTTTTATGAACATTTTTATTTTTTGTTGATAATTTTCAATAATATTTTTTTTGTTTTTGTTCGTCGCCGTCACCGGCGCCCCTAGGAAACTTGCCTTATGGATAATCCAGCCCTGACTGTGCCATTTTCACCAATTTATACTAATCATCTGCTCCGAACTGATAAAAATGGACCCTATTTTTCGATTGACGCGATTCGGAACTAGATCGGTAATGGAAACACCATGTTGAAAAACAATAACATTTGTATCTATCTACTAGATATTACAAATACAAAAACAAAAGGCGAAAACCGAACAATGAAGTTTAATATTATTTGTTACAGCGGTCTGTAGAATAATGCGTTTTAATTTCAAAGTTTAGCTTTAGTTCTACACTTGGATGGGTCGATTTTTTAAAATTTCAAATGTGACTACCGTGGTAAAGTTGTGACTTTAGTCTCTTACATCTCAGACGAAAAATCAAAATTTTTAAAAAATATCTAGCGGCGCCCCTGGGGCCCAAAACTTTTTGATTTTAATTTAAAAAAATAACCCAGGCTAGTTATGAATCGAATATATCTTGTCGTATACAGGCGACTATGAAAAATTATTAACAATTAATTAAAAATTTACGTTGTTTTGTGTAACTCTATAGCAATACCTCGAAAAATTATTCCTTCACATAAAAATTGGCGTGTTTTTTCCTTTATTGTGCGGTTTCTATATGCGATATTATGTTTCGGTGGTTCGCCGGACTATGTAATGTATTGCTGTATTTGTTTTGATGCAATTGCTCATAATATTACGCTCGCAGTATGTGTTAATAGTATATTACATGCCGAGTCGGGAAACACTGCAGTACAGCCGAGGGTATATATTGCAAACCGAGGCACGAAGCTCCAAGGTTATTGTTCGCACAATTTGAATTCATATTTTTACTGTATCATTGCTCCATTAACTAAATATCATAATGTGGTTGCCTCTTTGGCTCCTAAAGCAGCACTACTGGTTAGTGACCTAACACTACATCCGCTTTCAGAGAATCACTATTCTATTTTTTAATTGGCTGTTATCTTATCTTAACTTCTTCATCAAAGAGAACCAACTTCTCACAGTTGACTTTCAGAAGTGCTTAGTGAGATGCTTAAAGTTTTGGATTCGAAACAGATGATAGACATTTTTTTTTTATAGAAACGAAAATAAAGTTGAGTGAAAAAAGTGATAAATACAATAGAACGAAATGTAGCCTGAATATATGAATATTCAACCTGTTCGTTAATCTGCAAGCAATAATTAAGTCTTACTAAGACTATAAACAAATAACTTATTGAAACAACTACTTCCCTGGCTAGTGCCACGCCGGATATTGAATGATATAAAAGAAATTTGCATGTGATTACTAGTACTACTAGATAATAACATTGGTTTAATTTCGTTTATTTGTTTATAATCTATATAAGACTTAATTATTGCTTGCAGATTAACAAACAGGTTGAATATTCATATATTCAGGCTACATTTCGTTTTATTGTATTTATCTAATGCTTTCTGCAACAAGTAAGGTTATTCCCAATTTGTTTGAAAAAAGTGAGTTGGAAGTTGAGTTATATTTTTAAAAAGTTTAAATCAGCATAACTATTAGACTATGCTTTTATATCCTCTATTTTATAGTGACTAGTTACAATCCTCTTCACCAGCTGCATGAACTCAGGTAGCAGTAATTTCTAGAAATGGGCCATGTCATGGATGTCATTATGTATAATGGCCAGCCCAAACTCGAAATACAAAAAGCGTCAAAATAATTTCGGGTTTAATAATAATAATAATAAATCGTTTATTGACCATGCCTTAGAAACATAACATAAATTCTCACAAATACAAGTGATTACATCATGGCCAAATGGACTAGAATCAGTTTCGCTATCTGGTCTTTTATTTACCAGACAACGAAACTGATCTTCCTTCTAGCCCTTAATAATTAATAATTAGCTTAACACATGCACATAAACATACATACACACATATTCATATGCATGCATACACACGCACACATGCATATACTTACACACACACTCATGCATACACTATTTACATTAATATGTTTAAACTTTAGTCTACATATTATGATGTTTTTGAGAATCATACAGTGCGAGAGAATATTTGAGTTTGAAAGTAATATAACTACCATAAGCGAATGTTACCGAATTCATGCATTTAGTTATAGCGTAAGAGAAGGATTTCTTATATAACTGTAATCTGTGTCTTGAAATCGTAAGAAGACCATGACTTCTAATATTAAGCTGCACTGATGAGAGATAAATCTCGAAACGCGTCTGCAGATGGCCAATTACTTAATTTTCATATATTTTTAATTCAGTGGTATTTTTAGTTATTATCAAATTTGTTTCATCTAGTAACACTAGATAAGTTTAGCACTGTGTGTCCTTGTCAAAATGTTTTCTGGTTTTTTCAATTTAATAATAACATTTACAGTTTAAAGTTTCACATTTCATTTTAGAATAATTTTCTAAGTTAGTCTTGTATGTAGAAATAAACAATCTTAAACCAATGTTATTATCTAGTAGTACTAGTAATAACATGCAAATTTCTTTTGTATCATTCAATATCCGGCGTGGCACTAGCCAGGGAAGTAGTTGTTTCAATAAGTTATTTGTTTATAGTCTTAGTAAGACTTAATTTTTTGCTTGCAGATTAACGAACAGGTTGAATATTCATATATTCAGGCTACATTTCGTTTTCTTGTATTTATCTAATGCTTTCTGCAACAAGTAAAGTTGTTTCTAATTTGTTTACTTCTAATATTAATATTGTGTATGTCGCTTCTGTATGAGATTTTATTATACAAGTAAGGTGAGCATTTTGTACCAAGTATTTTGTAATAAAAGCAACCAGCATGTAGCACTCGTCAATTTTGCTTGTTCAACCATCCACACTCCTGCAGTTTATGAGAGATTCTGGCTCTCCGCTGAATTCCAAAAATCAGTCGCATACACGAGTTCTGCATCCTCTGTATTCTTTGTACATCTTGTTGATCTATGAAGTTATTGTAAAGAGTATCGCAATAATTAAAATTTGAGAGAACAAGAGTGTCGCACAAGAGCATCTTGGTATTTTTATTAAGAATGAGTCGGTTTAAATAGATACTTTTTAATGCAGCGTATGATCTTCGTAATAATTGACTAGTATTTTCTTTAAATTTAAGTTTACAGTCTAAGTAAAGCCCAAGGTTCTTTACAGAGTTGCTTACAGGAATGTGTTGATCATTTATTGTAATTTTCAGGTCTCTTGCTGCGATAGTTTGGCTTTAGTAGGCCCAAATACCATGAATTTAGTTTTAGACTCATAAATGCAGAGTGAGTGAATAGTAGACTGCTATATTACTAAAGTATGTAAGTCCATATTAAGTTTATCCTGTGCTTGTGCAATATCCTGTAAGTTAAAAGAGATGTAAAGCTGCGTGTCGTCTGCGTAGAGGTGATATGACGAATGAGAGATGTCATAGCAAAGAGAAGTATAAATTGAGTAAATTAGTGGTCCTAAAATAGTACCCTGACCTACACCACACGTTACATTGAGGGAAGATGATGTTTTATTATCAATAACCACCCTTTGTGTTCGATTACGAAAGTAACTGCTCAGTAGTTTAATTGCGTCTGGTCCAAATCCGACAAAATTGAGAATAGATATTGGTGTTTGATCGTTTATGACAGTGATGGGGAAACTACGGCCCGCGGAAAGGTTTAATCCGGCCCGTTTAAGAGTGCCGTCGTGAGAATGTTTGAACGCGTTCTTACTTCGTAATGTGACGACCCGCATAAAAACTACCTGCGGCGATATTCAAAACACAATAGTATTCTGGACAAATCCATCCGACCTAAACAGATGACTCATCTTCGCTCGAAACTTCCCGACACACTCGCAGGTAGGTATAAATACAAGCGAGGCCGCCCGAAGATCAGTTAGCCCCGGCGGTTGACCAAGGTCAAGGTTCGGTCTCTTTCCGCTCTACTCTGAGGAGAGTTTTTAGTTGGTATACTCGTGCCCTTCAGGGGAGGACTCCAACACTACCCCACTATAGGGGTGTCTATAAAAGATCTTCTCTCCTCTCTTCAAAAAAAAAAAAAAAAAAGAAGATCAGTTAGTTAGCGACTTAGTCAGTCATCTGCAACGACCCGCTGTGACTCGAGTAATTGTTTGTGTAATCCCCCAAACTCCCAGTGCCTCAACAAACTCCCGCGTAAGAGCATTAGTTAGCAGTAAGCTTTCGTCAATTGCGTTTCTGTGAGTTCTCCGTAGTAGGTAACGTCTAAAATGGATGTTAAAAAAAGAAAAGTGGATTCAGAATGTCGAGTTTTTAAAGAAGAATGGACGTGGAAATATTTCTTTACTTTATTTAAAGAAAAACCTCTGTGCTTACTTTGCAATACAACTGTTGCAGTTTTAAAAGAATATAACATTCAACGCCATTTCAAGAGCAAACATGAAAACCACTCCTACTCATCGTTAAGTGAAGAGGTGAAAAAAATTCAATCGAAAGATTTAATAAAAAATTTATCAAGTCAACAACAATTATTTCAGAGAGCTAATCATTCTCAAAGATGCGCTACGAAAGCCAGTTATGTGTTGGCTTATAATATTGCTAAATCTAATAAAGCATTTTCAGATGGTGAATTTATAAAGCAGTGCATGATAGATGTGTGCGATATTATGTGCCCTGACAAGAAAAAGGATTTTCCGTCACTGTCTCTCTCAAGAAGAACAATCACCGAGAGAATTGAAAATATTGATAAAAATCTGATTTCACAACTGACTAGAAAAACTCAAAAATTTATTTTTTATTCAATTACCATGGATGAAAGTACAAATATCAGCGATACTGCGCAGTTACTCATATTTGTAAGAGGAATCAACGCCCACTTTGAAATTACAGAAGAACTTGCAGGGCTGCAGTCAATGAAAGGAACAACGACTGGTGCCGATATATTTTGTGAATTTGAAAATTGCATCGATAAACTTCGTTTACCTATTGACAAGCTATGTAATGTAACTACAGATGGTGCTCCTAATATGGTTGGAATCAATCAAGGATTTGTTGGGAAATTTAATTCTAAGTATCCGGAAAATGATGTTGTTTTTTTGCATTGCCTTATACATCAGGATGCTCTCTGTAAATCGGTTTTAGATATTGACCATATACTTAATATTGTTGTAAAACTAGTAAATATGATTCGTTCCAGAGGATTATTACATCGCCAGTTTCAACAGTTTTTGGAGTCCGTACATGCTGAGCATTCCGATATCCTGTATTATTCAAAAGTTCGTTGGTTAAGTGCTGGAAAAGTATTTGAAAGAATTTGGGATTTAAAAGACGATATTGTGAATTTTCTTCTTGATAAAGACATTTATAATCAATTTGACGTCTTAGAAAACGAAACGTGGCTTTCTGATTTCGGTTTTTTCACAGACCTCCTCGTACACATGAATAAACTTAATCTCAAATTGCAAGGAAAAAATCAGTTTCTTCACGATATTTGGTAATACCTGAAAAGTTTCAAATTACAGTTATTATTATTTGCTAATCAGATCTCTAAATCTGGTTTTTCTCATTTTCCAAGAATACAATCTTTAAAATTCACTGTATCAAACAATAAGATTAAAAAATACGAAATTAATTTGAGAAAACTATCTACAGAATTTGAAAGGAGATTTCAGGACTTTAGAAAAATGGAACCAGAGTTTAGTATTTTTGCGACCCCATTCAATGTTAATTACGAAGAAGTTGATGCAAAATTTCAACTTGAGTTAATAGAACTGAACTGTAATACTCTCCTGAAACAAACTTTTCATACAGTACCATTACTAGAATTATATAAAAATTTAAGTCCAGATAATTTCCCAAATCTAATTACTCATGCAATGAAGATAATGACAATGTTCGGCTCATCTTATATATGCGAACAAATCTTTTCAACAATAAAGCTTAGGAAAACTTCTTTAAACCTTTCATCAGTTTTAAGAATTTCTGCTTCGCAAATGGAACCGGACTATGATGAAATTTTGATGAAACAGTCTCAATTTCATTTTTCTCATGCACCATCAACCAGTAATGACACCAGAAAATAAAGTGATAATACTTCACATCAAGAACTACACTAAATTCATTTTATATTTTGTGCTTATAATTTTGTTACCTTTTGCTTTTTTACTATTAAAATAATAAGTGTATGTAATAATATATGTATATATTTATAGAACACATAAATTAGTTAACGATTAAGCATTATTCTTTGGCCCGCTACGATTGTCTAGTTATTACAAATGGCCCGTCTTAAAAAAAGTTTCCCCACCACTGGTTTATCATATCGAAAGCCTTACTGTAGTCTAATAGAACAAGTGCAGTAACTTTACCACAGTCAGTGGCTCGAACAATGTCATCTACAATGTGAGTAAGGGCACTGCAGCAACTAAAACCAGGTCTAAAGCCGGATTGTAATTTGGGTAGAATGTCATAAGAGTCTAAATGATTACGTAATTGTTTCTCAAGTACTTTTTCAAGGATTTTTGAAAGCTCAGGTAATATATTTATTGGTCGTAAATCATTAGTTGATTGGGGGTTATTATAGGAACAACAAGTGATTCTTTCCATAAATCAGGAAAATAACTTTTATTTATACATGAATTGATAATATGAGTCACATATACCAATATAGCACATTTTAATTAATTTGATGTTGACACCATCTACACCTGTAGTGTTGGACTTTACAGATTTTCCAAGTCGGAAACAGGCACGAATTTTAAAAGGTTACAAAATTCAGTTTTTTTATTATTATTATAGAAACTTAGTTTATTTTTATCTGGAGGAATTGCCTGGACTCGATTAACTAGATGGTGATTAATGTGGTTTACATTTTTGAGATGTTCAGGAATAATTGGGGTTTCCTTTCCGTAGATATTAAGTTTTTTTAGTTCAGCCCACATTTGCTTTTTATTATTACCTGCCTTTTGACATGACATGAGTATTGCAGGTACGCTCGCTGTTCAGCACGAATTGCCTTGGTTGTTAAATTGCGCATACTTTTATAGAACTCGAAATGCACTGGGTTTTTTGATTTTTTATACCGTTTGCTAGCATTATCTCTAATTTTCATCATTTGTTTCAGATTATATGTTAACCAAGGGGCATCCTTTCTAGAGGTGCGAAATGATTTAATTGGTGCATGAAAATCAAAAAGTGATTACAGTTTTTTATTGAATAATGTTAGTTTGGCATCTATGTTGTCGATGTCATAAATTTCAAACCAGTTTAATTTGTAGAAGTCGGAAAGGAATATGTCGTAATTAAGATGATTAAAATCACGAGAATTGATAGTTTTAGGTGCTACCTTTCCACGATGGACTAGCCATTCGCAATAAACTAAAGAGTGATCAGACAAGTCAATAACGTCAGTTACCCCTGAATTGCTTATGTTATTGCATTCATTGGTAATTATTAAATCTAATAACGACTCGGAAGTTGGAATTATTCGCATAGGTTCAGATATTATTTGTTGAAGTGACAGGGAATTAAGTAGAGCACAAAAGGATTTACTTGATGCAGTAACATGTAATAAATTGATATTGAAGTCGCCAAGACATAATATGTGGTCATATTGGAGACTGTATTCAAGCATATATTTTTCCAGAAGTCCAGAAAATCTTTAAAATCGCCCCTCAGGGGCCTATAGACTACGCCCACAGCACACGTTTTTTGATTTAAGGTTAATTTTAACCATAAGTGCTCAGCAACTGGTAACGATTCAACATGCATAACCGAATAATTCAAAGTATTTCTGATATAAAATGCAACACCACCGCCATGACTCGGTCGATCATTCCGTATGAAATTGTAACCATCCAGAGTAAGTGAATGACTAGTATTTGCATCTGATAGCCAAGTTTCTATAACAGCAATTAAATCAAAATTTGTTACATGGCAATTCACTTTAAATAAATCAAACTTGTTAGATATTGATGTTATGTTGATATGACAAGCCTTTAAGGTGTTACGGTGCATAATGTAACAAATATCTAAGAGAAATTGACTAAATCAAAGTAGCTCCGTTGACAATGATATTAAATACAGGTATTTCAAAAACATATATTAGAAAATAAAGGCATATAAAATGGATGATGATGATGGTTTGTGGAGGGCGACCAAATGGTCGCGGCACTTAGACCATTCGTTGGTCCTTTGTGCCGCCTCCTGAGCCCTACTCCTCAAGCCAACCTAAACTTCTTGTGAAGTCAAGTAGTTGGCCGTGTGGAGTGTTGTCCAGTTGTGACCAATCTGGCCACTCCTCTCCGAAAACGGACCACCTAAGTTGTTTGAGTGATTCGCATTCACACAGGATGTGTCTTAGTGTCTCCTCTTCTTGCTCGCATTTCCGACATAGGGGGTCTTTTACCACCCCTATGTTATGGAGGTGCTTGTTTAGTTTGCAGTGCCCAGTAAGTGTACCGACTAGCAACCGCAAACTACTTCTTGGTAATTCAATGTATTTCCTGCTCAGCTTCGGTATTGGTGAGTGGATGAATTTTTTGGCGACTACATACTTGTCAGTTTGTAGCCATTCCTTCTTGTGTTCTTCAAGAGAGTTTCCTTTAAGTATTTGGGAGACAGTGAGTGGTACCAGTGGCAAAGCCTTAGAGCCTTCCCTTTTCAGGGCAGCCCTTTTGGCTAGCCCATCGGGCCAGTCGTTCCCTTCATTATTTGAATGTCCCTTAATCCAGGATATTGTGACTCTGTTGGTTGCGGCGAGTCTGTCTAAAGCTTGCTTGCACTCCAGTATTATGCTGCTGGCCACCCTCGGTCTCGATAGCGCAGCTATGCTTGATTTGCTGTCAGTGAGAAACAAAATGGATTTGTTCGAGACTGCCAGTTCCGATAGTTTCCGAGCACCTTCAAGTATCCCGAAAAGTTCCGTTTGAATAATCGTCGCATTCCTACCTAGGGGGATGCTGAGTCCGAGGTCAGGTTCCTGCCCCTGCGCCTTCATGATTCTTGGCCCCGTCGGTATAGAAGGTGATTTCTGGTTTGTCATTAATCTGATCTTTTATTTCGTATTGCTGTTTAAAATGGATACAGAAAGGTTATAGAATTTAAAGACACATATCTAAACGTTACCTGAATTTAACTTCAAAACATTAATAATAAAATATTGATTGTTTAGACAGTCTAAATTGGCCCTTTCCAATACTGATAAAAACCAATTTCGAGTATAGGCCGTAACATGTACACTGTTTAAATATACAGTGGGCCAAAAAAGGTACAAGTAGTTTTTTACTCTCATATATCTTCATTGCATCAACGAAAGTTACTGTTATTTGCCTTGTATGATGTAACAAACACCAAATAAATAAATAACAAAAATAACTATTGCCACATGGGAAAATTACCAAATTTACTCTGAATTGATTATACTTTATGTCTCAATTATAATCCAACAACATTCTTTTATCAGTTTCCACAATAATCCAACCTCAAAAATATAGAAACAACTGGAAAAGTTAATTCAAAATTGAATATGTTTTCAAAATAATAGCAACACAATAAAATATAAAAACCTGGAAAGTTTACTCTAAATTGATTATACTTCATGGTTCATATAAAATCTGGTATAATATTCCTTATCGACTTAAAGGCACGCAAAATCTGCTCATGTAAATCTGAAGTAGCAAAAAAAAAATTGAATCTGAAAAATTAAATAAAGGACAAGGATTGTGGAGTAAATGGGAGAAATAAGAACATTTGTATAATATATGATATTGTATTTTTTCTTTCTCACAAGTCCTGGCGATCATAGGAAGTTAGGCTGGGAGCCGATTTCTCTCTCTCAACGTAATACTTATCCCTATTATTTACACAAAAAGTGAACAACATGTCCATAAATCAACACATATCCATCATAAAGTAAAAATATACAACTAGTTAAAAGAAAGCACCTTAAAATTGCCCAAGTGATCGGTTACTCAAATCAATTACATAGCGAATACATACTTATCGAGAAAAAAAAAAGAACTAAAAACCGTCCTCCCGCAGCCGGCCGCGTCTCTACTACGGTATTTACAGGGGGCGCCCCTCCGGGCGCAAACCAAACGAAGACATTCTGTGTGTGAGTGGTGTGTTCCGATAGGGGGTACGATTGATACACCGTTAATAACAAAACTAACCCATGCACTGATTATAATTTGCTTATAGTCACTGGTCGGTGGTTCACAGTCCGTATGCGCGGTGATGCACTGGCCTATCGTTGCTGGGTCGGCTGGGGTGACCGGCGGGTAGCGTTCCCGCCGGCCGCCGCGTTCTGCACCGGGCTGTTCCCGTTGCCCGCCGACATCTTCGAGAACGCCAAGAGTGTGTCCGGGAAGTTCGGCGGGGTTGCGGGTGTGTTACATGGAGTTGTCACCTGAAATGATTTCAAAATGAATGGATGCACTTTTTTGTCATAAAGTTTTAGACTTTGGGTTTTGTTTACCTGTCCGAAATGTGTGGACGGGCAGGACGGGATTGCAGCTTCTTGAAAAAATATGCTCAGGGCGGTCTGAAAAAAAAAGAGTTTACACCAGTTGACTACAAAAAAGTAAAGGTTGGAAAATGCCAATATCAGATTGTTATTTTTATTAGAATTATCAGATTGCAGCCTTAATCTTGATTGCGCTTGATATAAATGTAACAGACAGGATCATTCTAATTAATGCAGTTTATTTTAAGATTCGGTTGCCTTTCTAATGACAGACACAATGTTCCAAAGCCACTGACCCAAGATAAATAAATGTATGTTGGTGGGAATTATGAAGGTCATGCGTGCTCGGTAATTAACAAAAGCTCAGTATTTCGGTAGTACAAATATCAGTACGGAGATAAATATCAAATAGAATAGTGTATGCAGTGCCGGCGAAACGTACAGGCAAGGCAAGCAGCCGCCTGTAGCGGCCAAATTCAGGGACGGCGGTCGGTCAATGATCATTTGAAGATTCATCACAAAAGTTTCGGAAATTGTTCACACAACAAGTTATATAGGTTATAACACCATCTTGCTGAAACCATTTAGTTTTAGAGTGGAAAGAGGAGTGCTGAAGCATTATTTTGTACCGATCTCCATTGCACGTGACCCTTACGAGAATTTATGCCACAGACATTTTTCGAAAAGGGCCGGAGTCGTATCGAGAACCTCAAAATAGAATTTCTGTTGAAATTTTGAATTCGAAAATCACGATCGCAATACTTTTTTGTATGATTTTGTCATGATTTTTTCGAATATGAAATTTCAACGAAACGTAGAGGTAAGAAATTGAGAAACGCCGAATGAAACTGATAAAAATATAAACAATGATATCCAATCTTGTTGTAAATGATTATTTCGTACGATAAAATCGAAACGTAAACTATGAGATCGCTCGTTTGCTAAAACGTAAAGTGCTTTATTTACATTGCCAATTATAAAAACACCAGGGCACGTTATCTTACCTGTTGATAATAATCATCCAGTTACTCATTGTTGAAATCAAATCTGAGTACATACTAAATTAATTCGCTTCCAAAACGTTTCTAGTTCCCTTTTTGGGCGCTTTATTTAACCCCTTTCTGCATAACGTGCCATATATGGCACAAAGCAGTTTGCATATATTTTTAGCTTTATTTAGCGGCTAGTGGTAAAAATTTATATTTAGATATATTTTATACACTAATAGGGTTGCATAGAAGATATAATAATAGTTTTCATAGGCATCTGGAAGCAAGAGATTTATGCCAGAATTAGCATTTGCGTTATATGGACTGACAGACGGTCTATTTTGTAGGCCGATGTGTCACAGCTTGCCTAAATTTGGTGGTTCAAATTGTAGTCCCGTATGCAGCAAATAGTTAAATAAAGACAGAAATTGTTTTCTATTATGTCATACGAAATAAGGTTCCGTTATTGCATTGCGTGCCAGATATGGCACAACCTGTATTTTTGTAAAAAATAAATATTACATTTTTTAAATATTTTTCCCAATTACTGTATCACTAAAGGTATTCATAAATATTTTTGTTTCATCAAAATAAAAAATGGTGATGTGGCCATCATGTTACTTTCTCCGACTTGATGGTATCATAGCCATTTATATTTACGTTTTCATGGTTTATTTTTTATTTAAATCATATTTTAAATGTATATCGAGCGTTGTATAAACTCGGATGAAACTGACGTTTAAAACGTTAAAATTATGAAAGATGGAAAAATTATACTTCAAATTTAAAAACTCAATTTACTCAAAAACTGAAGGGATTTCGAAAAAAACTTATTCTTTATAAGTTGTTCATTTTGGCATTCTCTACAATTATTATTAACATAAATTTGCTGTAACTATTATCGCTTTATAATTATAAACCAAAAATTAAAAAAAAAATAATACATTTTTTCTCGAATAAAAATGATTTTATGAAAAATGCTTTCAAGCAAAAGATGTTCATTTCTTTGTTGTCTTCAAAGTTTGTTTAAATGTTTTTGTGATATTTTTCATATTTAAGAAAATATTGCCAAAAACAAAAAATAGTTAAGGTAAACACCCACTTCCGGTGTACGAAATTTTACCAAAAGCTTTTCAGTTCTTCAGATTATCAAATAAGACGGATGTTCAAAGTTTCATATCAATTGCTCTATTAGTTTTTGAGATACAGCGCGCACAGACACAAAACATTTTTTACTCTCTCCGTTAAGAAGTACGAGAAAGTATTGTGATCGTGATTTTTTTTTGCGGAAATATCCATTTTGGGGTCCCTAGATGCCATTTCAACAATTTCTGGAAAAAAAAATTGAGTCCGTGTGTGTGTGTCTGTGCGCGCTGTATTTTTTTTTCATTTTTGGTTTATAATTATGAAACGATAATAGTTACAGCAATTTGATGTTTATAATAATTGCATAGAATGTTAAAATGAACATCTTATAAAGAATAAGTTTTTTTCGAAATCTCTTTAGTTTTTGAGTAAACTGAGTTTTCGAATTTTTCCACCTTTTATAATTTTGACGTTTTAAACGTCAGTTTCATGCGAGTCTACAAAACGTTTGATGTACATTTAAAATGTGATTTAAATAGAAAATAAACCATGAAAGTGTAAATATAAATGATGATACGATCGGAGAAAGTAACATGATGACCACATCACCATTTTCCAGAAATTGTTAAATGGCATCTAGGGACACCAACACGGATATTTCCGTAAAAAAAAATTTGAAAAAAATCACGATCACAATACTTTCTCGTACTTCGTAACGGAGAAAGTAAAAAATAATGCAGTAAGGGGTTAAATCCAAAACGTCTACACCTAATTTGTTCTTGGTAATTAAAAAAAAATGCTGAATTAATTTCCATATTAAATTAATTTGCGAAGGTTCGCTCGATTCACCTAATAATCACGCCCAGGAAATACATAAAACATTAACGGTTTACAAGAGTCGTTAATTTTTTGTCTGCCCGACTACTCTGCAACATAAACAAGATCGAATGTGTCACACTGTTTATACCGAATTGATTCGGCCGAAATGGGATCAGCCGGCTCCTTATCGTCGCGAGCGTGGAAAAACAAAATTTATAATATTGCACAATCTCTAAGGTCCAAGTGAATCAATCACCTTTAACAACGAAAAATGCCGACCTCTGGCTCTCGGATTTCGACAGTGAGTTCAAAGTGAAAATTGAAAAATTTGCAAAACAATCATTACTTCGTCTAATTATATCTTACCGATAAAAATAGAACAAATGCACTTGTATCAAGGTGAAAATGGAAAACAACATTATACAACCAATTGATATTTCCACCAATTATATATAGAATACAAGAATGCTAATCAATATACCGTGAGATCAAAAAGGCATTTCTTAAAACATAACCTAACTAAGAATAGTTCAGTGGCGTCACTAAGATTAGCAAGATTATGCATCCTAAATGTATTATTCATAGTGATGGTCGGTTCTAGAAATAACTGCGAATGTTTAAAATAGGCAAAATCGGCAGACAAAAACGCACAAAACTGTTTTTAAAACAAGTCACCTTAAAAAAATCGCAATATGTCAACCTTAACGAAATGTACACTGCACTGCATTGAAGAATTCCAGACATCGAATATAATTTTACTTGAATTATTATAGGCATTTTCAGAAAATGAGCTGCCAACTATTTTCGACTTTCTGATATCACTGTATAATAATAATAATGATAAAAAACAACAATGTGTACTAAATGAGAACCTAGAAGGAAAATTTTTGCAAACCATTAAGGTGTTAATTATAAAAAAAATAGAGACTTGTTGCAAATAATAAAGAATTTTTTTTTAGATTCTAAAATAATTTGTATTCACTATTTCCCCGTTTTAAGCAATTACGCATCACCTGTTTTTTTATTTATTTTTATTTATGATTGGTACCTAGATTTTAAAACTAATAATAAAAATATGCAAATCACCGACGAATTTTGAAATATTAGAGTAACCATCACTTCAGATATACGAAACCTTATATGAAACGAAAGCTTACTTAATGTACTTTTAAATTATAAAATAATATATAGGGTGTTCCATTTGAAAAAAAATAGAAATTGTGCAGTTTGCGAAATTGTGCAGTTTTGGCTGATGGTAATTTTGAAGACTAAAGTTTAACTAAACTTTACACTAAATTAGAATGAATTATCTTTATTAGTTTCAGGGGAGCACTTTAACAATTTTGTTCAAATTTTTGTATAAACAACTGAATAACACGAAACGGCGGGGTTTCAATTCCCATAACCTAGGTCAGTTTAATCTCCAAGTAACAAGGTATCCAAAAATGCTAAAATATACAGGGTGCTCCATTAAAAAAAAAAAACAAGTTTGGTCTGTAACTTTGTTATGAGACACCCTGTATAAATTTAAATATTTTTAGGGTGTGCAGCTCACTATTCCGCACAACAACTCAAATAAGCACGTGATTGACCGTTCCCAGAGCTCTGAAACACCCTGTATATCATGGATATTTATGAAACACGCAATACCAAAAAAATCCCGCGTTTCTCAAATATTCCCAGTTGCAGCAATGTGAATAGTAAGCATTTGCTCTAATATAAACTAGAGATGGGCGAAATGACTCTTTTTGTCGAAAAGAGTCGATTCTTGAAGTGACTCACGACTCGGTTAAAAATGAAAAAGTAAGTGCGAGCAAAAAAAAACAAAAAAAAGGTCCTTCAATTTACCCCTGAAACATAGTGAAGAGCAAAAAAGTCCTCATATCAAAATTTTTTCAATTTGATGTCAAATATTTTAACAATTTAAATGTTATTTTTTTATTATCTTGTAAGCAACTGTGTTTGTTCGCAATAAATAAATATAATATAAATGAAGGATGTGCATTATGTAATTAATAAGTCATATAAATATTAATATTAATGACCAAGAATAAATATCAAGAAGTTGATATACGAGGGCAATCCAGATAGTGACAGACGTTTTGGTATGGCGCGGCAGTTGGCGGCACTGGCGCCACCATCTTGGCTAAAGAATGTTTCTACACCTAGTACGCAACCAACCGTGGTGACAAGAGCATCCTGCATATTGTACTTTTTATACAGTGGCGTTTTAAAATGAGCGCTGCAATTGAAAATCCCGCCAGTTGTGAAGTGCGTGGTGTGATGAGGTTTTTGTTGGCGAAAAATTACAAACCGATTGAAATTTATCGCCAGAATTGTGACGTGTACAGCAACGGAATAATGAGTGAAAGCCGAGCGAGGCAGTGGTGCATTGACTTTAAAAATGGCCGAACCAATGTTCACGATGAGGATCACAGTGGTAGGCCTAATGTTGTGACTGATGAATTGTTGGTGAAAATGAATGAAAAAATCCGTGAAAATCGTTTCACGTTTACGGAACTCTCGGAACATTTTCCCTAAATTTCACGGAGTTTAGTTCATGAAATCGTAGTTGGTAAACATGGATACCACAAATTTTGTGCCAGGTGGATTCCGAAAATCTTAACGAAGACCACAAAAACAAAAGACTTGCTGCAGCACTGACATTTCTGGAAGAGTACGACAAAAGTGGAAACCATGTTATCGATCGTATCGTAACTGGTGACGAGACTTGGGTACAGCACGTGACCTGTGAAACAAAACGGCAGTCAATGCAATGGGTCACACGCATTCGCCCAAGAAACCGAGGAAGTGTCTGCAGACGCTGTCAGCAAGTAAAATCATGGCTACTGTATTTTGGGATACTCAGGGAGTGATTTTCGTTGATTTTCTTGAACGTGGTCAAACAATCAATTCAGAGAGGTATTGCGAAACACTCCGAAAATTAAGACGCGCGATACAAAACAAGCGTCGGGGAAAACTTAACGATAAAATTTTGTTTTTCCATGACAACGCTCGTCCACACACAGCCAATCGTACTCAAGAGCTCTTGCGTGATTTTGGATGGGAAATTCGCCATACAGCCCGGATTTGGCCCCGAGCGACTACCATCTGTTCCCAACGATGAAGACGTGGCTCGGTACGCTACGCTTTGACACTGACGCTCAACTCCATGCCGGTGTAAACCAGTGGTTGAACTCGCAGGCGGCAGATTTCTACAAAGAGGGCATTGAAAAACGTTATGATAAATGCCTTAATTTATATGGCGATTACGTCGAAAAATAGCCTAAGAGTTTACCTTCAAAATGTATATAATAAAAATTCGTTTTTTTTACTTTGTTTATTTTTTTATTTCAAAACGTCTGTCACTTTGTGGATTGCCCTCGTATATCCGATATTTTGATATTTATATAAATATAGGATATGTTCCGAACCCTGTTAAACAGTATTTTAGGGTCTTATAAACAATGTCCAGTTGGTCCTAGAGAAAATAGAACTTAAAGGTTCCTCAGGAGTCCAAAGTGCGCGAATGCTGTAAGGATTTATGTGCTCGTAAAACTTTAAACAAGTTTTTTCTCGAAACCACTTTGAAAACTGTCGCATGGATCGATTTCAAATTTTGACAGTAGCTTTACAATACTATTTTCTATGGAAGTATGCAGCCGTTTTTACTTTCTCCGTTACGAAGTATTGTGATCGTGATTTTTTTTTCAAAAATTTCTTTTACGGAAATATCCGTTTCAACAATTTCTGGAAAAATTTTTGTGTGTGTGTTTCTGTCTGTGTGCGCTGTATCTCAAAAACTAATAAAGCAATTGATACGAAACTTTGAACATACATCTTATTTCATAATCCGAAGAACTGAAAAGCTTTTGGTAAAATTTCGTACACCGGAAGTGGGTGTTTTCCTTAACTGTTTTTTATTTTTTGCCAATATTTTCTTAAATATGAAAAATATCACAAAAACATTTTTACAAACATTTATGTGAATAATAATTGTAGAGAATGCCAAAATGAACAACTTCTAAAGAATAAGTTTTTTTCGAAATCTCGTTGGTTTTTGAGTAAACCGAGTTTTTTAATTTATAGTATAATTTTTCCATTTTTCATAATTCTGACGTTTTAAACGTCAGTTTCATCCGAGTTTACGCAACGCTCGATGTACATTAAAAATATGATTTCAATTGAAAATAAACAATGAAAACGTAAATATAAATTATGATATCATCAAGTCGGAGAAAGTCCCATGATGGCCACATCACAATTTTGTATTTATTTTGTACTTTTTATTTTATAAACAATTTACTGCTTATTTTTTGGCCAAAAATCGATAATGTTTTTTAAACGTGCACCATTTCTACAAAATTTAATTCAGAAGAAAACCCCTACGTACTTCCATAGCCAATAGTAATTAGGTTATAAAAAAGACATTTTTTGTGCCAGGTCTTATACTTTACGAGAAATCCGTCATCCCGTTTAGAAGTTTAAAAAAAACGCCAATTTTAAAGATTTATCATTTTGCATTAAAATGATAATACAAATGTTTTGTTTCATACCACAATAAGTGTCCAATAAACTAGAGGCCTGCATGGGCCGGGCTTCGGTCCGGGCCGTATTTTTCAATCTCTGCGCCGGGCAGAGCTTGGGTGGATTAAAATTTATTATAGACTCTGGAAATTAACAATTAAGTGAATTGAAAAAAAGATTGGGTGTTTTTTCAATTCACAAAAATAATAAATATTGAAAGACTATTGATTTGGTTATTACACTTTTTTTTTAAATGGTATACTTAAATTTAAAAAAATTTAAACTTTGTCAGGCCGGGCTTTCAATATTCAACTCCGGGCCGGGCCGGGCCCACAGTACATTTCCTTTTCATCGGGCCGGGCCTGGCCTACAGTACATTTTCTTTTCATCGGGCCGGGTCGGGCCGTGTTTCAAATTTTCACGATCGGGCCGGGCCGGACCGGGGTTTCAAAAACCCGCTCCTGCAGAGCTCTGAAATAAACCCTCTAAAAAGAAATCGCATTCCTTTTTCCATACTTCAAAAAAAAAATAAATCGTCAAAGTTATGCTTGTTTTTCGACCGCTAGAGTGGTGTTACCCCTGAATTACCGTTAATTTTGTATAACGCAATTTTTTGGCAATTTTGATGCACTATAACTCTAGAAACCAGTTGAGTCTCAATCACCAAATTGTTATCATTTGTTTTTGTCATAAAGAGGTGTTATCTGTGATAATTTCATAATTTTTCACTCAGTTCCTTTTGAGATATCCTAGTTTAAATATTGCTAAAATACGACTTTGGGCGTTTTTGAAAAATTATATGAAACAGAGGACAAAGTTCTTAAGCGTGAAACTTCTACAGCAAGTAGTCCTATAACTAGTTTTTCCTAGGCTAAAGTTTGATGTATGTAAAATTGTGTTCTTTATGTGAAATTGTAAAATGTAAAAATGTAAGAAAAGTAATTAATGAGGCCTATCAAGCGATTAAATTTGTGACGGACGACGGCTCCGCTGCGCTGTCGTCCGTACGTGGCCGATAGCGCACGGTAACGGGTGACGAATAACGGCTCCGCTGCGCTGCGCCGTCGTCCGTGTGGAGCGTCTAATAGCACCTATTATAATGAATTAGGCAAAGTAATTGGTGAAGATCGACGACTCCGCTGCGCTGCTCCATCATTTTCCATTTTTCACCTTCAAGTTTTAATTTTAAATTTTTCATTTTCATTCTTCACTTTTAATTTTAAATTTTTTATTTTTATTTCTTTTCTTTTCAAGCCAGTTATATTCTCTGCGGTCCCTTACAATTTCGGCTTTTTGACTTGAAAAGAAAAAGAAGTCCTTAAAAGAAGGAAAACGAACCCAGGGTTCGTGGTTCAGGTGGTTCCAAAAATTTTGAAAAAAATATCTTCTGCCTCCCTGAAAGTTCCAGTTCTTTTTGACTTAAAAGAAAAAAATCGTCCCTAAAAGAAGAAAAACGAACGCGGGGGGGGGGGGGGGGGAAAATGGAGTGTAGGGTTAGTTCAAAAATTTTTGAAAAAATATCTTCTGTCATCCCTGAAAGTTTCAGCTTTTCGACTTTAAAAGAAAGAAATTTGTCCTTTAAAGAAGAAAAACGAACCCAGGGGGGTGCAAATGGTGCGTAGGGGTAGTTTCAAAAATTTTGAAAAAATATTTTCTGCCATCCCTGAAAGTTTCAGTTTTTCGACTTTAAAAGAAAAATATTCGTCCTTAAAAGAAGAAAAATGAACCCAGGGGGTGCAAATGGAGAGTAGGGTTAGTTCCAAAAATTTTGAAAAAATATCTTCTGCCATCCCTGAAAATTTCAGCTTTTCGACTTTAAAAGAAAAAAATACGTCCTTAAAAGAAGAAAAACGAACCCAGAGGGTGCAAATGGCGCGTAGGGGTGGTTCCAAAATTTTTGAAAAATTCCCTATGAAAGCCAGTCATTACTCCTGTCATCCCTGAAAGTTTCAGCTTTTCGACTTGAAAAGAAAAAAATCGTCCTTAAAAGAAGAAAATCGAACCACCCCCTGCGTTGGTGGCGTTGGTTGGCGCGTAGGGGTGGTTCCAAAAATTTAGAAAAAATTTCCAATGAAAGCCAATTATCCCTTCTGCCATCCCTGAAGGTTTCAGCTTTTCCGCTTGAAAACAAAAAAATACGTTCTTAAAAGAAAATTTTTTTTTCTTTACCCGGTTTTTAAAAAATCATATCTTGGAAACGGGGCAAAAATTCAAAAAAGTGGCTCGATCGATTTTAGATATTTTCTTTAAGATTATTTTAAGACATACCGGGATCGTCCAGCTCCGGCGGTTACGGAGAAGTTATTTTTTTTTTGGAAACGTGCAAAAATCGAAAATCTGCGTTTGAAAAATCCCTCCCGGGGGTTTTAATAATTTTGCAGCACTAAAACTCCCGTTTAAAGTTAACTTTCAATTTATAGTTGTGAATTTCTTTCTTCACGTTCCTCACTAGATGGGTAATGTTATGTAAGGGCAAAAAATCTAGAGCATCATTCTGATAACTTTGGTTTTTATTTTGTCTTGATATCTGTCAATTTAACATATGTTACATACATTTACGTAAAATTTATGGTCTTAAGAAGCTCCCCATCAATAATAATTAACAATTTTTTTTTTCAAATTTAAAAATCCAGGGCTGAAAGGGTTAACAATTTTTGACAGTTGTAAATTGTTATTTTTGGCAGTTGAAAATTTCCTTTTTACTCCCAACGTGCCATTTGTGATGATTTTTGGCAGTTGTCATTTTTAGCTGTTGAAATTTTCTTTTTTCTTTTAATATCAAAAATGCTATTTTCAATTCTAAAAATCCACAATTTTTGGATGCTATTAATTTCTTTATTTACTGTTGAATCGTACCGTTTATGGTGGCAGAAATGCAGAATTTTTGACAATTTGTAATTGTTACTTTTGACCATTGGAAATTTCCCTTTTTTAATATTGAAAAATGCCGATATTGATAGTAGAAATGCTCAAATTTTCAATTTATAGTTGTGAATTTCTTTCTTCACGTTCCTCACTAGATGGGCAATGTTATGTAAGGGCAAAAAATCTAGAGCATCATTTTGATAACTTTGGTTTTTATTTTGTCTTGATATCTGTCAATTTAACATATGTTAGATACATTTACGTAAAATTTGTTTTCGGCCGAAAAACGGTTACGAAGGAAGCTTAAAATGTCCACCAAAAAAAAAGTATGAGCATAAAAATGTTTCTTACTATTGTTTTGAACTTACCTAGTATTGGGTGGTAACTGGTAAAAAATTAGGAAAATCAAAAATGTTGAGCAACAAGTTTTCGTTTATTTGGGTGATTTAAAATGGATTGACACCATAGTATTTTTTCCTGAGTAATTTTATTATATTTACTGGTACCAGACATAAGTATAGTTATTTTTCGCATCTTATTAAATAATATAAACGTTGTTAAATCGTTTTTGATTGAGAAAGTTGTCCATTATTCGGCCGAATCATTTTCTCCACAGGTGACGTCCAATCAAATGATAGCAATTTCATTGCCCACAGTTTAGTTGTTACTATGGTTACGATTCGTTTTTTGTCAGCGAACTGCCGCAATTTCCAAATAGAAAAATTATTCGTTATAATTTAATACAAACAGAAAAATCTTTAGGTAATTGTTTAACAAGGCAATAATGTGACAGATTCACGAACGCGGCTCGCTCGGCCGTGAATACAGCCAAGTCAGGAAATCTGCTTTATTGCCGTGTTAAAAATATAATTATTTCGCGGATTGTTAAGAAGAAATTAATAATAACTTTTTTTTATAAGTAATTAATAATAACTTGGAATGCGATCATTTTCAATATATTTAATTCAAGCAACATATCGCAGGTAGCTTTGTAAAAAATTCGTAGGTACCCAAGTAAAACCAAAATTGACATTTATAACAGACATTGTGGTGTCCGCATTTTGACGGTGTGTGTGGTGTAATCATTTATAATCATAATGATCATGATTTCGTAAGTGACATGCAATGAATATTAAAATCGGATGGACCGTATAATTATTTCGAGTAAAACTCTTCAATACATATCTTTACTGATATGGTTGATGGTGGAAGCCATTACTTTGTGATACATTTTGATTCGGGAATTCAGGAACTTTTCAAGTCATTATGTTCATATTATTATTGTTCAATGATTAAGTTGAAACAAAACTTACATAATACGTAACCTCCAAATCCTTTTCGGCCATTTTTCCGATTGCTGCTCGGGTTCAATTACGTGGGAAAGTTAGGCAAACGCAGGTGCTCGGAAGAAACTTACGCGGGGTTGTTAATACTTCGCAGAAGCCGTTATTGGGCTTCTTCCACAGGTAACATCTGAAGGAAAGTCGTTTTACTGTGCCAGGAAATAAGTGCTCCGGTCGACGGCGTTTAAATGTCAATTGCCGGTCCACTAGGAGCCGGTCACGGCGACCAAATTTCGCCACCGTTTCGCGACTAGATTTTTGTGCGTGGATAAGTTAGGGACTTGCATGGAGGTTGAGGAAAACACACGCGGTGTTATTAAAACTGTTTTTGGCACGGGAAATTCGAAGGCAACTCTCAATTAAGCAAAACGTACATTGTAATGTCAAACAAATTTCCGGGCGGCTTCTATTGCGGCGTCTCAGCTGATTGGTGAAATAACATGACGTAGGCCGTGAAGTCTCACCTGATTGGCTATTACTTTTACAGCCTAGGCATAAATACACATTTTTAAAGCCTAGTCCGCCAAAGTGATATTTCACGGCCTAAAAGCAGTCCGAAAAATCTTACATTTCATATCAATCCGCGAAAGAAGATATTTATTTTAATTTCACCCCTATTCTTACTGCGTAGATTATTTAAATATGTCGTAAAATTTTTTGAAAAATGTCAGTGTGCCTCTTTTATCTCAAAAGGAAAAGTGATTTTTAAATGAAACTTCAAACTTTAGCTTTATTTGACAATCTTCGATAAAATTATGTGAAAAAGGTGAAATTTTTATTCAAAAAAATGACACTTGTAAAATATAGATATGAAGAACTGCACAACTTTTGTTAACAAATGTATTTCATAAACACTTTTTCGAGAAAAAAAATTAAAGTAGTTAAATTTTTGGTCTATAATTATAAAATGATAACTACATCAAATTTATATACAGGGTGTCTATTTAAAAACGAGCAATGCTCTATAAGTATGGACCTAAAAAAGATATAAAAAAATTCTCAAAACCGTTTCTAAGGTATGTGGGGGAATCAGTATGATCACAAAAATGACCTTCACTAAGCAACTGATCTGGATCTGTAGCCACCTAAAATCAATTTTTTTAAATGGCAACACCCCCTTTGTGATACACCTCATTGGAAAGCTCTTGGAAATTGCTATTTAACAGTATTAAACAAAATACTTCTTATTGGTCTAATTTTTGAAAAATACGCAAAATAATTTTTATTATTTATTCCAATTTCTCGCTCTAAATATCAAATTAACATGGGCGTCCACAGGTGGGGGCAAGGCGGGGCAGCTGCCCCCTCCTGGAAAATGAATTTATTAAATTAAAGTAATATTTTATATACTAAACTTGTATGTAGTCGGTAAATGTATACTTTAACAATCAAAATTAAAAATTATAACAAAAAGTGCGTTCCACGTTATGTTAGATGAATCTGAAAAAAGTTGACGTACAACGACGAGCGGGCACGGTTCCACCCGACGCGTATAATACAGTGCGATCAAATAAAAGTTAGTCAAAGTTGGCCATGAGCCAAAATCAGCGGCGGCTCGTGGATGTTCGGCGGTGAGGCAACGGAAGAAAATTTAACCGAAAAAGCAACGGAATATTTGCTTCCCCTATTAGAGCAGCACGAGCGGCATCTTTGTCTTTGCCTCATCAACGGAAATCCACGAGCCGCCGCTGGCCAAAATTCCTAAACTTATTGGCAAGTGTCAAGCTGGCGTATATTGATATTTTCAAATTTAGTTTTTTTTTGTTCATGACCTGCTTTGACTAATTTTTTTTCGATCTCGCTGTATTATTACTGTACATTTTTGTAGAAATTAACAATTTTTGACACTTGTAAATTGTTATTTTTGGCAGTTGAAAATTTCCTTTTTACTGCCAACATGCGATTTGTGATAATAGAAATGTGCGATTTTTGGCAGTTGTAATTTTTAGCAGTTGAAATTTTCTTTTTTCTTTTAATATCAAAAAATGCCATTTTCAATTGTAAAAATCTACAATTTTTGGATGCTATTAATTTCTTTATTTACTGTTGAATCGTACCGTTTGTGGTGGCAGAAATGCAGAATTTTTGACAATTTGTAATTGTTACTTTTGACCATTGTAAATTTCTCTTTTTTAATATTGAAAAATGCCGATATTGATCATCAGAGACAGACTAACGCTACACAGACTGACAAATCCGTTCTGAAAGACCTCGGGTCGATAGCCATTTGACAGACTAACACACTAACTAAATTGTGATATAAACATAATTGTTATTTTTTCATATATGTAAAAAGTCGGTCAATAAAGATATTGTATATATGCCGATATTGATAGTAAAGATGCTCAAATTTTGACAGTTAAAAAATTTCGGCATTTGGAATTTTTCTTTTTATTGTTGAAATGAAACCGTTTTCAGTAATGAGCAATTTTTGAGAGTCCTGAATAGTTATTTTTGTCAATTGAAGCTTCCTTTTTACTGCCAACGTGCCATTTGTGACGGTAGATACGGCCGATTTTTGACAGTTCGTAATTGTCATTTTTTGCAGTTGAAATTTCCTTTTTTTTTTAAATATCAAAAAGTGCTGTTTTTGATAGTAAAATTCCACAATTTTCGGCAGCTGCTAATTTCCTTATTTACCGTTGAATCGTGCCGTTTGTGATGGCAGAAATTGTCATTTTTGACGGTTAAAAATGTATCTTTTTACTATTGAAAAATGCAGTTTCTGACAGTAGAATTGCACAATTTTTGACCGTTTGTAATTGTTACTTTTGGCCGTTGGAAATTTCCCTTTTTTAATATTGAAAAATGCTGATAGTGATATGTACTAGAAATACTCAAATTTTGACAGTCAAACATTTTTAGCATTTGGAAATTTACTTTTTATTGTTGAAACGTGCCGTTTTTAGTAATGAGCAATTTTTAGCTAAGTGCCATTTGTGAAAGTAGTGCTATTTTTGACAGATAGAAATTGTCATTTTTAGCAGTTGAAATTTACTTTCTTTTTTAATACCAAAAAATGCCGTCTCTGATAGTAAAAAACATAATTTTTATCAGTTGCAAATTTCTTTATTTACCGTTGAATCGTCGTGCCGTTTGTGGTGGCAGAAATGCAGAATTTTTGATAATTCAAAATTTCCATTTCAAGCAGTTAAAACTTTATTTTTTTTAATATTAAAAAATGCCGTTTTTGATAGGCAATTTTTAGCTGAGTGCCATTTGTGAAAGTAGTGCTATTTTTGACAGATAGAAATTGTCATTTTTAGCAGTTGAAATTTACTTCTTTTTTTAATACGAAAGAGTGCCCTCTTTGATAGTAAAAACCATAATTTTTGGCAGCTGCAAATTTCTTTATTTACCGTTGAATCATATCGTGTGTGATGGTAGAAATGCAGAATTTTTGATAATTCAAAATTGCCATTTTAAGCAGTTAAAATTTTCATTTTTTTAATATTAAAAAATGTCGATTTTGATAGTAAAAATCCACAATTTTTGAGCGCTGCAAATTTCTTTATGTGCCGTTTGTGGTGGCAGAAATGCAAATTTTTTGACAATTCAAAATTATCATTTTTGACGGTTAAAAATGTATCTTTTTACTTTTCAAAAAATTGAAGAATTGCACATTTTTTGACAATTTATAATTGTAACTTTTGGTCGTTGGAAATTTCGCTTTTTTAATATTGAAAAAATGCCGATAGTGATAGTATAAATGCTTAAATTTTAACAGTTAAACATTTTTGGCATTTGGAAATTTTCTATTTATTGTTGAAACTTGCAGGTTTCAGTAATGAGCAATTTTTGACAGTACTGAATAGTTATTTTCAGCAATTGAAATTTTCCTTTTTACTGCTAACGTGTCATTTGTGATAGTAGTGCGATTTTTGACAGTTCGAGATTGTCATTTTTAGCAATTGAAATTTCCTATTTTTTTAAATCAAAAAATGCCGTCTTTGATAGAAAAAAAAATGCCGTTTTTGATTGTAAAAATCCATAATTTTTGGCAGCTGCTAATTTCTTTATTTACCGTTGAATCGTGCCGTTTACGGTGGCAGAAATGCAGAATTTTTGATCATTCAAAATTGCCATTTTAAGCAGTTAAAATTTTCTTTTTTTTATATTAAAAAATGCCGTTTTTAATAGTAAATATCCACAATTTTGACCGTTGCAAATTTCTTTATGTGCCGTTTGTGGTGGCAGAAATGCAAAATTTTTGACAATTTGAAATTGTCATTTTTGACGGTTAAAAATTTATCTTTTTACTTTTGAAAATGCCGTTTCTGACAGTAGAATTGCACAATTTTTGACAATTTGTGATTGTTACTTTTGGTCTTTGGAAATTTCCCGTTTTTAATATTGAAAATGCCCATAGTGATAGTATAAATGCTCAAATTTTGACAGTTAAACATTTTTGGCAATTGAAAATTTTCTATTTATTGTTGAAACTTGCAGGTTTCAGTAATGAGCAATTTTTGACAGTACTGCATAGTTATTTTCAGCAATTGAAAATTTCATTTTTACTGCTAACGTGTCATTTGTGATAGTGCGATTTTTGACAGTTCGAAATTGTCATTTTTAGCAATTGAAATTTTCTTTTTTTTAATATGAAAAATGCCGCCTTTGGTAGAAAAAAAAAATACAACTTCTGGCAGCTGCAAATTTCTTTACTTACCATTCAATCGTACCGTTTGTGGTGGCAAAAATGCAGAATTTTTAAGAATCCAAAAATGGAAATTTTCTTTTTTAATATTAAAAAATGCCGTTTTTGATTGTAACAATCCCCAATTTTTGGCAGCTGCTAATTTCTTTATTTATCGTTGAATCGTGCCGTTTATTGTGGCAGAAATGCAGAATTTTTGATAATTCGAAATTGTCATTCTCTTTTTTTTAATATCAAAAATGTCGTTTTTGATAGTAAAAATCTACAATTTTTGACAGCTGCAAATTTTTTTATGTGCCGTTTGCGGAGGCAAAAATGTAGAATTTCTGATAATTTGAAATTGTCATTTTTGACGGTTATTTTTGTCGAAGCAACGATAAGCCGTTTGATACTTCTCTTATCAATTAATTAACAATTGTAAAACCCTCGTTTGTATTCCAAAGATTGAAGAGTAGGATAGGAGCCGCCCGCCTCCCTCGTTTCCACTTAAACCTAATAAAAAACCCTTTGATTAAACTTCTTAGTCAAATTACTGAAGTTCCAAAAGTTGCAAAACTACCAATAAAGAGATTCTGCGTTAAAGTGGAAACGAAGGGTGGTTGGTGGTCCTTACCCTACTCTCCAACCCGTTAAACACTCCCCAAAGTTTCTCGAAATTTCTGTATTAAAGTTTTGAAATCGACTCATGACAGTTATATTCTGCTTTTCATTTGAAACCCTAAAAATTAAAGTGTTGATTATTGTTGAACAATTTCGACCTGATTAGCAACAAAATGATTTAATTTGATATTTAGAACGAGAAATTGCAATAAATAAAAAAAATATTTTGCGTATTTCTCAAAAATTAGACTAATAAGAAATATTTTTTAACTACTGTTAAATAGTAATTTTTAAGAGCTTTCCAATGAGGCATCACAAAGGGGGTGTTGCCATTTTAAAATGAGTTGGGGTGGCTACAGCCCAAAGAGTCATTTTTGTGGTCATACTGATTCCCCCCAGAAACGCTTTTGAGAAATCTTTTTTGGTCCATACTTATAGAGCATTGCTCGTTTTTTAATAAACACCCTGTATATAAAAAAATTGTAGAGAATACCAAAATGAGCAACTTATAAGTTTTTCGAAATCAAAAAAATATTGATAAATACGCAAAATATTAGAAAAACACCTTTTATACAATTCGGAAAAAGTTACATGATGGCCACATTTTATTTGATATGGTAATCCTAAATAGTTATCCAACACGGGGTCCTTTCGCCTGATTTTTATTGATGCAATAACAAGAACAATAGCATGCTGTGAAATTAGCAACAACAAAAACAATGATTATTTGAGTCACAGTGAGTGATTCAGCAATTTCTACTAACGGTGTTCTAAATCAGTGATGGTTGTTGTTGCCAATACAATTGTTATATACAAAACAATTGAACTCTACTATCAAAAGTTCATAAAGTAGGATATAATGAAGATTGAGTTTCCAATTACATCTAATTTACTAGCATTTTTATTGTATCAGTTCATCTTATACCATTGTTGGGTGTTTAGAATATTTGTATTGTAAATAAATATATTTAATGAATATTAATCAATCTGTGTTAGAATAATAATTAACTTGGGTTTAAAAAATATTTCCGGGTTTTCCTTATCTCTTATTATCAAGTTCCTTGTTGGTTAAGATTTGTATGTCCATTTCTTTATGTCGTAGTTTACTAAGCTTGAAAATATGAAATGTTTTCTTTTTATTATTATCAAGCATCCAAATGCCCTCTGCCATATCTTTCAAACACACTTTTTTAAATATTTATTCCACGTATTTTTGTTGTTGACATCTCACACTTTTTCAATATTAAAATTAATACGAATTCGGATTGTAAAAACAAGAGTGCAATGTTTGTTTTGGTTGGAACTGTTTTGCTGTTTTCTTTTGTTTATGTTGTTGGTAATCAAAAAAGGTAGGCATGGCTGCGATAAGGTGGACGTGTTGTTTACAGACACCCACATTTTAATGATTTCCGTGGGGAGCGTTGGTTGTTTACAGGGCGGGGGTGTATGGGTGTAGCGGCCGCGGCGTTGTTTATTTTCGACAGCTGAATGAGCGTTGCGGAGCGGGGCGGAACGGCAAAGGAAAAAAAACAATAGGTCACGCGTTTAATTTTAAACGAGAGGCACCGTGCGGACACGCGCTGTATATGTGGGCCGTCCGGGTGGACGGATAAATAAATAAATAATGGTACGAGGGGGTGAGAGTACCAGGATGTAATTCGTGACCTTGAAGCCCTTGACCAAAACAGGGAGTCGATACGAGGGGGGCGGCGCGGCGGAAGGAGGGCAGCGGAACTCGCCGCCATCTTCCCCGTATCACGTTTGTTTACAAGTCGGGATATTTACCTCGAACTGCCAGTGTGCGGCCTGGAGGAGCTGTTTGGCCTGTTCGCGGGCGCATCCCGCCGCCAGCACGAACTGGTTGATCATCACCTGCTCCCTGAGCGTCGCCGTGTCCATTTTATCCTGTGAAATGTTGCCGGAACGAATACAACACAACACGCACTCGCCACTCGCTGTGCTTACTGCAGACGGTTGTTTTGAAAACTGTCCCTCCGCGCCCCGCACTTCACTCCGCGCCGTACGACGAACGAACCTCCGGCGCGGATTACTAGGCGTGTGACGTCAGCGGCAGCGTACTCTAATCGGCTATCCCGTTGGTCGTTTCGATTTGCCAAATGCCGGAGCTCATTCATCAGTGGGGGAAAAACCAAAGCCCCATTCCGGCGCACGCTCACCTTATCACCTTCATCCCCTGCAATCATCAACACAAACAAACCATCGCCACCTATAAACAACCTCATGATTTTCATGAGCAAATTAACAACCAACGCACAGAATTTTCTTGTTTCAAACAAGACATCCATATGATAAATTAAAAATCTCATGCACAGTAAAATTGTTGTTCAACACCGGTGGTTGTACCAGCACCATTCGATCAACGATTGTGATGGTTTAGAAACGTTTGATACGACCGGTAACATTCGCTATTGGAATAAGATTAATTGAGAATCAAAATGATAATCTGAAATAACAAATCTATGTTATACCAATGTTGAATTGTCCTTTGCTAAATAAAGTTGCAATAAAAAAACCATGTGGTCAAATATATATCACTGATCCTAACCTAGTAAACGAAGTTATATTCAGTTATATTTATAGTTTAGAATTAACGCATTGTTTGCAGTTAAAACCAAAGAGGGATAGCATACTTCATAATCCAGGCCTTATATTTTAACACAATGTTTCCAATTGATAAACATTTATTATAATAGGTGCAAATGTTGGCGGAAAATCATTATGTTTTATACCTCATTTAATAACCAGGCGGACTAAATCAAATTATTGCCGCCAAAATACGTTGTTGTGATTGGCCAATCGGACGCCGTTCTTACACACGCCCAAATTTCTTAAAACAGTAATGGCCGTTGTTATGATCAGCTGATCTCTAACCGATCCTTGTGTCCCACCGTTTTCACGCGTTTCGCCTCAGTTTTTGTGTTTTTAGCGAGTTATTTCTACTGTTGATAGTGTAAGAATCAATTCCTCTTATCCCGCGATTTTCGTGGAAATAGTTATTTTATTTTTTACTACGGATAAATACCCAGCACAAGTTTGGTGTCATTTTCGCCCCACCAAGAAACGGAAACACAATTAGGCGGTGAAAGGAGTAACAAGTCCTTAATGTCTTGAAGGATGTCCAGCGACCGAAGATATCTACAAATTCTGCGCGTGGAAAATTGTACATAGATTTTTCTTTAAAAATGAAATCGCTACATTGGATTAAATTTTGATTGAATTAAAGGATAGAGATGACCTGCCAATGATGTCCCGTTAAACATTATATAAATTAATGAATTAGATTGATTTTAAGAAAGTCATTATACGTTTTTAAATAGCAATTTTATTTAATTTAAATTTTATTTCACGACAATCTACTATTTATATTTCAAACCTTTTACGGAATTATATTTTTATTTTAAATATACCTACTACTTCAATCCACTTTATATGTAAATAAATATATGTATAACTTTAATTTTTCAGTACGCCCCTAAATTCTTAAGAGGTTCTCATTTAAATTAATATTTTAATGTTTTATACTACATCATTGAGTATATGATCAAGAAAGTATGCTTAGAATTAATTTATTTGTTGGTATAAATGTTGAATGAATGTTATGGATAAAATAAATTGAAATCATTTTATTTTTACCGCCAAAACATGTCTGGTTACATTTCTGGTTACTTTTTATAGTGTAAACGTGACTTTCGCGTTTAGTCCGCCTGGTTATTAAATGAGGTATAGCAATGGTAGAGTTGTTTATCTGTACATATTTTCTACTCACCCATTTGTGTTGGCAATACTTATTGATTTTTAATTACTAACCTGAAGTTTGCAACAATTGGCGCCACTTGTGGTCACAAATCAAGTTGTCTTCCTATGCAATTTTCTATGTTGACTTGGGTTGGTAGCATGCTTTTATAGAAATTAGTTGTATATCTATTCACATTTTCTCTGGTACTTAAACGATTGGTAGTACTTATGCTCCATTATAGTTTTACAAAAATGTAGTTGCTTATCTATAAATATTCTCTTAGATTGTAGTGTTGGCAGCACTTTTGCCCCTCCCTCTTTATACCTATCTTGTTTGTCTACACGTGTTATTTGATTCGTTAAGCATGTACAAAAACGTCAAGTGCAAAAAGTGCAGAAAACCCTTGTTTTCGGAAACCGAATGCGGCGAAATATTGATTAACGCTCATTCTGGCAACCTGAAAAATCCGGGAAACGCCGATACCGCCTGTTCTTCAGTGCAGGACGAGAAATTGCTGTTTTTACACGAGGATTTTACGCCGGAGTGGATTCGTGTGCCCATCGAAAGCGAACATTGGCAAAAGGGAAAAATTCATTGTCCCCATTGCAACAGCAGGATCGGCTCATTTGATTTTACTTCGGGGATGAAATGTGATTGCGGTTTGGGTGTATTACCTCCGGTGCATTTAATCAAAAGTAAAGTCGATTGGATTCGGTAAACAGTACCACGTGTATTGGATTTTAAGTTGCAGTCCTGTTTTATGACAACACTACATAACCTATATAATATAAGCGATAAAACGGTTAATACGTTATAATCATTGTAAAATGGTAAGTGTTTTAATTTGTACATATAAAGTAATTCTAACAGCAACAAAAAATGATAGCTTTCTTGTTACCCATCTCTCTTAATTCAACCTCAACATCACTGGTCCAGATAGTTACATCTCATTAAATTAACCCTTAACTGGTGACCCTGGGCCTGTGAGACCCCTTGCATTAAACATTCACTCTTGCACTGTAGCAAGTGTCAGTCTGCTCAGCCAACTAGCCTCCTACTATTCAGTTGTGTGTAAGACACCGTGAAGTTTTTGTTATTATTTGTAACCATATACAGGGTGTCTGAAAAGTATGGAATATTCCGTATAGCTTTGTGTAGACTAAATTTTAATATACCTAGGATAACTGCCCATAATAGTCAAGTTTTTCGTTGCAATCATTCAAATACAAATTCTCATTTTAAGTCACCTTTAAATAGCATCAGTAGAATATACAGGGTGTCAATTTGAAAACTTTCAATGCGAATATCTCTGAAAATAAAGGAGTTAGAAAAGCGCAATTTGGTACAAATGTTATACAAGTAGGGGGAACTAGAACCACTATATTTTGGTTATGGGGTGAGTGACCCCTTGGGCCCCATTCACCCTAACCCAAAATTTTAAATGGTATATCCCTTAAATTAAACGTTTTTTCGAGTAGTATTCACCAGTATAATTTGTTTATAACATTAAATTTAAAAAAAATTCTTGTGCTGGTGAATACTTCTCAAAAAACGTTTAATTTAAGGAATCACATTCACATTGTATGAGAGGGTGGGGTTATCGGAGGCGAAGGTGATAGAGTGGATGGGGAGGGGGGTGAAGGTGGCGGGGTGGGTGAAGGAAAAAATGAGAGAGGTGGATATGCAGGAGAGACAGGGGCGGATAGAAAGGAGTGAATATAATGATATGTATGGGAGGTGGCAGGTGTACGGGAGAATACCAGAGTATTGGGGGGAAGAAGGATGGAGTAGGGAGGAGAGGGTGAGGTTGGCGAGGGCGAGATGTGGGTCAGGAGAGAAAGGGAGGAAGAGGTGGATGGGGGAGGATTATATGAGATGTGGGCTGTGCGAGTGGGGGAAGGATACATGGAAGCACTTGGCGGAAGAATGTGAGGGGGTGAAAGAAGAATGGGTAGGAGTGAGAGGGAATAGAAGGGTGACGGAATGGATGAGAGAGGATGGGGCAGGAGTGAAGACGCTGGAGAAGGTGGGATGGGAGAAAGAGGGGAGGGGTGGAAGGGGGGGGTGAGGGATGTAAAGAGTTAATTTGTTTTGTATATATGGTTATGCCAATAAAGGTCCTTTTTTTTTTTTTTTTTTTTTTTTTAAGGAATCACAAAAGGGGTGATGCTATTTAAAATTTTGGGGTTAGGTTGAATGGGGCCCAAGGGGTCACTCACACCATAACCAAAATATGGTGGTTTTAGTTCCCCCTACCTGTATAACATTTGTACCAAATTGCGTTTTTCTAACTCTTTTATTTTCACAGATATTCGCATTGAAAGTTTTCAAATTGACACCCTATATAATAATATACATTACTCGGTGGATATATTTAACGATTAACTACCCCAGCTTGTTCGTAGTTTACAGGAATTATTATAAGTTTGAATTAATTTTATATTAAATCTTAATTTAAATTTCGCATAATTTATATTATTTGGCAGATAAATGCTATTGGTTTTAGTATGTGTAATTCTTGATTGTTTTGAGTAACGCTTAATTAATGTTTATCTTTAAAAATTGTACATTTAATTTCTTTATTATGTATTCCCTGTAATTGGACTCTGTATGTCTGTTGGGATAATAAACTTATTATTATTATTATAGCTCAGTAAATATCCACTTCAGAGAAGAAAGAAATTTTCTTATTTTTCTTATGTAAAGGTAATCAAGTTTTATGCCGTTGAAAAGAGAAAACAAATGTGTTATTCGTTGCTCTTTTGTTTATAGCAGAAAAGAAAATTGATATATCCAAGGTGGTAGATAACTAAGTGTTAAATAAGTAGCTTTGAGCTACTCATTTCGTACCACTATTAAGATTATTTTGTACAATACTGCATACAATTTTATACATCGCTTTAAATCCGAAAAACCTCTTTTGAACAGTTACATCATTTTTCACATATCGGTTGGCGGTTACCTTCGCAAAACTACTAAACCTACATATTTCCTTGTGGTTCTTGCCGGTAATCCTGTTTCTCCTGCAGGTGGGCTTCTATCTGATCCAACAGGTCTCAAAAGGTTTCTACTTCTACTGATCCTTTCTCTAAGCTTATATTTTAGAAGACTATAAATCATGACTAGCTGCATACCTTCGGGTAACGGTTTATTCAACGGGGCGAACAAAGCTCTTTTCGCCGCAATGAAGTTGCAAGTAGCTTCATCAGATCTCTGGGCCGACGAAAAAATTTCCTTAAAAATCTGAGTGTGAACTCGTCCTGGATAAGTATCTTCGCTTGTTCCCAGATTACTACTGATTATTACTCCTGTCCACCAGGTGTTTGTAGTATAACAAGGTGTTGGATGCCAATTGTAACAGAGACCCACTGACCTTTGTTGCTCTATGGCTATGGCCTAAGAGTTGAAGTTTTCTGTTTCCAGCTTCTTCACTGGGTTGGCACGTACACGCTAGCACTTGTTAGCATCCCTTCTTGCTCAGCAATGAGCCTGCGCATGCGCTCCTCAAACTGCTTGTTGCCGGGGATTAGTACGGTTGTACAACCATATAATAGCTAATATTATTATTTAATAATATTTACAGTTTTATTTATTTACATGTTATGGTTGTACCAGCCGAACCGACAACAGGACTTTTACCATTTATGGTAATCAATGACGGAGATGTTCCGTAGATGAGTGGTTTATATTCAATGCTACTTGATGGTATACTATTACTGTACGGTGTGATTTGGTGTCGTTTATAATATGTTGGTTGTCTTTTATGCGATCTACTGTTCATAGCTCTCTTCAATTATTATTTAAACAAATTAAATCATATTTAAATTAATTCGTTTCGCAGCTGTACCGATTGAGGCTTAAGCGTATTTTCCCCAAATTACGCTTAACAATAGTCCGGTTGTCTTGGACAAGCCGGCGTCGTAAAGACGGATTACGAAATTGTCACGTACACAAAAATATGGGGCTTGGCGGATACGGTACCCAGAAAAATTCTGGTACGGGCTTACTGGGGCGTTCCATGAAGATTTACGAGCGCTTATCCTGTGTAATTTACAACTAATCTAAAAAAAAAAACTATATTATACTTTTCCTTCTCATCCCCCCTTTCCACCCCTCCCTCTACCCTCCTTTTCCCGCCCCATCCTCTCTCATCCATTCCGTCACCTTTCTATTCCCTCTCACTCCTACCCATTCTTCTTTTACCCCCTCGCATTCCTCCGCCAGGTGCTTCCATGTATCCTTCCCCCACTCACACAACCCACATCTCACATACTCCTCCCCCATCCACCTCTTCCTCCCTTTCTCTCCCGAACCGCACCTCGCCCTTGCCAATCTCACCCCATCTAGACATAACAATAAAAATATACAAATTTACAAGTTCAAATTTCAATGAATGTAATACGGACTTTACTCATTTTATAATTAATATTATTTATGAAGCTGAGAGAAAAAAAATAGAATAAAAAAAGAAACAAGTGGGTACCGATGTTACAAAAGAAAGAAATAAAAAGCTGAATAAATAAAAGTTGCGGCGTTTTGGACAAAATGCCGGTAACAGTAGCACCTTCTAACAGCATTCTCATCACCTGTATCGCATCTTTATCCGAGATGCCTTTACTGGTCATGAAGTAATCTATACTATCCCAGAAATTTTATGCTGTCTCTGGATCTTTGGTTCCTCGGAAGCGAGCTATGCAGTGATAAGAAAACCTTTTTTTGCTGCCCGAGTTGGATAGCTTGGAGAAGCTGCTATAGCTGATATGCCGGCAATGCCATCTACTTGTGGTTTGACTGCTCGTGGTCGGAATTTTCACTTTAGCTTACTTCGTCTTACACTGTTTATTCTGCCCTTACATTTCCCACCCTCTGGGCATCAGCTTATTGTAACAATTCGAGAAAAATATTTGTTTTGTCGCATAACACTTAAATTTATTGCAATTTTGGGCAGAAGTAGTAAAATCTAACTCATCAATATACTGCTGTTACGGATTTTTTAGATATAAATCAATAATTAAGTTTTCATCTGCTATATGCCACTCTGCTAGGTCGTTTACTATACAGGGTGTTTCAAAATTCATGCACCAAAAGTTTTCTGCGTACTCCTCGCAGATAAAAGAAAAAAAACCCTTATGACAAATTTTAAATTTCCACAAAATAACATGGATTGAACCCCTTCGCAGAAATATTAAAGAGACGCCACTGACGCCCTATCAATGAATACTTTCGTTCGCGTGTAGGAAGAGGCGGGAACACCACGTACATGTCGCGTTCGCCTGGTCTGGGGTCTTCGTCTCTCGAGCTTGTACTGTGTCAGCACTAGATAAAAATGTGTTATTCCAAATTAGGTCAAACAAAGGGATATCATTTTACAGCACCTACCCCCCGTGATTTTAAGTAATAGGACTGCAGGGGATACATTTGTACAGCAATAAAAGTGTAGGAAGCCGCCAGGAACAATAAAAAAAGTATAATAAATAAGGTGAACTTGAAATTTGTGCGTCGGTTTTATCAACCCTCACCGGACTATTTATGTTTAGATAAAATTTTTTCAACAGCGCCCTCGAAATTAGGTCACCATTCATTCATGCGTCAACACTTAAAATCGACAAATTTTGTTTTTATACAAGCGAACGAACGTATTCATTGATAGGGAACTGTGGCGTCTCTTTAATATTTCAGCGAAGGGGTTAAATCCATTTTATTTTGTGGAAAATCGAGATTTGTCATAAGGGTTTTTTTCTTTCTATCTACGAGGAGTACGCAGGAAATTTTTGGTGCATGAGTTTTGAAACACCCTGTATTGAAGCTCTCCACTGATTTACCGATTTGTAATTCATCTTCAACCATCAATGTCACAGTTTTAGAAATGGATGCAGTAGCAATTTCTTGTTCCTCTCCATTTTGTTCTGATACATGTGTTACCGGCGTTTTATCGAAAACGCCGCAACTTTTATTTATTCAGCTTTCTTTAGTAGCAACGGTACCCACTTGTTTTGTTTTTATTCTATTTTTTTTTTCTCGGCTTCATAAATAATATTAATTATAAAATGAGTAAAGTCCGTATTACATTCATTGAAAGTTGAACTTGTAAATTTTGTATATTTTGTATATTTTGTATATTTTTATTGTTAAATTCAGATAGTGTTATTTTAGGATTAGTTAGATTAGGTTGTAAATTACACTCGCGATAAGCGCTCGTAAATATTTTTTCGTGGAACGCCCCAGTAAGCCTGTGCCAGAATTTTTCTGGGTACCGAATCTGTTACGCCCCATATTTTTGCGTACGTGAGGATTTGCTAATCCGTCTTTACGACGCCGGCCTGTCCAAGACACCCGGTCTATTGTTACACGTAATTTGGGGAAAATACGTTTAAGCCTTAATCGGTACAGCTGCGGCACAATTCTTTAAACTATATTTAATTTGTTTAAATAATAAGGGAAAACAGAAATGAACGGCAGATCATATAAAAGACAACACAACACAATAATAAACGACACCAGATCATCCATATGGTAATGGTGTATCAGGACTAGCACGGAATACATCCGTCACTGGTTACCATAAACGGTAAAAGTCCTGTCGTCGGTTCGGTTGCTACAACCATACCATGTAAATACATAATTTGTAAATATGAGTTACAATAATATTAGTAATTATATGGTTGTACAACCGTACTAGTTCCCGGCGACAGGCAGTATGAGGAGCGCATGCGCGGGCTCATTGCTGAGCTAGAAGGGATGCTGAAGCACCCCCAACGCCATGCGTCAGCCAATGGGAGGATCCTACCCCTACCGTCTTCATCCCTGAACAAAACCGTCTGACGAGCGACAGACGAGGGAAGTGTCCGTTTTGTTTGGGGAGAGTGTTGAGAAGAGTTTAGAGTTTTTTTTGTTTTTCGGAAGTTGTTTAAGAATTGTGTTTTTGTAAGAGTTGATAATTTTTGTTTGAGTCGTGTTATATTTTAGTCTATCTGTATTTATATAATCTCCAGTTTCTCTTGATTTTTTAATTTTTTTTTATTTATCGTAACTCGCGAGTGTAATCTATAATTTTTTTTTTGTGTAATAAATTTAAGTCTTGTTTTAACTCAGAATTTTATTCACATAATTACACTCCCATTCAAAGTTAAGTCTAACTTCAAACAAGTGCTAGTGTGTACGTGCCAACCCAGTGAAGGAACCGGAAACAGAAGACTTCAACTCTGAGGTCGTAGTCATAGAGCAAAAGGTCAGTGGTAGAGTTTTTTTTTTGTACTGCAGCTACCGGATCATCTGAGCTAAGCCGGAGGTAACCAGGGAAAGCCACATATTATTAAGGGAAAACTTTATTTTATTTGCCAAGGCTGTGTTCTCCGTTACAATCGGCGCACCGCTTGGCCCTCTGTTATAATTGGCATCCGACACCCTGTTACACATGCACTGAATTCGCCAAGTAATTTACTTTATTTATTGTTTTTCTTAGCGACGCGGTTACTACAGAAAAATTAATCAGCCGACCGCGACCGTTGAAAATGATTAGTAATTCTCTGGATTGTCTAGCCAAATATAATTCGTGGTCGGACTATTTTGGTAATTTTTATCAGTCAGATTAAATCGTAGCTTTTCCCTTCAGAAAATCTCAGATTTCATCGCAAAAGCTAGTCCTTAATTGACTGACAAAAATTGTCGGCAAGAATTCGACCACTTATTATATAGTTTGATAATTATCAATAATGAAAATTGCATATTGCCTTATGGATAATCCGGCTCCGACGATCATGCCGACGTCATTCTTCCATTTAAAATTATATTTTTCAAAAATTATAACTAGCGTGCCTTAGAAAAAAGTGACAAATGTCATTTGTTGTAAGGTTATGTCAAACATGAATAATAAGGACCCAATAAATAAGTACGTATGTTACAACTCAATGTAGAATAGAATAAATAAGTAGTACAAGTATTAATTCACTTGCGATTTAGATGTTCTGTAATTATTGTAAACACTAAGTAGAACGTCTAGCTCTGCAAGTCCACGAAATTGTCAATCCACTCTCAGAAGTTTCAAAGGCTCCATATCGTCTCAAATTTCTTTCTAACCTTCTAAATTTAGGTTCTGGTATTCGCCACTCTGGAAACCGTAGCTGGTACATTCGTGCCGCAGCTCTTCGATTTCTATTACATAGAAAATAAATTTGTAACATGTCTTTTAATTCGCTATTGTTCATGATTATGTCTGAAACACACACTAATAACAAACGGTTGACATTACTTATACAATAAATGACATTTGTCGATTCGAATTTTTTTCAAGGCACACTACTTTTATTACCAAAAAAATCATGTGAGCAAGATTTATTATTATCTTTTTCTGGCATAAATATTAACTTAAAACCAACATAACGGGCATAATTGGATTCAGAAAAACAATGTCTAATATTATAAAATTAGAAAAGTACTAACTAATTTTATTGAATCTAATAATTTGTTACCGATCAATCAATCCGGTTTTAGATCAAACTATAGTTGTGCAACTGCTTTATTAAATGTTACAGATGAGATCATTTCTGCTACAGATAAGGGCATGTTATCTTGCTTAATCGTAATAGACTACAGCAAAGCCTTTGACACCATTAATCATGATGTTCTATTAGCCAAGTTGAAGTACATTGGACTGGACTGCAGTGCTGTCAATCTACTGGCTAGTTTTCTTTATAACCGACAACAACAAGTTAAAATTGATAACACAACATCAAGCTTTTCAAATGTTACTGCAGGTGTTCCTCAAGGATCAATTTTAGGCCCCATTTTATTTTCCATATACTCGTCCTTCGTCCCTGATGCTTTGCGATTTTGCACTTGTAATTTATATGCAGATGATACCCAAATATTACATTCATTTAATTTTCGAGATATTGAGGCAGCAAACCAAAATATAAATATTGATTTATCAAATCTATTAATAATGTCACGTAGGCATTCCTTGAATATTAATCCTAATAAAACCACTGCAATATTATTTGGTCCTAAAAATATCATCGACACTGCCAAGAGTTTACTCGATATTAAATTAGATAATATTACTATACCCTTTGTAAACTCAGTACGTAACTTGGGTTTAACTATTGATTCAGATTTGTGCTTTAAGTCACATATTGGTGGATGTATTTCTAGAGCCTACAATAATTTAAGAATGATTTATTCCAATAGAAACTTTTTAAATAAAAATACAAAACGACTGCTCTGTGATACATTAGTGCTAAGTCATTTCGACTTTTGTGACGTTGTTTATAGTGCATGCCTAGACAAAGTGACGATTGGACACATACAGAAAGTTCAGAACTCCTGTATACGTTAATATTGGGTATTAGAAAATATGATCATATTTCCGGTAAATGTACTGAGTTGAACTGGTTAAATATGTATAATAGAAGGATTTTACATTGTTACACACTTTACTATAAGATCATTTATTTTCGCACACCTCCATATTTATACGACAAAATTGTATTCCGTACCGATGTGCACAACATGAATGTTAGATTTCGGGGACTTATCTCGCCACCAAAACACAAGTCAGCCATTTTTTTAAGATCATTCTCATTCAACATCTACAAACTATTTAATAGTATACCATTAAACCTGAAATCTTTAAAATTAAACAAATTTAAATTATCTATACGTGCATTGCTAATTCAAGAGGAGCTTTAAAGTTGACGAAGTTGCTTTGAATATGTTATTTTTATATTTGTTCGTATGTACATTTAATCTCGTGCGATGTTATATTTTTGGATTCCGTATAATTCTTTTTAGTTACTTGTAGGTTAAGTGGAAGAGCAGTAACAGGTGTTACCTGACTGAACTTCGCTTACTCTTATATTTATTTTTGTTGTACTCTATTAAAAAATAAAGACATTATTATTATTATTATTATATGCAGCCATTTAAAAAATTAAAAGTTGGCTATCATTTGGCAATGGAGTTTATTTTGAAAAAATATATAATTACCGTCATTTTATAGTATTTAAACAGCCATTGACTTTATTTTTTAGTTCATTCAAATCGGTCAATAAATAACAGAGTTATGGCTTTGGACGTTTTTTATCGAACACACGGTATAACATTTTCGCAAAACTTTATTTAGTTTAGGGCGGCAAAATATAGTTCAACTGTAATGGCGTAAAATAGCGCCGGCACTCTGGTTTTGTCAATACATATGGTAAAAAGTTAAGTATTCCTGTAAAAGTTAGTGAAGTTGGATTTAGTTTCTGACTAATTTTGGCTGGGCTGTACTATCAAATAGTTCTCATACTATTTCGCACAGCCGGGGATCCTCTCTTTTCAAATGCACTCTACAACATAACCACAATGAACAAATGATGATCAGACATCAATATCACACCACAAAAACGATGGATAGTAAGGGAATAGGTCTCAACAAAAAAAAAACAAATTCCAACATACCTTCCATTTAAGTACTTCATTCTTGTACTTGGCATAGCTCTGGCCAGCCCTTAATAAATTTGCCACTAAATAAGCAAAGCCAATGAAACAGAGAAATACATAAACGCTAAAATACATTTTCTATTTTATGTTATAGAGGTTCAAGTTTTGTGGTGATGCCGACTGTCCAGATTGGGTTCTTGCAGAAATCAACAATTTATCAAAAATATCTTCTGTAAAGCTGAAGCTTCTAGCGCAGGTTGTTGTTAAAGCTATCATACATCCTCCAATTGATGTATGTATTTTTTATTTCCGAAAGGAGGGTACAAATTTTTAGGGGGTTCCACTACCGCCCCGGGGACCGTTAAAAAAAAATAAATAAATAAATTGACTTTTTCGGTTATCGAATATCTCCGGAAGTAGTCAGAAAATGCGCAACTTTGCCTTAATAAAACCAACTCTCTATATCATATAGTAACCGATTTCATTATGATGCGAATAAGTATGTTATTCGCTTTATTTCAATGTACTAATTTTTCCTTAAGTACGGCGTTCTTATAATGATAAGATTTGGCTTCTAGGAAGGACAATAAATAAGATAATGTAGAAATAAAAGATCCCCGGGCGGTAGTGAAACCCCTAAAAAGTTGTACCCTCCTTTGTACATTACAACTAAATGTTTCCCATTTTCTACATAGATGGAGAAAGCAGAAAAGTTATTCATAGAATCTAAATTAGGTAAGGGTCCACTTACCCCATTTTAATTAAGAAGTAATTTTTTTTGATGATTTAACTTGAAAAATGTATTCACAGATTCAACTGTTGACCTGCAAGCTTCCATATCTTGTATCGTGTACATCATAACCTCAACAGTCCGGTATAATTGTGACCACAATGCTATGCACAGCGAATTGCAGCAGTTGGGTTTACCCCGAGAACACAGCACTTCACTGAAAAGGGTCATAGATGAGAGGAGTGGTGAGATCATTGATGTTTTAAAAACACGATCTCTAAAAGGTTTGTAATTGGTTTATAAATATACGCCACTTTCTTTTCTTTTCATATTTTTTTTTTTTGCAAAAATGAGTAACTTTGACAATGGAATATTTTGTAGAAAAACGTAACAAAAAAGAAATTTTTCAATAAACCTGGGATTATGCCATAACCCAAAGCAGCATGGGCGCGATGTGGTTAACATTGCTTTCTTAAGGCGTATTCCATAAATGATTAATTAACCTTCCGTACTTTTAATTTAGTTTTAGGAAATCATACTGCCACAATTCCGCTTATCCCTTAAACCTGTGACATCATTTACAGAAGCTGCCATAATAATCGTAAAAAAATCTTGTACAATTGAGCGCAAATCAAATATCTTTATATCTTGCCAATTTTGATTGGTTCTCTCTCAATTGCCTATGATCAACTTTGCGCTTAAATTTACTAATCACTATTTTTGAATCAGGTTATATTTTAATACTAAACGGTAAAAAAATGTAGAAATTAATTGATTGCGAAAATAATTTGAATTTGTAAATTTTTTTGGATAGGAAACGAACCCACTTAAAACCTAATCACTTCCTGTTGTAACAGCGTACAGCCCATTTGTGATTACGAAACCTTTTGTATTCGTTTTACTAAAAACTTATGAAATCGCGTAATGTGCAAAGAGAAACCTTCCAATTAAAATCCACTTTTGTGAAAGTTGATTTACATTTGCACCAAGCTACAATAAAAAAGAACAGAAAAGTGATCAATTATATTTACTTTAAACTTTCCCTCATATAAGTAACCATAATTCTCAATTGTAATGAAAAAAAAAGTGTAGCTACTATTTTTATAAGATAAATCAACATTCATAATAATCATCCTATATCTTCATCAGAATGCGAGAAATCGACGAACATATCTGCTAGCTCCAACAGAAAAATAGTTTGTAAGCCAGTTTGAATAGTTTTAGACTGAATCAAAAATGAAAGTCAAATCTGATCTTGCATTAAAACTGGTGGAGTTCAGTTAAAAATGGTAATTTAAAAATTTCGAAAGTTTTCTCCCTAAAAAATGCATTTGAAATAATATTCTCAAGAAACTTTTCCATGGCTCTATTCTACACATCACATTAAAGATCTCATTGAGACTGGTCAGAAAATGCACTTGCGCTAGAACAAATTCAATTTTAAGCTTGTGGCGTGCTCGTAAAATAAACTTGAAAATGTTAAAAATCTGAAAAATCATCTTGGATCTTCATGAGTACATTCTTTTTGTCGGAAGGATGACAGAAATTGATTGCAGTTTAAATTTCAACTAGTTGTAATAGTAAAACCGTCAGTTTAGTTTTTTCGACTTTGAAAGGCCGTAGCGGCTAGACAAAGACTCCAAATCGAAAGGCAAATTTGTGCTGCTTGCATGCAAATTGAATTAATTGAAACTGATACAAATGTAATTTGCTTTTCTGGAGTTTACTTTATTATTCTTTCAGTTAATTCTTTAGAGGATGTCTCGGCGTCAATTGACCACGAATGCAGATGCATAAATTTGGACCTAAAAATAAATGAAAAAACACAAACCTTAATTATGACTCCTTTCACCCTGGATGTGCTTCTGGAAGATTTGAAGACAGTCAGGAACACAATGGTGGCGTTGGATAAGGCTCCATACATAATGCACTAAACTGGAAACAAGTGTAATGGGGGCATACATAAATACATATTTTGTATAGTTTTTTTTTTTATTGATTATTATTGTAAAAATATCTTTCGTATAATAAATATACCACAAAATATCAACGTATTGTTTCAACGTCCATCACCACAATTACATAAACCGATATATTTGATTGTGTTTATTGCTATATTTTTTATCGATCACTTGGCTTCACGTAAATTCGAACATCGGGGACTTGAGATTAACATTAACATGGATAAATTATTATTAACGAACACTAAATAAACCCTGTTTTGTAAGCACAATACAAGAAGTCACTACAATGACTACAAAGAATATTAGTTAAGGTATCACAAAGTTTAGGAGTATTGGAGCGATGAGGATGAACTTTGTGGACATTTATTTTGAAAACACAAAATTTGCCAAATTTAATTATAAATATGTTAATGTGCAAAAGAGAATCTGCATCAATAAAGCTGCTCATGGATTCAAATTTTATCCGAAAACCACTGCAGCTACAGAGTTATGCCCAGTTCTCGTTCTATTGATGATGAAAACAGATATTAACTTCCAAGAGCAAAAACGCAGTATCACTATTACTGCATTTTCTTATTGTCGAATTAAATTGAACTGATCTATTATTTCCAATCTCATAAAAAATAGTTCTCTAACTTGTACTGTATTTATAAAACCGCGTTACAATTACATAATAAAGTATACTAAATGAGCAATGATATGTGTTAAGTGTATAAAAACGATATGTATACATATATAAAAGTGTAAATGACTATATAAAAAAAAATAACACGTCTTGTTGAATAAAAAATAGACAGACAGAGAGAACAGAATATCTACCATCTTTGATCCTTATTGCTGTTTGCAGCCGTCCTTACCTTTCTTCTTATTTTTCTTCTCGAGGGAAGAGGTCCGCCGCTGGCCCTGGATGGGCATGTATGGGGGGACGGGACTAGGGTCATCCTCGGGGATGTCCGGAGTGGGGAGCATCATCCCGGGACTGCTGCTCGAGGTGGACGTCGTCACCGTGCTCGACGTGGTGTCGTAGCTAGGGGGCGACTGCTGCATGTTGCTACTGCGACGCGGGTAGGTCGGATCGATTGCCATCGCAATGTTTACGTGTTGTTTCGAAGGGGACGGAATCTGAAGCTGGTTTTGTAATTGCTGGAACGGGTCTTCCAACGGTTCGTCGATTGGATCGGGGAAGCGAGGTTTGCCCAATTTTTGTGTTAACGGCGACCTAAATAATTTATAAATATCGTCAAGCTTCTCTGCCAAAAATGAAATGTTAATCGTGCAAAAGCTTATCTTCCTTTTATATGATCCGTTCTTTACAATTTTTTTTAAATTTCAAAATCCGATGAAGAAATAGCTACAAATTTGCATAATTTCTTACCTTAAATCTAACTGCGTAGGTCTCACTGGTGCAGGAACATCCCCCAAATCCGGCATTTGCTCGTTCACATAATTAGGAACCCCACTAGGACCACCATTCATTATGCGATCTTCGTACATCTTCCCGTACTTCCCTGGGCTTTCATGCACCCTATTAGGAAGCACATCCACTGGAAAACTGTAATTGGTATCCTCATCACTCAACGGGTAACTCTGCGGCGGGATACTATGCAGTACACTCCTCGCTGGCAAGAGGTCGATAGGATTCGAATACGAATCATCGGGCATGATTTGATGCTGTTGCTCTTGTTCCAACAAGTGCTGCTTCTTGGCTAAAGCCTTTTGTTTCGCACGTTCTTTAGCGCGTTTCGCCTTCGCCCTCTCCCTCTCTTGCAACAATTTCGCTAACTCTTTATCCTGAGCTTCCATTGCCAGCATTCGATCGCGATTCATAATAAATTCCTCGGAATTACTCAACTGTTCCTGTAATTGCCTAGCTAACTCTGCATCACGTTCCTCTTGAAGTTTACGCTCCACAACTTCATCAATCGGAAGACCCACCTCTTGTATATCGATCCTATCAAAATCCTCCGTTAATTTCTCCGGTGGTTTGTACGGTTCAATATAGAGATCGTGATAGTCATCAGGTAAAGGCATCTGCGGCGCTCTTCTCCTGGGAAGGTTAGCGAAATAATTATTAGAGTCCGGTCGGTGGGGAGAAGGGTGGGTTTCTTGGGTGTTTAGTGGGAGACTGGTAGGTTTGTGCGGGGATTGGTGGTTTAAATTTTGCGCAGGGAGGGAGTTCTGTTTCGGTTTTGTCTTCTCTTTTTCAGTCAACTGCCTGGCGACATCTTCATCGTGCAGTTCTAGCGCGCGCCTTTTCAGCCGCTCCTCACGTTCTATTTTATCGGCCAGCTGTTTTGCCACTTGTTTATCTATCTCCTCTTGTTCTTGGAGCATTTTTTGGTAAACCGCGGCTGCTTGTTCGGCCAATTGCTGTTCCCTTAACTGCTCGTCTAGTGCGCATGGGAAATCCTCGCGTACTTGAGCGTTCCTGTATTTGTTACCTAAATAGATAACAAACAATGGTAATAAAGTGAGTATTTGTTTCGTGTATACGTTACTTTCTAAATTGCATTTTAATATAATTAGTTCATTTCACCATTCATTATTTAAGACACAATAAAGAGTCATTCCATGTTAAATTTTTCTCACCATCTCAGATTTAAATGAAATTTGGTACATAGGTGACCTCTATGTAGACTAAGAAATATACCAAATTTCATCTTTATATACCAACCGGTTTAGAAAATATGACTTCCCAAAAATCGTCCAAAATCGCATGATCGATATATTTTTAAATTGGGATTGCAGCTCTGCTAATTAAGATTGAGAGGTGGGAAGGTGCCCTTTTGCAGCATTTGAAATGCTCTTTTCGTTAAGATAAAAAACTTGCAATCAAAATTTTTCAAAATGCGGTTTAAAAAAATTAAAAAAAAATCTAAAACTTTTTTGTTTTTAAACTGTTAGTGTAAGTTTAAAAATAGGATCATAATGAGTTCACATAGAGAGCTAATTCATAATCAACCTTTCATAAGTTTTTAGTGATGAAATGTGTTTGAACCTTAAAATTTATAAATAAAGTAGTAATTAATTACTTGAGCTTCTGCAGCAAAGTCTTACTTAATATAGTAAGAACAACAGATATCAATTAAAACAACTACTCCCCGTGCTAATGCACCCCCGGGTATTAAATTACATGATTGATATTTGCTGTTAGATGTCTGAAATCGGATTCAGCACAATGTAACATTTTGGGACTGATATTACCATTTGTCGTTTCGTCGAATTATTTGAAAAAGAACTTCCAGCAATCTGCAAACACGTGTTTCGGGGTTTCACCCCTCATCAGTGCAGCTATGCTGGGTTAAATGTATGAACCTTCATGCTCGAAGGCCCGAATGCGAATGATTTATTTTAAATAAAATTAAACCATCGCAGGTGTTCTATTTTCGACGACGCGACAAAAAAAATTTAAGCCAAATCTTAAAATTTGTTTCAGGTTATTTTTTTAAACAATGGATATGGACCTATTTTTTTTGTGTGTTTATTTTAGAAATAAATAATTTTTAATTGATTTTTTAAATCTTGATTTTTTTTTTGTTAATTCCATTCAAAAAAAATGTAATTATTCACAATACAGTAAAAAAAAAACTTTAAAAATAATTTTAATTAATACTCAAGAATATTTATTTATTTATTTTTTAACTTTACATATCCTGTTATAACACACCCAAAACAATATATAAATAAAGTTAATCACCTAACAAATTTAGGACACAGGATTTGCAGGCGGAGTTCATTTCTAATATAATTCGATAATCCAAAATAATTCCGCTTGAAAATCTGCTAGCCGCTAAAACAAAATATTCCGCAATTCGGATTAAAAATCTGCCAGATCTAGCAGATTTTCAGGTGACATGGAATAAGGTAACAAGATAAGGAATACAGGTTGATACAGGCTACTTGTTGGGCACGTGTTGCAACAGGTTACTTATCATAAGAACAACAGACTCAGTTTTCCAAATCAGAACATGCAGAGGTTTCTCCAAACGTAACTACAAATGCACAATATTCTTGAGTATTAATTAAAATTATTTTTGAAGTATTTTTAAATTGTATTGTGAATATTTACATTTATTTTTCAAACTGGAATTAACAAAAAATTTATATAATAATAGTAATGTTTATTGTCTTTGAAGTCGTTACAAGAAATAACACTAATACTACACTTTTAGACGCGTCAATACAACAACAAGGATGATACATAGTAAACATATATATTTTCATACATTGATGGACACGACAAAAGGAGTAATAAATTACAATAGTATATCATGCCTATCATAATATACCGAGTGTCTGGGATAAGGAGCAAACAGGAATTTAACATGTAAAATTAAATATGTGTAAAAATCGTAAAGGAATATTTTTTAGAGAATTAAAAATTATAAATGAATCATCCATTTAATTTACGTTTATACCAGAATCCATCTCAGAAATAATAAAAATGTTTTTTCTACTCCTTGCCGTATATTGATTAATTCCCTAACAATAAACTGTACGGATATAAGCTATTTTTCGGTTAGGTGTACGGATATGAAATCCAGGTTACAGATAATAAACAACCATTGTTATAGAACGTTGCGGCGGCAGCGACGGGAGAACGTCACATCAAACGTCAAATAATTAATTTACATTTTTATGTAATCGGAAATCATCATGGAAACTGAAAGTGATTCGAATAATTGTACCCACCTGAAATTAGGAAATCTGCTCAAGATATCCAGCAGGGATTACTGCCGATCAGATCCCGTCCAAAATATGACTTCGCATACAAACAATATATGGATTGGTGTACAAGTAAGAATGTGAAAATTTTCAATGAAAACGTTATGATTACGTGCATAGAAAACATTTCCAAAACTGATAAACCTTCAACATTGTAGACCACGCATTACAGTGACTTTTTTATAATGGAGTCGTGGCTGCGACGAGAAAACGTCACACTTCAAACGTCAGATAAATTAATTTACATGTTTTTTCGGTATTCATTATGAAAAGTGAAAGGGATTTCAGTCGTAGAAAAAGTTATCTGTACAACGCGAGTGGATATGATGCCCCCATATCTCACTCGGCATTGGGGCACTCGCCTACGGCTCGTTCCCCAAACTTGCCTTCGTGAGATATGTGCATCATATCCACTCTTGTTGTACAATATACTATTAACAATGTTCCATTTAATAAAAACCCTTGCCATGAGTTTCACAAATGTCGTCATAGTGAAAATAATTTTGCTAGTCAGATATCAATTCACGCACTCTCCCACTTCTACATCTTAATTAGGAGAGCTGCAATCGCAATTTAAAAATATATTGATCATGCGATTTTTTGGAACTTTATTTAGTCATATTTTCTAAACCAATTCATATATAAACCAAATTTCAGGTATTTTTCTTAGTATATACCAGGTCTATAAATATGAACCCGGAATTTGCCCATAGCTGTCAATGTAGTTACAGTCAAACCGCTCATTGACGCCATTTCCTTGTCGACATCTCTGACAAAGATTTTCATCTCACAACAATTTCATACAACAGCATATCTTGGAATAGCGTTAAATCACGATTTGCGGACATCATTGATTTTCTGTTACCAATTGAAGAAAATTGCTGCAGAATCGCATCGAATGCTTGTCAAAAATTACAGTAAGCATGCTCTTGGTAAATCACAGTGCTTTGAGTTGTTTAAAAAATTCAAAAGTGGCGATTTTGACGTGAGAAACGAAGAACGTGGAAGACCACCGAAAAAGTTTGTAGACACCGAATTGCAAGCATTGTTGGATGAGGATGACGCTCAAACGCAACAACAACTCGCGGATCAATTAAATGTGACACAAGAAGCCGTCTCCATACGTTTGAAAACCATGGGCAAGATCCAAAAGATGGGAAAATCGGTTCCACATGAACTGAAATGCTGCTCGCCAGGTACAAAAGAAAGTCATTTCTCCAGCGATGAAAAGTAGATATATTTTGAGAATCCTAAGCGTAAAAGATTATGGGTAACTCCAGGCAAGGCCAAATCGCTATGGACAGAAGACAATGCTCTGTGTTTGGTGGGATCAGATGGGTGTGATCTATTATGAGCTGCTAAAACCCGGCGAAACCGTTAATACTGAACGCTACCGACAACAAATGATCGATTTGAATCGAGCTTTGCGTGAAAGACGACTAGAATATCAAAAAAGGCAACACAAAGTGATTTTGCTTCATGGTAATGCACCATCACACACAGCAAAACTGGTCAAGGAAACGATTGAGGCGATTAGTTGGGAAATACTTTCGCATGCGGCTTACTCACCAAACTTGGCTCCGTGCAATTACTACTTATTTGCATCGATGGGACACGCACTTGCCGAGCAGTGCTTTACTTCTTACAAAATGTATGAAAATGGCTCGATGACTGGTTTGCCTCAAAAGCAGGGTTCGGAAAATATCCGATATTTATATAAATATCAATATATCGGATATATATCCGATATATATCAACTTCTTGATATTTATTCTTGGTCATTAATATTAATGTTTATATAAGTTATTAATTATATAATGCACATACTTTATTTATATTACATTTATTTATTGCAAACAAACACAGTTGCTTAGAATATAGTAAAAAATAACATTAAAATTGTTAAAATATTTGACATCAAATTGAAAAATTTTTGAAATAAGGACTTTGTTGCTCTGCACTATGTTTTCAGGGATAAATTGAAGAATTTTCAAAGTGAGGACCTTTTTTTGTTTTATTTTTGCTCACACTTACTTTTTCATTTTTAACAGAGTCGTTAGTCACTTCAAAAATCGACTCTTTCTGACAAAAAAGAGTCATTTCGCCCATCTCTAGTTTATATTAGAGCACATGCTCACTATTCATATTGCTGCAACTGGAAAAATTTGAGAAACGGGGGAATTTTTTGGTATTGTGTGTTTAATAAATATCCATGATATATATCCGATGATATATATCGTCTGAACCCTGCTCAAAAGAGCAACAGTTTTTTTGGCGGGGTATCCACAAATTGTCAGATAGGTGGGAAAAATGTATAGCTAGCGATGGGCAATACTTCGAATAAAATATTTTTTATAATTTTCATACAATAAACGTGTATTTTCTATACAAAAATTCCGGTTTCATATTTATAGACCTGGTATGGAGATCACCTATGTACCAAATTTCATTAAAATCTGAATTTGTGCTGAGTTGATACGGAATGACCCTAAATTAAGCTATTCTTTGGATTTCTGAAACCTTGCATTGCAGTTTTTAGACAAAATAGTAACAAAACGTATGCCACTGAGATAAGAATTACTGTTTTGATTTCTTACAATGTAAACAATAGAAATCATTTGGCCATCACTAAAACAAATTACCATGGGAAAATATAATTTATGCTAGAAGCTATTTATAAATACAAACAAAGGCTGTTTTATTTAATGTTACTAAAACATTGTAACAGTCACAAACATCATCTTTAAGTACTTTGGGATTACTTCAAAATGAATAAGTGAAAATTCATCAAATTTGCATTGTTATAACTAGAGAGAGAATTTTATGCAAAATGCATATATTTGCATATTTTCCCATATAATGCATATTTTAACATACAATGGTAAAATTTAATATTTCGTCGTATGGCACATTGCAAATTCGTCCTGCATAAAGAATTTATGCATTCACATGTTTTTGTCGATTTACTTTTTACAAGAAAGCGATTTTTGTATAATTCAATATTCATTATTATTATGACTAATTATCTACGTATAGTTGTATTTTTTTATTTACATATTTATTACTTGCATATTTCAAATTAATAATGCATATTTGTTGCATTGTGATAATAATAAATAGAATTTTACTAGTTTTTCTGTTCATTAAAAGAATGTGATGACTTTGCTCTCAGGGGGGAGAAAACATCTTTATTCAGACACTTACATTACATCTTTAAATTAACATTATGAATTTATAGGGGTTAGCCTGTCTGGGCTATCGACCTGAGGTGTTTCTGCCCTGTCTTGAAGTTAATATTTAAGTAAGAACGATAAGTAGAATTGGGTTGCTTAACTGTCCTGATAATTTGAACTAGTGAATTGATGGAGTGTAATGTGTGGGAGTTTATACTTGGAAGGGATATCTGGGTTTCGGTGAGCACAAAATTTGTTTAAAAGGGATTGGTTACTAGGTTTTTCAGAGAATTTTTTAGCAAGGGCTAGTATGCGCTGAGATTTCGGAATGACTTGGGATGCCTCGTATAAGAGTTAGAAGCATGGTGGAGTGGATTGTTAGGGCGCCTTAATTTGGTAAGGGCTGACTTTTCGGCGACTTGAATATGATGGAGCGTAGAAGGACGAATTTGTGTGATTTGCTCTCATTATTATGGAAATGGATTAACATTCAAGTAACATTTTTTAATCTTAAAATTGCATTAATGAATTTACAATTTTGCTGAATTATTGTTTATCTGACTGATGAAGTTACCATGCGGTGAAACAATTGTTGCAATTTTTCAAGAATTAAACGTGAACTGAAAAATGAACTGTTTTAACCAGAACTAATTATTGTAAAAAAATATATAACCTGTGGAGACCCAAGCTATAATTCTTAAAAAAAATCATGACTCGAATTTTTAAGTATTACCATCATTATTTTAAGCCTTGATAATAATGACAACTCGTTGAAACTCGAGTAGTGATTTTTATATAGATTTATAAAACTTCAGTCCTCACGCATTATATAATAATTTTTGCAACAATTATATGTCGTTAAAACATTGTGAATTTTTCAATTAAGTTTAATTATAGTAACTATTCTGATCATCTAAAATGCATGTTTTGTTAGGTAGAGGTTACTTTAAGTTAATAGATTAGTTAGATTGATGACCAATCAAATAGTTTATGGAGAATGTTTACACTGCGACCTCAGTACGTCCTTTGTGTTATTAATTACCTAGATAATGCTGGTTGATCTCCTGCGATTGCAACTGGTAAGCGAGCGCTCCGTCCTCCCTCACCAACCATTCCCTGCACATCTCGTTCACTTTCCCCAGCTTGGGGAAGTTCTCCTCGGCCTCCCGTCGCCGTTCGACGTAGCCCTCACACAGCTGGACAGTCCCCTGCCTGGGGTACCTGGGCCCCACGTCCTTTCCGTTCTCTTGTTTAGCACCATCCATTTTGATTTCGTTTCTTTTGCGGCCTCTATCGATTGCGCGGGCCGTTTATTTACATTTTTTCCGCGATTTCTACGCGCGCCCAACTTTCATTCCGGACGGCAGAAAGAGGTCACCGCTCTGGATCGCTAGCCAAACGAAAAAACTCATCGCTCGGATTCCGCAGCACCCCGCCGACCGAGAAAGAAAGAACCTTCACCGACGGCCCCAAAAGATAAACAAAGAACGACACTCGCTGACAGCCGCCAGGCTGGGGGAATCTGACAGGTGCGCCAACCTCAAGGTCGTGGTGATTCATCCTGAGGGTCGTTGATAACGCTAACGTAAAATTATCAGTTATGATTAATTGCCGTTATCTATGAAGATTAAATTTAATCATTGTATAGAAATTTGATTGATAATATTTTATACCTGTTGTCGATAACAAGTAATAAATTATGAAAAATTTACATTTTAATGGTGAATGGTTCATGTTGGCAACGTTTGTGATCTCTGGCATGGCGAATTAACACGCGGGAAATTCGAAGTGTTGAGTAGAGAATGGTTACGGGCGGCCGTACTACCAGGGCTGGATTATGACTTTTTCACCCATAGGCAACTATATTATAACCCCCCCTCGCATTGCAAAACTTAAAATGCTATTATTTATACCTTAAAATAATATACCGTAAAAAGCAATTTATACTCAGCCCAAACAAACGACAAAACACATTAATGGAAAAGTTTACAAGTAGGTATGTTCAATTTTATATCCATTTTCTGCAGCGGCGGCTCGTGGATGTTCGGCGGTGAGGCAACGGAAGAAACTTTGACCGAAAAAGCAACGGAATATTTGCTTCCTCTATTAGAGTAAGTAGTGCAGCGCGAGCGGCATCTTTGTCTTTGCCTCCCCAACGGAAATCCACGAGCCGCCGCTGGTTTTCTGGATTTCTTCCTGGCGAATTTATAATATCAGCAGAATCAAACGATTTACCAAATCTTCCATCGTTTGCTTTCTGCAAAACTTTCTAGTGTTGTTTCTTCGGACCCGTTTGCAATTTTTGTTGCTAGCGTCGGATCAAGTCGTCGGATCAAGTCTTCATTGTCTCATCCCACTCTCCAATCTGTCAAACACACCCCAGAGTTTATATAAATAATTTTTTTTGTCGAGGCAACGATAAACCGTTTGATACTTCTCTTATCAATTAATTAACAATTGTGTAAGCCCTCGTTTATGTTCCAAGGATTAGAGGATGGGATAGGGCTCATCCACTACCCTTCTTTTTCACTTAAACCTAATCAAGAAAACACTGTTTGATTAAAGAAATTTCTTCGACAAATCACTGAAGTTTTAAAAACTGCAAAAGTGGGTTTCTGGGTTGAGTTAAAGTGGAAACGAAGGGTGGCGGGTGGGCCCCTATCCCACTCTTCAACCCGTTAACGCGGTGGTGGGTGGGCCATATCCCACTCTTCAACCCGTTAACGCCCCAAAGTTTTTACAAACAAATTCTTTTGTCGAAGCAACGATAAGCCGTTTGATACTTCTCTTATCAATTAATTAACAATTGTAAAACCCTCGTTTGTATTCCAAAGATTGGATAGTAGGATAGGACCCGCCCGCCTCCCTTGTTTCCACTTAAACCTAACAAAAAAACCCGTTGATTAAAGGAATCTTCTTAGTAAAATCACTGAAGTTTCAAAAGTTGCAAAACTACCAATAAAGAGATTCTGCGTTAAAGTGGAAACGAAGGGTGGTTGGTGGTCCCTACCCTACTCTCCAGCCCGTTAAACACGCCCCAAAGTTTCTACAAACAAATTCTTTTGTCGAAACAACAATAAACCGTTTGATTTTTCTCTTATCAATTAACAATTGTCAAACTCGCGTTTGTGTTCCAAGAATTGGAGGATAGGATAGGGCTCACCCTCCGTCATGAGTTTCTACTGTAACCTAACCAAGAAAACACTGTGTGGTTAAAGAAATTTCTTCGTGAAATCATTGGAGTTTTGAAAGTTGCAAAGCCAACAATAAAGAGGGTTAAGTTAAAGTGGAAATGAAAGATGGTGGGTGGGCCCTATTCCACTCTCCAAATCGTTAAACACGTCCCAGAGTTTCCATTAACAAATTCATTTATCGAGGATGCTGAATATAAAAAAATGTTCGGTACTTCTTTAAACAATTAATTAACAATTGCAAAACCCTCATTTGTGTTCCAAGAAGTGGATCATAGGATAGGGCCCACCCGCCGCCTTGAGCTTCCACTTATACGTAACCAAGAAAACTCTGAGTAAAGAAATTTCTTTGTCAAATCACTGGAGTTTCAAAAGTTGCAAGACCACCAATAAAGAGGGTTACTGGGCTAAGTTATAGTGGAAATGAAGGGTGGTGGGTGGTCCCTATCCCACTCTCAGGCCCGTTAAACACATCCCAGAGTTTCTATAAACAAATTATTTAGTCGAAGCATAAACCGTTTGAATCTTCTTTTATCAATTAGTTAACAATTGTAAAGCCCTCGTTTGTGTTCCAAGAATTGGAGGATAGGATAAGGCCCACTCACCCCCCATTGTTTCCACTCAAACTTAACCTACAAAACTCGGTTTGATTAAAGAAATTTCTTCGTTTCTTCGTCAAATGACTGGAGTTTTAAAAGTTGTAAAGTCAACAATAAAGAGGATTTCTGGGTAAAGTTAAAGTGAAAACGAAGGGTGGTTGGTCCTATCCCACCCTCCAGCTTGAGTGGTGGGTGGTCCCTATCCCACCATCCAGCTTTTAACACACCCCAGAGTTTCCATAAATAAATTCATTAAACCACAAAATCTACAATAGTTACTAAAATCTGTTGATGTAAAAAGTAGGGTGCCAATTTTTTCAATAACTCATGATGAATTTTAGTTTTCATAATAAAAATATATGACATTGACATATTGCTTGACTATAGTAAACATTGTAATAGCAAAATAATGTTTAACGTAAAAATGATCTAAATTCCTGAGTGAATAAAACCCATATAAAACTATACTCAACTGAAAAAACTTCACTCTTGACGTGTAGGCAGACTTTGAAGGGCATTTGTTAACAAAGAGGGTCACTGAAACAAATGGTACTGACCCCACTCGAAGTCTGGTTAACTACCTGTTTAATGGATAAGGTCTGCAAAATGTTAGAAAATTTTTCAAAATCGACTTTTGTCCGGTTGGATTAGGAATCAACCATTGCCCGCGGGCGCACAATGGTCAGTAGTTTTCACTATCTGGCGCGGAAAAACTAATTTATATTTTTAAAGTATTCATATCAACTCTCTAGATAAAGAAATATACCGGGTGAGGCATTTAACATGTTTTTTAAAATATTTCAAAAACAGAACATTTTACGCAGAAATGATCTGGGTGAAAAATAATCGTATGGAAGGGGGCCATAATCATGTATTATTGTTTTTCTCCCAGGTGGCGCTGTCATCGCTAAATCAAGGTCAACACAATTTTTCAATGGGAACCCCTATTTTTCATTGCTGATTCAGATTCCTCGTTAAAAATCAAGAACAATTTACTGAACTTATTTTTTGTCCGCCTGATAGATGGCGCTGTAATCGCTAAAAATGATAATTCCCTAGGATGCTTGCGAGTTTTGCGTGTATAGTCGGGCCGCCGAGAGCTGCCTGTGACTCGCTTAAAATCGCATGAATCAAGATTTAAGTAAACGTATGTCCGTAAGAAAATTTAGTGCCGCGCTGATTTTCATTGGCGGGATATTTAAAAATTCTTGCGCACCACCTAAACAAACTTTTTACGATTATGTTATTTGACGTAGCGCTCGCGTGTTTTGTGTGTTTATACGAAACGTGCCGATGCGATGCAAGAGTCATGCGTGAGCTTAGACCTACGTTTACGCTGCCCTATTCTTTAACACGCAGACACACGTTTCGTCTTTTATTTCATACTGTTTCGTACATGATAGAAAAAGATAGATATAAAATGCAAAGCAATTCTTAGTACGAAAATGCATGAGTCACCGTCAGCTCTCAACGGATGAACTATACATTTAATTGCCGCGTATGTAAAAGATGTTTTAATCACATTTTGTAAAAATAACTTTTTTTTAAGGTAATTTTGAAACATATCATTGCGTAATTCGAATTTTTTCCAATTTACTACAAAAACTATTTTTTAGATAACCTGGGAAGATATTTTTATTTTTAATTCACTACAAAAAAGTGTTTGAGTTTGAGACATTTTAGCAGAGAAAACAATAAGTGTCTCGAAACGGGTAGAAGCCTCTTTTTAGGTCCACCAGGTCTTCGATGTCCGAGCTGGAGGCCATCTTGTAGGAAGCTGATAGAGAAAGGCTGGTCAGAACGGGCAGATTGTGTGTACTTGTGTCAAGCCTTGCGCTTGTGTTTTACTTACTTGAAATCATCTCTACAGCAGATGCTCAAAATGATGGCCATTCACTTCAAGACATTTTCTGATTCTTCTTGTGAATGCTGCCTGAACTTCACGAAGTGTGTCCCTGCTGATGTTGGCACAAGCATCGCGAATATGTTGCTTCATGTCATCTGGCATTGTTGGTATGTTCACATAACACTTGTCCTTCAGCATTCCCCACAGGAAGAAGTCTGGCGCACATGCCGGCCAACGCACCGGTCCTCCACGCCCAATCCACTTGTTTGGAAACAGACGATTCAAAATGTCTCGAACTGCATACGCAAAATGTGCGGGGCATCCATCGTGTTGATACCACATTGTCAAGCGGTTTTGCAGAGGGACTTCTTCGAGCAAAACTGGGAGATGAGTAGTCAGGAATTGACTGTATTTTTCTGCATTCAGATTTTCGTCGATGAAGTATGGGCCAATAAGATGATCTCCTACAATGCCGCATCACACATTGACGCTCCACGGTCGCTGATGATCCACTTGTCGTATCCAATGGGGATTTTCTTCAGCCCAATAATGAAGGTTGTGCCGGTTAATTTGGCCGCGGTTTTTGAAACTTGCTTCGTCGGAGAACAGGATCGTTGAAACGAAGTCAAGCTTGATCTGTTATTCGGCCCAGTTGCAAAAGTGCACTCGATTTTGAAAATCGTCCCCATGCAGTTCTTGATGCAATGACACGTGATAATTATGAAATTTATGGCGATGAAGAATCCGCAAAACACTTCTTTGTGAGATTCCTGAACTCCGCTTATATGAGGGTTGACTGCAATTGCAGCTAAAATATTCGCTTCGGCATCTTCATGCGTGACAGTACGTCTGCTATTCCTGGTTCGTTTTACGCTGCCAGTGTCCGCAAATAAGTTGACAGTCCGAAGAAAAGATGATGTCCATCCGGATACCTGAGTCACAACTCCAACAATTAGTTTACGAGATTAGTTTTACTTTCTCCATTACGAAGTACGCGAAAGTATTGTGATCGTGTTTTTTTTTCAAAAATTTTTGCCATTTCAACAATTTCTAGCCATTTATGGTATCATAGCCATTTATATTTACGTTTTCATGGTTTATTTTCAATTGAAATCATATTTTAAATGTACATCGAGCGTTGTGTAAAGTCGGATGAAACTGACGTTTAAAACGTCAAAATTATGAAAGATGGAAAAATTATACTTCAAATTCAAAAACTCAGTTTACTCAAAAACTAAAGGGATTTCGAAAAAATCTTATTTTTTATAAGTTGTTCATTTTAGCATTATCTACAATTATTATTAACATAAATTTGCTGTAACTATTATCGTTTTATAATTATAAACCAAAAGTTAAAAAAATTATAATACATTTTTTTTTTTGACTAAAAATGATTTTATGAAAAATATTTTCAAGCAAAAGATGTTCATTTCTTTGTTGTCTTCAAAGTTTGTTTAAATGTTTTTGTGATATTTTTCATATTTAAGAAAATATTGGCGAAAAACAAAAAACAGTTAAGGTAAACGCCCACTTCCGGTGTACGAAATTCTACCAAAAGCTTTTCAGTTCTTTAGATTATCAAATAAGACGGATGTTCAGCGTTTTATATCAATTGCTCTATTAGTTTTTGAGATACAGCGCGCACAGACAGACACACACACAGGCACACACAGCCACACACAGACACACACATAGACACACACTCGTACTTCGTAACGGAGAAAGTAAAAAAAAAAATGTGTCTGTGTGTGTGTGTCTGTGCGCGCTGTATTTCAAAAACTAATATAGCAATTGATATGAAACTTTGAACATAAGTCTTATTTGATAATCCGAAGAACTGAAAAGCTTTTGGTAAAATTTCATACAGCGGGTGTTTACCTTAACTGTTTTTGTTTTTTTTCCAATATTAAAAAAAATGAAAAACATCAAAAAAGCATCTAAACAAATCTTGAAGACGGCAAAGAAATGAACTTCTTTAGTTTCAAAATATTTTTCATAAAACCATTTTTATTCGAGAAAAAAATGTATTAATTTTTTTTCATTTTTGGTTTATAATTATGAAACGTCTTATTTGATAATCAGAGGAACTAAAAAGCTTTTGGTAAAATTTCGTACACCGGAAGTTGGTGTTTACCTTAACTGTTTTTTATTTTTTGAAATATGAAAAATATCGCAAAAATTAAACAAATATTGAAGACATCAAAGAAATGCACATCTTTTGCTTGAAAATATTTTTCATAAAATCATTATTATTCGAGAAAAAAAAATAGGTATTATTTTTTTTTTACAATTTTGGTTTATAATCATGAAACGATAATAGTTACAGCAAATTTATGTTAATAATAATTGTAGAGAATGCCAAAATGAAAAATAACAACTTATAAATTCTAAATCTCTGTGCTTTTTGAGTAAACTGGCTATTAGGATTTGAAGTAGGTAAATTTGTTATTTTCATGTTTCATAATTTTGACGTTTTAAACGTCAGTTTCATCCGACTTTAAAAACGCTCGATGTACATTTAAAATATGATTTAATTTGAAAATAAACCACGAAAGCGTAAATATAAATGATACCGTCAAGTCGGAGAAAGTAACATGATAACCACATCACCATTTTTTTTGTTTAAATATCATCGAAATACAATTGTTTATAACTCGATAAGAAAAATTTATTTCAATAATATTTTTAGACCTCTATGTATGAATTCAGAGCTTTCAAGCAAACTTCAATACATTGATTTTGCTACACTTATGTTATTTGGTGTTACCGCTTATAAAATTTAGTCCTACCTCTCAGCGTACAGAGCACACGCAGCAATTGCATTGCGTTCAGCTTCACCATACACAAAAATCTTATACACTTTTTCCGCGGTTGTAAGTAGTGGCATTGTAATGTGTCTCCCGTCAAAACAGAGAGACGACTGATTACCAAAATCTTTTTTCATTTTTGTTCAGTGAAAGAAATTGTCCACAAAACAAGTAACGTTGGTTAATTTCCAGTGTTTTTTTAATTTTAAACTGTAATTTGTCGAAACGTCGCCTGCAGTATGTTTTGACAACAAAAAAAAACATACACTTATTTCCGTATTTTACAAGCCAGATGATGTTCCAAGAATTAACATCTGAAATGAAACGTACTACAGATTTATGGCATATATTTTTTTGACTGAACACAAATTACAATTTTTTAATCATTCGATAATTAAATTTGTGGCGTAATTGAATAATCTAAAATGATGCAATTTTTAATTACGAAATCTTTAATGCTTCTTCTCATTTGGACGCTGAAACTCTAAAAACAACCTTGGTAAAAAAGTTTGTTTTGAGATACTTTTATTGTTTTCTCTGCTAAAATGTCTCAAACTCTAAACACTTTTTTGTAGTGAATTAAAAATAAAAATATCTTTCCAGGTTATCTAAAAAATAGTTTTTGTAGTAAATTGAAAAAATTCGAATTACGCAATGATATGTAATGACATATGCGGCAATTGAATGTACACGCAAAACTCGCAAGCATCCTAGCGAATTATCATTTTTAGCGATTATCAGGCGGACAAAAAAATAAGTTCAGTAAATTCTTCGTGGTTTTTAACGAGGAATCTGAATCTGCAATGAAAAATAGGGGTTCCCATTAAAATAAATTGTGTTGACCTTGATTTAGCGACAACAGCGCCACCTGGGAGAAAAACAATAACACATGATTATGGCCCCCTTCCGTACGATTATTTTTCACCCAGGTCATTTCTGCGTAAAATGTTCTGTTTTTGAAATATTTTCAAAAACATGTTAAATGCCCCACCCGGTAGATGCTATTCCACTATGGATCCCTTTTCTACACTTTTCGGGAATATTGAAGTTTAAGGTAGCAACTGGTTGCTTTGAATAATATACAAAAAACATATATCAGAAGTGAATAGTTTATTAAGAAATGTAAACCAAGAAAGTTTAAGGGAATTTTTCAATCACTGTCACTACCGCTCTCATCGCTGGACTCGCGCAGAGTTTGGGGTTCTTGGGGCGTTTTTAACATTATAATTACTTCTTGGGGCAAAGATTCGCTTCTCCTTTTTTCGTAAACTGGTGATGTAGGAATCTGACGAGATTAGGAGCATATGCATCATATCCTCCATGGTTTGTTGTCGGTTGAATTTTCGTGAGTGATGTTCCCGGAAGTACTTACAGTCTTTGTTGCGCGCTTCTTGAGCTTCTTCGCACATTCGTCCGATTGGCACAGCGCTGTTGACCAATATTCCTCCATGAATGAGTATTTTATGTAAGCTCTGAGGCATGTAGTACCAGGGATATAATGACACAGACAGGTTAGCAGTGTCCAGGCAGAATTCTTGGAATTTATGTGCATCAATCTCATGCCCGCATGCTATGGTGATGAGTACTATGTGAAACCTTTTTATTATGGTTTCATCGATTCCAGTCATCGTCGAAGAGGTTACGGAATTCCTAAACAACTCTCTATCCGAATTTCCGTCGTTGGTCGTGCCAAATCCAGGTTTCGGGATGTCGTTCAGAAGACCCATTTCACGCCGAATTTTTTCTTGTATTTTTTTTTTCGTGCTTCGACAGCTTCTTTATCTGGTTTTCTCACAGTCCATTTCTTGTTGTTCAGCCTGTAGGAAATATGGAGTAGGCACTCAAAGCATTTAATCCATGCATGTAAGCTGGATATGCCGAGCTCCACATTCTCTGCAACAACTTGCCGTATTTTCATAGCTTCAATGTCGTTCGTCGTGGTAGGTTTTGCATGGCACAAGTGACAGTTTTGTGCAGAGGAATTAGCTAGCCAACTACATATTGCCATCAATTATCGTCAATGATAAAAGAGTGTTGTCAATGGACTGTAATTTTTGACACACAATCGAAGCCTTCTGAATCCGCCGAGGAATGCACTTCCCGGTTTCCGTTTGACGAAAATATAAAAAAAAACCACTCACCTGGTTTCCACGCCGGAATTCTCCGGATCCAACCGTAACTTGCGTTATTCGGGGAAATAAAGGAGGGCGATAAATTGAGGAGGATTTCGAGGATGGGTTGGCCGAATACCGTAGGGTGCAGTTCCTTTAAAACGACGTCAACCACGTGGTCCCGCTTCTCCTCTGCGGACTCAGAATGCCAAACCCAAAACTCTACCCACTCAATAATCGATATTTGCGGGCAAAATAAATTCGCGCAATTATAACAAAATATAAGCCGCGTTATTCGTCTTCGGAACAGAACCAAACACACTCTCTCATTCGCGATGGCCACGAACCTCCTTTTCTCGGGCGCGCTGAACTACAAAAAAACGTAGTTAAACTAAAAGTGCATAAAGCGCGACACCGGACGGCCGACAATATGCATTTCTAATTCATTAATCAAATAAATATAATTGGCTCGAACAAAGAGATATGCAGTTGTATACATTTTTATTAATTTTAACGGGACTAGGTAGAAGATGTGTGAACTGATTTTTTATGTTTTCAATTTCTTGTTTGACGAAATCTTCTTTTTGTTGTTTGAAAACAATTTTTATCGGTCGACAATAATTTGTCGTAGATGTTGACGAGTTTTGAAAGACGACTATTTCCTCATTTTCGTCGGTTTGTACGGTCATTCGCAGAAGAAGCATCTAAATGGAAAAGAGGAATGCATCACAGCTCTTCTCGTTTTGAAAGCGTTGTTTGTAACGGCTTTGTCCAGCAGCTCCATCGCATGGTCTACAATCGTTTGAACTGGAACCTCTGCTCTTATTTCGTCTGTCTGAATACCCGCAGTTTTTTTGCCGTTTTGCCTCAAGTACCTTATTATAATTGGGGTATATATCCGCATTGTACTCTTTGCTGTTCTCTTTCACGCGATTATACAACAAATAGCGCGAGCGCCTGATCCGAAGACATTGTTTTTGTCAATTTGTTCATCTCAATGAAACATTTTTTTTAGACGTGAGGCCCTTGAAGGTGAGTAGGTCGTTATCTGTTTTACAATTTCCGCCGCGTCTCTCTGACCATGGACATGTAGACTCATACTGGTCGCGAAAGAGAGTTCTTCCTTGCTGGATGAAGCTACAAGGTGTCGTATTTTTTCCGCTTTCCGGATTTTGTGCTCTCCTCAAATTGGGGGTCGGCTCGGAGGCCCCACGTCGAATTCGAGATTTTCTAGTAACCATTCTTCATTAGATTTTAAAAATAATTTTTGGTAGCGGTGGCACCTTATCCATTTTTGCCGCAAAATGGCGCAGAAATTATTTATCGCATTCCTCACTTTGAAGTGATAAAGTTCCTCATAATCCTCAAAATCAGTCCTTTTGCGTAAATAGCCCAAAACAATTTGAATTTTTCGACCAGGAACTCTCTCTCCTTTCCATGCGTCGAATATAGCACGCCGAGTAATACCAGCCTCAACACTAAAACAGATGATAACTTTGGAGATTGCTGGTTATTGCACTTTATTTTAGTGTAAATTGGATAGGCGATATATACTTGATATAATAAAGTCGTTATGATTTCCAATACGTGCCAATAACAGTATTTCTAACCATCAAACAATATTCTCAAATATAATTTCGGTGGAATTGCATACACCGAAATATACACTGGCGAGCAAAAAATAGAGGTCACTTTAAAATTATGACTTATTTTTGGAATTTTTTGTTTTAACTTTATGTTTGCAAATTGTAAACAAAAGTAGGCGTTTAATAATACATTTCCTGACAAATGTCAGCTACTATCAAAGTGTTACAGACTTTTATGAAACAACATCCATTTCGCTCTAATTGAAAACCTACGTTTCGTTGTGGTTTTCTTACTTAGCGTTGACCTTTCTCTGCGAAACTTGTCATTCACACGGTGTACTGTACTTAACAAGTCATAATGCCTTCAGGCCCTATTGTTGAGGCAAGAATTATAGCGTCGATTGAAGATGGGCGAGGAAAACGTGAAACTGCAAGGATTGTTGCAAAAGCCTTTGTGCTATACAAAAAGTGTATCAGCGTTACTTGGATACTGGCCTGATAACCGGGCGAAAAAACAGTCACCACGATCAGAGATTAACGTCTTTTGGTGTCTACAAGTTTGCGGAATAGAACAGCTTCTGCAGTTTATCTACGAAGTCAACTCCATGAAGTTAGAGATGTAAATGTTAGTGAACGTTAGGAGAAGGCTTTGGGCTGCTGGATTGTCTTGTAGAAAGATGGCTACAGGTCCACCTTTACAACGCCGACATCGTGTTGCAAGATTGGCTTTTGCCTGAAATCACCGGGCATGGACTAATGAGGACTGGAGCAGGGTAGTGTTTTCAGATGAGTCGGGGTTTTGTCTCAATGGATCAGACGGACGTCGGAACGAGTGGAGAAGACGCGGAGAAAGATTCGCGTCAGTTTGTATTGATGAGCGACTTCCATTTGGCGGTGGGTCGGTTATGGCTTGGGCAGGAATTTCTACCGAAGCACGCACAGAGTTGATCTTTATAGAAAATGGCTCCCTGACAGCTCACAGATACGTTATGGAGGTTCTCGAAGATCATATTATGCCCTTCATGACAACTATGGGCGAGCGCGGCATTTTCATGCAAGATAATGCTAGACCTCACGTAGCCAGAGTTGTCAGAGATTATCTGGATGAAGTGGGAATTTCACGGTTTGATTGGCCAGCTCTCAGCCCGGACACGAATCCCATAGAACATGTATGGGATGAGTTGGGACAACGTATCAGAAAGCAAACACCTGTTCCAAGAACTGCTCAGGAGCTAAGACAGTTGCTATTGCAGGAATGGAATAATATTGACCAAAATGTGATCGTTAATTTAATTCAAAGTGTTCCTAGTCGACTTCAAGCAGTCATTATTGCAAGAGGGGGTAATACTCGTTATTAGTAATAAGTTTTTTTTCATAATTTTTTTGTCTAGGAACAAAAATTCGAACTTCGTTTGAACTGTAAATTTGTGATATTTCCAAAATAGGCAATAAAAACAATAAATATGCTTTACGATTCAACATTGTTTTTTTTTATTAGTGTGCAAAATACAGTGCAATTGTTTACAATTTGCAAACATAAAGTTAAAACAAAAAAATCCAAAAATAAGTCATAATTTTAAAGTTAGCTCTATTTTTTGCTTGCCAGTGTATTTTACTACTTAATTTACGTGTTATGTACAAATTTAAAATTTTAAAATAGTAAGTTTACTCACCTATGTAACGACTTGTTGTAAAAAAAAACACAAAAAAAAACAACAACAAAACGTCGAGTAAGGCCCGTTCTTGGTAGTCCCACCGTTAAGATTATAACCCATTCGGAAACCTAGTCAGAAAACAATGCATTTAAATCGAATTGAGGCGACCTCAACTGTCGAGAATGGATCGATTTCTTTTCTATCTGATGGCAGGGACGTTTTAGGCAGATGTTTTCGTAAGTTTCAATTTCTATATATGAAAATATATTTTAGGTTTTTTCCGCGTCAGATAGTGAAAACTAACCACTGTGCGGCGCCCCAAGCAATCGGCGTCCCTAGGCATCTGCCTACATTGCCTTATGGATAATCCGGCCCTGGTTACTACATCCTTAACTTGATAAGTTTTTACCCCAGATTCTTATTGTAGTAAGACACTAGGCATTAGACATATAACTATAAAAGAAAGTTTTTAGATAAAAAGATGTGCTTAATTTCGGTGCTTATTTTATAATCTTTGGGCAAGAAACTACAAATAATTTATCTCTTTAAATTAGACTGTAAATTCATAGGGCGCGAAACTTTAAAAATCAAATTAAAAACGAATTAAAACTTGCAGAACAATCATTTTTATTAAATTTTAACAAACATTTACAATTTTGATATGTCTAATAGGTTCGGGCATGGACATAATAATGGAAAAATGCACATATTTACAAAATATGTCGCCGTCGGTGCGTGAATAATAAAACCGAAAATCGTAGGTGCAGGGTTTTGATAAATAAAAAAAGAACACTCCTCTAATTGTCTTGCTCATTTTTTTAATAACAAACGTCATTCTCTCTCGCCAATAAAACCAAGGAATGGATCGTGGAACGTACAAACTTAAAGAAATAAACGGAAGGAACATCGTCTATTTTGCTACTTAGGGTATGTGCACTTTTTACATCAAAATATTCGTATTCAGTATTGTATTATTTATACACATTGTTCATATATAAAACTTTTTACTTACAATTTAATTTTATTTCATTTAAAATAGCAAAATAGAGAGATCTCAAGCATATAAGTCGGCAGCTTTCGTTATTTTTTATTCATATATAAATATTTAATTAATTAATAATTGCAACATCATTTTTTTTGGTTTGAATCCAACTTGAAAGAACGATATGAGAATTATAGAGCAGCGTACACAGCTTATAAAAGCAATATGATACTTTGTACAAGTTTTAAAATTGACTATTCCGATTGTTGGATATATTGCTTTTACAATAAGCTCTGTCTCTGTTATTATTAATTTTTTGTAGGTGATGAGTAGATGAGACATGATTTAGTATGCAAGCCATTTGCACGACAAGATTCTCTATCACACATAATATATTTATATAGTATTTTGTATATGTAGGTAACTATACAGTTTTGAAATGCTATCGCCTCCACTTCTATCCGTTAGAAACATCGAGTTGATAAATAAAGTTAGATTTATAGTTTAGTTGGTGTTCCGAACGAAATCCGCTTCGTTACTAGGGGGTGTGTGTGTGGTTTTGTAATAAGAATGCAACAGTCTGCATCTGTATATTCATTTTTTAATGCATCCATACAAGCACATAGTTTAATTTTGGGGTCCGTGGGACCGCGCGAGCCCTCCTCTTCAAGGTCCCAGGGACTCTTCATACACAGGGCATACTAAATCTCCTAGAAAATCCGTTACTTAGTTTATTATCCTCGATAGAAAAAAAATCATAGTTTTTTCTTGATTCGTGTTCCTGTCCACTAAAATTAATTAAATCACAGACAAAAATAAGCTTAGCCAATATATAGGTATGTACACCGTGCTCGTCCGCTCGTCCCTTTCATCCCTCCCCCCACAAACATAAAATATATCTGTAAACTTAATAAAGAGAACCAACGTCACCGGTTTTACACTCCTCGACTTTAATTTTTTTTTTAATTTTGCATCAACTAAATCGCACATTGATCAAGCTCGTTCTAATTTTTTTGCAACATGGAACTCCTCACCACCTCCTCTTCTTCTCCGGCACTCTCTCTCATAGTACGTACTTCACATTCTGAAACAATGCAAGAAAACGTGATTTGTACAAGGATTATAAAATTTAATAAATAAAAATACGGTTAAAACTTCTTGACTTGGTTTTGGGGCCTAAAATAATAAGGGTTTCGACATCCTAGAGCAGAGGGCATCGTGTCAATTAATAGTCAGGACACCATATCTAACATAGCACATGTCACAGAATCGTAAAAGATCACACCACTTCCAAAGTCTGAAAATTCATATTATGGATGTTAATATCCGCGCAGAAACTAAAGTTGTTAATTGTACAAATAAAAATAATAAGAGTAATTATTGAGTATCTTTATTTTATATGCATTGGCTTACATACACGATCTCATGCAACTTAATTTCATCCAGAGAATATCGTCTTAGATGATTTGTGGCAAGCTGACTTGGCTGAAAGTGGACTTTATGCAAGAGAAAGTAAAGGCTGTAAATGTATTCTTGTGGTGATTGATTCTTTTTCGAAGTATCTGTGGAATGTACCGATAAATCTGGAGTAAATGTTACATCTGCATTTGTGAGCAGGGCATCCGCACTAGGGCAGCCGACCCAAGGGGCGGCCAATTGGCGTTTATTATATTATTAATCGAGGCAAGTTAATTTAACTATCAAAACTAAAACTAGGAAAACAAAAATTGTATTGAACGATTTGAAAAATTTCAACAAAATAATCCAAGAAGATCCATTAATAAACAACGCATTTATGGTTTTCCATCAAAGCAATTGCTATGCTTTAGGTGGAAACAAAACGGCGATATTCAATTCAATTCAAAACTAGAATTTGGAAAACGATTAAAAAATTGTAAAAAACAATAAACAACGAAATTTCTTCATGAGCTCGAGATTCATAAATAAAGAATGCATTTTTGGTTTCTATAGAAACAATTGCCATATTCTACGTGGAAGCAAAACGGCAACGCTCTAAACTCGACTTGGGAACTCGAAATTGCGTTCAGAATTCTTAAAATTATAAAATATTAATTAACCAAATAATTTGCTTCAAAATCTCAGGAGTCATAAAAAACAAAGCATTTTTTATTTTCAGCTAAGACATATGTCATATACTAGGTGGAAACAAAACACCAACGTTTCAAACTTAATCTGTGACATCGAAAAATGCATTCAACAATTTGAAAAATTGCAAAAAATGAATTCATGAAGCAAATTGCTCTATAAGTTTAAGATCCATAAATACATCATTACTTTTCAATTTTCTATAATAGTTATTTAAGCAACAAGGAACGTAAGGACGTATTAACATTTGAGGTAGGCGAATACGAGCCGAGGCTCGTCGCTAGCCAAAAATGTTAATTGTCATTACGTTCCGTGTTGCTTATTAATTTTTTTCCGCTACCGGAAATATAATACTTAAAAAAGATCAAAAAATATTCTAAAATACGGCTTGTAACATTTGGGATTCAAATGTTTATAGTCACCTATGCGTTCTATGGCAACCCAGCAACCGAGAAAACAACGTCGAATTTTGTTTGTTTGTATTAATCCAGTGACAGTTTTTGCGGGCATGAATGCAAACGAAGCTGCGAATATTGAGTGTTAGAATCTGTTACTGACAAAATCGAAAAAGGTATGTGTCCTGTTACGACTCTTTTAAGCAGTGGCTATGTAAAAAGAATGCCGATGCTATAGGTATAGACGAAAATGTGTTGCTCGCTTATATGCTGGAGCGTTACGTTTCTGTTTATTATTTTCCTAGGTCCGTAAGTAAAAAAATAAGTTCCGTCGTCAAGGACAACAAACACCACGAATGTTATCAGGCACTTACGGTACCTGTAACCATGGATGCAATGCGTATTTACGTTGTCGGTACCTAGTGGAAAAAAACAATTACCATATCCTAAGTGGGAACAAAACAGAAACGCTTAAAGCTTGAACCGGGAAAACGAATCATGTACCCAACGGTCTGAAACATTGTGAAAAATGAATGAAACTGAGGAATGATCCATAAACAAACAATAGATTTACGATTTTCTGTTAAAACAATTGCTAAATTATGTAAAAATAAAATAGCAACAAGTTGGTATAACGATATAAAAAATTGTATCAAACTAATAAACCGAGAAATACATTTATGATTTTCCATCAATCTACAATCTATACAATAATGTTGCGGTAAGTAAGAAAATAGTCTTAACCCTTAAATGCCAGAGAGAGAAAACGAACCAAAAGACAATCTGGTGCTTAAACTTAAATAAAGGAGTTAGAAACGAAAGAAAGAAATTTGCAAAGTGCATCCCCTCTGGAAAAGTATCTGGTTTCTTAAAAAACTCCTATGGGATGTGCTTTGGCTAGTTTCACTAATGAAATTGTTCTTAAGGCACCTGAAGGGTCACTAGAAAATCTAGAGTCGTTGTCTTGTCCTAGAGAGGAGCGAGAACAACCAGATGGAGCATTATCTTCTTTATCATTGGAATCGGAAAGGCTTGGAGAAGAGGATAGTGTTGAACCTTCAAGTTATTTTATTGAGCTGACCCATCCAGGGACATGGCCTGATTTAATTTTTCCTCGACTAGTTGAGTATTTAACGAAGAGAGTATCCGTCATATTAGCTTCCCTTCAGTTGAAACTAATAGAAGACTTTCATCAAAGAATGTTTGATAATAGAAAAAATGGCGAAAAAATCGTTAGAAATTGGAATTTTGTCTTTTGTTATAAACTATTCAGCAAAAATATTAAAAAGTTGATCAGACTGATGATATGCCGGAACAATAGCGTTTCGAAGAAAAGTTTGTGTAAAGGTGAGATAAGCCAGAGCGCGCCCAAATGTGCAAACATTCGAAGCTTGGCCTCACCTTAATGCAAACTTCTTCAATCATCAACAAATTATCAAGGGCGGCGATTTCATATATGTTTGCACCTGGGTGGCCAACAACCCAGGAACTGCCCTGTTTGTGAGTGCACTTATGTAGAATGGTCGAACTCCTAAAAATTTGCAAACGGATCAAGAAAAATAATTTTACAATAAAATAAACTATCACAAAGCCGATGAAAGAGTAGAGTCTCCATCGGGAGCACAAAACAATACACCTTAAACTATCCTACTTCTAAATTATAACTATTACCTAAACACAATATCACAAGCCGTATTATTGAGGGTATAAAGAACTCAGCAGCAGCGACGAAAGAACACTAGCTGATAAATCAGCACAAATTTAAATAAATAGGAGAATATAATACTCGTAGATAGACCACAAAGCGACAAAAGCTGATCCACATTTACCTAGATCCAGTAAAAAAGATCAGCCTGCTTTGGAAAAGATAAAAAATGACCGCACCGCTGATTATCTGTTGCTGCTTAAGCCAGGATGAGGCTGTTTTATCTCTGTAGCAATTTTCAGGCTGTGAGATTCGATTAGAATATGCCTAAGGCCAGTGGGAGCTGACCATAATTAAATCAAGTGGGGAATGGGAAATACAATACATAATACTTGTACTCATGATCCGCTAAAGCAGAGATCTCTACCGGACTAATAGAATTCAACTCACTGATTGTGAGTGCAACCGACCAGCACACATTTTCATTGCCATTCTATTACACCGTGTCCGTACCACGAGTCACGCCACCAACAGTCACTGATAAAATTCAACGGTCGGTGAAAAGCGTGGGATCCCCAGTTAGCATGCCAAAAGAAAACAGACAACTGTTATGTCTACAGACAGGCATTGTCGAAATACAATCAGGAGCTGAGAAATTTGAAAAGGAAAACATGGAGGACCGTCTGTGAGGGAGTAAATGACACAGCCCCAATAGCAAGGCTCTATAAAGTCTTATCGAAAGACCACTCCAATGGCGTAGGGCTGGATCTGGATCTGGATTATTCCGGTGGGAGGGCAGAGGGGTCCGCTGCACATAGACCTCAATGGGCTTAGGGCTAATAAAAGAAACCCGATGGGAGTCATGCAGAGGACCTCAAGTAAAGCTCCCTAAGACACCCTTTCCAGGAACAAAATCTGCAGGTTTACATGAAACTATTACTCATTCTACTGAAGGAAGTATATTCCTACCAACTAGAGAAAGCAAAAGAAAGGCTGGTAAAATCATTACGAGGGTAAAAATTGAATGGCCATTCAAAAGCTTCAAACCCTTCAAAATACCAGGTCTAGATGGCACTTTCCCAGCATAACTGCAACAAGGGCTAGACATAATAGCCCTATAGCTGCAGGTAATATACAAAACCAGCTTTATGCCAACGGAATGGAAGGAGGCTAGGGTGATATTTAATCCCAAAGCGTGCCGAAGGCCACCCGATGAGTCCTACCGCACAATTAGTCTCACTTCACTCTCCTGAAAATTATGGAGATACATCAGGTGCGGTGCTCTAAAGACAAACCCGTTCCATAGGCAGCAATTTGGCCATCTATCTGGCAAATCTACTGTGGATGCCGTACACAGTCTCACAACAGGCAGAGAGGTATAACTTCAACATAAGGAGGTTTCACTAGGCATTTTCGTGGATATTGAGGGGGCGTTCGACAACACAATCTTCAAAACCTTAGAAAAGGGAGTACCAAGAAGGGAATTAATATATCCACTAAATGTAAAATCACTGCAAGTATAGGGAGTGCATTAGCAACAGTAACCACGGCAAAATTCTATCGACCTTGCTCTGGAGTATCGTGGAAGATGAACTCCTGATGACCTTAATAGAGAAGGGCTATAGTACGCAAGGCTACGCCAACGGCATAAGAAATGTCGTAAAGGGTAAATACGACAACATGGTATCGTCCCTCCCCCTGCGAGCGGGAGTTAGAATATACCGCCTGCCTCAGCAAGTCGTAGAAGGCGACCAATAAGTACCGGCTTTCGTGGGTACCAGCCGGGTGTCAACTTAATGGCCACAAGTGTCCTTGTCCTGTATGTTCTTTGCATTTTGATAGGTGGCTCCTTTATGGGTTCTGTATGTCCTTGTTCTGTCTTGTGGTCATTAGAGAAGACATTACCCACCTGCGTGTTTGCCGTGCGGTACGACCCGTGTCGGGGGAGAAAAGGATCCTGGTGGTTGAGGAATGTCACGATCTGCGGAAGTGACCACCAATACACCATTTTGGCCTTGTATTCCCCTACACAGGAGGTTCTTGCCTAGCCCAGTGAGGATCAATTGGCAAGTCACCATGTCCTTTGGGCATGCCGATGGGGCGAGTCGTGTGGGATCTGGGGGCACGTTTGGGCTACGTGTCGCTCATACCATGACGGCTATAGCAGAGCCCTGCAGAAGCGGATTTTTTAAAGCCCGGCCCGGCGCGGCCCGATAGTGAAAATTTAAAGCCAGGCCTCGCCCGACTCCGAAATGGATTGAAGTAAATAATAGTTATTTAACCAACAAGTGTGTTAATGATGGCGATTAATGATCGAGACATTTTCACGCACGAGCGCTTGCGCGAGTGCGTTAATTGTTGAGATCATTAATCCAATTAACACACGAATTGGTTACAAGATTTTTCCGTTGATCGTAACTTAGATCAGCATTAGAAATTAGATTAGAGAAAATCCAAACAAAACAAACAAATAAACTTGCTATTAAGCCCTTTGCAGCAATATCGACAAAACATAAGAATAGCGCAGATACCGAATGACGTCTTATCTGTTACTCCTCGCACCAGGAAATAAATTCTAAGTTTTTTCTTAAAAATGTGTACTCTTTTCCGGAAGCAAATTTAATGTTGCATTATTTGTAATGGCTAGTACTTTTGGCGGTGATAATGCAAAGTCGACACTATTCATAGTAGCAGACATTCACTCGCCTTTTATACATTTGACGTTTCACACTTTGATATTATTGTATAACAAAATCGAAGGCAGTTCGCCTCTAATTTGTTTCTAACGCAGAGAATTGATATACTTTTGCATTTACATGTGAAACAAATTATAGATCGTTTTCTCGCTATTATCAGTTACATTTCCAGTAATTATGAGTAATTAGCCACTCATGAATTAGCTATTTAATGCTTAACTAGAAATCGTTCTTTTTTTTAGGAAATATGATTGATAGGAATTCAATTAGTTAGGGAATCGAGGATGATAGCAAATTGGCTTAGCCAGCTAGGGCATTCAGCCACCATCGATGTATAGTATTTAATAATTCATTTAAGTGAAATAAGGACAAAGACTAAATATATCCCGGGACCCGGGATGGCTATTTTTCGTGTTAAAAAAGTAAAAAAAAAGTGACCGCCCGGACGGGACTCGAACCCGCACCAGCGGGGTCGGAGGCCGGACCTCTACCCACTAGACCACCGCGGCCCTAGAAATCGTTCATTAATGAAAAATCGTTTATTAATGAAAAATCGTTCATTAATATGGGTCATTAATGAACGATTTTTGATACATTTGGGTACATTAAAGTTAGCCGTTAACCAACGAGCAACGGAAAATAAAATTACTGGACCCATGTATTCCTTACAATTCTTAAAATACATTGAATTCATGTTTATTTAAAATTTATTTTTCAGTGCACTTAATTGTTACTTTCCAAACTATAATAAAATTAAGTTTATCTAAGCCCGGCCCGGTCTAAATTATCAATCGGGCGTCGGACGTCGGGCCGGGTCGGGCCAAAGCGCGGCCCATACGCGGCCCATACAGGCCCTTATGTACCTCTGGAGATTCTGGTAGTTTGTACCAGGACTCCTCCAAGGAGGGTGAGTAGCATAGGGACCGAATACAATACAAAATAACATGGAAAACCAAAATTGTCCAAATTTGCCTCAGAAACTATTAAATGATAGCGCCCATTGTAATTCTAGTAAATACCTGACTGTTTCTCGTATTGATGGAAAGGTTTCCGCTTTCGTAATCTTAAAGATTGTATTTCTCGCATTGGAGATGTTGTAAACATAAAAAAAACTATGGTATATTAATGATAACCACAGCCAATGAAAGGCAAAGTAATACTTTTCTCAAAGCGGTGCAGATGGGAGATTTTAGGGCGTCTGTTGCACCTCATAGATCTCTTAATGTGTCTAAAGGGATATTGCATTGCTTTGACTTGACACATTGTGAAGATGAGGAAATTCGTAAATTCGAAATTAGACCAGTGACGGTTCGCGGGGTTTTTTTCTGATACGGCCGAGGTAACAAGGGTGGCAATATAGATAGGTAGGGTCAGTTGCAGAGACGGCTGGCTGCGTGACCGCACCTATTTGTATTACCACCTCTTGTTCCTCGGGCGTACCAGAAAAAAACCCGCGAACCGTCACTGAATTAGACGATTAATAAGTAGGAAGAATGGAACTGTTTCCGCTAATGGGTGTTTCATCTTTACCTTTAGCATTTTCAAACTCCCCAGAAATGTGAAAATAACATCGATGTATAGTCTTGACATTCGCTCATACGTTCCAAACCCTCTTTGTTGCTCTAATTTCCAACAGTTTAGGCACGTGTCGGGTACCTGCAAGAACGATTCAGTTTTTGCACAGTGTGGCAATCGCACTTACGAGGGTATTAGTTGTCCCACCCCTTTCAAATGTGCAAACTGCTCTGAACCTAGGGTTGCCAGATCCTGGCTAATCATTTCCGGGACATTTCTGGGGCCACGAACGGAATCAGAGTTGTGGTCTCTGGTCCGAGACTAAACTTAGTAGGAATTACCTAGAACTATAGGTTGATGAAAAATAATACTTTTTTGTAAAAATCTTTTTAATGACTTTCTTAAACTGTTAAATACAAAAAAAATGTAATTCAACTTGTGTAAGTAACTTTTTAAGGCTTAAATAAATATTAAACTTTGAACATTAACATAACATATTATTTAAAAAAAAGAATTTAACACAGAAACTGAGATCCTCTTTCAGACTTATCAATTAAACTTTGATAGAAAATCAACATTAGGTATTTTGTAACATAAAAAAATATAGAACAAATATTGAGCACTTTATAACTATTAATGAAACTTAGGTAGATGTATTATCTAATATAAAAAAAACTAAACAAACGAAAAGTGAGCATATCTTTCAGACTTATTAATTAAACTTTGGCAGACAATCAACATTATTATTAACTTAAAACAATTTAACGCCTCTCTTTGGCTAATAAATCATCTTAAAATCGAAACATATATAAAATTATTTTTTTAAATACTTTTCGCTAGAATTTGCCATTTTCAATAATTTTTGGCCGTCATTGCTTTGCAAAACAGATATCATTTCTGAGCAAGTCTCAGTAAAATTTATACGAGTTTGCAGTTCAGCTTTTATTAGATCCATGGACATTCTGTTTCTATCTTTTGTCCATAAATTATTTAATAAGCTGAAAATTCTTTCACAAAAGGCGTTGCTCGTTGGAATTGACAAAACAAAACCAACAATTCTCTTTAGATTTACAAGGTCATTAGAAATATTTGTTCTAAAGAAATGGGCCCAGATTTTATCGTTTGGCAAGTCTTTTGGAAGTATCTCAAAAACGGCTTTTAAATAAGCGAACTCTGTATAAAGAGAATCAATGTCAACTGCATCTTCAATTTTTAGAATCACTGGAAATCAAAAGCTCAAACTTTTTATAAATACCATCAGGCCCAAAATCATATCTCTCTTCTAAGTAATCGATTGCTCTCTGCAAGAAAATATGTGCCTGTGACTTGAATCTATTCCTTTGGTCTTCGGTGAGGGTTTTAAAAATGGCTCTGACTTTACTTCCAAAAAAGTTATCAGCAATTCGGGTTTCTAATTGATCAAAAAGACCTCGTATTGCATGATCCATCTCCAGAATGGTGAAGCTGTCACTTTCTAATAGCAATATCACTTTTGTGAATTCAGGCAATAAATTATTCAAGAAGAAAAGGTAACAGTCATTCAGACCTTCTCTTTTACACTCTTCTTCATTATTGAGATCATTAACGTCGCAACCTTCTAAAATAAAATCCCAAAGTACTTTATGACTGTGATTTGGTCCTTTAACCAAAAAATAATATTTTACAGCAGGCCAACTATATACTAATCGCTCTATAGCTGGCAAAAGTGACAACCATCTTGTAGGAACATGTCTCAGCAGTTCTTTGTACTCGATTTGAGCAAATTCGCAGCACTTCTTCAATTTTTTCGTTTTCAAAGCTGACGAACTAAATTCGCTATAAATTTTCATGATGATGCTTTCTACGTCGACATCAAGACCTTTCAATGCATACTTTACGCAATTATTTATAATGTGACAATAACAATTGGCTTTGAAAACGCGCGCGTTTTCCGTTTTTAACTTTTGATACACAGAATTATGTATACCGTAATTTACAGAAGCATTATCTGCACTGTATGCACTTATTTGATCAATGCTGAGGCCGGCTTCAGCCATGATTTTTGTCAGGCATTGATATATATCAAGCGATGTTTCGTCAGTGTCTTCATAAAAATCTAATAATTTTTGACATATACCCGTTTTGCTATCAAAATACTGAACAGCACATGGAAATGTTTTTCTATTTCCCACGTTCGATGCATCTGAGCCTACTGAAAAAAAATAAGATTCTTTTAAATCTGAGATCAACTTTTCTTGTGAATAAGGTCCTAAAACACCGCGTGTGATTGCTGAGGCCTTAGTACGTCCACATGTCATTTTCGCACTTATTTGACTATCTGGAATAATTTTGTGTATATTTTTTCCCAGGCAGTCCAAACTGTTGTAACTCAAACCATGTTTAACATTATGATAAATTAACGCCACTTCTGCATTTACGACCGACATTTCTTCCTTTGTATCTTTTTTGATGAAAAAGTTATGCATGCATCTTGACATTTTTTTGGCTGACATCATATTTTTATGCTTGTTACTATTGACGTGAACCTACGACAAGACAATACAATTGATAAAACTATTACGACAAAAACTATCATAAATAAATAAATTTATAACACAAGATGTATTTTACAATACCTACACACACCGACTAAATTATTTAATCTATCTACGACTAAGTGCTTATCTGTCTATCTACTAACTCGTATTTAATAAAATATAATAATTTAATTAGTAGTAACAGCAACTTACTGTCAATGCGCGGCGACCTTCATACTGAATTGCGATTTCTGTGTTACATATTCTGCAAACTGCTGTAAACTAATTTTTTTTTGCAATCCAGTCTTTAAAATCAGAATCATTTAACCATCTGTCATTAAAACCCGTGAATCTCTTTTTGCTCGTTGATGGTAAAGACAATGCATCCATGTTGATAAATATTTTACATCCACTCCGAATCAAAAACAAAGCATGAATGAACCGCGCGCGGGCGATACTTGCGGTGCATGGGCGGGGAGCCGGCGAGGGGAGGGCGGGTCGCGACTCAGCGGCGAGCTGCTCTCACCCCTCCCCTCGCTCACCTCACACTGCGCGAACACGCTATGTTTGGTTTGACTTAGTTTGTGAAAAAACCTAGTATTTTTTCATTCCGGGACAGCAAAGTAAAATTACTGGACACGGGACAACACGCAAAATTCCGGGACAATCCCGGAAATCCCGGCCATCTGGCAACCCTATCTGAACCGCATTCACCACGGTCAAGAAACTGTACATCCTTCCAACGCGAATTGGCATACCTAGCAGATTCGTGTTGAGGATCGTATTTCATATGGTGAAACCAAAAAGATATATCGCACTCTTGTTCCATCTGCATACACTAGCCAAACTTCTCCAAAACCGACTTAGATCAGGTAATCACAAAAAATTAAGTTAAACTAGACACTAAGCATAAGCCTAAACCATCTTCTATCTCTCATGGTAGCAAACCAACTAAGGAATTTGCTTCATCCTCCATAAAGGAGGAAAAACATAAATCACGAGCTTTATCGGTAGGCCTTACCGATGATATGATCGTTGATCACTTAGAAGACGCTGATTCGTCGCCCTATCTGAGTAAAAACAAAAAAACAAAAAAAGGTAAACGGTAGCAAAAGAGGCCACAAAACCAAAACCGAATTATTTATGACTAGTTTACAATAGAACGTAAACGGATTTTATACACGTCTTTCCGAAATTAAATTGCTCTGCAACTCAATAAACCCTGTCACAGTTTTCCTGCAGGAGATTCACTTCCGGTAGTTACAGACACCTACCCTACGTGGGTACGACTTCTATCGAAGGGACTTTCCTGCTGGGGAGCGAGCATGTGGGGGAGTCGCACTCTTAATTAAAAATACCGTCTATTCTGAAGCCATAATTTTAAACACACCTCTTTAAGAGTGCACTGTATTCGTCCTATCTATACAGTGCGAACGTTGGCTGTGGAACGCTCCAAATAAAAAATTCCCCGATCATCTGCGGCCAAAATCCTCCGATACGTCAACCTTGATTTTCGAACGCGCATGTTTTCTGATAGTTGTGTATTTTCCATACCCCCTCCCCTTTGCGTAATGACGCACGACAAGGAAGTGTTCACAGACGGTTCTAAGTCGCAGGAAGTGTGTGGTTCTGCTCTCGCTGTTGGTTCTGATAAATATTTGTTCAAGCTGCCTAATACCCGCAGCATTTTTACCTTTGAACGAATTGCAATAAAGCAAGCACTTCACTATCTACGCAAATCTTGAAATAAGACCATCATCATCTTTAGTAATTCTCTTAGTGCATTGGAAAGTCTAGGCCACTATATGCCAAAAAATACCCTGGTTATAGAGATCCAAAATCTGCTTACCATACAGAATCAGTATGGAAATTCTATCATCTTTTACTGGTTACCCAGTTATATCGGAATATTGGGAAACGAGCTAGCAGATCAAGCAGCTACAGCTCGTCTATACGGGTCTTCTATAAATCTTGTAACACCTGACAATCTCATCCTTTCTTTGATGCGAGAAGTAGGCGCTTTCTGGAAGCAACAGTGGAACTGTCTGAGTAGCAATAAGCTTAGAGCTATAAAGAACACTACCAAAGCTTGGGCTATGTCTAGCCGAGCACTTCGTTACGAAGAAGTGGCGCTAGCTAGACTCCGCATCGGACATTGTCGTATGACACATGAATTTCTACTCAACCAGTCCGATGCACCAATATGCGAAACTTGTCACGTTGCTATTACAGTAAAACACTTATTAGTTCAATGTGTCCAATTCGAGAATGTCAGACGCGAAGTAGGTCTGATGGACTCTGAGTGTTATTTAGGCAAACGATATTACCGCAATAGAAAATCTGTTTGAATTTCTAACAATTTCAGGATTGATAAGATACATCTGATCTAATAAATTGTATTATCTTGTAATTATTAATCATGTTTAGTTCGTAATTCCAAGATGCCCTATACACATCTGTCTGTCCAGTTGTTGGTGAAAGTGAGTCTACCGCAATTTACACGCTACAGACATTTGCATCATGTATCATTTACTTTATAATCCGTTTACCTGTGATATTCTCTGTGATATTTTCTATGACAATTATCTGTGATACTCATCAACATTTGAGCTGTGATACTATCATCTTTTCATAATTCCTTATTTCAATTGGATCTTTTTCAATTCTAATAACTGTGGCGCGAATGACCTTCGATGCGCCTTAAACCCAAAATTAATTCATTCATTCGTATCGTCCCTAGCCTAAGATGCCCTTAACACCATAGTAAAATGGTGTTTGATGGAGGGCTTCAATGTCAATGCGGATACAACTGTGATTGTACCTATTACTAATTACAGGAAACCGAATATCAAAGCTCCCAAAGTAAAAGGACAAGAAATGAACTGGATAGGAAACCTAACTGGAACGCGCATCTAGAAAAAAAAAGATCAGCAAAGCAACAGTGGCACTTTGGATAGGCCAGAGACTCTAGCAAATCATGGGAGCTAAGACCTAAAATGATGCCTGTCTTAGCATCACGAGAGCTGCACATAGTACACCTCTGCGGCAATGGAAGCTCTACTAGACCTACTTCCTTTGCACGAACAAGTTAGAAAAGAAGGTCTAATGAGTGTATTAAGACTAGATTGGATTAGCATGGGCCACAGTACCGGGCACTGCATATAGGGAATCAGTTCCTTTCAGACATGGCCCTTCGGTCTCACAGGCTGAAATAATAGGCTTAGAAAGATGTGTCCAGATATGCACAAAAAAAGGCGAGAAAGGGGCACATATCTATTTGATTTCGGATAGGCAAGTTGTCTTAACGAACCTCAAAGCATTCAGCTTTAATTCCAAGACTACTTAGAATTGCACTAAAGCTCTGAACCAAGTGGCAAAGGGCAATAAGCTCACTCTAATGTGGGTACTCGGCCATGCAAGTATAAAAAGCAACGAACATGCCGATATACTTGCAAAGCAAGGAGCTTCCACTACCGTCATTGTATCGAAAGTACATAGAAAGGGTCCAAGAATGGGAAAAAATGTGGAAAACGGATTACTGGAAAAATGCATCAGGGCAAAGATAATCCAAAATGTTCATTAACTTCTTGCTAAGCAGAGCGAAACAGCCCTTACGTCTTACCAAAGACTAATTACCGGCCTCCTCACAGGACATTGCCCAGTGAAGTATTATCTTTACAAGATTGGTAAAGTAAACAACACTATCTGTAGACTATGTGGACTCGCAGAAGAAACGGCCAAACTAGAGATGTAAATACCGGTTCCACTCGTGGAGCATTATAGTCGCGCTCGCACCAAGAAAATACCGCTAAAAAATACCGTTACCTTGGAACGAAATGCGGCAGCACCAGCTGTCGCGTTCTCGATTGTGGAACGGCACGCTATGACTAGAACCGCGATTGGGAGAAAGGGAGAGAGCGCTACTGATACGCTCCACACTCTTAAGAGGTATTTACATCTGTCGTTACTCGTTCCAAGTTCCAGCGGAACGCCTCTCTGCATTCGCTCCACAGTAACGCGGTATTTTCTAGTGTGGAGCGCGACGTCGCGTTACCGCAAAATACCGCTCCAAAAGAGCGTTACTAAAATACGGTATCATCACTAGGCCAAACACATACTATGTGAGTGTGTAGCACTAGCTGTCACCATGCAGGTCCTAACCGGAGGAATGACGATAAAGTCAGAACGGATCAAAGCATTGTCTCCCAGGAAATTAATTGACCTCTCCAAGGTAGTTGAATTTCTGGGAATCTAGTAGAAGTAGGGTATTAGTAGAAAAGGTCAAAACAGGTCGTAGTGCTGTAAGGCTCACCATAGCCAATCGACCCCGTCTAATCTAATCTAATCTAGCATGTGGAGCAGGTTTGTGTGTCTGATCGGTAAATGGGCCAGGATAAATGATCTCTCTTGGTTAGCATCACCGGGGAATGCACTGGACTCTTTACTGTCGAACATACTTTACCATTGCCCGATTACAAATGCTTTATGAAAGAATCTAACGTCATCAGGTCGAATTGCACTGAATGACCTACTCGGTCTTAGAGATTTCGACGTGCCAATAAAGTTCTTAGGAGCCTAAGATTCGGCTGAAACCAGGTTTACCATGCTGTCAAGTGTGCCCCGAGAGTCCGAGCAGATCACGAATTCTGCATTGTGTTGTTCGTTACAATATCTTACATACCTTTCGATTGACAAGAGTACTACTTGGGATATATGTATTGGCCGGTCGCGGTAGCGACCAAGACGGCACGCCTTCTTTGCAAAAGACTGTTATCGGCGCTTAGTTTATTTACGCGTCTTAACAAATGTGTAATTATCTCAATTTGCATTTTATGAGATAACCATTGCTCCTTTTCAAAATTAACATAAATCCGCATTATTGAAATTTCTAAACGAGACAATTTTCGAAGAAGTACAGCTGCCAGTAAGACACAATGAAGATATAAGCCTTCACCTATAGTGCGCCGATGTCCCCAGGAAATCGTTAGGACATTTCACAGAACCATTAGTAAAATGTGCAGCTGCGAGGACAACACAATGGACTGCTGATCCGCCCCCCCGCGTACCTGGCAAAATCGTCTCGAACCAAAATTGTTCCGAGAAGTGCAATTTGCCGGTTCGACCACGTGCGCCGACATCGATGCTCCCGTCGCACCCTAGCACCACCACCCGCAACCCGGAGGGAAGAGTAGGGCGTGGGCCCCGTAAAATGCCATGGAGCGCTCCCCAGACGGGCAGTCATTTCTCAACAATCAGAAAGAGAGAATTACATCAATCACTCAGACACAAAGTTCTACAACAGAGCCAACCCATCGACGCCGCAGCGGCCGATCCAACGACGACGCCGCAGCCGCCGACCCAACGACACCACGCTGCCATCGCTACCGCCGCCGCGGCAAGTGAAGTGCTGGTGACTATTGCTTTCGTGACTCTTTTTTTTCCTTTTCGTGACTTTTATTTTTGACTTTCCCGCGTGTATATATTTTATTTTCTTGCTGAACATTTTACTGTATAATCCATGTGTAAATAAGAGCGATCGTTATCGCGCCTGTCAGAATTTTTCTACCTCTGTCCCATCCTTGTCTGTTCTTGTGCTGTTCTAATAGCGACACCGACTCCAAGAGAGCTAGCTGGAGGTCATCGAGGGCGGTTTTTTCACCTCTTCGCTGCGACCCCCCCGTTGACAAGTGTCGCCCAACTCTAGGCCGAGTCTACACCCACGACCCGAAGATGCCAGCACCAAGGACGAAAAAAGCAGAGATGGACATCGACAAAGCGATCGCCTCTGAGAAGCGGATGTACGAGGAGAAAATTCGTTACCTTCGAATCCAGAGGGAAATTGCGATCATCCGACGGGCGAAACGAGACGCGATTAGACGCCAGCACGACGAAAATCAACGCCAGTCTGACAACCGTCGCCAGGAAAGTCATCGCTACGACTTTCTCGAAAGGACCTCGCCACCACTCGACGAGCTGAAGTACGAGGAAGTGGCGCCCCTCGCCGCGGACCATCCCGTTGTTGCCGCCGCAACAGCCACCATCAGGCCAGAGCCAACTCCGCTGCCAGTCGCGAAGATGAGGATGCCGCTCGTCCAGGCCCCAGTCCTACCCGTTATCATCGCAGCAGTCACCGTCGTACCTGTGCCACCACCGTCGCCGCTTCTAGCAGCCCAGCCTTCACCAAACAAGGAATCGACGCGGCCGTGGAACCATGTGGCCATCCAGAGGCTGTCGAAACGATGTCTGCCAGCAGTTACGCTTAAACTGCCCGCCGAACGACGCAGATGCCCGAGGAAAAGACGCCCTCCGGCCCACCTGCGACTGCCAATCATCTCACGGCGTCGCAACAGTCACTCAAGACGCTGCCGCCGCTTTGGACGCCGCAAGCAGAGACCGCCCCGCCTACGGAAGGCAAACCCGGACGACCGCGACCACCACCACGACTATGGGCCGCGAGTCGTGACGCGTTACCGTGACCGCGTGAGCTAGACAATTCCGGACTTAATGATAGACTTAGGCCCGTATTCATAAAGATTCATATAACGCTTGGTTACGTAACGGGCCGTTAAAATATAACAATCGTTAAAAATAAAATCGTATTCATAAATATAACAGGAGATATTTAACGGATGATTTCGTAAAATGAAATGTAGGAAATTTCATTAAAATTTTCTGGTGATTAACAAACGTCAGGTGACATTTTCTCCGTAATCGCAAGTGATACCATAAAAATGGAGCAAAATAAACGTACCAATGGGAAGAATTTCACCAAAAGAGAAATGGGTCCACTGTTAGACACAGTGGAAAGTTATTTAACAATATTGGAAAACAAAAAAAAAACTGATGCCGTCAGTAGTGAAGAGAAGGCAGCTACCAGACGCGTAAAATCTTAAAGAAATTAATACTTAATTATTGACTGTAACCGCTTTATTTCTTCTTGTAGGTCTATCTAATTACCGACCAATCATTTCTATTATTTCGTGTACAGTCGCCTTATTAAAACGATATCGGATTTTAAAATCGACAATCTAAAAATTCCAATGGATTTTGTCGATTTCTTATAAGCCTTGGCCTCGACATAGCGTCCAATATTTCCTCCACAAACTCTATATTCTCTTCACTAGATGACATGCCACAATAATATCAAATATGCACATTACATACCACTTAAATAATTAGGGAATGTTCTATATAAATTTTAATTAGAAAAAATTTCGGCGCTATTGTGCAAAGGCTTGGAGCGCTATGTTGTCCTATGTTGTCAAGTCTCTTTTGCCCCTTTTCGATTTTCCCTTAAGTAAATCCTTACCTCTTATCGGCTTGCTTTACCGCGAAACATAACCTGTAGAAATGACTATTTGACGTCTCGTTAAATTTTAATCACTCGAAAACAGCCCGTTAAATTTACGGACGATTTAATCAGAGATTTAACATTACAATCGTTTGTGAATACCAAATTTATACTTTTAACGGTCCGTTACGTGTAATCAATCGTTAAATAATTTGACGGACGTTTATGAATACGGGCCTTAGTATTAGTGCCCCGCGAAAAGACGCAGTTAGTATAAGTGACCATATGAGCGCTTCAGTGCGCCATGAACGACAACCCGAACAACCCACGTCCGTCTGACGACACGCAGGCACCACCTATACTCGGCGCACCGAATAGATGGTATGGTCACATTGCGTTCACCCCGCGTCCTCGTGATAGTTCGTCGAGACGTTATGAAAAGCCTGATTCAGACAGCCTTGCCACACTTTAGTTCTGTACCGGAAATATAAATCTTTCTACTTTAACCCACAAAATCTAACTATTTAACACTTCCTAATTAAATGTAATTGAAAAAGGCTGTTTTAAGGATAAAACGCAATCACTACATTTAAATAAGACAGAAAAACGAGAACACATGGCATACAACGGGCGTGATTAAAAGTTTCGGCTGCGTGACATATGCTTCACATGCGTTTGCGCTGACCAATCAGCGAACATCAAGCGAAAATCACGCACACTCATAATATCACCGGATCGGTGCGCTGAGTATAGGAACGTGTCATGACGCCGCCCCGACCAGCTGCGTGTACACATGGAAAACTGTTCCAAATGACGAAGGCGTCGGAACCAGTACCACCCACAACACCAGCCCAGACATACACCACCTACAACCACCCGCCTGCATGCGGGAACACATGCAGTGGCGTCCATGATTAGATGACAACATCCAACCAGAACACTTGGTCTTGGTTTCTGCCGTGCCGGTGCACATCAGGATGAAAGCTCATCCCCGATGCACCAGATGTGACTGCTCCGAGGATGCGACCAACAACCTAGAACCCAGGCATCCAGAGATGCAGAGATCCGGTGTCGAGATGCCCGAATCCCCTCGCACCGTAACCGCAAAAGTATCTCCAAGGACCAGCGTCGAGAGCAGCTAGTGCTGCCTCCCCGAGACGCCCAACAGAAGTTCCCTGTGGAACATGGATCCGGTGTGGGAAGACCGAATCCCCTCACACCTCAACCTCGGAAGGATCCACCTTTGTGATGACATAACCACGACGACGACTTCAACTGGCAGAAATCATATGTATATACTTTCTACGCACTTCAAAATTATCTCGTTTTCCGGTGCCATTTGTTATCGGCGCTTAGTTTATCTACGCGTCTTAATAAATGCGTAATTATCTCAATTTGCATTTTATGAGCTAACTATTGCTCTTTTTCAAAATTAACATAAATCCGCATTATTGAAATTTCCAAACGAGATAATTTTCGAAGAAGTACAGCTACCAGTAAGACACAATGAAGAGATAAGCCTTCACCTATTGTGCGCCGATGTCCCCAGGAAATCGTTAGGACATTTCACAGAACCATTAGTGAAATGTGCAGCTGCGAGGACAACACAATGGACTGCTCCCGTCGCATCCTAACACCACCACCACTCGCAACCCGGAGAAGAGTAGGGCGCGGGCCCCGTAAAAGGCCATGGAGCGCTCCCCAGACGGGCTGTCATTTCTCAACAATCAGAGAGACACAAAGTTCTACAACAGAGCCGACCCAACGACGCCGCAGCCGCCGATCCAACGACGCCACAGCCGCCGACCCAACGACGCGAAGCTGCCTTCGCCGCCGCTGCCGTCGTCGCCGCCGCTGCCGCTGCCATCGCCGCCGCTGTCTTCGCCGTGGCTGCCGTCGCCACCACTGCTGATGCCATCGCCGCCGTCGCCGCCGTCGCCGCCGTCGCCGCCGCTGCCGCCGAGCCGCCGGTCACCTCTCTGCGAACTCGCCGGGCATCCCGGTGCGAACTAAGTGAAGTGTTGGCGACTCTTGCTTTCGTGACTGTTTTTTTTTCCTTTTCGTGACTTTTATTTTTGACTTTCCCGCGTGTATATATTTTATTTTCTTGCTGAACATTTTACTGTATAATCCGTGTGTAAATAAGATCGATCGTTATCGCGCCTGTCAGAGTTTTTCTACTCTGTCCCATCCTTGTCTGCTCTTGTGCTGTTCTAATAGCGACACCGACTCCAAGAGAGCTAGCTGGAGGTCATCGAGGGCGGGTTTTTCACCTCTTCGCTGCGACCCTCCCATTGACAAGACTGCACAACCTCCACCGTCCTAGGAGTCTGGGAAATCAATTTTCTTACGTGTTAGTTTCCCTCTGGTCAGGATTTGTGAATTCCTTGTAATTATAAGTCAAATTCGTTTCTCTGTAAGAGTACCATCAGGAAGAATATGAAAGAAAAGATAGCTAATAGGAATTCGGGTTAGGGAAGCACGGATGATAGAATATTGGCTTATCCAGTTAGCGCATTCAGCAAATCACGACTGATTTGTTTTAAAATTAATTCATATTTGAACGAAAACACTGGACATCCATGGACCCACCGAGCTGCCGTCACGAATTATGTCAGTTTTCCACTGGTCTATGTCCAGTATTTTGGAAAATAAGGAAACCAGGCGATTGTTATTTACTTTTTCGTGATTTTATTTAGAGATGAGATACAGTTTGTAGTTATGCTGGTTTTCGGTATTACCATATATTTAAATCAAGTGGGAGAAATACAATACATAATTATGCGTATGAAATATATAGAGTGTAATTATTCATGTTAGAAATGCCTGTATAAATGATTATTGCCGAGGAAGGATAGTGAAATATGGGTAGAAATAATGTAAATCGTTCGAGTGAGAGCACTTAAAACGTCAAATTAAATGTAATATTTCGGTGGAAGAGAGCCAAATCGTTTTGTTCTCCTCCAAAAAATTAATATAATTTATTCGACAGCGTCATAAATTGCTCGATGACTCCTGACTTTTACGTAACATATGAACAAAACATCCGACGTTGAAAACTAATAAATTACATTCACCATAATAGTTTATGTTCTTCTTTTTACTTAGACCTGTCAGTCAGTCATAACATCTTTAGAGAGATTGCTTTATTTATCTGAAAAGAAAAGCTAAATCCAAGATGTGATGAATTAATACACTAGGAAGAGGGGCGTCATAACATTAAAAATATAATCAACCCTCAATTCTGAGATAAGGGAAAATCCTGTATGTGTCTTATCCACAACGCGCAGGCGCGAATTTTCATGATTTTAGTGGCTCTCAACCACTTTAATAGTATATTGTACAACGAGCATATAATGATGGCTATTAATCACGAGAACGATGTTTGCGGAACGAGCCGTAGGCGAGTGGAGCAAATCGTTTGAGTGATTAATAGCCATTATATGCGAGTTGTACACTATACTTTGTTCACGAAAATTAAAATTAAATCAAAATTACAATCAAAATTAAAATCAAAATCAAAATTAAAGTTGTAATTACAATTACAATTGAAAAAAAAATTAAAATCAAAGTTAAAATTAGTATTAAAATCAGTATTAAGCAGGGTAAACAATATATCATAAATCGCGTTCTGTGAATCAAAGTGCGAATTAGCATGTTTAATAACATTATTAAACACGCAGATGCGTGTGCGTGTTTAATGAAATTAAATAAATGAGTGTTAAATGTAGCCCATGCTGCCCATACAATTAAATAATGCGCACATTATAACATTTTCGTGAACAAAAATGGTTTCTCTCGTATCACGAGTATTAACAACGAAGTTTAATTTAATCAATAACCCAATTGTTTCTAAAAATGCCAGTTTTATACGTTTGCAGTGTAACCGAAAGAACATTTCGAAACTGGTTGAGGGCCACTGGAATAGCTTATATTAAGATTTAGCCCGAGATAATCTCACATGAAATGAGACGTAATTTGGCAAATTTCATGATGAAAAACAATTGCTGCTAATTAAAAAAAATTCATGTTTACTCATAATATAATCTTCCTTAAAATTCTATATAAATCTGGCAACGTAGACTAAATTTTTAGTTTGTATCAAATAAAGTCAATTTGAGAGGCTGTGTATTATTGAACTGGAAAAACAATTGCTACTTATTAAAAATGTACTCATAATAATCCAATCTTATAATTCTATATCTTTCTGGGAACTTTGGCTAGAGTTTTAGGGTATTTCGATCAAGTTAATTTATGGGATGTGAATTTTCACAGCTTATTAAAATATAGAACAATTAATTAATATATACTAAAAGCTCAAGGCCTAAATCACGTTTTTTTAAAATGTTTCAAAAACCCTTATAGATGGCGATTTGAAATTTTCATGAAAAATCACAAATAATACAAGAAAAATACCATTAAAATTTCAACTCTCTAGAATCACCTCTAAAAAAAGGGCTGCCAACCCCTCAAAAAAAATATATACTAAAAGCTCAAGGCCTAAATCACGTTTTTTTAAATGTTCCAAAACCCTTATAGATGGCGATTTGAAATTTTCATGAAAAATCACAAATAATTCAAGAAAAATACCTTTAAAATTTCAACCCTCTAGAACCACCCCTTAAAAAAAGGGTTACCAACCCCTCAAAAAAAATGATAAATTTTATTTTTTTCCCGAAAGCCGGAAACGTCCTCTAGAGGCCCGTGAAAACCGCGATTTTCCAACTCACCCCTAGACTCGGGGGTGATTTTTTGAAAATCGATTTTTCGCGATGCAGAGATTCGCGCCAAACCTATCTCCTCCCAGGATTTTTGAGTTGGAGGATTCAAATATGGCTCGAAAAATCCCCAATGCATCAGGACATAACGTTTGCTATCGCACGTTCCCGTAAAAAAATGCAACCCCTCAAGCGTTTTTCTAAAAAATCACATTTCGGACGCTTCCGGAAAAAAGGGCGTGCTTCCCCTTACGGTCACGACTCCGAATTTTATAGTTTTGTAGAACTAACTCGCCTCTACATTTAATGTCTTTTACGAATTTTTGATATCTCCAACCCCGAGGAGTTATTCAAAGAAAACCACCCCCGATTTCAATAAAAAAATTATACAGCGGCCATTTTTTATCTCACGCGAGAAATTTAAACGGCATGCCATTTGAAATTGCATTGTGCGTCGAAAAGGTAAGAACTATATTTTTCGCGGGGCGCACCGTTTACGATCTACGGCCGATTTTTGATTGTTTTCCGGGAATTTTTCGAAGAATTTTGCGATTTTTTTTTCGATCGGATTACATCAACGGAAAGCCCTTCTTAAGCCCAACAGAAAATCCAAATAAAATTTCTCGATCCGACCCCTCCTTCTAATTTTAAAAATTCATTCAACTTTTATTTATTTTGCCGGTAAATATTTTCGATCGTTTTAAAATGAATTTTTCTATTCCGTTTGAAATCACGAATCTAACGACGGATTATTATTTCGGTGTTGTGTGTACGTAAAACAAACTTTGAATTTTTAAAATAGCCAGGTTATTAACCGAAATATGGATATTTGAATTATTGACGTTTTTGAACATTGAAAATTTTTCCCCTGAAAATCAATTTCGAAAAGAAATAATTTCCGGGAGAGTTAGAACAGTGAAACTTTGGAAAATCATTAAGTATTCCATTTGAAGCAGACCACCAAAGTTTGGTAACATTTCGGTCACCCCGTCAGCCCCACCAGCCGCAACGGGGTGCCAAAGACCAAAACAACCCCTATCAGTACCGGCCTAAATTTTGTTTGTAATGTGTATACGCTTCTCATACGCTCACCAAATAATTTTTCGAGGCCCAAAGTTAATGGAAAAAAATAAGCTTCTTCCTATTAACGTCCGAGTGCTTTCCAAACAGCAAATTAAGAAATGCATTGATAGTGATTGTCATATTTCACAGTTGTCAGATTTAGAAACTGGGGTTACCACCAGATTACATTTCCCGAAGTTCCTCGACGCGTGTGGTTTGTGGAAGTTCATTTTTATGTTTCCTTAAATTCGTTCGTCACCTGTTACCTTCTTTAATTTTAATAGGCTGCGCACACTTTAATTGCTTAATTTTAATAGGCCACGTACGGACGACGGCGCAGCGCAGCGGAGCCGTCGTTCGTCACCGGTTTTTTTGCTCAATTCTAATGGGCCACGTTTGTTACTTTGGTCAATTTTAAAGGGATACGCAAAGACGACGGCGCAGCGCAGCGGAGCCGTCGTTCGTCACTGATAACTTTGCTTAAATGTAATAGGCCACGCACGTCACCAGTTAATTTTATATTTCACTATTTTACATAAAGAACACAATTTCACATACAGTAACTTAAGCTTGAAAAACTGGTTGCTACTACTATTCAAAAAGCTCCAAATTTACTTACACTTTAATTGATTGGAACTTTCTACTGAAGTCATCAAGACATGGGCGCATGGCATAGTGTATTCAAATTAATAAATACATAAATTATCTAAAAGAGAGGTTAGTTTTATAACAATAAACGTCACACATTTTAACAAAACTGTAGGAGTGAAAACCATTTTGAGATGAAATTGTGGGCCCTCTTAAAAAATTATTAATTTTCAAAATAAAATTTATTGTATCTCTTTTATTTTTAGACAGGGTGCTAAAAAAGAGTGTAACTATTTAAGAGGGTAGTACTATGAACCAAAATAAATAAAAAAAGTCTTAATAAACATAGCTGTTTCGGAGATATAGAAGATTATTTATTTATTTGCAATTATTTATTACTTATTGATTATGTTGAAACAAACAACGGAGCTCCTAGAAAAAACAAAGAACAGAGATACATAAGAACATTTTCGAAGTAACCTCCTTCTATTTCCAAGCAGGCACGGCATCTTTGTCTGAAGGATATTCGAACTCTTTCTAAGACGATCCAATGAGGGGGATCGGATTTGTTCGCAGTTTTGATTAATTCTTAGGTGCAGCTCTTCGAGGCTATTTGCAGGAGTACCATAGACTAATGTTTTCAAGAAATCTAGAGGGTGTAAATCGGGCGATCTTGCTGTTCTGTCTAAATGTTCTCTAAGGGCAAAAGAATAATGAGCTGGAGCACTATCATGTTGGAACCATATGTGTTGCCTGTGGCCCAGAGGAATATATAAGAATATACTGGGGGGAAATTTTAACTGGAACAAATTCGGTATTTATGAAATGAGAAGTTCCAGAAAAAAATCCTCGGACACGTCGATTTTTGTTTTTTATTGCGCACTTTTTAGCGTCTTCAAAAATGGTGTCATAGACATTTTTTTTAAATGGAAATAGTTTTTTTATTTCACTAAATGTGTAGCCCTTTTTAGCCTCTTTACGACTGTATAATTTTTTTTTTCTATTTCAGACTTTGATTTTTTTTTAAATTTATTTAATGAATCAAATGTTCAAAATGAGCACCGTTCCTCTCTTGGCAAAAAACCAATCAATGATAAAACCCATCCCTTACATTTTGAAACATTTCTGGTGGAATTTGTCTCATTTCATGCCGTTTACGTCCCTTAAATTGTTTTTTGTAATTTCTTAAATAGAAAACAAAAAAAAAACAAAATATTTTTATACACCCGTAAAGAGAATAAAAAGGGCTACAAATTTAGTGAAATAAAAAAAATGGTTTCCATTTAAAAAAAATGTCTATGACGTCATACGTGAAAGACTAGTGGTGTCATATTATTTTTAAAGACGCTTAAAAGTGCGCAATAAAAAACAAAAATCGTCGTGTCCGTGGATTTTTTTCTGGAACTTCTCATTTCATAAATACCGAATTTGTTCCAGTTAAAGTTTCCACCCTGTATAAAAAAGAATAACGTTCCATATCTCCGAAACCGTTACTTCGAGGAGAACCCTTGTTTATTAAGACTTTTTTATTTTATTTTGGTTCATACTATCACCCATTTGAATATTTTTCACTCTTTTTTAACATCCTATATTTACAATGAACAATGAACAAAAATAAGTGTTGTTCCAAAATGTTTGCAACCTCCATAAAAAGTCTTGATATGATTCCTTAAAATTCCATAAAAATCTGTTAACAATATTTTTAGGATGTATCGAATTAAGTTGATTTATTACGCTGTGCGTTAGAGCTGAGCAAAAAATCGATAAATAACCGATTAATCGATTATTATTCAAAAAATTAATCAATCATTTGTTTAATCGATTATTTGAAATCATCATCATCATCATCTTTATTTGACATATTTATACATACAATTAATAGTTGTATGTAAAATAAAGATGATGATTATTTGATTAATCGATGATTCAATTATTTAATTAACCGATTGTTTGATTATTTTATTAATCAATTATATGATTAATCGATTATTTGATTAATCGTTCATTTGATCGTTTGATTAATCGATATATTATAATCGATTACAAAAAACAATCAATAATCGATTATTCATTTCCGTAATCGAACACCCCCTAGTGTACATCATTGAAGTTCATAAAAACAGAAAAACAATTGCCACTGATTCAAAATTTCCCAAATTTACTCATAATAAAAATTTCTTATTTCAAACATTCCAAATTCAATTTTAAGATAATTTTTAAATCTGGAATAATATATTCCTTCGATTTCCGGATTAGCTCATTTGAAATACCAAGAGCTATTTGAAAAACTGCGCAGTTTTCAGGTTGATTAAAATATGGTGAAATATTTTCGCCACAAATTTAATCAAAATCGATTCTCTGAATTCTTTCAGATCTTGCAAACAATAAACTCGTGAATAATTAGATAATTCCATGTGAATCTAGTTAATGTTTTAAGTTGTGCATCAATTTAGTTGACTAAAAACAAATTCTAAATTTTCCAAAGTTAGTTAAGATTTGTATATTTTTAAGATTACCAGTTTTTACTTTCTCCGTTACGAAGTACGAGAAAGTATTGTGATCGTGAATTTTTTTTACGGAAATATCCGTTTTGGGGACCCTAGATGCTATGTCAACAATTTTTGGAAAAAAATTGTGTGTGAGTGTGTGTGTGTGTCTGTGTGTGTGCATGTGTGTGCGTGCGTGTGTCTCAAAAACTAATAGAGCAATTGATATGAAATTTTGAACATAAGTCTTATTTGATAATCCGAAGCTTTTGGTAAAATTTCATACACCGGAAGTGGGTGTTTACCCTAACTGTTTTTTGGTATTTTCAAATATTTTTTTAAATATGAAAAATATCACAAAAACATCTAAACAAATATTGAGGACAATAAAGGAATGACCATCTTCTGCTTGAAAATATTTTTCATAAAATCGTTGTTATTCGAGAAAAAAATTGTGATGTGGCCATCATGTTACTTTCTCCGACTTGATGGTATCATTTATATTTACGCTTCCATGGTTTATTTTTAATTTAAATCATATTTTAAGTGTGCATCGAACGTTTCGTAGACTCGGATAAAACTGACGTTTAAAACGTCAAAATTATGAAAGATGGAAAAATGTACTTCAAATTCAAAAACTCAGTTTACTCAAAAGCTAAAGAGATTTCGAAAAAACTTATTCTTCATAAATTGTTCATTTTGGCATTCTCTACAATTATTATTCACATAAATTTGCTCTAACTATTAGCGTTTCATAATTGTATACCAAAAATGAAAAAAAAAATAATACATTTTTTTCTCGAATAACAATGATTTTATGAAAAATGTTTTCAAACAAAATAATCGCATTTCTTTATTGTCTTCAATATTTGTTTAAATGTTTTTTTGATATTTTTCATATTTAAGAAAATATTGGAAAAAAACAAAAAACAGTTAAGGTAAACACCCACTTCCGGTGTACGAAATTTCACCAAAAGCTTTTCAGTTCTTCGGATTATCAAATAAGAGGTATGTTCAAAGTTTCATATCAATTGGTCTATTAGTTTTTGAGATACAGCGCGCACAGACACACACACACACACACACACAGACACACACACACACACACACACACACACACACACACAGACACAACATTTTTTTTTCCAGAAATTGTTGAAATGGCATCTAGGGACCCCAAAACGGATATTTCCGTAAAAAAATTAAAAAAAAAAAAATCACGATCACAATACTTTCTCGTACTTCGTAACGGAGAAAGTAAAAATAATTATGAAACGATAATAGTTACAGCAAAATAATTAACAATAATTGTAGAGAATGCTAAAATGAACAACTTATAAAAAATAAGTTTTATTCGAAATCTCTTTAGTTTTTGAGTAAACTCAGCTTTTAAATTTGCAGTATAATTTTTCCATCTTTCATAATTTTGACGTTTTAAACGTCAGTCTACAAATCGTTCGATGTACATTTAAAATATGATTTAAATTGAAAATAAACAATGAAAGCGTAAATATAAATGATACCATGAAATCGGAGAAAGTAACATGATGGCCACATCGTCTTTTTTTTTACAAATTTTACAAACTTTGAATGTATATTTAGTTTTTTCAGTTCAAGTTTGGATTGCTGTCATTTCTTTGTCGTCCATGATTGCGCAATTATTTTGCTGGAAAATTAAAAAATTAATATTTTTTTAATGGACTCTGAGCTTTGGAAACAAATTCCTTGATGGATTATTTTTTTATAAATTTTCCAAACATTGAATGCATTTTTAGTTTTTTTAGTTCAAGTTTGGATTGCTGTCATTTCTTTGTCGTCCATGATTGGGCAATTGATTTGCTGGGAAATTAAAAAATGTATAATTTTCTAATGAACTCTGAGCTTTGAAAGCAAATTCCTTGATGGTTTATTTTTTTTTTACAAATTTTCCAAACTTTGAATGTATTTCTAGTTTTCCCAGTTCAAGTTTGGTTTGCTGACATTTCTTTGTCGTCTATGATTAGATAATTGTTTTGCTGAGAAATTTAAGAAAATGTATAATTTTAAATGTTTGCAGGTTTTATCTAAATCCTAGAGCAGAATCAATTTTGAGGAAATTTTCAAGTCTCTAGCAACTGTTTTTGTATATTTTCTTAACGCTCGGAAAATTCGCAATTTTTGATTTATGAAAACTTTAGTTCTCTTGCGATTATTTTGGAATCTAGTGGAAAATGTTTGCAGATTTGAACTGAATCTTAAGCAGAAGTAATTTTGAGGAAATTTGCAAAGTTTCAAGTTTTTAGCAATTGTTTTTGAATATTTTTTTAACGCTCGAGAAATTCGTAAGGTCTATCTGCGAAGATTTGTCAGTATGTGAAATGATTTATTATGGATTTTATTATTATATTTTAATTTGCTTAAAGAAAATTGTGTACCGAAATTAAAGAATAATTTGTATTGTTTTCTTTATCATTTGGTGGATACGCTGGAACGATTTAATTATTTATTTTTTTTACAGATTTTTTCCGACCACCTGCACATTTCGAAGCAGACGTTGCAAGGTAATAACACGTTTATCATAATTTAATTGCCCAATTGCCGCAGAGTTTTTAAACTGGAAAGTGCGTGAAGCCTCGTGATTGGCGATTAGACGCCCGAAGGCAAGTTTTTTGTGCGATTTCGAATTCTTATCGGCTCGTCTTGCTCGGCCCCGACTGATAACACCAGTCTGCACGTCGCCGCCGGAAAGAAACGTGTGAATCGCGATCTATTATTTTTCCGAAAACCGTTTCTTCGACATTTCGGCCGAGGAAAATCCCGGGGGGTTTCGTCGCGAGCGCGTATTGTTTCCCTTAAACGTGTGAACAGTTTGTGCAAGACTATCAGTCATGGGTTTACAGGATTTAATAACGCTTTTTTCGGTATTAAACCCCGCAAACTTCCTTGGATTGCAGTGCTAGTGTGGGATTTTCCTTTCCATTCCATTCATCCATCCTGAAGGGGCCAAGAAGGGACGATCTTCACCTGACTTCATATGACATCTTTAGCAAGTTAAGAAGAGGTAAGGTAGGACCGAGAGTAAGCTGTGGACGCCGTAATGTTTTGGGGTGAGTGACTTTTCTTTGGTTATTCGCGCCTCGGATTCGCGTTTCTCTTCCAGGTTGTCCCCCTCGGTGTTGCCGTTTTCCGTTGTAAAGGTGCCACTCGCTCCTCCTTCGGAAGGGCCGTTACCGGACGGTAGAGCAAAATGGGTCGGAACTTATAGGGCTGAAGGTAGGGAACAGAGGGGGGCTGATAAGAACGAGATCTTAACGGATCTTAACACTGGACCGCTGGCTCGATCCAGTGTTAAGATCTGCCGACCAAAAGTTAAACATCTATACTCAATTGTTTCGCTTATGATTTCAGGACATCGAGAGTTTTAACAACAACGTTTTTTATTGAAACAGTAGGTGGTGCGGTGCGCATTCTACAATTTAATCAGTTTGGTATAAAACGAGATTTTCTCACAGTCACACAATAACTATAATAATGCCCACTCGGCACCCTTTACTTTTATGTTTACTGAACATACAAAACATGTTTTCGGTTTTCTGGTAATTTAATTGCAACAAGAGTTGATACAACATAAACGATTGCATAAAGTGTTTGTAGCTTAAGTAACAATTAAAACCACCACCGGAAAGCAACCAATTTTTCCAGGTAAGGTGAAGAAAATTCCAGCGAAACCACATTCCAAATAATTTGCTTGTAATTCTAGAAAATTGATCCCCTTAACCGAAGACAAATGAAGTGGAACACCAATTCCAAATTTTTTAAATTAAAAAAAAAATGGATAAATTAAATTTATTTAAAAAATTGATCCAAGTGATCCAAACGCAAGCATTGAAGATGACGAAATGTTCCTCTCTGAGTATTGTGCCAAATATCTCTTCATTTTCTCCCGATTAAAAATAATTTTGCAGGTACGAATTATTTTTCTTATTATACATGATTTTCTGAATGTTCTTTAATTTAGCGAGTGATGTCGGATTTAATACTTAAAATTCTATTGTTTAGTGAAATTAAAAAATTGGCTAATACATTTTTTCGTGAAATTCATGTAAAACGCCAAAATCGGACGTTTTTAAAGTCATAAAATATTCATTTTTCAAATTGCACAACTACCAAATGTAAAACTCCAAAATTGCACGTTTTAAAAATTCCTTAATTTAGCGAGTGATGCAGGATTTAATACTTAAAATTCTATTCAATAAATTCAATAAAACGAAATGTAGCCTGAATATATGAATATTCAACCTCTTCGTAACTCTGCAAGCAAAATTAAGTCTTACTAAGACTATAAACAAATAACTTATTGAAACAACTACTTCCCTGGCTAAGGTTGTTTCTAATTTATTTAATATTCTATTATTTAGTGAAATTTAAAAATCGTTTTAAAATGGGTGTTTACCGTAATTGTTTTTTGTATTTTATTAATTTTTTTAATATAAAAAATATTACAAAAATATTTAAACAAATATCGAAGACAGCAAAGCAATTAACATCTTTTGTTTAAAAATATTTCTCATAAAATGATTGTTTCTCGAAAAATTTTTTTTTTTATTTCAATCGTCAATTTCATCGGATTCTGCAATGTAATAAATAACTAGTATACCGTCAGATCGGAGAATATTTTTTTAATAATAATAAACTATTGAATTTCAAGCTGCTTTACAAAAGACCACTTTTTATGATCTAGAAAATGGATTTTTCTATTTTTATCATATTAAAAGAAAATTATAAATGAAAGACTTCAAAAATTTGTTAAATGTTATTAAATTTGACTAAAATATACAAAATGTGTGCAAACTAAGTACGACAGATGCCTACAACTGTACCTGCATTAAAACTCAATATGAACTGATTAATTTAGACCGGCTGTGGAATCAAGCCATACAAATTATATCAAGTCGGGGCCCCTCTAGACCCGGGGCCCGGGGGCAACTGCCTCCTCTGTCTCATTATAGTTACGCCACTGGTGTGAGTGTAGCAGGAATTGAGAGGTCATTTAGTATTGTGAAATAGTTATTTATGCAAGAAGTGAGTAAAGTTGCTTTACTCTCGAGTTTCGTACAAAGTTTTTTCTACGTCCGTAACTTTAAATAAATTCGAAAAAACCTTAATCAATTTTTATAAGTAATAATACTTTTAAGTGAAGAAAATAATAATCGTCAAGTTGATTTTGATCGAAAACGAATGTTTGACATTTATCGGCAGAACTCGCGGCGTGTTGCGAAGCGTTAATGACACACTTTGCGCAAACGTTTTTTAGTAGCGTTAAAAAATGAACCGCTACGGCATTTTTTTTTCACGCAAAAGGGTGAAAAAATGAACCGTTATGGCACTTTTTTTCACGCTTCCAGAAGGCTTCAGAAAACACATATTTTATGAACGCAAATTAATGAAAAAAACTGTACATTTTTTAACGGACGTAGAAAATAGTTATTTATGCAACAAATGAGTAAAGTAGTACTTTTTTTCACAAGTGAAAAAAAGTTGCTTTAGTCTCGAGTTTCATACAAAGATTTTTCTACGTCTGTAACTTCAAATAAATTTGATGAAAGTTTAATCAATTTTTATAAGTAATAATACTTTTTTTTTAGGAGAGACAGGGAAGGATTGAAAGGAGTGAATATAATGATATGTATGGGAGGTGGCAGGAAGTATAATATTATTTAGAGACAATGTACAAATGTAAGATGCCAATAAAGGTTTATTTTTTTTTACTTTTTTTTTAATTGAAGGAAATAATAATCATCAAGTATGAACCCAAATTAATGAAAAAAACTGTAAATTTTATAACGGACGTAGAAAAAGAAATAAACACCATCTACGATCGACAATGTGTTAGAAACGACTTAAATGGTCTAGCACAGTGGTTCACAAACTTCTTTGCCCTACCGCCCCCTTTCCAGAAAAAATATTCCTGCCTGGAAATTATATATTTTTTGAATTTTTATAGCAATTAATAGAAAATATATACTGAAGGAAAAAAAAATGAAACACTTGCAATTCGTGAAATTTCGACCATTTTCAAACCGTCATAACTCGGCGTATTTTCAATCAATTTTGATTAAAAGGGCGAAAAACTTTGAAGTGTCTTCTTTAAAGTCATGTATGCTAAATTAACCCTAACCCCTTCCGCCCCCCTCTAGCGCCCCTGTGAAAAAAATGTTTTTTCTGGAAACCATGTCCAACTTTGACGATGTCTACGGAGTTGGAAGAATTTTGTCGACTCAATCCACCATAAAGGCATTAAAATTTGATCAATTCTCTTAGCAGGACTCAAAGAAAGAAGTTCTTACGACGATTTGGCACCTAGGTTTTTCGCACATAACTCAGTGACGTTTCAACAAAATTTGATGATTCTTTCAGGAAAAAATCCAATTTTGGCTCTACTTTAAGGGAGTAAACTCAGATTAGAATGATCCCTTCTCGAACGCTTCAACCCCCGACCAAAAACAAAAAAACATGTTTTTGGGCAAAAAACGCCCAACTTTTGGCAACTTGTACCGAGTTGGAAAAAATGTGTTGACTCGATCCAACAAAAGGGCGTTGAAATGTGTTCAATTACCTGAGCAGGAAAGTTCCTACGACGATTTGGCACAAAGTTATGGGTGTTTAAAAAAAAGCGAATTTGGTGGTTCTTTGAGTCATAAGTCCGAAGTTTTTAGTCGAAATTGTTTTCGTTTTTACGAATGAAATTTTCTTTGCATGTTCTTTAAGGTATGCACGAAAATTAATTGTTTGCGCGAAATCATGAATATCGCATTTTGTGCCTTAGAACTTTATTAACAAAAAAAATTATTTTAGGTCAAAAAAGGTTTACTTTAACGATCTCTGTAGGGTCGGAAAACATGTGGGCTTAACTCACCACCATTCCACAGTGGGGCTAAACCGAAAAAACGCGGACGAAAGTCGAAAAAATGTATGTTTTTAATGAGGATTTTTCGACCTAAGATTGGCTTCAGCGGTCCCTATGGAAACCGAATTCACTCATAATAGGCTCCCCAATCGACTACAGCAGTGCAAATGTCAGTTAAAACATAGCATTCCTGCGAGCAGTCAGTGTTACGTTTAGAATAGCGAAACGGAGACGCGTGTTTGGATAAGCCAGAATTTTTTGAAATATCATCAATTCCATTAAAATATAATGGAATCAACTCATATACGTAAGTCAAATATTATAACCATTTATAAAATAGTATTGCATTAAGCAAAAAAATATGAGATGGAGAGTAGCGCATGTGATTTTCAATCTAAAAAATAAAAAAAATTGGTCGTTTTAAAGTGAAATCGTAAAATGTTAAGCATTGTTAAGTCTTGAAAAATATTGCAGGTTGTAGATTGATATATTACAAAGGAAATATTCAAATTTTAGCTGCACATATTTGCCCCACTAATTTTAATTAATTTTTTTGTGAAAAAATGTGTTGCGTGAAAAACGCACGTGGCCGTTGTTGTAGTATACTAGTATATCGAAATTCTTGGTTTCCCTTTTCCATGTAAATGTATGTAGTGTGTAATAGTGTGTAATAGTGTGCAGTAGAGATGGGTAACTTATGAGTGAGTTGATTCAAAGAGTCGACTCATGGGAATGAGTCTATTAGTTAAGTGACTCGCGCTGAAGAAATTAAAAATCTTAATGAATTATATTAATACTTTTATTATTATTCAAATTTTAGATTCCGATGCATATTATTTAACTTCGTTTTGGTTTCAAATAAAATATAAATAAAAAATAAATAATAAGTGTCAAATAAGTGTCAAATGTCCGACATATTGAATTGTGCAGTTCAGATTCGTGATCAGCGACCCCCTAAACCCCTTTATCCAATCTTGGGCAGAATCTATGTACATTTTAAAAATCGTGTCCACCATATTGGATCCGCCATATTTAATTTTGCAATTCTGAGTTCAGATTCGTGATTAGCGACCCCGAAAATCCCCGAGTCATCAATTTGAAGACGATTACTTGACCTTTTCGACTTTCGTTCGCGTTTTTTAGGTTTGGCCCCACTGTGCATTCGTCCATTTTTTAATTCGTCCAATAAAAACAAACAAATTGCACCGACGGAAAAAAATTAAACACTTGAGATTTGTAAAAAATGTAGGTAATTTTCAAATGGCCATAACTAAGCTTCTAGTCAACCGATTTCGACGATCTTTTAAGAAATAAAAAGCAAAATGTGTCCTCTTTGAGAGGGTTTATCCCCCACTCAAAGAGAGGGCTCTACGCCTCCAAACAAAAAAATAAAAAATGCACTTTTTTTTTAAGCAACCATAACTTTGTGTCAAATCGTCGTAGGAACTTCGTTCTTTAAGTCCTGCATAGGGAATTGATCAGATTTTAATGCCTTTATGGTGGATCGAGTCGACAAAATTTTTCCAACTCCATAGACATCGCCAAAGTTGGTTTCTTAAAATAACATTTTTTTTCACAGGGGTGCTAGAGAGGGGCGGAAGGGATTAAGTTCGTATGCATGACTTTAAAGGAAACACTTCAAAGTTTTTCGCCCTTAAAGATTCATGGAGTTCAAGAGTTATGGCGGTTTGAAAATGGTCAAAATTTCACGAATTTCAAGTGTTTAATTTTTTTTCCTACAGTGTATATGTATTAATGTTTCTACGTTTTTCGCAAAATATAGTAAAGAATTGTGTAAAATAGAAGCATTGAACTTTGAAATTATGAAACTATTTATTGAATAATCATTTGCAGTTACTTTCATCAGTTCTTCTTGTAACTACGGAAATTCTTTTGTGTTTACACGCCATCAGCGCCCCCCTGAATTGCTCCAGCACCCTCCAGCAACCTGGGGCGGTGGCGCCCACTTTGGGAATCACTGGTCTAGCAATACTCAACATTCATTATCAGATAACGCGTATTTTAGACTATTCTGAAATAATCATAGAATTTGCCAATGTTAAAGGTTCTGTAAAATAATTAAATGCAATAATCCAATAGATGTTAAATACCATCGATTTTATTTTCTTGACCACAATTTTAATTCAAATTTTACAGGGCTTCTAAAATATTAGTTGCCCCGGGCCTCACATTTTCTCTGAAAGGCCCTGTAAATAATTTTCCATAAAAACCATTGCCATATGCTAAGGCCCGTATTCATAAACGTCTGTCAAACTATTTAACGATTAATTACACGTAACGGACCGTTAAAAGTATCAATTTGGTATTCACAAACGATTGTAATGTTAAATCTCTGGTTAAATCGTCCGTAAAATTAACGGGTCGTTTTCGAGTGATTAAAATTTAACGAGACGTCAAATAGTCATTTCTACAGGTTATGTTTCGCGGTAAAGCAAGCCGATAAGAGGTAAGGATGTACTTTAGGGAAAATCGATAAATTATAAAGAGACTTGACAACATAGGACCAAGTGGGTCCGCATTTGCACAATAGCGCAGAAAAATTTTCAAATTAAAATTTATATAGAACATTCCCTTATTATTGTGTGGAGTGTGTAATGTGCATATTTGATATTATAGTGATATGTCATCCAGTGAAGAGGATATAGAGTTTTTGGAGGAAATATTGGACGCTATGTCGAGGCCAAGGCTTATGAGAAATCGACAAAATCCATTTGAATTTTTAGATTATGTCGATTTTAAAATCTGATATCGTTCTGATAAGACTGTATGTACACGAAATTATAGAAATTATTGGTCGGCAATTAGATAGACCTACCAGAAGAAATAGAGCGGTTATAGCCAACAATCAAGTATTAATTTCTTAAAGATTTTATGCTTCTGGTAGTTGCCTTCACCTTACTACCGACGGCATCAGTTTTTTTTTGTTTTCCAATATTGTTAAATATCTTTCTACTGTGTCTAATAGTAGACCCATTGCTCTTTCGGTGAATTTCTTCCCTTTGCTACGTTTATTTTGCTCTGTTTGTATGAATATCACTTGCGATTACTGACAAAATGTCACCTGACGTTTGTTAATCACCAGAAAATTTTAATTAAATTCCCTACATCTCATGTTACGAAATCATCCGTTAAATATCTACTGTTATATTTATGAATACGATTTTATTTGTAACAAAAGTTATATTTTAACGGCCCGTTAAGTAATCAAGCGTTATATGAATCTTTATGAATACGGGCCTAAGTATCAAAAAAAAAACGCACAATTGGAAAATCGAAACCGAAACTCAAATTATCGAAATTTTGATTATCACAAATTTTCAATATTCAAATGTATAATAATAATTACCTGTGAATGCTACGAGGATTTGTGTTGATTTTTGTTGTGTAAATTGGCCGGCCTCTGGTTGTTGGCCGGCATGGAGGTGGAGTGCAGCAGCAGCCGCGTCTCTTCCGTGGGCGAATGGTCGTCCATGGGAGGCGGAGGGGGGCAAATGTACAGGGGCACATCACCGACACAGTATTTATTCCCGACCACTTGTTCATTGCACGTCTGCTTGTCTTTGTTGATGATGTCGTCGAGTAGGAACAACTGGGATTTAAAAGTCCTCGAGGCCTTCTCCGGGGCCTTGTCCGCGTCTTGGTGGTACACGGGCGGCGGCGCTATCCTCGTCAGCCTCCTCTGGCTCGTCGTCCGTTGGCCCAGCGGCGGCGACGTTAGTCTCTTGTTCGGCGAGTATTCGCTTCCGGAGCCGACATCCACGCCTGAGGTGCTGTCCGAGATCAGTCGCTCGCTCTCGGGGTCGCCCCTCTCCCCGCGATTGTACCCGCTGCTGTCGGACTTCTTCAGGATGGACTTGGAGCGCCGGTGCTGCTCCAGTTGAGGGCTCGCCCTGCTGTCTATCGAATCTACGGACAATGATGATTTACTTCCACCGTTCTTCCCTATAAAAGCACACACCGGACTTAATACCGCTTAATACTCCCCTACCTCACCAGCAGCTTTAATTCCCCCGGAGAGCTCGAAAACCTCGTATTTACAAGTGATTCAATTGAAAAAGCTTTAAACGGTGCAATTTTAATGCAAAGTGCTTTGAATTTTTAGGTCATGGCTGATAATTCGTGCTTTTTGGCTGGGTATTGAAATTGTAATAAGTGCGGTGTTCTTTTTTTATACATTTAATGAATGGTTTCCAATCAAATAATGGATCTAGGTCAGTTCACCAATAGGGATTGCTGAATACCAGTAATCCGTTGCGATTAAAATTAATTTATATTCATGAGAATTAAATATATGTTGTTGTTATATTGTTGTCATCACAAAAAATGGCGCATCCACATGTGATAATAATAAATATGGAGGCCATAAGAAATAAAAAACGTTGATGTTGGTTCAAAAGTAACAAAACATGTTACAAAGAAAAATATTAGTCCATCTATTTGATAATAAAAAAGTGCCAAGAACGTCTTCACCGTTTCTAAATATCACTTTAAATAACGCAGACATAAAGAGAAAAAACGAAAATTCGTTTTTTTTTTTCAGATTTTTAGACTTAACACGAAAACAAAATAATTTAAGCGGTTATCCTACTGTAAAATTTTCAAAATTTTTTTTTGTCTTTAAACAATTCTTTGAAGTGTTTGGAATAATATGCAAAAGGTTCTATGTAGATATTCGAAGTAGATATTTACCCTATGGTAAGCCTCGAATTAAAACATCCTGTATATTACTCTCTAGCTACATGATGTATGTGGTGTAGACACCTATTTTCAAATTTGTGAGCTTGACATTAAATACACATCTGTTTTAATTATAATGGATAGTAAGCTGCAAGTATTGTTTGATACATTGTTATTGTTAGTTTATACCTGATCTCGATCCTCCTAGATTCTGTATACCGAATAAGTGCTGATTGATAATTCTCGTCGCCGAGGCCAAGCCGCGCGTGGGCATGAACGAAGTCTTCTTCTTCTTGTTCTCCAGACTCTCCTGGGAGTCTCGTTCGAAGGTGTCGCCGAACCTGGTCCTCGGCCGACCGCTGTGACCCTAAACAGCAAAATATGAATGAAAATTCATGGACCTTTTGCATCAAAACTAAAAAAAAACCGTTTATTCAGCGTGAATAAAAATGTAACTGGGTACGTTGTGTATTTAAACAGCCTTAAATAATTATTTATGCGCCGTATGCGATAGGGTGTATAATCCTTTAATTTGCTCGTAATGCAAAACAATTTAGAGGATTTAAATTGGAAATTATATTTTATCACATTTCCGTCAATACTCAATTACACACAATGTTGCCATGTTGTGAAATTCAATTAATTTAACCGAGATTTTCCGAACTTTATTTATTTTAACAGTATTCTCAATATTTATAGTTCTCAAACTAGTGCCTAATCCAAAAATACACCAGAATTTATAACCATACATTTACAACACGTAACTGCGTTTTTCAAAATTTCTTTTACAGATTTTCTTTGTATTTAAGAAAATATATACTCAATCTTCATAGCTCCTACCAGGGAACACCCAACTGATACTCTGACTTCGGAATTAAACCCGGATTTTTAATTTCGTCTGTACTAGTAAAATATATATGCCGCGGGAAAAATCCTCGATCTCAACCGTTCCTTAGATTTTCTCATAAACAGGATAGAATAGCGATGACCGTTTCAGGCACTTTTTCTAAAAAAATAGGTATTTTCGGTAAAAATGTTTTATGTAAAAGTTGTAGGGTTGTATGTGGTGCATTACAAGGTAACGTGTGAGCCACAAGATTTTGATTCAGAGTTGGCTATGAGATAAATTAAGAATGTCGCATATTAAAAATTAGGACACTTAGCCTACATGCTATTGGAAGTAATATCTATGAAAAAGAGGGTTAGTTGGAGAAAAGAAGAAAATGTAAGATGGGTTATACAGGGTGTTGGCGGACGCAACATAGGAAATCGCATGTTCATTTTGAAGAGTTCAAATATTGGCTCCCCTATTTATTTTAGATACAAAATTTATTTAACTTTTTTGTAGATGTGAAGATAGCCACGGATTTTTCAGCCACGGATTTCCCGGCGCGTCCACCACCAAATAAAAAAAATTCTTCAATTTTAATGATTTATAATAAATAAAACGCTGAGAATGTAATTACCATTAGCCTATAGATGTACAGTCAATCCACAATTTAAATTATTTTTTCTCGAGTCCACGGAACTCTCTTTTTAAAATGACAAGAATTCAAAGTCAAATATGGCACTGTTTGACGCGTTTCAAATTTAATTTTGTAACAACAACGTGTAGATAAGAGTCTACTTAAACGATTTAAAGGATGAAATTTTGGGTAAAATTGTTTACTTTCTGCTCACATAAATGAAACGTCATCTCACAATATTATTCTCACATTTATCCGTCTTTTAGTTAAAAGCGACTCTAAATGAGATGTATGAATATGGGCCAATAGCATTAACAGATCATGGATAACTTGATTAGTTTGAGAGAAAACGGGCGTTTTTCAATTTTTGGCTATTTTTTAATACGTATTTTTCTCAATAACCTTCAGATATGCAAAAGACAGTTCAATAGTTATTATTTGTGTGATCTTCTTCGTAGAATTCAGTGGCATGCTTATTTTTTAATTTTGACTTTTCATTTAAGAGTTATGACAGAAAGTTGCATTTTTTATGTCATTGAATAAAACTTAAAATCAGATTTATACTGGAGTTGTGATTTTTTATTGTCACCTAAGTTTCAATGCTCTTTTCGATAAATTTGGAAAAACTTCACATTTATTAATAAAAAATTTGAAAAGAAAACGCTAAAATGCATATACGGTCACGATTTTGCGTGCTATGGCGGGCAATGCACGCATTATCTGAAAAGTTGAAAAACCCATATCGATCGAAAATTTCCCGCTCTACAATTTAGGTCTTTTATAATTTTTCCAGAAAATTCATAGTTTTGGATGAAAATCCAAAAATCAGCAGAAGGTGACAAAAGAAATATGTTTTTATTGATAAATCTCAAGAATCCTTAATATTTTGTTATACAGACTAGCAACGCGTTAGTACATTTTCTATATCGTATAAAACGTCAGTTATTGCCTGACTTTTAAACAGTTTGCTCCTGAATTCGATCTGTTTGTATTTTCGGGTTATGTGTTAGTGCTTTCATCAGTAATAGTATACGTATATATAGGCATTTCTCAAAATCTTGGTAAGCTCATTTTTACTACAATTATTGTGCCGCAGATTAATACACGTCTGACACTTAACTTTAACTTTTCAAATTATGAAGTGTGAACTTTCTGTTCGGCCAATTGTCATCTCGAATCTAACCCGTGACTGATTTTTCCTAGGCAATTATTAGCGTCTGGATCACTCTTGCTTGTTGCTTCTAGAAAATCGTGGTCCTGCCGCTAATAATTGCCGCCAAAATCATAGGTACTCGTTAGATTACTGTTGATAAGCTCCCATAAGGTGATTTCAGTGTAAGTTTATGTTGATTGGTTATTTTTACACACATGACTGAGTATTAAGCGATTTAATTGTATGCTTCTTTCAGCCAGAAATGTTCTAATAAATTACCCAAAATTGGATCGTACTTGGATATTAATTTAATAATTAATAAGAAAACACCAGGATTTTTTGAGTTAATGTTCTCATCATGACCGCGAAGATTTGAAGACGCCAAAGTGGGTAATCTCAATAACACGTTCCACAATTTGACGACAAAATGAAACTTCTTTCCGAATTATTGCATTCAATAATCATTGTCTAATGTTCTATTTGCATGCCATTTGTCATGAATAATGCATGATTTTATGTCTGTTATAGATATTAACTTTTTATTTGTTCTTATTTTTGTTGTGCATTTGGGCCCTACGGGACCCGCGGAACCCCTTTGAATATATACTGAATTACGTATATTAACACTTCCATGTCTTTTCATATTGGAATGCTTACTTTATATTTTGAATAATAACTCAAATTACTGTAAGCATAACGAAATTCACTGCCACAATACCAGGTCTGCTGATCACTTATATCCAAGTAACCTCCGTTTGACCACATCCCGAAATGGTGTCAAATACTATGGACCTAAATTGTTTAATGCTCTGCCTAGCCATATGAAATCACTACCTATAGCGATGTTCAAGAAAACGGTTAAAAATTATTTAATCGAAAATGCGTTTTTCTCCGTCCAGGAATGTCTGGCACTTAAATTCAGAAATCTCTCTAGTGACTCAACTGAGTAGGTAATCTGAATGGATGTAGTATTTATGCGTTATTTAGACACTTTTTAAATTATTATGTTAATTGCTAAGTATTTAAGTTTTATCAGGTCCGTCATTGTCCGTAATACTCATTATCTGATTTTATCTAGGCTGTATTATTAATTAAGTAATTCAACCTTACCATCTTAATCTGTAATTCTAATTTATTTTTACTATTTATCGCTATTTTATTCAGTCTAAATTTTACATATCCACTTGACCTTATATAGTTTGAATTATATTAAGTTTGAATTTTATAAATATTTTGATTTTACAATTTTACTTATTTGCAATATTTTAACTAAATTTTTATATGTATGTTTTATTTAGGTTTAGAGTTACTTTTACCTTAACTCCTTGATTTCGCCTACTTTTTAAGCCTTGTTAATACAAATTATTTAATTTTAAAGCCTTAATTAATTTTAGTATCCACTTATTCTTTAATTTTGTCTCCACAACATATATTCTTTGACTTGTGTAAAACGAAAGTTATTGGCACCAATAAAGTATTATTATTATTATTATTATTAATACGCCACTGGCTGAATTAGAGTTACGATTTTATAAATGCGAGCTAAGTTTCAATGCCAAGTTCGATCATTTCGAAAAATTTCCCAAGGGCTTGTAAAATATTGAGACCTAAATATCCTTCCAGAAAAGCACTATATAAGTAAAATTGAATATAAATTACGCTGAATTGCACTTGCAATTTTTTTTAATACCAGCCATATTTCAATGCCCTGTTCAACAATTTTGAAAAATTCCCTAAGGCCTTTTAAAACATTTTCACACATTTTTGAGAATTTGCATTCATTAAACATACTTCCAAAAATGTACTGAATAAATAAAATTGAATGTAAATTTAGCCGAATTGCTGTTATGATTTTTTTAATGCCAGCTATACTTCAGCTACTCATAGATTAGACTATTTTGACATCTTCAGTGACAAACACTAAAAAATGAAAAGTATCAACACGCTTATGAGAAAAATGTAATTTTGCAGCAAGTTAGGTTGGTACCGATATACTTTCAATATATCCATACGCGACGTCGCCAATAGATACATTATTAACTGTAGTCGCTAATAAATAAACAGTGTGATATTAACTAAGTAAAAGTGTGTTTTATTTAATTAAAAATGTATCACGAAGTAATGCCACCAACCTCAATCAGTACATTATTAACAGTTTGTTATTGTTATTGTTCTTGATTTCTGCCATGGAGAACGTTCTAAATGATGTAACGAACCAACTACACACCTACGCGGTAATATTCTTGAGTGCGATTTTCGTATTAAATTAAGTTTCGTAAGTACTGCTTTTTGTGGCGAGAGTTGTTCGGTAACCTAGTGCGATTTCTGTTACTCAAGATGCCAAAAAAGTCTAATCTATGAGTAGACGGAGTATTCGTTCCAATGCTCTGTTCGATAAATTTAAAAAAAAATCCTATAAAACATTTTCACGCATTTTTGAGATTTGCTATTTGTTAAAAATACTTTCAAAAATGTACTGCATATATAAAATTTTATGTAAAGTATACCGAATTGGAGTTATATTTTTTTTACTGCTTGCTACGTGTCAATGCTCTGTTCGATAATTAAAACAACGTTCTTAAGGGCTTATAAAACATTTTACGGAAATATCCGTTTTGGGGTCCCTAGATGCCATTTCAACAATTTCTGGAAAAAAAATTGTGTCTGTGTGTGTGTGTGGCTGTGTGAATGTGTGTCTGTCTCTGCGCGCTGTATCTCAAAAACTAATAGAGCAATTGATATGAAACTTTGAACATCCGTCTTATTTGATAATCTAAAGAACTGGAAAAAACTTGGTAAAATTTCGTACACCGGAAGTGGGCGTTTACCTAAACTGTTTTTTGTTTTTTGACAATATTTTCTTAAATATGAAAAATATCACAAAAATATTTGAACAAATATTAAAGACAATAAAGAAATGAGCTTATTTTGTTTGAAAACATTTTTCATAAAATCATTGTTATTATTTTTCATTTTTGGTTTATAATTATGAAACAATTCTTCGGATTATCAAATAAGACGGATGTCCAAAGTTTTTGAGATACAGCGCGCACAGACACATTTTTTTTTCCAGAAATTGTTGAAATGGCATCTAGGGACCCCAAAACGGATATCAAAAAATCACGATCACAATACTTTCTCGTACTTCGTTACGGAGAAAGTAAAAATATACTGCATAAATAAAATTGAATGTAAATTACGTCGAATTGGAGTTATGATTTTTTTAATATCAGCTACGTTTCAATGCTCTGTTCCATAAATTCAAAATTCCAAAAATTTACTGCATACTTAAAATTGAATGTAAATGCTTGCTACGTTTCAATGCTCTATTCAACAAATTTTGAAAGATTTCAAAGGACTAGCAAAACATTTTCACGGATTTTTGAAGATTAGCATTTATTAAACATACTTTCAAAAATGTACTGCATAAATAAAATTGAATGTAAATTACGTCGAATTGGAGTTAAGATTTTTTTAATATCAGCTACGTTTCAATGCTCTGTTCGATAAATTAAAAAAAAATCTTAAGGGCTTTTACGCATTTTTGAGGGCTAGTATTTATTAAAAATACTTCTAAAAATGTACTCCATAAATGAAATTGAATGTAAATTACGCCGAATTGGAGTTATGTTTTTTTTTACCGCTTGCTACGTGTCAATGCTTTGTTCGATAATTAAAAAAAGTTCTCAAGGGCTTATAAAACATGATCACGCATTTTGAGTATTATAATATACTGCATACATATAATTGAATGTAAATTCCGTCGAATTGGAGTTACGATTGTTTGATGCCAGCTACATTTCAATGCTCTGTTCGATAAATTTTGAAAGATTTCCTAAGGACTATCAAAACATGTTCACGCATTTTTGACAATTTTTAATTGTTAAAGATACTCACACAAAGGCAAGTAAAATTCAAAATAAAGTTCGTCGAATTGGAGTTATTTAATTTTAGAAACAAAACGTCTACATGTGCTCTGATCTGTGATTTATCAAAATTTTCTAAGTTTGTTGACTGGATAGATGTTATTATTGTAATTTAGTAAAGTAAATTGTCAACGTACAATTATATAATCACAGCTAAAATATAGATAATGAATTATGGTTATACTATTTGATGTAAATATTAAAATGGTTAATAAAATTTTATGTAAATGAACGAAACACGACCATCAAGTAATTTTGTGTCATAACTTAAATTGAAAGTATCAATAAAAAATAAGCACTGCACTGAATTTCTACAAAGAAGACCACACAAATAACTATTTAACTGTTTTTCTGTATATCTTACAGTTACCGAGAAAAAGACTTAATTTAAAATATCCAAAAATTGAATAATCAAGTTAACCTTGATCTGTTAATGTTATTGTTATTATTTCAGAAAAAGAGGTCATAACGTATATATCAAATTTTCCACTCCTAAGGTTACCGAGACAGTCTATAAAAACATCGAATTTGGATCACCCGGTACATAAGAAAATCTAAGGAACGGTTGAGATCGAGAATTTTTCCCGAGGCATAGATACTTTTCTGCTAGAGACAAAAATAATAACCGGAGTTTCATTCCGAAGTCAGAGTATCCGTTGGGGATGTTCCATTGTTAGAGTAAAATAAAATGCGAAATATTTCGCTATCCATAATAATGAGTCTTATAAAGACTATAAAAACAAATTATTTATTGTGAGACTCATTATTGTGGATAGCGAAATATTTCGATTTTTTAAATTTTTTATTCATCGTAAACAAATTTGAGGCACCTGTTGCAGAAGCATTAAATACACTTAATAAAGACGAAATATAGCCTGAATATGTGAATATTCAACCTGTTCGTAACTCTGCAAAATGAAGTCTTATTAGGACTACTAACAAATCTTTTTATTTTTATATGCTATATTTCGTCTTTATTAAATTTATTTCATTCATCAATTCATGTAAGGGAACTTCACATTAAGCGGGCTCGCACACGGCCAATTATTAGTTGAGCGATAGTTTAGTCGAGGTCTATAATGGCATTACCGTAAATGCAACTGCGCACACACACCAACTATCGTCCAGCCCGATTTTTTAGTCAAAAGCAGTTGGTGAGCCCTTATGATTAAATAATCGTTCTACTATCGAACAACTGGCATAGTTCCACAGTTCCAATGGGAGTGCGCACACGATCGATAGTTTAGTTGGTCATCGATCGTAAAAAGCCCGCGATAAGATATATAGGTGTATATTCTTAAATATTGATATGCTGACAATATCCCTTTGGATCTATCCGCATCTAGTAAAATGCAATTAAATGGTAATGATTAAATTTTTCATATTTTGCATATCTAAGCCCTCTCGTGTATATTTTAGTTACACCGAGCATATGTAAGCACATTTTAGCTTATTTGAGCATGTTTAATAATATTTAAGCAACATTTTTATTACATAAATTAATAGTAATAAGTAATACTCTACTAAACTGTCTACACGCTCCGCATAAATTGAGTTGTGTCGGCGTCGTACTGTGTGCGCACGCCACACGATTTCTCCTCGACTAAATAGTTTAGTTGGTGGAGAATCGTAACATGTATCCAATTCAACTAAATAGTTTAGTCGTTGAACCATTGTCCGTGTGCGGGGCCCCTTAGAGTGATGAATAAAAGTAGTTTATCACGATTTATTCTTGAATTAACACTTTTACACTTTTAACTGAATTGATCAGAATTCCAAGAACACTTTTGGTTTTGCTTGTTATTTGTAATATTTTTGTAAAAATATCTTTCACTGGTAAATGTAAACCTTCCCGACCTTACCTGTGAAATTACATTTGTAAATATTTCAACTTCTTAAGTTAAGTATTAATCGAACATTGTGAAGGCAAGACCTCAGATCTAAGTTTTTCCTCAACCCAAACACACACACATATTATTTACACGTGGTTTTTTGGTGGTGGAATGTTGTTATAGGCGTGTAATTGAGTTACCTTACAATACATTTTAATTACTTCCAGTCGTCCGTATTTTCAACTGGAATCTTTAAATAATTCAGCAGTTCCATGCAATTTGATTGATGGATGGCAGCGGGGATGGATTAATCTGTTTTCTGGCTCGGAAACTGACCATATATCTTCGCCGACCCCACAGACAATGCGTGTTCGAGGATCGTTAATAATCCATGGATTTTCTTCATACGCAAGACGGTGCAGCCACAACGAATGCTCTCCATTTATTTTAATTATTCCAGGAATATATTCCTCACCGGAAACGGTATAAATCAATAGTATAATGGATTATGAAATTATGAAATAGTACATTATTATACATTTTATAAGAGGGTATATTGTGGCACGAGTGAGATTAGAGCACGACTCGCGCAGCGAGGAGTGCTCCAATGTAACGAGTGCCCCATATTGCCTCTTATTAAACAAGTATAATATACTATTTTTTATACTTTGGTTTCAGTTAAGGAATTATTTCTAAAATAAAATATATACTTAAATTTAGTGAGTTTTATCTTTTAACATTTGGCAGCACTAAAAACATTTGATCCTTTCGAACGAATTTAATATTTGACATACGTATTTCTACGGCGATTTTAATAGTTAATTTTAAAACATATTGAATCAAGAATATTACTTACACACCTCCAAAAATAAGGAAGGTTGCAAAGGCTGCGATAAACAAACTATTTACACGTAAGTTGTAGCCAATTTAAGCTTATAAAATAATGCAACGCCTAAATGATAATCGAAATTTAAGGTTATGTTTACATTTGTTTCTCGTTCCTCGTGTCAGGCATCGATCGACGCTAATTAAAAATCCACACCGAATTAACACACCGACTCAAGCGGCTCTTTTTCGCCGCGAATGAAACATGCATTATACTCTCGCTGTTCCTTCTGCGATATTCGTTTTGCAAACAAAGTGATAATACATATAATAAATTACAAGCTTTCCTCTGTGTGTGTTTTGTTGCCTAAACGTCGTCACCGAGAGCCAAGTGAATTCATGCGTCAGGCCATTGTCACCGAGTTCCTACATTTTCCACGCGGATAAAAAGTGAACAATATGACGCCACCGTTTTCTTTAACCTTAGTGGTACTGGTGGAAAACTCCCCAATATGCATTCGAACATATTCAGTGTGTAACGCATAGGACGGTTCCAATTATCCTATGAATTAACGGCAATTTTACATTTTGATGTCGACATATGTCACGTTTAAGTACTGCCAATCGCAACAACTAAAATGTTACCACAAATAGTTTAATAATGAGCAAAACTGTAAAATAAAAAATCTCATTAGTAAACTATTTTTGATATAACAAAAGGTCGATTGTTGAACCAAAGTAGAAAACCAAATATATAAGTGACTTGCGAATATCAACTACAATTTTATTGTTGTTCAGAATAGAAAACGCGAACAGAAGCGAGAATAATTTTGGAAGTACCAGTGAAGTGGGATATTTTTAAAATGCAAGTTTTAATAAATCAAGTTGCTAATAGTTACTTAGGAATGAAGTGCGGGAAGTCAATGTTCCTGCCCATTTTTTAAGAATGGGTGCCTTCATTTGCGCGAACGCGGGATAATTCTTCACGCATGAGGTTTGTACAACATTTTTTGAAATGAACAAAACCATTACAATAAACATCAAATAAAAATAGGAGTATCATTTTATTTCCAATTTAATTTCAAAATATGAGATAAAGCAAGTCATGACTGCATAGCAAACAATTTGACAGTTGACGTTTCTAAAAGACACATCTTCTGATTCAGAAAAATTACGATGGCAAAATGCCCACGAAACTATCACTTTTAAAATAAGTAGCGCCTTTTGGTGAAATTCACTTGGATTTCCTATGACTCAATATCGAATATTTTATTTATTTACATATTCGCTCGAATAAAATTACGATATTTTACACAGAAAAAGCGCGATTTCACCCATGTTTGCTGTTTCCGCTAAGGCCTATTTTATTTAAGATATGCGATGTATAAACAAGGATTTTACACATTGGAAGTATATCGGGGTGGTATCAATAAAACATCAATCAATCAGCCCCTGTCCGTCGAGCTACATCATTCCCCATTCCGTCCAGCTAAAATATAAATTATGTGTCTCCTCTCTGTTTGAAAGAGGATGCAGGCCCTGTTCTTATCATCCAAGAAAATCCATTAAAAAGATCAATAGACGATACTGGCCCTCGTCCAACGGGTCAAAAATTAATGCGAAAACTACAAATTACTATACTGTCCTGCGGACGAAGAGAAATGATTAAGATGTTTTAAAGAAAACAATGTACACCATACATCACCAATAGATGACGGATATTAATTGAGCGATTAAAAGGCTTACGTGGTATGACAATCAAATTAATAATTTTTGACATAAAAAGATAATTCATTTATCAAAATGTCAATATCCATTGAATGCCTTTGCTAATTTTAATTTTAATTAAAAATGATAACCCTCAACTTTTCGCAAATGCATTAAGGGGTTATCCTACTGTAAAATTATCAAACAATCGATTTTTTTTTGTCTTTAAACAAAAGTGTTTGAAATAATATGCTAAAGGTTTCATGTAGATATTCGAAGTACTGTTTGAATTATAGAGTTTGCAGCCAAGGAAAAATTGAACGCGCAGGTAGACTACCGACTCGGCATGCACTTTAAAACCGACTGGAAGTTAGCCATAAATTTCAGCCACGAATCCGGCGCCTCCACCATTTTTGCATTTAGTAAATTTCCAAGTTTTCTCTACTAATTTACAGACAATGGATTAAAATTCATAATTAATCAAATTGCTGTAGCGCCATGGTAATAACAATAAGCCTTTAACTTGGGATTTACCCATTTTTCGAAAAGACATCTATCGAAACATGGCCAATTTTCAAAAAAACAAAAGTCATCGTTAGGCGTAGTTTAGGTTCGATATTTTCGGCCACAAATGTTCCATAGGGCTTTGTTTACAAACCTAGACACTTTTACGAAATTTCGTCAATTTTCAAAAAATCAAAAGTCATCGTTAGGCGTAGTTTAGGTTCGATATTTTCGGCCACAAATATTCTATAGGGCTTTGTTTATAATATTTAAGTTTAAAAAAATGACACATATTCTTCATTTTTGTTTAAATAATTATTTACCCAGACACTTTTACGAAATTTCGTCAATTTTCAAAAAATCAAAAGTCATGGTTAGGCGTAGTTTAGGTTTGATATTTTCGGCCATAAATGTTCCATAAGGCTTTGTTTACAATATTTAAGCTAAAAAAATGATACATATTCTTCATTTTTGTTTAAATAATTATTTACCCAGACACTTTTACGAAATTTCGTCAATGGATTAAAATTCATAATTAATCAAATTGCTGTAGTGCCATGGTAATAACAATAAGCTTTTAACTTGGGATTTACCCATTTTTCGAAAAGACATCTATCGAAACATGGCCAATTTTCAAAAAAACAAAAGTCATCGTTAGGCGTAGTTTAGGTTCGATATTTTCGGCCACAAATGTTCCATAGGGCTTTGTTTACAATATTTAAGCTTAAAAAAAGACGCATATTCTTCATTTTTGTTTAAATAATTATTTACCCAGACGCTTTTACGAAATTTCGTCAATTTTCAAAAAATCAAAAGTCATCGTTAGGTGTAGTTTAGGTTCGATATTTTCAGCCACAAATATTCCATAGGGCTTTGTTTACAATATTTAAGTTTAAAAAAATGACACATATTCTTCATTTTTGTTTAAATAATATTTTACCCAGACACTTTTACGAAATTTCGTCTATTTTCAAAAAATCAAAAGTCATCGTTAGGCGTAGTTTAGGTTCGATATTTTCGGCCATAAATGTTCCATAGGGCTTTGTTTACAATATTTAAGCTAAAAAAATGATACATATTCTTCATTTTTGTTTAAATAATTATTTACCCAGACACTTTTACGAAATTTCGTCAATTTTCAAAAAATCAAAAGTCATGGTTAGGTGTAGTTTAGGTTCGATATTTTCAGCCACAAATATTCCATAGGGCTTTGTTTACAATATTTAAGTTTAAAAAAATGACACATATTCTTCATTTTTGTTTAAATAATATTTTATCCAGACACTTTTACGAAATTTCGTCTATTTTCAAAAAATCAAAAGTCATCGTTAGGCGTAGTTTAGGTTCGATATTTTCGGCCACAAATGTTCAATAGGGCTTTATTTACAATATTTAAGCTAAAAAAATGACACATATTCTTCATTTTTGTTTAAATAATTATTTACCCAGACACTTTTACGAAATTTCGTCTATTTTCAAAAAAATTAAAAGTCATCGTTAGGCGTAGTTTAGGTTCGATATTTTCGGCCATAAATGTTCCATAGGGCTTTGTTTACAATATTTAAGCTAAAAAAATGATACATATTCTTCATTTTTGTTTAAATAATTATTTACCCAGACACTTTTACGAAATTTCGTCTATTTTCAAAAAATCAAAAGTCCTCGTTAGGCGTAGTTTAGGTTCGATATTTTCGGCCATAAATATTCCATAGGGCTTTGTTTACAATATTTAAGTTTAAAAAAATGACACATATTTTTCATTTTTGTTTAAATAATTATTTACCCAGACACTTTTACGAAATTTCGTCTATTTTCAAAAAATCAAAAGTCATCGTTAGGCGTAGTTTAGGTTCGATATTTTCGGCCACAAATGTTCCATAGGGCTTTGTTTACAATATTTAAGTTAAAAAAAATGACACATATTCTTCATTTTTGTTTAAATAATTATTTACCCAGACACTTTTACGAAATTTCGTCTATTTTCAAAAAATCAAAAGTCATCGTTAGGCGTAGTTTAGGTTCGATATTTTCGGCCACAAATGTTCCATAGGGCTTTGTTTACAATATTTAAGTTTAAAAAAATGACACATATTCTTCATTTTTGTTTAAATAATTATTTACCCACTTTTACGAAATTTCGTCTATTTTCAAAAAATCAAAAGTCGACCCCTGCCTTAAGTAAATAAAAAAATAGCATTCATTTTCGTCAAATTTAAAGATTCACAGGGAAATAAATATGTGTTTCAGCGGACTGACTTATTGCTCTTAATTTGACATCAAATTTTTACCTTTCGATTTTTATGTACAAAATGGCAATTAATACGTTTACACGTCTCTTTTTCAAAAATAAGCGAATTATTATAAATAAATATAATAAATTGTACACATAACATTTAAATATGAGCGAATATATCTTAAAGGTAATAGTATGGGCCAGTGGAATTTATCTATCGCCAGAGGTCAAACGTAATAGTAATTTATGATACAAGTAACGTTATGAAGCTTTTTACATTACGAGAGAAAAGTTTGAAAGCACGAGCGACGTAGAGCGAGTTCTTTTAAATTCTCGAGTAATGTAAAAACAAATAACGTTACGTGTGTTGTAACACACGATTTTATCCTATTTATTATTATTATTATTTCATTTTTTCTAATTAAAAAAAATGTTTAATGAAAACCGTCAAGAAGCGAAATAATGTTTGTATGCCAATATCTCCAAAGCAACGAGTTGCTTTAAGATACATATAATAACACTAGTGTTGTTAAAGGTACCTTAAGGTAACTCGTTGCTAAGGATAACATTACAGGATAAAATAAAACAAAATAAAATTATTTTCGATGTTTTTGGCTCCTCGAATTTAATTCTAAAAGCAGGGATATTACTCTTGAGGTCGTTAGGTCCCCTTAGGTATTATTTAAGGATTTTACCTGAATATTAAATTTCAATGAGGACGAGTATTTATTACAAAAACACATTTTGATGTGACCGCAGTTCATAAAGAGCTCAATTTTTAACCTTGACATTAAAAAAAAATGATCTTTTATTTTTTGGCTTAAAATATTCAGTCAACTCTTCAAAAGCTCTCTGGAATACAGTGCGAGTCTCCAACTTGGAATAAATTCAGTAAATCAAAGAATGTTTATTCTTCGGAAATATGCTCAGACACATCGATTAGTATTTTAAATTGCTTTGGCATTCCACTTTTAAAATGCATAAAAATTCGATTAAGGTGACTTGATTTCTTCATTCTACAAATTTTATAATGTTTGTTAAATATCTTCTAAATGACAGGAAATAAAAATTTGAAATTTGGCACACATGTGTAACTTGATATACTCTTTAAAAATAGTGATAAAAAAATTAGGGTTGCTATTAAAAAAAATAGTCGATGACGTCATATCATAAATTTGGGACACGCTGTATAAAATTTTATTACAACAAAAAGAGCGCAATTTAAAATACTAATCGACGTGTCCGAGCATATTTCCGAAAAATAAACTTTGTTTGATTTACTGAATTTATTCCAAGTTAGAGACTCGCACTGTATAATCAAGAATAAACCTAGTCAAACTCAGGAAAGTAGTTGCAATCTAACAGCTCAACAGTTTGTTGATTACTTTTCTAATGTGGCAAATGAAATTATTAGAAATATACCAACCTCCAATGTGAATCCTCTTATAGAAGCTTGCAATATTGTTGGTAATAATGTACCCATGTTTTCATTAAGATGTGTGTCCAGTGTGGAAGTGAGAGATGTAATTAGCAGTTTATCTAACAAAAAGTGTTTTGACATATATGGTCTGTCAATGGAACTAATAGTAATAGTGAAAGATTTAATAATTGAACCACTTACTAAACTGATTAATAATATTATTAAAACAAATACATATCCAAATGCATTAAAAATAGCTAAAGTGATACCATTTTTTAAGAAAGGCGATCCTAATAAATTAGACGACTACAGGCCAATATCCTTGTTACCAGTGTATTCGAAGATAATTGAAAAGCTCCTGTATATACAAATTATCAATCATTTTAAGGTAAACAACTTGCTATCAAATAATCAATTCGGTTTCAGACAAGGTAAATCAACTATATCAGCTAGCATACAACTGATTACAAAAATAGTGCAGGCATTTGAAGATGGAAACTTTGCAATGGCTACGTTTGTAGACTCATCTAAAGCTTTCGATTGCGTTTCACATTCAATCTTATTAAGGAAGCTATATATGTATAACTTTCATCCAAGTAGCTGTAGACTTGTTCTGTCATTTTTATCAGATAGAAAACAAGCTGTATACCACAAAAATAAAATATCTGACTAATATAGCACGGTGTACCGCAGGGATCCACTTTGGGATCTCTGTTGTTTTTAATATATGCTAATGATCTTCCACATAGTATTTGTCTTGATTCCATCTTGTTTGCGGATGATACTACATTAATTGCAACCCATGAAAACCTGTCTGAAACTGTATTGCTTAGGGATACAGGAATTGATATGGTTAGTAGTTGGCTAAAATGTAATAAGTTATGCCTAAATAAAGAGAAAACTGTAACTATTCTATTTACACTAAGAGAGCATAATCTTCAAATGAATCATGATTACGTGAAATATCTGGGTTTATACCTTGACCAGAAGCTTATTTGGGAACAAAATGGCAACGGAATTGCTGCTAAACTCAATAAAACTGTCTTTCTACTAAGAAATTTATTTAAGTCGAACTCTATAATGATATTACGGATGGCTTACTTATCTCTGTTTAATTGCCATATATCATATGGTATCCTAGTATGGGGTCACTCTGCTATCTGGCATCGTCTGGTTGGCATTCAAAGAAGAGCAATTAGAGCTATGACTGGATTTAATTATAGAGATGACTGCAGAAATAAGTTTATTGATTTAAAAATATTTACACTACCGTGTATCTTCATCTTAAATTGTGTAGTATATGTTAAGGATAATCTTATTAACTACCAAGATCATCAATCTAAACATAACCATAACACCAGAAATAAAAGCGATCTCTGTCCAAAAGCACTGAGACTCAATAGATCAAGAAATGGAACCAATTATTATGGTATCCACTTTTATAATAGATTGCCAGAAAATGTTAGACAAATGCCTTTAAAAGAATTTAAAAAAGTCGTTAAGGGAATCTTAATTACAAATGCTTTTTACTGCTGGGAAGAGTACAATCAATTTAATTTCTAATGTTCATTTATTTATCTTATGAATACATATTTTGTTGACGTATATAAACCTTTAGGTGATAGCATTAATACAGATTATTATTATTATTATTGAGATGTGTACTTTAATTTAGCATTCATCCCAAGTCCGCCAGAAACATTTAAACCGGTTAACGAGACGATTTTCTAAAAAACATCCCGGTGCGCTAAGCGAGCGTCATCCGGTGCTCTTGGCAGAAGGCGAAAGCGACGGGTGTACTTCAGGGATATCGACACAAGCCAGCTAAGAAGAAGGAGATTTTAGACGCTCTCCGTCCTGTCTACACAGAACTGAGCAGGGATGACTTGCCTAGGCAGGTTTACGCAAAATGGGAACGAAATTTTCAAAGCGACGCTCTGGCAGATAGCTCCAAGTTGTCCATTCTGGGAAGTCAGTGGTAGACATCGCGGCCGGTATTCCTGCTTGCAATTACAACGATGAACTTCACGATATTATGCAAATAATGCAGGTTCTGCAGCTTCAGGTCGGTCCGACGTGCTACAATTTTTGCGTCAACGACGCCAAGCGAGTGAAGTTGACACATTCCAAATTGATAAATACAACATTTTTTGGTCCGCCATCTTAAATTTGACCAATCTGATAATAAATTCACGTCCGGCGGCCGCGAAAACCCTTATATCCAAAATTTGGTCAAAATTGGTGGATACAAATTTCTTTTGGTCCGCCATATTAGATCCGTCATCTTGAACTTTGCAAATTTGACCTCAAATTCGTGTTCACGGATGTCAAAAACATATAATACCTGATAGTCGTCGTGCAAACTGTACAAACAAGAAAGTTATCCCAAAACTTTATACGCGTTGATCTTGAAACAGTATTTTTAAAAACTGTGGGGGAAAATTCTCGGAAAGTTTACATTCGATTTCGATGCGGTTTTGCCGACTGTATTAATATTCGATTTTTGGTGGACGTTTTTGTGACAAATTTTCGGGGATGACAATGAGTTTTTTGTTCGGAAGGCCACCATTTTCGTAAAAATCAACTTTTTCAAAAAAGCTCCCGTGTTTCGATGCGAAATATTATGTAGAATAATATTCCGAACCGATTTTTATTGCAAGATTGGTCTTGGGGACCAAGAATCTTCCTGCAGTGGGGCGATCTCGCGCAAGAGGACGTCAGCGCCACCTGGTGCTGCGGCCTCAAGGTGGCCGCGATCAGCGCGAAAAAAATTGTCTGGAAGCCGGTTTATCACTAAATAAAATCATCAAAACCGATTTGCCCTCCTGACTTGTTTTCATGCCGAAAATAAAATACGAAAATGACCTATTTTTTCAGCACTCAAGGTGGTGGGGAACACCATTAATAACAAGCCCGTGCAATAAATATATAATTACGAGTCAACTGATTTTTGTAGACTATTCTTTTATGACTTTAAATTTTACATCTAGAATTATTCAGATTGATTAATACACTTGGTTTCGATTTGATCTGAATAATACATAACATAATGTTTCTCCACGGGTTAAGTGAGAAATTAATTAATCTTATATTTAGTAATTCATTTACTGTAAAATAACCAAGTTTCCATTCTAAAACTTCCCTGATTTACAGCATAAGCTTTCTTAATATTTTACAATCAGAATTGGATTTGGATGAATATGTTAAGATTTGACTTTTATATATACATTCAATCATATTGGGTTTTGGGTATACATCTAACTTACCCACTTAAGTGTGCGATTAAGGGCTTCACTTAGTAGATTATTATTTTTCCCTGAAAAATGTTCAAAATGTTACTTTCGGATAAAGAACACCTACATTAAACATGGAGTTGAAATGTAATGAATATAGCGACCTTAAATTAGTGTTACAATAATTAATTGGTAACATTTTTTCAACAAAATCTCAATGATTAAAATTGTCAATTAAGCAATTCTTCATCCTAAATAATAATGTAGTTTGCTCATTTGGTCACCCTGTATACGTCCGCATTGATTTTTTTAAATCGTGACCTAATTGAAAATTTAATGTCAAGTGTTTTTATTTTTCATTGGCACACAAATTCGATTTGCGGACGGTCTAGATCGTCACTCCCATTAAATTTTTATGTTCCATTAAAGGCTAACCAGGCCAACGATCGCCGTTGTCCACCGTAAAATGTTTATTAACCGTACCTCGTATAATTTGTAGGTATATAATTCCTGGAGTTTATGAAGCATTCAGAATAATACAACTATCCGAAAAGTGAATACGGTCAGATTATTATACCGGGTGTAACTGAGTTCTGGTAGACCTCGAATATCTTTTTTATTTTTACATATATTTTTGAGATTCAGTATGGTGTTTTAAGAGAATAATGTGGGTAAGCAAGTGGATGACCGTAACTTTTATATTTCAAATGGAACACCCTGTATATTTTTACACAATTTAATTCCTCTCTGAATTTTGAGTTCATAGATGTATCATAAGTGGCCCTTTGGTTGTTAGTTTTTTGTTTAAATTTAATTTAAATTTGTTATTTTTTGTATCTTTTTATTATTATTATTATATTTCCGGTAGCGGAAAAAGTTAATAACCATTATTATTTCCATAAATAGTTTCTCGGAAATCGCCCGAAACGTCTGAAGTTTGGAAGGTCCAACCCCCGATACACCAGGTGGTCCCTGCTTGAACCGAAAGTGTAAACACATTGAACGCTCAAACGGATTATAAAATTATCGGAAATCGTTTGTAGTTTATGTATTGTAAAGGTTTTTTTAAGCTACACGTGTTGTAAACGTTTATTAGACTAAACGTGTTGTAAATGTTTAATATGCTAAACGTGTTTTATTCCCAAACGTTTAAATGAAAAACGGAGTGAACGCTGAGCCCTAGTGACTATAGGATATAGAGAGTTGGTTAAATGGAAAAGTTGCGCATGTTAATGCCGAATAATTTGTTAAAAATAAATTTTAAATATTCCTACTAGTTCCGGAGATATTCGAAAAAAACTAAAACTACGCCTTTATTACTGGCTATTTTGAAAAACCAAGACATTTTTTTAAGTTCTTCCAGAAAATAATTTTACTTTTCGAACATGACGTTTTGTTATTTAGATACCTACCTACATCAACTTTATTTTTTTAAATACGGACCTGGATTTTTTTATTTTTGAGTGACATCTCCCAAAGATCATTTATTTCTACACATCTGTACTTTCACTAATCAGTGATTAGTTTATAGTTTAAAGTTTTCAAATTCATTTTAGTTTCATTTTCAAGTTAGTCCTGTGATCTTAAACCAATGTTATTATCTAGTAGTACTAGTAATAACATGCAAATTTCTTTTGTATCATTCAATACTCGGCGTGGCACTAGCCAGGGAAGTAGATGTTTCAATAAGTTATTTGTTTATAGTCTTAGTAAGACTTAATTTTGCATTGCAGAGTTACGAACAGGTTGAATATTCATATATTCAGGCTATATTTCGTTTTATTAAATTTATAACTAAGTGTGACAATAGACACAGTCTTAGCTTTGCTATTACTTAAATTACATTCAGTGCCCTTTAAAAAATGTATTTTTCTAGCGAAAGACGCAATATGCTTAATGTTTAATATTTATGTCACTTAAATACAACAAATGCAGCATAAATGAATTTTCAAAATAAATAAAATACCAAGAAAAAAAAACAAGTCAACGGCAGTCTTATTGAACATCTAGAAAATTAGACATTGTTAATTTGTTACAAATTTAATTCAAAACGTTTGTCTGTTTTTTAAATTCAATTTTATAAATAAAGATTAAGTTGTTACAGAAATGTGTTTTTTTACTAAAATCATTAAATCGCACTAAATTTAAAAAATTGGTCTTTTTATCTCCAAACAATTCAAAAGTAATAAAAACTATGGGGGACGCTGAAAGACCTCTGGTCAATTGCCTGTTGAGGTCAATTATAAAAGTGAGTCAATAAATGTATTGTCTCTCTCTCAATCGGTTATGGACCTTGGTGAGGCCTGACTTTCAAAATTTGTTATAAAAGACATCAGAGTGGGATTTAATTGTTTTATGCTAGTGTTGATTTCAGATAAAATGAAACGTCCTATCAGAAAGCAGATATATTTTTTTTGAGAGCTAATACATCGAATAGCACCCTGTATATATATTTCTAAAAATAGAAAAAAATTAAACTCTTATGAATAAAGATTTTATAAGAATGTGATACATTGTGTAAAGGCATAAAAAGTTTCTTATTGCATAGTTTCAGTATATTTGATATTAAAAAAAACATCAATTTTTCTTCATATTCTTAATATTGGTTTGGTATAAGGAATAAAATGGATTTAATAATAAATAAATGTAACTATATTTAATAAATAATTAATTTCCGTTAGTATTGGCCCGGCGCAGCCACCATATGTTCGCACCAGATTAATTGGGTTATTAGCCGGTAGAAGTTTCTATTTTTATCGAATAAAAAGTTTTGATTGCATCTTAAACGCCAACATCCTATATACCTCATAATAAAGCTGTTTATTTCAGTAATCACGTTTTGTGTTTAGACGTAAAAAGAACTAATTGGAATTAGGTTCCGGATAATGTGTGTATGCTTTCGTCTGCTTCAACATGTAGATTAACGATGGCAATGAATAACTATTCACATAATAATCCTATTTTAACAATAATGCGTTTTTCAAATGATTTAAATAATAACGTCAATTTTGATTTATTTTCTCTATCTACTCTGTATAAATTTAAGTTAGATTTATCAAGATTAAATTTTATGTTTTTATATGGGCAGTGACTCTGTATTTATGATTGTTGTTATGTTAAGTATTATATTTTTTGTTTGTTAATATTATTGGGTTATAGAACTTAAGAGAAATTGTTTTTGTATATTATTTTGTATGAAAAAAGGTGTAACCGTAAATAAATAAATAAAGTTCAATTAAATATTAAGGCATTTTTGTCAAAATTAATATAAACTATGATTCAGTATTAGTTATTATAAATTGTTCTTAAGTAATTTTAACAAATAAAAAATCTCAACAAACAAAATAAGAGCCCTTGCTTCTTGCAGATACATCAAACAATTTTAATAAACACGAAATATAAGCATTAATATGTATACCGTATGTTTTTTTTATCGTGGGCTATAGGATTTTACATGCTAAAAATTATACCTTGTATTAATGTATATTTTATTATATAATTTTGAAGCAAATTTTAGTTAGTAATATAAATGAATTATTTTTCTACATGATACGCTTAATTAGAACAATTAAAACTTGTTTTATTCCATTAAAAAGTGCTTTTGTTCAGAAGCGGACGATCGGGATATGCAGCAGAAAAGTTGTCAACTACTTCCCTAAAATAAAAATTCCCTGACTTCTTGTAGAAAAATAAAACTATTTCCCTGCAGGACAAACCTCTTATAATTGCCGTTACAAATTCCACCCATTCTTTAACAGTATAAACAGACATTTTCTAGTATAAATTAGTTTGATTACTTGCCTCACTAATCAATCTGACATTTCGTAAATTCAAGGTACTTTGATTATTTTTACTCAGTTATTTATATTAAATAATTTTATTTTTTAATGGAATGAAACATGTTTAAGTTATTCTAATGTAGCGCATCGTGTAGAAAAATAATTTATTTATTACTAAGATTTTCTTAAAAATGTTATGATAAAATATACATTAACACAAGGTATAATTTTTAGCATGTAAAATCCTATGGCCCACGATAAAAAAAAATGTACTGTATATTTAACATGTTTAAAAATAAAATACATTTAAATAACTACTTTTCTGGCTAATGTCACGCCGGATATTAAATTATACATCCATGTTATAAACTATTAGTATAAAAATGGTTTAGGATAGATTTTCTATTTACAAGGACTAACTTAAATTTATTTGTTTTTAGCCCTTATAAGACCTAATTTTATAGAATTGCGAACAGCCAGAATATTCATATGTTCGGATTATACAGTGCGCGCCTAAAGTATGGAATATATTCAGTAAAACCGAAATCAAATATTTTTGGGAAAAATTCTCGAACACGTCGATTTTGTTTTTTAAAAATACACATTTTTGAATGAAAAGCGATTTTCGTTTTTAAATGATAACACCCTATTTTTGTTCTTGATTTTGAGAGATCTTTTCATTGTCGAACTGGCAGTTTAAAAATATTGCCATCTTACATAAGAACTTTTTCGAGTAAATGACAGTTGAAGGTGAGAACTTGACATCTAGAGTTTTTACAAAATGATCTTGTTCCAGCGCTTTTTTTCAAAACAAAAATGATCTTGGCCTTCTATACATACAATATGGTTTCAGCAAGATGGCGCATCCCCGCAATATGCGCGTTCTTTGGACAATTGCATTGCGAATAGGTGGATTGGCAGGTGAGGACCGATCGAATAGCCCGCGAAAGAGATAAATGCGCAGAATTAGCCTGGAAAATATTCATGATGTTCAAGAAGAATGATCGATTGAAAAAGAAAGAAATTTAATATAATTTTTTTTAAACGCGCATGTGCGGGAATGCGCCATTTTGCTGAAACCATATTGTATTATATAAAAGGTCAAGATCATTGTTGTTCGGAAAAATTGCTACAAGCGCTGGAACAAGGTCATTTTGAAAAAATTCTAAATATCGAGTTCCCACCTTCAATTGTCATTTACTCGAAAAATTTCTTATGTAAGATGGCAACATTTTTATACTTCCAGTTCGACAATGAAAAGATCTCTCAAAATCAAGAATAAAAATAGGGGGTTGCCATTTAACTCTTTGAGGCCTAGTGGTTTTGTCAGAATACCACCTATCTTATACAGAATATGAATCATTCTAGCAATCATTTGTTGGAACTTTCAACAGCCCAGTAGTATCTTGAGGTAACTATATCCTTCAGGACGATGTATGAACAATATCTACAAAGTTAATATTTTAAAAGCTTATATTGGTCTTAAATAATCAGGAAATGAACTACAATTGAGAATTACTTAAAGACAAATCATGTGGGCCGCAAAGAGTTAAAAACAAAATGGCTGATGTCATTACTCAAAAACAAATGACGACTGAAAATCGACTTTCATGCAAAAATGTGTATTTTTATAAAAGAAAATCGACGTGTTCGAGGATTTTCTCCAAAAATATTTTATTTCGATTTTACTCACTATATTCTATACTTTAGGCGGGCACTGTATATCGATGATTGATAAAGAATTGAAAACACCTACATAGTTGGTACCAATTTTGAAACTTTGCCTAATTATTATTATTATTCTTTCAACAATTATTTTAGGATAATGGGAAAGGCAACGAATTGCAAATAAATCCATTTTGGACTGAATTGTGAATTATGAGCCTTATTTGTTAGAATTCATTAAAAAACAACAATCTTTCATATTCAGTAAAATTACTATTACATCTATACTCAATGTTTATTGGATAGAGATGTAATAGTAATGTAGATGTAATTTGAGTTAATTTTTAAATAAATCACGCCAATGAACGAATATTAGGCTTTGCTGAAAACGTATATTTTTTGATACGTTTTCAGCAAAGCCTAATATTCGTTCAATTTAACTCTTGTAAACAAATTCTGCATCCCACGTAATCGCAACATCCCTAGAACAACCCACATTCTTCTTAAAAATTAGAGTCAGAGTGCAGAAAGTTTATGTTATTTAATGTCTAATGCTATTAATAGAGATGTTGTATACAGGGTGTCCCAGACCACTCGTGTCAGGCTTTTTTTTTGAGAAAACAGCTAGCCGGGAGAGTTGGTACCAGTGTTGGGCATTAATTAATTACAAAGTAATTTAGTTAGGTAATTAAATTACAAAATAATTATATCACAATTAGAATGTAATTGCATTCATTTAATTACAAAGTAATTCAATTACTTTGTAATTGTACTTGTGTAATTACATTGTATTTAAATAACTTTGTAATTTAATTACAAATATTAATTTAATTATTTTTCTCTAAAATGAAAAAAAAAATCTTTGCAAAAAAATATTTCAATAAGGTAAACACCATGGTTGAAATGTTTCAGATTCGGGTTTCATATTTCCTAGATTTAGGAACCGAATGTGGGGATTTCAGACTCCCATCCGTACGCCTCTGGTCGCGACTACCAAAACTAATTCGATTATTTCATATCCGTTGTCTGTCGGCACCAGAATATATCATTGAACATCTCACTTATTTCCAAATTGGATTGAATGAGCAAAAGAAGAAATAAAGAATGATAATAATAATAATAATATCCAACAGAAGCCATACAAAAAAAAATTAAAAATCATCGTAATAAAACACTACAAAAACATGAAATAATCTCATAGATCTATTAAGAAAACACAATACAACCCTCGAAAAATTATAAAATTGCTAAATCAATTACTTTTCTATAATTATAATTACAAAATAATTTAATTACCTTCCCATAATTACTTTGTAATTGTAACTACAAATGTAATTTAATTACATTTTTGCCCAACACTGGTTGGTACACAATTTTGTATTACAAAAGCAAAAGCCGTATTAAAGAATTAAACTCTAATATCGTTATTCCTAAAAATGGTTGGCATCCCTGAGAGCTTGTTTAAGTACGTCAAGATCTCCAGATTTTTAAATGGTACGATAGGTGAAAAGTGCTATAGTTGACACCATTTTTGAGAAATAATTACAATTGTTTCATCCTTTTGCCGTAAACTACCATTTTTTAAGTTCAAAGCGCTTGATTCGTGAGTGTTTGTGTTGACTACATAGGCAGTGATATTAAACTAGACATTTTGGTTATTGCCAAATTAAGTTCAAAATCAAAATTATGCCGTTTTCATAATTCAGAATTTTTTTATGTTGAGCTGCTCAACGAATTTATGCTCAAAAATATCCTGTACGTGCCCCTGAATCCTTCAATGTATTCTGGAGATTAGCAGATAGCAGAGTCTGCTCGTATTACAGGTCTAGTATAGCCTAAACGCAATCAAGGAAATAAAACTGTACGACTTGTAAGGAGTGACAGATGCACTGATATTCTTGCTGCAGTAATTGTTGATCCCCACATTTAAATAAGACTTCCAAGGAATTTTGGAGTTAGCAAAATATCTGGAGGCCGAATTATTAAAGACCATGCCTTCTATTCACATCCCATACACGTGCACCAAGAGTTGAATTAAAATCATTTTCAAATTCGAGTCATTTTCTGTAACTGGATTCTAAATAAAGTTCCTCACTTTACTGGAATGATTTTATCGACTGATGAAGCTTCTTTTAAAAGCACTGGAGAAGTGACTATTCACAATGCGCATTACTTGTCGCAGACAAATCCTCATCGGCTTAGAACAATTTGGAGTACCAACGTATGGTGTGGCCACATTTTTCTTTAAGAGAATCTTAATTGGGATAAGATTTTCTGAGTTTTTACATAGTAACTTGACTGACTTGATGGAAAATGTACCTCTTGCGACTCGAATGGTAATGTGGTATCAGTAAGACGCTTGCCCGGCTTATTATTCATTGGTTGTCAGGAACACTACAGGGTCTTCATTTCAAAAGGAGCCACCCTGAATAACTTTGCATCTGAAGTAGTTACGGTTACCTGACGTGTGAATTGTATTTAGACATTTTAGAGAATTTAATTGATTTAATTGACCCACTCATTACCCAGTCATTAGAAAACCAAGTCGACGAAGATGGCAACATGATAATCGATGAAAATAATTTGCATTTTCAACAAGACGGGGCTCCTCCACATTATGCTATTCCTGTGAGGAATTGGTTAAATGAACGATTTCCTGGAAAATTGATCGGAAGAAGAGGTGCTCAAGAATGGCCTCCAAGATCTCCAGATTTGACGCCGCTTGATTTTTTTCTGTGGGGTTGCATAAAAAGTCAAGTTTACAACACTCCCCCAGAAAATATACTTGATCTCAGAAATAGGATAACTCAAACTTGCAGACAAATTCCCAAAGAAATAAGTCCGGCAAGAATTTGAAAATAGAATATATTATTGTTTAGCAAATTTAATAACGGAGCACATTTTTAGCATTTATTAAAAATTTTTTTTTTCATTGTTATTTGAAAAAAAAATCAACGTGTTTTATTTGTTAAAATTGTATGTTTGGATCAGGAGTTATTTGGAAGTATTATTTTTTACCCTATATTCTTGAAAAACGTGTTGATTTATATTATTTTTTCCTATGTCAATAGTATTTTCGTCCTATAAAATGAGATATTACACGATGAGGGGTGCTATTTGAACTTATAAAGTTGAAGTAAGCGAGGAGGGAGAAACTTTAAAGAAGGGTTGTTTAAGTTTCAGATCCAAAGTTTTTTAGGGTGGCTTGTTTTGAAATAAAGACCCTCTCTCTCTCTCTCTGAAACAAATAAACTGATTTCAATCATTCTTTATTTGCTGGATAGTATTTTGTATGCCCTTTAAACTGAGGTATCGCACAATAGGGGGTGCCATTTGAAATTATAAAGATGGAGTGGCTGGGGGTGAGGGGGTGAAAGATAAAATTCTAAAAACAGTTTTTTCAAGTTCCCCCTCAAAAACAAAATTGACATATTTTTTTCCTGTAACTGTAATTATTTCAGAACCAGAGTTAATTAGGGTGGCTTATTTTGAAATGTATACTCTCTCTCTAAACCGATTTCAATTATTTTTACTTTGCTGGATAGTATTTTTCGTGCCCTTTAAAATAATGTATCGCACAATGGGGGGTGCCATTTAAAATTATAAAGATGGGGTGGCTGGGGGTGGGGGGGTGAAAGATAACATTCTAAAAACAGTGGTTTTTAAGTTCCCCCTCAAAAACGAAGTAGACTTTTTTTCCTGTAACCGTGACTACTTCAGAACCAGGGTTATTCAGGGTGGCTTATTTTTAAATGAATACCCTCTCTCTTTAAAACAAATAAACCGATTTCAATTATTTTTGCTTTGCTGGATAGTATTTTTTATGCCCTTTAAAATGAGGTATCGTACAATACGGGGTGCTATTTGAAATTATAAAGATGGGGTGGCTGGGGGTGAGGGGGTGAAAGATAAAATTTTAAAAACAGTGTTTTTTAAGTTCCTCCTCAAAAACAAAATTGACGTATTTTTTCTTAAAACTGTAACTACTTCAGGTCCAAAGTTATTCAGGGTGGCTCCTTTTGAAATGAAGACCCTGTATTTCCCAACCGGTGGGTTGGTAAAGAAAGTGTAGTCGCGTGGCCTCCAACGAGAGAATGATTCAGCAAATTCGAACTGCTTGCCAATCATTAATGACCGAAGAGATACTTAGGGTCATTGATAGTGGGACCAGAAGAGTTCAACAATATTTACTAGTGAATGGAAGAAAATTTGAACACATTTGATATTTTTAACCATCATTTGAAATGTAAACTTTTGAAGAAAATTCAAATTTAATAACTTTAATCAGGTATTACTCAAAATGGGTGCCTGTAACGAAATTATATTTCCCACAAAAAAGATATTTCAAACGATACCACTTTTGACATATCGTGCCATTTAAAAATCTGGAGTTCTAGGCATACTTAAGCAAACAAATTAGAAACAACCCTACTTATTGCAGAAACCATTAAATAAATTTAATAAAACGAAATGTAGCCTGAATATATACCTGTTCGTAACTCTTCAAGCAAAATTAAGATAAATCTCGAAACGCGTCTGCAGATGACTTTTTACTTAATTTTTACATATTTTAGGGTTCAGTTTTATAGTTTAAAGTTTTCAAATTCAATTTAGTTTAATTTTCAAGTTAGTCCAGTGGGTAGAAATAAACGATCTTAAACCAATGTTATTTCGCTAGTAGTACTAGTAATAACATGCAAATTTCTTTCGTATCATTCAATATCTGGCGTGGCACTAGCCAGGGAAGTAGTTGTTTCAATAAGTTATTTGTTTATAGTCTTAGTAAGACTTAATTTTGCTTGTAGAGTTACGAACAGATTGAATATTCATATATTCAGGGTACATTTCGTTTTATTGAATTATACTTAAGCAAGCTCTTAATGATACCAACCGTTTTTGGGAATAACGATAACTTTCGATTCTTCAACACTGTTTTTGTAATAATTATTTTTTCTCCTTTTCACGACTAGTGGTTTCCTAAAAAAAGCCTTATATGGGTGATCTGGGACACCCTGACTATTATCCAAGACTCTACTATATTACGTATATGGGGGGCAAATTAACAGGAACAGAAATCCAAACAAATTTTGGAAGAAAATCATTTGGCGCATTTATTGTAATTTTTGTAGAATTTGACTTCTGCGTTTCTGCGTCGAGATGAACTGATGTACGTTAATGTTAGAATATTTGGTTTTTGGAGTTATGTTGTGATTATAGGAATTACTTGGGTGTGTTTGGTGAAGCTGGTATTGGAAGGTTTGTAAAAGGGATTATTTGTTTTATTTCATTGTCTTCGTTCATTTCTAGAGAATAAAGATCATGTTCTTCGTCTTTTAATTTTTATAAAGAATTCTTTGAGCGTGGTTTCATAGCATATATTTAGTAGCCCTTATGGCTGAGATATGCTAATGTCATTAACATTACTCCTGACTTTGATGTCTTCTGCTTAACATGTTTTAGATTCAAAGAATTTATTTAACTAATAAACCCGCAAAAAAAATTATCGCATCAGCTACGTTCTTCCTGTTAGGACATTTGTTTATTGTGATAACATATCTGTTTCTATGAATAATAAACATAACAATATAACACAACGAATATTCTTTCGATTTTCTTGAATTTGTGGTAAGAGTAATTTTATATATTTTTTTAACATTTAAATGGTTATTTATATGAACTTTTTAGTATTTTTGATTTCAAAATGAACGTTGAAGCTACTGCTCGCAATTATAGAAATTTAACAAGAGAAGAAATCGTTCGTGTCGTGTCCTTAGTTGACGATGGTCGAGATCAAAGATATGTTGCTGCAGTATTGGGAATTCAGCAGTTCACGGTTTCAAGAATAATAAGAAAATTCAGAGAATACACGCGAAGAGCAGGACAAGGTCGTAAGAGAGCAACAACAGGAAGAGATGACTGATTTATATGTTTAAATGCACTGCGTATCAGACATTGTACCTCAAGGCAGTTACAAGGTGAACTGTACAATAATATTAGTGATGCGATAATTTTTTTGCGGAGTGTATGTGTTTAATTTTGCAATGTATTATTATTTTACGTATATTTGGGTTTTAATTGTTTTTAATTTTTGTATATTATTTGTACAAAAGTAATTTTTTTTTTTGTAAACTCTCGCAGTTTTTTTATCCTCTGTCCGCGACTACATGCATGTTTATTTCTGCACGAGGGGTGGCTTATAGTGTGCTACAAAAGGGATAAAATTCCTGGGTGCAATCTCCCGAGCGACGAACAATAGGGCACGTGAGAGGGCACAAGCGGATGCAGTTACATTGTTTTGTTTGTAGAAGGGGAGCCCATTTGTCGCCTTTTGTTACGGGAAATTTCACTGTTTTCCATAACATTTCCGCTATTATTTTAACGTGTCGTATCCAAAACATAATAATAATAATAATATTAAAATTATTTCTAAAAAATTTCTAATAAATTTATTATAAAATTGGATGGTCTTGATCCAGCTAATTGAATAATGAATTAGTTCACATGCGAAAAGTTCTTTGACTGTTAAATATAGTTAACTTGATTTTATTTCTAAATACGAGTACATGTGAAAGTCGGATCAAAAATAAATCAAGCGTGATTTATTAAATTATACTGACAATTGCCCTCATTTACTTTTTAACCAATGAAATCGAATAATGTTGATGACAAGATCCAATAAAATTCTAATTACGATGCGTAACAAACCACGCTGCATGTTATGCATGGCAATTCACCCTGGGTGGTATCTAATCAGATCATCTCTCATGTTGGTATTGCCTAGCAACGCGATAGTGCATTTTCTATAACGTATAAAACGTCAGTTATTGCCTGACTTTTAAACAGTTTGCTCCTGAATTCGATCTGTTGGTATGTCGGGTAATGTGATAGTGCTTTCATGAGTGATGGTATTCATAGGCATTTTTCAAAATCTTGGTAAGCTCATTTTTACTACAAGTATTGTGTCACGCTTGACACGTCTAAGTTGGTGTCACTAAATTTAATTTTTCAAAAGTGTTGACTTTCTGTTCGGTCAATTGTCTTCTAATCTAATCTAACTCGTGACTGATTTTTTCTAGGCAGTTATTAGCGTCTGGATCACTCTTGCTTGTTGCTTCCAGAAAATCGGCAATCCTGCTTCACAGTCGTGCCGATTTTCGCCGCAATAAGCAATCGTGATCTTGACGCTAATAATTGCCGGCAAAATCATAGGCACTCGTTAGATTACTGTTGAATATTCAGTCAATTATCCGTGATCCTCTCGGCTGTATTTTTTGTTGGTGTTAATTATATTTTGTAAGAGAGGACGACAAAGATTAAGTAAATAAATAAAATGTACATTTCATCGCTTTCAATAAGTCCATTTTACTAGTTGTCAGTTTTATGTTGGAAGTAAAGCTTTACCGATGAGATAAATTTCGAAGCGCGTCTACAGATGGCCAATGACTTGATTAGTAATCAATGAATCAATAAAATAGATCATTTACTTTTTCTATGTCCGTTATAAAAATCACAGTTTTTTTCATTAATTTGCGTTCATAAAATATGTGATTCCCGAAGCCTGCAAAAAGCGCGAACAAAAGTGCCATTACGGTTCATTTTTTTTTTGTGAAAAAGTGCCGCAGGGGTTCATTTCTTAACGCAACTATAAAATTGTTTGCTTAAAGTTTGTCATGAACGCTTCGCTCATGTTAGGGCTGGTCAACATTAAAACGTTATTCATCGAATAAAATTGACAATTTTCGTTTTACCAAGGTCAAAAACCGCTATTCATTGATTCAATCGACATAATTTAATCATCGATTTTTCGGAAATTAAATTTATTCATTTTCTAACCTCGCATTTCTAAACCAAAATACGTAAAGTTCAAGTTAAATATATCGAATCAATGATGTATAATGATTAGTTAAGGTTTTATCGAATTTATTTAAAGTTTCGGACGTAGACAATTTTTTGTATGAAACTCGAGAGTATAGCTTGTAGGAATTGCTGCATTTGCGTTCGTCTCGTGCGGCAATCTTTCCTACTCGCGAAAAAAATGTATTACTTTACTCACTTATTGCATAAATAACTATTTTCTGCGTCCGTTATAAAATGTACAGTTTTTTCATTAATTTGCGTTCATGTGATTCTCGAACCCGAAAAAAGTGACTTAACGGTTCATTTTTTAACATTTAACATTCGTTTCCAATCAAGACAACTTGATGATTATTATTATTTTCTTCATTTAAAAGAAGTATTATTGCTTATAAAAATTGATTAAGGTTTTATCTAATTTATTTAAATAACGGACGTAGAAAAAAATTGTATGAAACTTGAGAGTAAAGCAACTTTTTTTTTCACTTGGGAATTACCGCATGCGCCTTGGGCTCTTGCGGCAATCTTTTCTACTCGTGAAAAAATATTACTTTACTCACTTGTTGCATAAATAACTCTCTAACCAAGATATTTTTATAGACCTATATCAGGGGCAGACCCACGAAGTTTCTATATCGGAACAAATAATCAAAAGATTTTATTTTATTTTTTTATTATTTCGATGTGGCTTACGCCTGGCCTTGGTATCCATTACCATTGGCCATCAAAGAAAGTTATAGTGATTTTTATTTTTATCCAAAACTTGCATACTACATTTATACTAGGAATCCGACAAGGAATAACACGTTTCTCGCCTAGGGGCTCATCAAGGCATTTCATATAACAAACAACACTAAGCCACGGTTGATGGGATTCCCACACAGGATAAAACATAGAAAATAACATTCAAGTTTCTTACATTCATAAACAATTATTGTGGATGATTAAATTACCACGTGTATCGATTTGAGGAACTCAAGAATCTGATTAAAGACGAAGATGTTATTAGATTCTAGTATACTATTGTAGTTTAGAGGCATGATCAGCCTAGGGGAGATTGAGTCTAGTAATATTCTTCATTCTGTATTATATATTGGGCACAGCATAATAATAAAGTCCCACGTTCTCCGCATTCACAATATGGGTCGTTTCTTTTTTCAATTTTATATAGATAAAATGGACACAATCCGTGATTGCAACGTAATCGAGATATAGTTTTGACCAAAATTTTAGGAGAGGGTCCATATTTTTGGAACCATGGTTTCACCGGGACATAGGGTGTTAAGTTTTTGTAGAACTTGCCTTTATTGCTGTTCTGATAAAATTAATTGAATTCCTAGTCCATTTGTTTGTACAATGCATTAAATAGGTCGGATGGAACATAAGGATATATTAGAATATTGTTGCTATTTCGTCCGTCTTTTGCCAGTCTATCGACTGTTTCGTTGCCACTGATACCGACATGACTTTTAAGCCATACCAACTTAATCCTACCCTCAAAGGAATCAATACGCTGTAGGATATCTGAAGTGATTGCGTTTAATTTAGATAAAAAGTTGACTTTTTTTATAAAAATCGACAATCGTTTTACATTCTGTTATTATTAGAATTGATGAAAATTCCGCCAGGTTGAGTGTTTTGAGATATTTCAGGGCTTCCAAAACTGCAATCAGTTCCGTTGTATATACTGACATAATACTTCCTAACGAGTGGGACCTTCTTACATACTGTTGTGGATCATAATAAGCGCAACTATACCTTCCCTCTGAACACGAACCATCTGTGTATATTTTATATGAAATGATCCATCTGAAATTAACAAATTGATAAAATGAACCTTTTACTACTTCTGTGGATGTATTGCTTGAATCGTAATTGAAATAAATACAGTGTATAGGCTGAATTAGGATTTCATATGGAATAGTGAACAGTAGACTAATGTTGGATTTGACTAAGTTGGGTTCATATTGTTGCAATTCACGGTAACATACAATTAAAATTGGGGATTTCTTAACGACCCAGTACCGCGATGTCATGTCAAGAATTGAAAGTTGAGAAACATTTTGTAATAATGCAGAGTTTCTTGATATTAGGATGAGAACATATTTTGTCCCTAGTTGTTTACGACGGATGAACAATGCCCTCTCATTGCATTCTGTGAGTAAGAAATTTATTGGTGAACTTTGCAATGCTCCAATGCATAATCTGAGACATTAATTTTGTAATGTGTCTAATTTTTTGAGGTGACAATTACTTGCACTCCCATAGAGGACAGATCCATAGTCAATTACTGAAAGAATAAAGGATCTGTAAATGAGCAGGGAGATTACAGGATCGGCTCCCCAACTACATGAGGATAACATTCTTAGGACGTTGATTCCTTTTTCTACTCTAGAGGATATATATGAAATATGCGCGGACCATAGTAGTTTGCTATCGATATAAAGCCCTAAGAACTTTACGCATTTATTGTGCTGAATTGAGTCACCATCCAATATAACAAACTCCCTTTCAAATCTTTGTCTAGTAAATGTGCAAAGTTGTGATTATTCTTTCGAAATTGTAAGACCATTTTTACTGAAATATGATTTTAACGCTTTCATTCCCTCATTTAACTTTGTAAAGCAACCATTTATGCTCTTGTTTTTTGTATGTATGCAAATATCGTCCGCATATTGAATCACTCTTACCTCAGTGCCAAAAATTGATTCCAAATCGTAGAGGAATAATGCATAAAGTAGAGGAATTAAAATACTACCCTGAGGCAATTCAACGTTCGAGGTGCGTGGGCCGATTATTTTGCCATTTACATGTAAATATCAAATTCTATCCCTGTAAATCCGATTAATTAGATTGATAATGGTTTGAGGCAACTCTAGCCTACGAAGTTTAATGGATAGTGTAAGGACAGGTCTACGTTATCGTAGGCACTTTTAACGTCAACGAAAAGAGACAGACTTATTATTGGATAGTGCAATTTGAATATCAGTAACAAAAGTGCTAAGGGTATCTTGAGTTGAGTGAAATCTGCGAAATCCAAATTGAGATTTTGGAAATTTACTATTAGATTCGATCCACTATTCAATTCTGATTTTCAGAATTCTTTCAAAGGACTTTAGAACACACGACGACAGTGAGATACCTCTGAAGGATGCTGCAAGCGTTGGATCCTTCCCCGGTTTTAACAGGGGGATTATTTTATACATTTTCCACTCTGATGGGATTTTGTATACGTTAGACAAAATTTTATTAAAGCACTGGACAAGCTGCTGTTTTGCCTTAGTAGGCAGATTATTAATCATAGCATAATTAATTTCATCCAAGCCTGGCGCGCTATTTGTTTTCTGATTGATGTTTAAAAGTAATTCTTCGAATATTATTACCTTACTCAGAACGTGATTGTCAACGCTTGGTGAATTATTTGGGGAAATATTATTTACTGTGGCGGGAGCAAGTTTGGTCAAAAATTCTTCACACCAGTCCCCCTCAATAACAGGATTTTTATTGACGTAAGGTATTTTTTTAATTTTTTTAAATTTCATTCCAGACTTTTTTAATTGGCGTACTCCGATTCAAATTGAAACAAAACTGTGTAAATGACTTTTTGCGATAGTCTTTTTGACAATTGCTACACATTTATTAAACTCTACCAGGTTTGCGATACAGGAATTGCGTTAAAACTCTTTAATAGCCTTATTTTGTTTGTCGATGGCCAACTGACACTCAGAATTCCACCATGGCTTAGAAAATTTTGAACTTTTTTGTGGATTTCTATATTTTGGTATCGACAACTCACACGCTTGATTCATATTTGACATTAATGTGGAATAATTACACTCTTCTCCTGATGATGAGGATATTTGATTTAGTTCATTCATACAATCCCTAAATTTATTCCAATCTGCCCTGCGAACATTCCATTTTCTGTTTATAGAAAATGATTTGGCCCTTGGTTTTATATTCAGCGAAATATTAATTACATAATGGTCTGATCCAAGCATACTATCAAGTGTATTCCATGCTGATAGAACTCCAAGTCTATAGCCGACGGGACCTCATTTGACCGTTTAAATAACGTAGGCGAACCGTCATTGAGGAAGCTTAGACTGCAATCTTCAATGGCATCTAACAAATGTATTCCTCTGGCGTCATATTTTGCATCTCCCCAAGCGGAATGATGACAATTAAAGTCACCGCCAATCAAAAACGAACCCTGAATACTGTTAAAAAACTTCGTCCAAAGATTCTTATTAACTAATGTATTGGGACTACAATAAAGCGATATAAATTTAATGGTTTTCTTGTTTTCTTGCGCAATTGATATACCAACAGAATTCACGTTGGGGATTCTAAAATAGGCGTCAAACGGTTCATACGATATACTTCTACTTAGAAGGATACAAGCTCCAGTTTTACCATTTAGATTATCATCTCTGATAATACCGAATCCAGAAAAAATAAAATTTCTCTGAGGTTTAAGCCAAGGTTCACTAATTAAACATAAGTTTGTATCATTTTCAAACAATAAGTGTTCCAACGAACCTTTCTTATTTCTAATCGATCTTGCGTTCCACTGAATAATGTTTAACTTATCCATTGGAACGTTTTCGTTTTAAGAATCGATTCAATATCAATATAAGTCCAAGTCCAAGTCCTAAGTCTTCCAAGTAAATTGTTTCTATTAACTGTGATCAAATTAAATACAGTATTAGAAATGTCATTAATGAAACTAGTAGTTTGATCAACCGATGATGGTTCCGCAGTACTATGATTATTTCTGTTAAGAGCGATGCTATTAACATTATCTACCTTTGGTTTAGAAATTATATTCCTGTGTTCTTCGCGAGTTTGAATAATTCTTTGAGAATATTCCGGATCCTTTCGTTTTCGTTTCGTTACAGTTACCGAGGTATTCATGTCTGAGAAATATGTGTTATTTATACAAAAATTATTGGAGACCGCATGAGAGAAAGAAGATTTTTGCCTATTTATTGCATCTTGATACGATATATTTTCCGTACTCATTAAATTTTTGATTGATTTCTGTTTTTCATATTCTGGACATGACATGTGATTAGTGGAGCTATGAGCCCCTCGCAATGAATACATTTAATCGGCACCAAACTTTGACATTCATCTGGGTCGTGATCCCCAAAACATCTAACACAACGTTTACTTTGCAATTTAAAGTGCAAACTAATGTGACCGTAGCGCAAACAACGGAAACACTGTATGACTCGTATATATGGTTCAACTGCACATATAACTCTAAAAATTGAAACTGCCGATGGTAATTTTTGCCCTTTAAATGTTATTAACACCGACTGCGTGGGTTTTTGAATGGTTTCACATTGAACAGTGATGCGTCTATTTAAACGTTTTGTTTCCAACACTGTACACTCCTCGCCGAAAGATTTTAATGGAGAATTTAATAACACAAAATAAACATTTATTTTTTAATTGCCACCACTGATATTTTCGCAAAGTACACGACAGATATAAAAATCTAAAACTCCATTGCAATTGCCCCAATTACAGATTTACAAATATATTTCGTGTTAAATTATATTTCTTAATTTATCAATTTAAAATGAAGATAAAATGTATAAATCTCGAAAGTGCTGGTTTAATAATTGTTACTCAAGCTGTTCAGACATGATCCAAACGGAACACCATTTGGATTTTATTATTGAACCTCGTCGTTTCGAAATGGGTTGCATCTGTCTGTCACTGACTCGAAAAAGCGCGAGTGAAAGTTTTGTCAATTGCAGGAAAATGGTTATGAGAGGACAGAAAGACCCATGGAGACAGAGACGTACTAACATATTGTATAATAATTCACAATGTAAACCTGTTTGTAATACAATGTATGATGTATACAGGGTGTCAATTTGAAAACTTTCAATGCGAATATCTCTGGGAATAAAAGAGATAGAAAAACGCAATTTGGTACAAAAGTTATACAGGTAGGGGGAACTAGATCCACCGTATTTTATGGGGTGAGTGACCCCTTAGGCTCTATTCACCCTAACCCCAAAATTTTAAATGGCATCACCCCTTTTGTGATTCCTTAAATTAAACGTTGTTTTGAGTAGTATTCACCAGCACACGATTTTTTTTTAAATTTAATACAGGGCCGAACAAAAAGTATAATTAAAATAAATCACCTATTTCAGTCAGGTGTGTTAGATTGTACGACAAAGTCAAAAACGATCGAAGTGAAATAATTTCAAACGAATTCACTATTTAATTTTTTTTTATCCGCTATCAGACATGGTTTACAGTAGTGATGGGTAAGATCGAGTACTCGATCTTTGCAAATGATCGAGCCGCTCGATCTTTTCAAGCCGCTCGATTTTTTGATCGATGATCGCCACTCCTCATTTGATCGATCATCGCCGCTCGATCATTTAATCGATCAACGCTGCTCGATCATTTGATCGATCAACGCCGCTCGATCTTTTGATCGATCTACGCCGCTCGATCTTTTGATCGATCGACGCCGCTCGATCTTCTTACGCCGCTCGAGCAGATCGAGCAAAAGATCGAGCGGCTCGATACATCTACTGATCGAGCACCGATTGATCGATCTTTGAGATACTCGATCTTGCCCATCACTAGTTTACAGTATAGCTGAAAGAATTAAGATAGTTTATATTTATGGTTCTGAAAATCGTTGTGCCTTAAGGACTGCTGCAGTATTTAATGAAAGAACTCCTGGAAAAAATGTAAGTCATACTTATGTGAGACAATTGATTCTCAAATTTGAAGAAACAAGATCGGTGTCAAACAGAAAAAGAGTTCAGCGTCGAGTACTTAATGAAGCGGCACAAGTAGAACTATTAGGACATTTTGCTATGAATCCTACAGTGTCTACGTCAAGGTATAGCAATAATAGGAATTTGTCATTAATCTATTCATCAGGTACTCCAGTTAAATCATTTTCATCCATACAGAATGCTAATACTTCAGGAATAATAACTGTAGATACTAGAGCGATGAAAATCCGCATGTTTTCAAGGAAGGACACACACAATACCCAAAGAAAATAAATGTATGGGCGGGAATATTGGGTGATACTATTGTTGGACCTTTATTTATTAATGGTGACCTTAATAGCGATACTTACTTGGAAATGTTAGAAATCACCATTCCACCTCTTATTGTTCAAGAAATAGAAAACCAGTTAGATGTTAATGGGGGTGGAAACTTAAACGAAGATTTAATACATTTTCAACAAGATGGAGCGCCAACATTTTTTAATGATACGTTTCCAGATCAGTTAATTGGGAGAAGAGGTCCAATAGAATGGCCGGCGAGATCACCAGATCTAACGAGTGTGTCAAGTTGGCACCCTAATGAAGAGTTCTGATAGTTCTGAATAGAGTTCTCAATTCCTTTTGATGTACCTCGAAGTACGATCAACTTTTTAAAAAAAGGTCTGTAAAATTGGGCTGCCAGGATTTTTTTGAGAAACGGGGTGCCAACTTGACACCGCACCCCAATATTGTTATCGAATAGTTCTAAACTAGTTTTAAGATGTGTTTGGGTTAGTACTATAGTTCCTGATACTTTTAAAAAGGAGTTCTGTTGAATTTCCAGAGATAAAAATATTCAAAGTTGGAAATTCAAAATATTCAAATGCATATTACTGACTTAATATTGGTCGAATCTAAATATTTCATGACAACTATGGACAGAACTCACAAAGAACTACACCAATCAGGACTATCCGGAACTATCAAAAATATTTAGTTCTGGGAGTTCTGATTTTTTCAAAATGTTGATTTTTTTTAATAGTTCTGGGAGTTCTGATTTGACTTATGGGTTGTACTCAAGGAGTTCTAACGAAAACTCTAATGGCAAATTGCGATTAAATGACAGGAAATGGCTATTTCCAAAATTACATTTTCTATTATCGAATTTTAAATTGATTTAAAAATGCCATAAATCGTGATTGTATCGAATTTGCTTATAAAAAAGAATTATTTTACTCAATGAGTAGATATAGAAAACTAACTCAGAACTCCTGGAACTCTCAATTTTTTTTTTCTTTTCAGACTTAGAATTTTTTTCAAAATGTTGATTTTTCTTTAATAGTTCTGGGAGTTCTGATTGGACTTATGGGTTGTACTCAAGGAGTTCTAACGAAAACTCTAATGGAAAATTGCGATAAAATGACAGGAAATGGCTATTTCCAAAATTAAATTTTCTATGATCGAATTTTAAATTTATTTAAAAATGCCATAAATCGTGATTGTATCGAATTTTTTTATAAAAAAGAATTATTGTACTCAATGAGTAGGTATAGAAAATTAACTCAGAATTCTTGGAACTCTATTTTTTTTCTCTTTTCGGACTTTTCTTTTAATAGTTCTGGGAGTTCTGATTTGACTTATAGGTTGTACTCAAGGAGTTCTAATGAAAACTCTAATGGCAAATTGCGATTAAATGACAGGAAATGGCTATTTCCAAAATGAAATTTTCTATTATCGAATTTTAAATTTATTTAAAAATGCCATAAATCGTGATTGTATCGAATTTGTTTATAAAAAAGAATTATTGTACTCAATGAGTAGATATAGAAAATTAACTCAGAACTGCTGGAACTCTCAATTTTTTTTTCTTTTCGGACTTGGAATTTTTTTCAAAATGTTGATTTTTTTTCATAGTTCTGGGAGTTCTGATTTGACTTATAGGTTGTACTCGAGGAGTTCTAATGATAACTCTAATGGCAAATTGCGATTAAATGACAGGAAATGGCTATTTCCAAAATGAAATTTTCTATTATCGAATTTTAAATTTATTTAAAAATGCCATAAATCGTGATTGTATCGAATTTGTTTATAAAAAAGAATTATTGTACTCAATGAGTAGATATAGAAAATTAACTCAGAACTCCTGGAACTCTCAATTTTTTTTTTCTTTTCGGACTTACATTTTTTTCAAAATGTTGATTTTTTTTAATAGTTCTGGGAGTTCTGATTTGACTTATGGGTTGTACTCAAGGAGTCCTAATAAAAACTCTAATGGCAAATTGCGATTAAATGACAGGAAATGGGTATTTCCAAAATTAAATTTTCTATTATCGAATTTTAAATTTATTTAAAAATGCCATAAATCGTGATTTTATCGAATTTGTTTATAAGAAAAAATTATTGTACTCAATGAGTAGAAACAGAAAATTAACTCAGAACTCCTAGAACACTCATTTTTTTCTTTTTACTCTGCGGCTTTTAAAAAAAATATATTTTTGATAGTTCCGGATAGTTCTGATTGGTGTTTCTTGTAGTTTTTGGTGAGTTTTATCCATAGTTGTTATAAAATATTTAGATTCGACCAATATTAAGTAGCAATATGAATTTGAATATTTTGAATTTCCAACTTTGAAAATTTTTATCTCTGGAAATTCAACAGAACTCTTTTTTAAAAGTATCAGGAACTATAGTACTAACCTAAACACATCTTAAGACTAGTTCAGAACTATTCGATAGCAACGTTGGGGTGCGGTGTCAAGTTGGCACCCCATTTTTCAAAAAATTCCTGACAGGCCAATTTTACAGAACTCTTTTCAAAAAGTTGATATTACTTCTAGATACATCAAAAGGAAGTGAGAACTCTATTTAGAACTATCAGAACTCTTCATTGGGGTGCCAACTTGACACACTCAGATCAAACACCCCTCGACTTTTTTTTTTAAACTGTTGTATTTAAAACACAACCAGCTTCACTCGATGATCTTCAGCAACAGATTATTACAAAATGTACCTCTATTCCAAGCGAAGTGTTTCAGAATGTAAGAAATGAGTTTAAAAGTAGGTTGTATTTTTGTTTAGCCGAAAATGGAATGCATTTTGAGAATCTAATTAAATAAAATAGTATTTCATAGAAATAGTTTATTTTATTTTAATTATACTTTTTGTTCGGCCGTATTAAATTTAAATAAAAAGTCTTATGCTGGTGAATACTACTTAAAAAAACGTTTAATTTAAGGAATTAAAAAAGGGGTGATGGCATTTAAAATTTTGGGGTTAGGGTGAATGGGGCCCAAGGGGTCACTCACCCCATAACCAAAATATGGTGGTTCTAGTTCCTCTACCTGTATAACATTTGTACCAAATTATATTCGCATTGAAAGTTTTCAAATTGATTGATTGTATATGGCTATGCGAGGATGCATCAATATCTTAACACACACAGTCACAGTCAGGAATGAACCTTAAGGGTAGGGTACCCATTAAATTAGTCGTTCAAGAAATCGAATATATTTTTGTAAACATAAACTATTCCAAATAGTTTATTTTTATAACATGTTACATAAATATCTGTTTGGTTTAATTTTTATTATTAACAAAGTTAGCAACAGTTTACTTCAAACAGATAAACTGGAGAACCAATTAAGTAACAATAGTTAAATCTGACATGTACCTAACCGATACATTTATCTACGCAATGAAGTAATTTGAAGGCAAAATTATAATTAATAAAGAAAATTTGAACAAATTAGGTGAGAAATGAATAATATTTGTCACCTAATTTGTTCAGAGTTTACTTATTAATTTTGATTTTGCTTTCAAATTATTTCATTGCGTAGATATATGTACTGGTTAGCTACATTCCAAATTTAACAGTTGTTGCCTAATTGGTTCCGCTTTTTATCTGTTTAAAGTGAAATATTGCTAACTTTGTTAATAATAAAAATTAAACCAAAACCTAAAGACAGAAATACTTACAGATATTTATATAACATGATGTAAAAACAAGCAATTTGAAGTAGTTTATATTTTAAAAAATATATTCGATTTCTTGAGCGGCTAATTTAATGGGTACCCTACCTTTAACCATTCAAATTTCCCGCGAAAAATAGTTTTGTAATCCTAATTGCACGAACACAATTTTCTGTTTTAAACCACTGTTAGTAATGATTTTTATATCTAAATTTCGACTATGGTTTCGATTCTTTCGAGTCATTATCAAGTATACTTACTAGTCTAAATTGTAACATAAAAAATAATAATATATGATATAAAACATAGAAAATTGTGTTTCATTTAGACCTAAAAATGAATTAAAATTCACTCGGTTTGTTTCACGATTAAATCAAGTGAATTTTAATTTTTAAATCTATATTAAAATAATGTTTCACTAAGTGATCAATGAGAAACAAGTATATGACATACTAAAAATGAAGTTGTCACCATGATATTTCTTATTTATATTAGATCATTGTCCACGGGCGTGCTTAAATTATTAATTGTCCTATGATTTAAATGCCGTTTTTCATGTTCCAGTTGAGTTCAAATGGAAATACTTTCGACGTTTTGTAACACTATTTATGAGTTATAATGGTTGAAACATCATTACTACCAATAATTTTTGCGCAAAACAATCAATACTGATCACCTGTTATAAACTCCACCGACATCAATTTGATCCAATTTTAAAATCATCCTGGTTGGTTTTTTAACTCAGCTAACGAAAATCTAACCTAAGTTGACTAATTTTAAACACAAATAAATCTGATCTATTCTGAGTCATTCCAAACTAAACTAAGCTAATTTAATTTTACTACAAATTTTATACAAACAGTGGCGGATCGTGCCATGGAACATGGAACGGCTAAACATGTTAAAGGTGAGCGACACCTCTACTACATTTTTTAGGATACTATACCGCTTAGTTTAAACTACCATAATAACATGCCCTACCGTTAGAAATTAAAGAATTTTACTGACCTGTTGGAATCTGGTCCTCCTCTGTTTGGGAATGGGGGAATCGTTGAGGCTAACCCTGCTGCCCCTATCCAGCGAGGAGAACTCCCTGTAGTTCTCGTCCATCGGTGAAGTGGCGAGGCTCCGCAGCGCGGTATCCCCGGAAGCCGACTTCTTCACCCCCGTCGGCGGCCTGGGTTGGCTGGCGGCCGGAGCGGGCGCCGCATCTGGACTATTATCTCCGCTCTTATCCAGGGGATTCACGTATAGATTACTATCAATAGCACACGACGGATCCGCCACGTCACTGGTGAGGTCTCCCTGAGAGTGAAACGGGTGCGTGTTGCAGCTGGCGAACGTGTCCGAGCTGTCCATGCTGCCCATGTCCCCGTTATTGTTATTGTTATTGTTATACGGCACCAGGGGCTTCGTCCTCACGTCCATCTCCCCGAAGATGTTCATCATGTTCGCCATGTTCGCCATGTCCCCCTTCAAGGTCTTCATCTCGAGGCACACCGGGTTCCTGAAGTCGCTCGTCGCCAGCGGCATCAGGTTTTCCGCGTCAACGAACTCTTTGAAATCCTGCGGAGGAGGGCATCCACGATTAGCACCCTTTTGTCCCTCCCCACGCACAGACAAAACAACACAAACGTACGCCCTTCCGCAAATCAAACTAAACTCGGCACTCGAGTCGAAGGGCGTACGATCAAAATAAACGAAACAATATGTCCTGGCGGTTAAATGGTTACTTTTTTTTTTCTTCAACTTTGTGAATACCAAAACTACATGGTATACCAGTTGAAGGAGTTTAATGAAAGACAATACTGTTTAGTGCAATTATGTAATTAGAACGCGAAAAAGCTGAATCATGTACAGTGTGGGTCAAAAAGAATCTCTCATAAGCTAACGTTTTTACTATTTAAATTTTAATAAAAAGCTTCAAATAAAAGATAATTATTTTTCTGTATAAGCGTTTAATGGAACATCCAGTGTATTTTTCTGTACAAGGGTGACACGTCAATGTCATGTTTTTTCAATGGAACACCCAGTGTATTTTTACATATCATTTGACTACAAATTACTATTTTGGTTGTATTTGGATTTTGAAATTCCATTTATTCATTGGATCCAATGTTATTTGTAAACCCTATGAGGTCTATACCAGTAGTATCTTAAAAAAAAACAAATGATTTTTCGGTTAATTGTAAGTAAGAACATTAACCTCTTCACGCCCAGGTCGCCACATATGGCGACAAGCACAACATTTTTTTCTACAAATAAAAAAAAAATTACCACTTAAGCGCCATCTATGGAATATATTTTTAAATATTTTTTTTGCATAAATGAGTTTATGATAGTGGAATAATATTTTGTAGAAAACCGCAACGACAACAAAAAAGTAAATTTTTAATAAACCTGGGATTATGCTATAACCCAATCAAAGCAGCATGGGCGCGAAGTGGTTAAGTCTCTTTTAGCTATTTAGAAGTTAATGTTTCTTATACAGGATGTTGCTGTTAATGGTTTTAAAATTGTAATGTGGTATATCTTGATTATTTTAAATAAAAGACACTATACAGGGCGTCTCGTTTCGAATGTGCCAAACAAAAACGGGAAGTAGATAATGTTATTCTGAACAGAAAAATTCAAATGAACATATGTCCGATTTTTTACCGTTACCAAGATAAATAATCTTAAATATTTTTCGATCGTAAAATTTTTTTTCAGTATTAATTTATTAGATTGCCATGAATTTAAACAAAAATATTTGAACAGGTTAATGTTAAGTTGACAGTTGTTTATACAAAAATAACAACCTGTCAGTTGTTGTCAGCCAGCAAGTAAAATTACTGTCATTTGTACCATTTTCTGAGCAGTGAAAAACAACATTTTTAATAATATGAATGCAATATTTAATTTAATTTTATTAGGTCATGAACAAAAGTAATTCAAAGAGAAAGCAAAACCAGCATTAAAATAAATATAATTAAATAAATAATGGACGAAGATTCTTCGTACATAGCTGAATCAAAAGTGTGAACTTGCCTCCGACAGGGATCGAACCTGCAACCTCCTGATTCGGTTCGATCCCTGTCGTAGGCATGTTCACACTTTTGATTCAGCTATACACGAAGAATCTCCGTCCATTATTTATTTAATTATATTATAGCTTCGTAATTCGGGAAATCATCGAATATCCAGGGTCAGGCACTGGAATGTGATACATTTTAACGCGCCACTGCCTGACACATGAATGGGTGGGGGAGTTCTGTTTATGACTGATGTGTTTGTTATTGTATGCAGTTTAGTAGCTATGGAGAATTGGCCGGTAAATCAACGCGTGTTCCCCGTAACGGCTTACATTGAAATGAAATCTGTTATTACGGTCCAAAGACGATTTCGGGCTGAGTTTAATATCCCAAGACGTGGTCGCATTCCATCGCGGAACATTATTTTGCAATGGTTTAAGAAGTGGAATGCGCGTGGAACTGTCTGTGATAGGTTTGCTGGTTCTTCCCGTACTATGCGAACGCCTGAAAATATTCGAAGAGTTGAGGAAGCAGTAACAACCAGGCTAACACGTTCAGCGAATAAACATGCAAGGGCTCTAAACCTATCAGATCCTACAGTGCGCCGTATTTTGCATGATGATCTTAAGTTTCATCCTTATAAAATACAGATTGTTCATCAATTATCCCCACGAGATCCACCTAACAGACTTGCATTTTGCAGGGAATTTTTAAGATTGTTGGGCGAAAGACCAGATCTGATGGATAATTTAATTATGTCGGATGAAGCTCATTTTCATTTATCAGGTTTTGTTAATAAACAAAACTATCAATATTGGTGTGCAGAACAACCAATGCAGTTGCATGAGAAACCTTTACATGCTGAAAAAATTACGGTATGGTGCGGTATTGCAACCTTTGGGATTATTGGACCGTATTTTTTTGAAGAGAACAATCGAACTGTAACCGTTACCTCGGAGCGATATTTGCAAATGCTACAAACATTTCTTACTGCCGAATTACGTAGATTGAGAGTTAAAGATCACGAACTATGGTTTCAACAGGATGGGGCAACTAGCAATACCGCTAGAATAGTTATGTAGTTTTTAAGGAATACGTTTCCTTGGAGATTAATTTCCCGAAATGGAGACCTTGCCTGGCCAGCACGTTCTCCTGACTTAACGGCTCCAGATTGTTTCTTATGGGCGTATTTAAAGTCTAAAGTGTATCTAAACAAGCCCTGCACACTGGATGGGCTAAAGAACAACATAACTGAGGAGATAAGAAGAATTGATGGAAGACTTCGAGGCGCAGTTATGAACCACGTCCGAGAAAATATTGAAAAATGTATAGAGTTTATTGGTGGACATTTAAATTCTGTAATTAAAAAAAAAAAACTGTTAAAAACTGTATTCAATGAGTATTATTTTTCAGATTTTTACTTCTTTTTACAACAAAATATCTAATCACTACATTGTAGCGAAAAACATCACAGTCCGCTGCCGGACCATGTAGTAAAATAAATGTTCAAACTGCACTCCATGTAGTGATGAGATAAACGGTTATTTTCCAGAAACAGTTATAACAGTAACTGTTACTACAAAATAACTAGTTGTTTAAACGGTTATTTAGTAATCGTTATTCAAAGTAAGTTGCTATTACCACAAAATAACTAGTTATTTAAATAGTTATTCAGTAAAATAACTTTACTCAGTAACAGTTTGTAACAAAGTGAATCTCAGGAGTCAATTAACACAAAATGCAAAAATCGCACTTTCAAGTTCGAATATTTTAAAATCGTGATTTTGATTTTGGAAATTGCACAACTGCTAAACGCGTTGTATAATTTTGATGATTCTAACGTAACAATTTGGAGAATTTAAAGAAATTTAAAAACAGGTTAATAATATGTTTTTGTGAAACACCCAAGCCGTAAAAATTGCACGAATTAAAAGTCCGAAAATTTAAATTACGATTTTGATTTTTGAAATTGCACAACTGGCAAACACGTTTTCCGATTTTGATGATTCTAAGGTCAAAATTGTGGCAAATTTTGTGCAATTTACAATCCGGTTTAATTTTGCTTTTTCATGAAATCAACTTCAAAAATAGAAAATCACGATAATAATTTTGAAAATTACACAACTGCCGAACGCATTGTTCGATTGTGATGATTCAACCGTCAAAATGCGGAAAATTTAGAATGATTTTAAAACGGGTTACAAAATGTTTTCGTGAAATTAACACGAAATGCAGAAATCTCAATTTTTAAGTTCGTATATTTTAAAATCGTGATTTTGAGTTTTGAAATTGCACAACTGCCGAATTGTTTGATTTTGATGATTAAAACGTCAAAATATAGCAAATTTTGTGTAATTTTAAACCGAAAATTTTCTCTTGAAATTAGCACAAAATGCAAAAATTGTAATCCAAAATTTAAAAATAGCGGCTTTGATATTTGAAATTGTACAACTTCCGCATGATTTATCTGATTTTGATGATTTAAATGTTAAAGTATAGTGAATTTAGTATTATTCAAAATGGTTTACGACATCTTATCATGACATCAACTGGCGGATCCCAGGGTCTTGATTTTTTTGTCGGTCGAAAATGTCAGGAATTAACGCAAAACGCCCAAATTACGAAAAAGTCCGAAGATTTAAATTGCAACTTTGATTTTTAAATTGCTAAACGCGTTGACCGATTTTGATGATACAAATGTCAAAATATAGTGAATTTAGTGTCATTTTAAAACGGATTTCTCTTGAAGTTTTTAAATTTCCAAGATTTTAAAATCGCGACTTTGATTTTTGAAATTGTACAACTTCCGCATGATTTTTCCGATTTTGATAAATTTATTTAAATGTTAAAGTATGGCGAATTTAGTATTATTCAAAATGGTTTACGACATCCTTTCATGACATCTACTGGCGGATCCCAGGGTCTAGATTTTTTGTCTGTGGAAAATGTCAGGAATTAATGCAAAAAGCCAAAATTACGAAAAAGTCCGAAGATTGATATTGCAATTTTGATTTTTAAATTGTTAAACGCGGACCGATTTTGATGATACAAATGTTAAAATATAATGAATTTAGTGTCATTTTCAAATGGATTTCTCTTGAAATTAATGCAAAAATTGAAGTTTTTAAATATCCAAGATTTTAAAATCGCGACTTTGATTTTTTAAATTGTACAAACGTCGAATGCGTTGTTCGATTTTGATCATTTAAATGTCCAAATTTGACGAATTTCTTCTAATTTTAAAACGGTTTTCGACATTTTCTCGTGAAATCACTGGCGCGCCCAATGAAGGGGGACAACTGACCCTTTGAGTCTATATTTTTAGTCGTTTGTCTTGGATATTAACATGCGTAACCTAGAACTGGAATGACACGAATAAATTATAATTATTATTATTAAATTATTATTATTGGACTTTACGTCTATTTTGTGTTTGTCAATTTTTCATCAAATTCTTTTCAATATTTGTTCAAGTTTTTTTTTTCGACGTGATTCGTTATTGAATCAATTCCTGCTACTAAGAACTGTTTTGTTATTGAATCGGTTATAAGAGTTACTGTTACGAAGAAGTGATTCGTTATTTAATCGCTCTTCTTTTATAAAATAACTTTTGAGAAAATCACCGTTACTGGGAATTTTCAATAACGGTTATTGTTATTATTTGTTAGTAAGGGTTGCAAAGTAGCAGTTAGTGAAAATACCGCTCATCTCTGTGCATTAATGCAACAATTACATCGCCGACTACATCGCAGCGTTTATTGTCCGCTTTAATTTAATTGTTACTTTGTCTTTATTGGAACGCTATAAATTCAGGAAATTGAATGTTTAGCCAATTTATGGTATTTATTGCATAATGGGGAGGTCCTCCATCTAGTTGGAACCACATCCTAAGCCGTTGTGCAAGCGGCAAATAATCTAAAATTTCTTTCAAAGTAATTTTACATTAAGGCATAAACATACACTAGATCAGCATATTCAGAATTACTTAAACGAGACGTAATTAACGAATTGGCGAAGCAAATAAGTTTGTATAAATAATTGTCATGTAAACATTAACATGATCAGATATTTTTGTTTAAATTCATGGCAATCTAATAAATTTGCACTGAACATTTTTTTACGATCGAAAAATCTTTTAGATTATTTATCTAGATAACGGTAAGAAATCGTACATATGTTCATTTGAGATTTTCTGTTCAGAATAACAAGAGGTAGATACTCTTGTTTTCGTTTGGCACACTCGAAACGAGACACCCTGTATATTTTTCTTCACCATGAGACGTAATTTTCGTAATTATATTCATTGTAAAAAGTAGTATTTACCAAAAACGGTAAATCAAGTAACTAAAATAATATTGAAAACTAACGTGGGCAGGTGCATTGTATCAAATTAAACAAAACACTATTATCTTCCACTGCAACCCTAGCGAATAACTAAAATGGATTATCTCAAAATAATAATAATAATAATTTAATTATTTAATTACATCTCAATAATTTTAACAATTCAACTTATAATTTCTAATAAAACAATAAATAATCGGATTTATTCAATAATATAATAATCACTAACCTTTATATTAGTTTTAATATTTACTAAAAATTTTCTTCATATTCTTGTCACGTCACCGCTCGTAATCAGTTTATTTTCACTAATTCTCTTCAATCACTGTTATAATTTTTTCCCATAAAACAGTTACAAATTGATTTTGAAATTGATTTATATCTAACACGGTTCGAATTAACAGATACGAAACGATGTATGCGCGTTAACTAGCGTTTAACGTTTCTTATCGACGCATGCGCACTTGAGTTGTTTACGTCTGATGCAATAACAGAAATTATTGAGTAATGCAGCAAACGATTTGTCCTTAAGACAGAAACAACTCATGAGCACAATGATGATGAACAATTACAATTTATATAAGACGTGAATACGTAGATTTGTATTTGTTCATTTAAACCATGTTAAGTGCAAATAAAATTCGGTATCGCTATTGTAAAAAAAAACAGTTAGTGTAGTGAAATAACAGAGTAGTGTAATAAATGAAAATAAACGAATTAAGAGCGGCGAGGGGCTAAGAAACGAGAAGCAGGATGATGCCTCATTTCAAGTTCAAGCCAACACTGCTTATGAAATCAACGCTTTTTCGAATTTTGAGAGCTGAAAATAGCAAATCTTAGGTTTAATGGTAATTATTTGGATAATTATGTAAATAACGTCCTTGGGTTTTTCTGAAATATAAAAGCCCATTATTTTTTGAACAATTTTGCAAAAGATGTAAGTCTGCATTTGTTCCAAATTTTGAGAAATCAACGCTTGAAATCGAATTTTGAGTGTTTAAAAATGGCAGTTCTGGTATGTAATAGTTATTTTTGGTATAATTAGGTTATAGACATGCTTGAGTTTTGCATTAATATGAAATCCCAATTATTATGTTATACAGTTGAAAGCCTGCAGTTGCTTTGGATTTTGAAAAATCAGTCATGTTTCAATATTTAAGCGCTGTAAATTGTAACACAAGTTAAACAGAAATTATTTGCAAAATTACGCATTTTCTGGAATATAGAAGCCCAATATTTTCTAAGCAATTTTGTAAAAATCGGAAGTCTGCATTTGTTTCAAATTTTGAAAAAATAAGGTTTTTTCGAATTTTGAGTGCTAAAAATGGCTAGATTTTGATAAAATTACTGATTTTTTTTTGTGAATATGAAATCCCAATAATTTCTGAATCATTTTGTAAGCATTAAAAGTTCGCACTTGCTTCGGATTTCAAAAAATCAACCATTTTTTGACATTTGAGTGTTGAAAATGGCAATTCTTGTGTTTAATAGTAATTATTTGAAAAATTATGTAAATAATGTGCTTGGAATTTTCTGATAAATGAAAGCGCAATATTTATTTCTGCAATTTTGTAAAAGTATAAAGTCTGCGTTTCTTTCAAATTTAAAAAACAAATCAACGCTTTTACGAATTTTAAGTGCGGAAAATTGGCTGTTCTGGAGTGTAATGATGATTTTTGCAATAATTAGGTTATTGAGATGTTTGAGTTTTGCATGAATATGAAATCGCAATCATTTTTGGACAATTCTGTAAGAGATAAAAGTCTGTTTTAGATTTTGAAAAATCAGCCTTTTTTTGATATTTTGAGTGCTAAAAATTGCCGTTACGGTGTGTACGTTTTGGTACAATTATTGTCGTACTTAATTTTTTTTGTAAGCATGATTGCAATCATTTTTGAATAATTTTGTAACCGTTAAAAATTTGCACTTGTTTCGGATTTGAAAAATCAACCATTTTTGGACATTTTAGCGCTGAAAATGGACATTCTTGTGTTTAAAAGTCATTGTTTGGAAAATGATGTGAATAACTTGTTTTGAATTTTTTGGAATATGATAGCGCAATAATTTTTGGGCAATTTTGTAAAAGTTAGAAGTCTGCATTTCTTTCAAATTAAAAAAAAAACGCTTTTTCGAATTTTAAGTGCTGAATATGGCTGTTTTGAGATGTAAACTTTGGTATAATTATTGACATGCTTAATTTTTTTGTGAATAAGAAATACCAATTATTTCTGAATAATTTTGTAACCGTTAAAAGTTTGCACTTGTTTCAGATTTGAAAAATCAATTATTTTTGGACATTTGAGCGCTGAAAATGGACATTCATGTGTTTAAAAGTAATCATTTGGAAAATTATGTGAATAACGTGTTTTTATTTTTCTGGAATATGAAATCGCAATAATTTTTTTACAATTTTGTAAAAGTTTGAATTCCGCTTTTCTTTCAAATTTCGAAAAATCAACGCTTTTTCAAATTTTAAGTGCTGAATATGGCCGTTTTGAGATGTAAACTTTGGTATAATTATTGATATGCTTGATTTTTTTGTGAATATGAAATACCAATTATTTCAGAATAATTTTGTAACCGTTAAAAGTTTGCACTTGTTTCAGATTTGAAAAATCAACCATTTTTGGACATTTGAGCGCTGAAAATGGAAATTCATGTGTTTAAAAGTAATTATTTGGAAAATTATGTGAATAACGTGTTTTGATTTTTTTGGAATATGAAAGCGCAATAATTTTTTTACAGTTTTGTAAAAGTTTGAAGTCCGCATTTCTTTTAAATTTCGAAAAATCAACGCTTTTTCGAATTTTAAGTGCTGAATAAGTCTGTTTTGAGATGTAAACTTTGGAATAATTATTGACATGCTTGATTTTTTTGTGAATATAAAATATCCAATATTTCTGAATGATTTTGTAAACGTTAAAAGTTTACAGTTGTTTCGGATTTGAGCGTTGAAAGTTGAAATTCTTGTGTTGAATAGTATTTTTTTGGAAAAAATTTCAAATGTAGTAATGGATTGTTTTGTTTTAGTAAACAGGTTACTTTTTGAAATACAATGAAAACGCGATGTTCCATTGCAAAAAAGATACTAGTTTGCTATTTTAAGCAGCTTTGCAGCTGTAATAATAAAGAAATTAGCACCAGTGTACATTTAATTTGAAACATCTTGTAGTAACCCTCTCGATATACAACCATTTCAACCATTCTTATTATTTATTTTATAGATACTAAAATAATTTCATATAAATATTCAAAATTGAAATGTATGTTAGAAAAAACAAATTTGTATTTTATTTCATTTATGTAAAATAACTTTTCTACACGCAGACTGTAACATTGCAATCTTCATTATAATTCATCGTCTCTGTATCAAATGCATGTACCGTATATTCACTAAACATTGTATTGTCTTTCATTTTAATTTTGAATCTGGAATTAGCTCTAGAGAAAGAGAGAGAGAGAGAGAGAGAGAGAAAAACATTACTGGACTAAGAAGGTTAAGAGATCTAGTATCATCTTCAAGAAGGCGTGGGTGGGTGGATTTCGATTGAATACACAAGCTAGAATTGTTAATAAAACAGTATTTATATATTTATATAGTCTACATGTGCGTGCACGTGTGTATTCTAAGACTACGCTAGTACTAGTGGGGGTGGCGTGCTGTGTACCAAAGAGTACGTCTTCTTACAAACCTGCATGCCTTCTAAAAGTTGGTTTTTCTGTAACCGTTTTACCAAGTGTGTATGTGTATGGAGGTTGGTTCTTAAAAGAAAATGTAATGTATTTAAATATTGAAATTATAACTAATGGAAATTATATAGAAATTAATTGAAAATAGCGCGAATTAAAATGTATACCAATGTTTTTCTGGAAGCTGGATATTTTCTCGTAATTTGTTATAATCAGAAGCTTTTCAAATGAAACTATTACAGCTATTAATATAACAAAAAAAAATATTATGCGATTCGTTATAATCGAAAGATATTCGAAGCTTTATCGTATCATCAACGATGCAGATGTTAAATCAAATCAACAATCAATCAGATGCCCCTATCCAGTGCCGGCGCTAGGGTTTATGCCGCTACAGGCGAAATATATTTTGCCGCCCTAACCTAGATAAAGTTTTGCGAAAATGTTTTATACATACTATTTTCGTTTTTCATATTCATTAAGAAAAAAAAATATGTAAATAAAACACACTTTTACTTAGTTAATATCACACAGTGTGATATTAACTAAGTAAAAATGTGATTTATTTAATTAAAAATGCATCACGAAGTAAAACTTTGAAACGGTTTTTTCCGGATTTTATTATATTCAATACGTTTTACAAAAATTCTTTTACAATTGACGAAGGTAACGAAGAACTAAATATATTTGGTTAATAAATATTTTTCATAAACCCCTTTACGAAAAAAAAAATTAAAATTGGAATTATGCTCCTACTGCTCCTACCTCCAAATTTTTGAAGTTACTCGATAAGAGTGTGTTTCGGGGTGTAAAAGTAAGGTTCCCGTGGTCAGTGGGCCGAGAACCCCCTCCGCCCTCTATGGGGGTTAAAAAATGATTTTTTCTAAACATTATTTTTTACAAACTAGGGAACTAGAGAATGAAAAATTTTGAAAAAAATTGAAAATAGCCCACCCAAATATCTATTTGACCAATTTTTCCCCAAGACCATTCAAGGTCACCATTCTAGGTACCTCTAGATTTTTGAAGTTACCCGATAAGTGTGTGTTTCGGGGTGTAAAAATAAGGTTCCCATAGTCAGTGGGCCGAGAACCCCCTCCGCCCTCTATGGGGGTTAAAACATCTTTTTTTCTAAACATTATTTTTTTACCAACTAGGGAACTAGAGAATTAAAAATTTTGAAAAAAATTGAAAATAGCCCACCCAAATATCTATCTGACCAATTTTTCCAAGACCATTCAAGGTCATTTAGACCCTAGAAAAAATCCAAAAGTTTTTAAATGGATTCTTAACCTACAGTGCCCCCTTGTACCCGGTTTTTGCATAATTTTTACCCCATAAAAATCTACTAAAATATGCATTAACACATATTTATATCTCGCCGCGGCATCTTAAAAAATCCATTTTTCAATTTTTTTAAGGGATTTTACCATTTTTTGTGGAATTGCCCCTATATATATCTAAAGATTTTATGGCAACAGACGAAAGCCTTAAAAGAAAAACGGACATTTTGGTTTTTATTTTATCTTTGTAACTTAAATAGTCGTTGAAATATTGAAATTTTCGGAGCATTTCGTAACAGGCATTAAAGTAATGAAAAACTTTTGTTTTTTACTAAAGAATCACAAATTACTGCTTTATAAGGCGTTTTTATCGAAAATAAAGGAATTTAAATTTTTCTTTATTTTTCTACTTTAAGCAGAATCAAAATTAAAAAAATTAAATATTCTGAGGCAAACTGAAACTACTCACTAGATATTTTATTTAGAACTATCTCTAATAAATCATTATCTTTATTATTTTAGGATTTATGTTAAACAGGGTGTCCCATTTTAAATTACCACCCCAAATATCTCGAAACCTGAGCAACATAACAAAACATGTTTCAGATAAAAGTTATAGGGTTCGGAGGGGGACATATGCTGGTGACCTTGAAAATGACCTTGGGATCAATTTTCAAGGTCAAACGAAGATCAACTCTGATTTTTCACGAATTTTGTCCGTTATGTTGTTTGAAATCTCTTATGAATCCAGGATTTGATTCATGCATTACCCTAGGCATTAGCGTCACCCAATGTGCACCACGTGGAAGTTGCCGATGGGATTTTGCACAAATGAAAAGGGCCGATGGTTTCAGTTGCTGAAAGTTCGATCTCGTTCTTGGATCAAATGCTCGATCAGGTGTCCATTCTCGTCAATGCACTTCTGTACCCGCTGGCGAAAGTTTACTTGAGTATTTCGAAGGGTTTGGATGACAATTGCTCGAAATGCAGCCCTAATCCTCTTCTTCATGTTCTGCACTGTTGTCGGAGCTTCAGCAAATACTTTCTCCTTGACTAGTCCAAAGAGGAAACATTCGAGGGGAGCAAGATCCGGGGATTTTGCTCCCGCACCTTTGATGCGAATACCGAGGGTAATGCATGAATCACAGCCTGGGTTCATCTGAGATTTCAAACAACATGAAGGACAAAATTCGTGAAAAAACTTTTTAAAGAAACATTTTCAAAAAAAAAATTTGTATTTTTTCTCGTCCCGCAATAAAAAATAGGGGGTTCTATTTGAAAAATCAAAGTTAATCTTCGTTTGACCTTAAAAATTACCGCCAAGGTCATTTTCAAGGTCGGCAGCATATGCCCCCTCAGAACCCTACAACTTTTATCTGAAACATTTTTTGCCGTGTTGCTCAGGTTTCGAGATATTTGGGGTGGGAATTTGAAATGGGACACCCTATATAGTTTCATTAACTTAAGCGCAATGTAATAATTGTGTGAGTATTAAAAAGTTCACTTCTTTAAAATGTCGCTTCTACAGTTCCAGGCATACCACACTTGTTTGAGAATAGAGTCCCATGGATTACGCAGTCAATAAAGACCATTACGTACACATGTGTTTCCTGTTTTTAGATATATAAACGTTTTATTTTTTCAATGATTTAATGTATAATTATGATTATTTGTTCTGATAATTTTTGATCAACCCATAACCATTTTTGATATGTGTATTTAATCTATAATTTCATAAAAAATGTATCCAACTCTTTTGTATTGATACAGGGTGGCCCATCTATCGGTTGCTTTTTGAACCATCAATCATTTCGGCTTTGACAGCTCGAATGACCTTGTCAATGTGTCAAATATTTAGTAAAAGGTTTGCGGTTTACGAAATGGTTAAGTTTACGCTCGAAGAAAATTCGGAAATATTGAAAACTTACTTCCAAAATGGTGAGTCTTCAACCGAAAGTGCAAGAAAAATGCGCACAAAATTCGGGAAAAATAAAGCGCCTTCCAGGCAGTTTATGGATAAATTTGTGAAGCGTGTGCGTGAAAGTGGCTCGTTAATGGACAAAGCAACGCGTTCCCGTGCTCAATCGAAAATATTGCTGCTGTTGCTGAAAGTATGAGTGACAATCCATCAACATCAACTCGACACCGCTCGCAGGAATTGAACATTTCTCGCACGTCCCTTCAAAGAATTTTGGCGAAAGACCTCGGTTTGAAGCCGTACAAAATTGAATTGGTGCAAGAGCTGAAGCCGCACGACCATCCGATGCGATTTCGGTTCTCCCAATGGGTCGAAGAACGCTTGATGGAAGATGAGCATTTTTATCGAAAAATCATCTTTTCAGATGAAGCTCATTTCCACCTCGGTAGTTATGTTAATAAGGAAAACTGCCGCATTTGGGGCTCAGAAAATCCACACGTAATCATGGAAAAGTCACTGCGCCCACAACGTGTGACTGTTTGGTGCGGTATGTGGTCCGGCGGCATCATTGGTCCGTTTTTCTTCGAAAACGAAGCAGCAGCCGCCGTAACCGTCAATGGTGAGCGCTGTCGCGGCATGTTGGAAAATGTTTCTTTCCCCGAATGGAAGAAGAAGACATCGGCAGCATTTGGTTCCAGCAGGACGGCGCAACGTGCCACACAGCCAACGTTACAGTCGAACTTTTGCGCGGTACGTTCGAAAATCGTATAATTAGCCGAAACGGCGATGTCAACTGGCCTCCTCGATGCTGCGATTTGACCCCGTTGGACTATTTTTTTGTGGGGAGCCGTCAAGGATAAGTGCTTCACCAACCATCCAGAGACGATTGACGACCTAAAGCACGAGATTGAAGTCGCCATTGCAGCCATTGAGGCCACGCCATCGAAAATATCATGAAACATTGGGTCGACAGAATGGGCTACTGCAAAGCCAGCCGGTGCAGCCATATGAATGAAGTGGTCTTCCACTATTAAACCGCAATGTTGGGGCTATTTAATAAAAAAAATAATTGAAAAATATCCACCCGTATTTTTTATAGCAATTTCAAAATGCAACTTTTTCGTGGGACACCCTATAGGTGGAATTAGTGTTTCAAAATGTTTTCAAATTATTGCATTTTTCATTATAGGTACTGCTCTAAGAGGCTGTGGTCTTATAATATCCTGCGTTCAACATTGTTTGATAGGCATTTGAATTTGGCGCGTTGTTTTTCATATTGCAATGTTGGTGCCTTGCGTGCAAGAGTGTCAAATCGTTTCCAAAGGAAAATCCTACTGTCCTTACGGAAGCAGTCGTTGCAGATATTCAACAAAGACTAGATGTGAGTCCGAAGAAATCGCTCCGATGTTTGTCTGCTCAAACAGATTTATCGCTCGGTACATATCAGAAGGCTTGCAAAAAAAAATTACATTTACATCCGTACAAGGTAACTGCAACTCAATAGTTGCTGCCGCCTGATTATCCTCGCCGAATGCAGTATTGCAATTGGTTTAACGGGTTCCTGAATGATGACGATTTGTTAGATTTAACGTTCTACAGTGACGAATCTTGGTTTCACCTTAGCGGCTATGTGAACTCGCAAAACCATAGAGTGTGGACCTGCAGAAAACCCCCATATATTTGTTCCGTTACATCCTCAGAAGATTGGTATATGGCTGCCAATGTCCCGAAGGAGAATCTATGGCCCTATTTTTTTTAATGACAATATTAACGCAGCTCGCTATCGGGAATTACTCTTGAATCCTTTTCTCGAACAACTTCATGATGATGAATTGCAGCAAGGATACATTCAGCAGGACGGAGCTACTGCGCATACAGCAAATACAACGTTAAATCACCTGCGGCAGTTCTTCGGAGATAGGTTCATTAGCAAAGATCTATGGCCACCTCGCTCACCAGATTTGACATCGCTGGACTATTTTATGTTCGGATATTTAAAAAATAAAGTGTATACTGATCGACTCCACACATTACAACAACTGCGCAATACAATAATAGAAGTGGTGCACAATGTTACACCTGAAATTTTACAAAATGTCTTCAACAACATGAAACGAAAACGAAAAAATTGAAATTTGTGTTTGGGTCAAAATGGGCAACACTTTGAACATCTATTATAGTTTAGTTTAAAATAAATTCCCTAATACTCCTGCCACTGGTAAGTACCAACATTAAAAGTTCTTTTTAGGAGCGGGAAATTCAAACAGCTATCAAACAATAACGAACACAGTGTATAATGAACTTTAAAACTCTAAACAAAAACGGAGTTCTATTTAATACAAATTAATGTAAGGTACAAGCCTAAAAAAGTAATTATCAAGGGTGCGACATTGAGTTTTTTCAATTTTTACTTTATTTTTTAAGGATGTTCCTATTTTCAGTTATTTAGGGTTGTTATTATCTTTTGACAACTGATTGCGCCACGAGCAAAATTAATAACAAAAAATTGAAGCAAATATTTTAAAAACTCAACCTGGCCTGCTAGATAGCCGCAACTTAATGCAATCTGTTATTCGCTAAAAATAATAGTACAAAAAAAAAATCTGAATATATTTTTTAAATTCCTTTATTTTCAATAAAAACGCCTTATAAAACAGTAATTCTTTAGTGAAAAACAAAAGTATTTCATTGTTTTGATGCCTGAAAGGAAATGCTCCGAAAATTTCAAAATGTGATATCTCAGCGAATATTTAACAAAGATGAAATAAAAACCAAAATGTGCGTTTTTTTTTTAAAGCTTCCGCCTGTTGTCAGAAAATGTTGACATATTTGGGCAATTCCACAAAAAATGGTAAAAACCCGTAAAAAAGTTGCAAAATTGATTTTTCAAGATGCCGCGGCATGATATAAATGTCTTGATGCATATTTTAGTAGATTTTTACGGGCTAAAAATGATGCAGATGTCAAAAACCGGATACAAGGGGGCGCTGTAGGCTAAAAATAGATACAAAAACTTTTGAATTGTTTTTAGGATCTAAATGACCTTGGATGGCCTTGGAAAAAAATGGTCAAATAGGTACTTGGGTAGACTATTTTCATGATTTTTTTCAGAATTTTTATACACTAGTTCGTCAGTAAAGAAATAATGTTTAGAAAAAACATTTTTTTAACCCCCAAAGAGGGCGGAGGGGGTTCTCGCCCCACTGACCATGGGAACCTTATTTTTACACCCCGAAATACCCTCTTATCGGGTAAATTAAAAATCTAGGGATAGGGGTATTTTGACTATCCTAACCGTAGGTACCCTTTTGTCGGACATATAAAAATAATAACCTCAAAATTTGTTCTTATTAAAGTATTATGAGTTTGTAAGTAATATATTATGAGTAACTAAGGTACCATTTTTATTCTTAACTAACGTATTATGGAGTTATAGTAATGTTTGTACTTTAATAATCATCTAGAAATGTTTAATATAAAATGAACATAATAGATGATGATTCTATAAAAAGAATAACCTTAAAATTTGCACGTTCTTATTAAAAGTATTATGAGTTCGTACCATTGGTGATACGATTCGTAACTGATGTAGTATGAGTAACTAACGTATTATGGATTATTGTGATATTATGATCCTAACAGATGATGATACGATAATAGCCGTTATATAATGAGAAATTTATGCGATTCGTAAAATCGCTAGCGCGGCTAGGTAAATGTAATCGCAAATATTTAAAGCTTTATCGTATCATCGACGGCGTCGATGCTATATAAATCAAATTAAAAAGTAATGGTTGACATAAAAATACTAACCTCAATAAAGGTAGAAACGCCGAAGTGGCGGAATCTATTGCCTGAATGTTGTACTGAACCAAATCCGGGTGTCTTTAACACTGACAAGATATGGACATTGCTAGCGGCGGCAAATATAACAATATTAATGTGAACATTAAATATTGTTCCGCCGGCAATATCCATATCTTGTCGGTGTTAAAGCCACCCGGATTTGATTCAGTACAGCATTCAGGCAATAGATTCCGCCACTTTGGCGTTTCTACCTTTAACGGTGTTTGGAATACTTATATTCCAATAGTAATCTCCGTTTCCCCATCAGCAACTAACTACACTGCTAAGACCTGAAAGGTCGAAACCGGTCTGTAGGTGTTCTGATGGGGGAACAATATTTAATAATATTTACACGTTCTTATAATAGAACATATACTTATGGAACAGGAATACAAAGTATAGAATTGTGTCCAAGAAGTGAGATGCAGATCACTCATTCTATTTTTTTTGCTCGAAATACTCATGCGCAGCCGACGCACTCATAGGTTATTATGAATGTGTGCGCGCGTGTGTGTGTGTTGCGCGTGCATTTGTGTGTGTGCGTGTGTGATATGATTTGAGTTGGTAGCACTATCACACACTATCTGCACCGCACTCTTTCAACACAGGAAGTTCTCTCTCGCACTCATGGACTCTTACGGGGATTTCGCGCGACTGGGGACATGCGCATAGCGAACAAAATAAATGTTATATCTATCCTTGTCGCACAGATGTTGGACACAGTCGGACGTAAGTTATAAGGTATTCCCATTCCATGAGTATATGTTCTAAGGTTCTTATTCACGTTTGTTGATTCGTAACTAACAAATAAATAAATAAATAAATTATGAGTTACTAAGGTCCATTGAAAATATACAGGGTTGGGCAAAAGTAGCGGAACACCGGATTTTGGGCTAAACTTCCGTTGTTTTCTTATTACTTTAAAAATAAATTTGTATGGTTTTATTTATTCTATTCATTGACGCATTTTGATTTTATACAGCTACCCTATTTTTCGAGATAGTCGTCATCGGCAGTTTTTTTAACACATTAACCGCCATGGGGGTCACCGGTGACTGACACCTAGTTATTCCAATGGGGCCGTGGGGGTCACCGGTGACCGGCACAGCAAACTGAGTTTAGAACTATCATTCTGCGCCGCGGGCCACACTTTCACACTTTTACATTTTACATTACAGACTGACCGGCGTGGCGTTACTGCACATTGCTGTAGATTGGGACACCCTGTATACGATAAATTGTTTATGGATGCGTAGCTAACGTATTTTGAGCAACTAATGCATTATGAAATAACAGTACTATGATGATCCTAATAATTATCAATAAATATTTAGCTTAAAATGAACATAATAAATGATGATACGATAAAACTGTTAAATTTGCAGTGTCATGATTATGATGAAACTACGAGAAGATATTAAAAATAATGCTAGCAGACACTCGACAAATTAAAATCGTACAATAAATGACTGCGTTGAAAAATTAAATGTTTAATAAATTTGAGTATATACAATTGCTATATACAACGCTCATTTCAGTGCAAGCGTTTATTTTTAAATTTAAATTTTTGTTTCCACATATTTCACGTTCCGGTTGAAAAACAAACTTGCAAACATTTATTTCTGCTTACTTGTTTACGTGTCGATGTTCCAATTATTTTGATTTACTCATTATTTTACTTTTACATTGTCTTAACATCCTGCTGCATCGTCAGAATTAATTTATTATTTCAATGAGTTTATTGTTTTTTTTTTTAGTATTTGTAAGATTTAATTTTTGTAGATTCACGCTGAATATTCATGTATTTTTAATGAAATTTAATTGATTGCAATAACATTAAATATGAACATTCTTTTTCCCCTTCTCTGCTGCATTTTCTTTCCGGATCAATTAAAATCTTATATAAATGTCAGAATTAACTAGCTTTAAAGTTTTCGAATTAAAGTTTCATAAGTAAACAAGAACTACGAAAGAATGTTTGATTATTTTCCTTAACGTAAATTAATAAATTTTCTATAGGAAAATATATTCAAGTAACACTTGAAATTACTGAAGCATTATAACGTTGGATTATAAAAAAATAATTCAATCTAATGAAGATGGAATAATTACAAGATCTGATAAAAAAGTAGCAAACGCAAAACAGCAACTGAATCCTTCTCTAAAAATCTAAGATCATATCCAGAAAACGAAATTAAATCAAAAACTGTGTACATTACTCATACCCTTTGTTCGTGTCTTCGAAGCCATCAAGCGTCTCGCTATGAAAATAACAGCAATGATAATAACATCTAAAAGAAGCGTCCTGTCCCTGCGTGTGCGTGACGCGGCCTAAACCTAGCCTACGAATCATTTTTATCTCCAACTCCGACAGCTGGACCTTCTTAGATCTCACCAGCAGAATACGAGAATTTCTTAGTTATTAAGTTGGTGAAATTTTATGCAGCACCTCAAAATTAAGCAATAGTAACAATACAATTTTAAAAACTCCCCTTGTTTGAATATTTAACATGTTTAATCTTGCTCAATTGATGATCAAGTTTGATTAAATCTTTAGTTTTAAATGTTTTAACTGATTGATACTAGAGGCGATACATCTTAAGGTATGAATTAAAACACTTTCTTTGTTAATATCACGCGATTTATTTACATCGAATATAGTTGCGATGATTATCTAACTAAGCCTTTTGGTCTAACCCTTTGAGTTCCAGGGGTCGTTGGAAGCACATGGTCGAAAAACGCCAAACAGCGCTTGTCTTTATCGATTGCTAGGAGACCTGACAAAAAATCTCAACAGCGGGATTAGGGTTAATAATGATCAGCATTTGATCAAAACTATGGTCGCTATGAATAAATTTTGTGATATTAACATAGAAAGTGTTTTGATTTATAACAGAATATTCTTGAGGTCTTAAGCATCCAAGTCGATGACTAGTTGATATAATCATTGTTAATTGACTTGAATTGATCGTAAGTTCGAGACGCGGGGTGGGAGGAGAAACGATGAAGAATAGCATCTCTTCTCAGGAGAAGAATGCATTTGCTTATTAAGCTGTAATTAGATGTTTTAGTCTGTTGAGAAATATAATAATAATATTATATGATTGTTTTTAGAATTTTTGATAATTGATTACTATGGATGATTAATAATTTAGTTACCAGTCTCCTTGTCACATCGAATCGACTACGTTGTGTTGACGAGACCAAATTAGGTCCAAAGCTGTATTGATTAACAATGTGGCAACATATAAAGACACATATCAATACGTCTGCAACAAGACAAGTTGTCCATTTATTACACTAGCTAACAAAATTGGAATTTTTCTCTGTCCTTGGGACTAGACCGGAATTTTTCGATTGCTTGGGTGTAACAAAGTACCGAAATCGCGATGAAACTCCCGAGACTTTACTTTTGAGGTTAGGATTCGCAAAAAAACCTCTTTTTTACTTTTTTCACTATAACTTTGGAACAACGGAAGTTAATTTGAATCTGAAAATACTGCTTGAAAGCTTATAAACAGAGCTACATTTTGTATATAAATGACCTTGGTAGCGTAATCAAAACCCTAATAAAAAAAAAATCCGTAAAAAAACGCAAAAATCGCATATTTTGAAACATTTTTGCGATTTCAATCGATTATAAAAAAAAAACGACGCTAGATACCTCAGATCAGTTTCGCTGACCTGAAAGCTTATTAAATGGGCTACAATTTCTGTACGGCACACCTCCGTGACTTAATGAGAAGTCTTCGAAATAATGGGTTTTGTTTGAAAAAATCGCGAAATTTGCAATTTTTTCGGCCTTTTTCCCCTTCAAATATAAAATTCCACAACGCATTTAAAATCTGTCGTATGCATTTGAATGCCTATTAAAAGGGCTACAATTTCCACATGGCACACCTCTGTTACGTGATCAGAAGTTTTGTAAACATTAATTTGTGTTTGAAAAAAATCACGAAAACAACATTTTTTCGAATTTATTTTTCATTATTCATCAATATTTTTGAATAACATTTACATAGCATTTTGAAATCAGTCTAAAATATATTAAAGAATTTGTAGTTTTAGTCATAAACTGTTCATTCTCATGTTTTTATTGTCCCGAAGGGAAGATTCAAATTCGCGTTGTTTTGTAACTATTTCGTATTCTCCGCTCGGAATTTGTCCACACGTAGTGAACGTAGCGTTGTGGTCTTTAAATACTCTTCAGATCTCTTGGTTACTATTTCTTCGGCGATTTTAATGTTATCTGCTTCCGGGGAAATCGTATTTTGTTTCGTTGGTCATATTTGAATAATCATGCAAATTTCCACCAATTTTCAAATCTACGATCAATTGTTTACAGAACTTGATTTGTTCACCTCTTTTTTGTTTGCAGTCTAAAGTCGTGTCATTATCTTCATGAATGTTTGTTTCTTCCTTCCACTTATCTTCAGTTTCTTGAGCAGTTCTCTTCAACTCCTCACTGATCTTCTCCTTCCCTTCAAGGTTTTCTTTCGATATTTCCTCTTCAATGGTTCCGATTTTCTTTAATTCTTCGCTGATCTTCATCAAATCTAGAATTTCTTTTGAGGATGTCTTCTCAACGGTATTAGGTATGTTGACTTCTTTGCTCATCTTTACACTATCTTCAAGAATTTCTGTTGTTTTGTGAATAGTAACTTCACTTACTTCGTCATTAAGTTCTTCAATGTCACTGCTATCGGACGATTCTCCTTCATATTCCTCGATTGAACTCTTCACTTTTTCACGTGATTGCTGTTGAGGTCTTTTTGTAATTTTTCCAAATTTAGCAATTCTGTCGGATATCTTGATATTTTCGCTAGTTATCGCATGGGATTGTATTTCTTCACTTGTAGTGTCCAATTTCTTCATTTCTTCACTAATTATTTTGCTAGGTATTTCTTCATTAAATTTGCTGCAAACATTATTTTCTTTAAAAGGAATTTGCGTCTCTGTATTTAATCTATTTTCTTCACCAATTACTCAACAGATTTTTTCATTCCTTCACTTGATCTACCAGATATCTTCATTTCTTCAGTTGTTACACTCTAGTGGATTTCTTTACATTGTCACTTGTTTTTGCTTTACATATTTCATTCCTTTCTTCAATTGGTTCATCGGATATCTTGGTTTTGTCAGAGGCCTTAATTTTTTCACAATCTGTTCTGGGAGAGCGTTTTATTTCTTCACTGGCTTTATCAAATACCTTCATATCGTTAATTGTTTTATCAACTTTTTTCACTTCTCCTTGATCTAATTTGGCAGATTTCTTTATTCTTTCACGGGTTCTACCGGAAACCTTAATTTCTTCACTTGTTCTACCGCATATCCTTGTTTCTTCACTTGTTCCATCGGAAGGCTTTATTTGTTCTCGATCTACCTCGGTTGATTTCTTATTTTTCGTTTGTTTTACCCGATTTTTTTAAATTCTCATTTGTTTCACCAGAGATCTTAATTTCTTCAGTTACTCTAGCGGATTTCTCCAATTCTGCACTAACTACTCGAGCAGATTTCCTCTTTCCTTTACTCGTTCTGTCAGATGTTTTTATATCTTCATGAACTACCCCACTAAATTTCTTTATTTCTTCATTTGTTTTATCAGATATCTTCATATCTCCACTTGTTGTGACGGGTACCTTCACTTTTTCTGGAACTGGTCCAACAGATTTCTTCATTTCTCCAGTAACCCCACCAATTTTCTTAATTTTTTAAATTTTGCTTTTTTCGCATATTTTGCTAGAAATGTCAATTTCTTCATCAGAACTATCATTCACGTTCGCGCATGTCTTCAATAATTCTTTTCGAGTTTTACACTCCCGATTACTTCTACGACGAATCTTCAATCCTTCAGTTAAATTTTTAGTTGTTTTTTCATCATTTCTTTCTGTAATCTTTATCTGTTGATTATTTCTATCTGTGTTGTCAATATATAATTCAATATTTCTTTCTGGATTTAGTTTATTATTTCTTCCTGAAATCTTTTTGACGTCATTTCTTTCAGGAATCTTCAATTCTTCACAATTTACTTCTGCAATCTTCAATTCTTCAGAATTTACTTCTGCAATCTTCACTTAATTATTCGGTAAGCTTTCCTAAAATCTTGAAAGAATTTTTTCTGGAAATCTTCAGTTCAACATTTCTTTGCGCAATCTTTAATTCTTCGTCATTTCTTTTTGAAATCTTCTGTTTTTTTTGCCATCTCATCATCATCATCATCATCATCATCACTGAAATCAGGAGATATTTTTCCAGAAATCTTTAATTTCTCTTCATGCCTTGTAGAAGTCTTTGATTCTTGGGTCATCTTCGTGGCATCGCGATTTTCTTTCAAGAACTTCGATTCTTCTTTCAACCTCTTTTTATTCAAACATTTCTCAACTTTCTGGCTTTTGATGGCTTTGCTATCTTCTTTCTTGTTTGTCTTAATCTTCTCGTCTTCTGCGTTTTTCTTATTTATTTAAAAATACTTCTGTGAAGTCAAAATTTATTGGTTGTCAGTCCTCTAAAGTAAAAAAAAATAACCGAAAACGAAACTTACCTTCCAAATTTCTCCTGCACAATTCGCACGAGACATGGGGTGCCCAGGTTTTGTCCTGATTCCGGATCGGAAAGCCAAAATATGATTCGTAGGCCTGACGAAGTTTTTCGCGATTCGCGAGAAAATGTTTGACATCTTTTTTTTTGAAAAATGTCCCACAAATATAACAAAATGAGTCTGCTGGGTGCTTGCAGACTCTTCGCGAAGACATCTGGGCAATTGTTTATGCACTAACGAATGTTTGTGGTATCAATCCTCGAACATCAATCTGTTTATGTTAGAAAGGTTTGGCACTTGGTTAGGAGACGGCGCTCGTCGGTGGCGCCACCTGTGCTGGTGCGGTGGCACTGCGTTTGTGTCGTTCGAATGGCGCGCAGAATTCAAATTCGTGGTAGCGAACCCCACGAGCCATTGAGGTTGCTAAATTATTTGAGATTCTAAATTTGTTTACAATTTCTATGCTATCAGTCATTGATTATCATTCCGTTAATGATGGCTCAGCTCGGCGCCAGTGCAGTGGCGCTACGTTCGCTACGTGTGGACAAATTCCGAGCGGGGAATACGAAATAGTTACAAAACAGCGCGAATTTGAATCTTTCTTTCGGGACAATAAAAACATGAGAATGAACAGTTTATGACGAAAACTACAAATTATTTAATATTTTTTAGACTGATTTCTAAATGCTATGTAAATGTTATTCAAAAATATTGATGAATAATGAAAAATAAATTCGAAAAAATGCAGTTTTCGTGACACAAATTAATGTTTACAAAACTTCTGATCACGTAACAGAGGTGTGCCATGTAGAAATTGTAGCCCTTTTAATAGGCATTCAAATGCATACGATAGATTTTAAATGCGTTGTGGAATTTTATATTTGAAGGGGAAAAAGGCCGAGAAAATTGCAAATTTCGCGATTTTTTCAAACAAAGCCCATTATTTGGAAGACTTCTCATTAAGTCACAGAGGTGTGCCATACAGAAATTGTAGCCCATTTAATAAGCTTATATACCAAATATAGCCCTGTTTATAAGCTTTCAAGCAGTATTTTCAGATTCAAATTATCTTGCGTTGTTCCAAAGTTATAGTGAAAAAAGTAAAAAAAAGAGGTTTTTTGCGAATCCTAACCTCAAAACCAAAGTCTCGGGGGTTTCATCGCGATTTTGGACAAAATGGCTGTTGCCTAGTGCTATAAAGACACACAACAATTTAGATCAACTCATAGCAATTTTACAACAATATGATCGTATAATTCAAAAAGCCAGTGAACAAATTAGTTAAAAACTTAGTGCCTCAAAAATTTTGCCGAACGAAAGTATCAACGCAATTTTTTGTAAAAGTGCGATTCGCGAGAATGTGTTGCGCAAAATTTCACCACTTCAAACACCATTTCTTTGTTAGCGTTTTTAATTCCTCATCGAGTTTCGCACGAAACACAAGAATATCCGAAATCGAAAATCCGTTGGACTCACCTGTAACATTACGAGAGATTGTTTGTAAGTCAGCTAATCATCGCACAACTACACGGTTTTGGTACGCAGTGGAATGCATTCCCCTCGGCACCTCCCCCTGCACTCCTGCAATTTCACCAACTAGGCTACTCAGAATCGCACCACATTCAACAAAAAAATAAAAAATAAAACAAAACAAAACCAACGAAACAAAAAATAAAACAATAAACGGAACAAATGAAATAAAACGAATCGAATGTGTTTTGTCTTTTTTCCAAATTTCGTAATCCCATGACACGCAGTATTTACAAAAATGTACACGTACACACCAAACGAACAAACAATCAAAAAACCCGCGCATGCGCATGCAAGTATGGAAGCCCGTGATTATGCTTTATTTAAATAAAAAAAGTAATAAACGGTCTAAACCTGAGTTTTGATGATTTAAAAATTAAAAATTAAAAAACGTATTCGATCATTAGATCACCTTACCCATCTGGACTCGACAAAACAAAACTTGTGCTTGAAAACGTATAGTTTATGAGGATGAGAAAAAGCTAAATATAATTTTAATTGACATGTATATGTACGTATAATGAGTAAGCGCCGGTTAAAACGTGATAGAGATAGTCTAGATTATAAAAGAGGGCAATACTACCTTTGAGGTGCAAAAGCAACATTCGAATTCGCTAGGAAATTCGTCAAGTTTCTCGACCTTGTTCTTGTTGGGATCAGATTTTTTGCTGTCCGCCTACAAGACAGATCGAACACTGGAATAGCATAGCATAGAGCAGAGAAAAAAAGGGGACGTTCCTAATTATTTGTCTTTTTTTTTTAATTGTTTTTGTTTAGGCGAGGCGCGCGTGGCGTACAAAAATAAAATAAAATATGTTACAAAACAGCCGCGCGCTTTGCATTTATTTGGGGGAGGCACTTGTGATTGGTTGGTTGTATTAGAAGGAAGCTAAATCGATAGATATGTTAATATTGCATTACAACGATAACTAGAGTGATCAAAATATATAATAGGGCATTCGACACCAAATCATCCCACTGAATATGCAATCTCATTACAAACACTCGGTATGTTCATTTGTTTAAAGTTTTTTTTTGTCAAAATCGACATTTATCAATTTCTTTTAAGGTAAATATTTATGTTAAAATTGAATTAAATTTTAATCCTGTATATTTGCAACACATATTAGCCAAATTAACGTTCAACAGGTTGTTAATTAATTAATTAATGAATAATGGCGTGACTTTAGTCGGAAATTTAATTAATTACACTCGATACAAAGTGTAGTTTGATGTAACTTAAAATAAAACAGCATCCGATCTGCTATACCACTATTTTATATTTTATAATTATATTGAAATTTGTTTAAATTCATATTACTCAAAAAATGAAATGATGAAATATCACTGTCTTCGTGTTTATTAAATTGTAGTTTATTTTTTCCTTGATAATTCGATTGTAAACTGCAAAATCTTCGTTGGACATACTTTAAAATATTTTGAAAATTCATCATTACTACATTATTAATGAGCCAAAATTTTGCAATTTTTGTAAAAACGAGTCATAAAATGTATAAAGAATTCGCAGCAGAATTCTAGGAGAGGTAGGATAAAACAGATTTTCGATGAAATTGAGTTTAAAGAATAATCGATTTCATTGGTAGACACTGAAAGTAAAATACACCCGAAAATATTTTTTTTAAATGAATTCTATTTTTGATTGCGCTGTATTATCTATGGTTGGATTTTATCTTAGGTCCTATTTTGGAAGGTTGATCTTAACACAGTTTAAACCACTAATTTTCTTAGGAATTTTTCTGACAATTAAGAACTAAAAGAAATAATTTTCTTGAGATCTTAGGCATCCAAGTCGACGGTTTGTTGGACAAATCTTATCCATTTATCTGCCCATTAAAAACCCAAAGAAAAGAAAAGAGTTGTTCATAACGGATATACAGTGTGGAAATTAAGTAGCGGATAAATTCGGTAAACCCGAAATAAAATATTTTTGGAAAAAATCCTCGAACAGGTCGATTTTTGATAAAAATACACTTTTTTGCATAAAAGTTAATTTTCAGTCGTCATTTGTTTTTGAGTAATGACGTCATCCATTTTGTTTTTAAATGACAACTCCCTATTTTTGTTCTTGATTTTGATATATCTTTTCATTGTCGAACTGGCAGTATATAAATGTTGCCATCTTACATGAGAAATTTTTTGAGTAAATTACAATTGAAGGTGAGAACCCGATATTTAAAGTTTTTGCAATGTTTCAGCACTTGTAGCAATTTTCCCAAACAACAATGATCTTGACTTTCCATATAATACAATATGGTTTCAGCAAGACGGCGCACCCTCGCGGTATGTGCGTGTTTTGAACAATTTATGAATAGGTGGATTGGCAGGCGAGGACCGATGGAAGGGCCCGCGAGAGAGATGAACTATGCAGAATTAGCCCTGAAAATATTTAAAATGTTCAAGAAGAATTTCTACGTGTTCGAACTGTGGATGGCAGAACATTTAATTTAATAAATGCATTTGCTTTCTAAAGATGTTTTTGTTTATTTTGTGTTAACAATAAAATTTATAGTTTCTCACTTTCAATTGTCGTTTTCAATTTCTTATGTATGATGGCAACATTTTTACACTGGCAGATCGACAATGAAAAGATCTCTCAAAATCCAAAACAAAAATAGGGGGTTGTCATTAAAAAAATAATGGATGACGTCATTACTCAAAAACAAATGACGACTGAAAATCGACTTTTATGCAAAAATGTGTATTTTTATTAAAGAAAATCGACCTGTTCGAGGATTTTTTCCAAAAATTAAATATATTTCGGTTTTACCAAATTTATCCGCTACTTAATTTCCACACTGTATTTAATTTAAAAAAATCCGGTGATAGTTTATCTGTTACAATCGATTAGACAAATCTTGTATTAATTGATAGTAAAATGAAAAGTTTAATTAACTAATTTTTTCTGTCAATTAGGAACAAAAATAGTTTTCTTGAGATCTCAGGCATCCAAGTCGACGGTTTGTTGGACAAGTCTTATCCATTTGCCTGCACAATAAAAACCAAAAGCAATATTTTGTTTGTTCATAACAGATTTACTTAATTGAAAAAATCAGATGATAGTTTGTTACATGATTAACAAAAAATGATTCGACAAATCTTGTATCAATTGATGGTAAAATGAACCGGTAAAACTACACCGAACTAGGACTAATAAATAAAATAACTATTATTTATAAGCATTTTACTAATTGATATTATGCATTATTAAAAAATACATTATAGCGGTTATATACAGTCTTTTAATTATATTATGTACTGCTTTTAACTGTATTGTATAAATCATAATTGCATTATGTACAAACAGTGGCGGATGTTTGAACAGACACATGAGGCGTGCACCTCGGGCATCATACATTCAGGGCCTTAAAGTTCATCTCTCAACAACAACAAAATATATAAATAATATTCTTCATGATAAAAATACCCAGAATCGAACAATGAGAATTTTGTCAAATTTAGAAATCTCATATCGTTGTGCTTTAATATAATTTTAGTACAACTAATTTAAATTACGTTTATTTTACCGGACGTTGCTAAGAGTAACGGCCGCGAAATTGAATTGGTGAACTACATTCGGCGTCAAAAAAAGCGCCACTCGAAAAATCGCGAAAAAACTCGATTTTTTAAACCGTCGTAACTTGGTTCAATTTGGTCGAAAATCGATGAATCTCTCAGTTTGGGAAAAATTCAAGTTTTATCTTTAAGAATGTGTAGTTGATTTTGACCCCAAGTCCAACCCATCCCCCGTAACAACGCGATGAAAAAATAAATGTGTTTTACGTAAAAAATTGTCCAACTTTGACAAGCTCTACCGTGCGCAAAAAAAATCGGCGGGAAATTTCACCACAATGGCAGAAAAATGTAATCAATATCCTTCAAATACCTTAAAAATTCGAGTCGTTTCGATGATTTGGAGCAGTTATGAATTTTTGAAAAAATGATATTTTTCATTTTTTTGGCTATTACTTGATTAATTTTGCACCAAAATCGATGAACTTTTGCAGTCTGAACAGTTTCAAATTTTCTCTTCAACGTCATGTGAATTGTTTTGTTGCTAAAACGATTCCACCCCCTAAAGGAAAAAACATGTTTTTGAAGTTTAAATGTGCAAATTTGGTTTCTTGTACCGTGTGTAAAAAAATCGTGGACTCAATCGGTTAGCATGGCAATAAAGTTCAATCATTTTCCTCCAATTTCCTCCAAAATTCAAGTCGATGCGATGATTTGACGCGAAGTTATGCAGTTTTGAAAAAAAAAATACATTTTGCGCCTTTTTGGCTAGGCGAATTTCGTACGAAACTCGATGGAATTTTGCGATCTAAGAAGTTTTCGACTTTCATGACCCTGTAAAACCCCTACAAAAAGTGTTTTGGATTGACAAAAAATGTTAAATTTTTACAACTTGTAAAAATTCAATTTCGGTCATAACTCAATTTTGCTCAGAAGCCGATGATTCCTTGCGATCTGAAAAGCATAAGTTTAATTCTACCCTCTGTCACCCCTATTGCAAAAAAAGGTTTTCGACAGGGTGATAAAATTTGTTCATTTTAATTGAAATTTCAAACAAAAGACAAGTGAAAAATTTTTCAAAAATTCATAACTTTGCTCCAAATCATCGAAATGACTCGAATTTTTAAGGCATTTGAAGGAAATTGATTAGATTTTTCTGCCATTGTGATGAAATTTCCCGCCGATTTTTTTTTGCGCACGGTACAGCTTGTCAAATTTGGACAATATTTTACATAAAAAACATTTTTTTTTCCATTGCGTTGTTACGTTGACTTGTGGTCAAAATCAACTACACATTCTTAAAGATAAAACTTGAATCTTGCCCAAACTGAAAGATTAATCTATTTTCAACCAAATTGAACCAAGTTACGACGGTTTGAAAAATCGAGTTTTTTCGCGATTTTTCGAGTGCCGCTTTTTTTTTGACGCCGAGTGTATATTCACTTCGCGTACGCCGCACAGTGGGACCACTGTAGAAATTAGTGAACATGAAAAAAATGAAAATCTAGAAAACTCTAAGTATGAGATAAAAGTTGTAGGGTTTAAAAAGATCTATTTACTGATCTTATTAGGTTAACCTTGAGTAGTATGTACAGGTTCAAGGCAAGGTCACCTTAATTGTTTAAATAAAATACCCTATTTTTTATTACCTATTTTCATAGGGCTTTTCAAGTACTTTTCAAGACACTATAATTTTATTTATTTTGAGTTAGCCGTTTTAAAGATATTGTGATTTTTATGATTTTTAACACATTGACTGCCGTCTCGGTCAATATGACCGAAAAAAATGCTTTCGCCCAGGCCGACTCGGTCTATATTACCGAGAAAAATTTTTGTCCGCCACGCCGGCTCGGTCAATATTACCGAGACACATTTCCACGAGATTCGTAAGACTTCAATATTTGTGGATATCTACCTCTGCCCAATATGGCCCAAAAAATGAATTTTTTGCCCAATATGGAATATACCGCCCGGCCCTAATGTAAAATATAATAAAAAGCACTCCAACAGTAAACGTGTTAATAATAAAAAAAAAACTGATAGGTTAACATTTTATAAAAATTTGTAATGATTGGAATTATTCACATTTTTGTAATAATATAATGTAGGTATGTGTAATTTTTGAGGACACATTACCAGATAAAATAATGGGACCTTATCGGATAAAACACTATACACTTGAAAAGACCGCATGAGACCGCAGCTGAAACCTACGCGATTTTTTCTACACAAAATGTTCTTCAAAATGCTCTATGACAAATCTTGAACAAATGCGAACTTTTTTTTAAATCACTCAATAAACGTGTAACTTGTGTAAAAATATGTCCTGACACTTTGTAGAGGAAAATGAATGAAGTTTAATTAAATTTGACAACGGAGATAATTAAAATAAATTTTATAGATATACCGGGTGTCCTATTTTAATCTTTCAGGTGGAATATATCGAGACAAGTGCGCCCAATCGAAAAAGTTGTCTAATGCAAAGTTTAGTGGTTGGCAGGGGGACATTTGATTCTGTTATCAATTTCACCCCCCACCCCCCAGGGGGGTGAATAACAGGGGTAACTTCTGAATCTTAAATAGGAACCCCCATTTTTTATTGCAAATTCGGAAAGTGTGAAAAAAACTGTGTAGGTTTCACTCAAAAACTTTTTTCGTATGGGCAACAGGTGGCGCTGTAATCGTCAATATTAGATTATTTTACACTTAATCTAGAATTGATGTAAAAAAGTTTAAACAAATTAAATTGAAAAAGCCACTTGTCTCGATATATTCCACCTGAAAGATTAAAATGGGACACCCTGTATAATTTTTTTTTTATGGCTTAGGAAACTAGTTCATTCCGCCAGACTTACAATTAAGTGAGTACATTGATTTCTAGATTTTTATTATATAATCATTCATATATTATATAATGAATAGGGGGGGGGGGGGCATACACTAGACATCCATGGACCCGCACGGCCACTTCTTCGTTCCGAAAATCCGAAAAAGTGCCTGCACGGATGGGATTCGAACCCACGACCACGAGGCCCGTGAGCAGGAACTCTACTCACTAGACCACCGCGGCCCCATAAAAATTTTAATCTCCCAGTTTTTGTTGATCAAACATTGAATCATAAAAATCTCAATAGCATTGAAGAGACTTAGTCAAAATGAACAAAATTATAGTGCTTTGAAAAGGTCTAGAAAAGACCGATAAAAATGTGCAATAAAAATAGGGTATTTCTTAAAAAAAAAAAATCAAGGTGACCTTACCTTGACCTTAGTGACATCGCTCAAGGTCAAACACATAGATACTTTTAAACCCTACAACTTTTATCTGAAACATTTCTTTCTAATATTTATAGTTTTTTAGATATTCCGATGTCCACTCTATGGTTCGTCGTACAATTCGGAAAGTTCAATTTCGCGGCCGTTACTTTTAGCAACATCCGCTAAAGCGTCACTTGAATATCAGGGTTGATCGATAATAATATGAATTCACCATAACATTGTTTTGCAACCGTATGCAAAGTGATCATTTCGCATCCGTAGTACAGGCCGCGAAATTGAATTTTCCGGACGTAACTCTTAGCAACGTCGGCTAAAGTAAACGTCACTTGAATATTAGCGTTTATCGGAAATAATATTAAATCATCATCATATTTGTTTTTGTGCAACAGTACGCGAGGTGCCACCAGCCGGATTTCAAATCGTGATAAAGTAAGACAATTTCTTCGAGCACAGTTCTTAATTGATATATCTGCCGAAATATTATCTATGGCCTTCTTTCGACGCCTTCAGCTACTTTTCTAAGACTTGTCTCTGCCCACTATAACTTTCTTCAGGTTTCTAATTAGTTTCTTCACTCGCAGCTAGATTTCGAATTATAAGGTATCAACAAAATTAGAAGACGATTTCTTCGGGCACATTTTTTAATTAAAGCCATATTTATGATTTACCGATTTTGGGGAAATCATTCAGTAATTGCTCTAGGAATTCCTCATTTATACTACTAGATGTTTGAAATTTTAACAAATTTTGTTGACCAGAAATTAATTTTTTCTAGATATTGCTCTAAGAATTTTACATTTTAATCGGCAGATGGTTGAAATTCTGACAGATTAATCTTGCATAATATGACTTTATTGTAACTGCCCAAAAGAGAATTATTTCAATTTTGCATTCCGAAAATGGCCGTGCCAGAAGGTTATTAATTATTTAATTATTTTCCAGAAATTTCTCTGCGAATTTCACATTAACGTCGGCATGTTTGAAATTTTAACAGCTTAACCCTAAAAAATATCTTTGCAACTGCTTAAAGAAATTTATCAGGGCTTTGCATTAACAAGACTGGCTCCCCAATAAGGCACATATTTTGAGCAAAAATGAACTTTCTCCAAAAATTGCTCTGTGAATTTCACATTTATGTCGGCTTGAAATTTTTATAGATTAATCTTGAATAACTTGCCTTTGTAACTGAATTAAGTTGATTAGAGCTAAGCAGTAACAAGAAAGGCAACGCAACAAGGAAAATTTTGTTGACCAAAAACGACATTTTTCCAGAAATAACTTATGGTGGCAGATGCTTGAAATTTTATCAGAATAATCTTTAATAACTTCTACTTATAACTGCCTAAACAAAATGATGCGAACCTTACGGCAATAAAAATGGTTGCGGTAGAAGATGATCAAGAATGAGCTTTTTACTGAAATTGCTCTAGAAATTTTCCGAACCGTAAAATCTTGCCTTCTTCGGCACGACAAAGGAAGATGGTATAATGGTCTTGTTTACCACAACACTCAGCGGGACTCAAATTCATTGGGTAGTTTTTACTTTCGCACTATTAATATTAATATTATTTTTTAATTATTGTTGATCTTGAGATTTTCACTCATTTAGTACCAGACTCAACAAATTTAACAACAATCAACCAAAACATTTTTTTTTAATTCACAAAAAAAAATTATGAGACCAGTGCAAAACGATCAAACTACACCCTTATTCCGAGCGGTATGGCTGCGCTAGAAGATGATAATAAATAAACTTTTTACAGAAATTATCGAGAAATTTCACATTTGATTAATCTTAAATAACTTATCAGAAGAAAATGATCAGAGCTTAGCAGTAATAAGAATGACTGCGCAACCAGAAAAATCTTGTTGGCCAAAAATTTACTATACATATACAGGGTGCCCGGATTTCGTAGGGGCAGCATGAGCAACTTCTGCAATTTGAAGAGATAGAGAGATAGCTAAATTAACAAAAAGGAACGGGTTCGAGAGCTCATTAAGAATCCACCTCTAAATACCACTTGTCATGGCCCACTTGTTCATAATAAAAATAAAAACAAAATCTCCCAATTTCTTTCATTTGTCACAATTCGGTGTCTTGAGTAGCAGGGTATTTTATTTTTATTTGGAACAAGTAGGATTTGGGGGTGGATTTTTAATGAGCTCTCGAACCTGCCCATTTTGCTGATTTGGCCATCTTTCTATCTCTTCAAATGCAGAAGTTGCCCATGTTGTCCCTACGAAATCCGAGCACCCTGTATATGCTTGAGATTTTAACAGATTAATCTTGAATAACTTATCTTGCGCTAGAAGATGATCAAAAATGAACTTTTTACCGTAATTTTTGTAAGAATTTCACAATTTCAAGTCGCCAGATGCTTGAAATTTTAATAGGTTAATTTACGACTGACTAAAGGAAATGATCCTAGATTCGTTGTAACAAGAATGGTGTTTACTTTAGCAGATGTTGCCAAGAATATGCAGAACGGCTAGAAAATTCGTTGATAAAATAAATAATATATTAAACAAATTAGAAACAACTTGACTTGTTGCAGAAAGCATTGGATAAATACAAGAAAACGAAATGTAGCCTAAATATATGAATATTCAACCTGTTCGTTAATCTGCAAGCAAAAAATTAAGTCTTACTAAGACTATAAACAAATAACTTATTGAAACAACTACTTCCCTGGCTAGTGCCACGACGGATATTGAATGATACAAAAGAAATTTGCATGTTATTACTAGTACTACTAGATAATAACATTGGTTTAAGATCGTTTATTTCTACATACAAGACTAACTTGAAAATTATTCTAAAATGAAATGTGAAACTTTAAACTGTAAATGTTATTATTAAAATGAAAAAACCAGAAAACATTTTGACAAGGACACACAGTGCTAAACTTATCTAGTGTTACTAGATGAAACAAATTTGATAATAACTAAAAATACTACTGAATTAAAAATTATATGAAAATTAAGTAATTGGCCATCTGCAGACACGTTTTGAGATTTATCTCTCATCAGTGCAGCTTCGCATTTAAATTGAATGTTAAATAATAAAATACACTTACGTGAAGGTGATCGTGAACGTGAAGACGTCGTAAACGACTGAGGAGATTATGGAAGGTTTGAACGGGTTTTATACCTGATTTTGAGTTGATTAGTGAAAGTTCAGATGTGAAGAAATAAATGATCTTGTTTTCGTTGGAACCGATTACACGATTAAATAATAAACAAATTAGAAACAACTTTACTTGTTGCACAAAGCATTAGATAAATACAAGAAAACGAAATGTAGCCTAAAAATATTAATATTCAACCTGTTCGTTAATCTGCAAGCAAAAAATTAAGTCTTACTTACGATCTTAAACCAATGTTATTATCTAGTAGTACTAGTAATAACATGCAAATTTCTTTTGTATCATTCAATATCCGGCGTGGCACTAGACAGGGAAGTAGTTGTTTCAATAAGTTATTTGTTTATAGTCTTAGTAAGACTTAATTTTTTGCTTGCAGATTAACGAACAGGTTGAATATTCATATATTTAGGCTACATTTCGTTTTCTTGTAAATAATATATTTATTTGATATATCCATCGATTACGCGCGAATGACCTTAGTTTTCTTGTGATGCGCCTTAAATCCAAAATTCATCCATTCTTGTACCAACAGGTTTCAATTTCTATAATTAATGCAATCTGAACATCAGCAACCTATTAAATAAATCCAGGCAGTTGCAATTTTATTATATTGTCCACACTCTAGTATGTAGGGGTAGTGAACTTGTTTGGAAGGGGGCTTTAAAATTGAATTGTGCCTGAGTGTTAAATCCGCCACTGAGTACAAGCCATGTTTGACAAAATCGAATGATCTCAAAGAAATCTAATCTTGTTTGCAACCATTTCAAATATAACTTCATAACTTACAACCATTATCGAAGAATGGTCGCGAGACCGAAACATGTTGGAATTATAAACAATATATTTTGTAAACAACCAAGTGTTAAGTGTTTTTATTTTGAATGGTCATTATATTTATATTGATTGATTAAATAAAACACTTGGTTTAGTTTCACTGTTTTTATTATTTTTCTCACCGACTAGTTTCGACCATTGGTAATTGTCAAGGATATGACATAATAAAAACAGTGAAACTAAACCAAATGTTTTAATCAATTAATATAATACAGAAATGTTTCACCGCGGGTAAGTGAGAAACTGATTAGTCATTATGTTTCACCTAGTGTTCAACGAGAATTCAATTAAATTTGCATAACATTCCTTTAATGAATGATTTGAACTGGAGGGGGGGGACTTTATTCAAGCTCAAGATTACGATGTTAAAGTAAAAGCAACTATTTGAAATTAATTATTATAATACAAGGTACTGTCCAAGAGTTTCCAAAATTTAAATGCACAACTCAAAGTGAGTATGGTACAGAACTGTGCTACTCATGAATCAGTTTAGCCGGTAACATTACCGCGGAGGGTAAATTTGTTCGCTCTTACAATATTGTTACGTTGTTTTAGTGTTTTTAGATTTACAGCATGATTTGAAACAGTAGAATGTTTGTGTTTAATTTCGTATTAAGCTCGGCAAGAGATACACCAAATGTTGAAACAAGTTTTTTAAATAAGCTATGCGTTGCCCTCAAGCATATGAGTGTCTTAAATGAGGCAGAGCATCAAAAAATGATCTGGGCATCCTTCAACGGCAACACAATCGTCAAAGTCAAACGCCAATGAATTTAAGTCCGTCGGTGAACAATTTAAGATGTTTTTTGTCAAAATGATTCAAACTTCATCAGATAGATTAAAACTGGTAACAAAACATCGAATTATTAGTACGATCCAGAAACAAAACAGCAATAATGGAAATCACTACGTACGCTAAGCCAAAAAAGTGCGCTATTTTAAAGCACTGTTTGACATTACATAATATATTCCATAAGATCATTCCAATGTGATATTTTGAAGTGTATTCGAAAACAAGTTCGATGAAAACTACCCGAGAAATGGGTGTGTTACATTAGTCCAAGGGGTCAAACTGGTGGCCCGCACGCGGCCCTCGAGGCAGGGGCGTCTTGTGGAACATTTTAATGGTAGAGCCAATACAATATATCCCCGCACCCGCCTCATTTTTGAAGAAAGAACAAAAATATTATTTATATGTGATTTCGATTAGTCATGGATTTTAATTTTGCCCTAGATTTGCACTAAATCTGTAATACCGTTCTCCGTCCACTTATCCTCACCCCCGAGCAAAAAGGCTTATTCCGTAATTAACTAATTTTATTCATCATGTATGGTGCGGAAAATGCGACTAACGAGTGAACGTCGTCATTCATTTACTTAAGTATGTTTCAATCACATTTTTTATCGAATTTACCCGCGCCTATCTCAATGAAATATGTATGTGCGTATTATTAGTGTCAAAACATTCTTAACTTCAATTAAATTTGCTTATTACTATTTTAAAACCGATTAATAAATAATTAATTGTTCTTCGTCACTACCCATTTTATTTTAATGATTTTGACACATATTTTGAAGCTTGAGAATTTCAATTTCAAAACGGCTGTTTTGATAATTCAATTTTAAAGCATGACATTACTTGTCAAAAGTGACAAATATACACTGACAACTTTCAATGCAAAGGTATTGCGACGATATGTCTTTGTTTTCGGGAGAAGTTGGGCAAAAAAAAAATTGTGCTTCGAAGGAAAGGTAAGAGAAGAAAAATTAAAAGTTATGAAGTGTTCGCTTCATAACCAACAAAGAGGGCACAAACAATTCATGAAAAGTAATTAATCAGTAACAAGAGCTAGTTACGAAGTAAGCTATCTATTAGCAAAATATTCAAAATCATTCATTGGTGGTTCTTTAATCAAGGAATGTATGAGAAAAGCTGAAGAAGATTTTCGAGATATATCGTTGTCAAGGAATACGGTGGAGGCCAGGATTTCTGAAATAGCAAATAACATTAGTTCATAACTACAGGAAATATCTACTAAAGTCCAGTTATTTTTAATTGCGACTGATGTGAGAGACGTTGCGCAAGTTGCTGTTTTTTTCATGGTTGCGATAATAATATGAGGTTCACCGAAGAATAGTTGAAAATGATTCCTCTTTATGGAATATATTTGATGCTGTATGGAACATTTTAGGAAAATTCAACCTTCCTCTTCACAGGATCGTTTCTGTAACAACTGAAACATCGCTGACGGACGAAAATAAAGGATTTGTGTCAAGATTGGCAAGAAAATTACAAGATGAATATCCAGATAAGCCGAAAATTAACACTTTCCATTGTCTAATTCTTTTTAAAAATATTAAAAATGAATGGATAAAGTACTTGAAACAGTAATGACGATAGTGAACTTTATTCGTTCGTAAGCACTGAACCATCGTTCCTCAAAGATTCAGAATCTGAATTCGAAGATCTTCCTTATTACACAGAAGTCCTGAAGAGGTTCTATCTGCTTTTGGAGGAAATAATCATGTTTCTTGAAATGAAAGATAACAAAATCGAAAATATATCGATTATAAAAGATCCTTTGTGGATAAAAGATCTGGTTTTTTTAACAGATATTACAGGCCATCTGAACAATCTTAATACTACATTGCAAGGCAGAGATCACCTAATAATGGAGCTGTACGATGCAATAATAAAAAGAAAACCTTTGTGTAAAGACTAGCGACAAAAAAACGTTTTGACATAGTGAACAGCTGAAATCACAAAATCAAAGTTTCTCATTTTCACAATACTGCGGTAAAATTGAAGAAATAAAACGAATTCGATCAACTTTATAGTGATCAGGGGTGGCTCGTTATGTTAAGCCAAGGAGCCGTGGCACTACCTCTAATTTCAAGTTTAGCCTAAATTTTGTATTCATCCTTAAACACTGACTCGCCATTTTAAATGTTTAAACAATGTAGACATTAAATATTGTTCCCCCATCAGAACACCTACAGACCTTTCAGGTCTCATTAGTATAGTTACGCCCAGTTTCTCCAACGAATCTTAAAATACGTCTCACTTAAGTACGTCTTATTTTTAAGTAGTTCTTAACTTTTTGTTCTGTTGCACCAAACAAATCTATACATATCTTAGGTAAGATTTCATTACACGTGGCAACGTTGCATTTTCGCGTCAGTTTGATAGGCCGTCCTACGTCAAATTCATTTATAACCTTCCTGTTGTTGAATTTTGTGTGGCTTAATAATGGCGAAAGTGCAAGCAAAGGGTGGTAAGCGTAAGAAATGCGAAATTTATTAGCGTCGTTGGTATCGGTACACAACAACAAACAAATTGAAGTAAGAAGCATGGGATTCCATCACCCAGGAACTAAATACGTCCAGAGAGAGAAAGATTCCCTAAAAAAGTGGGCAAATATGAAGCATGGAATAAGGAAAGCAAGAAAGAACTGCTTAAGACAGGTGGAGATACAGCTGAAGATGACGATTTTATGATCATTATTGAATGAGAAATCTGTGGTTGGATTGCCGAATCCTTTGGACAGTAATGTGGATTATCTGCAATTTTTACAGCATCTGCATCAAATGCAAATGCACATCACTTCTAATATATTATTAGCCATTTCATGAATACTTCCAATAGCAGACATACGTTGTTGCAAATTGCTAATTTGATAGGTTAGAATCCGAATCTTAAGATGCCATTTTTGGCGTCTTATAATGTAAGACCTTCTTATGACTAAGATCTGATTTATGGTTGGTGCAACACTTTAAGAACGTCTTAATTTTAGGATAGGTTTTATCTACATAAGATTCGCCAAAGTGGCGGAATCTATTGCTTGAATGCTGTACTGAACCAACATTAAATATTGTTCCCCAGATGGGGGAACAATATTTAACATTAATATTGTTAAATTTGCCACCGCTGGCAATGTCCATATCTTGTTGGTGTTAAAGCCACCCGGATTTGGTTCAGTACAGCATTCAGGCAATAGATTCTGCCACTTTGGCGTTTCTACGTTTAAACAATGCTTGCTAAAGTTTAATGAAAGGAGTTTGCTCATGCACTATTGAGGAAAAAGTGTAAATAATGCACTCATTTAATATATGTCAATTTAGCAAAAATCGGAAAATCGACGTTCAATTGTTTATTTTATTTTTAAGGATAACTCTTGAACGAGCGGGCAGATTAAAAAAAATTCTTCGAACAAAGTGTTGTTCTCTTCGTAGATGGAGATGAAAACAAAAAAAAAATAAATTCGTCTTTCAGTTGTTTGTAAGGATGACCAGATTTTAAAGATTCATCTAGCAAAGTGTTCTACCCGTCGAATAGGAAATTAAATGCGCCGTTGAATTTATCTTAGTTGAAGATAACCCTTGAACGAATAACTTGATTTGAAAATTCTTCCTGCAAAGCATTTTACTCACTGAATTAATGAAGATAAGATAAAACATTAAATTCGTCGTTCAATTATTTTGTGCTTTTGAAAAGATAACTCTTGATTTTAAAAATCCTTCCGAAAAAGTGTTGTAATCGAAAACCAAAAAATGGTGATGTGGCCATCATGTTACTTTCTCCGACTTGTATCATTTATATTTACGCTTTCATGATTTATTCTAAATTTAAGTTATATTTTAAATGTACATCGAGCGTTTTGTAGACTCGCATGAAACTGACGTTTTAAACGTCAAAATTATGAAAGATGGAAAAATTATACTTCAAATTTAAAAACTCAGTTTACTCAAAAACTAAAGCGATTTCGAATAAAACTTATTCTTCATAAGTTATTCATTTTAGCATTCTCTACAATTATTATTAACATAAATTTGCTGTAACTATCATCGTTTTATAATTATAAACTAAAAATTGAAAAAATAATAATACATTTTTTTCTCGAAAAAAAATGATTTTATGAAAAATGTTTTCAAGCAAAAGATGTTCATTTCTTTGTTGTCTTCAAAGTTTGTTTATATTTTTTTGTGATATTTTTCATATTTAAGAAAATATTGGCAAAAAACAAAAAACAGTTAAGGTAAACGCCCACTTCCGGTGTACTAAATTTTACCAAAAGCTTTTCAGTTCTTCAGATTATCAAATAAGACGGATGTTGAAAGTTTCATATCAATTGCTCTATTAGTTTTTGAGATACAGCGCACACAGACAGACACACACACACACAGACACACACACACACACACAGACACACACACAGACACGAAATTTTTTTTTCCAGAAATTGTTGTAATGGCATCTAGGGACCCCAAAATGGAAATTTCCGTAAAAAAAAATTTTGAAAAAAAAATCACGATCACAATACTTTCTCGTACTTCGTAACGGAGAAAGTAAAAATAATTAACTCTTGAACGGGTAGTAACTTTATAGTGATCAGGGGTGGCTCGTTATGTAGAGCCAAGCAGCCGTGTCACTACCTCTAGTTTCAAGCTCAGCAAGGATTTTTAATTAAACCTAAAAACACTGATTCGCAATTTTAAATGTTTAAACAATGCCTGCCAAAGTTTATTGAGTGGAGTTAGCTCATGCACTATTGAGGAAAAAGTGCAAATAATATAATCATTTAATACATGCCAATGAAGCAAAAAAAAACGGAAATTTGACGCTCAATTGTTTATTTTATTTTTAAGGATAACTCTTGGACAAACGGGCAGATTTTGAAAATTCTTATGAAGTGTTGTTCTTTTCGAATAGTTGCAGATAAAAACAAAAAAAATAAAAGGATGAAAGGATGACCAGATTTAAAAAATTCATCCAGCAATGTGTTCTACCCGTCGAATAGGAAATTAAATGCTCCGTTGAATTGATCTTAGTTGAGGATTACTCTTGAACGAAGAACCTGATTTTGAAAATTCTTCCTGCAAAGAATTCTACTCACTGAATTATTGTAGATAAGATAAAACATGAAATTCGTCGTTCAATTATTTTGTGCTTTTGAAAAGATAAATCTTGATTTTAAAAGTCCTTCCGGAAAAGTGTTGTAATCGAAAACCAACAAATAATTAACTCTTGAACGGATGACCAATTTTGGCAAATTCTTTCAGCAGCATCTTCGAATAGATTTAGATAACACTCAAAAAAATTAATTTGTAGTTTAATTGTTTCGGTGTTTTGAGGATAATTCTTGAACGATGGTACAAATTTTGAAAATTGTTTCAGCAAAGTGTTGTACTCATTGGATAGATGTAGATACGATCAAAAAATAAATTCGCCGTTTAATTATTTTCTATTATTTCTGAGGAAAAGGTAGAGTTTTTAATTTTTTTTCGCAGTGCTGTTCTTATAAAAAAGATGTAGGCTAAAACATTATATTTGTCGTTAAATTAATTGATAGTTTTTTAAAGATAACTTTTGAACTGATGACCAGACTTGTAAAATTTTTTGAGCAAGTCATATTCATTTAAGAGATGTAGATAGAACCAAAAAAAAATTCGTTGTGCAATTGTTTTTGGGACCAAATGTAGCAACTTCTTCCAGCAAAGTGATTTTCTCATCGAATGAATGCAGACAAAAAAAATGTCTTTCAATTGTTTTCTGGTCTTTGAGGATAACTCTTGAACAAGTAACCAGATTTTGATTATTCTTTCAGTAAGGTATACCGATATAGATATAGATAAGATAAAAAAATAAATTCGTTGTTCAATTGTTCTGTTATCTGTGATAACGTTTTTAAACGTATTATAACATAAATATTCGGCACTCATAGGTGCGTGCGACGACGTTGTGCTGAATCGGCGGGCATTCGACAGTTTGGGCCTTACTGATAAGTCGGTGTGAGAACAAAGTGCCGAATATCCAAACTGCCGATTTGCATTCGGCTCCGACGCCTTGTTTACGAACGATGCGACGTCGCTTGGCGTCGTTTGGCACTTTGGGCATGGTCGGTAGTATGGAATTCGGCACTTTGGGCCAAATACCGATTCGGCACTTTGTCCCGGACCCTCATTAAAGAGATGTAAATGGGGTTAAAAAATCAAATTCGTAATTTAATTGATTTTTTTTAACGTCGACAAAGAACGGTAATATAGATTTAATGAATAATAATAAATACAGTTTATTGAAACTCATAAGAGCTACAAATGGCCATCGACCTAGATTTAATGAATATTTGTAATTTTGCAGAGTTACGAACAACTTGAATATTTATATATGCAGGCTACTTTTCCTCTTTATTTAATTTATTTAATGCTTCTGCAACAAGTAAAGGTATAATCGTTTCTTCTTTCTTCAAAAAGGAGGCAATGGGATATTTGTATGTTAAGTGGCTCTACCATCAAAATGTTTCACGAGCCGCCGCTGATAGTGATACCAAAGAATTGCAAGATTTTTTTATTGGGCCTTTTTCATTTGAAATTGCAAATGCTCCCCCTTCGATACAATTCAATAAAACGACATACCGCACAAGATTAACTGATGAACATCTATTTGAAGATTGTCTGTGCTTAGTCTTTGATCCAGATATCGGAAAACTATTAGAAGGAAAGCGCTGGCAAGTTTCGAAGAATAATTGTAGTTTTATAAATAAATTAGCCATTAGATGAAATAAATGGTTAAATAAAAGCAATTATATAGTGTTTTAATTATCCTATCCATATTCATATTCCTGAATCCACAATCTAAAATATAAATTTCATAAAATTTGTAAATGAGAATCTGACTTGTTGCACCAAATGGCCCGTAATTTAATTGAGTTTGACACCCCTGTACTAGTCTATTAGAATGGTAGGTTTGCACGTATGTTTATTATACACACAGTACTACAATAAAAAAGTTAAAATTGACAAATAATTATATTCTAAAATTCTTATTTTCTCATAAAATAGTAACAATGATTGAAACTTGGAAATTTAAGGATTTCAAAAGATGATTAAGCCGAAAATTCTTCTATCGTATTCACCTATATGAAATCTATCATTTAGATCACGTTTCAATTATTGTTATTAATTGATCACAATTTCAAAAATTAAGATCTTTTCAAATATGATTCCAAAAATTAATAATTTTTGGGTTGCTACTCACTGTAATTTTTTAAATAATCAGGTCACTGCGTTTTCCAACAAAAAACAATATTTTTTTGGTGTTATTTGCTGAAAGAAAACAATTGTTACACTGTGATTTCATCATTTTTACTGAATAGATAACAGGCTTATTTCTTTTACAATTAAGCAACTGTGTTTTACCTTAAAAGTATTTTTTCGATATAATCTGCTGAAAGAGAAAAATAACAATATTACAATGTGATTTAATTTTCGTTTTTAATAAGCTACAAGCTTCTACAATTTAGATCACATAACATGAGATTTATAAAATTCTGCACGTACATGCCTCATACCTTTGCTTTCCAAATAAATGTATAAATACATTGACATGGACTGGTCTTGTAGAAAGATAGGGTGCCAAAAACGGGTTAGGCTGAAAACCTATTAAAAATCGACAAAGAGGGAGACTGGGTGTATAGGTAGTGAACATTGGATGCGGGTGAAGATATTCGAAGAGCTGGCAAAAAGGTTATAGCTAGAAGAATAAATGTTGCAAATATACAGTTATAATAATATAATAATTGATAAATGTCGATTTGTTACGTTGTGAATGAGATTATTCTATACATCAAGACAATCAATCCAACTTAGCAAAAGGTCTACATTCGTGTTAATATAATTTTTTTAAAATTTATTAGCTGCCTCTCATTGATCGATCTCTTTCATGGTGTTAGGAACGAGGTGAACTTTAAAGGTACGGACCGACTTACCCCTGGAGATATGTATCCTTTGGGCGTCGGCGGCAGGAGGACAGTCTCATCTTGGGCCAGTGGGGCGAGAGCGTACTGTTGTTGTTGTTGTAGCTGTAGCTGCTGCTGCTGCTGTTGCTGTTGTTGCAGGAGCTCCTGCTGCTGCTGGTGATGCAGGAGATGCTGTTGCTGTTGCTGTTGCTGACACAGCTGCAACTGGGTGTCCTCCTGGGGCGGCGGTGGCGCGATATCTAGAAGCCTTTTCTGGGAGACTGGCGAAACTGGAACTGGAGTTCCATCATTGATTGGAAGACAAGGAGTTTGGGAAGAAGAGTTGCTACGTCTATGGCGATTTGATAAATTATCGAAGGTGGTTCGGTAACAACCCGTTTGCGAAGGGTTGAGACCCGTTGTGGACTCCCCCTCCGCACTATTCCCATCGATGTGTGATATGTTGTGGCCTGGACGAGGGAGGAGAGACACTTTGGGTCAGCTCAATCGTACCCAAAATATCATTTGTTTTTTGTTCCAAAATAAACAAAATAAACGAAAACAAATTTGCAACTTTGGTGTATTCGAGAGACTGGTGGTTTGGTGTACGGAGGTGGTTTTTTTTCACTTACTTCTTAAAAACGTTCTTTATTTAAAACAAAAGAAGCGTCATAACAATCATTACTGTGCTGATAATTGAGAGTTCGTAATGGGATGGGGAAGTACGGAGGTGAAAGTGTTTTTTGTGACGTAAGCGAAATTTACATGCGTCCCGGCACGTGATTGATTGATTCGGTTCGATAGAGTTTAAATTGTTTTTTTTAGGAGTTTCGGCGATTGTCTTCATTTCCACCGATCAGGGCACTCTTTTCACCTGGGAAAGAAGACATCGTCTTAAAACTCGTTGGAAAAGCGGTTAATAGACGCTTTAGAGTTGTCCAATCGCTTTCGTTTTATTGTATTCGTTAGATGGGTTAGTGTGGAAACACATTTTTGTTTTAGTGATATTTGTTACAACTCTAGGGCGTTATCGGGTGGTGAGACGAAAAATGGTGGGCTAATTACAGTATAGGAAAACTTCATTTAAAGAAAACATTTAGATATTAAACTTATTATTTCTCCGCCATCAACAACTGTGGTCCGGTTTCGACCTTGTTTGGTCTCATTCGCACAGTACAGTCATGTATTGTGCTAATGAAATTAGCGGGGAAATGAAGTCCGATAATGAAGCGATAAAAGTTTATTAATCGCAATTGTTTTCCTATACCATAGGTTGAGCAAATTAAATATAAATTAAAGAAGAGTAAAGCTATAGGTTGGGAGGAGGGTTCTTTGATTCTGGTAAGGGGGGATCTAGAGAGCGCGCGTGTCGGTGTGTCTATGACGTCGTGCGTGCCGTGGGGTGGTTTCACTCTTAGATCAACTTCAAACTATTTTTTTGCTTTCTAGTATTACTGGTGGTATGAAAGAATGTTACTTACCAGTGTCTACGATGACGTCAATGAGGTCCATGCTCTTGGCGAAGGCGTCCCTGAGGTTGATATGGTGGAAGGAGACGATGCTGCCCTCGCGCTTAGCGCGCTCGAGGGCCTCGCGCCTCTTGAGCGCCTTTTCCCGCCTCATCTGGTTCTTGTAGAACTCGGCAAAATTGTTAACTATGATAGGAATGGGCAACGCAATCACCAAGACACCGCAAATACAACATACGCTTCCTATGACTTTCCCAAGAGGTGTCGTTGGGTAAATGTCTCCATAGCCTACAGTGGTCATGGTGATACCAGCCCACCAGAACGTCTCCGGGATACTGATAAACTTTGTGTCTTTTTCTTCTTTCTCGGCAAAGTAAGCCAGACTGGAAAAGATGAGGACGCCCATGGCGAGGAAGAGCATTAGCAAACCCAACTCTTTGTAAGAGTTTCGCAGGGTGAAGCCCAACGACTGGAGGCCGGTCGAGTGACGGGCCAGCTTCAGGATGCGGAGGATCCGCATGATCCTGAAGACCTGGACGACCCGCCTGACGTCTTGAAACTGGTCCGTGGCGTTCTTATTGGTCTCCAGGAGGAAGAGGGACACGAAATATGGCAGTATCGCTAACAGATCGATGATGTTAAGGCCGCCCTTAAAGAACTTCCACTTGTTGGGCGATGCACTGAACCGCAGGATGTACTCTAGCGAGAACCACGTGATGCACACCACCTCGACCATCGCCAACTGGGGGTTGTCTTGGACATTGCCCTTCTCGTCTACAACCTGCATGCTCGGGATTGTGTTCAAGGTAAGAGCGATCGTGGACAGCACAATGAACAAGATGGAAATGATGGCGATCACCTGGAATAGCATATCATCTCATTTCAATTTTCACACCCGAAATGTTGCTTTTTTTTAAATTTTATCGTCACCTGTCAGTCTTTACTACGCGTGTGTCAATCTACATTACAAACGACAACTTAAACGGACTGACATCGGACACATCAACGGTACTACGCTAGTGGAGTGTGAGGGGTGATCATGTGATTTGTGTGACGTGATCTCGTTGGTTAATCAAACAAACAAAACGGTAAACACATAATAAACTAAGGGATAACATTAAAACAAACACCAAAGACAAGGCACCAACGTTCAAAGCACGATTAGCCACAAAATTCAAAATTAATTAATTGTTTCTATTTTGTACCCTTCAAAAATTTAATTTATTTATTATTACAACAGGAGGGACACCAAGTAGCTACATTTATTTTTGAAACCCATTTACACTACGGGGATTTACTATTTGAGGGTTAATTTTGTGCTATTTTAAATTTGGAGTAAATATAAAACTTTAATTGTTTAACGTTGTCTTGATAGATTTAGATCTAAGTTAAGTATTTTTTGAAATATAGTTTCTCGACTCATAAAAAAACGTTCCCGTAAGACTGACTTTTCTTTAATTTAACGTTACATTTTTTGATAATTTAATAATTGAGTTATGACATGACAAACACCATTAAGATTTTATGCGTTTAATGTAAATCTTTTTCGTTGCAAGTTTTATTGCTTGTCGGCTAAAGCCTGCTTCGATTCTTTAAATTCTATCAAATTATTTCTCTACCATAAGAATTTTAGGACTTTTTAAAATCGTTAAAAAGAATATAGCTAGTCTGAGATTTTAAGATCAAATCATGAGTTTTACGTTATTTGTTCCCATTTTTAGAACAAGCGGTACAACTTAGGAATTCGCAGTTTATTTCTAAAAATGCATCTAATGGGACCAAAATGAAACCGTTATAAAGATAACAGTGTTTATGATTTTTTGATAACCTCCAGACATTAAAATCGTTAAAAATGTAATGTTCCAAAATATACATTTCTTCTTAATAAAATCGAAAAATTACCTGAATACATATATGTTTCTTTACTTTATGATTTTGTGAAAATATAGTATTACTCAATAACTTTCCTTTTTAATCGTTAAACAATTGACGGGAATAATAAAACCTTTTCAAGGTCAAACTGTTCCTAAGTTGTACGTTCTTTTTTTAATTTCGAGAACAGACACCCGCGTGGGAACTACGGACTTCTAAAATTAATTTTGTCTCTCGAAATTATAAGAACTTCAAGACCTTTTGAAATTGTATAAAAAGCATCTAGTAGTAGAAGTAGTAAAAGTAGTGGAAGTGTTTGTAAGGCTTTTTGCCTAACTGGCCATTGATCATTAGATCTTTCTAATAAAACTAAAACCGTTCCGGTGGTATGTTTTTCTTTTATTTCTTGAACAAGCAGCGATGTCATTTAGGATTCTTTCAATTAATGGAAATTTTACAAAGATAAACGAACATTACTTACTATTCTATACTAAGTACTCTATTGAACATTAATATGACAAGCTTTTTTCAAATTAGATACTTTGTCGTAATGGTGCTGCTCTAATCTAAATTTCAAACACTACTAAACAAAGGAAAATCTAATTCAACTTAAAACTAAATCTACAAATAAGTAGAAGGGAATACAACTTAATTTGTAAATTATAAAAATTGTGTATTTTTGTGGTTTGTGTAGTAGTGTGTGGGTTTTTTGTACTCGTAGTAATTATATATTGGAGCTGGGGTTATTATAATTAAACTTGATTACAGCTACAACCAAGCAATTTATAACCATTATTAATCGATTTACCATTATTGCAAATCACGGAAGTACTTTCTTTATAAGAATTGCGCTTCGAGAGAAAAACGTGAAAATAACAATAATTTAATTTCATCATAGTAGTGTTAAATTAACGTATTAGTAATTAAGAATAGAAAGATCAAAATATTCAAGATTCTGGACTAACCCGTTGAGAATTTTAAATGTCTTCATATTTGATATTAAGTTAATATAACTATTCTTAACTATACGCAGTATTTATAAATTTGACTTTGAATAATAAGAAAAATTCAAAGCTCACGATTTAATAGCAATGCGAGAATTTTCGCATTCAGTGGCAATTCTCGCCACTCGCGGCAGCTTTCAACGAGTTTCGCAAATATCCATTAGAGCATTTCCACACTTTCCTCGAGTGCGGACACAAATCTATCAGTTTCTTCTGGCCCACTCCCCCCGACTCTTTCGCCTTCTCTCCGCCAACTTTATTTATAAAACCGATCGGCGGAGAGAGGACGAGAAGACAGATTTATGGACGTTTTCGCGCCTGACAGATTAAACCGCAATGAACGTAAATCAACATTTGAATAAACTCGCGATAAATCATGCGAGGATTTGAGAAATTGCCTCGCTCGTAATTTACAATATAAATAATAATTATATTATTAAGGGTGATAAATATGCGCGGTTTGCTTTAATTCTAGGGAAGTAATGGGACTTAGTAAATGCTGAAGAGTTTTTAAATTATTAATATATACTCTGGAATCATAAAGTTATTGATTTGCTATTATAAAGTTATAAATGCAGACGTTGCAAGGGTGGCTCGTGAACATTCATAGGCGAGGCAAAGAGAGAAATTGCAACCGCTGATACTACTCATTCTTACTGAGGAAACACAATCCGTAATCTGACGAATTTTCAAGGAGTTCTTAATACTTTATGACATCAATATTTTAATTTAATTTCGAACCTCTAACTTGTCACAGTCTTTTGAAACAATGGTTTTCTCTCATGCCTCATTATGATTTAGAATTGCGTAACCCAACGACAGTTACCAATATTTTTTTTTAACTCTTCAGGATCAACACAGAAGGTAGTGTAATTAATAGGTGCTTTCCCGCGTTATAAACATCAACACTGTAAATCGCTAAAATCAACATGCAGGTGTGTACATAATTATTTTTTTGTTTGCACAATTGAGCAGCTCGAGTGATTTGCATCTTGTTCATTTTTGAAGAGTACAAAAATCGGATCACGTAAAGAGAAAGGGAAACAGTTAGTCGCCACTAAACCGAAAGAAAGAAAAAAACAAAAGTTAGCTACATGTACACAAGTAGAAGAAGAAAAAGAGTGTGTATCAGTGGGTGTCTTTAACGTATACATATACATAGGGTTAAATCTGTTATTCAAATCACCAAAAAACAAAAAAAACAAGTTTTAGTGTGTTATTGACTGGTGTGCGTAACATTTAGTGAAACTCAAGCTAGTGTAATCGTATTGAATTGAATTTTTGAAATTTGAGTAATGTATCTGTGGTGAAGCGTCATTAGTCGCTGTCACGTGGCGTCCGTGAGTCTGGTTTTGCGCAACTTTCAGGTATTGAAATAGGAAGCAATGTACAAGACAGCTCGAGCCCCTGTGCCAATCATAACCGGCCTAGGCTAATCCCGCTGCACGGCGTCCTGCGCTGAGCAAAGGGAAAACCCAAGGTTTCGGTTTTCCGGTTTTTGAGTGAAATTGGCCATTCGGTGCGCCGACGCCGTACGGGGACTAGAAGACGGGCTAAGAGGGGCACTGCATATAGGGCCCGCGAATGCGCGGTCTGGTTGTTGCGTATGCCCATTGCCACCAAACAAATTAAAATAAAAAATAAAAGAAACAAATAAGTACAAATAGACACAAGCGTACAACGTTCTTAAACATTTTGTTTTGACTGACGTTCGGTTAAAAAGGAAATTAATAAACAACAGGCAACATCTCCGTCTTCTCGAGTGTGGACATCTAGAACAACATCTGCATAAAAACGGTTAATGTCGTCGGCCCTTCTACGCCCTTCGTGATCATCATCAAGTATTACGTGAATGTTTGTGTGTTTAACTCGATTCAAACCTTAATCAACGCATGTAAATAATAACGACTTCGAATGAAAAAAAAACACGATGTTTTAACCACAACTGGTTGCGGATTAGCACGTAGTAACGGTTGCAACCAAACTTTTTATAATAATAATAACAACAATAATTATTTCTCCTCCAATTTCTGTATTTATTTCTAAATGTTAAAGTTGCAGTAATAAATTCCGCAAAAAAATTATCGCATCAGCTACGTTCTTCCTGTTAGGACATTTGTTTATTGTGATAACATATCTGTTTCTATGAATAATAAACATAACAATACAACCCAACTTTAATTTGTGATAAGAGTAATTTTATATTTTTTTTTACATTTAAATGGTTATTTATATGAATTTTTTAGTATTTTTGATTTCAAATGCTCGCAATTCTAAAAATTTAACAAGAGACGAAATCGTTCGTGTCGTGTCCTTAGTTGACGATGGTCGAGATCAAGGATATGTTGCTGCAGCATTGGGAATTCAGCAGTCTACGGTTTGAAATATAATAAGAAAATTCAGAGAATGCACACGAAGAGCAGAAAAAGGTCGTAAGAGGTCAACAACAGCAAGAGATGACTGATTTATACGTTTAAAATGTCTGCGTATCAGACATTGTACCTCAAGGCAGTTACAAGCTGAACTGTACAATAATACTAATGATGCGATAATTTTTTTGCGGAGTGTAGTTTCTGTAAATAGGTGTTTAACGAAAGATCACTGTTAATCAGTTAATCATGTTTAACTCTTAAATTACAAGAAACGTATGACATGAAATTTGATTTATAAATCGTCGTCTTCAAAGTTTTCCTTCAAGCGATTATTCATCGACATGCATGGAGAGAATTTGTTGAAGCAAAGAGAAGAGATTTACCACCTGTATTCGAGCCACTGTCATAACGGTAACCACTTTCTTCAAGGGATTATTTATCGACATGTAAAACTATAATATGGAGAGAATTTGTTGAGGCAAAGAGAAGTGATTTACCAGTTGTATTCGAGCCACTGTCAGAGACGTAACCACTTGCTTCAAGGGATTATTCATCGACATGTAAAACTATTATATGGAAATAATCTGTTGAGGCAAAGAGAAGAGATTTACCACCTGTATTCAAGCCACTGTCATAGCCGTAACCACTTCCTTCAAGGGATTATTAATCGACATGTAAAACTATTATACGGAGAGAATTTATTGAGGTAAAGAGAAGAGATTTACCAGTTGTATTCGAGCCACTGTCAGAGACGTAACCACTTGCTTCAAGGGATTATTCATCGACATGTAAAACTATTATATGGAAATAATCTGTTGAGGCAAAGAGAAGAGATTTACCACCTGTATTCAAGCCACTGTCATAGCCGTAACCACTTCCTTCAAGGGATTATTAATCGACATGTAAAACTATTATACGGAGAGAATTTATTGAGGTAAAGAGAAGAGATTTACCAGTTGTATTCGAGCCACTGTCAGAGACGTAACCACTTGCTACAAGGGATTATTCATCGACATGTAAAACTATTATATGGAAATAATTTGTTGAGGCAAAGAGAAGAGATTTACCAGTTGTATTCGAGCCACTGTCAGAGACGTAACCACTTGCTTCAAGGGATTATTTATCGACATATAAAACTATTATATGGAGAGAATTTATTGAGGCAAAGAGAAGAGATTTACCAGTTGTATTCGAGCCACTGTCAGAGACGTAACCACTTGCTACAAGGGATTATTCATCGACATGTAAAACTATTATATGGAAATAATTTGTTGAGGTAAAGAGAAGAGATTTACCAGTTGTATTCGAGCCACTGTCAGAGACGTAACCACTTGCTTCAAGGGATTATTTATCGACATATAAAACTATTATATGGAGAGAATTTATTGAGGCAAAGAGAAGAGATTTACCAGTTGTATTCGAGCCACTGTCAGAGACGTAACCACTTGCTTCAAGGGATTATTCATCGACATGTAAAACTATTATATGGAGAGAATTTATTGAGGTAAAGAGAAGAGATTTACCAGTTGTATTCGAGCCACTGTCAGAGACGTAACCACTTGCTTCAAGGGATTATTCATCGACATGTAAAACTATTATATGGAAATAATTTGTTGAGGCAAAGAGAAGAGATTTACCACCTGTATTCAAGCCACTGTCATAGCCGTAACCACTTCCTTCAAGGGATTATTAATCGACATGTAAAACTATTATATGGAGAGAATTTATTGAGGCAAAGAGAAGAGATTTACCAGTTGTATTCGAGCCACTGTCAGAGACGTAACCACTTGCTTCAAGGGATTATTCATCGACATGTAAAACTATTATATGGAGAGAATTTATTGAGGTAAAGAGAAGAGATTTACCAGTTGTATTCGAGCCACTGTCAGAGACGTAACCACTTGCTTCAAGGGATTATTCATCGACATGTAAAACTATTATATGGAAGTAATCTGTTGAGGCAAAGAGAAGAGATTTACCACCTGTATTCAAGCCACTGTCATAGCCGTAACCACTTCCTTCAAGGGATTATTAATCGACATGTAAAACTATTATATGGAGAGAATTTATTGAGGTAAAGAGAAGAGATTTACCAGTTGTATTCGAGCCACTGTCAGAGACGTAACCACTTGCTTCAAGGGATTATTCATCGACATGTAAAACTATTATATGGAAATAATTTGTTGAGGCAAAGAGAAGAGATTTACCACCTGTATTCAAGCCACTGTCATAGCCGTAACCACTTCCTTCAAGGGATTATTAATCGACATGTAAAACTATTATACGGAGAGAATTTATTGAGGTAAAGAGAAGAGATTTACCAGTTGTATTCGAGCCACTGTCAGAGACGTAACCACTTGCTTCAAGGGATTATTCATCGACATGTAAAACTATTATATGGAAGTAATCTGTTGAGGCAAAGAGAAGAGATTTACCACCTGTATTCAAGCCACTGTCATAGCCGTAACCACTTCCTTCAAGGGATTATTAATCGACATGTAAAACTATTATACGGAGAGAATTTATTGAGGTAAAGAGAAGAGATTTACCAGTTGTATTCGAGCCACTGTCAGAGACGTAACCACTTGCTTCAAGGGATTATTCATCGACATGTAAAACTATTATATGGAAATAATTTGTTGAGGCAAAGAGAAGAGATTTACCACCTGTATTCAAGCCACTGTCATAGCCGTAACCACTTCCTTCAAGGGATTATTAATCGACATGTAAAACTATTATATGGAGAGAATTTATTGAGGTAAAGAGAAGAGATTTACCAGTTGTATTCGAGCCACTGTCATAGCCGTAACCACTTCCTTCAAGGGATTATTAATCGACATGTAAAACTATTATATGGAGAGAATTTATTGAGGTAAAGAGAAGAGATTTACCAGTTGTATTCGAGCCACTGTCAGAGACGTAACCACTTGCTTCAAGGGATTATTCATCGACATGTAAAACTATTATATGGAAGTAATCTGTTGAGGCAAAGAGAAGAGATTTACCACCTGTATTCAAGCCACTGTCATAGCCGTAACCACTTCCTTCAAGGGATTATTAATCGACATGTAAAACTATTATATGGAGAGAATTTATTGAGGTAAAGAGAAGAGATTTACCAGTTGTATTCGAGCCACTGTCAGAGACGTAACCACTTGCTTCAAGGGATTATTTATCGACATGTAAAACTATTATATGGAAATAATTTGTTGAGGCAAAGAGAAGAGATTTACCACCTGTATTCAAGCCACTGTCATAGCCGTAACCACTTCCTTCAAGGGATTATTAATCGACATGTAAAACTATTATACGGAGAGAATTTATTGAGGTAAAGAGAAGAGATTTACCAGTTGTATTCGAGCCACTGTCAGAGACGTAACCACTTGCTTCAAGGGATTATTTATCGACATGTAAAACTATTATATGGAGAGAATTTATTGAGGTAAAGAGAAGAGATTTACCAGTTGTATTCGAGCCACTGTCAGAGACGTAACCACTTGCTTCAAGGGATTATTCATCGACATGTAAAACTATTATATGGAAGTAATCTGTTGAGGCAAAGAGAAGAGATTTACCACCTGTATTCAAGCCACTGTCATAGCCGTAACCACTTGCTTCAAGGGATTATTAATCGACATGTAAAACTATTATATGGAAATAATTTGTTGAGGCAAAGAGAAGAGATTTACCACCTGTATTCAAGCCACTGTCATAGCCGTAACCACTTCCTTCAAGGGATTATTAATCGACATGTAAAACTATTATATGGAGAGAATTTATTGAGGTAAAGAGAAGAGATTTACCAGTTGTATTCGAGCCACTGTCAGAGACGTAACCACTTGCTTCAAGGGATTATTCATCGACATGTAAAACTATTATATGGAAATAATTTGTTGAGGCAAAGAGAAGAGATTTACCACCTGTATTCAAGCCACTGTCATAGCCGTAACCACTTCCTTCAAGGGATTATTAATCGACATGTAAAACTATTATATGGAGAGAATTTATTGAGGTAAAGAGAAGAGATTTACCAGTTGTATTCGAGCCACTGTCAGAGACGTAACCACTTCCTTCAAGGGATTATTCATCGACATGTAAAACTATTATATGGAAATAATTTGTTGAGGCAAAGAGAAGAGATTTACCACCTGTATTCAAGCCACTGTCATAGCCGTAACCACTTCCTTCAAGGGATTATTAATCGACATGTAAAACTATTATATGGAGAGAATTTATTGAGGTAAAGAGAAGAGATTTACCAGTTGTATTCGAGCCACTGTCAGAGACGTAACCACTTGCTTCAAGGGATTATTCATCGACATGTAAAACTATTATATGGAAATAATTTGTTGAGGCAAAGAGAAGAGATTTACCACCTGTATTCAAGCCACTGTCATAGCCGTAACCACTTCCTTCAGGGGATTATTTATCGACATGTAAAACTATTATATGGAGAGAATTTATTGAGGTAAAGAGAAGAGATTTACCAGTTGTATTCGAGCCACTGTCAGAGACGTAACCACTTGCTTCAAGGGATTATTTATCGACATATAAAACTATTATATGGAGAGAATTTATTGAGGCAAAGAGAAGAGATTTACCAGTTGTATTCGAGCCACTGTCAGAGACGTAACCACTTGCTTCAAGGGATTATTTATCGACATGTAAAACTATTATATGGAAATAATTTGTTGAGGCAAAGAGAAGAGATTTACCACCTGTATTCAAGCCACTGTCATAGCCGTAACCACTTCCTTCAAGGGATTATTAATCGACATGTAAAACTATTATACGGAGAGAATTTATTGAGGTAAAGAGAAGAGATTTACCAGTTGTATTCGAGCCACTGTCAGAGACGTAACCACTTGCTTCAAGGGATTATTTATCGACATATAAAACTATTATATGGAGAGAATTTATTGAGGCAAAGAGAAGAGATTTACCAGTTGTATTCGAGCCACTGTCAGAGACGTAACCACTTGCTTCAAGGGATTATTCATCGACATGTAAAACTATTATATGGAAGTAATCTGTTGAGGCAAAGAGAAGAGATTTACCACCTGTATTCAAGCCACTGTCATAGCCGTAACCACTTGCTTCAAGGGATTATTAATCGACATGTAAAACTATTATATGGAAATAATTTGTTGAGGCAAAGAGAAGAGATTTACCACCTGTATTCAAGCCACTGTCATAGCCGTAACCACTTCCTTCAAGGGATTATTAATCGACATGTAAAACTATTATATGGAGAGAATTTATTGAGGTAAAGAGAAGAGATTTACCAGTTGTATTCGAGCCACTGTCAGAGACGTAACCACTTGCTTCAAGGGATTATTCATCGACATGTAAAACTATTATATGGAAATAATTTGTTGAGGCAAAGAGAAGAGATTTACCACCTGTATTCAAGCCACTGTCATAGCCGTAACCACTTCCTTCAAGGGATTATTAATCGACATGTAAAACTATTATATGGAGAGAATTTATTGAGGTAAAGAGAAGAGATTTACCAGTTGTATTCGAGCCACTGTCAGAGACGTAACCACTTGCTTCAAGGGATTATTCATCGACATGTAAAACTATTATATGGAAATAATTTGTTGAGGCAAAGAGAAGAGATTTACCACCTGTATTCAAGCCACTGTCATAGCCGTAACCACTTCCTTCAAGGGATTATTAATCGACATGTAAAACTATTATATGGAGAGAATTTATTGAGGTAAAGAGAAGAGATTTACCAGTTGTATTCGAGCCACTGTCAGAGACGTAACCACTTGCTTCAAGGGATTATTCATCGACATGTAAAACTATTATATGGAAATAATTTGTTGAGGCAAAGAGAAGAGATTTACCACCTGTATTCAAGCCACTGTCATAGCCGTAACCACTTCCTTCAAGGGATTATTTATCGACATGTAAAACTATTATATGGAGAGAATTTATTGAGGTAAAGAGAAGAGATTTACCAGTTGTATTCGAGCCACTGTCAGAGACGTAACCACTTGCTTCAAGGGATTATTTATCGACATATAAAACTATTATATGGAGAGAATTTATTGAGGCAAAGAGAAGAGATTTACCAGTTGTATTCGAGCCACTGTCAGAGACGTAACCACTTGCTTCAAGGGATTATTTATCGACATGTAAAACTATTATATGGAAATAATTTGTTGAGGCAAAGAGAAGAGATTTACCACCTGTATTCAAGCCACTGTCATAGCCGTAACCACTTCCTTCAAGGGATTATTAATCGACATGTAAAACTATTATACGGAGAGAATTTATTGAGGTAAAGAGAAGAGATTTACCAGTTGTATTCGAGCCACTGTCAGAGACGTAACCACTTGCTTCAAGGGATTATTTATCGACATATAAAACTATTATATGGAGAGAATTTATTGAGGCAAAGAGAAGAGATTTACCAGTTGTATTCGAGCCACTGTCAGAGACGTAACCACTTGCTTCAAGGGATTATTCATCGACATGTAAAACTATTATATGGAAATAATCTGTTGAGGCAAAGAGAAGAGATTTACCACCTGTATTCAAGCCACTGTCATAGCCGTAACCACTTCCTTCAAGGGATTATTAATCGACATGTAAAACTATTATACGGAGAGAATTTATTGAGGTAAAGAGAAGAGATTTACCAGTTGTATTCGAGCCACTGTCAGAGACGTAACCACTTGCTTCAAGGGATTATTTATCGACATGTAAAACTATTATATGGAGAGAATTTATTGAGGTAAAGAGAAGAGATTTACCAGTTGTATTCGAGCCACTGTCAGAGACGTAACCACTTGCTTCAAGGGATTATTCATCGACATGTAAAACTATTATATGGAAGTAATCTGTTGAGGCAAAGAGAAGAGATTTACCACCTGTATTCAAGCCACTGTCATAGCCGTAACCACTTGCTTCAAGGGATTATTAATCGACATGTAAAACTATTATATGGAGAGAATTTATTGAGGTAAAGAGAAGAGATTTACCAGTTGTATTCGAGCCACTGTCAGAGACGTAACCACTTGCTTCAAGGGATTATTCATCGACATGTAAAACTATTATATGGAAATAATTTGTTGAGGCAAAGAGAAGAGATTTACCACCTGTATTCAAGCCACTGTCATAGCCGTAACCACTTCCTTCAAGGGATTATTAATCGACATGTAAAACTATTATATGGAGAGAATTTATTGAGGTAAAGAGAAGAGATTTACCAGTTGTATTCGAGCCACTGTCAGAGACGTAACCACTTGCTTCAAGGGATTATTTATCGACATATAAAACTATTATATGGAGAGAATTTATTGAGGCAAAGAGAAGAGATTTACCAGTTGTATTCGAGCCACTGTCAGAGACGTAACCACTTGCTTCAAGGGATTATTTATCGACATGTAAAACTATTATATGGAAATAATTTGTTGAGGCAAAGAGAAGAGATTTACCACCTGTATTCAAGCCACTGTCATAGCCGTAACCACTTCCTTCAAGGGATTATTAATCGACATGTAAAACTATTATATGGAGAGAATTTATTGAGGTAAAGAGAAGAGATTTACCAGTTGTATTCGAGCCACTGTCAGAGACGTAACCACTTGCTTCAAGGGATTATTCATCGACATGTAAAACTATTATATGGAAATAATTTGTTGAGGCAAAGAGAAGAGATTTACCACCTGTATTCAAGCCACTGTCATAGCCGTAACCACTTCCTTCAAGGGATTATTAATCGACATGTAAAACTATTATATGGAGAGAATTTATTGAGGTAAAGAGAAGAGATTTACCAGTTGTATTCGAGCCACTGTCAGAGACGTAACCACTTGCTTCAAGGGATTATTTATCGACATGTAAAACTATTATATGGAAATAATTTGTTGAGGCAAAGAGAAGAGATTTACCACCTGTATTCAAGCCACTGTCATAGCCGTAACCACTTCCTTCAAGGGATTATTAATCGACATGTAAAACTATTATACGGAGAGAATTTATTGAGGTAAAGAGAAGAGATTTACCAGTTGTATTCGAGCCACTGTCAGAGACGTAACCACTTGCTTCAAGGGATTATTTATCGACATGTAAAACTATTATATGGAGAGAATTTATTGAGGTAAAGAGAAGAGATTTACCAGTTGTATTCGAGCCACTGTCAGAGACGTAACCACTTGCTTCAAGGGATTATTCATCGACATGTAAAACTATTATATGGAAATAATTTGTTGAGGCAAAGAGAAGAGATTTACCACCTGTATTCAAGCCACTGTCATAGCCGTAACCACTTCCTTCAAGGGATTATTAATCGACATGTAAAACTATTATATGGAGAGAATTTATTGAGGTAAAGAGAAGAGATTTACCAGTTGTATTCGAGCCACTGTCAGAGACGTAACCACTTGCTTCAAGGGATTATTTATCGACATGTAAAACTATTATATGGAGAGAATTTATTGAGGTAAAGAGAAGAGATTTACCAGTTGTATTCGAGCCACTGTCAGAGACGTAACCACTTGCTTCAAGGGATTATTTATCGACATATAAAACTATTATATGGAGAGAATTTATTGAGGCAAAGAGAAGAGATTTACCAGTTGTATTCGAGCCACTGTCAGAGACGTAACCACTTGCTTCAAGGGATTATTTATCGACATGTAAAACTATTATATGGAAATAATTTGTTGAGGCAAAGAGAAGAGATTTACCACCTGTATTCAAGCCACTGTCATAGCCGTAACCACTTCCTTCAAGGGATTATTAATCGACATGTAAAACTATTATATGGAGAGAATTTATTGAGGTAAAGAGAAGAGATTTACCAGTTGTATTCGAGCCACTGTCAGAGACGTAACCACTTGCTTCAAGGGATTATTCATCGACATGTAAAACTATTATATGGAAATAATTTGTTGAGGCAAAGAGAAGAGATTTACCACCTGTATTCAAGCCACTGTCATAGCCGTAACCACTTCCTTCAAGGGATTATTAATCGACATGTAAAACTATTATATGGAGAGAATTTATTGAGGTAAAGAGAAGAGATTTACCAGTTGTATTCGAGCCACTGTCAGAGACGTAACCACTTGCTTCAAGGGATTATTTATCGACATGTAAAACTATTATATGGAAATAATTTGTTGAGGCAAAGAGAAGAGATTTACCACCTGTATTCAAGCCACTGTCATAGCCGTAACCACTTCCTTCAAGGGATTATTAATCGACATGTAAAACTATTATACGGAGAGAATTTATTGAGGTAAAGAGAAGAGATTTACCAGTTGTATTCGAGCCACTGTCAGAGACGTAACCACTTGCTTCAAGGGATTATTTATCGACATGTAAAACTATTATATGGAGAGAATTTATTGAGGTAAAGAGAAGAGATTTACCAGTTGTATTCGAGCCACTGTCAGAGACGTAACCACTTGCTTCAAGGGATTATTCATCGACATGTAAAACTATTATATGGAAATAATTTGTTGAGGCAAAGAGAAGAGATTTACCACCTGTATTCAAGCCACTGTCATAGCCGTAACCACTTCCTTCAGGGGATTATTAATCGACATGTAAAACTATTATATGGAGAGAATTTATTGAGGTAAAGAGAAGAGATTTACCAGTTGTATTCGAGCCACTGTCAGAGACGTAACCACTTGCTTCAAGGGATTATTCATCGACATGTAAAACTATTATATGGAAGTAATCTGTTGAGGCAAAGAGAAGAGATTTAATACCTGTATTCAAGCCACTGTCATAGCCGTAACCACTTCCTTCAAGGGATTATTAATCGACATGTAAAACTATTATATGGAGAGAATTTATTGAGGTAAAGAGAAGAGATTTACCAGTTGTATTCGAGCCACTGTCAGAGACGTAACCACTTGCTTCAAGGGATTATTTATCGACATGTAAAACTATTATATGGAGAGAATTTGTTGAGGCAAAGAGAACAGATTTACGACTTGTATTCGAGCCACTGACAGAGACGTAACCACTTGCTTTAAGGGATTATTCATCGACATGTAAAACTATTATATGGAAATAGTTTGTTGAGGCAAAGAGAAGAGTTTCACCACCTGTATTCGAGGCACTGTCATAGCCGTAACCACTTCCTTCAAGGGATTATTCATCGACATGTAAAACTATTATATGGAAATAATTTGTTGAGGCAAAGAGAAGAGATTTACCACCTGTATTCGAGCCACCGCCATAGCCATAACTACTTCCTTCAAGTGATTATTCATCGACATGTAAAACTATTGCATGGAGACAACTTGTTGAAGCAATGAGAAGGAGAAGAGATTTACCACTTGTATTCGAGCCACTGTCAGAGACGTAACCACTTCCTTCAAGGGATTATTCATTGACGTATAAAACTATTGTATGGAGAGAACTTGTTGAAGCAAAGGGAAGAGATTTACCACCTGTATTCGAGCCACTGTCATAGCCGTAACCACTTCCTTCAAGGGATTATTTATCGACATGTAAAACTATTATACGGAAAGAATTTATTGAGGCAAAGGAAAGAGATTTATCACTTGTATTCGAGCCACTGTCAGAGGTGTAACCACTTCATTCAAAAGATTATTCATCGACATGATAAACTATTGTACGGCGAGAATTTGTTGAAGCAAAGAGAAGAGATTTACCACCTGTATTTGAGCCACTGTCAGAGCCATAACCACTTCCTTCAAGCGATTATTCATCGACATGTAAAACTAATATATGGAGAAAACTTGTTGAATCAAAGGGAAGAGATTTATCACCTGTATTCGAGCCACTGTCATAGCCGTAACCACTTCCTTCAAGGGATTATTTATCGACATATAAAACTATTATATGGAGAGGATTTATTGAGGCAAAGAGATGAGATTTACCAGTTGTATTCGAGCCACTGTCAGAGACGTAACCACTTGCTTCAAGGGATTATTTATCGACATATAAAACTATTATATGGAGAGAATTTATTGAGGCAAAGAGAAGAGATTTACCAGTTGTATTCGAGCCACTGTCAGAGACGTAACCACTTGCTTCAAGGGATTATTCATCGATATGTAAAACTATTATATGGAAATAATTTGTTGAGGCAAAGAGAAGAGATTTACCACCTGTATTCGAGGCACTGTCATAGCCGTAACCACTTCCTTCAAGGGATTATTTATCGACATGTAAAACTATTATACGGAGAGAATTTATTGAGGCAAAGAGAAGAGATTTACCAGTTGTATTCGACCCACTGTCAGAGACGTAACCACTTGCTTCAAGGGATTATTCATCGACATGTAAAACTATTATATGGAAATAATTTGTTGAGGCAAAGAGAAGAGATTTACCACCTGTATTCAAGCCACTGTCATAGCCGTAACCACTTCCTTCAGGGGATTATTAATCGACATGTAAAACTATTATATGGAGAGAATTTATTGAGGTAAAGAGAAGAGATTTACCAGTTGTATTCGAGCCACTGTCAGAGACGTAACCACTTGCTTCAAGGGATTATTCATCGACATGTAAAACTATTATATGGAAGTAATCTGTTGAGGCAAAGAGAAGAGATTTAATACCTGTATTCAAGCCACTGTCATAGCCGTAACCACTTCCTTCAAGGGATTATTTATCGACATGTAAAACTATTATATGGAGAGAATTTGTTGAGGCAAAGAGAACAGATTTACGACTTGTATTCGAGCCACTGACAGAGACGTAACCACTTGCTTTAAGGGATTATTCATCGACATGTAAAACTATTATATGGAAATAGTTTGTTGAGGCAAAGAGAAGAGTTTCACCACCTGTATTCGAGGCACTGTCATAGCCGTAACCACTTCCTTCAAGGGATTATTCATCGACATGTAAAACTATTATATGGAAATAATTTGTTGAGGCAAAGAGAAGAGATTTACCACCTGTATTCGAGCCACCGCCATAGCCATAACTACTTCCTTCAAGTGATTATTCATCGACATGTAAAACTATTGCATGGAGACAACTTGTTGAAGCAATGAGAAGGAGAAGAGATTTACCACTTGTATTCGAGCCACTGTCAGAGACGTAACCACTTCCTTCAAGGGATTATTCATTGACGTATAAAACTATTGTATGGAGAGAACTTGTTGAAGCAAAGGGAAGAGATTTACCACCTGTATTCGAGCCACTGTCAGAGCCGTAACCACTTCCTTCAAGGGATTATTTATCGACATGTAAAACTATTATACGGAAAGAATTTATTGAGGCAAAGGAAAGAGATTTATCACTTGTATTCGAGCCACTGTCAGAGGTGTAACCACTTCATTCAAAAGATTATTCATCGACATGATAAACTATTGTACGGCGAGAATTTGTTGAAGCAAAGAGAAGAGATTTACCACCTGTATTTGAGCCACTGTCAGAGCCATAACCACTTCCTTCAAGCGATTATTCATCGACATGTAAAACTAATATATGGAGAAAACTTGTTGAATCAAAGGGAAGAGATTTATCACCTGTATTCGAGCCACTGTCATAGCCGTAACCACTTCCTTCAAGGGATTATTTATCGACATATAAAACTATTATATGGAGAGGATTTATTGAGGCAAAGAGATGAGATTTACCAGTTGTATTCGAGCCACTGTCAGAGACGTAACCACTTGCTTCAAGGGATTATTTATCGACATATAAAACTATTATATGGAGAGAATTTATTGAGGCAAAGAGAAGAGATTTACCAGTTGTATTCGAGCCACTGTCAGAGACGTAACCACTTGCTTCAAGGGATTATTCATCGATATGTAAAACTATTATATGGAAATAATTTGTTGAGGCAAAGAGAAGAGATTTACCACCTGTATTCGAGGCACTGTCATAGCCGTAACCACTTCCTTCAAGGGATTATTTATCGACATGTAAAACTATTATACGGAGAGAATTTATTGAGGCAAAGAGAAGAGATTTACCAGTTGTATTCGACCCACTGTCAGAGACGTAACCACTTGCTTCAAGGGATTATTCATCGACATGTAAAACTATTATATGGAAATAATTTGTTGAGGCAAAGAGAAGAGATTTACCACCTGTATTCAAGCCACTGTCATAGCCGTAACCACTTCCTTCAGGGGATTATTAATCGACATGTAAAACTATTATATGGAGAGAATTTATTGAGGTAAAGAGAAGAGATTTACCAGTTGTATTCGAGCCACTGTCAGAGACGTAACCACTTGCTTCAAGGGATTATTCATCGACATGTAAAACTATTATATGGAAGTAATCTGTTGAGGCAAAGAGAAGAGATTTAATACCTGTATTCAAGCCACTGTCATAGCCGTAACCACTTCCTTCAAGGGATTATTTATCGACATGTAAAACTATTATATGGAGAGAATTTGTTGAGGCAAAGAGAACAGATTTACGACTTGTATTCGAGCCACTGACAGAGACGTAACCACTTGCTTTAAGGGATTATTCATCGACATGTAAAACTATTATATGGAAATAGTTTGTTGAGGCAAAGAGAAGAGTTTCACCACCTGTATTCGAGGCACTGTCATAGCCGTAACCACTTCCTTCAAGGGATTATTCATCGACATGTAAAACTATTATATGGAAATAATTTGTTGAGGCAAAGAGAAGAGATTTACCACCTGTATTCGAGCCACCGCCATAGCCATAACTACTTCCTTCAAGTGATTATTCATCGACATGTAAAACTATTGCATGGAGACAACTTGTTGAAGCAATGAGAAGGAGAAGAGATTTACCACTTGTATTCGAGCCACTGTCAGAGACGTAACCACTTCCTTCAAGGGATTATTCATTGACGTATAAAACTATTGTATGGAGAGAACTTGTTGAAGCAAAGGGAAGAGATTTACCACCTGTATTCGAGCCACTGTCATAGCCGTAACCACTTCCTTCAAGGGATTATTTATCGACATGTAAAACTATTATACGGAAAGAATTTATTGAGGCAAAGGAAAGAGATTTATCACTTGTATTCGAGCCACTGTCAGAGGTGTAACCACTTCATTCAAAAGATTATTCATCGACATGATAAACTATTGTACGGCGAGAATTTGTTGAAGCAAAGAGAAGAGATTTACCACCTGTATTTGAGCCACTGTCAGAGCCATAACCACTTCCTTCAAGCGATTATTCATCGACATGTAAAACTAATATATGGAGAAAACTTGTTGAATCAAAGGGAAGAGATTTATCACCTGTATTCGAGCCACTGTCATAGCCGTAACCACTTCCTTCAAGGGATTATTTATCGACATATAAAACTATTATATGGAGAGGATTTATTGAGGCAAAGAGATGAGATTTACCAGTTGTATTCGAGCCACTGTCAGAGACGTAACCACTTGCTTCAAGGGATTATTTATCGACATATAAAACTATTATATGGAGAGAATTTATTGAGGCAAAGAGAAGAGATTTACCAGTTGTATTCGAGCCACTGTCAGAGACGTAACCACTTGCTTCAAGGGATTATTCATCGATATGTAAAACTATTATATGGAAATAATTTGTTGAGGCAAAGAGAAGAGATTTACCACCTGTATTCGAGGCACTGTCATAGCCGTAACCACTTCCTTCAAGGGATTATTTATCGACATGTAAAACTATTATACGGAGAGAATTTATTGAGGCAAAGAGAAGAGATTTACCAGTTGTATTCGACCCACTGTCAGAGACGTAACCACTTGCTTCAAGGGATTATTCATCGACATGTAAAACTATTATATGGAAATAATTTGTTGAGGCAAAGAGAAGAGATTTACCACCTGTATTCGAGCCACCGCCATAGCCATAACTACTTCCTTCAAGTGATTATTCATCTACATGTAAAACTATTGCATGGAGAGAACATGCTGAAGCAAAGGGAAGAGATTTACCACTTGTATTCGTGCCAATGTCATAGCCATAACCACTTCCTTCAAGCGATTATTTATCGGCACGTAAAACTATTGCATGGAGAGAATTTGTTGAAGCAAATAGAAGAAATTTACCACCTGTATTCGAGCCACTGTCAGAGCCGTAATAACTTCCTTCAATAGTTTATTCATCGACATGTGAGCCTGTTAAAACCAAAGTGGTGCAAGTCCATTTTTTTCAAATTTCTGTTTTTACAGAAATGGAATCTCCATTCAAAGATCTGTTAAATGGAATGATGGAGTAAGTCCTAATTCACTTGGGGACTGTACAGATAGCAGCATAAGTTGAAGCATTCCCTAGAGTCATCTGTTGGTTTAATGGAAAAGTGGTGTAACTGGGACTTACACCACATTTCCACTATGAGATGTCACTGGAGTATGATGGTCGACTCACATGGTTGTTGAAAGCATAGTTTTTTTGTAGTGATTTAGAGTTTCTGTGATTAAAAGATAAATTTAATAGATTCATTATGGATTCTCGAAGTAGTGACGATAGCAGTGAACCAAGTTTACTGAGATATAATGCCTCAAGTGATGAATATTTCCCAACAGATAGTGAACTTTCTGGTAAGTATTTTATTTTGTTTTGTTCTTAATTCTAGTTACTAAGTATATGTCTAAATCTTTTAATGCTTTCTCTAATACCAGTATTGTATACTACAGTAAATCAGTGAGTTTGTTTTTCATTGTTAATACAAAACAAACTTTGAGGTTAGGATATTTTTACTTTATAACCTATTGCTAGTATCTATATTATTAAAAGAATTTCACGAATTTTTCATTCTTTCAGGTGATGAAGAGGCTTTACCAAAGCAACGATTCCGAATAAGGGCAAAGGGTATGGGTAAGAAGGAGCAACGTAAAAAAAGGAGAAATTTAGGAGAATGTTACAAGACTGCTAACGGTAAGGAAGTTGAGGCAAAAACTTTTCGAAACATCAATTGCAACTGCAAAAATAAGTGCTTAGAAAAAGTTTCTATTCAAGCTCACCAAAATGCTTTTAACATGTTCTGGAAAATAGGTAATTTCTCTACACAAAATGCTTTTTTATGTGGTTTAGTTAAACAACAAGCTCCAGGTCGTCGCCGTCCTAGAGGCAGCACTAAAGTAGCTAAGTCTACTACTAATCACTTCCATGTAATACTTCTGGATGGTACAAGCATAAAGGTTTGTAAAAAAATACTTTCTTAGCACATACCAGGTCTCTGATGGTAGAATGACCAGAGCATTAAAGGTGGTTAAAGGAGGTAAATCACCTGGTACAGATAAACGGGGAAAACGAGTTCCTATTAAAACAATTCCTGAAGATTAGATGGCAGTTGTAAGGCAGCACATATCGTCCTACCCTAGCTACCAATCACATTATACACGGTCTCGTAACCCTAATCGAAGTTATTTGCCAGAATATTTAAGTATACGTCTGATGTACAACATGTACAAAACATACTGTAATGACCGAGACGTAATACCAGTCAAGGAGCCTATCTACCGTAGAACATTCAATAGGGAATTCAATCTTCATTTCCACCAACCCCACAAAGCACGTGCACAAAGTGTGATATCTACAAAAATAAGATTTATAACATATTAGACGAAGAACAAAAAAGCACATTGAAAGTAGAACATGAGTTACACTTAAGGAAGGCAGAGAGTGGTAGAGAGAACATGTCAGCAGATGCTGAAAAATCAAAATCAGACAACGCTTTCTATGTTTTTACGTTTGATCTTGAAAAATCATTAGCATTCCCTAAACTAACTTGCCAAATCGCATATTACAAACGAAACTGCTACTTGTACAATCTCGGTTGTCATGAGTTGTCTTCTAAAGTAGGCTTTATGTACTGTTGGGATGAGAGTGTTGGATCTTGGGGATCTCAGGAAATCGGAGCATGTGTTGTAAAACACATACATACAAGAGCATCTTCAGCCAAACATGTAGTAATGAATAGCGACAGTTGTACAGGTCTGAATAGAAATTTCAAAATGTCTCTGATCTTAATGAGGTTTCTTCAAGGTAAAAAAAGTGGAGAGGTCTGTGTTATCGACCACAAATTCATGCAGAGTGGTCAACCATACCTTCCAAATGACTGTGATTTTGCAAGCATTGAAAATCGCAGTAAAACTAAGCAAATCTACTGCCATAATGATTGATATGAAGTAATCATCCAGGCCAGAAAGAAAAACCCATTTCATTTGACAGTGATGACCAGTGACGATTTTTTGTCAACAAAAAATCTTGAAAAGATTGTGACCAGAAGGAAAAGTGACTCCAATGAACTGCCAATAAAATGGCTCAAAATTCACTGGCTGCGATACAAAAAGAGTCACCCTTTCACAATCTTCTTTAAAGAAACACTCATGAAAAACATGCCCTTTTCTGAGTTGGACATCACACCAACAAAGAAAAGTGGGTGGCCAGTGTCTCTTTCCTCAATCCCCATGGACAAACTCAATGATGGAGTGCGCCCCGTCACAAAGGCTAAAAAGAAAGATATGATAGATCTGCTTCCGTACAACCCTCCGATCAGCCAGGAATTCTTCCTACAACTTCAGACATCTGACACCGTTGAAGATATTGGGCCTCTAGCAGAAGCCGACGAGCAGCCTGTACAATGATATAGAAGGCCCCCATGATTGATGACATTCCATTTTTTGCCTAAATTACAATTTTTATTGTTTTGTATTGTTTATAATAAATTTTATGATTTCTTAAAGAATATTGCTGTTTTAATCAATCCGCTAATTAAACATCTGTTTACTGGAAAAGTGGTGTAAGTCACTTAAGCATAAATATTGAATTGTTTATCCGAGAAAAAATTGTCGTATCCTTTTTACATGGTCTTAAAATTTAAGCTACTTCCTTATTATTAAGTTGTTTATGAAAAAAATAAGGTGGATGTATTGCTGATTTTTTATCGAAAGTAGCAATGTTGTACGAGTACTTAGTTGCCATAGTCGGTCACAAGGTCACCTTAGTACGTAGGAGTCGTTTACTTATACTTGTGTGTCTCTGTTACAGAACAAAGTCGGTCACAAGGTCACCTTAGTACGTAGGAGTCGTTTACTAAAACTTGTGTGTCTCTGTTACAGAACTCCACTGAGTTACGCCGGTAACACCATGGTTGCAGCCACCTCAGACTCGGTAATCGCGATCTCCTACGTTTAGTATTTGTTAGATTTCATATGTTTAATGAAATAGGACAACCGCTAACATCCATGAACCTGAATGGAAAATATTCACACATAAAGTTTTATCGCCTGGCGTGAGGCGTGAACCTAGAGCACCCCCACCGAAACCTTCCGCCATGGAAGAGGTGCTGCATGCTTTTAATATTTTTTGTTCGTATTCCACAGCTCAAAATTATTCGCCACTCGCTTTAACCCTTTTGTTACGAGCGCCGGCTATAGACGGCATCCACTCGATGACTTAGGTGTACGAGCGCCGGCTATAGACGGCGTCCATGCGATGACCTAGTGTACGTTAGCGGTACCCCGGTTGGCGGCGTTACTCCGGCGGAGCGGACTGCCGTAACGAAAGGGTTAAGAACCAGGATGATGATTTTTATCAAATTTTATTTTCTCGTTTTATACTTTCTCGTTTAAGTCTGCCCTTCTAATTAAGAATGTCGCACAGTGGTCGATTTCTGAGAAAAGGTGAACTTTATTCAAAATTTTGACTTTTAGACTTTTACGTATGAAGTCAAATCTAGATAATAATAATATATCCTATATTATAGGTCTAATAACATGTAGCATAACTTTAAACATAAGAGTACAGTGAGTTGTCAAAGTTGTAGGTGAAGAATGTTTTCCTTCGCATATAACTTTTCAGTAAAGATGTTAAGACTAGAAACCACTTGGGGTAAAGACTGGTAAAACAGAGCATAATAAAATTGTAAACTTAGTATTTACAGATGTAAAGACACCAGACGATTTCACGAAAACGATGTGGTCGTATTCAGTAAGGTCAAAAGTAATCGTTTGTTGTGTATTCATCCACCACTAGACCCCACTCCGCTCTTGTGACATATTTGAAGTGCGCGCAGTGTACAGCGCACACTTTTGTTTATTTTCGCCAGTACGGCTGTTCGCATTCATTTATTTACGCTTAATCTTCGTATCCGGAAAATATCTCTATTACGGAGAAAAAATGCAAGATACCATTGAAGGATTTGTTGACGAAAACTTGTGACAGTATCATCACCAACCTGCGACCACCGTTACAGGTGAAAGAAGGCCTCACACTGACTTGCATACATCGATGGTACCCATAGAGCTTGTGGATGCCTCGAATATATCCTGCGTTCAACATTGTTTGACAGGCATTTGAATTTGGCGCGTTGTTTTTCATATTGCAATGTTGGTACCTTGCGTGCGAGAGTGTCAAATCGATCATTAGCGCCCGTAGAATTAACTGTCAGTGTGATCGCGTGTTCGTGTGCTTTATAGGTATTTAGTTTTATGTTTACGTTTTATACCATTTCATCTTACTGCAGATATTTTATTGGTAAGTTAAAAAATAACCACATTAACACATGCAAATCTTAATTATGAAATGTGATTTTAGGTTAAGAATGCCGTTCGAAGATCACCACAACAGGTTTATCCTTGAAGCATATTTTCGAACAGGGACACGCAACGCAGAAGGGAGTTGGAATTATTCCTATCAAAATTGCGGGGAACAATTTCATGAGCAGTTTCCTGATGTTGAGATTGGTCACAATTACTTTGTGCAACATGTTCGCCGTATGGTTACCAGATTCCATGAAACCAGCAGCGTTTCAAAGGAAAATCTACAAGCCGACCTACTGTCCTTACGGAAGCAGTCGTTGCAGATATTCAACGGACTAGATGTGAGTCCGAAGAAATCGCTCCGATGTTTGTCTGCTCAGACAAATGTCGCTCGGTATGTCAGAAGGCTTGCAAAAAAATTTAAATTTACATCCGTACAAAGTAACTATAACTCAACAGTTGCTGCCGCCTGATTATCCTAGCCAAGTGCAGTATTGCAATTGGTTTAACGAGTTCCTGAATGATGACGATTTGTTAGATTTAACGTTTTACAGTGAAGAAGCTTGTTTTCACCTTAGCGGCTATGTGAACTTGCAAAACCATAGAGTGTGCGCTGCAGAAAACCCCCATATATTTGTTGAGGTTCCGTTACATCCTCAGAAGGTTGGTGTAAGGCTGGCAATGTCCCGAATGAGAATCTATGGCCCTATTTTTTTTAATGACAATATTAACGCAGCTCCCTATCGGGAATTACTCTTGAATCCTTTTATCGAACAACTTCATGATGATGAATTGCAGCAAGAATACTTTCAGCAGGCCGGAGCTACTGCGCATACTGTAAATACAACGTTAAATCACCTGCGGCAGTTCTTCGGAGATAGGTTAATTAGCAAAGATCTATGGCCACCTCGCTCACCAGATTTGACACCGCTGGACTATTTTATGTTCGGATATTTAAAAAATAAAGTGTATACTGATCGACTCCACACTTTACAAGAACTGCGCAATACAATAACAGAAGCGGTGCACAATGTTACACCTGAAATTCTACAAAATGTCTTCAACAACATGAAACGCCGGGTAAATTTGTGTTTGGATTAAAATGGCCAATACTTTGAACATCTGTTATAGTTTAGTTCAAAATAAATTCCCTAATAGTCCTGCCACTGATAAGTACCAACATTAAAAGTTTTTTTTAGGAGCGGGAAATTCAAACAGCTATCAAACAATAACGAACACAGTGTAGTGAAATGGAGAAGCCCGAGACCTTAGTTGATCCGCTTCTGCATGCCAATACGGGCGCAATGGTTGCACGAGACGGATGAAATTTTAAAAGAGGAAGAAGCCTATATGATGGAACAAATTAAAAAGTTAGAGCCATATCCATCAAAAATTATTCGATGCTACTAACTATGGTAGACGGAAAGATGTGCAACGCTTTAAGTGCGTTGCTATAGTTGCAATGCTGTTCCGACTTAAATGAAAAAATAAAAATAAATCCGTAGTCTACCCGATAAATTAATTTGCTGTGATAAACGACGCAGAGAAGACGTAGGTTCACCTTCCAAAATTCCTTGGGAAGTGTTAATAGCATGCTAAGTACGTTTGACTGGTCTACCACTTCCTGGTTTACGGAAATAATACAACAGATCGTGATAAGGTATTTTTAAATTCATCATAAATATTGAGAATGTTAGGAAATTCTTCCTGAAACTCTGCCATAGATGCGTCGTATGAATACACCCAATTTCCGTCCACTTTAGTCCCATTTCGGAAATAACTTTCAGCTAGAAACGTTTTTGCTGGTTGCTGTAAACTATTGTGACCACGGAATAATTGTGACTTTTAGAAGGATCTGACGTTTTCTTTGTCAATTCCGAACATGTGTGCCAACTTAAATTAAAGAAAAAATAAAAATCATGGCACACTTGAGGTTTTTTTTTAATGAACATACGATACATATAGCGTATCGTCTCGTTAATATGGAGAGTCCCGTAACAAATGAAGCCCATCATCGATTTGAGAAAAAAGAAATTACAACAGCAATTTCTTGAAAAAATGGGAATCATCATTGACATGCCGAAACCCAGCTTCGATACAAGTAACGAATGCAATACAGCCAGACGTTTCTCGTAAAAACCCTACGATTTTGAGTATTGACGAGAACGTAATTAAGAGCTTCAGCATCATTTTAAAAGCAATGGGCAGTGTAAGGTCAGTTAATGTATAGAAGTTTCATATGTACTGCCTCGAGACGGCTGATATGTACGTTAAGCTGTTCGAGTAGTAATGGTATGCTCTCCGTAATGCACAAAAAACTTATTCACAGAGCTTCTGTTATTGACAACTTCAATGGAGGAGGTTGCCGAGTCAAAAAAATAAAGAGTTCTGGTTCTTTCGGGAGCATTTCATACGGAAAAGCTTGAGAGAGAATACGAATAATTGATGAAGTCCGAGAGGACGATATAATTATAACTGAAAAAGAAGAACACGAAGAAGAAGAGCTAAGCAGATGAATTTTATGATTTTTTTTTTTACAACAAGTTCATATACATATACGAATTATATATTTTTAAAATAATTGTTAACAAGGCTAATGAGAACCAAAGCACAGTAATTATACTGCCATGCAGGGGTTATCCTACTGTATTTTCAAACAAACGAATTTTGTTTGGAAGTATTTGGAATAAATAATATGCAAAAGGTTTCATAGATAGATATTCGAAGTACTGTTTGAGTTGCAGCGTTTGCAGCCAAGGAAGAATTGAGCGCGCAGATAGACTACCGAATCGGCGCGCATTTTAAACGCGTTTTTCTCGAAACTATGTTTCTCAAAACGGTATAATAAACACGATATCTCAGGCTGTGATTGTTTACTACCAGTTTAAACGTGACGGACGATTTTGTCATTACGTTTTGTTTTGCGATATACAGGGTGGTTCAAAAGTCTAGAAATGGCGAATTTATTTCGCGCACGGGTAGAAAATCGAAATTCTGATACTGGGGTCTTCAGTAATTTTTCCCGGGGAATCGAATGGGTCCATCAGATTTTAGGCCCGATGGGGCCTTATAAGACATATGAGGTCCAACTTTGGAATTTCAACTGCAAACCTATATTTTTAATTGCGGATTCGGATTTAGCGGACAATTTTACATCCAAATTGGCTAAAACCCAAAATTTTTTGGTTAATTTTTGGGCCCTATGGTGCGTTTTTTGTTCAAAAGTCTGGGGACGTCTGGTTCATTCAACCCAGTCGAGAAAAATCGAAAAACTGATCTTGGAGTCTCTAGGACTCGGGCAAACCATTTGAGTCTCATAGGGCTATATGACAGGTAGATGGCCCAGCCCTGGAACTTTAAATGACACTCTACATTTTATTGCGGATTTTACTTTATTTATAATTTGTTACGGTACTGGACATGATTATTTTATAAGGTGTCCGAATTGGTGTCCATCCACTGCAGTGCAGTGCGCTAGTCGTTGGTAGATTTCCTCATTCACTCGTGCCAACATCTCCAGGGTTATCGTGGCTGACACCTCCACTATCCTTCTCTGGAGTTCTTCGATATTCGCAGGCTTGGTTTCGTAGACTCTATCTTTTAAATACCCCCCAATAAAAGAAGTCTAAAGGGGCGAGGTTGGGAGATCTTGGTGGCCACTCGATGGCACCTTTTCTATCTATCCAGCTCCCAGGAAATGTAACATTGAGAAACTGCCTAATGAGTAATACAAAATGCACAGGTGCTCCATCTTGTTGATACCACACGTTTTCCAATTGATCTCCAACAATGATATCCCGGTTCAGCATCTCTAAGTAGCGGGCGTGAGTGAAATTTTCATGTAGAAAAAAAGGCCCAATTATTTGGTTATTCAAAATTCAAGCCCAAGCCTTATCCTGCCATTGCGTGTGTGTATCTAGCATCCAGTAGAGATTTTCATCGGCCTAATATCTCAAATTGTGGCGATTCACTTCGGCAATTAAACTGAATCCTGCCTCATCAGAGAAACATGTCTAAAAAAAGGATAAAATTATCAGCAACATATCTCTTCATCATTATCTCACAATATTCCAGACGACGATCAAAGTCTTCCGAGGTCAGCTCCTGGATTAAGCGCATTTTATAGGGACGCCAACCATTAGTTTTTCAAATTCTTTGGACTTCGGCTTTACTTATCCCAAGAGTTTGGGACAACTTTTTTTGGCTCACACGAGGATCCTCAGTAACATTGAGAAGAACCTCCAAGGCGTTTTCCTCATTCGTGGTACTTTTACCCCGGCCCGATCTCGGCAAGTCTGCTACAGACTCGGTCGCCGTAAAGCGGTCAACCATTTTTTTTACCGTTGATTTTAAAATCGGTGGCACTTCAGGATGGGTGCCGTTAAACAAATTCGCAGCATTCTCATATGACCTCTGTTTGTCATCGTATCCACTCATTATCAAGATATCTATTCTCTGACGGGTGGTTAAGGGCATATTTAGCTCGAAGAAAAAACGTATGAAAAAATTACCGATTTATTCAGGTGGTATCGAGAATCGAGGTGACTATGATTTTTCACACAATGACCAATTTCAACTGATTTGCGTTTACGTTTGTCATTAGGAAACAGGGAATGTTTTTTCTCGCACAAACATGAAATTACAAAATAATTTGCGCGGACAAACTGTATTGAGCGTATTGATTTCAATATTGGATTTGAGAACATAAATCTAATAACACACAGGAAAATATTTCCCGTGTTATGCATAGGTACGTGTGAGTCGAGTCTTATTGTATTTATCTTAGTGAGTGCGAGAGAAAACATCGCTTTGAGGCTTCCTAAGCCCAAACAACAAACACAATCAGTCATAAGTGGTAATTGAAGGGAAAATTAAATGTTAGTCTTCAAGGCATTCTGGCATGGAAGTCCCATAAGACCTGATAGAACCCAAAATCTTATGGGCCCATTTAATTCCCCAAGCAAAGTCCTAAAGACTCTAAGATCAGTTTTTCGATTTTTTTCGATTTGAATGAACCAGACGTCCCCAGACTTTTGAGCAAAAAACGCACAATAGGGCCCAAAAGTGAACCAATTTTTTTTGGATTTTAGCCAATTTGGATGTAAAATTTTCCACTGAATCCGAATCCGCAATACAAAATATAGGTTTGCATTTGAAATTTCAGAGTTAGGGCTTATATCTCTTATAAGGCCCCATCGGGCCCAAAATCTGTTGGGCCCATTCTATTCCTCGGGCAAAATTACTAAAGCCCCCAGTATCAGAATTCCGATTTTCCACCCGTGCCCGAAATAAATTCGCCGTTTTCAGACTTTTGAACCACCCTGTATATTAATAATAACTGCGAAAAAGTTTAGGATTTTTTTTCTCGTAACCTAAGACGACAATAAAGAAAAAGCTCCGTTACCTCATAGCTAATGCCATGTAGTTAATGACGATATTTTTGTATTTTGTTTCAGACCAATCATATTTGCGTAATCATGTACACCGACCGATCGAGCACTGTAAACATCGGCCGACGCGAAAACGAAAATCGTGCGACAATTTCAATATTTCGGGATGACTAGTTTTACACACACTCGTTATACGAGTACATACAAAAATATAAAAATTTACACAAATAGCATTTGGAGTTTTCCCGAAATAAAGTCCCAAAAATTAGCCAAAACGACGCTGGTTACAGTACGATAAGCCCTTAAATAAATTAGGGCCGCGGCATCTTTAGAGCAGGAGCTACAACCAAAATAACCTCAAAAATGAATTCGGCGTGCTTCGAAACTAAAAGGACATAATCTTTCAATTACCTAATGTATTATAGTAATTAATTACGAATAAAGTTCACCTTTTCTCTGAAATCGACCACTGTGCGGCGGCGTCGTATCCACATTTCCTTAGTTTTGAGTTATGCACGGTTTTGTATTAAATACTTCAATATTTACCAGATGAATTATACATTATAAACACATGTTATAGGTGTTTTTTGCGTCTACATGATAGATACTGTAATATAACCCAACACATATGACATAAAAGGTTCTGCAGTGCCTGCAGATGCAAGAACTCAATTTTTGTAAAAATGTTATATACGACCTTCTTACTTAAGAGGGCAGAAGTAGCGTTCGAAATACGAATCTTATTTTGAAAGAACAAACAAATTTAATCGTGACGAGTTTTAATCTGATTAAGATTATTTCTGGCACATAGTATATTTGCGTCATACCCCTATTACACCCAAGTAGAGGATCAATAAGTATTATTATCATTCTGCTTTGTAATGAATTTAAAAAAAATGCGTTGATTATTAAAGCTTGAATCGTTGTATAGGTAATAATAATAATAAAAGGGTAATTACGGGCAACAAGTAGCCGGCGAAGTGTTTAAAGGTTATTTACAAAATTACTGCACTCGTAATGTTCGAAAGAGAAAAGAATGGAGTTCGAGGGGCATGCAAAGGCAAAAGTTTTTTTTTTCTTTTTAGTCCTAAAATGGATGGTGTGAATGGCTTTTGTGTGTAAATGTGTGCGAGTGTACTCTTATTTAACGCGAAGGTCGTGAACGTTCCGTGACTGACTAATGAAATTTATTAGGCGGACTAGGTAACCCGGTTAGTCCGCGTGCCGACTTCACTTTGTGTTTTGTTCGCCTAGGAATATTGGCGCCCAACCTAGGGCCCCCTCCCGCTACGACTTCCGGCCGACGAGATAATTGCGTCACGGACGAGATTCCGTGCCGCGCCGCAATCATATCGTTAAGTCGGAAGAATTTTAATTGATTAGATGTTTATTTTGGAAATGTTTATTACAACCCGAAGTTATTGAAATAGTTTTAAAACAAACGAACCAGACTAATAATAGTAATTAAATAAACACTTAATTGTTAACAATTGCAAACCAGTTTCGATTTTATTATCTCCTTTAGTAGACTTATGAAATTGTTACTAATTGTAAGTGATAGCGAATACTCGTCAAAAATCACGAGTGCCGGCGGGTGTTAAACCAAAAACTGTCAACTCTGATAGACAAGACTATTGCCATGATGTTCGCTATAGAGCAACGGTGGCCAAACTGTGTCTGCGAGCTGCTTGCGGCAGTCTTATCGTGGCTCAACAAATAAAAAAAAGATTTTTGTTTTTAATTCCCAAATCTTGTAAATATACCGGAGCGACAGAAGGTGAAGAATTTATAATTATCAAAAATGAATTTCTACATTACAAATTCATAAACCTTCAACTAGCAAAGAGTAATCTCACATTTACCAAATTTAATAGAAGAGGCAGAAAAACTAATGTATAGCTTTCTGGGAAAAGATTGATTTTAATTTTGGTCCAAATGTCGGTTATCTCACATTTACCAAATTTAACAGAAGGCAAAAAACTAATTTATAGCTTTCTAGGAAAAGATCGACGTTAATATCTCAATTTTGGTCCAAATGGCGCTAAGGCGGTATTGCCGCTTCGACGATGAAATGTTGTAAATATGTAAACATTATGACTTTTTCATTTTTATACCAAGTAGGTGCAACCCAATATTTTCAGGTAGGTAATTTCAGGCAGGGCTCTTGCTGCAAAAAGTCTGGCCACCCCTGCTATGGAGTTTGTCTTCATGTGCCTAAAATGCAGTGGCGGCTGGCGGCGTGACTCATGGTAAGGCCAGCGGAAGTAAAGATTGGTCAGGATAAAGCATCGAATTCGACTAACTGAGAGAAAGAGTCACCGATCCGCACCCATCTTACCATGAGTCACGCCACCATTTGCCTCCTGTGAAATGTCAGATCTTTATCGAACGAAACACTCAACGAGCCAAGATTATTGTGTCATCCGAGGGACAATTAAAAAAGTATAGTAAAACATTTTTGACTATGAGAATACCACAAATATTTGCATGTTAAAGAATATAACCTCCTCATCAGTACATTTTAATCCGTAAATTCAAGTAAATCCAAGCACATGTCAATTGAGAGAGAGAGAGAGAGAGAGAGAGAGAATACATTTATTGAGACACTTTTACAAATGACCTCAACCGGCAATTGACCAGAGATCTTTCAACATTCGTCAATTGATTTTATGTAATAATTTAAAAAAAATCCCCTTTACTTATTTACAATAAACGATTTTTGTTTTAAACTGAATTGAAAAATTTACTATATTCGCTACGGATCGAAACAAAAATTCACGACTCGAGTTTCAAAGTTTTGCCGTCATCATAACTAATGACGATAACATGTCGAAACTCGGGTTGTGAATCCTTGTTTAGATTTACATCTGCCTTTTCACTTTATATACAGTGTGTATCAGCCAAATGGAATAAATTCGATAATAAATAAATGGGGGCGTGTTGGACAAAATGCTCGGATATGTCGATTAGTATTTTTAGTTGCGTATTTTTTCCAACAATTTTTTTTTATACAGGGTGTGTCATGTAACAGAGGCCAATACCAACTTTCTTATTTTAAATGCAACACTCTGTATATTATTCAATTTTTGGATTGTTCAGAAAATTCTAGACATATTTCATGTACCATGTCCTATACCTATCTTCAACTGTTTAGGAAACAAACACACACACACAGACACATTTTTTTTTTCAGAAATTGTTGAAATGGCATCTAGGGACCCTAAAACAGATATTTCCGTAAAAAAAATTGAAAATCGTTTCACAATCACAATAGTTTCTCGTACTTCATAACGGAGAAAATAAAAAAGAATATTATTTGATTACAGAAATTCGCTACATAATACACTCAAAAACTAATTAGTAAAAAAAACAGTTGAAGATAGGTATAGGACATGGTACATGAAATGTGTCTAGAATTTTCTGAACAATCCAAAAATTGAATAATATATAGGGTGTTGCATTTAAAATAAGAAAGTTGGTATTGGCCTCTGCTACATGACTCTGTATAAAAAGTTTTTGCTGAAAAAAAATGCGCAACTAATAATACTAATCGACGTATCCGAGCGTTTTGTCGAAGACGCCACCATTTATTTATTATCGAATTTATTCCATTTGGCTGATACACACTGTATAATGTTTTTTTACCACAATTAGTAAGGCTGGAATTTTTCTTCAAAAATTTCCAACTTGGAAGATTTGAAGCTTCGAAGAGTCGAAGATTCATAGAAAATCTTCGAAGGTTGGAGTCTGGAGGTTTCGAAAATTTCGAAGATTCAAAGTTTCAAAGATTTGAAGCTTCGAATTTTTTAAGTTTCGAATTTTCGATGTTTAAAAGTTTCGAATTCTGATTTGTCAGAATGCTAGCATCAAGAGCACCGACAAAGAGTATGTTTGCTAGTTATGCTTTGTAATGTCAGAATTTTTGGTTCAAAGTGCGAAATACAAACGAAAATATTTTTATAAAAATTTGTACTAAACGATAGCTTTGTTTTGTAATTATTGTCAAAAGAAAAAGTTAATTTATATCAAATTATTTCAAAACTATCATAATACAAACGATTAATTTTACAAGATTGTTTTTACATTTGCATGAGTTTGATGTTAATTTATTATTACAGCACGGGCATCTAAACTTTCGTCTTTTGTTTTCGAGGTAAAATTGTTGAAATTACATAAAAGTTTAAAGCCGGAACTGTTTAAGGTTTAGGGATTGAAATATTCTAATATTTCGAAACTTCACAACTTCGATTCTTCGAAAACTTCGAAACTTCACAACTTCGGTTCTTCGAAAATTTCTCAACTTCACAACATCGGTTCTTTGAAAACTTTTAAACTTCACAACTTTGATTCTTCGAAAAATTCGAAAACTTCGAAACTTCGCTTCTTTGAAAAATCGAATACTTCGATAATCGAAGTTCACTTCATTTCTTCGGATTCTTCAAAGTTACAAAACTTCGAATTATTAGGACCCCTAATAATTAGTCGTGATTAAGATATACAGAAGTTTTCAATTCAGTTTAATTATGGATTACCGCATAGTAACGGGCGCACCATCCTCTTCATTATGATTTTTTGTTTATTCATGTACAAATCTGATTAAAAATAAATGATTAAATTTTCTTAAAGCAAAACAAGTATCTCGTTCCTACCCTCCTAAACATCTATGTGTTCTTGTACTTTACTGATGAGGTTTGAAACCGGTCTGTATTTGTCAGCGATTAACAATTGTTACTTATTTAATTACCAATTAATACCAATTTTAGAATATTAGAATGATGTAGGGTGTATATTGTGTAATGTCTTCGTGTGAATATATACAGTGAAATTTGTAGAAACTAGGTATGGAATGTAAGTGTGAGATTTGTATGTTTTTTCTTCTTTTTTGATTGTGTGTTTGTGTCGACAGTTGCCTTACCCTAGCAGCGATCGATGTAGTAGGTTTTTCTAGCATGTCCCACAGCCATTTTTGATATTGAGAGCATTTATCCTCGCCGAATTCCTCCTCGTCACGCTGCCTCAGCGACTCCGCCTCTTTGCGCATTTCTTCGTGCACGTGCTCTTTCCTTTGGTGGTATTTGTGTTGGCAACACGATTCTAGGTACAGCTCATCGACCCCCCAGTACTCCAGGTCGTCGCTGAACGCCAACACGCACATCTCGTCTACCAGGTGGAGCTTCCCCGTTCGGTAGAAGTTGAGTATCGAGCTGAAGGACTTGGGGTGCCTGTCGAAGAAATACTCATTGTCGATGAGCGAGTAGTCGTCGCAGAGCTCGCAGAGCGCTTCGTGCGTATTGCAGTCCCTGAGCCTGCCTAGGCGCGTGTGCGGAAGGCGGTCGAGCGTCCTCCAGAGCACCTCGTGCTTGACGCCGCCGACGTTGATGCAGACACGCCGGTTGACCGCCTTGGAGCGCATGATCATGAAGGGCTCCGGGGGTAGTGAGGACATGGAGCGCGAGTAGGGTCGCTGCAGCTGCATCTGCAGGGGCAGGGACTGCGGCATCGGCATCTGCATCTGCGTCGGCGGTGGCGACGAGGGGACCTGGTGCTGCTGGGGATAGGGGGCGTAGCGTACCTCCTTTCCGCCAACACCTCCGGTACCCGGTGCGCCACCACCGCCGCCGCCTCCGCCTCCGCCGCCATCTCCAGCGGTGTTGTCCCACCGCACGGCCAGCCCATCGCCGTCCCTGTCGCCCACCATGGACGGCTGGCTGGGTGGTGCTGTGCTAGCCGTGCTGGTAGGTCTTGCGCGTCCTCATCCGCCACTTCCCTCACCGCCACTTCTCTGTGTCATCCTGATCTGAAACAAATTCATATATCAATTAATAAACCGTATACAGTGTGCAAACTTTAACTGGAAAAAATTCGGTATTTATGAAATGAGAAGTTCCAGAAAAAAAATCCTCTTTTCAATCCACTTTTTTAGCGTCTTTAAAAATAGTAGGACGTCACTAGTATTTCACGTATGACGTCATAGACATTTTTTTTTAATGGAAACCATTTTTTTTATTTCAGTAAATTTATTCTCTTTACGATAAATAAATACACTCGGCGTCAAAAAAAAAGCGCCACTCGAAAATCGCAAAAAAACTCGTTTTTTAAAACCGTCGTAGTTTGGTTCAATTTGGTTGAAAATCGATTAATCTTTCAGTTTGGGAAAGATTCAAGTTTTATCTTTAAGAATATCTAGTTGATTTTGACCCCAAGTCCAACCCAACCCCCGTAACAATGCGATGGAAATACAACGTTCACCTTCTGTTCGGAGTTGCTTTCTTTGCTGCCACCCTCGTCATCGCCAAGGCCACCGGTTCTCTGTACCTCAACTACCGAGCCAGCAGAAAACGTCTCTTAAAACTAGATAAACTTGTTCAATATGAATTAGTGCCGTGCTGTTGCAAATCACTCCATTTGTTTAATGTAGTACATATATGTTCGCCTGTATTTTACTTTAAATTAATAATTAAAAAAATGATAATTATAAGATAAAAATGTTTTTTATGTAAAAACTTTGACAAGCTGTAACGTGCGCAAAAAAAAAATCGGCGAAAAATTTCACCACAATGGCAGAAAAATTCAATAAATTTTCTTCAAATGCCTTAAAAATTCGAGTCATTTCGATGATTTGGAGCAAAGTTATGAATTTTTGAAAAAAAAAGACATTTTTCACTTTTTTGGCCATAACTTGAGTAATTTTGCACCAAAATCGATGAACTTTTGCAGTCTGAACAGTTTCAAATTTTCTCTTCAACGTCATGTGAATTGTTTTGTTACTAAAACGATTCCACCCCTTAAAGGAAAAAAATGTTTTTGAAGTTTAAATGTGCAAATTTGGTTTCTTTTACCGTGTACAAAAAAAATATCGTGGACTCAATCGGTCAGCATGGTAATAAAGTTCAATCATTTTCCTCCAATTTCCTCTAAAATTCAAGTCGATGCGATGATTTGGCGCGAAGTTATGCAGTTTTGAAAAAAAAATACATTTTGCGCCTTTTTGGCTATAACTAGGCGAATTTCGCACGAAACTCGGTGAAATTTTGCGATCTAAGAAGTTTTCGACTTTCGTGACCACCCAAAAACCCCTACAAAAAGTGTTTTGGATTGACAAAAAATGTTAATTACAACTTGTTTTCATTTTCAATGTCATTTTTTTTAAATTCATAACTTTGCTCCAAATCATCGAAAACACTCGAATTTTTAAGGCATTTGAAGGAAATTGATTAATTTTTTCTGCCATTGTGGTGAAATTTCCCGCCGATTTTTTTGCGTACGGTACAGCTTGTCAAAGTTGGACAATTTTTTACATAAAAAACATTTTTTTTTCTATCGCGTTGTTACGGGGGGTGGGTTGAACTTGGGGTCAAAATCAACTACATTCTTAAAGATAAAACTTGATCCTTTTCCAAACTGAAAGATTAATCGATTTTCGACCAAATTGAACCAAGTTACCACGGTTTGAAAAATCGTGTTTTTTCGCGATTTTTCGAGTGGCGCTTTTTTTTGACGCCGAGTGTATTTATCAATTGAAGAGTAATTTTATATAAAATTATTGGTAATATTTTAGTATTAATAATTTTCTTTCTAGTTTCGTATAAATAACCAAATTTTTGCCGAGATATGACCTTGAAACCCTCGAAAAATAAGATTTTATTTTTTTAACCACTAAAAATTATTATAATAATCTGAAAAATTCACATATATTTTTTACCCAAATAAAAGGTTATTTGGGGTATTCATTTTTTTAAGTTTAACCATCTTTTTTAAGTTTAACCATTTTTTTTCGCCCCTAAGCGATCAAGTGACGGAACATTTTATTTCGTCATATGATTCCTGTTAGTGAATACCATATCTTACAATGTTTGGTGCGCCATCTTGAAAAATTTGAATAACTAATCTTTTCACAATATTTTGATATTTTTTATATATTTATCAACAATTGAGCAGCAAAATTTTATCAAATTAATAATAGAGTAACAGTATGTTTATGTTTAGTTTAGATTCTTTTTTTAAAATTTCAAATACCTTATATCTATACACATAATTATTATAATTATTATACATCTTTATTAATTTTTAACTAATAATATATGAAATATTATAATTTAATTTAAAATTATGTTGACATAACATAGTAATATATAATTTTATACTTATGATTTGGAAATTAAGTAAAATATTGTAATGTTACAGAACAGAGCTTAGCGCTACTTTCTTTAGCTTTTAAAAGTCGTATTTATTTTCCTGATTATAAGTGAAAAAAAACTATGAAAAAAACTCTAGCGGTCTTCACATTTTTAAAATATCAATGGATAATTTAAATTGTAAAAGTAAAAAAGTAAAAAAAACCCTGAAAATTCATCTAGTAATTTAAAAATTTTTGAACACGTTTTTTGGCTGAAAAAAATATGGAGATATTGGAATGAAATACATTATTAGTTTATTATGATATATTTAAATTCCATTGAGTTTTTTATTTATTTATTTATTTAAAATATATACGGGAAACCCCTTTTTACAAAGAAAATACAATTTGTAAGTGCGAAAAAAAGAAAAACTACAAAATTCTAGCGCTATTAATCTAAGGTTATTAAATATTAAAAGTGTATATAATATGTGCGTGAATATAAAAGTAATACAATTTATATTAGTGATATAAACAAAGTAATATATAGCATATAACTAATTGAAAGCATTGCGTTTAATGGTATATTTAAAACTTTCGAATGTGCAGTGGAATAGATTAAACCATTTGTAATTGTTATATTTATTCGCGTACCTCATAATACGGGCCATGGAGTTATTATGACTAAAATTGGTGGTAAAAACTTGCTAACGGAATAACGGCCGAGATCGTAGTAAACGATAATTGCCGGTAATATAAAAATCTAATTGTTCTAAAATATATGAACAATATTTAATTCTATGATATACCGGGTGACCCAGGGATCTGTAAAAGCCTCATAACTTATTTGCTATTTGAGATTTCGACTTCTAGTTTTCTTGAACTGGTACCCACACTTATTCTACATATTTTAAAAATATGTATGTTTTTGTACAGGGTGTCCCAATATACATAACAGAACAAAGTTATGTTTTTTTAAATGGAACACCCTATATTTTATACTTTATTTTCAACCCTCTTGAGAAGCTGATAAAAATAGTATAAGATAGTATGGGTCTTTTATGGACGGTTGGCTAGTTATGGGCAAATTTGTGGCAAAAACATGTACACATTAAAAACATTGCAGAAGCGTTCCTAGCAAAGATAGCATCATTATCTATACACTAGAAAATTTCCCACATCATAAAGAATAATACGCATCGGCTTTGGTTCTCTTTTAATCATAGTGATATACAGGGTGTCAACATACGCAAAACAATAGATAACTATTTTTTTTCAAATGGAACACCCTATATAAGTTGTCACCAATCTATGGCATTTTTAATAAGCTTTCCAATGATATACAGTTTGTATAACAAAATATTAAGGATTCTTGAGATTTATCAATAAAAACATATTTCTTTTGCCACCTTCCGCAGATTTTTGGATTTTCAGCCAAAACTATACATTTTCATGAAAAATTATAAGAAACCAAAGTTGTAGAGCGAAACATTTCCGATCGATATAGGTCTTTCAACTTTTAAGATAATGCGTGCATTATCCGCCAGAGCGCGCAAAATCGTGACCGTATATGCATTTTAGCGTTTTTTATTAATAAATTGCATTATACTTTTTTTTCCGCACCCTCCAGCGGAAAAACGGGAAATTATAGGGAAATTAAAATGGCCCATATCGATTGAAAATGTTCCGCTCTACAACTCTCAATAGAAGCAATTTTTGCCAAAAATGCATAGTTTTCCCTAAAATGCAAATTGAAAATGTATGTATGAATTTTTGCGTTTTTCAATGGTTTTTTGTATTTTTAGCGAAAACTATGCATTTTGGGCAAAAATTGTTTCTTTTAAGAGTTGTAGGGCGGAATTTTTTCAATCGATGTAGGTCATTTGAATAATTCTATAATTACCCGTTTTTCTGCTAGAGGACGTGGAAAATAAAGTTTAGTGCAATTAATGAACAAAAAATTTGAGAAAAACGCTAAAATGCATATACGGTCACAATTTTGCGCACTCTGGCGGGCAATGCACGCATTATTGGAAAAGCCGAAAGATCTATGTCAATCGAAAATTTTCCGCTCTACAACTTTGGTCTCTTATTATTTTTTCAGAAAATGCATAGTTTTGGCTGAAAATCTAAAAATGAGCAGGAGGTGACAAAAGAAAAATGTTTTTAATATAAATCTCAAGAATCCTTAATATTTCATTATACAAATTGTACATCATTGGAAAGCTTATTATAAATTCCATGCACTGGTGGCAAGATATATAGGGTGTTCCATTTGAAAAAGAATAGTTGTCCAATATTTTGCGTATGTTGACACCCTGTATAGCAGTATGAACAGAAAAGAAACAAAGCCGATTTGTATTATTCTTCATGGTGTGGAAAATTCTTCAGTGTATAAAAAATGACAAAAGCTTTGCTAGGAGCGCTTCTGCAATTTTTTCAATGTATCCTTGTTTTTTCCACAAATTTGCCCATGAGTAACTAACCGTCCATAATAGACCCATAGTATCTTATACTATTTTTATCAGCTTCTCAAGAGGGTTGAAAATAAAGTATAAAATATAGGGTGTTCCATTTAAAAAAACATAACTTTGTTCTGTTATGTATATTGGGACACCCTGTACAAAAACATACATATTTTTAAAATATGTAGAATAAGTGTGGGTACTAGATCAAGAAAACTAGAAGTCGATATCTCAAATAGCAAATAAGTTATAGGGCTTTTACAGGTCCCTGGGTCACCCGGTATATGTTAACTTTTATTTACGGGAACTATTCAGAGATTTTATACCTTACCATGTGTTTGTGAATACATATAAGGTAACGACAGTATTTAATGATTATATTACCCTTTTCAAACTAAATTGCTAATAAACTTAAAAAAAAACTACGTATTTAAACAAATTAGAAACAACCTTACTTGTTGCAGAAAGCATTAAATTAATTAATTAAATAACGCGTCTGCAGATGGCTTTTTACTTAATTTTAAAACGTTCAATGAACTTGAAAAATTCACTTAATTTGGTATTTGGGTCAATAATGTATGAGATTTTTTTAGATTTTAAAAATAATTTTGGTTAAAAAAAATTATATTTGAAAAACTCTTATTTTGGGGCTTCCCGGTTGATGTCGGGTTTCTTTTAATATACGGCTACTTTTGTTAAGATCACAACTAATGATATTTTCATATTTATTTAAAAATCCGTGTCTGGTGGCATCTTATCTGGGAATACCCTTTTATTACCTCATAATTGTATTTTAAGCAGGGGTTTCGACCGAACTAAGCGCCGACATGCGGTAGCATTCCCTCGCCGAGCGAGTTTCGTATTTGTATTTTCTCTGACTGTACAATTTCTAAAATAGAGAAACGATACCGGGAGTTGGGCCATGTGAGGTATGTTCCCAGGCAACGACAACCAACTGTTGAAGAAAACAGTTAGTTGAATGTGTTATTGTCTATTCGAGATAATCCGCGGCCCGTGACAACATCAGTCACACTACTGTTCTTTGAATATTAAAAAATGCAAAGATTCACCCTTACAAGATGCAGATGGTTCAGGAATTAGCTGAAGATGACCCGGACAGAAGAATTGAATGATGAACCTTATCGTTAATAATCAAATATTTTTAGAATCCATCCTTTTTTCTGACGAAAGTACGTTCACATTAAATGGTGAAGTAAATCGGCATAACTGTTGGTACTGGAGTAACAATAACCCTCTTTGAAAAAAAGACAACCATACTCAGCGCCCACAAAAAGTTGATGTGTGGGCTGGGATAATTGGCAATCGAATACTAGAGCCAACGGCAATCTTAATGGAGAAGCATATCTTAATTTCCTTCAAGAAGATATCGTTCCATCTTTAGCGGCACTATTTCCAAGTGGTTTAGATCCAGACTTGCCCAACGAACGGGTCTGGTTTCAACAAAACTGAGCCCAACCGCAATATGCTGTGAACGTTCCGCAATATTTGGAAGACGTTTTTCCGAATAGATGGATTGGACGAAGAGGTGCAATTGAGTAGCCAGCAAGATCTCCTGACCTTACCCAACTCGATTTTTTTTCTATGGGGATATCTCAAGAGCAAGGTTTATGTTACAAAACCAGCAAATATTGAAGATTTAAAGGAACGTATCCGGCATGAAATAAGACAAATTTCACCAGAAATGTTTCAAAATGTAAGGGATGGGTTCTATCACCGATTGCCTTTTTGCTAAGAGAGGAACGGTCATTTTGAACATTTGATACATTGAATAAGTTTATAAAAAAAATATTTTTTTTTCAATTTCTTAAAGAAAAAAAACAAAATATTTTTACTCAGTCGTAAAGAGAATAAAAAGGGCTACAAATTTAGTGAAATAAAAAAAATGATTTCCATTAAAAAAATATATCTATGACGTCATACATGAAAGACTAGTGATGTCATACTATTTTTTAGACGCTAAAAAGTGCGCAATAAAAACAAAAATCGACGAGGTTGAGGATTTTTTCTGGAACTTCTTATTTCATAAATATCGAATTTGTTCCAGTTAAAGTTTGGACCCTATATAAACAATAATCAAAATAATTTCATTTATTTTATTAATAAAAAAATAATATTGGACACTAATTCAAAAATCAATCAAAGGGTATCCCGGGTTAAGGTGGTCAAAATGCCACTCGACAAGTATTTTCAAATAAATATGAAAATGCCCTTAAACGAAGCCAGCCATAAGCCCCATATCAAAAAAACACCGTGCATGACCTAAAAATCCGAAAGTTATATTTTACGGGATGAGTAGAATTTCTGCGAGTCCCGTAATAGTAATTTTCGGGACGATTTTGCGTATGAATGTAGGCGGCCTTGACAAAAACATCAACTTCATATTTAATTATGACAGCGCTTGTCATATAACAATTTTTTTTTTTTTTTGGTTTCCTGGCGTCGGCTACTCATATAACAATCGTGTGCGTTTTTGCTTTATTAACATCGAAAACGGCTGCAGAAAAAATATTGTACGTAACACGTTCCAAAAGTGATTTTACGGGACTCGCAGGAACTACCTACTCATCCCGTAAAATATCACTATCGGAACTTACTATTACTATTTTCTGCAGCCGTCCCGAAAATAAAACTTTTGGTAGGATTTATAAAATCGAAAGTACCACTTTACATAAATCGTACCGAAAGTTGTTATTTTCGGTACGATTTTGTTTCACTTTCGGAACGATTTCTATACTTTCGGGACGCATTTTGTTACTTTCGGGACGATTTTGCGTATACCGAGTGTCTGGAATAAGGGGCGAACATAGGGATTTAACATGTAAAATTAAATATGTGTAATTATTAGCTCCCCTATTCATTTTAGAGAAAAATCGTAAAGGAATATTTTTTAGAGAATTAAAAATTGTAAATGAATCATCCATTTAATTTACGTTTGTACCAGAATTCACCTCAGAAATAATAAAAATAAGTTGAACAATGTACCATTAAAAAAAAACCCTTGCCATGAGTTTGACAAATGTCATGTTATGGTGAGAATTCTAGTTAGTTATCAATTTACGCATTGTAATTACTATGAACAATAACGTTGGGCTCGTTGTAAAGTGTGAACTAGCATTCTTCGGTAAAACAGACATACTGCAAAAAGTTAAGCTTAGTTTAGTTTTTAGTTAGTTTATTAATTCGCAGCAAATGTTGCTATTTTAAATTTGTAAATGAATATTAACGTAAGTATGTTATTCTCCTTAAATAAACTACGTCAAGTCTCCAATCTAATTTTGTTGAAAATTAATCTTAATATTCTTTTTTTGGCTATGAATATCCCTTTCCTACACAGGTATGTTGTAGGAGAGATAAGGATATACCTATGAGTAGTAGAGAGTTATGATTGACTCTGGTGGTAAAATTGGTTTTAGTTTAAGAACTGCAGTATTTAATTTACAATACACATAATCAACATGCTGCCACCAGATGAGTTGGTCGTCCTCAGCAATCCCAAGAAATTTGGTGCTCTGATTTAAATTAACAATTGGTGTCTTTCTATTAAAACAACAATTTTTACTGTTTTATTGTTATATGGAAGTAAATTATTAGCAATCATTATGGTCTGTATTTGATCGATCCTGCATTATTTCGCAGAATACACGCCTCCTTTCTTCATCCACTAACAGTATCTCCATATGGCATTGATGTTTTTAAGAATGATAACCATGCTTCTTCAGAATTTTCTGTACAGAGAATTTAGACACGTTGCACTCACGAGCAATGCATCGTATGCTAGTTGTTGGTTCAGCATTTATCAAACCCAAAAATTGTTTCTTCTGTTCCGTTTGCATGTAATGTCACGAACTCTGAGTAAACTGATGCCACTGCAAAATGCTTTGATAATGAATATGCTCTCTTCATTGGGATAACTCAGATTATTGTTAATAGTAATTACAATGCGTGAATTGATATTTGACTAGCAAAATTATTCTCACCATAACATGACATTTGTCAAAGTCAGGCAAGGATTTTTATTAAATGGTAAATGGTTAAAATTATTTTTATTATTTCTGAGGTGGATTCTAGTACAAGCGCAAATTAAATGGATGATACATTTACAATTTTTAATTCTCTAAAAAATATTCCTTTACGATTTTCCTCTAAAATGAATAGGGGAGCTAATAATTACACATATTTAATTTTACATGTTAAATCGCTATGTTCGCCCCTTATCCCAGACACTCGGTATTTGTAGGTGGCCTTGATAAAAACATCAACTTCGTATTTAATTATGACAGCGCTTGTCATATAACATTCGTATATGTTTTTGATTTTTTAACATAAAAAAACGGCTGCAGAAAAAAATATTGTACATAACTCGTTCCAAAAGTGATTTTACGGGATTCGCAGGATTCGCAGAACTTGTTACGTAAATTACTATTACGTAACAAGTTCCGAAAGTGATATTTTACGGGATGAGTAGGAAGCTTCCAGGACGAGCCGTAGGCTAAACTTTCCGTATGATTTATTGAATAGAAAGTATCACTTTACATAAATCGTACCGAAAGTAGTTATTTTCGGGACGATTTTGTTTCACTTTCGGAACGATTTGGGGACGTTACCCTGATTTAAAGTAGCAGATTTCTTTGGAGAACATAATAAAGTCGATAGTTTGTCGATGTTACCAAAGTTTCGGGCGCCATAGATGATTTCAACTGCATGGCCACCGAACATGTTCTAGGTTATGAGGAAAAAGGAGCTAGGTTACAACGATACTGTTAACGGCTTCGACGATGTTATGAGGGTTCCCAGTTAACACAGTAACGTAACATATACCTCTCTGAACCATGTCATTGTTTATATGTAATGTTACAAAGAAGTTACAATAAGAGCTCACACTTGTACCAACGCCGGCTAACTTGGCCTTCATTTATTACATCTTTGATACCTTTATTTTTTATATATCGGGTACAGAAGATAGCATACCAGCTACAACAAAAGCACACACTTGTACCAACGACAGTCAAGTATGAAACTTGTAGAAAAAAAATGCAAAGTTCTTTCAAAATTTACAAATACAATGTATTATTTTATTCATTAAAGTATGCACTCATATTGTCTGTACACTTTTGCCATTTTAGAGAAAGGTTGTTCAGTCCGGTGATATAATATTCTGGCGGACGGGAGTTAATGAAATCGCGGAAGGCCAATTTTACAGCATTGTAGGAATTAAATTGTTTTCCAATTAAAAAGTTGTCCAAATTGCGGAAGAAGTGGTAGTCAGTGGGTGCTAGGTCTTTAGAGGATGGAGGATGATGAAGAAGTTCCAACTCCAATTTCTGCAGTTTTACCATAGTCGTTTGTGCAGTGTGTGGTCTAGCATTATCTTGCAACAAGATAGGGGTCTAGGCTGTTTTTCCTTAAGTGTTTGCATTATTTCGTGTAGTTGGTTGCAGTATATGTCTTCCATGATCGATGAGCCAGGTTTCATGAAATCATAATGGATCCAGGGGCGGTTTCAGCGGGGGGTAAAGGGGGTAATTACCCCCCCTAAGAATTTTTCGCTTATCAATTTTTATTGATTTCTATACTTTCGGGACGCTTTTTATTACTTTCGGGACTCCACGCTATGCCTTATTGGTACTTCCATCGCAATGGTATCTTAGTAGATTAATACTTCAAGAGTGAGTACAACAATCCGTATCCTTAAATTTGTTCAATCAATGTATTGGACAATATATTATTCGACGAAAAATTGTTCGAACGGTAATTCGTTTGCTTAGTTATGTAATATACTATAATCTACTTAATATAAATAGTAAAACATAGTGATTTTGTTTGCCAAGATTTACCTTGTTAATAATGTTTCATCGGGTGATATACATATATTTTGTACATATTTGGCTATAAGGCTAACACAAGAAATGATTGTTTTATTCGTCCTCGATTTCCGCACTGTTTGACATTCTACGTTTCAAGTAACACGGGAAATTACACGGCATGTTGATAAATTTTACCAGAAAAGCGCCGTCTAGTGTTAGCAATAAACATAATTTACAGAAATCCATCGAATTTCTATTGTGGCGCCATCCAATATTAGCGGCGTAAAGCTCAAATTCTTATGTCCTGTTTCCCATATCTCTTGTCATACCCGTGATGTAAACCAAATGAAGTAAACAGTGAACTGAACTGCTTGAACGCCATAAGAAAAGTGAAGTATTTCGTCATTTAGCAGCGCCCCCTTTGTAAGGCTCGAAATACGTACGTAAAGTCGCAGTATAATTAAACGTACCTAATGACTGATGAGTAACTTATTAACAATTTATTATATTTTAATAAATCATCAGAAGGTAAGTTTTTGGATTTGATTAAAGTACATACCTATCATATTATTCTTGTTTTAATAAACAAAAACAAATTGCATTTTTTATATTATTTCATTCTTGATTTTTAGTTGATTTAAAAATGGATAGGAAACGAAAATTATCAACTTTGGATTCATTCGTTCAGAAAATCAAAAAAACTGAAGCTACTTCAACAAATAATGAAAAAACGCAATTCACCACAGTAGTCAATTTAAATGAACCATCTGCATCGACATTTACCGAATATGGAGCATCTCCAGGATCTTCATTAGGTTGTTCCGAGCGCGAACAACGGGAAACACAACAAGAGCCTTCAACATTTACGTCTAGTAACGTTGACATTTATATTGATATAGGTAAATTTTGTAATGTTACTATTGATGAAATTGACAAATTTAGAATTTTAAATTGTAAATGGAAACCAGACGACACTTTCAAGCTTCCCTATTCTGTACATAAAAAAGGGGGAAAAGATGTAAAATGTTACTTGTCTCAAAAACATTTTGGACAGTTTAATTGGTTAATGTTTTCTGAACAATTAAAAGGAATCTTTTGTAAATATTGCTTCCTTTTTGCAAAATTTGGTGGATTACACCAACAAGTACCATTGCAGAAATTAGTTTCTCAGCCAGTAACAGGATATTCTAAATTATCAGGTAAAGATGGTATTTTGGTAAAACATGAACATCATAAATACCACAAAAATTCAATTGTTTATGCGGAAAATTTTATAAAGTCATTCAAAAACCCCTCGAGAGACATAAGAAATGCAATAAATATTGAAAGACTTCGACAAATTGAAGAAAATAGAAATAGATTAAAACCAATAATCGAAAGTATAATTTTTTTGGGAAAACAAAATATTCCCTTACGAGGTCATCGTGACGTTGGTCCTCTTTTAAATATGAATTCTATTACAAACGAGGGAAATTTTCGTGAAATTCTACGTTTTAGGATATCAGCTGGTGATATAACTTTAAAAAAACATTTGGAAAAGAGTGATTCAAACGCCACCTGCATAAGTAACACTACTCAAAATGAGTTAATTACTTTATGTGGAGAGGAAATTAAGGACACTATTTTAACACAAGTTAGAAAATCGAAATATTTCAGCATAATGTTCGATGAAACCACTGATATTAGGAATATTTCACAAATGTCTCTTATAATAAGATATTTGAAATCTGATTCTGATTGTTTGGAAATTAATGAAGATTTTGTGGAATTCATTGATTGTCATAATGATAATTATAATGATGTTACACATGAGCCTATACTCAGTGGAGATATTTTGGCAAAAACTGTTTTAAAATTTTTGCGAAATCATGACTTAAATTTAAAAAATTGTATCGGAATTGGAACAGATGGATGCTCCGTTATGATGGGAGAATTGAAAGGCTCTGTATCTATATTACAGTCAACGTTATCCAATGCGTTTAAAACACCATGTTTCAACCATGCTTTAAATTTGTCCATTTCAAAATGCCTACAAGTGCAGGCTGCTCGAAATACCATTGGTACCATTAAAGAAATAATTTCATTTTTTAACGCCTCATCCAAGAGACACCATGTAATAAAGGCTGTGAATAATTCATCCTTAATTAGCTTATGTGATACCAGATGGTCGGAACGACATGATTCTTTATTAAAATTTAAAACTTGCTTTTTAAATATTGTGGAGTCATTGGAATTAATTTCGCAATGGCAAGATAGAGATTCTTCTAATAAAGCTGAATTGCTAAAAAAATCGATTTGTACCCAAGTTTTCATAGTTACGCTATGCTCTTTGTCGGATATATTCAGCAATACTGTAACTTTAAGTAGACTATTACAACAAAAATCAATGGACAAATCTTACGCTAATAACTTGGTAAATAATACTATTGATCTTTTATCAAACAAGAGGAAAGATTATGCAATATCGTTTAAAACAATCTATAATGATGCCATAACTATTTTAAACGAATTACATATTGAGATTACGAAACCTCGAATTATCAAATGCCAGAGAAATAGACCGAACGTAGATCAACCTATCATAGAGGATTATTACCGAATTAATATATATTTACCTATCCTGGATAATATTATTACTGATCTGCAATACAGATTTAATAAAGATACAATGAATTTGTTTAATTTTAACACAATCATACCTAGTATTTTATTAACAACAACTGACGAAAATTTAGATGTCACTTTAAAATCTATTGAAACATATTTAAATAAAATTATACAACATGTGCAATAGCAATCAAGTCTGAAATGGAATTTTGGAAATTACAGTGGCAAAAGAAAAATCAACTGGAAGAACATTTACCAGAAAATGCTATAGATGCATATAAACAATGTGACGCCAATATTTACCCAATATTAAAAGTAATTTTACAAATAATATGCACTCTACCCGCGTTGCTTCTGCAGAGAGAAGTTTTTCTGCACTGAAAAGGTTAAAATCCTGGCAACGAGCCACTATGTCTCAAGAAAGACTAACCGGCTTAGCTCTATCACATATTCACAGATATTTGGATATTAATATTGACAATATTATAAATAAGTTTGCTGGTAAAGACAGAAAACTTGATTTTATTATTTAAAAAATATTTTAAATCGTTTTTTTATGAAAAATAGTCTACAGAATACTTAATTTTTATTTTTTTATGTCTTATATATGCGTTTATTTTGTTTGTTATATTATTATGTTTTTATTTAAAATTAATTTAATTTAATTTTGTTATTCTCATTTCTTGTTTATACTTATACATAATATATTTTTTAATGTTTGTTGTAAGAAATAATATAATATATATATTTTTTTTTTTTAATTACCCCCCCTAGACTAGTTGGCTGGAAACGCCCTTGAATGGATCACACCCACGTTAGGCCACCAAACACTCACTATCAACTTCTTTTGATGAATATTGCGTTTAGAAATATGTTTTGATGATTTATCCTCGTCCAACCATTGTGTTGAACGTTTGCGATTGTCATACAGGATCAATTTTTCATCACGTGATAATCCGATTTAAAAAGGAATCAGATTTGTGATGAGAAGGCAACATTAAGCAGGCTTCCAAAGGCTTTTGTTTCTGTTTTTTTTATTCAGCTCATGTGGAACCCACTTATCTAACTTGTTCACCTTACCGATTTCAGCTAAATGTGTTATTATTATTTGTTTGCGTTTGGTGTTAACCAAACTTTAGCGATAATTTAGAGGCACCTTTAGTTCGTCATTATTGACCTTTATTCTGGACGACCGCGTGGAGAAAGAAATTTTGCGAATGAACTTGACACTGTCAGCTGCGTAGTTGCACTAGAGCCAAATACATTAGTATTGTTTTGCGCGGTCTGAGAAGCCGTAGTTCCATGTAAGAACTCATATTTCATAATACTGCGAATTTCCGACCGTTCCGTTTTCAATAAAATGACTTTATAGAACAGGTGTTTAATATTTTTTAGATGTTACAATGACATATTTACACAAGCGAGATGTGCAACTTTCTAGCAAAAAAAAAAAACAAAACAGTAAAATATTAAACCAATGTCAAATAATCAGCCAAATATACATCACAGAAAATAATGGTTCTCTGGGTATTTTATACATTTTTTAGTATAAATAACAAACCTAGAGTACCACTGTTTTCAGTGACGTGCATAATATAATATACACGCATATTGTTGCGCATGTTGTAAAATATCATTACAATAAAAGAACAAGTTAGCTGGCGTTAGTACAAGTGGTGTATTGCGCGTAATATAAGGAACAAAACATAAACAACGAGAAAAAAAATCCAATTTATACTTCCATGACGTACACAATTTAAGCATATATAGTTTAAGACCTGGTATTAAAGTATTAGAATTAATTTCACAGTTTTTAACTATAACATTTGTCACAATCACACATAAAAGTAAAGACGTAATGGCACAGCTCCAACACATGCCAAATGAAACCAGATATAACAAGAATGGGTCAGAGGGCATTATGGGAAATTGAAGGGGCAGGCATGTATCTTTTCATATACCGAGTGTCTGGGATAAGGGGCGAACATAGGGATTTAACATGTAAAATTAAATATGTGTAATTATTAGCTCCCCTTTTCATTTTAGAGAAAAATCGTAAAGGAATATTTTTTAGAGAATTAAAAATTGTAATTGAATCATCCATTTAATTTACGTTTGTACCAGAATTCACCTCAGAAATAATAAAAATAAGTTGAACAATGTACCGTTTAAAAAAAACCCTTACCATGAATTTGACAAATGTCATGTCATAGTGAAAATTTTGCTAGTCAGATATCAATTCACGTATTGTAATTACTATGAACAATAACGTTTGGTTTGTTGTAAAGTGTGAACTAGAATTCTTCGGTAAAACAGACAGACTGAAAAAGTTAAGCTTAGTTTAATTTTTGGTTAGTTTATTAATTCGCAGCAAATGTTGCTATTTTAAATAAGTAAATGCATATTAATGTAAGTATGTTGTTCTCCTTAAATAAACTACGGCAAGTCTCCAATCTTATGTTGTTAAAAATTAATCTTAATATTCTTTTCTGGGCTATGAATATCCTTTGAATATGACTTCTTTCCCACGCTGGTATAATATAGGAGATATGAGGATATACCTATGAGTAGAAGAGAGTTATGATTGACTCTGGTGGTAAAATTGGTTTTAGTTTAAGAACTGCAGATTAAGCAGTACTTAATTTACTACACTCATAATCAACATGCTAACACCAGATGAGTTGCTCGTCCTCAGCAATTGCAAGAGATTTGATGCTCTGATTTAAATTAACAATTGGTGTCTTTCTATTAAAAAACTGAATGTTTACTGTTTTGTTATATGACAGTAAATTATTAGCATTCATTATGGTCTGTATTTCATCGATCCTGCATTATTTCGCAGAATACACGCCTCCTTTCTTCATCCACTAACAGTATTTCCTGATGGCATTCATGTTTTTAAGAATGATAACCATGCTTCTTTAGAATTGTCTTTACAGAGAATTTAGACACATTGCACTCACGAGCAATGCATCGTATGCTAGTTGTTGGTTCAGCATTTATCAAACCCAAAACTGTTTCTTCCAATTCATCGTTGTTTCTTCTGTTCCGTTTGCATGTAATGTCACGAACTCTGAGTAAACTTACCCAACTCCAAAATGTTTTAATAATGAATACGCTCTCTTCATTGGAATAACTCAGATTATTGTTTATAGTAATTTCAATGCGTGAATTGATATTTGACCAGCAAAATTATTCTCACCTTTGACTATATACTATTGGACTGCTAGTCCCCCTCCATTTTCCATATGATCACTGCTCCAAAAGTTGTCCACAAGCTGGAGCCCGATATAAGTCCCGCCCCAGAGCCGAAAATGGAGCGTAATTTAAAAACCGGAAAGCAAAAAAAATATTTCTCGATGCATTCGTTAGCAACGCGGAGAATGCAAATGCTAACATATTTCGGCAACTCGGGTCTACTTACCTGCCTGTTCTTTACAAGCAAAGCATCAACCCATAATTTGCAAAGTTCCGGATTTGATGGAAATCTAATACAGAATTTTAGGTTATAAGTCAAAAGTCAACTGACGTGTACATCAGCTGACGACTATTATAATCGCATTAGCATATATACGTGACGTATTGCAGCCTTTCGCATAGCAATATTTTCACAAAGTGTGAATATTTGACAATATAAATGTTAATATAATCAAAGGTGTGAATAAATTGCAGGGTATCACAATATGCAATGCGAGCTCATAGAGTCATATGTCATAGACACAAAATGGCTACCAATTTAGTAACATACCGCAACCATTTAGGGTCCCGCCGCGCCACCGTTGCTTGGAGACACACATGAAGCGGCGCTAGCAGTCCAATAGTATATAGTCAAAGATTCTCACCATAACATGACATTTGTCAGTCATGGCAAGGGTTTTTATTAAATGGTAAATGGCTAAACTTATTTTTATTATTTCTGAGCTGGATTCTAGTACAAACGTAAATTAAATGGATGATTCATTTACAATTTTTAATTCTCTAAAAAATATTCCTTTACGATTTTTCTCTAAAATGAATAGGGGAGCTAATAATTACACATATTTAATTTTACATGTTAAATCCCTATGTTCGCCCCTTATCCCAGACACTCGGTATAAACGTAACGTAGTATTTGTAATATATTATGTATACACAATTAAATTACATAATAGTATATTAAAGTATAAGTGGATATTTAGGTCTTTAAAGCACGCACGATTTTGCAAGCACGACGGCGCCAGCCGGAGTGCTTGCAATAGAGTAAGTGCTTTAAAGACCAGATATCCACGCATACTTTACGCTATTTTTTTTTATTGATGCATTTAAAGACCATAAATTGGCCCGAAATTTTGAAATTTCGAGCATGTTTAAGATGACGGAATCAATGTACCTTTGGTTGTCAAGGTGTGAAATAAACAAATTATCAATTTCTCATCAGTTTGTCATTACCCTTTGAAAATGCAATCAAAGATTGATAGCTTGAGCGCTAAAGCTGAGAATCGGTTGATTCCGCAAAAGTCGGAAGTAGCCTACAAAAAAGAGTACAACCGTTTGATTAAATGGATGGAAGAATGCCAAGTTGCCAGTGTAACAGAACAAGTTATGCTTGCGTACTTACAGGAATTGCCAGAGAAGTACAAGTCGTCCACAATGTGGGCCATACATTCCAAATTACAATGTATGTTACGATTACAACAGGGAGTGGATATCAAATCATTTGGAAAAGTGCAAGCATTTATGAAGGCGATTAGTAAGAATTGTAACGCAAAAAAGTCCTATGCCTTTAGAGAGGAAGATTTAAGAAAGTTTTTTGAAGATGCTTCAGATATAACGTATTTGTTTTTGAAAGTTGTTGCCATTTTTGGAATCTTTGGTTCTTGTCGCAGATGCGAATTGTGCGATATGCGTTTATCCGACATTAAGGAAGAGGGTAATACCTTACTTATTCTCATACGTCCGTCTAAGACAGAAAAGTCTCGGCGTTTTACTGTCGCTGACAGTAATGGTATACCCTACGTTGGGTTTATTAAGAAATATTTGTTGTTGCGTCCTCAAAATGTGAGTACTGACCGTGTTTTCTTACGCTTTGATAAGGGAAAGTGTACTAAACAAGTAGTGGGTATTAATACTTTTGGTTTATGCCCATTTCAAATTGCACTTTTCCTTAACTTAGACGAACCAAAGAAGTACACAGGACATGCGTTCCGGCGTACTTCTGCAACTATTATGGCCAACGGTGGGATGACTATAGATCAAATACAGCGGCAAGTTGGTTGGAAATCGGCATCGGTGGCTACTGGATATGTCGAAGAGTCCATCAACAATAAAAACAGTGTTTCCAATATTATATCAAATGCTATTAGCGGAAATACGAATGCATGCACATCTGGAAGTACATCAGTTACCAATGTTCATGTGAGCAATGTTGATTCCGAGTTAAAGCACGGAAATATTAATTTTTCAAATAATACAGATTGTATATTCATTATTTATTATAAATAAAATGAACGAGTTATTAAAGTTTAATAGATAGTGACATTTATGTTTGACTTTAAGTTTGAATTGACGTTGTTGTCCTTAGCAACTTTAAAACACGCGCGTTTTTTAATATTGAATTTAAACACGCTGCGAAGTATTTGAAATAAGACATATGATGCATCAATAAAAAAAAATCTGTAATATAATATATCTGTAAAATATGTATGTATCTGTAACATAATGAAAACTACTTACGTTTTATATACAGTAAAAATGGTGATGTGGCCATCATGTTACTTTCTCCGACTTGATGGTATCATTTATATTTACGCTTTCATGGTTTATTTTCTATTTAAATCGTATTTTAAATGTACATCGAGCGGATGAAACTGACGTTTAAAACGTCAAAATTATGAAAGAGGGAAAAATTATACTTCAAATTCAAAAACTCAGTTTACTCAAAAACTAAATGGATTTCGAAAAAAACTTATTCTTTATAAGTCGTTCATTTTAGCATTCTCTACAATTAGTATGAACATAAATTTGCTGTAACTATTATCGTTTTATAATTATAAACCAAAAATTAAAAAAATAATAATAAATTTTTTTCTCGAATAAAAATGATTTTATGAAAAATGTTTTCAAGCAAAATAAGTTTATTTCTTTGTTGTCTTCAAAGTTTGTTTAAATGTTTTTGTGATATTTTTCATATTTAAGAAAATATTGGCAAAAAACAAAAAACAGTTAAGGTAAACGCCCACTTCCGGTGTACGAAATTTTACCAAAAGCTTTTTAGTTCTTCGGATTATCAAATAAGACTCATGTTCAAAGTTTTATATCAATTGCTCTATTAGTTTTTGAGATACAGCGCACACAGACACACACACACACACACAGACACACACGCACACACACACACACACACACACACAGACACACACGCACACACACACACACACACACAGAGACACAATTTTTTTTTCCAGAAATTGTTGAAATGGCATCTAGGGACCCCAAAACGGATATTTCCGTCAAAAAAAATTTTTGAAAAAAAAATCACGATCACAATACTTTCTCGTACTTCGTAACGGAGAAAGTAAAAACAGTATGTATCGACTATGTAGATAAATTACATATTTAAAATATAATGGAATTTAAGAACATTAATGTAGATGTTACATCATTTTGCAATATTTCACTTGTTCTCAGTTTGAGCTTGGTCAGAAATGTTACTGATCCAAGTGTGCTAACAGGGTTATTGTTGTAATAAAGTTTTAAATGCGCTTACTCGCTGATGGTAGAGGTTGCTCCTGCTTTGTCTTTGACGAATTAATTGTCGAAATATATTTTGAAAGCTACACGACGATCCGCTTTAAACGTTTTGATGTTTCTTGGGAATACAAAGGGAATTCAATTGACCGAAATCTCGGGGAATGGATACGGTCAACATTTTATTTTCATTTCCAATCACGAAAACCACGCCGATTTTACAACCTCACTTTCTGATTCTGACATGATCTGCCAAACATGGCGCACCATCAATGTAATTTACTGTTTAGATAAGGGTCGTTTTGGCCTTTGGCACCCCGTTGAGGCTGACGGGGTGAACGGAATGTTACCAAATTTTGGCCATCGACTTTAAATTGGATGCTTAACGATTTCCTAAAGTTTCGTTATTCTAGTCCTCCCGAAAGGGTCTTTGTTCGTTGTAGATTTTTGGGGGAGAGATTTTCTACATTCTCAAAGACCAATAATTAATATCTCGATTAATAATTGAATAATTGTGCGATTTTTTAAATTCAAAATGTCTATTCACAATCACTATAATAATATGCATATTTGTAACCTCCAAAAAGTTCGGAAATTAGCGATTCCCTTTTCGAGGTGGGTAATATACTATTACTAACGTCTATTTCGAAGTACAGAAACAGTCAATTGTCAGTTTATATAAACGTCAAATTGACATCAATCATACGCTCGGTTTCTCCAACGAATCTATTCTGAAGTGAACAATTCAGTTTAATTATGGATTACCACGTAATAACAATCGCAACCATCCTCTTCATTAAATATGTCTCATTTATAAGTAGATATTCATGATTTGTGCTCTTACACGAAACGAATTTATACATATCTTAAGTTGGCAACGTAAAGTTAACAACCCATCTAGTGTCAAAACCCTAACCTCATAATAAACGAGCCTTCACAACAACCCGGGGACGGTAACGAGAACGGGAACGCGGGCGAAAATATACCAAGCTTCTCGTTCCCGTCACCGGAAATTATTTATTAGTCATGTATATCAACATGCGAATCATTTAACTTTTGGTTCCCGGTCTCGGATTGTTGTGAAGCGGCCTCAAGGTCATTGTTATCGTGCATATATTACAATTAAAATGCAATAGTGATAGTGCAACGCCAACTAGTGGTTTTGACGACTGAACGCGTTTATTGGCTCGCTATAAATATCAAATTAAATAAGTCTTATTAAGTGGATGGGCTTAATAATAAAATGTTCATGTAATTTTATTAATCTGTACCGAACTATTCAACTCATATAGTCGGCTGAATTCCTCCGTGAAAACAAAATTCAAATCAGGGTGATCGAGAGTTATTCAGTTTTTTAGCCTGGGTATACACAGCGGAGTGTATTAAGCGGTTAAATAAAATGTAGGTTAACAAGTTTAAAAAAATTTTAAATCCGTCAAACTATGTTGTAACCTCCACCTGTAGTGAAGTTCGATAGAATTCTTTTTTGCCAAATACGGTCCACATCAGGACACATATGCCCCTTAATGCAGTAAACGTGGTAATATGAAATACATTTTTAGGAAGAGACCTGCCTGTAATAAGAAAGAAACATTTAAAACCGGTGATGATTTCATGCTATTGATAATAAAGGAAAACCTGGTATTCAAGATGTCAAACAAGTTTCACAGCAATTCTAATTCAACGTTATAAATGTGGGCAAACACGATAAGGTTTACCGGAGGCCGTGCCTTCCGGCCACTAAACTGGGGAGACCAAACCTGTACTCTCGGCTCAGACATACATTCTAAGTTTTTGCAGCGGGTTTTAGTCAGTCTTTATTAAAGCGCTGACAGTTTTTATGAAGGGCGATAGTTAAGGTCTCGCCTTTGGGCCGATCTAACCACCAATGCTGAGGTTTGCCTCCCGGATTAGTGTGCGGAAGGCTCACATCCCGGTAAACCTTATCGTGTTTGCCCATCTTAATGGGTAATTAGACTGGAGTAATAAAATATCCTATGTAACTGTATTATTTTAAGCAACATCACTTTTTATTTGTACACAGATGTATATTTCCTGTTTCAGTAGTATTTAACCTCAAAAGATCCTCATATGATCACTTGTATAGTTGAAATTTGTGTAAACTGATATGTGCGTTGTGGATATCTTGTTTTATAGCTCTGCTGCGTAGTTGACCTAATGTCTAGCAGAGTTGATACCTCTGATATATTCAGTCTATAAATGCAATACATTTCATTTATTCTGATCGCGTTGCATTCAAAAATAACTATCTTTTTTCATCTGAGCATTCTAATGGGGCAGAGAGACAGGGATATTATTTAGTATTATCGCATTTATTTGTGCTTCTGTAACTTTCACAACTATTCTAGCTAGACTATGGAATTATCACCCGCAACCAAATCACAACTTTTAGGTTAGATTCCGTTTTTAACTTGTTACAAGGTACGGCCTTACGATTTTAGGGCCCGATTTATTATTATTGGTGCACCACTTTAAGAACGTCTGATTTTTTAAATCGATTTTATCTAGTAAAGTATTAATGGAGGAGCTGAGAGCATGTTTGACAGATGTTTTATGAATTAAAGATGTTCGACATTGAAATAGATATACATATGTACTAATGCATCAAAATCAAACATACTTTTATCGTTACATTTCGTGATTGTGAATAAAATAGTATACATACCTCGCGGGAACACGATTCCAGCTTCGCGCAATTGCAAACCTTGGCGCTTCATGCGTCGGTTTGCAATTTATTCCCTCGGCTGTAATGATGCTTTTCCTGACTCGGTATGTAATACACTATTCCTTCATATAACTGCACTTTTTAAGGGTGTAAACTTATTCTTCCTAAAAATGTTAGATTAAAATTATTAAAAGATTTCTGAATATTAAAACATCCATTGTAATGCTAAAAAAAAGTTGTTCATAATCGATTTTGACCAGTTTTTGAAGCGATTCGGACCACTGTGCGGCGAGGCGTGGCATTACCTAGTGAAGTAGTTGTTTCAATAAGTTATTTGTCCTTGTAAGTCCTTGTAAGACTTAATTTGCAGAGTTGCGAACAGATTCAATATTTATATATTCCGGCTGTTTTTCGACTTTAATTAATTTATTTAATGCTTCAGCAGCAAATAAGGGTTTTCAATTTTAATTAGTATTAATTTTAATTTCATTTACATCACTAATATTTTGTATACATAACTAATACATTTATTCTTTTACAAACACACTGTTATTTATTAAAGTTTATATAAACCTCCCCCACATTTAGATTAGCTTCATAAAGTTGCGAAAGCGAAAACAATTTACGTTTATGACCCAATTTTTATGCAACCCAATCTGAACAATATTTTACTGACGGCATTATAATTCGTTTTAATTGCTAATTTTGGCTAATTTAAATGAGTTTTATTCCGATTTCGGAAAAAAAGTTTTTGTACTGTCGCGAACCGGTGTTATTTGACACAGGACATCCGGTTTGCGAGTACTCCAGCCACGTACTCAGCAGGTTTCAAGGACTTCCTCGATAGTTGCTAGTCAATAAGTTTAGTGCTGATTAGCGGAAATCAAGAGGGTTCAGGAAGACCGCTGGGCAGTCAGTCGGGGTGTCACCGTGAAGGGTGTGAATCTATATAGTTTGAACAGTTACAAGGGTATCCTGATTTGTTTGACAAGCTGTTAATCTCCATGTACGTTTTAAGAGCTTAAATCCATCATTATCAAACGTGAATGGAAGATAATTATCAGTTGGAAGTTTAACAATTCTAAGGGTATTCATAAGTGTCTTCGGTGATAATAGGGCAGGAAGGATAATTTCGTGTCCCATGAGTAGGATCGGGTTTACAATTATTTCTACTTTTATTTCGAAATCGATGGTTAACAATACTAAAGAAGGCATTATTTTCTACTCGAGCTTCAATGACGATATCGTGCATAATATTTTTTTAAATTCAAATATTTGAAGCGACAGGTATGTTTTGATTATATTGACAATTGCCCTCATTTTACTTTTAACCAATGAAATCGAATAATGTTGATCCAATAAAATCCTAATTACGATAACAGACCACGCTGCATGTTATGCATGGCAACTCACCCTGGGTGGCATCTAATTAGATAATCTATCATGTTGGTATTGCCTAGCAACGCGTTACTACATTTTCTATAACGTATAAAAAGTCAGTTATTGCCGGACTTTTAAACAGTTTGCTCCTGAATTCGATCTGTTTGTATTTTCCGGTAATGTGTTAATGCTTTCATCAGTAATAGTATTCATAGGCATTTCTCAAAATCTTGGTAAGCTCATTTTTACTACAATTATTGTGAAGCAGATTAATACACGTCTGACACTTGGTGTTCCCAAATTTAATTTTTCAAATTATGAAGTGTAAACTTTCTGTTCGGCCAATTGTCTTCTCGAATCTAATTCGTGACTGATATTTCCTAGGCAATTATTAACGCCTGGATCACAATTGCTTGTTGAGGCGAAAATCGATTTTCTAGAAGCAACAAGCAAGACGCTAATAATGGCAAAATCATAGGCACTTGTTACATTACTGTTGAAAATTGCCGAAAGTGGTGTTGACAGATTGTATTGTAGTTTTAAAAATTGTGGCTTGTTCATACAGAGCATAGCTGAGTATGTTAACATTTCGATTTAGATTTTGAAAAATAGAATCGTATCTGTCCTTATCTGACAGGGTTCCAAAGAGCGTTTTAAAAACGTTTCCCACCATAATGTAAGTCGCGGGGGGGGGGGGTCGCAACTTTAAGTCAGATAATAGGTAACCAACATAATACAATAATACAAATTCGGGCACATACCTAACTGACTTAATGGCATGTGATCGAATTAAAAAAAAACTGTTCAAACTTAAAACTATATGTAACTTTCCCCTTTTGTGGTGGCACACCGACTGACTGCCCAGCGGTCTTCCCGGACCCCCCAGATTTCCGCTAATCATATTGACTAGCAACTATCAAGGAAGTCCTTGAAACCCACTGAGTATGCAGCTGGAGTACTCGAGAACCGGATGTTCTGTGTCAAATAACACCAGTTTCGAAAAAAAACTAAAATAATTTTTTCATTCTTCATCTCTCGAATAAAACTAAAACAATCTGTTCAATTATAGATGTTTGTTTGTACACCTAGAGAGTTAAGTAAATGTTTATTCACTTGAAGAAATTTAGGTCACGAGCCCTTAACGAGCAAATGATCTAAACTTGTTTCTAGTGAATAAACATGCTTAAAGGGGTAAGTTCCTTGTCGAAAATCGATGCATTTTTGAATGTCAGCACATACATAATTCTGAAGTTAAAATCAAATATTAAGAAATGATATTTTGCACACTTGGAGAGAAAGGGTTAAACTATTCGACTATAGAATTGGATTTTTTTTAATCATCAGACAAACTGTATAATATATCCTGAAAATTACCAATATTGGATGGATTCCGGAGCTTTTCTCTGCAAAAAACTAAAAATGTAATGTTACAAAAAATAGTTTCTACCTTTGAAAACAATATGTACGTAATAAAATTGTCATTAGTTATCAAATAAAGTCGCAAAAACGTAAGAGCTGCACCTCTACAAACACGAATTTGCTTCATTTTCGCCGTTGTAACGAACGCCACCTGCATGAAACATTTTGTATCAACCCTGGAGGAGTGTACAAACAAATTTACGTACTCGGTAAAATTTCAGGCCCAAGATTGTGGCGATTATCATTTTCTATTAGACCATTCTGGTCTAACTCTGGCGCGAGGCCCTTACCCCCTTAACTCGCGTAGTTTATACAATATTTTATCCAATTTTGACAGAATAATATTAATAAATTAATTATAGTTAATATTTAAATGTCACCGTCACGTCTGATAAATAGTTTTATTTTGTCAAAATGAAGTGAAATAACGTTTTCAACTCACTAATTATTTCACCATTTCATATAAACAACTATTTAAAGTGGTTGCTAAGAATTAGATAATGTCACCTTAAAACGTCAAAATTGGATAAAATTTATTTATCCAAAAAGTCCTATTTTTTATTCGAATTGTTCTTTAATGGTAAGATAAATCAGGTGGTCGATTAGGCGGAATGGCCGCGCGCAAAAGGATTACGCCGTGTTAATTTCCTTTATGGGCACCGCCGTCGGATGGAGGGATGATCCTGATGGTTTTCGGATGTTGTGTGGCAGTTAGCCGTGCAAAAAAAAGAACGGGATAATCGATCTTGAACCAGAATCGGGGCCATTAAGTGGAGTCGTGATCCCCTTAACACTCGTGAAACGCATCGGAAAAGTAAAAGGGGATGATGAAAGCAAGAGATGTCGTTTCCGAAAATGTAACGTATACGCAATGATAGATCATTGAAAAAAGTCGATACTCGGGTATATTGTTTTATTGTGACAGTTTTTGTGGCGACTCGGTATGTACCGATGAGCCACAAAAAGTTATTTTTTCTTCAAACGCCGAAAATAGTAAAATTGTAATAAAATATTCTAATTTGCTGAATATGTATGCATAAGCTCAACGATTTGCTATGTTTGCATCCATGTTGCCGTATCGAATCCTGACAGATCAACAACTTGTCGCCGCTAGTTTGTTTTTTACTTTCTCCGTTATGAAGTACGAGAAAGTATTGTGATTGTGAAAAATAAAAATTTTTTTTTATGGAAATATCCGTTTTGGGGTCCCTCTCCCATTTCAACGATTTCCGGCAAAAAAAATTGTGTCTGTGTGTGTGTGTGTGTGTCTGTGCTTGATTTTTAAATTTTTTGGTCTGCATGTTTTTTTTAGGCCAGGAATTTTATTTTTATTTTGTGCTTACTTTTTAGATGTTTGGTCTGTTTTTTTGATTTCTTTGTTCTAATTTTTAGAGTTTTTGGCCAAAATATTTTGATTTTCGTCAAATTTTTTTAATGGTCTGTTGAAATTTTTGGTCTTTTTGACTGCATTTTTTATTTTTCGATTTTTTTAGTTTTTTTTTATCTTAATCATTAATTTGAACGAGTGAATTTTTGATTGGTCTACACTCTAAATTTTTAACATGAATTGTTGAATTTTATGGGCGATTTTTTTTTGTTTTGAGGGTATTTTCGAGTTTTCGTACAAAGTTTTTGATTGTTTGCCCTTCATTTTAGATTTTTTAACCTGAATTATTGTTTCTATGGGCGATTTTTTAAAATTACTTTCTAGTTTAGAGTTCCGGCAACTATTTTGGGATAAAGTAATTTTTGGGGCTGAAAATGGCACTTTTCTTTTGCTTGAATTTTCAATTTTTTAGTCTGCATTTATAATTTTTTTACATTAGGACATTTGATTGATTTTAGATGTTTGGTCTGTGTTTTTCATTTCTTTGTTCCAAATTTTAGAGTTTTTGGCCCTTAAACCAAAGTTTTCGAAAATTTAGTTCAAATTTTCGTTTTTTCTGGTCTGCATTTTTTATTTTTGCCGGGAGTCTAAATTTTCGATTTTTTGCCTATATTCTGTATTTTTTACTTTAATTATTAATTTTAACGGTTTATACTTTAGATTTTTAACCTGAATTGTTGATTTTTGTGTGAACGTTTGGCTGGTATTTTCGGGTTTCTTTTGACCAAATTTTTAATTCTTTGCCCTTAGATGTTTTAAGCTGAATTATTGTTTTTATGGGCGATTTTTTAAATTACTTTTGAGTTTAGAGTTTCGGCAATTTTCTTTGAGGTAAAGATTTATTTTTGGGGCTGAAAATGGCAAATTATTTTTCTTTTGCTTGAATTTTCAATTTTTAGTCTCCATTTTAATTCTTTAGACCAGGGTTTTTGATTTTTTTGGCCTATATTTTAGATGTTTTTTGCATATAAACCAAAATTTTCGAATATTTAGTTCTCTTTTTTCAATTTTTTTTAAATGTTTTTAGTTCTGTTACCTTAATTATTAATTTTAATGAGCGAATTTTTTATTGGTCTTTACTTTAGTTTCAATGAATTGTTGATTTTTATGAGCGAATTTTTGGCTGATTTTTCAAGTTTTTGTTTTTTGTTTTGCCCTATAATTTAGATTTTGCAGAATTTTTGATATTTTTAGATTGTACCTGGTTTCTTTTTATGTTTTTAATATATTTATTGTGGCTGTTTTAAGATAAAACTAATGTACTTTGATCTTTAGCTAGAAAATAGCCTACGCGATTTGTGTTTGAGGAATTACTAAATTTTTAAATATTTCGATTCGATTTTTGATTTTTTTTTCGAAAATTTTTAAATCATAAAATTATTTTTGCTGTCAGTTTAGTTTTTTTAGTAATTGTTAAATATAATACTTTGGGCCGGAATGAAGCTGATCACGAGGTATAACTGGAACTGTTTGGAAATTATGAAAAAAAATAATGAGAACAGTTTTAAGTAGTTAATTAGCGAGGCTTTCCGAAAAAATAAAGAAATATTTTAATTAGTTTGAGGATGCCACAGCACGATTAAATATTTTTCTAATTTTTTAATGGCCTTTTTGTACTACCTACATATTTTCGGAAAAACGAATGATGAAACATTTGGGGAAAATTAAAAATTACTCCTGGCAACACTGCTTCAATGTCTGACCGGCCGACTCGGACGTTTTTGAAAAACATCCTAGATTATTATGAATGGCATAATATTTTCGTTATTATAATAGCTATAAGAAATTCATTCATTACAATTATAGTTCAATTATTTTTTAGATATTTTGCATATTATTTTTCAACCGAATGAAATGCAAAATTCACAGCACCCCTCCGTAGTTTCCCGGAGACACCTGCGAGGAACGATATTGCCTCTCTCATCTGGTAAGCAAAATCACGATTTACTGCGTACGTGCCATCGGGAGGAAGCCGTCTTGTAACCGAATTAACTCACGAAACTTCCATCAATCCGAATCAGATACTGCACGGTAATCCGTTTAGTCACTTTTCTTTTTTTTTACTATTAACTCGAACGGTCTTACATTTATTCCGAGCATCAATCTCACTGATAAATGTTCTATATTAGAATTTGATACGAAAATTAAATTGTCTGTAAATTGGGTGACAGCTTATGATTATTATCCAATTCTTTAATGCAATAAAAATTTAAAAGCGTGACACTGATATATCTAAAAACCTAAAAGATCATTCGATTGTCAAAGTTTTGTCTTTTCTGGTTTACATATCTGAGAATGTGTGTAAAAAAGTTAAAGTGGAGTGTGAAAGAAAGTTAATGGAAGAAAGGGCAACACCGCCTGTGGGACCATTAGACTTTTCTGTGAGGGCGGAAAAATGTATCCGTCGTGTATAAATATGGCGGCACATCAGAACTTGACTCGTTTACGAACTTCCGGTAGACGGGATCATCAATCCGGCGTTTCCGCCCCGGTGGATCGGCGCGATTAATATGCGAGCGCCCTTCCGCATCCATCATTTTTGTTTTCCAGCATAGTCATCACTAACGAAATAAAAAAAAAACATCGCCAGTGGATAATAAGTGTACAATTTGCGAATTTATACAGATGTATACCTTTTATTTCAAATTGAGTAAATTCAATAAAACGAAATGTATTTAATGCTTTCTGCAACAAGTGAGGTTGTTTCTAATTTATTTTAAATTGAGTATTGTTATACATCAAGTCTTTCAAGTTTACCATTTTCCAGATCAGATAATTCAATTATCAAATCAAATAAATTTAATTATCTTACAATGCCGTAATTGATAAAACCAGTGGGATTTTTTTAAATTATAGATAATGTACATAATTTATAACAAACTGAAATACAGCGAATTGTAACAGTGGTGAATAATGGAGAATGCGCCGGGATAACACTTTCGAAACATGCAACGTTCACGTCGATAATTACAAAAAACTCTCTTAATTAATAGCTAATGACTATCCAACAGATGCAACAATTGGTAATTAATGTACACACACGCACGTCGGCACGCGAATGTATCTCTAATTAGAACCGAACATCAATACCCCGTCAACGTTAAAAAAACTGTCGATGCTCTCGTGTATTATTCAAATCTACGTTTACGATCTCTTAATTGTGTGTATGCACGTCATTTGTCATATTTAAATGTTATAATTAATAATTACCGACACGTGGAGAGTTAGTCGAACGTGGAAATTGCACACATACTCAAGTAGAACAATTCTACTATCTGCAGATCTATCATAATGTTGTGTGAAACGCGTGTCAGTATTTGTACACTTTAGTGTGATTACTAATAATAATTGGTATATAATATAGAAATACATGCATGGATTTCTATAATGTTCTTTATTAGTAAACAAAACACGTCTTTTTTTTTAATTTAAGTATACTACTGTATATCGGGTAATTAGTTTCAACAATTCTTCGTCCGTAGATAGTCTAATAAGATTTGTCATTATACCCATTAATAGAAGATTGTATTAAATATATTATAGGATTACTGCTTAGGTATGAAATATGATAAAATATTATTTTGTTATAAATTTAGAACTCAAAACTTCATTTCCCTATATTATTGCAAAACTAATTTTGCATACACAAATTGTGCAAAAGTTGCACTGTTTCAACCACAAATACTTATTTGCATCGGTGGCCCATGAGTAGAGTCCGGATTTATATTTTTTTACATGTTTTATTTGCTCTTTCCTATGGAACTGGCGAATTGTATCTATACGTTTCTCTCGGAAATACATCAACTTACCAAGTTTTATTTCGCATATAACTTAATAAATCTAGGTTTTCTCACATTAAACTTATTTGAGCATATATCCGCATATAACTACATATAAAGTCAATATTTCCATTAATTGTAATTGATTTTGTTGTAATTTATTAATAAATTTGCAGGCGTAGCAATCTTTTTTATAAAATCGTATAAGATAAATTTAAGGGATTCCCCTAACTAGCGAACGTAACCTCGTGTCATGTAGATATGTATATATTATATTATTTCTATAGAATAAGGGGATTTCCCCATAAGCAAGTTAAGCTAGTACGTCTATGCAGATGATACTCGAAGCAACCGTACCCGGTAGAGATGGAAAAAACGATTCACTGTCAGGAACGGATCCGAGCCGGTTCATTCACTGGATGAACCGGTTCCTTGGAGCGGTTCACCGGTCTTTTCTATAGTTATATAGCAGATTGTCAGAAATGAGTTGCAGACTTGCAATTAATTTAAAAATATATAATATGGGTATTCATAGTGTGGCCACAACTGCAATATATTTTACCGACGTAAATAAAAATTCCAGCCATAGATTTCTCGGCGCATCTACCAAAATTAGGTGCGATTTTTAAGTTTTATGTGTGTAGTGCCTTTCTGCTGGTATATTTAGCAAACACGAACAGTCAAAAAGCCTCTAAAAAATTTAAAAAATATATATCTAACAGCTCATCAACCGACGAGTGGCGTTTAAAAAAATCGTAACTGAAAAAGGGCATTGCAAAAACAAATATTTTATTTTCCCAATGCCTTCCTGAAATTGCATTTAACAATTACAAAGTGTCAAAAAACCGCGACGATTTTTTCTTATATTTTTTATTTAACAGAAATCCGTAGGTGGCCCATAAAACAAGGGCATTGCAATAAAAAAAATTCGCTAAGCCTTTTGACCGCCGAGAAATCTATTATTTATGGATAACTTTTCGTCGGTATATATTTTAAATTTTTCTGTATTTTATACTTGATAATATGAAGAACTGAAAAGCTACTGGTAAATATTTGTAAACGGGAAGTGGGCATTAAATATTTACTTTTTTTGCACGTTTCTGATATTTTTAAATCAATTGATTTTTAAAATTAAAAGTTTTAGGCGTCTGCTATTTTTATATCATCATATAATTCTTACATTTTCTCCTCTCTGGTAGCACATCGATTGTAAATATAAATCAAATCTGGTAGATTTTTAAACTTTGAACATTTATTTACTGTTGTTCCTGTTCTCAAAAATAATCGGGAATGCAGAAAAATGCACACCCGGTATATTATACTCTTTTTAATTTTTAGAATGAAATAATTAAATAATTTCAAAATTGTATAATTTGTTTATTATGAAATTATAAAATATTATATTGTTTTTTTTATGCTGCGGGTTAATTTATTTTTCATTTATTTATTTAATCTAAAATAAATACCAAATTTAATATAGTTAAAAGACTTTATGATAAATTATTGTAGAAATTCGACATAAAGTCGACAGAAAAAAGACTCCTTTTGACTTAAAGCCGTTAAGCTTCTAAAAAATGTCAAATTTAACCAAAGTCAAAAGACTTTATAATCAATTATTGTAGAAATTTGACTTAAAGTCGACAGAAAAAAAACTCCTTTTGACTTAAAGCCGTTAAGCCTCTAAAAAATGTCAAATTTAACCAAAGTCAAAAGACTTTATAATAAATTATTGTAGAAATTCGACATAAAGTCGACAGAAAAAAGACTCCTTTTGACTTAAAGCCGTTTAGCCTCTAAAAAATGTCAAATTTAACCAAAGTCAAAAGACTTTATAATAAATTATTGTAGAAATTCGACATAAAGTCGACAGAAAAAAGACTCCTTTTGACTTAAAGTCGTTAAGCCTCTAAAAAATGTCAAATTTAACCAAAGTCAAAAGACTTTATAATAAATTATTGTAGAAATTCGACATAAAGTCGACAGAAAAAAGACTCCTTTTGACTTAAAGCCGTTAAGCCTCTAAAAAATGTCAAATTTAACCAAAGTCAAAAGACTTTATAATAAATTATTGTAGAAATTCGACATAAAGTCGACAGAAAAAAGACTCCTTTTGACTTAAAGCCGTTAAGCCTCTAAAAAATGTCAAATTTAACCAAAGTCAAAAGACTTTATAATAAATTATTGTAGAAATTCGACATAAAGTCGACAGAAAAAAGACTCCTTTTGACTTAAAGCCGTTAAGCCTCTAAAAAATGTCAAATTTAACCAAAGTCAAAAGACTTTATAATAAATTATTGTAGAAATTCGACATAAAGTCGACAGAAAAAAGACTCCTTTTGACTTAAAGCCGTTAAGCCTCTAAAAAATTTCAAATTTAACCAAAGTCAAAAGACTTTATAATAAATTATTGTAGAAATTCGATATAAAGTCGACAGAAAAAAGACTCCTTTTGACTTAAAGCCGTTAAGCCTCTAAAAAATGTCAAATTTAACCAAAGTCAAAAGACTTTATAATAAATTATTGTAGAAATTCGACATAAAGTCGACAGAAAAAAAACTCCTTTTGACTTAAAGCCGTTAAGCCTCTAAAAAATGTCAAATTTAACCAAAGTCAAAAGACTTTATAATCAATTATTGTAGAAATTTGACTTAAAGTCGACAGAAAAAAGACTCCTTTTGACTTAAAGCCGTTAAGCCTCTAAAAAATGTCAAATTTAACCAAAGTCAAAAGACTTTATAATAAATTATTGTAGAAATTCGACATAAAGTCGACAGAAAAAAAACTCCTTTTGACTTAAAGCCGTTAAGCCTCTAAAAAATGTCAAATTTAACCAAAGTCAAAAGACTTTATAATAAATTATTGTAGAAATTTGACTTAAAGTCGACAGAAAAAAACTCCTTTTGACTTAAAGCCGTTAAGCCTCTAAAACATGTCAAATTTAACCAAAGTCAAAAGACTTTATAATAAATTATTGTAGAAATTCGACATAAAGTCGACAGAAAAAAGACTCCTTTTGACTTAAGGCCGTTAAGCCTCTAAAAAATGTCAAATTTAACCAAAGTCAAAAGACTTTATAATAAATTATTGTAGAAATTCGACATAAAGTCGACAGAAAAAAAACTCCTTTTGACTTAAAGCCGTTAAGCCTCTAAAAAAAATGTCAAATTTAACCAAAATCAAAAGACTTTATAATAAATTATTGTAGAAATTTGACTTAAAGTCGACAGAAAAAAGAGTCATTTTGACTTAAAGCCGTTAAGACTCTAAAAAAAATGTCAAATTTAACCAAAGTCAAAAGACTTTATAATAAACTAATGTATAAATTTGAGTTAAAGTCGACAGAAAAAAACTCAGTTTGACTTAAAGCCGTTAAGCCTCTAAAAAAATGTCAAATTTAACCAAAGTCAAAAGACTTTATAATAAATTATTGTAGAAATTCGACATAAAGTTGACAGAAAAAAGACTCCTTTTGACTTAAAGCCGTTAAGCCTCTAAAAAATATCAAATTTAACCAAAGTCAAAAGACTTAATTTGACTTAAAGTCGACAGAAAAAAAACTCCTTTTGACTTAAAGCCGTTAAGCCTCTAAAAAATGTCAAATTTAACCAAAGTCAAAAGACTTTATAATCAATTATTGTAGAAATTTGACTTAAAGTCGACAGAAAAAAGACTCCTTTTGACTTAAAACCGTTAAGCCTCTAAAAAATGTCAAATTTAACCAAAGTCAAAAGACTTTATAATAAATTATTGTAGAAATTCGACATAAAGTCGACAGAAAAAAAGACTCCTTTTGACTTAAAGCCGTTAAGCCTCTAAAAAATGTCAAATTTAACCAAAGTCAAAAGACTTTATAATAAATTATTGTAGAAATTTGACTTAAAGTCGACAGAAAAAAACTCCTTTTGACTTAAAGCCGTTAAGCCTCTAAAAAATGTCAAATTTAACCAAAGTCAAAAGACTTTATAATAAATTATTGTAGAAATTCGACATAAAGTCGACAGAAAAAAGACTCCTTTTGACTTAAGGCCGTTAAGCCTCTAAAAAATGTCAAATTTAACCAAAGTCAAAAGACTTTATAATAAATTATTGTAGAAATTCGACATAAAGTCGACAGAAAAAAAACTCCTTTTGACTTAAAGCCGTTAAGCCTCTAAAAAAAATGTCAAATTTAACCAAAATCAAAAGACTTTATAATAAATTATTGTAGAAATTTGACTTAAAGTCGACAGAAAAAAGACTCATTTTGACTTAAAGCCGTTAAGCCTCTAAAAAAATGTCAAATTTAATCAAAGTCAAAAGACTTTATAATAAATTATTGTAGAAATTTGACTTAAAGTCGACAGAAAAAAGACTCATTTTGACTTAAAGCCGTTAAGCCTCTAAAAAAATGTCAAAATTAACCAAAGTCAAAAGACTTTATAATAAATTATTGTAGAAATTTGACTTAAAGTCGACAGAAAAAAGACTCCTTTTGACTTAAAGCCGTTAAGCCTCTAAGAGAATGTCAAATTTAACTGAAGTCAAATGACTTTATGATAAATTATTGTAGAAATTTGACCTAAAGTCGACAGAAAAAAGACTGATTTTGACTTAAAGTCGTTATGCGTGTAAAAAAATCTCAAATTTAATTAAAGGCAAAAGAGTGTGTCCAAATTAATGTCGAAATTTGACTTAAATTCGACAAGCGTTAAGAAAAAAAGACTCATTTTGAATTAAACCCTTAAGCCTCAAGAAAATTTGTCAAATTTGGGTAGAATTAAAAGACTTTATGTGCAAATTAATGTCGAAATTTGACTTAAAGTCAAGAAACTTCAAGAAAAACGACTAATTTTGACTTAAAGTTTTTAAGCCTCTAGAAAAATGTCAAATTTAAATAAGGTGAAGGGACTTTATGTGCAAGCTAATGTCTAAATTTGTCTTAAATTTGATAAGCATCAACAAAAGACACATTTTGACTTTAAAGGCGTTAAGCCACTAGAAAAAACGTCAAATTGAATTAAAGTGAAGAGACTTTATGTCTAATTTACTGTCGAAATTTTACATAAAGTTGAGAAGCGTAAAGAAAGTAAGACTAATTTTGACTTAAACCCTTAAGCCCCTAAAAAAGTGTCAAATTTTGATAGAATTAAGAGAATTTGACGTAAAGTCAACAAACTTCAAGAAAAACGACTAATTTTGACGTAAAGTCGAGTTTCTAGAAACAATGTCAAATTTAATTCAAGTTAAAAAACTTTATGACAAATTAATGAAAAGCGTCAATAGATAGACTCATTTTGATTTAAACTCATTAAGCCTCTGGAAAAATGTCAAATTTACTTAAAGTTCAAAGATTTTATGACAACTGAATGTAGAAATTTGACTTAAAGTCGACAAGTGTCTAGAAAAAAAAAACAAATTAAATCCGTTAAGCCTCTAGAAGATATGTAAAAATTTAATTAACGTTAAAAAAACTTTATAACAAATTAATGTCGAAATTTGACTTATAGTCGGACGAGCGTTAAGAAAAAAGACTAATTTTGACTTAAATCTTTAATCCTCTAGAAAAAATTTCAAATTGAGAATTAAAGTTAAACGACTTTATGTTTGAATTAATGTATAAATTAGACTTAAAGTCAACAAGCGTTAAGTAAAAAAGACTAATTTTGACTTTAAATCTAAACCTTCTAAAAAAAGTGTCAAATTTAAAGTTAAAAGATTTTATATCTAAATTAATGTGTAAATTTGATTTAAAGTCAGCAAGCATCAAGAGAAAAGACTAATTTTGACTTAAAGTCGTTAAGCCTCTAGAAAATATGCCAAATCAAATTAAAGTTAAAAAAATGTTCAAATTAATGTCGAAATTTAACTTAAAATCGCCAAACGTCAAAAAACGACGAATTTTACTTAACCCCGTTAAGTCTCTGCAAATGTCAAATTTAATTAAAGTTAAAAGACAAAATGTGTCAAAAAAAACAAATTTTGACTTTAAGAAAAAAAATGTTGAATTTAAATTAACGTTTCCACATTTTCATTTAAAATTCCAAATGTAAAACTTTAAGTCAAAATTTAAGTCGGGACTAAAAAAAAATCACGAGAACCGCATGAAATTTCTGCAATAAGTTTGCGGTTCTCAACGGGAATGCTACCTGCAAGAACTTCATGAGGTTTCTGGTATGAACCGCATGAAGTTACCGCGGAAATTCCATGCCTATCGAGGTGTGAACCTCTTGAAGTTATCTACGGTTTATAGCAGGAATCGCATGAAGCTCGTGCAGATAGTAGACTGAACCGTATGAAATTTTCGCAGTTAAACTCTCTTGGAACCGCATGAAATTTCCGCAGGTGATTTCATGCGCTTTTATCGGGGCGCTTCTTCCTTTTGTGCGAACCGGTTCCTGAGCGATCTTTGCTAAGAACCGGTTCATTGAACCGGTTCCTGAACTGTCTAGTGCCCGGTAATTGTGGTTGGCTGGAAGCTGCTTTATTCTACGCCAATAATTTTGAAAAATTGGAAAATATTCTTCTTAATTTTAATGATGAAGAATCGACAGTACTTAAAAAATGTAAAGATTGTGTTGCATTTTTGCATCTTAATAACTGCAATCAAGAATTATAAAACAGCTTAAATGCCTTGAGGCTTTTAAAATTATTGAAGAACTGTACGAAAATTTAAAATTAGTTCCCTAACTTGCATATTATATCGAAATCCGGGATACGAAAAAATTAAAATGATTTGTGGAATTTTGAAAGGCGAGACTGAGGAGAACATAATAAATTTTAACATGAACTCCATGTCATTTAACTTTACCTAAAATGAAAATCAAAATCAAATTTTGGTTCTACATTGTAATTCCAATAAATAAATTATCATCAGTTGCTATTCGTGTTTTTTTTTTATTTTGCAACATTATTTTTAATTAAACCGCATATAAAATCCATATTTGAATCATTTTGTCGCATATATTGGCTAATTTTAAGCGCATATAAAAAAAAGTATAACGCCTTTTTTAGCGCATATAAATCCGGACTTTACCATGAGTCACAGATAGGGTTGAACTGTCAATAACTTCTTTGCTAATTAAATATTTTCCTAATTTTTTGTTTTAAATAATAGAATACAGTAATTTGTTCCTCTTGGGATGTAATTGTTTTCACAGACACTTGGCTCAAGGATTCCATTGATGAACTTGGCTTTAACAATTTTTGAATATTTAGACAGTCTCAAAATGCGTGTGAACGCGTGCACATCGTTAGTGACCTTTCTACACATTCAGCTGAGATTTTCTCAGATAAGCAATTTATATTAATTTACTAACATCGTTGGTTATTTATCAATTAAATACAAACAATCAGATATTGGACCGTTTGTAATAGGTATATGTATGTTGAAAGCAATTCAACAGAAATATTTAAACTTCATCCTATGTGTGTCGGACAGTGGCGGCTTGTGGAACATGTTGATGGTAGAGCCACTTATACAATATCCCCCCTTGAAGAAACAAAGAACCATTTATCTTCCTAGACCAATCGAATATTTTAGCCAAAAAATAAAAAAATTGGAACAAAACAGCCGAAGATCTAAAATATTGGCCAAATCAAAAATCCTGGTTTAAAAAAAATGCAGACCAAAAAATTGAAAATACAAGCAAAAGAAAAATAATTTACTATTTTCAGCCCCAAAAATAACTCTTTTAAGCCTAAAAATAATAGCAAATATAACAATTTAAAAAAATTCGCACAATAAAATCGATAATTCAAGTTGAGAAAATGTAAAATATGGGACAAAAATAAAAAATTAAGACCAAAAATCTAAAATTCGTACCCAAAAAGTGGTAGACCAAAAAATCAAAATTTTTAACAAACGAATCGAAAATTTAGGTCGAAATAAATAAAATTTCGGCCAAAAGACCAAAAATTGAAACCAAAATAATCGAAAATACAAAATATAGGCCAGAAATGGTGAAAATTTAGACGAAACATCGAAAACGAGCGTAAAGTTAAAAATTGCAGACAAAAAAAATCAAGAATTTCTTCAAACCAAACGAATATTTTGGCCAAAATAAAAAAAAAATTAAGAAAAAAAAATGGAACAAAAAATCGAAAATACAGAAATCTAAAATATGAACAAAAGAATCAAGAATCCTGATCTAAAAATAAAAAACGTAGACAAAAAATCGAAAACTTAGGTAGAAGAAAAATAATTTGCTACTTTCAGCCACCAAAAATAAGTTTCTGACCAGAAATTCTAAAATAATAGCAAAAAATAAAAAAATCACAAAATAAAATCAACAATTCAAGTTAAAAAATCTAAAATATAGGATACAAAATTGAGACCAAAAATCTAAAATTCTGACCTTAAAATAAAAATAGTAGACTAAGGAAAGAAACATTTTAACAGACAAATAAAAAAAATAAAGAAAAATTTAGGGCAAAAGATTTAAAAAAAATCCACAATGTTGGTCAAAAAGTCGAAAATTTAGACAAAACATCGAAAACTCGGCCCAAAGATAATAAATGCAGACTAAATGAAAAATCAAAAATGGGGGCCAAAAAATCGAAAATTTTAACAATAAGATCGAAAAGTAAGGTCAAAATAAAGAAAAATTTAGGCCAAAAGATTAAAAAAAATAATAAAAATCTGTAATGTTGGCCATAAAGTCGAAAATTTAGACAGTACACCGAAAACTCGGGCCTGAAGACAATAAATGCAGACTAAAAAATCAAAAATTTCAACGAACAAAACTCGAAAATACCGGAAGAAATAAAAAAAATCTCGCATATAAATCAATTATTCAGGTTATAGATATTTTAAGCAAAATCAAATCAAAAATTTGGAACTAGAATTAAAAATTCGGCCTGAAAAACAAAAAAATGCCGACCAAAAACTCAATTTTTAACAATTAAATCGAAAATGTATGTCAAAATAAAGAATATTTAGTGCAAAAGATCAAAAATTTAGGCAAAAAAAATCTAAAATACAGGTTAAAAATCTAATAAATAAAATTTCGGCTCGAAAAATAAAAAATACGGACCATAAAAAAATAGAAAATTTAAACAAGGAAATAGAAAATTTATGTCATAATAAAGAATATTTAGGTCAACAGATCAAAAATTTAGACCCAAAAGAATTGAAAATACATGTCAAAAATCTAAAAATGAAAAATTCGGCGAGAAAATAAAAAATGTGGGCCAAAAAGTCGAAAATTTAAACAATGAAATCGCAAATTTAGGTCAAAATAAAGGATATTTAGGCCAAAATTTAAAATATAATATATATAAAATACAGGTCAAAAATAATTTAAAAACTAAAAATTCGTCGGGAAAAATAAAAAAATGCGAAATTTAAACAATGAAATCGAAAATTTAGGTCAAAATAAAAAAAATTTAGACAAAAAAAAATCGAAAATACCGTCTTAATAATAAAAAATGCAGAATATTCTAGTAAGAAAATAATTTAAATTAGTCTCAAAAATCACTCTATTGTTATAATAATAATTTTCCAATTTTTTTTTAATAGGAAAATATTTTTCTTTATTATCGCTTTAATCGTCCAAAAAAGTGAAACTAATTTGAAAAAGAATTCAAATAAAACCATTATTGTTTCAGCTTTTGTGCTTTAGTAGATATATTTTGAATAATTCAAATAAAACAATTCACTTGGTTAGTATGACTCTCAGTAGTGCCTCGTGTTGATGGTACAATATATATTATAATTTTTTGAAGAAGGGGCCGCGGTGGCCCAGTGAGTAGAGCTCCTGCTTACGGGCCTCGTGGTCATGGGTTCGAATCCCATTCGCGCGGTCACTCTTTCGGGACGAAAAATGGCCGTGCGGGTCCATGGATGTTTAGTGTAGTAGTCCCTTTCATCATTATAAATGATTATTATACAAATTATTGGTTATGGCAGAATTCCTTAGTTGGCTACGTCAATTCCCAAATCATCCGCGCTTCCTCAACCCGAATTCCTCTCAACCATCCTTCCTTAAAAAAAAAATTGAAGAAAGAAAGAACGATTAATCTTCATAGTCCAAGATTAGTTTGAGTTGTAAAGTAAAGGTTCATAATTTCAAACAAGCTGAAAATATGATTTATGTGTACTTTCGATTTATAGTGCGTTTACATTTTGTCCCAGACATGCACTAAATCTGTAATACGTAATATTATCAACATTCAAAAAGAATTTTAAGAATTAATTAAAAATTCTTGCTGAGCTCAAAACTAGAGGTAGTGCCATGGCTCCTTGGCTCTATATGACGAGCCGCCCCTGGTGTCGGATATATTTTACATTGCCTCCCCGTGGTAAAACGTAATATTAACAAAATAATATCTATAGGGAGAAATAGAGTAAAGGTCGTCCTTAAGGGGAGGCGCTACACCTATTACATTTTTTTCGATATCTCCTAAACTATTTTATATTAAAAAAAAGTCTCTGCATTAGTTCTCCATTATTTCCAATTGTCTAAGGCTTACCGTGAAGATTTCTAACGAATTCATAATAATAACAAAAATAATTTATAAAAAATAATAACATTGAGAAAATCTAGGCGCTATGTTCTGCTATTTATTATTTTCAATTTATTATATTAGTAACGTTTTGTTTATTTTTGGGTATTAATTGATATATCTAATAAAATGTAACTTCGAAAGCGAGCACTCTTCTATTAATTGACAGGTATACTTTATATATGTTTATTACTCGTTTACTACAGTGGTCTTTCCATTTTAAATCGGATGCGCTCTTCTAAGGCTTTCTTGGGTTGGATACAGTGGAAAGGAGTTTACGTTTAAATTTTCGGTCGGGTAGCGCCGGGTCTTAAGGATTATTGAACTGCAAATTAAATTGATTAAAATCAAGGATTTCAATTCAAAAATATTACTGCGTAAGTTTTGAGTATGCACAGGTTAAGTGGGAAACAAAATATATGATGTGATATTCTCACATTTACTGGTTCGCCGTCTTCAATTTCGGCCATTTGAGTAAAAATTCCAGGGAAAAAAAGAAATGTAAAATTTGTTTGGAATCCCTTGATGATGATTGTACACTTCCCGCCACCCATAAAATTTGTTTACAGTGTAAATCAGCCGACCATAATTCTCCTTATTGAACAAAAATCTATCAAAGAATTTATGACTCCACAAAATTTATCATACAATGAAGCAAAAATGGTTAAAAAATTACCTTCGTATTCGAATGTTACCAACTCAAACAAATTCTCATTATTAGCAAATGCACATGAGTTGTCCTTGCCATCTTATCAGCAACAAAATCCAAATAACGTGACCCCTCCCATTCCAGATATCACAAAAAATACGTAAACCATCATCTCCTATTAGTCACCCAGCAATCATCTTCCCCAAATCAAATGTTACTCGCCTGTCATCAGCAGAAATTTACTTTCTTTGATTTTATTTAGGTTAAATATGTCTATAAATAAAAAATGGGGTCAATTAAATGAAAAAATCTTTGTTATACAATTGTAATTCATCGTTGCGTTTGCTTTGATTTAATGAAATTGATCAAGGACCCTGAATGATAGATTCGTCCGCATTAATAAGTCAATGCCAATTCTTTGTGTGTCGTTGCGATCCATCGATAATCTTTTTGTGCGAAAGTGATTGATTACACTCATCTTTCTTTCCTGTCCTTTCACTCCGACTGTTTCGTTTTATGTGAGTGAGAGTCGTTGATGAATAATTCACGAGCTCTACGCAATTATCCCGATTATACAGAAAGCCAATTTTATGTCCTCTTCTTTCATCCACGTATTAAGCTGTCAGTTCGGTGTAGACTTAATAACGGCAATTCTCGAGCTGTGTATGTAGTTGTAAATAACGGAAATACAAAAAAAAAAACTTTTATTTTTCATTGATTAATTGTTAGTGTTAATAATTGCTTTAGATTATAAATAACAGGATAGTTAACCCGCCAATGGTGACCTACTGGTCTGTGAGACCGGTTTTGTCGAATAACTTTTGTCTCCGTTATTGTTTTTTGTTGCAATTTCGAGTAGCTGCCGCATTGCAGAGATTAAGTTGATTAAATATCTTTGTTTTATTGTCAAAGAGTATAAATTTAACAAAAAACATGAATTATTAGTAACACGTTTCGAAAAATCTTCAGTTGAAACCCCCGGTGCGTGAAACCGGCGTCACCATTAAATTTGCGTCACCAATGGCGGGTTATGGATGTTAATTTGAGATTGTAACTTTGCTAACAAACGATTATTAAGAACCAATTAAAATATACAGGGTAGGGCACATGTAATAATAATAATAATAATAATAATAATATTTATTGTGCTAGATATTTACAGAAAATATTTACACTCGTCCAGACTTACAATATATTAGTGACAAAAATTAAAATGTGTAATTGAAAAAATCTTCAATGCTAAATGGGCAGCTGCCTAACAACATATTTTTGAGGTACACTTTGTATTTGCTGCTATTTAAGTTTCTTATTTCTGCGGGAAGACAGTTATAAAATTTCAATCCGTAATAGTTGACACCGCAACGGGTTCTGTTCAGTCTTGTAAATGGGATCCGTAGATTATGACTAGATCTTGTTGTATGGTTGTGAATTTGACGTACTGATTCATATTTGTCTAGATTTTGTTTTACATACAGCAGAGTTTGTAAGATATATACACCAGGTAGTGTTAGAATCCTTAATCTCTGAAAAATTTCTTTTGTATCTTTTTTGTAGTGAGCCCCAGTAATTATTCTTATTATTTTCCTCTGTAATGCAAAAATCCTGTCTGCAGAAACTGAGTGACCCCAGATTAGTATGCCGTAGCTCATTTTTGAATGAAAGAGGGCGTGATATGCATTAATTAACACTGTCTGAGATGCGTGTATATTTCTAAATAAAAAAAATAGTGATGCCAATTTTTTAGCAAGTTCATCGCAGTGAGTACACCACGTGAGCGTCGGTTCAAAGCAGATGCCTAGAAGCTTGCCTTTTCGTTCTTTAAGATGAGGTTCCATTACACGGGTTCCAAGAATAATTATCTGCGTTTTGGATTCATTTAAAGATAATTCATTCTCAGTAAACCATGCTTTAATTTCGTTTTTTGTTTCGTTTGTTTTTAATAATAATATATCGATATTACTATCACTATTTAATGCAGATGTGTCATCCGCAAATATTATTAAGTTTGTTTTATTTATGTGCTGTTCTAGATCGTTAATGTATATAATAAAAAATAATGGTCCCAAAACGGATCCTTGCAATACACCTCGTTCTATAGGGAGCATGTGTGATTTGCTGTTATTTATCTCAACATATTGATACCTGTCAGTAAAATAAGATTCAAAGAAATGTATTGCATTGTCATGGACCTTGTAATGTTTTAGTTTATTTAACAATATGTTGTGGGATATGCAGTCGAAAGCTTTCGTTAGGTCACATAAAAGAGCACTAACATATTGACCACTTTCAATGCACGAACATATATGGATAATAAACTCAGTAAGGGCACATACAGTGTTCATGTTTTCCCGAAACCCAAATTGAGCTTTTGAAAGTAAGTTATTTTGCTCAAAATATTTCATAAGTCTCAGCTTTAGGGCTATTTCAAATATTTTTCCAATTATAGGTATAATAGCAATAGGCCTGTAATGGTCTTTATTTGACTTGTCACCTTTTTTGTGAATAGGGACAACTCGTGATATTTTTAATGCTCGTGGAAAAATATTTTTAGCTATGGCTAGATTAATCAATTTTGTAAGATGTGGGATTAAGATATTTTTGACATGTTTAATAATTTTACTGTTTAAGCCCTAGACGTCAAGGCTGTTTGAATTTGATAATTTATTTATTATGTCTCTGACTTCAATTTCTGAAACTTTTGTGATCATAAAGCTAATGTTTGATGTTGGAGTTTTCGGATCTTTCACAGTATTGTTTTGGGCACTTTGCATATTTTCGGATTTTAACATGTTCACTATTTTATTAGCTGCATTAGAAAAATATTCATTAAAATCACTAGGGTCAATGTTACATGATGTATTCGATTTAAGCTTAACGTTTAGGACGTTCCACATCGCTTTAGCCATATTATTGGATGTTGAAATGAAATTATCAGTTGCTGATTGTTTACGCTTTGCAATCTCTGCCCTATAGTGATTTCTTGTTTCTTTTACTATTTGAGAAAGGTTTAGATGCGGATATTTATTGTTTAAGTCCGTTAGAAATACCACGTTTTCACGCATTTGCTTAAGATGCTTATCAAACCATTTAATCTTACCTGGTATACAATCAGATTTTAAGCATTTTTTGGGGAATGCTAGATCAACAGCACATTGAATAATTGATATAAATTTATCAAAACATATGTCAATATCCTCACTGTTATAGACTGAACTCCAATTTGCGGTATCAAGTATTTGGAAGAGTATAACTAAGCCGCTTTCTGTTATAGGTTGAACGAATCTAGAGCTACTTTCTTTGTTATTGGACATTTCTAAATATATTTTCTGTCCAAGGTGATCAGATAGACCAGTATTAATGACAGTTGAATCATATTTTATATTTTTGCTAATCGCGCTATTTACTAACACATTATCTAGACAATTATTTTGGCGTGTGTGTTCATGGATTGTTATATCATAACCAAAAGATTGAGTTAGATCTTTAAGATGAATATAATTTGTGTCATTAGTACCGAACCGTACATTAAAATCACCGGCAAAAAAAATTAACAGCAGAAGCGTATTAGAAATACTTCGGATAAAATGAGCAAAGTCCGTGTTTGGAACTCTGTAAACACAAAGCACGTACAAGTGAAGAGATGGTATTTCGATGGCACTAAATTCACATACATTTTCAATAGACATCTTAGCGACATTGTCAAGCACTTTGAACGGTAGATCTTCACGTACCATTATCATAGATCCGCCATAAGGTCTATTTCTACAGAAACTTGAGGTAACAATATAATTTTCGAGTTTGCAGTACTTAATTTCTTCCGCTAACAGCCAATGTTCAGTGATACAAAGAATATCAATAACTGGTTGCGATTTTATAAATAAATCAATTTCATTTAATTTATTACGCAGTGATTGTATATTTATATGGAATAATATAAGATTTTTATTGTTCACTTGCTTCGGTTCGGGTTGCGGTTTTTGTTGAGGGTCGAAAAAAATTGAACCTCCTTACTGTAATACCTGAAGGCCATAAGTCGGGAATATTAAGTTCTTCTAGCAGGTCAAAATCCGCCCCTACTTTAAACGATGACAATTTTGCTGAATTATTTGTTTCTAATTTGTCGATTATAAATTGACGCCCCGGGAATCTTTTAATCAGGAATTCTTCGATGTGTTGAGACGTGGCTTCTGGTTTAGCGCGTCCAATATGCAGCCAGGCTTTTTGTGTAGCTGCACTGAAGTTATCTTTACCCCATGATGCAGTTCCTCGTACTAATTGTTTAATATTCTTCGGTGCAAGTGTTTTTGCTTTGCTGTCTTGGTTGGTTGATTGGGCGTGAGCGCGAGTGCGTCTGTTTCTTCCAACGACCTCGGTCCATTTTCCTTCAGTTGCGGATGGAGCGGGAACCTTCTCCGCTGTCGGTTTATACGGGTCAGGCACATTGTGAACAATCTTAATTGTTGGTATCTTGATGTTATTTGGGTTGCCTATGTTTAAATTACTTTTCGCAACGTTCTCTTCCGGACTGTTTATAATTTCAGTAGTAACGGAAGCACCCGCCTTGATAGTAGACCTATTGTCATTTGCTTTTAGAGCACTGTTTTCTTTCTCAAGATGATCAATTTTGTCTAATAGCAACTTATTGGAGAATTTAAGCTCGGCTATTAGATCAATGTAGGCACTGACTAAATGTTTTGAATACTCACATTTATTTTCAAATGGGGCAATATTTACGTCCGGACTTCGAGGAGTTTGTTGCAGGTTAGAAACGGCTAATGGTAGATTGCAGCACTCTTTCACACGATGTATACAGCTTGGGTGATATAAACTATTGCATCCGGCACACTGGATCCCTGATTTAGCGACAGAACCACAGGAGCATCGCTTACTGGTAAACACTTTCTTGCTATTCGCGGAACGATCGGAATCAACACTTCCGCCGTCCGCCATTTTAAAAAGCCGGCACATGTGTCGGAACACCTGATTTCTGGCTAAACATCTGTTTTTTTTTTCTTTTTACTTTTAAAAGAAATGTTTATAGTTTCATTTATTCTATTCAGTGATGTACTTTGATTTTCATCACCTACCCTATTTTTCTAGATATGACGTCATCGGCAATTTTTTTAAATGTATCACCCTGTATATTTTTACATTTTCAAATAGACACATTTCCAACAATTACAGTGATATAGGGTTTGGCGGGTGTGCGACTTGTGGTTTTTTAAATAATAAATAAAATATTGAAATTTTTTTAATGAAATTTGTGAATTTCGTAAAACTTTTGCTCAACTCTTGAAAATTTTGATTTAGTAATATTAGAATTTCTATCATGGAATGTTACATTAAAAATATTACTTGCATATCTTTACCAATCTCCAAAACTTCTTATTCAAAAAAAGCCGGCACATGTGTCGGAACACCTGATTTCTGGCTAAACATCTGTTTTTTTTTCTTTTTACTTTTAAAAGAAATGTTTATAGTTTCATTTATTCTATTCAGTGATGTACTTTGATTTTCATCACCTACCCTATTTTTCTAGATATGACGTCATCGGCAATTTTTTTAAATGTATCACCCTGTATATTTTTACATTTTCAAATAGACACATTTCCAACAATTACAGTGATATCGGGTTTGGCGGGTGTGCGACTTGTGGTTTTTTAAATAATAAATAAAATATTGAAATTTTTTTAATGAAATTTGTGAATTTCGTAAAACTTTTGCTCAACTCTTGAAAATTTTGATTTAGAAATATTAGAATTTCTATCATGGAATGTTACATTAAAAATATTACTTGCATATCTTTACCAATCTCCAAAACTTCTTATTCAATATTCAATAGCAATATTCAATATTCTTAATGAAGGCATAAACAATTTCATTCCATTTAGATATGTTAATAATAAGGTAAACTATTGTCCCAGATGGATGTCAAGTGAGCTGAAACAACTTATAAAAAAGAAAAAAAACTCCCATATCAAATATAAACAATCTGGAAACAATGCGGACTACTTATTATTAAAATCGTTACGTTTTCAATGTAAGGAGTTATCTGAAACTTTGTATTCAAATTTTTTAAGTGATGTTGAATCAAGAATAAATAAGAATCCCAATTATTTCTAGAAGTATATACAAAATTTGAAAAATAGTGAAACCGTACCAGATGCCTTAGAATTCGAATCGAATATAGGAATTATTGGGGATCAAATAGTTGATTTGTTCTCTTTTGCCTCGGTGTACGCTACGGATAACGTTTCATCTTTTAACCATGCTTTATATAAGCACAAAACTATTAATGATTCTAAATTATTTGTTACTAAGGAGGATATTTTTAATGAAATCATTTCACTTAAACCGAATAAAAGTTCTGGTCCGGATGGAATTTCGCCTTATATCATCATAAATTGCGTTTATTTTTTATGTAGTCCTATTTATGACTTGTTTTCTATCTCTTTATCGAAGGGTATATTCCCTTCGACTTGGAAATTAAGTTATATATATATCCTATTTTTAAATCTGGTAGGCGTGAATGTATATAAAATTATAGAGGGGTGTGCCTAAAACAACGTGCTGAACAACTGATGAGTAAAAATGTTTTGTCTGAGAATCAGCATGGATTTGTCTCAGGACGGTCAACACTGACTAACTTGTTGTCCTTCGATCAACATCTGGTGAATGCTTTGGAGAAAAAAAAAGTCAAGTTGACTGCATATATTTAGATTTTTTAAAAGCATTCGACAGAGTTAACCACAAAATCTTATTGGATAAATTGAACTCGTTCGGATGTAGTAGTGTCCCTATTAGTTGGATATCTGAGTTTTTGCAAAATCGATTTCAAATAGTAAAAATTAATAACTTTATATCGAAACCAATTTCTGTAACATCAGGTGTGCCGCAAGGGTGACATTGCGAACCTTTACTTTTTTTACTATTTGTCAACGACGTAGAGAATGTAATCTTGAATAGCGAGGTGCTAATGTATGCTGATGACATCAAAATATTTCGTAAAGTGAGCACCTTGGAGGACTGCATCAGCCTACAAGAAGATTTAGACAGAATAAGCAACTGGTGTCACAATAATAAACTCGATCTTAATGTGAGTAAATGCAACAAAATGTCCTTCTCTAGGAAAAAATCAACTTTGGCTTACACATACGAAATAATAAAAACATGTAAATCTCCAACGAATTTTGAAATATTAGAGTAACCATCAACTTCAGATATATAAAACCTTATGAATATGAAACGAAAGCTTACTTAATGAACTTTCAAATTATGAAATAATTTATAGGGTGTGTTATTTGAAAAAAAAAAATAGAAATTGTCCAGCTGAGTTATGTTTAGGTCAATTGAGTAATTTTAAAGTTCAACTAAACTTTACCACTAAATTAGAATGAATTATCTTTATTAGTTTCGGGGGAGCACTTTAACAATTTTGTTCAAATTTTTGTATAAACAACTGAATAACACGAAAACGGCCCGTTATAAACCCCCACAACCTAGATCACTTTAATCTCCAAGTAACGAGGAATCCAAAAATGCTAAAATATACAGGGTGTTCCATTAAAGAAACATAAGTTTGATCGGTAACTTTGTTATGAGACACCCTGTATAAATTTAAATATTTTTAGGGTATGCAGCTCACTATTCTGCACAACGTTTATATAAAACATTTTTCAAAATTTTGACAAATAAGCACGTGATTGATCGTTCCCAGAGCTCTGAAACACCCTGTATACATATGGTCTGCTAACGCCAACTTCATGTGTGTCTCCAAGCAACGGTGGCGCGGCGAGACCCTAAGTGGTTGCGGTATGTTAGTAAATTGATAGCTATTTTGTGTCTATGACATATGACTCGATGAGCTAAATTGTCAAATATTCACACTATGTCAAAATATTGCTATGCGAAAGGCTGCAATATGTCCATGTATATCTGCCAGCGCGGTTATAATACTCGTCAGCCGATGTACACGTCAGTTGACTTTCCATCAAATCCGGAACTTCGCAAATTATGGGTTGATGCTTTGCTTGTAAAGAACAGGCAGGAAAGTGGACCCGAGTTGCCGAAATATGCTTGCATTTGCATTCTTCACGTTGCTGAAATATTTTTTTTGCTTTCCGGTTTTTAAATTACCCTCCATTTTCGGCGTAGGGGCGGGACTTATATCAGGCTCCAGCTCGCGGACAACTTTTAGAGCAGTGATCATATGAGAAATAGAGGGGGAATAGCAGTCCATGTTTATATAGTCAAAGAGGATAATCACTTGGTTTGTTTCACTTTAATTAATTATTTATTTAATTCTGACTAGTTTCGACTAACAGTCATTTTAAAAGAATTCCTTGATATATTTTTTTTTTGTAAATTCATTGAAGGTTTAAGGTTTAATAATCACCAAGCAAATTGTTTGTAGTTTAGGTAAAAGTTAATGTAGAGGGCGGTGGGTGGGCCTTATCGCACAATCTAACCCGCTAACCTTAGCACTGTGTTATTAGAAATAATATAACTTTGTTTTTGAGTACTGCGCAGGTAATTGAACACATTTAAATGCCCTTTTGGTGGATCGAGTCGACACATTTTATCCAACTCGGTACACATTGCCAAAGTTGGACGTTTTTTTGCCCAAAAACGTGTTTTTTTTTGTTCGGGGGTTGAAGGGTTCGAATAGGGATCATTCCAATCAAAGTTTACCCCCTTAAAGTAGGGCTAAAATGAGAATTTTTCTCGAAAGAATCATTAAATTTGGTTGAAAAGTCGCTGAGTTATGTGCGAAAAACATTAAAATGCACTTTTTTCAAACACCTATAACTTGGTACCAAATCATCGCAGGAACTTCGTTCTTCGAGTCCTGCATAGGGACTGGATCAAATTTTAATGCCAAAATTTTCCCAACTCCATAGACATCATCAAAGTTGGGCCTGGTTTCCTGAAAAGAACATTTTTTTTTCACAGAGTTGCTAGAGGGGGCTTAAGTTCGCATGCATGAATTTAAAGAAGACATTTCGAAGTTTTTGCTCTCAAAGATTCATCAAAATCGATTGAAAATACGCCGAGTCATCGAGTCATGGCGGTTTGAAAATGGTCGAAATTTCACGAATTTCAAGTATTTCATTTTTTCCCTTCAGTATTAGAGTGGTTCTTAATTTCGAAGTATGTGAAAATCAACGGGACAACCCGGAAACTTGTTCGTATAGATAAAAAACTAATAACTGTAAATTTTGAGCCATATCGAACATTGCGTAACCGGGCCCTAGCCCTCAAAAATTTGAAAAAGTCGATTTTTAATTTTTTTTTTAATTTTGGTTCATCCTAATATTAAACGGTCCACCCTAATGGCCAAAATATATATTTTGTGGATAAAGGACGTTAATATGTATCCAAAAAGTGTTTATTTGTTGAAATTGGACTAAAATTGACGAAGTTATAAATTTTATTCACAATCACTATAATAATATGCATATTTTTAACCTCGAAAAAGTTGGGATATTAGCGATTCCCTCTTCGAGATGGGTAATATTCTATTACTAACGTCTATTTCGAGGTACAGAAACATTTTGCGAACCTCTATTTCGAAATACAGAAACAGTCAGTTTATATAAACGTCAAATTGACATCAATCATGCGCTCGGTTCTCCAACGAATCTACTCTGAAGTGAATTTTACAATTCTGTTTAATTATGGATTACCACGTCATAACGGTCGCAACCATCCTCTTCATTAAGTACTTCTTATTTATAAGTGGATATTAATGATTTGTGCTCTTACACGAAACGGATTTATGCATATCTCAGGTTGGCAACATCCCAACAACCCATCAAGTGTCAAAACCGTAACCTCATAATAAATGCGCCTTCACAACAACCCGCGGACAGTAACGAGGACGGGAACGGAGGCGAAAATATAGCAAGCTTCTCGTTCCCGTTACCCGAAATTAGTTATTAGTTATGTCAACATGCGAATCATTTAACTTTTGGTTCCCGGAAGTTGTTGCGTTTACTTTTGTCCGTTACGTGAAATGCACGTTTACCCCATTTTATGTCAATTGCCGTAAGTCGTATTGAATTACATCATTATCTGCTGGTGGCTCGGGTTCTCCACGTAATCTAGCTGTATTATGTAATACACTACTTACCACAATTATAAAAAGTGTGGTACTGAGGTTTAAGTGACACCCATACGTCAATTTTTTACGAATTAAATATGTCCGACATTGAAATAAATATGTGTACCAAAATCAAACAATTTTACTTTTATCATTACATTTCGTGATTGTGAATAAAATAGTATACATACCTCGCGGGAACACAATTCCAGCCTCGCGCAATTGCAAACCTTGGCGCTTCGCGCCTCGGTTTGCAATCTATGCCCTCGGCTGTAATGATGTTTATCCCGACTCGGTACGTAATATACTATTTTAGTGCCTCTCTATTCATTGAAATTGAAATTACATAAGTGAACCAGACGCTTCACTTCAGTTGGTAACCCCATCCTATTTTTATCTCTTGACATTTGGTAACCCCATCCTATTTTTATCTCTTGACATTTGGTAATATTAGTTTAATGCAGAGGTTTTAATCTCCGCCACAGCTCGCAAGAGAGAATCCGGCCTGTGGCGCAGATTAACGCCTAGTTAATCTGGTTTGATGTTTTCGGTGGCATTTTGTAACGATATTATAAAGTTGCTTTCAAAATGAATGGAAGAACCATATTTGCAGATGCAAATTATTTGATCGGAATACCGCATAGCCAAATACTTTGCTCAAAAGTACCATCTAGGAAGCAAGTGTTTTTCTCCAATCAGCGAGTACTTAAAATGAATTTACACTTCAGTGAAACGCTAGTTATGGAAGAATTGTCTGTTGATCAAAGGCATTCCGATTCAACGCAAACATCGTCGCATCGATAAAATGTAGTTATGGCATAAAGAATGGCAAAATCTTAATAAGCACACTTCTCGAGAAACTGCAGCACATATAAATAAAGAAAAATGATTTGTTAAAAGTTTCAATGATTTCTTCGAATTTGCTTCCGAAAATGCATTGTAAACAATGACAATTGAAGAAGACAAACCATTTCTATTAATGCAGAGAGAATGAAAGATCAGGATCAATCAATAGCATTGAAAGTTTCGCAGTGCAAGTGGAAAGTGATGTTTGAAGCGGTTAGAAGTAGAGGAGAAAGAGAAAATCTGATCAAGAAATGGCAGTCTCTTCCACTTCTGTCTTAATGGAAACAAGCGAAAATAGTAATAACAGTTCACCTGATTTGACTATTAATCCTACCTCAGATCTGGATCAGGATATAGAACCGCAACCACAACGAGGAAACATTACATTTATCAATAAAAGGATCTCATCTGCTTTAGACAAGTGTAAAATAAGTGATTTAAATGCCATTCATCTTCTGATTACCGTCGCTGCAGGATTAGGCCACAATGTAAACGATTTAATTATTATTACATATTATTTATCAGTGCGGGCTTTGAAATTTGAACCCATTTGGCCCCAATGTCAGGATTATATTGCCGGCAGTAAGATTCTTAATAAAATTTTTGTTGTGAATGAAATTTTAGAATGAAAAGTCAAATTAATCGAAGAATGTAATACTCTATTAACCAAAGAACAAAAGAAGTTTTTATTATTAAACTTTGAAGAGTATCACAAGAGATTTTAATAAAAATGCATTAATTAGTAATATCTAAAAAACACGAAATATCGAAATATACAAGTATGACGTAACTAAAAAATCATAACTCCATCAATTTTAGTCCGATTTCAATAAGTAAATTCATTTTGGATTCGTATTAACCTCCTCTATCGACACAATATATAATTTCACCATTAGGGTGGACTGTTTAATTTTCGGGAGGAACAAAATTTAAAAAAATTGAAAAAAACGACTTTTTAAAATTCTAGAGGACTAGGGCCCGGTTTCGCAATGTTCAATAGGGCTCAAAATTTACAGTTATTAGTTTTTTATCTATACGAACAAGTTTCCGGGTTGTCCCGTTGATTTTCACATACTTCGAAACTTCACCATATATGCTAAAACCACTCTAATATATATATATATATAAAATAACTTTACTGGTACACTAGCTTTGTTTTTAAAAAAACGTTTTATTTACAACTGCCGAGAAGCGGCGATGTTGCTCAGACAGAATACAGGTTAAGACTAAAATAATAATATTACAATAACATTTCCTACGGCTAACATGACTCATGCATGATAAGATAAGGTGCAGGTGCACCGGGTTATGATGATGAAGCAGCTAAATACATCTACAATTAATATATTATAATAATAATTAAACAAAGGGTTCCTTTGTTGTTATCGTCAGTTAACTCCCCCCCCCCCCTTGGATTCTGGCTTCTCCTGGAAGGCAGATGTTGGTCCGGGTGGTTTCTTGAAGTTTTCTTTTCTTCATCCACTTGATTATGATGTATCCAGCGGCGGCGAAGATGACAATGTATAGGGTTGCACTCCACATACTGGGGATTAAAAAGTTTTTCTCCTGCATAATAATTGGAGGTTGCTGGATAGTTTGGACATCTTGTAGATCCAATTTTTTCAGATGAATTGTAATTCCAGTAAAGTTGCTTCGATAGAGCTTGATCCGCGGGTTATCGATTAGAACGGGACTTCCAGTAGTATATTCCAGAAATTTGATTTTTCGATTTCTGAATATGATGTTGCATCCATCTTCTTTAATTAAGTAGATTCCTGTGAGGATCTTCATCCTGGTTTCTTGTGGACATTCGATTTTTATTTCTTCTGGCGTTGGAAGTACGGCCAAGTATTGGTTTATGTCGGGAATCAGCTCCAGGTGATTCGTGGTAATGTTCAATTTTGTGTACATGCACTGTTTGTTGTCTTCTTGTAGAATCAGCTCTTTTTCGCATTTTGCATTATGGTTCATCAATTGATGATCCAGACATTGATAATACTTATTACTTTGGGTACACAAGTGACTTAGGGCCCAAATTTGGTTTTCATTTTTTGACTTTATAAAATATTTAACATCGGGTAAAATAGTTACAAATTCAGATTCGTATCTGGTTGGGATAGGATTTAAATGATAAAGTTCAAAATCTGTTTCGTAGTTAATTGGTATTGATAAGAAATAGTTTATTTTAGTAAATTCTAATTTACAGTTTACTCTGATAATTGATTCGAAATTAAATATGTTTTCGGGAATAAGTTCGAAAGGAAATTGTTCGTTGTAATGTACAGAGATTTTTTGAAGTTCCAAAAATAATTCGTTAGTGTTTATAATACTGGAATGCATTATTCCTAGTCTACAAAATAAAAGGGAATTTTCGATATTCTTTAAGATATCCAATATAACATTGTATAAAATAATCAATTGATTAAATAAATCTTTAGCGAACAGAATGTGTTCGTGTTCTACTTCGTTTTTTAAGAGAACAGTTAATTTTAATATTTTACTTTTTAGCATTATTTCGTTATGTTCAATATTTCGTAAGGTGTCATTAAATTTGACAATAATTTGATTGTTTACACTATAACGCATTTGCAATTGATTTTGTGAATTCCTTTGGTTCATTTGTAAATGTGATAAAATATAATTAATTCGTTTGCCGTCATTGGCATCTAAATTTCCCGAAATAGTTTTGATAATGGTTCCAAGACCGTCAATCAATCCTCTTTTGTTTTTATGTTGTTTGACCGATTGTAATTTAATATCGCGAATCCGACTTGAGATTTCATTTTTGATATAATTTACTGTTTTGTTGTAATTATCGAATATTACAACAAATGTTGATATATTTTGGATTGTATTGGTTAGATACGAAAATTGTTTTAGATTTTCATATTCATTATATACAGGGGCTAAGTCATAAAAGTGTACAAAGGTGTGATAAGTTTTTTGTAATTTCGCAGGTCCTAAATTTATAGGGATTATGCCTAAATTTTCCGTTATATTTTTTATCTGCACTGTCTGCGTCAATACGACGTAGAGGGACCTGGAAGAGAATTTTCCATCGTGAGAGTATTTAAATAAATGTGCACTATCGTTTGTGACTTATTAAAAATATATTGTAACATCGGTTTTACGCGTTTATATTTAAGTTTATCTAAACCGCATCCTAATCTTGGTACGGCTAAATCCTTGATTTGATTAATTGTACAAAATTCTTTTAAGTTGATTAAGGTATTAAATAAATCCTCATATGTCGGTTTATCATCAAAATTTAGTTTGGTGATTAAATAAAGTATATATCTATGTTTGTCCTTTAAATTACATACTGAATATAATTGGGGGTTTTGATTTTTTAATTCTTCAACTTGCTTAAATCTTTCTTTGAATTCTACAGCAATTCCTTTACCCATTTCTAGATCTGCACTTACGCAGTGAGCTAATGAAAATGTTTCTGGGACGAAAAATAAGTTTCCATTATTTTCTTTTACGTTCGTGGTCGCGATTTTATTATGTGTAGTCATATAATTTTTGAATTCATTATAATTTAATTTACCTTGTTGCTTTTTGGGTTTTGCTCGGGGTCTCTTAATATTTGAAACATGAATTTTTTCAACAACATTATGATGTTTTGGATGAATGTTTACAGTTTTTAATTCTGTATTTATTTCCTCAATATTTTCTTTTTTATACTTATTCTTTGTTTTCGACTGCTTCTGTTTGTTTTTTACATATATTTCAGTTGTTAATTCGGGTACATCTTCACGCGATTCATTGCGTTTATTAATTATTTCAGTTTTGCTTAACATCAATCGTTCGTTAATTACCTTATAAAATAGTTTGACTTTGTCACGATGATTTACAATATAATTATTTATTAGCCTACTTTCGATATCGATATTGAAAGGGCAATTGACATCTATATGACCGGAAATTATTTCAGACGGTTTAAATTTGGTAACAGAGTGAATTGAGTTGTTATACGCAAGGAGTGCGTAATTTACTTTATACTCGATTAGATCCTTTTTTGCAAAATCTTGATTGTTTAGTAATCTAATATGCTTTATTATCGTTGAGTGAACTCTTTCGACAACCCCGTTGGATTCGGGGTGTTGCGAACTAACAAAATGTAATTTTATTCGATGTAATTCTAATAATTCTTTTAAGACAGAATTTCTAAATTCTAAATGGTTGTCCGATATGATTTGTTCTGGTACCCCGTGGTGTGTAAAAAATTGAATTAATTTATTTGAAATTTCTACAGCCTGTTGTGAGTGTAATTTGTAAAGTTGCGTGTATTTTGAAAACGAGTCTACCAGTGTGAGGAATTTGACACCTTCTAGAGTAATGGTATCAATATGTATTATTTCGAACGGCTTCGTTGCCGTTGGGGTTATATTAAATTTAATTTTAAGCGGTTTTCTATCGTACTTACTAACAAGACACGTTTCACACTGATTTATATAATTAATTATTTTCGTCTTTGATCAGGCCAATAGAACCTTCTTTTAATTTGGCTTTCAGTTTCGTCTATTCCGCGGTGATTCGACTTTTCTTCGTGATAAGCTTGAATTGTATCATTTATTTCTTCGTCGCTTTCAATGTCCGTAAGTATTTCTGTACATTTGGTTAAGTTAATCGCGGAATTTTTAAAATATTTTTGCATGACTGTTACGAACTTTTCGTATACCGGGTTTTCAAAATAAAGGTAATACTTTACGTTTGGTACTACGTATTCCTTAATAAAATTTACGACATCTAATTCAAAATTTTGTTTTGAAAGTTGTACAGCTATCCGTTGTTTCTTTTTATTAAACAATTGTCTTATTACAGGTACCGATGGGGCATAATTTACTTCTGAAATTATTATTTGGTTACTTCCGTAATTAACGGCTTTCTCTAATATGGGGATATTTAACACGGGATTCTCAATATTTGAGTGAATTGTATTATTATCGCTACCTAGTATATCATCAATATCTAAATTAATACCGGACTCTCCGATTTCAGCGATCATAGATTCGATTTCATCACTTACATTCGCGGGTTCAAATACCTTATTATTATCATCATTCATATTTACATCAATACGTGATAAGAAGTCTGCATTTTTATTCATAACACCTTTTTTGTATACTATCGTGTAATCGTACTCGGAAAGTTTGAGTCTCCACCTTACTAATTTAGAGTTAGGCTCTTTTATCGACATAAGCCATTGAAGTGGCTTATGATCACTTACTATTTGAAATGTCCTTCCGAATAAATATGGTCGGAAGTATTTAACTGCCCACATAATGGCGAGGAGCTCTTTTTCTATTGTGGAATAGTTAATTTCCGAATTATTTAGAGTACGACTTGCATAAGCTATTGGTGGATCCGATCCGATCTTGCCTTGCGATAAAACGGCGCCAACCGCGAAGTTACTGGCATCCGTGGTTAAAACGGTTTGTTAAAATCGGGGTATTGCAGAAGAGGTTCATTCGTTAAAACATTTTTACATAGGTTAAAGCATTCTTGATAGTCGGGATCGTCAATATTAATAATTGCATCTTTTTTTAATCTTTTCGTTAAGGGTTTTGTTAATTTGGCGAAATCCTTAATGAATTTCCGGTAGTACCCGAGTAAACCAAGGAATCCCTTAATTTGTTTAACCGTTTTCGGAATTGTAAAATTTTGTATTGCTTTAATTTTTTCTGGGTTCGGTTTTACTCCTTCGGGGGTAACGACGTGCCCTAAATACGCGACTTCTTTTCGCAGGAATTCCGACTTATCTAGCTGGATTTTTAAATTTGACTCTCTAAGACGTTTGAATACCTCTTTTAACCGATCTACGTGTTCTTGTAAACTTGTACTAAATATGATGATGTCATCCATATATACAAGACACTTTTCATTTTGTATCCCTCTTAAAATGTTGTCCATTACGCGTTGGAACGTAGCAGGGGCGTTTTTCAAACCAAAGGGCATCCGCAAAAATTCATAGTGCCCGTTCTCTGTATTAAATGCCGTTTTTTGTATATCATTTTCTGAAATTTCTACTTGATGAAAGCCAGAGGCTAAGTCTAGTGTAGTGAAATATTGTGAACGGCCTAGTTTATCAAGCAAGTCATTTATGTTAGGCAAGGGGTATCGATCACCGATAGTTTTTTCGTTGAGTTTACGATAGTCTATCACGACGCGCCATTTGCGTTTTCCGGACGCATCTAACTTTTTGGGGACTACCCAAATTGGCGATGACCAGGGGCTGTATGAGGGTCGTATTATTTTTTGGTCAAGCATATCTTTAATTTGATTTTCAACTTCTATTTTGTGTATGTGAGGGTACCTATATGACCTCGTATATATTGGTAATTCGTCAGACGTTTTTATGGAATGTTTAATTTTATTTGTGAATGTTAACCCTTTATTTTCCATATGAAATATGTCTGCGTATTCTTTAATTAAATTAGTAATTACATTTTTTTCTTCCTCGTTCATATGACTTGAGCGAATTTTAGAAATATCGAACTTAATTTTTTCATAGTTCATTGTATTTATATTACTTCCGACATTATTATTATTATTTTGTAGTTCCCAATCATATTCATTGACTGATTCTACTCTAACCGGCCTTACTTCTCTTAGTTCTTTATCATTTTCCGTCGGGTTAATTATTGTACATAAGGCTTTGCCATTTCGTACACGCGTAACGCATTCTGGTACTTCCAGTTTATTTATTTTCGTGTGTGGAATTATCACATCACCGTTTTTTACATTCGCAACGTTAACCTGGATTATTTGTTCGGACCTTGCGGGTAGTACTATACATTTCCTATCCGTGGTTTCACGAATTTGTCCATAGTTAAGTGGAATATCGCAATTAGGCGTAGTTAATATATTTTCGTCGAATTTTATTATTGCTTTAACAAGCCTGAGATTGTCCGTACCTAGCAGGACATCAAAATTTGAATGAAAGTCAAAAAGGTAGACTTTAATATTCGCGTTTCGCGATTTGAATAATTCATTTAGTGGAATTATCGTGCTACTATTTCCGTTTGTAGTGCCATGTGCGCTGGTCACTTGGAAATGTTCCGTTTTAATATTTTTTTTTAAATAATTGTTTTGCAATTTTTTGGTTAATGAAAGACCGTGTACTTCCCGTATCAACTAGGATTTTTAAATTATTTTGCGGGTCAATAATATACGGTAATTGGCTTTCATTATTATGTATTCCCATTAATTCGATCGGTTCGCAGCCCGATCGCTGTCGTCTAAAAAATTACCTTCTTCGTCGATATTGTATAAATGATTTGGTACGCGATTTTCCTGCGGCCTAGTATATGAAGTTTGTACCGACATCGGTGTGGGTTTTTGACCTTGTACAAAATTTGGTACATTTTGATTATGAACATTAGGGTTGTTGAACCTACCGGGATTGGTATTTCTTTGTTGATAAGAATTGTCACGATTCACGGTCGCATTAAATGTAGGTCGTTGATAAGGCATTCTAAAGTTACGCGGAGTGTAACGAGGGGCATTATAATTATAACGTGGTTGGTAATTATCCGTTTCTTTTTTGCGTTGATTTAAAGTAACACTATTAATTTTGTTCGTTAATATTTCCACTTGGAAATCGTTTGTAAGCATGTGCAATGCCGTGTTTAAATCAGGAGGGTTCTTTACCCTCATCTGCGAACTTAGGGGTTCTTTAAGACCTCGGAGTAACACACGTAATGCGTTGCTACGGAAGAAATTTGACAAATGTTGTTGTTCTTGAATATTTGCGATGTTTGTTACCACGTACGCGATTTGTAAATTTAATAGTGATTGAATCCGGTTATAGAAAGCAAAAGGGGATTCATTTTGGAATTGTTTCAAAGTTACGATTTCGTAATTTAAGCTAATGTGGTCACGTTTGTCACCAAAAGAATTTAATAATGCGGTTTTTAATTGAAACCAATTTGTTATTACACTTGACGAAATATTTTTTGCCGCGTCACCTTTTATCTTTGCAATTATACTCGACATTAAGTATTCGTTTTGGAAATCATCTGCATTTCCAGCATTATAAAATTTATTAACAAGCTTTTCGCTGATTTCTATAAATCGCGGGAGTAATTCGACTTCGCCCGTAAATTCGGGGATCATTTGAAGATATTCTGCTTTTAAAACAGCCATGTTTTTTGTTTTGTTTACGCGTTTAACAGGGGATCGTGATCTAGAACGATTATTTACTGGGGAACTTGAATCTGAATCTGAACTTGACTCTGCGTGAAAATCACGAATTGATTTCGCGTTCATTAAAGTTAACAAGCTGACTTGTGTACTCACAATAGTACAATCTTGTCCATTGGATGTTGAATCCCTCGGACGTTGTGGACGATGCTTCTCCTCTGGACCTCGGTGGTCTGGACTGCTCAATATTCGGAGGGTCGCTCAAAGGCCAAGATGTCCAAAAATTCGAATTCTTCGATAAATCGTTGAAACGAACCAGGGTGATATGCAAGCACCCTGTCAGAAGAATCCTACCGACTGCGCCAAATAACTTTACTGGTACACTAGCTTTGTTTTTAAAAAACGTTTTATTTACAACTGCCGAGAAGCGGCGATGTTTCTCAGACAGAATACAGGTTAAGACTAAAATAATAATATTACAATAACATTTCCTACGGCTAACATGACTCATGCATGATAAGATAAGGTGCAGGTGCACCGGGTTATGATGATGAAGCAGCTAAATACATCTACAATTAATATATTATAATAATAATTAAACAAAGGGTTTCTTTGTTGTTAGCGTTATATATATATATATATATATATATATATATATATATATATATATATATATATATATATATATATATATTATTACGTGAAATGTTTTACATATTTGAGTAACAATGTTGTTCAAACTTAATGCGGCACTATTGCTAACTTCTTTATTATTGGTGCTACAATAGTACATTATTATACAAGTTTAATAAGAGGGTATATTGTGGCACGAGTGGGATTGGAGCACGATTCGCGCAGCGAGGAGTGCTCCAATGTAACGAGTGCCCCACAATGCCTCTTATTAAACAAGTATAATATACTATTTTTTCTACTTTGGTTGGTTTTAGTTAAGCATTTATTTCTAAAATGAAATATATACTTACACATAGTGAGTTTTATCTTTTAACGAGTGGCAGCACTGAAAATATTTGATCCTTTCGAGCGAATTTAATACTTGACATACGTATTTCTACGGCGATTTCAATAGTTAATTTTAAAACATATTAAATCAAGAATATTACTTACGCACCTCCAGAAATAAGGGAAGTTGTTCAGGGTGCGATAAACAAACTATTTCCAAGTAAGTTGTAACCAATTTAAGCTTATTGAGTAATGGAACGTACCTAAATGTTTATCGAAATTTAAGGTTATGGTTACATTTGTTGTTTCTCGTGTGTCAGGCATCGATCAACGCTAATTAAAAATCCACACCGAATGAATACACCGACTAAATCGGCTGTTTTCCGCCGCAAATAAAACATACATTATCCTCTCGCAGTTTTTTCCGTGATATTCGTTTTGCAAACAAAGTGATAATATAATAAATTACAGCCTTTCCCCTGTGTATGTTGTGTTGCCGTGAAACATCGTCGCCGATCGCTGTGTGAATCATGCGTTCGGCCGTTCTATTGTCACCGAGTTTTCCACGCTGGTAAAAAGTGAACAATATTACGCCTCCGTTTGCTTTGTGGTACTGGTGACGAACTTTCCAATATGCATTATGGAACATATTCAGTATGTAACGCATTGGAGAGTTCCAATTAGCCTATGAAATAACGGCAATTTTACATTTTGATGTCGACACATGTCACGTTTAAGTACTGCCAATCGCGACAACTAAAATGTTACCACAAATAGTTTAATAATGAGCAAAATCGGTAAAATAAAAAATCATATTATTATACTATTTTTGATATAACAAATGGTCGATTATTAAACCAAAGTAGAAAAACTCGGTTAAATAGGCAAACTAGTGGCTATTACTTCATAAACACAACTCGTTTGTTTTGTTAAGTGCCACCGAAATTAAAATGTCAAATGGAAGTTTTGCTAGTAAACAGTTTACAGCTTGTGTTTTTTGAGGAAAAAATATCTTTAAAGCATTCAGAAAAATGTGATATGATAGAATGTTATATCGTTTGTTAAAAAAACAGCCACCGAGCTCGTGAATGTTATTGTGCTTTGTTTCCTATGAGTAACTTCCCAAGAAACAATTCGTGAAGCAACTGACAAAGGGAGGATCAGATGTGTGACTCACCGATTTGATCCTTCTTTGGCACACGTGTAGGTCATGACTAGGAGTGCAACAGGTGCAAGCAATAGAGCGCACTATTCAGCCGTTTTCGAGAAAAAATAACATTTTTTTAATGTGTGTTTATGTACCATTTACGTTAATGAAACAATATCGACCCCGTGGCGTATTGGTAAGATCTCCGGTTCGTAATCGCAAGGTCGATGGTTCTAATCTTTTGGCCAAGTTTCTAATAGTTTTTTATAAATCCGTGAGTATTTAAAAATGCTAATTTAAGAATAAATTATATTAATTTCATTTTTAGGAGAAGAATTGTTAAACAAATTAAACAGGAGATTGAAAAATCAATATTTTTATTTTCAGTATTTTATTCTAAATTAATTATCCTAGTTCGTGCAGTCCTTCATCGCCCGTAAAGCACAATAGCATATCGAAAATAATATTGAACAAGGATTTATAAAAAAATAGTGTGGAAATACAATTATTGATTTTTCAGTCCCCTGTTTTATTTGTTTACGAATCCTTTTGCCCCTAAAAATGAAATTAATATAATTGATTCTAAAATGAAGATATTTAAGTACACATGGATTTATAAAAAAACCACAAAAAAAGAAAATGAATGAACCCAAAACTTCAAAAATGGGACTCGATCCGCCGACCTTCCGATTACAAATCGGAGGTTTTACCGATGCTAACGCAAGGTATATAAACATAAACATACCAATATATTACAAATTAAAAAAAAAACATTTTTTCTCGAAAACGGCTTAATATTGCGCCCTATTACTTGCACCTGTTACACTCCCAGTCATGACCTAGACATGTGCCAAAGATGGATCACATCGGTGAGTCACAAATCTGATCCTCCCCTTGTGAAATTGACACCTAGGTCAAAGAAAAAAAAACAAACAGGTTGGCTCAGTTATAAATGCATACATTTTGATTTCAATATTAACGATGTAACCGATAAATATGTAACATAATTTAGTGAAATATGTTAAAAACCGCCCCCGCCCCTGCCTTTTCAACTCATTTCGTCTTATTGCCCGGGGAGTACCATTAGCGATCCAATTTTTATTAAAAATTGAAACTATTCCCGAAATTTATTAAAAACCAAATATAACCTAAATATATGAATATGCAATATGTTTTATAGGAATATAGAGTCTAAGCTACATTTTGTTTTTATTAAATTTATTATATTTTCCGAATACACTCTGATAAAAAATACGCGTCGCCGAGAACATTTTGCATCTTTCCTATCTCTCAACGTTTTCATTTTTAATCCTGTCAAGATTTACTCCAGCGGGATATTTTCTGCCAACAGCATTTCATTTTGAAGAAATGCGTGAAACTCACGGCCCCGTAAATTGCATGGGCGGCGGTTTCGGGGGGATTTATTTATATGCGTGCCCGGGTACGTTAATTCCCGCCCCTCGGGCTACCCCGCGCCGCGCCGCCTCTTTTTAAAGCCGCAAAGTGCCCTCCGACCGAGCGGAGAAGAAGTTACAATGGGTCGCGATTACGGATGCAGATAAGGCGAACCCTTTTCAGCGGTTGCGGGTTTCGGGTCCGACTTCGCGAAAATAAGATAACCGAAATGTGTGACGTCGAGGAAAAAGTTAATTACCAAGATTATTAAGATGGTCATAAAATGTAAGTCTTTACAACGCCAGAAAAGTTTTTAACAAATGACAAACAACTAGACTTGTATTTACAGATAGCCTTTTACTGGAAACTGGATTCAAAAATAATGCCATCAATATGTATAATCCTTTTAGATTTTAGTATTAATTATTTAGTAGAAATTATTGCTCTTACTATTTGAATTAATTGCTTTTCTTTTTCATTTTGGGCTTACCTCAGGAATGCCTTCATATTCGCGACAACAAAAAATGTCTCATGAGATCGAAGTTCCCGGTGCGTCCAACATAAGAGCAAATCATAAATTAGCTTATTTTAGTTGTCTGTAAAGCGATGGTAGCGATTATAATCTTGCCAAGGGCTAATATAATACGAAGTATATTTTTGCTAGAAAAAATAATTTTGAAATTTAGTGCAATGTGAAGTAAATTTAAATATCAAACAAAGGGTATCCCGGGATAAGATGGTCAAAATGCCACCCGACACGGACTTTTAAATAAATATGAAAATATCATTAGTTGTGCCATCAAACCAAAGTAGCCGTAAGCCGTATATCAAAAAACCCCTACATGATCCAGGAGGACCCAAATTGGTTTTTTTTTCCAAATATTTATTTCTTTAACCAATAAAAAAATATTTAAAAAATCTGAAAAATCACATACAGGGTGTATTTGAAATAACGAACAGGCTCTTAACCACAAAGAGATTATATTATTTTTAAACAATATTCGCAATTATTTTGTTTATAACTCTAACAAAAAGCCCGCAATTAATTATTAAAGTTAATGAGTGAAAATACGCAACATGTTTGGGGGCAGTGGTAATTTGACCTAATTTTTAAACGGCATCGGCTTTAGATATCGAATTACAACAAGCGCGTAGGAAATATCTGAGTGCTCTTTAAGCGTCAATGAACTTGATTGTTTATCTTTTACAAAAAAAAAACGTTGCGATAACACTTCAAATTTCGGAGGCAAGAAATCGTATCTCGCGTTTTAAATAAACAAACACACATTCCATGCAGACCTAATTAAATGTGAAAAGCATCGATTCTCAAAATGTTTAAAAAACCTCGAAAAATTAGGAAAAAAAAAATCGAATAAATTTTGACGGAATTGGGTTCACAAATATTTTGTTTATGTGCCCTTAAATGCCTAGTCGTTATTTCAAATATACCCTATATATTAGTGACCCAAATACAAAATTAGGTGAATTTTTTTAAGGCCATTGAAGGTCATTTAGGGTATTAAAAAAATTATTGAAAATTAAAAAACAAATTTTTGGCCGCAAGTCTAAGAGCGGTGGAAAATTTTATTTCGGCATATGATTGTTATCAATAAATACCATCTATCTGATTTTTTTCATTTTTCCACGTTTGGTGCATCTTTTAAAATTCGAATAACTTATTTTTTTTATGATATTTTGATATTTTTTATATACTTATTAACAATTGAACAGTAATTTTATCTAAAATTATTGATAATATTTTATTATTCATAATTTTTTTTTGGTTTCGTAGAAACAACCCTATTTTTTTGACAAGATATGACCTTGAAACCCTTAAAAAATAAGATTTTATTTTTCTTAACCACTAAAATTTTTTTTAAAAATCTGAAAAAATTCACATATATTTTTGACCCGAATTTTTTCAAGGCAATTTAGGGGATTAATTTTTTTTATTAAGTTTAATAATTATTTTCGTCCTTAAGCGATCGATTGACGGAAAATTTTATTTTGTAATATGATCCCTATCAGTGAATACCATATCTGTGATTTTTTTCATCTTCCAATGTTTGGTGCGTCATCTTCAAAAACTATTACTTTTGCGATATTTTGATATTTTTTATATTAATCTATTAACAATTGAACAGTAACAATAAATTTTTAAACACGTGTTTTGGTTAAAAAAAATCGAAATATTGCTATAAAATATATTTTAAATAATTGTAGAATAATATATCTTTCAGTTGTATTGTTTAAATTTTAAAACTTTAAATTATTTTTATAATTTGAAATGAAAAATCCATAAAAAAAAATTGGTAATTTTGAATTTTTTTAAAACGTGTTTTGGCTCCAAAAAACGAGATATTGCTATGAAATACATTTTATTTATGTAAAATTAAATTAAAACTAAATTTCAATTAAAATTAAAAAATAATAACCTTTGATTTTTTTTTCAGGAAGATAAAGAAGAATAACGATTTTTTAAATTTCTGGTTATGTTAGAATAAGCGTTACGAGTAACTCAATGTACTTTCTTTTACTTCTGCGTTGTAAGTAACGTTCTCATATAATGTGTATATATAAAAAACGAGAGTTAAAAATTAATCTTTTAACACGATAGATGGCATGACATTCGATTTTTTTTAAATTCTAGTTTCTAAAAACCGCGCGTAGTTTGAGCTCGGGCTATTAATGAATTTTTGAAGATGGCGCACCAAACATTGGAAGATGAAAAAAATCATAGATGTGGTATTCACTGATAGGAATCATATTACAAAATAAAATTTTCCGTCACTCGATCGCTTAAGGACGAAAAAAAATTATTAAACTTTCTAAAAAAATGTTAATACCCTAGATGACCTTCAATGACCATGAAAAAATTCACCTGATTTGGTATTTGAATCCAAAATATGTGTGAATTTTTTCAGATTTTTCAAATAATTTTTTAATGGTTAGAAAAATATCTTATTTTTCAAGGGTTTCAAGGTCATACCTTGGGAAAAAATGGTGTTGTTTATACGAAACTAGAAAAAAAAATGAGTTCTAAAATATTATTAATTATTTTACATAAAGTTACTGTTCAATTGTTAATAGATATATAAAAAATATGAAACTATCGCAAAAATATTGGTTATTCGAATTTTTGAAGATGACGCACCAAACATTGGAAGATGAAAAAAATATCACAGATATGATATTCACTGGTAGGAATCATCACTCGATCTCTTAAGGACGAAAAAAAATTAATAAACTTTCTAAACAAAATTTAATACCTTAAATGACCTTCAATGACCTTAAAAAAATTCGCCTGATTTGGTATTTGGGTCAAAAATATATGTGCATTTTTTCAGATTTTTGAAATAATTTTTTAGTGGTGAAATAAAATCTTATTTTTCAAGGGTTTCAAGATCATATCTTGTCAAACAATGGGGTTGTTTCAACCAAAAAAAATTAATGAATACTAAAATATTATCAATAATTTTACATAAAATTACTGTTCAATTGTTAATAAGTATATAACAAATATCAAAATATCATAAAAATATAAGTTATTCGAATTTTTAAAGGTGAAAAATCAGATAGATGGTATTGATTGATAGCAATCATATGTCGAAATAAAATTTCCGCCGCTCTTAGACTAGCGGAAAAAAAATTAATTTTCCATAATTTTTGTATGCAAAAAATGACATTCAATGACCTTCAAAAAATTCACCTAATTTTGTATTTGGGTCACTAATATATGTGAATTTTTCAGATTTTTAAAATAATTTTTTATTGGCTAAAAAAATTATATTTAAGAAAACCCAAATTTGGGGCCTACAGGGTCATGTAGGGGGCTTTTGATATACGACTTACGGCTTCTTTGGCTTAATGACATAACTAATGATATTTTCATATTTATTTAAAAATCCGTGTTGGGTGGCATTATCCCGGGATACCCTTTTTGTAGCATTTTGACGAAAATATATAGGGTGTTTCAGACCACCCGTTCATCCCAAATATCTCCTGAAATACGAATCAGATTGAGATAAGAAAAAATGTCAAAAAATGTTTTTTGAGCCCTATCATGTGGTGTGAAATGTGTCGGGGAGGGGGGTAACTTCGAAATCTTAAATAGGAACCCCTATTTTTTATTGCAGATTTGGATTCTATGCTAAAAAAGATTAGGTTTTATCAAAAAAAAAATTCGATGAGCGACAGATGGCGCTCTATTCGGCAAAAACATTTATTTATTTATATCTATTTCTCGCATCAAATGATAGATTACGACATTTTTACGTAGTCATCTTTTAACTAAGGCGTTGATTGAAGTCATTCGTAATTTCATGTCAGAAATAAGCAAAAAAAAAAATTGTTTGTAAAAAAAAATCGTAGAAACGAATAAAAATCAATTTGATTATTAAATTCCATTCTATTCTTTTCTATTGTGGTAATGTATGAATGTTTGTAACGACAAACAGGATTTTATTAATTAAAAAAAATATATAAAAAAAAAATATTTTTTTGCTAATCGAAAAAAATGTTTCGAATAAAACCTAATATATTTTAGAGTAGAAGCCAAATCTGCTATAAAAAATAGGGGTACCTATTTAAGATTTCAAAGTTACCCCCGCCCCAGGGGGGAGGGGTGGTGGTTTAAATTTCACACCACATGATAGAGCTCAAAAAAAGATTAGACGTATTTTTTTGTATGCCAATCCGATTTTTATTTCACGAGATATTTGGAGTGGTCTGAAACACCCGGTATATACACCGTGGGCTAAAAAACGGTACAAGTAGTTTTGTACTCGTATATCTTTGTGAGGTATTAATATTTTTTAATGATTAATACAACACTGAGAAGCCCAATTTTTATTGATAAGGCAAAGTTTTTTGCTCTAAAGAAATAGTACTTAAAACTTGTGCCCAGAGCATCTTCTTGCACGAACATCTTCTATCCTTTCAGGAATTCGTACTGTACGTAGTCTTCTACTTATTTGTTTGCGAATGAATACTTGTAAGTGACCAACCCTTTTGTGTGTATTTGTTCACAATATTTCGTGCAGATAAATTGTCATATTGAAACAAATGTTTAATGAATATCTTATCTTCTTTACTTTGGCACACCATTTTTGTTACAACAATTAAAATAACCGATAGAAGTGACAGATTCATTAGGAAACAAAAACAAATCATGCCCCCGTAATTTTGATACCTACAAATGCGACGCGGCGGTGCATTATAAACTCTCATCTTTGCAGAGCCTTCAATAATGTGAAAAATCCTCGATAAAAAAATGCAATTAATCATTTTTCCAATCCACAAGGTGTACATATTTTGGTTTTCAAAGTAATATTTAATGCGTTAATTATTATTGAAAATACGAATATTTACAATTTGTACCGTTTTTTTTGCCCACTGTGTATAAATAAAAAAAACGTGTGTGATACCAACAAAGTGCATTTGATTGAAAAGTTCCTGAAAATATATACAGTAAAAGCATTTTGTGTTAAAGCTTTGGGTATTTTGTAAAAACAAGGAACAAAGATTAAACTTTTCCAAGTGATTTAACTGGGTGAGGAGAGTAAGAGAATGACCTTTGGACGAATCGATAAGTGGAAAATGGGCCGAATCCGCGATGCATGGGGGTATAAATAGGGCCGACCTTTATTACCATGCATAAATCACCTTTATCGTCCGTTCTTGATAATGTTGAGTTTCTAATTCCGACGAATCTCGCCCCCCCGTTCACAATCGATACTCACATTCAGGTTCTATCAGAAGCCAAGCCATTTCAAACTTTAATTACTTTCGAAGATGTAGACATAGAACTCATTAAGACTTGATCCAAAGGCATAAAAAAAACGTTTTCATCAATTCGCTTCGATTCCTATCGCGTGTCAACAGTCGGGCGTACGTAGAACTTCTAAAAAACCCTTGAGCTGGACGGTGCAATTGCAATTAAATCTGGTCGTCTGACTTATTGTAGGGTTCGCATCGAAGTATGTAAAAAATAACACCCCCTTATTTGTTTCTTGAAGTAGAGGTAACTTAAATTGAACAGAAGTTGTTAACTTCGTGGTGTAACAATATTTTTTCTCTCTCCCCCCGAAATATTTTCTTGATAAATTTCAGATACATTTTGGAGGCCTTTAAAGATATTAAGTCCCAAATTGCGAGGTTTGGCACTCTCTAATTTCCCCACTGGTTGTCATAGAAGTGATATTTTGGTTTAAAATATTAGATTTAATATTTGCTTGATTATAAAACTTACCGACACTTACAATATATCGATTTTCAGGAGAGTTATTGTAAAATTATAAAAAAGCATTTTTGAGTATTTGAACAATTTTGAGATGCTGGAGAAAAAAAAACAGAAGCAAACAGCAGCATCCTTGGTAGAGGAAGTACATGTTTATACCGAACTTCGCTCGTAATTTAAATTTTTTATAGGAAACAGAATTTTATGGTATTTTGTAAATTAATATTAGCAACCGTTATGCAATTAATTAATTTACATGGAAATAATAATTAATGGTTGGTACCATAAATTGCAACTAGAGGTCGAAATATAATACAGTGAGGACCTCACACTAATCTGCATGATTCCGTTTATTAAAATATATCTGAGGGTTACCTTAAAAAAAACATTTAAAGTTACATTACTGGGTGTGTATTTACATCACTTATATTATACTGCGTCGTTTAATATAAATATTATTTGTTTTATAATTTTGAGTGGATTAGTGTTGTAGATAAATAATCTTATAGAAGCGACTTCCTTAAACTATTCTATTTAAAACGCGTCGAATTTCCTTGAAACGTCCGCGAGGCGAGCTCTTATAATTTAAATAAATTTCCATGAGCTATACTTAGTCACACACATGCATACACACATTATTACAACAACAAAAATATTGCACGACATTCCCGGACAAGGTTGAGCTGCTCGCCGGGACAAGCAATTTATTTTAGCCAAAGAATAATTCGTCTCAAGGATTCATCATTAAAATTGCGAAAACCAAATTCGCGCTTACCACTACTAGTAATCAAACACGTAACTTGTGCTCTTAACCAGTGGCGGAATATATGTTGTGCAACTAGGCGCACTACTGTATGGAGGTCCCTTATGTTTTACAAAAATGGTTATTTGTGTACCAAGACGCGAAAGTTAAGGTTTTCAGGATCGGCAGAAGCAACGGCCAGACGCCAGCAATGATTACTAGGCTTTGTGTTTTAGTGGAGCTAGTAGTTGCAGATAATCCCTTTAACCTTATCGTAAAGAATAACCGCAGCCAGATACGTCAAGTTCCACGTTACACGATAAATAGTATTCACTACTGATCATGTTAATTTTCAGGAAATTATCATATTGAAATTGAAAATGTGACAGCTAAAATGACAGATACACGAATGCGCCATCTGGTGTCACCCGTGTGAATTTATTTCCCAGACTATTTTTTCTGGTCGTCGCACAAATGCATACTTTCGCGTCCCAATTGAGCTGGTAAAATCGAACTTTTGCATAGTGTGGGATAAAATGATTACCTAATAATTGAAAAATACTTTTAGCAATGTGAACAAGTCAATAACTCAATGAAAAAGGTATAAAATTATTAAAATCGACCCGGAAGTACCGAATCTTAGATTTCCCAACACAACAATTGACATATCTCTTGTGAAAACAAAACCACCATACTGAATATGAAAATATGAATTAATAAAAATAACTTTCACGCACGACAAAAAGTTTAAAATTCATAAGTAATGCATCTTTGATTTTCAAACAAAACAATTGGCATATCTAATCTGACAACAAAACCCCTATGTTCAAAATGAGTTAAGAAATGAAAATTGTTTTCAGCAGTTTGATAAACTGTACAAAATTAATTACTAAAAAAAGAAGCTAGCAAAAAAGCTATAAAATCGTTAAATATATCCAGAAGTAATGCATTTTTGATTTTCCAACAAAATAGGTGACACATTTAATCTGATCACAAAGCCACAATAATCATAAAAAAGAATTAAAGAAATTTGAAATGGCTTAAGAAAATGTGGAAAATTAATCATATAAAGCTTTAAAATCTTCAAGTCTATCTGGAAGCAATGCATCTTTGTTTTACCATTAAAACCAAACACATCACTTAAAAAAAGATATATTTAAAAGGCGAAATTTGCATTCAAAGATCAGAAAAATTGTGAAATATTATTCTCACGAAAAATTATTAAATCATTTAAAAATCATCAAATCCATCGAAAAAAAATCACCTTTAGTCAACCAACAAAACAATTTAACCACCACAATGAATCAAAAATGATGTGATTAAACTAAAACTAAATTCAACAATTTTACAATATTACAATATTAATCGCTCCGCAAATTCGCTTCAGAATTATCAAAAACATCTAGATATAAATAGTCTTTGATTTATTAATAATAGTATATTACATAACTAAAGTTGTAAGTAGCAAATTTCGCGCAAGTGAAACAAATTGCGTACGAGCCGAGTAATCGCGTAATTGCGTTACAACTCGTGTTATGCACTATACTTTACCTTCGACCTTACATTTATTCGCTTAAACTAAACACATATTGAAACTGAATCTTGTCAGGGCGACGTTTAAATTCGTATGAAATTGCCCAGTAATGGCAATGCAGGACTACTAACTAAACAAACGAATTACCATTCAAACAATTTTCCGTCGTATAATATTTTGTCCAATACGTTGATTGATCAAATTTACCGATACCGTTGTACTCGTTCTGAAGTGCTAAGATACCATTGTGAAGGAAGTACTGATAAGCCATGGCGAGTAGTTTATTGTATCGGTTATTGTTTTAGCCAATATGTTGTAATCTGAGATTTAAATGTCACTGTCACTATCACTTTTGATATTTAAAGACGAACAGACGAATGCAGGGGGACTCAGCGGATGTTAATTGTAATTGGCTAATAAGTAAATAATATATAGCGTAATACATAAGTTGTAATAATATTTCAACTTATATATTACATTTTACATTTATATATGCTCTATATATTTGCAATGGATCGCTTACGATTGGAGAAAACAGTTCGGTAATTTATCAATTACAAAGTAGGAGTAGGTAAAAGATTTGACATCATCGGAGATCTGATAATACCTGCTAAGTGTATACTTGATTTATTTACAGGATAGCAAAAAGTAGTTATTTCGACTCTTGAATGTATTTCTTGAATTTTATTGGATTATTTTATGAACTAAATTATCTAAAAGTATCCAACTAAAACGATTAAGAGTCAAAATTAGGGGTCCCAATAATTCGAAGCTTTTAACCTTCGAAGAATCCAAAGAAACGAAGAGAAAGTCGAATATCGAAGTTTTCGAATTTTTCGAAGATTCGAAGTTTTCGATTTTTTCGAAGACTGGAAGTTGTAAAGTTTTTTAAGTTTTCGATTTTTTTAATCCCAAAACCCCGAACAATTTACCTCGAAAACCCAGGATTAAACTTAAGATGCGCATGAGTTGCTCTAATAATACACTTCGCGACAAAAGTTTGGGTTCACTAACAATTTTTCCGATTTTTCGTACTGAAAATTTTTTCTGCCAATTAACACCAAATGTTAATATTTATTTATCAAAAAACAAGTTTAATACCGTAGTCGCATAATCTATAACCGTAGAATTTTTAATATACTTCATTTTTTCCTTCCAATGTGACTTAATCAGATTTTTGGGATTTGGTTAACAATTAAGTTGGCGTTGTCAAGGATTTGTTTATCATGCTTTAATTGTTTTTGACAAGTGTCAGTGTCTGCTGAAATTTAGTTTTGTGATCAAAATGCCGATATCTCTAGTAAGATGTGCACGGATAATTGCCCAGATTGAAGAAGGACATAGCCAGAGAGAAGCAGGCCGTAGCTATGGAGTTTCTCAAAGCGAGATTCGTAGAATTTGGCATGAGGAAGATGGTCTACTGACAGCCAGAGCACAGCCAGGAAGACGAAGAAAAACTAATGGTCAAGATGACCGATTTATGTTGTTACAATCTTTGAGAAATCACACTGTTACTGCATCAATTACAGCTAATGAATTTGCTGCTGTCAGAAATGTTCAAATATCGGTACGTACAGTTCAGCGCCGACTTCGAGAAAATAATCTAAAGTCATATCGGACTGCCACTGGTCCAAAACTTGAGGTTCGTCACAAACAAAATCGATTGAATTTTGCTAGAACTTATCAGGACTGGGGGGCTGCCGAGTGGCGACATGTCTTATGGTCTGATGAATCCAGTTTTACATTGGATGCTCCAGACGGCCGTGCTCGGGTATGGAGGCAACCAGGAGAACGAGCTGCATGTACCATGGCTCCTAGATCCAATTTTTTCGGAGGCTCTGTAATGGTATGGGGAGGGATTTCTGTGGAAGCTCATACAGAACATTAAATATTTGTGATAGAGCAGCCCTTAACGCAGATACGTACATTAGGGATATTGTAGAGGAACATGTTGTACCATATAGCCACTTTATTGGAGAAAACTTTAGATTAATGCACGATAAAGCTCACCCACATGTGGTGAACGTTACCCTCTAATATTTAAACGAAGTCGGAATTAGGTGTAAATGTAAATAAAAAATCATGGCACACTTGAGGTTTTTTTTAATGAACATACTTCATTATACAGGAAGTAACTCAAAGTAAATCAGTTGATAATTCGCGTCACTAATAAGTTCCTTTTCAGTATCCCCGTGTGCACACAGCCTTAGAGAAATCCAATGGGGATTAATCAGGACACGTATTGGTGGAAATTACTTTATCTGAAAATAGATAGACGTTGCCCTGCCAATCGCGAGTTGTGAGGTAGCGCGCGATCTTGTTGATACCATAAATTTTTAAGACGGTCGAGACAAACATGTTTATCAATAAAATCTGTTAATGGTATTTAAAATGTTTAAATAATTATTTGCAGTTAAATGTTCCTCGTAAATGTATGGGCCGCCGTTGCTCAAATTAATGGACTATACGTGCTGATTGTGTCTGTTAAATATTCCGGATTGGTAATCTTGCATTCATCAGTCCAAATTATATTTTGAGAAAATTTGAATTGAGTTTTTGATTTTGTTTTCGTTTTTTTTTCGGAGGTAGCTTTACATGTTAGGCCATATCTCTAGTTAGAAACGTCTGACTGGGTCGCACAAGATATATTAAAGGTAATCGAATATTCAACAATCGCTTTTAACATTGTTTTTTTTTGGGTTCAGTTGTTTAAGTATTATGGGCCCAAATATATCTAAACGTCGATATTTTGGGCCAAAATATAAATCGAAAATTCATTCCAACGCCATGCAGAAATAGAAAACGTCAATTTATGCCGTTTATTATTATTTGCATATAGATTGCACTATTATGAAGAAAAGGTATTGATGAAGAAAATCTATGGATAAATACCGGAGTTGTGAGCAATTGAGTGAAGGTACAAAAATTCTATTTTTTCTTTGTTTTTATATTTTCCATTCATTTTGTTCATTTTTATGATTGAATTTCATTATTATATGAGTTGATTAGAAATAATTTAGGCCCTTGCTTTGTCTTCTGTTCTTCTCTGCGTCCGTTGACGCTGAGGAACCAATTTTAGTCTCCTCAAAAAATCCTTGGTAGTGCTGCTCAATGGTTTTGATTTCTTGGTGAAACCTTTCACCGTGCAAAAAAGAAAGTGCAAGAAATGTAAAGATTTTTTCATTTTGTAAACCAGTGTAACGAAGAAACACATGCAAGACAGGGAAGGAAAATGAAATAGAATAACAATATGTATTCTATACCCATTTTTGCATAGTTCTTTAGCAAATCTATAACAATTTTCCCGTAATAAGGGTTTTTACAATCAACTCATTAGATGAGGGGAAATTTTTATCTTTGACCACTTTTATCTATGAACCGTCTTGGAAAAATTAATCTTAAATATGCGAACGCTCGGCCTTCATTGTCTAGTGCTTTGATGAAGTTGCTCGAGAGTTGTATGTGTAATGGTGAACGGATGGTGCTTTCGTTCTTCGCCTGAGCCGTATATGCAACGTTGTTCGAGCCCTCAATGATGTTGTCACTTTCGGGCCAGATCACTCTCGTGTAATGGTGTGTGCGAGCGCGGCTGTCCCAGAGATATAAACATCCGCGAAAAAATCAATTCTCCAATTACATTGTGGATTCATTGAATAAGATATTTAACAATATAATATTTATAAATAGGAAAAAAATATTTTTTTTCTATTTTCTAAAACGAAGTCATTAACGCACTCATATGGGTTCGTTAATAGCTCGCCGAGTGCTTTAATAATTTAATTTTTGAAGGTTGGCATCGTTTAAATTCAGAGCCGTCAGCCTGTGCTAAATTTTCGGCGAGATAGTATTGAGGTTATGTGATATGTGGAAATCGCAAACTAATTTCAAATTGAAATGTCAATTATTAGTGTTATCAACCACCATACAATTTTCTAAATATGTATGGGCGATTTTTAAATTTAGAAATGGAATAAAAGGGGCAAAATAGAAAAAATACTGTGAAAACTCGTTCATAAGGCCTTTTTTCGCACTTGTCCATTAGAAAACTCCTCGCTACGGTCGTCGTTTTCTAAACTTGGACACGTGCGAAAAAATAGCGCTTATTGAACTCGATTTTTAATATACTATAATAAAACGAAATATATCCTGAATATGTAAATATTCAACCTATTCGTAAACCTGCAAAATTAGAAAAATTAGGTTGAATATTTACATATTAAGGCTATATTTCGTTTTATTTAATTTATTTAATGCTTCTGCAACAAGTGAGATTGCCTTAAATTTCTTTAGGAAAAAAATACAAAACAGATTAAAATTTGAATTTTGGTAACTTCACTCAATTGCTCACAAATCTGATATTTAACCATAGATTGTCTTCATCAATACCTTGGTTTCTTGGCAAAAGTTCTATACGTAAAAAATAAGAAACTGGACATAATTTGACGTTTTTTTTTATTTTCGCATGACAAAGAGTGAATTTTCCATGTTTATTTTAACCCAAAAATTGACGTTTCTCATATATTTTGGCCCATAACACTTAAACTACTGAACCGATTGAAAAACAATTATTAAAGATTTGATTACCTCTAATATGGTAGCTTGTGCGACACAATCGGATTTTCGGAGTTTCTAGATATGGCCTAAATTGTGAAGCTATCTCCGAAAAAAACGAAAACAAAGTTGTTTATACTGGAGGCTTCTACTTCGTTATACATTTTATATAATAAATAAAATACTGTTACTTTGTTTACATTACTTTCTGAAAATGTATTATTTCCGTGACTATAGTTTCGGCAACATTAACGTGCTATTATCAAATTTACAGTAAATTAAAATAAGATTTTACAGGTATATAATATAACAGGTACAATTACAGAATTCCTCTGAAAATGGAAGCATAGACTATGTCAATCTAGTCGTTGATTAGTGGAATTCTCGGATTAGTGTGTGCTTTGTGAATCTCAAGTGATTCTACTAAATACATTTTTTCTGCAGCCGTTCCGAAAATAAAACTTTCGGTATGATTTATTAAATCGAAAGTACCACTTTACATAAATCGTACCGAAAGTAGTTATTTTCGGGACGGTTTTGTTTCACTTTCGGAACGATTTCTTTACTTTCTGGACGCTTTTTGTTACTTTCGGGACGATTTTGCGTATATATGTAGGCGGCCTTGGCAAAAACATAATTATGACAGCGCTTGTCATATAACATTCGTGTGAGATTTTCCTTTTTAACATACAAAACGGTTGCAGAAAAAATATTGTACATAACACGTTCCGAAAGTGATATTTTACGGGATGAGTAGGAAGTTTCCAGGACGAGCCGTAGGTGATCCTTGTTACGTAAATTACTGTTACGGCCTTCATCGGCAAAATGCACGACCGAAAGTACATCTCCAAAAGAAAGTTTTTCGTCAATGAGGTGTTTTGCGAATGTGGATTTTTCCGGCTGATTAAGGTGTCAAGATCATAAATAAAACAAATTAATATCTGGAAAACTAATCCATAAAAAAAATTAATGCGATTTTCGAGTTTATCGGGTCAAAATACATACCAAAAGTATAGTACATATTTTTTTTTCATTTTGTAAACTAGTGTTATCATTTTATGAAAAATATTTTCGAACAAAAGATGCTCATAACGATATTGAAAAAAACAACAAAAAGGGGTTAAGGTAGACACACACTTCCCGTGTGAAATTTCACCTAAAGTTTTTCAGGATTTTTTTTCTTCGGATTATCAAATAAGGCTTATGCTCAAAGTTTCATGGTAATTGCTGGTATTATTTTTTTCCAGAAAATCGTTGAAATCTCTCTCTAGGAACCTCAAAACGGATATTTCTGTTAAAATTTTTCTTATTTAATTTTCATGATCACAATACTTTTCCGTACTTCGTAACGGAGAAAGGAAAAAAAACGATTTTTGTAGTGTCGTAGTAAAAATATTGTCCTCATTTCAAAGTGTAATATCGTATTGCGCAAGTGTTTGTCTCATTCGGATTAGCTGCGCTTCGCCTTGTTTGTCATTCTCGCTAGATATCTGCCACTTTCGGTCCTTTTTATAAAAGATGTTATATTAATTCATTTATGTGATAATCTTACTTGTATCATAAATATAATTTAACAATAATAACAATATAATAATTTCCTCTGTGAGTACGACTACTTATCTCTATATAAGTCTGTCCGTCTGTAACAACCAAAGTGACAGTGTATTAAAATGTTTTTGGTAGTAACACTTCAATCTCTTGTCTTAGTTTATTGGTAACCAAGCTTCCTTCAATATGATATTTTAGAAAATTGCCACCTCATAACGACTAAAACAAAGGGTGTCCGTTATTTGAATATTTGGTTCGACAATAACCATCGAATAGGGAAAAATATTTGTTCAAATAGAAGTCGATTTAAAGATATTTCGGATACAGAATTTATTTTGTATTATGGCAGCTCACAAAGTTATCGTTTCGCCTAGTTCAAAGAGAAATAACTCACAAAATTGATACATTCATTTTTATTACAGGATATTTTATGGGCGACAAATTTTCATTTCTGTTCAAGTGTTGCCGTTGTCGTAAATAAAATCTGTCATGATGAAAATAAGCACGTGCCCGGATTGTGTCCGGATGGCGTATTAATGAGGCGTTTTGTATTAAAATTCGAAAACAGCACACAAATACACGTGCATTGTGCATAAAGGGGCCGAAGGCATGCGAAGCGGCAATATTTCACCCGCCAGCCAGCCCTACATTGCCATACCCGATTTGATTATGAATTATTGGACGGGGTAGCTTCTTGGATGTACGACTCGATTTCAGAATTCTTGCAAAATCTACCGTCACGTAAAATATTCAATTTGGTTGAAGATTGCCGAATAGTCAAACAGGTAATAGTTAAATAGGTAAACAGTAATTATAACATCCGCGTAAATGACAACTGCGGACCGGTTTCAATCTACGTTGGTCTCATCAGCACAGTACTGTCTTTGACGGGGAAACAGAATTTCACTAACCCAGTAACCGCTAAGACACCATTAAAGCAACATTTACTGTCTTAAACTTTGTATTCATTTCAGTAATTGAGTTGAACCATCCACCGACAATTATAGGGAACAGTCAACAAGCTGATGAGGTCAACGTAGATCGAAACCGATCTGCAGTTACCGTTGAAGGGGATAAATAATTATATTTGGTTGTTGTAATAAATAATTAAAATTTTAGAAGTTTGACTTAAATATAGCAATGCTGCCTGAAGAAATAATCCACATGTTATTAAAATAATATTGTATTTATTAATATCAAGATAATATAAATAATAATAGATAATAGATTGACTGGCTTCAATTAGATAACTTAAAGAAAACAATAAAATAGTAAATATTTTAGCTGCCATAGTATTGAATATTCAATGTTTCTTCATTTTTGTATATTGAAAATTTAAGGTCTGATTTTTATTAAACGTTTTAATTGTAGGAAATTGTTTGATACATTTCCCCGCAAATATAATCTACACACGCAGGAAGGGAGAACCGTTTCCAACGTATTGGAGTTTTTGCCCCCCCTCCGGCCCAGTATCGGAGGCTCGCCCGGAAATGTAGGTTGCCAAGGGTGGTTTCGAGGGGTGGTTCGGGGCGCGGGAGTTGGGGGTGCGCTCGCGTAACGGGGGCGAGACTCCGGTATGGATCAGGATAAAGGTCAGGGGTCACCGAGTTCTGCAAGGACCAACCGGCAAGAAGTTGCTGCTACCTTTTACTGCAGCAAGACGCACTCCTTGAATCCAATTTATGTTACATAGTATATAAAACTGTAATAATCCTAATAAGACATAGATACTAATTAAAAAAATATTGTTGGTTGCCATCATCAAAGTGTTTTTCGTAGTAATTAATAATAATAAAATAATACTATCAATTTTGTTAGTTTGACTTTCATTTTTAAAACTTTGCCATGCGGCATCTTCGTTAGGAAGCATTTAAAGAAACATGTTTATAGGAAGTTTTTTCCTTTTGATGAGTTTAATACACTGTTTAAGTTTCACAAAAATAATCTGAACCGCTCTGCACGGAAGAGAATTTAATAAGTGGGTCTGAGAAGGCAAGTGGATAATATAAATGAGAACTCCTATTATTTCTAGGTCCATATTTCACTACAATTTATTAAAATGACCGGATTACAAAAGACTTCACCTCTAGGCCATGACCTATGTCTTAACATACCTACTGATCGGCCGGTATATTTGTTCCCATTATTTACTTATTTTAAATCGTTTTTTCAAACAAAATGATGGGGCTAAGTCAATAGACAAAACATAGAAAAAATGCCTTTTTGCTTTTTCTTCTTTCGTAAATTAGATCATTTGTAGAAATTTTGGTCTGTTCACAGTAGCGGCTCGTGGAACATTTTGATGGAAGAGCCACTTATACAATATACCCCTAACCCCCCCTTTTTTTAAGAAAGAAAGAACGATTAATCTTCCTAGACCAAAGTAACTGGCGAAAGGGTTTTAAAAATTCTTGCTGAGCTTGAAACTACAGTTAGTGCCATGGCTCCTTGGCTCTATATAACGAACTGTCCCTGCTTAATTTGATAAAACGATTATTTGCAAATCTAATGTAATTTTTGTAGAATTAAGTCGACACGTTTTATATATATATTTTTTAAATTTTCATTCGAGTAGTACACAATTCGAAAACTAAAATTTTCAAAAATTCACAACTCGCGAAATAATTGTTACATTTTTGTAGAATTTAGTTGACGCGTTTTAATTTTTTTTTTGCTCGAGTATTACACAATTCGAAAACTAAAATTTTCAAAAATTTACAACTCGCGAAATAATCGGCGGATATTCAAATACTCTATTTAGTTCGATAAAACGATGATTTGCAAATCCAACTTAATATTTGTAGAATTTGGTCGACACGTTTTATAAATTTTTTAAAATTTTTTGCTCGAGTATTACACAATTCAAATATTAAAATTTTCAAAAATTCACAACTCGCGAAATAATTGGTGGATTTTCAAAAACTGCACTTAAATTGACAAAACAATGATTTGCAAATCTAGTTTATTTTTTGTGATTACACAATTCGAAAACTAAAATTTTCAAAAATTTACAACTCGGGAAATAATCGGTGGATTTTCAAATACTCTATTTAGTTTGATAAAACGATGATTTGAAAATCCAATTTAATTTTTGTAGAATTTAGTCGACACGATTTATATTTTATTTTTTTTTGCTCGAGTATTACATAATTTTCAAAAATTCACAACTCGCGAAATAATTGCTGGATTTTCAAAAACTGCACTTAATTTGATAAAGCAGTGATTTGCAAATCTAGTTTATTTTTTGTAGAATTTAGTCGACACGTTTTATATTTTTTATTATTTTTTTTCGAGTATTGCATAATTGTAAATCTAACATTTTCAAAAATTCACAACTCGCGAAATATGGTTTTTCAAATACTCTATTTAGTTTGATAAAACGATGATTTGCAAATCCAATTTAATTTTTATAGAATTTTGTCGAAACGTTTTATGTTTTTTTAATTTTTTTTCGAGTATTTCACAATTGAAAATCTAAAATTTTCAAAAATTGACAACTCGCGAAATAATTGATGGATTTTCAAAAACTGCACTTAATTTGATAAAACGGTGATTTGCAAATGTATTTTATTTTTTGCAGAATTTTGACAAGTTTTACATTTTTTTTAAATTTTTTTCACGAGTATTACACAATTCGAAAATTAAAATTTTCAAAAACTCACAACTCGTGGATTTTCAAAAATTGTACTTAATTTAAATGGCGGCTCGTGGAACATGTTGATGGCCACTTATACAATATAGCCCCCCCCCCATCCTTTTTTGCAGAAAAAGAGAACGATATCTTCCTAGACCAGAGTAACTGGCAAAAAGTGTTTTAAAAATTAATTAAAAATTCTTGCTGAGCTTGAAACTACAGGTAGTGCCATGGCTCCTTGGCTCTATATAACGAGCCGCCCCTGTTTGTTCATCTATTTAGATTGTGGAAGAGGGAGTGGTACTTTGTAACCGAGAGCTAGTAATTTTATGTTCTTTGAGAAAGGATCCAAATATTTTAAAGCAATATTTTGAAAGCCTTAAAAATGCGGTTTTTTTGGTTACTTTTGGGAATACAAATTTTTCTATAATGCAATTTAACAAATTTAACAAGCGTGCAACTTTTAAATTTTCCAGCTGATTTTTGCAGTTGAAATGTCAAAATCTAGGTTTTTTAAAGCATCGTAACACTTTGAAGTAATTCGAAATTGCAGTTTTTTCGCTGTGGGCGTTATTTCAGAAAATCCAAATTTTACAAGCATTCAATTTCTAAATCCTCCGACGGATTTTTACAGTCGAAAGGCCAAAATTCAGGGAAATTTAAGGTTTTTGAAAAAGTATTATACTTTGTAGTAATTTTTTTGAGTGTTGAAATTGCAGTTTTTTTGCTGTGAGCGTTATTTCTAAAAAAAATGCAACTTCTAAATCCTCCGACGGATTTTTGCAGTTGAAACGTTAAAATCTAGGGAATTTTATGTTTTTTTGAAAAACCATCCAAACACTTTGTAGTAATTTTTTTGAGTGTTGAAATTACAGTTTTTTTGCTGTGAGCGTTATTTCTAAAAAAATTGCAATTTCTAAATCCTCCGATGGATTATTGCAGTTGAAACGTCAAAATCTAGCGAATTTTATGGTTTTTGAAAAAGCATCCAAACACTTTGTAGTAATCTTTTTAGTGTTGAAATTGCAGTGTTTTCGCTGTGAGCGTTATTTCAGAAAATCCATATTTACAATTTTATGGTTTTGATAAAGCATCCAAACACTTGGTGTTATTTCTGAAAATCCTAATTTTGCAAGTGTGTAATTTCTAAATGCTCCGACGGTTTTTTGCAGTTGAAACTTCAAAATCAAGAGAATTTTATGTTTTTTTTAAAACCATCCAAACACTTTGTATTAATTTTTTTGAGTGTTGAAATTACAGTTTTCTTGATGTGAGAGTTATTTCTAAAAATCCAAATTTTACAAGCGTGCAACTTCGAAATTCTTCGAGGGATTTTTGCAGTTGAAACGTCGAAATCTAGAGAATTTTATGTTTTTTGAAAAACCATCCACTTTGTAGTAATTTTTTGGGTTTTGAAATTGCAGTTTTTTCGCTGTGAGCGCTATTTCAGAAAATCCAAATTTTACAAGCGTGCAACTTCTAAATCTGCCGACGGCTTTTTGCAGTTGAAACGTCAAAATCTAGGTAATTTTATATTAAAAAAAAACATTCAAAGACTGCATGAAGCTGTAAGCTTTATTTTTTTTAAGCATCGTAACACTTTGTAGTAATTTTTTTGAGTGTTGAAATTGCAGTTTTTTTTTGCTGTGAGCGTTATTTAAGAAAATTTAAATTTTGCAAGGATGCAACTTCTAAATCTTCCGACGGATTTTCGCAGTTGAAACGTTAAAATCTTGGGAATAGTATAGTTTTTGAAAAACCATCCCAACACTTTGTAGTATTTTTTTTGGGTGTTGAAATTGCAGTGTTTTCGCCGTGAGCGTTATTTCTAAAAATCCAAATTTTACAAGCGTGCAACTTCTACATCCTCCGACGGATTTTTGCAATTGAAACGTTAAAATCTAGGGTATTTTATGTTTTTTTTAACCATCTACTTTGTAGTAATTTTTTGGGTTTTGAAATTGCAGTTTTTTCGCTGTGAGCGCTATTTCAGAAAATCCCAATTTTACAAGCGTGGAATTTCTAAATCCTCCTACAAATTTGTGCAGTTGAAACGTCAAAATCTAGAGAATTTTATGTGTTTTTGGAAAAGCATCCAAACACTTTGTAGTATTTTTTTGAGTGTTGAAATTACATTTTTTTTGCTGTGAGCGTTATTTCTGAAAATTTTGCAACTTCTAAATCCTCCGACGGATTTTTACAGTTAAAACGACAAAATCTAGCAAATTTTATGTTTTTTTAAAAAAATATCCAAACACTTTTTAGTAATTTTTTTGGGTGTTGAAATTGCAGTTTTATTTTCCGTGAGCGCTATTTCTAAAAAAAAAACGTCAAAATCTAGAGAATTTGATGTTTTTTGAAAAATAATCCAAACAATTTGTAGTAATTTTTTTGAGTGTTGAAATTGCAGTTTTTTTTTTGCTGTGAGCGTTATTTCAGAAAATCCAAATTTTACATGCGTGCAACTTCTAAATCCTCCGACGGATTTTTGCAGTTAAAACGTTAAAATCTAGACAATTTTATGTTTTTTTTATTTTTATGTTTCCACTTTGTAGTAATTTTTTGGGTCTTGAAATTGCAGTTTTTTTCGCTGTGAGCGCTATTTCAGAAAATCTCAATTTTACAAGGGGGCAACTTCTAAATCCTCCTACGGATTTTTGCAGTTGAAACGTCAAAATCTAGGAAATTTATATTTTTTAAAAAATCATCCAAACACTTTGTAGTATTTTTTTGAGTATTGCAATTGCAGTTTTTTCGCTGTGAGCGTTATTTCTGAAAAACTAAATTTTACAAGCGCACAACTTCTAAATCCTCCTACGGATTTTTGCAGTTGAAACGTCAAAATATAGGAAATTTGATGTTTTTTTGAAAAACCATCCAAACACTTTGTAGTAATTTTTTTGAGTGTTGAAATTGCAGTTTTTTTTGCTGTGAGTGTTATTCCTGAAAATCCAAGTTTTGCAAGCGTGTAACTTCTAAATCCTCCGACGGATTTTTGCAGTTGAAACGTCAAAATCTACAGAATTTTATGTTTTTTTGAAAAACCATCAAACACTTTGTAGTAATTTTTTTGAGTGTTGAAATTACAGTTTTCTTGATGTGAGCGTTATTTCTAAAAATCCAAATTTTGCAAGCGTGCAACTTCTAAATCCTTCGACGGATTTTTACAGTTGAAACGTCAAAATCTAGGGAATTTGATGTTTTTTGAAAAACCATCCAATTGTACTAATTTTTTTGAGTGTTGAAATTGCAGTTTTATTCGCCGTGAGCGCTATTTCTAAAAAAATACAAGCATGCAACATCTAAATCTTCCGACCGATTATTGCAGTTGAAACGTCAAAATCTAGTGATTTTTTTTTAAACCATCCAAATACTTTGTACTAATTTTTGTTAGTGTTGAAATTGCAGTTTTTTTTGCTGTGAGCGTTATTTATGAAAATCTAAATTTTACAAGCGTGCAACTTCTAAATCCTCCGACGGATTATTTCAGTTGAAATGTCAAAATCTAGGAAATTTTATGTTTTTTTTTAAACCATCCAAACACTTTGTAATATTCTTTTTGAGTGTTGAAATTGCAGTTTTTTTTCGCTGTGAGCGCTATTTCTGACAATCCATATTTTACAAAATTGCAACTTCTGAATCTTTTGACGGATGTTTGCAAGTGAAACGTCAAAATTTAGCAAATTTTATGATTTTTGAAAAGCATCCAAACACTCTGTAGTAATTTTTTGAGTGTTGAAATTGCAGTTTTTTTCTCTGTGTATTTCTGAAAAAAAAAATTTAAGCGTGCAACTTCTAAATCCTTTGACGGATTTTTGCAGTTAAAAAGTCAAAATATAGGGTATTTTATGTTTTCTGAAAAACCATCCAAACACTTTGTATTATTCTTTTTGATTGTTGAAATTGCAGTTTTTTCGTTGTAAGCGTTATTTCTAAAAATCCAAATTTTACAAACGTGCAACTTTTAAATCTTCCGACGGATTTTTGCAGTTGAAACGTCAAAATCTGGGGATTTTTTTGTTTTTTTTTAAGAAGCATCCAAACACTGTAGTAATTTTTTTTAGTGTTGAAATTGCAGTTTTTTCGCTGTGAGCGTTATTTCAGAAAATCCAAATTTTATAAATGTGCAACTTCTGAATCCTTTGATGGATGTTTGCAAGTGAAACGTTAATATTTAGAGAATTTTTATATTCTTTAAAAAAACATCTTTGTAATCATTTTTTAGAAGTGTTGAAACGTGTAATTTAAGGTTGAATGTTTACTTTATCTTTACAAATTAAAAATCATAATACATTCTTAGAGATATGCACGCTTTATAGTTTATTTATTTATTAATGTTAAAAATTTATTTTCAAAAATAGATCTAAAAACAAAAGTCATATACAAGACAAGGTCAAATGATATAACGTATGCTGTACATAAATTAACAACGACCGAACGAAATGCATTTTGAGGATGAATTAATATGTACAATACTCTACCAAGTAATAGACAAGATCTAAATTCATTTAGTAATATAAGAACGCTATATTTCGCTTATTGCTGGACGACGAACTATATTCTCTTAAAGCCTTTTTTTGATAATGTGCGTTTCACTTAAATTTGTGTTCAATTTTATTATAATTATCTATTTTGTTATTATTTTTACACACAGCTTCATTTATGTATCCAATACCATTATTTGTTTTGTTAACATCTCGTTGAAATAAAGTTTGGTTATTATAATTAATTTAGTGCAAATTTTATTGATTTCACAATATTGTAGTGCCCATCGGCAAAATTAATAAATTGTTATAAAGTAATAAAAATATATCTTTTTTCCTCTACCGACATCCTAAATACGCATTGCATCCATAGTTATAGGTACCGTAAGTGGCTGATAACATTCGTGATGTTTGTTGTCCTTGGCGACGGAAGTTAATTTTTACTTACGGACCTAGGAAAATAATAAACAGAAACGTTTATCTGTTTTGTTATTATCGTGATAACTATATATGTATGTGCATATGTATAATAATTTTAATGTATTTACACTATTATTTTTTAACAATTGACTTGTACATCTATCAAATGTATCTGTACAATACTGTACTGTGCATTCTGAATGATAGCTAAGTATGTGAATGAATAAATAAATAAATAAATAAATAAGTAATGCTCCAAAATATAGGCGAGCAACACATTTTCGTTTATACCTTCAGCATCGGCATCCTTTTTACATAACCACTGCTTAAAAGAGTCGTAACAGGGCACATACCTTTTTCGATTTTGTCGGTAACAGGTTCTAACACGCAATATTCGCAGCTTCGTTTGCATCCGTGCCCGCAGAAAGTTTCACTGGATTGACACAAACAAACAAAATTCGACATTGTTTTCTCGGTTGCTGGGTTGCCATAGAACGCATAGGTGACTATAAAAATTTGAATCCCAAATGTTACAAATCATATTTTAGAATATTTTCTGATCTTTTTTAAGTAATATATTTCCGGTAGCGGAAAAAAATTAATAATTCGGCAGGCGACGAGCCTTGGCTCCGCCTCGGCTCGTGTTCGCCTACCTCAAATGTGAATACGCCCTTACGTTCCTTGTTGCTTAAATAACTATTTAAATGCCAGTTACAAAAACTTATAATATACTATATAGAAATTTGCCAGTTAGATAATAAAAGTGTTTTTAATTACAATTTTATAATTTACTTAAACAAAAAAAAAATTGAATCAGAAAAATAATTATAATTAATCTCAAATTCACTTTCTTACAAACTGTTTTCAGAGGTTACATTAGATAACGGTTACTAATCAAACAGTATTTTTTTAGTAACAGTAACTGTTATAACCGTTACTGGAAAATAACCGTTTATCTCAACACCACCCACCACCTTCTGCATTCACTTGAACTTAAAACTTTGTGTAATTGATTAAAATTATTAATTCATCTGGGATGTTGGAAGTTTAATAATCCCCAAAAACACGGTTTCTACTTTAAGTTAAACTTAATTCAATGGGAGGTGGATACCCTCTATCTTACCTCCCAATCAGTAAAACACGAACTAGGGCTTTACAGGTGGAAAATAATGGATAAAACATGGAAATAATGCCTTTCTGTTTGATAAATTAGATCATTTGTAGAAATCTTGAACTTTGTTCATCTGTAGAGAGAGGGCCCGTATACCATCCTCCGCATTTACTTAAACTTAACCTACAACACTTTATAAATAAATAAATAAATAAATAAGGTTTATTTACGGATTCTCCATTACAAAAAAATACATAATTAATTATTTCTTAAAACTAAAATATTGATTGATTACGCATTAACTATTTAACCTGATTAGTTTTAAGTTTTTGACAATCGACGCGTTTTAAATTTCGTAATATTTCTTCGTGCGACATTGCGAAGAAATCTATATTAAAATTAGCGTAAAGGCAATTTGAATAACGCATAAAACGAGATAAGCTGCTATTTACACCATAATTGGTTCTATGGAAAGGTATTCGAAATAATGGGCGTTGGCGAGTTAACTTATTATCTGCCTTAAAATAAAAGTTAATTTGAGACAGGATGTCAGGACACTGAACATTTCCATTGATAATTTTTTGAAGGAATAATACATCGAAATAAAGTCTTCTACAGCACAAAGACCGAAACTCTCCCCAAGAGTTTCGATGTCTGTAATGTTGTTGTTACCCATTTTAAACAATAGAGATTTTAAGAATCTTTTCTGCACATTTTCAATTTGATTTATGTATATTGACTGATGTGGTGACCAAATACATGTGGCATATTCTAAATGAGAACGTACAAAAGCAACATAGATAATCTTGAATGATAGTGGGTTTAGTTTATTTGACATTCTCTTAATGTACCCTAACATTTTAGCTGCTTTATTGCAGACATAATTAATATGACCAGCGAATGTCAGTTTTGCATCGAACAAAATCCCAAGATCGTTTATTTCGCATAATTTCAATAAATCAGTGTTATCAATTTTATAAATCCAGTTAATATCTGACCGTTTACGTGAAAAAGTGATTGATTTACATTTTTCAGTATTAAAAAATAGTTGATTTTGACAACACCAAACATAAACTGAATTGAGATCTTCTTGAAGTAAGAAGCAATCATTGATGGATTGAATTTCTTTAAATAATTTTAAATCATCCGCGAAGAGTAAAAAATTTGAGTGTTTAATTGCTGCTGCTATATCATTAATAAATAAAAGGAATAACAATGGCCCACAATGTGATCCCTGAGGCACACCAGAGGGGACTTGAATAACGTCAGAAAGATGGTTCTTAATCTTTACACACTGGCTGCGGCCTTTTAAGAAACTTTCTAACCATTTACACACTGAGTCATGAAAACCTAAATTACTTAATTTAAATAACAGAATGGCATGATTTACTTTATCGAATGCCTTCGAAAAATCAGTATAGATCGCATCCACTGCATTTTTATTCTCCAAGCTGTTAGAAATAAATGATTCGAAAATTAATAAATTAGACGTCGTTGATTTCCCGCTTCTGAATCCATGTTGCTCATTAATTAAAATATTCTTACTCATCCAATTTAACTGCACAGTTACAAGTTTGTCGAATAGCTTAGGTATTGCTGACTGAATTGAAACGCTACGATAATTTGGAATAACATCTTTCTCTCCAGATTTAAAAATTGGTGTAATATAGCTCCGTTTCCATAATGACGGAAACGAAGTGGAATTTAAAGAATAATTAAAAATAATAAATAATGGTAATGAAATGGAATATATACAGTTTATTAGAAAGTTATTGGGAATACCGTCAGGTCCAGTACTATTACTATTTTTTAAAGAGAGAATAGAGTTAAATATTTCAGACAGAGATATATTAAGTGGCATATGTGTAACTTCTTGGTGAGAGTTAAAATTTGGCATTTGAGTTGTTGTATCAATATTATAAACAGTTGAAAAGAAATTAGCAAATAAATTCACACATTCTGCGCCATTGCTACTCATAATACTATTATAATGCATCACTTCGGGAAAGTTTACATCGCGGTTATTAGTTTTTACAAAATTCCAAAAACAATTTGGGTTGCTAGTTATGCTATTATTAACAGAGTCGATATAATGCCTGTAAAGTGAATCTCTTATGTTATTACATTTAGTTCTCAATACTTGAAATTGTTGATAATTATTAGAATTTTTGCATTCTTTATACTTTTTATGCGCAATTTTTTTAAGATGAATTACTTGAATAAGTTCTTTATTGAACCAGTGAGGAAATTTAGAACACTTTTTACGTTTAACAGGAATATACCGATCTATAGCATCATATAATAGTGAATAAAACGTATCAACAAGACTATCTATATGTATAACATTCGTATCCAAAATAGACCACCAGTCTAAAGAGCCTAAATAATAATTGATAGCATCGTAATTGGCAAGATCAAAATCATAAACAAATTCCTCGTATGTAAGCTGACTGGATGATTCATTAATGTTATAAGTTATAAGATAAGGAATATGATGATGTTTGATTTCAAGTAAAAGATCAACGGCATGTTGTACTGAAAATCCTTCGTCTGCAAATATCAAATCTAAAAATACATTATTTTCATTAGAAATATTACAAATTTGCGAGAGATTATGATAGCTGTATCGGTTAATTAAAAGCTGAGCTTCCGGCGAGGACGTAGTGTCCAGTTCTTGATCACAGTTGTTATTATACCATATCACCTTGGGTGACTTTATGTAATTGATTAAAAATTAAATGTCAATTCATTTGTGTAGATAAATATTTTTAAATTTTACATTATTAATTCTTATCCTAATTTATCTCATACTCAATTATTACCATACTAGTAAATAACTCGTTTCCAATTTTATTGAGCAAGACGTTTAAAAAAAAACTCCATTAAGCGGGGGGGTTGGTTCCCCCTGTTATTTCATCATCGATAAAGTTTTTGTGGAGCAGCAAATTGCGAATAAATATTGTAGTCGCACAGAACGAGTTCGGTCTGGATGCGGGACGGGGATTTTTCCGGGTCGGGGAGCAAAGTTCGAATTAGTCCCTCCGAAAGTTTCGCAACTTTCCGGGCCGTCATTCCCCGCAGGAACCTAATAGTTTATCAGGGCGTAACAATGTAACGTTCCCGGAATTAATCGCTTATCAAGAATGATTCATTCGAAATATAAGTATATTTCAACATGATGACTATAACAATTTAGATAGATAATAACTCTAACTAAATTTGACCATAGATTTATCAAAATTTGATTAATATGGTATTAAAGAACAATACAAGCGCAATTTTTAACTATAGTCAGATATATATGGTAACGTCGTTACCGAATTACAGTTTTAAAATGGTTTTGAAATATTAGTATTCAAATTGGTTATAACCAGGGGCGGCTCGTTATATAGAGCCAAGGAGCCGTGGCACTACCTGAAGTTTCAAGCTGAGCAAGAATTTTTAATTAATTCCTAAAACACTTTTTCGCCAGTTAAACAACGCCTGCATAACTTTAATGAAACTTTTTTGTTTGTTTTCCGTGTGTATTGTTTGATGGTGAGGTTACGTGGACGAAGAATGGTGTTACAGATTTAGTGCATGTCTGGGACAAAATGTAAACGCACGATAATTCGAAAGTAGACATAAATCATATTTTCAGCTTATTTTCCGCTTTTTGAAATTACGAACCGTTACTTTACAACTCAAAATAACCTTGGACCAATCGTTCTTTCTTTCTTCAAAAAATGGTGAGGGGGCCACCCCATGTTGTATAAGTACCACCAACATGTTCCACGAGCCGCTACTGAGAGTACTAACCAAATGAATTGTTTTATTTGAATTATTTAAAATGTATCTACTAAATCTAAAGTTGTCGAAACTGCTGGCACAAAAGGTGAAACAAAGTTATTGGTTTTATTTGAATTCTTTTTCAAATTAGTTTCTCATTTTAGAACAATTAAAGCGAAACAAAATGTTTTACTATTAAAAAAAAAAAAAATGGTGATGTGGCCATCATGTTACTTTCTCCGACTTGATGGTATCATTTATATTTACGCTTTCATGGTTTATTCTAAATTTAAATTATATTTTAAATGTACATCGAGCGTTTTGTAGACTCGCATGAAACTGACGTTTAAAACGTCAAAATTATGAAAGATGGAAAAATTATACTTCAAATTTAAAAACTCAATTTACTCAAAAACTAAAGAGATTAAAAAAAAAAATATCCTTTATAAGTTGTTCATTTTGGCATTCTCTGCAATTATTATTAACATACATTTTCTGTAACTATTATCGTTTCATAATTATAAACCAAAAATGAAAAATAAATCATAATTTTTTTTCTCGAATAACAATGATTTTATGAAAAATGTTTTCAAGCAAAATATGTTCATTTCTTTGTTGTCTTCAAAGTTTGTTAAAATGTTTTCCCGATATTTTTCATATTTAACAAAATATTGGCAAAAAACAAAAAACAGTTAAGGTAAACGCCCACTTCCGGTGTACGAAATTTTATCAAAAGCTTTTCAGTTCTTCAGATTATCAAATAAGACGTATGTTCAAAGTTTCGTATCAATTGCTCTATTAGTTTTTGAGATACAGCGCGCACAGACAGACACACACACACACACAGACACACACTCACACACACACACACAGACACAATTTTTTTTTCAGAAATTGTTGAAATGGCATCTAGGGACCCCAAAACGGATATTTCCGTAAAAAAAAATTTTGAAAAAAAAAATCACGATCACAATACTTTCTCGTACTTCGTAACGGAGAAAGTAAAAATTGGAAAATTACTTTGAAGTGATTTTTGAGACTAATTTAAACCATTTTCTTACTAGAATATTCTGCATTTTTTTTTTATTATTAAGCCTAAATTTCCTTTATTTTGACCTAAATTTTCGATTTAATTGTTTAAATTTTCGACTATTTTTCACGCATTTTTTATTTTTCCGCCGAATTTTATGTTTTAAATTTTTGACCTGTATTTTCTATTCTTTTGTGTCTAAATTTTTGATCTTTTGACCTAAATATCCTTTATTTTGACATAAATTTTCGTTTTAATTGTTAAAATTTTTTGGCCCGTATTTTTGATTTTTCGAGACAAATTTTTAATTTTTAGATTTTAGATACAGCGCGCACAGACAGACACACACACACACACACACACACACTCACACACACACACAGACACAATTTTTTTTTCAGAAATTGTTGAAATGGCATCTAGGGACCCCAAAACGGATATTTCCGTAAAAAAAAATTTTGAAAAAAAAAATCACGATCACAATACTTTCTCGTACTTCGTAACGGAGAAAGTAAAAATTGGAAAATTACTTTGAAGTGATTTTTGAGACTAATTTAAACCATTTTCTTACTAGAATATTCTGCATTTTTTTTTTATTATTAAGCCTAAATTTCCTTTATTTTGACCTAAATTTTCGATTTAATTGTTTAAATTTTCGACTATTTTTCACGCATTTTTTATTTTTCCGCCGAATTTTATGTTTTAAATTTTTGACCTGTATTTTCTATTCTTTTGTGTCTAAATTTTTGATCTTTTGACCTAAATATCCTTTATTTTGACATAAATTTTCGTTTTAATTGTTAAAATTTTTTGGCCCGTATTTTTGATTTTTCGAGACAAATTTTTAATTTTTAGATTTTAGATACAGCGCGCACAGACAGACACACACACACACACACACACACACACTCACACACACACACAGACACAATTTTTTTTTCAGAAATTGTTGAAATGGCATCTAGGGACCCCAAAACGGATATTTCCGTAAAAAAAAATTTTGAAAAAAAAAATCACGATCACAATACTTTCTCGTACTTCGTAACGGAGAAAGTAAAAATTGGAAAATTACTTTGAAGTGATTTTTGAGACTAATTTAAACCATTTTCTTACTAGAATATTCTGCATTTTTTTTTTATTATTAAGCCTAAATTTCCTTTATTTTGACCTAAATTTTCGATTTAATTGTTTAAATTTTCGACTATTTTTCCCGCATTTTTTATTTTTCCGCCGAATTTTATGTTTTAAATTTTTGACCTGTATTTTCTATTCTTTTGTGTCTAAATTTTTGATCTTTTGACCTAAATATCCTTTATTTTGACATAAATTTTCGTTTTAATTGTTAAAATTTTTTGGCCCGTATTTTTGATTTTTCGAGACAAATTTTTAATTTTTAGATTTTTGACCTGTATGTTCGATTTTTTTTTTTTATTATCTGGCCCAAACATGATTTATTTTGACCTAAATTTTCGATTCAATTGGTAAAATTTTCGACTGTTTGGTCCGCATTTTTTATTTTTTCCGACGAATTTTTAAATTTTTGATCTGTATTTTCGATATTTTCGGTCAAAATATTTTATCTTTGTATTTTCAATCGTCTTTAAAATATTCTAAATATTCTTTATTTTGACCTTAACTTTCGATTTAATTGATTAAAATTTTGATTCTTTTGTCCGAATTTTTGATTTTTCGGGCCGAAATTTTAATTCTTTTTCAAATTTTTCATTTGATTTTGATTAAAATATCTATAAGCTGAATTATCGATTTATATGCGAGATTTTTTTTATTTTTTCCGGTATTTTTGAGTTTTGTTTGTTGAAATTTTCGATTTTTTAGCCTGCATTTATTATCTTTAGGACCGAATTTTCTATACAATGTCTTTCGGCTTTCTGGCCAACATTACAAATTTTTATTATTATTTTTTAAATCTTTTAACCTAAATTTTTCTTTATTTTGACCTAACTTTTCGCTTTTATTGTCAAAATTTTAGATTTTTTGGTCCTCATTTTTGTTTTTTCGTTTAGTTTGCATTTATTATCTTTAGGCCCGAGTCTTCGATGTTTTGTCTAAATTTTCGAATTTTTGGGCAATATTGTAGATTCTTATTTTCTTTTATCTTTTGCTTTAAAATTTTCTTAATTTGTCTATTAATTTTTTTCCCTGGTCCACCATTTTTAAATTTATGCCAGAATTTTAGATATTTGGTCTAAATTTTGTATCGTATATTTTAGATTTTTAGTCTATTTTTTTATCCTATATTTTAGATTTTTTAACTTGGATTATTGATTTCATTTCGTGAATGTTTTTATTTTTTGGCTATTATTTTTGAATTTCTGCTCAGAAATTATTTTGCTTCTACCTTTTTTTAATTAATAAAGTTTTTAATTTTTTGTCTGCGTTTTTTTATTTTTAGATCAGGATTCTTGATTCTTTCGCCTATATTTTAGATTTATGTATTTTCGATTTTTTTGTTCCAATTCTTTTTATTTTTCTTTATTTTGATCAAAATATTGGTTTGTAGAAATTTTCAATTTTCTTTTGTCTGCAATTTTTATCCGTTTTCGATGTTTTGTCTAAATGTTTACTGTTTAACTCTATATTGTAGATCTCTTTATTTTTTGGTCTAAATATTTTTTATTTTGACAAAAAATTTCGATTGGTTTGTAGAAATTTTCGATTTTTGTCTGCATTTTTTATCTTTACGCCCGAGTTTTCGATGTTTTGTCTAAATTTTCACCTTTTCAGGACCCTTTTGACCTTTATTTTGTATTTTCGATTGATTTGGTTTTAATTTTTGGTCTTTTGGCTGTAATTTTCTTTATTTCCACTTAAATTTTCGATTCGTTTGTTAAAAAATTTTAATTTTTTGGTCTACCCCTTTGTTTTTCGGGTACGAATTTTATATTTTCGGTCTTGAATTTTTATTTTTTGTCCTATATTTTAGATTTTCTTAACTTGAATTATTGATTTTATTTGAATTTTTTTTTATTATTTTTATTTTTCCTATTATTTTTTAATTTCTCATTGGAACTTATTTTAAGCTAAAAACAGTCATTTTTAGGGCTGAAAATGGCAAATTATTTTTCTTTGGCTTGTATTTTCAATTTTTTGGTCTGCATTTTTATTTTTAAACCAGGATTTTTGATCGATTGGTCTAGGAAGATAAATGGTTCTTTGTTTCTTGAAAAAAAGGGGGGTCTACCATCAACATGTTCCACGAGCCGCCACTGGTTATAACCATTATTACAAAACAAATAAATCCGTGCTACTCTTCAGAATATATTTACAGATGTGAATTCAAAAGTCTATCCGTTTGTGAATACTATTTGAAATAAATTAGAGGTACGCTCCAGTTTTTCAATACTGAATCGTTATTTAGCTTATTTCAGATAAATATTTGTGCAGCATTTATAGAATTTTAAGTATTTCTTGTTTTTACAATCGAAAAATATTTTGTCAAAAGTACATTTGGTTTGATGTTTTTTTATAATATAAAAATAAATACATTTCTACATTCAACGGGTTTCAATTATTCTTTTACATTTTATTGACGAGGAAAAAAGAAATAATTGCAGGGAGCAGGCAGACCAAAAAAGTTCAAATTCACATTGTCTCGAACATGTTACACTACGGTCTATCTAAAGCGAAGTTCGCACTGGAATATGCATTGCATGCATTACTTTAGACATTAAACACAAGCGTTCTATATGCATCGTCAGAGTATTTCGTCGCTGCACACGGTGTCGTTAATAACATATAAAGTTTACGAAATAATGTGCAGCGCATATACTCCATAAATGTAATGTATTCCTTAGTGCGCCGCCTCTTTCCAAACTGCGGTCGGATGGTCGGTCCTTTTACGATTGGACATGACTGCACCTACGTGTGATCAGAATCGAGTACGTATTTGGAAGCGGGTCATTATTTCATAATTTTAGACCAAAAAAGCCTAAAATCAAAAGGTTTATTAACAAAACATATGCAGTTCTTTATTATCGTCAACATTTATACTAAAAAAATTGTAATATCTTTCTTTTTAAACATATTTTTGGAGAAAAACAGAAAACCCACTTCCGGCATTTGGAATTTTACCGTTTTTCAGATTGTCAAATAAAGCTTATGTTCAAAATTTCGCTTAAATACCCCTACTGGTTTTTGTGATCCGCCCAAAAACAGTCACACACACAGACATTTTTTTTACAAAAATTATCGAAATCTCATGGATATTTCCATAAAAAAAATTCTAAAAATGTTCACGACTTCAATACCTTCTCGTATTTTTTACGGAGAGAGTCAAAATATCGATATTTATACTCTCAGATTACCTTAGCGAGATGAGCCGATTAATAATATCGTTCGTGAACGGTTAGTTGGAATTGAACGGTAAGAATATAGTCCGTTCTCCGGAATCTGACGGCTGTGGTCGTAAAAGAGGGTCGGAGTTCGGTAAGTAGTGGACGTAATATTTTTTATCTCAAACCAATCTTTGTTGAGAAGTACTGGTGTAAAAGTGCGTATACCAATCGGAGCGAAGGACAGTAATAAATGTATGGGATGCAATTAGACGAACCACCAATACCTTTTCTTTCAGGGTGCGTCAATCCTCAGGGCGGACCGACCGTTTTACGACCTCGGCCGCCACATTCCACCGAATATGCTATACTAACGAACGACTCCTAATGTTGAAACCGAGCCTCCAATTCAAACGTTATTCAGCTGGGTAAACTATGTTATTGATGTATCAGTCGTGAACGATTAGTTGAAAATGAACAATACGTAGCCAAAGACGTTAATACATGATTTTTAATATCGAAATTAAATTCGTTATTTAAATGCCAATGTTAGAAAAACCGTGCGCCGTTCGTGAACGATTTGTTATAAATAAACGGTAAAAATACCAATGAACAACTTTTATTGTTGAAACAAAGCCTTTATTCAAGCGAGATCCAGCTGGGTAAATCATATTATTGATGTGTCGTTCATGAGCGATAAATTGGAATTGAAAAGTTTGAAGCTAAGTACCTTAATAATAGTAATTTACGTAACAAGTTCCGAAAGTGATATTTTACGGGATGAGTAGGAAGTTTCCAGGACGAGCCGTAGGCGAGTACTGGAATCCTGCGAGTCCCGTAAAATCACTTTTGGAACGAGTTACGTACAATATTTTTTTTCTACAGCCGTTTTTTTATGTTAAAAAAGCAAAAACACATACGAATGCAATATGACAAGTGCTGTCATAATTAAATACGATGTTCATGTTTTTGTTAAGGCCGCCTACATATATACGCAAAATCGTCCCGAAAGTAACAAAAAGCGTCCCGAAAGTATAGAAATCGTTCCGAAAGTGAAAAAAAATCGTCCCGAAAATAATTACTTTCGGTACGATTTTTGTAAAGTGGTACTTTCGATTTAATAAATCATATTTTCGGGACGGCTGCAGAAAAAGGATTTTTAATATCCGTTCAGCCGGGTAAATCGTATTAGTGATGTACTGTTCGCGAACGATTAGTTAGAAATGAACGGTAAGAAAACACAAATTCAGTTTACTCAAAAACTAAAGAAATTTCGAAAAAAACTTATTCTTTATTAGTTGTTCATTATGGCATTCTCTACAATTATTATTATTAATATAAATTTGCTGTAACTATTATCGTTTCATAATTATAAACAAAAAAAAAAAAATTAAATTCAAGTAAGGTTGTTAAAAAAAATTAATAATCTTTTTTCTCGAATAACACTGATTTTATGAAAAATATTTTCAAGGAAAAGATGCTCAATTTTTTGTTATCTTCAATATTTGTTTAAATGTTTTTGTGACATTATTCATATTGAAAAATATATTGCGGAAAAAACAAAAAGCATTAAGGTAAACAGCCACTTCCGGTGTTCGAAATTTTACCAAAAGCTTTTCAGTTCTTCGGATTACCAAATAAGACGTATGTTCAAAGTTTCATATCAATTGCTCTATTAGTTTTTGAGATACAGCGCGCACAAGCAGGCAGATAGACACACACACACACCTACACACACAATTTTTTTTTTCAGATATTGTTGAAATGGCATGTAGGGACCCAAAAACGGATATTTCCGTAAAAAATATTTTTGAAAAAATTTTCACGCTCACAATACTTTCTCACACTTCGTAACGGAGAAAGTAAAAAGAATAAACTAATTCCGTGCAAAAACATGTGAGTGTGAAAACTGACACTTGCTATTCATCATGCGTTAAGGTATAGTGACGCTTTTTATTGGTTTTAAATTGATTTAGCTTGAGATATTTAAACTTATTAGGTATTGCAGTTTACGTTTTAAAAATTTGATACGAAAATGACCGTTCAAAATGGGAGGTGCGGTGTTTCGGTGGCGATAAGCGACCCCTGAATCGTATTATGTACGTCTTCACGAAAGATAATCTTGTCATATAAATAAGGTGGTGATTTGCTGAGTATTAGCTCATGATAGAAACACAAAGCTTGATACTTTCTCCTGTTGGACAATAGCAACAAGCCTGTTTCTTTCATTTTCTATGAAATTCTTTCGAATTTCCTGCCATATACAGGGTCCTGCATCTTACCTCCCGTCTTCTATAGCTCAGTTACTAATTAAGTTAGGATTTCGATATTTTGTAGAATATATTTGTATCCTATGATGCATTTCAGGAAAATATTTTTGATTATACAGGGTGTCCCAAAAAAGCTATGTATTTTATTGCTTATTTGGGTACCTTTTATGGTTGCTTACATACTCCTATAATTTTATTGGAATTTATTCAGGGATATCAGCAGAAAAAATTAAAACTAAAAAAATATCAGTTTTGCACTATTGTTTTAAAAAATGAATAAAAAATAAAAATAGTGCCATGTTAATAAAATCATACAAGGTACTTATTAATTAAATAAGGTCTGATAGTTCCGTTAACCAAGTTTGATCGATATGAATTATACAGTGTGTCTAAAATTTAGTGTCAAACATTTCAATCTTTAAAGCACTTTATTTTTCTTATTTTAAATTGGAGCCCTGTATATTTTTATGTCATTCCATGCAGAATTAAAAAACTAACATTTTTCCTAATAACAACCCTGTCCCAATTCCTAACGCATTAAAAGTTATTTGCAGATAACTCGTTTTATCAATCATTTCAATAGCCATCTTACTAAATAAAAATCGAAGGTGGCTTTGAAAAACAATTTATTGACATTAAAATTTAACAAAGTGACAAGAGACTATTTTGACTTTAGTAATGTAAAAGTTTAAAGCATTGTTAGCTTAAGTTCTTTATACTTAAGAATAATATTTTGTCTCGGAAAAAATAATTCTTAAATACAAAGAGCTTAAGTTAACAATGCTTTAAACTTTTACATTACTAAAGTCAAAACTAAAGTCTCTTGTCTCCTTGTTAAATTTTAATGTCAATAAATTGTTTTTATTTAGTACAATGTCTATTGAAATGGTTGATAAAACGAGTTTTTTGCAAATAAGAAAAATAAAGTGCTTTAAAGTTTGAAATGTTTGACACTAAATTTTGGACACCCTGTATAATTCATATTGATCAAACTTGATTAACGGGACTATCAGACCTTATTTAATAAGTACCTTGTATGATTTTATTAACAAGGCACTATTTTTATTTTTTATTCATTTTTTAATTTAAACCAATAGTGCAAAACGGATTTTTTTTAGTTTTAATTGATATCCCTGAATAGATTCCAATAAAATTCTAGGAGTATGTAGGTAACCATAAAAGGTACCCAAATAGGCAATAACATACATAGCATGTAATTTAAAAAAATATATCATCACGTCACGCTTTTTTGGGACACCCTTTATAATCAAAAATATTTTCCTGAAATGCATTCTAGGATGCAAATTTATTCTGTAAAATATCAAAATTACAACTTAATTAGTAAATGAGCGGGAGGTGAAATGCAGGACCCTGTATAAAGCGCAAACAGGAATTTTGAACTTTGTATTCGGGATGAGGTTATACTGTCAATGGCACCATTATAAAGCGTTGAACTATAAGTGAAATGCCACAACACAAATGCGTTACACAACATAATCTTCATTTCTACTGAGAGGCACGAACGATGAGAGTATAGTTTTTTCAGACTAAGGTATGATGCACTCATGTATTTATTTTTTTGTTACTTATATCGAAAAGTATTCTCAATGGATACCCCTAGGTTCTTAGCTTCTTTAGCATAAGGCACATTAACCGCATTTATGGAAGTTTTTATTAGACTGGAAAGTTCTGTACATGCCCGTTTTGCCAAACAATAGAAATGAGGATTTACTGCGATTTAGTGTTAAGCCTAACATACTAGAGTGGTCATATATTCTCTGCAAGTCAGCGCACACACATATTTCTGCCTCATGATAATTCTCAGGCTTAAAGGAGAGATATAGTCGACTGTCGTCAGCATATACATGCCCATTGCAGAATTTTAGCTGATTTAGAATATTGGATATCGAGAATAAAAGAGGACCGAGAACCGAACCTTGCGGGACCCCTTGTGTAATATCCAAGAAGCTTGATCTACGATTTTTGATTTTGATCGTATTATTGATGAGTCGTTCGTGAACGATAAATTAAGAAGGAACGATACGAAATTAAGGAAGATGATGAACGACTTTTGACCCAATAAATCGTGTTAGTGATGCGCCGTTCGTATATGATTAGTTATAAGTGAACGGAAGGAATACCAATGATCGACTCTTGATGTTGAAACCAAACCTATATTCAAACCACGTTCACCTAGGTAAACTATATTATTGATGTATCGTATACGAACGATATGAAGTACAATTTTTAATATCAACACCGAATTGTTCATTAAAATGCCGTTCAGCAGGGTGAATCGTATCGTTTGTGAACGAATGCCAACGAACGACACTTAATATCTAAACCGTTTCTTTTTCCATTTAAACGCTGTTCGGCCGGGGGAATCATATAACTGATATTTTGTTCGTGAACGATTTGAACGAAATGAACAAAATTGTCACTAACAAAGCTTTGATGTTTCAATTGCTTTCCCTACTTTGAATCACAAATAGCGAATGTAAGAGCGGATTGAAAATAGTCTTCATGTTGTTGTTCTACTAAGCAATGTTTATAAAAACATTGAAAAACACTTTTACAACTTCAATTGTTTCTTTCGTTTATTCTGGCTATAACATCGTACCGATGCGCCGATTAAAAAAAAATTTGCACTATATGACTCTTTTATAACAAAAAACGAACTTAACTTTCAATTGTTTTACCATTCTTTGAATATAATTCTAGAAATTATTAATTAGAATATTTGTTTTATTTTAAGAGTCAAGTGGTAGAGTAGCCTCAATGGCTAAACTTTGCCCTTTGTTCTGTATTGTTCTGGACAAAGACGATTATTATTATTATTATAAACTGATTATGGTTGGCGGCACTTACATTTTTAATTAAATAAAACACACTTTTATTAACTAAGTGAAAGTGTGTTTTATTTATTATTATTATTATTAAATACCAAACAGAATTTAAAAAATACGTCCCAAACAAACTAAATTTCAAATATCTTAATCTTCAATTATCACGTTATTCTGTAGTTTTTATATTTTATACAAAAGTTGTTAATTCCTTTGTCTTCAATATTTGTTATAATGTTTTTGTAATGTTTTTCATATTGAAGAAAATTATTGGAAAAAAACAAAAAACGGTTAAGGTAAATACCCACGGTATACGAAATTTTACCAAAAGTTTTTCGGTTCTTCGAATTGTCAAATAAGACTCATGTCTAAAATTTCAGCTTAATTGCTGTATGGATGTTTGAGATACAGCGCGCAAAGACAGACACACACACAAAACAAAATTGTCCAGAAATTGTTGAAATGGCATCTACGGACCTCAAAACGGATATTTCCGTAAAAAAATCACAATCTTTCCCGTACTAACGGAGAAAGTAAAAAACACTTAAAATCAAAAGGCGATATACTTGTGTTGTTGATAAAAATAGACATAGTAGAACCTTATTACTCTTATCTCAAGTCAAACCTCGAAGAATTTCAATAACCAGTTTTTAAAATGTTCTTGTTTTCATACATTTTGCGACCCAGTATCTAGTGGTATCCCAAAGTACAACAAACATGTGTCACCGTGTTTTATTTCAACTGTATCCATTAAACAGGAATAAGTGTCTGGATATCAAATTGCACATCCCTGCGCATTCACCATTAATCTAACAGTAACTTATATTTTTCCTGTAGGTTTAGTTAAAACATTACATTTCCAATTGATACTATTAAAAACAAATTATTATTTATTAACTCTTTAAGATGCGGGTACATCGAGAATGTGTGCAACTAAGTAAGTTTGCCATATTTTATTTATTTTAATCGCTAGGAGAATTAACGAAGTAATAGTTATTTACAGTAAGATAAATCTATATTATATTAATATTTTAATTATATCTTACACACTTATTTCGTTTAACTCAATATTCGTGATGGTATTGTATTAGCCATAATTTCAAGATTTAATTTTAGTACATTTTGCATGGATATATGTTTTAAAGATTTATTGTTCTTGTTTGAATGAATTTCCTAATTTATACGTTTTTTTTCGAATATTTATGCATTATACTTTTCCATTTCGATTTCATTCTATTGTGTATTCAGATTGTGGATCGTTATCTTGTGTGAAAGCGGTGGCATCGGGCCAAGGGCCTGAGGGCGGCAAGGCCGTTCGTGCTGTAATTTCCTGCTTTCTGGTACAAAACAAAAACATCATTTATGCGGGGGTGGTTGGGAAGCACTTGCCAGATGGTACGTGGATTTGTGGGGCCGGAAATTATGCGAATGATCTAGGACAGTCACAGTTTCGCTTCGAAATTTTGATATTTCAGTTTAGGTTTTGTTTTTAACTATTCGCGAAACGATTTTTCATCTTCGTATGATAGCACGAGCCAAGGAACTATGGGTGATAGTAATTAAAAAAAGTCACGTAATACATCGTTCGTTATGCAGAGCACAATGGCTCGAATTAAATTAAAACAGAAGTTTCTGGTCACTCAAAAATTGACTATTCAAGCACTTTCATATTCTATCCTGTGATACGCTAAATAAATAATACATTACTAGCAAGTGCCCGCGGAAAACAAATATTTTCTTGATTTCACATCTAAAATTCCTGATAACGCCTTGTAAATTCGGTTGCCTACATGTTGTTTTGGCTTTTCATATTGATTTTTTTTTCCTAATTGTGTTATAAAAAAAAATGTATTTCTATTAAACAATACTTCAATTTATTGTCATCGTACTTAATTTTCATTTAAAACACAAACCGGCTATTAAATTTAATAATTTGGTTGAGCCCTCTTATATTTACTTGCTTGTAATTATTGCATTATTTCCATTTGTATTCAATGTGGTGTTGTGTGATTAAAATGAAAGTATGTATAACATGCCAGAGAGCAGTGGCGGCTCGTGGAACATGTTTAGAGCCACTTTTACAATATAAATCCCCCCCCCCCCCCTTTTGAAGAAAGAAAGAACGATTTATGTTACTCGACCAAAGTAACTGACGAAAAAGTGTTTTAAGAATTAGTTACAAATTCTTGCTGAGCTTAAAATTACAGGTAGTGCCATGGCTTGGCTCTATATGACGAGCCGCCCCTGCCAAAGAGTACTGCTATGAACGTATTGTAAGTAATGATGTCGCAATTGTAAATCAGTGCAGTTGTTGAGGATACCGATACGGTAAGGCGAAGAGTTTATGTCTGTTAGTATTAAAACCAATACTTTAAAATCTGACATTTAAATGACACTGTCACCTGTCAGACGTATGTACAGACATACGTACTTACATTGTTTCGATTATAATTGTGAAAATTTAATATCGGTATTTTAATCATTAAAAATTGCTAAGTTTTAAGGCTACATGTTTTCTTTCATTATTATAATATCAGTTTCCTCATAAGTGTTTCGATAAGTACAGGGTGGCCCATCTATCGGTTGCTTCTTGAACTATCGATTATTTCGGCTTTGACAGCTCGAATGACTTTGCCAATGTGTCAAATATTTAGTAAAAGGTTTGCGGTTTACGAAATGATTAAGTTTACGCTCGAAGAAAATTGGGAAATATTGAAAACTTACTTTCAAAATGGTGAGTCTTCAGCCGAAACTGCAAGAAAAATGCGCACAAAATTCGGGAAAAATAAGCGCCTTCTAAGCAGTTTATGGATAAATTTGTGAAGCGTGTGCGTGAAAGTGGCTCGTTAATGGACAAAGCAACGCATTCCCGTGCTCGTCCAGTGCGCTCAATCGAAAATATTGCTGCTGTTGCCGAAAGTGTGAGTGACAATCCATCAACATCAACTCGACAGCACTCGCAGGAATTGAACATTTCTCGCACGTCCCTTGGAAGAGGAAGATATCGGCGGCATTTGGTTCTAGCAGGACGTGCCACACAGCCAACGTTACAGTCGAACTTTTGCGCGGTATGTTCGAAAATCGCATAATTATCCGAAACGGCGATGTCAACTGGCCGCCTCGCAGCTGCGATTTGACCCCGTTGGACTATTTTTTTGTGGGGAGCCGTCAAGGATAAGTGCAACGCCAACCATCCAGAGACGATTGACGACCTAAAGCACGAGATTGAAGTCGCCACTGCAGCCATTGAGGGCCACACCATCGAAAATGTCATAAAACATTGGGTCGACAGAATGGGCTACTGCAAAGCCAGTCGGGGCAGCCATATGAATGAAGTGGTCTTCCACTATTAAACCGCAGTGTTGGGGCTATTCAATAAAAAAAAATAATTGAAAAATATCCACCTTGGGACACCCTATAGTTATCACTCTCAAAATCCCGAAATCTTCTCAGATACAACCTTAACAATTCCGGAATCTGCATCTTTCTGTTAAGATTTAGTGATTGATTACGGTTCTGTTTGAACATTTTAACGCCTCCAGAATACAAGGTGTCCTAAATAGAGTAGGATTGCATGGGTATCTTTATTATTCTTAAAGCTAGAGATCTGGTTAAATAGGCAATATTGTGCAGTTTTCTATGCTGATTCAGATTATGTTGAGAAATTTTCAAAATTCCGAGCAGTTTAGAAAATATTTAAAAAAAACTGAAAATCGCGATTTTCAAAAAAATCAAATATCTCAATAATTATTAAAGATGCGAAAAAAAGTTTTAAATAAAAGTTACTTGGTTTGATTAGGCAAACATAGAAATCAAGTCAAAATAAAATTCAAGATGGCGGTTTCCGAGATATTAATACCAACTTTCTTATTTCAAATGGCCGCCATATTTGATTTTTACACGCATAATTTTTTTTTTTCTCTTTTCAACGATGTACAACAACCTATGTCAAAATAAAAAATAATGGAAATATTAATTGTTTAAATTTTAATTTTAATTTTTTAAATTATTTTTAAAGCAAATGTAACAACACAAAAAGAGGTAAAACAGCCAAGTAGTAAAATAACAATAAATTATAAAAAATGCTCAAAATGTTGACCGTTATTGGCCAAACACAATTGACAGCCACTGCCAGTTACTTTTCGCAATGTGTTGCGATTAATGCCGTTTATTGCCTCTGTCACTGCTTCGCGAAGTTCATCCACATTGTTATAATTGAAGTTACTTCCATAAACTTTGTTTTTAAAGTGCCCCACAAGTAAAAGTCAAGAGGCGTCAAGTCTGCAGATCTGGCTGGCCACTGTACAGGTGTATTAGTCGCTATTACTTTATTATTAAAACGTCCATTTAGATAAGTAATAACATCTCTGGCATTGTGTGCTGGAGCGCCATCTTGCTGGTACCATATTTGCATATTTTGTGCCAAAGGTAAATCATCCAATAAATCTTCTAAGGTTGTTTGAAGAATTTCCAAATAACGTTGTGCAGTTAGAGTTCCATCAAAAATTATAGGACCAAGTAAACGATTTCCCATTATGCCACAAAAACACTAAAGCCGAACCGTAATTGGTTTCGCCGTGGAATAACTATGTGTGGATTTTCTTGAGCCCAATAGTGCTCGTTATGACGATTAAATAATCCACAATTAGAAAAGTAAGATTCGTCAGTCCATAAAATTGTGTTTATAAAATCACCATTTTCCGTAATTTTGTTGATTAACCACCTGCAAAATGTTAATCTACGGATGTTATCATTTGGTTGTAAAGTCTGAGATAGGTGCAATTTATAAGGGTGAAACTTGTGCTTTTTTAAAATTGTTGATGCTCTAGACTTAGATACGTTAACTTCATTTTCTATCTGCCGACATGAAATGTTCGGATTAGCTGCCACACAAGCCAATGTTAATTCTTCAGCATCAACGATCATATTTCTATTTCTCTTAGGTTTTTTTAAACTTCCATACAATTGCATATTTTCATCCAATCTTTTAAATACCTTAATGTCCGGCTGCCTTCTTTCAGGAAAGTTTGCTTGGTATGTTTGTGCTGCAATATGGGGGTTTTTGTAACACTTGATGTAATTACAAAACATATCGTATTGTTCAGATATTGAATAATTCGCCATTTCAAGTAATTAATATTTATCGATATTACAACAACTTAAGACAATACACATGTATGAATGATTAATACAACTGATAAACTAATGTAAGATGACAGTTAGTCGTTATAACAAATTTTGTTTTATTTTTATTTATGCCTACTTGTTTTAAACTTACAACAATTAATTGTTCCATTATTTTTTATTTTGACATAGGTTGTTGTACATCGTTGAAAAGAGAAAAAAAAAGTCTATTTATGCGTGTAAAAATCAAATATGCCGGCCATTTGAAATAAGAAAGTTGGTATTAATATCTCGGAAACCGCCATCTTGAATTTTATTTTGACTTGATTTCTATATTTGCCTAATTAAACCAAGTAACTTTTATTTAAAACTTTTGTTCGCATCTTTAATAATTATTGAGATATTTGATTTTTTTGAAAATCGCGATTTTCAGTTTTTTTTAAATATTTTCTAAACTGCTCGGAATTTTGAAAATTTCTCAACATAAACTGAATCAGCATAGAAAACTGCACAACATTGCCCATTCAACCAGATCTCTAGCTTTAAGAATAAGAAAGATACCCATGCAATCCTACTCTATTTAGGACACTCTGTGTATAGTAAAGTTAGTATAATTATGCTATATTGAGATTATTTATCCGAGTATTAATGATTTTAAAGAGTAATTTAAATAAGAACTGGACTTTTAATTACAGCGAAAAAATATATTTTTTAGTATAAAAATAACTTTTGAGGATTAGATTTTCTAAATTTAAAATCAAAAAGTATTCGAGCGATTTCACATAAAAAAAACAACGTGCGATATTTCCAGTATATATGTTCGTGATTTATAAGCGGGAAAACCAATAAAATTGAGTATTTAGTATCGTAGAAAAGTCGTTCGTTGTTGTCGGCGGCGATTTTATTGTATTTTCAATATTTCCAGAGTTAGGAAAATTATTGGAGCACGCACAAGTGTTCCATAAAGTGCGACGTTAACATTTACACGAAATGCCAAAGTGACAATATTAGACGTGACCGACACCAAACCAATATATTTATTTATTACCCTCCATCAACAAGACATACGCCCACTTCCAAACCTATGGATCGACCACTTACGAACTATACGATAATGTTCATGGCACACATAAAATTATGGTAATAAAATAATACAAAAAGAAAAGGTAATTTGAAATGAAATAACTTCCGACGTTTTATATTATATCCGAAAATACGTTATATACCAAATATTAACGGTCGAAACTACTCCGACAGCACTATATTAAGATTTTATCTTTATCATACATTTATATCGACCCTACAATTTAATCAGTTAAAGACGATAAATAAAACCAAAGAAATTCAAAGTCTTCTGTCTTTCTCGTGCATATTTACTTATTTTTTTTTTTATTAATTATTTAACCGGAAACCCCTATTTACAATAATTAAACAAGCATTAATATATAGGTAGTTCTCAATTATTTAACCGGAAACCCCTATTTACAATAATTAAACAAACATAGCATTAATATATAGGTAGTTCATTTTAAACCAATACAGGGTGTCCCATCGAGATGGTGCATTAAAAGTATATGGACTTGTATTTACTGTATTGTAATGAGATTTTCAGCGTTTATGTAATTGAGAGTGCCCTTTTCAATGAAAACATTTTCAAGATTATTCGACTTCCGGTTATGCCGGAAGTTAACACCAACTTCCTTATTTTAAATGGAATGCTATATTTTTTATAGCAAATTTGGATTACGCATAAAATTTTGTAAAAAAAATTATTAAGTAACCTAACCTCAAAATTTAAGCGTTTTCGAAATATTTGACATTTAAAAAAAAATGTGCTTTTTCATAATTCACTTTAAAAATACATATCTCCGAACAATACAAAATTAAAAGGATGTAATGTTGGACATAGAAAGCCAATACTCGAAGGTACCCAATGGTGATTTATTTTTGGAATAATAAAATTAAGTGTTCAAAATTTCATACCATATTTAGCCAACTTTAAAGCATTAAATCTCGATTTTTTAAATGGAACACCCTTCTATTTTTACATATTCCGACGCAGAATTCAATTCTGCATTGATCTATACTAGCAGTTTCTATGCCTATCTTCTTTCGTTTCCAAGATATTAACATGTTTGTAAAAATACGTCAATTTTCTGTGCTATAGAAAAACAATTGCTTTCAAACTTTTCTCTCGTAATGTAAAAACCTTCATAACGTTACTTGTATCGTAAATTACTATTATTAAATGAATATAATATTACGTGATTAATATCTTTCTTAATATTTTACTTTCGCATTCGCAACTATCCAACTTGCATAATTTGCATGACATGAAATTTTAATAATTGTATTTATTTTAAATTTGACTATTTATACTTGTTATAATATTTATTATTACCAATATAGTTGATGCTTATTGCGTTACTTTCTTGATGGAACCGGATATATAAATTTGGCAAAAAAATGGTGATGTGGCCATTATGTTACTTTCTCCGACTGGATGGTATCATTTATATTTACGCTTTCATGGTTTATTTTCAATTTAAATTATATTTTAAATGTACATCGAACGTTTCGTAGACTCGGATGAAACTGACGCTTAAAACGTTAAAATTATGAAAGATGGAAAAAATATACTTCAAATTCGAAAACTCAGTTTACTCAAAAACTGAAAATATTTCGAAAAAAACTTATTCTTTATAAGTTGTTCATTTTAGCATTCTCTACAATTTATTATTGACATAAATTTGCTGTAACTATTATCGTTTTATAATTATAAACCAAAAATAAAAAATTTAATTTTTTTTTTCTCGAATAAAAATGATTGTATGAAAAATGTTTTCAAGCAAAAGATGTTCATTTCTTTGTTGTCTTCAAAGTTTGTTTAAATGTTTTTGTGATATTTTTCATATTTAGGAAAATATTGGCAAAAAACAAAAAACAGTTAAGGTAAACATCCACTTCCGGTGTACAAAATTTTGCCAAAAGCTTTTCGGATTATCAAATAAGACTTATGTTCAAAATTTCATATCAATAGCTCTATTAGTTTTTGAGATACAGCGCGCACAGACGCAGACACACACACACACAGTGGCGGCTCGTGAAACATGTTGATGGTAGAGCCACTTATACAATATATCCCCCCTCCCCTTTTTCAATTGTTTGTATTTCTCGGATAACCCTTAAACCAGCGGCGGCTCGTGGATGTTCGGCGAGGAGGCTGCGGAAGAAAATTTTACCAAAACAGCAGTGGCATATTTTCTTCCTCTATACGAGAAAGTAGTACAGCAGGAGAGGCATCTCTGTCGTAGCCTTCTCTACAGATCCACGAGCCGCTGCTGCCTTGAACGAATGATGAATGAAGTCTTGTATTGTACTTGTCAAATAAATTTAGATCAGACGAAAAACCTAAATTAGACATTTAATTGTTTGATGCAAAAAATCCGAAATTCCTACAAATATTTAAATGTTAAATAATTCCTTAAACATCCCGCAGAGTATATTTTCCAGATAAATATCAAAGTAAATTAATTTTATCTAGAAATTTAAAAATTTAGGTTGAAAAATCTAAAACAAAGGTCAAAAATCAAAAACTTACAACAAAAAAAAAACAAAAAAAGTAAAGAGATTCCGCGTAAAAATCAATCATTCAAGTTTAAAAATCTAAAATGTAGGAAAAAAAAAATCAAAAAAATTAACCAAAACGTCGGGCCTGAAATATTGTAAATTGTAACAAACTAATCAAAAATGTAGGCCAAAATAAAGAATTATTGATTTATATGTGAGAAATTCCTTGAAAATTATTTTTCTTTTGCCTGTATTTTCAAGTTTTTTGGTATGCATTTTCATTTTTAGACCAGGATTTTTGATATTTTTAGTCGATATTTTAGATCTTCGGCTGTTTCGTTCAAAATTTTTGATTTTTTTGGACTAAATATTCGATTTGTTTGTTGAAATTTTGAATATTTTAGTCTGCATTGTTCACCTTCTGGTCCGAGTTTTCGATATTTTGTCTAAATTTAGGCCAAAAGATTGAAAGCTCAGGTCAAAAATAAAAAATGCAAACCAAGAAATCCAAAATTTCAAGAAACGAATCGAATATTTTGACCAAAAAAATAAAAAAGAATGGAACAAAACAGCCGAAGATCTAAAATATCGTCCAAATATCAAAAATCCTGGTCTAAAAATAATACTTTTTCGCTTAAAATAAGACGAGAAATTCGAAATAATAGCAAACAATTACTATAAAATCATTAATTCTAAATATCCGGCGTGGTACTAGCCAGGGAAGTAGTTGTTCCAAAAAGTTATTTGTTGGCTGTCCTAATAAGACTAATAATAATAATAATTGTATTGATTGTCGTACGGAACATAAAGCATTTATTATTATTATTAATTTTGCAGAGTTACGAACAGGTTGAATATTCATATATTCAGGCGACTTTCGTCTTTATCGAAATCATTAATTCTAGTTAAGAAAATCTAAAATATGTGACAAACAATAAAAAATTAAGACCAAAAATCTAAAATTCTTACCCAAAAATCTAAGAGGTGGACCAAAAAAACTTAAATTTTCAACAAACAAATCGAAAATTTCAACAAACAAATCGAAAATTGAAGTTAGAATAAAGAAAATTTCGGCCAAAACTCCAAAAGGCGTAAAGATAAAAAATGCAGACAACAAAAATCGAAAATTTTGGTCAAATAAAGAATATTTGGGCCAAAAATTTAAGAAAATGGAAAATACGGTAATCTAAAATACGGGTCAAAGAATCAATAATCCGGATCTGAGGATAAAAACGCAGACAAAAAAATCGAAAATTTTAGGTGGAAGCAAAATAATTTACCACTTTCAGCCTCCAAAAATGAATTTCTAACCAGAAATTTGAAAATAATAACCAAAAAATTAAAAATAAAATCAATCATTCAAGTTAAAAATCTAAAACATAGGACAAAAAATAAAAAAAATCGACCAAAAATCTAAAATTCGGGCCTAAAAGTAAAAATGGTGGTCCAAGAGTTCAAAAAAATTAACAAACAAACAAAACAAAATGATAATAATAATACATGATGACCAAAAAAATCAAAAATTTCTGCAAACAAAACTAGAAAAAATTCTCGCATCAGTAATTCACGTTAAAATGTTTAGGAAATCAAAAATTTGTAACTAAAATTAAAAATTCGGTCCGAAAAATCAAAACTGCGGACTGAAAAGTCGAAAATTTTAACAATTAAATGGAAAATACGGTTATCTAAAATATGGGTCAAAGAATAAGAATCCGGATCTGAGGATAAAAACGCAGACAAAAAAATCGAAAATTTTAGGTAGAAGCAAGATAATTTACCACTTTCTGCCTCCAAAAATGAGTTTCTCACCAGAAACTTGAAAATAATAACCAAAAAATTGAAAAATAAAATGAATCATTCAAGTTAAAAAATCTAAAACATAGGACAAAAAATAAAAAAAAATTGACCAAAAATCTAAAATTCGGGCCTAAAAATAAAAATGGTGGTCTAACAGTTCAAAAAATTAACAAACGCACAAAACAAAATGATAATAATAATACATGGTGACCAAAAAAATCAAAAATTATAGCAAACAAAACTAGAAAAAATTCTCGCGTCAGTAATTCAGGTTAAAATGTCTAGGAAATCAAAAATTTTTAACTAAAATTAAAAATTTGATCCGAAAAATTAAAAATGCGGACTGAAAAGTCGAAAATTTTAACAATTAAATTGAAAATTTAGGTCAAAATAAAGAATATTTAGGCCAAATGATCTAAAATTTAGACCAAAAATAGAGGCAAAACATCTAAAAATTAAACATTCGGCCCGAAAAATCGAAACTGCGGACAAGAAAAAAATCGAAAATTTAAAACAATTAAATCCAAAATTTAGGTCAAAATAAAGGAAATTTAGACCCAAAAAATCAAAAATCTAAACATTAATAATTCGGTCCGAAAAATTTAAAATACGGGGTGAAAAGAAAAAACTATTATTTTTCAAAAACCAGACATTTTACCAAAAATATTTTCAAACAAAAGATGTTAATTTCTTTGTTGTCTTCAAGTTTTGTTCAAGTGCTTTTATAGTATTTTTCATATTTAAAAAAATATCGAAGAAAAACAAAAAAACGGTTAAGGTAAATACCCACTTCCGGTGTACGAAATTTTACCAAAAGCTTTTCAGTTCTTTGGATTATCAAATAAGGCTCATGTTCAAAGTTTGATGTTAATTGATGTAGTAGTTTTTGCGCATTTTAATTTATATCGATCGTCTGCGACATAACCTAAAATTGTGGCACGTAAGTTCAGTTAAATAGTCAGTTTACTCAGAAACCAAAGAGATTTCGAAAAAACTTATATATAAGTTGTTCGAATTGGCATTCTTTACAATTATTAATCATGTTAATGTGCTGTAACTATTATCGTTTCATAATTATAAACCAAAAATGAAAAAAAAATTAATAAATGTTTTTCTCCAATAAAAATGATTTTATGAAAAATATTTTCAAACAAAACATTTTCATTTTTTCGTTGTCTTCAAAATTTATTTGAATGTTTTCGTAAAATTTTCCATATTTAAAAAAAAAATATTGGAAAAAAACAAAAAACGGTTAAGGTAAACACCCACTTCCGGCGTACAGAATTTTACCAAAAGCTTTTCAGTTCTTCGAATTGTTAAATAAAGCTTATGTTCAAAGTTTCATGTTAATTGTTCTATTACTTTTTAAAATACAGTGCGCACGGACACACAGACACACACAGGCACACACATACACACACAGACACATTTTTTTTCAGAAATTTTTGAAAGGGCATCTAGGGACCCCAAAATGAATATTTCCGTAAAAAAAATTTTCACGTACTTAGTAACGGAGAAAGTAAAAATGCAGAATATTTTAGTAAGAAAATTATTTAAATTAGTCTCAAAAATCACTCTATTGCTCAAAATATATATTTTTGTTTAATAGCAAAACATTTTTTTTATTTTATTTTTAATTGATCAAAATAGTGAAACTAATTTGAAAAAGAATTCATATAAAACAAATCATGCAGGCGCTGTTTAAGATTTGAACTGGCGAAAAAGTGTTTTAGGAATTGATTAAATTTTTTTGCTGAGCTTGAAACTACAGGTAGTGCCATGGCTCCCTGGCTCTATATAACGAGCCGCCCGTGCACACACACTCACAGACACACACACACACAGCTTTTTCCAACTTTGACGTATGTATACTCGATCCACCATAAAGGCATTAAGATTTGATCAATTCCCTATGCAGGACTCGAAGAACAAAGAACAAAGTTCCTACCACGCCAACGATTTGGCACCAAGTCATGGGTGTTTGAAAGAAAGTGCATTTTGAGGTTTTTCGCACATAACTCAGTGACTTTTCAGCCAAATTTTATGATTTTTATCGGGAAAAAAACCCATTTTGGCTCTACTTTAAGGGGGTAAACTCAGATTGGAATGATCCCTTTTCGAACCCTTCAAACCCTGAACAAAAAACACGTTTTTGGGCAAAAACGTCCAACTTTGGCAACGTGTACCGAGTTGGAAAAAATGTGTCGACTCGATCCACCATAAGGGACTTTTTTGCCCAAAAACGTGTTTTTTTTGTTCGGGGGTTGAAGGGTTCGAAAAGGGATCACTCCAATCTGAGTTTACCCACTTTTAAAGTAAAGCCAAAATGGGATTTTTTCCCGAAAGAATCATCAAATTTGGTTGAAAAGTCACTGAGTTATGTGCGAAAAACCTCAAAATGCACTTTTTTCAAACACCCATAACTTGGTACCAAATCATCGTAGGAACTTCTTCTTTTAAGTCCTGCATAGGGAATTGATCAAATTTTAATGCCTTTATGGCGGATCGAGTCGACAAAATTTTTCGAACTTTAGAAAAGATTAAAAAAAAAATCACAGGTCGCTAGAGGGGGCGGAAGGGGTTACGGTTAAGTTCGCATGCATGACTTTAAAGAAGACACTTTAAAGTTTTTCGCGCTCAAAGATTCATCAAAATCAATTCAAAATACGCCGAGTTATGGCGGTTTGAAAATGGTCGAAATTTCATGAATTTCAAGTGTTCCATTTTTTCTTCCACCAGTGTATATTATGAGAGGTAATGTCCGAAAACTCTATCTATAATTTGTTTCGTTTCATGGTCTCCTTACCACCTCTAGGATGATTCCTTCTCCTGAAATAGCACGTCTTTCTAAAAGCAAGATTTTGTGCAGAAAAAATATCCCTGTCTCAAATCACCGTGTTGTGGTATTCTTCGGACCCAAACGAAGGTAGAATTTGTGATTTAATCCCCCGAACCACATGACATTTTTTAAATATTGCCCCAAAATGATTAGTAATTTCACCGTTGAGAAACAAATGCCTGTTTGGATGAAAAGTTCAGGAAAGGTGGAGTAATGATAACTAAAAAAAGTGCTGATTTAGTCATTTTCGAACCATCCCCGTACCCGAGGATTAGTGATTTTTTACATAAGAAGCTCAGTTAACGTTCCTATCTTTTAAGCCGGGTCAGAAAAGACACTTATTTCAACTTTTGCTTTGCACACTAGTTATACAGGGTGGTTCAGATTGTTTTTGGGAAACTTAAACAGTGTATTAAAAAAAAGTTCCTATAAACATATTATATCTTTCAATGCTTCCTAAAGAAGATTTCGTTTGGTAAAGTTTTAAAACTGAAAGTCCAACTAACAAAATTTATCGTGTTATTTTGATAATTATTATTATCACTAGAGTTAATATGAATTATAAATTACATAATAAAATGTTGCCTGGTAAAGTAAGCTGTGGAACAATAAATGAGTAAAATATCTGTCAATCATAGACATATGTGTTGTCAGTTTTTTGACATGTGTATTGTACCACACCAAAAAAGTTCGCTAATGAAGAATATGCAAACATTCATTTTATTTATGGATTTTGCGACGGCAATGTCGCAGCTTCTGTGCTCAATGTAAGGTATTTACGTACATTGCATAGAAATAGAAGAAAACATAATGAATTTGCTAACTCTACAGATAATAAAATAATACTATACATTCTGTTAATTGGACTTTCAGTTCTAAAACTTTACCATGCGACATCTGCGTTAGGAAGCATTTAAAGATACATCTTTAAAGATTTTTTTTTCTTTTTATGAGTTTAGTATACTGCCTTAGTTTCCCAAAAACCATCTGAACCACCCTGTATACTAATTTTGTATTGTAGCGATGTTATCCAAAGAAGGAATTTCAATAAATGCACATTAAGATATTTTAGTTTTAGAATGTGCTGTAAACATTACTGAAACACACGAAAGGGATTCCGTTTATAGCTCCCGAGGGTTAATGGCAATTTTACTGGAAAATTAGACTTAATTTAAGAATAAATTGGCAAGAATAAGGGGTGTAATCGCATGCACTTACGTGGGAATAATCGCCGTTGCATTATTCTGTGGCTTCGGAATTTCCGGCAACGATTTTCACCTCCTCCCACTCACCTAAAATAAAAGAAAACACAATCAAATGTATGTTTGACCCTTTTCCCGCGCAAAAAAGTCGCGCGTTTAAATCCCTTCCGAATGGTTATTTTTATGAAGAATGCTCCATCGTATTCATATTCATGATATAAATATTAATTCATAGAAATTGGTTGTGGCAGAATGTCTTAATCTTTTTTTTCTCGAATCTTTTCTTCAATAAAAAAAAATTATTTTTGTTTCTTTGTTTAATTAATGCACAAAAATACTATAAATATATTCATCTTAGCACAGGAACGTATGTAAAGATTTTACAAATTAAAAAATGGTGATGTGGCCATCATGTTACTTTCTCCGACTGGATGGTATCACAGCCATTTATATTTACGTTTTCATGGTTTATTTTCAATTAAAATCATATTTTAAATGTACATCGAGCGTTGCGTAAACTCGGATGAAACTGACGTTTCAAACGTCAAAATTATGAAAAATGGAAAAATTATACCTTAAATTCAAAAACTCGGTTTACTCAGAAACTAACGAGATATCGACAAAAACTTATTCTTTAGAAGTTGTTAATTTTGGAATTCTCTACAATTATTATTCATATAAATTTGCTGTAACTATTATCGTTTTATAATTATAAACCAAAAATTTAAAAAAAATAATACATTTTTTTTTTCGAATAGCAATGATTTTATGAAAAATATTTTCAAGCAAAAGATGTTCATTTCTTTATTGTCTTCGATGTTTATTTAAATGTTTTTATAATATTTTTCATATTTAAGAAAATATTGGCAAAAAACAAAAAACAGTTAAGGTAAACACCCACTTCCGGAGTACTAAATTTTACCAAGCTTTTCAGTTCTTCAGATTATCAGATAGATACACACACACACAGAGAGACCCATACACACATAGACACAATTTTTTTTTTCCAGAAATTGTTGAAATGGCATCTAGAGACCCCAAAACGGATATTTCCGTAAAAAAAATTTTTGAAAAAGAAATCACGATCACAATACTTTCTCGTACTTCGTAACGGAGAAAGTAAAAAAATAATAATAATGACGATAAAGTGACCAGTTAAAATGTATATTCCATTATTATTATAGTAATACCCATCCGGAAGTTTCATTATTTAATTTTTGTTTTTTGTTTGATAATACATTTGTGTGTCAAAATGGGTAATGCACATGTAGTGAGTGGAATAGATAAACCGTTTTTTTTTGTACGCATGTGGACAAAATGAGTGTTTTGTATTTCCACAATATAGCGATTTATGACACATCAGTGGGTACTATCGATTTCCACCCCTATCAATACATACACGCATCCCTTTCTCCGCCGCCAGTTTCAACCCTACCACCCACCATTCAGCCCCAGTGTTTACCCTAATTACACGCCACTGGAATATCAATTTCGTAAATGCATTATTTAATAATAGGAAGTAATAAAATACGTATACTCGATGATGTTCGACGTAATTAATACTCATTATTAGCAGGTATATACGTTCTAGCATCATCGTAATTAAATTTGTTATTTTTTATTTTTACTATATTTGGCTACCGTCTGATCTTATTGTTAGTCTGACAACCATCGACCAATAACAATATTTTATATATTCAGGATTGTTAAAATGGGACACTTGGTTGGTTTTACAGTGTTTAGTTTCTATTTTTAAATCATTCCACCATCCTAAGTATTAAAAATGGTGATGTGGCCATTATGTTACTTTGTCCGACTTGATGGTATCATAGCCATTTATATTTACGTTTTCATGGTTTATTTTCAATTGAAATCATGTTTTAAATGTACTTCGAGCGTTGTGTAAACTCGGATGAAACTGACGTTTAAAACGTCAAAATTATGAAAGATGGAAAAATTATACTTCAAATTCAAAAACTCAGTTTTCTCAAAAACTAAAGGGATTTCGAAAAAAACTTATTCTTCATTTTAGCATTGTCTACAATTATTATTAACATAAATTTGATGTAACTATTATCGTTTTATAATTATAAACTCAAAATTAAAAAAAAGGAATAAATTTTTTTCTCGAATAAAAATGATTTTACCGAAAGCTTTTTAGTTCTTCAGATTGTCAAATAAGATGTATGTTCAAAGTTTCATATCAATTTTTCTATTAGTTTTTGAGATACAGCGCACACAGCAGACATACACACATACGCACACACACAGACAATTTTTTTTCCAGAAATTGTTGAAATGGTATCTAGGGACCCCAAAACGAATATTTTCGAAGAAACAAATTTGAAAAACAAATCACGATCACAATACTTTCTCGTACTTCGTAACGGAGAAAGTAAAAATGTTTCATCACGTTTTAAACAAGAACCAAATACAACAAATATTTTAAATATTTCGTAATTAAATACACGAATCTAAAGAGTTCAAGAATGAATAGTAGGTATATAATAATGTTTTTCTACTAACACCATTAAAAGTAGGCACCTGACGTGGTTCACTTCAATTAGAAATTGAACACTAGTATTATTTAGTAGCGTGTTGAAGGTAATTAACTTTTAATACCACTCTTTAAAGTAAACCGTTACAAAATGCTTATTAAATATAATTGCAAATCGAAAATAGAATGCGGAATAGAACAATAAATTAATTAAAAATTACTAAGAAATAGGTAAATTAATTGTATAATTAGGACGATTAGTATTATTCATCCCTTATAAAAAAGCAACTGCGGACCAATTAGTTTTAGAATTTGAAATTTCGCGATTTTTATTTAAGTTTGAAATAAAATCCTTGAAGTAAGAGGATTAGTTTTACTTTCCAGAAAATCCTCTATGTGTGTACTAAAAAAAAATGGAAAACAATCTAGAATGACTTCTGGCAAATTCAGTTTGATTTAAAAAAAAGTAGTATCAAGATTTACGAAAGAATAATGAATTTTTAAAAATTTATTTCCGGTTTGCGTAACATTTGACGACGAGAAAAAATGTTGATGTGGCCATCAATTGTCAGATTTGATAGTTTAAGTTATTATTTGTATTTATCGAGTTGTTTATTTTGGCAATAATTTTTCTAAATATAAATTTGATACCTATTATCATTCCAAAATTATAGAACAAAACTGAAAAAAGGTGTTCTAAAACGAGTAGTTGATTAGATCGCTAATTTTAGTTTTTTAAATTTTTATTTTAAATAATCTAGAAAGACTTCTTGCAAACTCAGTTTGATTTAACAAAAAATCAATATTTACGAAACAATTATGAATTATTGAAAATTGTTATCCGGTTTGCGAAACATTTGACGAAGAGAATAAAAAATGTTGATGTGGCCACTAGAGTGACCGGATCTCATAGAGGGGAAAAAATGTCGGAATCTTGATCGTCTGGACCCCACAAAATGATTTCCCTTTCCAGATATTAAGATAGCCGAAATTTGAGCTCGATTAAACGACGTTAACCCGTGCCGCTCGTCGCTCAAAGTTTGAAAAAATTCAAATTTTTGGCCAATAAGCTGAAGTATAGAGCCATAACTCCAGAACGGTAAATAATAGAAACACGTTTAATATCTCAAAAGAAAGCTAATGTTGTTCTTCAAAATTTATATTCTGTACATAATTGTTATTATTTTAAGCCGAACAGAGTTACAACAGCCTTTGACCCGAAAAACGTGACCTGGTACCAATAGGAGCCAGTTTGGGAGTATTCTAAGAATTTTACGGGTTTTTACATAATGTGTCTCGGAATTAACATTTTTTTGTTAAACAGTTTTTTTGGAACTCTATTTTCAAACATAAAGAGCCTTTTGTTCAAATTCAATATTTTATTATATGGGGATTACCTGACTAGTTTACCAAAGAAAGACCCGTTTGACAGGTAAAAAGGAGGGTGCATCTAATTTCTATTTTAGGGGTGGTGATTTTACTTCAGCGTACAACCGACCTTTTATTTATTCAGTTTACTTTCTAAAGTGCCTTTGAGCTGGTTAGATCGAACAATTATCGTTTTTTTTTAAATTCTCCAAGTGTGTGTTATTGTTTTTATAAGTGTTATGGTATTATTTTAAAAGACATTTGAAAACATTTTATTGAAATTAAAGTTTGTAATATATTTTGTTCCATTTTTCAAGTTAACTGTTATTTACCTACTGGACTCTGAAATGGCATTCACATCAGGTGTACCAAGCCGAACCATGGATAAAATATTTCTTGTGGGCTATCCCATTCACCAGATCACCGGTTGTAAACTACCCTCAAATCGTCAAGTGTGCTTTATTTTATAATTTACGTACTGTGAAATTAACTGTAAGAGAATCAGCAAAGCTTACCATACGAGAAGTGTTCATTTTTTGGGAGAAAGCTAGAATCTCACTAAACATGAGCAAGATGCAATTACTAAGCTGGAAAAACTTCACGAGTGGAGAACTCTTCAAAAAGACCGGAAGAAAACATCGGAAACGGCCAAGAACAAATTTAAACAGTTTATTGAAAAGTTGGATGAACTCTTCGATATTGCTCAACAAGATGCCTTGGCTCTGATGAAATCGGAAGAAGATAAGGCGTTTCTCGTGAAACAGAGGCAGAAGGGCCGCCCAAGTTCCATGACTGGAGTAGATCTCAAGTTGTCTCGTGCTGAAGAAATCAAAGGAACCGACAAATCCAAGAAGAAACTTTTGATATTGGTGAGTTTTTTTTATTATTATTATTCTAAAAAATAGACAAACAAATAAGTAAATAGTTTCATAATAATTGAAAGAAAATTTTACATGAGAACATCATTTGGTTTCTTTATGAGTGAGTTTATATTTTATAAATAATACCTATTGATAATTAGAAGTAGGTAATTTAGTACCTATGTATTATTACTATTCTGCTAAAACGACAAGTTTTTATAGTCTTTTTTTTCTCTTTCTTTTGTTGCTTCTTAGAGACGGATGATGAAGACAAGTTCGAAGAAGGAGGAGAAGAAGAAGAAGAAGACACTGAAGAGGACAGCATCTATCAGGAACTTGAGAGCTTGGAGGAAATGGACATCCCTGAAGAAGCTGCAGAAGATCCAGGACCATCTGAGAGCAAGAGGATTAAAGTTTCATTTTCAAGGGGCGTCAAAGAGATTTTAAACATGAAGTTGTCCATTTTGTTAGATCTATGTAAGGTGTCCGACAGAAATGCCACGAGAATTTTAATAGCTACTCTAGAAGCACTAAACCTTGACCCTCTTGAGTACAAAGTCTCGAAAACTTTATTACATTCTAGAAGGCAAATGTGCAGAGAACAATATACTAAAAAAAAATTAGATAACGTAAACATTCCTGAAAGAGAGCCCGTGGTTGTCATTGGGACGGTAAACTTTTACCGGGTGTTTTAAAAAATGAACAATGTGAGCAAATAGCTATTACTATTTCATATGGCGAAAAGGAACAGCTGCTAGGAGTTCCTGTAACAGCAAACAGCTCTGGAGAGGAGCAAGCCGTAGCCGTATATGAATGCCCATAGGAATGGGGTCTTCCAACACCGCCAAGGCGATGTGCTTCGATACTACAGCATTCAACACGGGAAGACTCAAAGGAGCATGCGTCATATTGGAGCAAATGTTAGGAAGAGAATTGGCATACCTAGCTTGCCGTCACAATATCTTGGAAATTCTGTTAAGAGGCGTATTCGACACAAAAATGGGATCAACCACTGGACCTTATCCAGACATTTTCACGAGATTCCTCACTACATGGCCCAAGATAGACAAAGGAAAATACGACACAGGTATCAGTGACAATCTAATACAAAAGTAGCTAACTCCAGAAGTAATTGCAAATGTTACTGCTGAATTCGAGACCAAATTAACTGAGAGCCACCCCAGAGATGACTACAAGGAGCTGTGCCAGTTGGTTCTCGTATTTGTTGGATCACTAGACGGCAATGTTGTGGGTTTTAGAATTCCAGGATCCATTCATCACGCTTGGTGGATGGCAAAGGCTATTTACTGCTTTAAAATGTTCATTTTTCGTCGTCAATTTAAGATGTCTAAAGAAGAAGAAAGTTCTGTGCATGCCGTTTCTGTTTTCCTAGTTAAAATTTATTGTAAAGCTTGGTTCAATGCTCCAAAAGCTCATCTTGCACCAAAGCAAGATTTAGGTATTTTGCATAGTCTCTTAGACTATAAAGAATGTGACAACGAAATAGCAAAAATAACCCTGACCAAATTTTCGAATTATTTGTGGTATTTGAATGCAGAGTTGGTGGGATTATCTTTTTTTGATCCCACCATTACAGACGATGAAAAGTTGTTAATGGCTAATAAATTGCTTGGTAGCACAGATGAACCATCAGAGCACGTTAGGGTTATAAATCGAAAAGTAAGGAAAGAAAGAGGTAGTTGATGGAGGATTGGTAAATTTACTTACCAAAGAAACGTTTACATTCTTTGACCGATTTAATATAAAAACAGATTTCCTAAGACAACATCCAAACACCTGGCCTCAAAATAATGACTTCAAAGAAGGATTGAAAATTGTCAAAACATTAAAAGTTAATGATATGGCTGAGCGTGGTGTTAGGATAGCTGTAACAATCAAGGGAGCCGTTTGGGGCCCGACGAAGGAGGGCACTAAAGCGACCGCGGTTGTTACGGCCCTAACTGCACGTGGTACGTACAACGTTTTTCGTCGTACTGCTAATTTTATAAGAAATTAAACTTGAATGTGTCTAATTAACAATACTAAAATCGCCGATGACGTCGATTTAATTTTGGTTACCGTCAACATAAAAATCGCACATGTCGTTGTTTCCTTAACAACCAATAACAAATAGCATTTAATTTGTCAAAGTGCAGAAAATGGAGAAAGAGGCTTTATTTCCAGCGAAAATATTAGCCCGAGCTAAGCAAGCGAATGGTAAATTAGTACCAGAAAAATCGAGGGATAGGTACCAAAACGAAGGAAATTTATTTAAAAGTTGGCAGCAAGAAAATCATACTTAAAGTGTTTGCGAAAACGTAATAATGGCCTATATTGATGAACTGGTATGTTAATTTTCATCCCGTGTAGCAAATTGTAACAGTTTTTGATTTTATTGCGGAGCGAAAAGTATGCTCCCAATTCTTATCTAAATGAATTTTCTACCCGAGGAAATGTGAACTTTTACAATTGCACAATAACAAATTTTTATAACTTTAAGTAGACTTTTTATAATTTGTATTGTTATTTCGTTCAATTTCCTGTAGTTAACTAAATTTATTTAATTTCATAAGAGTCTAACACTGTTTTTAAATTGATAATATTGTTTTAATAATTTGTTGATTGAGAGCGGGCTGTTAACAAAAAGCGGGCTGTTAAAAGCTCTTAACAGCCCGTGTTTTCGTTGCCAGGGAAATATGAATAGCTTAACGTTTGTCAAAAGTGGCATGTTATAAACTACATAACAATATAGTGCGACGAAAAATTAATAACCGACTTTAACGACCTTCTGACAAAAGAAGAAGACCAAAAGCAATACGTCCTGCAAGTTGTAACCAAATGCCGAGCATTATATCCTGACGTTTCAAAAACTACTTTAACAAAAGCTCTAGAATAGATTATAAATTTCATGTAATTTTTATCATTCCATAAACTGGAAAAGAAAATGTTCTAAAACGAGCAGTTGATTGTACACATTTTAATTAGTTCTCCGTTTCGGGTACTTTATATCCACTCAATCTCTAGGACTGAAGAGGGCAAAAGGGAGCTGAAAAAAAAAAACACTCAAGCTTCTTCATATGTGCATTTTTTCATCTTGGAAGCAATACTGTAACAAAATACAACAATAATAATAATAATACAAATCCAAATTTATAACTGGTTAACTGTATTGAAAATATCACTATGCGCTGGGGTGCGAAAATCTCCGTATTTACTAAATGCCTTGAAGAGAATTACTTTTAATACATTTCATATCGACATTGATATTAATAAAAGTTAGTATAAGGTGGCCAAATTTTAACATTGGTGGAAGTGGGACAAATTTGACAGTATTTTTGGCTCAATCGTTGAACTTTACGAACCAAAGGGTATAGCCGAATAAGATGGTCAAAAGTGCCCCCAAAGCAAATCAATAATCGCGACGACTGAATGAAAGATAATTAAAAATGCCGTTGATTGCTCGAAATTTCAGCCTCCTGAAGCATTTCGTTGTCGAGATATGACTGAAAACGTGAATTTTACGTTTTATTTTTTTTTCTCGTTTTCTATGGCACGAATCTTGGAAAAACTTACATTTTTCTTGTTGAACTGTAAATCCACTTTCTTTTAATCCTTCAAAAACCATCTCTAGCTTTTTTACTATGTTCTATTCTATTTTTCCCTGTTACCAAGATGTCATCAATATAAACAACTACTCCCGGTATACCAATCAACAATTTTTCCATAAGACGTTGAAAAATTGCAGACATATAGACAACTTGTTATTCCATATGGTAATCGCGTATAACTAAAAAGTCCTTTATGGGTAGAAACGGGCGTCCTCTCCCTCGCAGTCTCCTTGGCTGAGTCTCGGCGGAAATTTCTTAAAATTTCGAAACTCACCCGCGCCTTCACTCGTGCGTTTCACCAAACTGTGTATAGCGTCCTCTCCAATTTTACCTGCAGTTCGCGCGTATTCCTATTCAAATCCTTTTCCCGTTGCGCAGCCTCGCGTCCCTGGGCCAATGAAATTAACTTCTCAAAAACACTATTTTTCTCGGTGGCGTCCTCTTCTAGAAGACGTTTCAAAATGGCTCCGCTTCCGATTCCGATAACGAAAATTTCCCTCATAACTATTTCTAGTTCTCCACCAAATCCACAATTTGCAGCTAATGATCGTATCCTGGCAGCCCATTCTGCAACCGTTTCACATGGATTCTTTTTTGCATTATAAAATGTATGCCTTTCAGCAAAATACGATTTCACGGGAGTAAAATGTTTTGAAATCAGCTTAATTAATTCGGTAACTTCCACGTTTTCTGGTTCTTTAGGAACACATAAGTTTCGCACTAAAATAAATGTTTCCTCCGCAAGCGAATTTAACACTATTGCCCGTTGTATTTCCGGTGCCGTAATCGCGTTTGCCAGAAAAAAAACTATTTCATCCTAGCCTTGAATACTGTCCAATCGCATGTCTTATGGTCGAATTCTTTAATTTGCCCTACGGAGCTAGTAGCGGTTCCACTGACATTTTAACCACCCGCACGTGTTCGTCGCACTTTTACGCAGGGGCGGCTCGTCATAGAGAGCCAAGGAGCCACTACCTCTAGTTTCGACCTTAGCGAGAATTTTTAATTAACACATTGGCTGCCCACAAGTTTTTTTGTAAAATGTCAAAAAAAGTTTTCTTTGTTTTTAAGTTTTATTTTATAAAATGAGTAAAAATATGCTTATTTAATTTATTTTGATGCATTTTTTAGCTAAATAGTAAGTTTAAAGTGGGTACTCACTGTCAGTCATCGGTGACTGACGCGGCCCCATTGGAAGTCTCCAGTGTCAGTCACCGATGACTGACAAAGCGGTCAACGTGTTAAACAGTGATCTACATGCGTTTTGAACGTGCATTTGTAGCCAAATCAATTCTGTCTCATCTCGTGCGCGCGACACTTGTATTTTCCGCGCCATACATGATGAGTAAAATTAGTTCATTACGGAATAAGCATTTCTCCACGACCACTGTAGAATTTAGACATTCTGAAATAAATTTTGATCATAGAACGTTCACATTCTCACTCTTGTTATGGAACAAAACACTATGCGCTTATGCGTTTTGCATGTAATTCATTCCATAACAAGTAATAGAATGAATATTCTCACACCGTTCCGAATAAAACAATTAGCCTTGGATATCACAATTGTCAAAATACTATAAACATAACCACAAACGTAATAATAAAACGTAAGTTCCTTGTGTTCATTACTTTATTAGTTGAATATTCATATATTCAGGCTACATTTCGTTTTCTTGTATTTAACTTTATTAGTCTATTTTTCTGGTCGAGGAGAAAGTATAGTCTGCTACTCGGTAAGAATGGAAATTCTGATGCTTTATTTCTGGACAAATTTGAGAAATTTGAAGCTAATTTAGGTAGTCACTATTTTTTTAAATCACAAGATGCAAACTTTGTTTTCCAAAAAATCAAGTTTCGAGTGTTGACATTTTGTTTCCATTTTGTATGTCAAAAATACAATATTTCTGGATGCATTAGGGAAATTTGAAGCTGATTCTGGCAGTCACTATTTTTTTGAAATTTTTTAAATCACAACATGCAAATTTCGTTTTTCTAAACCTCAAGTTTCAAGTGCTGACATTTTGTTTTCAGTTTTGGGTATGTCGATCATTTTCCAGTATGTTCAATATGCAATATTTCTAGATGGATTTGAGAAGTTTTGAAGCTAATTACGACAGTCACTATTTAAAAAAAATTAAATCACAAGATGCAAATTCTGTTTTTCTAAAACTTAAGTTTCTAGTGCTGACATTTTGTTTCCAGTTTTGGGTATATCGATAATTTTCCAGTATGTTCAAAATACCATATTTCTGGATGAATTTGAGAAGTTTGAAGCTAATTCTGGTGGTCACTATATTTTTAGAATTTTTTAAATCACAAGATGGAAATTCTGTTATTTCTAAAAATCAAGTTTCGATGGGTGACATTTTGTTTCTAGCGGGGGTATGTCGATCATTTTTCAGTTTGCCAAAAATATAATATTTCTGGATGGATCTGAAAAATTTGAAGCTTTTTCTGGCACTATTTTTTTAGATTTTTCTTAATCACAAAATGCAAATTTCGTTTTTATAAAAATCAAGTTTCAAGTGTTGACATTTTGTTTCCAGTATGTTAAATATGCAATATTTCTGGATGGATTTGAGATGTTTTGAAGCTAAATATGTCAGTCACTATTTTTTTAGAATTTTTTAAATCAGAAGATGCAAATTCTGTTTTTTCTAAAAATCAAGTTTCGAGTGTTGACATTTTGTTTTCAGCGGGGGCACGTCGATCATTTTCCAGTATGTCAAAAATACAATATTTCTGGATGCATTTGGGAAATTTGAAGCTTATTCTGGCAGTCACTATTTTTTTTTTAGTTTTTTAAATCACAACATGCAAATTTCGTTTTTCTAAAAATCAAGTTTTAAGTGCCTTTTGTTTCCAATATGTCGATCATTTTCCTGCAATAATTCTGAATGGATTTGAGAATTTTTGAAGCTAACTATGACAGTCACCATTTTTTTAGAATTTTTTAAATCACAAGATCCAAATTCTGTTTTCCTAAAACTCAAGTTTCGAGTGCTGACATTTTGTTTCCAGTGAGGGTATATCGATAATTTTCCAGTATGTTAAAAGTACTATATTTTTGGATGGATTTGAGAAGTTTGAAGCTAATTCTGGCAGTTACTATATTTTAGATTTTTTTTAATCACACGATGCAAATTTTGTTTCTCTAAAAATCAAGTTTCGAGTGTTCACATTTTGTTTCCAGTTTCTATCATTTTCCAGTATGTGAAAAATACAATATTTCTAGATGAATCTTAGAAGTTTGCTGATGCAATAGCTTCCAGATCTAGTGCGTCAATTTCGAAAATTCATAAATACGAAGGAAAAAGTATAATGGATATACACTTAAAAAAAAAACAATTGGCTTTAAGGGTGTAAGGAAGAAAACGTATTTTTGTGTGTTTCATGTGTTTTGTTTGGGAGTGAGGTTACGTGGACGCAGAACGGTATTAGAGATTTAGTGTACATCTGGGACAAAATTAAAATACAGTACATATAAATAATATTTTCATTCTTTCTTCAAAAAGGAGACGCGGGGATATATTGGATGCTAAGTGGCTCTACCATTAAAATGTTCCACGAGCCGCCACTGCTTTTACCTTGTCGCCAAATGTTGTGTCCCCTTCTGGTTTCACATCACCTTTCTTATCATTTAATAATAATTCCAGGTTAACTCAATGTTCATTTATTGGAAACTAAAATAAAACTGTCGTACATCTCGTTCGCAGAACGAACGCAAACTTAACAAAAACCTGACTCCTTTTTTGTCGGTATCAGAATATAAATATACATTGACATATAAAATATAAAAAATATAAAAATACATTTATTCCATTAATACATCACAATTAATCACAAAAATAGTAACTTTAGCGGTTTGTTTTCAGGCTAAAATGGCGTAAATTTCATCTAGTACATGAAGATAGAGTAAAACTGACTCATGTCAGAATTGACAGATTTTAATATTAATCATAACATCCAATAAATACAATACAAATTACTAATGAAACTATGATAGTGGTTTATAGTCCTGAAGAAGATTGCAAGGTTTGGTCGTTTATTGTGTGTTAGATTGATTATCTTGATTATACATTTTGTATTCAATTTACAATGAATGACATAAGTGTGGCATAACATGCACACTATGATTAAAATACATATAAATACGTTGTTTCAGTTTTTATTTAAAATATATTCCGAAAAAGCTAAAAGCAGTCGAACATAAAACTTTGTATGTAACGTGTACATAATTTCACTTTATGGATTCGCCTAAACGTACTCCAAACTTTAAGGCTCCTCCATAAAGTTCATAATTAATAGCCATTATGTGGCCAAAGTGAACAAGGGATATGATTTGATTTGATCGCTAATATGTGTAAAAAGATCTAAATTAAATGATTAAAACAACATTAGTGGTATTATATCTGCTATCACACTCACAAAAACACGATATTCGAAGAATAAAATACAGATCCCCATAATGAGAAAATCGATGTGGGTGGAGTCGATTATGGGTGCTCCTTCTTTAATTATACTCTAATGCTCGGACGATTAGTGAAAAGCCTCCCGTGCTCACGTCCAACTCTATTGTTTGCCTCCATTTGCCTTTATCGGCGTAAATATTAGCCGTATTACAACAGGAAACACCGCTAATATTCCACAGGAAGCGATTTACACAAAACCAAATGGGAATAATTCAACCGGCATTAATCTAAAATACAACGAACATGCACAAGTAAATACCTTGATTATATGCTAAACAATTTATTTTAAATATTATATAAGAATAAATTAAATATTCAAGCCAGAAAATCAGATCAAATCTCTAATTTATTTTATTGTTTCTCGTAAAATCAAGGCTGAAAGACCTCAAGAGATCATTTGCAAAAGTATCCCAATAAATGTATTATCTCACTCATAAAATGACATATTTTATAAACTTAAATACTTGTAATATTTAATACTGTTTGATTTTCGATAAAAAATAATTTATTCTTAAAGATGGAAAGTTCAAAGTATAACTTATTGTTTCCCATCAATGACAACAACAGACCGGTTTCTGGCTACTGGTTGTTGGTACAGTCAGGGGCGGCTCGTTATATAGAGCCAAGGAGCCATGGCACTACCTGTAGTAGTTTCAAGCTCAGCAAGAATTTTTAATTAACCCTTAAAACACTGTTTTGCCAGTTACTTTGGTATAGGAAGATACCTCGTTCTTTCTTCCTTCTATTGTCTAAAATTGTATTTTTTAGTTGACAATAATGGTGTGTTGCAATTGTCAATAATGGTTTGTTGCAGTTGTCAAGAATGGTATGTTTCAGCTGTTAAAATCTGTAGTTTTCAGCTGTTAAGAAATGTATTAATCGACTGTCAAAAATGATACTTTTCAGTTGTCAAAAATGTTATTTTTCAGCTGTCAAAAACAGCATTTTGCGACATTTTTTATTTGTCAAAAATGGCATTTTTCTGCTATCACAAAGTATTTTTCGACATATTTTATTTGTCAAATTGGCTTTTTTCAGCTGTCAAAAATTGTACTTTTGTCAAAAATTGTATTTTTCAGCTAACTATAATAGTTTGTCACAGTTGTCAATAATTTTTTGTTGCAATTGTCAAGAATGGTATTTTTCAGCTGTTAAGAAGTGTATTATTCAAATGTCAAAAATGATATTTTTCAGTTGTTAAAAACGTTTTCTTTAATGTCAAAAAAGGTATTTCTCACCTATTAAAATGTTATTTTCCAGCTATCAAAACAGCATTATGCGACATTTTTTTAATTGTTAAAAATAACATTTTTCAGCAGTCAAAAATTGACTTTTTGTAGTCAAAAATTGTATTTTTTTAGCATGTTACAGTTGTCAATAATGGTTTGTTGCAGCTGTCAAAATGCGATTTCCAACCTATAAAAATGTTATTTTTCGGCTATCAAAAGCAGCGATTTTCGACAATTTTTTTAACTGTCAAAAATGGCATTTTTCAGCTGTCAAAACCCGTATTTTTGTGTTGTCGAAAATTGAATTTTTTAGCTGAGAGTAATGGTTTGTTACAGTTATCAAAATAATCGTTTGTTGCAGTTGTCAAGACTGGTAGTTTTCAGTTGTTAAAAATGGTATTTTTCAGCTGTTAAGAAGAATATTATTCAACTGTTAAAAATTATATTTTTCAGCTGTCAACAATAGTATTTCCCACCTCTAAAAATGGCATTTTCGGCTATCAAAAGCAGCGTTTTTCGACATTTTGTAACTATCAAAAATGGCATTATTCAGCTGTCAAAACTTGTATTTTTGTGTTGTCAAAAATTAAATTTTTTAGCTGATAATAATGGTTTGTTACAGTTGTCAAAATAATGGTTTGTTGCAGTTGTCAAGATTGGTATTTTTCAGCTGTTAAGAAGATTATTCAACTGTTAAAAATGATATTTTTCAGCTGTCAAAAATTATATTTTTCAGCTGTCAAAAATTATATTTTTCAGCTGTCAAAAATTATATTTTTCATCTGTCAACAATGGTATTTCCCCCCTATAAAAATAGCATTTTCAGCTATCAAAAGCAGCATTTTTTGACATTTTTTAATAGTCAAAAATGTAATTTTTCTGCTGTCAAAAATGATATTTTTCAGCTGCCAAAAATGGTATTTCCCGCATATATAAATGGTATTTTTCAGCTATCAAAAGTAGCATTTTATGACATTTTTTAACCGTCAAAAATGGTATTTTTCAACTTGTATGTTTTGTTTTTTTTTGTTGTCAAAAATTCTTTAAGCTGCCAATGACGGTATCTTTCAGCTGTCGAGGTAATCCCCAACTGTTGAAAATAGTATTTCTCAGCTGTCTCAAGTTGTATTTTACAGTTGTAGAAAATGGTATTTTTCAGCTACAAAATATACTATGTTTCAGCTGTCAAAAACAGTATTTTTCAGCTAATAAAATATATAAATGGTATTTTTCAGCTATCAAAAGTAGCATTTTATGACATTTTTTAACCGTCAAAAATGGCACTTTTCAACCTGTATGTTTTGTTTTTTTTTGTTGTCAAAAATTCTTTAAGCTGCCAATAACGGTATGTTTCAGCTGTCGAGGTAATCCCCAGCTGTTGAAAATAGTATTTCTCAGCTGTCTCAAGTTGTATTTTACAGTTGTAGAAAATGGTATTTTTCAGCTACAAAATATACTATGTTTCAGCTGTCAAAAACAGCATTTTTCAGCTAATAAAAATGGTTTTTTTCTATATTTTTGAATTGCCAAAAATTGTATTTTTCAGCTGTCAAAAGTAGTATGTTTCGCTGTCAAAAGTAGTGTATTATGCTGTCAAAAGTAGTATTTTTTACTGTCAAAATAGTACTTTTTGTGTGTCAGGAATGGTATGTTTCAGCTGACAAAAATTGTATTCCTCGGCTGTTGAAAATTAGTATTTTTCAACTTTCAAAAATTGTATTTTTTTTGTCAAAAATAGTATTTTCGTGTGTTAACAATGGAATGTTTCAGTTGTCAAAAACAGTATTTTTCAGCTAATAAAAATAGTTTTTTCAGTATCTTTGAATTGTAAAAAATTGTATATTGTATGTTTTGCTGGCGAAAGCAGGGGCTTAAATAGAGCCAAGGAGTCATGGCACCACCTGTAGTTTCAAGCTCAGCAAGAATTTGTAATTAATTCTTAAAACACTTTTTCGCCAGTTACTTTGGCCTAGGAAGATAAATCGTTCTTTCTTTTTTTCAAAAAAGGAGGGGGTGGGGTATATTGTATAAGTGGCTCTACCAAAAACATGTCCCACGAGCAGTACAATACCTTCGTTGATAGAAACACGTTTTATATAGTGTGAGCCACAATTTTTTTTCAGAGTTGGCTGTGAGATAAATGAGGTATGCCGCATATTATTACGTCATGAGACTAGATTAGTTCAATTGAATTAGATTTAAAAAAATGAATTAATCTCAGACATGACTGCCATGTTTCTCTCTCTCAATCATGGCCAACTCTGAAACAAAATTCTGTGGCTCACACCTTACGTTAAAAGTACTAAGTAACTCTTTAAAAACAATCTACTATTTCAATGGAAAAGTTTATTTACTAAATGGTGTATGCGCCGGGAACACTCTTTTCCGTCGCTTAATCACGTTATTAATTTTAATGGCCGCACTTCATATTAACATCAGACACCCACCCTAATGCAATGTTTGACGGAATGAGGGTGCAATTATGGTTAATATCGTGTTTCGTAATTAGCGTGGTAATTAATTGAACGCGTCCATTGATGCAGCGGGTTAATCATACTATACAAAATAAATGCTAAGCGTATTCTCAAAAATATTGGAACGAGTAATTGCAGTACGGTTTCTCGGATTCCTTGGAAAATATAAGTTAATTGATATATCGCATCATGGCTTCTTAAGGGGTAGATCCACAGCCACAGCGATATTTGATTATCTATACAACATCACATATGCTCTGGAGAGAGGAGAAATTCCAATGGGAATATTTCTGGATCTCTCCAAAGCATTTGATAGCATGAACCATAGCATTTTATTAGAAAAACTTAATCTTTACGGAATAAGAGGACTTAGTAACAATTTAATAAAATCATACTTAGCCAATAGACAAAACAAGGTGAAACTGAATGATAAAGAGTCCGACATTCTTTTAACAAATATAGGGGTACCTCAAGGAAGTATTCTTGGTCCTCTTCTTTTTGTAATATATGTCAATGACTTACCCAATACTGTAAAAACAAGAGGAGGTGAAATCATAATGTACGCAGATGACACCAACCTATTTATAAAAAACTCAACGATAAACAGTTTAATTCAAAGCTCTAATGACATATTTAATGCAACACAGGATTGGTTCTCAAGTAACTGTTTAAAATTGAATCAAGACAAAACAAAAGTAGTCGTTTTTCAATCCAAACTCAAACAAATACATATGAACAATTTTACTTTAAACAGCATAGGTGTAAACATACAAGAAAGCGCTAAAATTCTTGGCATAACACTTGACGCACAGCTGAATTACAAACCTCATTGCGATGAACTAATAAAACAATTGAACATAGTATGCTATACGTTGAGACAGTTAAAACCTATACTTGACCAAAAACATTTAATATCACTTTATTTTGCAAACTTTGAATCTCTCCTACGTTATGGAATTATATTCTATGGCTCAAGTACCTTTGCTAAGAATGTATTCATTGTTCAAAAAAAAGATATCCGAATAATATTTGATTTAAACTATCAAGAATCATGTAGACATTACTTTAAAAAAGCAAATATTTTGACGCTACATGGACTCTATGTATATGAAATTTTAGTATTCAATACCAAAAATAAAGATAAATTTAAAGTTAGTACAGCAGATCATGCATATAATACAAGAAACACACATTTATACACATACCCTATACATAGGTTAACATTAACAGAAAAAAACCCATCATATTCCGCTCTAAAATTGTATAATATCATACCTCGAAATATTCAAATTATTACAGAGCTTAATAAATTCAAAACTAAACTTAAACAATATCTGATTGAAAAGGAACTGTATGCAGTTGCGGATCTATGAACTTTCAGCTGCTGTATGCGATTTTGGTATTTCTTTGTTGTACACGGGGGTCTCTGCATCTATACCGACACATTATATTATAGTAACCTCGATTAGACATGTTTTCACAATAACTCCAATATCCGCTAATGTTATTTCTAGTATTAGTGTAACGACAATTTGTGACGATTTTCAAATTTAATGCCTGGTTGAATATTATGTAATCTGCATGCGCTGATTAACAATGTCACCAATGTAAACATTATTTTTGTAAATGAATAAATTATTATTATATTATTATTAAATCGTATCAAATTTAATACTATACAGGGTCCTGTATTTCACCTCCCGTTTTCTATAGCTCATTTACTAATTAAGTTGGAATTTTGATATTTTGCAGAATAAATTTGCATCCTAGAATGCATTTCAGGAAAATATTTTTGATTATACAGGGTGCCCCAAAAAAAAGCATGACGTCATGATGATTTTTTTTTTAATTACATGCTATGTATATTATTCCTTATTTGGGTACCTGTTATGGTTGCCTACATACTCCTATAATTTTATTGGAATCGATTCAGGGATATCAGCAAAAAAATAAAAACTAAAAAAAATCAGTTTTGGTTTAAAAAGATGATTGCCTTCTTAATAAAATCATACAAGATACTTATTAAATAAGGTCTGATAGTCCCGTTAACCAAGTTTGATCGATATGAATTATACAGGATGTCCAAAATTTAGTGTCAAACATTTCAATCTTTAAAGCACTTTATTTTTCTTATTTTAAATTGGAGCCCTGTATATTTCATTCCATGCAGAAATAAAAAAAAACAAACAATTTTCCTTGATACCTTGACCCAATTCCTGACGCATTAAAAGTTATTTGCAGAAAACTCGTTTTATCAACCATTTCAATAGCCATTTTACTAAATCAAAATAGAAGGTTTCTTAGCTGCCAAAATTGTACATTTTGTTGTAGAACATTGTATTTTTAGCTAACAATAATGGTTTGTTGCTGTTGTTAAGAATGGTATGTTTCAGCTATTAAAAATGGTAGTTTTCAGCTGTTAAAAAATATATTATTCAACTGTCGAAGATTATATTTTTCAGTTGTCAAAAATGTTATTTTTCAGCTGTCAAAAAAGGCATTTCTCGCCTATTAAAATGGTACTTTCCAGCTATCAAAAAAAGTATTTTTCGACATTTTTTATTTGTCAAAAATGGCATTTTTCAGCTGTCAAAAATTGTACTTTTTGTTGTCAAAAATTATATTTTTTAGCGGGCAATAATGATATGTTACAGTTGTCAATAATGGTTTGTTGCAGTTATCAACAATGGTATTTTCCAGCTGTTGAAAATGGTAGTTTTCAGCTGTTTAGAAGTGTATTATTATTCAACTGTCAAAAATGATATTTTTCAGCTGTCAAAAATGCGATTTCCCACCTATAAAAATGTTATTTTTCAGCTATTAAAAGTAGCATTTTTCGACATTTTTCTTAATTGTCAAAAATCGCATTTTTCAGCTGTCAAAACTTGTATTTAATGTGTTGTCAAAAATTGTATTTTTTAGCGAGCAATAATGGTTTGTTACAGTTGTAAATAATGGCTTGTTGTAGTTGTCAAGAATGGTATTTTTCAGCTGTTAAAAATGGTATTTTCAGCTGTTGAGAAGAGTATTATTCAAATATTAAAAATATTATTTTTCAGTTGTCAAAAACGGTACTATTCAGCTGTCAAAAAGGTATTTATCACCTATAAAAATGGTATTGTTCAGCTATTAAAAGTAGCATTTTTTTACATTTTCTAATTGTCAAAAATGCCATTTTACAGCTGTCAAAAATTGTATTTTCTAGCTGACAATAATGGTATGTTACAGTTGTCCAAAATGGTTTGTTGCAGTTGTTAAGAATGGTATGTTTCGGCAGTTAAAAATGGCATTTTCAGCTGTTAAGAAGTGTATTATTCAACTGTCATAAATGATAGTTTTCAGCTGTCAAAAATAATGTTTTTCAGCTGTCAAAAATAATATTTTTCAGCTGTCGAAAATTATAGTATTTAGTATTCTATATTGGTGCTAAATAACATATGTCTTACACAAGTCATACAATAATTAAACATAAAAAAAACGAAGGGTATTTGAGAGTGGCACACTAACCAACAAGCCATCACTAGTTGGAGCACATATGTATGCACATGCATGCACGCACACAAACGTTTATATATATGCACATACATATATAAACGATTATCACAGATGTTTATTTTTTTCAGCTGTCAAAAATGATATTTTTCAGCTGTCAAAAATGATATTTTTCAGCTATCAAATACGATATTTTTCAGCTGTCAAAAACGATATTTTTCAGCTGTTAAAAACGATATATTTCAGCTGTCAAATATGATATTTTTAAGCTGTCAAAAATGATATTTTTCAGCTGTCAAACATTATATGTTTCAACTATCAAAAATGATATTTTTCAGCTGCCAAAAATGGCATTTCCCACCTATATAAATGGTATTTTTCAGCTATTAAAAGCAGCATTTTTCGACATTTTTTAATTGTCAAAAATGGCATTTTTCAGCTTTCAAAAATTGTATTTTTTAGCTGACAATTGTGGTATGATACAGTTGTCAATGATAGTGTGTTGTTGTTATCAAGGATGGTATTTTTCAGCTATTAAGAATTGTATTATTCAGCTGTCAAAAATGATATTTTTCAGCTGCCAAAAATGGCATTTCCCACCTACATAAATGGTATTTTGCAGCTATCAAAAGCAGCGTTTTTTAACTGTAAAAATGGCATTTTCAGCTGTCAAAACTGGTAGGTTATGTTGTCAAAAATTGATTTTTTTTTGTTGTCAAAAATTGTATTTTTTAGCTGCCAATACGTATGTTTCAGCTGTCGGGAATGGTATTTTTCGGCTGTCAAAAATGGTAATCCCCAGCTGTTAAAAATAGTATTTTTCGACTGTCTCAAGTTGTATTTTACAGTTGCAGAAAATGGTATTCTTCAGCTACCAAATATGCGATGTTTCAGCTGCCAAAAAGAGTATTTTTCAGCTAATAAAAATAGTTTTTTTCGACATTTTGAAATGTCAAAAATTGTATTTTTTTGTCGAAAGTAGTATATTTTGCTGTCGAAGCATGGGCGGCTCGTTAAATAGAGCCAAGGAGCCATGGCACTGCTTGGAGTGTCAATCTCAGCAATAATTTTTAATTAACACTTTTTCGCCAGTTACTGTGGTCCAGGAAGATAAATCGTTATTTCTTTCTTCAAAGAAGGACGGGGGAAGGGGAGTATATTGTATAAGTGGCTCTACCATCAACATGTTCCACGAGCCGAGACTGGTGTCTAGTGTCATTTGTAAGCAAATATTCTAACTGTGATAAATTGGTTAATATTTAACTATTCACTTTAGAACACTCGATTACATTACTATGTTGAAAATGCACTCTGAACAGTAATCAAATCAATTATGATTGATTGTTCATAATGTAAGTTTACATCAAATAACAAACAATCGATATCGAATGCCGACGCTTATAAAAATACAAGTGTTCGATGTTGTTCGAGTATTGCCCTTAAGGGGAATCTCCATACCCACGGTTTCGAATGAAAAGTAATACCGGCACATCTCGGACACTATAGGTCATATTAAAAAAAGAAAAATTGCAATGAATTCAGAAAATTCAGGAGCTTACCGATAGTTTAGTACTTTTTGTAATTTGTTAAATTTCAAAAATACCTAAATAATTACGCATATTTTTGGGCGATAAAGGAGCCGCGCTACGTGATTTATGTGACAGGCTCGCTCCGTTCGTATGAGTCAAGTGCCCTTGCCCTCTCGGCTTTCATAAACAAACACAGCTAGATAATTCAGTAAATGTATTTCAAATAGTTCCGAGCAGTTCTATTCTATAACATTATTTTCATTTCAGTTGACAGAGAGGTATTTGTGCGAAAACACTTTCGGGCGAAATAAATAGTGTAAAAATTCCACAAATAATTTCATCGAACTCTTCAGAACAATTTGGAACACATTAGAAATATGGACCACCGCTTCCGTGAAGTCTTTTTTGCAATTTGATTTCAAAAGTACCTAAATAATGAGGCATATTTCTGGGCGATACAGGAGCCGCGCTACGTGATTTATGTGACTGGCTCAGTCTATTCGTGTGAGTCAGGTGCCCTTGCCCTCTCGGCTTTTATAAACAACAGTTAGATAATTTAGCAATGTAATCGTATTATTTATATTATAGCCCAGTGAAATTATACCATAAAAAGGTGATCGAGTGAAATAAATCCCGGAAATTTGATATTTTTCGGCAAAGTTGTTCGTTGGTGTCTGCTGTAGTACAACATACTAAAAGTTCCGGAAATACCGATTGACAGCATCTAAATTTGGCACAATCTGCAAAAGGCGACTAAAAACAAAATGTGCTCCTCTAGTATCAAATCTACTTTATAAGAAGTCATTTTCAAATGAAGCCACGGTCTACGGACAAATAAATGAAAAAATGGTGATGTGGCCATCATGTTACTTTCTCCGACTTGATGGTATCATAGCCATTTATATTTACGTTTTCATCGATTATTTTCAATTGAAATCATATTTTAAATCTATATCGAGCGTTGTGTAAACTCGGATGAAACTGACGTTTAAAACTTCAAAATTATGAAAGATGGAAAAATTATACTTCGAATTAAAAAACTCAGTTTGCTCAAAAACGAAAAAAAAACTTATTCTTTATAAGTTGTTCATTTTAGCATTCTCTACAATTATTATTAACATAAATTTGCTGTAACTATTATCGTTTTATAATTATAAACCAAAAAATAAATATTTTTTTTTTCTCGAATAAAAATGATTTTATGAAAAATGTTTTGAAGGAAAAGATGTTCATTTCTTTGTTGTCTTCAATGTTTGTTTAATTGTTTTTGTGATATTTTTAATATTTAAGAAAATATTGACAAAAAACAAAAAACAGTTAAGGTAAACACCCACTTCCGGTGTACGAAATTTTACCAAAAGCTTTCCAGTTCTTCAGAATATCAAATAAGACGTATGTTCAAAGTATCATATCAATTGTTTAATTATTTTTTGAGATACAGCGCGCACAGCAGACACACACACACACACACACGCACATAGACACAAAAAAAATATCCAGAAATTGTTGAAATGGCATCTAGGGGCCCCAAAACGGATATTTCCGTAAAAAAAAATTGAAAAAAATCATGTCACAATACTTTCTCATACTTCGTAACGGAGAAAGTAAAAAATGCCTTACGAAAGTACGAAGACATGACAAAAACTTCGGTGACACCGTGCGGCTTTTTTGTGGATGAGACGTATGGTTTTTTTGGTAGCATCTCCAGATGGGTTGATAGAGAATGGTCGCGGAATTATCGAGGTAAAGTGCCCAAAATCAATAGAAAAAATAACAACAGCAAAAGCAGCAATCGAAAAAAAAATTTCTTTTTGGATACGGATTTGAAATTAAAACGTACTCACAATTATTACTATCAAATCCAGGGCCAGATGCATATTGCAAAAGTCGACTTTTCTCATTTTGTCATATGGACGAAACAAGACCTGTAGATTGAGAGAGTTGCCAGAGACGACGACAATTTTTGGGAAACAAAATGATTGAAAAATTAATATATTTTTATAAAAATATTTTATTAAAAGAAATCATTGATCCACGGACATGTAGTAATATGCCTATCAGGGAGCACTAAAAAACCTACGACAGAAGTCGCCTCCAAGGAAGCAACTACACCAAGATCGCCGATCCACCGAAGCTGCTGATCCGCTGATGTGAAGTCACCCTCCGGTAATTTATCCGAGTTCTTGCCGTGCATACCGGTGCTTGCCCTTCCGAACTTTGTCTGAACTATAGTGACGCATCTGTGATTTCTCTTGTGACTCTTCCGTATTTATTTTTCTTGTGACCTTTTTAGTGTAAATGTTTTCCGATTGAACATGTTATTATGTCATTTGTGTCCAGTATATTGAACTTTGTGTAAATAACAGCGAAAAGGATTTCGCGCCAATCTGACTTTATCTGCCTCTCAACCCTCTCTCCTTTTGCGTATTGATAACATAAATATCGAATTCCATTGCATTGTACTAAATGAACACGCTTTTTTTAGCATTTTCAAAATTCAGTCACGAAATGAAAATATTGGCACACGTAACATTGACGTTTACTGAAACGGTTATTTTTTTATGACTCAAATAATGCAACAAATCCACTATTATTATTGTAAAGGTTAAAAATGAGATATGAACATCATGTTATTTTCTGATAAATATTTTCAAACAAAAGATTTCTTTTATTGTCTTTAATATTTGTTTACATGTTTTTGTAATATTTTGCATATTCACAAAAAAACGAAAAAAAGAAAGGTTAGGTAAACACCCACTTCCGGTGTACGAATTTTTACCAAAAGGTTGTAATTGTCAAGTAAAGCACGTGTTCGATGTTGCTTGTTGTTGTAATTTTTGAAATAATTTCACGATCACAATACTTTCCCGTACCTCGTAACGGAGAAAATACAAATTATAATTTTGTCGGAAATAAAATTTCGCCACGAAAATATTTCTTGAAAGTCGATCAGATTAGTATGTGTTCCCGACTGTCGGCTCAGAAACTCGAGTATCGAATTTCTTGTTATGTTTGTTTGTATTATGTAGATAATTTCGAGTCCACGTGGACTGAAAAGATGCATGTCGCGGCGTCAATCGCCAATCGGAGACGACGGATTGCGATAAATTACAAGTTGAAAAATTACAACGATGTTTCATTTATCTATCCTCTTTCTTTGCACGTAAAAATGTATTCGGATCGTGTCACGTTTGTGTTTATTTGACTAAGGCAAGAAGTATGTTAACGCCCGTTTCACGTTGAATACAAACCCAAGCGGGAGTTTAGCCTACACTTTGTTTCATTATTTTCTTATAAATACTAATTTTTAGGAAAAAAATCTTAAACTACCGGGAATTTCCTGACTGCACTAAACACGTTTCCGTTTTTTGTTTTCCTCTAGAAACCACAGTTGTCGAGAAAAAACTGTAAAACTTTTACATTATAAGTCCCATATAAAGCGGTGCCATCTACTGAGCCAGAAACACACCAAAGAGGTCTACCGATTCCCCTTAAATAAAATGTCTACCTTTCGTGGAAAAAGATCATACATAAAAGTATCCATAATATGTATGCTTTCACATGTCCGCATCCACAATCCCATTTGAAATAATGAGGGTATTGTTATGGAAAATGTTTGTACCATTTTTACCCTATTTGCATAAATGTTTGTAAACTCTTCTGCTCGATTTTTTTTTAAATTATCCCAATTATTATATCAACTGTGACATTACTTCAGACAATATAAGCACGATAGAATTTTTTTTTATAGAAAAAATCAAATGCTATTATAACAGGATTTTGACCAATATAAAGCTGTATAGGGCAGTTCCTGTCAGTGGCAATCTGCATAGATCGGGGTTCCAAATGAAATTAAAAACGAGTCTATAAATAATAATAACAATAATAGCAACTTATAATTAGATTTAAACAATGCATGCTATGTCTAATTTTATAGGGAAGCGCAATGACTTTAATAATGATCTATTAAAAAAAAACCATCGCATCACTAACGCCACCTAGAAATCTACAATCAATCTGTCCGAGGTTTTTCGCAAAAATGTATTTATTCCAAATTGTAATAATAGGTACATAAATAGGTACATAAATTAAATAAAGACAAAAAGTCTTACTAAGGCAAAAGTTATAAAGTTACAAAATTGTCTCATCAGTATTGTTAAAATTTTAGGCAGAATTAAAATATTGCTAAAAAATTAAAAATGTAGAATTGTCTACATACAAATAGATACTGTAGTATATCTTCGCTAACAAAAACAGTTTAGCTTTTAAAAAACTTTTAATACGACAAAAGTAAGATTAGTTTTTCAAAAAAGTTGACACGTCAAAAGAATTTTCAAAGTTTTCACTCAAAAAATTAAAACAGTTACGCTATTGCTTGGGAAATATTAACAGAGAATTTTGCATCTATTTACTAGCTAAAACAGTTTAGTTTTTCGAAAAAGTTAACACGACAAAACTTGAATTTTTTAAATTGTCCTTACACTAAGCTAAAAATTCTATCTAGATATAAGAAATTACAAAAAAAAGAAACTGTTGGTAAATTGTTTTGCAAATACTAGCAGATACATTTGCATCTATTTAATAACCAGAACAGTTTACTTCTTTTGATAAAAGACATAAATTGAATGAATAAATTTCCAAAATTTTCCCTGCAGACAGTAAAATTTTAGCTAGAATGAATAACTGGTAAAAAATTGATACGGTTGCGTTGTTGTACTAAAAAAGCTTTTGCGTCTATTGATAAACTAAAACAATTTAGTTGTTTAAAATATTTTGACAAGAACAAACGTTATGAATTTCCTAAATTATCTCTGCAGTAAAGCTAGAATTAAAGAACAAATAGAAACAATTGAAACCGTTGCTTTATTGTTTTGCAAATGCTAACAAATATTTTTGTATCTATTTAATAACTAAAATAGTTTAGTTTTCCAAGAAATTTCTAAAACTACCCAAGGTGGGTCGTTGGGTCGGTTTATTTTATAAAAAAAAGTATTGCACCACATACCTAGCACCAGCTGGCACCACAAGAATTAACTTATCCAGGAAATAGTTTTGAAAAAGTGGGGTGCTAATTTGACCTAGCACCCCACTTTGATTTTTTGTTAAGTTTTACGTGCTGAATGGCTTGCACCGAGCTAGCTCCACCTAGCACCATAAATTATATACCTAGCACCTGCATAGTTAACCCACAAAAAAATATATAAAATTTGCACTGGCACCCCCATCTTTATATTTTTTCAGTTTTGGAAACGTCAATTTGTGTGAAATAGCTAGTAATTAGCTAGCACCAGATTTTTTTCTGAAAAAACTTCACCAAAAAATGTTATCATTAATTTTCTAATTAGAGGAGCTTTCACGACTCAGTATGCGTATTTCGAATACCCTTATTGATAAATACATGTAATTTTTAACAAGTACAATTTTACTTTGGCGAACTGTCATGGTATGATTATTGGAGTAATAGGTAAAAATAATCAACATTAATTTTCAAATAATGTATTTTAAATAATAAATAAATGAACATTGGTAAACATCAAATATTATTATACAAAATCACAATAATCGATCGCATGCTTTATAATTACTGACATAACATGTTTTGGTTGTTACATGAAACATAATTAACAACTTGAAGTAACAGCATTAAAACGATATTGCATTTTTTAAATTTTTACATACAAAATCTGAAAATTCACTTAAAATAATACAAAAACAAATATAATTGTGTATCAAAAGGAAATGTTTCTTGATTTTCAAATGGCTAAATTAAGTTCCATTTCCACTGTTATCTTATAATCGCCATTCTCTATTTTACGGTCTAACTCAAAATCTCACTAATGCATTAAATTTAACCGGATTGTAAATTAATCATTTCCACGAGGTATTGGCGAAAGAGAATAAATATCAAATATGTGGGTTCGCTGTCCATGTCCATTTAACATGGACATTTCTACTGAAATATATTTGCCCTCAAACAAAAACCTCGCTTATTGTGTTATTCAAATACTAATATTATTTATTTAAAATCCGAAAAACATATGGCACGTTTTGGTGCTATATTTGCACATGGCAAAAATGTTATTTACTTAAGATTTTTTTTTATTGCCACAAAACATATGCCACATTTTGGTGCCAGCTGTTAGGATCATTGCAAAAATTAAAATTTAATTTATTTATAATATGAAACTTCAATTTTTTCAATAACAATGCATAAAGTCGAATTAATTTTATTGAAATCGTGTTTATATGACCAAAAGCATGCCGAAAACATGTATCGCATTCTGGTGCTAGCTGTTAGGATCATTGCAAAAATGAAAATTTAATTTATTTATAATATGAAATTTAAATTTTTTCATTAACAATGCATAAAGTCGAATTTATTTTATTGAAATCGTGTTTATATGACCAAAGGCATACCGAAAACATGTATCGCATTTTGGTGCCAGCTATTAGGATCATTGCAAACGTTAAATTTAATTTATTTATTAAATTTCAATTTTAGAATAAATTAAAAATTGTTGATTAAAAAAAAATAAATATAGAGGATGTTCTATTTAAAAAATGGTGATGTGGCCATCATGTTACTTTCTCCGACTTGATGGTATCATTTATATTTACGCTTCCATGGTTTATTTTCAATTTAAATTATATTTTAAGTGTGCATCGAACGTTTCGTAGACTCGGATAAAACTGACGTTTAAAACGTCAAAACTATGAAAGATCGAAAAATGTACTTCAAATTCAAAAACTCAGTTTACTCAAAAACTAAAGAGATTTCAAAAAAAACTTATTCTTCATAAATTGTTCATTTTGGCATTCTCTACAATTATTATTAACATAAATTTGCTGTAACTATTAGCGTTTCATAATTGTATACCAAAAATGAAAAAAAAATAATAAATTTTTTTCTCGAATAACAATGATTTTATGAAAAATGTTTTCAAACAAAATAATCGCATTTCTTTATTGTCTTCAATATTTGTTTAAATGTTTTTGTGATATTTTTCATATTTAAGAAAATATTGGCAAAAAACAAAAAACAGTTAAGGTAAATACCCACTTCCGGTGTACGAAATTTTACCAAAAGCTTTTCAGTTCTTCGGATTATCAAATAAAACTTATGTTCAAAGTTGCATATCATTTGGTCTATTAGTTTTTGAGATACAGCGCGCACAGACGCTGTGGCCAGATGTGGCCATCTTTCTCCGACTTTATCGTAGCATTTATATTTACGCTATCATGGTTTATTTTATATTTAAATCATATTTTAAATGTACATCGAGCGTTGCGTAAACTCGGATTGAACTGACGTTTAAAACGTCAAAATTATGAACGATGGAAAAATTATACTTCAAATTCAAAAACTCAGTTTACTCAAAAACTAAAGGGATTTTGAAAAAAACTTATTCTTTATAAGTTGTTTACTTTCGCATTCTCTACAATTATTATTAACACAAATTTGCTGTAACTATTATCGTTTTATAATTATAAACCAAAAATTAAAAAAATAATAATAAATTCGTTTCTCGAATAAAAATGATTTTATGAAAAATATTTTCAAGCAAAAGATGTTCATTTCTTTGTTGTCTTCAAAGTTTGTTTAACTATTTTTGTGATATTTTTCATATTTAAGAAAATATTGGCAAAAAACAAAAAACAGTTAAGGTAAACGCCCACTTCCGGTGTACGAAATTTTACCAAAAGCTTTTCAGTTCTTCAGATTATCAAATAAGATGGATGTTCAAAGTTTCATATCAATTGCTTTATTAGTTTTTGAGATACAGCGCGCACAGACAGACACACACAAACACAGACACACACACACACACACACACACACAGACACAAACATTTTTTTTCCAGAAATTGTTGAAATGGCATCTAGGGACCCCGAAACGGATATTTCCGTAAAAAAAAATTTTGAAAAAAAAATCACGATCACAATACTTTCTCGTACTTCGTAACGGAGAAAGTAAAAAGGAAAGGTTACCAAATTTTCATAATTAAATGAACACCCTGTATATTAAAAACATATTTAAATGATAGCTTGTTTACATACAGGGTTGAGCAAATCTGTCGGAACACCTGATTTCTGGCCAAGTGTCTGTTTTTTCTTATTACTTTTAAAATAAATGTTTATAGTTTTATTTATTCTATTCAGCGACGTACAGTAATATTTAATAGTTCCCCTATTTTTCGAGATATGGTGTCATCGGCAGTTTTTTTTTAAATTACCCTGTATATTTTTACATCTAAACTTTTGTTTGAAAAAATCTTTTTTATTTTTTACGGTTGGAGAATTATTTAGGTGTTCCGGTAATTTTGACTAATCCTGTATAGTCATGCTACAAACCGTCTTTATTTAATTTATATAATGCATCTGCAACATGTAACATGTTATCAAATTTAATCTGCAGACGCGTTTCAGATGGCTATTTACTTAATTTTTACATATTTTAGGGTTCAGTTTTATAATTTAAAGTTTTCAAATTCAACTTAGTTTTATTTTTTCAAGTTAGTCCTGTGGGTAGAAATAAGGGATCTTAAACCAATGTTATTTCACTAAGTACTTAGTACTAGTAATAACGCAAATTTCTTTTGTATCATTCAATATCCGACGTGGAACTAGCCAGGGAAGTAGTTGTTTCAATAAGTTATTTGTTTATAGTCTTAGTAAGACTTAATTTTGCTTGCAGAGTTATGAACAGGTTGAATATTTATATATTCAGGCTATATTTCGTTTTTTGAATTTATTTAATACTTTCTGCAACAAGTAAGGTTGTTTCTATTTTATTTATTTTCAAGTTGCTTTGAAAATAAAAACCAATTGCAAAAAAATACAATTTAGTCAAAACGGATTAATTTTCATTTCTATAATAAAATCGGCAAACATCCCAAATTTTAAAATAATCTCACGTGCATTGAAAAAGCATTTTTTTACTTAAATTTACTCGAAACATATGAATTTTCGGTTTCAAGTTTTTCCGAAATTTCAACTCAAACATTTTTGAAAACGCAAAATCATGCATTTGTCTAGATTTTCTTAATTTCCCAGAAAACAACTTAGTGGATTATCTTCAAATTTTACAAGCACATTCTATAGATTCGTAGTAATAAAACAAGTGAATTATAAAAAAATAGTTTAAGCTTCTTTTTCCAAAATTTCAACTCAAACATTTTTGAAAGTGAAAAATATGCATTTGGCTAGATTTTCTTAATTTTCAAGAAAGTCCCTTAGTGTATTATCTTTAAACTTTAAAAGTATTTTCTGTATACTCTTAGAAATAAAACAAGTAAATAATCAAAAATTAATTTGGGCTACTTTTTCCGAAATTTTGACTCAAACATTTTCGAAAATGTAAAATCATGCATTCGCCTATATTTTCTTAATTTCCTAGAAAACAACTTAGTGATTTATCTTCAAATTTTACAAGCACATTGTATAGATTAGTAGTAATAAAACAAGTAAATAATAAAACAAAATGTCAGCTAGTTTTTCCGAAATTTCAAGTCAAATATTTTTGAAAGTGCAAAAGATACATTCACCGAGATGTTCTTAATTTCCTAGAAAGTCCCTTAGTGGATTATCTTCAAATTGTAAAAGTACACTCTGTAGACTTTTAGTAATAAAGCAAGTAAATAATCCCAAAATAGTTTAAGCTTATTTTTCCAAAATTTCAGCTCAAACATTTTTGAAAGTGAAAAATATGCATTTAGCTAGATTTTCTTAATTTCCAAGAAAGTGAATTATCTTTAAACTTTAAAAGCACACTCTGTACACTTCTAGCAATAAAAGAAGTAAATAATCAACATTTTTGAAAATGCAAAATCATGCATTCGCCTAGATTTTCTTAATTTCCTAGAAAATAACTTAGTGGATTATCTTCAAATTTTACAAGCACATTCTATAGATTTGTAGTAATAAAACAACTAAATAATAAAAAAAGAATGTGAGCTGGTTTTTCCGAAATTTCAACTCAAATATTTTTGAAAGTGAAAAATTATGCATTCATCTAGATGTTCTTAATTTATTAGAAAATTCCTTAGTGGATTATCTTCAAATTGCAAAAGCACATTCTGTAGATTTCCAGTAACAAAGCAAGTAAATAATCCCAAAATAGTTTAAGCTAATTTTTCCAAAATTTCAAAAATATGCATTTGGCTAGATTTTCTTAATTTCCAAGAAAGTCCCTTAGTGGATTATCTTTAAACTTTAAAAGCGCACTCTGTATACTTCTAGTAATAAAACAAGTATTTAATAAAAAAAAAAAATTGGGCTAGTTTTACCGAAATTTTAACTCAAACATTTTTTAAAGTGAAAAAAAAATTGGCTAGATTAGTGTTTCTCAGCGTGGACGATCGACCAGTGGCGGCTTGTGGATGTTCGGCGGCGGGGCAACGGAAGAAACTGATCGAAACAGCAACGAAATATTTGTTTCCTCCAGAGTAAGTAGTGCGGCACGAGAGATATCTTTGTCTAAATTGGGCGTTTACCTGACAATCCGTATTTGGGGGCCGATGGTCATTTTGTGGGGGCAAATGCATTTTGAATACCAGCCTGCAGAGATGGCTGGATCATTATGTCTTTCGAAATTAGAAGCACATCTTATTAAACTTTGCTAAAATAAAAAATAAAACTTACATATTTGCCAAGATACGTTGAATTTGCATGTAAGTTTTTAGTATTTAAAGGTGGATTCAAGATTATTTTTCTGTCGGAATTGAAATGGAAGAAATATTTAATCTTGATTTCATTGAAATTTCATGCGACACCGATCTTAAAAAAGTGTTTGAAACTGTACCACTAATTTATTCTTGGCTGCAGTGTCAAAAGGAGTGTCCAAGCGTAAGCCAAAAAGCGATATAATTTTTAATACCTTTTGTCACCACTTATACGTGTGAATCTGCATTCTCAGCCTTGGTGTACTTAAAAAATAAGTATCGAAACATATTGAACGTCGAACTTAATTTGGGAATAAAATTAACATCGTTACCTCCTAATTTGAAATTGTTATGTGATGACAAATAACATCATCCTTTGCACTAAGAACAAAATATGTAAAACAAAGTTTACTTCGGGGCGCTCCGTGGCGGAGCGGTTTGGTTCCCGCTTTTGGTGCGAGGTGTCGTGGGTTCAAGTCCCATGCTTGGGCGATAGCTTTTATTAATGAGAAGTTATCGTTCGGGTCCATAGTTGTTCAGTATTTGTCCCATTCATTATAAAAATGAATTTTTAAATTCCGAATAGCTAATCACTTACGCAAATTCCCTTAATCATTCACTCTCCTGAACCCTTTCACTGCTAACAGTTTTAGGAAGCTGTACTCTAGATGAAATATTTTTTTCCAGTTAGTGTGTAGTCATACTGTAATTTACTTTCAAGTCAAAATGATTTGAAAAATGAAAATGCAATTCGTGTATATGTTGATGAAGCCTAAAGCCATCAGGCCCACTTATCATAGAATATACATGACGCCTTTAGACGTCATCAGCATTCAATGGGTTAACCCGCAATTCCGTTTTATTAAAAAAAAAAGTTTACTTCAAAAGTTTTAAATAAATATAAGTGTTATTTTTTTAAATTTCTTATATATTTGCTATACATATAATTATTTTGCAATTTTTGTGTATAAAATAAACAAACAAATCATTTGATTTTTATTAAAAACTAAAATTTGTTTTGTAAATAAATCTAAGGTGGGTCGCGGTCAAAAAAGTTTGGAAAAACGCTGCTCAGAGGCATCCTCTAGGTACAATTAGAGCTGTAACTCATAATTTTATCTTATTCCTAAGAGAAGTTATAGACAGATTTCAGGCAACCTTTTAGAGGTCAAAATTTTAGAAAAAAAAATTTGTCTTGAAAACTAAAAAAGATAAGTGTACATACGTTTTTACAAAACATGTTACAATTTAAGTGAGGAATCCAAAAAAATAATAATATATGGAGTGTTTCATTTAAAATAAGAGAGCTGGTGCTACTTCCGGTGGAACCGGAAGTGATAGAAAGTTGAAAATATTCCACACGAGGAGAACTGATTCAACCGTGTGATGAGGATTTTTTTCAAATTTTTAATACAACGGCAACCCCGTCAATTTTTATCGGACGCTTTAGGGTAGACACCCTGTATACATACATTTCTACATTTAAAATATTCAAATATTCAAATATAGTATTTTTCTTCCATTAGGTTCTCATTTAGCGCTTGGTGAAACATTGTAATAAAAAGCACTTGTTTTGTTTTACAAATTGTAAGTTTATTCCTTCTAGTTTCGATATGTTGTATCATTTTCAAGGAATGTGTACATAGAAAAATATTACAAAGGTTTTATATATCGACAGTCCAGTATAATATATAATATAACAAGGCAAGTCATTATTGGGGAAATCCAAATCTCTTCATAGGAAGTTCATTGTATACGATAATGAAGAGATTTGGCTTTCCCCAATAATGACTTCCTTTGTTACCTGGTTGTCGGCATATATAACCTTCGTAATATTTTTTTATTTCATTTCGTATTTCAAACTTGTATTTATCTCCTAAATTTAATAGTATTCAGTATGACGACGGAGATATAAAAACTTTAGAGCTACTATTTAACCAACATATTATCAATTACTGCTTTTCTCCTAAACATTCAATGTGATTGAATTTTTAATTTTGCGGAAATGCACATCCGCCAAACCGAACCTTTCGCCATTGCCATAGGAATATTCCGCTGTGGAGGAAATTGGACTTTCAGAATTTGAAGCGGACCCAACAGCAGCCTACGCTATGTTTTTTATAAGTTGGGTACACTGATAAAAAACAAAATAAGCTGTGGTCATAGGTTATGGCCTGCCAGAATTCCAAAGGTCAAAATGGACGTAGCAAATGGTCGAGGTGCAGTTTCCAACAGCGAAAGCAGTGAAACCGTAAATAGTGCAACGTTAAGAAAGACCGTAAGGAATAAAGAGACTATAGTGGCAGTTTACGGAGTTTTTGTGCTGCAAAAAAACACAAACTTAATTAAGACGCTGCAATTTGTGAGTTGACATCAATATTACAAAATTGTATTCATTACTATCTCTCGCTAAATATAACTCGTATTACGATTAATCATATCGATAATATTTAGTGTTGAAGCCGAAACAACACGGACGCACTAGTTGAATCGGCAGCACGGTTTCAACTTCAAACTATTTTAATAATAATCATACCAATTGTTATATTGTGGCTTAAATTGAGTTGACAAACGAAATGAAATAAAAAATCATATACAATACGGAGATCAAGCTTCGGCTAAATCTTCGGAGATTTATAACGATTCGGCGTTATAGTATATCCTCAGATTTAAACTGCCGCTTGATCTCCTAGTTACATAATATTTATTATCTGTCTATATTCCTTGAAAGAGATATAATATATCGAAACTAGTCGGAATAAACTTATAATTTATGTGCAAACCATGTGCATTTTATTACTACACAGCCGAGCATAAAACTAGGGTCACTCCGTAATTTGAATTTTTTTTTTAATTTTTAATTTTTTACGTGTTTTTTCGGTTGCAACAGTTCACTGACTGCTTGAATAAAAAAAAAAAGTTTTTGTTCAAAGTTTATTGAAAGTAATGAAAATGAACAATTTCAATTTGATATGCTAAGTAATGAAAATGATCAAGTTTACTTTCATATGCTTTTGTTGAAACGAAAGAAAGTTTAAAGACTTCAGTAGCGAGTATTCCCTCCTCAGGCAGTGATAACAGCTTGCAATCTGGATCAGATTTTGGATCATTTTCTGGGGAAGATTGTCCCATTCCTGCACCAATATGTCGCGAAGCTCTCTAGAATTTCTGAAGGCCGGCACATCTCTCCGTAAACGTTTTCCCATCTCATCCCAAACATGCTCAATTGGATTTAAATCTGAACTGGAGCAGGCCAAACAAATCGCGTGATCAAGATACTCATTAACTATCCGAGCAGTGTGGGGCCTTGCGTTATCATGCATAAATGTTGCGTCGTCACAAAGAATAACCATGAACGGTAAAACATGGTCTTCTAGAACCTCTGACAGATACCTATGCGCAGTCAATGTCCCATTCTCGATAAAGACTAACTCCATGTGAGTGTCAAAAGATATGCCTTGCCATGCCATAACTTATCCTCCACCAAATGGAAGTCGCTCGGCAATACATGCTTGAGCATATCTCTCGCCTTGTCGTCGCTATACTCTTCCGGTTTGCGTACACCAAAACCGATTTTGTCGGCCGATGGCGGACAGAACTGCGCGGACGAGTAACTCGGACGTGTAACTGCTTACACTGCAACAGTGTTACCACTTGTGCCGACATTGGACGTTGCCGGTATTCTGTAGTTGACTGTGTTCAGTGTTGCTTAACAGAGTGGAAACGCGTTTTTAAAATGGCGGAATTCGAAGAAATGTATGTTTTAGAAAATTCATACCGCAATTTAATTCGTCGACGTCAACGTCGGCAACATCGGTGTGTGTGGGTTAATGAAATATTTATGTACAGAAAACAATTGGGTGAATACCACCACCTTTTTGAAGAATTAAAATTACAACCCATCAAGTTCTTCGAATATTTTAGAATGTGTTTTAGCATATAATAACAAAGCAAAATACAAACTATAGGTAATGTATATCACCGACGGAAAGACTCGCAATAACATTGCGGTAAGTAATTGTAATTTTTTTTGATGTAATTTTAGATTTATTGTAGGGTTAGTTAAGTACTTAATTCGTGTGACACAGTTATTAACATATTACCGTTTCATTTCAGGTTTCTTGCAACTGGACATTCTTTTCGATCTTTAGCATTTTCGTTTAGAGTGTCAAATAGTGCCGTTGGAATAATTGCCAGAGACACTTGTAAGGCTATATTTGATAGTCTAGTATCACATCATATGCCTATGCCAACCGACGAAATAATCCACCAAAATGCTGAATTATATTGGCCAAGTGGGGATTTCCAAATTGTATTGGTTCCTTGGACGGTAAACAAATTCGAATGAAATATCTTTCTAATTCTGGTAGTATGTACTACAATACAAGAATTTTTTTCCATTCGTTTACAAGCGGTTGCAAGCCCGGATTACAAATGTTTATTTATTGAAGTAGGAGCTTATGGACAACAAAACGATGGTGGTACGTTTGCCTCTTCGGCGTTGTATCGTCAGTTTGAAAATGGGTAAATTTTTCTAAATGTTTACCAAATACAAATACTTTGTTGCCCTTGGTATTACTAGCAGATGAAGCCTATTCTCTAAAGAGGTATATTATGAGACCATATCCAAGACGTAACCTGGAAGAGCAGGAAACAATTCATAACGAACGTTTATCAAATGCCCGAGTAGTAACTGAAAGCGCTTTTGGTATAATAACACAAAAATGGAGAATTTTGACCAAATGTATAGAAACAACTACAAAAAATGCTGAAACTACTGTAAAGTGTGTTTGTTTACTACACAACATTGTTATAGATAAAAAAGGACAACCAAGGCACAATCATTCCACAGATCAAAGAAGAAATTTAGGTCAAAGAAGTAACTTTGCTTCTAGAGGGCAAAACAGAAGTACGACTGAAGCTTATAATATTCGAGAAGCTTTCAAACACTTCTTTTGTAATGAAAATAGGGTTCAATAATTATTATAATTTTTCCGATTATTTCGTCCAACATAAAATACACTTATTTCATTGGTTCAAATTTGTGTATTCATAACTGACAACTCTATGTTTTCGATTTCGTGCTTCGGCTCTTTATTGGTTTATTGGGTCCTGTGTTTTCGTTTTTGTATTTCACTTGGCTATTGGCTGTTTCAGTCAATGTGGAAGCATCGCATGTAGCTTTGATCTTACGAAATGTCAATGTCACCATTTACATAAACGTGTTAAAGTGTTTAAAATGAATCCTAAACGGTTTGGAGAATTTAGTTTAAGTGAAATAAAAAACAATGTGGAAGCACATACATCCAAAAACACCGTGCGGTTAAAAAAATACTAGAAACAGTTCTCTGAATTTTGTTATAAAGAACGTAATCACTGCCTTGAAGAAAATACATCAAATGAACTACTTGCTGATATACTCAGTGATTGGGCTTTCAATATGCGAAAAATGGATGGAACTGAGTACAAGGAAATGGTAATCAGAACGATTTGGAATAATACAGCAATAAAAAAATAATAATAAATTATTAAAATTAATGTATATTTCCTACGAAATAATCTTAACAAATACAACTCGTGGAAATAACGATTGTCGCAAATTCGTTCTCTTTTTCGAAATAAATTATGTTGCTTTAGGAAACCCCACACGCGCTGTCGCGCTCGTGTGGTTTCCAAGTAACATAATTTATTTCTCAAAATCGAATGAATTTGTGTTTCGACAATCATTAATACACTCGTTGTATTACTTGCGATAATTTTATTTTAAAACCTACTGTAATAAAAAAAAAACGTGTGAAATTGAAATAAAAATTCATTGTTTAGTGACCTAGTGGATTTATTTTTATGAATGAAACATTATTGTAAGTTCGAGCCCAAATCTGTATAAGTGATCGTGTATAGTTGGCCCTGGGCAGATGTTGATGATTGTGAAGGAGTCGATTGATTCGTGGTCAGTGGCAAAGGCTCTTCAATATTGACAACAAATGGAGGAAATGACATATTTGATGACAAGTCTCCAGAATCGGTGCACTTAATTCTTCGGAGTAGCAGCTTACAGGAGAATACTGAGATAGGGTATTTTCTTCTTCCATGACCACGTCTAACAATTTTCGTTGAACAAAGATTTTTCTATTTCGTGGCACTTCTTTTAAGTATGGAAGCAAACTCAACAAAAAGTTACGATCAGGATCATCTGCAGATTTATCTGCTGACCTGGACTCATATAATTGAAGTTTTCTTTTTTCGACCTCTAAATACTCTTGGTCCACATCAATATTTCGCTTTTTCATAAGTCTTCCAGCTTGCGTTATAGGTACACGAATAGGTTTGGTGTGTGGTCTAGTATGTTGTTGTGACCTGGAGATTACTGCTTGGCTCGAATTCGAGGCTCCTAGCTGCGACAAAGATGAAGGTCCAGGCTACGATAAAGATGAGGGTGCGGGCTGTGACAAAGGTGAGGGCCCAGGCTGCGGTACTGTTTGTGGCTGTGATTCAGATGAATACTCAGAAAAATGGGATGATTCCGTATCATCTTCAGTTTCTTGGCTGGGAGGTTCAGGCACATTTCCGATTCGTAATATGTCCACGAAGGTGATTTGTGATCCGCCGCAGCACCGGATCTACCTGGTTGTTATATTCTTTACGAAATTGGTCCCTTAAGTTGCTCCATTTTTTTTATGTCTGGAACCGCTATATCCATTTCCGATGCTACTTCAGCCCGTAATCGTTTCGAAACATCTCGATTATTGTAATTTTTTGAATGTTTATCCCACAGCGTTGGTCTGTTATAAACACAACTAATTAATTTTTCAATATCCATAGTCGTTTAGGTAGATAATAACAGCAAAATTTAACTATAAATACACATAATTTGCACTGTAGACGCCGGCAGACTGGCGAGAAATCCCAACAAGTTCGGACTCGACGGTTGATCGGCCGTTTTCGGGCGTCATCGGACGATGACGGTCTTGTTTGTGTACGCGCTCTCTTTCTTTTACAAGTCTTTGATTCAATCGTCCGAGTTCGGCCGTCGTCGCCCGAGAAAACTTCGCCCGTAAGACAGAATCGCGATTCATCGGAAAACAATACACGACTCCAATCCGCTATTGTCCAAGCCAAGTGTTCTCGTGCAAAATTCAACCTCGCGATCCGGTGTTCACGGGAAAGCGGCGGTCCAGTAGCTCTTGTTCGAGAAGATAATCCAGCAGAAAGTCGCCTCCTAACTGTCTCACTTATGTCTACATTTCTCACTTCTTGCAGATGATTTCGAAGGGAAACTGCCGTTACCGTTCGGTTTCTTAAAGCACTAGAAATAAGAAAGCGGTCATCTCTAGCTGTTGTAGTCTAGCCTCGCCCTGAACCAGGTCTTCGAATGAGCAGGCCAGTCTCTTCGTACCGTCGCCATACTCGTTGCACACTTGAGACACGTTTCTCGCAGTTTCGCGCTGACCGCGGCCGTCTTTTAAAGCCACCACAATTCGTTCCGCAACAACAGGATTTATGCTCATTGCAAAACACAATGACAACAATACACAAACAATAGACAACAGACAGATGTCATCACAGAAACAAAAACTATGCTTGTTTGTGTCAACAAAAGCGTATGAAAGTACACTTGATCATTTTCATTACTTAGCATATCAAATTGAAATTGTTCATTTTCGTTACTTTCAATAAACTTTGAACAACAAAAACTTTTTTTTTTATTCAAGCAATCAGTTAGTACACTGTTACAACCGAAAAAACACGTAAAAACTAAAAATTAAAAAAAAAATCAAATTACGGAGTGACCCTAGTTTTATGCTCGGCAGTGTATTATTACATAATACATCATGCATCATACATTTGTTCGAAATTTCGTTCTGCAATTAATACGCCCTAGGCTTCACTTCTTGATGGAACTGATATTTCACAGAGTTGTTATAATTCAAACTCTTGTTGTTGTTGTCTCCATTAACAGTCTCTGTAATAAGTTTGCACTCCTTTGATAATGTAATGACTCGAAACACGTGTCAGCAAACTGTTAATAAAATTATGGAACACAAGAAGAGTTTGAATTATAATTACCCTGGCAAATTTAAATCATTTCACGATCAAGTAAAATATACTATAATCATCTGTAATAAGGAACATATATGTTGCATGTAGCAATTAATTTAATTTAAATACAGAATTGTAAATGCAGTTTATAATAGAGTTTACTAAGTATCAACATCACTCTTCCAATGTCTATTTATATGTTTCTTTGATACACTTACAGGCTAAAGTCAAAGTCAAGGAGAGAAAATTAGAAACTAGTAAAGGGTTCTAATTGTTTGATGAAGGGACTTAATGAGGCCGAGACAAACATACAAAACTGAGAAATAAGAGCAACTATTGTCTACAAGAAAATATTAATAGGTACTTATTAATATCTCATTAAATAAAGAAGAAGAATAGCGTGCTTAATATTCAACCTTTTTGTAAATCATATATTCAGGCCATTTTTCATCTTTATTAAATGTATCAGCAACAGGTGAGGTTTTTAATTCCAATTCCAGGGTATAAAATCATCGTATTTATTGAAATACTATATTATGTATTAAATATTTATTTGTTAGTTAAGTTGATGGTTTAATTTACAATTCTTAAATATTAAACACGAATATGTTTAAATCGAAAAAAATGCAATTTACTAGATAGCAATTTCATAATCTAAACTTTATAAGCAATTCTGAAATCACCATCGTAACTATTTTGTAAAACTTTCCACGCTCTCGCTTAAAACTTTGAAAGTGTGTTAACGAGTATATATTCCCGACAGATATGATTTTCTTCCAGGAAGCGGATTACCTGCTACTACTGTTGATAGCGCGGCAAATGAGCGATAGTAAAACTTGGCTGCAGTTGACCTACATTTTAAATGTGGCGATAAGTATTCAGATGTACTTGTTGCATTCGCAAATTTTACGACCCATTTCAAGAGTCTTCGGAAAATTTCAAACATGCATGCATTAATAATGGGAATTTAAAGTACACCGAACGAACAAGAAACAATGAAGTTGTAAAGTTGCGGGTAATGTGAAACTCTTCCTTGGCATAATAATGCATATTTAACAACATTCGATTTTTCAAGTGAATTATAAAAAAATGATTTAAAGAAAACTATTGTAGAAATGTGTATTGTAGTCTATAAATTAAAGGAAACATTTTTCTTCACTTTGATTCCCATTTAATACGTGTGTAATATTTGGTTGTAATAACATAAGGCACAATTGTGAAACAAACCAATTGTTTTATTTTATTACTAACGAATATTACAATAACAATAATTCCTGATTCAAGACGAATAATAAAATTAATGGCATATGATTCTCAAAAGCTTAGCTGATATGCTGCAGAATTAGAACTTTCGTATAAGTACATACGGCTACTTTAATTAATTACGTTAATTACATTTTTCTGCAGCCGTCCCAAAAATAAAACTTTCTGTATGATTTATTAAATCGAAAGTACCACTTTACATAAATCGTACCGAAAGTTGTTATTTTCGGGACGATTTCTGTACTTTCGGGACGCTTTTTGTTACTTTCGGGACGATTTTGTGTATATATGTAGGCGGCCTTGACAAAAACATGAACGTCGTATTTAATTATGACAGCGCTTGTCATATTACATTCGTGTGTGTTTTTGCTTTTTTAACATAAAAAAACGGCTCCAGAAAAAATATTGGACGTAACTCGTTCCAAAACTGATTTTACGGGACTCGCAGGATTCCATGACTCGCTTACGTCCTGGAAACATCCTACTCATCCCGTAAAATATCGCTTTCGGAACTTGTTACGTAAATTACTATTTTAAGGATGGAAGAAAATAAGTCCGAGCATACATGTGCTAAAATTTCAAACATTCAAACGTAATCTAAAAAAACGTAAAAATAATAAATAAAAAATGTATACCGGGTGTGGCACTTAAGACGCCTCGGACCATAGCTCCTTTACGATAAAAGCTATCGAAAAAAATCTAAGAACAAAGTGGTGCATAGTTACCGTCGCTATGTTTCAAAAATATTTTTAATCATCAGTGGCGTGCCGTACTCCAGTGGCGTACCAAACTTATGTTTTTTTAAATGGAATGCCCTATTTTTTATTGCAGATTTGGAAAGTGCTCGACGAGTACTTATTTTTTTATCTAACATGTTATATCCTTCACTTTAGCGGTTTCGCTGTTATAACCCCTTCTTTCAAAATTGCGCCCCATTTTTGAGATTTTTTTGTAGAGAAACTAAATGACGCCGGCGCCTAAATTTTGAATTGAGGTACAGGTTAAGACCTCGTATACCTTCACATAATTTTTTTTCGGGTAATTTATGGAAAAAAAATAATTTTTGATTGATCTTCGCATGTTGTCATTTTTTTCGAAAATTTCAAATGGCACCCCCCTAAAAAAATTACGGCGTTGTACAGCCAAAACTCTAAATTTTTCATTGGTGTAAAAAAAATTACACATTGCATAACAAAATTTCGGAGAAAAAAAGGAATTTCATCGCAAATGTCGGGAAACGTTTTCCGTTCCCAAGTGTGCCATGAGAAAACAAAAGATTGGTAATTGTCAAAGTAAATTATTAGACGTCAGTAGCAGCCATAAGTCATTTTTGATAAACGTTCTAAAAATGTTCCGAACTCAAGAGGAAATGGTTGACATGATATTTATTCTTGGAGAATGTAACAAGAATTGTTTCTTGGCATCACGAGTGTACGCTGCGAGATATCCGCACAGGGCACATCCAAATGAACGTGCGTTTCAAAAAGTGTTGAAGAGATTTACTACTACGGGAAGTGTGAAACGGCCAAGGAGAGTTAGAAAGAAGGCAGTTATTACCGAAAATAATGAACTGCAGGTTCTGGAGGCAGTTATTGAAGATCCTCATATCAGTATCCGTGATATTAGTAGGAATCACGATATTTCAACGCGATCCGTACATCGTGTTCTTAAAAAGTACAAATTCCATCCATTTAAGATTCAACTGCACCAAGAATTGCAACCTCAAGATTTTCATGCGAGGCAAAATTTCTGCATGTGGGCTATCAACAAAATTGAGCAGGAGCAATCATTTCTTATGCGCGTATTATTTTCTGATGAAGCAACATTCCATAGAAATGGGCATGTCAATCGCCACAACTACCATTATTACGCCGATGAAAACCCACAAGCCATGCGAATGATAAACCACCAGCAAAGATAATCGCTGAATGTTTGGGGAGGCATACTTGGAGAACACCTTTTGGGTCCTTATTTCATCGAGGGGCACCTGAACGGCAACAGTTATTTGAGGTTCCTTCGCGACGACTTGGATGATCTCTTGGAAAATGTCCCTCTAGCCTCTCTTCGACAGATAGTTTTCCAGCACGGTGGAGCTCCTGCACATAATAGCTGTGTCGTTCGGGAATTTCTCGATGAAACGTTTCCGGACTCCTGGATTGGTCGTGGGGGTCCTGTGAGGTGGCCGCCAAGATCACCAGACCTCACACCTTGACTTCTTCCTTTGGGGCCATATCAAAGACAAGGTTTATAGGACGGTACCAACTACTGTCGAGGATATGAGGGAGAGAATCCGCGCGGCTTTCCGCGGTATATCACCAGAAGTCCTTAGGGCAGTGTCTAGAGCCAGTGAGTCGAAGTTGCGGTTATGCCTCTAGCAGGAAGGTCGTCATTTCGAACATTTAGTTTTCTTTATCTGCATTTTTCATATCATGTTGAATAAATAGGTACATACTATTATGTTGACCGTATTTGTGTATTTGTTTTCTCATGGCACACTTGGGAATGGAAAACGTTTCCCGACATTTGCGATGAAATTCCTTTTTTCTCCGAAATTTTGTTATGCAATCTGTTTTTTTTTTACACCAATGAAAAATTTAGAGTTTTGGCTGTACAACGCCGTAATTTTTTTAGGGGGGTGCCATTTGAAATTTTCGGAAAAAATGACAACATGCGAAGATCAACCAAAAATTATTTTTTTTCCATAAATTACCCGAAAAAAAATTATGTGAAGGTATACGAGGTCTTAACCTGTACCTCAATTCAAAATTTAGGCGCCGGCGTCAATTAGTTTCTCTACAAAAAAATCTCAAAAATGGGGCGCAATTTTGAAAGAAGGGGTTATAACAGCGAAACCGCTAAAGTGAAGGGTATAACATGTTAGATAAAAAAATAAGTACTCGTCGAGCACTTTCCAAATCTGCAATAAAAAATAGGGCATTCCATTTAAAAAAAACATAAGTTTGGTACGCCACTGGAGTACGGCACGCCACTGATGATTAAAAATATTTTTGAAAGATAGCGACGGTAACTATGCACCACTTTGTTCTTAGATTTTTTTCGATAGCTTTTATCGTAAAGGAGCTATGGTCCGAGGCGTCTTAAGTGCCACACCCGGTATAGTAGAAGTGAGATTCAAAATGTAGTCCTATGGTATTAATTAAAAAATAAACTCTCGGTTGGGATAAACATACCTAAAATTCAATCCAAAAAAAGGAATATATTGCCACAGTATTATTCATTTTAATTTCGCAATGATAATAGAGATGGAATAGAAATTTTATTAAGAAAACTTTCGCTCTAAATTAATATTTAAAAGTAGCAATTTTGGAAACTACAAAACATTGTAACAAAAAATCCTTTCACTTCAATCGTCGCTCGTTTATCATTTTCAGTGAATTATCATTCACTATTTCATGAATCACCCGTTTTAGTTGGGGTTCGTGTCATATAACGCCAATTGTTAGTCACGGCATCTTTTAATTTATTTAAGTGTCTTCCACACTCACTTTCCCCGTCTAGACAACATATAACTTTTTTTAGGTCGTACCAGACACACAAAAAATAAGGCCGGTGTTCCAATTATCCGCTACAGGTTTTCAATCGAAATAAAAAAAATATTGATGAGGTCATCGTAAAACTTCGATTCTATTTTGGTAATCGAAATCAGATTGATGTATCCTAGGGTGGGAAGGGGTAATTAGGATCACTTGTTGAATATTTTAAATTTGAAAATTAATTTCCAGAGAATGAAGTGAACTACATACTAATGTTATACATATCATTTTATATCTCTCAGTAGGTAGGGCCGTCCCAAAATGTCGTGACACGTGGGGGTAAAATTCGCGCAAGGTGAGAAAGTATTTGGAGAGAACGCGTTAACAAATCTACGCGTGACTGAATTACCGAATTGAAGATTACTCATCACTTCGCGGCCGATTCTGTGTCTATATTTACATTATGTTAGCGGCGCTCGCTGAATAATTATGTTTCCGGCGTCCCCTCTTATGTTCACGCGCAATGGTCACGTGACGGCCCTAGTTGTCTTGAAATGTATAAAGAATTATTTTCAATGTAACATGTTGCTTGGTACAAATGTCTTTAAAAAAAATGGTGATGTGGCCATCATGTTACTTTCTCCGACTTGATGGTATCATAGCCATTTATATTTACGTTTTCATGGTTTATTGAAATTATATTTTAAATGTACATCGAGCGTTGCGTAAACTCGGATGAAACTGACGTTTAAAACGTCAAAATTATGAAACATTGAAAAATTATACTTCAAATTCAAAAACTCGGTTTACTCAAAAACTAACTAACTAAAACTAAGATTTCGAAAAAAACTTAGTCTTTAGAAGTTGTTCATTTTGGTATTCTCTACAATTACTATTCAAACAAATTTGCTGTAACTATTATCGTTTCATAATTATAAACCAAAAACTGAAAAAAAATTAATAAATTTTTTTCTCGAATAGCAATGATTTTATGAAAAATATTTTCAAGCAAAAGATGTTCATTTCTTTGTTGTCTTCAATGTTTGTTTAAATGTTTTTGTGATATTTTTCATATTTAAGAAAATATTGTCAAAAAACAAAAAAACAGTTAAGGTAAACACCCACTTCCGTTGTACGAAATTTTACCAAAAGCTTTTCAGTTCTTCAAATTATCAAATAAGACTTATGTTCAAAGTTTTATATCAATTGCTTTATTAGTTTTTGAGATACAGCGCACACAGGACAGACACACACACACACACACACACACACACACACACACACACACACACACACACACACACACAGACACACACACAGACACAAAAATATTTTTTCCAGAAATTGTTGAAATGGCATCTAGGGACCCCAAAACGGATATTTCCGTAAAAAAAAATTAAAAAAAAAAATCACGATCACAATACTTTCTCGTACTTCGTAAAGGAGAAAGTAAAAATATCTGTTTGATAACAATGTTAGTGATATTTTCTCACATGCCTTATAAGATACACAGTCATGAGATTAAAAGATGTAGAAGTGAGCTTTAAGATATTTTCGATTTTTTTTCTAACAAACTATTCTCAGAGATACAGTGAAGAAAGAAAGATAAGTACGCTAAGAAAACTATTTAATTTAAGACATTTTCAATATCAATATATTCTACACTCTGTCTACAAAACAAAATAAAACGCGAAACTGTCTATTAGAAATTAATAGCCATGTAATTATTACTAAAGAACTAATTTTTGTAGTAAAAAATAGTAATTTACGTAACAAGTTCCGAAAGTGATATTTTACGGGATGAGTAGAAAGTTTCCAGGACGAGCCGTAAAATCACTTTTGGAACGAGTTACGTACAATATTTTTTCTGCAGCCGTTTTTCATGTTAAAAAAGCAAAAGTACGAATGTTATATGACGAGCGCTGCCACAATTAAATACGATGTTGATGTTTTTGTCAAGGCCGCCTACATATATACTCAAAATCGTCTCGAAAGTAAAAAAAAGGGTCCCAAAAGTATTGAAATCGTTCCGAAAGTGAAACAAAATCGTTCCGAAAATGACTACTTTCGGTACGATTTATGTAAAGCGGTACTTTCGATTTAATAAATCATACCGAAAGTTTTATTTTCGGGACGGCTGCAGAAAAAAACATTTTTTAGTTTCATTACTTTTACTTTTGAGCTTGTAGGCTATTAAATTCCTTGTTAGTTTCTTGACAATGTTTTTCTTGTAATTTAAGAACAGTTTTTGTATCGAAATGGGCCCTAGAGTTTAATAGGACTTGGAAAATCACGATTTGAAGACACATTGTATGTCGCCTCGGAGTGGTCACCGAAATTCTTGGCCAAATTTTTCGAGAAACTGTACCTCGTACATTGGTTTAAAAGTGGAACGCAATACTCTGCCGGTGTACCATTTAGAAGCATAGGTTACTGCATAGTATTCATTGATACAAAGTGTTCTTTGTTTTTGTGGTTATAATACTGCTGCGGCAGTAGAAGAGTCAGTGTTTGCAACTTGCAGATTAGGGTGGATCGAAAAAGAAAATATTATATTTGATAACGACCTGGGGGGCAGAAGTTGTTAAATGTAACGGTAAAGAGTTTTCGAGAAAAAAAATCAGCCACATCTCTTTCAGGTGCTTCACCCACACAAAAAACAATTTTTTTAAAATAAATTTTTCTTTGGCCCTACCTGGAAATTGTTCAGGTATGTGTAAAAAATGCGTATCCAAAAAATAGAGACAGTTGTATTACTTATAGAGGTGGCACAAGTTGTTGTAAATAAGAATTAGCATGTTTTTATGTAATATAGGCCGATAAGAATAACAGTATCATACATTTTGTTATCTTTCTGACAAAATCAATTTTTGTATTATATTATTTCTAGTACTAATTCGGCCAATATTTTTTTTTTCCATATAAAACAAAACAGAATGAGTTTAAGGAAAATCTCAACTCGAAAATCTACCATTTGCCCTTTGATTGGCCACCCCTCTGAGATGTGTCAGGTAGTACTTCCCACAAATGCAGACATAGTTCAAAACTTTCTCTTTATCAGAAACGAGAAAGCCTTACAAGAACCCACTTGCTTTAATGATTTCCACAAAGGTCGCAAAGACGTTGGAATTAATATTGAAGAAATCTTCTATTCATATAAATTTATTTAACCTTCCAGGCCGAGCGCCAAGTCTGTGAGACCCGGTGTGCGAATAAACGTTCGTCAATTTTCAGCAAACTGTTTTTACTTTCTCCGTTACGAAGTACGAGAAGGTATTGTGATCGTGAAAAATTTTTCAATTTTTTTTTTTACAAAAATATGAGTTTTGGGGTCCCTAGATGCCATTTCAACAAGTTTTGGAAAAAAATGCATCTGCGTGTGTGTGTGTGTGTGTCTGTGTGTGAGTGTCTGTCTGTTTGTCTGTGCGCGTTGTATCTCAGAAACTAATAGAGCAATTGATATGAAACTTTGAACATAAGTTTTATTTAATAATCCGAAGAACTGAAAAGCTTTTGGTAAAATTTCGTATACCGGAAGTGGGTGTTTACCTTACATGTTTTTTGTATTTTCTTAAATGTGAAAAATATCACAAAAATATTTAAACAAATATTGAAGACAACAAAGAAATGAAAATCTTTGGTTTGAAAATATTTTTCATAAAATCATTGTTATTCGAGAAAAAAAAATATAATTTTTTTTTCATTTTTGGTATATAATTATGAAAGCTAAGAGTTATAGCAAATTTATGTTAATAATAATTATAGAGAATGTCAAAATGAACAATTTATGAAGAATAAGTTTCTTTCAAAATCTCTTTAGTTTTTGAGTAAACTGAGTTTTTGAATTGTAAGTATAATTGTCCATCTTTCACAATTTTGACGTCTTAAACATCAGTTTCATCCGAGTCTATGAAACGTTCGATGCACATTTAAAATATGATTTAAATTGAAAATAAACCATGAAAGCATAAATATAAATAATACCCAAGTTAGAAACAACTTTACTTGTTGCAGAAAGCATTAGATAAATACAAGAAAACGAAATGTAGCCTGAATATATGAATATTCAACCTGTTCGTTACTCTGCAAGCAAAAAATCAAGTCTTACTAAGACTATAAACAAATAACTTATTGAAACAACTACTTCCCTGGCTAGTGCCACGCCGGATATTGAATGATACAAAAGAAATTTGCATGTTATTACTAGTACTACTAGATAATAACATTGGTTTTAAGATCGTTTATTTCTACATACAAGACTAACTTAGAAAATTATTCTGAATATTTCTAAGTTAGTCTTGTATGTAGAAATAAACGATCTTAAAACCAATGTTATTATCTAGTAGTACTAGTAATAACATGCAAATTTCTTTTGTATCATTCAATATCCGGCGTGGCACTAGCCAGGGAAGTAGTTGTTTCAATAAGTTATTTGTTTATAGTCTTAGTAAGACTTGATTTTTTGCTTGCAGAGTAACGAACAGGTTGAATATTCATATATTCAGGCTACATTTCGTTTTCTTGTATTTATAAATAATACCATCAAGTCGGAGAAAGCAACATGATGGCCACATCACCATTTTTTCGAGTTGTCTAGCCGAGTACCTTAATATTTTTTTTTCTTTAGTTCACGTTTAGAAAGCGAAGAGTGTGAATGATATTTTAGTTATTTGAAATTAAAAAATAAAATATAGTCAAATTTTACATAGGAGATTTTTTTTGCAGAAGTCTCTGAGATGCGGCGCCTGCTACGGTGTCAAGATTTAGGGCGCTCCGCTCGGAAGGTTAAGAAAATTGTTGAAAAGATAACAAAATTTAATAGCGATTACAGAAAGGTTTTGAAATCATATGAAGGTAGAAGAGAGGCTGATGGCCGTTTTCACCAACCATCCCTAGAATATAAGCATTTCCTAAATAAAGATAAGAACTTCTTAGCGCCAATTTGGTTTTCACCAATCCCAAACTCTTTCCTAAATGGTCTAGGCATTACTTATCGCTTGGTACCCGATAAACGGCTGCCCAAGGATTAAGGTTCTAGACGATGTCCAAAGGAATGCCCATTTGAGCGTCACTGGAGTTATGAGAACAACACCAGCAACTGCAATAAAAGTCCTGCTATGTCTGCCCCCGCTAGACATACACAGGAAAGAGCGAGCAGCAGTGGACTCCAGGCTAAGAGCAACAAATATGTAACTCGTAAACAATTGAACAGGCGAGCACTGAAAAGTTTTCGAGAGAACCTTACAATGGAAGATTACAATTGAGATGCCGGTGGACACAATCCTTCGAAAATACATATTTAACAGGAAAACAGGGGCTGGGATTGGTATATACTGTAAAAACCTATCCATGAAAAAGAATGCTGCACTTGGTATATCAATGAGTACCCCCACTAAAATTATGCGTATCATCACACTAATTCTAATTATTTTTTTTAAATTTATTTAACATTTTAATCTATTTGATTCAGATTCCGATGAAGAAGATCACCAACGTATCCGAATTTATGGGGTCAGAATAATTAATTCATATTTAAATGCAAAATAAAGTTGTCTTACTACTCAATTTTTTTTAAATAATTTATTTTGTTTTAATATTCATCTCTAACTCCTTCTCTAATATATGTAGCTCTTGAGTTCGCTTATTTTCCGACGGCATTAATTCAATTATTTTTTTAATTAAACGAGGTTATGTTACTACGATGAAATAGTAAAAAATGACATGTGCGAACTTCACTCTATTTACCGAAGGATACACACGCAGTTTCACCAATATGACAATTAAAATTTCCCTAAAAATCCAGTACCTTAGTAATTGCTTATCAAGGAACCGATTGTCATGGTGAAACCAAATTTATGTAAAGTACTAGTTTAGGCATTTCTTAGCTTAGGTACTATCTAGAAAAGTATTTATTTAGGAATAGTTGGTGAAAACGGGCATGAGGGTTACAACAAGAAACTGTACGATCTAAAGTGCAAGTGGGATCAAACTCCCTATGACTTTGCCTGCTGCAAATATGAAAATTTCAACTCATGCTGCTGTTCCAAAGAAAGGTGTCTGTTAATGAAATACTATTTTTAATCGATCAGCCTAGTGCAAGAAAGATGATGATAAGACTAATTGAGAAGAAAAATACAAGGAAGCTGGAGAAAGACAACAAAGAAAGATAAAACGAGATAATAAGACTAATTGAGAAGAAAAATACAAGGAAGCTGGAGAAAGACAACAAAGAAAGATAAAACGAGATAATAAAAACCTAAAGCCATAAGAAAAGATCAGAACAGGATCGCAGTCAGCAAGCTCTAAAGGAGTAGTTGAAGAGTTGAGAAGTAGTTCTTCGTCGGAAGAAGAAAATAAAGAGAGAGAAGAAAAAGAGGAAAAAGAAGAAGAAAGAGAAGAATCAAATCAATTACTCCCCTCCTGTAGTTTATATAATTTTGATCCACTACCTTCTTGTTCTTCTGCGTATGAGACAGATTTAAAAGCTCACAAGACAAATTTCCCACTTGAATGTGATCGTCGTGAAATCTCAGACAGAACAGCTGCAATTCTTTCTTCTGCTCTCCTGCGGGACTTTGGCCTTGTTAGCGAAACGGATGCAACAAGAATCATCGATCGAACTGAAGTCCGTAAAGAACGCGAAAACACAGACAAAAATTACAAGACGCAAATATATCTGCGGTAGTGCAAAGCTTATACGTTGACAAGAGAAAAGACAAGACCATCATACAAATTAAGAAAATGGCGATGTGGCCATCTTGTTACTTTCTCCGATTTGATGGTATCATAGTTTATATTTACATTTTATGGTTTACTTTCAATTTAGATCATATTTTAAATATACATCGAGCGTTTTGTAGAATCGGATGAATCTGACGTTTAAAACGTCAAAATTATGAAAGATGAAAATGACAAATTTTATTTCAAATTCAGTTTACTCAAAAACTAAAGAGATTTCGAAAAAAACTTATTCTTTGTGAGTTGTTCATTTTGGCATTTATAAATTAATAATTTCTTTTCTCGAAAACCAATAATATTATCAAAAATATTTTCAAACAAAAGATCTTCAATTTGTTGTCTTCAATATTTGTTTTAATGTTTTTGTGATATTTGTCATATTTAAAACAATATTGGAAAAAAACAAAAAAACGGTTTAGGTAAACACCCACTTCCGGTGTACGAAATTTTACCAAAAGCTTTTCAGTTCTTCGGATTGTCAAATAAGTTTTATGTTCAAAGTTTCATATCAATTGCAATTTTTTTTTTCCAGAAATTGTTGAAATGTTCCGTAAAAAAATATTTTCACGATTTCTCATTTCTCTTTACTTTCTCCGTTATGAAATACGAGAAAGTATTGTGATCGTGATTTTTTTCAAAAATTTTTTTTACGGAAATATCCGTTTTGGGGTCCCTAGATGCCATCTCTTTTGTGTCTGTGCGTGTGTGTGTCTGTGTGTGTATGGCTGTGTGTGTCTGTGCGCGCTGTATCTCAAAAACTAATAGAGCAATTGATATGAAACTTCGAACATACATCTTGTTTGATAATCTGAAGAACCGAGAAGCTTTTAGTAAAATTTCGTACACCAGAAGTGGGTATTTACCTCAACTGTTTTTTGTTTTTTGCCAATATTTTCTTTAATATGAAAAATATCACAAAAACATGTAAACAAACATTAAAGACAACAAATAAATGAACATCTTTTGCTTGAAAACATTTTTCATAAAATCATTTTTATTCGAGAAAAAAAATTATTATTTTTTTTTTACTTTTTGGTTTATAATTATAAAACGATAAGTTACAGCAAATTTATGTTAATAATAATTGTAGAGAATGCTAAAATGAACAACTTATAAATAATAAGTTTTTTTTCGAAATCCCTTTAGTTTTTGAGTAAACTGAGTTTTTGAATTTGAAGTATAATTTTTCCATCTTCCATCATAATTTTGACGTTTTAAACGCCAGTTTCATCCGAGTTTACACAACGCTCGATGTACATTTAAACTATGATTTCAATTAAAAATAAACCATGAAAGCGTAAATATAAATGGCTATGATACCATCAAGTGGGAGAAAGTAACATGATGGCCACATCATTTTTTTCTATTTTTTTGTTGATTTTTTCACTGTTTTTTTTTTAGACTTAACAGGATTTTCCTAGAATCTTTTTCAGTAACTCGTTATCTTACTGATTCACTATCTTAACATATTTCTCATGGTACAGTTGAACTTGCTTTTCTGTGGAAATATTTGTAGTTGCTTTTTGACCTCGAGTCAGCATGTTTTGCAAATGTGTAAAACGTGTCTGCTAATCTTCTTTCGGATTTACTGTTTTCTTTCGACCTTTAAACTGGTATAATTGGAGTCAACTCTGTCGAATCGTCTAGGTCTAAAGACTTGGCTGAATCCGCTGTATTGGTATCATGAGAAGTTGATAGCTGATTATTCACTGGAATCTGTGCTGCCCTTCCTATTAGCAATAGCTTCTCTAGCTGCAGTGCTTAAATGTGCGCTAAGGATATACCGATTGCTAATTGGAGTCATGTCAGCAGAGCTATAACTGTAGTTGTAGCTATAACTTCTGCAGTTGTAGCTATAGATCCTGCGAATGCAGCTTATGTTTTCTATGTCTTTGTGTTTTCTGTATCTTTCTAAAACTACTGGTTGGTAAGCTTCTTTGGGGAATTTATCTCGATTCAAATGGAATGTTCCTGACTGCATAAAACCTGCTTTGATATTTGTAACAGTTGCATTGGACTGCCATACACTGCCAATATATTCGACACATTTTGACTTGCTTACCATGATCAACTAGTATTTTATCCCACGCTATTTTGACAGAACAAAATACTCAAAGTAGTGAGTGTTTTAGAATAGATATCCTTGCACCCAAAGCTGCTGTAATGAGTCGACAACTGATTGACTGATTTCTGTGCCTGTCATAAATCAGCAACGCTTGCTTGTGTTCACAGTAGGTTTCCCTTGTAAGGTTATTGGCAAATGGCACGAAAGATGCTGTAAACCAACAGAAGAACACTGGTTCCTCCATGTTACCACTGGTCAAAGCGGAGTATTATTATTATTACTCAAGGAGTTCTAATGAAAACTCTAATGGCAAATTGCGACTAAATGACAGGAAATGGGTATTTCCAAAATAAAATTTTGTATTATCGAATTTTAAATTTATTTAAAAATGCCATAAATCGTGATTGTATCGAATTTGTTTATAAGAAAGAATTATTGTACTCAATGAGTAGATATAGAAAATTAACTCAGAACTCCTAGAACTCTCAATTTTTTTTACTACGACTTTTTTCAAAAAAATATTTTTAATAGTTCCGGATAGTTCTGATTAGTGTTTCCTGTAGTTCTTTGTGAGTTCCATAGTTGTTATGAAATATTTAGATTCAACCAATATTAAGTAAGTAATATGAATTTGAATATTTTGAATTTCCAACTTTGAAAATTTTTATCTCCGGAAATTCAACAGAAATCTTTTTTAAAAGTATCAGGAACTATAGTACTAACCCAAACACATCATAAAACTAGTTCAGAACTATTCGATAACAATGTTGGGGTGCGGTGTCAAGTTGGCACCCCATTTTTCAAAAAATTCCTGACAGCCCAATTTTACAGAACTCTTTTTAAAAAGTTAATAGTACTTCTAGACACATCAAAAAGAATTGAGAACTCTATTCAGAACTATCCGAACTTTTCATTGGGGTGCCAACTTGACACACTGAAGAATAATTGCTTCAAGTTCATTTTCGGTATCTGTTGACAACACGCATAACCTTCCCTGTTTTCCATCAGTCCTCTTTAACTTATCATTGGCATTTCTTTACAATACTCCATATGGAATATTATATTTTTGGCTTGCTTGACGATAATTCATTCGTTTTATTTTTACACACCATGTTCTTCGTTTTTTTAATATTCACGTCAGTATAAAGGTCTTTTAGGATTTAATTGAACAATCTCACGTTAATGTTCAGGAAAAGCAGCCACATGGTGCTTTACTGGAGCTGAAGGCAGAAATACTGGCAATCAGGCAGTTAAGGCCAAAATTTGGCGTAAATGCAAAATAAAATTGTAAAATAAATGTTTTGCTGACAAAAGCAAAAAATATGCAGTAAAGTAAGCAAACAAGGGGTATTTCACAGGGTCTGAAAACTGAAAGACTAGAAAATGTATTCTAAACCACAATTTTATTTATATAGAAAATAAAAAATGCTACTTCTGGGGTAATTAGAATCATACAGGTTATTAACATTATGTTTCATCTGTTGCAGAAATTAACCTTTTTCTCTTAAAAACAACCCTTTTCTAAATTCAACTCCATCGTTATATTTCAATATTCCTACATTTGTTTACACAGGACCTTTTTAACACTCATTTTGACTGACGACGTTTTTCATGTTCTGGGAAAACAGTGATTACTTCTACAGAAACATATATTTTCACTCCAAAGAAATTACACGTGTAGAATATTAGTCACTTCGTATTAGCATGGTCAATTTTTTTAATCTGTTACAGATTGACCCTGAAGTGCCTCTGATCACAATTATCTCTGATCCTAATTACTCTCCCCTTATGTGTAATAAAATGAATATGATTTAAACTGAGAAGACGGAAAAACTATAATCTTTCTCATAGCTCAGTAATATTAATAGTAATAAAAATTATTGGACAAAAAATCTTAATTATCGACTTTTTTATCGTTTCGTTTGAAAGTGCATATGCTACACTTATATGCTTGCTGCAATCTGCATATCGTATGATAAATAAGCACTTTCCACACATAGACAAATAACAATTTTAGTTTTCTGAAAACAAATGGAGTATATAGAAAAAAATGAAACACTTGAAATTTCGACCATTTTCGCTGTAACTCGGCGTATTTTCAATAGATTTTGATTAATCTTTGAGGACGAAAAACTTTAAAGTCATGCATGCAAACTTAAGAGTAACCAAATTTGATGATTATTTCAGGGAAATAATCATCAAATAGAAGCAACGAAGCTTCTACGGCGATTTGGCAGAAAGTTATGGGTGTTTGAAAAAAGTGCATTTTGTGGTATTTTTATTTTTTCATCTGGAGGGGCGTAGAGCCCTCTCTTTGAGTGGGGGATAAACCCTCTCAAAGAGGACAATTTGCTTTTGATTCCTCAAAAAATCGGTTTGATAGAAGCCGAGTTATGGCCATTTGAAAATTACCTAATTTTTTTTTATTGGACGAATGGAAACATGGACGAATGGTGGTGAGTTAGGCTCACATTTTTTCCGACCCTACAGAGATTGTTAAAGTGAGCCTATTTTGACCTAAAATAAAGTTTTTTGTTAATGGATTTCTAAGGTACAAAATGCGATATTCATGATTGCGCGCAAACAATGAATTTTCGAGCATACCTCAGAGAACATGCAAAGAAAACGAAAACAATTTCGTCGAAAAACTTCGTCGGACTTATGAGTCCAAAAACCACAAAATTCGCTTTTTTCAAACACCCATAACTTTCTGCCAAATCGTCGTAGGAACTTCGTTATTTGAGTTCTGCGCAGGTAATTGAACACATTTCAATGCCCTTTTGGTGGATCGAATCGATACATGTTTTCCAATTCGGTACACGTTGCCAAAGTTGGACGTTTTTTTGTCCAAAAACGTGTTTTTTTTTGTTTGGGAGTTGAAGGGTTAGAAAAGGGATCATTCCAATCTGAGTTTACCCCCTTAAAGTAGAGCTAAAATACATTTTTTTTCCCGAAAGAATCATCAAATTTGGTTAAAATATCTTGGTATAATCTACGATAGCCAACTTTCATTCACGCCCCATATTAAGTATATCTGCACGGAGAGTTTAAGGGTGTTGGGATTTTTACAACGAATATGCAAAGTATTTACCAATATCAATGTAATTAAAACAATATACTTTTCTTACGTTCGTTCAAAGTTAGAATATGCGAATGTGATATGGTCCCCTACATCCCAAATCCATATTCAATCTATTGAGAAAATACAAAAGAAATTTTTAAGACTTCTGTACCACAAATGTATGTATATCTACCCAGATTACAGCATTAGATATGCAGTTTTATTAACTTTTTTTTTATTTCCAATCGTTAGTCGTTAGGCGAAATATAGCTATGGTCTATATGTCTATATAAATTTATGAATGATATAATTGATGACCCACAATTATTAGCGATCATAAATATTCATGTACCAAGAATTACATCTCGAAACGTCATTATATTCAAACAAACAATTTTATACGGCTACACATTCACATTCCCCATTGAATAGGTATATAACATTATATAATCCCCTTCATTATACGACTGACATCTTTAGCGATAGTTTAAATATGTTTTAAAAATCACTTGATCGCTTATTATAAATATTTTTCATATCTCGTTAGTTATATAACTTTGTAAAATCTTAATTATATATTCTATTTATTTATGTATTTTACACTAATTCTATATTACAAGTTGTAAATTTTCCCTGTAATAAGATTATTTTTAATCTGCTCGGCAATAAAAGTTTATTATTATTATTATTATTAAAAAGTCACTGAGTTATGTGCGAAAAACCTCAAAATGCACTTTTTTTAAACAACCATAACTTGGTGCCAAATCGTCGCAGGAACTTTGTTCTTTGAGTCCTGCATAGGGAATTGATCAAATTTTAATGCCTTTATGGTGGATCAAGTCGACAAAAATTTTCCAACTCCGTAGACATCGTCAAAGTTGGACATGGTTTCCTGAAAAAACTCTTTTTCACAGGGGTGCTAGAGAGGGCGGAAGAGGTTACGCTTAAGTTCGCATGCATGACTTGAAAGAAGACACTTCAAAGTTTTTCGCTCCAAAGATTCATCAAAATCGATTGAAAATTCGCCGAATTATGGCGGTTTGAAAATGGTCGAAATTTTACGAATTTCAAGTATTTCATTTTTTTTTTCACCAGTATATATCTGTATTTGTACCTTAGAGGTAAAGAATCGTATCTCCATTTTTTTGACAAATGAAGTTAATACATTTTCATTATACCAGGAGATCATATTTTATGATGGTATGTTCATTATTACTAGTTACGATATTTGGAAACAGTCGTATCGTACATTTTTCATGGAAGCAAAAAATTGTATAAAGTAGAAGGCTCTCTTTTAAAAACTTTAGGTAGGTATATCTGAGACCGTTGTTAAAAACGTATTAACAAAATTAGAAAGTAGACATTTCGCAACACCAGACATGCAACATAAGACATGTTCAGCAAAAAATAAGTTACCAGAAAATATGAAAGAGCCCATATTCGGTCTTTCCCGCTTTATGGCAGTGACTACAGTCGCAACAAAACAAAAAAAAGTTACCTAGGAAGCTAATTTAACGTAGACAAGATGTACAATCTCTGCAAAGTTAAATATGAGGAAGAAAATCATGAAAAACTGAGATAACTAAATGGTAATAACGTTATGTTTTAAAAACTCTGTATTTTAGGGTTCAAACTGCCACGTAATGACACTGAAGATACGTGCAATAGTTTGGAAATGGCGTTACAAGAAACTCACTCAGAACGAGTAGTTGTTGAAGAGAAAATTGATTGTCATTTGAGAGATGCTGAAATCCAAGAAAAAATGGTAAAGTAAACTCTCGGGGAAAAAAAACTAAAGTAGCCATGTTAGAGTTACAAAATTGCTTGCCCACACCGCATCTATCAATTTTATTGGTTAAATTCTGGACCTTGAATGTAACCTCATGTTACGCAACAGAGATGAAGGTTCATTTTTATTTCAGTTAAAATCAACTGAAATTGAAAAACTTGAAAATTATTTTGCAGTTTTTTTATATTAAAAGAAAACACCATCCCCATATTTTAAAACTTTAAACCACGTTTTCTCTAGATCTACAACAATGGAGATACGATTCGTTACTTCTAAGGTACTTGTTCAAAAACAAATCAAATTTGTTATTTTGAATTTGTAGCTAATAACCCATTCCACATGTAAGTTTAAGAATACCAATGATTTATCATTGTTGGATAAATAATTTTTCAACAAATTGTCGTTAAAAAATTGTATTTTATTCCAAAATTGTGTGCTTTTTCAATAACAATATTTTTGAATAATTTTTTAGATAGAATTTTAAATAGAAGGAAAAGAGGTCTAAATTCTGTTTTTTTTCAAAATTTGATTTACTTTAATTATGTTTCAGGTCAACAAAAAAATCATCATAGTATATGAAAATAGCATGGTAATTGATGCTGATCAGTTACGTTTATTTTATTCTAAACATTGATTAATAATTATTAGGATCATAATAGTACTATTATTTCATAATGCGTTAGCTACGTTAATAATTACGTGCAAATTTAGGAATTATTATTTTTATATATCAGACATAATTTATTTATTTGATTTTCATAGCATCGGCACCGTTGATGATAAAGCTTTGAATATAACTCGAATATTTGCGATTTATAATAATCTCTAGCGCGCCTCGTCATCTAAAAACCTTCTCGATTGTAATGAATCGCATATTATTCTCGTTAAATTAATAGCTATTATCTGCACATAGCGCCGCCATTTTAAAATAAAGAAAACACTATTTTTTACTTTAAAACTTTAAAACCAAAACTTTCAACAAAGTTTTACTTTTGTGAAATAATTTTCTTTTATTAATAACAATTCTTGACTAGACGACTTCCTTAATTGCAGTTAATGTATTCTTGCACTTATACATTTACCTTGAGAAGCTTTCAACAATTACTTATTCAAATTTGCACTGTTATTTGTGAACTGTGTCGGCTTTACAAATTGCAAGTGGAAAATGTTAAAAGCACTTTCAGTCACGACAGTCTTTAATTTATTCAGTTAGCCTCGTTAACAATTGCATCCACATTTCACTTTTGTTTCGCCGCGTGCTAGCCCGCCTCTTATCTGATTTTCACTCGTGACCGAAACGATTCTATTTCCCACAATTATATTAAATTGATTCGTTCGTAAACACCTTATATGGTCAAAATTTAATTTGAGAAAACAAGAAACTATGACACATTTTAAACCAAAATTTGGATAATATTTATACAGATGTATTCAAAAATCAGCAACAAAGTACATAATACCCATTCAGTAGTAATTTTTTGCAAAGTGGCTATGGGATTTTGATTATTTAAAAATTAAAAATTAAAACAAAATCAACTGAATCTCGTGACAGTGTCAATTTTTGTGTATTAACCATAACCCAATATTGGATATTGATTGTCAGCAGTAATACAGGGTGGATTATGTCATTCTAAAAGTGTCTGCTTTGTAAAAAAATAACTCCCGAATGAATTATAGGGTGCGGCATTTATCTTGGACACCCAAAATATTATGGAAACGAAGATTCGGAGAAAAAAAAATGTTTCAAATAAAATGTATTTGACATGAAGAGGTTCATGTAGCAGGCATAGGTATTTTTAATTCTAAATAGGGTTTCAAGGTCATTTCAAGGTCAACTTGTTATTTTAAGTGAAAACCTGTAATTTGTATTAAGGCCTAAATTTTTACAACTTGTTTTCATTTTTAATGTCATTTTTTTCTCAAAAATTCATAACTTTGCTCCAAATCATCGAAACGAGTCGAATTTTTAAGGCATTTGAAGGAAATTGAACAAATTTTTCTGCCATTGTAGTGAAATTTTCCGCCGATTTCTTTTGCGCACGGTACAGCTTGTCAAAGTTGGACAATTTTTTACATAAAAAAACTTTTTTTTCCATCGCGTTGTTACGGGGGGTGGGTTGGACTTGGGGTCGAAATCAACTACACATTATTAAAGATAAAACTTGAATCTTTCCCAAACTGAAAGATTCATCGATTTTCGACCAAATTGAACCAAGTTACGACGGTTTGAAAAATCGATTTTTTCGCGATTTTTCGAGTGGCGCTTTTTTTGACGCTGAGTGTTGTGAAAAAAAAATGAATGCAATGTACTACAATTTGGGAAGGAAGTAATTTATTTACACCTTCATAAATATCAATCATGTAATTTCAGGTAATGATCTGTAATATATCTACATAAATGCGTATTCGCAACGTATATTTAATAACCTGAACGACCTCGTGCTCAATATTCAGTTAGGTAAGAATAACCAATTCAATCACTACCACAAAATTCTTTAAAAAGCACTTTCTCAATCGGTAGCTATCGATTCGTTGATAAAATAAAAGCAACATGTATACTAATTCGATTGTAACGACTGATAAAAAATTCAATTCGCGATTTAATAATGCATGGTTGATGCGCCGGGTTACAACTGAAACTTTCATACCTTTACACAATTCCTGGAATATCGGTGAATTTTCATTTATTCAAAGCAACTACTAAGGGTTGGCGCTCTCTTTTGTAATCGATTTTAAATTATAGACAGTTACGTGTCCAGTCTAGACAGTACTAGCTGTTTGCAAGCGTCTAATTCACTTCACGGTAAATGTTTAAAGGTAATTGTTTCGTGTAAGTAATGTACATAGGACGATGCACTGAGTCATCGCTGCATCGTTATAGTTGCATTTCTCATTATAGGCAATCAGAAAATGTCAATAATTATATTCCGAGTAAGAACTTGATGTACGATAATGATAGACTTCACTAGATATATTGCTATCAACGTATAATTTTTAGAGTAGTAATAATAAAAGGAAATTATGGGAAATAATTATTGCTGCATGATGAAGAGGATGGTTGCGGCCGTTACTACGTAGTAATCTGTAATTAAATTGAATTGAAAATTTCACGATGTCACTAATTATTAAGCGATCAGTTGCTTCTGAATCGTAGGGCAAAATTGGAACGTAGCAAATAGTATATTACGTGAATATTTGTTCAGATTTATAAAACTGTTTCTTATCAGGAAATGTGTGGCTACGGGGAATATATATTGTCAAGAGAATTTTAAAGTACATTTATTTATTATTAGATTTACTTTACACTTAAAGAAAAAACATGTCAACAAATTAGACCTAGAAACTTTTCAATATAAATGTAAAGGAAGGATATGAGAATTTTACTCGTGTTTTTCTTGAATCTAATAGTCGTACGTGTTCTATAACTCGGCTCAGGTTTTAGTATGTGAAAATTTTCATCCTACGTGACTTTCGCTCGCAACTGAAACCGGAAAGGTTTTCACTTGAATACTTATTTAACACGATCACCGCTGCCTTAAGAAATATTGTTTTGTTTTCCCTCGCAGTTTGGCGATTTCAGTGATGTTTTGCACAACACGTAAATTAAAAACAATTCACGTGACCTTTGCGAGGAAAGCCTCGTGGGTTATCTTTAACGCACGCGACAATCAACGTTTTAAAATGGAATTTAAAAGTTTGTATAAATAATTTGACCTTTTGTAACAGAAGAATTACTTTTTTAATTAATTATTTGTACATTGAGTTTAAAGTTTATATAATTCCTATTCTCAAATAACTTATAGTTATAGCCTGAATATATGAATATTCAACCTGTTCGTAACTCTGCAAGCAAAATTAAGTCTTACTAAGACTATAAACAAATAACTTATTGAAACAACTACTTCCCTGGCTTTAATTTTGCTTGCAGAGTTACGAACAGGTTGAATATTCATATATTCAGGCTATATTTCGTTCTATTGAATTTATTTAATGTTTTCTGAAACAAGTAAGGTTGTTTGTAATTTATTCTAATTTATTTATAGTTATAGAATATGGAAATTAGTTGTAAGGTTAATAAAATATTAATTTCAAAACATGTATTTACGAGTAAAATAATTTAATTTCTGGCACATGACTCTCATCTACAGCTATATATTATTGTATTGATTTCATTTTTAATTTATTTCAAACGCCTTACAACTAAGAACAAATCGGGAGGTGACGGATTTAGTATCAAGTGATGGCCCTCAGGGCATATTTCGTTAGACGTTTGACATACATTAGTAGGCCCATGGGAGTAATGAGGTATTAGTACAAAGGTATCGGAAAACTTTTAAAGGCGAGGACCTTTTTTAGGTCTTCAATTTGTGAACTAGGCATATTTTGAGAAATTTTGATCTCTTCACTCCACGTCATCGACTCTTCGTAAAGAAACATATTGGCGAATATTTTAAAGCGAGGACCGCTTTTAGTTTTTCACTTTATGTTACAGATACTTTTCACTTTTTCAAAAATAATAATTATATTGTGATGACATTTCTTTAGCTAAGTCATAACCTGACTCTCCGAGTCGTTTTTTTTACTGGCAAGCAAACGATCGGGGGAGTCCCTGACCGATTGCGACGCACCTTGTATATGTTGTAGAGCAGCGCTGCCCGCGAGTTATAGTAAACTGTACTGACCCATTCATTGCATCTAGTGGAGCAACTGGAATACAAGTGTTCAAACATTTGAATAAAGAAAAATATCAAAAAATAAGAGATTTTGGACTTCAAATCATTTCTATGTTCGGAAATACATATATCTGCGAGCGTGCATTTTCTGACATGAAATATATATAATCAAAATTTAGAAACAGCTTGAAAGACTCCACTCTTGAATATATAATTAGAGTTTCCACACCAAATATTGATATGGACATAAAAGAAATTGTTGCTCAACAACTACGGCCACAATGCTCCCATTAAATAGCTTAGGCTTAATAATATTCTAATTTTATTGTGTTTTTATTATTTCTTGTTATATATTATTTTTAAGAATAACATTGTTTTGTCCGTTACTATGTGATATTTTATTTTAACATTAAATATAACGCAATATTTATTATGCAAAAATATAAACTTTATTGTCGAAAAAAAGTTATTATCTTCAACTTTATTTTTTTTCATATAAATAAAATAACTTTTGAGTTGACATGAACTGACTTTTTATTTACCTATCCTTTTCGGCCCGCGAAATATTTTCTAAAGAAAAAATGGCCCGCTGGCTAAGAGAAGTTGGACAGCGCTGTTGTAGAGCGTCAAAAAGTAAGAGACCCGTATTTTTATGTGCTTATCTCGAGGTTTAGGGTGTTAAACCACCTCTTGAAGAAAATGGCTTACACCTTCTACCTCTGGGCAGAATCTTGCGTTTCGACACATTGTACGGTGGATATAAAAGGTTCACTACTTCTGGTCTATATAGTAAATACTTGTGATAAGTTTGAGTATGATATTTTATAATAAGGTTTAATATTTTGAGTCCCTCTGCAGTATAAATATTTCCACTCTTGCCTTACATCTTACTTTATCTTTAGTTGTCATTTTTAGATACAACTGGCGCTTTGACATTTGGACTGTCCACAATTGAATTGCCGCTTATGTCGCAGTGACTTTTCATCTATAAATATTGAATCTCAATTTGATTCAAATAGCATTGATATCTCGGTAGAGATAGAGACTTGGTTAAATTTAGATAAAGTTGCATATTTTAATGCTGAATTATCGAAAAACGAAATTTAAAATATTCCGACTTCTTCCGGAGATATTCGATAAGAACCGAAAAAGTCAATTTTGATTTTAATTCCCTTACGGCTGTATTACTTAAAACTAATGATGTGTCACATTTACCACCAGGGACGGATTATCCAATAGGTAGCTGCCTATAGTCGCCGACGGCGACGAATAAAACATATCAAATTTCAATCAATAAAAACTTATAAATAATTTTCCATATAATATTATATCAAACTAATTTAGCTATAGCGGAGAAAACCTCCATCTATCAACAGGCCTCAACTTTAATCGCTGATGCTAGTTATGTTTATGCTGATACTAAAACGACAAATATTATAATTGTTAATGAAGAGTCAAGTTTACTATCACCGCAAAAAAACGCAATCTGCATCGTCAGAAGAAAATGGAAAAGATCAAGAAATTGCTACTGCTTCCACTTCTAAAACTGAGACATTGATTGTTGAAAATGTACAGGTAGCGCAATGGGTATTGACGATTTTTGAAACGTCACTGTTCGAATATGATTAAAGTGGAGGGTATAATGAATGGCTTAAACTATTCCGTATTTTATGCAGTTTAGCCCATATGGATCCGTAGCCAGTGAATCGATGCAGCTTTTGCGTCAAGGCGTATCAACAATAGGAGTCTGTTATTGAACTGCAACGATAATTTCGTGAATATAATGGTAGAATTCCTTCACGCAACACAATTTTGTTTGTAAGTTGCAAGTTTTCGAAATTATGAAAGTGTACGAAATGATTATTTCGGTTCGTAAAAACCAGAGAACGTAGAACGAGTACGACAGGCTGTAACAAGAAGTTGGTTGGGTATTACACGAAGAAGTAGAAAGAGTCGAATTTTGCAAGGAGACATACGATTTCATCCGTATAAAATTCTACCAGCACGTATACAATTTTGTAGAACATTATTTGATTTACTTAACCCAAATGTTTTCAATCATCAAATGATGTGTTATGAGACGCATTTTCACTTATTAGGATATGTGAATAAGCAAAATGCTGCCGAAAAACCTCAACAAATTCACGAACAATCTCTGTATTCCAAAAAGTTTACCGTATGGTGCGGTGTAGCAGCATCCGGAATACAAGGCCAGTACTTTTTCGAAGTTACAGTGACTGTAACTTCCCAACAGTATTTGGCGATGTTTCATTTTGTTACCTGCTGAATTGCGACAACTGGGGGTTGAAAATAATTAGTTATGGTTTTAGCAAGATGAAGCAACACACTTTGCATAGCTGCTCGAAGAAATATGTATCCTGGATGACTTGGTGAATTTGAATTGGCAGCCAAGGTCACTAGATTGGACCATATCTATTTTTTTGGGATACTTAAAGATTAGGGTGCCTAAAAATAGACCACAAATGCTACTAGCTGTAAAAGACAAAATTTCTCATGAAATCAAAGTGATTAACCAGGAAATGCTATGACGATTTACAGATAATTTTCAATCACGACTTGTATGTGAGCGTAGTGGCCATTTAAATGATGCTATTTTCAAAAAATAATTTCTGTTATAAAACTTACTATATATGCATAATACAAATGTATTTCTTTGACCGGGATCATTTTATTAGGATGTTCATAATAATACTCTAAAAATCGTCAATACCCATTGCGCCACCCTGTATTACAAATCAGTAAACCAGTGGACAACACACAGAGTGGCATATGGTACATAAAAACTTAATTAATGATTCAATTTTAAAAAATCCACCACAGCAGAATATTGAGTTAGATTTTTCTACTGTCTGAAATTAGGGTAAATTTAATCGTTTCGCGAATAAACAAATATTTCTCTCGAATTGTTTCATGGAGGAGAATGTTATTATTTTCCGACACGACAGGAAAAGTATTTCTTCCAACCTTCGAAACTTTCCATCACTCAATTTAGAGAGGAAAGTAGACGTTTGCTTCAGTTGTGAGGCAATTAAAATTATTGGTGGAGAAATGGATTTACATTCCTCACAATTATTATGACTACAAATAAAGAAGGTGTCATCTCCAAACTAGATAACCTTGTGCATTGGTAAATCGTTTATGTGTATGATAAATAGAATCTGGCCCAATACTGAACTTTGCGAAACTCCATTATTTGTATTTTGAATATCAGACTAGATGTCATTTATAGAGATTACTAAAGTCTGATCAATGGATCTTCGCGTGCACGTCATAGATAGCCGAATCCAGTTCCGACAAGATTTTCATATGTTTACTCCCTCTATGATAAGTTAAATTAGACGCAATAATACGTGTACGTATGTCGTCCAAGGCGTAGACGTACGGCACTTGGTAAAACCATGCATTGAACAAAGACAAAACCTTGGTCTGTAAGTCATTTCGTTATTAGTAACTGCATTGGTGGCGCTATAAGCAGTATTTTCTGTTTTGTGATCGTTTTTGCACATTTGTTCGATTTTACAACCTGTACAGTACACGTCGTGATGAACATTTCTTCGTGATATTAAAAAAAAACAGTTTCTTTTTAGAACAATCATCGAAATCGCTTGACATAACCTCAAAATGCCAGGTAAACGTCTACATTCTCAGGCGCGGAATCTCGTAGTAAATTTTACAGCAGGAAAGGAAAACAACGGTCGTTTAATTTCACTGAATGTTGTCCAAGGGGTAATTTCTTTCTTTGTTATCTAATTACCTGATTATTAATATTACATCGTTTCATAGAGAGTTAATGCTTTGAAAATAAGTTTACGGACTATCTCCAGTATTAAAATTGCGAGTGAGAGAAATCAGTCGCTTTCTACCCCAGCAAAATCTAGACCCGCAAGAAATCAAAAACAAAGACTTAGACGAGGGTGCCAAAACGGGAACCAAATGTTAAATGATATGATTGGCATGCTGACATACACAACTAATAACTAATTTCCGGTAACGGGAACGACAAGCTTGGTATATTTTCGTTACCATTCCCGGTTTGTTATGAAGCCGCCTTAACAGGTTGCTAAGATCATCACGTTGTAGCTTGCGCTTCTCGCTACAACTCCGTAGAGATCTGTTAGTCCTCGCGCACAGACCGAAATTTACTGACGTTTAAAACGTCAAAATTATGAAGGAATGTTGGCTCATAAAGAATTTGATTTTTTTACCTTCCGGCCAAATACGGCCCGAGAGACCAAGCGTTTCGTATTCGATCACTACAAAGGCATATTCGCGTATACATCTCATACTGCTGTTTTAATGATTTACGTTACGGGCTCAGACTAATTTCAGTTTGTTTATTTGTCCGATGCGCAATTTGTTTCGACTACGCCACTGGTCGAATCCCTAGCGTTGATTGTACCGGACAACTATTAGTGGTGACGTGCACGCAAAGATCCATTGATCCAAGTGTAACAAGGGAACATAGGGAACCCGTAAATTAAAAAAAAAATCTGAAACGTTTACTAATTTGCTAAGGTAATGAAGGGAAGGAGAGGGGTGGGGTAAACTTTTGAATATACCATAGCAAAGAGAAAAAATACTCTATTTACTTTACTTCCACACAATGTTTCAGATTTTTATGAATTTACGGGTTCCGTATGTTCCCTTGTAATGTAAGATTTAAAAAAATCACATGCTCATTAATGGAAAATTTAAGCTTTTCTAGCAATATACTATGACTAACGCAATCAATATGATTGTTAAGTGCATTTGATTTATTAGAAATGGGAATTTCAACATCGTTTTGATCAGATGTTTTGGAGAAATGTGATAGACTTTACAAATCTTTATTGATATATCAACAACGACTGCAACTTTGATTGACTACTTTAAATCATCACGAAACCCGTTTGAAAAATACGAAGAAATGGGCAAACAACTATCCAAAATGTTTGAATATAATATAGATAACAAATAGGATACCGAAGAAAAAGCTTCAATTTGACAAAACTTATGACAATTAAACGAACTTCGATGGCAAGAGTGATTTGAGAATCAATGCTTTTCTTGCTATTATTGATAGGCCAGATTTTTCAAATTTTTCAGATTTTTAAATAAACTTATGGTTATAAAAGACGACATACGAAATGATTAAAATAATTTGCAAACTGAATATTCAAACGATTTGCACGAATGTTTCGTTGAACAATGTACTGAGTTCAAATATTTTGTCGAAAATAGAAAATATCGTTATGAATTTTTCTTATTCTACCAATAACAAATGCGACAGGAGAAAGATCATTTTCAACTTTGAAATGAAAAAAAACATATTTACGAAATGTCATTAGTCAAGAAGGACTTAATAATTTATTTGTGTTATCAATAAATCGTGATTTAACTAGAGCGCTCAATTTGACTGATATAAATAGTTTCGCTAGTAGCTAGTAAGAAATCCAAAAATGGTATATAATAGCTATTTATGTAACAAGTTCACACTTTCTTGGACGAGACATTTTATGGCCGAGCGAGCGAAGCGAGAGAGGCTAATAATGGAGGCGAGTCCATCAAGTGCTATTGTGGACGAGTTACATACAAAGCTTCATGTTCGACTACTTTTAGCACTTTTGGAATACTTTTTAAATTCAAGCTGAAGCAAATTATTTGTATATATTTTAATCATAGTGTGCATATGCTGCCACACTAATGTCAGTCATTGTAAATTTAACAATCTAACTCGCACAATAAACGTCGAAACCTTGCAAACTTCTTCAGGAGTAAATATAATGAATAATAGTAAGTACTATCGCTATAAACCACTATCATAGTTGATCTCTCTTCTGCATGAGTAATTTGTATTGTATTTATTTGATGTTCTGCATAAAATTAAAATCTGTCATTTCTGACACTGACAAGAGTCCAATTTACTTTATCAATTATAGTACTAGTACGAAATGGACACCATTTTGGCCTAAAAACAAACCGCCAAAGTTACTATTTTCGTACAGTCGAACATAAAAATGTTCATACCTACTTAACTTTTCATTTAATGTTTTTTTTTTTTCGTTTATTTATGCTGAATGTACAGGAAGGTCCATCTCAGAGGTAACAAGCGACTTTGTTGAGTTACGCGGCATTTTTGAAAAAATCGCCGAGACACGTCGATTTTTGTTTCGAAGGGGACAACTTTTTATGACATTTTCACTTTCATAACCTTATACCATAACTTCACCACCTCGATATTAAATAGGGAAAGTGGGCCGAGTGATACACCGTTGAGAAGCTCTTTTGATTCTGAATACAATGGTGTCATTTGTTTTCGTTATCATTTATTCCCAAGGGAACAGCAACACTTCTAAATTGCAATTTTACTTGTTTAAGGCCACAAAAAAGTTATCAATCCACAAAGTGATTAATCAACTTAAAAGAACAAAACAGAACAAAAAAATAATAAGCATACACTCAAAACATGAATAACTACCGAAGGAAATGTTCAGAATTGGTTCCGTTGGTTTCCATACAGAAATAAAGATTCTGTTCGAAACGTCGTCTTACATGAGACAACATGTCTGGAGTTATCAAATGGCATTCATTCAATATTCTACCGCGCAAATCGTCTAGCGATTCTGGTGGCGTATTGTACATCTTGCACTGAAGGTGTCCTATAAGAAAAAGTCTTGGGGTGTTAAACCTGGCGACCGCGGAGGCCACTCAATGGTACTTACTTTACCTTCCAATTCATCGCCCAGGAAAAGTTTCGTCAAGGTACTGTAGTACAGCCAAAGCCAAATGTGGAGGTGCACCGTCCTGTTGAAAAATTAGTTGGTGTCCATGGTAATTATATTCAGTTGCAACTAGTTCTGTTATGAAGGGAATGACTTGATTTTGTAGCAATTCCTGGTACATTCCTGCCGTTAAATTACCGGGTAGAAAAAAAATGGACCATCGATGTGATCTCCAAGAATACCAGCCCAAACATTCAACTTTTCTGGATATTGCGTATGTACTTCAAGAGAAATGTTTTACAGCGATTTACAGACCCATTCAAAGAAAAAGTACATTCGTCAGAACAACAAACATTAAAAAGATAATTATGATCATTGCACGCTGAGATATTTCCACTTTTTCTTCGAGAGTATACATGATTTTCAGCAAGAGACAAACGCCAAAATTCACATGTCAAAACAAATTTTAGAATCGTGTATATGAAATGTGGTTGAGATAAATGGGCAAAGCTTGTTATCTTAAATGTCATTTCGAAGTGTTACCGTTCCCTCAGGAATCAATGAAAACGAAAAAAATGACACTATTGTATTCAGAATCAAAAAAGATTTCCAGCGATATATCACCCGACCTTCATTCTCTATTTAAAATCGCATGATAAAGTTACGTGTGGCTAGGGGATTAAGGTTATGAAGGTGGAAATGTAATCAAAAATTTTCCCCCTTGAAATACAAATTCAATATTTCAAAAATACCGTGTAACTCAGAAAAGTTGCTTGTTACCTCTGAGATGGACCACCCTGTATTATATTAATTATATTGTTATTTTTTAGTATGAATAAAAATGTTAATAACATTTATAGTCGGAGGGTGCGCAATAATATGTACTGAAGGAAAAAAAATTAAATTCGTGAAATTTCGACTATTTTCAAACCGCCATAACTCGGCGCATTTTCAATCAATTGCGATGAATCTTTGAGAGCGATAAACTTTGAAGTGTCTTCTTTAAAGTCATGCATGCGAACTTAAGCATAACCCCTTCCGCCCCCCTATAGCACCCCTGTGAGAAAAAAATGTTTTTTTCAGAAAAGCATGTTCAACTTTGACGATGTCTACGGAGTTGGAAAAATTTGGTCCACTCGATCCCCCATAAAGGCATTAAAATTTGATCAATTCCCTATGCAGGACTCAAAGAACGAAGTTCCTACGACGATTTGGCACCAAGTAATGGGTGTTTGAAAAAAGTGCATTTTGAGGTTTTCGCACATAAATCAGCAACTTTTCTATCAAATTTGATGATTCTTTCGGGAAAAAATGTGTAGACTCGATCCACCAAAAGGGCATTGAAATGTGTTCAATTACCTATGCAGGACTCAAAAAACGAAGTTCTTACGACGATTTGGCACAAAATTATGGGTGTTTGAAAAAAGTGCTTTTTGAGGTTTTTTGACTCATTAGTCCGAAGTTTTTCGACAGGGGTGTAAGAGGGGAGCGGAAGGGGTTACGCTTAAGTTCGCGTGGATGACTTCTAAGAAGACACTTCCAAGTTTTTCGCCCTCAAAGATTCATCAAAATCGATTGAAAATACGCCGAGTTATGGCAGTTTTAAAATCGTCGAAATTTCACGAATTTAAAGTGTTTCATTTTTTTTTTTAATATTATTTTTTATATTGTTATTTTATAGTATAAATAAAATTTTTAATATCATTTATAGTGGGAGGGGACGCTATAATATACTCTCGGCGTCAAAAAAGCGCCACTCGAAAAATCGCGAAAAAACTCGATTATTCAAATCGTCGTAACTTTGTTCAATTCGGTCGAAAATCGATGAATCTTTCAGTTTGGGAAAGATTCAAGTTTTATCTTTAAGAATGTGTAGTTGATTTTGACCCCAAGTCCAACCCACCCCCGTAACAACGCGTTACGGGGGTGGGTTTTTTATGTAAAAAATTCCAACTTTGACAAACTGTACCGTGCGCAAAAAAAATCGGCAGGAAATTTCGCCACAATGGCAGAAAAATTTAATCAATTTCCTTCAAATGCCTTAAAAATTCGAGTCGTTTCGATGATTTGGAGCAAAAATTACATTCTTTTTTTTTTAATTCGGTGCGGATTTCTGATTTTAGTAAAAAACGAAATTTCTGTAACAACTTAACTTTATTTATAAAATGGAGTTTAAAAAACTAACAAAAACTTTTTGTTTTAAATTTCTAACAAAGTAAAAAAAGTCTAATTTTCTAGATGTTCAAAAAGATTGCCGTTGGCTTGAATACACTTGTCTATATTTTTTTTGTATTGATGAACATACATTTCCGCCGCATTTTTTGTGTATAAATGATATAAGTAGTAAACATTAAGCAAATCGCGTTTCCTTCGTTAGAAAAGCACAGTTTTAAAAGAGCACTGAATCTAATTTAGGTAATGCTAAAGATAAGAACCACCTATCTGTTGTTAAAGTTAACGCACTCTTTCAGCACATGTTTCAAAGTTAACAACTTTTCTTCAATTTTTAAAAACACTTCAAATAACTGCTATATCCAACAATTTTGTGACAAGTATGACACATCATTAATTTTGGGAGGCAAAAAGCTAATCAAAAATTAAATAAAAAATTCAGGTCAGTATTTCAAAAAATAAAGTCGATGTGGGTATCTAAATAATGAAATGCCGTATTAGAAAAATAAAATTATTTTCTGGAAGACCTTACAAAAATGTCGTAAGAAAGTGCTCTTTTTCAAAATAACCAGTAATAAAGTCGTAAAAAAAATAGTATCGAATATCTCTGGAAGTAGTCGGAATATTTAAAATTTATCTTGTAACAAATTATCCTAAATTCAAATGCGCAACTTTGTCTTAATTTAACCAACACTATATTTTGTAGTTATCGAGATAGAATGCTAATGCATCGAACTTGTAATAATACATTTGCAAACTTCTGTATTTATTAAGCAGATAATTCGTGAAACAACCCAAGTGCCAATTGCATTATTTCTATATATCATAACAATCATAATAATTGTTGGTGAGTTTGTTTTACCTGGTGTTCAGAATCTGGCCAACTGGCAGTGCATCCCTGATCCTGCTCATCGTCCATAGCACAACGTCTTCAGCAATTTCCAGTAACAACAAAAATAACAAAACAAATAGTCCTCAGCATAAGGGTGTGTGGGGGGTGGTGAAATAACCGAAAGAAAAGCACCACAATGGGCGAAAAAAGCGGGACCGGTTGCTCCACAACCCCAGACAAAGGATCCCCCGGCTACACAAAAAGGACAACCCCGGCGTTTTGGGTCAATGTTCCATTCTTGCAACTGTCACCGATACACCGAATGCATATTTAATAAACCGACACACAATCGTCATACCATCGATTATAAATTTTCAATAATTTCTTCTCCGATCACCGCACCACCGGCACAATCGCTCCATCGTCATCTCCACCACCTCCACCATCAGAAACACGTTTTCATGTTCACGTTTCGTGTATAAAAGTATCAATATGCTGCACAGACACACACACACACTCGCACACACAATCAAAACACGAATATTCCCTATGATAAACACGGGGGTTTCGTGCACCACGAAAAGCTTGCGAAAGTCTTGTGTGCGGGGGGCCGAACCCTAAAAGCTCGCGCGGTTCGGCACCGCCGCGGAGATCCACGAGGCGGTTTCGATCCGGAGCAACACACAGCGGCAACTCTCATACATACCACTGTGTGTTGGTTTGTGTGCGTTTTTGTGTGTAAGTGTGTGTGAGGGGGTGCCGCCCTCATACTGAAACCGTGAAAATTGCCGCGAAGAGTGACCTTCTTTAAATATTGCTGGTAACCCTTACATTTTTATTTTATTTACTAACGAATCTTAATTAATAAAATTAGAAAAAAATAAACGCGTTTAATCCTACTGGGGTTTCTCATAAAAACACGAGTGTAAATAAATACCGGCAGATTAATTGTAGCCTTAATTTGTCTATAATTGGTAACATTTATTATTCTCCTTGACTCATTAAACCTCATTCGAGACAAAATTTAGTGTTTAAAAAAGTGCGCGAGAGAAAAATATTTATTATGAAGTAAATTTAAAAGAAATTCAGCTATTGATTATCTAATGCATTGAATTCTAGATGAAAAACAAAATAAATTGATATTGTCTGGTGCCAAGAGTATTACAGAAAACCTTCAAGTATATACAAAATTTATGAGTAAAAGTATAAAATAAAAAAGGACTATCGACAAGATCGATGCTATAACTGCTATCAAAGAGGAACTCGAATCAAATGGTTTCTAAAAAAGTATGTAAAATATAAAATACCTTTCTTGAACATATTTGTACTGTTTAACATTATCAATTAGATAAAGCAACAATTATAACAATAATAATAAACCAAAAAACATGTTTTAAATAAAAATATTATATTGCCAAACACACACATGAACGATTTCCCTGTATTAATAAAAATGTAACAAGGAATGCAAATGGTCTTTGATGCTATAGCCAGATAAGCGAAAATATTTACAAGTGTTTACGAATGCCGTCTAAGAACGAAACTCACGAGGGCTATTTTCGTTTCCGTCGAAATACACAAGCACGTCATTAATCGATTCACCTAATTCATATAAACTTTTTCCCGTGGTAGATTTGGGAAACTTGACCATCAAAATTTAGAAAATTACACAATTACGTCGACCCTTTTGTGCGGGGGAAATTAGAACAATTAATAACGTCGCCCGGAGCGGTACGTATGTATATAAATCTCGTTCTGGCCAGTGTGTGGCCATAATTTTGACATTTATGTGTGGAAATAACGCGTATTCAGGATGTTGAGATGGACACTTTCGGTTAAATAATTACACGAAGCAAATGATTATCTGAGTTAATGAAGAGTTAACGTTGAGAGGCTTACTGTTTTGGAATATTGGTATGAAACTGGTCTTAAATTCTGTATTAAATTAGTCGTTAACTAAAATATAAATAACTACCACGTAGTGATTGTAAAGTGTAATTAAATGTGTTGTTTTGAAACGTCGTCTTTAAATCTTCTGAAGCGAAGAAGTTAGAAATTGCATGTAATGATGTAATTTAAAGTGGAGAAACTGAATATAAAAGAAAAAAATTGATTCATTCATGAAAACTGGCAAACATTCTGGAGAAATGCCATAAATTACGCTCGTGTTGTTCATCTACAACATGCATTTTATTTAGTTTATTCACAATCACTATAATAATATGCATATTTTTAACCTCGAAAAAGTTGGGATATTAGCGATTCCCTCTTCGAGATGGGTAATATTCTATTACTAACGTCTATTTCGAGGTACAGAAACATTTTGCGAACCTCTATTTCGAAATACAGAAACAGTCAATTGTCAGTTTATATAAACGTCAAATTGACATCAATCATGCGCTCGGTTCTCCAACGAATCTACTCTGAAGTGAATTTTACAATTCTGTTTAATTATGGATTACCACGTCATAACGGTCGCAACCATCCTCTTCATTAAGTACTTCTTATTTATAAGTGGATATTAATGATTTGTGCTCTTACACGAAACGGATTTATGCATATCTCAGGTTGGCAACATCCCAACAACCCATCAAGTGTCAAAACCGTAACCTCATAATAAATGCGCCTTCACAACAACCCGCGGACAGTAACGAGGACGGGAACGGAGGCGAAAATATAGCAAGCTTCTCGTTCCCGTTACCCGAAATTAGTTATTAGTTATGTCAACATGCGAATCATTTAACTTTTGGTTCCCGAAAGTTGTTGCGTTTACTTTTGTCCGTTACGTGAAATGCACGTTTACCCCATTTTATGTCAATTGCCGTAAGTCGTATTGAAATACATCATTATCTGCTGGTGGCTCGGGTTCTCCACGTAATCTAGCTGTATTATGTAATACACTACTTACCACAATTATAAAAAGTGTGGTACTGAGGTTTAAGTGACACCCATACGTCAATTTTTTTACGAATTAAAAATGTCCGACATTGAAATAAATATGTGTACCAAAATCAAACAATTTTACTTTTATCATTACATTTCGTGATTGTGAATAAAATAGTATACATACCTCGCGGGAACACAATTCCAGCCTCGCGCAATTGCAAACCTTGGCGCTTCGCGCCTCGGTTTGCAATCTATGCCCTCGGCTGTAATGATGTTTATCCCGACTCGGTACGTAATATACTATTTGATGTTTTTTCATTCCGGTTCATTCTGATCGAAGGCTTAGATTGAAAAAAATACATAAAATTATAAATAATTCCATAAGCGTTCTCTAGTTACGTTTTTTGCAATAACGAAGATTAAATAAAATAAATACACTATATAATATTTTTTAAAAGAAAGAGAGAGAGAGAGTTAAAACCAGATTTATTAATACTATTTAAAACCGATGAGAAATTAGCCATACATATCCCGGCGCTTCCACCAAAAAAGGGCACGATGTATTTATGCAGTCCCCTTCTGCAGGTATTTTCACAAATATGTCAAAAAGCCTTGAAAATTAATAATAAAAATATTTTTTTATTCAGCAGTTCATTGATCCATGGGCAGCATTTAAACAAATCGTAACTCAAAAAGGGCATAACAAACACTTTCTTTTAATTTTTGCAATGCCTTCCTGCAAGTATATTTAACAATTAAGTAGTTATACAGGGTGTAGTGGAACAAAACGGAACATAGGATTTTCAATGTTAATTTCTTTATACTGGAATATTATCTTCCCTGATGATTTTAGAGGAAACATGTAAATGAATGTTTTGTAGAGTAACAATTCTTGCATGCAGTCATGCTATTATTTATTTTCTAGCATTCATAAAAACCCTAAAATAATGATAAAATAAAAATGATCATTTTCACGAAAATAATGGTTGTGGAGTGGTGCTATGCTAGTAGCAGTTTTCGTAAAGTGCGGGTAATCATGTTGTAATATTTCTTGGTGGCACTGGTATTTGTACGAGTGAAAATTATGTTTCTTTAAATACCTCTGGACAGTCGTATAGTGAATTTTACACTTGTCAGCAATTTGTTTTAAGCTTGTGTTTGGATCTTCTACTACAGAACCTAAGACCGTAAACTTGTCATCCTTCTCATTTATTTTTAAATTATTCTGCTCTGCAGTTGATGTCCTCTTAGAATTCCGTAATAATGAGCCAGTAATTTCTAAGTTATGAGTCAACCTTTGGATCGTTGCAATGGAGGGACTTGGTCGAACGGGCTAGTTGACTGGAAACATATCCTGCACTTCACGAAAACTGGCACCACTTCATAATTGGCACTTTTTCTTGAATAGAATATATTTTTAATGAAAAAACTTGTAAAAAGTTATATATAGTATTCAATAAATCAACAAATCAACAGTGTGTTTTTGAGGTGGAAGTTGAAAACATTGTTTTTAGAATTTTATGGCTGGGGGTGAGGGGGTGAAAGATAAAATTTTAAAAACAGTGTTTTTTTAAGTTCCCCCTCGAAAACAAAATTGACATATTTTTTCTTAAAACCGTAACTACTTCAGATCCAAAGTTATTCAGGATGGCTCCTTTTGAAATGAAGACCTTGTATATACTGGGACTAAAAAATGAAACACTTGAAATTCGACCATTTTCAAACCGCCATAACTCGGCTTATTTTCAATCGATTTTGATGAATCTTTAAGGAAGAGAAACTTTGAAGTGTTTTCTTTAAAGTCATGCATGCGAACTTAAGTGTAATCCCTTCCGACCCCCTCTAGCGTCCTTGTGAAAAAAAAAGTTTTTTCTGGAAACCATGTCCAACTTTGACGATGTCTACGGAGTTGGAAAAATTATGTCGACTCGATTCACCATAAAGGCATTAAAATTTGATCAATTCCCTTCAAAGAACGAAGTTCCTACGACGATTTGGCACCAAGTTATGGGTGTTTAATAAAAAAGTGCATTTTGAGGTTTTTTGCACATAATTCAGTGACTTTTCAACCAAATTTGATGATTATTTCGGGAAAAAAAACCTATTTTAACTCTACTTTAAGGGGGTAAACTTAGATTGGAATGATCCCTTTTCGAACCTTTCAACCCCCGAACAAAAAACACGTTTTTGGACAAACTTTGGCAATTCGATCCACCAAAAGGGCATTGAAATGTGTTCACTTATCAGGTTGATGCAAAAATAATGTCGGTTTTTAATCTTTAATTTTAAAAGATCATAACTTGTTTTATAGTAAACTTTGTTAATCGAAATAAAAACCATTAGGATCAACACATTTTTGCCAACAAGAAACGAGTTTTTTTATTCCGGTAGCATAGGCTTCTGGAGGCGATGAAGTCGGCGATGGTGCTTTTTGCATCCTCTTGGTTTTTGAAGCATTTCTAGCACAGGGAGTTGTCGAGGTGCTTGAAAGAGGGGCAGTCGGAGGGCGAGAGGTCTGGTGAGTATGGGTCGAGAGTTTCATAGCCCAACTCATGCAGCTTCTGGCGCGTCATCATTGAAACGTGCGGCCGAGCGTTGTCGTGGAGAAGAAGTGGCCCCTTCATATTGACCAACCTCGGGCACATACGTTGAAGTTTATGGTGCATTTCGTCGATTTGTTGGCAGTACTTCTCCGCCGTAATCGTTTCGCCCGGATTTGGGAAGCTGTGGTAGATGAGACCGGCTTCAGACCACCAAACAGTAACCATAACCTTCTTTTGGTGGAATTTCGGCTTGGGGAGTGTTTTGGAGCTTCGTCGTGGTCCAACCACTGCACTGAACATCGTCGGTTGTCGTGGAGGATCCACTTCCCACCACACGTCACAATACGGTCGAGAAACGGGTCGTTTTCGTTCCGCAGAAGAAGAGGAGACGACACCTCAAAACGGCGATTTTTTTGGTTTTCCTTTAATTCGTGCGGCACGCATTTATCGAGCTTTTTTGACTTTCCCATTTGCTTCAGATGGTAAAGGACTGTTGATTGATCAACGTTGAGTTCTTAAGCAACTTCTTGTGTGGTTTTGCGAGGATCGGCTTTGATTAAGGCTGTCAATTGGTCGTTAACAATCTCAGACGGGCGGCCACGGCCCTGTTCATCTTCAAGACTCTCGTCACCACTGCAGAATTTCTTGAACCACCATTGTGCCATACGTTCGTTAGTGGTTCCCGGGCCAAACGCATCGTTGATATCGCGAGCTGTCTCGGCAGCATTTCGGCCTAGTTTGAATTAGAACAAGAAAATTGTGCGAATTTCCATTTTGTCCATGTCGTATTTGACGTCCTGAAGAAAGCAGTGAAAATATTAAAAAAGAAAACGACTAACACAATTAGATGGAGCGAAAATGCGCTTTAAAACGACATATAGGATGACTACATTTATTGAAAAAAACATTCAGAAATCATACATAAAGGCAAACAATATGAAAACCGAGATTATTTTTGCATCAACCTAATACCTGTGCAGGACTCAAAAAACGAAGTTCCTACGGCGATTTGATACAAAGTTATAGGTGTTTGAAAAAAGCGCATTTTGTGGTCTTTTTATTTTTTCGTTTGGAGGGGCGTAGAGCTCTCTCTTTGAATGGTTGATAAACCCTCTCAAAGAGGACACATTTTGCTTTTGATTTCTCAAAAGATCGTCGACATCGGTTGGATTGAAGCCGAGTTATGGCCATTTGAAAATTACCTAAATTTTTACAAATCTCAAGTGTTTAATATTTTTCCGTGAGTGTAATTTGTTTGTTTTTATTGGACCAATGGCAAAATGGACAAATGGTGGTGAGTTAGACCCACATTTTTTCCGACCCTACAGAGATCGTTAAAGTGAGCCTTTTTAGACCTAAAATAAAATTTTTTGTTAATGGAGTTCTAAGGTACAAACTGCGATTTTCATGATTTCGCGCAAACAATGAATTTTCGAGCGTACCTCAAAGAACATGCAAAGAAAATTTCATTCGTGAAAACGAAAACAATTTCGTGGAAAAACTTCGGACTTCTGAGTCAAAAAACCAAAAAAATCGCTTTTTTCAAACACCCATAACTTTGTGCCAAATCCTCGTAGGAACTTCGTTATTTAAGTTCTGCGCAGGTAATTGAACACATTTCTATGCCCTTTTAGTGGATCGAGTCGACAAATTTTTTTTCAACTCGGAACACGTTGCCAAAGTATTCCGTTTTTTGTCCCAAAACGTGTTTTTTTTTTGTTCGGGGTTGAAGGGTTCGAAAAGGGATCATTCCAATCTAAGCTTACCCCCTTAAAATAGAGCCAAAATGGGATTTTCTACAGAAAGAATCATCAAATTTGATTGAAAAGTCGCTGAGTTATGTGCGAAAAACCTCAAAATGCACTTTCTTTCAAACACTCATAACTTGGTGCCAAATCGTCATAGGAACTTCGTTCTTTTAGTCCTGCATAGGGAATTGATAAAATTTTAATGCCTTTATGGTGGATCGAGTCGACAAAATTTTTCCAACTCCGTACACATCGTCAAAGTTGAACATGGTTTCCAGAAAAAACTTTTTTTTTCATAGGGGCGCTAGAGGGGGGCTTAAGGTGTTAAGCTTAAGTTTGCATGCATGACTTCAAAGAAGCTCTGAATATGCATCAACTGATTACTTCATTGGAAATAAAAAGTTGGTTGATGTACATTATATTAAAGATTTGGGAGTTGTTTGATAAAAAATTGACATTCATATACATATAAGCAACATAACATCGAAAGCAACTCCGGTACTTGGTTTCATTAACCACTTCGCGCCCATGCTGCTTTGATTTAATCCCAGGTTTGATTAAAAATTACTTCTTTGTTGTTGTTAACTTTTTCTACGAAATGTGATTTCACTGTCACAAACTTTCCCATTTATGCAAAAAAATATGAAAAAATATTCCATAGATAGCGCTAAAGAAGTAATTTTTTTTGTATAATGTTTTTGTTTTCATTTTTCGCTTGTTGCCACATGTGGCGAACCAGGGCGTGAAGAGGTTAATAGATTCGGTAGAAACTTTTCTGCTTTATTATGAAGAAATTTATTTCTATCCCTTATTGGAATATGCAGCACCAATATGGTCACCAGCGATGGCATATAATATAAACAAAATTGAAAGGGTTCAAAATAAATTCCTAAAATTGTTTGGCTTTAGAACTGGTCTAATTTATACGGAGTATATACATGTACGATTTAAATGTTGATTCTCTCAAAAATAGGAGGACGCAAGCTGATCTTTGCATTCTATATAATTTATGCCATAATTTCATAAACTGTCCTGAGTTGCTTTGTCGATTAAATTTTAATGCTCGCCCGCCTCATCTGCAAAGGCATAAAAATCCATTTAGAATCAAATTTCATTTCACAAGTTATGGCCAAAATAGTCCAATATGTCGTGCAATGCGGTACTTCAATTCTATCTCAGAACATAATGTTGATATTTTTGTTGATATCTTTGTGTGCTTTTAAAAAGACGTTGTTTCAAGATTATTGCACAGTAATTGTAATGATTATTGCTTAAATGTTTAATTTTGTTGTAGAATGTAATCCTTTTTGTACCAGCTTTTGCTAATCGTATTATTAGAAACTTATTATTTTTTACCCACAATTGATTTAATTTAATTTAGTCTATTTAGAAATATGTGATTTATGTCAAATAGAATACCTTCACTGAAATTCTTTATTTAATGTATTCGTGTTAAAAAGTATTTTACGTCAATAAAAATAAAATAAAATAAAAATAAAAGACACTTCAAAGTTTTTTTTCCCTAAAAGATTCACCAAAATCGATTGAAAATACGCCGAGTTATGGCGGTTTGAAAATGGTCGAAATTTCACGGATTTCAAGTGTTTATTTTTTTTTCCATTAGTGTATTTAAGTTATATCGATCACGGTTTTTTAAGGGTTTGTAATTGTTAAATATACTTGCAGGAAGTCATTGCAAAATTATTTTTTTTGTTATGCTACTCATGGTTTGATAAAAAAAATGTATTCATTTTCAGGGCTTTTAGACACTACTTTCGGTGAATGCACCGGGAAATCTATGGCTAGTTCAACAATCCCTAGGAGGATTTAATATCGATAGGGACTATGGGGCCATGACATCCTTTTTATGCCAAGGACGGTTTCTTTGGCCAATCCACCACTGCATACATTTAATTGAAGTGTGCGGTAAAGTGTACTTTCCCGCACGTTACCTATAGCAACGTGCGAGAAAGTACAGCGTTGGGAAATCATCAAATGAATGCGCGAAAGCCCGCTTTATTAATCGGTCGTAGAAAAAATACATCCCGTTTATTATAAATTAATGCATAATGCAGTCCCGTGCATCTGGAAGGAGGCATAATAATACCTTTGGGAAAAAAAAAACACAGCAACTGAATTTAATCAGCATCCTCCCAACTATTTCTAAAATTTTGGCTTTACACCTGAATGTAATTGCACAACGGCTATTGATAACTTAATTGACAAAATTTTAGAGTTGGAATCGGGATCAATTTAGCCCCCTCTTATTCATTGCATATACATCTCAGCTATATACAGATTTAAAGACTTGCAAATTGCACTCATATGCTGACGATAATCAAAACGAAAATTAAAAGATCAAGCAAAAAGATTACTTAATATAAAAATAGGTCAGACAACTACCCAATATTGCGAATCGATCAAAAACCTAGCATTAATAACACAGGCCTGCGTTTTAAATATTTTTTTTAATTTGTTTATGTTCTATTAAATGTGATGCGAATTCCAGAGATAATTTCAATTTCTCTCCATTACGTAAGGTTTTTCGGCTAGAAAGGAATAAAGATACCCAGTAAATTATAGCACAATTTTTGGGAAATTTTTTATTTATTTAGATTCTCAGCAAATTTTAACAAATATATTAACAATAAAGATAGAAATGAAACAAGTTTAACATAAAATGAACACTACTTTTTACTGTCCTTATGGAATCTTTGTCTTTTCACTCAAAACTTTGTTTAGTTGTTTTTCTCTTAGGCGTCGCATTAGTAATATCCCTTTTCAACATCCAACAGTAGTCTGCCATCATTTTTACGTCCCATCTACCCTGGTATCTCCTTTTCATTTCTTTGATATTGTCGCGAACCGGTGTTATTTGACACAGGATGTTCGGTTCGCGAGTACTCCAGCCGCGTACTCAGCGAGTTTCAAGGACTTCCTCGATATTTGCTTGTCAATAAGTTTTGTGCTTATGAGTAAGGATCGAGGGGGTCCGGGAAAACCGCTGGGAAGTCAGTCGGTGTTCCGCCACGATCAGGGGAAGTTAGAAATATAGTTCATAGTTTAAAGTTAAACAGTTGTTTTTTAATTGATGCACCGGCTCGTTTAGGTAAGTACCCTAAATTTTATATAGTGGTTACCTATTGTCTCTGACCTTAAAGTCGCGACGACCCCCACGTGACAATATCTTGGTGAAATCTTTCACCCTGTTCTTCACTTACTGCTCCAAGATTTTCAGGAAAGTAGTCAAGTTGTGAATTGAGAAAATGAACTTTTAAGGTCATGTTACAACCCAGCTGCTTAAATTTTTCAAGCAAGTTGTTGACGATATCTTTATAATTTGGGTCTTTGTAATTTCCCAAAAACTTATTGATAACATCTTTCAATCTTATCCATGCTTCTTTTTCGACAACTTTCATTGTTAATTCAAATCTGGCATCTCTCATCAGCTTTCTTATTTGAGGCCCTATAAAAACTCCTTCTTTCAGTTTTGCTTCTGAGAGCCCTGTAAATTTATCGCACAGGTACTTGAAACAATCTCCTGCTTTGTCTAACGCTTTCACGAATTGTTTCATCAAACCCAATTTAATGTGAAGTGAAGGTAATAAGACTTTTAGAGGATCCACCAAGCTTGCATGCATGACATTCTTAACACCTGGAGTTAACTGCTTTCTTGGGGCCCAGTCCTTCACATCCCACTTATTTTTGGCTCTACTATCCCATTCACACAGAAAGCATGGAAACTTCGTATATCCCAACTGTTGTCCCAACAACAGACATATTATTATCAAATCACCACAGAGTAGCCAGCTATGATCTTCGTATTTAATTTGATTTAAAAGTAGTTTAAGGTTCTCATAACTTTCCTTTCACTGAATGGAATGACCAACAGGAATTGATGCATATTCATTGACATTGACATTATGTAGTAAGACCGCTTTCAAACTCCTTTTACTAGAGTCAATGAAAAGTCTCCATTGGTTTGGATTATAAGTAGGAGCACCCAGATGACAAACTAAGTCAGCAACATTATGACAGTAAACAAGCGATCCTTCTTGGGAAAAGTATTGCATAAACTCTGACTGCCGATCCCGGTACCAATAAAATTAAGTTTCTGGTGAAAGTAAATTTTTATCACGAAGCCTCGATCCTAGAATTTCAGAAAGGTCTTTTGGAAGGCCCAAATCCCTAACTAAATCATTAATTTCAGATTGTGTAAACAACTGCGGCTCATTTGATGTGGTTGGTTGGAAACAATCCATTTCTTCCTCTGTTGTGGTGTCAGATGCAAAACTACTTGAGATGTTTTTGAGCGTGCTAGGTGGAATAGAAACTGGTACGTCCGGACCGTGGGGAACTGGTCTTATAGCAGACGGAAGATTCGGATACAGGATATCTTTTTGATTTTTGGTGTTATATCCTTCTCGCCAAATCGTGGGTATACCAAAACGTAAGGATTTTAGCTTCCCTTTATCCCATAGTCTTAGGTGTTCAACACACACAATACACACAATATGCGGACCCCACGATTTGTCTTGGTCACCAAGTTTTATTTTGAAGTATGCAAAATACACTGATTTAACGAATTCTGTTATGTTTTTTCTTTGTTTTGTTACAACGAACTTTCCACAGATGTAACAAAAGCAGTTTGGTTTATTTTTGTCATAGATGACATTGTGAAGGATATAGCACAGAACAGAGCAAAGTAAGATAAACAGTGTTACCCGTACGGTAGCTTCCGTGGTACTACCCTGCTTATTAGGTTATAAACGAGGTACAGAACAATAATCGGGGAATCCCTGCTTTATATACTGGAATAGCAATCCCCGGGCTATATGCTGATAGGGGATTCTTCAAATGTAAACAGTTTTAAATATAATTATAATTATACAACAATTTTCGTGTCTCACGCCTAAAACTGAAATTGAAATATACATTAAAAAAAAAACAGACGTGATAAATGCAAATACAACTTACTTTTGAAATCAGCATACAAGTAATTAAAAAAATATATAAAGCTTCCGATAAAAAATACATCGTAGGCCTGTGTAATTGATGAAAACTTGAGTTTTAAACGAGTGAGAAAGTTGGCCATTGCCACGAGGGTGAAGTTTAAATTTACCTGAGTGGCAATGGCTAACTTGCTCCATAGTTTAATACTATACTTTTTCGCTAAAATTTTTTCTGTTTATACTAAATTGTATCGTCCTCTTGTTTTCATTTCGTTAAATTGCGGCTGCGGCACTCCGCTGGAGACAGTTTATGAATACGTGTTTACACAAACAAATGGTAACCGTGGTAACAACTAAACTTGAGAAAGTAAAATCGTCGTCATTTTATTGGCTGAAATTTGTTGGGGAATAAAACCGCTATCATTTTATTGGACGTCACCTGTGGAGAAAATGATTCGGTGGAATAATGGACAACTTTCTCAATCAAAAACCATTCAACAACGACTGCATTATTTAATAAGATGCGAAAAAACATATAATAAACAGGTATAGGGAATCTTATGCTTCTCTGATGACGTTATACCCACATCGTCAGATATTATCCACCGACTGACTTGTTTCATGTCTCCTTATTTACGGGGACTAGTATATGGTAACTGCCTTGATAATTTCGATGTGAAAAGAATCGAAAAAAGTACAAAAATCGAAGAAACTTCCCCGTATCTCACAAGTTGTCAAAAGCAAACTGGATTAACATGACCAAACGCAGACTACTACACGAAGCGTATTTCTACTTTAAATTCATTCAAAGCAAAAAACATCTATATCTTCACACAAAATTTCAATTTAGAGCCGACATGCATAGCGTCAATATTAGAAACAAAAGCATCATCAACACCTCTAAATTTTACATCGAGATTTTTAGAAGATCCTTCAGATACAGCATTTCGCGACTGATTAGGACATTCCCGAACAAGTTTCTAAAGATGAAAACTAACAATTTTCGTAAAATGTATCGTAACGTCAGACAGCACCACCCATTAATTTTAATTTTATTTTTATTTTTCAATAAATTACGTTCGATTTTATCGTATTAATTTATCTACACTTTATTTTTAATTTGATAGGAATCTGTGGTAGACCAGAGAAATCTTCGGATTTCATCTGAACTTTTTCCTTTTGACCCCCTCTTACTGTAACGGTCGTTTTCTTTGTAATCCGTAAATTTTGTTATTGTAAACTTGAGTGGTCAATAAATATAATTATTAACCCGTTTTATCCCGAATTACTTTTATTCTAATTTACTGGTATTGGTTAAATAGTAATGATTAAAACATAATGTAATAATACATCTAGTTTTATTTAATGCACCTGAGTGTAGAATTAGTGCACAACGCGAAAAAACTCGTGCGACCACACGTTTTCCTATAATTCGGGAATAAATCTAATGTTCCATATTTGGAACACCGGGAAAAAACGGGTTAATAATATCTTCCTACTTCAACACACTCCTGCAATTTCCCTTGATATGGAAAACTAGTTTCATTCGGCCTATATTTAAAAGTGGTAGTAGAAGTAACATTGAGGACTATAGAGCAGTTTCAATTCAATCTACTTTTCCGAAATTATTTGACAAACTTATTGCAGATCAATTAATGTTTTCATGTAAGAGCATTATCTGCAACGAACAACATGGATTTTACGATGGAAAATCTACTGTATCCAATCTACTTGTTTATCAATCATATATTATAAATGCTCTTGAGAAATACGGTCAAGTGGACGCAGTTTATACAGATTTCTCCAAAGCCTTCAATCGTGTTTCTCATTCAATTTTAGTGAACAAATTACGCGCTATGGGCTTTGGAGACTGTATAACTGAATGGATCCGAAGTTATTTGTCTGATAGACAACAATTTGTAAAAATCAATAATTTCGTCTCTGAACCAATATCTGTGTTTTCAGGGGTGCCGCAGGGGTCACATTGTGGCCCAGTATTATTTTTATTATTCATTAATGATGTCAGTTCATATGTAAAGTATTGCAGATTTTTATTGTTTGCAGATGATCTCAAAATATTTCGGGCGGTAAATTCCATCTCAGACTCAGCATACTTGCAAGATGATTTAAACAATATTTATAGATGGTGTTCTGATAACAATCTTCTATTTTAATTATAAAAAATGCATGTCAATCTCGTTCGGAAGGGGTCGTTTAGTTGAAAATGCATATATCATAGATGATCATCTATTACCATCTGTTAAGCAAGTTAAAGATCTTGGTGTGTTATTTGACTGTAATTTCTCCTTCTCGAAACACATTGACTGCATTTGTTCGAAAGCTTTACAGATGCTTGGATATATTAATAGATTTGCCAGAAACTTTTCTATCAGTACCCAGAAAATACTATTCACATCTTTAGTAAGACCACAACTTGAATATGCTTCTTGCATTTGGTCGCCGGCATATAATAATAAGATTGATCAACTAGAACGTGTTCAAAACAAATTCTTAATGTCAATTTCTTTTAGAATTGGGATTAGTAGAATTGAGTATAGTCGCAGCAATATGCTTTCTTTTCTAAACCTACCAACTTTACGTGTAAGGCGAATACATGCATATTTGTGTGTAGTTTATAAATTAGTGAACGGTTTTATAAATTGTTGTGAGCTTCTTGCATATTTGAATTTCAACATCCCCTTCAAAACAAGAAACATTACTGTTTTTAAAGAATCGTTTCACACATCAAATTTTGCTAGAAATAATGCATTGTGCAGAATGTTCAGACTATACAATCTGGTTTGTGTTTCCCCCAATTTTTTCCTGTACGATACATCTTACAATAAATTTAAACGCCATCTAAAATATATTGATGTATCACCATATATTGTTGCTATATAATGTTGTTATTAATTATTAATCTTTATAATTTATATAATGGTAATTCTACTTTTGTAATATATCGTTATTGTTATGTAATAGTTATATTGTGCAATATTTTATTTGATTTCTTTATTGTATTTTTTATTTTAAATTTTTCTTGTAAAAAGGTTCGTCCGTAAAATAAATAAATAAATAAATAAATTAGTTACTACCAGTAGAAAAAAAAATCTTCTTGAGTCTCAAAATAATCCTTCAACTGTTCCAAAGCGACGCCCTTCGAGGGTCCTTTTTAGATTTCTGAACGGATAGAAGTCGAAGACTATAAGGTGGACGGTCCAGCTCAGTAAAGCGGAATTCTTGCAGAATGCATTCGTTTTTGGCTGCTTTGTACACGATTGCATTGGCATAAAGAAGATACACATCACCTTGCAATAATCTGGGGTGTTTTTTGGCAATATCCATATGCAGAGTTTTTAGGATGTTACCGTAAGCCTCTGCAGTTATTGCAGCTTTTGGGCACAAATTCAATTTAAAAAAAATACCTTGCATGTCCATAAGATCGTTGGTATGAGTTTTCCAGCTGAAGATTGCGTGCCAGCTTCTTTTGGGAAAGGAGAATCTTTATGCACCCATTACTTATACTCTAATTTTGTCTCAAGGACCCCGTGATGTATCCAAGTCTTATCGCTAGTAACTTTACGCACTAAGAAGTCTGGATCGGCTTCCAAAGAATCTTAACTGTTTCAACAAAGGGGGTGGCGGGATAACTTGGGTGTGGCGGCCCCCGTGCGATTGTTTTCAGTATTAAAAAAAAAAATAGATTTGAATGCTCATTAACTGTCATTTTTGACTTCTACCAAAAATGTGGTAAAAATGCGTTTTTCTTAAATTATTCCACAGTAAAATCGTGTGCTTTTTTCCGGTCAGTTGTGTGATCGGATTTAATTGATTTAATTTTATTACACCCAAAACTAGAGAACGGCAATTTTTCCAGATTTTTTACTGGTCATGGAACTCCAAAAACTTGAAAAAAATTAGTTTTTCAAGAATATATTTTTTTAAGCTTTCTTGTGCGTCTTCAAAAAGGGGCCAAATAGCATAAGTATCCACATTAATGACCTTCATTATCTCCTTAACAGGGTGTTAATATCTCCACTTGTTCGCGAGAAAACTCAAATTAAGTAAATTTTGTTTTACATATCTTGGTAATAATAATATAATTACACGAGTAATTGACAAAGTATAAGTCGTATATAACATTTTTAGGATAAAATTCATACATACATCTTATCCCGCTGCCCCCTTTGCTGTCTACGTAGCTTTTGCTCAGGGATAACAATCTGGGGAGCCACCTTGCTGAAACTTTACTTGTCATCCTAGGTTCAGATATTTCCAATGCTACAGCAACGGTGGCGACTTTTACACGCCGATCCTTAAGGTCCATGGCTTTCACTTTCTTCCGCATTTCAACATATCCGCTTTTGCAGGTCTTCCATTTTGCAGGTCATCATCCTCTTTAGATTCAAATCCGTAGCGAAAATGTTTTGACCAAAATTTAATTGTGAAATATGACGAAGCATCATCTCTATACACTAAAATCTTTTATTCGCGGATTATTTTGGGATTGTTGCCTTTTTTTGTAAGGAATTTTATTACACCTCGATGGTGAAAATTGAATTTTGAAATTAGTAGCCGAATCTTGTCAATTGTTTCAATCATGGCTAGTTAGATATTTTTTCTAGCCCCCCTCGTAATTATTTGCTGGAAAGTTTTCAAAAACCCCTGAAAATTTCGAAACTCTTAATTAATATTGTATCGTAACCCCAATATCCCTCCAAAACATAAATTCCCTGCCCAAACAATTGTTTCAATAATATCCAGTTAGATAATTTTACCAGCCCCCCTCGTGATTATTTGCTGAAAAGTTTTCAAAAACCCCTGAAAATTTTGAAACTTTTAATTAATATTGTATTGTAACCCCAATATCCCACCAAACTATAAACTCCCTCCCCGAACACTTCCATCAATTGATGTAATTATTACAAATATCAACAAGCTAGCGAATAGCGAGCGAGATAACAGACCATCAAAGACAGACAGAAATACTTTGAAATAAATAATATAATTATTACTAATAAAATGATAAATTGCATTGAAAACCTCAATGGGTTTTAACCACAACATGAATTTAAATAAAGTTATAGATTACACATTTAATTTTTCTCTAATTACACATTTTAAATTGCTATATTTGAAAGTCTCAGAATGCACTTGTGAATCATTTTAGAGATCAGGGACACGCAGCCGTATGGATCGCGCGATGCGTCCGGAATTAGTATTTGACAAGATAAGTGTGCTAAGGTTATGTAAATAAAGCGGTTTCTATTTATTTTCACGCGGCGCTCACTTTCGAAAGCGATTTCTGGGCCTCTACTCTCTTTGGCATCGCGACCATATTTTTCAGAAGAGAATAGTTATTCATAAGCGCCAACTCATACCGCTTTTCCTAGTACAAACAGTTGGCATAAAGAATGCAATTTTAAAGATTTATAAGATTTACTGAGAACTTAATAATAATGGTAGATTATATATCAAGGGAGAGAAATGCGTGAAAATAACGTTCTCTCATATTTTTTATTCATATTATTCATACATTACGATTATTTTGAGTTCACATTACTTGCAAGCTTTAAAATCAATATTCGTAATAATATTCTTTTAAGTTTTTAAATACTAATTGGTCTTTTTAACCGGTAATTTACGAGTTATTAATAACACTGGGCAACAAAAATTTTGTTGCATTGATAAAATAACTTGTTCTAATCTAATTTGGGTGTGCTTAATTCAAATATGACGTTATTTTTTCTCCCAAAGCTACCGTTTTTATGCAATTCAACAATGAATATTTTGTGAAATTTGAATATTTATTATGCATATTACATAAGTCATAAATTACATATGAGTGTAGAGACATAGTAATATTATGAGCCCAGAATGACCTAACAGTTCAGCTATGTTCTACTTCGGCAAAAATTTGCGCTTGCAGCTCTTTCATTTATGCACTTGCTCAGGGCAATTTCGTTATACTCCAGCAGTAGTCAGCCATTATATTTATATCCCATCGCCCTTAATGGAGATATGATCATCAGGTCCTGATGGAAGTGTTCACCTTGTTCGTCACTTACAGCCCCAAAATGTTCTGGGAATTTATGAAGGCGACTCTTCAAGAAATTGACCTTAATACTCATGTTAACTAACTCCAGTTAGCGGAAAGACAATTTACAGTAAACAGAAGCTCGTAGTTTACGTACAAGTCACATGTCTAGTGATTGTTTTTTTTTCGGCTCGTTCGAGAAGAAATTCGTGTTTTCGGGGCGCAGAAGATGACTAATTTCGGGATATTTACGCGGTAACTAATGATACGGCCGTATACGGCAGCTCGACACCTATTCAAAATATCAACAAAAGGAAACACCAGATTATTCGTGAGGTTTCTTGCTACAAAAGTATGCTGAACTAAGTTTAAATAAAACAAAAAAATGAGGCGAAAATTTTAGATGTTAGAAATTGGCAGAACGCGCGCAATTGGACAGCTATTCCTAGGCACCTGTACTATATATAAAAAGAACGGAAAACGGGAGGTTGTTCGTGAGGTTTCTTGCTATAAAAGTTTGGTAAACTAAATTTGAAGAAAACAGAAAAATGAGGCGAACATTTTAGATGTCCAAATTGGCCGAACTCGGTGATTAGGCAACTATGACTTGGTACCTGTGAAAAATATAAAAAAATGAAAAACAGAAGGTTATTTGTAAAATATTTGGCTCAAAAGGTAGCCCATCACTCTGACGTTATTCATTAGCGAGCAATTAAATAAATGTACACCCAACTACAGGAATAATGAAAAATCAAAATGTCAAATTGTATGATAACCGTAGCTTGCAGAAGAAATCTGATTTGAGATTTGAAATCAGCATTGCCAAAATACACAGAATCAGCTGGAAAATCTCATACAACAGGAAATATATATTTTTTGTATATATACAGGGTGCCCGTTTTTCGAGCGGCACCATGGGGATTTCAGTTATCTTAAGGGATACGAGGTTGGTTAAATTAGGGCAAAGTTGTGTATTATAATGTTGATTAATAATCTGTTGAGAAATTTGAGTTACCTTTTTTGTTTTAAAAAAAATCGCGAAAAAATAAAAAATTTCAATTTTCATTTTTCATTTTTTATTCGAACACTATTACTACTACGCATTTTGCGTTGCATTAGTGCAAATTAGTGCATTAGTGCAAAATGCGCAATAGTAATAGTTTTCGAATAAAAAAGTAAAAATTTAAATTGAATTTTTTAATTTTTTCGCCATTTTTTGAAAACAAAAAAAGGTAACTCCAATTTCTCTAACAGATTATTAATCAACGTTATCAACGTTATAATACACAACTTTGCCCTAATTTAACCAACCTCGTATCTCTTAAGATAACTGAAATCCCCATGGTGCCGCTCGAAAAACGGGCATCCTGTAGATGTTTTTGAAATATTTTATTTACATCCCCATTTCACGCAAAATATAAAAGACTACATGAACAAAATTTTATTTTTTTGGACATTTCGCGCAGATATTTTTGAAATATTTTATGATGTTAGCATTGCCAAAGACCGTACCTATCGGTACAATTAAAAACATTTTGGATAGTTCACCTGAAACATCCCTATTTCACGAAAAATATAAAAGACTACATCAAATTTTTTTAATTTTTTTGTACATTTTGCGCAGGTATTTTTGAAATATTTTTTCATGGTTGCATTGCCAATAGCCATACCTATCTATACAATTAAAAGCATTTAGGATACCCCACCTGAAACATCCCCATTTCAGGAAAAATATAAAAGACTACATGAACAAAATTTTATTTTTTGGACATTTCGCACAGATATTTTAGAAATATTTTATGATGGTAGCATTGCCAAAGGCCGTACCTATCGGTACAATTAAAAACATTTTGGATAGTTCACCTGAAACATTACCATTTCACGAAAAATATAAAAGACTACATGAACAAAATTTTATTTTTTTGGCATTTCGCACAGATATTTTTGAAATATTTTATTATAGTAGCATTGCCAAAGGCCGTACATATCTATACAATTAAAAACATTTAGGATACCCCACCTGAAACATCCCCATTTCACGAAAAATATAAAAGACTACATGAACAAAAATTTTTTTTGTTGACATTTCGCGCAGATATTTTTGATATATTTGATCGTAGTGGCATTGCCAAAGGCCGTACCTATCGGCACAAGCCCAGTGTTATATAAATCAGTGGCGGGTCGTAAAAACTCGGGGTTGAGACAACAGAAAAACCAATATCCACATCAATGTAATAATAATAATAATTAGTGCAACGTGAACAGTTCGAAAGGATACGACGGGTGAGCAAAATGGAGCACAAGCCCGCCCGTTTTGAGTTTTGGAAATCATTATTAGAGGCGCCGCATTTTCAGTACTATCATTTTTTTAAATAAAAAATAACGTACAATACAAAATAGTTATTTGTAAGGTGTGAGCCACAAGATTCTGATTCACAGTTGGCTGTGAGATAAATTACGAATGTCGTATATTAAAAATTAGGAAATTTAGCCTACAAGAGCAACTAATATCTATCAAAAAATGGTGATGTGGCCATCATGTTACTTTCTCCGACTTTATATTTACGTTTTCATGGGTTTATTTTCAATTGAAATCATATTTTAAATGTACATCGAGCGTAGCGTAAACTCGGATGAAACTGACGTTTAAAACGTCAAAATCATGAAAGATGGAAAAATTATACTTCAAATTCAAAAACTAGGTTTACTCGAAAACTAACGAGATTTCGAAAAAAACTTATTCTTTAGAAGTTGTTCATTTTGGCATTCTCTACAATTATTATTTACATAAAATTGCTGTAACTATTATCGTTTCATAATTATAAACCAAAAATTAAAAAAAAATTAATAAATGTTTTTCGCGAATAGCAATGATTTTATGAAAAATATTTTCAAGCAAAAGCTATTCATTTCTTTACTGTCTTCGATGTTTGTTTAAATATTTTTGTGATATTTTTTATATTAAGGAAAATATTGGCAAAAAACAAAAAACAGTTAAGGTAAACACCCACTTCCGGTGTACGAAATTTTACCAAAAGCTTTTCAGTTCTTCGGATTATCAAATAAGACGTATGTTCAAAGTTTCATATCAATTGCTTTATTGGTTTTTGAGATACAGCGCACACAGACACACACACACACACACACACACACACACACACACACACACACACACACACACACACACACACACACACACACACACACACACACACACACACACACACACACACACACACACACACACACACACACACACACACACACACACACACACACACACACACACACACACACACACACACACACACACACACACACACACACACACACACACACACACACACACACACACACACACACACACACACACACACACACACACACACACACACACACACACACACACACACACACACACACACACACACACACACACACACACACACACACACACACACACACACACACACACACACACACACACACACACACACACACACACACACACACACACACACACACACACACACACACACACACACACACACACACACACACACACACACACACACACACACACACACACACACACACACACACACACACACACACACACACACACACACACACACACACACACACACACACACACACACACACACACACACACACACACACACACACACACACACACACACACACACACACACACACACACACACACACACACACACACACACACACACACACACACACACACACACACACACACACACACACACACACACACACACACACACACACACACACACACACACACACACACACACACACACACACACACACACACACACACACACACACACACACACACACACACACACACACACACACACACACACACACACACACACACACACACACACACACACACACACACACACACACACACACACACACACACACACACACACACACACACACACACACACACACACACACACACACACACACACACACACACACACACACACACACACACACACACACACACACACACACACACACACACACACACACACACACACACACACACACACACACACACACACACACACACACACACACACACACACACACACACACACACACACACACACACACACACACACACACACACACACACACACACACACACACACACACACACACACACACACACACACACACACACACACACACACACACACACACACACACACACACACACACACACACACACACACACACACACACACACACACACACACACACACACACACACACACACACACACACACACACACACACACACACACACACACACACACACACACACACACACACACACACACACACACACACACACACACACACACACACACACACACACACACACACACACACACACACACACACACACACACACACACACACACACACACACACACACACACACACACACACACACACACACACACACACACACACACACACACACACACACACACACACACACACACACACACACACACACACACACACACACACACACACACACACACACACACACACACACACACACACACACACACACACACACACACACACACACACACACACACACACACACACACACACACACACACACACACACACACACACACACACACACACACACACACACACACACACACACACACACACACACACACACACACACACACACACACACACACACACACACACACACACACACACACACACACACACACACACACACACACACACACACACACACACACACACACACACACACACACACACACACACACACACACACACACACACACACACACACACACACACACACACACACACACACACACACACACACACACACACACACACACACACACACACACACACACACACACACACACACACACACACACACACACACACACACACACACACACACACACACACACACACACACACACACACACACACACACACACACACACACACACACACACACACACACACACACACACACACACACACACACACACACACACACACACACACACACACACACACACACACACACACACACACACACACACACACACACACACACACACACACACACACACACACACACACACACACACACACACACACACACACACACACACACACACACACACACACACACACACACACACACACACACACACACACACACACACACACACACACACACACACACACACACACACACACACACACACACACACACACACACACACACACACACACACACACACACACACACACACACACACACACACACACACACACACACACACACACACACACACACACACACACACACACACACACACACACACACACACACACACACACACACACACACACACACACACACACACACACACACACACACACACACACACACACACACACACACACACACACACACACACACACACACACACACACACACACACACACACACACACACACACACACACACACACACACACACACACACACACACACACACACACACACACACACACACACACACACACACACACACACACACACACACACACACACACACACACACACACACACACACACACACACACACACACACACACACACACACACACACACACACACACACACACACACACACACACACACACACACACACACACACACACACATACACGTCCCTACATATTTGTGGCACCGCATGATATATCCCCATTTGTGGCGCTTTTGTTAAGATACTGTCGTTCCGCTGCGCTTCTTTCCATTATTTCTGAATATGTGGTTAATTTTACGATACCCTCCATATAACAAAAGTTATTGCAAAAAAATCAAATGTGCCACAAATATTATGAAACGTGAAAAGTTAACACATGGTGTCACAAATATGACTGGTATCAATTTATGGTGCCACTAATATTGCATGCCATGAAAATGTGTGTAAGTGTGTGAAAAGCAATGTTGCCGTGGAGATGTGACCGTCTTATAATTTGCAAAGAAAGTCCTTGTCACGCATTTTCTTGCCCGCGCAACGCTTCCAATAGATAATAAAATAAAAATGTAATACCAAATAAATAAATAAATAAAATATAAGTAATTAAATGAATTAAAATAAAACATAAAGATTCAGATTCAAGATTTTTAACATTAAGCACAATATTGCAATTTGTATCTTATATACCGGGTGTAACTGAATTCTGGTAGACCCCAAATATCATTTGCATGTTTATATATATAAATATATATATGTATATATATATATATATATATATATATATATATATATATATCTATATATATATATATATCTTTGTTCACGAAAATGTTATAATATGCGCATTATTAAATTGTATGGGCAGCATAAATGGGGTACATTTTCTATATAATACTTTATTAAATAGCTGCATATAAAATATTAAGTACATTCGACCAAGCCTTAATTTCATTAAACACGCATTTGCGTTTTTAATATGGTTATTAAACACGCCAATTCGCTCTTTGATTCACAGAACGCGATTTATGATAATAATACAGATTTTAGCTTTGATTTTAATTTTTTTTCAATTGTAATTGTAATTACAATTTGAATTTTGATTTTGATTTCGATTTCGATTTCGATTTCGATTTCGATTTCGATTTCGATTTCGATTTCGATTTCGATTTCGATTTCGATTTCGATTTCGATTTCGATTTCGATTTCGATTTCGATTTTGATTTTGACTTTGATTTTAATTTTGATTTTGATTTTGATTTTAATTTAAATTTTGATTTTGATTGTAATTTTAATTTTGATTTTTATTTGAAATAGAAAAGTTAAACCGGAAATGGAATTGTTATTAAAAGTCTACATATTGACATACTTTGTTCCTTAAGAACACTATTCAAATGATATTTGATGCCTATAATTTGCATTTTTACATATATCTTTATGAAATTTAGTTTAGTGTTTTAAGGGAATAAAGTGTATCGACATGTGGATTTTTTATCAAAATTCCATTTCCATTTCCAATGACCACAACTTTTCTATTTCAGACGGAACAATCTGTATATTTTTACATAATTTAATTCGTCTCTAAATTCTGAGTTTAGAGACGTATCATAAGTGACCTTTTGGTTGTTAGTCTTTTGTTTAAATTTAAATTAAATTTACACAAAAAACAAATTTAAATTAATTTTAAACAAAAAATAAACAACCGGATGGTCACTTATGATACATCTATGAACTCAGAATATAGATAGGAATTAAATTATGTAAAAATATACAGGGTGTTCTATCTGAAATAGAAAAGAAGGCCATTTCCGGTTAAACCGGAAATAGATTTTTTATTAAAATTCCGCTTGCTGACCCAATTTATTCTCTTAAAGCACCATCCTAAATTTCAAAACGATATATGTAAAGATAAAAAAGATATTCGGGGTCTACCAGAATTCAGTTACACCCGGTATATCAATTTTTTCAAAGACTAGTGAGATTTCGAAAAATACTTATTCTTTATAAAGTGTTCATTTTAGAATTCTCTACAAGTATTGATAATGAAAATAATTTGAAATTTTCGTTCCAATATTATCAAATAATAATTTCTACATGAAATTTTCATTAACAATAATTGTAGAGATTTCCAAAATGAACACTTTATAAAGATTAAGTACTTTTCGAAATCTCATCAGTAATTTTGAAGACCAATGATCAAAAAAACTGTACAACTAAATTAACTATAGCTGGGACAAATGTGTTCAAATTTTTATATAAACAACTGAATAACATAGAAACGATATGGTTCAAACCCATAGAACTTTATATCGTTTCAATAATCCTTACGTAATGAGGAATCTAAAAATGTAAAAATATATATTGTGTTCCATTAAAAAAAAGAAAAGTTTTGTGTATAACTTTTATTGAACCACCCTGTATAAATTCCGATTTTTTTTTATAATGTGCAAGTCACTATTCTGCACAACTTTTGTACCAATTGTTTTTCTATATTTTGTTAAAATATGCACATTTTCTACTTAAAATAAAAAATGTTTAATTATAAAAACGCTACAAAACATTTTGTTAATAATTTATGTACAATGTCTTGTGCGTAATTTAAAATGATTATACCTTGCTATAATCTATTTCTAATTATACAGGGGTTCAATTAGAAAGTTCAGCAATTTCATTTTAAAAATTACAAGTTGCATATGAAGTATTTTAAAATCAAAGTCAACTTGATAATTTTTTTATTAAATAAAGATCTTTACTATAGATATGCATTACCATTAAATATAGTGTAAACTCTACTTATTTCACTCATTTGTATTATTGTAACAATTAAAAATAAGATGTTTCTCTTAATTATCTACAACGAATGATTTTCTTTTATCACTTACAAAATTTCGATATATTGAAAAACTTCTGTTTACTTAAAAAAATATACTTCTATGAATTATAGTATTAACATAAATGGTTCATTTATTAAGGATTATAAGTTATTTAAAAGATTCATGAATGTATTTATAATTTATCAGGTTACTTTTAAAAGTTATATGTTTTGTGTATAAAATTTACTATGTAGCGGCAAGTATCGCTACAAACGACTATAAAAACCACAACTATAGAGATAATGAGAAATACTATTTAGAATTTGAATATACTCGAAGGATAAATAAAATATGAATTATGTTGTATAATATGTTTCGCTAACAACGCCTACCATTTTCAAACATGAAAATAAAACAAGCATTTCTCATCCGGTTCAATTTGAATATATTACCATGTTATACAAAACAAAGTGAAAAGTGTTTTATTATATTATTCAACATGTATAAAGAAGTGGAAGTCTCCAGAATAAACAATATGAATGATATTGGTTTGAACCGGATTTTGAAATGAGTCGTCTGTCCTCTTTTCTAGGAATTCCTTTTAAAAATTTAAAGGGACGCTTGGTACCTGCTTTCGACTGCTGAGACGAACAATGCCGACATCTGGATATTATAAATGTTTGAAAATACAACTTTCCTAGTACTATAAACACTAAAAATGCAGTTTCAATATAAAGATTTAACGTGAATAATATTTAAATCTAGAATTATTTTATCTTGAATATAATCCTCATTTATAAATCGTGAAGTATCTTCGGGAGGAAAAATTTCCGTTTTCAGTTGTTTTAAGCTCTTGTAGTTTTTTAAACCTTTTTTCCCTTTTAATTTAAAAGGTAGACAAATATTATTTTTCTTACAGTTTTTTACAATTAAACGTTTAAAAGTCACGTGAATTTTCAATTTAAAATAGTATCAAATTCAAGATAAATTAAATTTATAATTTTCATATTCAATGCCGAAAACGAAACACTGGTAATGTCATGAAATCAATTTGTCAGTGTCAATTTTATCATAAGGGCTAACGTATGATTGTAATTTCCTTACCATGTTCAAAAATTGAATTTGAACATCCCATCATTTTTTCAAAATATTAATAACCCCCAAAATGTTTCCACATGTAAAGTTTATTGCCTTTGGCAAATCAATTTCATTACGCTAATGAGAGTTTTGTTTTTGAAAATAAATATGAAAATGTCTGTATTAACTTTCAAATTAAGGAAATAAAAATAATATCCACAAATTGAAGCAATGACTTTTTTTGTTAATACAATTTGAAAGATAAACCACTCAAAGCTACGCTATGAACTAGATTTAGACTCCTTATTTATATGTTTTTTTAAATTTATAACCATCACAAAGTTTCGGCTCAGAACGAAATCGAAGTCAAAAAATGGTAGTTGAAGAGGCCAAAAACGGAAATAATCACGTTAATATTACATAATTATGCATATTAGCAAACTCTTGTCTGTTATCCTTTTAAAATACTTTTGTATGTAACCACAGAAAACAATAATTTATAAATATTGGTTACTGGATAATAAAGGAACTTAGCACAGGAGAAAAACGAGAATGATTTCTTATGTACTTACCCTTCGGATTTAAATAATTATAAACAGCGGAGCATGACAATACAATTTTTCCGAAATTATCTCTCCAATAACCTAAATAGGCCCCCATAAATATTTTTGGGTCCCACACGACAAGGATTTGTACGATGAAACCATAAATTTATATAATATCTATAAAAAAACGAGTATTAAACCATACCCTTTGAACTAATAATTTAACCTAATTTTATTGTACAAACATTTTAAGTTTGGGTTTATGATCAAAATGTGCCTTATAAACTAATTGAAAAATGGTAAAATAAATATTTTAGAATAAGCATAGCTTTAGAATATGCATGGCTTAATTAAATAACCTTGACAAAAAGTGATTTTTTATGTTTGTGCTTGAAATGCTCCAAGATTTCTGTTGGGACAATAAAAATAGTCTCTTGATGTTTTAAATGTATGAAAGCTCACAACTTTTACAGCAAACTTTTGTAATAGGATTAAAATTATTGGCCTTTTTGAAACTATTGTTACATCCAGTTATTTTAGGTAGGTTGATAATACTAATTATGTTACAACCGTCTTTAGTGAGGTTTATACATTTAAAACTTTTCTGGTATAAAAAATATAACAGAATATGCGAAAATGTTTTAAAGATATATTTTGAGTAATTGTACTTGAATTGCCTCGTCAGCTATCGGGTGAAATATAAAGGGTGATTGAAATTCAAGGGCGAGTATGGGGATATAGCTTATTATAGGAAATAGAGGGTAGGTTTAAATTCGACACTTTTGCAGAATTTTATGTTGATTAATAATCTGCTTTAACATTTAAATTATTTTAACGGTTTCTCTGCAGTTTGGAAAGAAGTGTAAATCGTAATTTCGTAAAAACGTTCCTACGGCATCTTTTTACGTCTTATCAAATGGCGAACGATTTTTATCTACAGGGTTAGTTTTTGTTTTTTTACACTTAGCTTTCGTTTTCATTGTGGGCACAATTTATGATATATACATATTTAAATCAGATTTTTTTTGCTGATTTCAGTGATGTGACACACGGGCATATCCGTTGCAATTTTATTTCAGTATTATGATTATTACAAGTATCATCTAGTACGAATCGAGCTAAGAGTCAATTGCCCATTGAATTTATGTGATTTGAATTCAATAACTGGCACAAAACGGTAAATAATTTTAATTGTATCAAATATTTTAATTAAATACAATTTCAATTTGTTTTTCTAAATTTACATATTTTGCTAATAAATGTCTTTCGAACATTGTAATTTAGTCAAATTATAGGTTTAGATGATATATTATTAATAGATTATGCTTTTAGGGGGTATGTTATAATATGCCGTGTATTTTATTACCACGGCCGTTAAGATTTTGCAAATTAACTTTTGGACCATATTTTAACATATGAAAATATTTGCTTAAAATCCATATTAAAATTTTATCTTTTTACAGCGAACTGATTGTTCTTATAATTAGAACATTTTTATAACAGACAATAGATTGTAATTCATAGGTTTTTGCTTAATTTTTAGGAAAATGACATTGACATGAATTACATTTTCTCGTATTTCGGTTATCAAAGTTAACATATCAACAGTTAAATAATTAAATTTTAATATAGTACCACTTAAAACTTAATATGAAAACTTTAAAAGTTCACAGTAAAAAATACACTACATATCAATTCATCTTATAAGTTGTGCTTATGTTGGTATCAATATATTTAATTTTTTTTTTGCATTGTAATAAATGATGTTAGTTTGCAGCTTCTCAACCATCCCATTTGAAAATTAATTTTAGGAAAAAAGTTATTCTTTATAAAAAGTTCTGCATGGTCCAAAACCTAAAATGCAACCATCAGCTGTCAAATTTTTTTGGTCATATACGGAGTTTGTGTGAAAATATGAATTTTGTTCCAGAATAAAGTACCTTTATTTTTGACAATATCAAGAACTGTTATAAAGAAAAGTTATTTAGAATTGAAAACTGGGTTCAATCATACAGTCATGTATACCTGTTGCTAAAAATAAGATTTTGTAATTTTTCTTTTTCTCTACAGTGATACATGCACATTGATATTTCAAATGTTGAAATGACAGTGACAGGTCTGTTATTAAACATCAGATATTATTTAAACATTATAAATGAATAGTAATTCCGGTGACATTGAGTTTGGAGAAAAAATAGAAATTGTATTAATTGTGATTGAAAATTATAAAACGTATCGGGAAGCAGCTGAAATATATTATAACAAACATCCAGATAAAAATGTACACAATACTACAGTAATGAATATTTATTTCGTTAGTTAGTTAGGGTTGAAGGTCATTCCATCATCGACAATTTTGGGAACTCACTGTACCATTTGAATTAAATGAAGCTTCATCTTCAAACATGATTATTCTAACCCAAAATGGATGCTCTTCTAACTCTCCTTGGATAAGAGAACAAAAATTGAAACCACTAACATAATCTCTAGGTTTTAATGTGGTTTATATGGGTGGAATTTGTGTGCTTTCAAAATATTTGCCATCATATCTTTACCCTTTTGCGCAGCTAATATTTAATATATTCTATTGTAGATAACATTACATTTAAAGTCCTCACTTTAAAGTCCTCAGTTATCGACGTTTGTTATTTAATTTATTTTTAACATATCCATATGTTTTAATTATTTTCATTTCAAAATATTAATTATTGTATGTACATTTGTGTCTGGATGTTTCTTATTAAATATTTCAGCTGCTTCCCGATACGTTTTATAATTTTAACTCACAATTAACACAATTTATATTTTTTTTACTTCGCAAATTTAGCATATCTTACTATGTTTATAATATTAGGCAAATTATTCTAAAATTTATGAATTCAAATTAAATTTTAAAATGAAAAAAAAAGATTTGTCATTATGTTGTTCTGTCTAACTTTTCTCTATTACACACACAATTTACGGCACAAAAGGATTATCAAATACAGGTTTAATACCGTAAATTATGCATTATTCATTATTCGAAGAAAAATCAGTTTACTTTTGAAAATCAAAACCAATACATTTTTTATTAAATATTATATTGGTATTCATTATTTATTTCCGGCGATTTAGCTGAAAAAAATCTCAGATTTATAGCTCAGGCAAATATAAGTTTATAAAATCATCGAACGTTACTTGAAATAGTATAATTTAGGCTATTATTTAACCACCAATTTTTAATTTAGTAAATGTTATATACAATTTAAAATTGTTCGAAAAACTCTAAACTAGTAAAGTCATGAGTAAACAAACGGTAGAAAAAACCACTTACGATTCCGCCATATTAGTAACGTCAAGCCCTGATTTACAAAATTTTTGCTTTGAAAAACTTATTTTAGGATACACTCGTCATTTGAAAGTTTCGGTTCTCATTTAAAAAATAATTATGTCCGAAACTGACACACTTATTTGTCGAAACTATGTAGTCAGAAAAAAGTCGATAGAGTTATTCGAAATAAGGATTTGAATGTAGATGTAAGTCATATTTTTTTAGATTTACAATATCTCCTTACTTTAGTAAGTTTTGAATTTATAAACGTCACATAAATGGACATTTCGGGTATTTCACACGTTCAAATATTCGCAAATTATGTATCTAATGTTCATTTCATGGTTTATTTTATCCATTCGCTGTTTTGGGCAGCAAAAAATAATGAATTCCTTAATAGCATAAAAATTAAAAGATAATAGTTTGATTTTTACCAACATTATTTTTTGTAGTAAGTTATTATTATTGATTGGTATTTATTTCTATATTAAAATCTATAAGAAATGTATGAATAAAGTTTTATTGAGAAAATGGACGTAATAAAAAAATCGAAGATTTATTTCTCTAGCGTGCATTACAATAGCCATTGAAATTCAGTTTGAAAGAGCAAGAAATTTACAGAAAGTTATTAATTTAAATAGCAATAATAAAAGTCTATTTTTAAATATGTATAGAAGTAGGAGCCAGGCCTCAAATATTTATCTTTCGCAGATGTTAGCATTCGTCACCCCCAAGTGTTCTACCTGTTTTGGACCGTCCCTTTAAATTTTAAAAGGAATTCGTCGAATGAATGCGTCACATCCCAATATCCGGTCCAAACTAACACACAATAGCAATTAACACATAACAACATTTACACATTTACAGTAAAATGAGAATGGATCAAATAAACCAAGAAATTAATATTAGACACATAATTGGAGCTTATTTGACAGTGCAACATATACAAAATATCCATTTATGTGAGTTTTATGAACGTAATTTAATTAAAAAATCACTGAACTAATTGTAAGGAAGGAATGTAAATCTGGTATGAGAAAATGTTATTTTCATCAATTAAATGTGGTTGCAAATACAATAACATTTTCAAAAAAAAATCGACTAAATAAGCGGTCAGGGTTTTGCGTAATGACTTTACTTTTATTTTATTTACCGAATCCGAAAATGATTTGTATACAAGTTCTTTGGAATTTAATAATGCGTTTAGTGATGATGTTGGATATTCGTTGGAACTTATCGTTTTGTTGCTAGGACAACGCACTGTTGCTTTTATTTTCAAAACGAAATTACTCAAAAAATTTCTAATAATGCAACTTAAAAAAAATTACTAGAGAAAAATCTCCATAAAGAATAAAAAAGTGTATTGTTATAGCAACAAAATAATCAACTTTAGTTTGATGCAATACTGAATTTGGTAAATAATTTAAAAAAAAATGTTATTATGCGACAAATTTTAGACACGCAGCGCTTATTTTAGTCAAATTAACTTGAAAAATGCCTTAGGCGAGGGTATAATAGTATACTCTGTAACAAGGTTAAAATGGAAATTCTATGCGAGTGGACTAGCATCAGAATTTCCATTCTTACCTAGTAGTAGACTATACTTTCTCCTCGACCAGATAAAATAGACTAATACAATAATTATTGTATTAGTATATTAATTATAATTAACACAAAGAACTTACGTTTTATTATCGCGTTTGTGGTTATGTTTATAGTATTTTGACAATTGTGATATCCAAGGCTAATTGTTTTATTCGAAACGGTGTGAGAATATTCATTCCATTAGTTATTATGGAATGAATTACAAGCAAAACGCATAAGTGCATTTTATTTTGATCCATAACAAGAGTGAGAATGTATACGTTCTATGATCAAAATTGATTTCAGAATGCTTAAATTCTACAGTGGTCGTGGAGAAAAAATAGTATTGTATTGTAGTTAAAAATGCTCTATCTAAAAAGTAAACAACAAGGTAGGTTGTTATTTGAAAATAACAATATTTTTGCCATTCAAATGAAAAAATGAAATGAAATATGTCTCTCCTATAAACTTTATAAATTTACTAAAAATTAATTATAATTATTAATCCATAGAAACCTGCAAACACCCCATCCGCAAGTTGTGGGATAAATCCATGAGAATAAAGTATAAGTTCTTGAAAATCTGTAATAATTTAAGTGAAAAAATGTAATAATAATTACCATCGATTTGAAAATTTACTCAAAATTCATTCCGGATTGTATTTTAAGAAAATTATTAACAATCTATTTATAGATTTTCAATTGATGACAAGCGCGGTAACTCGTGTGAAATCCCAAATATTTTAATTTTATTTTTTCACTCTTGAGTAACAAGTTACAATACACGTTTTTTGTTATGCTATTGCCTTTTTTTGCCATCTGTATGGGAAGCAGGAGTTTGCATAAACATATAAATACAATGTAAATCGCCAATGTACATTGCTGAATTTTCTATTCGATACAGAAACCAAATTAGAATGAGTTACATTTTAATTGTTGTCAGAATAAAGACAGCACTCTCATACTATTCAAAGCAATTATGGTGAAAAATCTAATCGCTCATATTTTCTTTGGTTTTTATCAACTTTTCCTAATATTTTGCAAACAAACATGTAAGTATATGAACCAACCTAAATATTCCAGCGTTCATGAACATATATTTAGGGAGATGCATTTCAAACGAACTTCTTACTTATTGTTAGACAATTTTGAAACAATAAATATTATTTTTAAGAAGTAAACATATTTTTAAAACAGTTTGTTTGATTATTGTCTTTAGATTGTCACTAAAAATTCTTAGGGGTCAATCAAATCAACCAATTTAATTTGAAAAGGTCTCTGACAAAATTTATCTATTTTCGTTTTTTTACCTATGTTGTAGTATATTCAGAGAGTTGAAAACAGCTATGCATTAATTTTTCAGATGTTCAGTTTTTTTTGTGAACAGCCATTTTGTATTGGTGGGTCAGCCTATTTTGCATTTTGTAGAGATTTACGTTAAACTCTGTAGCTCCTCGGTTTTTGGAGATATTTGGTTCAAAAAGAAACCATGTTAAAGAACATAAAATGTACAATTTTTTCTGTTAAGTATATATATATATATATATATATATATATATATATATATATATATATATATATATATATATAGGCCTATACTAAATTGTAAATTAGCAGAAAATAGGTAAATGTTAACGTTTCCAAAATAAAAAGCTTCTCTTTAAAAATTAAAAGTGTTAAAGATAAAACGAAGACTCAAATTCATTTTTTGTGGATATAGTGTCTATAGTATACTACTTCCCTAAAAAGTATCAGGCCAGAGAGTTACATCCTTTTTTAAAGGGTCTTCAAATATTGCAATTTTCCTAAAATCAGGTATTTTCGATCTGAAATATCTCGGAAGGGACACACTTTAAAAACCCAATATTTTCACAAAACGTTCTTTAATGGTGTTATACTAAGTGGTTAAAATTTCATCACTGAGACTTTATTAGCTTTTTGGTTAGAAATTTAAAAAATAGCTAAAACTTCTGGAAAATAAAAAAAAATTAGCGACTATCATTGGTTGATTTGACATGGATTGACCGTTAGATACAGTATGTTTTTTATCGTGGGCCATAGGATTTTACATGCTAAAACTTTTACCTTGTGTTAATGTATATTTAATCATATAATTTTGAAGCAAATTTTTGTTAGTAATATAAATCAATTATTTTTCTATATGATGGGATTAATTAGAATTATTTAAACATGTTTTATTCCATTAAAAAAATATTTTTTTTAATATAAGTGTCGACTCAAGTACCTGTTCCCCGTACATGTTCAGGTAATGATATTTATTAATATTGTTTAGTGCTATTTCAAAATTAATCATAAACTATTTGTATCCTTAATATGATGTATAATGCTCTAGTGCAGAGAAAGGAGCAGTGTTGAAGTTTTTTGCAACGCACATAAAAAGAAATACTGTACCAGGAAAAGTAAACTGCATAAAATGTATGAATAGCAATTCTATATTATCTTCACGCGGTTGGACTGACATTAAATTTTGTGTTAAAATGAATGAATAGATAAAATTAAAAATTCAAAGAAAGTGGGAAAATTTTGTTAATTGAATACGAAATAAATTATATTACATGCACTTTTTATATACATATAAAGATTGTAATAATATTTGTATCATTTTATCATCCCGAACCCGTTTAAACTTTAAAACAGAATCCAATAAATTAATATAAATAAATGCTATTTAATTTGGTGAATTTGCATAATTTATGCATAATTTTAACTGTAATTCAAGTAAAGTGGGAACAAAAAAATCAATTTAAGTTGGGTATTAATTGTCAAGAACAATAATAATTTAGACAATTACAAGAAATTCCGTGCATTTTTAACATTTAATTGTACATTTTATTTCTCTGTTTGCAATTTTATGTTTCATAAATAATTCAATTTTTATTTATTTATTAATAATTACTGTTATTAATTTAATTAATTTCTCTACTCACAATTTCTTATTTCATTAATATTTTAATATTTCAATATTTATTTATTAATAATTTATGTTATTTATTTAATTGAAATATTTATGAATGGACACTGCAAGTCCTAACGCCAATTGTAAATCTATTTCCAACCCGAGAATTGAGCAAACAATGCGATCCCCTCGGTAGGTATGTGGGATAGGTCGGCAACGCAGCATATTTTGTTCCAGGTGGCGCTACCAACAAGGGTTGTCACAATTTGGTGTGTAGCACACATGATCGGTACCCATGATGTGGCGTCATACACACAATTATTTTTAAGGTATCATAACTTTCGTGAGAATGATTTTAGAGAATTTTCGTATAGATAACTGAAATAATCTGATCTTCTTTAACATTGGTACTAAATGTCGTAAGTGTGACATATGAAGCAATGGAGAAATAGCCGAATGTACTTGTGGCACGGAGGGTAAGGTGCCACAAGAACGCGCCTCCGCCACAATTCAGGATGTAGCACACACAAAGTGCCACAAATATGTGGGGACATACACACACACACACACACACACACACACACACACACACACACACACACACACACACACACACACACACACACACACACACACACACACACACACACATACACACACACACACACACACACACACACACACACACACACACACACACACACACACACACACACACACACACAGACACACACACAGACACAATTTTTTGTTTTCCAGAAATTGTTGAAATGGCATCTAGGGACCCCAAAACGGATATTTCCGTAAAAAAAATTTTTGAAAAAAAAATCACGATCACAATACTTTCTCGTACTTCGTAACGGAGAAAGTAAAAAGAGTTAATTGGAGAAAATTTAAAATTGTAAGATGGTTTATATGCCCACCATGTTCATGAAAACCATTATTTAATAAAACAAATTGTCTCGATTTGTCATATTTTAATTTAACAATTCACGCCATAGAAGACTAGATTAGTTCAGTTGAATAAAAAAAATATCTGACATGATTGCTATGTTTCTCTCTCTCGGGTATGGCCATCGCAGCAACAAAATGCAGTGGAGCACACCTTATCAAGGGAAAAAATTAAAAGTTTTTGCCCGAAAGTGGAGACCACCGAAGGCTAAATCCCATTTTATACCCGTGGTCCATACATTATTTTGTAATTTTTAATATCCATTAAGCTTTAACTTATAAAACATTATAAATTTAAATTTATACGAGAAAATAGAAACAATCGTAGTTTCCCTATCATTTGTATGTAACCATGGTAATAGGTGTCAATAGGAGTGGCCATTTGTAAAGTTTCTATGAACAGATTACTGTCAGTGTTTGTGCGATTCAATAGTTATTCAAGCGACAAGGAACGTAAGGACGTATTTTCGGCAGGCGACGAGCCTCGGCTCATATTCGCCTACCTCAAATGTTAATTGCCATTACGTTCCGTGTTGCTTATTATTTTTTTTCCGCTACCGGAAATATAATACCTACAAAAAAACAGAAAATATTCTAAAATACGGCTTGGTACATTTGGGATTCAATTTTTTATAGTCACCTATGCGTCCTATGGCAACCCAGCAACCGAGAAAACAATGTCGAAGTTTGTTTGTTTGTGTCAATCCAGTGACAGTTTTGCGGGCATGGATGCAAACGAAGCTTCGAATATTGCGTGTTAGAACCTGTTACCGAAAAAGGTATGTGCCCTGTTACGACTTTTTTAAGCAGTGGTTATGTAAAAAGGATGCAGATGCTATAGTTATAGTCGAAAATGTGTTTCTCGCCTATATGTTGGAGCGTTACGTTTCTGTTTATTATTTTCCTAGGTCCGTAAGTAAAAATTAAGTTCCGTCGCCAAGGACAACAAACACCACGAATGTTATCAGCCACTTACGGTAGCTGTAACTATCGATGCAATGCTTATATACATTGTCGGTAGTGGAAAAAAGTTTTATATGTACCCTAACCGACGTTGTGGCCGTAATAAATGTGCTACATTTGATCCCAGCTATTAGGCGAGTGTTATATGAAGAGTCATATTATTACACGTAAGTAAGAAACAACTATTTGTATTTTATAGCCCATCCGATACTCAATACCAATGTTATTTTCGTCCTAGGCCGTAAAGTTCAAATTAGAGCCAAAATGAAGACTTTAGAAATGATAGTAGAAAAACCTAAGTACAGTATCGCCGCAACACTGTGTGACAACGCTGTTTTTATTTATTTATTTTACATGCGGTTAAACTAGCTGAAGGGGTCAATGGAAAATTACTAAACAGAACAAAACAAAAGAAAATGAAATGTGAGATCTGTGACTAACTAATTTACAATTTACAACAATTAGTGTTAGTACCTATTAATTTTGATTTTTCTTGGGGATGTCAAATAGAAATGGAAACAAAAAAAAGTTAACCGGTGCACAAACTCGAAAGTATAAAGCTGCGAAAAAAGCAGATATCAAGAGACAAGTTGAACCTCTTAATAATTTTATAAAAATAATTAAAAATGCTGGTGCAGGTTGTTAAGAACTTGATATATCAGAAATCCGTGTTTCCGAAGAACTTCAGTTTTCAAGAATATCATCATCCAGTCTGCAAGAACATTTATTGTAACTATCAACAATTAAGTGAATATTTAGCTGGAGTTGACCACAAAACCAAGACATTGTTCTTTTTCAACCGCTTAGATGGTTATTTTTTTCGTGACCATACATATCCGCACAGGAAGACTGTCACTCGAAAACAGAGCACAGAAAACTGCGCACAGCGAAAACTCCTCACACGGAATAATGCTCACATGGAAAAGTCCGCACACAGAAAATAACGCACTTGATAACTGTACACACGGAATTTGCTCACACTGAAAAATGGTTATACGGAAAATTACTCACTTTTATCAATTCTCACGGGATTCGCACAACAAATATTTTTGCTATAATTATTACATTTCTATTTCTTTTTTTACGGAGTCTAAAAATAAGCAATTATTGCTTTCGGTTTTTGTACATAGAGATAATACGGATATTTATTTAAATTTAATTAAATTATATTGTACTTATTCTGAATTAAATAGTTTATTCAAATTAATAATAATATATAATTTTTTTGTTAATTATGAACATGATCACGATATTTACACTCCTATTATAAATACAACTTTAATTGAAAGCATTGAGGATTTAAATGATCTTGGTCAAAATATAAACAATTTACCAAATAAATTAAAGATATTCCAAACGAATATTAGAAGTTTAAATAAAAACTTTGAAGCCTTAGAGGCTCATCTTCATTTAAGTAAATGTAATTTTAATATGATTGTATTAACAGAAACTTGGGAAATAATGAATGTAGATGATTACAACTTAGAGGGTTATAATATGTACTATAGTAACGGCAAATTCAATCAGAATGACGGGACTGTGGTATATGAGTCAACCAATTTACAACACAAAACGTCTATTATTAAAATTGGAAATCTAAATATTATTAGAATTGTCATTTCTATCAGGGGTAAACAGGTTGATTTAAGTGCTATTTATCGTCCGCCACAATATGATAAAAATATATACTTACAAGATCTTGATTTGTATAGAGACATAAACTATAATATATTAGACTCTACTAATGAGGAAACAAATACTTATTATTTGTTTTTTGTTTTATTTAAGATAAATCTGTGTAATTTAAGATTTGTAGCATTCTTCTTAGACAGAATAAATATTATTATTAATATTTATTATTTATTATTATTTTACATTAATTTAAAAGCAACAATGTACTGTGTTTTTACTGTTGTTTATTTTTGGGTGTAATAAATTTTTGAAAATTATTATTAAAAAAAAATACTGATTTGATACAAAACATCTACCTTCTGAATTAACTACGATTTTTGAAAATTTATAAATTTAGTTATGAATTTGGATATTTTTTTTAAGTTGTCGAATATTTGAACAAAGAGAAATAGAAAGAAAAATAATACTGATATGATTGAATTAATTAAAAAAACCCTAATGCAATAATACATTGAACTTTAAAATTAAATTTGATTTTTGAAAACGAGTCAATTTCACAAAAATCGTAAACAAAATTGAGTTCATCAAATATTTTGATACATCCACAGAACGACTGCATTTAAAACTAACTGTAATTTTTGAAAATGTGTTTACTTTTGGATGTAATAAATTTTTGAAAATTAATGTTTAAAAAAATACTGATATGATACGAAACATCTGCCTTTAGAATCAACTACGATTTTTGAAAATGTATCAATTTTTTCGTGAGTTGTGAATTTTTGATATTTCTTTTAAGAAAAATAGAAAAAAATACTGATATGATTGAATTCCTTAAAAAAACTCTAATGCAATTATAATACATTTAACTTTAAAATAAATACTGATTTTTTTAAATTCAGTCAATTTTTGCGTGAGTTGAATGAATTTTTGAAAATTAATATTTCAAGTTAAGTAATAAAATTTGTAAAATCCTACAAGTGTAACGAATTATAAATTCATTTAAACTTTAAAATGGAGCGGCCCGTTAGTGTAGTGGGTACAGGGGAGCGCTTGTGCCGGTTGCACCGCGTGCGGTGTGGGTTCGAATCCCAGCCCGGGCGAAAATTTTTTCGGGGATCGAGAAGTATTCGCTCGGGTCCATGGTTGTTGTATACGTCTGACATTATTCATTTGTTCACCCAAAATTGTACATAGATATAAATAGAAGCCGCCAAAAACAAAAATCTTTAAAATGTACTCTATGATAAAAAAAAATCAGAAAGAAATATATTTAATTGCAGTAAAATATAACGAGTTTTAAAATCAAATCAAAATTAAATTTCTGTGTTGGTTTAATCATCGAATTGATGAGCCGAATTTGCTTTAAAAGATTAAGATCTATAAACAGAACAATACATTTCTGATTTTCCGTTAAAATAATTGCCAAATTATAGCTGAAAACAAATGACAACATTCTAAACATTGTCTGGGGAAACGAAATATGCGTTCTACGAATTTAAAAGTTGTAAAAAAAATATTAAAAGTTCACCTTCTATATAAAAAAATAAACATTTTTGATTTCTCATCTTAGGTTAAAACAAAACAGCAATTTTCCAAACTGAAAATGGGAAAACAAAAATTGCATAGAAAGATAGAGAAAAAAAATCAAAGGAGAAATTCGTTATAAGAGTTTAAAATTAATTGAAAAAATTATATATTTCTGATTTCGAATAAAAATGAGTGCCAAATCCGAGATTGAAAAGAAACAGCAACACACCAAAATCGAAAATTGCACGGTTTAAAAAATTAATCATTGAATGAATATTTTTTTAATTGGTTATTTAAGCTCCAGAAAATAAACCCATTCGATGGTGAGAAAGCTAACTGCAATTGGTATTTGGTAAGAAGGTAAATGTAATTATAAGATTCTGTACGATTTGTCAATGAGCTATTGACCTTATGGTCTCTCTACTAATGACGTAATTTTTTGTATACATTATTGTAGCATAACATAAATGAACTATTCACCTGATGGTCTCTACTACACCGTTATTTTAGTATTCAGATATTATTAAATCGCATTGAAAAAATCATTATTGTGAATAATTCATTCAATCAATTTTATATAAATGAGCTATTGACCTTATGGTCTCTCTACTCCTATCATTATTTGTGTTGAGAGATATTATTAAATCGCATTAAAAAATTCACAATAAATTATTCATTCAATAAAGTTTAATTAATTTCATTTAATCGCTTACCAACAGTATTAACTATCTTCATAACTGATAATCCATTTCCATTAATGAATTTTTCAATATTCTGCACACACTAAAACACGCGAACAATCACGCACTCGGTGGAAGGTAAACTGCCGAATCGAACGGTTTTCAATAACTAAAATGAGATTCAATCTGGAATGCGTTCATGCATCGTAGATAAGGATTGATAATGGACGACGAAAGAATGTGTTTTTTGCAAACATCTACGCCGGATACTAATTGCCTCCGGGGCAAAGGTAAAATGATTCGGCGGTTCGCACCAAATTTTCCAGCTCCACCGGTGAGTTTGTTCGGTGTTTTAGATTTTAACAGCGCGACGGAGTGTTATTCTTAAATTTTAATTTTTGAGTTCACTGGAATACTTTCATTTGATCAGGCGGCGAAGTTGTGAAAATTTCTTCTCCTAAGTTCGCCGACTCAGAAAAAAATAGAAAAACCATTGCCAACGACGTTAAACTTTCTAGAATAACTAGAAATGCATTCGAGATTACGATTTCGTGAAAATCTATGTACACCCCTTCACTGGATTTTAAAATACTTTCATTTAATCAGGCGGAGAAGTTGTGAAAATTGAAATATACGAAACAGCAGAATACATCGTTTAATAATACACGCTCTGTAGAGTAAATATAGTATAAGCTTTGGAGTGTTACAACCCTCTATTAGAATCTTCCAAACACATGCATATAGATACAGTAAAATTTAATTCTAATCTAGATCTTAAATGATCAATCCGTAATAAAACTAAAAAGAAAATAAATTTAACATACCTTTGAAGGCATTATCATTTAATTGTTTATTCAAATTAATATATTAGACATTTATACTTTTAAAAACACAGTTCATTGTTGCTTTTAAACCAATGTAAAATGTAATCATTATATCAAAAATATTTGTTGTGCGCACCCTGTGAGGATTGATAAAAGTGAGTATTTTTCCGTGTGAGCATTTTTCAGTGTGAGCAATTTTCGTGTGCGCAATTATCACTGTGCGCTATTTTCTGTTTTTCTTGTGAGGAGTTTTCGTGTGCAGAGTTTTCGCTGTGCGTAGTTTTCTGTGGGCAGTTTTCGCGTGAGCAGTCTTCCTGTGCGGACATATCACCGAACCTATTTTTTTAATCTAATAAAATAGGCATAAGCCAACTATAGGTTATATTAAAAAAAAAACACAACTTTATTTTATACCTTTCATATTAATTAGGTTATCGGAATTCTGCTTGAACCTGTTTTTGGCCTTTTTGGTACGGGAAATTCGACAATTAAGGGAAAAATACATTGTAATGTCAAATAAAATTCCGGGTGGCTTCTATTGATCGACGCGGCGTCCCATCTGAGTGGTGAAATAACATGTCGTAAGCAGTGAAGTCTCACCTGATTGGCTCGTTCCTTTTACAGCCTAGGCATAAATAACCATTTTTACAGCCTAGTCCGCAAAAGCGATATTTCACGGTCTAAAAGCAGTCCGAAAAATCTTAAATTTCATATTAATCCGCGAATAACTTTTGTATTGATAGTAGAACAGATATTAGCAGTGATTGTATTTTATTTTACAAAATTTAGTTCTAAAAGATATCTAAGAATTAGAAAATCTTTTGAAAAAAAATGTACAATGGGATGTAGTGAGTTAAATAATAACTTATAGGAGTATTTCATTTTCAAATTTTTTAGTTTATTTCCGCTGTAATTGCTTCGTCACACGGTGGCTTCCTCTGGCATGTTATATTATAAAATTGGAAAATATTCACAAATAAAACACCTCACTGTGTTGTAAGCAGGTACAAATATTCACGACCGACTATTTTAACCTTTCAGGTGTGGAGGGTGTACATTTCACCCCATAATACACGTAGGCAATAAAATGCTGTCGTCAAGAGTTTCATGGATAAAACTGTACCTGTGTACTATTGATTCGATATGTGTATACCCTTAGATAAATCTATAACAAATATCGGTCGATTAAACATTTTACCGCCAACTAGTCTCTATCTTCAAGAACTACCACAGTTGTTCATTTGCATGCCACCATCTGCTGTTGCGTCTGGCGAAGCACCAATTACTTTAAAAACTATAATTAATGATTGCTTCTTATAACGTATTAAAGTGACTACTTGTTATACGCTGCGAATTTGTATAATGAAACAAAGTACTTTCTATACATTATATCTCGAAATTGAGAACTTGGTGTACACATAATCAAAAGACCCTCGCTTTCAGAACCAGCAACTTTATTTCTTCAGTTTGCCCTCAGAATACCTAGTATATTATATAATAAAGGATCTTATAGTTTATTATTAAGTAACTTTGTCTTGATAACTAAAGACTCTCAAGTTGGTAGTTTTATTTTACACAATAACGATAATGCGTTAATTTCAGAGTATCATCTATGAAAAACAAAATGAAATAGTTTTTTTAATTATATCTAAAAATACCGTATACATACGCCTTAAGAAAATATCAACTACAATTGAAAACGTTCACCTGTTGCAGAAGGCTGCTATTCGTCTTTTTATTTAATTTTATCAAAAGAAAGTATGTTATTCTACTAGTATAAGGTACGGTAGAAGAAATATTGATCGCAGGAATGCAAATTTACGAGCGAAGTATCTATGTGTGAGTAAGTCATGTAATTAGAAGTAATTGAACGCGTCCGTTATAATTAGTTTTCAAACTGTTACGAGTTTAACGCGGTGCACTTTGATGTCGACGGCACGTGTTCGCCTGCACCGAAAGATTTTCAGATCGTTATTGTTAAAACGAGTTTCAATTAAAACTCGACGAAGTGAAAATACTTCAAGTTATGTTGAGGGGTTAAAAAAGTCATGCCATTTGATTAAATCTATCAATTATTCATCTTTTACATCTCTAAAATCACTGAATACATGATTTTTGGCTGTTGCACTTCATCTATGATAATAATATACACTTCTGGGCAACATTAAAGAGAAAAATTTGATTAAAATCTTATATAACTACATTTCTACATTATTTAACTGGTATGTGGAAGAAAGAAGATTAAGAAATAAAACATAATTTAGCTTAAACACAAAAAATAAACAAAATTTCTAAAAACAGTAAACCAAAAAAAATAACAAAAGAAATCATTACTTTGAGCTAATAACGCGTGTTTCCACCTCCCGCAGCTATACACGCTACCGTACTTATTGGCAGGGGCGGCTCGTTATGTAGAGCCAAGGAGCCATGGCACTACCTCTAATTTCAAACGAAACAAGATTTTTTTTTATTAATTCTAAAAACACTGATTTGTCATTTTAAATGTTAAAACGATGCCTGCGAACGTTTTATGAGACGAGAAAAATGGCAATGCATTTATTTGAGAATATATCTCTTGAACAAATTAGCAGATTTGAAAAATTCTTCCAGAATTGTGTTTTGTGTTGTTATCTTGAAAACCAGTGATGGGATATTTTGAGTTTTTTGGAGGTTTATTAAGATCAATGTATTTTGAGTAAATTTGAAAAGTTTCAAGTGTGTTACAGTTGTTTTTGTATTATTTTTTTTCACTCCGAAACTTAAAAAATCTTAAGGGCTGTTCTCGGTCGCTTATCTTGAAAACTTGTGATGGAATATAATAGGCTATTTAGTGGCTTATTATGATTAATGTATTTTGAGTAAATTTGGAGAGTTTTAAGTGTGTTACACTTGTTTTTTATATATTTCATTCGGAAGAAGTGAAACTTAAAATCTTACAAACCAGTGATGGGGATTTTTGAGTTTTTTGGAGGATTCTTAAGATTAGTTTATTTTGAATAAATTTGGAAAATTTAAAGTGTGTTGCAGTTGTTGTTATAATTTTTTCACTCGTGCAAATTAAAAAAATCTGAAGCTCTGTTCTCGGTTGGTTATCTTGAAAACCTGTGATGGAGTTTTTGAGTGTTTTGGAAGGTTATTAAGATTATTCTATTTTAAGTAAATTTAGAAAGTTTCAAGTATTTTACAGCTGTTTTTATATTTTTTTCGCGTCAAAAAAAATGATTATAATTTTTCATAAATTTACACGCAAAATCGCAAAAGCAATCGACGGAATGTATTTGAATTTTCTACGAAATCACTCTTGAATTAATATTGAGTGATTTTGTAAAGTTTCAAGTGGATGGGAATTGTTTCTATGTTTTTTTCGCGTCGACGAGTTTATTGCGTGTTTTTTTCTACATTTTATCTACGTTCACATTGAAATATTCTAAAATTTAGAAACAATACATTTCTAATTTTTACGGAAATGTAGAATCACATGTGTTGTCAGTTGTTTTGGAAAGTTTCAAGTCGATGGCAATTGTTTTTATATTTTTTCGCGTCGACCAATTTACTGCATTTTTTTTAAATTTCATCTCCGTTCACATTGAAATGTTCTAAAATTTAGATATAATGCATTTCTTTTTACGGATATGTAGAATCACATGTGTTGTTAGTTGTTTTGGAAAGTTTCAAGTCGATGGCAATTGTTTTTATATTTTTTTCGCGCCAAAAAAAAGATTATAATTTTTCATAAATTTACATGAAAAATCGCCAAAGCAATCGATGGAATGTATTAGAATTCTCTACCAAATCACTCTTGAATTAATATTGAGTGATTTTGAGAAGTTTAAAGTACTCATCGGATAAATGTAAATAGGATCAAAAAATTAATTCGTCTTTAATTGCTTTTTTGTTGTTTAAGGAACACTCTTATTTATTTGCTGAAACCTGAGCCACTGCTTCGAGTATTTGGAGCAAAAAATTTTATTATCCTTTTTTGTAGCCCAAAATGGAAAGAATTATAAGAATTAAATAAAATAGCAATTCATAGAAACAGAATTTGTTTTATTTTAATTATACTTTTTTGTTCGGCCCTGTATTAAATTTAAAAAAAAATTCTTGTGCTGGTGAATACTACTCAAAAAAACGTTTAATTTAAGGAATCACAAAAGGGGTGATGCCATTTAAAATTTTGGGGTTAGGGTGAATGGGGCCCAAGGGGTCACTCACCCCATAACCAAAATATAGTGGTTCTAGTTCCCCCTACCTGTATAACATTTGTACCAAATTGCGTTTTTCCAACTCTTTTATTTTCACAGATATTCGCATTGAAAGTTTTCAAATTGACACCCTGTATAATAGACGTAGGTTAAAAAAATAAATTTGTTAAATTATTTTTTTTAACTTTTGAAATTATGATCGGATTTCTAAGACTCTTTGTTAGCCTTTGTAAGACTTAATTTTTTTAGAATTACGAACTGCTTGAATATTTATATATGAAGGCTACTTTTCTCTTTATTTAATTTACTGAATAATTTTGCATCAACAATCGTTTTCTTTTTCTCAAAAAGTATATTGTATGCGAAGTGGCTTTACCATCAAAATGTTCTACGAGCCGCCACTGCTTATTGGTATACTCCTAATGAGAACTCGGATGCTTTCTTGTGGTATCGGTTCCATTCTTTTATAAGCAAGTTAGACATATGTTCAAGAGTTACTGGAAGTTCTAATTCCTCTGCCCAACTGATCTAATTGTAAAAGGTGCTCAATAAGATTTTTCTGGCTATTCTAGACACTCAATATTTGCTTTTCTTAAGATAGTTGTTACTACATTGCAACAATGTGCGGTTTTGCATCATATATAAAAATAAAGCCAAACGTCAAAATTTTCAGCATATCTTAAAAGAAACATGTAATCGGGGCTCACTAGAGAATAAAAGTAAGAACAGAAAGTCAAACGCTTTCTTACATCTCAGTAAGACTGGAACAGTTGCGGGTTGTCTGGCAGTGGGATAAACTTCTTTCAATCTCCTTCATACAGTTTTTGTTGATTTATCTTATCCAGCAGCCAATCGTAGATCATTTTTTAATTTGATGTAACAAAATGCTTACTTAATGCCTGCAGCTTTCTGTGGCGATCTTCTCCACCAGTTTTGTTCCTTGTCTTTTTTTCTGGTAAAGCTATCCGTCGTTCCATTCCTTGCAGCAGTTCTTTTACCACAAATTTGTTTGTGCTTAGAATTCGAGCAACTTCTGTGAATGTCCTTTGCGAAAATAAATGATTATTTGAGCTACTTCTTTGACTGCAACATGATGTCTAGGCATATTTTATGAAAGATAGAGATAACAACATTTTTTGCACGTTTTCCCCCGATGGCCACATTTTACCATGCAAAAGCAACTAAATATTTTGTCTGTGACTCGTATTATTATTGTTGACGTTTGTTCCTATAAGAACAATTGCATTGCCATTATTTATTCTTTCATGGCATAGTAATCAAATAATGTAGAAATTATCTGTCTAGGACATACAGGACGGCAAACGTAACTTGCCGTTGCGTAGTGGCAAAATAGTGGGCGGCACCTTCGAAGGGCGCTCTCGATAGATTTCGTGAAGAGTTCGCGCGCCTGGTACATTCAATTATGTGGAGGAAAGCGCCCGATAGAGTTGTAAATGAATAGCGCACGCGAAGAATGTGTGCTTGTTTCTTACAGAGACTGTACTCGGCCGGCTGTAGAGAGAGAGCTTTCGCTTACTCTCTGCGCGTCTGGCCAACTTACATTTGCCGACCTGTAACTGAATTATATTAAGTTATATGAGATATTCATAAAGAATTTTTTATTGGTAATTCGTAAATTCCAGAAGAGAAGAACTAGTACATTCAAAATGAATTAATTTTCATTATTACCATCTAGAGACATAAAACTGTATGACTACAAATTAAGCGATGTTATAATAGCAAACTTATTGGAATATTAATGATGAAGTAATATTTTCATACTTGATTTTATCTATGTAATCTAAATCAAGAGTATGAAATGTTTGCCAGGAAATGTTATTATTTTTCCCCTTTCGTCTATCGTTTAATCTCCGAAAAAGGTCATCCCCTTATCCTTATCTGGTAAATTATGAAATTTCTCGCCAGACATGCCATCGTTAATTATGAATTAGGTCAACTCAGAGCCCCCTATAGTCTCGGGATTTACGTGCTGCCTGCTATCTGCAGTCCGATCTCCCTTCTCAAACCTTAAATTCTGTGCAATAGTCATATTATTTCAGTAATATTCTTTTACTAATGTTTACGAAATAATTCTCGAACATTTAGTCCTTGAAACACAGGAATAATACCGGGTGTTTCTAAATGAATATCAGGGTTTTAACACTGTGTAGTACTTATTACGTAAAACGTAATATCATAATGAAAACATGAAATGAACGAGCAAATCAAACAGTTCTGCTTGTTGTTACGCGCATACGCTAAAAAGCGCTAGCAAAAATGGTAACTAGTGAACAGCACAGGGATTCCATTCGATAAGTATCGACTGACGACTCGTGCTCGAACGTTCATTCGAAAAAGGCATACATCGAGATTCTGAACACCTTTCGACTCGACACGACGTGACAACATTGCATTTTATCGAGTGCGCATGCGGGATTCGTAAGGAGTATATAATAAGAAGCAGTCTTTATAAACAATTATAATACGTTTGATATTCTTAATATTAATAGTTAGCAGTAAATCTTGGGATTAAAATATGGAAGTATTTTTTTAATGATTCGTCTGATTAACGCCCAAATCTATAATCACTGGAGAGCTAAAGTGCACGGGAACATTGAAATAATTGTTAAGCCCCAGGAATAATGCTAATTGAAAATTATATAACTGGCCGTAAACCATTGAATCATTATAATTAGATTGGAACATGAAAAATTGAGCTTTTTAAAATGATTGTCTTTTATTTATTATTACCAAAGAGCATAAAACTGTTATTTGTATGTTTATGAATTTATTTACTTCATCTAGATAATCACGCTGCCAATAATAGTAGATTTCTTTGTGCGAGAGCAGTCGGAGAGAAAGATAGTCATATAGATTGACAAAGAGACATCCTACTTGATACCTCGTTAGGTACCGGAAAGTACCGGTAGCGTTAGTACCGGAAATCGACGAATTCGAGTCGAAGACTTTTAGAATCGCAATCTAGGGACAAAATGGCCGGCTCGATACGTTACGTATCGTTTGAGAGGTTTGGAATCTCCATGCTAAACGCGTTTTGTGTACTGCAGTTTGCAAAGACCGCATCTGTAGTTACCGAGCAACGTGCGTTCCAGATTAAGCTCAGATGTGATCCTCCAAGTGATAATAACATCCGTAGATGGAATCATCAGTTATACCGGCTGCATTTGCAAAGGGAAGAGTACGGGACGACCAAGGGTTAGTGAAGAGAGTGTTGAGCGAGTGAGAGATTCTTTCACGCGTAGCCCGACCAATTCCGTTCGGAAGGACAGTCGTGAATTAGCAATTCCGACGACTGTTTGGAAATTTTTACGGAAACGCTTACAACTACGTACTTATCGTTTTCAGTTATTACACACTAAAGCCTACAGACCATGCTTTACGTGCCAACTTTCACATTAGTGGACATTGCAACGAGACACCCCTAAATTGAATGTTTTGGGTGCCATATCACGGCGGAAAGTTTATGGGCCCTTTTTCTTTGAAGAAGCAACTGTAACTGACTGGTACTTCTTATCTTGATGCTCTACAACTATGGCCATTTCCCCAATTGGTAGAAGACAAACCAAATAACTTCATTTCCCCCATTGGTAGAAGACAAACCAAATAACTTCATTTGGCCGCAAGATGGTGCACTGGCATAACGACGCACGCGATTGGTTGTACGTCACTGTACCCGAATGCTCACCCGATCTGACGCCACGTGATTTCTACCTCATCAACCTGGGAAACAGGATTGTGGCAGCTGTTGCAACAATTACACCACAAACACTAATCAAAGTTTGGGAAGGACAGGGCTATCGACTTGATGTGTGCCGTGTGACGAAAGGTGCTCACATTGAACACTTATAAGCTTGTAGGTATAACTGTTTAAGTTGCTACTTCGTTTCACGTATTCATTATGGTTTTAAGTTTTACGTAATAAATACTACAGTGTTAAAACCCCGATACTCATTTAGAAACACCCTGTATTATGTCGATCATTCAATTTTTATAAAATATTTTACGAGCCTCTAGATTCTTTTAGATCAGGGTTTCCCAACCTTTATTTCAACGAGCCTCCCCGCACCAAAAATAATATTTTCATGCCTCCCTTAAGTTTCAACAAAAATAAGAAACACACATTTTTTTATCAACTAAAAACTAAATTATTTATTTGAATTTCAAATAAGTATAATACAAATACAATGTATGTATTTATTAAGGATCTTTAACAGAAGAGTACACTTGAAAATCATTAATCACTTTCACATTTACATTTCTTTTCTTTTAATTATAAAAAATCATACCATGCACTCATCAACAACTTTCAAAGTAATTTTAGAACAAATAAATAAAAACTTTTAAAGTACTAATGAGATACTTGAGCTTGCATGCTCTGTACCAGTTGGTCGATTCTGAGTTCAGTTTTTGCAAGAGCTATGGTTAAATCGCTATCGACGGCAAAGCGATTTCGCTGTTTAATTTTTATTAAAACTAGAGCCGAAAAACCTGTATCGCACAAATAAGTGGACGGAAATGAAATAAGTATTTTCAAAGCAAGAGAAGCAACTTTCGTATTAACAAGGAATCGTTTGATCCAAAATTTCTCTAATGTCAAGAGATGAAAGTCATCTTTCATGGTCGAGTCAGCCTTCATTTCTAGAAATTCTTTCTGAACTTCTTCAGGTAATTGTGAGACATAGACAACGAATGGATTTCTGGTCATGTGCTATATTGGTGACTCGGAATTAACATCTCGATAGTATCGGTGAAATTTATTTTCCAACGCTTCTAAATGAGTTTCTATTTCAGATTTCAAATCTTTATCCAGATTTTGATGATTAATTGCTTCGAATAGCCGTGAAAAAGGAAATATATTTTCCGCAGATACCTTATTTTTCCAAAGTTGAAGCTTTAATATGAAACCTTGACTATGATCAAAGTTACTAATCAAAGTGCCATTTCTGCCCTGAAGTTTCAAGTTTAGCTGATTCAGGGCCTCAAATATATCAGTCAAATAGGCCAGGTTCCACTGAAATTTTTCTTCTTTGAATAGTTATTAGATTATTTTCTTTGAATTCAAGAAAGAGGATGACGTCTTCTCTTAATTCACAAAGGCGTGCTAATATGTTGCCTTTTGATAACCAGTTCACTTCTGTGTGGAATAGGATGACCTTGTGATCAGAACCGAGATCCTCGCAAAGTTAAGTAAATAACCGACTGTTCAATGCACTACTTTTGATGTAGTTTATGATCTTTATAGCCAAGTTCAAAATCTGACACAAATTCTGTGGCAAAGTTTTTGAGGCCAAAGCTTACCGATGAATAACACAATGTGTACTAACTAACACGGGGTTCTTTTCCTTAAGTTTTTGAGCCAAGCCTGATCGAACACCTATCATTGCAGGGTTGCCGTCTGAGCAGAGTCCAATGAGTTTATTCCAATCCAAGTCATTTCTTTCCATAAGGTCCGATATTGAATTGAATATATTTTCAGATTTCGTGCCTGCTGATAATGATTCTGAGTGAAAAATCTCTTCATCAATGTGATCTTCGCTGACATATCTAACATAAATAATTAGTTGTGCACAATTAGCGATGTCTGTGGACTCATCACAACTAATGGCAAAAATGGTGATAGTTTGACTTTATTTATAATTTGTAATTTTAAGCGGGAAGGTAAGGCGGAGGTGCGCGTGTGACATGTCGTGTTGTGACTTGTCGAAACCTCTATAGCAGCGCCCCCCCTAATATTTCTCTACGCCCCCCAAGGGAGGAGTGCCCCCCGGTTTGGGAAGTCCTGTTTTAGATGGTCAGGTTTCCAAATTAGAATAATATTAATAATAAATCATGAACTGAACATAATACATACATAATTCACTAAAATTCAAACTACAGACCAGTTTTGGATATAGTCTTCTTCTGGAGGACTTCTGTTCACATTGATTTCCAGTAAAGTATCGTCGTCCGTGTGAATTTATTTTTCTCCGGTTTTTGTCAGCTTTGCCACACAAATGCATACTTTCGGGTCACAATAGAGCCGGTAAACTCGAAAATTCGCGTAGTGTACGATAACAAATTATTCCTGAAATAATTGAAAAATGCTTTTGACAGAAAATTGTGCACAATTGATTACTAAAAAAAAGATATAAAATTACCAAAAGCGACTCGGAAGTAATGCATTTTTGATTCCCCAACACAACAATGCACGTACCTCTTCTGAAACCATCACACTTAAAATATGATCCAAATTAATAAAAATAGCTTTCAGCGGTTTAAAAACTTGAGAAGTCATTAAAAATGACTGAAGAAGTGAATATTGTTTCAGGGGTTTAAAAAACTGTGCAAAATTAATTACTTAAAAAAAGCTTTAAAATTGCCAAATATATCCAAAAGAAATGCATCTTTAATATTTCAACACACATTTAATCTAACAACAAAACCACAATACTCATAAACCACTTAAAATATGATGAAAAACGGAATATTGCTTTTAACTATGTATTAGAAAAATTGTGCAAAATCAATTTCTTGCAAAGTTTGCTTTAAAATTATTCTCCAAACCGATTTGGTTTAATTTCAAAACTGACGTTTATGTAATATTATAACATTTGTCATTTCGCTTCCAGGTTGACTGAAAATCATTCATGCTATTAATAGTATTGTTGGTAAAATCATTTTCAAGGCCCCTATGAGCGTTTTTAAGCTGGTACAAAAATTCTTGAAGCAAGAGGGTGATGTTTTTGAGCATCTAATTTATACTTTGTTGTTTTTTTTAAGATCATAGAATAATTTAAGATAAACGATACTGTTTCACGTCATATGGGTATTCCTCTTACTTTATATTTTATGGCAAGGCAAAGTTACGTCAACAGCGACACAGTGACGAATTTGGAAAATCATCAATAGCTTTTAAGTTTCGACCTTAGGATGAAAGGTCATCGGACAATTTTTGTTCAAAAATTAAATTTATTATCGATTGAGAATATTGTATTCAGGGTGTACCATTTGAAAAAATGAAACTTTTTGACATAACTCGTGAATGCCTAACTATCATAATCAGCGGAAAAATACTACCAGCTTGCATATTTACCTGAATTTGTAACGAAGTTAGCAATAGTGCCGACTTAAGTTTAAAAACACTCTATGTATTGTTTTTTTAAGGCTTCTGTCGGATAAACTGTCCATTTAAAGGTGTTGTGCCCATTAAAACTTTTGAGCAGCATTACATGTAACGTATGTTCATTAAAAAAACCTCAAGTGTGCTATGATTTTTTAATTTAAAAAATTTAAGTTGGCACACATGTTAGGAATTGACATACAAAATGTCAGATCGTTTTAAAAGTCACAATTATTCCGTGACCACAATGGTTTACAGCAACCAGCAAAAAAGTTTCTAGTTGAAAGTTGTTTCGGAAATGGGACTAAAGTGGACGGAAATTGGGTGTATTCATTCGACGCATCTATGGCAGAGTTTCGGGAACGTTCTCATTATTTATGATGAATTTAAAAATACCTTATCACGATCTGTTGTATTATTTTATGAAACGGGTAGTATTCTCCGTAAACCAGTAAGTCGTAGACCACGATGCTATTAACACAGCCCAAGGAATTTTGGAAGGTGAACCTACGTTTTCTCTGCGTCGTTTATGACAGCAAATTAATTTATCGGTAGGAACATGCCGCAAGTAACATAACCTCAATATGTGTTACCAACTTAAATTTTTTAAAATAAAAAGTCATGGCACACTTGAGGTTTTTTTAATGAACATACGTTAGAAGCATTTTCTACAGTTACAAGCAATTCGACCGAAACGCATTTTGCATTGGTTTAGAGCGGGGTCAATTATAATAAATTCAATATTTTAATTTAAAAATACAAGGGTTACAGGTTCAATTCCTGTCGGAAAAAAGTTATATTTTAGAGCGATTTATTCGATTTGGTTCGAAATATTTGCATTTTCAAATTAAAATATTATAATAATACTAGCGATTACCCGTGAAAAATCACGGCAACTGTTGTCAGATCCAACGAAGCAAACGATACACCATTATTGTAGGATCGAGTATTCTCCCAAAAATTGGTGTAATCTGAATCAGTTGGATTTGACAGTTTGCGCAAGAACTCAAGATATTCAAGTACACCAGTCTCATCGATAGGGTGTGGCAACTTAATTTTGCCTTTGTGGCAGCAATTTGTAATCTTTCCAACTGTTGAACGCTCTTTGGAAAAATTCTTTGCTTTATAGAAATAGGCAAATAATGTTTAAGGCTCTACTGTCATGAGTATGAACACTATTTTCAATGAAATTAACTGCTTCATTTCGAAATATTTGGCTTTGCTCAGCTCTATGATTTGCTGCCATTGAGATGCCAAATTTGCTACTTGCCTGGCTTGAGATTGCTTTGGAGTTTCGTTTTCAATTTGCTACCGTTGAGATGCAACATCTGATGCTTGTCTGGTCTGTGATTGCTGTAGAGTTTCATTCCCAATTCTCTGCCGTTAAGATGCATCATTTGCTGCTCGTCTGGTCTGCGATTGCTGTGGAGTTTCGTTACCAATTCGCTGCTGTTTAGATGCAGCATTAGCTGCTCTTCCGATCTGCGATTGCTGTGGAGTTTCATTTCAAATTCGCTGCCGTTGAGATGCATTTGCTGCTCGCCTGAGTTGAGATTGTTCCTCAGTTTCGTTTGCAATTCGCTGTCTTTGAGATGCAGCATTTGTTTTTTTGCAGCCTGTCAAGCGTCTCTTGACTTTGTTGAGTTTTCCAACGTCTCTGTCTTTCTCTTGCTAATCTACGTTGACGCTCGATTGGATCTTCATCCATTCTTTAGTACTATTATTTTAAACTGGTAGAATAAAGTGTATTTATACTGTATGTATAAGTGTTTCTTACTTTGAAGCTATTGCACAAATGCGCACCCACTATTTTTTGAAATTTTTGTTCAAGAAATGTACAGTAAATATTTTTCAAGGCTATTAATTAATACGAAAATGAGCATAATTTATTTTTTCAGTAAAGAAGAGTTCACCAATATTGGATAGAAATCTCGATTTCTTAATCTGTCATATTTAAGGCGAGCCCGCAAAACTACTTCTTAGAGGCTAAATCCGAAAAATATTTGGTTCATTTCTGATCGGAATGAAAACGAAATTTTTCGTTTTCGTTCTTTATGTTCTCACATAAATTTATAGTTTTCGGAAAACAACTCCTAATAAGAGATTTTTTACCTTCAGTTTCTGATACTTTCAAAATTTGATAAAAACGGAAAAATCCGGTATTAGAAATGTTTTTTCAATGCTATTAATTGATACGAAATTGAGCATAATTAATTAATTTATTTCGTTTCGGATCTCGTTTAAAAAAATGTAAGTTCCGTTTTCGTTCTTGTAACTATTTCGTTTATTTATTATTTCGTTTTCGTTCCGTTTTCAGCCCCTACTTTTAATACATTCATGACGGCTTCGCCCCCACCTAACCGAACCTAAAGACGGAACATTCAAAAAGTGGATCCACCTTTGCGCGATAGCGCCCTTATTTTATGTCCGGCGACTATATTTAGAACTTACTTGTATAAATTTGCACTGTAACTGCTAAACACCGTGGCCGATAGATAAAGGTATGTTTAAGTATTAATTTGCACTGTAACTGCTAAACACCTTTTATTGTCTTCCGACATTTATTTTATGTCAATAAACAAAATATATGAAGTTCACTACGTACGCTCACAGCCGATATATTTTTTTCATAATGCTGAAGTAAAATTAGTGGTTAGTTTATTGTTTAACTCGTTCCTCATATTATTTGAACATATTCTGTAGAACGGTTTTGTTATAATACAATTATTTATTCATTTATTTACTAATGTTTTCCGAGGTGTATCACCGTGCAAAGAACCAGACTTAGTACATATACGGCGCAATGAATGCGGCGCAGTGACGGGCCAGCGTTATCCATACATGCATACACACATACATACATACATACACACATACATACATACAGTTAGACTACTCTGTGATATATCCTGAAAATTAATCAAATTTTGCAATTGGTAATTTAATATTAAAAATATACCATTTTACTTATTAAAATTTTACACCCTTTAGAATTTTTAATGACGGTTAACTTGAAATAATTCTTGACATCTAAAAATGATAATAACCAAAATAAGACCAAATTGGAATTTAAAACATGTGATTCTTTAATATACACGAAATGCATCACTGGTGTTACTATTTTATCCCAAGAAGCTTTCCTTCTGCTCCGGTTTTTTAATACCCATATTTTATCATAATTCGATTTAAAAATTTAGATCGCATTGGTCATGATGCACAAGAAAATTATTTCACTTTACATTTATTTCTAAATTCGATATTCAAATTGAAACCCTTTGTTCTTGTCTATTGCGATATTTATTTCAAAATTTTAAAAAGTTTATTGTAAGATAAGAACTTTTCCGGGCCGTTAAATGCCTGGTTGGATTAGATTCACTCAATAAATTTGGGACATAAACTTTGTAAATTCGAGTGCCAGCTGTAGTGGTTGCGCAGGCAGAACACACGACTTGAGGTTTGAGTAAGGAATTATTTTGTTGGTATTGGATGTTTTTTGAGGCTCCTGTGTAGTAGAGGTCCGAGGCGCGTGCCTGTATAATCCACTACTGACTTTAATAATAATCAACAACAATCTAACGAGTGACTATGATTTTGCCGGCAATTATTAGCGTTAGGGTCACGACTGCTTGTTTCGGGGAAAATTTTCTAGAAGCAACAAGCAAGAGTGATCCAGATGCTAATAATTGCCTAGGAAAAATCAGTCACGAGATAGATTTTAGATGACAATTGCCCTCATTTACTTACTAACCAATGAAATCGAATAAAGTTGATGACATGGTCCAATAAAATCTTAATTACGATGCGTAACGGACCACGCTGCATATTATGCATGGCAATTAACCCTGGGTGGTATCTAATCAGATAATCTCTCATGTTGGTATTGCCTAGCAACGCGTTAGTATATGTTCTATAACATATAAAACGTCAGTTATTGCCGGACTTTTAAGCAGTTTGCTCCTGAATTCGATCTGTTTGTATTTTCGGGTGAAGTGTTAGTGCTTTCATCAGTGATGGTATTCATAGGCATTTCTCAAAATCTTGGTAAGCTCATTTTTACTACAATTATTGTGGCGCAGATTAATACACGTCTGACACTTGGTGTCACTAAATTTAACTTTTAAAATTATGAAGTATGAACTTTCTGTTCGGCCAATTGTCTTCTCGAATCTAACTCGTGACTGATTTTTCCTGGACAATTATTAGCGACTGGATCACTCTTGCTTGTTGCTTCTAGAAAATCGGCACTCCTGCTTCGCAGTTGTGCCGATTTTCGTCGCAACAAGCAATCGTGATCCTGCCGCTAATAATTGCCGGCAAAATCATAGGCACTCGTTATATTACTGTTGACAATAAGCGGAACAGAAAGTTCACACTTCATAATTTGAAAAATTAAATTTAGTGACACCAAGAGTCAGACGTGTATTAATTTGCGGCACAATAATTGTAGTAAAAATGAGCTTACCAAGATTTTGAGAAATGCCTATGAATACTATTACTGATGAAAACACTAACACATTACCCGAAAATACGAACAGATCGAATTCAAAGAGGAAACTGTTTAAAGTCTAGCGACAACTGACGTTTTATACCTTATATAGCGCGTTGCTAGGCAATACCCACATGATGTATTCCCATGAATAACATCCACCTAGCTGCGATTGCCATGAATAACATGCACCCAGGTCTCATTCGCATCACAATTAGAATTTCATTGGATCATGTCATCAACGTTATTCGATTTCATTGGTTAAAAAGTAAGTGAGGGCAATTGTCATATAATGATTATGTCGTGCAAAATTGACTACTAACCGCTGATAATTTACAATCATCATAAACCTTAAAGTTAAACTAATAACACGTAATAATGTAATTATATTATTCAAGACAAGTGTTCGTAATTTCCTCCTTTCAGTATTTCTCAAGTTTAACTAAATAAAAAATAGTAATCAGAAGATCTAGCGGATGTCGTTACTTCCGTGGCGCCACGCTGCGTCCCTCTTGTGATAAACTACGTGATAACACGTTCTTCTTCGGAGCACCCAATCAATCTACCTACATTGCGCACACACGCTCACTCACGTACCCGCGTACTTATTTTAGATTAGCACATTAACATGCGAACCAACTCCAAGATTATTATCCGAGTGTTGGGGTGTAAATGCTTTTCCACTTAACTCCACACAGTCATAGAAAGAAAAATTAAACATTTCCAAGACGAGTAATTACAAAAGTAAAAATTTACTAAATTGCATATTAGTGTATCGTACGAAAATTTGTATCTTAAGTATTTTTTTAGAATAATCAATTTAGGTAAATTGCATATAAAATGAATATTATTCCTGTTAACTCTGCAAAATTAAGTATTACAACTACAATATTACTGAGCACTCGAGACCTTTTTTTTTATTTTTCATGCTTTAATTTCATTCTATGTTATGAATTTGAATAATATTTTTCTACTTTTCATATCTTATAATGAAATGAGAATAGAAAACAAGTTTGCGTTAGTTTTGTATTATTGTTTAATAAATTACTTTATTAAACAAAAGTGTAGCTGTCATTTCCAAGGCACTCTGTACAAAAACAGGATTTTTGGCATATCCATTAAACTGCTAGACCAAACCCCAACACATGACACATCACCGTAAGGAAAAAATCTGTATTTAAAAATGTAAAAATACAAGATGGCGCCCATAAGAAAAAACAAAGTTGATGATGTTTCCCGAAAATAGAAACGTCGAATTTTTATTATTATATCACCACGTTGTAGAGCGTACAAAGTGGCAATGATAAAGTGTCAATTGTTTTGAAGTATCCCTATAAATAAAAAATAAAAACATTTTTTGAAAATTTCGATTTTTTTTGGATATCTTCGGAAGTAGTCGGAATATTTTATGTTTCAAAACGGCATTATGTTACACTCCAAATTGGGCAACTTTGCTTTAATTTCACCGACATTTGATCTCTTTAAATAACCGAGATCCCCATGCTTGAGCTCCAAAAACAGGCACCCTGTATAGAGTGACACGCAATCGAATACCTTGATTAGATCTAGAAAGTTTGCCTTTGCAAAATGAACTTTTTCGAAGCATTCAATTAGATACATAACAAAGTTCTGAATCGCAACAACGATTGATTCTTCCTAAATCCAAATTGGGGTAAATTCATTCGAAATCACCCAAATAGAATAAAATTTGTTGCTCAACATTCTTGATTTTCCTATTTTTACCAGTTACTCCTCAATACTAGGTAATTTCAAAATTGTAGTAAGACAATTTTTTAGGCCCATGCTTTTTTTTTTAAGTTTTTTTTAAGTCTGCTTCGTAACCGTTTTTCGGCCGTTTTACGTAAATGTATCTAACTCACAAGGAAAGGATCAGATGTGTGACTCACCGATCTGATCCATCTTTGGCACACGTGTAGGTCATGACTAGGAGTGTAACAGGTGCAAGTAATACGGCGCACTATTCAGCCGTTTTCGAGAAAAAAATTGATTGATTCTAAAATTAAGATATTTAAATACACATGGATTTATAAAAACTATAAAAAGAAAATGAATGAACCCAACTTCAACAATGGGGTTCGATCCTTCGACCTTCCGACTACGAATCGGAGGTTTTATCGATGCGCCAAAAGGTCGGTATATGTTTGTTAACGCAAAAGGTATGTAAACATACGAATGAATAACAAATTAAAAAACCATTTTTTCTCGAAAACGGCTGAATAGTGCGCCCTATTACTTGCACTTGTTACACTCCTAGTTATGACCTACAAGTGTGCCAAAGATGGATGAAATCGGTGAGTCACACATCTGATCCTCCCCTTGTCAGTTAATTCTATAGATATGAACACAAAGTAAAAAACCAAAATTTATTAGAATGATGCTCTAATTTTTTTTTAATAGTGAAGAACGTGAAGAAAAAAATCACAACAATAAATTGAAAATTAACTTAAAACGGGAGTTTTAGTGCTGAAAAATTATTAAAAGAAATAAAGACTCACCTTTATTTTTTTTTTATTGCGTAGATTTATTATAGGACTACTTGGTGAAGAAGTTTCAAACTTGAGAACTTGGCCTTTTTTTACATAATTTTTCAAAAATGCCCAAAATCTATGTTGGCAATATTTAAAGTGGAATATCTCAAAAGGGACTGAGTGAAAAATTATAAAATTCATACCGATACTACCTCTTTATGATATAAACACATGATATAAATTTGTTGACTGAGACTCAACTAGTTATAGTACATCAAAGTTGGCCAAAAATTGAATTATACACACACAAAATTTAACGATAATTAATGGTAGAAAAAAAATCCTGGCCACTTGATAGGTCCAACGTTAAAAATCTATTCAAAATTCGTTTTTGAATATTATTTAATGTTTCGCGCATTGTGAGTAAGCGCCCCATCTTGTTGAAAGACCTTTCGATTGTTTTCCAGTTACCATTACAAGAATCCATAAATATTCCTATATGTATATCCAAAATTGTTGGGTAGCATTCAGAATTTAAATTTGGGTCATAAACATATTGCGTAATAAAGCAACTTAGCCTTGATGCACACGGACAATTAGTTGATGGGGATTCGTCCTATCAGCCCATAATTGATAATTATACAGGGTGTTGAATTAATATTGGCTCCCCTAATTATTTGACAGTATTGATCTTTTTATATTATTTTTCAAGCTTCTTATGGTGAATGATTACTTAATGTTTCTCTAGAGTATTTACCGAGATATTTTCAAAAAACTTTACAATTATTTTGAATTTAAAACAAAGGTTTCCCATGAAATCATAATGTTCTAAAAAACGGCCGGTTGTTAATCGTAATATGACAACAAACGTCACTTTTTAGAACAAAATGAAATATCCACCATTATGATATCATGGCAAACTTTTGTTTTAAATTCAAAATAATTCTAAAGATTTTTACAAATTTGTATCTCGGAAAATACTCTGGAGAAACTATTGAGTGCGGTACTAAATCATTCAGCTTAAAAAGCTTTAAAAATAATGTAAGAAGACCGATACTGTCAAATAATTAGGGAAGCCAATATTAACACATTTCAAATTCTACATGTAAATCCCTATGGCCTGCTTTGCAATTCAACACCCTGTATAAACTAATCACTTGCTATACGAGTTTCACCAGTCCAAATAATTTATTCAAAAAATAATTAATTTTCGTACAGTTTTTGCAAATACCAGTTGCAAATTCAATTTTTGTGTTGCATCATGGCTTGTTTTGCGTGGTTTATAAATTATATATGTATTACTCTTTAATATGCAACGTAGAGTTGTACCAAGCACCCGAGCTGTTGCCCAGTAACTATTTTAAATTGGCTCCGGAGATTTGTCGCGTTCTCCGAATACTTTCTCACGCTGCGCAAACTTTACGTATGGGGTCTCGAGTGCTCGGTAATACTGTACTTGTACGATAAACGCCAATATCCGTTTCAATTTGTCGACTAGATGTTGTTGGATCTACCGATACGCATCCAATCACATTAATAATATTTTATTCGTTATTTACCTTATAGTGGATTTTGGGTAGGGTTTTTTTTTTAATGAAACGGTTTATTAAATTTGTTTCAAGCCGCTTGAAAATTGTTTAATGTGGTTGTTGATGGTCTGGATATCGTGGAAAATATAAATTCTTTGCAGCTCGGCAGTTTGTATTGCACTCAATAAGGCACTCTATCATATTATATTTTTCAAAGCTTTGATAGTTCAAATTTCAGCTGTTCAAACACAAATAGCACAACAAAACTACATGACTGTTTACTGACACATATGACAAAATTCCTAATACAATTTTAGCCTACTTTGTTACATTAATAAACACATCGACCATTCCATAAATAAATGCACACTTTTTGGGGGTACATCAGGAATTTTAGCGAATTTGACATATATTATAAAGGTTATCAAGATATGGCTTTTGATATTTACTAGAGGTTTAGAAAATTATTGTGTTAAAAGTATCAACAATATAAACTTTTCGTACACTTTAATTTTGAGCTCAAAATATCGTAAACCATTACGGATACGAAAAAAGTTACTCTATACTTTTTTATGCTTAAATATTTAAATTTCTAAAACATTTTTTTTTATTTAGATAGGTTTATTTTTAATACATAAAATATATCTCAAAAAATAATTAATTGCACATATTTTAATTTTCTTAAAAATAATATATGTTATACCCTAATCCTTGCCTCACGATAATGCAGCGCTCGGGTAAAAAAAATATATCTCAAAAAGTGCCCATACTTTTGAAAAAAGAAAAATTCTCAGCAATTCTCATTTCTAATATAATCGTTTTTGCTCGATAATTTTCATGACCATGGTATATCAATGTAAAGCAGATTTAAAGTTCTATTCAGTGTTATAACTCTTGAATTAAAAGTTTAAATAAAAAAATAAACACTCCACTGAATACCATTTAACTGTTTTTACGTATCTTACAGTTATTGAGATAAAGATATATACAACATCTTTATTCACAGTAAACACACATACAGTTAATATTTACATGGTACAGCCATTTACAAATCTATACTGTGAAACGGCTATCGACCAATAGTCTTTCGGCCCTTTTATATAAACTTAAGGTTAACAAATTATTTGATGTGATGAATTATGATTAAGATGTATTTACATTAAATGAATTTATGAATTGATGAGTAATGATCTGGGGATTTTTGAATTTGGGAAGGATAGTAGGATTTCGAGGTAAGCAGAACTTGTTTAAAAGTGCTGTGTTTGATTCTTTTGAAGCAAATTTGCCTATGATGGACAGTATACGCTCCTCAATGGGTGTGATTTCTGTTTTTTCGTAAAAGAGTGTTGGAGGGGTTGTGGAGAGGATTGTTAGGATGACGTAGTTTAGTTAGTAGTCTTAAAGCAGAGCGCTCTGCAACCTTAATATTTTGGGATGTTTTGGGGCTGGATTGGGGAAAAAGGATGCAGCCATAATCAATTAGCGGGCGACAAATAGTTTTGTAGATTATTTAAGCAGGTTTAATTGATATGCCCTTATTTTTATATGTTAATGTCCTAAAATGCTAGGCATTGGTGGTATTTTTAATTTTGATTAATTTAGAATGTTGTTTATATGAAAGTTTGTTGTCAATATAAATACCTAAGTATTTACAGCACTGGGATGGAACTATGGGTGAATTATTGATTAATAGTGTAGGTGTAGGTTTATGGTAAGGAATAAGCTGTGATTTATCGCAGTTAATTTTGATGCACCATTTTGTGAACCAGTGTTGCAAAGTGTCAATCAGCTGTTGCAGGGTTGTCATTGCTTTGTCAAGTGTTACGCTGTGTGCAACTAGAGCAGTGTCATCTGCAAACAATAGGGTAAATGTTGAAGGATTAAATGATGCGGGATTGGGATTGTATATGTCGGAGCAGTAGAGATTGTAAAGCAGGGGAGATAGAGGAGAACCTTGGCGAACACCTTGCTCTGGAATGAAGGGATACGAATATGATAGTCGTATTCGGACTTTAAGGGATCTGTTGGATAAGAATTGGTCTACAATGTTTATAAGATGGGAAGGGATGTTGAGGAGGTAGCATTTGTACAAGAGACCTTGATGCCAAACTGAGCCAAACACCTTCTGTATGTCCAAAAATGCAATGGCGGACTTTTTTCCTTCAAGATGCGCTGTTTGACAATTTGAAGTTGGGATTGTTAAAGGTAAAATTGTGGATCTTTGGGGGAGGAAGCCAAATTGGTAATCAGGAATAAGAGAGGCAGCTTTTGCTTTATAAGGGATTCAAATAGCTTCCCAATTACCGGAAGGAGTGTGATAGGACAGTAACTGGCTGGATGTGATGGATCGGTATCGGGTTTAGGGATGCATATTATTATACCTTGTTTCCATTCAAACGGGAAATATTGTTACTCATAGCAATAATTAAAAATTTGGATAATATATTTATGGATTTCATGGGGAAGGTTTTGAAGGATTTGTCTGGGAATCTTGTCGTGTCCTGGAGCAGTATTTTTTCCTAAATGTAGAGTAGTGAAATAGTCATCTTCTTCTATTTTGTCGTTTGGTAGCGGAGTTATAGGTAGTCTAGTTCGTCTGGTATGCCAGTCCTTGACTTGTCTGTATAAATTATTGTCAAAGTTGGAGTCGTTTGTCTGTTTATATGTTTTTTCAAAATGAGTTGCAAATGTATCAGCTATATTGTTCTTCTCTGACAAAACATTGCCATTTGAAGGGTCAGTTATTTTATTAGGGTAGTTTAATTTTTTGTATTTTGACAACTTTTTTACTTCTTTCCAGAAGCCTTTACCCTTCATGTCGTTAATATTTTGATAAGCATTTAGCCATGTGTCCTTTTTATATTAAAAAATTATGTCGTGAATGTCCTTGTTTAACTTATTGAATTGTCTCTTAAGATCTGGGTGGTTATCTAGCCTTATGTCCCGGTAGAGCTCTCTTTTGTATTTGAGGAGGCGGAGGATAAATTTGGATAATGGATATTTATACGGTTGTTTACTATATTTAGGGGTATGTTTGTCGATGGAGCTTTCCGGGGTTTAAAGAAATTGGGATATTGTGGAAGGAGTAATATGTGGATTGAGATTGATAAAGTTTGTCATGTCGGATGTTACGTTATCTATGTTGCAGTCTTTCTAATTAGGAATTAAGTCAGGGGGTAATGGAAGTGGTAAAGCTTGGATATCTAGATCAAATTTTATAAAAAGATGATCTGAACAAATATCAGGAATCAATGTTATAGAGTTTAATAAATGTCGGATATTTTGTGTACATAGCAGGATATCGGGTGTAGAGGATTGATGTTCACTCATTATGAATGTCGGGGGTGTTTGAATGCGGAGAAAATTTGACAGGGAGAGGAATGAGTTTAGGTGTTTGAAATTAGCTTTATTTAGATTAAAGTCACGTGATCATATAAAGAAGCTTTTATGAATATAGTATCATCTATTTGACCGTTAGGATGGATATATACGAGAAATATATGGAGAATAAAGGTAGGTAGAGAAATGGTGAAATGTAAACATTCATTTAATGGGTTGTTGATTTTGGGGGGATTTGAATTTCCTATAATATAAATGGATAATGAATGATGGGCTGCTACTAAAGAACCACCACGGTGGTTTTGGTTGACAATAGATGACGGTATCTGGATAGTGTTCCAATTTCTAAATTGAAATGAATGATTTAATTTAGTTTCTACTAATAAATTTACGGCAACTTGATTATTGGCGAGATAGTGGGATAATAGGTGGGATTTTTTTGGAAGGGAATTAATGTTGCCATATAAAAAGCGTAAACTAGCCATCGGTAACAACTTGCGAGTGAGCGGTGTGCACTCCTGCTTTAGGAGCGACAGGTGGAATGATATTAGGGAATTTCAGGTCGAACAAAACAACAAACATACGGTTTCCAGAAAATGATACGTGATTGTCGATTTGATATGAATCGATGAATCTGTCGAGGAGTTCTTTAATGAGCGCTTGTCTGTCGATGACTTTAGGTAGTTGATTTTTGTGATTAATGTATCGATGATGTGATCGTAAAGCGTTATGGGAGCATATACTCGTGAGTTTTTTGTTAAGTTTTTGTCAATTTCGTCAGACTTCTTGTTGGCGGATTGGATGCGAATATTTGGGATTCTCTCTATAGGTTTCCTGGGCCTCTTCTTACATTTGACAGACCAAGTACCATGTCCTTCTTCTGCACAAGCGGAACAAACTATTGGCCCTGTTGTTGTGCATGTTGTTGTGTGATGCGAGCCAGAACATTTTCCACATTGTAGGCTGTAGCGTCTGCATGGAATGGGTAGTGGTTCGGGTGGGTTGCTTTCGACAACTGGGTACACTTTACACATAAATTTAAACTTTTCGTGTAGCAGTTTTTGATAAGCTTCATGTGATGCAGTAATAACCCTAATGCAGGTTGATGGATTGCCTGTAGCTCTAGCTATAATACGTCTGCAGTATCTGTGTGTGATGCCATTCTCCTTCAAATGCGCACTAATTACGTCATCCGCCATCTCAAATTCTACAGATTTAATAACTGCTGCGTATGATGCTGTTCGATATTTATTAGGCGTCGCGATTTGTTGAGTACTCTCACTAAAGTTAGCAACAATGCCTTTAATTTGCAATTTTTTCAGATAATTGGCAATCAGTATCTTTGGTTTGGTGGATTTTACAATGAAGCACGTTTTAGTTTTTATTATTGTTGCGTTCGGATCAAACTTTTCTCGATTCCAGAGAGTAGCAAATTGTATACGTGTATATTCGTTTGCGGTGTTAAATTTGTATACGCAATTGTTATTGGTTGGGTTTAAAATGGTTGGTTTTAAAATTACCGTTTGTTGTTGGTTTGTATTTAATTGTGCTTGCTGTGAGCGTGTTTTAATTTGTGTAGGAGTTGTGTGAGATGTAGTAGGTGAAGTAGGTGTAGATGTTAACTTTGATTTCGTTGTTTATTTTCCTGTCGAATACTTCAAGTTGGTTGTTTTCAACGTAATTTTTTCTCGGGAGAGCCTTTTTGCGTTTGGTGGACGGCCGCGTGCACGGCGTTTGCTCGGCGTGACAAATCCCTCGCTCTCGGTGTCCTTGGGATCGACCTCCATGTCCGAACTCAGTGATTCCTCTTCTTCCATTGTTGAAAACACCCTGCTGGGGGTGTTTCCCACTTGCCCGACTTGTTGTATGCCAAGAGGTGACTTATTACCACTTGTTATTGCCGAAATACTTCTGCACGATTTGCCTTTTGCAAAATAATCGCGATTATTTCAAGAGCCGTTTGTTTGCGACTGCACAGTACAATTGCTCGCCGGCGAATGTGATATAAAATTGTATTTTAAAATAGCCAAAAATTGAAAAACGCACGAAATCTCCAAAACGAATCAAGTTGGCCATGAACTGTTAATACTATTGTTATTATTTCAGAAAAAGAAGTCAGACTCGAGGTTACCGAGATAGCGCATAAAAACATTTAATTTGGGCCACCCGGTACATAGAAATAAACGATATTAAACCAATATTATTTCAATAATAGTACTTTTAATAACATACAAATTTCTTTTGTGTCATTCAATATCCGGCGTGGCATTATCCAATGAATTTTTTGAATAAGTTATGGGTCTTTGTTATGCTTAATGTTGCAGAGATACAAACAGGTTGAATATTCATACTATTACCTACTTCAGGGTATTTTTTGTATTTACTGAATGCTTCTGCATCAAGTGAGGGTTTTCAGTTTTAATCAATAATTAATTTAACGCATACGGTTTCCACATATGCAAAGTGAATATTTCAACCCCGTTTCGTGTTTACTTCTTTCGGAGCAATATTTGTTTTGACTGACCGAATCAATAAACGTCGGCTGTCGATCAGTTGTGTGTTGATATTGATTAATTTTGAATGAAAGAGTGTTGGGAGCTTCGACCCGCATCCATTAGCAACTGGACGTGTTCGGGATTGATACCTTTCTCCATTCACCACCCTACGCTACATAAACTTTATTGTTCACCAATTTAACACAGTATTATCCTAAATACGAAGGTAGACCAGGCAGTAATTCCTGTTTATGTTCTGGCTTTATACCGTATATAGGCTTTCAATCCACAGCATAGGGATTACAATGTAAAAAGTTTTTTTTTTTATAAATAAAAGGAAGGTTCGGTTAGGAAACGCTGTTGATGGGAATTAAGTTAGCAAGCTAGGGCATTCAGCCACGACCATTGTAATAATATGAATTTTAAATTAAATGAATAAATGAACAATGAAAGACAAATTCAACGTCCACTGATCAAAGCGGATAGTTTTCGGTCAGAAAAATGTTTCGCCCGGGCGGGAAATTGAACCCACAAGACTTGTGATGCAGCAGTTTAATTTTTTTACCTTTACTTCCCTTTTCATTTTAGAGCTAAAGCGTAAATACATTTTTTTTTGTAGAAAAAAGAATTGTACAGCGTACGTACTATTGATAATGTTCTATTGTAATTCCAATAAATGGCGATTTCTCGTAATAACTAATTATTATCAGGCGGCACAAAACAACAATATTTTATCATAAGTTGTCTTCATTTTGTTCTATTTGACAGGTACGCATAATTTTATTGTAAGTTACAATACTTTGCAAATTCATCATGATTCGGTATACACCTGAAGAACACCCTGCAATGATGTTGATTTTTATTTTTTGGTGCAAATTAGTCAGTTATTTTGACTTGGTTAACTAGATCGCAGATGAAGTCGGCCACGAATTTCCTGCCACTTCCCGGCGCATCCACCATTATGCAAAATATTACCAATCTTAATAAAATGTTTATGAGGATAGTTTTTTATTCATTTTGTTAAAAAAAACCTAAAACGAATATCCAAAGACATCGTAACTTTGAAAACATCGAATATCACTGTTTGACCTTATTTAGAATTGATTTTGGTGGCCATAAATATTCTTCATAGTCCTGTTAGTAATATTAAACAACAATTAGAAGACCGTTTATCTTCTATTTCGATTAAAAAAATTGTGTTGTGTCCATCAAGTTACTTTCTCCGATTTGATGGTATAACAGTTTTATATTTATACATTCATGGTTTATTTTTAATTATAATCATATTTTAAATGAACATCGAGCGTTTCGCAAGATCGAACAGTAATGACGTTTTAAACATCAAAATTATGAAAGATGAAAATGACAAATTATACTTCAAATTCTAATAATCTTTACCGTAAGTTTACTCAAAAACAAACAAAAAATCCTGAAAAAAGTCCTCAAAAAGATTTCTAAAACAGTCCTGATTAAGAGGTCCTAAACAAACCTAATAAAAGTCCTGAACGAGAAAATCCTGAAAAATATTTCTCAAAATAGTCCTAATTAAAAAGTCCTAAAAAAATTAGTAAAAGTCCTAATAAAAAAGTCCTGAAAAAAAAATGTCTTGAACAACAGTTCTGAAAAAAGTTCCGAAAAAGAGTCCTGATAATCAGGGGCGGCTTGTTATATAGAGCCAAGGAGCCACCTACCTGTAGTTTCTAGCTCAGTAAGAATTTTTAACTAATTCTTAAAACACTTTTTCGCCAGTTACTTTGGTCCAGGAAATAAATCGTTCTTTCTTGTTCTATATTGTATAAGTGGCTCTACCATCAACATGTTCCACGAACCGCCAGTGCTGATAATATATCCCAAATCTGTAAAAAAGAGTACTGAAAATAAGTCTTGAAATAGTTCCGAAGAAATTGTCCTAAAAAAAATCTCAAAAAGAGTCTTGAAAAGAGTCCTAAGCAAGAAGTTCTGAAAAGAAGTCCTATAAAAAATGTCCTGAAAAAATTCTGCAAAAAGGCCTGAAAAGTCCCAAAAAAATATCCTAAAAAAATGTATCTAAAATCAACTTGAAAAAGAAGTGCTAAGAAAATTCTGAAAAAGTCCTTAAAAAAATTCAAAAAAGGTCGTGAAAACTGAAAAACATATTCTGAAAAAAAAGTCATGAGAAATTCTGAAAAAGTTGTTCTGGAAAAAATACCGAGAAAAAGTCGTGAACAAGGAGTACTTAAGAAATTCCCCAAAAAAAAAATATTCCTACAGTGTTGAGAATTAAATCTTGAGAAAAGAGTCCTGATAATCCCTTTATGAATGATTTTGTAAAGGTTAAGAGTCGGCAACAATTTTTCGATTTTCGAGCGCAGAAATTGGTCATTTTTGAGATTGACAGTAATTATTTGGAAAACTACGCTATAAATATTTCCGGATTTTTCTAAAATATGGAAACCCAGTGTTTTCGAATAATTCTGTGGAAGTTAAGAGTAAGTACTTGTTTCAAATTAAAAAAAAAACAACGATTTTTCGATTTTTGAGCGCAGAAAATGGTCATTCTTGAATTTGACAGTGATTATTTAGAAAACCACGCGATTAATAATTCTGGATTTTTCTAAAATATGAAAGCCCAGTATTTTGCGAATGATTTTGTAAAAGTTAAAAGTGTGCACTTGTTTCAAATTTTGAGAACACAACGATTTTTCGATTTTCGAGCGCAGGAAATGGTCATTCTTAACTACGCTATTAATATTCCCGGAGTTTTCTAAAATATGAAAGCCCAGTGTTTTACGAATAATTCTGTGAAAGTTAAGAGTAAGTACTTGTTTCAAATTTAAAAAAAAACTATTTTTGTATTTTTAAGCGCATAAAATGGTCATTCTTGAATTTGACTGTGATTATTTGGAAAACTACGCGATTAATGAGCCTGGATTTTTCTAAATATGAAAGCCCAGTATTTTATGAAAAATCTCTTAACAGTTAAGAGTCCGTACTTGTTTCAAACTTTGAATAAACAACGATTTATTCATAAAAAAGTCCTGCATAAAAGTCCTGAAAAATAGTCTTCATTCAAAACACCAGAGGACCTGAAAAAAGTAATCTAAAGAGTCCTAATAAAAGTCCTTAAAAAAGTTCTTAAGAAATCCTCGTAAAAAGTTTTTTCAAAATGTCCTTAAAAAAGACCCGAAAATGTTCTGAAAAAATTGTCCTGCCTGGAAAAAGGCCTAAAAAAAAGTCCTAAAAACACAAAGACAGTATGTTATGTAGAATAAAAATGGTGGCCATTATTTTCTCCAATTTGATGGTATAATACAGTGACGGCTCGCGGGGTGACTCATTGTACGGCCGAGGTAGCAGAGGTGGTAATACAGATAGATAGGGTCGGTTGCAGAGATTTGTATTATCATCTCTGCTACCTCGGCGGTACCATGAGTCACCTCGCGACCCGTCGCTGTTATAATAGTTATTTATATTTATACTTTCATGGTTTATTTTTAATTTAAATCATATTTTAAATGTACATCGAGCGTTTAGTAGGATCGGATGAAATTGACGTTTAAAACGTCAAAATTATAAAAGATGAAAATCACAAATTATACTTCATATTCTAATAACCAATTTACTCAAAAATCAAAGAGATTTCGAAAAAACTTATTCTTTATAAGTTGTTCACTTTGGCATTCTCTACAATTAATATTAACATAAATTTGCTGTTTTCGTTTCATAATTATAAACCAAAAATGAATAAAAAAAATTATATTTTGTTCCCGAATAACAATGATTTTATGAAAAATATTTTCAAACAAAAGATGTTAATTTCTTTGTTGTCTTCAATATTTGCAAGAATGTTAAAAAAAATTATTTAAAAAAAATATTGGAAAAAACAAAAAACAGATAAGGTAAACACCCACGGTGTACGAAATTTTACCAAAACCTTTTCAGTTCTCCGGATTATCAAATAAAACTTATGTTTAAAGTTTCATATCAATTGTTCTGTTAGTTTTTAAGATACAGCGCGCGCAGACACACCTAGTCACACACACAGACACAATTTTTTTTCATAAATTGTTGAAATGGCATCTAGGGACCCCAAAACGGATATTTCCGTCAAAAAAAGATTCACGATCACAATAGTTTCTCGTACTTCGTAACGGAGAATTTTGTAGTTAGGGCCAAAATGAAGATTAATTAACATTTTATTGAGATTGGTCAATATTTCGAGCGATTGTGGAGGTGTCGGAAAACCGTGGTTGGAAATTCGTGGTCAACTTCTCGTCGGCAGATTTAATCGGATGTTCCACACTCTGCTAGGCTGGGGAACAGTCACTCAATAGATAATATCGACCCTCGAGAGACGATGTTGAGGAGAATCCAATTGATCCGAAGAGCAAAAACAGAGTACGCAATTGGGGATTCTTCGTAAGCGGGCCGCTGAGAGAAACGAAAAGAATCAAAGAGAAAAAATAAACTCAATTGGGGTTTTCTCGAAGGTCGTTGAGGTATTTCTTGACATGAAGACCTCACAATTTGAGAAAATCTTAGTATGTACCACGCGAATGACACAAATTAGGCAGCTTACTAATTGTAAAATACAAGTGTGAAATTTTTGTCATAATTTACAAAATAAAAATTTGAAGGCTAAAAAACCTCTGGTCAATTGCTTGTTGAGGTCATTTGTAAAAGTGTATTGTCTTAAAATTTGAACAGAAATTATTTTTTTTGTCATATTACATATTATATACTGATCTACAATTTATACATATACAGAATGATTTATAATTACGTGCAAAAATTTTAATGAAGTTTCTTTATGCCTAAACCTAATAAACCATCACCTTAAGAGGATACATGGTATTTCGTTAAACGTTACGGTATAAATATTATTGACAGGGTGTTTTGTTTGTACACAATGTTACGCAATAAATATTGTAAATTATAGAGGATGTTATGCCCTTTGTTTAGAGTATTTTACCCTTCTGTTAACTGTAGGCTCTAGGAATTAAAAATTAAGGTAAAGCATGCATTTTAAGCACATAAGATACACTCGTTAGAAACTGCTAGGTTCAACCCTTTTCGAGAAAATTGTTAAATTATAAAATGATTACTGAATCTTCAATTCATTTGTGATCATATTATAAATGCATAATTATTCCTTTAGGTTAGGTAATTAAGTCCCGATCGTTTTCCCCTGCCAATTATTTAATTAGGAAATTGGCTTTTGCCGTTTCCCAACGGGACCCAGCATTTTCAATACAAACGCTTTTAATGGGCCCCAAACACGAAATCCATTGCACGTCACTATATTTTCTCAATAGGGCAACGGATTTATAACGGGTTAGACAAAATTACCTGAACACCTGAATAATTCTCAAACAGTAAAAAATTTCAAAAGAAAATTCTTAGATATAAACACGCTATCGTTTACATATGTTTTTAATATATAGGGTATTCATTTTAATAGAGAAATTTGGTAACCTTTCTATTTTCAGATAGAACACCCTGCATGTTTTTTTAATTTTTTTATTCCAAAATTAATTGTGAGAATGTTTCGTAAAAATCTTTTTTTTTTATAAAATGGATAATTTTTGAGTTATAGGCAATTACAGATTCTTTAACTTCAAAATTGTACCTACAGCAAGGTTAAAATTCAAATAAACCTATAACGTTATTTTTCTACTAATTTTTACAGATGCGTTTGCATCTATAATTAAACAAAACAGTTTCTTTCTCGGAGAAATTTTCACTAAAATTAAAGATATAAATGTCAACAGTATTGTTAAATTTTAGGCAGAATTAAAATATTGCAAAAAATTTCATATGAAAGTCAGTGTAGATATTTTTGCATCTATTCTCTAACAAAAACTGCTTAGCTTTAAAAAAAAGACTTTAATGTGACAAAAGTTATAAATTTGTAAGGTTAACAATTTAGCCCGAATTAAGTAATTGTAAAAAATGAAACCGTTGCGCTATTGGGTTACAAGTGCTATCAGAGACGTTTGCATGTATTTACTAACTACTAAAGCAGTTTAGTTTTTCAAAAAACAACTCGTTATTTTGTCCATGCATTAAGGTGAAAACTCAGAAGATTTAAGAAATTTGAAAAAAAAAATTAAACGGTTATTCCATTGTTTTGCAAATGCTAACTGATACATTTGCATCTATTTAATAACCAGAACTATTTACTTCGTTTAAAAAAATCCTACTAAAGACAAAAGTTATCAACTTCAGAAGTTGTCCCTGCAGTAACGCTATAATTAACAGAAAATGGAAACTATTAATGCGTTATTGCATCTATTCAGAAATAATGATAATTTGTTTATCAACGGAAAACATCTTTTTCATAAATAATATAATATTAATAGAATAGTATAATATAAAAATAAATACATAATTAAGTGTATACGTTAAACATAATTAGGCAATAAATACGCCCTAAAAATAATAGACATGTATTAAGTGACAAGTATACAAAAAAATATGCTCTTATAATCTAAAGTCTATTTATTAAATTCGATTTAAAATAATTAATGGATGACTCGAATAAGTTAAGCCAATTATGGTTGTTAAATTTATTCTTTAACTCTAACAATTGTGTCATTGAGTTCATAGACTCTATTAAACTGAAAAAGAGAAAGAGAACGTGTTCTTTTACTCGGAATGCGAAAAGATACTTACAGTTTATCTACCGAGCGGCAGCAGGTGGGGGTAGAATTTTCATAGAGTGAGAACGAGATAACATATATCCGTGGCTGCACCACCGAATTGAGTATGAACCATTACCGAGCCGTGGCAGGTGGGGGTAAAATTTGCACACAGTGAGAAAGTATTCAAAGAGAACGAGATAACATATATCCCCGTGGTCACCGAAATGATTATGAATCACCACTTCGTGACGATTCTGTGTCTACATTTACATCATGTTCACGCGACGATCGCTGAATAATTATAAGTTTCTTGCGCCCACTCTCTTTAACATGGTCACTGCACAAACAGCCGCGGCTTGGTAGATGAACTGTACATGTGCTTTTACTTCGACACCTTTTAACTGCGTCTGTGTAAATAAGGAGAGTCGATAATGTTGATATATCCATTTATGATTTTAAACAATATACAAAGGTCAGCAATAGCTCTACGGTCCTGTAGTGATTTTAAATTAAGATGTTTCATTATCGATGTGTATTCACCAGAAATGTGTTGTAGTCCAGCTTTGAATTCAATACACCTTAAAAACTTCTGCACACGTTTAAGATGCTCCACATTGATTAAAGTAAATGGTGTCAATATCAATGCTCAAGAGCAGTACAATGTTTTAAGGCAATCACTATTCAGATTTTTGCCAATCTGCCATATAAATCCCTAAAGTCTCAATGTTTTTTTTTACATTTAATATATTATTAAATGAAAGCTTCAAGTCAAATAAAACTCCCAAATCTTTCATCGTATCAACTTTTGTAAGGTTCGAATTGATACTATCATGAAGATTTTTGTATTTAAATAAGGTCAGCCTGAACTTTTCCTGCGTATTCTTTAGAAAAGCTTTAAATCGTCAGCAACAGTAAAAAATGGTGATGTGGCCATCATGTTACTTTCTCCGGTTTGATAGTATACTACTTATTTATATTTATACTTTTTATTTTAAATTTAAATGATATTTTAAATGTACATCAAGCGTATTGAAGGATGGAATGAAAGTGACGTTTGAAACGTCAAAATTATAAAAGATGAAAATGACAAATTATACATCAAATTCTAATAATCTTTACCGCAGTTTACTGAAAAACTAAAGAGATCGGTACGGCATGGAACGGATAAATGTGCGTTGACTCGTTTACAACTGTGTTAAGCAATTTTATCCGATGCGTGCCGTCCGTCCGATTCCGACAAGTGTGCGCGTAGCTTAAAACACCTTAACACTCACTCGCCGGAAGATAAACTGCCCGACTTTCAATGAAAACAGGTGTTTTGCATTTTTGTCTGGCTTGTGTGCAAATTAAAATCAATTTGATTTGATTCGAATCGGAGCTGCGTAGATAAGCACTGATAACAGGCGAAGAAAGAATTTGGTTTTACGATATCAACACCGGACGTAAATTTGCCTCCGGGGTAAAAGTCAGATGATAAGGCTGTTAGCACCTGACGAAATTTTCAGTTCCGTTAGCGAGTTCGGTGTTAAAAGAGTTTAATAATGTGGTGGAGTGTTGTTTTTGGAACCATCACATAGATTTTTTTTTTTCAATTTTAATGATTTATAATAAATCAAACGCTGAGAATGTTATTAACATTAGCCTATAGATGTACAGTCAATCCACAATTTCAAATATTTTTTCTCGAGTCCGCGGGAACTCTCTTTTTAAAATGACAAGAATTCAAAGTCCAATATGGCACTGTTTGACGCGTTTCAAATTTAATTTTTTAACAACTACATGTAGATAAGAGTCTACTTAAACGATTTAAAGGATGAAATTTTGGGTAAAATTGTTTATAACTTTTTTATGAAATTTTTTTTCTCGGGTCCACCCGAACTATACATATAATATAGCAAACTTTCAAAGTCCAATATGGCACTGTTTGACGCGTTTTAAATTTAATTTTTTAACAAAAACCTGTAGATAAGAGACTGCTTAAACGATTTAACGCATAAAATTTCTTCTTCTTCTTCGTCTTCTTAAAGAAGACACTTCAATCGACTGAAAATACGCCGAGTTATGGCGGTTTGAAAATCGTCTAAATTACCGGAATTTCAGGAATTTCAAGTGTTTCATTTTTTTTCCTCCAGTGTATATAGTTTGGGTGGATCCGAGAAGAAAAATTCATAAAAAAGTTTTACCCAAAATTTGATTCTTCAAATCGTTTAAGTAGACTCTTATCTACACGTTGTTGTTAAAAAATTAAATTTGAAACGCGTCAAACAGTGCCTTATTGGACTTTGAAAGTTTGCTATATTAAAGTTATAAACAATTTTACCCAAAATTTAATTTATTTTTATTTTTATTTATTTATTTATTTATTTAATGCACGGAAAACTCCTTAATTTACAAATGAATATATTATAAATATTTATTATCGACAATTCGAATAAAGTAGTGTTAATGTTGAATAAATCAATATTATTATTTAAGTAAATAGCATTTGCTAAACGCATAAACCTGGAAATTGGATTGTTTAGACAATAATTGGTGCGATGCGTTCTTGGGCGAAATAGTATATGCTGGCGGGTATGAATGCCTTTCATTTGGTTCCAGAAATTTAAAAGTGATAAAAGCTGAGGGCAGACAAAGTGCCCATACACAGGTTTGATTCGACGATTCAAAAGGCTGCTAATATTAAGGTGACATTGCAAATATTCATAATTTATGTTTGATGAAGGAATACCCAAGCGATAAGCGACAATTCTTAAAAATTTGTTTTGAACCCTTTCCAAAGCATTTACTAAATATTGTTGGTAGGGACTCCATATTACTGATGCGTACTCAACAGTTGAGCGCACTAGGGAACAATATCGGGTGTGTATAAATTGGCGGATAACCTACATGTGGCGATGCTCTTCCTAAAATTCTGAATAGAAAATCTCGAAAAAATGTTCTACCATGTCTCATAGGCCATCAGGAGCCATTTAAAAGAAATGTACATTTGGCTACATAGCATTCACGAGCTGCCCTGTTTATCAATAATGTCATGGTTCAGAGTAGAAGGTAATAGATAGATAGACCGGGGTTTATTTACAGATGCCTTTGACTATATACTAATGGACTGCTATTCCCCCTCCATTTCCCATATGATCAGTTGTACATGAGCTGGAGCCCGATATAAGTCTCGCCCCGGAGCCGAAAACGGAGCGTAATTTAAAAACCGGAAAGCAAAAAAAATATTTCTCGATGTATTCATCAGCAACGTGGAGAATGCAAATGCGAGCATATTTCGGCAACTCGGGTCCACTTTCCTGCCTGTTCTTTACAAGCAAAGCATCAACGCATAATTTACGAAGTTCCGGATTTGATGGAAATCTAATACAGAATTTTAGGTTATAAGTCAAAAGTCAACTGAGGTGTACATCAGCTGACGAATATTATAACCGCGTTGGCATATATACATGGACGTATTGCAGCCTTTCTCATAGCAATATTTTGATATAGTGTGAATATTTGACAATATAAATGTTTATATATTCAAATATGACCTTATGAACGAGTTCTTTACAGTATTTTTTCTATTTTGCTCCTTTTATTCCATTTCTAAATTAAAAAATCCCCCATACATATTTAGAAAATTGTATGGTGGTGGTAACACTGATAATTGACATTTCAATTTGAAATTAATTTTGCGATTTCCATACATCACATAACCTCAAAACTAACTCGCCGAAAATTTAGCTCTGAATTTCAACGGTGCTTGAAAAATTAAATTATTAAAGCATTCGGCGAGCCATTAACGAACCCATATGAGTGCGTTAATGACTCCGTTTTAGAGGCAAAATAGAAAAATACCATTTTACAGTAGACACTTGTAATTAACATCCCAATTTAGGATTTTTAAATTATACCGAATTTGCAATTATGAATAACAGATAAATAATATAATTGGTCGATTAAAAGTTTTACTGCCTTCTCGTCTACATCGGCGAAAACCACTATCTGCTGTCTGGCACCAATCGTCTTAAAAGCAAGCAGTAATTATCATTTTTAATAAGGAATTATTTCGTTTTATTAAACCGGTTAATACCAATGAAATGATAATTTATGCAGACATAGCTAGGTTAATGTAAATTATACTATTTAATCTTTAAACAAAGGGTATCACATTATGCAATGCGAGCTCATAGAGTCATATGTCACAGACACAAAATAACTACCAATTTAGTAACATACCGCAACCATTTAGGGTCCCGCCGCGCCACCGTTGCTTGGAGACACACATGAAGCGGCGCTAGCAGTCCAATAGTATATAGTCAAAGACAGATGCAAGATAAAACAGATTATGACTAAATAGTAAAATCCATTGTAATTGAACAAAATAACACAAAAAACACAAATACACTGAAGTGCGGGCGCTAATACAAACTGATAATAATGAGAAAAGCACAATTGGCACAAACTTGGAACTAGCATGTTTGAATGAATTATTTGTGTCAAAGTGACATGAGCGGGTGTCACGTTGTCGAACGTATTTTTTATAAAAATCAGCTACCTAATTAAGAAGTATTAAAAATACACATTTGAGGTAGAAGGATAGCACACACTGACAAATAATTTTCAAACTAGTCATACAGTCGAAATTGCAGGGTTTTCTGTAAATTAATAACGAATAATAACGCATATTTAAAGAGTGCATGTTCAAACTTAGAGGACCTCGTGAAGGATCAGGAAGTGTGGTACAACATTTTAGAATTAAGATAAGTTGCTTAGAATTTTTGAAAGAATATCGTCACCTGTAGATTATCCGCCAATTTATACACACCCGATATAACAATTTTAAGGTGAATATGGAGAAATCTTTCCCAATACGCAATACAAAGCCCAGTAGTTTCTTTCATGCTTTAAATCGTTTAAGTAGACTCTTATCTACACGTTGTTGTTAAAAAATTAAATTTGAAACGCGTCAAACAGTGCCATATTGGACTTTGAATTCTTGTCATTTTAAAAAGAGAGTTCCCGTGGACTCAAGAAAAAATAATTGAAATTGTGGATTGACTGTACATCTATAGGCTAATGTTAATTACATTCTCAGCGTTTGATTCATTATAAATTATTAAAATTGAAGAAATTATTATTTAGTGGTGGCGGCGCCGGGAAACCCGTGGCTGAAAAATCAGTGGCTATCTTCACATCGGTGTTTTTGGATTATCATTTTTGAGTCAAATTTTGGATGCCGACAGACACAATTATTTTTTTAGAAATTGTTGAAATGCTAGGGACCCCAAAACGAATATTTCCGTAAAAAATAATTTTGAAAAAATGTTCACGATCACAATGCTTTCTCGTACTTAGTAACGGAGAAAAAACAAATTAACATAAAACGCAGGGATAAAATCCTACAAAAATTCAGTTCACTTCACAAGACGTCAATTTTTCAAAATCATTTTGGTTTTTGAATATGCAACAATTATCAGTTGAGTTATGAATTTTTGAAAATGTATGTTTTTCAATGACGAACACTCGAGAGCTAAAAATTACAAATCAATATCTCCACCAAAACGATGCCGTGCAAGACATTTTTCAGAGTCCGCCGAGGAATCGATTGTTAATATTTTTAAGGTGTAAATTTACATAGTGTAAATCAGACTTTTGCGCAGAACATACGGCGATTGTGGACGTTTTTACAACTCTGTCTGTAGAATGAATAGACTATAAATATGAATAGTTTGCTTTATTTATGTTTCGGATCAACATAACCAAATGCACCCACTGGTCTTCCTGTAGAGCCACCTTTTTAAAATAAAATAGAAAAATTACTTTAATGATATCCTAAACTTTCAAAAAAGTTTTACTTTTGACAAAGTTTTTTTTTATAATTAAGATTTGCAACAATCTGTTGTGGCTGAACTAAACTCTATCACCCAAATTCCTATAAACCACCCTTCCTTAAAGCATACAAAAAGCGAATCAACGATATCACATTTAAAAATAGCAACCTTTACATTTCAGTTGCAGATGTATTAATTCAACAGGGTGACGAATAAGAAACACACGATAGTGCACGCAAAGATTTTACTTCGCTTGCAATATCCGAACCAACTCAATCAATTGGAATTAAAAAATTGTATATCTTTGCCGGAGGTTTACCCTATTTGACCCAGACAACAATTAAAAAGCCTTGGATATAAATATGTAGTGGAACGCAACGAAAACAAACTTTACGATCTCCATATGGAAAAAATGCATCCATTCCAGCCCATCCAGGCGTCTTGAAGTGGAAGCGGCACATCGCTTAGTAAAGTGAGTATTATTTGCGGCAATTATGTTGCACGATAAACAGTGGAGCCATCGCTGGCAGTCGTCCAAGTGAAGACTCCTACAAGTTGTACGTTCCTGTCCTATCCATCGTCGACTTTTGTAAATCGGAACATTCCTAACTAACTATAATACTACATTCAAACAGACGCCTCTGTGGATACTTGACATTATAACGGTCTATATTTACGAACCAGAAACAAGGAATTAAACACGTGCAGCTCGACGGAAAAAGTTACTTTTCATAACTTGTTTGAATTGTTTAATACAATTTAAAGCGCTGAAAAGATCAAATTGTGCAAACAAAATACATAAACTTCATCATGACTGCATATTTAATTTAATAATCCTAACAGGTTTTTCTTAGACTGCGAAATTCAATATTTTTTCATGATTTATTGTTCCGCAAGAAGGATGTCGCTAGAGATGAGATGGCGATGATATTGAAATATGTTAACGCTCAAAATAGAAAGGACCTCATGAAAATGATTGCTAAATGAAAATGAAAAGCTGAAAAATTTACAAAAATAATAAAATTAACTTTTTGAAAACATTCTCTAGCTGTCTATCTCGTGAATCATTTTTCCAACTACTTCAAGCGACTATTATTGGGCTGACGCACTATTTGTTTGCTTTTAATGAATCATAATTGCGAGAAAATACGACAATATCTGCAATTCTGCTAAAATTAGACTCACACTGTTGAGTCTCTATACAGTGTGTATCAGCCAAATGGAATAAATTCGATAATAAATAAATGGGGGCGTGTTCGACAAAACGCTCGGATACGTCGATTAGTATTTTTAGTTGCGCATTTTTTTCAACAAAAACTTTTTATACAGGCTGTGTCATGTAGCAGAAGCCAACACCAACTTTCTTATTTTAAATGCAACACCCTATATATTATTCAATTTTTGGATTGTTCAGAAAATTCAAGACATATTTCATATACCATATCCTATACCTATCTTCAACTGTTTTTATACTTATTAGTTTTTAAGTGTATTGTAGCGAATTTCTGTAATCAAATAATATTCTTTTTTACTTTGTCCGTTACGAAGTACGAGAATCTATTGTAATAGTGAAAAAAATTTCAATTTTTTTTACGGAAATATCCGTTTTAAGGTCCCTAGATGCCATTTCAACAATTTCTGGAAAAAAATGTGTCTCTGTGTGTGTGTTTGTTTCCTAAACAGTTGAAGATAGGTATAGGACATGGTACATGAAATATGTCTAGAATTTTCTGAACAATCCAAAAATTGAATAATATACAGGGTGTTGCATTTAAAATAAGAAAGTTGGTATTGGCCTCTGTTACATGACACACCCTGTATAAAAAGTTTTTATTGGAAAAAATGCGCAACTAAAAATACTAATCAACGTATCCGAGCGTTTTTTCGAACACGCCCCCATTTATTTATTATCGAATTTATTCCATTTGGCTGATACACACTGTATAATTTCAGATTTTGGAATGTCGGTACATATGGTTTAATAATGAAGTCACTAATCGATTGAAAACTAAAAATAGGTTGCACAAACAAATGAAGAAGATTGAAGGAATACAGACGAGCACGTAAAGTTTTCAAAGATGAATCCGCTAAAGCTTATACTAGCTTCATTGAAAACATCGAAAATAGCATTTCTTCAATACCCAAAACGTTTTGGTCATATGTAAATATGAAAGTAAAAAAAATTAAGGATTCCTGGGCTCATGAAGTACAACAAGAAAACGTTGGATTCATATTCTGATATCTTCCAAGGATTTTTGGAATCATTAAGCAGTGTGCAGGTGATGGTATTAATGCCCAAGTGGATAATGATAATCGTGAGGTGATTTTAGAATTGATGAAAACATTGAACTAACCTATTTAAAAAAAAAGATTAAACCAAATATGACCATGGGTCCCGATCAAGTCCCTGGATTCCTTCTTAAAGATCGTGCTTCACAACTGGCAAAGCCACTTGTCATATTTTTAATTTGGTGTTAATCGAGGGTGTCTTTCCTGAGCATTCAAAAATAGCGCGTCTTTGTCCCATTTTTAAAACTGGGGACAAGTCAGATATTGGAAACTATAGACCAGTTGCTATAACTTCTAACTTTTTTTAAATATTTGAAAGTATCGTTTGTGATTTTAACAGTTAATAACACCCAATCAACATGGTTTTGTTCTAATAAGAAACACACAAACAAATCTTATGCATCACGCAATTTATATCCAGGGAACTTCGTGGTGGCTAGGTCGACGTAATTTACACCGATATTTCGAAAGCGTTCGACTATGCTATTTTTCTTTCTATTTATTTATTTCCAAAAAGAATGATATTACATTCGTGGGAGTGTCAGTATAGTATAATAGCTTTGTGTATATATAAAACTTACTTGCTAAACATATTAAAATTTGGTACATAAAAACTTACTTACTAAATTTAAAAAAGAATGGTACAATTACAGACTTACTTGCTAAACACATTAAAATTTGGGATTGTAGACAAACTTACTAAATACATTACTAAATAGATTAAAATTTGATTCAGCAACATGCTTTCTTACTAAACAGATTAAAAATATTAAAAATATACATACATTTAAAAAAATTCGTTTCGTAATAGTGGTTGGTTGGTAGGTATTCAGTTTTGGACTCCTTGTTGCCCCATGTAAGCAAAGTATTCGTTAATGGTATAAAAACTGTTTTCTAGTATCAAGAGTTTTATATTTTTAATAAATAATTTTGTTGTCTGATCTTTTATTCCGCCAGGGAGAGAATTGTAGAGTTTTATACACTGCACTATGCATGCGTTGTGGTAAAAACTGTGCTTGTGCTTTGGTAGCCTTAAGAAATTTGTTCTGGTATTGTGGTAGTGTTGACTCTGGTTTACGTCGAACAGGTGTATGTTATTCTTTACGAATTTTAGCGCTTCGAATATGTATAGGCTAGCCAACGGCATTAACTTTAGTTTTTTGAATAATAGACGGCAGTTGGAATTGGGCTTTTCATTGCAGATAGCTCGCACCAGCTTCTTCTGTACTACAAAGAGCTTATGGAAGTTTATTTCTGTGGTGCATGCCCAGAAGATGATGCCGTATGTCATTTGCGATTGGCAATATGAATATCTTACCTTCTCTCTTCATGAATATCTTACCTTGTAGCATATATAAGGTATGTATATTTTGCTATTTTTGAGCAGATTTGCTGAATATGTTGGTCCCATTTAAGATCGTTTTGAATTGTCGTCAGGCCCAGAAATTTTACATGTTCAGCTTCCACTACCGCTTCCCCATTTAACTGCACATTTGTCTGTCCCATCGCAGCTCGATAGTTCATAATGTGTGTTTTCGAGACGTTAGCTTGAAGGTTATTCATAGTCAGCCACGTGTCCAGGTCACCGAGTATTCGATTTGTAGCTTCATTTATTTCTTCTAGGCATTGGTCTTTACGTACGCGGTTGTTATTTGTTTTCTGTTCGCTAGATATGACGAGAGGAGACTATGACAATTTCCTCTTATTCCATAGGTATACATCTTATTTAATAGAAGTTTGTGCGACAAGCAGTCGAACGCTTTTGTTAGGTCTACGAATACCGAGAACACATTTAGATTTTTGTCTAGGTTGTTTAGGACGTACTCTATGAAATTGTATATGGCATGAGTCGTCGTTACGCCTTTCCGAAAACCAAATTGTTCGGCGCATAGGGCATTTTTGCAGGTCAAAAAATTCGATAATCTATTGTAGATTACTCTTTCAAAAAATTTTGAAACATGATAGGTTTTTAAGATATTTACATAAGTACAATTTAGCATCGAATGTATTCTCGGTCATATAATGATATCTCGCAGATAGACGTCTTTTTGTAAGTTATACGCGTTCTCAGTCCAAAACATTTGTAGCACATTTATAGCAACGAGGCGTGTTCCGCATAAGTCAAACTTGGGCCCGTTCTTATTTTTATAATAATAATAATAATAATTCATTTAATGTTATCAGCATACAAAATGTTTTACACAAGTCACAGAATTACATACAAGTAAATTAATTAACGTGAGATCAGAAACTCACTAGATCACAGGTTAAAATAATATTTAATATTTATCAATGCAGTAGCAAGTGTTTTGGACTGAAATTTCTTATTGTATGCTAATGACGTCAAGTTGTACCGTACTATAAATCCACTGGTGAAAAAAAAAATGAAACTCTTGAAATTCGTGAAATTTTGACCATTTTCAAACCGCCATAACTCGGCGTATTTTCAATAGATTTGATGAATCTTTAAGGTCGAAAAACTTTGAAGTACCTTCTTTAAAGTCATGCATGCGAACTTAAGCGTAACCCCTTCCGTCCCCTTCTAGCACCCCTGTGAAAAAAAATGTTTTTTTTCAGAAAACCATGGCCAACTTTGACGATGATAATGGAGTTGGAAAATTTTTGTCGACTTGATCCACCATAAAGGCATTAAAATTTGATCAATTCCCTATGCAAGACTCGAGGAACGAAGTTTCTACGACGATTTGGCACCAAGTTATGGGTGTTTGAAAAGAAAAGTTCATTTTTCGCACATAACTCAGCCACTTTTCAACCAAAGATGATTCTTCCAGGAAAAAATCTCATTGTGGCCTTACTTTAAGGGGGTAAACTCGGATTGGAATAATCCCTTTGCGAACCTTTCAACCCCCGAACAAATAAAAACACGTTTTTGGGCAAAAAAAAACGTCCAACTTGTACCGAGTTGGATAAAATGAGTTAACTCGATCCACCAAAAGGGCATTGAAATGCATTCAATTACCTGTGCAGGACTCAAATAACGAAATTCCTATGACGATTTGGCACAAATGGGGTGTTTTGTGGTTTTTTTGACTCAAGTCCAAAGTTTTTTAACGAAATTGTTTTCGTTTTCACGAATGAAATTTTCTTTGCATTTCACTGAGTTATGTACGAAAAACCTCAAAATGCAACTTTTTTCAAACACCCATAATTTGGTGCCAAATCGTCGTAAGAATTCGTTCTTTGAGTCCTGCACAGGGAATTGATCAAATTTTAATGCCTTTATGGTGGATCCAGTCTACAAATTTTTTCCACTCCGTACACATCGTCAATGTTAGACATGGTTTCCCGAAAAAAACTCTTTTCTTTCAAAGAAGACACTTCAAAGTTTTTAGCCCTCAAAGATTCATCAAAATCGATTGAAAATACGCCGAGTTATGGCGGTTTGAAAATGGTCGAAATTTCACTGTTTCATTTTTTTTTCTCCAGTGTATAAAAAGAGGTGCTCTACTGCTACCATGATTCCGGCAGTTCTGTTCATCGGAAATAAAAAAAAACAAAGGCAAATTTGAATTGTGAGACTTGAGGCTCTGCATGGAACTAAAATGAAGTCAGAATTCCCAAAAATATTTTGTGGCGATCCGCACCCGGGCGCGCGAAAGAAGCTCGCCACTAGGGTGATTCACCACCAGCGGTACTCGCTACGCACGATCCCCCACCAAAGGAAAAGGGCCGCCTGCAACCTGAACAGAGGGCGCGCCCTATGCTCGCACGGCGGTTGTGGCCGCACGACCCACTTAAATAGGGTATGTGCCCCCTCATCTCGTCACAGCGCACTGCAATCGAACAGTCAGTACAGTCGGTAAGATAGTCTGACAAGCGAGCTCACCAAGGCACGCAACACGAGCTCACCAAGGCACGTATCTAAACACACGAGCTCACCAAGGCACGTGAATCAAAGCAAGCTCACCAAGGCACGCTACGACAAGCTCCCCACGGCATCCGATGCTACGCCTTCCGGTCCGGCAGCATCAGACCCGGAGCACATCACGCCGGAGTCGACGCCACGTCAGTAGTAGAGTACGACGTTACTGCGTGGACCACCCGACGCTATTATCACAAATCCCATCGACAGCAGGGAGGCGAGGCCCAGAGGGAACCCGAGGACCAGCAAGGACGCACGCCATCCCGAGGCCCGTGCCACCGCTGCCATCATCACCGACATGGACCCCCTCGTATAGAATACCACGACGACTGAACCTGACCGAGGTCCTGTAGACCGGAGTGAACCCGACGACCGTACTCCCACAGGACCCGCGCCGATAATTAGTCCGCGGCAGCGCCCGCGGAATCCGTGTCGCGATACCGACACCGCTCTAACCTTAATTATCTGTACCTGTATATATTCGTATTCTGTAAATAAACTGTTACGACCACATCGATTTCTCTTGGATCCAACGAACTACGCAACGCAACCCCCACATTGGTGACCCTGACGTGATCCAAGAGAACCACGAGTGCAGTGAACTAGTGATAATGCAAAATGCCGGACAACCACGAAGTAAATCGAGTGCAAGTGCGAATCCCGCCATTTTGGGCCGACGATCCAGACTTATAGTTCGCCCAGGTAGAGAACCAGTTCTAGATCGCAGGCATCGTCACCAATGAGACGAAATACGGACACATAGCAGACAACCTAGAAGCATGGTATGCCAAGGAAATCCGAGACGTACTAGCGAACCCGCCAACCACCGGTAATTGTGACAACTCAAAGCCGAGCTGATCCGTAAGCCAGGAACAACGAACAAAGCAACTGCTGGAACGTGAAGAATTAGGAGACAAACCACCATCTCGATTCCTACGTCACTTACAATACCTAGCAGGCACCACCGTACCAGAAGAGCTTCTCCGATCGCTATGGTTGGGACGACTCCCAAACCACATGCAGGCCATACTCGCGACACAAACTAAGGCAACACTGAAAAAAGTGGCAGAATGGGCAGACGCCAAGGCGAACACAGCAGTCCAAACGGCAAACGATGACACGCTGAAGAACCTCGTAGCGGAGATCGGACAACTGAAGACGCAGCTTCAACAGCAACAAGAGAAGCAGAACTTCAGACGACCACAAAGACGCAACCAGTCAGAAAGCAGGAGCCAGAGCCAAGGCAGAACCCGTGCGAAGACCCGCGAATATGAGACGTGTTGGTTCCACTACAAGTTTGGCAACGAAGCGCGAAACTGCCGACCCACTTACAAACATTGGAAGCAGGGAAACGACCAAGGCAGTCAGTAGCGGCGACTGACCACACGCCTAACACCTCCCGCCGTATATACGTCACCCATCGACAAACACGAGTCCAATTCTTGATCGACACAGGAGCAGACGTCTGCATTTTCCCACGGAAACTCGTAAAGCGAACCGGCAACGCTGCCGCGTACAAACTTTACGCAGCGAATGGAACTGTAATAAACACGTACGGCACAGTAAACTTAAACTTGGATCTAAATTTAAGGAGGAATTTCCCATGGCGGTTTGTGATTGCGGATGTACAAGAGGCGATAATAGGGGCCGATTTCCTAGCCCACTACGAGCTACTACCCGACATTCGACACTGAAAACTCAGAGACGCCAAAACTAGAATCACCACACCAGGCTAACTGACGACAAGCGACAAGGCAACGGTGAGCACGATCAACAACAGTAAAATATACCACCAAATCCTGAGCGAATTCCCTGAGATCTGCAAACCAGCCGGGTTACCAGCAACCACACGACATGGAACAGTGCACCGCATCCAAACAACGCCAGGCCAAACAGTATCCAGCAGACCACGCCGACTCGCACCCGACAAGCTACTAATAGCGAAAAGCGAATTCAAAACAATGTGTGAAATGGGGATAGCGAGACCATCGAAAAGCCCATGATCCTCGCCACTTCACCTAGTGTCGAGGCTGAATGGAGACCATGCGGCGATTACTGAGCATTGAACGCAAGAACGATCCCAGATAAATACCCCGTTCCGCATATCGAAGATTGTGCCCAACAACTACACGGTAGCACACATTTTTCCACGATCGATTTGGCCAGAGCCTACCATTAAATACCCGTAGCAGAGGATGACATTCCAAAAACAGTTTCACCACGCCATTCGGACTATTCGAATTCCCATTTATGAGGTTTATTCTACGCAACGCAGCGCAGACATTCCAACGGTTCGTGGACGGAATCCTGCGAGACCTAGAATTTTGCTACGTGTATATCGACGACATTCTGGTGGCCTCCAAATCAGACGACGAACACGAGAAGCACTTACGACAACTGTCCCAACGACTACGAAACAACGGAATAGTAATCAACCCAGAGAAGTGTGAATGCGGAGCATCCAGGATAGCTTTTCTAGGATACATGATATCCGGAGAAGGAACCACACCGCTCACCGACAAGGTAGTGACCATCCAGAACCTGCAGCTACCCGAAACAACGAAGAGACTAAGACAAATGCTCAGAATGATTAACTACTATAGAAGGTTCATTCCCAACGCTGCTAGCGTACAAGCCCCGCTGAATGACCTCCTGAAAGGCAAGAAGAAAGGCAACCAACCCGTCGAGTAGACAAATAACGCAGGAGCCGCGTTCGCGCGATGCAAGCAGCAAATCGCAGAGGCAGCACTGTTGGCGCATCCAGAGCCCAACGTAACCCTAGCAATCACGATCGACGCTTCAGACTACGCCCTAAGAGGCGTCATACAACAAATGCAACAGGGAGAGTGGAAACCACTAGCTTTCATGTCACAAACCGATCACGTTTGCTTTCGTACAGAAGCCCGAGAAGTGCTCGCCGAGACAATTCCGATATCTCGACTACATCGGCCAATTTTCCACCAATATCCAACATATCAAGGGGAAAGAACGTGTTAACAACAAGATTTAAAATAAATATATCCTGTGAGAAAATAATTCCAAGATATGCAAACCCATCGTTCAGCAGCTTTAAAATTGGTGCACCATTCTCATCGATAACAACTCTACAAGATCCGGATTCGTGGGAAATGGGAATTGCTGTATCAAGATATAATTTTTTCATAGAACGAAGACACCCTCAAGAAATACCTTAAATACTAACCAACCTAAGCAATTTAAAGTATTACATTACAATGTTCAGAGCTTAACGAACACTATAAATGAATTAAACGCATTGGTCACCAAAATGGATGGTATCGATGTAATATGCCTGAGAGAACACTGGCAGACTGCTGATCAATTGGAGTCGTGCAAAATACGTAACTTCAACCTTGTTGCATCATTTTGTAGGTCAAAATATCAACACGGCGGTGTCGCAATATACTGCAAAAATGATATTCTGGTCAAAGCAATAAATAATATAAAGAAATTTTCAATTAGCAAAGTTTTCGAGTGCATTGGTGTAGAGGTAAAAATATCAAACACAATCATTAATGTAATATGCGTCTATAGGCCACCACAAGGTTACATAAATATATTCTTTGAAAAAATGGATAATATACTGGATTTCCTGCAATTAAAAAATAAAACCTATTTTATCACTGGCGATTTTAATGTTGATACACTAAAAACATCCACTGATTGTGTTCAATATTTGAGTCTAATTGAATCATATAATTCTAAGCTGACTGTAAATGAAGCAACCAGACTACATTACAATGGCTCGATGTCGTGTCTAGACAATTTCATTACTGATATTAACACTTGTGTTTCAATAAATATCATTAAATATTGCCTCTCAGTTCATAGCGCGCAACTCTTGTCATATAATATTAATACCAAAGTACAGCCTGTCATTAATCGACGTAGAATATATACGGATACTCAATTAAATTAGTTCTGCATTGATATTAAGGGAGAACTATTCTGTGAAGTATTTGTGGTTAAAAGTGCGAATGATAAATATGGATCCTTTATGAGTACTCTTATGTTATATGTTAACAAACATTTTCCTATTAAATCTCAAGTACCACACAAGAGCAAAAAGAAAGTTAAGTTTTACACGACAGAAATTGAAGAATGCAAAAACCAAATACATATTTATCAAACAATATCTTGTTATATACCTGAATTTAAACTCGCACTAAAAAATATTAAAATTAAATATAATAATCTATTGATGGCTGAACAAACGAAATATTACGAACGTATGTTAAATAACTCTACCAATAAGTCTAAAACATCCTGGAATATCATATCAGATATTGTTGGCAATAAAAATAAATCTAAAAGTATATTACCAAACACAAACGATCCTATAAAACAAGCTAATGATTTCAACATGTTTTTTAAAGAATGCGCACCCAAGCTGCTCCTGCAAAGCTCCAAACACTCCAGCAGTAGCAATATATTCACATGTGATGTTCCCTATCAGAATACAGTATTTACCATTGAACCTGTTACTGAACTAGAAATCCGCGATGTTATTACTAAAATGGAGAATAAAACCACGTGTGGCTATGACGAAGTCCCTATAAAACTAATGAAACTATCTATAGATTAACTAATTCAACCCCTTAAACATATTTTTAACACCTCTCTCGCAACGGGTATATTTCCAAATGATCTAAAGTACTCAATTGTTTCCCCTATCTTTAAAAATGGAGACTCTGAAATTTTTGATAACTATAGACCCATAAGCGTACTATGTACTATCTCCAAGATACTAGAATCATTCAAGGCAACTCGACTTATAAAGTTCTTTAAAGCCAATAAATTATTTTCCAGTACACAACACGGATTCATGAGTGGTAGGAGCATTGAAACCGCTATATTTGACTATTTAGAACCTATTTATAAGGCACTGGATAAAGGAAAAGTGGCATGCGGTGTGTTCTTAGATTTGTCCAGAGCATTTGATACTATTCATTATAACCTATTATTGATTAAACTTGCTCATTATGGAATACGCGGAACAGCCAACAAATGGATTGAATCGTATTTAAATTCAAGAAGACAATCAGTCAAAATAATGAGTAACAGTGGTGTTACGGTATCAGATGTTTTGGACATAAATATGGGGGTACCGCAGGGAAGCATTTTGGGGCCGCTCCTCTTCAATATTTTTATCAATGATATAAACAACTGTATCTCGCAAGGCTGTCGCCTTATAAGCTATGCTGATGATACTAATCTAATACTAATGGGGACAACCTTCATGGACGTAATTAGTATGGGAAATACTGTATTTCGTGATCTAGAGAACTGGTTTTATAAAAATCAGCTATTATTAAAAACAAAAAAACTAAATGTATCCTATTTAAAGCCAATCAGTCCCTTGAAACTCCACCCAAAATTACATTAAATAACACAATATACAATTTTACCAGCTCTGCAAAGTTTCTTGGTGTACACCTTGACGAAACTTTAAGCTATGGGAAACATATTGAATTACACTCAAATAAACTCAGTAAAACGTGTTATGGATTGCGAGTCCTTTCAAGAACTACCAACAGAAATATTGTAAAAATATTCTACTATGCAAACTTTTACTCATACCTAAAATACGGAATAATGTTTTGGAGTAATGCGGTAAATGCTGAAACAATATTCTTACTGCAGAAACGTGCACTTAGAATAATGCTTCAAATGAAATACAGCGAAAGTTGCAGAGGATCATTTAGACGTGAGAATATTCTAACTTGTGTCGGAGTTTATATACCGGGTGACCCAGGGATCTGTAAAAGCCCCATAACTTAATTGCTATTTGAGATATCGACTTCTAGTTTTCTTAAACTGGTACCCACACTTATTCTACATATTTTAAAAATATGTATGTTTTTGTACAGGGTGTCCCAATATACATAACAGACCAAAGTTATGTTTTTTTAAATGGAACACCCTATATTTTATACTTTATTTTCAACCCTCTTGGGAAGCTGATAAAAATAGTATAAGATAGTATGGGTCTATTATGGACGGTTGGTTAGTTATGGTCAAATTTGTGGCAAAAACAAGGAGACATTGAAAAAGTTGCAGAAGTGCTCCTAGCAATGCTAGCGTCGTTTTTTATACACTAAAGAATTTTCCACATCATGAAGAATAATACAAATCGGCTTTGGTTCTTTTTTGTTCATACTGCTATACAGGGTGTCAACATACGCAAAATAATGGATAACTATTTTCTTTCAAATGGAACACCCTATATATCTTGACACCAATGCATGGAATTTTTAATAAGCTTTCCAATGATGTACAATTTGTATAATGAAATATTAAGGATTCTTAAGATTTATTCATAAAAACATTTTTCTTTTGTCACCTCCTGCTCATTTTTGGATTTTCAGCCAAAACTATGCATTTTCTGAAAAAATAATAAGAGACCAAAGTTGTAGAGCGGAAAATTTTATAGGTCTTTCGACTTTTCCAATAATGCGTTCATTGCCCGCCAGAGTGCGCAAAATCGTGACCGTATATGCATTTTAGCGTTTTCCTCAATTTTTTTTGTTAATTAATTGCACTATACTTTATTTTCCACGTCCTCTAGCAGAAAAACTGGTAATTATAGAATTATTTAAATGACCTACATCGATTAAAAATATTCCGCTCTACAACTCCTAAAAGAAGCAATTTTTGCCCAAAATGCATAGTTTTCGCTAAAAATGTAAACACCATTGAAAACGCAAAAAATTGATATATACATTTTCAATTTGCATTTTTAGGGAAAACTATGCATTTTTGGCAAAAATTGCTTCTATTAAGAGTTGTAGAGCGGAACATTTTCAATCGATATTGGTCATTTGAATTTCCCTATAATTTCCTGTTTTTCCGCTAGAGGGTGCGGAAAATAAAGTATAGTGCAATTTATTAATAAAAAAATTGAAAAGAAAACGTTAAAATGCATATACGGTCACGATTTTGCGCGCTCTGGCGGGCAATGCACGCATTATCTCAAATGTTGAAAAACCTATGTCGATCGGAAATTTTTCGCTCTACAACTTTGGTCTCTTATAATTTTTCCTGAAAATGGATAATTTTGGCTGAAAATCCAAAAATCAGCAGAAGGTGACAAAACAAATATGTTTTTATTGATAAATCTCAAGAATTCTTAATATATTGTTATGCAAACTGTATATCATTGGAAAGCTTATTAAAAATGCCATAGATTGGTGGCAACTTATATAGGGTGTTCCATTTAAAAAAAATAGTTATCCATTGTTTTGCGTATGTTGACACCCTGTATAGCACTATGAATAAAAGAGAACCAAAGCCAATGCGTATTATTCTTTATGATGCGGAAAATTTTCTAGTGTATAAATAATGATGCTATCTTTGCTAGGAACGTTTCTGCAATTTTTTCAATGTGTACATGTTTTTGCCACAAATTTGCCCATAACTAACCAACCGTCCATAATAGACCCATAGTATCTGATACTATTTTTATCAGCTTCTCAAGAGGGTTGAAAATAAAGTATAAAATATGGGGTGTTCCATTTAAAAAAACATAACTTTGTTCTGTAATGTATATTGGGACACCCTGTACAAAAACATACATATTTTTAAAATATGTAGAATAAGTGTGGGTACCAGTTCAAGAAAACTAGAAGTCGATATCTCAAATAGCAAATAAGTTATGGAACTTTTACAGATCCCTGGGTCACCCGGTATATGAATGTATAAAATTCTTGTAGCAACATAGGGATCTATTTCATCAACATGTGTTTAATAATACCCACAATACTAGACACGGTATCGAGTACGTTTATCCACACCATAAATTAAGTTTATTTGAAAAGGGCCCACACTATTCATGTCTTTAAATTTATAATCGTCTTCCGAAACATATAAAAGAATCTGTAACATTGAATGCTCTAAAGCAGTCATTAAGGGAGTTTTTGGTTCAATTAGAACCATATAATATGCAAGAGTACTATTCATTTAATATTTAATATTACTTTATTATTGTTTATTTGTTATTGACACTTTTTCATGTGATTGTAATATTTTGTACATGCTCTGTATTGTATAATTTATTGTATGACCCCCGAAATAAACGAAAATTATTATTATTATTATTATTATTATTATTATTATTATCGTAGCAGACACACTCAGCAGGATTGAGCGCATCGATGCAGGGATAGACTTTGCAGCCCTAGGAGCCGACCAGCGGTCCGACCTAGAACTGCAACGAATCCTGAGCGACACGAAATCCAGCCTACAGCTAAAAAACTCTTCCCACCCGAATATAACTGCGAAATTTTTTGCGACACGACAACCGACACAGCCCGACCCTACATCACACGTGACTACAGACAGGCAGCATTCAACAGCGAACATCAACTGTCACACCCTGGTGCCAACGCAACCACGAAACTGGTCACACAGAAATTCGTATGGCCCGGCGTACGAAAAAATTGCAAACGTTGGAGCAGGAAATGCACAGCCTGCCAACGATCGAAAATTATCCGACATAACGCCCCGACAGCAGGAGAATTCAGGCTACCATCAGCGAAATTCGAACATGTACACATCGACATAGTCCACTGCCCGAAGCATTCTGAGACTGTAAATTTATCTTCTGCTTCTTTATTAAGCTCTTTCTCCTCACCTGCTCTGGTCCATGGCTGTAACTTTTCAACGGCTTCAAATATCGAAAAATGCACGTCTCATTTACCCACGTCTTCTATACATGTCTTAGATGTGATTTATGAAAACAAAACAAAATCGTTTTCTTTACTAGACTAGACGACCCCCTTAAGTAATAAAAAAATGACACATATTTTTAATTTTGCTTCAAATATTTTTTTAACTTAACACTTTTATGAAATTTGGTCAATCTTCAAAAAAATCAAGTCATTATTAGGCCTAGTTTATATTTGATATATTCGGCCACAAATGTTTTAAAGTTTTGTTAATTTTATTCACAAATGGTGTAAAGTCTAAAGTGTTTTATTAATAATATTAAGTAATAAAAAAATTACATATTTTTCATTTTCGTTTAAATAATTTATTAACATGAGAATATGTGTCATATTCTTATTGCTTAATATTATTAATAAAGCTCGTTAGAACAGTTGTGGCCAATAATATCGAATCTAAACTAGGCCTAACGATGACTTTTAGTTTTTTGAAAATTGACCAAATTTCATAAAAGTGTTTAAGTTTAAAAATGATTTAAAGGAAAATGAAAAATGAGTGTACTTTTTCATTACTTAATATTATTAATAAAGCCCGTTAAAATATTTATGGCCAAAAATATCAAACCTTAACTAGGCTTAACAATGACTTTGGATTTTTGAAAATTGATCAAATTTCATAAAAGTGGGAAAAAAAATATTTAAGAGAAAATGAAAAATTTGTGTCATTCTTTTTAATGCTTAATATTATTTTTAAGTCCGTTAGAACATTTGTGGCCAAAAATATCAAACCTAAACTGGGCCTAACATTGACTTTTGTTTTTTTGAAAATTGACCATTTTTTCTAATAGTATTAAGTTAAAAAATTATTTGAAGGAACATGAAAAACATGTGTCATTTTCTTATTACTTAATATTATTAATAAAGCTCTTTAAAACATTTGTGGCCGATAATATCAAATCTAAACTCGGCCTAACATTGGCTTGTTTGTGTTTGTGTTTTTTTTTAATTGACCATATTTCCTAAAAGTGTTAAGTTCAAAAATTATTTAAAGGAACATGAAAAATATGTGTTATTTTTTTATTACTTAATATTATAATTAAAGCCTGTTAGAACATTTGTGGCTGAAAATATCGAACCTAAACTAGGTCGAACGATGACTTTTGTTTTTTTTTTAATTGACCATATTTCCCAATAGTGTTAAGTTAAAAAATTATTTGAAGGAACATGAAAAACATGTGTCATTTTCTTATTACCTACTTAATAATATTAATAGAGCTCGTTAGAACATTTGTGGGCGATAATATCAAACCTAAACTCGGCCTAAGATTGACTTTTGTTTTTTTTTTTTAAATTGACTATATTTCCTAATAGTGTTAAGTTAAAAAAATATTTAAAGGAACATGAAAAATATGTGTTATTTTTATATTACTGAATATTATTATTAAAGCCCGTTAGAACATTTGTGGCTGAAAATATCGAACCTATACTAGGTCGAACGATGACTTTTGTTTTTTTTTTTTGAAAATTGACCATATTTCCAAATAGTGTTAAGTTAAAAAAATATTTGAAGGTACGTGAAAAATGTGTCATTTTTTTATTACTTAATATTATTAATAAAGCTCATTAGAACATTTGTGGTCAATAATATCAAACCAAACTAGGCCTAACGATGACAGATTTTTTGAAAATTGACCAAATTTCATAAAAGTATTTAAGTTTAAAAATTATTGAAAGAAAAATGAAAAAAATAGTGTACTTTTGTTATTACTTAGTATTATTAATAAAGCTCGTTAGAATATTTGTGGCCAAAAATATTAAACCTTAACCAGGCCTAACAATAACTTTTGATTTTTGAAAATTGATCAAATTTCATAAAAGTGATAAGTAAAAAAAAATATTTAAGAGAAAATGAAAAAGTTGTGTTATTTGTGTTATTGCTTAATATTGTTTTTAAGTCCGTTATAATATTTGTGGCCAAAAATATCAAACCTAAACTCGGCACAACATTGTCTTTTGTTTTTTTGAAAATTGACCATACTTCCTAATAGTGTTAAGTTAAAAAATTATTTAAAGGAACATGAAAAACATGTGTTAATTTTTTATTACTTAATATTATAATTAAAGCCCGTTAGAACATCTGTAGCTGAAAATATCGAACCTAAACTAGGTCCAACGATGACTTGTTTTTTTGACAATTGACCATATTTCCTAAAATAGTGTTAAGTTAAAAAAATATTTGAAGGAACATGAAAAACATGTGTCATTTTCTTATTACTTAATATCATTAATAAAGCTCCTTAGAAAACTTGTGGCCGATAATATCAAACCTAAACTCGGCCTAACATTGACTTTTTTTTTTTTAAATTGACCATATTTCCTAATAGTATTAAGTTCAAAAAATATTTAAAGGAACATGAAAAATGTGTTATTTTTTTATTACTTAATATTATAATTAAGGCCCGTTAGAACATTTGTGGCTGAAAATATCGAACCTAAACTGGGTCGAACGATTAGGTACTTTTGTTTTTTTTTTAATTGACCATATTTCTCAATAGTGTTAATTTATTTGAAGGAACATGAAAAATATGTGTCATTTTTTTATCACTTAATATTATTAATAAAGCTCGTTAGAAAATTTGCGGCCGATAATATCAAATCAAACTAGGCCTAACGATGACTTTTGATTTTTTGAAAATTGACCAAATTTCATAAAATTGTTTAAGTTTCAAAATTATTTGAAGGAAAATGAAAAATTAGTGTACCTTTTTTTTATTACTTAATATTATTAATAAAGCCCGTTGGAATATTTCTGGCCAAAAATATCAAACCTTAACTAGGCCTAACAATGACTTGATTTTTGAAAATTGATCAAATTTCATAAAAGTGATAAGTAAAAAAAATATTTAAAGGAAAATTAAAAATTTGTGTCATTTGTGTTATTGCTTAATATTGTTTTTAAGTCCGTTAGAACATTTGTGGCCAAAAATATCAAACCAACATTATCTTTTCTGTTTTGAAAATTGACCATACTTCCTAATAGTGTTAAGTTAAAAAAATATTTAAAGAAACATGAAATATATGTGTTATTTTTACTTTCTCCGTTACGAAGTACGAGAAAGTATTGTGATCGTGAAAATTTTTTACAATTTTTTTTACGGAAATTTCCGTTTTGGGGTCCCTAGATGCCGTTTCAACAATTTCTGGAATTTTTTTTGTGTCTGTGTGTGTACATCTTATTTGATAATTCAAAGAAATGAAAAGCTTTTGGTAAAATTTTGTACACCGGAAGTGGGTGTTTACCTTAACTGTTTTTTTTTGTTTTTTGCCAATATTTTCTTAAATATAAAAAATATCACAAAAACATTTAAACATATACTGAAGACAACAAAGAAGTGAACATCTTTTGTTTGGAAATATTTTTCATAAAATTATTGTTATTCGAGAAAAAAAATTTAAAATTAAAATAATTATTAAACGATAATAGTTACGCAAATTTATGTTAATAATAATTGTAGAGAATGCCAAAATGAACAACTTATAAAGAATAAGCTTTTCATTTATTTTAATCTCTTTAGTTTTTGAGTAAACTGAGTTTTTGCATTTGAAGTATAATTTTTTCATCTTTAATATTTTTTCATTCGAGTTTACAAAACGCTCGATGTACATTTAAAATATCATTTAAATTAAAAATAAACCATGAACCAAACTAGGCCTAACGATGACTTTTGATTTTTTGAAAGTTGACCAAATTTCATAAAAGTATTAAGTTTCAAAATAATTTCAAGAAAAATTAAATATATGTGTCATTTTTTTGATTACTTAATATTGTTGTTAAGCCCGTTGGAGTATTTGTGGCCGAAAATATCAAACCTAAACTGGGCCTAGCAATGACTTGATTTTTTGAAAAATTCTCATATTTCAAGTTAGAAAAATATTTAAAGGAACATGAAAAATATGTGTTATTTTTTATTACTTAATATTATAATTAAAGCCCGTTAAAACATTTCTGGCTGAAAATATCGAACCTAAAATAGGTGAAAGATGATTTTTGTTTTTTTGAAAATTGGCCATGTATCGGTAGATACCTTATCGAAAAATCCGGATAAATCCAAAATTAAAAGCTTACAGTTATTACTATAGCATCACTGCTATTTTATTGATTGTTAATTTTAATCTATTTTCTGTAAATTAGAAATTTAGTAAAAGCAACGGATTTTGGCAGAAATTTATAGTTAACTTTCAATCGGTACATAACCGTCCCTTCTCATGCATAAGTCCTGTATTCGGAGTTCAATTTTTGTATTCAAAATACTGCGGGTCTATCATTCAAGATCTTTGTGAAAACTTACAACAAAAATTCGCAACCATCCAAAAAAATAATCTGCATTCTGATCGAAAAGTTACATTTGATTGGTGTTCAAATAAATATTTTCTGCTCGGATATCCTTGAACATAGCAGAAACTATAAGTAATCCAAACAATCCCAAGTGCCAATTAATATCCGCGACAATATTTATTCCAGTATTTACGTTTCGGTTGCCAAGCGTCGAAAAATGGTAACAAATCTCCATTTATTCTCGGAAATCTGGAAGCGATGGCTGACTGAAGTCTAGGGGCGGACGCGCGGTAATGAAACGAAAGGCCGATTAATTGAATTAGTTTTCGCACGTTCTAGACGAGGACACTCTTCCTTAATTACTCGAGGAATCGCCTGATTAATTAGCTTTTGCCTGATGAGCTCCCACACCCTCTCGTATCTCCTTCGTCCCTCCATCCTCCCGCCGCGCCGCCGCCATTTATTTAATTTGCCTAGCCTCGCAGACTCTACCGCAAAACTTGCGCTCGGATACAAAGGGGCGTCTCGAGTGCACTAATTTTCGGCTCTTGTATGTGTTAAAAATGCACATAATTTAGTGGTTAATTTTTTTTTTCTTCAGGGGAAAATAAGAGAAATTAATGAAATTATAATTTTAATGAATAAGATAGTGAAATAAATGTGAAAATTCAACCCAAATAATAAAAAAATAAGTTGTATCTAAGACCCTGTATGGATTAAACTACTTTTAGAGTATACGGATTTAAAACTGAAACCACTTTTGTATTTACACTGCGAATTTCATCATCTTACTAAAGTCTAGACAATTTTTTTAATAACCCTTTGAGTCCCAGGCAGTGTTGCCACACGTTCGAAAACGAATTATCGTACTCTGAATTACCGTACTTATTAATAAATTACCGTACATACATGTTAAATGTGATAATTTATTGGGGTGGACTACGAGAAATACACACTTATAATGATGTAAACTTATGATTTCAGAGGTGAAGCGAAGATTTTCAATTTTTTTCTTTTTACCGAAAATATCATATCCCCTTTTTAAATCTCGTTTTATTGGATTATTTTGCAGATTTACACATTTTTCTACGAATTTGTTACATAAATCGACGCCGATGGTCCTATCTGCTAATATAATGTTAACTATCGGGGCGAGATAGATTTTAATACTTCCCATAGGCAGTGTTGCCAGGTCAGCGGAAAATCCTCTAGATCTGGCGGATTTTGAATCAGCATTGCGGAGTAGTTTTCGTTTTAGCGGCTGGCGGATTTTCTAACGGAATTGTGTTGGATAGTAGGGAAAACTAGCGTAATTCAATTTAAATTTGAACTTTATTTTCGAAACGTATATTTTACAAGAGAAAAAGCACTAACATTAATTAAAAAGAAAAATAACACACGGAAAATACCTTTTCGAAAAATTAAGATGTTCTGTGAATATTCTAAAATATTTGAGGAACTCTTATCATATCAGACCTTATTTTCGTTTCAATCGTTTCGTTTGGTTTTGTTTGTGTTCAACAACTTAAAACATTAATTTTCAAAAATTCATAACTAACAAATATTGACTAAGTTTAAAAATCAAGATTAATTTTAAAGGTAAATGTATTATGAATCTGTTATGACTCATATTTTTATTTATTGAAACCACTTATTTATATTATGTATATTTACCTGTATAAACCCATTGTTATTGGAACATTAAATAAATTAAATTAAATAGATGTTTTGTGAATATATGAAAAAAAAATCGATTTTTTGTCTTCAACAACTTTAAATATAAATTTAAAAAAATTAATCTCACGCAAGAATTGCCACATTTTCAAAAGTCTAAGTTTATTCTAAAGCATCTATTGCGAATATACTTACTAAAATTTTTGAGAAATTCCATATCAGTTTTTTTTTGTTCGACAACATAAAACGTTAATCTAAAACATTCATAACACGCATTTTTAAAACCCAAAGTTAATTTTAAAGGTAAATATATTATGATTGCATTAAACGTTTTAAGGAATTCGATCAGTATTTTTTTTCTATTTTTTCTTTATTCATATATTCGACAAATTAAAAAACATATTTTTTAAACATTTAAACCTCACGCATTTTCAAAAATTGAAGATAATTCAGATGTTTTGTGAATATACTAATTTTTTTTTATTTTTGATAAATAAAAAATTCTCTCTCTAGCATATCATATAATAAATCAAGTGTCGGAAATGACCATTTTTGACTGCTAAAAATGACAATTTTCAACTGCCAAAAATGACAACTTCTAACTGCCAAAAAGACAATTTCAACTGCCAAAAAGGCCAATTTTCAACTGCAAAAAGGCCAATTTTCAAGTGTCGGAAGCGACCATTTTAAGCTGCCAAAAATGACAATTTTCAACTGCCAAAAGGGCCAATTTTCAACTGCCAGAAGGCCAATTTTCAAGTGTCGGAAACGACCATTTTTAACTACCAAAAATGACAATTTTTAACTGCCAAATTGGTCAAGTGTCGGCAACGACCATTTTAAGCCGCCAAAAATGACAATTTTCAACTGCCAAAAATGACAACTTTCAACTACCAAAAGGCCAATTTTCAAATGTCGGCAACGACCATTTTTAACTGGCAAAAATGACAATTTTTAACTGTCAGAAATGACATTTTCAACTGCCAAAATCGACAATTTAAAACCCAAAAATTAACACATTTTCAAAAATTAAAGTTTTTTTTTTGAAGGTACATAAATGTGTTATGATAGGATCGGTCTTTTTAAAGAATTTAATCATATTATTTCATCTTTCTATTTTTTCTTTGTTTAAATATTTCGACCAATTTAAAAAAAAAATCATAACTCCCGCAAAAATTGGCAGAGTTAGTTAGTTTTAAAGGTAAATGTTTTGTAAAGATATCAACATATTTGAGGAATTAGTATTATATCGGTATTTATTTTTTAGCCAAAATATTAATTTTCAAAAATAAATAACTCGCGCAAAAATCGACTCAATTTCAAAAATCAAGGTTAATTTTAAAGGTAAATATATTATGATTTTATTGGAGTTTTTAAGGAATTCAATCATATCGATATGATTTTTTTTCTAGTTTTTCCTTGTAAAAATATTTGACCACAAATTCATTTAAAAAAATGTATAACTCAAAATTCAAAATTTATGTTAAATCTTGTGGATATATTAAAAATTTCGAGCATTTGAGTATTTATTTTCTCTAAATTTGTTCAATTGTTCGACAACTTACAAAAAATAATTTTGAAAAAATTATAACTCGGGGAGAAATTGGCGAATTTGCACAAATTTAAGCTAGTTGTAAAGTAGAACTATTTTAAAATGTTTCTGGAGTTCAATTATATTAGGAGTACTATTTATTTGTTTTAGATTTTTTTTGTTCGTCTTCAACAACTAAAAATATGAATTTTCAAAAATTCATAACTAACACAAAAATTGATTCAGTTTCAAAAATCAAGTTTAATTGCATAAGAGTTTTTTGTGGAATTCAATCATAGGGATATGATTTTTTTTCTAGTTTTTCCTTGTTTAAATATTCGACCACTCAAAAATTCGTTTTTAAAAATTTATGACTCGAGCAGAAATTTTAAAAAATCCAATGTGTATATTAAGGTAGTTCCATCATATAAGTATTTATTTTTATTTGTTTAATTGTTCGACAACTTAAAATATTACTTTTCAAAAATTCATAAGAAATTGGCAAATTTAAAAAAAATGTAAATTAGTTTTAAAGGTAGATGTAGTGTAAAGATTTTAAAATTTTTGTGGAATTCTTTAATATCACTATTTTTTTTTTAGATTTTTTTTCTTCTACTACCAAAAATATTATTTTTCAAAAATTCATTCAAATTTTTAGGAATTCAATCAAATCTGTATTTATTTTTCTTTGACTTTGTTCATTGTTTTGCCTTTGAATATTAGGCAATTCGTAAGCAAAACGTACTGCTGAACATTATGTTAATAGAAGAGATAGAATTAGGTTGGATTTCTGGCGGAAATATTATGTGATCAGATGGCAACGCCGCCCATAGGTTAGAGCAGTAGTATGCATTCCGACTCTAAGCACTCTTATGCGGTTAATACTGTATACCTTACTTTAGCTCAGAATACCGTACAAGTACGGAAATTACCGTACGTATGGCAACACTGGTCCCAGGGGTCATTGGAAAAAAATGGTGGATGGCCAGAAAACGCTAAACAGCGCAATAGCGCTCGTCTTCATCGACTGTAAAGAAACCCGAACTGCGCGATAGCGCTCGTCTTATTTTGTGTCAAAAAATTCCATTCGGCGCGATAGCGCTTGTAACGTAGGTTAAGTTAGGTGACTGCATCGTTAGTTATCCATACCGTTCGAAATGTACTGGGATTTTTCGACACAAAATCTCAACAGCGCGATCGGGCTGGTTGGACCTCAAAGGGATAAAGAACAATCTACCGAGACGATTGAATCAATAATATATAATAATTAGACACTGAAGAATTATTCTTTTTAAAATGGCTATCGGCCAGAGTTTTACAGCTGCAATATAAAAATTATTTGCAATCTGTTATTGTTTCCCCATCAGACGAAAAACTACATGACGCTGGCGATGACAGATGGCGATAAAACGCTTAATCGACCAATTAAAATTCTAATTTTTCATTATAATCCATTCTATTTCCATTTCAATTCTATTATTATATGGAAAGTTGCAATTAAATGTGTTTATGTCCGGTCGCGAAAAAAACACAATTTGACCCTCTTGGCCAACACCGAAATAAATCGATAAAATTAGCAATTCAAAATGGACAATAAAAACTGTTTTGTGAGGAAATCAGATAAGCGATAATGCGATAAATGACGCGAATATGCTATTATCATGAACAAATGAAACGCACCGATATAACCGCAAATAATGGCCTTCGATAAAAATCCACAAACAAGCACAAGAAATAAAATAATGAAAGTTACCGACTGGCAGTGTTGTGTGTATGAAATATTGTGTTGACCCAATAAAAAAAGGAGGTATTGCGATATGAGTTATCGACGAGATAGTGTAATGATCGGTGCAATATTAACCCGAGAATATTTATTTGATCCTTCTGTAAATGTTTGATTTACCACTGATATACAATGTTTTAATGGATTTTGGCAGAATCGTTGCTTCTATGATCATCCTCAAAGATAAACATGAAGAGTATGGTTATGTAACGGTCGTTATAGTGTCGGTAGAATTCTAATAACTCTTGCCGGTTAGTACAACTTGGGGTCCCTAGATGCCATTTCAACAATTTCTGTAAAAAAATGTCTCTCAGTGTGTGTGTGTGTGTGTGTGTGTGTGTGGGTGTGTTTGTTTCCTAAACCGATGAAGATAGGTATAGGACATGGTCCATGAAATATGTCTATAATTTTCGGAAGAATACAAAAATTTCATAACATACAGGGTGTTGCATTTAAAATAAGAAAGTTGGTATTGGCCTCTGTTAAAGTTTTGTTGAAAAAAATGCGTAACTAAAAATACCAATCGACCTATCCGAGCGTTTTTTCGAACACGCCCCTTTATTTATTATCGAATTTATTCCATTTGGCTGATACACACTGTATGTACCGGGTGACCCAGGGATCTGTAAAAGCCCCATAACTTATTTGCTATTTGAGATATCGACTTCTGGTTTTCTTGAACTGGTACCCACACTTATTCTACATATTTTAAAAATATGTATGTTTTTGTACAGGGTGTCCCAGTATACATAACAGAACAAAGTTATATTTTTTTAAATGGAACACCTTATATTTTATACTTTATTTTCAAGCCTCTTAAGAAGCTAATAAAAATAGTATAAGATACCATGGGTCTATTATGGACGGTCGGTTAGTTATGGGCAAATTTGTGGCAAAAACAAGGACACATTGAAAACATTGCAGAAGCGCTCCTAGCAAAGTTAGCGTCATTTTTTATACACTAAAGAATTTTCCACATCATGAAGAATAATATAAATCGGCTTTGGTCCTTTTTTGTTCATACTACTATATAGGGTGTCAACATGCGCAAAACAATGGATAACTTTTTTTTTTCAAATGGAACACCCTATATATCTTGCCACCAGTGCATGGAATTTTTAATAAGCTTTCTAATGATGTACAATTTGTATAATGAAATATTAAGGATTCTTGAGATTTGTCCATAAAAACATTTTTCTTTTGTCACCTCCTGCTCATTTTTGGATAATTAGCCAAAACTATGTATTTTCTGAAAAAATAATAGGAGACCAAAGTTGTAGATCGGAAAATTTTCGATCGATATATGTCTTTCGACTTTTCAGATAATTAGTACATTGCCCGCAAGAGGACGCCCGAATCTCCCTCACACCTAAACCTTTTTTCACCCCAGCGCTTCAACCCCCCCCCCCCGTGACAACCGTCAATAGTGATTGTAAAAATTTGGAATATCGACACTTAAAATTTTGTATGGACCGTCGTAGGATGGATGTGTGATGTTACGACGAATAAAAACGTGAGAGCAGGTGTTCAGGTCTGGATGGATGTACGACCTGCGAATGATTGGGCGTGCTGCTGCAGGGCCAAGAGTCCGGAAATTGTACCTCTGGTCATCGAGAAATTTAAAACCAGAAGGAATTTTTTATGCGCGGAATTTGGAAATACAAAATCGCCCGGCAAGCGTAACGTCTTGCCGCAGACGAACTCTGTAGTAGTGGCCAAAATGGATGATTTGAAAACTATCCGAAGCCCTAATAGAATTAAAGGGAGTTGGGTTGCCCAGTTCTTAGGATCAGGGGCGGCTCGTTATATAGAGCCAAGGAGCCAAGGCACCACCTGTAGTTTTAAGCTCAGCAAGAATTTTTAATTTATTTTTGAAACACTTTTTCGCCAGTTACTTTGGTCTAGGAAAATAAATCGTTCTTTTTTTCTTCGAAAAGGTGTCGGGAGGGGGGGGGGGAGTATATTGCATAAGTGGCTCTACCATCAACATGTTCCATGAGCCGCTTCTGCTTAGGATCATTGCTCATTCGGATTGAGTCTTTAATTTGGCGATTAAGCCGCTCTATCAGGCGGTTACATTTCGTATGGAAGGCGGTGGTGGACTTGTGGTTAATGTCGAAAGTTCCGCGAATTCCTTCCATGTATTGGACTGGAACGCACAAGGCTGCTTGACAAACGAAATCTGCGGTAATTTCAACAAGAGGCAATGCTTCTGACCAACACGTATAGCGATCAATGCAAACCAGAAGGTATCTGTAAGTGTTGTAGATAGGCAAAGGGTCAATTATGTCGATAAGGATGTCAGTAAATCGGCAATCCGGGTCTGGAAATTGAACAACAGGTGACACAGTATGCCGTTGAATTTCGATCTTCTGGCAATTCAAACAGAATTTGACAAACTGATCTATGTCTTAGTTCATTCTGGGCCACACGTAGCGTGCTGCTACGAGACGTCGCATAGCTGGGGATCCGGGTGTGTGAGTTCATGAAGCAAACGCAGAACTTCCTGCTGAAATACTTTAGGAACAAAGGGCCGAGCGACGTGTCTACGTAGACGTACGTGTTTGAGCCAGCCAGAATGAACTGCTCCAGTTTGAGTGCGGTAGTAGAACTACGCAGAAGTGCTTTTAACTCAAGATCATCGAACTGTAATTTTGCCAGGGTGTTCAGGTCTAAAGCGTTAATTTCGACTCGCGGCAGTGTGAGCCACATTTTTATACTTTCTCGGTATGTGCCTGATGTCAGTGGTGAGCTGCGCGATGAAATTTAAGTGTCTGCGCTCTCGTTCTGAAAAATGATCCGAATTAGAACACATAGCAGCTATTAAAGGTTTATGATCTGTATAAATGGCAAATTCATGGTCTTCGATAGCATTTGAATTTTTTATTGCCAAATATACGGCTAACAATTTACGGTCGAACGTGCTGTATTTGCGTTCTGTTGTTGTGAAAGATTTTGAAAAGAAAGACAACGCCTGAATTATCCTTCTGCTGCAAGACCGCACCAGCAGAGGAATTTAAAGCGTCTACCATAATGCTTAACTCCGAAACAGAGTCTGGTAACACGAGCAGAGCAGAATTAGCCAATGCGGCCTTGGCTGCTGCAAACGCGTGTTGCGCCAGATTAAAGGTGTGTTGCATGGAGTTGATGCAGCGAGTTGGTTCAGCGGTGACAATATGCTCGAGCATGATTTGATGAAACGGTGATAAAAATTCATAATGCCGAGAAAACGTAAAGCTTTTAGGTCAGCGGGTTGCGGAACAGACAAGATTGCATCAACCTTGCACTGCAGAGGTTTATTCCCGAATCACTGATGCTGTGACCCAAGAAGTATATGTTTGATTCGCCGAAAACGCATATATCGGGGTTAATTTTAATTCCAAAACACCCTCATTTCCTCAATTTAAGCGCGATCTACTAAAATGTCTTCAAGCAATTTAACCTTAAGTTTATTCTTCGATCATTTTGTTCTTTGGAATTTGCAAGTTATTTGTAATTTTATGTTAGTAGTTATGCTGTTATTTTGTAACACTATTAATTATTCGGTGATTAATTTGTAGTTTTGATTTGTAGTTGTACTTTATTTTGTAACCCTGTCAATGGACATTGAGTCTGTTGGGTTTTGTAAATAAATAAATAAAAGATGATGATCATGTTCGTGTTGGTTTTTGCTGAAAACGAGTATATCAAGGTACCCCAAACAAAATGGTAGTCCGCGTAAAACCGAATCCATAAATCTTTGAAAGGTTTGAGCAGCGTTTCTTAAACCAAAACTCATCCTTGTAAATTCGTATAGGCCGAAAGGTGTTGTGATTGCAGTTTTCGGAATATCTTCAGAATGAATTGGAATTTGATGATGTGCCTGAACCAGATTTTTTTTGGAAAATAACGTGCAACCGCAACAGTTATTCGCGAAATCATGTAATAGAGGCAAGGGATATCGGTCTGGAGTTGTTACCCTGTTTAAACTGCGGTAGCGTCTGCAGGGGCACCAAGTACCATCTGGTTTTGCAACCATGTGCAAAGGCATAGCCCAGCGACTTGCCGAAGGCCGTAAGAAACCGAGTTTGAGAAGCTGTCAAACTCGTTCTTCGCCGTCTGGTACTTGTGCGGAGACCTGCGTGGGTTAACAAAAACAGGAGAACCCGTAGTAACTATGTGGTGTGCAACATCATGTTTGATTAGGTCTGTCAAATTGAAAGGGTTTGTAAGGCGAGGAAATTGATGCAGCAATTTGAAATAGTGTGAATTTTGTGTTGATCTAGAATTTCTCAACAATCTATTACGGGAAACGTCAACTATGATTTTGAAATGCTGAAGGAAATCGATGCCAAGGATTGAATGATTCACTTGTGCTAATTCAAAGTGCCATGTGAAATTTACTTCCAGGCCGATAATAATAATCAATTTTGTTTGTTCGAACGTGGATATTAAAATACCATTCACCGTTGTAAACCAAAATTTGTCGCGACGATGAGTGTTAGCGTAAGCTTGAACGCAAGGGCGTTTACAGCCAATTAGTTGGGGGGGGGGGGGTAATTAAGAAAAAAAGATAATAAATAAACTGGTGCTTCCGCTCTCATACACCTGTTCCGTGAAATCACCTTATTCTTTAACCGGTAAATTTTTCCAACGCTTTAAAACGTTGGAAAAATTTACCGGTTATATTTGTTTGGAATATGGAATATCGGTAATTTTTAACAAGAAAAATTGATTAGCGAAAAATTCTTAGGGGGGGTAATTACTCGATTACCCCCCCTTTAATACCGCCACTGCTTGAACGACTGCGAAAATGCTTATCTCGGCACCAGTGTCGATTAAAAACTTAGTGCCAGAAATTGTGTCGCAAACGAAATACAGATGAGCTGGGGTAATGGCAGGAGAATGGGTTGACATTAGCTCTGCCGCTGCCCGTTCCCATTCGCAAGGGGGAGTGCACTTGCTCGCCTTCTCTACATATCTCAGGTGATACCAACAATGGCCCAATGTATTATTACTGTTGCTATTGCATCTTGATTTAGAACTGCTTCTAGTCTTCGCAAAACTTGAGACTTGAATCGACACTTTATCAACTTTTTGTGTTAAGTCAGTGATTTGTTTTTGAAGATGCAAGAAATGTTCGGCCCTTGGTGTTGGTGTTGGAATCACCTGAGGTGCAGAGGTCATCGCACAAATGGTGTGCCAGCTAGAAATTTCAAGAATTTAGTCGGCCATGTCGGCTAAATCATTCAAATTGGTTACGTTTGTCGAGATTAATATCCGTAGAACGTCATTGCACAAGCGGCTAAAGATTATCTCCTTAAGCAGACTTTCATACATTGTCGTATTTCCAAGAAGATGGAACAACTTTCGCAGTAGTTGCCACGGGGTTTGTTGTCCAAGGGTTTCCTTAGACAAAAGTTGTTGCAATCGACGCTTCCCGGAAATCTTCGTACGCTTGATAACCTCTGACTTTGGTGTTTCATAGGGAAACATTTCCGGGGGATTGATTATTATATTACGAACATCAATCACTACGTCGGCGGGTAGGGCTGCGACCACGTCATGAAACTTTCTGAGGGAAAAACTACACGATTATTTTTGAAAACGGGTTCAATTTGAAGGAACCATATCGTTGGTTCGAATTTTGAAAATAAACGCAAATAATAACGAAAATTATTGAGGGTGGACTCAACCTAGTCTTGCATAGCTCGTAGAATGTGTAAAAGTGTTCGAAGGATAAATTAGGATAGTGTAATGTAGGACAGAGGTAGAAAGAAGGAAATGAAGGAACACCTTAAGCACGGACTGGACGAAGTCAACGGTGGTGTCGCAGGTACGGGAGTAGACGGTCGATTGTTGCCTCTGTGCGTGGGGAATAAACGGCTACCGGGGGTTTTTGACGTCGCTGTCAGTGTCCGGTGAGAATCTCATATGTTGTCGGAGGGGTCCCGGCGTCCTGATTATGCGGTTGTAGCTTGGCTTCAGAGCGGTTCCTGCGGTTCAAAGGTGGGGTCACCAGATGCAACGCTCGTTATGGTGTCCGTAGAATTCTAATAACTCTTCTGCCCGTCAGGACGTTACATTAGAATTAAAGTAGAAAGTAGAACAACGAAACTGATTATACTGCAGGTTTAATATGACTTGGTAACACGTACAAGGCTATTAGGTATATGTATGTCTCGGAGAAATTTTATATCTCTTGTTGGACGGCCCGTTGGTGTAGTGGGTACAGGCGAGCGCTTGTGCCGGTTTGCTCAGCGTGCCGTGTGGGTTCAAATCCCAGCCCGGCCGAAAGATTTTTCGGGGATCGAGAAGTATTCGGTCGGGTCCATGGTTGCTGTGTATATGTCTGACATTATTCATTTATTCATTTGTTCATTTATTCATCCCAAAAATTAAAAATACAAAAATTACATATTCGATATGAATGACATATGCCTAAGACAAAAAAAATCTCTTGTTAATGACTAGTTTGAGGCAACTGTAACGATTTGTTATATTTATAAAGAAAGAGCGTGAAGACCGCGTACAGCTATAGTATCCCCAAGTTTATGATAATAATATGGCTTTAGTAGTTGACAACCGTATAACGACTCCAATATCTCCGTAAATTTGCCGGACTACCCTCAACTTGATGATTTTATTGAGGTTATCTAAACCTGGCGATAGTATGGCGAAGTCCTGCTTCGTCGGCTCTCTAGTTAGAAAGGTTTCTTACTTTTCCGCTGTAGACTTCAATAGACTACGCAATGTGCAAGGGAATTGGACATTCGCAGTACAGCAGGTTTACGCCGAAATCTGAAAGTTGCAAAGTGGAAAGTTCACAGCAGCATGTGCATTGAAAAATTAACCGTTGGTCGTTCCTTTAAGTGGCCGCCAAGGGCAAACATTTTGAACATCTACGGTAACCATGTGCTTAACTGAATACAGTACTAATGTGTGATCAGTGTGTAAATGCAAAACAAACACATTATAAATAGTATTCGTTCCTTAAAGTTTATATACATTTTTTGGCGGACTCTGTATTATTAATTATTACAAACAAATCGGTTGTGGCAGAATGCCCTGGTTGGCTAAGCCAATTTCCCAAATTATCCGCGCTTCTTCAAACCGAATTTATTTCAACCATCCTTCCTCCAAAGAAGAAAAAAAAACCGAAGAACGTGTTGGGGAGTTGTGCAATTTAACCCTTAACTGCATCACTATTTTATAGTAACATAGCTGCACATGGGGTCTTTCAGGACCCCAAGTTAAAAAAATTCTTAAAAAATATCTTCATTCATTACATGTGAATGCGGAACTGTGCATAAGTGTTCATTGGGTTATTATTGACCTAAAAAATCAATTATATAAGGGACTCAATTTTGCATTTTCTTAGGATTAAAGAAATAATCGGTAGAAATCATAAATGCATTTTCTTTTTTAAAATTCATAGAACTCTTATTTCGTTATATTGAGACCTAAAATTGTAGGTGATGGCTCATTTCATATTACATTTAAAGAAATAAACAACAGGACAGGAGTTACTTGAAAGAAATATATTTATTCTGACAAAAAACTACAGCTAAAATTGGCTGGATTCACAGCCTCGCTCGCAAGCTCGCTCAGCGGTGAAACTCCAGCCGCGTCCGTAAATCTGTCACTTTATTGCCTTGTTAAACAAATAACTATTTTATTCGTACTTAATATGTTACGTCCCTATAGAGATCATCAAATTCTCGCATAACGTATAACCCATTTATGATGTTATTAGTCAAATCGGAATATCGCTAGCTAAATTCTACTACACAGATTTGATTTCATCGTTTTAGAAAGCTTTAGTACACTATTACCTTATCAAAGGAAATCATTAATATTTTTCGGTTAGTTAAACACACGTTTTCTATGGTATTGCAATTGAGGCGTTGTTTCCGGAAACAGACGTTTATATACGGAGAAGTTTAACAAATCGCCGCATCCTTTATGTGGGGGAAATACGTCTTCGTTAGCTTTAACAATGGAAATGATAAGACAAACTCGCGACTGAAAAGGAAAATATGTTCGGATTACCGTACGAAAAGTTTTCGTAGCCTTATATTTTATACTTATCAAATAATAGTACTGTCTATAACAAGTAAATTTCTTTCATATTCGGCAAGTTGTTTCAATAAGTTATTTGTTTTTTTTTTAGGCTGTACACGACTTATTTTTTCTATTTATGAACAGGTTAAATATTGTAATATTCAGGCTATATTTTGTGTGTAATAAGTTGAATTAATCTACTATTTTTATTTTAAGAATGTCATATATGTATTGGTTATAATAATTATATATTTATTGATGCTGGTTAGACAAAGTCCTTACATAAGTCAAGCAAAATATAATGTATAAACTTAAAGTTACAGTAATTAATTTAATATGACAATTGTCTCTGTAAGGAATTCCCGCAATGACTCGAAGTGCTCTTCTTTGTATTTTGAAAATATCAGTTAAAATAGGAGAACGACCACATAGCAGAATGCCAAAGTATATGTGGCAGTGTATAAATGAGTAATACGCAGATAATACTACGGGGTTTGGAATCATTCTTGATAAGTTTCTTAACATGTAAATATTACGTGAAAGCTTAGATTCTAGTTGTTTGCTTTGCATACACCATTCGAGTTGCGGGTCTAAGTATATTCCTAGAAACTTCACTGATGAACAAGGCAATGGCATTTGTTTCAGCGTAAATAACATGTCCACAGTTTTAGCAGAATTTAATTTTAATTTGTTGCTGTTAAACCAGTCAGATACCATATTAAAATCTGCCTCCAGGCACTCTTTTGCTACATCTAATGATAATGCTCTGGTTACAATTATAGTATCATCTGCGTATAATATTGCTTTTGAGTGAACAATATTACTTGGTAGATCATTTATGTATATCAGGAACAACAAAGGCCCTAAATTGATCCTTGAGGTACATCGATATCTATTGCTTGTGTTCCTGATATGGGTCATTCTTTTACAAATCGTACGGATTTTAGAAAAAAAATTATCATTCTTTTAAATTACATACATTTTTTTTCCAGGACCCTCTTATTAATTTAAATGACACCTTTATCAGGATTTTGTTTGGCAATGTGTATTTTTCAAAATATGTAAATTTTGCGTTTTGGTAGTTTGCTGGATTCTCCAACATTAAATATTCATTATCTCCGATGTTACTAAACGAATTGTTCCCATTCTGCCACCATTTTATACCTTGTTATATTAGCTTTTTAGTTGCATGCTGACAGAATTTTTTTATTGTTATTTAATATAAAATAATAACAATTGAATTATTCAAATAATGTTTTCATGCTCTTACCCAGAACGTATGCAATTTAAAAAAATACCACGTACTCGCTATTTCTTAGTCTAAAAAAACATGTTTAAAAAAAGTGGGATCTTTTTTCGGTCAGAAGATATTAAATAACGTTTAGCGCCCGCCGTGCCGTGCCCCGTCTAAACGTGTCTAAGCTTGTAATCAAGCTTACTCTGCATACTGCGATAAATTTCATTGTTTACAGGCATCGTAAACGCATGCAACCCTTTTTCGCGCAGTGTTCATAACCTACAAACTTTGTGAAAACCGTAAATTTTTAACGAGAGAATGTCAAAATCATCGAAGTTATTAAAAGGGTCAAAAACCCGAGCGGATAGATGTTTGAATCCGTTCAATTTGTCTCCTCATCCGACAATACGGAATTACAGAAGACTCAGAAAAGTCCTGCGGCAACATTTAATGGTATTGAATGGACCAATGACAGAAGAGAAAATCTGCAACACATGTCGCCGTAAATTGTCGAAATTGTGTAAAGACAATGAAAATAACAAAGTACTTCAATCTAACCCGAAGGGATGTTTAGCTATTATTTATAATTTACGATTACATGTTTGATGTGCATATGCATATATTTTTAGCACGACGAAGTTGATGATTTTAACTCTAACACCTTGAATAATAATAATAATGAAGCATTCGATGAAGATTATGGAGACATGGATCATTTCCTCGAAAGCCCTGCATTGTTTGAGGGGGACAAAGAAGTGATTCATGAAGCGATTGATGCAGTTAACAAGGGTTTAGATTTGATTGAAACTTCACCTATTAAAAAGAAGAAAATTTCTCAGAAGTTTTATTCCAAAGAAAAAATGAAAAACATATCTGAAGCAATGTCAGAAAGGCTTTTCGACACTGTGATTAATGTGAATGATGATAGCGTTGAAAAAAATGATGGAAATGATGTACTGAAAATTTTAAAAGACGAATTCAACGCAACCATAGAACGTACAACAAAAATGAAAATTCTGACTATTTTTAAAGAATGGTCTTTTCGAAAAATCCAACATCATTTTCCTTCCGCTACGATTCACATGATAACTGTTACAAAAAAAGTTGCTGTAGAAAAAGGAATCTTAGCCGATCCTAGCCCCAAGAGCCATCCGTCCATAGACAAAGAAGTAGTTGATTTAATAATCAGCTATTTTGAACTCGATGAGAATAGTCGCATGATGGCAGGACGAAAAGATTATGTTTCGGTCAAAACGGATGACAAACGCATTCATGTGCAAAAGCGATTACTTTTAGTGAACTTGAAAGAACTTTATCAACTATTCAAGGAAAGTTACCCACCAGTTAAATGTAGTTTTTCCAAATTCGCATCTTTGAGGCCTAAACATTTCATGTTAGCAGGTGCAAGTGGAACCCATTCAGTCTGTGTTTATGCTATTAACGAGAATGTGAAATCATTAATCGAAGGATCAAATATTAAAAACCTGACGGCTGATACTCTGAACCCAATGAAAACTTATCATGACTATTTGAATCGTATGATTTGCGTTGAAGCAGCAACAAGTTGTTATTTAGGAACTTGCTCCGAGTGTCCTGGTGCAACACATCTAATCGACGAATTAGAACACATTTTCGAGGATAATTTCGTTGACGAAATTACTTACAGATAATGGACGAACTTTGCAAGTTATGATATCCCCAGTTGAAGAATATTTAGAAAAATTAAAGACCGGTCTAGAAAAATTACTGCATTCATATCTTGTAAGAAAACAAAACGATTTTATGAAGAATAAAAAAAGAGTTGACAGAGAATGAGTGCATTGTAATCTGCGATTTTTTTGAGAACTATTCTTTTGTTGTTCAAAATGCTGTACAAGGAATTCATTGGAATAACAACCAGGCAACAGTGCATCCATCATTTGCAATCTATTACAGACATGATAACGGCGAAACTCGAATGAAAAGTTTCGTAATAATATCATGTGTCATATTTGCATCATGACACAATTGCCGTTCATGTGTTCCAGAGACATTGAGTAGATTTTATCAAGGAGACTTCAATACAATTGAAAAAATCACATATTTTTCTGATGGCGCAAGTGCGCAATATAAAAACAGGAAACATTTTGTTAATCTCACTCATCAGTTAAAAGACTTTGGTTTAACTGCATAGTGGCACTTTCTTCCAACTTCCTAAGGCAAAGGTGCGTGTGATAGCTTGGGTGGTACTTTAAAAAGGTTGTCTGGTAGAACTAGCCTTCAAAGAATAACAAATCCAATACAAACGCCGAAAGAATTATTCGAATGGGCAACAGAATCACTCCCTAACATTTCATTGGAGTTTGTAGAGGATAAAGAATATAATGAAGTAGAAAAGAAATCAGAGGAAAGATTCAAAATGGCTCTTATGGTAAAAGGGACTTTGACATACCACTGCATGATACCAATCACAGAAAAAAAAGCCAAAGCAAAGCATTTTTCTTCGCAGGAACGTTCAACAGAAGTTAAAATTATGAAATAATTACTTTTTTTGTAACATATCGTGGAAGATTATTTGAAATTATTATATCACAAATAAATGTGTTTATTACAATATACCATCGTCTTTTGATTTATCTCAATATTCCAATTTTTCCCACAGAAGTGGAATTGTAATATTGGATTTCAGGTGAGTTTGTCACCGTTCTAGTACATAATATTTGCAAATCTCATTTTTCGATGAGTGTACATTTAAATATTCAGTCAAATAACGAGGCCCCATTTTTCCTGTTTAATTTTCGAACAATGTAGGTATATTCTATTCAGTGTTCAAAAGCAAGAAATGGGCGCCCATGCAAACGTGAACGAGACTCCATAGGCGCACAAGGCGCGGGGTGCGCTCCAAACGCCGGTGGCGTGCTCTCGAAATTATTAAATATCTTCTGACCGCATAGAGAACCCACTTTTTTAAAAGATGGGTCTTTTAGACTAAGAAATTCCGCACATATAGTATTTTTTTGAATTTCATACCATTTAGTAAAGAGCAAGACAACATTATTTGAACAATTCAATTGTTATTATTGTATAAAAACTAAGAATGAAAAAATACTGTCAGCACACGACTAAAAAGCTAATACAATGAGGTGTAAAATAGCGAAAGAACGGAAATGATCCGTTCAGTAAAACCGAAGATAATGAATTTTGAATGTAAGAGAATCCGGCAAACTATCAAAACGTAAAGTTTACATATTTTGAAAAATACACATTTACAAACAAAATCCCGTTATAGATGTTGGCTTATTTCATGTTTATGTGATAGAAACATTTTCTAGCGAATCCAAATCGTGACGTCAAAATAGGTGTACGATATGTAAAAGAATGACCCATATAGACCCGTCCACAGAAACGACTTGTCTCCTATTTGATAGATAGGATACAATCATTCTACAGCTTCTAGAGCAAAAGTTGTAATAATATAATTTGCAGAGCAGAATTTGGCGGTTAACTGAATCAAACGCTTTGCTGAGGTTGATGAATTTGCTTGCTGCAATTTCACTGGCCTCAAACGCTTTCACAATGATGGTAACGAGATCCCCGACACTATCTATAGTTGATTTATTCTTCCTGAATCCGTATTGATTCGTTGAAAAAAGTTTGTTGTTGTCCATGAAAGTTGTAATTTGTTCAGTCAAAAGCATTTCTAGGATTTTTGACAAAACAGGTAAAATACAAATTGGACGGTAATTATTTGGATCTAAATGATCTCCATTTTTAAATAGGGGGACACAATTAGCTATTTTGGGTGTATCTGGGAATATTCCATTTTTAAGGCAAACAATAATAAGCCTTGTTATAGGAGTTATTAATGTATCAATAACAAGGCATATCATGCCGATATTTAGACCATATACTATATATATCTTTACTACTTGTCTTTCTTAATTTGGATATTACATCGCGTACTTTGGCACAAGATACCTCCGTAAATGTAAAACATGATTGTCCGCTGATGTGAAGATCATGCATAAAATAAATGGGATCGTGTGCACTATTCGGTAATGAATCAGTGACAGTTTTTATTATGGTCGCGAAGTACTTACTGAAATCATCTGGACATATGTTTGACGATTCATTTTGTGCTGATTTTAGTTTTATAAAACTCTTCGAATTTATTAGACCCCACATTGGGGTTTGAGAGGTTGAAATAATGTTTTCACGTGCTGATTTTTGCGTTTGTTCGATGGCTTGTTTGTATTTTTTATTGAAATCTTTATAATGTTCACGTAATTCGTGATTATTAAAATCTCTGTTCAGCATTTCCCTTAACAAAAGTAGCCTACTTCGCATTATACACAATTCTGGACTAAACCACCGAATATTATTCGCGTCCGTTTTAATGGTTCGCTCAGGAAATGTCTGTTGAAGGCAGTCAACAATATCTTTTATTAAAGCGTCCCATCCATCATTCGCACTAGCACTTATAATATTTGACCAGTTACAATTATTTATTAAATTAAAAAATATGATTTTTTTTTAGCCGTGATTGGTCTCATTACCATATGTTTGGATGTTTTTGTCACGGAATTATGCAAATTCACTTTCAAACCTAGATGATCAGATACCACCAAGTTAACTGCAGACAACTGTCCTATTTTATCAGAATCATTGGAAAATATTTTGTCAATACATGCATCAAGCCTCGTAGCATGCGTCGGCAATTTCCACATTCCATAACTCTTAAATAGATTACAGATTTGGATACCTCTGTTGTCACCTAACTTAAAGTTAACATTAAAATCCCCACAGATATATACACTATTGTAGGAAACATTCAGTTGTTCTAACATTGCTGTATGCCAAGAAAAATTTCAAAATTGCCAGTTGGAGGTCTGTACAGTATGTTTTTTTTAACGTGGGCCATAGGATTTTACATGCTAAAAATTATACCTCGTGTAAATGTATATTTTATCATATAATTTTGAACCAAATTTTAGTCGATAATCAATTATTCTTCTACATGATGCGCTTAATTAGAATCATTTAAACAATCCGGATACGCTGCAGAAAAGTTGTCAACTATTTCCCTAAAATAAAAATTCCCTGACTTCCTGTAGAAAAATACAACTATTTCCCTGCTGGACAAACCTCTTATAATTGCCGTTACAAATTCCACCCGTTCTTCAATAGTATAAATGAACATTTTCAAGAATAAAATCCGTTTGATTACTTGCCTCACTAACCAATCTGACACCACTTCGTATATTCAAGGTACTTTGATTATTTTTGCTCAGTTATTTATATTAAATAATTTCATTTTTACAGGAATAAAACATGTTTAAGTTATTCTAATGCAGCGCATCATGTAGAAAAATAATTGATTTATTACTAATTAAAATTGCCTTCAAAATTTTATGATAAAATATACATTAACATAAGGTATAATTTTTAGCATGTAAAATCCTATGGCCCACGATAAAAAAAACATACTGTATACAGAAATAATAATAGCCTTCGACACTCTAACCAAAATTCCAGATAATTCAAAAATAGATTCAGTTGATAAAAAGTCTAAAAATGATAAAGGTGTATATGTAACACCTTCCCTTATCATTACAAGAGAACCGCCATTTTTTGAATATTTCCTGCAAAAGCAAGAAGCTATATGAAATAGATTTATTCTGATAAAAAAAACTTGTTCCGGCTTTTGCCAATGCTCGGTAATTCTTATAAACCAACATTTTTACTCACAGTATAAGATTCCATCTGTTCTAATTTGTTACGCAAACAATGAATATTAATGTATAAAAGTTTTTTGCCGACTTCTTCTAGGCCCGTTGATTTCTGTCCCTTGCGTCCGAATAAAAAACGACTTATGTTTACTCCCTTTGGCCATATTTGCAAATTTTGTACCGCCTCGCGCTGCTCAAATGGGACAGATATTTTAAATGATGCATACTCGTCTGGTCGTTTAGAGTTTAACATTTAGCATTCACCTCTTACTATGTTGTTCTTCCTTAAGTGTTCCAAAATGTCTTTTTCTGTAGTTTCTGGATGTGTACGATATATATGAAAATGTGCCTTTTGCTCCAAACCTTTCAGTCTACCATCAATTCCTTCTCCTATAATTATTTTTCTTGTAGCTCTATTTTTGCGTTGAATATTTGTCCAACCACTTGAAGAATCTATGTTGTTCCTTTTAGTTTTTTGCGACATGTATTTTTGTAATACGCTGTATATTGAACACAAGCCTGTACTCTTCGTCGCACACCCACCATTACGATCCGCAGCAACACTGGATTATTGTTGATTTCTATAAATTTATCTCGAATTCGTTGCCGCATGGCAACAATTTTTCAGGTGTGGCCACAAGAAAAAATCGCATGGTGTTTAAACGCATGAACGGGGCGGCCAGAGAATCCGTGCATTTCGACTTATTATTCGGTCCTCACAAAATTCCACCAAAATGGCCAAATTATCCACTGTGCAATGAGGAGTTGCTCCGTCTTGATGAAAATATTCTCTTTGCAGTTCTCATTTATTTAATTCATTTATAAAAGGCAATAAAATTTCTGTACGATAACGGTTTGCAGTTATCGTGCCTAAAATGAATGCACGGTTATTGAATTTTTATTATTAATAATAAAAATAGGATTTTGCCTTCAAATAATATCGGTCCAACTAATCTTCTCCCACTAATCACTGCCCAGACGCCAACTTTCTCTGGATGTAGTGGTTTCTCTCGATATATACGAGGATTTTCATCCGACCAAATTCTCATAGTTTGGGAATTAATGTACCCATCCTTGTAAAACCAAGCTTCATCGGTAAAAAAGTAATTTGTAAAACATCTTCGTTTACATTTTGTGAAAACCACTGACAAAATTCCAGTCGTCTGGGGTAATCAACAGGTAATAACTCTTGCACCGATGTTATGCGATAAGGGTGTACTTGCAAATCTTTTCGTAGAAGCTTGTGGCATGTTCCTACCGATAAATTCATTTGCTGTGACAAATATCGCTGTAAGTTGTATTCGTTTGATCATTCGTATTTATATCATTGTCGCTAATATTTATATGTGCAGTTCTCTCTGAAACAGCAATATTCATATTGTGGACTAGTGACGATGATATTAAATCTCTAATATCAATATGGTTAACAGATATTTAATTTTGAATCATTTTTAAAATTACTGCAGCAGCTTACATTGCCATTACAATTTCACAAGAATTTTTTTTTCACATTTCTTGTTAGCTTTCTAGCATTGTCTCCAAGTTACTAAATATTGGTCAGGATTTATCGATATTACACGTTATTTATTTGGGACTATTGCTTTAACCATTAAAAAGCCATTATCAAATTACCTTGTAAAAGTTGAAACTATAGTTGCATATAACTAGCATGAATTATGGCCACCCACCCGTTGACCTCAATGCGCCTTATCTCCAGCTGCACCTGCATTCTAGAGACTTCGCAAATTAGCACTATACGAAACAGTTCTCCGACCGGATTTTAAGAATATTCACAGCATCGCTCACATGGTCATCAAAATAAACTATAAAAGAAGTTTTAAGAACTTGTTTTGTTCTATTATTTATATTTGTAATTATAGAGTAAAAAAAACTGTTCACAGGTAGTTCGCAAGATGGTTACAATTTTCTTATATACACAAATGTAACTCTCGTTTTATTTATACCGAGAATCTGAACTGTTTTCCTTTTCACGTTTTAATTGGCACTGTTGTTTGCTGAATTGGGCGGCCGTAAATTTAAAAGTATCCGACGAACCCGATTTGGGAAAATGTACGGCTCCACGCGACAACGGGAAAAACAAGCTAATCCGGTCGGCAGCCGTGAAACTTTGCCTTTAATTGGGATACGCCCATCCGTTCCACAAGGGAATACCCTCTGTGATTTCGTTTACACGATTCACTTAAATTAAGTTTAAATCGGGAACAGGGCGGAATTAAAACGAAATTTAATCGGAAATTTCAAAGAAATTTTAAATTCGAATTTTTAGAATAATGTCTATCAAAGGTCAAATAATAGATATGTGAATAACTAGGCAGATTTTTTTTATTTTGCATCAGGAATTAAAAAGTAAATATTTTAAACACAATTAGAGTGGTGTGAATATGGCTAATGAGCCGGGCGCGCTTGCTGCAAGTGCGTTTGGTAGCTTGATACGAACATTTTTTATTATTGTTGAATATAAAGACGATGTATTCAATTTTTTATATTTTTTTTTGTAACAATATTGACGAGAAATATATTATGTATTACATTCACTATTAACAGATTATTAATTGAAGTTCATTTTCAAAAAATAAGAACTTTTTCGAAGAAATTTTCTGTGTACGAATACTTTTTACACTCACTGTATGGTATAATAAATCAGTAAATTAAATATTAGACTGAATATTTCCTTACTCTAGTTCTGTTCATACATTTTATATTAAATGATCTCAATAGAGAGTGAACCAAACGCCATATTTAAATATGATCACAGTTATTATGATGATATTTTTGAGGAAAATGATTTTTATCATTCAAAAGCACAAGGCTCAGTATAAAATATAAGCATGTAAAATAATAATAACATATTAAGCACTTAGTTTATTTCACTAAAATTAACTTTTTTATGACTAGCTTCCTTAGATATGATTTTATAAAATCGAAACTAGTCGCAATACAAACAAGAGCTTAATTTATTTTAATGGTTAAAATATAGTTTAATTGTAAATTATAGACTAACAGTAGTAAACATTAGAACTGTAAAGAATTAACATTACACAACTCTGTAAATAATCAATTCTGATTGAGTGTTTATAAATACAATTCTATCTCACACCCTCCCGTATTTGGGTGTCCCGGATTTTCGGGAAAGGAGTTGACGATAAATTTTGCGTTCACAGTTTTCGTGGAAGTTCGGCCATTTGCCAGTTTCCTAACTGAGACGTTTCCTTGCCAAATGTTCGGCCATGCTCGAATGCGGTGCAGGGACCAAAAATCGAAGCACACTGAGAACAAAAAATAGGTCCCGGTTTTTGTCGCCCCGTCCACTCCGGCCCTCTACAGCGTAATTGATATAAATGCTCCTGTTCCGGGTGATAAATCCGTGATATAAATCCTCAGTATGTTATTGATCAATCTCACAACAACAAAAGGAATACAAATCTCGAGTGCATTGTGTGTGATTCGAAAATTATTCTAATACAAAACTTGAAATAGGATAGGAACGGCTATTATCTTCATAATGCATTCATAAAAATTTTATGTTAAAAATATTTAAGTATTTGTAATAAAAATATAACAGCCCAATCTGTGCTTAAGATATGCCATTTAAACCAAAACATGTAACGTGTTTGTAGATTCATACCTTGATTCTGGCGGAGACATGTGTTATGTTTTAATTTATAATAGCCTGATCTGTGGGGTTTCTACTATACTGAAAAAAAAAGGACTTGAAATTCGTGAAAGTTCGACCATTTTCAAAGCGCCATAACTCGACGTATTTTGAATAGATTTTGATAAATCTTTGATGGCGAAAAGCTTTGAAGTATATTCTTTAAAGTCATGCATGCACAATTAAGCGTAACCCCTTCCGCCCCCTTCTGACACCCATGTGAAAAAAATATTTTTTTCAAGAAACCATGTCCAACTTTGACGATGTATACGGAATTGGAAAAATTTTGTTGACTCGATCCACCATAAATGCTTTAAGATTTGATCAATTACCTGTGCAGGACTTAAAAAAACGAAGTTCCTACGGCGATTTGGCACAAAGTTATGGGTGTTTGAAAAAAAGTGTATTTGTCCAAGATGAGATTCAGAAATAAATTATTTTTTTAATATTGTTAAGGATAACTCTTTTAGCAAAGAAATATTAAATTAATTTCTGGTGTTTTTAGATAACTTTTGAACTGACGACCAGAATGGAAGATTCATCCGAAAGATGTAGATAGAACCAAAAAATAATAAAATTTGTTGTTCATTTGTTTTTCGGGTTTCAGAGGATAACTCTTGAACGGATAACCAAATTTGGCAAATTTTTTCAGCAAAATTCTGTACTCATTGAAAAGACCAAAAAATTAAATTTGCCGTTTAATTGTTTTCTGGTCTTTGAGGATAACTCTTGAACGGATACACAATTATTGAAAATTCTTCCAGGAAAGCATTGCACTCGCCGTGTGGACGGATAAGATATAAAAAATTCAATTAACCGCTCAATTGTTTTGTAGTTTTGAGAAGTTAATTCTTAAACAAAATGATCGATTTTAAAAACTCCTGAAAAGTATTGTACTCATCGAGTACAGGACCAAAAAATAATTTGTCTTCAATAGTTTTTTTTTATGTTAACTTCCGAACGGATGACCAAATTTGGCAAATTCTTTCAACAACGTGTTATACTCGCCTAATAGATACAGATAAGACACAAACAATTACATTTGTAGTTCAATTGTTTTCCGTTTTTTGAGGATAATACTTGAGCGAAATGACAGATTTTGATAATTCTTTCGTTACTCATTAGTGATGAGATAAACGGTTATTTTTCAAAAACGGTTATAACAGTTACTGTTACTACAAGTAACTAGTTATTTAAACGGTTATTTAAAGTGAGTTACTGTTACCAGTTATTTAAATGGTTATTTATAATAAATAGTTTATTTCTATAGATGTATACAGTAGTGATACATATTAGAAAAGTCAGTAGAAAGTTTAACATAAATGGTAAGTAGTATTATCTTTACTAACCGTTATTTAAAATAACTGTACTCAGTAACAGTTTGTAACAAAGTGAATCTTGCAAAAATCGCATTTTTCAATTTCGGATATTTTAAAATCGTGATTTGGATTTTGGAAATTGCAGAACTGCTAAACACGTTGTCCGATTTTGGTGATTCTAAATAGGAAAAATAGAAAATCGAATATTGATTTTTAAAAACACAACTGCTGAATGCACTGTTAGATATTAACGCTTCAAACGTCAAAATACGGAAAATTTCGTGTACTTTTACAACGGATTACGAAATGTTTCCGTGAAATTAACACAAAATGTTTGGATATTTTAAAATCGTGATTTTGATTTTTGAAATTGCACAACTGCCGAATTGTTTGATTTTGATGATTCAAACGTCAAAATATGGCAATTTTTTTATAATTTTAAAACAAAAATACAAAATGCAAAAATTGCAATCCAAAATTTTAAAATCGCGACTTTAATTTTTAAAATTTATTAAATGTCAATGTATGGCAAATTTTGTATTATTCAAAACAGTTTACGACATCGTGGCATCGCTGGCGGATCCTAGGGAGGGGCAAATGATCTCTCCCTTGAGTCTAGTTTTCTCAGTCGTCGTAAACTTTTCTAAAATGTCAAAAAGTAACGCAAAACGCCAAAATTACGAAGAAGACCAAAGATTAATATTGCAATTTTTATTTTTAAATTGCTCAACGCGTTGACTGATTTTGATGATACAAATGTCAAAATATGGTGAATTTAATGTAATTTTAAAACGGATTTCCAAATTTTCTCTTGAAATTAATGCAAAAATAGCAATACATAAATTTCCGAGATTTTTGCTACTTATTTTTAAAATTGTACAACTGCCGAACGCGTTGTACGATTTTGATGATTTATAATAATGATAATAATAATAATAGTTTATTCTTACCAATACCAGAAGTTTACACAAGTCAGAAAATGGCCTTTATGGATTTAATGTCAAATTTTGAAGAATTTCTTGTAATTTTAAAACGGATTACATTTTCTCGCGAAATCACTGGCCTATTTTGTGTTTGTCAATTTTACATCAAATTCTTTTCAATATTTGTTCGAGTTTTTACTTTCTCCGTTACGAAGTATGAGAAAGTATTGTGATCGTGATTTTTTTTTCAAATTTTTTTTTATGGAAATATCCGTTTTGGGGTCCCTAGATGCCATTTCAACAATTTCTGGTATTTTTTTTTGTGTCTGTGTCTGTGTTTGGCCGTGTGTGTGTGTGTGTGTGTCTGTGTGTGTGTGTCTGTCTGTGTGCGCTGTATCTCAAAAACTAATAGAGCAATTGATATGAAACTTTGAACATATGTCTTATTTGATAATCCGAAGAATTAAAAAGCTTTTGGTAAAATTATGTACACCAGAAGTGGGTGTTTACCTTAACTGTTTTTTGTTTTTTGCCAATATTTTCTTAAATATGAAAAATATCACAAAAACATTTCAACAAACATTGAATAAAACAAATAAATTAACGTCTTTTGCTTGAAAATATTTTTCATAAAATCATTGCTATTCGACAAAAAAATTTATTATTATTTTTTTAATTTTTGGTTTATAATTATGAAACAATAATAGTTACAGCAAATTTATGTGAATAATAATTGTAGAGAATGCCAAAATGAACAGCTTCTAGAGAATAAGTTTTTTTCCGAAATCTCGTTAGTTTTTGAGTAAACCGAGTTTTTGAATTTGAAGTATAATTTTTCCATCTTTCATAATTTTGACGTTTTAAACGTCAGTTTCATCCGAGTTTACGCAACGCTCGATGTACACTTAAAATATGATTTCAATTGAAAATAAACAATAAAAACGTAAATATAAATGGCTATGATACCATCAAGTTGGAGAAAGTAACATGATGGCAATACCATTTTCTTAGACGTAATTCGTTATTTAAACGATTCCTGTTACTAAGAACTGATTCGTTATTTAATCAGTTATACGAGTTACTGTTACTAAGAAGTGATTCGTTATGTAATCGATTTCCTTTTATAAAATAACTTTTGAGATTTTTCAATAACGGTTACCGTTATTATTTCTTAGTAACGGCTGCAAAGTAGTAGTTACTGAAAATAACGCTCATCAGTAGTACTCATTAAAGAGAAGTAGATAAGATAAACGAATAATTTTCCGTTTTTTAACCAAAAATAAGTTTCAAATTCTTAAAATATTGCACTTATTAAGGAGATGTACATAAGGTTACAAAATAGAATTCGTCGTTTAATTGATTGTCGCGGACGAAGAACTTTTTTTTTTTTACATTTTTATGTATATTTTAACATATTGTTATAGTAAAGTGACACAATTTTCCCTTTTATAATTTTATTTTCACTTCACACGAAGAAAATAATAATTTTAAGATCATTAAATCACGCGCCGCGGTCTCCGAGTGGCAAATGGGTGAATAAGATAATGAATATTAAATAATATTTAGAAATGCCACCTTGTATTGTCTTCTTACAATCACGTTTTCAGTAGCAGTCGCAGTTAAGAAGCAATGACTGTTTAGGTAAAAGTTGAGATTTTAAGGAGCAATCACGTTTTAAGTAGCAATCACAATTTTAGTAGCTGTCACAGTTTAAATAGCAGTGATTTTAAAAAGCAATCACGTTTTAAGTAGCAATCACAGTTTAAGTAGCAGTGGTTTTAAGTAGCAGTGAAATTCGCATAACAGTAGCGACCTGTGAAATATCGCTCTTTCCTAGTCCATATTAAGGGGATATGATTTTATTAATATTTAATTAATTAATTAATGTAATTTACACTATTTAATACTTCTTAGAATTAATACAAATATTACCTTAGTATAGAAAATTAAACTTATTTTAAGATCATGCTAGTAAGCAACAGCGGCGGCTCGTGGATATTTGGCGAGGAGGCTACGGAACAAAATTTGACCAAAACAGCAGCAAAATATTTGCTTCATCTGTAAGAGTAAGTGGTGCAGCGCGAGTGGCCTCCTCTGCGAAGATCCACGAGTCGCCGCTGGTAAGCAATAAAGATGGGAACCGCTTCAATTAACCAGCTCTCAAAGAGCCGGTTTAGGAAAAGGTAACCGCGGTTACTCGGTTCCATAATACTTAGCTCCCTCTTCAAGAGCGCAAAATAGACGTGTAGTTGAAGAAGCCACCCGGCGAATCGGCACGAAGTGACCTGCGGAAACGTCATGTGTTTCCATGTTATCTGCGAGAACTTCATACAATTCCCGGTGTAAACCGTAAGAAATTATATGCGAAATTCAAGCAGTTCATACCGTAACCGCATGAAGGTACCGCGGAAACTTCATGCGTTTCCCCGTGTGAACCGCAAGAAGTTACCTCCGGAAACTTCATGCGGTTGACGGTTCTGCAGCAAACATCTAATATCACAGCACAATTAAAACGTAATAGATTAGCTCCCTCTAGTGGAATCCAGCGTGAACTAGATGGATTACGTCAAACTTCACGTGGTTGAACTTCATATGGTTCCAATCTAGGATAATCAAACGTGACATTGATCAGACGGGCATAAGAAATTTGATTACCAACGGCTTTTGCGCAGAAAACTGAACCGAGAACTCATTTCTGACAATCTGGCATATAGCTGTAGAAAAGCCCCTTGAACTAGGGATGAGCAATATTTCACGTATCTGTGATTTTCACGGGTGTTAAAAATCACAGGTAATGATTACTAATAGGCGAATTTCACTGCTACTTAAAATCACTGCTACTTAATATTACTGTTACTTTAAATCACTGCTACTTTAAACCACTGCTACCTAAAATCACTGCTATTTAAGCTGTGACAAACTGTGATTGCTACTTAAACTGTGACTGTTACTTAAAACATAATTGTAAGAAGACAGTGCAAGGTGGCATTTCTAAATGTTATTCAATATACATTACTTTATTCTCCCATTTTTGTAGGGTATTGTATTTAAATTTTGAATAAATAATAAAAAAGACAGATATTTATAAAATGCCATAGTATAAAAAATGAAATAAATTACAGCTTATGTACTAACAATTATTAATTAATTAATTTAGATTTTATGAAAACGAAAAAATTATCTTGCCCGGCTTTGAATTGAACCACAAACTCGCTGTGATCGAAAGTAATGAGTCTAACGACTCGGTAAACCCAAAATGTCTCAAAATTCATTTTAATTTAAGATTCAGTGCAAATATCTAAACATACATTTTAAAATAATACCTCGATACTAATCTTGAAATTGCAAACTTCATGAACTGAAAAAAAACAATTTACCAAACTGCGAAAATCTCCAAATGCTCCTTGTTCAGGTGCTCAAAATATTAAAACTAAAATTTTAAAAAATCCATATCTCCGTTAAAAATTGTTGAATTTACAAAAACCAAATTTATTTTGAATAAACGATTCTTCAACCATTGAAGATATTGTTTTAAGGAATTGTTTCTACGCGTTAAATTTTTCTCTGTGATGTTTTTATTCAAGTGCTCAAAAAATTAAAACTAAAATCTTCAAAAATCCATATCTCTATTGAAAAATGTTGAATTTACAAAAACTAAATTGATTTTGAATTAGCTATACTTCGGCCATTAAGGATATTTCTCATGGAAATTTGTCGGCGCGTTTTATATTTGTTCTGCGATGTTACCATTCAAGTGCTCAAAAAAATAAAACTAACATTTTCAAAAATCCATATCTCCATTAAAAATTGTTGAATTAACAGAAACCAAATTAATTTTAAATAAGCGATACTTCGGCCATTAAGGATATTTTTAATGGAATTTTTTCTACGCGTTTTATATTTTTTCTCTGCGACGTTTTCATTCAAGTGCTCAAAAAATTAAAACGAAAATCTTCAAAAATCCATATCTCTATTGAAAATTGTTGGATTTACAAAAACTGAATAGATTTTAAATTAGCGAGACTTCGGCCATTGAGGATGGTTTTTTTTTATGGAATTTTGTCTACGCGTTTTATATTTTTTCTGCGATGTTTTCATTCAAGTGCTCAAAAAAATAAAACTAAAATTTTCAAAAATTCATATCTCCATTAAAAATTGTTGAATTGACAAAAACCAAATTGATTTTGAATCAGCGATACTTTGACCATTGAGGATATTTTTTTAAGGAATTTTTTCTAAGCGTTTTATATTTTTTTCTGCGATGTTATCATTCAAGTGCTCAAAAAATTAAAACGAAAATCTTCAAAAATCCATATCTCTATTGAAAATTGCTGAATATACAAAAACCAAATTAATTTTGAATTAGCTATACTTCGACCATTGAGGATATTTCTTATAGAATTTTGTCGGCGCATTTTATATTTTTTCTGCGATGTTTTCATTCAAGTGCTCAAAAAATTAAAACGAAAATCTTCAAAAATCCATATCTCTATTGAAAATTGTTGAATTTACAAAAACCAAATTGATTTTGAATTAGCTATACTTCGACCATTGAGGATATTTCTTATGGAATTTTGTCGGCGCGTTTTATATATGTTCTGCGATGTTTTCATTTAAGTGCTCAAAAAAAATAAAACTAAAATTTTCAAAAATCCATATCTCCATTTAAAATTGTTGAATTTACAAAAAACCAAATTAATTTTGAATAAACGATTCTTCGACCATTGAAGGTATTGTTTAAGGAATTTTTTCTACGCGTTTTAATTTTTTTTCTGCGATGTTTTCATTCAAGTGCTCAAAACATAAAAACGAAAATCTTCAAAATTCCATATCTCTATTGAAAATTGTTGAATTTACAAAAACCAAATTGATTTTGAATTAGGTATAGTTCGGCCATTGAGGATGATTTTTTATAGAATTTTGTCTTTGCGTTTTATATTTGTTCTGCGATGTTTTCATTCAAGTGCTCAAAAAATAAAACTAAAATTTTCAAAAATTCATATCTCCATTAAAAATTGTTAAATTAACAAAACCCAAATTGATTTTGAATAAGCGATACTTCGACCATTGAGGATATTTTTTAAGGATTTTTTTCTGGGCGTTTTATATTTTTGTCTGCGATGTTTTAATTCAAGTGCTCAAAAAATTAAAACGAAAATCTTCAAAAAGATTTTTGAGGATTTTCTGTATTGAAAATTGTTGAATTTACAAAAACCAAATTGATTTCGAATAAGCGGTACTTCGGCCATTGATAATATTTTTTTAATGGAATTTTGCTTGCACGTTTTATATTTTTTTCTCCGATGTTTTTGGCCAAGTGCTCAAAAAATTAAAACGAAAATTTTCAAAAATCCATATCTCCATTGGTTAATGCTTTTATTCCAAAATAATTCTTCTATTTCTTTCGAAAGATTCGTTTTTTAGAGGTAAAACCAAAATAGGAAAACATTTGCCACATAACTAAAACTTTCCAACTTTTCAAATTTATTGGACAAACATTATTTTTTTGAAAAAATCTCCAAATACTTCTCGAATTTTGAACTGAATGAAGGATAGTCGTATATTTATTTGGTATAGCAGAACACTATTTACGTGACCGGGTGGACAAATATTAGCAGAATCATATCGAAAACATTTTTGAGGAACCATTAACAATTTCAAAAGATGTTACGACGTTGACTAACCGTGATCACAGTCACAGTTTAAAATCACTGATATTAAAAAGTAGCAATCACAGGTAACAACGTGATTCAAAAGTAGCAGTTTTGCCCATCTCTACCTTGAACCGGTCCAAGATGCCGACTCACTACAAATAGTGAACCGATTCGCTGCCGTTCACTCCAACTCTGATTAGCACAGTTTACACGCAACGACTAATCAAAGACTATCTTCTCAAAACAGGAAAAGAAATCATCTAGCCCGGAGAATATAATGTAAACACACTGCCGCAATTCGCAACTACTACAGTTTTCGAACAGATATCAGGTTAACTAGTTAGTTGACCGGTTTCTCAATAGGAGAGCCAAATAAGTTTAGGCTTGGTTTATCTGTAAATATTTGCTTTTAAACAAAACATTCTAGATTGATCGTAATTCACCGGATTTTCTACACACATTTGCATCAGTCGGTTTTCAGCTAAGAGCATTTTCACCACATGTGGTGAAATTTCACCACTAATGGTAACACTGGAACCAATGAACAACTTTGCCAAGTTTCAAAACTCGGAGATTTATATCACTCGCACACCTCTTTTTAGTATACGGACTGGGCCAATAAGCAATCCAGCGATTTTTTAATGGAATAACGGTTATTGGCGTCATTTAGAGATTTGTGGCCAAATTAATTGGCACTAGGGACGACGACTAGTTGGCATCAAAAACCATTCTACTATATAAAAAAATCTTAATAATTATCCTAAGTTGTTGGTGTTGTAATCCATGGTTACTCGGTAATATTTAAGTGGTGTAATAAAATGTATTTAGTTAAAATTTTATTTTAAAATAAAATTTAACTAAATACTGGGACGTACGTCATAATTTTACACCACTAATTATCCTAAGCCCTTATCAGTATAATAATTAGAATAATAAAAGTGAAATAAATCGATTACCGTTTTAAAACTTCAATTAACTGCAACAGGAAAACAGTTGGCAACTCATTAATTTTTTTTTCGTTCCCATACAAACATTTTATTTCATTTATTTATTATTTTGTCGGAGTTCATTGTGATGTGATGCTTTAGTTAGCTTGCCAGATGTTAAGTTCAAGCAATTATCCGTGATTCGATTCGCGTTAAATGTTTACTCCGGATACTGTTTAACACACCCATTTCGAAAGCGATAAACAATTAACGAGACCGTAAAGTCGGTTTTAGAATGTGTACATTGTTCGCAATCTATCTTAATAAAACAAAGGACAAACACAAAATAGACAAATTAGAAGAAAATAGAAACTAAGAGCTAGAATTGGTCAAGTAAATTCAAATAGCCAAGCAATAAAAAATAATTTTAGTTTTAAATTATAATATAACACTCAACCTTATTATTATTAATGAATACGCTAATTGGGTATGCAAATGAGTGTGCCTAATGTACTTTTAGAAATTGCAGAAGTATGAATTTTTTTTTCAGGGAAAATCAAAATAATTCGGAAAAGAAGACGATTAAAATTTCTACCTCTACCTATAATCGCCACACATATCGGGGTGCCCAACCCGGACTCATTTTAGAGTGGCCAAAATTTCGAACTGGCCAGATGGATCCCACGTTTGAGCGCCTACTCTCCAATTCAATCCTAGGGTTGAATTTTTGAATATATCTTTATTTTATCCTATATTGTTATCATGTCAATAACTCCTTAGCAACGAGTAACGTTAAGGCACCTTTAACAACACTAGTGTTGCTAAGAAATTCTTAACAACGCTAGTGTTGTTATATTATCTTAACGCAACTCGTTGCTATGGAGGTATTGGTAAACAAACATGACTTCGCTTTTTGATGGTTTTCATTAAACATTTTTCAAATTAAGAAAAAATAGAAATAGGATAAAATAATAGTATATTACGACACAAGTTCGGTAAGTGCTCTCTAACAGGTCGAAAAAATAGTTCAAAACGACTTTTATAATTAAAAATCGCTGTTCTTTTATCTAGCCCTTAACGGTACTAGGACTGTCATGACTCAGAACAGGCTTGTTATTTTGTGAGTGTCCTAGCAACCGAACACAGTAAGCATAGCAATATAGAACGGTAGCGTAAAAACCATGTTAAGACACACGTAACGTTCTCTCCTACGTCGCTCGTGTTTTCAAACTTTTCCCTCGTAATGTAAAAACCTTCATAACGTTACTTGTATCGTAAATTACTATTATAGACGTTTATGGTACCCTGCCAATTCTTCGAAATTCGTCAAGCCAGAGGACCGACGATTTTTCTACCGTTTCAAATCGCTTTGGCGCAACCACTTTACTTAACTGATAGGGGCAGTTATTTTAATGTGACTTATATAGAAAATTTCCTGTACTTACAAATTGTTCATTACACTTTTTTTTATAAATCTTACCTTTACAAAATTATGAAGAGAAAACTAGCCCATTTTGCTTACATACTAATTCAGTAAGCATGTAAGTGAGCCTACGGCACTTTTAGAAATCGTGCAAATGTGAAAGGCCCTAGCCGATTAAGATATCAACCTACAAGGCGGCCTTGACAAAAACATCAATTTCGTACTTAATTATGACATTACTTGTCATATCATGTGAGCCACAAAATTTTGTTTCAGAGTTGGCTGTGAAATAAATGAGGTATGTCGCATATTATTACACCATGAGCAGGGGAGGCTCGTTATGTAGAGCCAATGAGCTATGGCACTGCCTGCATTTTCAAGCTCAGCAAGAATGTTTAATGAATTCTTAAAACACTTTTTCGCCAATTACTTTAGTCTAGGAATATAAATAGTTCTTTCTTTCTGTTTCCATAAATATGAAACACGCAAGAAAGATGAGTACCGTGTGGAACAAGTCAGGCTTTCAAAAACTATGAACGGCACAAGATACTTTTCCATAAAATGTTTTAATGTGTTACGTAGAAATGTCCAGGATCTTACATATAACCGGTACAAAACAAAAATCAAGGTCTTTCTAACCGAGAATGCCTTTTATACTATAGATGAATTCTTTAATTGTACCGTACCGGAATAATGATTTTCGTCTGCATTAACAGAAATGATCTTATGTTTTTTATTACACATGGGCTCGGCTTTTAAAGTGTTAGTTTTAAGGTTTCTCTATGTATATGTGTGTAATTGTATACCTGTACTGATCTCTAGCTCTTAATTACTTTGTTCCTTTTAACTAATTTGTTTGTTTTCAAGGATAATGTAGCATTTTTGTCTATCGCTGCATTATCACTTAAAGTGTGACTTGACGTGTGTAAACAATTAATGTAATAACACCAATAAACATATTATAGTGTTTGTTGTCAAAAATTATATTTTTTAGCTGTCAATAATGGTTTGCTGTAGTTGTCCAGATTAGTATTTTCGCCTGTTAAGAATTGATTCAGCTGTCAAAAGCAGCATTTTTCTATTTTTTAATTGTCAAAAATGATATTTTTTAGCTGCCAAAAATTGTACTTTTTGTGGTAGAAATAAATAAACAATAATGGTTTGTTGCAGTTGTCAAGAATGGTATATTTCAGCTATTAAGAATTGTAGTTTTCAGCTATTATTCAACTATCGAAAATTATATTTTGTTGTTGTCAAAAATGTTATTTTTTCAGCTGTCAAAAAAGGTATTTCTCACCTATTAAAATGGTACTTTTCAAAAAAGTATTTTTCGACATTTTTTATTTGTCAAAAATTGCATTTTCAACTGTCAAAAATTGTACTTTTTATCTGACAATAATGGTTTGTTACAGTTGTCAATAATGGTCAAGAGTGGCATTTTTCATCTCTAAAAAATGGTATTTTTCAGCTGTTAAGAAGTGTATTATTCAAATATCAAAAATTGATATTTTTCAGTTGTCTAAAAATGTTTTTTTTTAAATGTCAAAAACTGTATTTCTCACCCATTAAAATGTTTTTTTCTCAGCTTTCAAAAACAGCATTTTTTACATTTTTTTTTTTTAATTGTCAAAAGTAGCATTTTTCAGCTGTCAAAAATTGTCTTTTTGTAGTCAAAAATTGTATTTTCTAGCAGGCAATAATGATATGTTACAGTTGTCAAAAATTATTTGTTGCAGTTTTCAACAATGATATTTTTCAGCTGTTGAAAATTGTAGTTTTCAGCTGTTAAGAAGTGTATTATTCAACTGTTAAACATTTTATTTCACAGCTATCAAGAGCAACATTTTTCGACATTTTTCTTAATTGTCAAAAATGGCATTTTTCAGCTGTCAAAACTTGTAGCAAACAATAATGGTTTGTTGCAGTTGTCAAGAATGGTATTTTTCAGCTGTTAAAAATGGTATTTTTCAGCTGTTAAAATAGTATTTTTCAGCTGTTAAGAAGAGTATTATTCAACTGTTAAAAATAATATTTTTTAGTTGTCAAAAATGGTACTTTTTAGCTGTCAAAAAGGTATTTATCACCTATCAAAATGGTCTTGTTCAGCTATTAAAAGTAGCATTTTTTTACATTTTTTAATTGTCAAAAATGGCATTTTAAAGCTGTCAAAAATTGTATTTTTTTTGTTGTCAAAATTTTTATTTTTTCGCTAACAATAATGGTTTGTTACAGTTGTCAATGATGGTTTGTTGCAGTTGTCAAGAATGGTATATTTCAGCTATCAAGAATGGTATTTTTCAGCTGTCAAAAATGATATTTTTCAGCTGTCAAAAACGATAATTTTCAGCTGTCAAAAACGCTATTTTTCAGCTGTCAAAAATAATATTTTTCAGCTGTCAAATATTATATTTTTCAGCTGTCAAAAATTATATTTTTCAGCTGTCAACAATGGTATTTATCACCTATAAAAATGGTATTTTTCAGCTATCAAAAGCAACATTTTTCGACATTTTTTTAATTGTCAAAAATGGCACTTTTCAGCTTTCAAAAATTGTATTTTTTAGCTGACAATAATGGTATGATACAGTTGTAAATAATAGTGTGTTGCTGTTATTAATTATGGTATTTTTCAGCTATTAAGAATTGTATTATTCAGCTGTCAAAAATGTAATTTTTCACCTGTTAAAAATTATATTTTTCAGCTACCAAAAATGGCATTTCCCACTTATATAAATGATATTGTTGCTATGCTATCAAAAGCAGCAATTTTTAGACATTTTCAACTGTCAAAAATGGCATTTTCAGCTGTCAAAACTTGTTTTGTTGTCAAAAATTGATTCTTTTTTGTTGTTAAAAATTGTATTTTTTTGCTGCCAATAACGGTATGCTGTTTAGCTGTCTCAAGTTATATTTTACAGTTGTAGAAAATGGTATTCTTCTGCTATGTTTCAGCTGCCATAAACAGTATTTTTCAGCTAATAAAAATAGTTTTTTCGACATTTTTGAATTGTCAAAAGTTATATTTTTCAGCTGTCGAAAGTCGAAAAAATAAAAACTTTTTGTAGAAAACGTTTTCTTTTTTAGAAAATGATTTTTTCAAGTGTTTTTTTACGAATTTTGTCCGTCATGTTGTTTGAAATCTCTGATGACTCCAGGCTGTGATTCATGCATTGCCCTCGGCATTAGCGTCACCCGATGTGCACCGCGTGGAGGTTGCCACAACCTGAGATTTCAAACAACATGACGGACAAAATACGTGAAAAAACTCTTGAAAAAAGCATTTAAAAAAAACGTTTCTACAAAAGTTTGTATTTTTTCCCGTAGAATACGATCCCGCGATAAAAAAAATAGGGGGTTCCATTTGAAAAATTAACGTTGACCTTAGTTTGACCTTGAAAATTAACTCCAAGGTCATTTTCAAGGTCACCAGCATATGACCCCCCCCCCCCAAATTACAACTTTTATCTAAAACATTTTTTGCCATGTTGCTCAGGTTTCGAGTTATTTGGGGTGGCAATTTAAAATAGGACACCCTGTATATAAAGAAATCGTGGAAATGTGAAATTTGCACACGACATTGCAAACGACAAGTGAGGAAGACTATAAAATGTTGTGACCTTGAGAAATCCTAAAGATCCTCTAGATGACACCCTCTAAGTTGCAAAAATTTGAAAGTTTATCCTCTCTCTGGAAATAAATCTAAAAAAATAAATATGAGGTAATGTCTGATGATACTATCCATCATTTAGGGAATGTATTGTTTCTTCGCCTCTTGACCACCTCCGTGAGTGTTTTATTTCTCGTCTCTAAAACCATATTTTATACAGGAAAAAACGTCCTTGCCCGAAGTCACCGTTGCGTGGTGTTCTTCGGACCCACACGAAGGGCATGCTGTCGATTCAGCCCTCGTAACACGTGACAAGTCGATAAAAACTGCCGGTGCTAGTTGAAATAATATTTTAGGAAATATGTGAAAGAATTCTGCCAATATAGTAATCTTCGGATTACCCGGAGGATAGTGGTATACTCACAGGGGTAGGACGACCAGACTTGATGGAATTAAACAAAATGTTTAATAACGACTAGCTCAGATAACCACCTGAACTTTTGAACCGGGTCTGGTATCCTTAGAGCAGTGTGGTATGCGATATTTTTTTCCAAGGTCGGCATGCTTCTTGTCCAGATAGGGGATCTTGCTTCGAGGCTTCGCTTTATATAAACTTTTGCCCCGTACATTCGTTTTTTGTTTACTATAAGTGTCAATGCAACTAATATGTCGCAGGAAGAACACACCGTAGAGGTACCATTTTATCTCTCCCGATCAAAAAGTTATTAGTGACATAGAAAGTGCACCAAGAAGAAATATGGATTTTTAAATTGGCAGAAACGTTTTGCTATCGAAACATAATATATTAAAATTCTATTAAATTCAGATCAAGCAGTTCTATTAATTTTAAGTTTTTCGAAATTATCTGGCGTTTCTCTACGATTGCTCACTCTTTTTGTTATTTTTTGTGTATTGTTTTTGAGTTCTAAATGTCGCGATTATGCCTAGAGTAAAACGTGGAAATTTTTACCAACTGGATGAATTCTTTAGAGGATGATTTTTTTTGCAGTGCCTGTTTTGACTGATGCGCCAGCGACGGATTTCTGTTCAATGTTAAAAGGCGTAGCTGAATTTTTTTTGCCCTTCTTGACGATTTTTTACTTTCTCCGTTACGAAGTACGAGAAAGTATTGTGATCGTGATTTTTTTTTCAAAAAATTTTTTTACGGAAATATCCGTTTTGGGGTCCTTAGATGCCATTTCAACAATTTCTGGAAAAAAAATTTTTGTGTCTGTGTGTGTGTCTGTGTGTGTGTCTGTGTGTGTGTCTGTGTCTGTCTGTGTGCGCTGTATCTCAAAAACTAATAGAGCAATTGATATGAAACTTTCAACATCCATCTTATTTGATAATCTGAAGAACTGAAAAGCTTTTGGTAAAATTTCGTACACCGGAAGTGGGCGTTTACCTTAACTGTTTTTTGTTTTTTGCCAATATTTTCTTAAATATGAAAAATATCACAAAAACTTTCAAACAAACTTTGAAGACAACAAAGAAATGAACATCTTTTGCTTGAAAACATTTTTCATATAATCATTTTTATTCGAGAAAAAAATTTATTATTATTTTTTTAATTTTTGGTTTATAATTATAAAACGATAATAGTTACAGAAATGTTATGTTAATAATAATTGTACAGAATGCCAAAATGAACAACTTCTAAAGAATAAGTTTTTTTCGAAATCTCGTTAGTTTTTGAGTAAACCGAGTTTTTGAATTTGAAGTATAATTTTTCCATCTTTCATGATTTTGACGTTTTAAACGTCAGTTTCATCCGAGTTTACGCAACGCTCGATGTAGATTTAAAATATGATTTCAATTGAAAATAAACCCATGAAAACGTAAATATAAAGTCGGAGAAAGTAACATGATGGCCACATCACCATTTTTTTTAATGCTACCCATGTATTATTAACGAGCTGCTCGATAAAAAAAACATATTTTTATTAATTTTCACGGGTTTAGACAGTTTGCATTTGCTAAATACGCCTGCAGAAAGGGACTGCATAAATAATATTTAAAATTCGCCCCCATTTGGTGGACTCGCCGGGAAATTTATGGCTAGGAATTTATAGCCAACCTCTCGTCTGTCCTTTTTTGCCTTTTATCACTCTATACAAATATTGACATTTAATAATAATGATTGGGCATTGAAGCCCAATTTACTTGAATAAATTTTCGAAAAAAGACGCACTAGATTACAAAGGAGTCCAATTTTTGCCGCAATACGTATATTACTATAGGTCAGCTGGAAACAGTAAAACAACGTTTCCTTTCTAGGTTAACTCATCCTGAAAAGCAATCGATAAAACTTGATGCCTTCCTCCGACGCTTATGGATTATTTACACGCGCGCCTTTCTTTACGACCTCACATTTTTCACATTTTACCATCCCACATGCACGAACCAGCAATTCCGTTTAAAATTCAAAAATTCCATCAACTCACCTACGAGTGTTTAATTTAAATGCTCCTTAGCTTATTCCCTCTGTATCTCAATTACTCCCTTTCGTATACGGCTCCTATCTTTCCTGCTATTCCTGAAACACAAAGAAAACTGATTTAATATTCCTGCTGGAGATTAGAGACAGTCTAGATATAATGCATATTTTAAAACGGGGATGGTGGGTTTATCCTGGGGGCAAACAAAGGTGTCACGTAGGTGGGATTATATTTTCTAATTGTAATACGACGCAAACTAATTAATTTCGCAGACCCTTTATTAATTATGCGCAGGGTTAACTCCTTACTTTGCAACACAACATGCACATGTTGGGAGATATAAATTGCAAAAGTTGTTTTAATAGAAACGATGGGAATTTTAAGAGAGATATACTGTAGTGATGGTCGCTACCATACTAATAATGTATCTTATAATTGCCATCATTGAATGAAGAAAATTTGTCATATAATTCTATTGTATTGAATGTATTGAAACCGAGAAGATGGACATGGTTGAATCACAATGGGTTGGTAAAAAACAAAACAAAAATTACTAGTGTGATTAACAACATCTACTAAACTGATTTGAAAAATTCACTACGTTTTAACTACAACTAATTAATTAACACAGATAGTTTAATAAATAAATTTGAGACAACCTTACTTGTTGCAGAAGCATTAAATATATTTAATAAAGATGAAAATAGCCTGAATATAGTAGTTGTTTCAATAAGTTATTTGTTGGTAGTCTTATGCGACTTAATTTTGAGTCACGAACAGGTTGAATATTCATATATTCAGGCTATTTTCGTCTTTATTAAATGTAAAGATAGTTTATCCATTCTATTAATTACAAGTAGGTAGTAGCAGCCACACCCATTCTCTTTCTTAAAAGTATGTTTCATTTTTCAGTCAAAATGAAATACAATTTTATGTAGAATAATGAATAACATGTATATCTAATCATAATTTCGACTATAATTTCGACTCATTTGAGTGAATTTATTAAATAATTACATAGGCGCTTGTAGGTATAATTGGGGGTAGGATTAGGGGCGGTGGAGTTTGCAAACACATTAACAGCAGGTAAAATAAGATGATGAATTTTTCAAAGAACATTCCAGTGTAACATACATAGATTAAACTAGTTGAACTAGGGATTATGCAAATCTGGTTGTTTGTTGAGGAGATTAACGTTAATGGCTTTACTTTGAAAATTTCTACATGTTTAACCCAAGGCACCTGGTACAAATATTTTTAATTTTCTAAATATAGAGGACTACCAATGTGTACAACAATGGGTGACTTATTTTTCCGATTTTTCGTCAGTAACGTAGGTATAGCCCGTTCTCCGGAATCTGGCGGCTGTGGTCGTAAAAGAAGGTCGGAGCTCGGTAAGTAGGGGACGTAATATTTTTTATCTCAAACCAATCTTTGTTGAGAAGTATTGGTGTAAAAGTGCGTATACTAGGAGCGAAGGACAGTAATAAATGTATGGAATGCAATTAGACGAACCACCAATACCTTTTCTTCGAAGGTGCGTCGATCCTCAGGGCGGACCGACCGTTTTACGACCTCGGCCGCCAGATTCCACCGAATAGGCTATACCTGTTTTGCTGTTTTCGCTATTTCCTTTAACCCGTTGTTTCCCTAATTACTTTTATTCTAATTTACTGGTATTGGTTAAATAGTAATGATTAAAGCATAATGTAATAATACATCTAGATTTTTTAATGCACCTGAGTGTAGAATTAGTGCATAACGCGAAAAAACTCGTGCGACCACACGTTTTCCTATAATTCGGGAATAAATCTAATGTTCCATTTTTGGAACACCGGGAAATAACGGGTTAAACCTTAGTAATGCATCAAGTAGAAATGGAATTATAGTTTTTCATTTTAATTTCATTTATTGTGACGCTCCGTGGATATTTTTTATTTTGTTTGTTTATTTACCTTCTAATTGTGTTCATCGCGGATCTTGAATTTTTTTTTGGTTGTACTGTGTCGAAAAATATTCGATACGTGTCTGAGCGTTCTTGCCAAAATTTTGGACTTTTCAGGGCTCATTGACCCTGAGAAGTCCAAAAGGTTGAGTTTTTCAAAATGTCACTTCTTCGTATATCCCATAGGTAAATGAGGCGGGAAATTTGAAAAAAATAGTTAGAAATTTCTTAGAAGCCCTGTGTTTAGTTTGCAATGTGGTAACCACTCAAAAGGCATATTTTTCAAGTAAACTATCATTTAAAAAATGTTTCTCTAAAAACTAATCTCATACACTGATGGAAAAAATGTAACACTTGAAATTCGTGAAATTTCGACCATTTTTAAACCGCCATAACTCGGCGTATTTTTAATCGATTTTGATGAATCTTTGAGGGCGAAAAACTTTGAAGTGTCTTCTTTATTAAAGTCATACATGCGAACTTAAGCGTAACCCCTTCCGCCCCCCTATAGCACCCCTGCGAAAAAAAAATGTTTTTTCAGGAAACCATGTCCAACTTTGACGATGTCTACGGAGTTGGAAAAATTTTGTCGACTCGATCCACCATAAAGACATTAAAATTTGATCAATTCCCTATGCAGGACTCAAAGAACGAAGTTCATACGACGATTTGGCACCGAGTTATAGATGTTTGAAAAAAGTGCATTTTTAGGTTTTTCGCACATAACTCGGCGACTTTTCAACCAAATTTGATGATTCTTTCGGGAAAAAATCCCATTTCAGCTCTACTTTAAGGAGGTAAACTCAGATTGGAATGATCCCTTTTCAAACCCTTCAACCCCTAAACAAAAAACACGTTTTTGGGCAAAAAAAAAACGTTTAACTTTGGCAACGTGTACTGAGTTGGAAAAAAATTGTCAACTCAATCTACCAAAATGGCATTGAAATGTGTTGAATTACCTGCGTAGGTCCCAGAAAACGAAGTTCCTATGACAAATTGGTTACTTCTACAAGTAATAAGGGGTATTAAGAAGAGGATTTCTGCCCGAACAGCGTAAGACAGGTATGAAATCCATCGTAACTCTATAGCCCTCAAGATGCGTTTGATGAAAGAAGCTGAGAACAGCTCTTCAAACCTGATAGGCAGATAGTAGTAACAGAGCTAGAAGAAAACACTATATGTGCACACGTTCTAGCTGTAGATTTATTTGGATTTCCTATAACAAAACTGGAACTAAGGTTGCTAGTTAAATCCCACATAGGAAACATCGGTAGCAGTATTCCTAGTTTTAAGGATGGTGATTTTCTATCTAGGAGGGTATGAATTACACCATTCTTAGCTCGGTATAAGAAAAAACAATTGAGTTTAAGAATGTCTTAAAGTCGTGCTGGTGTAACCAGTGAAACTGTAAATCAGTTCTTTAACGGCCTTGAAGTTGAACTACAGGAAATTTCCACGGAGCATATTTGGAATTACGATGCGAGCAATCTGACAGACGATTCAATAGCAATTGTGAGAAGAGGTTGCAAGCATCCAGAGATAATCAAGAATACCGCCAAAGCCTCGACGTCAATAATGGTATGTGGGAGTGGGGCTGACCCTGAGGGGATAGAAGGGAAGCCGGTCGGCATGCGGTTCAACCAATCTAATGGTGGATGGTCCGATATCCACTCATTCGAAGATTGATTGGTTCGAATTCACGATGTTGCCCATTTTGAGAAGACAGTCCTTATCGGAGACAATTTGTCTAGCCATAACAGTGTTCGCGACATCAATTTATGTGCCCAAAATAATATCAAATTCATCGCTCTTCCTCCTTGTGCAACCAATATTCTTCAGCCATTGGCAGGCTCTCACTCTAACCATTGGGCTAATAGGGGCTGAAGCCCTAGGGCGCTAAACACGCAGGGCGCCGCGGCGCAGACGCTTTACGATTCAATTTCAATTTTATTGCAGGTCCACGTTCGCCAATTTAATCCACTTAGTCTTATCTGTTCCTCCATCTCGGTATGGTTATTATAGAGACCCACAATGTTATCCACTACATCCGCAAATATTCTAATGCAGGGCCGATCTTACCTATAAAAAGCTCCAAATATGTCGTAAAATTTAAATTTCCACTTTATTCAAAAGTTCCAATTATCATCGCATTATTAAATATCCTAGTCTAAATAGTAATTCCTCAAGGAAACTGCGTTTTTATGATGAAAACTCGAATAAACCAAATTGGTTTACTAGCCTAATTGTCAAATCTAACAATTCAATAAAAATCAAAAATTACTCAACAATCTTTCTGCTTTGTTATTTAATAAACATCTCGATACAACGTCTACTATAATCTTTTGAGATAATTACACGAAAAAGAAAATTAATAGAACACAGATGATGTAGCTATAAAACATGCAAACAAATTCGCGATTCACGTGAATACTTAAACTTAAATCAACAAAACCTTTTAAAAAATTGTGAAAACAGATTGTAAGTGAATGTTTTACAAAACGTGTCCCAGATACAAGCTACCAGGAGTCAAATTGGCCGTGAAAAGCCGCAGTGTAAAAGAAATAGGAAGGTCGATGTGGCTCCTGGAATGGTAATTTACTTACCAAGTTCCAAAAATGATATTTTACGGGACGAGTAGGAAGTTTCCAGGACGAGGCGTAGCCGAGAGACAAGGAACATGCTATTTCAGCAGACGGTTGTTGCTGCACCATTGTGTATATTTTTTACAGGTATATATTTAGAGTATTCAAAAACAATAGAAAACAAAAACTCTTATCGTGGGAGAGATAAGTCCCCAAATGGCCCTTGAAACATGTACTACTACAATTTTCTTTTCAATGGAGTAAATTAAACAATTTAAAAAGCTGTTCACTTAAATTAAAGTGCTGATTTTGGTGTAACTTTGTTTCACCATTTGATATATTTTCGAAAATCGAATGTCAACATTTTCTATCGAAATGTGCATTTTCTCATTTTTCTCAAGCCAAATTTATTTTGCAAGTACCATAGTAATAGTAGATTCTACCCGAGACAAAAAATGGTGATGTGGCCATCATGTTACTTTCTCCGACAAGATAATATCATTTATATTTACGCTTTCATGGTTTATTTTCAATTGAAATCATATTTTAAATGTACATCGAGCGTTACGTACACTCAGATGAAACTGACGTTTAAAACGTCAAAATTATGAAAGATGGAAAAATTATACTTCAAATTCAAAAACTCGGTTTACACAAAAACTAACGAGATTTCGAAAAAAACTTATTCTTTAGAAGTTGTTCATTTTGGCATTCTCTACAATTATTATTCACATAAGTTTGCTGTAACTATTATCGTTTCATAATTATAAACCAAAAATTAAAGAAACATTAATAATTTTTTTTCTCGAATAGCAATGATTTTATGAAAAATATTTTCAAGGAAAAGATGTTCATTTCTTTGTTGTCTTCAATATTAGTTTATATGTTTTTGTGATATTTTTTATATTTAAGAAAATATTGGCAAAAAACAAAAAAACAGTTAAGGTAAACACCCACTTCCGGTGTACGAAATTTTACCAAAAGCTTTTCAGTTCTTCGGATTATCAAATTAGACGTATGTTAAAAGTTTCATACCAATTGCTTTATTAGTTTTTGAGATACAGCGCACACAGACAGACAGACACACACACACACACACACACACACACACAGACACAAAATTTTTTTTTCCAGAAATTGTTGAAATGGCATCTAGGGACCCCAAAACGGATATTTCCGTAAAAAAAATTTTTGGAAAAAAAATCACGATCACAATACTTTCTCGTACTTCGTAACGGAGAAAGTAAAAAACTAGAATGTTTTTAAAACTTTTTAATTTAGTTTTTCGCTGGTTAACACGTTGAATGCGTTAAACACGGCTCCCGTATCCACATTATCCGCACGAATGTTTAACATTTTAATTGAACGTGTAAATTTTTAACAAAATTCGTATTGTCCAAAAGCTTTATATCCGGTGGGGTACACAGGACAAATACAAAGTCCGCCAGAAAAATGTATACACCCTTTGTCGGACTGTATCCGGACATTTATATTGTCAATTGATTTGAATTTAGAGTATGTTGTAGTACGATCTTTAGTTTAACAGATACCGGCACATTCACCATCACGAGAGAAAAAACAAAATGGCTGGAGCACGCTTAATGTTCAGGCAGCAAAAAGGCATTTTGAAGCAGTTTACCAGGTTTGGTAATGCCGTTGAAGGAATCAGAGGGCTGCAAGGTTCAATTCTTCTATCCAGTGGAAGCAACAATATTATTTTAAAAATCTAAAGCACATACAGGGTCTATTATAAAAGTAATGCGCATTTTCTGGGAAAATATATATTTTAAGCATTTGTACCGGTATGATCAATAAATATATTTTTCCCAGAAAATGCGCATTACTTTTATAATGGACCATGTGCTGTTTGGATGCCATATGACAGTATGAAATTTTCAAAAATACAGGGTGTTCAATTTAAGTGAAGACATTGAAATATCTCGAAAACTACACATCGAATAAAAAAAAATTATAATTAAAATTTGTTCGCATCGGAGGGGGACATCTAATGATATGAAACTCGACCCACTGCCCACAACCCCTTAAGGGGTAGGGGGTGAGAAATAATAAAGTTAAATAGGAACCGTCATTTTTTGTACGGATTTGAATACTCTGGGAAAAAATAAGAAAGTTTTATCTGTTTTTTTTTGTATTCGTGACAGACGACGCTATAATCGACAAAATTTAAAATTGGCTAAAAACGTAAAAAAATGGGGATTTTCTGAGGAATGGGGATTTGTAAAATAAGGTTCCCATGATTTTTAATAAGCTACATTTTTGTTCTTAGTGTTATATATTTTAAAGCTTAAAACTTATGCTATTTTTCTACATAATCGCCGTTTCTGTTCAAACACTTTTTCAGACGATGCTCCAGTTTTTCTATCCCCATGTTATAGAATTCTGCCGCCAATCCTTTGAGGAATCGGGTAACCTCTTCCTCGACTTCATCGGTATTGAAGCGTAAACCACCAAAGTGTTCCTTTAATTTTGAGAATAATTAGTGTTGGAAGTCTCAGAAATACGGAAAGCAAGTTCGTTAATAGTGATCCTCCGATCTTCAAGCAATATTCTCTCAACTTTTTCGACAATTCCATCTGAAACTGAAGGCCTTCCGCTCCTGTCTTCAGCGTGAATTTCCGTGCGGCCTTCACTGAATTCTCTGCACCATTTGAGAACATGTTGAACAGATATGCAATTTTCCCCATAAACTTCGATTAACTGACGATGAATGTCAATAGGTGAATTCCGTTTTGCACTTAAAAAACGTATCACAGCACGAGTTTGGCATCTGGCGGTAGCAGCGATAGGGAGCTCCATCTTCGAAGGCTGCTAGTCCGGCATTCAGCGATGTAGCGTGGCGGGAGACGAGGAATAGAGAGAGGGAGATTTGACAGTGTAAGACAGTGTTTCACATTTCTCCCAGCATATCGCATTATTTCTTATCAGTATAGGGAACCTTATTTTACAAATTTCCATTTCTCAGGAAATCCCCACTTTTCAACGATTTTTGCCAATTTTGAATTTTGTCGATTATAGCGTCGTCTGTCACGAATACAAAAAAAAATTAGATAAAACTTTCTTATTTTTTCCCGGAGTATTCAAATCCGTACAAAAAAATGGGGGATCCTATTTAACTTTTCTATTTCTCACCCCCTACCCCCAAGGGGTTGAGGGTAGTGAGTCGAGTTTCATATCATTAGATATCCCCCTCCGAGGCGAACAAATTTTAATTATATATTTTTTTTATTCGATGTGTAGTTTTCGAGATATTTCAATGTCTTCACTTAAATTGAACACCCTGTATATCAAATGATAAAATTAAGTTAAACCAAAATAATAAGAACTTTAATCTGAGTAAAGCGTTTTTATTTAATTTCATTAAGTTATACCATTTTGCGCGAACGTTTGTAATCACAAAAATGTACAAGTTTGAAAGGCTATCCGGGGACGTATCTGCCTTCTTTTATAAAATTGGTTTTGATCTCTCTAATTATATGTAAGTATCGGTTCAAAATAAAGATTATATTAAACATAGTGCAGAAACCAATTTCAAATACATTTGTTGAAATAGCATGGAGTGACCCTACTGTATACACTGGAGGAAAAAAAATTTCATTCTGGAAGTGTACATAAGGAGTTTGAGTTACAAAATGGATCATCCCGGGAAGGCATCTCCAAATAAATCGATCATTTAACTTAAAAAGAGAAATACGATGCTTTCCATTTTCTAAAATCTTTAGTTTTATTTATCTACAAGAAGCCAGGGAGTTTTTACTCCAATCAATAAACGTGTAACAGATGCCCCCCGAAGTGGCAGCATAATTGTTCTTTCCGAAAACAAATTCATGGATATATAGTACAAGTCTTTGCGCAGGTTACCTGGTCGCAAGATACGTACAGATCGTACAGCTGAGGAAATTCTTATAGATGTTTCCGTACAAAATCAGAGCTGTGCAGGAATTAGTGTCAAGTGATTTTCCCAAGCGTATTGCGGATTGATAGTAGTTTATTGAACAAGTAGATAAAATGCAGACCAACGTTCAACGAACTGTGAACAAAATTTCGTGTGCAACGCTCCGGAGCATGTTCAGGAATATAATCAGAAGGGTGCACGTGCGTGAAGAAGTAAATGGTAAACTTATTTAATACCTACGTGGGTTGTGTGATTTTTTAATCAGTCTGTAGTTTGGTATTGTATTTTATTAGTGAAGGATTTGAGCGTGTGCAATTGATATGATTTTTCCAGTTCGTAGTTTTTGCGGTTTTCGGTTAAAGGGGCCGTGGATGCTCGATGGATCATAAAGTGGAAGGCTGCTAATTTGTGGGAAATTGAATTATTAACATGATTAGAAAGGGCAGAGTTCATATTTGTCGGTTATCTGTAAATGTCGAGTATTGATTTATTATTGACACGGATCAGGGTTAAATCGCGAAAATTGATTCGGTTATCTTTTTCAATTTCTAATATCAATTTTGTTGATTGTTGATTGAATTTATAAACTGCTTCCAAACATGAATCGATACCAAAATATCTGGTAGAAGAGGGTGGTGATCCCATCCGCTGGTTTGTTCATAATATTTATTGCTAAATTGTAGATCATTTAGATTCAGACATATTTTTAATCAGTTTAAAATGAAAAGTTCATGATTTATTACTGAATGTATTTTTGGCACGGCCAAAATATCTGCTAGGCGTACAGGAGTTAAGATTTTTAAAAACATACTGCAAACATGAACAGCAATAACATACGTAAAATTCTTGTAGATGCGAGAAGAAATTGGAAAAAATTGTAATTCTTTAACAAATTCATTTCAAAATTATAGTCTAACTAAAAGACTAAAAGAATTATTTAGTTTAATCTATGCACAAATATTTCAATAATATGTTAATTAATTTAGGAAGTGGTGTAAAAAAATTAATTGTGATTACATATGAATAAATGTTAATCATTACTCATAGGATGAATATGTAGCACATAATTTTACCTAAATTACCGCTAATGCTTCTGCAGTTATTTATTTTTAGTAACATTTCATAATATATATTATCTGTTTGTATGACCTGTGTAAACATATGTGTTAGCACCAACAAACTACTAAGACTATTACCTACTATTAATATACATAGGTATAAAACAGAAAATAGTGTTTTGATTATTTTAAAAAATGGAGTAGCATATAAACTTGCGTGCATAGAAATCTGCCCACTATAAACTTTTGACTTAAACTATTTTTACTTTCTCCGTTACGAAGTATGAGAAAGTATTGTGATCGTGATTTTTTTTCAATTTTTTTTTTCGGAAATATCTGTTTTGGGGTCCCTTGATGCCATTTCAACAATTTCTGGAATTTTTTTGTGTGTCTGTGTGTGTGTGTGTGTGTGTCTGTGCGCGCTGTATCTTAAAAATTAATAGAGCAATTGATATGAAACCTTGAACATACGGCTTATTTAAAAATCTGAAGAACTGAAAAGCTTTTGGTAAAATTTCGTACACCAGAAGTGGAAAAATATCACAAAAACATTTGAACAAACATTGAAGACAACAAAGAACTGAACATCTTTTGCTTGAAAACATTTTTCATAAAATCATTTTTATTCGAGATAATTTTTTTTTTATTTTGTTCTATTTTTGGTTTATAGTTATGAAACGATAATAGTTACAGCAAATTTATTTTGATAATAATTGTATAGAATGCTAAAATAAACAACTTATAAAGAATAAGTTTTTTTCGAAATTCCTTTAGTTTTTGAGTAAACCGAGTTTTTGAATTTAAAGTATAATTTTGACGTTTTAAACGTCACTTTCATCCGAGTCTACAAAACGCCAGATGTACATTTAAAATATTATTTAAATTGAAAATAAACCATGAAAGCGTAAATATAAATGATACCATCAAGTCAGAGAAAGTAACATAATGGCCACATCACCATTTTTTTATAAACTATTATAAACGATAAGCACTCTTTATAAATTTTAATTCATATTAAAGCATATTCAATTGTCTTTCAAACGGCATATATTTTTGTGATCTGCTGGATAGTTGCGAAAAAAAAATAGTTAAAGTCAAAAGTTTACAGTGGGCCGATTTCTATGCACACAAGTTTAGTTACGGTCGACACCACTCTGTTTCATTTTCAGTTAAAGTTTGAGTTCGATTAAACTCACTTTTTCGTGCTTAAATCGATTTTTTAATACGATGTATACGCGGTGGTGTAGTTAGAAAGTTTGGTGGAGTTGTGGATTTTTATTTAAAAAAAATACGGGATCATGGAAGATGAATAAATCAATCCCCGTCGACAATTCCATTTATTTTTTGGTTTGTTTTCACGGGAATAAAACTTCCCTTCGATCATCTGTGACCTAGATCAGATAATGTAATTCATTCCAAAGATTAAAAAGTAAACCTGTAACATATACCGGGTGTGGCACTTAAGATGCCTCGGACCATAGCTCCTTTACGATAAAAGCTATCGAAAAAAATCTAAGAACAAAGTGGTGCATAGTTACCGTCGTTATGTTTCAAAAATATTTCTAAGCATCAGTGGCGTGCCGTACTCCAGTGGCGTACCAAACTTATGTTTTTTTAAATGGAATGCCCTATTTTTTATTGCAGATTTGGAAAGTGCTCGACGAGTACTTATTTTTTTATCTAACATGTTATACCCTTCATTTTAGCGGTTTCGCTGTTATAACCCCTTCTTTCAAAATTGCGCCCCATTTTTGAGATTTTTTTGTAGAGAAACTAATTGACGCCGGCGCCTAAATTTTGAATTGAGGTACAGGTTAAGACCTCGTATACCTTCACATAATTTTTTTTCGGGTAATTTATGGAAAAAAAATAATTTTTGATTGATCTTCGCATGTTGTCATTTTTTCCGAAAATTTCAAATGGCACCCCCCTAAAAAAATTACGGCGTTGTACAGCCAAAACTCTAAATTTTTCATTGGTGTAAAAAAAATTACACATTGCATAACAAAATTTCGGAGAAAAAAGGAATTTCATCGCAAATGTCGGGAAACGTTTTCTGTTCCCAAGTGAGTCATGAGAAAACAAATACACAAATACGGTCAACATAATGGTATGTACCTATTTATTCAACACGATATGAAAAATGCAGATAAAGAAAATTTAACAACTTAAACTAAATGTTCGAAATGACTGGAGGCATAACCGCAACTTCGACTCACAGGTTCTAGACACTGCCCTAAGGACTTCTGGTGATATACCGCGGAAAGCCGCGCGGATTCTCTCCCTCATATCCTCGACAGTAGTTGGTACCGTCCTGTAAACCTCGTCTTTGATATAGCCCCAAAGGAAGAAGTCAAGGGGATTCGATTTATAATTATGAAACGATAAAAGTAACAACAAAGGGTTCCCCAGGTTAAGATAGGCGAAATGCCCCCAGATTCGGAATTCCTAATTAACCAAATAATGTTGTATCTTGAAGTAAGAATTATCCGCGGACATGGTTTATATGGTCCCCACCCCTCCCCTCACCCCACCTGGGGTCAAAAAGGGTTATTTTTTTGTTTTAATTTTTTATTTGACGAGGAGTGTAAAGCAAAATTCTGAAAAAAATGATCAAGGTAGGTTATCAAGAGACCTATCAATAGATTTTTTTTTCAAGATCATCCCAGGTCATTTGGTGTCTCAAAATAATTAAAAAAACAAATAGAGATCGTTAAGGTGCACGCGGTTTTTTTTATTGTTTTATGAAAGTCGATTAATTTTACCTCTGACAGGAACTTTTAATACATTTCGAGTGGTGCGTCATCCCTAAAAATCGCATTTTCCTCTTTTTTTCGATTTTTTCAATTTTACAGGTTAGGGTTGAGGTTTAGACAAAAAACTAATAAAAACTTTTTTGTAGAATTTTGTAAGACAAAAATTTTGTTTTTTTAATTTTGTTTCTATCTCCAATGGTAAAAAAGTTGAAACCAATTTAAAATCTGTTTCCTACTTGTTTTTCAATTTTTGTCGATATTTACCAATTATAAGGGCATAGGTGGATATTTAGCAGAAAAACTCATAAGACATGTTTTGTAGCATTTTTCAAGACGAAAATTTTAGTTTTCTTTTTATATTTTTAGCCTTAATACAAAAAAATGACGTGTAAATCAATTTATAAGTTTCTAAAAAATACATAGTTACTAATGTAAAAATAGTTATTTGTTTAACAAGGTAATAAAGTGACAGATTTACGGACGCGGCTGGAGTTTCACCGCCGAGCGAGCTTGCGAGCGTGGCTGTGAATCCAGCCAAGTCAGGAAATCTGCTTTATTGCCGAGTTAAACACATAATTTTTTTGCGGATTGTTCAGAAGAAACTAATAATAATTTGCAATGGGATAATTTTCAATATATTTAATTCTATCAATATATCGCAGGTAGCTCTGAAAAATTTCGTAGGTACCCAAGTAAAACAAAAATTGACATTTATAATAGACATTGCGGTGTCCGCATTTTGATGGTGTGGTGTAATCATTTATAATTATAATGATCATGATTTCGTAAGTGACATGCAATGAATATTTAAATCGGACGGAACGTATAATTATTTCGAGTAAAACTGCTCAATACATTTCTCTACTGATATGGTTGATGGTGGAAACCATTACTTTGTGATACATTTTGATTCAGAAATTCAGGAACTTTTCAATAAAATGCACTTTCTTGCTATCACACACATTTCTTTACGATTAAAAATGTTAAAGTCATTATGTTCATATTATTATTGTTCAAAGATTAAATTGAAATAAAACCTACATATTACGTAACCTCCAAATCCTTTTCGATTATTTTTCCGATTGCTGCTCGGGTTTAATTACGTGGGAAAGTTAGGCAAACACACGGTGCTCGGAGAAAACTTACGCGAGGTTGTTAATACTTTGCAGAAGCCGTTATTGGGCTTCTTTCGCAGGTAATATATGAAGGAAAGTCTCTCGTTTTACTGTGCCAAGAAATAAGTGCGCCGGCCGACGACGTTTAAACGTCAAAAGGAGCCGGTCACGGCAAACAAATTTCGCTACCGTTCGGCGACTCGATTTTTGTGCGTGGATAAGTTAGGGACTCGCATGGAGGTCGGGAAAAACACACGCGGTGTTATTAAAACTTCGGGAAACCAGTTTTTAGCCTTTTTGGCACGGGAAATTTGAAGGCAACTCTCAATTAAGCGAAAAATACATTGTAATGTCAAACAAATTTCCGGGCGGCTTCTATTGGTCGACGCGGTGTCTCTTCTGATTGGCGAAATAACACGACGTAGTCTCACCTGATTGGCTCATTACTTTTACAGCCTAGGCATAAATAAGCATTTTTAAAGCCTAGTCCGCAAAAGTGATATTTCACGGCCTAAAAGCAGTCCGAAAAATCTTACATTTCATATCAATCCGCGAAAAAATGTTTTTCTTCATTTGTGATTATAGTAAAGTGAATTATAATAATATATAACATATATGTAAATTACATTTTTAATCTTCATCACTGTCTTCATTAATCACTGGTACAAAGTTATCTTTATCGAAAATATTGGACAACATTACATTCAACAACATACAGCCAGTAAATAAAACTTCAAGATCTTCCAAAGTCAATTCAGGAAAATCCATAAGTTCTTCTGAAGTTGTACTTTGGAAGGGGGCTGATTTTTTATTCAAGTTTTCTGCAGCAATCTTTTCAGCTAAAGCGTTGACCTCCAGTTATGTCGATTTAATTCTATTGACTATAATATTTGGCAATTCTACACCACAATCCAGCAACATGCTGTTTCGAAATTGGTTGTGCAATAATCGGTATTTTTGGCACAAGATACCGTGAATCGCTTCGATTACCCAACGAAGTTTAGTGACAAATCTCGAAAAGTTTGATTCTTTACCAGTTAGTTGATTTCTATTACCTTTAAAAAGTGGCATGAGGACCATGAATCCTTTATTTTTCAAGTGATCCACAACATCTCGAAAACCTCTATCCAAGATAAAAATATCTCCAGGTTTAAGAATTTTGCTATTAGAATTTGAAGTATAATTTGTCATTTCCATCTTTCATAATTTTGACTGCTCGATTTTTCTTTAATTCACAAAAAAATATCTACAATTGTGCATAATAACTGTGATTTTGACACAAACGAAATTGAAGTTATAAATTTTCAAAAAATTTGAATGCTGTTGAATAGTTCTACGAAAAATAAAAGAGCAAAAACAATTGGCGTTGGAATAAAACTCTACAAACGCACTACATACTTTTTAACCCCTTACTGCATGATTTTTTTATTTTTATGAAACAAAAATAATTATGAATACCTTTGGTGATAGTTTAATTCGGAAAAAATATTTAAAAAAAATAATATTTATTGTTTACAAAAACTACAGGGTGTGCCATATCTGGCACGCAATGCAGTAACGGAACTTTATTTCGTATGACATAATAGAAAACAATTTCTGTCTTTATTTAACCCTTTGCTGCATACGGGACTACAATTTGAACCACCAAATTTAGGCAAACTGTGACACATCGGCCTACAAAATAGACCACAAAATTTGCGGTTTAACGACTGTCAGTACATATAACGCAAATGCTAATTCTGGCAAAAATCTCTTATTCTCAGATGCCTATGAAAACTATATGCCTATTTTCTTCAAGGCAACCCTATTAGTCTCTAAAATATATCTAAATATAAATTTTTATCGCTAGCCGCTAAATAAAGCTAAAAATATATGCAAACTGCTTTGTGCCATATATGACACGGTATGCAGAAAGGAGTTAAAGGATTAATTTTGCAGAATCAATTCGCATTTTGAAAATTCATCAATTTTCAAAAGAGTTGATAAAATAAACCCACTTCGTGTAAAACGGATGCACATTTTAATTTGGAAACTGAGAAACCAATTTGTGCATAATAAGGGTGATTCTAACACAAACAAATATGAAGTTATAAATGTTCAAAAAAATTCAATCGCAGATGTGAACTGTTAAGGAACAAAATCGAACAAAAAATAGTGGGCATTGGAACAAACCCTGCAAACTCGCTGCATACATTAGAAAGGATCAATATTGCAGAATCAATTCGGTTTTTGAAAATACATCTATTTTCCAACGACTTACGCGATTGATAAAATAAACATACTTTTCGTCTAAAACAGATGCCTTTCTAAAGCTACGGCCACATGGGTGTGAATTCACGCCGCGTTTAAGCAGGAAAAAACGCCGAAAAAAAAACACCACATGATTCACGCTGCGCGAATTCCCGCCGGTATGACGGCTGGCGGGCGCGTCTTCAAGGTTACCGTCCAGAAAATGCGCCTCATTTGCTTGCGGGATTTCACGCGAAAGGAGTGGCGGAAAATCACGCCGTAACCTATTTGTCCTGCCATTTTCTGGTTCTTACTTCGTCATGGATTTATTGATATTGAAACAATAATTAGAAGCACCCCTGTCTTTATGATTTAAAACATAAAGTTGATGAAAACAGCGATTTGAAGAGGAATTGCTGGATTTCTTTTACCAATAATGGATAAATCCAGTATTTTCTTTGACATCGACGACGTAAACGGCAAATAACAACAGCAGCATAAAGTGGAATAACTGCATTTTGATTTAAAGAAATTCGGTCTATTTTTCACAAACCTTCCAAGAACTCCGACGCTCGTGTGGCCCCGGCAGAAGGGAATTTCTTTTGCGTGAAAAGACGCTAATGTAACATACTACAGCGGATATTCCGGTCAGCGTGAAAAAACGCGAAATAAACAGCGTGAATTCACGCCCGTGTGGCCGTAGCCTAACTCTCTTAACTCAGAAACAGAAAACAATGTTTAATCTGAAAAGTATCTTTAATTTACAAATAGATTTGAAATCGTAAATAAAAAAAAATGCGATCGCTGATGAATAGTGTTAGAAAAAAAACAAGTAAAAAAATAGTTGGCGTTGGAATAAAATTCTGCAAATTCACCACATACATTAGAAAGGATCAATTCTGCAGAATCGATTCGGTTTTTGAAAACAGATGCTCATTCTAACTCACTTAACTCGGAAACAGAAAAAAAAAACATTTTTTAAACTGAAAGGTATCTTTATTTTACAGTAAAATTATCTACATTTGTGCATAAAAACTGTGATTCTAACACAAATAGATTTGAATTTTTTTATTTAAAAAAAAAAATGTGCGATCACTGATAAATAGTGTTAAGAAAATAAATCGAGTAAAATGTCGGGATATAGTCCTGAAACCTGGCGTCCATTATAATGCACACTCGGCTTTCCGGGTATATTTTATGAAATTAAGAATAAACACATTCGAAACTCGGTTTCCAACATAGTGGGCAAACAAGTGGTGCCATCTATTACTAAACCTTAAACATTACTGCACGTAGAAATTTTTGGTATGAGTAAAGCAACTTTTTTCCACTCTTAGGAATTGCCGCACCCGCCTTCGGTTCGTGCTATCAAACTGTATTACTTGTGAAAAAAAAGTATCACTTTACTCACTTATATAAATAACTATTTGTATCTTTATTCTCTCCAAGTACTGCGTAAGCTACCCACAGCAATGTCCTAGAAAGTATTGTATATTTTCCATGCACTAGAAATTACTGTAAACACCTGTTGGCACTATGACATTTTTGCATGTTCACGGGGATACCTTGTCATTTCTATTACCAACATGTATCTTATTGTTATCACGCTCAAACTAAAAGTAAAAATGATTAGTATAAATCGTCAATACTCTAGTTACTAATTGTCAATTAAGTGTGTGATATTAACAAAGTTACTTGTATTATATTTCATACAATCGCTGCAGTTACTACGTAGGCATTTTTCCTCCGCTACAAATAAACTTGTTATTTGCATCAAGTTTTCGATTGATACGATCTTTTCCGGATGGAAATAAGGAAAGATTTACGTAATGCACTTGTTTTTCTTGTGGATCAGAATACATATTCGGCCTGTGCCAAAAATTCACTTCGGGCTATAGGTTCTTGTTTACAAATAAGAAAATCCAATTTAATTCATTACCCTATTAAGACAGCGCATAATACTTTTATTATCTCTATCTATCAACTTTCTAAGTAGAGAGCTAGAAGTGCCTCCAACGTGCAATATTGGGAAAACAATTATAAGAAAAATTACACTTAACCAATAAAAATATGTACCGTATTAACCACAACAAACTATTGTAAAAATATTATATAATGTAGACAGATGTTTTCATTGACATTGTATTAAAAGAAAATTTAGATGGGTTCCGGAAATAGGACGCGGAACGAAAATAAAAATTTGCAAGTCCGTCGCCGAAAAGTGCGTAGGACTGTGAACGTAAATCATCAAGAACGTTTGGTTTTGACACATCAAATAATTGAAAATAAATAAATTGGGGATGACAGAAAAAAAACTTTTAAGTAATGATTTGAATTGGTTAAACATTTTTGGCGTGGGATTTATAAATTATTCATTCTTGACAAAAGCGCCCTAGAACAATCAAAAGAGATCCAAAAACGATTTTGAAGCCATTACATGGTACAAAATTAAACAAGATTGAGATAAATTAATTAGGGGAGGCGTTAAGCAATGGACAAACAAGGGACGAGAACCAAGAAGAAGAACTTAACGCAATTAAGGAAACGTATTTAGTCTGTAATAATAATCTTATTATTGATAATTCTTGAAACCCTTGTAGGAAATAATATATTTCGTTATTGTCTTAAACGAGTTAAATAGGATGAAGGAAAAGGATTCACTAATCAAAGCGGCGTGAAGCCTTACGTCAACACCTAGGCCGTATTAAACTAAAATAAAATGCATACAGACACGTCAGTATTGGGGAAGCCTTTGAAAAGCATATGTGTATGTGTTTGTGTGCGTGTGTGTGTTGTTTAGAAAACCTGTTGCCTCATTTACTACTTATAGTCCATCTAAATTAAACCGCTTACTGCACCGCGCGCCTCCTATTTCCGTTCGATCCGTGCTAAAATTAGTTCAGATCTCGATTATCCCATTCTATTCCATCACACAGATGCATGCACACACACAAACACCAATTCCGGATTAAGACTAACAGAGACTAGTAAATGTAGTTAGTATAGGTGGTTGCTCCGCGCGCTCGATTTACTTTGAGGCGCCGTCGCTTGTTTCGAGAACGGCTTACTAGATCGCACAATTTGCGTTGGGGCCTTTGTGATCGTCCTTTGTCCGTATGCCAACTTGATGCTTGTGTGACTTTTGCATTTGTAGGTACAAAAAATATTAGAAAACTATTTCTACCGCAAAACTTCATAATAATTTAAAAAGTAATATTCACTCATCGTAATTGTGTAAGTTAATCCCCACGCGCAATCTATGTTTCTTTTTTATTATTGCTGGAGGTGTGAGGGTTAATTGAATTTTTAATTTATTATATTAGTTTTATTTACAAAAAAGACGAACAAGGATGTCATCGCTAAATTGAAAGTAGGTGATCTCTATTTCATTCTCCAACCAAATTTCACAAATTAACTATTACAATAGTATATTCTACAAAGAGCATGGAATGGTACTAATTTCCAAAAAGTATCAAGTTTTCATTTGAACTTAAAATTGTATTTGCTTATTTTTTTTAATGATTCTCCGATCTATTCTTTGGCGACTGTTGCGGATTTCCCTCCGCCGTGTCCTAATAACGATGTTATGTCTACAAAAATTGTCGCAGAAGATCTGCGAAAAAAACACTTGAAATTTGTGAAATGTAGACCATTTTCAAACCGCCATAACTCGGCGTATTTTCAATCGATTTTGATGAATCTTTGAAGGTGAAAAACTTTGAAGTGTCTTCTTTAAAGTCATGCATGCGTAACCTCTTCCGCCCCTCTCTGGCGCCCATTTGAAAAAAAAGTTTTTTTCAGGAAACCATGTCCAACTTTGATGATGTCTATGGAGTTAGAAAATTTTTGTCGACTCGATTCACCATAAAGGCATTAAAATTTTATCAATTTCCTATGAAGGACTCAAATACCGAAGTTCCTACAACGATTTGGCACCAAGTTATGGGTGTTTGAAAAAGTTGCTTTTTGAGGTTTCTCGCAAATAACTTTTTTTTCATCCAAATTTGATGATTTTTTCGGGAAAAAATCCCATTTTGGCTCTACTTTGAGGGAGTAAACTAAGATTGGAATGATCCCTTTCAGAACCCTTCAACCCCCGATCACGTTTATGGGCAAGAAAACGTCCAACGAGTTGGAAAAAATGTGTTGACTCTATCCACCAAAAGGGCATTGAAATGTGTTCAATTACCTACGCAGGACTCAAATAACGAAGTTCCTACGAGGATTTGGTACAAAGTTATGAGTGTTTGAAAAAAGCGAATTTTGTGGTTTTTTATTTTTTGGTTAGGAGGGCGTACACATGTGTACTAAATAAATCAGATGATGTTTGGGTTAATGTTTTTCAAACGTATTTGTTCTGTTTTTAAATCTGGCGATTGGTCTAAAATCAAGGACTATAGACCGATTTCAATCATTTCAAACTTCTCTAAGGCTCTGGAAATCATTCTCTCAGACTTCATTCATACTTATATTGACCATCATATAACGTCCTATCAGCATGGTTTTGTAAAAAAAAAAACGTAGTACGCAATTTAATCTTTTGTGCTTTACCTAATATGTGTCAAGGGAACTTGATAGTGGCAGTCAGGTAGATATCATTTATACGAATATCAGTAAGGCATTTGATACCATGCCACGTGATAAACTTCTGCTTCGTTTAAGCCAATATGACATTCCTTCAAATATTATTGTTTTACAATCTTTTCTTATAGACAGACAACTTTATGTCAGTTATATGGGTTGCAATTCCAATGTTTTCACTGCAAATAGTGTGGTGCCTCAAGGGTCCAATCTGGGTCCCTTATTATTTCTTATATTTTTTAAAGATGTTTCCAAGGTGCTGGATTGTAATTGTTTTATGTTTGCTGTTGATGTAAAATTGTATTGTACTATTAAGAATGTCAAACATTGTGAAATTTTACAATCTAAACTCACAAAATTGTCCAATTGGTGCGTTGATAATGGCAGTTTATCCTCTTGCTTCCTTTAAACTCTTGTTATTAGGTCATCAAATCTAATAAACCTAAACCGTAAGTATATTTCTGCACATTGTGGCTTGATAAACGCAAAGATTGATTGAATGTAGACCACACATTATTTAGATCTTCACGTGATTCTCCAAATCGACCAGTTAAAACGAGATGTCTCTAAGGTTTTATCTTTTATTATTGTTTGTTATTGTATTTATCGATGTATTCAGATGCCCTTTGATTCGTCAATTAAACAATTTTCTCGATAATATTACTAGAAATAAACAATTTGAATCAGTCTAAGATTGAACGAACATTTATGTTTTTATTTATTTAGATCTTGTTTACTTTTAAGTAAATTAACCGTACCAACCTTTCTAACTTCCAACAAGCGACCAAACGCATACCTTGCAAGTTGATTTTCGTCATCATCATTTTGTGATTCCATTATTTCTTTGTTCTGTGAAGACAAAACATTTTCTGCTTAATATAAGCTTTCGAGAATATTACCCACGTTTTCTTCTAATACTCCATATTCTTCGTCTGACACTTCACTGAAGTAACAATTCCCATTCACATCCATTTTCAGAATCGTTCATAAGGGTATCTTTCTGTTAACGGCCTTTTTGTATCTATGGTGAGTGTCACACTCGGCTAATAAAGGGTGCGCCATCTGTTGCGATAGCATTTGAAACATGAATAACTTTTGATGTGGACAACTTTTTTTATTTATTTTTTTACACAAACTTTATTTGTTCCTTTCTATTTTATTTCCATAATGTTTTAAATATAATATCCAACAAATGACCGTCTTTATTTTTGATGCAAAAATATGCCCTTTTTCGTGTATTTTGCAACACATTGTCCAGCGTCTCGGTGGTAATAAGCGATATTTCCCGGCGAATATTGGCTTTGAGCTGAGCTGTGGTCTGCGGCTTGTCGATGTAAACTTTGCTCTTCAAATACCCCCACAAAAATAAATCCGGCGGCGTCAAATCGGGTGAGCGCGGCGGCCAGTCGAAATCGCCGTTTTTCGATATGACGCCTCAGTCGAACATCATGCGGAGTAGCGTCATTGAATCGCGGCTAGTATGTGCTGTGGCTCCGTCCTGTTGGAACCAGAAGTGGGCTATATCATTTTCAGTCATTTCCGGAAACACAAAGTCACGCAGCATCGCTCTGTAGCGCGCGCCATTGATCGTAACGGCGTTGCCAGCCTCGTTCTCGAAAAAATACGGAGCGATGATCTTTTTGGCCGATACGCCGCACCAAACAGTCACTTTTTGATCATGGAGAGGCTCCTCGAATATCTCACAAGGATTTTCGTCGGCCCAAAAGCGGCAGTTTTGCCTATTAACTGCGCCATTCAATGTGAAATAAGCTTCATCGCTCATGATGATTTTGAACCAAAACTCACCATCACCATGGAGCATGTTTTCGATGAAATGAGTGTACGCAAGACGTCGCGGCTTGTCTTGCGGCAACAAACGTTGTGTAATTTGCACTTTACAAGGGAAAAGATGCGCCGCAATGTAGTTGCAGATAAGCCCAACTGAAATGCACGGCGTCGATACGATGTGTTTGGGTTTTCACGAACATCGGCGTCTACGGCAGCGATATTTTCATTTGAGCGCCTTAGTCTCGGTCTTCTGGGTTGACAATTGGTCGCACAACTGCCGGTGGCCATAAATTTTTGCACCAAATTGCGAATTGTTGTGTGTGAAAGTCGTGTTTCACGCGTATATAAACGTTTGTAGGCACGTTGCGTTTTGACAATGGAGGACCCATTTTCAAAATGCAGTTTGACGATTTCTGCTCGTTGTATCTGTGTTAGTTGATTCATGGCATAAAATAGACTGAAATGACGCGTCGAACAAGCCACTATATACAGTGTGTATCACCCAAATGGAATAAATTCGATAATAAATAAATGGGGGCGTGTTCGAAAAAGATAGGTATAAGGCATGGTACATGAAATATGTCTAGAATTTTCTGAACAATCCAAAAATTGAATAATATACAGGATGTTGCATTTAAAATAAGAAAGTTGGTATTGGCCTCTGCTACATGACACACCCTGTATAAAAAGTTTTTGCTGAAAAAAATGCGCAACTAAAAATACTAATCGACGTATCCGAGCATTTTGACGAACACGTCCCCATTTATTTATTATGGAGTTTATTCCGTTTGGCTGATACACACTGTATATATATGTCAATACGTCAAAAAATGGCGGAACTATTCAAGTTTCAAATGCTATCGCAACAGATGGCGCACCCGTTATATTACGACTGAAGTAAGTAAATAGTAAAAAAGCAAGTGTTAATAAGCAAACTTAACGTGAAATACGCGTCGCATATCAATGTGCACTAATGCCCACCATGGTTCAATCATGGCCAAATCGTGTAAAATTGCAATAAATCACACTGGAACAAATAAACGTAATATTTAATCACTACTATGTCTTATTAAAGCAGTTTGGAAATGAAATTTAATTTAAGATAATTGTAGAACACATTTAGTTTCCAGGCTTTGAGTTGGCTACGCTTACATATCAATTCTGAATGTTTTTAATATTCGAGGATTACATTTTCTAACTGTTCTGAATAATCATTTTCCTTTCAATCTAAAATTGCTGCATTCTGTCGACAAGACAAATTTTTGGCGATCAATGTTATGGCTCGATTCCAGGAGAATATCAAAACACGTGGACCGGTCGTCTTTCGTTGGGCGACCTTTTTATATTTTCATTGCCCGTGGCATAATAACTCTTCGCCTGATATTATCGACGAGCTGCTTGTAATGGTGTATTTCAGTCGGTCGTATTTCATGTTTCATCTGACCTCTTGCAGTCCTTCATTTCGCTTAGAAATGAATGCCATGCATTTTTCCCAACTTGGGCTTCAGTAAATAACTTTCCTACCTTAACGTATTGTAAAAAAAACACCTTTATTGGCATACACATAGTTACATAATTACATTTCTACTTCACATTATAGTCCTTCTGCACTCCTTTTCCCTCCCCAATTTCTGCAGCGTCCTTACGCCGGCCCCATCCTTTCACATCCATTCCGCTACCCTCTTATTCCTTTTTCCTCCCATCCATTCCACATTAATCCGCATTTGTCATGTCCCACCATAATTTCAGTGCGTCCCCTAGCTCCTCATCTATCGTGCCAGTGCCGCTCATAGTCCCCCTCAGTTTAATAACCTCTCTACTCGTGTCCGCCTGCAGCAGCTCTGTCCGATGTCGTTCCCCTGCCCATTGCTAGAGCCCCTCGATTCTTGCACAAACCGTTTGACCGCTGCCTTATACACACCACGCACCTCTCTCCCAGTAAAGTGTGCCCCTTCCCAGCCTTCGTCCACACAGGGACCGCATCTGGGCTCAGCGCTGCACCCCTCTTCCATGTGGCCTTCCGTGTCACAACGTCTGCAACTGCTTCTTCGATCCTTCCCCTTGCAAATTTCCGCCGTATGACCATAGCCTCTGCACCGCCAACATGCCTGCGGCTTCACCCGGCGTTCCTGGACAGTGCAGCGGGCCCACCCAATCTTTGTGAACCTCATTCTTAAGAGCTGTTCGATGACACCTTCCGTCCCCATCACCAGGGCGATTCTAAGATCCGGACCATATCTAGTAACCCGGACCACCTCAATCTCATCGGATCTTGCGCTAATGCTTCCGGCCGTTTCCAGCCTGACCTCGTCCTCTGTTATGTCTTCCTCCAATCCCTTAATCTCAACAGCCGTCCTATTCCTCTCGATCACCACGGCGCTCCCATTACGCCATAAATGACTTTTCTCAGATCCGACCCCCTTTCTCCTCTCTTCAATCTCAGCTCAATATTACCCTCCCGAGTCTTTTTAGCCCGCTCCACCTGATCCCAAAGTCCTCATTGTTTCACGCACTCCTTAACGGACTTCAGCGCATGGGTGTACGATCCCGCCCCAACCCGAACTCTCACAACCCGAACTCTCACCCACTCACTGATCACCTTCGTTCCCTCCGCCCGGTTATCCTTCCCCACCAAAGGCGCCGAGGTCGGAGCCTGTGGTCCGTGGTCCAACTCCATTCCCTTCGACGCGTCTCGCATCGTTGGCCTTCGAGGGCCTCCTCTTTCGTTTCTATCTGCCCAGCACTTTGCTCCAGGCCTCATCTTCCCCCATGCTATAGGTATCGCATTCTCACACTTGATCGCTCCATACTCGACTTTCCCCATCGCACAGTGAGCAAAATGTTCAAAAATATGGCCAAAAGTCTAAATGTCATACATTATCTACACAAATGGGTACGTAAACTTCAATTTAATTTAATTAATGATTAGTTATTGAAATGGTTTATAAAATTGACAATGGAAGCTCCAAAATGGCGCCTAGACGCCATATAAGCAAAGCGTATCATGGAACGTAAAAATTAGTTTAAAAATTGAAATAGCATGCAAAGTATTTATTTAATAATTGAAAGATTTTAAAAATATAACAATATTATGAGACCTCAAAGTGGCAATTCATAATATTAACAGTGGTAATATTTAAATCAATTGCAAAAATGAAAAATATAATTGAAATTGTTTTAAATAACAATTTTTATTTCATCATAATTGTATGATTTTAATTACCAACATTTCAAAGTGGCGGCTTTAAAATGACGTTTTATATCACATATCTGAGTGAAGAACATATCTGACATGCGGAAACATGATTAAAAATCGTCAACGCAGTCGTCTTCATCGCCTGATGAATCTACCATGGGACATTGTAAAAGTGTAATTGCATCCTGAGCATGCTTAGATGCTTTCTCGATAATTTTCTTTGCTGGCTGATAACAGGCGGATCAGACGACACCAGTAGACAGCGGAAGACATCTTCCATCGTCTTAACTCGCGAGCACTTTCCTGATTTATTAGCACGATAACTTTTGAAATCTTTATTACGTGCCTCTTGGGCCTCTTCAGACAACTGACCAATAGGCAGCAAAGCAAACTGTTTTATTTTTGAACCATGAATCAAAAGTTTGTGTACAGTTGTTGGCATATAATACCAGGGATATAGTGTTTTTTTGCAGTGTCCAAACAGTATGCTTCAAATTCTTCAATTTTGATATCATATCCACTTGAGATAACTTGGAGAATAATATGAAATCTGTGAATTATATCTAAATCCACATCTGTAACTGTATGAGACTGTAATTCATCTTGGAAGAAACGTCGAGAAGTATTGCCATCATTTGAGTTCCCGAAACCAGGTTTCGGACGGTCAACAATGATACCCAGTTTTGCTTTCAATCGATCTTGAATGATTGCTTATCGTGCGGCAACTTGCTGTTTATCAGACTCGACGCGTGCCTGCCATTTGTTAATATCGAGTTTGTAAGAAAGATGTAACAAACATTCAAAACAGCGAATCCACGCATGTAATGTTGAAAACCCAAACTTGAAATAGTCCTGATTGCATGACAAAGTAGTCACCTTTTGTAAGTTGTTAAAATCTTTAGAAGTACTGTTGCACAAATAGCAACGCTGCGTGGAATTAGTTTGTGTTACCGCATTACAGACTTTACCGTCGATCATTGTAAATGCAATTTTAAATAAAACTTTACCATCTATAAACGTCTTGTAAGACTGGAGCGATGATATCTGATCTTCAATGTATTTCACTTCGTTCAAAGTTACTTCTGTGGATTCGTGAATAAATTGCAACCGAATTGGACGACAAAATCTTGGAGAGGCAGGTCTAGCGTTTTTCCTAATGACAAAATTGTATCCAGTTTCGTTGTCTCTATGAGTTCTAAAGGCACGATCGAACTTACGAATATATTTGAATTTGTGTCATCTGCATTGCTGAATTGCTGTTTGTATTTACTCTGACCTGAACTTCCATCACATCCCCATTTAAGAGTGAGATTCAGTTCATTTAAGTTATGCGCCGAAGAAGATGACAACTTCCTTTTGAACATTTAAAATACGTTCACACATATGATGTAATAAGGCTCGTAGTTGAACTTCTGCAGAAGTTTCGGTAATTGTCATGGATCCATGTTCAGGTATACATCTCTCTTGACTTTTTACACTTCTCCATAGCATGGACATAGTTTGCACTTATTTTCTTTCATGGATTCTCTTATTACATTATACTACGACTTAGAAAGTTTAGCTTGTACCACAATTGAAATAGCCTTGTCTCCCGATATTGTTTGTTCCTGCTCTCGTTTAATTGCTGCCTGATACTTCTCAGCTTTTGTTGGACTAGCTGAAGTTACATTTTTACTATTTTTGCACAATCCAGTTTTCCGGCAGTTCTAAAACTCATGTGCGTCCCATATACCAATTCTTCTGGTGTATATTGTGTTTTACTTTTTTTAGTTTTTCTACGTTTAGATCTTTCACTAGATAAATTGAAGTCCAACATAGGGCGACCCATTTTACTTCGTGTTATAGAAGAAGATCTGGTCGGTGTTCGCGTTAGAGAACTGGTCGGTGTTGGCGTTCCAGATTGAGGTATTATATAAAAAGATAGATTTATATTAAGCCAATCTTCATTTTTTTTTTCAAAAAGAGAGCATTTTGGGAAAAAATTTCTTGGGTCTAAAGTAGCCACAATATTGCATTCGTGCAAAATCGATAAGTCTATGAATTCCAATTTCTCACAGTAACTTTTTTTTCTGTTGCTTTTTGCAACAACATAAATATTTCCTTCCGTGTATAAAATACATCTCGATTTGAACGTAAAATTTTAAATTTAACTTAATAAACAAGTGTTTGTAAATGTTAATTCATGTAAATTTGTGATTATAACTTATTTCTTCGTATAAGTCACAGATATTGTATTTGATTTTTCAATTGTTTATCCAACTACGAAATTTCACATTTTTATTTGAAATATTTATTATTACTTAATTATAATGTTTACATGATACAATGAGTTGCATGAATTACGAATAACAATACATTGTTTTAACATTTATTTTCTATTTTTGGCTATAAAAATTAAATTCGCAAATATTCGCAGCTAATTTTTGTTCGGACCGCTTCTCTATACTCCAAAGTTTATTGCAAACAAAGATTCATGACAGTAATGCCTGGAAATCCTAACCTCTACTCTAACAAAGATTGATGTTCGAAGTAAAATCATATTCAAAATAGTCTCAACAGGAAATGATACATGTAAAATATATATAACAATATTATATGACAAAACATGGTACATACCTTCAGAAACATTAACTATTTTGTCCGGTATCAATTCGATTCACTCAATGCTGATCCGTGTTACAACACAAGCCGAAATGCGTGCACGCGGGACTCACAAAATCACGTCAATTTCAAGTGACGGTTCAATGCGTGTACGGGGAGATATAGCTTTAGGTCCAACGGCATTTAATACATTAGATACTTATCTTTTGATTGATAATAATAAATTGAAATTACAAATTCCAAAAGTCATTTTTTCGACTTTTAGCCATGTTTTTAAGCATTTCGCCCACTGTGCGTCAGCGGCAGATCCGCCGACGTGGAGCACACACCATGCCCTGGGCTATTTAATCTGCCGCTCTCATTTCCACTCGTTGTCGCTCCTCTTGGCATCAGGTTCTCAACCAGCTTCGCTGACATCACCTCTTATCTAAGCTCTGCCACCAGTTTCATTGCTGTTGGATCACCTTTGCCCATTTCGGACATATCCTTCTTCTCCTTACACACCTCAGCCGCCCCGATCTCCCTCAGCCCCTGCGTCTCTCCTTGCACCTTCATGCCCTCCTTGATCCAACCTTCCACTTGCCCCTTCCATGCCTGAATTTCCACAGCTTCCTTCAGTGCCAGCCTCTCCACTTGCGCCTCAATGCCCTCTTTGATCCATCCTTCTACTTGCCTTTTCATCCTTTCCTCGAAGTTCTGCTGCTTCTCCGCATCCTTGTGCCACTCAGTATCCCCTCTCACCGTTTGGTACAGGTCCTTTATCTCTTTGGTCAGCTGCTCAACTGCCTCGGTCTCCTTCTGTATTAGCCTCTCAACTTGCACCCTCACGCACTCCTTAATCCATTCATTATCTCTTCCAATTCCCGTTGCTTCCTCGCAGCCTTGAGCCATTAAGTTGCATTCTTGATGCAACATCTCTTGTACTTACCTTCCTGCACTATCCTCATGTGCTTCCCGATATTCTCCACTTAATCACAGACTTCTTCTCCTGCTTCCTCACCAACTGCATCCTCCAGGGCTGTGGTGTACTTATATAACTCATTGTGCGAATATAACAAACCGTCGAGCGCAGTCTTGCAGTGTGTCACGTCGATCTCTTCAACCCACTCCCAATAATCCTGATATTCCTGACTTTTCGCCTCGAATTCTCTCTTCCCTTCTTCGGTTTTCCCGTTTCCATCTGTTCCAGCCATTTTAAAAGCCTTGAAAATCCCAATTCGCCCGGGTTTCTCTATGAGTTCCGAGAAACCTTGTTTAGGATATCCGTGGCGCTCGTCCACCACCTTCCACCAATTTGAGCTGATATCGCACAAAGATTTACTCTGCTACGGCCTATTCCGTAATTCCGCAAGACCAAATTACCCGCACCGAATAGCTTATAATTATGCTAAGGGCCCGAGCTTGCCCACCACCATAAACATATTGTAATTTATGGAATTTAAAAAAATTAAACTTGAAAAAGGATACCTCATCTCGCGGACATTAAGTTTTATAGCTCGAAAAACCAAGGGAAGAAACTATGCTTTAGCAGCCCGCGGTGTTTGGCGCATACAGGAGAGCGTCAATAACTAAGGACAAGGATATATATTTTCTATGCTAAGGACTGCTATAGCATTTCTTCCCGTTGGCTACATGCTATTTTCCGCTTACCAACAATATTGCGAAAGAAATAAGATGTGAAGCATCAATGATTATTATTTATTAACTGTGTATTGTATTGCAACAAACGGGCGTACACACGTTTGTATTTATTTTCGTATTCGGTATCGACTCACATCGAGACACTTGTTCGGCCAACATTGAATAAGAATATAGATTTGATACCGTCACATAGAAATTTTATTTCCAATTAGTAAAACAAATTTCAACGTTGTACTACAGTTCGATGTATGAACGTAATTTGTCAGTTTCTGTGTGACAATGCGTCGAACGATCAGCTGTTCTTTAACATAGACCCGAATTTATTATTGGCCGTTGCTCGGAATAGACGTTAGCGCTAAGGAAGCACACGCTTTTCCTCAGCTTTACTAATCCATCGGCGTTGTTTACTTTGTACGCGTTACACTCTAATAAGTATATGGACTGAGTATTATGAGTTTAATGATATGTATTTGAACACGTATCCTCTATTGGAAAATTTATTAAACATTTTTATAAAGAAAGAGATTTTATACCCAAACTTTAATCTCTTGGTATTCACGACTGGTTGGGTGTATTGACCCGGGACAAACGTTAATAATCGTATCTTATTCAGTCCTTTCGGACGTCATACAACTTGAAATACATTTTCATTTGAAATTTTAAAGTTGTTATTGATTATTATGTGGTTTAAATGTTTCGTGTTATTAACCCTTAATTATCAATAATCAACATTCCACTCGCTTAAGGGTCAATCAATATCAAATTAATCAATGATGGTGGCTGTCAAATTTTATTTTATTTTTATTTTCTTACCTATGTTTATACTATATTCAGAGAGTTGAAAACAGGTATTTATTAATTTTTTAGATGTTCAGTTTTTTTTTGTGAGCGGCCATTTTGTATTGGTGAGGCAGCCTATTTTGCATTTTGCAGAGGTTTGCCTTAAACTCTGTAGCTCAGTTTTTAGAGATATTTGGTTGACAAAAAACATGTTAACGAGCTTAAAATGTACAATATTTTCTATTCAGTATATACCGGGTGTAACTAAATTCAGGTAGACCCTAAATATAATTTTTAGTGTTTTTAGGGAATAAAGTGCGTCGATATGTTTACTTTTAATAAAAATTCTGCTTCTGGTTTAACCGGAAATGACTATAACTTTTCTATTTCAAAAGGAACACCTTGTATATTTTTACGTAATTTAATTTGCCTCTAAATTCTGAGTTTAGAAATCTATCAAATGTATAAGTGACCTTTTTGTTGTTAGTTTTTTGTTTAAATTTGAATTAAATTTTAACAAAAATCAAATTTAAATTGAATTAAAAAAAAAAGTAATAACCAAAAAGTCACTCATGATACATTTCTGAACTCAGAATTTAGTAACGAATAAAATTATGTAAAAATATACAGGGTGTTCCATTTGAAATAGAAAAGTTATGGTCATTTCCGGTTAAACCGGAAGTGAAATTTTTATTAAAAGTAGATATGTCGACACATTTTATTACCTAAAAACATTATACTAAATTTTATTTAAAAAAAATTGTTAAAATGCAAATGATGGACCACAAAAATCATTTGCATTTTTGCATATATCTTTGTCAAATTTAGTATAGTGTTTTAAGAGAATAAAGTGCGTCAATATGTAGACTTTTATAAATACCATTTCCGGTTTAACCGGAAGTTACCTTAACTTACCTATTTAAATTAAATTTAAACAAAAAACTAATAAACAAAAGGTCACTTATGATAGTTCTCTGAACGCAGAATTTAGAGACGAATATATTATGTAAAGATATACAGGGTGTTCCATTTAAAATAGAAAAGTTATGGTCATTTCCGGTTAAACCTTAAGACACACTTTATTCTCTAAAAACACCATACTAAATTTCATAAAGAAATAAGTAAAAATGCAAATGATATTTGGGGTCTACCAGAATTCAGTTACACCTGGTATATTTGATAATTGCAAACCATTGACGGAAGATTGTGTCAGATCTGATCATTCGTTCGAAAGTTATCCTCAAAAACTTTAAAACAATTGAATATCGTTTAATTCATAGGCGAGAGCATGCATGTTTAGTGGTTGTAGATTTCATTTGAAAAATAAATTATATATACAAATCGGTTGTGACCAAATGGTCTCGTTGCTTAAGGCAGTATCATATCATCCATAATTCCCTAAGCCGAATTATGGCTTAGGGAATTATGAACCATTTTCCCTTCAAAAAGAAAAAAATGAATATCGAATTTAGTTTTTTCATCACATCCATCTATTTGACGAGTGAAACAATCTACTTAAAGAATATTTAAAATCTGCTCAATCATTCAAACGTTATCCTCAATCAACCAGAAAACAGTTGAATGCCTAATTTCAATTTTCAATCTCTTCCAATATATTTGATGCATTTTTTTCCAAATCTGGTAATCGGTTCAAGATTTATTCTCCAAAAAGACAAAAAAAAATTGTACAACTCGTATGTATGTATGTACTTCATCTGTATACCGGGTGTAACTGAATTCTGGTAGACCCCGAATATCTATTTCATTTTTACATATATCTTTCTAAAACTTAGTATGGTGTTTTTAAAGAATAAAGTGCGCCCGAAAGTGGATTTTTAATAAAAACTCCACTTCCGGTTTAACCGGAAATGACCTTAACTTTTCTATTTCAAATGGAACACCATGTATATTTTTACCTAATTTGATTCTCTAAATTCTGAGTTCATAGATGTATCATAAGTGACCTTTTGGTTGTTTGTTTTTTGTTTAAATTTAATATAAATTTGTTATTTCGCTTAAATTTAAATAAAAAACTAACTACCAAAAGGTCACGTGTGATACATCTCTGAACTCAGAATTGAGAGACGAATTAAATTATGTAGAAATATACAGGGTATTCCATTTGAAATAGTACAGTTAAGGTCATTTCCGGTTAAACCGGAAGTGGAATTTTTTATTAAAATTCTACTTGAAGACACACTTTATTCTCTAAAAACACCATACTAAATTTCAAAATTTATATGTAAAAATAAAAATGATATTCTGGGTCTACCAGAATTCAGTTACACCCTGTATAGGCTTATACTTAATTGTAAATTAGCAAAAAATAGGTAAATGTTAACGTTTTCAAAATGAAAACCTTCTCTTTTAAAATAAAAAATGTTAAAGAACTAAGGCCCACTTGCACCATTTTTTCATTAAGTCTAACTTTGTAAAGTAGGACTTATATTTTAAGTCATGCTTAAATGGAAGCGTCATGTACCATGGGAATTAATACAATTGCTTTAGTAAGCAAGCTCAAAGTGTTGCAACATAGTAAAATCTTACGATTTTCACTTTTTAACGTTGAGAATGCGATCTAAAAATTTCGGAATTTTAAAGCGTATCCCTTCTGAGATATTTCAGATTGAAAATACCGGATTTCAGAAAAATCGCAATATTTGAAGACCATTCAAAAATGAAGATGTAACTCCTAGACCTGAAACTTTTTAGGGGAGTAGTATTATATCAGGTCGTCAAGTATGAAACTTGTAGAAAAAAATGCAAAGTTCTTTCGTAATAATAATAATTTTTCGTTGGTATAAAACCCTGGCGGACGGTAGTCGATGAATTCCAATGAAGGCCAATTTTACAGCATTGTCGGAATTGAATTGTTTTCCAATTAAAAAGTAGTCATGTGTGCAGTGTGTGGTCTAGAGTTATCGTGCAAAAAGATAAGAGTCAATCTGTTGACCAATCTAGGCTGTTTTTCCTTAAGTTTTTGCATCATTTAGTCCAGTTGGTTGCAGTATATGTCTGCCGTGATCGATGAGCCAGATTTTATGAAATCATAATGGATCACATCTACGCTAGACCACCAAACACTTACCATCAAATTCTTTTGATGAACATTTATCCTCATCCAACCATTGTACTGAATGTTTGCATTGTTATATAGGATTCATTTCTCATCACAAGTGACAATTCGATTCAAAAATGGATCAGATTTGTGACGAGAAAGCAACATTAAGCAGGCTTCCAAACACTTTTGTTTCTGTTTTTCTGCCAGTTCATGTGGAACCCACATATCCAACTTTTTCACCTCACCGATTTGAACCAAATGTGTTAATATGGTTTGTTTGCCAACAACAAACTTTAACGATAATTCAGAGGCACTCTGAAATTAGTCAGATTCAACGGTGACCTTTAGTTCATCATTATAAATTTGCTATAAATTTAGTTTATTATTATTTATGATGTGTCTTCTACTATTGCTCTAATTGTACTTTAATTTGATGAAATTTAATTTTAATTTTGTTTTTGTTATACCGGGTGTGGCACTTAAGACGCCTCGGACCATAGCTCCTTTATGATAAAAGCTATCGAAAAAAATCTAAGAACAAAGTGGTGCATAGTTACCGTCGCTATGTTTTAAAAATATTTCTAATCATCAGTGGCGTGCCGTACTCCAGTGGCGTACCAAACTTATGTTTTTTTAAATGGAATGCCCTATTTTTTATTGCAGATTTGGAAAGTGCTCGACGAGTACTTATTTTTTTATTTAACATGTTATACCCTTCATTTTAGCGGTTTCGCTATTATAACCCCTTCTTTCAAAATTGCGCCCCATTTTTGAGATTTTTTTGTAGAGAAACTAATTGACGCCGGCGCCTAAATTTTGAATTGAGGTACAGGTTAAGACCTCGTATACCTTCACATAATTTTTTTTCGGGTAATTTATGGCAAAAAAATAATTTTTGATTGATCTTCGCATATTGTCATTTTTTCCGAAAATTTCAAATGGCACCCCCCTAAAAAAATTACGGCGTTGTACAGCCAAAACTCTAAATTTTTCATTGGTGTAAAAAAAATTACACATTGCATAACAAAATTTCGGAGAAAAAAGGAATTTCATCGCAAATGTCGGGAAACGTTTTCCGTTCCCAAGTGTGCCATGAGAAAACAAAAGATTGGTAATTGTCAAAGTAAATTATTAGACGTCAGTAGCAGCCATAAGTCATTTTTGATAAACGTTCTAAAAATGTTCCGAACTCAAGAGGAAATGGTTGACATGATATTTATTCTTGGAGAATGTAACAAGAATTGTTTCTTGGCATCACGAGTGTACGCTGCGAGATATCCGCACAGGGCATATCCAAATGAACGTGCGTTTCAAAAAGTGTTGGAGAGATTTACTACTACGGGAAGTGTGAAACGGCCAAGGAGAGTTAGAAAGAAGGCAGTTATTACCGAAAATAATGAACTGCGGTATATCACCAGAAGTTGCGGTTATGCCTCCAGCAGGAAGGTCGTCATTTCGAACATTTAGTTTAAGTTGTTAAATTTGCTTTATCTGCATTTTTCATATCATGTTGAATAAATAGGTACATACTATTATGTTGACCGTATTTGTGTATTTGTTTTGGTACTTTGACAATTACCAATCTTTTGTTTTCTCATGGCACACTTGGGAACGGAAAACGTTTCCCGACATTTGCGATGAAATTCCTTTTTTCTCCGAAATTTTGTTATGCAATGTGTAATTTTTTTTACACCAATGAAAAATTTAGAGTTTTGGCTGTACAACGCCGTAATTTTTTTAGGGGGGTGCCATTTGAAATTTTCGGAAAAAATGACAACATACGAAGATCAATCAAAAATTATTTTTTTTCCATAAATTACCCGAAAAAAAATTATGTGAAGGTATACGAGGTCTTAACCTGTACCTCAATTCAAAATTTAGGCGCCGGCGTCAATTAGTTTCTCTACAAAAAAATCTCAAAAATCTGGCGCAATTTTGAAAGAAGGGGTTATAACAGCGAAACCGCTAAAGTGAAGGGTATAACATGTTAGATAAAAAAATAAGTACTCGTCGAGCACTTTCCAAATCTGCAATAAAAAATAGGGCATTCCATTTAAAAAAACATAAGTTTGGTACGCCACTGGAGTACGGCACGCCACTGATGATTAGAAATATTTTTAAAATATAGCGACGGTAACTATGCACCACTTTGTTCTTAGATTTTTTTCGATAGCTTTTATCGTAAAAGAGCTATGGTCCGAGGCGTCTTAAGTGCCACACCCGGTATATAAGTTGTTCTTGTTTTTAAATTAGTTCACAATCTGTATTTACTATATATTATATAATTTTTCCCTGTAATTGAAATACTCTGTTGGGAAATAAATTTATTATTATTATTATTATTATTATTATTATTATTATTATTGAGCTTTGATTCTGGGTGACCGCATGGCTCATTTGTAAAGTCAAAGTTGCCTGTACGAAATTTTGCGAACCAACTTGGCACTGTCTGTTGCGTATTTACACTAGAGACAAATACATGATTATTGTTTCGCGGATCTGCGATGCCGTAGTTCCACGCAAGAACTCATATTGTATAATACTGCGAATTGCCGACAGTTCCATTTTCAACAAAAATAATTTATTGAACATGTGTTTAATATTTTTTAGAGATTATAATTATATTATTTAAACAAGCCAGTTGTGCAACTTTCTACCAAAGAAAACAGAACCGCAAAATGTTAAGCCAATGTCTAATAATCAGCTGTTAAAGTTGACAATATTTTCAACTACAAGTTTCATACTTGACGACCTGATATAAACACTATATCCAAAAAAAAAATTAAGCTGTGTCTTAGTTTGTTTTGTCTTCAACAATTTTAATTTGAAAAAAGGTTTATATTTAAAAAAAAACACTAAAATGTACCTATTTTTTGTTTATATAAAATTAAAAACATAAAAATCTTTAAAAACATAGAAGCTACAGAGTTTAACGAAAACCTGTGCAAAATGCAAAATAGGCAGACGCACCAATATAGAATGGACGCTCAAGAAGAAACTGACCATCTTAAGAATTAAATAATACTTATTTTCAACTCTCTGAATAGAGTACAGACATGGGTAAAAATATAAAAATTTAAAAACATTTCAGCGACCTTTTGAAATTAAATTAGTTGATTGGATTTGGATTTACCCTGTACCGACTACAAAACAAATGACAAAAACTTTCTTGGGTAATTCCATGATTCAATTTGTAACACATTAGTATGTACAATTTCATCCCTAAGCGCATAATGTAGCAGTGAGTGTTGTAATTATTTATTTTTTGTGATCGTAAGTGAGATTAGCTAAATGAATACATTGCGGTCGTTTAGGGGGTTGGATGTGTGGGATTGAACCGGGATTGAACAGGGGATGAGAGGGTGCGGATTTATAGAGAGGCGAAACCGAGGTTTGCATATAAATTAGGAGTTCCGCAAACGCAGCCAGAGTTTCCAATTATGCTGCGCCAACTGAAATGAAAATTCATCGCTGCAACTAACCCCCATTTCCCGCACAACGTATATAGTTTATCAAAAATACATAGTTTCAGTTTCAACTATGAACTGTGCTTTGAACTTGATATTGATGTGAAATAAGTTGTGCTAGTAGATTGTACAAATATTTGATTTTCGAGAATAATGCACGAGAATGCGCGTCTGCGGAAATTTGTTCAGGGCAAGGAGAGGGGGGGGGGATGGGCTTACAATTTGTAATTTTTAAAGGTAATAAAGTTTTTGCTCATTATTACGGGCCCCGCACACGGACAATTGTTCAACGACTAAACTATTTAGTTGTTTAGTTGAGTTGGATACATGTTACGATTCTCCACCAACTTAACTATTTAGTCGAGGAGAAATCGTGTGGCGTGCGCACACAGTACGCCGCCGACACAACTTAATTTATGCGGAGCGTGTAGACAGTTTAGTAGAGTATTACTTATTATTATAAATGTATGTAATAAAAATGTTGCTTAAATATTATTAAATATGCTCAAATAAGCTAAAATATGATTACATATGCTCGATGTAACTAAAATATGCACGAGAGGGCTTAGATATGCAAAATATGAAAAATTTAATCATCACCATTTAATTGCATTTTACTAGATGCGGATAGATCCAAAGGGATATTGTCAGCATATCAATATTTAAGAATATGCATTTATATATCTTATCGCGGGCTTTTTATGATCGATGACCAACTAAACTATCGATCGTGTGCGCACTCCCATTGGAACTGTGGAACTATGCCAGTTGTACGATAGTAGAACGATTATTTAATCATAAGGGCTCACCAATTGCCTTTGACTAAAAAATCGGGCTGGACGATAGTTGGTGTGTGTGCGCACTTGCATTTACGGTAATGCCATTATAGACCTCGACTAAACTATCACTCAACTAATAATTGGCCGTGTGCGGGCCCGCTTAAACTATTTGTGGTAACATTTTAGCTGTCACGATTGGTAGTACTTAAACGTGACATGTGTCGACATCAGAATGTAAAATGGCCATTATTTCATAGGATAATTGAAACCCTCCAATGCGTTACAATGCGTTAAATCATCGTTTCGGATAGCAAAGGTACAAACCTATATAACTAGGACGTGAAAATTCCCTAGATTGAACATTCATTTTAGGGACAAGAAAAACAACTAAATACATAAAAATATAATAATAATAACTAATAATTACTATATCATTACTATAAATTAATAGACTAATAAAACTAATAAACTAACAACCGGAGTTCACATGATCACCAACAAAAATTAGAGATGGGCAAAACTGCTACTTTTGAATCACGTTGCTACCTGTGATTGCTACTTTCTAATATCAGTAATTTTAAACTGTGACTGCGATCGCAGTTAGTAAACGTCGTAACACCTGAAATTTTTAATGGTTTCTCAAAAATATTTTTGATATGATTCTGCTAATATTTGTCCACCTGGTCACGTAAATAGTGTTCCTTTTGATATTATACCTGTGACTGAAGGTAATATTTTGGCTATATCATCTGCTATACCAAATAAATATACGACTATCCTTGATTCAGAGAAGTATTTGGAGATTTTTGCAGAAAAAATAGAATGTTTTCAGTAAATTTGAAAAGTTGGAAAGTTTTAGGTATGTGGCAAATGTTTTCCTATTTTGGTTTTATCTCTGAAAAAACGCATCTTTTGAAAGATTATTTGTTTTGTGCTCTAAGGATTATTTTTAAATAAAATCATTAACCAATAGAGATATGGATTTTTAAAAATTTTCGTTTTTATTTTTTGAGCACTTGGCCAAAAACACATCAAACTTGCAGGCAAAATTCCATAAAAAATAATCCTTAATGACCGAAGTTCCACTTATTCGAAATCAATTTGGTTTTTGTAAATTCAACAATTTTTAATACAGAAAATCTTAAAAAATCCTTTTTCGTTTTAATTGTTCAACACTTGAGCAAAAACATCGAAGAAAAAAAATATAAAAATGCAGGCAAAATTCCATATGAAATTATCCTCAATGGCCGAAGTATCACTAATTCAAAATCAATTTGGTTTTTGTAAAACCAACAATTTTCAATAAAGATATGGATTTTTGAAGATTTTTGTTTTAATTTTTTGAGCACTTGAATGAAAACGTCGCAGAAAAAATATAAAACGCCTAGAAAAAATTCCTTCAAAAATATCCTCAATGGTCGAAGTATCACTTATTAAAAATCAATTTGGTTTTTATAAATTTAACAATTTTTAATTTAGATATGAATTTTTGAAAATTTTAGTTTTATTGTTTTGAGCCCTTGAATGAAAATATCGCATAAAAAATATAAAACGCGTAGAAAAAATTCCATAAGAAAGCATCATCAATAGCCGAAGTATAGCTAATTCAAAATCAATTTGATTTTTGTAAATTCAACAATTTTCAATAGAGATATGGATTTTTGAAGATTTTTGTTTTAATTTTTTGAGCACTTGAATGAAAACATCGCAGAAAAAAATATAAAACGCGTAGAAAAAATTCCTAAAAACAATATCCTCAATGATCGAAGAACCGCTTATTCAAAATTAATTTGGTTTTTGTAAATTCAACAATTTGTAATGGAGATATGGGTTTTTGAAAATTTTTGTTTTAATTTTTTGAGCACTTGAATGAAAACATCGCAGAAAAAAATATAAAACGCCTAGAAAAAATTCCTTAAAAAATATCCTAAATGATCGAAGTATCGCTTATTCAAAATCAACTTGGTTTTTATAAATCCAACAATTTTTTTTAAGATATGAATTTTTGAAAATTTTAGTTTTATTGTTTTGAGCCCTTGAATGAAAATATCGCAGAAAAAATATAAAACGCGCAGACAAAATTCCATAAGAAATTATCACCAATGGCCGAAGTATAATCAATTTGATTTTTGTAAATTCAACAATTTTTAATGGAGATATGGATTTTTGAAGATCTTTGTTTTAATTTTTTGAGCACTTGAATGAAAACGTCGCAGAAAAAAAATATAAAACGCCTAGAAAAAATTCCTTCAAAAATATCCTCAATGATCGAAGTATAGCTAACTCAAAATCAATTTGATTTATCTAAATTCAACAATTTTCAATGGAGATGTGTATTTTTGAAGATTTTTGTTTTCATTTTTTGAGCACTTGAATGAAAACATCGCAGAAAAAAATATAAAACGCGTAGAAAAAATTCCTTAAAACAATATCTAAATAACATTTAGAAATGCCACCTTGTACTGTCTTCTTATAATTATGTTTTAAGTAACAGTCACAGTTTAAGTAGCAATCACAATTTGGCACAGTTTAAATAGAAGTGATTTTAAGTAGCAGTAAGTAGCAGTGATTTTAAGTAACAGTGATATTAAGTAGCAGTCATTTTAAGTAGCAGTGATTTTAAGTAGCAAACGATTTTAAGTAACAGTGATTTTAAGTAGCAGTGATTTTAAGTAGCAAACGATTTTAAGTAACAGTGATTTTAAGTAGCAGTGAAATTCGCCTATTAGTAACAGTAACGACCTGTAATTTTTCAATACCAGTGAAAAATCACAGATACGTCAAATATCGCCCACCCCTAACAACACAGTTTAAATAGAAGTGATTTTAAGTAGCAGTAAGTAGCAGTGATTTTAAGTAACAGTGATATTAAGTAGCAGTCATTTTAAGTAGCAGTGATTTTAAGTAGCAAACGATTTTAAGTAACAGTGATTTTAAGTAGCAGTGATTTTAAGTAGCAAACGATTTTAAGTAACAGTGATTTTAAGTAGCAGTGAAATTCGCCTATTAGTAACAGTAACGACCTGTGATTTTTCAATACCAGTGAAAAATCACAGATACGTCAAATATCGCCCACCCCTAACAAAAATGCCATTAAAAAACTTATACCCATTCTTACTCATATGAACAACTGGAGATTTGCGCATAATATTCGTTCTTGATGTAGGGATGTAAAAAGTACTTGAATGGCATGCGGATAGATGAGGGACAGACAAATTGATTTAAGACAGTCCACAGTATTATTAATCAATTTAAACACAAATAAAGCACTGTAGTTATCTCTGCGGCTACCCAATGATGTAACGTTATGTTTGCACAACATGGTATCATAATTATAAGATCTACTTGGATATGTGCCATCCATTTTGAATGAAAGGAATTTTCTCTGAACGCGTTCAATAAGGGATGCACTGTTAAGCTACGCGCATACTTGTCGGAATCGGGCGGACGGCACGCATCGGCAAAAATTGCTTAACACAGTTGTAAACGAGTCAACGCACATTTATCCGTTCCATGCCATGCGTTGACTCATTTACAACTGTGTTAAGCAATTTTATCCGTTGCGTGAGGTCCGTCCGATCCCGACAAGTGTGCACGTAGCTTTATAGTATGGATACCAAATGATTGAGGCATATTCTAGTTTACTTCGAACAAGGGAACAATATAATGTTTTCAATACAAAATTATCAACGAAGTACTTCGAAGTACGCAATAAGAAACCCAATAACTTAGAGGCTGAGGCAGAAAAGTTATTATTATGACAATTGCCCTCATTTACTTACTAACCAATGAAATCGAATAATGTTGATGAGATAATCCAATAAAATTCTAATTACGACGCGTAACAGACCACGCTCCATGTTATGCATGGCAATTAACCCTGGGTGGTATCTAATCAGATAATCCCTCATGTTGGTATTGCCTAGCAACGCGTTAGTACATGTTCTATTACATATAAAACGTCAGTTGTTGCCGGACTTTTAAGCAGTTTGCTCCTGAATTCGATCTGTTTGTATTTTCGGCTGAAGTGTTAGTGGTTTCATCAGTGATGGTATTCATAGGCATTTCTGAAAATCTTGGTAAGCTCATTCTTACTACAATTATTGTGGCGCAGATTAATACACGTCTGACACTTGTTGTCACTAAATTTATTTTTTCAAATTATGAAATGTGAACTTTCTGTTCGGCCAATTGTCTTCTCGAATCTAACTCGTGACTGATTTTTCCTAGGCAATTATTAGCGTCTGATCACTCTTGCTAGTTGCTTCTAGAAAATCGGCACTCCTGCTTCGCAGTCGTGTCGATTTTCGTCGCAACAAGCAATCGTGATCCTCCCGCTAATAATTGCCGGAAAAATCATAGGCACTCGTTATATTACTGTTGATAATTAATGACAGTCATAGGAATCCAAGATCATTGATTTGCATTTTAATGTCAAGAGCAGTTCCTTATATATTACAGTTGAATGGAAAACATAACTCAGCGTATTATACAAGGTGATAGCCATTTGCAAACTGTACAATTTCTATTTTTTTTTCAAATGGAACCCGCTATATATTATTTCACAATTTAAAAGTTCATTAAGTAAGCTTTCGTTTCATATAAGGTTTCGTTATATCTGAAGCTGATGGTGGTTGACCGTTTCCAGATCTCTGAAACACCCTGTATAATGCAGCTTTAATTATTATTTTAAACGTCATTTCTTGCAGAAAATAAAATAACAACACAATCTGAGGGCTCGAAGTAAAAATAACCCCTTAATATATTTCCACGGTGATGATGCAAATGTATTGATTAATCGAAAGTTTATTGAGTCTCGGATTTCCCGGTGCGTCCTCCTAATGCAATTTTAACGAGCCACCCATGCAAAAATCGCCCGGGGACGCTATTAATCACAGAAACATCGCGGATGTGCGTTTTTTCTCCACTGCCACTTCTGGAAAGCCTCTCACAAAGGAAAAGTGGAGTTACTATGGGCGAGAAATATAATGTGGGTTAGCAAAACATATTTTTAAAATAAAGTTCGCTCATTTGGAAGAATGCAATCGGATTTTATACAGATTTTAAAGAAATGAAATGCAATTATTACTTCCCCTATTATTCATTAAAAAGCTGATTTCGGTTAATTTATGAATACTTATTTTTTGCAGGGGTAATCATTTTAATGTGGTTCAAACAATAAGTTTGGACTTTAGTTTCCTTTATAAGACAATAACTCAAAATGGTTTGCCATTAATGTCTTGGTTGAAAATGGACAAATCTAGTATACGTGGCATCACGGGTGTGAAGCCGAGATACGAATATCGGCAAGTATCTGGGCCACCCCAGGACAGTGGGGCGAGGGGAAATTTCAAATTTGCCGCTTTTGTAAAGATGGTTCCCTCGATGTTGCCAGATTTATCAAAGATCTTATTATGGGGATTACCGTTTTTAATAATGTTAAAATTTCAGTACAAAGTAATAATTTTAACAATTAAAATTATGTTTTAAACATAATTAGACTCATTATCGCTTATATTTGTCAGAATAACTCATGAAAGTATAATATTACTGTTTTTTAAATATAATCATGTGCATTGTATATTTTATACTTCGATGTATGCGGCAACGCTTAATGAGTCTCACCATTTTTATTAACTAACCTCAATAGTGCTGTGAGTGCTTGTAATTCATGTTTGAAGGTAAGTTATTATATATTCTGTCTTATAAACTCATCAATTGTATTTATTGGTAATGGAAACATCAAATGGCCGTATTAAATATTCTTGTAAATATCCAGAATGTCAAAATTCTTTCTTTTCCGATACCTATAACTAATGTCGACTACAAAAATAAACATTTCTATAAAATTCCCAAAAATGAAGAATATTTTAAAACATGGAAAACCATTAGTGATATTGAACAGTCTTCATTGTTTAAATTTTAATTCATGTGAAGATCATTTTATTCATAAACATTTTGTTAACCATTTCCGCAAAAAAATTGAATTGCAATGCTGTTCCGACACCAAGAATTAAGACAATATAATTACACTAATTTACTTTTTAACTATTTAAATGTCATGAATCCTGGATACGAGCAAACAACTGACCTGTTACGACGCCTGAAAGGAATATCCTAAGAAGAACGAAGAGACCTGATGGAACATTGCACCTGGACAAGACCCTAATACCCGATTGTTGTGATATTTTTATATTTGATAATTTTGTTAATAATAATGTATATAATTATTCTGTTAAATATATTTTTTCCATGTAGGCCTATTTTTATTTTTATTTTGTGAAATCCAATCTTTTTTCTTTTACCAAAACCAGTAACTTCTTCATTTATGTACTATCTAAAAGTATAATCAATTATGTGCTCAAAAAACATAATTGATTATATTTTGAGTGTTATTAAATTGAAATATATCGTGTAGACGAGTACAACATTTTTAAATTTTGGCGGAAATGGTAGTGATTTGCCACCCCGACACCAGGCGGCGCCAAAAATCGTGTTTCCGAAATTTAACATGCAGGTTTCACTTCTAAAGGTATGTGTTCTGTGCGTGACATCAAGGCCGCTACTAGCCCAAAGTGGCCCCCGTGTGCAAAATGTTCTCTTTTTTAGAAATAAATTAAACTAAATAAACAAATTACTTTTTGGTTGTTTTACATATTAAAGTTATTATTTATTTTCAACTTTTTTTTCGGTTTCTCGGCCATTTTCAAGTCATCTCATTACTTTAAATCAGTGGTTCTTAACCTAGGGTTGATCGAACCCCAGGGGTTCGGTGAGTTAGCCTCACGGGTTCAGCAGTCGGCGGTTAATAATAATAATAATAATCCCTTTATTCCATAGACTGTACAGTGTACACAATATACATATACAGTATTGGATGCGTCAGAAAGGTATACATAACAAAACAAAAAAGTATTCCTTATTACGTAATAACATTATATAAATTATAATACAATTTTTCCAGTAAAAAATCTCTTCAATTTTGCCTTAAACATATTAGTTGAACTGATTTTTTTAATGTCCTCTGGCAGGTTGTTAAACAGTTTTGGTCCAAGTACATTAGGCGAATATTTTCTAATGTTTAAACGGCAGCTATCAATTCGAATATTATTAACTCGTCTTGTATCATAGGTATGTATTTCACTATTTGTTATAAATTTTTGTATATAATATTAATTCATACATAACTAAACATGGATAGGGTACGATCTTATAGTTACGAAAATACGGTTTACATGATCGAGTTTGTGGGACGACAGCTATTGATCGAATAACACGTTTTTGAGCGACAAATACAGTGTGCCAATGTGTTGAAATACCCCAGAAGCACATACCGTACACCAGCCGCGAATGGGCATTTGCATAATATAGCTGTATTAATTGTGGTTCATTCAAAACTGTCCTTAAGCATTTTATTTGATAATATGTCTTATTTAGACACTTTATAACAGCGTCACAATGATGTTTCCAATCAAAGCAGTTATCAATTTGTAACCCCAAAAATTTTGTTGCTTGACTACAGTTAATACTTATTTAATGTAATATTTAGATCTTCGTTTATTTTTGACTGTTTTGTTTTAAATCTAACATAGCACGTTTTTGTTCTGTTTAGCAATAGTTTATTATTTAAAAACCAATTGTATAAGCAGAGTAAAACAACCCGTCTCGAAAGAAAGATTTATTAAATATAATAATGGCTTTACTAATTGAAGGGCAGATTTTTTGATAACGTGATCTGGAATATCATCAAAACCGGGAGATTTGTTATTTTTTACTCTGTTCATTATTATACCATACAGCTCAATTTCTGTAAAAGGTTCTAAGAATATGCTATTTGTCACCCCTTGTACTGATGAGTAAGATGAGTTTGTCTCACCTAACTGAGACTGTAAATTAAGAGGTTCCATGACAAAAAAAGTATTTAATTTCTCCGCTATAAGGAAGGGATCAGTAAGCCTGGATTCTTCAGTTTGGAGCTCAATGTTAGAGCCTTGAGAACTCTCCCGAAAGTTCATTTATTACTTTCCAAGTAGCTTTTTGTAGATTGTTTGAATTAAAAATTTTATTTTTGTAATAGTCTTTTTTGGTATTACTAACAAGATTGTTATGCTGCCTTTTTTATTGATGTATTCTTTTCTGTACTGTGGAAAATTTTTCTGAATAACATAAGCATTAAATATTTTTTTACTTGATTCTTTTACAATGTTATTTACCCAAGACTTTTTGTTAGTAATAATTTTGCGATGGACAGCAGGAAAGCATTCGTTAAAGTGATATAAAAAAATATTATAAAATATAGTAAACTTTTCATTAAAATCATTAGCGGCATACATATCAAGCCATTCTTCTTGTTTTAGCTTAATAATGAAGACACTCATACTTACTTCGTTGTATTATTGTATTTTGAGAATGTTTTAAGTGTACTACATTTATGTTGCACAGTAGTTGCACTGTGTCACAGATCTGACACTTGATTCGAAATAGTAACATGAGTAATATTCATTGGAATATATATACAAACATCTTTATTTAAGAATTGATACAAATATATATACATACATATAAAAATTTATGGTTTTCCGCAATTCTTAATTGGCTATCGACCGGAGGTCTTTCAGCCATCATTGGAATATTTGAATGGATATGATCAATGCATGTTGAGGATGTTTCCGAAATTCGAGTAGGAGCGGAATTTATCATCTGTATATTAAACGTTTCTAAAGTATTAATAAGTTTATCCATATTATTTGAGGTTACCATAGAGTTAATGTTGAAATCACCACACAATATGATTGGTACTTCTGTTGAAAAGATGTTTTCAAGCATTGCCTGCAAATGAAATAAAAATGAATCCATGCATCCCATTCACTCATATGATTCGTGATGACACGTCCCGCTTGTCCATCATTGGCTGCATGTGATCACGCAACATCGCTTGGTCTATCTGTGCTGCAGGGAATTTGGTACGGCCAGTAGTCGAACTGTGACTGTCGTGTGATTTCTTTCTTAATATTTTAATCCCTTCATACTAACTATGTAGAGCAAAAAAATAAAGTGGTGAGACGAATATGTACAATATGGATTCACGTGTATAACATAACATGGGAGTCAGAGTCCTAACTGCATGATTTGCAATGCCAAGTTGAGCAATTCTAGTCTAGCATCGGCAAAACTATGAGAACACTTCCTTAAGCTACATGGAGATGGAAAATACAAGAACACAACGCTCGCTGAATTCAAGGTGAAGAGAGCCAGATTCGATGAAAAGGCTACTCTGCCTGTTCTCGGCTTTGTACCCATCAACAAACCGATCCTCACATCATCGTACGAAGTTGCCTACCTGATCGCAAAGCAGGGCAAACCACACACCATTGGTGAAACCTTCATAAAACCAGCTGAGTTGAATATGGCGAATATCATGCTGGGAAAGGCAGCTGAAGTTAAGTTATCACAAATTCTCTTTTCAAATGACACCATCGGCAACAGAATAGAAGACATGAGCCAAGACATCTTGGCTCAAGTAGTTGCAGATCTGATTTCAAGCCTGGCAAAATTTAGCCTTAAACTCGATGAGACCACAGACGTTTCCAATCTAAGCCAGTTTGCAGTATTCGTGCGCTATGTGAAAGACGACGTGATAAAGGAAATTTTTTGATTTTGTAAGCCTCTTACAACAACTAAGGCAGCCGATGTGAAGAAACTTGTGGATGACTTCTTCAAAGACAACAATCTTTCGTGGGATATGGTTCCTGCAGTTTGTTCGGTCGGAGCTTCAGCCATGCTGGGAAGAAAGTCTGGTTTTGCTATGCACCATACATCATTGTTACGCATTATATTCTGCACAGGCATGCATTGGCAACAAAAACCTTGCCTCCAAAACTGGCGGAAGTATTAAAAATTGTAGTGAAATGCGTGAACTATGTACGAAATAGTACTCTGAAGCACCGAATCTTCAAGGAGCTGTATAAAAAAATGGGATCTGAATTCGAGGTACTCCTGTACCATTCTAACATTCGGTAGTTATCCCGGGGACAGGTGCTGACTCTTGTTTTGCCATGCGTGTGGAATTAGCCCTGTTTTTGCAAGAGCACCAACATTGTCATGCAGTTTCCTTCAAAAATTCTGAGTTCATTCTCATTTTAGCGTACATGACTGATATCTTCGCAGCTCTCATTCATCTCAATCAACAGATGCAGGGCGGTGGAGTCAACATCATTGAAGCAGAAGAAAACCTCAAGGCTTTTCAAAAAAAGCTACCGTTATGGAAACGACGAACAGAAAGCGATAACTTCGCAAACTTTTCCCTGCTAGACGACTGTGTAAGTAAGATCGAAGATGTATCTGGAATCGGAGACATTTCTGTACCCGTGGAACTGAAGCAAGCAATTGCAAAGTCTCTCGACGGATACTTCCCTACAAGAGAGGTCACGTTTAGTGTTGAGACAACAGATGTCAATGATGATTACCTCTATGAAATCAGCAGAGCCAGGTTCAACAGCAACTCTTCAGAACAACAACGCTCTCAACGTTTTGGTGTCAACAAATGGTAACGTACCCTATTATTACTAAGAAAGCTCTGGAGATTTTCATACCGTTTGTGACAACGTACCTTTGCGAGCAATCCTTTTCGAGGATTCTGGACATAAAAACGAAGAAAAGGAACAGACTTTGTTGTGAAAATGATATGAGAATGACACTGGCAAAAGTAAAGCAGCGCATTTCTATAGTCACTGAAAGACAACAGCAGAAGTCACACTGATTTGAATATGAAACTGGTGGGGATCAGTACCTCCAACAAGGTTAAGAACTACTGCAACTGTGCAACGACAAATCAATAAAACTCTCAATTACTGTGAACATTTTATCAACGTGAGAAGAGTGTTATATAAAACTATAAAAGCAATCACAACCCGAGTTTGGATGTGTTACTGTTAAGAATTATGTTACAGACTAGTAATAAAAAACAAACACAAGCCATCTCCGGATCAGAATCAGGATAAAATTTAAAATATATGGAAAATAAAAAGTAAATAAGTTAATATAAAATTAAATAATATTTATTAATTTAAAATGAGGATTTTTTGTACCCAACAACAATGATGAATGCAAACTGTGGTATGTCCGGGTGAGGTAGTGAAGCAAAGGTCACCCATAGAGCTCCCTATAAATAGTGGTGTAGTCATAAACCATAAAAATTAAAAAGTCGCGTTGGCTATGTAATAAATCAAATAAAATTTTATTTTCCGATCGCCCCTCATGCCCCTATACGTTCTTCCGTTATTTTTCAAAATTTGTTTACAACCGTTCTATGGTAAACAAATTGATACATTATTCCACTTGATTTTGTTATTATTTCTCGTGTTGCCTTACGTGACCTATTGTTTTAATTACACCAAAGGGCTTCATTAATGAAAAATTAATAAGCCCAGCCGTAATTAATTCGGGAATCAAACGGCCGTAATAAGAAGAAAGAAATAGAATATACGTGGGTCCGTTTTCTGGAGGGCTTCCAAGAAAAAAAAAGGGAGCGCGTGTTCCCGCATAAATCGCACGTTCCGCCCCCACGTGTCTCATTTACATAACGCTACTGGAACGCACGTGATTTACTGGTAGCCCCCTCCAAATCCCTACTCTCGAGGACCCACTGACCCACTTTAGGACTGCCCAAGAACACCAAGTTTTAGTTTTGACCAATGAATTGTAATCAATAGCATTCAAGCTGAACACTCATAACCCTTCAAAATAAGACAAAAAAATCGTTTTCTTAAAGAAAGAGAAACGACTGATGCCATTGACATTCAATAGGAAATCGGAAATTATTATGCTAATAATTAATTACCTTGATGTGGTACAAGTTTTGACTGAAACATTTTTTCATATATTTCATATTTCTTAAGATACGATTTTTTCCACATTTGCACCACTGTGCGACCAACTGGCCGCCGCCCGCTCTTTGGCTCGTCCTCCCTAAAGCGGATGCACCCTTAGCACCCCCGCCAGGAACGGCCCTGGCCGGATCCATCCGTATTACCTCTGCTACCTCGCGAGCCGTCACTGACTACATTATAAATTATATTGTATACTGGAAATTATATAAAGATTTATATTAAATTAAATTATGAATAAAAATATATTTTAATTATTTTTATTACCCGAAAATTAGTCACTTATTTGAATTAAAAGAGTAAAATAAAAGAACTACGCAGCAGGGAGCCGACTACCCTAGGGCCGGTCCTGCACTTATTGCATTGAATTTAACTTATTGTTTAACTATTCGCATGAAAATATTGTCGAAACTAGGTTCCGCTATCTATGACATTCATTGTCAAAGATCCATCGATCATAGTATAACATTTAGACATGATTTACTCAACTGGCGCAGAGTAGTTGAAATATGTATTTTTTACTATTCAACACATATTTCTACGCAACCCAATTTGCATTTGTCTTTCTGCTAGGCAGATGTTTGTGCCAATATTGACTATTTTTAAATTCTCTTTCGTTCTTAATTTGCATTATTTTTGCCATGTTTCTCACTGTTAAATTTTGGAAATGGAAAACAGGTTGGAAATATTGTTATCACTGTTAAAAGATTTTAAGACTGTAATGTAAAAAAAGTAATAGAATATTGATGGTGTGTACATGGTACCATCGATGGGTCATTAATGTCTTCGTTAATTTTTCAAGCACATTCAGGTGTCATTAAGCGATAATGCCATTGGTAGCGGGCGCAATGCCCCTCGGGAAATTCCATCCCCTATCGATTCCAACGTATTTTTCCGTTTTTCCTGGTAATATCCGGGCGCGGCCGCACTCTAATCAATCGGGGGCTGCAACACTGGAAACGGCCGTTTATTCCGAAACGGAAACGACTTACTCCGCGATTGGGATTGATCAACGACGACAAATTGTACGCGCGATGGCTGACAACCGCTACTCGATAAACTAGCTCCAAGAGATTTTGAATAAAAACATTTCTATTCTTAAGATTGAAATAAATGCAGGGGGCTACTCGCAAAGATAAACAACATCAATACAAGGTATTCATGAAAGTCCAGATTTAGCATTTTTCTTCGGGAGTTTTTCAGAAAAATTAAGGAAATCAAGTCAAAAATGTAGAAGTTTTCATGGGGAATTCCGGAAAACTAGTGATATATTCTGATATATTCTATAGTTATGTACAGGGTATTACAAATTCGATGCATTGGCATTGCAATCTCGGTAACTGTAAGAAATAGAGGGTTGATTATACAGTATGTTTTTTTTTTATCGTGAACCATAGGATTTTACATGCTAAAAAATTATACCTTGTGTTAATGTATATTTTAACATATAATTTTAAAGCAAATTTTAGTTAGTAATAAATCAATTATTTTTCCACATGATGCGCTTAATTAGATTAACTTAAACATGTTTTATTTCATTAAAAAATGAAATTAATTCACTAATCAATCTGACATTTCAGAAATTCAAGGTACTTTGATTATTTTTGCTCAGTTATTTATTTAAATAATTTCACTTTTTAATGGAATAAAACATGTTTAAATTATTCTGACTAAGCGCATCATGTAGAAAAATAATTGATTTATTACTAACTAAAATTTCCTTCAAAATTTTATGATAAAATATACATTAACACAAGGTATAATTTTTAGCATGTAAAATCCTATGGCCCACGATAAAAAAAATGCCCTGTATAGAGGCATGATAACATAAATAATTTGTTAAAAAATAACTAAAATATTCTGACTAATTCCGGAGACAATCTAAAAAAAAACAGAAAAAAATCAATTTTGGTTTTTATTTTTCTTACGACTTTATTACTGGTTATTTTGAAAAACTGTAAACTCTTTCAGAAGATTATTTTATTTTTCAAATACGACGTTTTTTATTTAGATACCTACATTAACTTTATGTTTTCAAATACAAATCTGGATATTTAATTTAATTTTTTAGTAGCTTTTCACCTTCAAAAACTAATGATGTGTCGCACTTCTTACTAAATTGGTTGGTATAGGATTTATTTGGTGATTTTTTAAATCGAAGAGTAGGCATTGACTTTGAAACACAACAAAGCGTGTGGCATTTAAGAAAATGGTAATGTGCCCATCATGTTACTTTCTCCGACTTGATGGTATCATAGTCATTTATATTTACGTTTTCATTGTTTATTTTCAATTGAAATCATATTTTAAATGTACATCGAGCGTTGTGTAAACTCGGATGAAACTGACGTTTAAAACGTCAAAATTATGAAAAATGGAAAAATTATACTTCAAATTCAAAAACTCAGTTTACTCAAAAACTAAAGGGATTTCGAAAAAAACTTATTCTTTACAAGTTGTTCATTTTAGAATTCTCTACAATTATTATTAACATAAATTTGCTGTAACTGTTATTGTTTTATAATTATAAACCAAAAATTTAAAAAAAAATAATAAATTTTTTTCTCGAATAAAAATGATTTTATGTAAAATATTTTCAAGCAAAAGATGTTTATTTCTTTATTGTCTTCAAAGTTTGTTTAAATATTTTTGTGCTATTTTTCATATTTAAGAAAATATTGGCAAAAAACCAAAAATTGTTAAGGAAAACGCCCACTTCTGGTGTAGGAAATTTTACCAAAAGCTTTTCAATTCTTCAGATTATCAAATAACACGGATGTTCGAAGTTTCATATCAATTGCTCTATTAGTTTTTGAGATACAGCGCGCACAGACAGACACACACACAGACACACCCAACATTGACACAAAAATGTTTTTTCCAGAAATTGTTGGGATCTAGGGACGGATATTTCCGTAAAAAAAAATTGAAAAAAAAATCACGATCACAATACTTTCTCGTACTTCGTAACGGAGAAAGTAAAAATGACAAGTCTGATAGCGATGCACCAATACCATTCTTTTCTGAAGAATTTAGAAAAAAATAATTCGAATTTATCACCCCAATAACATTCGGACTACAAAGGATTAGGCGATATAGAGGAGTAAAATATCATCTTCTATCTTTCTGTAGATTTTCCGCACGTCGTCTATTATCTCAAACTATTCCTTAAACAAATTATTAATGACTGATTATGATGGAAAATAATATAAAAATATTAATTAATTTATTTGCCAAAGACGGTGGTTACAATTTTACCCAACAATTAACAGGTGTGTTTACCGAGTGTCGAGTTGGCGTCCCTAATAGCCGATAACGTCGGAAATTTCAAGGCTCTCGAAACTAAGTCAAGTCGCGGCCGTCACTCAAAACGAAAAGAATAACGAAAATCAGCACTCGCTCACACACTTGCGCTCTCTTTATTTACGTTCCTTGGGAAATATGTCAATGTCGACGTGGCTATTTCAGTTCTGCATGTGTTGGTGTGAGTGTGAGTATAGCCCAATTACCTCGCTAAACACACACGATAAACCAAAAACTCGGACAGCAGCTGTTCAACATACTTTAATTAATTTAATATTAAATTAAGAAAACAAGAATAGCTTAATACATCGAGCCGCTTTTACATTTAATTAAAAAAAAAACAGTTTCACTAAATAATTTCTAAATTTTAATCAAGAATTAGACATTTTATCATAATCTACTGTTCCTAAGAAGTTGCTTTGGAATAATTTTTAGCACAAAATGTTCTTTTAAAAATATTTTTGTACGCCTGTTTAAAAAAAATCGGTATTCAATATTAACTCGTTCAAATTCCGAAAAAAATCACTTTCAAATTAATTTTTACATAATTTATGGTGCAGTTTTATAGTTTAAAGTTTCGTCCTGAGACGAAAACACCGAAAGAACGACAATTCGTCCAAATCATGCTGATGGTCATCTCTGTTCCAAACTATTGCCTGGGATAACCGAAATTAATAATTTCCATGAGGTTAAAAAATATTGTCTACACCAAAGTTTAGTTCTTCAACGGCCATTTTAAATATACTAGGAGTCTTGTTATTAACAATAATTTTATGTGCACTGTTACAAGTGACCACCGATGGAACGAATTGAAGGGTGTGTTTGCAGATTTAAATTTTAAGCTGTCCATTACGACGACTTATTTAAAGTCTTGCTTAAGCTGTGCTTAAAGTACGGTGCAAGCAAAATACTCACTTAAATTTTAAAAATGCTTTAAGCCTAGCTTAATTACAATGGTGCAAGTGGGCCTTAGTATCTCAGATAAAATAGATTTCAGAATATATTTTTTTTGTAAGTTAGGTACAAAATGTTGTTTTACAAATGTTTTTGTACGGTTTTAGCCTAATTTTTTTAGGGACTTAGTATTCAATATTAACTCCCTCAAATTAGGGAAAAACACTTTCAAATTGATATTTTCAAAAAAAGCCACAAATTTGATTAAGACTGATTCTAAGAATTTGCTTTGTTCGGAATAATTTTTAGTACATCTTAAACAAATTTTCTTTGGAAATCTTTTGAAAGTTCAGAAATGTCTTTTGGAGAATTTATTATTATATATTTATTTATTATTAACTGGTGATAAATTTGTTTTGGATTTTTGTTGTAGGTCTGATATAATTTCTAGAGAATTTAATAAAATCCATCAACGGATTTTTGAGAAAATTAAAGGAATTTAACCGAAAGTTCATATTTTGCAAAGCAGCGATTTTGTTGGAAATTTCGAAAAAAAAACAGTGATTATTTTTTTAGCCATTAATATCTGAAATATTTTCTACAGAATTTAATAATATACATCGATGGATTTTCGAGAAAATTAAGAAAAATTTGTATTTTGCAAAGCATTTTAATTTGATGGAATATTTTGGAAAAACTAATTAATTAATTGTTAAGGATATTTTTTATAGCTACATTATTGTGGAATATTTTTTTTAAGGTATTAAAATTCATCGACGGCTTTTCGAGAAAATTCGGGAATTCTAGTCCAGAGTTCATATTTTCCAACTAGTTTTGGATATTTTTTATAGATTTATTTTGCATATTTATCTCCAAACACTATTTCGAAAATAACTTATTCTTTATAAGTCGTTTATGTTGGCATTCACTATAATTTTTGTTCATATAAATTTGATATAACTATTATTATTTCATAATTGTAGATCACAGATCTCAACATTTTTCTATTTTTAATTTTTTCTCGAAAATCAAAGGGTTCCTAAAATACATCTATAAACAAAATATATGCAGTCCTTTGTTATCTTTTACATTTATCAAAATATTTAAAAAGTATTTCTCATATTTTACGACTATAAGGGGCGTTTACGCCCTCTGCCTACCGAGGGAGCGTAGCTGACAGAGCGCGAATGCAAAGTTTAAAAAAATATAATTTTTTCGTCGAGTGGAGAAAAGTATAAAAAAACAATTGCGATCTGCTTGAACACTTCCAAACTCACTAAAAATTCACACGCTTCCCTAATTTTATAATCCCAAAAATATATAATGATTTTGGCGATTCGAAAAAATATATAAAAACAAACGCCATCCTCGTAAAACTTTCAAAATTTACTTAACAACATTCATTCTAGATCATGATTGTGTGAAAACAGCCCATTCTTAATTTTTGAGATAATAGTACTTAAACAGAGGGCAAAGTAAAAAAAAAATGGTGATGTGGCCATCATGTTACTTTCTCCGACTTGATGGTATCATTTATATTTACGATTTCATGGTTTATTTTTTATTTAAATCATATTTTAAATGTATATCGAATGTTTGGTAGACTCGGATGTAACTGACGTTTAAACGTCAAAATTATTAAAAAAATTACTTCAAATTCAAAAACTCAATTTACTCAAAAACTGAAAAGATTTCGGAAAAAACGTATTCTTTATAAGTTATTCATTTTGACATTCTCTACAATTATTATTAACATAAATTTGCTGTAACTATTATCGTTTCATAATTATAAACCAAAAATGAAAAACAAAATAATGACAATGATTTTATGAAAAATGTTTTCAAACAAAATAATCTCATTTCTTAGTTGTCTTCAAGATTTGTTTAAAATTTTTTATGATATTTTTCATATTTAAGAAAATATTGGCAAAAAACAAAAAACAGTTTAGGTAAACACCCACTTCCGGTGTACAAAATTTTACCAAAAGCTTTTCAGTTCTTCGGATTATCAAGTAAGACCTATGTTCAAAGTTTCATATCAATTGCTCTATTACTTTTTGAGATACAGCGCGCACAGCCACATACACACACACACACACACACACACACAGACACAATTTTTTTTTTACAGAAATTGTTGAAATGCTATCCAGGGACCCTCAATTTCCGTAAAAAAAAATTTGAAAAAAAAATCACGAACACAATACTTTCTCTTACTTCGTAACGGAGAAAGTAAAACAATGTAATTATTTCGGCGATTAAAGAAGTATAAAAACATTTACCATCGGCTTGAAACTTTCCAAATTCACTCAACATTCATTTTAGGCTGTTATTTTGTAAATATTTACAAACACCAAGTCTTATTTTTTTTTTTAATTTAAACAGAGCGCATTTTTTTTAGTTAGTAATAATAATCTTTTTGTCGACTATAGAAAATTTAAAGAAAAACAATTACCAACGGTTTCAAATTTTCCAATTTTATTAAAAAATCATTCTAGACCATAACTTTGCAAAAAGTTGCAAATGCTTAGTCCCACTTGAATAGAGCGTAAAGTTCTAAAAAAAATGTAATCATTTCCTCCACCGGAGAAATTATATAAAAACAATTGCAACCGGCTTGAACCTTTCCTAATTCATTAAAAAATATTTACCAAAATCAAATGCCATTTTCTCTAAATTTTCTATTATTAATATTATTTAAAATGATAATAAAGGGTGGTCCATCTACCGGTTGCTTTTTGAACTATCGATTATTTCGGCTTTGACAGCTCGAATGACTTTGCCAATCTGTCAAATATTTAGTAAAAGGTTGCGGTTTACGAAATGGTAAGTTTACGCTCAAAGAAAATTGGGAAATATTGAAAACTTACTTCCAAAATGGTGAGTCTTCAACCGAAACTGCAAGAAAAATGCGCACAAAATTCGGGAAAAATAAAGCGCCTTCCTGGCAGTTTGTGGATAAATTTGTGAAGCGTGAAAGTGGTTCGTTAATAGACAAAGCAAGGTGTTCCCGTGCCCGTCCAGTGCGCTCAATCGAAAATATTGCTGCTGTTGCCGAAAGTATGAGTGACAATCCATCAACATCAACTCGACACCGCTCGCAGGAATTGAACATTTTGACGAAAGACCTCGGTTTGAAGCCATACAAAATTCAATTGGTGCAAGAGCTGAAGCCGCACGACCATCCGATGCGATTTCGGTTCGCCCAATGGGCCGAAGAACGCTTGATGTGGAAGATGAGCATTTTTTTATCGAAAAATCATCTTTTCAGATGAAGCTCATTTCCACCTCGGTGGTTATGTCAATAAGGATAACTGCCGCATTTGGGGCTTAGAAAATCCACACGTAATCATGGAAAAGTCACTGCACCCACAACGAGTGACTGTTTGGTATGTGTTCGGGCGGCATCATTGGTCCGTTTTTCTTCGAAAATGAAGCAGCAGCCGCCGTAACCGTCAATGGTGAGCGCTATCGCGGCATGTTAGAAATATTTTTCTTTCCCCGAATGAAAGAGGAAGACATCGACGGCATTTGGTGCCAGCAGGACGGCGCCACGTGCCACACCGCCAACGTGACAGTCGAACTTTTGCGCGCTACGTTCGAAAATCGCATAATTAGCCGAAACGGCGATGTCAAATGGCCGCCTCGCAGCTGCGATTTGACCATGTTGGACTATTTTTTGTGGGGAGCCGTCAAGGATAAGTGCTACGCCAACCATCCAGAGACGATTGACGACCTAAAGCACGAGACTGAAGGCGCCATTGGAGCCATTGAGGGTCACACCATCGAAAATGTCATGAAAAATTGGGTCGACAGAATGAGCTACTGCAAAGTCAGCCGGGGCAGCCATATGAATGAAGTGGTCTTCCACTATTAAACCGCAATGTTGGGGCTATTCAATAAAAAAAAAAATGAAAAATATCCACCGGTCTTTTTTTTATATCAATTTTAAAATGCAACTTTTTCGTGGCACACCCTATATAAAAATAATGCAATCGGATTAAATCTTTCCAAATTAATTAAAACATATTTACCAAAATTAGATGCCATTTTCACTAAATTTCGTATTATTAATATTATTTAACGCTTACATCCAGCGTTTTTGTTTATTGTAATATATTTTATGTGGTAAATGAAGAAATTTGATTTAGTTAAAAAAAAAACTCAGTTTTGTACAGCGGTTGAAATAATTTTCAAAAATTTGTTTCAAGTTGATTGATTCGAGAATTTTTTGCAAATTTGCCTTCAAAATGTTCTTTTATACAGTTTTTGGCATCAGTTTTTTCAATATTAATTTTTCTTTCAGAAATATATTCTTTGTCGATTTATTTGAACAAAATTAGAAATTCTCTCAAAATCCACTACTTTGAATTTTTTTTCCAAAATCTCGCGCAGCACGTGGCACAAATGTTGCTCTGGAACTAACTGTTAAAATTTTCTTTTGAAGTCCTACATGATTACCCTCCATGTTGGCTCCATTATCATAGCCTTGTCCACGGATATTTTGGCTTTTGGGCACCTGCGGAATCGGCTATTTGAAAAAATCAAGAAAATATTTTTCTATTTTGACATTACCTTTTGTATAATTCACACATCGAATATCAGACGATAGTTGTTCGAAACTTGAAAATGTACACAAGTTACAGCCCTTGGAACTTTTGCTCAAAAAATGCAACTCATTCAATAATTATTGTAGACCATTGAAGTATACCTTCTTTTTCATCAGAAAAATGAGAGAAATTGATGGCATTAAACAATTTCAGCTTTCTTCAATAGCAAAAAAATTAGCGTGTCAGCATGAACAATTTTCAAAAAAAGTCGATTTTTCCAGACTTTGAACGGCCGTAGCGGCTAAACGAAAACTCCAAATTATATTTGGGGTATAATCAAGGATAACAGAAAAATATTAAGTTTTTTTTTTATAGTATCAGACAATTCTGGCATTACAGCTGCTGGTAACTCAATTATTTCTTTTTGAAAGTGTAGCCCTAAATAATGTGGCATATGACCTTTATTCTGTTGGGATGTTTATACATTTCATACATGCTCTGCTATAATTGGATACAATTTATAAAACATTTCTACAGCTTTCATAAAGTTTTCATTATTAAGATGACCGAAAAGCCAAACACTGACCACTTAAAAATTGGACAATTGCTATCAATACTTTTAAAGATTCTAATCCATTGGATAGTTCATTTGCCTTCTATTCTTAGAGCATTGAATATGTTAAGCATAGTTTTTATGTTGCGCAAAATACGTTCCTGCATTCCTCAATTTAATAATATTTTTGCTGAAGAGTTTACAGCAAAAACAAAATGCAATTCAACTTGATAGAATAAACTAGCCAATTTCTAGCGACTTTCTCGCCTTTTTCTAGAATTTTATCAAAACATTTTGATGAAAATCATCTATTAGTTTATGTCATGACAGCCCTCATAGACAACCTTTATCCATGAATGTATCCCTGTTGATATTTCATCACTCGTTATATTAGCCAAGTACAAATACAATAACTGATGTGACTGAAGGGCACCTGCCAAAGTAAAAAAAAATCTATTAGTTTCATCTGAAGGGAAAGTAATATCAAGAAGCTGTGCGTGTCTTTTCCTCCCTGAATACTCAACAAGTCGAGGAGTAATTAAATTAAACCATGTGCTGGCCAAACAAGAGAAGAATTTGAGGGTTCCCCTTCAACACTATCCTCTTCTCCAGGTTTTTCCGTTTTTGGTTCCGATGATGAAGATAATGTAATAATGGTTGTGTACATGACAAGACAACGACTCTAGATTTTCTAGTGACGCTTAAGTGATGTTTAAGAACTAACCGAAGCTCGTGCCATTCAAGTTTTTGAAGAAACCAAAAACTTTGTCAGAGCTCCACTTTCTGTCTTTTGTTTTTAATTCCTCTATTTTTCGGCAATAAGCACTAAATTGTCTTTTGGTTTTTCTTTATAACTTCCAAGAGGTAAGACTATTTTCTATAAGTATTAACTCAGTCTAATCATTGTAATCGCATGCACAAAATCAACTTTATACAAGTATCACTTTTGGGAATCTCAGACTAAAACCCAGAAGCGGCCAAGGGGCGGCAAAGCTGCTGTATCGGCTGCCCTAGTTCGAATGCACCTTTTGTACTACCTTAAGGAACGGCCCTGTAAACGGGTCAATCGACCGCAAAATTTTGTACAGTACGATGGCAAGTGGTTCCAGCAAGATGTTGCAATGGTACACACACACAGTCTAATTATTAATTATTCTTCTTTGCTTGAGTGTAAATGTGCACTTGTTGCTGAAAACGTGTCTGCATCAATAACTGTTCATATGTATTATCTTTTATTGAAAAAATATACCATTTATGCTAGAAGATGTTATTTTGGTATATCTTTAATGACAGCAGTTATTATCAACAAATTTTACCTGTTGTAAAACAAGGCGTCTCCGTCTATTGATCAATTCGGCGGAAAAACGCTCTGATTACTAATGCAGGCCGTCTCCATGTGACTGTGTGTGTGTGTGAGTGGTGTGTTGCATGTCGACCCCTTTTCCCAGTTTATGTCTCAGGGCGATCAAACTGGGACACGTATACACGTCTTTGCCCCATTCCCTTCCCCGAGGAATAGGGCCTCGCCACCAATTTACAATTTTATGTATGTACATACGAGGGCCGGAAGAGGCCCGCATTACACTGGGACGCCGTGAATTTCTTAAATTCTTTAAATTATAGAAGCGTCAGAAAAAATCTACAATGCACGAATATAATCAGGAACGAGTAGGAAAATGATTGTATTATTTATTTTCTTTTGCTTGGAATTGGCACTCTTGGTTTTTGAACCATAAAACTACATTTTTAAATTAATGACTTTAGAATCTGCACTTAATTAATTTTAATTTTAATTTTGCAAAGAAAATATAGTCAATTTCTTTTTTAATTATAATCATTGCTATTATAATTACGACCAGATATTTTCACGGCGCTTTCAGTATGTATTAGGATTATTCCATTATGCCATATGTCCGTGACCAGACATATCCGCACAGGAAGACTGCTCACGCGAAAACTGCGCACAAGAATGTGCGCACAGCGAAAACTCCTCACACGGAATAATGCTCACACGGAAAACTCCGCACACAGAAAATAACGCACAGTGATAATTGCGCACACGATAATTGCTCACACTGAAAAATGCTCACACGGAAAATGACTCACTTTTATCAATCCTCACAGGGTGCGCACAACAAATATTTTTGCTATAATTATTATATTTCACATTAATCTAAAAGCAATAATGTACTGTGTTTTTTTTGAAAATGTGTTTATTATTTGATGTATTAATTTTTTGAAAATTATTGTTAAAAAAAATATTGATATGATACAAAACATCTACCTTTAGAATTAACTACGATTTTTGAAAATGTATCAATTTTTCATATATTTTTTTAAGAAAAATAGAAAAAAGAAATACTGATATGATTAAATTCCTTAAAAAAACTAATGCAATTATAATACATTTAACTTTAAAATTAACATTGATTTTTAATAATAATAATAATAATATAAAGGGTGTTTTTTTTTCGATGTTCTCTATAGGGATCTCGGAAACTATAAGAGATAGAGAAACGGTTAAATGGACAAAGAAGTGTAGTTTTACGAGTCCAATAAAATAACACTTTCAAAGTTTTCAAAAAAGTGAAACGTAACTAGATATTTTGAGAAATGTAAAAAGTGTCAATTTTTTCAAATAAATATATCTCTGTTATTATGACAGAAAAAAAAAACTGTAAAGGACAAAGTTGTAGATAATTTTACGCAGCTTAATAAAATAAATTCAGAACAATTTGAACGCCATTATTTTCCGAGATATGACGCAAACTTACATTTTTTTAAATGGAAATCATAGTTGGCTATGACCTCATTCGAAAGACTATTTTTTTTCTCTTTAATCCGATATCACAAATGACATAGCTATTTCTAAAAATATGTGAGTTACAGTCATTTCTAAGTTTTATTATTGCACAGAGTGCCGTGTGGGTTCGAATCCCGACCCGGGCGAAAGATTTTTCGGGGATCGAGAAGTATTCGCTCGAGTCCATGGTTGTTGTATACGTCTGACATTATTCATTTGTTCATTTATTCATTCAAAAATTGTACATAAATAGTAGCCGCCTTGAGCTGGCCATATGGGCTACGATCCCGAGGCCAAAAAAAAGTTTTATTATAAATAAAAAATAGTTAGCCATGAAAAGATGAAAGTAAAACAATTGCAGCTGTTTATAACCACAACAAATTATTGTAGTTATTATTTTTATAGAGATAAACAAAGTTGAAAAAAAATCACCGTATAATATTTCTTTAATTATAAAAATAATAATAGGATCGTTTGATCAAAACTGCAGTCACTAAAAAATAAATAGTGTGAAATTAACTAAGTAAAAGTGCATTTTATTTCAATAATAATAGGAGACACATTTTAATATAACAAAAGATGCTCAAAAAGTCCACCATTAATATTATGGCATTAATTACATCTTTTTAAAATTTAATTTGTCTCCTATTATTATTTAAATAAAACACAGTTTTACTTAGTTAATATCACACTGTTTATTTATTAATGACTGCAGTTTCGATCAAACTATCCTATTATTATTTTGATAATTAAAGAATTATTATACTTTATAGTGTTTTTTGTCAACTTTGTTTATCTCTATAAAAAAATAACCATAATATTTTATTGTTGTTATAAACAACTGCGATTGTTTTACTTTAATCTTTTTCATGGCTAACTATTTTCTTATTTATAATAAATCTTAAAAATGACTGTAACTCACTTATTTTTAGAAATTACTATGTCATATGTGATATCGGATTAAAGAGAAAAAAATAGTCTTTCGATTGATTGAGGTCATAGTCAACTATGGTTTCTATTAAAAAAATGTAAGTTATCTCTGAAAATAATGGCGGTAAAATTTTTCTAAATTTATTTTATTAAGCTGCGTAAAATGATCTACAACTTTGTCTTTTACAGTTTTCTATCTGTCATAATAACCGAGATATATTTATTTGAAGTTGACACTTTTTACATTTTTCAAGATATATACTTTTTAAAAACCCCGTACATTTAAGAATTAATTAGAATATAAAATATAAAACAAAATATAAAATAAAATATTTATATGAAATATAAAAATACAAAAGTTAAAATTATAATTTAAAATTTCGACTTTGAGATGACAAACAAAAAACAAGTAAAAACAATACAATGCAATACAATGCAATACGCTAGACACAAATAATTAAAATAATGAAAACCCCCGCAAGAAAGTTGCAATTATCTAAATTTGACCACAAACAAATACCGATAGATCTATTCGTGATAAATTAGATTTAAAGTCTGAAATATTATTTCAAAACAGTTTAAAATTGGCGTTACTTATCAGGCCATTCGATACTCTTAAAGTCCGTGATAAGGGTGCATCGAAAACCAATTAGTTTAAGTACAAAGGAGCAATCAATGTAACTATTAATGTGACTATTAAAATCGAGTCAATTTTTGCGTGAGTTATGAATTTTAAGTTAAGTAATAAAATTTGTAAAATCCTGCAAGTGTAGCGAATTTTAAATTCATTTGAACTTTAAAATTTGTACTCTATGATAAAAAAATTAGAAAAAAATTTATTGAATTGCAGTAGAATTTGTAAAATTCTACAAGTGTAAAGAGTTTTAAATTCCAATCAAAATTAAATTTCTGCATTGGTTTAATCATTGAATTGATGAGCCGAATTTGCTTTAAAAGTTTAAGATCTATGAACAGGACAATACACTTCTGATTTTCCGTTAAAACAATTGCCAAATTATAGCTGAAAACAAATGACAACATTCTAAACATTGTCTGGGGAAACGAAATATGCATTCTCCGAATTTAAAAGTTGTAAAAAATTTATTAATAGTTCAACTTATATAAAAAAATAAACATTTTTGATTTCTCATCTTAGGTTATAACAAAATAGCAATTTTCCAAAACAAAAATTGCGTAGACGGATAGAAAAAAATAATCAAAGGAAAAATTCGTTTTAAGAGTTAAAAAAAATTATAGATTTCGATTTCGAATAAAAATGAGTGCCAAATCCGAGATTGAAAAGAAACAGCAACACACCAAAATCGAAAATTGTACGATTTAAAAAATCATTGAATGAATTTTTTTTTGTTAATTGGTTATTTAAGCTCCAGAAAATAAACCCATTCGATGGTGAGAAAGCTAACTGCAAGTGGTATTTGATAAGAAGGTAAATGTAATTATAAGATTCTGTACGATTTGTCAATAAGCTACTAATGCCGTATTTTTTTTTGTATACATTATTGTAGCATAACATAAATTAACTATTGGCCTGATGGTCTCTACTACACCGTTATTTTTGTATTCAGATATTATTAAATTGTATTGAAAAAAATCATTATTGTGAATAATTAATTCCATAAATTTTACATAAATGAGCTATTGACTTGATGGTCTCTCTACTCCTATCGTTATTTGTGTTGAGAGATATTATTAAATCGCATTGAAAAATTCACAATATATTATTCATTCAATAAAGTTTAATTAATTTTATTTAATCGCTTACCAACAGTAGGAACTATCTTCATAACTGATAATCCATTTCCATTAATGTAATTTTAAATATTCTGCACACACTAAAACACGCGAATACTCACTCTCTCGGTGGAAGTTAAACTGCCGAATCGAACAGTTTTCAATGACTAAAAAGATATTTAATCTGGAATGCGTTCACGCATCGTGGATAAGGATTGATAACAGACGACGAAAGAATGTGTTTTTGCAAACATCTACGCCGGATACTAATTGCCTCCGGGGCAAAGGTCAAATGATTCGGCGGTTCGCACCTGGCAAAATTTTCCAGTTCCACCGGTAAGTTTGTTCGGTGTTTTATTAGATTTAACAGCGCGACGGAGTGTTATTCTTGAATTTTAATTTTTGAGTTCACTGGAATTTGAAATACTTTCATTTGATCATGCGAAGTTGTGAAAATTTCTAGCAAGTTCGCCGGCTCGAAAAAAATAGAAAAATAATAGCCATCGACGTTAAACTTTCTAGAATAACTAGAAATGCATTCTAATTATGGTTTCGTGAATAGTATACAGGGTGTCCTAAATAGAGTAGGATTGCATGGGTATCTTTCTTATTCCTAAAGCTAGAGATCTGGTTAAATGGGCAATGTTGTGCAGTTTTCTATGCTGATTCAGGTTATGTTGAGAAATTTTCAAAATTCCAAGCAGTTTAGAAAATATTTAAAAAAACTGAAAATCGCGATTTTCAAAAAAATCAAATATCAATCAAATTGAAATATACGAAACAGCAGAATCAAACGTTTATTAATACACGCTCTGTAGCGTAACTGTAGTATAAGCTTTGGAATGTTACAACCCTCTATTAGAATCTTCCAAACACATGCATACAGATCCAGTAAAATTGAATTCTAATCTAGATCTTCAATGATCAATCCTTAATAAAACTAAAAAGAAAATAAATTTAACATACCTGTGATGGCATTATCATTAAATTGTTTATTCAAATTAATATATTAGACATTTATACTTTTAATTAAAAACACAGTGCATTGTTGCTTTTAAACTAATGTGAAATGTAATAATTATAGCAAAAATATTTGTTGTGCGCATCCTGTGAGGATTGATAAAAGTGAGTAATTTTCCGTGTGAGCATTTTTCAGTGTGAGCAATTTTCGTGTGCGCAATTATCACTGTGCGGAGTTTTCCGTGTGAGCATTATTCCGTGTGAAGAATTTTCGTGAGCGGATTTTTCGCTGAGCGCAATTTTCTGTGCGCAGTTTTCGCGTGAGCAGTTTTCCTGTGCGGATATATCACCGAAGCATTAAAACTGTTGATGGTACTAACCAGTACCATCTAAATTGGTATTTTATTTTTCTAAAATAAATATCGGGTGAAAACAAACATAAATTTCTTAACAAAAGACAAACATTAGCTGGTACCCCCATTGCATTCGTTTTTCATGTAAAATTCCATGAAAAGAGTCCGAAGAACGCGTATTTATTTCCCACTGGAAAATAATATGTATTCGCTTCGGTGCTACCGTTTTCGTGCAAATTTATTATCCTCCATGAGCGTACCCAGTTAAAAGGTATAACACGCTATATTCACATCGAAGAACATAACAATAAAATATAATGTTCTCTTTTTAGTGAACATGAAGCGCCGTTGCGTTCAGCTATTGCAGATTTAATTAAGTCATGTTACTTTCTCCGATTTGATGGTTTAATAGTTGTTTATATTTTACTTTCATGGTTTATTTTCAATTTAGGTCATATTTTAAATGTAAATCGAGCGTTTTGCTGGATTGGATCATACTGGCGTTTGAAACGTAAAAATTATGAAAAATGGAAATGACAAAAATTTTGAAATTCTAATAGTTTTCTCAAAAGAGATTTCGAGAAAAACGTATTCTTTATAAGTTGTTCATTTTTCCATTCTCTACAATTACTATTAACACAAATATTTGATGTAAATATTATCATTTCATAATTATAAACCAAACACGAAAATAATAATTTTTTCTTCAAAAAACAATGATATTATGAAAAATTTTCCAACAAAAGATGTTAATTTCTTCAATATCTATTTAAATAATTAAAAAAATAATGGACGAAGACCCTTCGTATACAGCTGAATCAAAAGTGTGAACATGCCTCCGACAGGGATCGAACGAACCTGCAACCTCCAGATCTCCGGTCTGGGATGCCACCAATTGCACCACAGAGGCCACACAGTTTCGCTCCCGCCAGAGTACACATTCACCTTTCCAATTGAGATATTTTTAGATTTCGTAGGCGACGGTCGATGTTTTATAATATTTTACATTTAAAAAAATATTCAAAAAAACGGTTAAGGTAACCACCCACTTCCGGTGTATGAAATTTTACCAAAAGCTTTTCAGTTCTTCGGATTGTTAAATACGATTTGGGTTCAAAGTTCCATGTCAATTTCTCTATTAGTTTTTGAGATAAATTAAATTTTAAAAATATTTGGAGTGTTCGATTAGATTTTAGAACTTTCGATGAAAGCGGCAGCATGCAAGAAAATCCAAACTTACAAAACAGGAAAATCACTTCGAGGCGTCTTTGCGCCAACAGATCTTGGCAGTTAAGGTGTAACAATGTGCAATCATGCTTCTTTGCTTCCCTGGGATTGAACGGAAAACCACAAACAGTAACACTCGAAAGGATGTAATTCCGAAATGTACTTTGAAATTAAATCCTGAAAATGTGTCACAACACGACCTGCAAACCTAATTGATATCAACAGGTACACTATGGAATAGCGATAGGAGTTTAATCTCGTTCCGAAATGAGAGAAAAAAACGATTTTTTTTAATTATCTTCAGTCACCTTGTAAAGCATCGGTGCAGATTCAAAACTGCTCTAGTTTTAACACGAGGATCCAGTTAAGATATAGAAAGTTAAGGTAAGCGCCCACTGATCCGCGCCGAACGAGCCGCACGCATCGCACGAATCGCAAGAAAATATCCTTCGCATTGTTTTAAACGACAGTGCGCTTACTGCCTCGAGTCGCATGATTCGCACTGCCGTAAATGCGGCCAGCATTCTTGAGAAGAATATTTTCTTCGGCGCCTGCGATGCGGACTGATGATATACGACGAAATTCAGGAAATAATGCGTTAAATTCACCAAACCCTGGTCGTTTCTTGCATATATTGTATACCCACACTTTTCGTTTTTTTATAGTTTCCTCCTCTTCTACTAACAAGCAACTGACAATTATTAATTCTTCCTCACTGTCACTCATTTTGCCCAAAACTGGAAAATCTTTCAGAAATCAACAAATTTGATTCAGAAAACTTTAAAAATTAAAAGTATAAACTGCTCCTGACCTCACAGTGGGGCCGATTGTATCAAAAGTTGGAAAAAACCCCAAATATTAAAATCTACTATTTTATATTTATAACCTATATGTCATAAGCTCAGGGTACCTGCCCGCAATAAACCGTAAGTTTTTAGGTGGTGAGATTACTACCCTTATAACTAGCACAGTGTAAAGTTGAGTAATGTCCGATACTCAGTTCTACGACGCGTCGACGAATTAAAAGTATAATTTGTAAAAGACAAAGTTCGAAGTGGTTTAAAAATAGATTCGCAACCTGGAGGTATGTACAACATAATACTATCCTTTGGCCATCAGATTTGAAATGTAACAGTATGTTTTATATTTTTATTACATGCGCAAAAACAACATCCAACAAATAGTAGTAAATCTGCACTCAACTAGACAATAAGTGACGTTTCCGGAATTGTTTGGCAAAATCCTTTGCAAAACCTTTTAGCCCAATACCTCGGCTATTATAAACTGCAAAAACATTTACCGCTTTTAAATGCCATCTTAAGATAATAATTTAAATATATTCCAATATCATTCGATGAATACCTGAACATAATCAATTGAATTTATTGAATGCTTTCTGCAACAAGTAAGGTTGTTTCTAATGTATTAATTATCTCCAAATATATATTCTTAACGCTTGCGTTTATTACAAGATCGTTAGATGAGAATATTATTCTTACCAAAAAAACATTAGTGGATGTACTATTGCAATCGCCTTCGCAAAAAAATGATGTATTTATACGCATATGTTCAGAAAATGACAAGATAAAAAAAAACCCAAAGATTCAAATCAGAACGGGGACTTATAATAGATAAGCCCAAACCTTAATATGGTAGTAGTAATGATGGGAATACAGCCAGGCGTTTCTTCCATAATTCGGACAGAGAATATTATCGGAATAAATGTAAATATTATCAAACGCCTTACTATAATTTTGACTGCAATGGCTAGTGGTTATAATATTAATGTAGGCTTTCAAAATATATGCATTAGAAACTGCAAAGATTTTTGTAAACAAGTTCCCTTGGTAACCACAAGTTCCAGATAATGTAATGTGGTTTCAACAGGATGGAGCACCACCACATTACCAACTCAATATCCTCCAGTACCTCGAGTTAATCTTAAGAAAAAGAATACAGCTTGCGATTAGGTCGGTCGGATGTTGATTAACGTTAAAAGACATTTTTATTTACGATTAAGAGAATTTATATTAAGAACGAAATGCTATTAGTTATTAAGTTCTTGGTGTGTTGTAGCGAATTTCGTCAATGAAATTAATTTATTCTTTTACTATAATTTTTTGCAATAAATTTTAAAACCATAGCATTTTTGAATAGAGAATGAAAAGACCTTCCAAATGAGGTATCACAAGCCCATACTTCCAATTTAAAAATTTGGAGACTGCAGCTATCATTCGAAGGGAGTTGAATTTAGGGATGCAATTTTTACGTTGCACGATTTTATAATCTAAAACTAACATGTCTCTGGATTTTCAATAAATATGCACAATGATTAAGATACTGCATTTATCCCTTTTGACTGTTCCACACTGTATAACGGAAAGACATATATCAAAAATAATTGAGGTGTTAAATAGTTTGTCACGTGTTATATAAATAAAATGCAGGAATATTAAAGTATCGATATGATAAAATGTACTAAAGTTAAATATGTCAAAGTAATAAATTAGTAAATAAAAATACTTAAAATTCAAAAACTCAGTTTACTCAAAAACTAAAGGAATTTCGAAAAAAACCTATTCTTTATAAGTTGTTCATTTTAGCATTCTCTGCAATTATTATTAACATAAATTTGCTGTAACTATTATCGTTTTATAATTATAAACCAAAAATTTAAAAAAAATAATAATTTTTTTTCTCGAATAAAAATGATTTTATGAAAAATGTTTTCAAGCAAAAGATGTTCATTTATTTGTTGTATTCAATGTTTGTTTAAATATGTTTGTGTTATTTTTCATATTTAAGAAAATATTGGCAAAAAACAAAAAACAGTTAAGGTAAACACCCACTTCCGGTTTACGAAATTTTATCAAAAGCTTTCCAGTTCTTCAGATTATCAAATAAGACGTATGTGGAATGTTTCATATCAATTGCTCTATTAGTTTTTGATATACAGCGCGCACAGCCAGACACACACATACACAGACACAATAATTTTTTTTCTAGAAATTGTTGAAATGGCATCTCGGGACCCCAAAACGGATATTTCCGTAAAAATTTTTTTTGAAAAAAATCACGATCACAATACTTTCTCGTACTTCGTAACGGAGAAAGTAAAAACCTAATAAATACATTAAAACGTATTAACCCCCTATCACTGCGGGAACTGGATAATTACGAAAAAATATCGCACTTTTAAATGCGGGATCCGGATATGTTCGCAAGCAGCCCTACACGCAAGTTCTAATTCTGCAGCATACTAGATAAGCTTTTGAAAATCATATGCAGCAATGAAAGGGAAAGTTACTGGAGATTGACTGCGAAATCGATCGCTGCTGATTGGGTTTTTTTGCCTGAGGTTGATACTTTGGACTTGGACGAAGTTTGTTTTAACAACCAGAAATGTCTCGTTTTTCGACATTATTAATTGGCTGTCGAGATGAGAGATGGGCGAAATGACTCTTTTTTGTAAGCTGGAGAAAAGTCCTCATTTCGAAAATTTTGAAATTTAACCTGAAAATATAGTGAATAGCAAAAAAAAAAAAAACCTTTCAATTTATTCTAAAAGTGGAGACCAAAAAAAGGGTCATCACTTCGAAACAATTTCTCATGACTCAAATAGAGCTGCAAATTCCCCAAGAAATTTACTTCCCGACTAACTTCTCAGAGTTGACTCTTTGAGTTGACACACTCATGAGTTACCCATTTCTAGTCCAGATCATGCGATTTAAGTATTTTAGACTTTCTTCTTTGAGGTTTTGTGCTTCAAGAATAACCCAAGCACTAATAATCAATATCTGAGCAGCTCTTCTCGGCATGATTGGACTTCAGTTGTGCAAGAATGCAATGAAAAATTTCGCCAAAAGGATTATTGCTTATAAAAGATACCGAGAAGCTCATTTGCCTGATCATGTTTTACATTTTTTTACTGTACTTTAGCATTTATAATAAATATGACTCTTACAAAGTTTCAAGATAAAACCCGCGTTTTTTTGTAATAATTTAAAATACCGCTCATGTGTGTAACAATTTTTTTTTCTTGAGAAATAGAATTCTGTCAGCTCATCTCTACCAAGACTGACTGACCCAAACGAAAAGTCAAGATACGAGTCTGCACTGTCACGAGCCTGACCTGGAAACCCCGATGACGATACTTGAGTGCTGCGGCGAGACGGACGACCATTACCAAAAGTTAATCGTCAATTTTTCACGATGTTTTTTATTCTCAAACACGAGATCATCAATCACCTTAAAATCCCCGCAATCCTGTCTCTGGACGAGTTATACATTTTTTTTCTGCGGGACCATTAAATCACCATCTTTCGTGCATTCTTTACAAATGTTTCTGTGTCAAAGCACTTTTACATTCTTCATCAATCAAAACGCGAAATTCACCGTCTCATAGTACGATCATCCCTTTAGATTACGACCTAAATTTCATACAAATAAATTTTACAATAATAAAAATTTTAATTCAAATAAAAACGAATAACTTTGTTGGTATCAATTGTAAAAGCCAAGTTAAATATTACTTTGCATAAATACCAACAAAGTTATTTGTTTTTATTTGAATTATTCAAATGTATCACGAAGTGAAAGGCTTCACAATTACTTATTTAATCAAAACTTTCTTTTAAAATTATTCGGTTTCCTTATATAAAATCTACTGGGTGATCTGTAACAGCGGAAATAATTTTTATTATTGTTAAATTTGCCTCTTATATATGGATGGAACATGAGGAACAAATAGAAATGTTATCTATTGAAATGGTTTTATTTTTAAATAAATTACAAAACCTTTCAATACTAAATAAAATAGTTACCACTGCAAATTAGAGAATTGTCATTTAAACGAAATCATTCTACAGAGAATGAAATTCTAACCACTATAAAAGCTCGCAAGCTCCAATAGAGCCATCCCAAAATGTCGTGACACATGGGGGTAAAGTTTGCACAGCGTGAGAATATATTCGGAGAGAACGCGTCAACAAATATACGCGTGGCCGCATCACCGAATTGAAAATGAATCATCGCCGACTCTGTGCCTATATTTACATTAAGTTCACGCGGCGCTAGCTGAATAATTATGAGTTTCCTCTTGAAATTTAAGATGTTCACAGCGACTTTTGGGATGGCTCTACCTTGGGCGTGTCATGAGAAACGAAAAGAGATGCCACTTATTGCAAAACATACTCCAGGGCAAAGTGTTCGGAAGAAGGCAAATATTTTGGTTCGAAAATCTTAGAACATGGTTATCAATTAAGACAACGCAATTATTCAGGACGGCGGTAATTAAATTAAGTGAAAATAATAAATATGGTTGTCAACATCCAAAACGCATAGGAACCGAAAGAAGAAGAAGAAGAATGAGAAGTCATCTAATAAAAATAACATGTTATGATTATGAAGATTTTATAAGCGTGAGACCTGAAAGTTATGGATTTAGAGATTTATTTACTTATTTATTCATAAACGGGAGATCTCTTTTAACAAAAATTAAATGACAAAAATGAAGTATAATTTAACTAACAAAAATAATTACTTTAAAGTACATACAATAGTTGTTAACACTTAACACGTATAATAACATAAAATAAATATGTAACTATCTCTCTTAATTAATCTCCGCTTAAAATCATTGCCATTGGAGTTATATAAATTGAACCACCATTCGTCCGAAAGTTCATTTGCTGTCCTCATCATTCTTGCAATTGGATTGAAGTGGCAGTGGTTGCTACTGAAGGTCTTCAATCGAAATATTTGAACGTTCCTGAGGATCCTGGAGTGAACCGGAACATAAAAGTTCAGCTGTTCCAAAAGATAAGCACAGTCTATTGAGTAATTAATCATTTTGTGAATTTTGCACAGATCCATTGTAACACGACGGTCAGCCAGGCTTCTGATACTTAATTCACACATTAAATCGGAATACCAACCAAGCATATGTTAGAGTCCCATTTTAAATTCAATCGACCGAAGAAATTTATTTTGGATTGACTCCAGTCTATTAGAGCAAGTTATTGTATGTGGAGACCAAACAACCGATGCATACTCCATATTGGAACGCAAAAATGAACAGTAGAGCATTTTTATGCAAACAGGACTTAGATCTTTGCCCACTCTCCAAACAAAACCCCACATTTTTCGTGCTTTATTCGAAAAATTAAGATTATGTGAGTTAAATGAGTGTGATTGATCAAAAATTACTCCTAAGTTTTTCACTTCCGATAGACTGGAAATTGGGTTGTTGCCTATTTCGTATGTGTAAGCCAAAGTTGACTTTTTCCGAGAGAAGGACATTTTGTTGCATTTACTCACATTAAGATCGAGTTTATTATTGTGACACCAGTTGCTTATTCTGTCTAAATCTTCTTGTAGGCTGATGCAGTCCTCCAAGGTGCTCACTTCACGAAATATTTTGATGTCATCAGCATACATTAGCACCTCGCCATTCGAGATTACGATGTACCGATACCGATATACAGGGTGTTCCTAAATTGATGCGAAAGATTTTAAAGGTTGATTTTTTCAGCAAAAATTAAGGGAGGTCTTTCATATAATGTTTTGTTCAAAACCCCTTGCTCTCCAAGTTAAAGCCCTCTAAAATTAAGGGAAAAAATTGTTCTTATTTCTGACTTATTTTGCAGATAACTGTTCCTAATAAAATGACACTTTTTTAGGGTTACAAAAATCGTCAAAAAGTGTCATTTTATTAGGAACAGTTACCTGCTAAATTTCATTCTTGTAAATTCTTCTATAGTGGACATATGAAAAACCATTTTTTCCCTTAACTTTAGAGGGTAACTTGGAGAGGAAGGGATTTTGAACAAAAAATTATATGAAAGACCTCCCTTAAATTTTTCCGAAAAATCACTCTTTAAAATCTTTCAAATCAATTTAGAAACACCATGTATATGCACATATTTCAGCATTTTATAATGCATAAAATCCTCTCTCTAGTCATCAGTGATAAATGGGATTGGAAAAAATGAATTGTGAATGAATTTTCTTTAGTTATACGTTTCGTAATACATCTACGAAAATAAAGCAACTTTTTTTTCTGAGGAAATAGTTTGATTGATAAAGATACAATATAATAATTCAGGCATTTATATGTCATCTCCCTTTGACTTGAAACTTCTATAAAAATAATCATATTTATCGGAGGTCAAATACATATTTTGGTCAGGGGCGGCACTACCTCTAGTTCCAAGCGAATCAAGAATTTTTAACCGTTGAGAACGGATAATGCGAAAACAGATTGAGTGTGTACTTCCCCGAAACGTGAATCATGAGAATCGCGCCTCACACTTGGATTTTAACGGGTCTGTCAACTTGGCCCCCCATTTTTGATTTTTTTGGAAAAAGCGCCCTTAGCTAGCTCCAGCTAGCTCCACAAAAATTAGAGCTGGCTCCAAAAAGGTAAAAAAGTTATAGGGGTTTGAAATTTGGCGGGGCCAAGTTGACGTTTGCCCCCCACTTTTGATTTCTTAACTTTTCTTTTAAGATTTAGATTCCCCAGACCTAGCTCCAGCAGGCTCCATCAATTTTAAAGCTAGCTCCACCCCACAACCCCCAAAAAATTACAAAAACAGTTTTCACCCCAGCCCCCCACCTGAATATTTTTTACTTAATAATTTTAAGTGATTTTATAGCTTAAAGCTAGCTCCAGCCGAATATGTAAAAAAATTTGGAAAAAAGAATACTTATAAAAAGATATAAGTGTTTTAATTATAAGACGTGAGCTTTCCTGAATCCTGTATGCGCATTCCCAATTGTGTGATCATATTATAACGTTAAATGCGAATTTTCGGTTAAATCCAACGGAGTTGGTGTCAATTACCAATTACATTATTATATACGGTAATAAGGGTTTCTTAAATATTGCATTACCATCATTTAGGCCTTAGGACCGTCCTTGAAATAAATATTCAACTTATAAACAATTCGTATATTTGATAAATTATTAATTAATTATTTAAAATATATATTGAAAATTAAAATTTAGTCAAATGTGTGTGTTGAATCAAAAGGGTGGCAAATATTGTAAATGAATAAGACAGTGGCGTAGTGAGTGATTAATTGAGGCATGTGAAAATATTGCCAATTTCAACGAAACTTGGTACACGTACTATTTATAATCTGAAAAAAAACAATGTGAGGGTAAAACAGCCCTAGCATCTCTGGGGGTGGAATGGGCTAGGGGTGGCATGCGATAATATTGTATATTTCAATGAAAATTGGTACACGTACTTTTTATAACCTGGAAAAAAACAATGTGAGGGAAAATAGCCCTAGCATCTCTGGGGGTGGAATGAGCTAGGGGTGGCATGCGAAAAAATTGTCAAATTCAACGAAACTTGGTACACGTACTATTTATAACCCGGAAAAAAAAAATTTGAGGCTAAAATAGCCCTAACATCTCGGAGGGGTGGAGTGGGCTAGGAGTGGCATGCGAAAATATTGTCAAATTCAACGAAACTTAATACACATACTATTTATAACTGGCAAAAAATAATGTGAGGGTAAAATAGCCCTAGCATCTCAGGGGGTGGAGTTGGCTAGGGGTGGCGGGCCAAAATATTGTCAAATTCAACGAAACTTGGTACATTTCCAATTTATAACCTGGAAAGAAACTGAGTGAGGGTGAAACAGTAAAAGGTCGATTTATCTAACTAGTGCATCGAGAAGACAAACTAGTCCGAAACCGGTCTCCTATCGCGACAACCAAGAATTTCACCAAAATAGTTAAATAATGAGCAAAAATTGTAAAATAAAAATTTAATTGTTTTACTGTTTTTTATATAACTATAAATTGATTATTAATTATTCAATAAAACACTAACACAGTGTATGGTTTCAAATTAATTTTATTGTTCTACGACAATTGTTTCACCACACAGTGGCTTCATCAGGTAGATGAAAAATAATTTTTCATCTACCTGATGAAGCCACTGTGTGGTGAAACAATTATCGTAGAACAATAAAAAGATTTCCTAAACAAAACCCTGTTTTCCGATATAATCAAATGTATAACTCAATCAACTACAAATAGTATCGATTTAATTTTCGGTACATTTGATTGACGAAAATTTAACTGTCGTTTAAACAAATCTTGGTATTTCAGAATTTCAGCCTTTAAAACGTGATTAACCGTAAACGAAGCCAGCAGTGGGGAATTTGATAAGATACCTATATCAAATTCTCGTGCAATGGGTCTTCATTTAGTTTGTCATTTTTGTCAATGATCGCAAAGTGCTGTTTATATTCCGTATGTTATGTAAACAAATTCACTAATAGTTAAATCGATCTTCGTTATTGTTATTGCCTAATACATTTGTTTGTGACCCAAAACAAAGTTGTGGTAAAGAAATCTGAAGTTAGAAGAAAAAATCACCAGTTGAAAATGTACAATGAAATTATTAGACAACAGTTAAACAACTAAAATTTCTTGTTGTCTCTACATTTTTAGCAAAACTGTAGACGCTTATACCGGGTGACCCAGGGATTTGTAAAAGCTCCATAACTTATTTGCTATTTGAGATATCGATTCTAATTTTCATGAACTGGTACCCACACCCATTCTACATATTTTAAAAATATGTATGTTTTTGTACAGGGTGTCCCAGTATAAATAACAGATCAAAGTTATGTTTTTTTAAATGGATCACCCTATATTTTATACTTTATTTTTAATCCTCTTGAGAAGCTGATAAAAATAGTATAAGATATTATGGGTCTATTATGGAGAGTTGGTTAGTTATGGGCAATTTTGTGGCAAAAACATGTGCACATTGAAAACATTGCAGAAACGTTCCTAGCAAAGATAGCATAATTTTTTTATTAAAAAAATTTCCACATCATGAAGAATAATACACATCGGCTTTGGCCCTTTTTTGTTCATACAGGATGTTAACAAACGCAAAACAATGGATAACTATTTTTTTTCAATAGAATACCCTATATATGTTGCCACCAATCTATGGCATTTTTAAGCTTTCCAATGATATACAGTTTGTATAGTAAAATATTAAGCATTCTTGAGATTTATGAATAAATGCATTTTTCTTTTGTCACCTTCTGCTGATTTTTGGATTTTCAGCCAAAACTATGCATTACCTGGAAAACTTATAAGAGACCAAAATAGTAGAGCGGAAAATTTCCGATCGATATAGGTCTTTCGACTTTTCAAATAATACGTGCATTGCCCGCCAGAGCGCGCTAAATCGAGACCGTATATGCATTTAACGTTTTTTTTTATTTTTTTTCAATTAAAAATTGCACTATACTTTATTTTCCGCACCCTCTAGCCGAACAATGGGAAATTATACGAAAATTCGAATGACCTATATCAATTGAAAATAGGGCTCGTTAATACACGGATACACGTGTACACGGATAAACGTGTTCTTAGTTAGCAAGCGGTTTTTAAACGCTTAAACGGATATTCGCGTTTAAACGGATATTCACATTTACACGTGTATACGTTTAAACGGATTTTTTCATTTAAACGTGTTGACGAAAATCGTTTAATATGGAAACGTATAACCCACCCTGCAAGTATTTGTTTCGATGTTCGTGTTTTACAATATTTCCGGTAGCGGAAAAAAATGAATAAATTATTATTATTTGGTACACCTTAATAAGTAAATAGTTTATCGAAAACCGTCCGAAACGTCGGCATTCGAAGTTTGAAGGGTTCAACCCCTCATATAAAAATATGACGAATAATTTCTAGTTTACGGGTTGTAAACGTTTATTAAGCTAAACGTGTTGTAAACGTTTATAAGGCTAAACGTGTTGTAAACGTTTATAAAGCTTAACGTGTTTTATTCGTGACAAATAAACGGCAAACGTTTACACGTTTAAACGTTTAAACGAAAAACGGAGTAAACGTCGAGCCCTAATTGAAAATGTTCCGCTCTACAACTCTTATTAGAAGCAATTTTTGTCCAAAATGCAAAGTTTTCGCTAAAAATGCAAATTGAAACTGTATGTATCAATTTTTGCGTTTTTCAATGGTTTTTTGCATTTTTAGCGAAAGCTGTGCATTTTGGGCAAAATATGCTTTTATTAAGAGTTGTAGAGCGTAAAAGTTTGAATCGATATAGGGTATTTTAATTTTCCTATAATTTCCCGTTTTTTTTTTTAATTATTTAATAAAGAATTTGAAAAAAACGCTAAAATGCATATACGGTCACGATTTTGCGCACTCTGGCGGGCAATGCACGCATTATTAGAAAAGTCAAAAGACCTATGTCGATCGAAAATTTTCCGCTCTACAACTTTGATCTCTTTTTTTTTCAGAAAATTACATAGTTTTGGCTGAAAATCCAAAAATCAGTAGGGGGTGACAATAGAAAAATTTTATGGATAAATCTCCACCCTAGCCCATTCCACCCCCCTCGATGCTAGGGCTATTTTTCCCTCACATTGTTTTTTTTCAGGTTATAAATAGTATGTGTTCTAAGTTTCGTTGAATTTGACAATATTTTCGCATGCTACCCCTAGCCCAGTCCACCCCCCCGAGATGCTAGGGCTATTTTACCCTCAAATTATTTTTTTCCGGGTTATAAATAGTACGTGTACCGAGTTTCGTTGAATTTTACAGTATTTTCGCATGTCACCCCTAGCCCACTCTACCCCCTGAGATGCTAGGACTATTTTTCTCTCACATTATTTTTTTGCCAGTTATAAATAGTATGTGTACTAAGTTTCGTTGAATTTGACAATATTTTCGCATGCCACTCCTAGCCCACTTTACCCTCCCGAAATGCTAGGGCTATTGTAGCCTTAAATTATTTTTTTCCGGGTTATAAATAGTACGTGTACCAAGTTTCGTTGAATTTGACAATATTTTCACATGCCACCCTTAGCTCACTCCACCCCCGGAGATGCTAGGGCTATTTTCTCTCACATTATTTTTTTTGCCAGTTATAAATAATATGTGTACTAAGTTTCGTTGAATTTGACAATATTTTCGCACGCCACTTCTAGCCCCCCCCCCCCGCGAGATGCTAGGGCTATTTTAGCCTCAAATTATTTTTTTCTGGGTTATAAATAGTACGTGTACCAAGTTTCGTTGAATTTGACAATATTTTCACATGTCACCCCTAGCCCACTCCACCCCCAGAGATGCTAGAGCTGTTTTACCCTCACATTGTTCTTTTTCAGATCATAAATAGTACGTGTACCAAGTTTCGTTGAAATTGGCAATATTTTCACATGCCTCAATTAATCACTCACTACGCCACAGTCTTATTAATTTACAATATTTGCCATCCTTTTGATTCAACACACACATTTGACTAAATTTTAATTTTCAATATATATTTCAAATAATTAATTCATAATTTATCAAATATACGAATTGTTTACAAGTTGAATATTTATTTCAAGGACGGTAATGCAATATTTAAGGAACCCTTATTACCGTATATAATAATGTAATTGGTAATTGGCACCAACTCCGTTGGATAATTGTGTTTTAACCGAAAATTCGCATTTAACGTTATAATATGATCACACAATTGGGAATGCGCATACAGGATTCAGGAAAGCTCACGTCTTATAATTAAAACCCTTATATCTTTTTATCCCTATTCTTTTTTCCAAAAATTTTTACATATTCGGCTGGAGCTAGCTTTAAGCCATAAAATCACTTAAAATTAAGTAAAAAATATTGAAGTGGGGGGCTAGGGTGAAAACTGTTTGTGTAATTTTTTAGGGATTGTGGGGTGGAGCTAGCTTTAAAATTGATGGAGCCTGCTGGAGCTATGTCTGAGGAATCTAAATCTTAAAGAAAAAGTTAAAAAATCAAAAGTGGGGGGCAAACGTCAACTTGGCCCCGCCGAAATTCAAACCCCCATAACTTTTTTTACCTTTTTGGAGCCAGCTCTAATTTTTGTGGAGCTAGCTGGAACTAGCTAAGGGCTTTCTGGAGCAACACTTTTTTTCAAAAAAATCGAAAGTGGGGGGCCAAGTTGACGGACCCGCAGATGGCTATGTAGCAGAATCCATTAGTAATAAGCTGGATGTTGCGAATAAGATTCTTTATAATAAAAGCAAGGATATTGGTAAATGCGAAACTAATATTACTCAAGTGGAAATTGAATCATCTCCAAAAGTTACCATCGAAGATAATTCTGCTTCCACATCTGTTATGTTTCTATTATTTTATTATTTTCCTAGGTCCGTAAGTAAAGAATTAAGTTCCGCTGTCAAGGACAACAAACACCACGAATGTTATCAGCCACTTACGGTACCTGTAACCATGGATGCAATGCGTATTTACGTAGTCGGTAGCGGAAAAAATCTATTTTATTGGAAAAAAAATATGTTTTTTTTCATTTTTGAAACGATAATAGTTACAGCAAAATTTTCATTATTACTAATTGTAAATAACGCCAAAATGAACAACTTATAAAGAATAAGTTTTTTTTGTCTTTGGTTTCTGAATAAACTGACTATTAGAATTTGAAGTGAAATTTGTCATTTTCATCTTTCATAATTTTGACGTTTTGAACGTCAGTTTCTTCCGATTCTACGAAACGCTCAATTTATATTCAAAATAGGATTTAAATTTAAAAATAAACCATGATAGCGTAAATATAAATACATGTAATCAAATCGGAGAAAGTAACATAATGGCCACATCACCATTTTTTGTGTTTTGAATCAATCTTCATTGAACCTTATCGATATTAACTAGGCGGAAATCATTTAAAAACAAATTTTTCGGGATTAGAACAGTCAGGTAGTGAATTCGACAATTGGTTGTTATCCTAACAAAAACTCACGCTACTGCTTTAGTTAAAATTCTTTATATTTGCATATTGGTAGGTTATATTATTAATGACTTCGCTGCGGCATGTGATTTTCGAAAGCTTAACTAGTATGCTGCAGAATTGGAGCTTGCGTATAGATGCGTACGGCTGCTTGCGTGTATATCCGGACCCTGCGAACCTTTTTGCGTAATTATCCGGTTCACACAGCGAAAGGGTTGAAAATAATAACTACACTACTAAATGTTTAAAATCTTGACCAATTTCTCTAGCGGTTACAGAATTATCAAGAAAATTTTAAATTTTATTTCAAAATTCTTTTGAGCGTAAGACAACAGACTTGAAAAATAACATTTTCAATTCAATTTTAGTTGTGGATTACAATAGTAACAATCGCAACATCCTCTTTGCGAAAATCTAATTTATTTGGGTACTTAAAGTTTGTAAAAACTTAAGTTCAAAACTGGTTTTTTTTTAATTGATGTTTTAAAGATACAATTGGACACTTAGTGGTTAATTTTTTTAGTTTATTCACAAGTGTTCCTTCGACCAACATATTTTATATGAAATGTGTGCATGTACAAATAACCTACTAAATTTTGCTCCTCATGATGTATTGTTTCCTGTTTAAACAATGTAATTTTTTTTAAACAAAATTGGTAAAGAATATTCAGATAAACGTACAATAAACCACTAGAGTCTCTTACATTTTGATTCCATCGGTTGCTTAAATATTGAGTAATTAAGCATACTGCAGTGGTTTGACAGATGTTCACTTTTTACTCGTTTAAACGACAGTTTTATACATAATACAATAATATAATATGCGGGCAGATTTTAAAAAGATTACGGAGGGTATTTATTATGTTACCTAAGATTTAAAATTTTGACATAAGGTCGATAAACAATTCGGGGTGCAATCGTAACAGTTTTGACAATTGAACAACGGCATCTGCCCCCTTTCCCAGAACGTCGGGGAGCACAATAAAAAGCGTAACGAATATAAAGAGATCCTTTGTCTCCGGCGAGGTCCGTCCATCCGGGACAGCCCCGCCTTTTCTTCGGGCGCGGGAATTTACCTTTTTTCAATCATCCAAAAATGCAGTAGCCAGTCAATCGTCCGAGTAGCACAAAGTACACCGAAACCGGTCGGTCGTAAAACCGCACACCACACAACGATCGGAACAGTAGAAGGCGAGGAGGAAAAGGACGGAGAGGAGCGAATTTCTCGTGCGTTACGAAAAAAGCCGTGGCGAATGTGCGCGCTGCGCTGGCGGCGTTTTGACTGCCGCCGCTCGCAGATAAGAGGCGCCGCGACGCTAACACCGCCGCCAAAGCCGCCCGAGCGCCATCTGTTTATTTGAAATGATTCACGCTGTATATTTATTGTTTGTGGCCGTTCCGCGCGCGTAAACGGAAATGCAACACCGAAGCAAAGTGGAAAATGGATTTCCATTCCTAATATTTATTTTACCCGGCTGTATTTGTTTACGTTTCCTTGCATTAAGTCGATGCGTTTAAATGCTGTACACAATCGTTAAAATTAACGTTCGAGTTATCAACGCGCAAGTTTTTCTGCTAGTTAAGTTGCCTACATGAATACATTTCCCGACCATTGTAGGTTACCATTATTGTTTCTCTAAGAATACAGTTGTTATCAGTTGTAGATACATGAGTCCCTGTGATAAAACTATAAAAAATAATATCATTTCTTCTTGAATTATTTATGTTACTTTCTCCGTTACGGAGTACGAGAAAGTATTGCGATAGTGATTTTTTTTTCAAAATTTTTTTTTACGGAAATATCTGTTTTGGTGTCCCTAGATGCATTTTCAACAATTTGTGGGAAAAAAATTGTGTATATGTGTGTCTGCTGTGCGCGCTGTATCTCAAAAACTAATAGAGCAATTAAAATGAAACTTTGAACATAAGTCTTATTTGGTAATCCGAAGAACTGAAAAGCTTTTGGTAAAATTTCGTACACCGGAAGTGGGTGTTTACCTTAACCGTTTTGTGTTTTTCTCCAATATTTTTTTAAATATGAAAAATAACACAAAAACATTTAAACAAATATAGAAGACAGCTTGAAAATATTTTCATAAAGTCATTTTTAATCGAGAAAAAAATTTATCATTATTTTTTGATTTTTAGTTTATAATTATGAAACGATAATAGTTAGAGCAAATTCATGTTAATAATAATTGTAGAGAATGCCAAAATGAACAACTCATAAAGAATAAGTTTTTTTGAAATCGCTTTGGTTTTTGAGTAAACTTAGTTTTTGAATTTGCTGTATAATTTTTCCATCTTTCATAATTTTGACGTTTTAAACGTCAGTTTAGTCCGATTCTAAAAAACGCTATGTACATTTAAAACATGATTTGAATTGAAAATAAACCATGAAAGCGTAAATATAAATGATCATATCATCATTTTTAATTCCATATTCATAGGAAGATAATTTTAAAAAGTATGCTTACAATATTACAACAGATGCAACACGTTTGAGATTGTGCTGCTTCTCTTTTTTCAAACCTGTCACCCATCCAGCGTTGATCTCCCACCTCACCAACAACATGATTCCCTCCTTTTCTTTGGAATACATTCAAAAGGGTGTATAATTTAAAGAATGTTTTTGTTGGAATTAATCTTTTTGTTTATTTTTGGGTTTGTGATGTGTGTAAATGAAAAACGTCAATTGTAACTTTTTATTTCACCGATATGTACATAGTTAACTAAAACTAGATTTTAACTTTAAGTATATTTAACGATTGAGAGTCTATGCCGAACTGCAGTAAAAGCTCTCTTCCAATAATATGTTACTTCGTTAAACAAACATATTTTCTAGAAAGGGCACGCATAACACTGGGGTGGACTTTATCATCTCGAGATAAGAGAAGCTCAATGTTCCATTACTTCCAAATTCGAATTATCTATTTATTTTCCTAAAGTTATCTGCGCCCGCTCGGCTTCGAAGATCATCTCGAGATAAGAGAAGAAGCTCACTTTCCACTAATTCCAAATTCGAATTAGTATCTATTTATTTTCCCAGAGTTATCTGCGCCCGCTCGGCTTCGATGAGCCAATTAAGAAAAACCGGTTATTATCATTGTCAATAATTTGGTAGTGAACACTTACTTGATTATGATAGTTTGCTTTGAATTCAAAACAACAAGAAAAATCAATGTATGCAAGACAAGATAAAAGTGATAAGATTAATAAATAGTAACTATTCCCTAACCAAAGATAACACGATAATAATTAAATTAAATTCACTACGATTGATGGTAAATCGAGAAAGGCCATTACAGAACCAAAATCAGCGAAACTTTGTTATATTTGCGATAGGACATCGAACGATGTTTACGACATAGATCAAGTTCTTGAACGGGACATAAATGAGCAGTGGCGGCTTGTAGATATTCGGCGGCGGGGCAACGGAAGAAAATTTGACCGAAATAGCAATGAAATATTTGCTTCCTCTATTAACTAACAAGGGGAGGATCAGATGTGTGACTCACCGATTTGATCCATCTTTGGCACACGTGTAGGTCATGACTAGGAGTGTAACAGGTTTAAGTAACAGGGCGCACTATTCAGCCGTTTTGCAGTGTGTTTATGTACCATTTACGTTAATGAAACAATATCGACCCCGTGGCGCATTGGTAAGATCTCCGGTTTGTAATCGCAAGGTCGATGGTTCAAATTCTTTTGACCAATTTCTAAATAGTTTTCTTTCTTATAGTTTTTTATAAATCCGTGAGTATATAAAAATGTTAATTTTAGAATAAATTATATTAATTTCATTTTTAGGAGAAGGATTGTTAAACAAATTAAACAGGAATGGGGTTTGATCCGTCGACCTTCGGACTGTGAATCAAAGGTTTTACCGGTGCGCCAAAAGCTCGGTGTACTATCGTTAACGCAAAAGATATATAAACATACGAATAAATAACATTTTTTTCTCGAAAACGGCTGAATAGTGCGGCCTATTACTTACACCTGTTACACTCCCAGTCATGACCTATACGAGTGCCAAAGATGGATAAAATCGGTGAGTCACACATCTGATCCTCCCCTTGTAAGTAGTGCGGCACGAGCGACATCTTTGTCGTTGCCCTCCCTACGGAAATCCACGAGCCGCCGCTGTAAATGAGTATAATCTTCGGTTCGGTATTGCGCCATTGCACACGTGGATACACTTTATGGTATGGTTCCTCCATTTTGCATATAAATCTGATGAGAAAAACTGACAACCCCGTTTAACGGACTAAAAGAAAAATGCATCTAACCGCAAGCCTCAAATGCAAAAATAATTTAAAGAAGAGCCTGGCTTGATAATCAATGTTCTCAAAGAAGAAACGGGAACTTCGAATGATGGAAACACTGCTCGGAGATTTTTCTAAAACGTACCAAGGGCAGCGAAAATACTTCAGATAAACGAAAAGTTGATATCCATGTGTAAAATTACTATTATTTATCAAGCGGATTTAAAATTGATATCCTATGCCAACATCGATTCATTTAGTGCTCATTCATGGTCATTAATATATCAATTCATGTTGCCAATTGGCCTTTTATCAGAAGACGCCCAAGAAGCGAGGAATAGAGACATTAAACGTTTTCGTGAAAACTCTCGTGTTAACAATTTGTCAGATGTATTCCACAGATTGTTAGCTTCTTCCGATCCACTAATAACGAGTAAGCGCATTAAAATTTTAAAAAGGGAGGAACTTCAACTTTTACTTCCAACTGAAAATGAAAATGAAGCTACTTATGCCGAAATTGATGAAGTTTCAGTCGAAATTATGAATGATTATGAATTTACGTAATATTTAAATATAAACCAGTTTTTGAATTATGCACAAATATACGATATTTACGTATTCTAAAACCATTGTATTTTTTGTACCAAAAAACGGCCATTTTGAATCCGCCGTTTTAATTTTTTTTTTAATTCTGGTGAAAGATTCGAATTCGGCGAAATCGAAAATGTACCAATTTTTGTATTGATTTACTTACTGGCTGATTTTTGGACAGGGATTTGGCCGTTTGGACCACTGTGCGACGTGGCCGCACCTATCTGTATTACCACCTCTGCTACCTCGGCCGTACCATGAGTCACCCCGTGAGCCGTTACTGTCCCCCTGGTGGCCGATCGATTTAATATGGGCGATTATCTGACATTCCGCCTTTTGGGGAGCGATGGACATTGCGTGGGCGAATGTATCTCCCAAGAAAAGTAATCATGCGTTAATCAAATAGGCTGCCGATCGTGCATCATAGAAATCAAACAAAGTGGTCTTCAGAGCCAGTGACGGTTCGCGGGTTTTTTTCTGGTACGGCCGAGGAACAAGAGGTGGTATTGCAGATAGGTGCGGTCACGCAGCCAGCCGTCTCTGCAACTGACCCTACCTATCTGTATTACCACCTCTTGTTCCTCAGCCGTACCATAAAAAACCCCGCGAACCGTCACTGTCCAGAGCCCATACTAAAGGCTCAGTCACATCGGGCGATTTTAATCGCTGCTACTATACTCGGCGCACCGAATCGGTGGTATTATGGGTTTGCGTGATTTTTGCATGATGTTCGCTGATTGGTCAGGGCAAACCGATGTGAAGCGTGTGCCACGCAATTCAGTTCAATATTAACTATTGGAAACGCCAACACATCGAGCCAGCGGGAAATTTAAAATTGCGACTTTACAATTAATTCTTGCAAGTGTTTCGAACTTTTTGGTTCTCATCAGTGCGACGCATCCAAATAAAAGAGGAAATCGCAGACACTTGCTTTATAAAGAGCTTAGACTTAATCAAACGCAAAAAGTAAAGCTCTAAACAAAACCATTTTATACATAAAAATATAATAACAGTAAATAACATAAAATTAACTCTATAATACAAAATAACAAATTATTCTTAGCAAAAATAGAATTCTATATTATAGAAAACTGAACATTAGTTTTGAATAAGTTTTTTTTCTTATTTTTATTATTAATTTCTTCTGAATTGGTCTTATATACAGGGTGTTTCAGAGCTCTGGGAACGGTCAATCACGTGCTTATTTTTCAAAATTTCGAAAAATGTTTAATACAAAAGTTGTGTATAATAGTGAGCTGCACCCCCTAAAAATATTTAAATTTATACAGGGTGTCTCATAACAAAGTTACAGACCAACTTATGTTTTTTTAAATGGAACACCCTGTATTTTTTGTCATTTTTGAATTATATGGAGCAAATAAAGGTGAGTTACTTCAATACTCCCTATACCTATTGTTTGCCGTTTTCGAAAGATTTGTTGAAATGCAAGGTCTGGGTGAAATTTTATTTTTGCCCCAGTGATTGACGTTGAACGATTAAAATCATTTCTATTATTTGGTTGAAGGTTTGAACTATAGAGCCAACCATGATTTCATACAAAAAATTATACAGGGTGATAAAAAAAATGTGGTAGAAAAACCGAACTTATAAAGTTAAATAACTTCGTTTTTTCAAATGGCACACCCTGTATTTAGTAACGCATTCTTAAGTAGAATCCAAGTATCTTTCAGATTGTATAAGGGTTCCCTGTTCCTAATCTCAATAGTTTTCTTGTATTCGGCGATTATCATATCAGGAATAATTATTATAATCTGAAAGATAATTGGATTCTACTTGAGAATACGTTACTAAATACAGGGTGTGCCATTTGAAAAAACGAAGTTATTCAACTTTATAAGTTGGGTTTTTCTACCGCATTTTTTTTATCACCCAGTATAATTTTTTGTATGAAATCATGGTTGGCTCTATAGTACGAACCTTCAACCAAATAATAAAAATGATTTTAATCGTTCAACGCCAATCACTGGAGCAAAAATAAAATTTCATCCAGACCATGTATTTCAACAAATCATCAAATATTTCGAAAACGGCAAACAATAGGTATAGGGAGTATTGAAGTAACTCACCTTTATTTGCTTCATATAACTCAAAAATGAGAAAAAATACAGGGTGTTCCATTTAAAAAAACATAAGTTTGGTCTGTAACTTTGTTATGAGACACCCTGTATAAATTTAAATATTTTTAGGGCGTGCAGCTCACTATTATACACAACTTTCGTATTAAATATTTTTCGAAATTTTGAAAAATAAGCACGTGATTGACCGTTCCCAGATCTCTGAAACACCCTGTATATCATTATGAAATTTTCTTATAGTAAATAAAGTTATGATGTCCAACAATTGATTTTTTACTTCATTATCATGAATGGAACAAGAAAACCAAGAAAAGTCAACCTTTTTAAGGATATTAATCAAAGTACCTTTATTAACATTGTTAATATGGCCGTATTTATTGAAATATTTACATATATATTAAAATATAACCTCCCCGCATATAAAAGTAATGATTCAGTTACATAATTTAGACATTGGACATCATCATATTCTTTAAACATAACCAAAGTGTGATGTGGTTCTAAATTTTGGGCAAATAAAGAATAACAACAATTTTGACAGTCGGGAACTTTGAGTTTTTTAATAAAAAAGCCACAAACATAAGAAACTCCTAGCTTGTCGAAATCGTTATCAAAAGGTTGATCACTTATTTCAAGAGAAAAATTTACTGCGTCGTTCAAATTTTCAATATCTATTTGTGGTTCGGGAACTTCTAATTTTTTTTTTACTTTTCTAATATACTACCGCCATCAGATTCACAATTAAATCTATTACTATGAGGTGACACTAGATTGTTTAAAACGGCTGTTTTTAAATTTGATATGAATTGGTAACATTTAGGATTCGTGATCACAGCACCACATTGCCTGATAATTCCAAATAAATTTTCTATAGGGTCCTGATTTAAATTTCTCGTGCAGACGAATGTAAACCCAGCATTTAACAAGATTTTTACCACCTCTATTATAGCCTTAATAATATGAATTAGCTCCTTTTTGACAGACATTGGCAAAATTTTAAAATCATTAATGTTTTCAAATTCCCAATTTTGAATTTCACTCAACATATTTTCCAGAAACATTAAATGTTCAGACTTTTTAGTAATACACCGTCGCATAGGGTTTTCTAATATTGAACAATTGCTTGAATTTAAAGTATGAAATAATTCGTCTATTTTATATATAAAATCGGCTGTATAAATTGCTTCATCTTGCAAGTAATGTGATTCTAACGTCATTGTAGAAATTGCTGCAGAAACAGATCTACTACTTAATAACCTAACTGCATAGCTCACTTTCATTTTTACCACACTTACATTTAGTTTGAAATAAACATCGGAAATTTTGTGTAATTGTGAGATTGGTCTGAATTTTTCAATTTAATAACATTGTTTAATGTAACTTAATTTTGCTTTATGATCTTTATTGGTTTTATCGAAAATATTATATTTCGACAATGAAGTTCTGATGTTTTTGAAAAGATGGAGTGTCAAAAATTGTTATTATTATTTTCCCGTCTAAAACAAATACATGATCCTCTTCGGTAGTGTTTCCAGACTCTAATGCTAATTCCAAAATGGCTCTACTATTTACCGTACTTTGGACACAAACCGTACAAACTGCATCTAAACCAGTGGCTTGAACAGCTAATATAACTTCTTTGATTAAATTTTTTAGTTCAAATGCTTTGGTGGTACCGTTAGTAAAATAATATGCCACTGGTTGTTTCCAAAAGGTTTTTAGTCCTTGAATCATGAAAAGTAAGGCACGATCAGCCAATTCATTTTTTCTACTAAGAGAGCCGAAATCCACATAGCCAATTACTTTATCAATTGATTCATCAAATTGAAATTCTTTAGCTAGGGACATTTCATCAAACATTATCGAACTCATTTTATCTTATTTAGGTAAAGATTTAACTCTCTCAGTTTGAATTATAAATACCTGGCCGAATACCAATTCAACTCCTGACGCTAATGAGGTTATGTACATACATGTGAAAAGGCCGGGAATACGATGGGAAATAGATGTTGTCATATCTCACAGAGGAGTTAAAACAATATACATTTGTGAAATCATTTAAAAATCCATTTTGCTTTAAAATTTATCAAATAGATTTAAACATACAATTAACACTAGTAGAATTTGAATATTACCAGATAATTGGATGTTCTTAAATACCTAAAATAAATTTAACCAACAAAAATATGATCACATTGCTTGCTTACAAAGATTTGTACGTAGAGTTGGCAGCGTTGCGTTACGTTAGTTGGGCCAGATGACTGTGAGATGACGTGGATGTCGCGTTTCCAATTCTCCCTATTCAAATCCCCCTGGGAGCAGATGATAAGTGCGTGTTAACCAGTGACGGTTCGCGGGGTTTTTTCTGGTACGGCCGAGGAACAAGAGGTGGTATTGCAGATAGGTGCGGTCACGCAGCCAGCCGTCTCTGCAACTGACCCTACCTATCTGTATTACCACCTCTTGTTCCTCGGCAGTACCATAAAAAAACCCGCGAACCGTCACTGGTGTTAACCATTAAATTGTAAAAATGGTCTTTATTTCGCTTTATTATTGCTGCGGGAATAAGAAACAGAAGCTGAAAATTATTATTTGCTGCAATTTTAACGACATTTACGGGATTTTAGCAATCCATTTGAGACGCCGAAATTTGAATTAGAATATTTGTTTGAAAAACAACATATTTGTGAGAGTTTCGAACTAACACACCCATATTAGATGGTGATTAGTACTTATCAATTCCATAATTCTTCAAAATTAACTTAATTACAGTTCGCTTCAAGTGTACTCGGTACTGATTTTCCCGCGTAAATTTGAAAAATGGCAAAAACATGCCGGTATTAGTTCACATGCTTCGATTTTACAGTGTTGCCACACTTACTTTATCAAGTTAGAAACGGAACGGAATACCAATTTGCCGTTCGATCGAAAACGATGTGATAAATTTTCACAGCGTAAAGTTATCACGGTGATAAAAACAGAATAGGGCCCAATAGAGAACTTTTCAAAAGTGATAAAACGGAATAGGGCCCAATGTTGAACGCATGGTATTAGTTCCAATAGCCCGTAGTTTAAATGTTCTAATTTTTAATACACGACGTATGTACCTCATTTATCTCGCAGCCAACTCTGAAACAAAATTTTGTGGCTCATACGATATAAATAAGTGCATTTCATATCCTATCTCCTCAATGGCGTATTACTTGATACTAGTGCGCTAAATCATAACTGTATACATTTTAATGGAATACGTTTACCCTAAGTATTGTTTTAACTTATATTTGTACCCAGGCGAACCGAAACGCATAAAGAAATCAATCTACATACATTTGTTTGTGTTTGCCTTCGATTTAGTCGTGTACATTTGATGTTCCCGCGGTTTAATTCTACCAACTCGCAGTATATGTGTAGAGTGGGCGTATGTGTGGGTGATGTAATTGCGGTGGAAAGGTGGAAACCAGGGGGGGTTAATTGAATAGGGAGAATTGGAAACGCGACTTCCACGCCATCTCACAGTCATCTGGCCCAACTAACGCAATGCAACGCTGCCAAATCTATGTACAAATCTTTGTAACCAAGCAATATGGTCATATTTTTGTTGGTTAAATTTATTTTAGGTATTTAAGAACGTCCAAATATCTGGTAATATTCAAAGTCCACTAGTGTTAATTGTTTGTTTAAGTCTATTTGATAAATTTTAAAGCAAAATAGACTTTTGAATAATTTCACAAATGAGATATGACAACATCTATTTCCCATCAAATTTCCGGCCTTTTTATACATAACCTCATTAACGTCACGAGTTGAATTGCTATTCGGCCAGGTATTTATAATTCAAATTTAAGCTAATATTCTTAAACCTAAAAGAGTGTGCAATGGGTAAATTAAGTACTCTTAAGGCACCTTATTGCAGTAATGTTTATACCCACGATTCAAATATTAAAAATAAAGCTTTCTTTACATTTCCGAAATGTCCTAATCGCAGAGATGAATGGGTTAATTCCATTGAATGTATTGCTCTAAAAAAATTCCACTTTCAAAAGTTATGCACATTTGTGAGGACCACTTTTTAAGTATTTATTAATTCCTGTAGAAAATATTTAAATTGGAATGCAATTCCGACAATTTTTAATATACCTTCTTGTAGTACTTCTTCCAGTACAGTTCCTGCAAAATCTTTTTTAAAACGGCCCCTTCAAGAATGTAGTTCACTACATGATTTAACATCTGCCCTAAAAAGAACTCGTTTGGAAAAAATTTCAAGCGAATCCCCTTCAACATCATTTAGAGCTTTACTTTTTGCGTTTGATTAAATCTAAGCTCTTTATAAAGCAAGTGTCTGCGATTTCCACTTTTATTTGGATGCGTCGCACTGATGAGAACCAAAAAGTTCGAAACACTTGCAAAAATGAATTGTAAAGTCGCAATTTTAAATTTCCCGCTGGCTCGATGTGTTTGGCCAGATGACTCGCAGACGGCGCTGATGGCGTTTCCAAAAGTTAACATTGAACTGTCCCTCTTTATCCTTAATGCTCTGTGGTGGAAACCGACCGTATTTGTATTTGTATTTGTATTTGTATTTATTAGTTTCATTCAAAGTGATGGTAACCCCGAAATTAGTAAGAAAAGTGTATTAGAGCGACATGATACCAGTGGCGATATATATATTTTTATTGCCTCCATCCATTCTTGTATGTCAGCAATTGCAGGGGACCGTTAAATTTACGAATTTTAATTAAACTATTTTATCTCACGTTGGTAGTATGTGAAAACAATAAGTGTTTTCAAACGATCAACAAATGTTTGACAGTTACCGCGCAGTTGTTGTGCTTAGGTTATATTTACATTTTAAATGGTATTTCTCGTGCCCCAGGGCGCGTGAAAGCAGGGTGGAATCATGGGGTGGATGCTGAAGCACCAAGACAATGTCGAAGTTCACCACATCAAGTCCGACGTGTTTGTCATTGGCAGGGACAAGCAGGCTAATATCATCTGCAGGAACATCCTTGTCTCAAAAGACCATTCGAGGATAACTCGGGAGAAGGACGGGCAACTAGCGATAGTCGATTTAAATGTGAGTAATGTAACAGTAATGTTTAAAATCAAATGGATCATTGGCACGTCGCTTGAATTCTTAAATTGATGCTCGAGTGTTTAAAATGTTCTACTGTGAGAAATTTAATGTCAATGATTGAAATTAAATCATTACAAGTTGTGATTTGTTTGTTGGATGAATTAACTTGAGTGTAGTCACATTAGTTTGATTCTTCTGATTACCTTGAAAACCGTTTACAATAAACTATACATTCGGCGGCAATTGATGCTGTAGTAATGTAATTAATACAATTTAATATAGTCTATTCACTGGAATCTGGCGGCTGACGTCACAAAATGGTCGGTCTGCCCTGAGGATCGACGCACCCTTGAAGAAAAGGCATTGGTGGTTCGTCTAATTGCATCCCATACATTTATTACTGTCCTTCGCTCCTATTGGTATACACACTTTTATACCAGTACGTCTCAACTAAGATTGGTTTGAGATAAAAAATATTACGTCCCCTACTTACCGAGCTCCGACCCTCTTTTACGACCACATCCTCCAGATTACAGAGAACGGTCTATACAGGTTTATTGAATCAATCTGTCTGCAAAAATATATTCATTGAAAAAGGAATTCTAATTGGTCCTTTCGCACATATACCGTGTGTTCGATAAAAAACGCCCAACACCATAACGCTGTTATTTATTGACCGATTTGAATGAACTAAAGAAAGTCAATGGCTGTGTAAATACTAAGAAATGACGATAATTATATATTTTTTCAAAATCAACTTCATTGCCAAATGATGGTCAACTTTAAATTTTTAAATGGCTGCATATACTTTTCTAATTTTATAATATTAGACATTTTTTTCTGAATCCAATTATGCCTGTTATGTTAATAATTTTAAGTTTATATTTATGCCAGAAAAAGATAATAATAAATCTTGTTCACATGATTTCTTGGCAATAAATGTAGTGTGCCTTGAAAAAAACTTGAATCGACAAATGTCATTTATTGTATAAGTAATGTCAACCATTTGTTATTAGTGTGTGTTTCATAGTCATGAACAATAACGAATTAACAGACATGTTACAAATTTATTTTCTATGTAACAGAAATCGAAGAGCTACGGCACGTATTTATCATCTACGGTTTCCAGAGCGGCGAATACCAGAACCTAAATTTTTAAGGTTGCAAGGATATTTGAGACGATATGGAGCCTTTAAAAAGGGGTGAATTGCACTTTACGGTCAAACTCCCAATTTCGGAAATTTTTTGTTTAGGGGCTTTTGTGCGAAAACGTGTTTCAAGCCGAAAAATTCAATTTTTATTTCTTCTGTAGCCCATATACGTCCATATATGTCCACTATAAATATAATTTTACGAACGGCACGGGAATACTCATGTTACACTACGAAAGTTATTCATATTATAGATAATTTAACACACGAAAGGCACACTGTTAAAATTATACACGAGGTACAAGTTTGCGCGAACAACATTTTTACTTTGGCAAATACAGATATAGTTTGATCAATCAATCTTTGCGTGTACGTCATTACCGAAAACGGAGTATTCTCAAGTTGGACGACATACGTACACACGTGATAGCGCCTAATTTAACTTATCGTAGAGAGAGTAAATGCATGAAAATATTGTCGGAACTAGGTACGGCTATCTATGACGTGCACGCAAAGATCCATTGATTAAACTATATACAAATGCGCCCTGTATTGCCAACCGTGAAAGTTGGATTGTCGCTTTCTGTTTTCAAACCTTACTTGCCAATCGTTTATGTATAGTGCAATGCAACCAAACCAGAAAACATTTTGCAAGGACAAATGTCAAAATTGTCAAAATGTTTTCTGGTTTTTTTCATTTTAATAATAACATTTACAATTTAAAGTTTCACATTTCATTTTAGAATAATTTTCAAAGTTAGTCTTGTATGTAGAAATAAACGATCTTAAACCAATGTTATTATCTAGTAGTACTAGTAATAACATGCAAATTTCTTTTGTATCATTCAATATCCGGCGTGGCACTAGCCAGGGAAGTAGTTGTTTCAATAAGTTATTTGTTTATAGTCTTAGTAAGACTTAATTTTTTGCTTGCAGATTAACGAACAGGTTGAATATTCATATATTCAGGCTACATTTCGTTTTCTTGTATTTGTATTTATTTACTTTAATTTAAATTTATGAAAAATATTTTCAAACAAAATTTGTTCATTTGATTGTTATCTTCAATATTTGTGTTGAACTTTTTGTAATATTCTTTATATTTAAGAAAATATTGTAAAAAAAAAGAAAAAACGGTTAAGGTATACACCCACTTCCGGTGTACAAAATTTGACTAAAAGCTTCTCAGTTCCTCAAATCATCAAATAAGGTTTATGTTCAAAGTTTGTAAATTCATTTATTAGTTTTTGAGATATAATGCATACAAACAGAAAGATAGGAGGCACACACTCATCAGATTGTCAATTTCGAATGTTTTTCTATGTTATTTTTTGGTAAATTAACAACTATTATTGACTTATGACAAATGTACAAAACAAATGTACATCCTCGGAAAGTTGGTGTATGGCTGACAATCTATTGCTCTGTTTTTTATCACAGTGTTAATGCACTTAATAATCAACTTTTCACTCATAAACCCAGAGGTGGAACCACGATTCGTCCGTAAAAAAAAAACTTCCCAAAGCTGCATCATAATCATTAAAACAATCAATGAATTGCTGACAAAATTATTGACTTGTGACAAATGTATAAGAAGCAGTGGTCATTACTTATTGGTTGGCAGTTGCAAATGGGACTTGCTTATGCTTAGGTTAGGGTCGGGTTAAGGTCCCCCTCCCCCCTCTTTGGACGGCCAGTGGTTTTAGCCGTGGTAGCCGAAACAAAACAAATACATAGGAAGTAGTCGACCATCATTACTTATTAGTTAGGTTGGGTTAGGTTAGGTTAGATTAGGTCAGGTTGGGTTGGGTTAAGTTATGTTAGGTTGGGTTAGGTTATGTTGGGTTAGGTTAGTTTAAGTTGAGTTAGGTTGGGTTACAAATGACTAAGAAATAGTGAGTGCATCATGTATTTAATCGAAGGCAACAATGAATTTATGGTTAATTGGTAATATTTATTTATAATTTCTCGGTATGTTATTAAAAATGTGATACCATCGAATTATATACTTCATTGCAGTACGTATCTTTAATTAAAAAATGAAGACGCTCAAAAGCCGCTAATACACAAATACAATTACTTTACTCACAGGTTCACGTAATAAGAAATAATAATAGTATACGTAAGTTAGCATTTAGTATCCATATTTACCTTTGTTTCCTTTGTTCTCAATAGAACAACGTAAAACAACCAAAAAAGAACTTAAAAGCCCTAGAAAAACGTGTGCTCTCTATAATAACACTCTGTGGTCTCTAGATACTTAATTAGCCGACGGTGCAACTGATTAAAGTTAATCATGATTCAAATTTAATCATGATTAAGTTCTGCGGTGCAGGCGGGTATTAGTGTTTACAATAATCACAGAACATCTAAATCGCAAGTGAATTAATACGTGCACTACTTATTTATTCTATTCTATCGTGTGAGCCACAAAATTTTGTTTCACAGTTTGTGAAATAAATGAGGTATGTCGCATATTATTATATCATGAGATTAGATTAGGTCAATTGAATTAGATTAAAAAAAATGAATTCATCTCAGATATTTCTGCTATGTTTCTCTCTCAGGCATGGCCAACTCTGAAACAAAATTCTGTGGCTCACGCCTTACATTGAGTTGTAACATAGGTACTTATTTATTGGGTCCTTATTATTCATGTTTGACATAACCTTACAACAGATATGAGGAATTATTGGATTCAGAAAAATAATGTGGAATGTAAGAAAATTAAAACATTATATGCTGCCATTTAAAAATTTTAAGTTGGCTATCATTTGACAATGAAGTTATTATTGAAAAAAAATCAATATTTTTGCCATTTGTTAGTATTTAAACCACCATTGACTTTGGTTTTTAGTTCATTCATATTGGTCAATAAATAACAGAGTTATGACGTTGGGTATTTTTTATCGAACACACGGTATGCGTATTCAGCGCTATTGTGCAAAGGCTTTTAAAGCTTTTGCAGAATAGCACTCGCGGGAGCTATTGCGCAAAAGTGGACCCAAAATTTTGACCGAAATAAACGCAACAACTTCAGTTTCAATAAAATAAACTAAAATAAAATTAAGCTACTACGGGTGAAACTACTAGTTGGTCCAAAAGGGGGGAACCTTAACCTCACCCTAACCTAAGCATAACAACCAATCGTTACAATCGCTAACTGGTAACTGAAGACAATCTGGTTTTGAAAGAAATTACACCTATTCGCATAAAGAGACTTGACAACATAGTGCACCACGTGGGTCCGCCTTTGCACAATAGCACTGTGTATCCTATTCTTCAATAAATAGAATTATTGTAATAACATGACTAATTTAATAATAATTTATATATTATAATTATTTGGTAATTTTGCAGTTTATGATACTAATGAAAGGACTGAAGTAAATGCAACAACTTTAGGTCCAATATTTATGACGTTGCAGGATTTCTTGTCTCACAATACCAATGTAAAATAAAGTATAATTAAACTACTGCGGGTGAAACTACTAGTCGGCCCAAGAGGGGTTGGTCCCTATCCTAAGCATAAGCATCAATCACTGCAAATTATTGCAAATGAAACTGAAAGTATTCCGCACTGAAAATACCCCGATTCAAATAAAGAGACGTGGCAACATACCGCAACATGGTTTTGTGCATGCGTATTGTTTAGCATCAAAAAAAAATTACCATTTATTTATTATCCGGGATAATCACAAACATGGTTAAATATAAAATAGAATTTTTGACAGAGCACTAGAAACGATGCAATTAAGTTTTATAAATTACTACCAGGCATTATAAAGCAGTTAGGTCTAGGGTGCTTAAGCTAAGTGCTTCCCTTTAAACCTTGGAATATTAACTTCAAATTCTCTAAACTGGAACTTGATAATATTTTATTATACTTAATCAAATTGCAATTGCTTGATGACAAGGGATCATGATAACCAATTTGTTTATTAACAATAATAATAATAATAAAGCATTTATTTCTTTGAAACATACTTATATATAACACAATACTACATACAAGCATCAAAGAAAGCGTACCACTAACAGTATCTCCTGATGGCATTGATGTTTGTAAGAAGGATAACCATGCTTCAGAATTTTCTGTACAGAGAATTTAGACACGTTGCACTCACAAGCAATGCATCCTATGCTAGTTGTTGGTCCAGCATTTATCAAACCCAAAACTCTTTCTTCCAATTCGTCGTTGCTTCTTCTGGTCCGTTTGCCTGTAATGTTACTGTTTTTTAAATATTTGTTGAAATTGGTCTATTAAAATATCTTTTTAATCAGCTGCCGCTACTTTTACTGTATTTTCAAACTCATACCGTTGATTGAAGTATTGTATAGATCACTCACTGTTCGCTGTATTGTTAAGAAATTTCGTGAAACCGGCAGCGTTTCTAAAGGAAAATCTACTTGCCGGCCTACTGACCTTACGAAAGCAGTTGTTACAGATATTCAGCAAAGACTAGATGTGAGTCCGAAGAAATCGCTCCGATGTTTATCTGCTCCCACAAATTTGTTGCTCGGTACATGGCAGAAGGCTTGTCAATTTTTTTAAATTTACATCCATATAAGATAACTGCGATTCAACAGTTGTCGCCCCCTAAGATTATCTTCGCAGAATGTAGTATTGTCACTGGTTTAACGAGTTTATAAATAATGACGACTTGTTAGAAATAACGTTTTATAGTGACGAAGCTTGGTTTCACTTAGCGGCTACTTGAACTCACAAAACCGTAGAGCGTAGGCTGCAGAGAACGCACATATTTTTGTTGGGGCTTTGTTGCATCCTCGGAAAGTTGGTGTATGGCTGGCAATGTCCCGAAGGAGAATCTATTGCTCTGTTTTTTTTATCACAATGTTAATGCACTTAATAATCAACTTTTCACTCATAAACCCAGAGAGGTGGAACCATGATTCGACCGTAAAAAAAACTTCCCAAAGCTGCATCATAATCATTAAAACAATCAATGAATCGCTGACAAAATTCTTGTCGTCGGGGTCTGTCAAGAGGCAGTATTTCGTAAACTGCTTGCAAACGGTAAGGATGATAATGTAGATTGTTTTTGTGAATACGCCTACGACCTAGTTCTTGGTGTACGTGTCGTACAGAAGTCTGTGGACGTTCCTCCATTACCTGCCTTACTGCCTCAATGTTCTCCTTATTTCTTACTCTTGCTGATCCAGTGCCTTCTTTGCGACTTACGTTACCCGTTTCCCTAAACAACTCCACAAAACGGCGAATAGATCTGCTGAAATGGTCGTACGGAACAGCTTCATGCAGAAATTCTTCTAGAAAATCTTCGTACGCATCTCTTACCGCATAAACCCATTCACCATTGATTTTCGTGCCATTTCTTAAATAGATTTCTAAGATGTATCGCTCTTGAACTCCATTAAATGAAAAAGCTATTATTTAACACAAATTGTCCCGACTTATCAGATTTTTGAAATGACAGTTCATGTCACAAGACTAGTTTTAAAAATATGAATTAATCTCAGACATGACTGCTATGTTTCTCTCTCTCAGTCATGGCCAACTCTGAAACAAAATTCTGTGGCTCACACCTTATAATATACCGTGTGATTGATTTACCACGCAACATAGGGAGTTAACATGGGAAAACGTTTTTTTTCTAATTGCTGGTTCCCTATTTAACCCAAAAGTAATCTTGTTGAATAGATAAATTTTATTGCGCTTCCTATGGTACTGTACAATTATTGTTTAACGCTGTTTTACCATCCGTATAAAGCTTTAACAGGGTCACTACAGTGACCGTTTTACATTGAAAATCACGCATTTTCATTTTCCTTTTTCTCTGAAACCGTTCATCCGATTGACTTGCAATTTTGTAAGGTTATTTAGATAGCTAATCTAAAGAACTGGTGATGATTTTATTATTATTACTTTTTTTAAACTGATTTTATAGCTGTTTGAAAAATCGAGCCTATCCTGACGTGCTTTGTAAGACCAAAACTTGATTTATATTATAGTTTGAAATTATCGCTTATCGCCGGATGATCTTAAGTACGACATGAACAAAATTAAAAAAATAAATTGATCTCATAGGACCAGAGAAAAATGAACATCAATGAAAGTACTTTTCAGGAGAGCGATAATTTTTTTTTAAGTTTAGGTACACTTTTCTTAAAAACTATAAAACCCATCAACACGATTTTTTTTTATTTTAAAAGTGGTATTGATACCTACAAGTATGGCTGAGATTATTTCCATATGTTGAGTGGCAGTTGAGAATTAGATCGTCTTGTAGCATTTTGAAAAACGTTAAAAACAAGTGTTCAATTTTAAATATTTATAAAACTCAGTAATCGTAGTCTGCTATTCCAGGGCAATATAATGCTCATTATCAACTGTTTCTCGATCACACACTTTACATTGGGCGCTTCAGAATTTTCAACTGTCAACATGTTTAATTTCATTTACGCTGAATGTTTTCCAACATCAATCGAATCGGTCTAATTTGTACGCTTAGGAAAATGGGGACCGCTGGACGAACTTGTTCACGTTCATCAGAAAATACCCCAATAGTTGACATTAAACTCCCAACTGTTTTGCCCGATCAACGCGCCCATTAAAACTAAAATATTTCTAATTAAATTTGTCGCATATAAAGAAGTCAAGCAAATAATTATATTTGTGCTTGTTATACGAGCCTACATTTTTTGCTGTAGATACTATAGCTTCACATTTATGAAAATTAATCTAAATTTTCAGAGCGCGAATGGTACATATGTGAACTGTGAGAAGATCAAGCCAAACAAGAAGATGATTTTAAAGGAGGGTGATCAGGTCAGTTTCGGAATGATGCTAGATAATCAAAATGACGGCCTTGTTATTAAAAAGCCACACTACGTCTACAAGGTGTGCAAGGTTCCGGACGTCATCGAAATCCTGACTTCGGATGATGAGGTCGAGGAGAATACCATAACGAAAAAAGGTAAGTAATTTCACTGATGCAATGAGATGTGTCTGTGAATGAGAGTTCTATGTCAGTATCACTGTATCCAAAATAAAAAAAATAAAATAAAATACTTGTGCATAATACAGGATACATAATATCTATATGAAAATTAATCTAAATAATGTATAAAGATGGTAAACATACCATCAGCGTGTATGAATTACAAATATTTAAGTGACCCACTATTTTTTGTTTTGCGAAACTTTTTATGGACTGTCACTGATATATCAATAGGCTGTTTTTAAACAGTTTTGTTTTAAACTGAGCTGGGAAGCTCCCGTTGGAAAATAAACAGCACCAACATTTTGATTGGCCATTATGACATATGAGGTGTCAGAATAAGACATTTTGTGTACTTGAAAGATGTTATACGAACGAAATAGAAATTATCGGAATAACTCAGAAATACCATGTTCAATTGTCTTTCCTGTTTTTGATATCATAATAACGCAATAATAAAATAGATACATTTTTTTCTTAATGTCAGTGTTTTCATCTGAAAACATTTGCTGGTGACCTAAAAATCACCCTACGTAGTAAAATTTTAATTCAGACGAATTGACTAATTTAATAATTTATTTAAATATGTTTTAATATTTGCACCTACAGATAAACCCACTGTTTTCCTTCCCAACTCTGGCAAATCATCTATAGATGGAGATGAGATTTTGAAATTTAGATCTACACAGAAACAACCCCCAAAAACAAATGAAAATCGACCCATTAGTCCTGACAATAATAAAAATATTCCTGTAGTAAAAAGAGCCGGCACCAAGAGCACAGGCTCTAATGTCTCCGCCGACACAATCTCGCAGAATAATGAAAATCCTAGAATAATCAATAATGAAAATAATCTTCAAATAGATATGAATGAGAATAATTTCCGAACAAAAATAAATGTGTTGGAACATTTGAGGTTAATTAAAAATCTACAAACAAAATTGAATGAGGTGAAACAGTTGAAAGTGAATGAAAATGATCAAATAAAGTTGAACGGAATTGAAAAAGAAAACGTGTCGGAACGGTTGAAAGTGATCGAAAATGTTGAATTTACGAGGACATTACGGTCGAAAACTAGTCGAGAAAAATCTTTAACAAACGGATTAGCAGAACCCAGCACGAGTGAAAATTTACCCACGTGTTCTAAATACTTACAAACGGGGAACAGTAATGTAGTGAAAACGGAAATGATCGCATTGAAATTGGAAAAGCCGACTCCTTCAAAAACACTGGATAACGTCCCAAAAACGGTGGTGAAATCCGAAGGAAGAAAAAATGCAGACAACAACGTGGTCTTGGGAGATAAAGATGTAAACCTGGAATTGGCATGTTTACATCCTCTTCCAAGAAGAGAGGACGAAAATATGAGGGTACGTATTGAGATTTATTGTATTTGTTCGAGTGTTGTTACTCTTTTGCATTCGACAAAAGAGCATGATCGAGTATTTACTGCTGTGGGTAAACGATGGACGACGATGTTGCTTTTAACATGTCTCTTTATACCGTAGATTACTCACATTTGTAGTAATAGGATTAGTAAAATAATAAAACAACTATTTACATTATTTACACTTTCAAATTTACTTCAGAACTGACAATATTTACAGGTTTACATAAAAAAGAAAACTATTTTACAAATGAGTGGGGGTCCTACAATTTCTGGTATTCCAGGAAGACCAAATGGTGGAAATTTCCGATATTAAGGGCATCAAGTGTGACCGGCATCAGGTCTCAGCCTTGGCAATAAAGCACATCCGGTCGATACCTCCTTCTGAGGTACTCGCAAAATGTGTGACGAAAATGTCCCAAATATCAGATTTTAGAACTAATTTACATAATAATGGCGTTACAATTCAATTACAAAGAATTACGTTTAGAATCCCAAACAGTATTTGTTGGATATTTGTTGTGTGAGTGAGCCAGAGCAACATCATCTTAGACTAGATTAATTGGTGTTGCAGTGGCACCCATGTTAAACAATTGTTGTAAATCGTTTAGCCACGAGAACCGCCTTCGTCCAAGGTACCTTTCTTTTATCATGCGGGCAATTATTTCCACAAAAATAAAAAAATTGCGATTTTATATGTTTATCTCAAGAAGAATAACAACACCGATGTCAATACCGGTGCAATTGTGGCAATTGTTTCTATATTTATTTTATCCGCGTATGTTAAGGGCAATTTAACAAAATAACAAAGATCCTAAACCTAGGGCACAAGAGTTTTAAATTTTTTACGGAAGATGAAGTACGAAGTATTATGAACCAATTTAAAAAATTTAAAGTTTGTAGCAATTGTTTCTACTTTCCTTTTAAATTCACAGAAATTACGTGTAACTTAATTATAAAAACACGATTAGATAAAGTAGAATTATCTCATAATAATAATATTAATATTTTCATTATTAGTTGCTTTTATGTTTTCAGGAGGTGGATATTGAGGCTTCGAAAAATGTTCAAAATGAAGATACCATGGGGAAAATTCATATTGCGAAGAACTTATTTAACAACACGGAGAAGCCTTTGCAGAATGAAAATTGTTCCAACAATGAACCAAAGGTGTGTGAATTTACATTTAATTAACAAGAAAGGAAAGAAAGTAACCTAGCTCTAGAAAAGGATCATCCTTCGGAATGATATTTGCGGGAGTTTTAATTGATATTCAAGATACAAGGGACCCAAAAAGAAAACGGAATTTATAAAAAATCTTGTAAATGTAAAAATAAAAATTTCAGTCTTCAGCCTCCCTCAAACTACTTTCAGTTTGATACAATACTGCTCAAATTTAAATGATTTTCCTTCTATTAAATTGAGGATAATTTTCAGTTATTAGGCCATGTAATAAAGCAAGAGCAGTCCACGCAGGACTATTCCAAAGAAGACAACGTAGTTCCGATAGGAAGTGATGACGATGAAGAAGGAGACATGTTCATGTTCTCCCAACTTTACGTCAAAGATGAGATCAAAGTTGAAGAGATCATCGAATACGAAGACACCTCTCCTAAAAATAATTACCTAAATGACGAAAACAATGTGATTTTAATCGATGATGACGACGATGAACTATTCTCGGCGGTTTGTTCGCAAATGTACATAAAGGAAGAGAGTTTCAATAATGAGAACGTTGAAAATGAAGGGGGGATGAACACAAACGCGCAAAAGACCTTGATGAATGAACACGGTGAGGTTAACGATGAGGAGTATATGAATATCAAGCGGGAGGTTGCCGCTATGGATAAGTTTGATGATCCTACGTTGTTGCCGCCTATACCTATCGATGATTCTATGGAATTTTCGGATAGCGAGGATATCTTCAATTTGGCTTGTAAGGAAATTGCGGCTGAAGCGTCTACTAGCAAAGAGAACACGGCTGTTTTGGGAAGTTACACGAAACCACCTATTATCGAGCCTCATCAGATAAAACCGATTACTAGGCCTAAACGGCAAGCTAGCTCCAAACTAAAAGAGGTTGTTCCTGCCAAGAAAATTAAAACACCTACTAAACGGACAAGAGGTAGGAAAATTGTTTTTTGTTCTATTGTTTTCTTATTTGGTAATAAATGTACCATTTAAAGGTAAACGAAAGCTATCCCCGGTTAAGAAATCGGTCACGAAAGATAAAGAAATTCAGGAAGCAAGACGGCAAAAATTGAAGGAAATCGCTTCGAAAGCCGCCCCGAAACCCAAGGGCAAAACTGAAGAAGACCACAAGAAAATAACGACGGCGAAACATACAAAGACATCCACGGGGAGGGGCAACTTCCTCCTCCCTGCCGACAATGCGCCCAGCACCAGTAAACCCGGGTCCATAGCCTTGCGCCATGAACAAATAAAAAAATGTACGCTCAGCACCACCCAGAAACGCTTCATCGATGAATATAGGGACGTGGTGCAGAGTATTATAATGTGGAACCAGAAGTGGATTAACGAGCAGCGCGGTAAGGACTTGCTGCCTCCAGTTGCGGGTAAGGAGATTATCAAGATGTGCGATAGCTTCAGTTCGCACAAAGACTACTATGCCGTGCTGCAGCCTTTAATCATCACGGAATTGTGGTTCAATTTTTGCAAGGAGTATGAAGGCTCCAGCTTCTCCAACCAGATCAATTCAAGGTAAACTTTTTATTCTTTTTGTTGTTGGAGATTGCTAAAAAATGTTTTTCTCTTAGTGGAAACCATATTGCCAAAATTAGCAGTGTGAAGATTCATGATTTCTACACGGAAATAACCTGCGATTGTAAGTTTTTAATTATATTGGCGTAGGAAACTGTTGTACAACACTTTTTATTTTGGAGAAGTTGGATAGATGTAACTTTTTTTAGAATATTGAATTGAAATTCTGTAGCTGGAATGAAATAGTGTCGTCAACTTTGTAATTTTATAAATAACAAATCTTTAAGTCGACAGTGTTTTTTAATAGAGTGTATGTTTATTATTTTATAAATGATATAATTTTCTAATGAGCACATTTTTGTGTCCACAAAGATATCTTACGAATTTTCTGTACAAATTTTCAATTCAACTAATTAAGAATTAGTTGGAGCAACATTTTGAATATTTAGGATTGTTAAAATGGGGTACTTGTTTGGTTTCACATTTTTATATTTTTATTCCGACTAGTTTCGATTTTTAAATCATTATCTAGAAATAGTACAGAAGAAAAATGTTTGTTCACTTATACAGGGTGTTTCAAATTCGAGGCTCACATAGGGATTAGAGGAGATAGAGGGTATGTTTAAATTTGGTATTTTTGCAGAATTTTATGCTGATTAATAACAGTGGCGGCTCGTGGATGTTGGGCGGTGGGGCAACAGAAGAAAATTTGACCGAAACAGCAACGAAATATTTGCTTCCTCTATAAGAGTAAGTAGTGTGGCACGAGCGACATCTTTGTCTTTGCCCTCCCTACGGAAATCCACGAGCCCCCTCTGATTAATAATCCATTGAAAAAAAATAGCTTAAATTATTTTGATAATTTTATAATGACTGCCCTAATTACCTGAATGTACAATTTTACTATACAGGGTGACTGGAAATTTGACCTATTCCTTGAAAGTGGGTATACTAGAGGTTATTTGCAACATATTGACCTTCATCAACTGGGGGTCGGAAATGAGCGGTCTTCGAGATATCGGAGTTTTAAATTTTATTTTTAATTTTCTACTTGATATCGAAAAAAATACTTAAAAAAAAAGTACTTATTACTGGGCACTAAATTGATACTTTTCGGAAAGCTGTTGAACTAGCAATAATTTTAAATAAACAAGCCTGTCCAAAATTTTGAATATCTCAGAAATAAAAGGTTTTTATTGAAAAGATTTTGAATTTTTTGTATTATTTCCGAAAATCGACGTGAATTTATCGAAAATAATGTGTACTTGCCGTAGAAATTACTACAATAATTAACAAATTTCATAAGCTTTCTAAATAAGTACAAACTTTATAACCTTTAGCTAGAATTATCTAAAAAATTAGCACAAAGCTCATTGTACTACTTGTAATTTTAATCGTAAATTGAAAGTGAAGTAAGGTAAAGTTGTTAGTGTAATAAATTTAAACAAAAACATGTACATATTTTTTTATTAAAGACAACCCATAGTAGGTACATAAAAAAAACACACCGTCGTAAAAATCACAAGTCTTGTTCAAATTGTCTACCATTATTGCGTATGCAAGCACGTAGCCTACGACGTATTTCCGTCACTGTCACTCTTGTTGAGAGTGTGTTTCTAATGTGTTGTGCGGCTGCCAAAATCCTCTGCCTCAAGTCTACCACTGATGCCACGGGTGTGTTATTATAAACTAATTGTTTCATGTGACCCCAAATGTAAAAATTGCAGGGCGTCAAATCCGGTCTTCTCGCCGGCCATGGCGTCGGACCACCCCGACCGATCCATCTCGGCGGATAATTTTCATCCAGCCATTGTCGCACGCCTCGGTAATAGTGGGCTGGACAGCCATCATGTTGGTAAATCGAACTGATCCTCGTAGCTAGCGGAACATCTTCCAGCAGTGTGGCCATTTCTTCTCTCAAAAAGTTTTCATAAAATGCGCCATTCAAATTTTGGGGCAAGAAAAAAGGCCCGATCAAATTGTTATAAATGATTCTCATCCAAACATTTAATGAGAATCTTGTTTGGTGCGCGCCTACTTTGGTTTGTTTTAAAATCTACAAAAATCAATTCTTCTTGCTGGATCACCCTCCTCAGTAGCGTGCACTAGAGTGTAATGATACGGGTAAAGTTGTGCTGTATGCGTGATGAAAAAGGATTTCCATTGCGATATGCCAAGTAGACTTGCCACTTGTCTGGTTGAAACAGTGGGATCTGCTCGAAAACACGCCAAAATGTCTTCTTCTTCATTAACATTATAGACGAGAGGTCTGCCAGCGTCAATTTGGCGTCGGTGAACTGAGCCTGTTTCTCGAATGCGCCGATATGTAGCACCAAACACACTGACGTCAGGTAAACGGCGGTTAGGGAAACGGTTTTGGTAATCTCTTCGCGCTGCAGCGGCGTCACCGTCACAAAACCCGTAACAATACATGATGTCGGCATATTCTTGATTTCCGTAAGCAGCCATTGCAAATGGAGGCAATTTGCAGGATAGTTTAGTGAGATTACAACGACAGGTCTGAACTCAAAATAATAGTTGAATGTAACTGATAAAATATGGCCGATGTGCATTGCGCGTAGTTTGTGACCTCACCGAACACTCCAGCGGAAACACCCGAATACTTACGCAGCTAAACATACCTGTTGGAAACAAAGCGTTCGATTCCAAAAACCTGTTATTTGCAATTTTGATTCAGGAAATGTGCTACCTGGAATGCGTTATGATGGCTCTTTTTTTTAACTCTCACGAAAATTTATAAAATCTGTACATTTTTAGAGTTGTAGTAATTGTAGTAATTATTAGTGTCGCACATTATTTTCGATAAATTCACGTCGATTTTCGGAAATAATATAAAAAATTCAAAATCTTTTCACTAAAGACCTTTTATTTCTGAGATATTCAAAATTTTGGACAGGCTTGTTTATTTAAAATTATTGCTAGCTTTCAGAAAAGTATCAATTTAGTGCCAAGTAATAAGTAGTTTTTTTTTTAAAGTATTTTTTTCGATATCAAGTCAGAAAATTAAAAATAAAATTTAAAACCCCGATATCTCGAAGACCGCTCATTTCCGACCCCCCGTTGATGGAGGTCAATATGTTGCAAATAACCTCTAGTATACCCACTTTCAAGGAATAGGTCGAATTTCCAGTCACCCTGTATAAGCGAAAACATTTTTCTTCTGTGCTATTCCTAAATAATGATTTAAAAATCGAAACTAGTTGGAATAAAAAATATAAAAATTGTGAAATCAACCAAGTGTCTCATTTTAACAATCCTAAATAATTTTAAGGAAATGAAATTTGGTTTGAATATATATGAACATTCAACCTGTTCATAAAACTATAAAATATGTCTTACAAAGAGATAACAAATAACATATTGAAACTAAGTTCCTGGCTAATGCCAAATATTGAATTATACAAAATAAATTTGGATTACATGAGTAACTGCAAAACGCAGAGTATAACCTGTAGTGTTGCAACCCTTCCTTGAGAAACTACTATTGTATGCGACGCACTCCCTCAATTACCCATTCGACATCACGACCAATAAAAACCCCTTTTTAAATCAATCTGGAATTTGGGTAAATTGTTGCCTAAAATGCTCTTTCACCTACCACCAGAATAAAAATCGATCATGGATCATATCCAGCACATCTATATAAAATTAAGAGGAACTCAACGAAGGAATGCGATTGTGGAGCTGAGAATGGTGAACTATGTTATAAAAAAAATATAACAGACTGGGCTTTATGAAAGAATTACTAAAAAATAAAATACCTTTACTACTGTATCTACACTATTCTATCAAGCTGATAAGACCCAATTAGATATCCTTGCATCCTTCTTACAAATTAACCCTTTGGCCTACTTTACTTACGTCCGACTGAGGCACGCTTGGTGTGCGCAACTGTATGCGCACAAATTCATCCTTTTTCATGGCACAACTGAAAACGTAAAATATGGACTTCAAAAAATTCCTTTTCGCAAGAAAATGCATTCATTATGCAGCACTACTAACGCAAGCGCTGCGCCAGGAGTTGAGCTCGTACTCGATTTGATTGGCCCAAGCGGCTTGCCACGAGTTGAGCTCGCGCTCGATGTGATTGGCCCGCGTGCCACGAGATATGCTCGTGGTCGTTGTGTTTGGCCCGAACATTTAAACATGAGGAGTACTCGTGGTTGTAGGTCAAAGGGGTAATTGTATCAAAACATAATAATCGTTATGTGTAGCTCACCGTGGTTTGCCTTCGTGGTTGTCGTACACTTGCTGCGATTGACCTCTCGGCAAAATCCCTATCCGTATTATGTCCATTGTTACTGGTACATTTATTTTATTATATTATTATTAACTATATATTAGATTAGTTCCATATGACTAGATACCTTAGCTGTAGACAAGCTTTTTGCCAGGCTCACATGGGCAAAAAAAATAAAAAAAAACATTCATTTTATGTAGTCGTGTTTGATGACTACACATTTTATCATAAACATAATTTTTATTAAATTTAACAAAACAAGAGACAAATACACTGCACCTTGAATAGCATTCGATGACTTGAGTAAGATTTCACTTTGACCACAATCAACCTATTTGAGCCGAACTAAGAGGTGACATGTGTATTGTCAGTTCTGACGTCTCTACGATTTAAACATTAATTGCTATTCCCCATCTGTGACAACTGCAGACCGGTTTCTGTATTGTAAGGCCTCATGAAGATTTTAGTTTAAGTTGAGATAATAATTAATAATACGAGGTCATTTTTAAAGTAAGACCACCGTTTGTGGATCCTACCGCGAATAACCTTCTCCGAAGTTCTTTCACTGGAAAATGGCTTCTCTAAACATTAAACTATGTTGTCAGTCAGCCTCAAGGCTTTAAATGGGGTAGACGATATTTTATGGCAATTTAAGATTAGTTATGTCCACTACTAATCCCGCCGATTGTGAATCTGATTTTAAATGCAAAAAACACTTGTCCTGGCAAAATCAATTGCCAACTCCTTGAAGAGTATGGGTAAGATGTGGTGAATAGTGGGAAAGTCCAAAAGTGGTCTCGTTTACATAATGGTTACAGAACAATCATCCATGATGAGCCGTATAATCGTGATAACGGACGAACTGAAAGCAACTGTTGTTGCACACATTCGGCAAGACAGGTGCTTCACTATTAATGAACTGCATAAGATTTTCCACATGTTTCCCGATATGTTGCCTCACATTGTGACATTGTCAGTATACACTTGCAGAATGCAAAGATCTGTGCCAGTTGTGTTCCAAGAATGCTTACACAGGGACAGAAAACGAAAGCATGGACTGGCGGCCGACTTTTACGACGAGAGGATCATCAAACTCATTTCCCTTTCGGAAAAATACCTTTATCGGGTTAAGCATTTTGTCGAAAAATAGCGAAAGGATGATAGTTATTGTAGAAATCAAGAAATTGAATAAATATTGGTTATGTTTATATTTAAACTCGAACAGTTCTTACTTTAAAAATGACCCTCGTGGAAATAAGTTTTACTCCTCAAATAAAAATAGTTACATGGCGCCTATCGCAAATATCTCTATTTTTGTTTCAATGATTTCTAATGCTCTCTTCTTTAATGGGAAATACCATATGTATAAAAATTATTTAGATACGGCATGGCCATTATAAACAAAATCACGGTCTTAGATTAGTTCAGCACATTGTTGACTTTATGTCATATGAACAACTGGTGGTGAAGACTTGATGCGACGTATCAAACCTGCAACGTACGTTCTGAAATACAAAGCCACCCCTTATCTAAATAATTTTTATACATATGGTACAAGAGTAACGGTTTCTCTTTTAACAAATATTTTTTACTTCTGCCGTCAGCCTTTAATGTTTCAAAAAGGAAAATGGTACAACAGTTTCCTCCATTTATCATCATTGCTGAATTATGTAATTTGCATGTATTGATGAATGATTAACTATGATGCAGCATATCTGAATAAAAAGTCCAATGAATGCGGTGACCATCTGCAAATGAGGAATGTGGTGTTATTAAACGCATATTTCGGATCGGAGAAGAACAGCTGCAAAACGTTTTTTGGTGTCGTCATTTGGTCTCGCAAAGACCACCTGAAGTTTAACTCAAACATGGATAATAAGAGTAAGAATTTGTGTGATTAATAATTTGCATGTTTGTCCGAAGATTATTTAATAATAATGCTAATGGCAGAATTGTCCAATGGAATAACTATTATATACTACGGGGCGAGTATTAATAAATAATAACAGTTAGGTACTGACAGCTCGTGAAAATATTAAAGAACAGAATAAAAATTGATTCAAACAGTTACTTCCTTTATGAGGCTAAGTATTGCAGCATGAGGTGTTGTCATTGAGACATATTAACGTTTATCTGTCTTTACCACTGTTCACGAGCTGCGCCTGCGGTTTTTGGTGTATTTTAGTGGTTAAAATCTTTGCATTTTAAAAGACCTGCGATGTTGCTAATCGATTGGTCATAGTTGTGCCTTTTGTCTAATTCATTCTTTTATTTGCATGTATTCAATTAAATAAAATCAAAGGCTTTAATTACAGGAATGGGGAGGCGTTACAAAATTATTTTGTAAACGTAAATGTTAATTCGTGTGCATGTACACTCAAAGTAAAGAATCCCAGTCTATTAAATTTCGCATTTTAATAATATGTTATTTTCAGTGGTGCAAGCTTGCGGATCTATGCCTACCACGAAATTGAGCTTCGTGTTGGCGGTAAAAAAATTCGCAGACACTATCAACCAAAATATTCACATAAACATGCGCTATTTCACATTCCTACCTCAATACCTCAGGTTAATTTCCTCCATTAAAGCACTGAATACATCACCGCTTCTCAATCACGTTATAGACCCCAAGTACTCTGATTATGTTATCAAAGATGGGAAAAAGAGAAATCTACTTGGAGAGGTAAGCTTTATTTTATTTACAAAAAAGCACATGACGGGTTGGCATTTAAGAAAACTAAATGTATAAATAACAATAATTTTTGCCCTAAGAATCATGCGTGAAGTTTATAAAGTAAGAGTCACTGATTTTTTTAAATGTGTGTCATATTTTACAGGATAATTTAAATGAATCGCAGAAAGAAGCCATCAACGATGTAATGAGTCTTTATGAAAACCAAAAACCAGGGTTATATTTAATTGAGGGTCCTCCGGGAACCGGGAAATCCACTGTGATCATAAACATACTGCTAGAGTTTTTACTTAACCAGGATGACCGAAACGGATGCCTATTACTTTTAGCCCCCTCCAACGGTGCCATCGATTCGATTATTAATAAAATCATGTTCGTGGTAAAACCAAACTTAAAAGGTAATAACAGTAATAATTGTGGTGATAGAAATAAGGCACTCATTATGTTTCATGGTTTTATATTCTATTCCAGTTTTTGCAAACTGTGCTTAAAGGAGTACAAAAATAACTAATAATATTAAGAGTTTTAGTGACTAAAAATGTTTATAAAAAAAATCATATTTAACACGTTAAGCTCCGGTGTACATATTTTTTTGTTTTTGATTCCTCGGACCGGGTATTTATTTCTCGTTTTTTCAGTTCTATAAATACCGGGTGACCCAGGGATCTGTAAAAGCCCCATAACTTATTTGCTATTTGAGATATCGACTTCTAGTTTTCTTGAATTGGTACCCACAGTTATTCTCCATATTTTAAAAATATGTATGTTTTTGTACAGGGTGTCCCAATATACATAACAGAACAAAGTTATGTTTTTTTAAATGGAACACCCTATATTTTATACTTTATTTTCAACCTTCTTAAGAAGCTGATAGAAATAGTATAAGATAGTATGGGTCTATTATGGACGGTTGGTTAGTTATGGGCAAATTTGTGGCAAAAACATGTACACATTGAAAATATTGCAGAAGCGTTCCTAGCAAAGATAGCATCATTATTTATATACTAGAAAATTTTCCACATCATAAAGAATAATACACATCGATTTTGGTTCTCTTTTATATATAGTGCTATACAGGGTGTCAACATACACAAAACAATGGATAACTATTTTTTTTCAAATGGAACACCCTATATAAATTTCCACCAATCTATGGCATTTTTAATAAGCTTTCCAATGATATACAGTTTGTATAACAAAATATTAAGGATTCTTGAGATTTATCAATAAAAACATATTTCTTTTGCCACCTTCTGCTGATTTTTGGAATTACAGCCAAAAGTATGCATTTTCAGGAAAAATTATAAGAGACCAAAGTTGTAGAGCGAAAAATTTCCGATCGATACAGGTCTTTCAACTGTTAAGATAATGCTTGCATTGCCCGCCAGAGCGCGAAAAATCTTGACCGTATATGCATTTTATAGTTTTCTTTTCAAATTTTTTATTAATAAATTGCACTATACTTTATTTTTCGCACCCTCTAGCGGAAAAAACGGAAAATTATAGGGAAATTAAAATGGCCCGTATCAATTGAAAATGTTCCGCTCTACAACTCTTAATAGAAGCAGTTTTTGCCAAAAATGCATAGTTTTTCCTAAAAATGCAAATTGAAAATGTATGTATCAATTTTTGCGTTTTTCAATGGTTTTTAGCATTTTTAGCGAAAACTATGCATTTTGGGCAAAAATTGCTTCTTTTAAGAGTTGTAAAGAGGAATATTTTCAATCGATGTAGGTCATTTGAATAATTCTATAATTACCCGTTTTTCCGCTAGAGGACGTGGAAAATAAAGCATAGTGCAATTAATTAACAAAAAATTTGAGAAAAACGATAAAATGCATATATGGTCACGATTTTGCGCACTCTGGCGGGCAATGCACGCATTATTGAAAAGGTAAAGAGAACTAAAATTTTCCGCTCTACAACTTTGGTCTCTTATTATTTTTTCAGAAAATGCATAGTTTTGGCTGAAAATCCAAAAATGAGCAGGAGGTGACAAAAGAAAAATGTTTTTATGGATAAATCTCAAGAATCCTTAATATTTCATTATACAAATTGTATATCATTGGAAAGCTTATTAAAAATTCCATGCATTGGTGGCAAGATATATAGGGTGTTCCATTTGAAAAAAAAATAGTTATCCATTATTTTGCGTATGTTGACACCCTGTATAGCAGTATGAACAAAAAAGAACCAAAGCCGATTTGTATTATTCTTCATGATGTGGAAAATTTTTTAGTGTATAAAAAATGACGCTAGCTTTGCTAGGAGCGCTTCTGCAATTTTTCAATGTGTACATGTTTTTGCCACAAATTTGCCCATAACTAACCAACCGTCCATAATAGACCCATACTATTTTTATCAGCTTCTTAAGAGGGTTGAAAATAAAGTATAAAATATAGGGTGTTCCATTTAAAAAAACATAACTTTGTTCTGTTATGTATATTGGGACACCCTGTACAAAAACATACATATTTTTAAAATATGTAGAATAAGTGTGGGTACCAGTTCAAGAAAACTAGAAGTCGATATCTCAAATAGCAAATAGGTTATGGGGCTTTTACAGAACCCTGGGTCACCCGGTATATACAGTAACATCAAGTTTGTACTGAATTACAAGCGTGGTATTAAAGTAATGCCTCATCAAATAACTGAAATAAGTTCCACAAGGTAAGTATTGAATCGTGTGATCGCGTTGTGTACACGCGGCCTAAAAAAAATATATACAGGGTGGCATTACGTTGATACCTCACGGTCCCAACGTCATATGTTATTGAGGCATCAGGTTGATGCCTCACGGGGCTTAACGTGTTAACATATCTAAGGGTTTTCGACAAAACATTGTGAACAAATATTATTTTGAAGTAGAACTCTTCAAAGTTACTTGGCGCTTGCTGGGTGCGTGAAGAACACACGCAACCAATAGTGCTGTTGAGGTGTGGTCTTCAGGTGGATCAATCCTCTGCATCATACCTCAAAATAATAATTGCCCGGGTTAGGTTCTCAAAGTGGATAGAGCTGTTTACATTATCTATTAAATGTTCTTAATAGAGCTCAAATAAACTTGAATCTGATTAATGCTTGCAGGAGTTTGGCTTCTTCAGAATACTATTTCCCACGCATGCATAGGATTAAGTGACCCCAGATTACCTATCACAATGCAGTTAGTTGTTTATAATTAATTTAAAACAATTATATACTAATAATCTTTACATTTGATTTCTCATGTATCTTTTTATTGCACATTGGTCAAAAAGTCCTGGGCCTAAGTAGTAATACATCATTTTTTTGTAAAAATTCTTCTTTATTCATCAATATACTCTCCTTTGGCGGTGATACAACCGCTACAACGCTTTTATAACTTTTTGTTGCTGCCCTAGTACAACAATTTATCTTTGGCCTCAAAATAGGCTTCAGTTTCTGCGATGACTTCCTCATCTGACCCAAATCTTTTGCCAAGGAGAATCTTTTTAAGTTCGTGGTAATCGCTGAAGGCCACATCAGGACTATACGGTGGGTGTGTAAGCAATTCAAAGCCCAATTCATGCATTTTTGCCATCTTTTTCAGTGACTTGTGACACTGTCTTGGCAAAACAAGATTTTTTTTCACCAAATGTGGCCTCTTTTTAGCGATTTCAGTCTTCAAAAGTTCCAATAATCCAATATAATAGTTGCTGTTGATTGTTTTTCCATGTTCAAGGTAGTCAATATAAATTATACCTTGCATTCTGAAGCCATAACCTTGCCCGCTGATTCATCCATAGTAGTGTACTGGCGCAAAAACTCAGTCTTATTCCACTTGAACAAGTCCAAACAGTGCTCATCAATTCGTTGTTGTGTCCGTTCTGGTGTGAGCAAACGCGGCACACATTTGGAAAACAGCTTTTTCATACCCAAATGTTCTTGTATAATAGTGAAAACAGTACGTTTTGATAACTTCAAGGTGTCGGCTATCTCTTACAACTCCACTTTAGATTGCCCGTAATGATTTTCAGGGTTTTTTCGATGTTTTCGGGACGGACAGTCTCATTTGGACGTCCAGAACGTTCAGCATCAACGGTGTCTTTACGATCACTTTTAAAATCGGCAAACCAACAATTGATGGTTGTTGTTGATGGAGCAGAGTCTGGGTAACACTTTTGAAGCCATTGCTCAGCTTGAACGGTTTTTTTCCCATTAAAAAACTATGATAAATCGACACACGAAATTGCTTTGAGTCCATTGTTTCAGAAATAACAAAAGTAGTATCACTTAAACCACTATAACTTCTAAAGTAAAGATTATCATGAAACTTTGACATATAACTTTTGAAGGTTGGCACTTTTGAAGTATCATATGGATATTTCGTTAGAGGTGCCATCTAATAGTCAGATGGCCCATGTGGTAAATAAATTAAATTGTTTACACAAATTAATTACATACAATAACACAACTTAAATATGCACTGTTTATATAATAATTAATACAATCTCTTTCGATGTTTTGTCGAAATCCCCTCGATATTAAAATTCTAAATTGATTCATAATGGTTAAATGATTTGGTTCTATTAAGAATGGAATGACTGTATAATTAAATGCTTAGAATGTTTGTATTATTTCAGAGGAAGACCGGCAAAAAATAAAGTTGGTCAGGGTTGGCAATGCCAACGCCATAGATCAAAATATTTTCAAGTACAGCCTCGAAGAGATAGCAAAAGCAGCCGTGCATCACAACTTTATGAAGGAGCATCCGCAAACCCATCGAGATTACGAGTACATAGGCCAGCAGATGAAGGAATTGAGGGAAAAATTGAATCGCGATCCCTCCGGTGAGATTTAAAAAAAAACACAAATAACATTTCAAATTTTTGCAAGTTGTACCAATTATTTGCAGAAACAAATTATCTTTTAATTTTATTACATGATTATTATACCCAAGTTGTAACAACTGTCATCGTTTGGACAGTAAATAACAAAAAGGAAGTTTTGATATAAAATCTATTTCAAATTAATCCATTTAAACTTAATTTACTTGAAAAATTGTATTTTTTATTTTATTATCATTAATAGGCTAAAGTTAGTCAATATACAAAACATATAAGATCCCACACTCATACCTCTCATTTTTTGGGGGTTGGTGTAGTGGGTACAGGTGAGCGCTTGTGCCGGTTGCACCGTGTGCCGTGTGGGTTCGAATCCCAGCCCGGGAGAAAGATTTCGGGGCCTCGGAATATTCGCTCGGGATCATGGTCTAGTTTTTTGGAGAGTTATTAGTACCGTATGACTTTTGAGTCTTGTGTGAGTCCAACTGTGGTTGTTTGAAAATGTTATCGAAAGTTTTGATGAAAACTGTGAGCAATCTGGTAAAGAAGTTGGTAGTGATGCTACAATTGGTGATTATAGCGAATTAGGAAATGAAGATGATAATGAATTAGAGAATGATAGTGATGATAGCGAAGTACAACCAATACGTTGAAGACGTATTTACTTGATAGTAAACCTTCGGATGAACCATTGCCAGATCAATGGATTTGGAAAAAAAAGAAAATCTAGTTGATATAAACTATTTTTCTGAAATTGCAGGAATCCTTTGTTCTTGCATAAGTAATAATCCTATGCCTTTAACAAAGCTCTGAAACAAGTACTGACTGAAGATTAAAAAAAATAATTTTTTTTCTGTAATTTTTGTTAAAAATGTGATAATTTTTACGATTTCCTTAGATGTGCACTTGATAAGAGAAATGGAAAAGAAAATGGCGGAACGTTCGAATTTCGCACAGAATTTCCTAAAGTCAAAGTACAGGTTCAAACTGGATGAGCAAAGACTGGTCGTGTTGAGTCATGCAAACATCATTTGCAGCACAATTATGAGCAGTCCCAAGATACTGCTTAAAGGATTGTAGGTGGAATTTTTTTTTAAAGAATTTGCATAATGTTTTTTTTATCTTTGTTATGTTTTTTTTTTGTTAGTGACGTCAACACCATCAGAATGTGCATTATAGATGAAGCATCACAGTGTTCCGAGCCTGAATCTTTGGTTCCCGTCGGATTGGGAATTAACAAGATTGTGCTGGTCGGAGATCCGCAGCAGTTGCCCGCCTTTTCTCCATCAATTGTAAGTTATCCTCATTGCGTAATCAGGAATTTTTTTAAATTATGTAACCACTCCCATAGCAACAAGTGATATCAAAGTGTTTATAAATAAAATGTACAATACTAAATTTTTATAAGCACCTACTTAAATTATAAGTTGCTTTGGAATGTCGTAGGTTACATTTGCCACAGCATCTTTAAATTCACTTGGCTCATGGAATGGTTTACAAAAGATATATGAGGGTGTTAAGGAACTAAACTTGCACCTAGAATTAGTCTTACTTAAAAATAACTAGATGCAATCTTATTATTGTTTTGGGCTTGGCCTTGTTTTTTAAGTTAACTAATGTGACGTTAATTTTTGTTAAAGTTTCAAACAAGACTTTCCCGCTTTCCTCTTAGTCTTGGCATTTAAATATTATAACACGTTATTCACCCGTGACAAAGCGCAGACTTGATGATGGGAGTGGTTAATTTTTAGTCTTACAATAGAACTCGAATAAAAGTGACTGACAATATAAATAAAAATATGTGCTACTCTAAGCGGCAATGAACTGAGTAATTTGGAGTTGTAAATCTTGCAACTGTGCCGATTGTTCAGTATCTGAATGAATATTAACACGTTAAATGCGTTAAACACGGCTCCCGTGTCCATATATTCATTATCCGCATGAATTCGCATTGAACGTGTTAACTGAGCTCGTAACTTCAAAGCACCATTAATTGTATACCAATGGTAAATGGCATTGGTCACCCATGTAATTATTTTTATATTAAATTTTCAATAACGTCTTCTTCTACTGAATCCTGTCTTACCCTTTAGGTCATCGGATAGTATTACTGATTTGTATTTTCCACTCTTTCCTGTTCCTTGCTAATATTTCCATTTCTTCCATGATGATTTTTTTTTCAAGCTTGTGAAGAATTATGGCTACTGTCGTTCCCTGTTCACCCGTGTGAAGTTGATTCTCTGCAGGCAAAAAGTGAATCCGATAAAGATGCTCAACATCCAGTACAGGATGCACCCGGAAATTAGTCATTTTCCCAACCACGAATACTACAATGGAAAACTGCAAACAAACTTCCTTTACAAAAAGAAACCTTTGGAACAATTGAGACCTTACCTGGTTTTTAGTCAATCATTCATTAACACGAAAGTTTACGAGAATTTGAAAGAGATTGAGCTGCTGATGATTCTGATTAAGGCCATCTCGAATGTCGTCGTGAAAGAATGTTCATTTTCTATTGGTATTATTACTCCGTATTCGATACAGAGGAAGAGTATCAATACCGAACTCAATAAATTAGGGTAAGATTTGAATTCTGTGTATTTGTAAAAACACCTACATGTTTTTGTTTTAATTCAAGCTTAAGGAGGAATATATCCGTCACTTGTAATACTGTGGACAGTTTTCAAGGGCAGGAAAAGGATATCATACTGTTTTCGTGTGTGAGGAACATGCCGAACTCATTCCTTTCGGATCAACAAAGAATTAATGTGACGATAACACGAGCAAAGTGCGCTTTATACATTATTGGAACTGAAACATTATTACAGGTAGGATTAAGAAAAAATTATACCAACAACAATAATTGCTTCCCTGGCTATTGCTGTCAATCACTACTACTGTACATTATGAACTTATTATGCATTATTTACTTCTTTAAATAGTGTTGGCTGTGATTTACATCTGTTTAATGTCAAAGAACGTATCACGTACCTGGTGTGTGGTCGGCCCCTGCGTTAACCAATGCCACCCAAATAGTGTGTGGTCGGCAGTGAATGTGTTAAGCATTAAATATTATTTTCCATCAATGACAAACTACAGACCGAGTTCGGACTGTTTTAGTAGTCCTCATCAGTACAGTGGGCGCTCCATTAATGTAGTGGGTATAGGCGAGCGCTTGTGTCGGCTGCACCGCAGCCGTGTGGATTCGATTCCCAGCCTGGGCGAAAGATTTTTCGGTTTTGAAAAGTATTTGTTCGGGTCCGTCGTTGTTGTATAAGTCTTTCATTGTTCATTTATTCATTTAATTTACAACTTATACATACCGGGTGACCCAGGGATCTGTAAAAACCCCATAACTTATTTGCTATTTGAGATATCGACTTCTAGTTTTCTTGAACTGGTACCCACACTTATTCTACATATTTTAAAAATATGTATGTTTGTGTACAGGGTGTCCCAATATACATAACAGAACAAAGTTATGTCTTTTTAAATGGAACACCCTATATTTTATACTTTATTTTCAACCCTCTTGAGAAGTTAATAAAAATAGTATAAGATAGTATGGGTCTATTGTGGACGGTTGGTAAGTTATGGGTAAATTTGTGGCAAAAACATGTACACATTGAAAACATTGCAGAAGCGTTCCTAGCAAAGATAGCATCATTATTTATATACTAGAAAATTTCCTACATCATAAAGAATAATAAACTCAGCTTTGGTTCTCTTTTATTCATAGTGCTATACAGGGTGTCAAAACAATGGATAACTATTTTTTTTCAAATGGAACACCCTATATTAGTTGCCACCAGTCTATGGCATTTTTAATGCATAATGTTAAATGTATAACAAAATATTAATGATTCTTGAGATTTATCAATAAAAACATATTTCTTTTGCCACCTTCTGCTGATTTTTGGATTTTCAGCCATAACTATGCATTTTCAGGAAAAATTATAAGACCAAAGTTGTAGAGCGATAAATTTCCGATCGATATAGGTCTTTCAACTTTCAAGATAATGCCTGCATTGCCCGCCAAAGCGCGCAAAATCGTGACCGTATATGCATTTTAGTGTTTTCTTTTCAAAATTTTTATTACTAAATTGCACTATACTTTATTTTCCGCACCCTCTCGCGGAAAAACGGGAAATTAAAATGGCCCATATCGATTGAAAATGTTCCGCTCTACAACTCTTAATAGAAGCAATTTTTGCAAAAAATGCATAGTTTTCCCTAAAAAGCAAATTGAAAATGTATGTATCAATTTTTGCGTTTTTCAATGGTTTTTTGCATTTTTAGCGAAAACTATGTATTTTGGGCAAAAATTGCTTTTTTTAAGAGTTGTAGAGCGTAATATTTTCAATCGATGTAGGTCATTTTAATAATTCTATAATTACCCGTTTTTCTGCTAGAGGACGTGGAAAATATATTATAGTACAATTAATTAACAAAAAAATTGAGAAAAACGCTAAAATGCATATACGGTCACGATTTTGCGCACTCTGGCGGGCAATGCACGCATTATTGGAAAAGTCAAAAGACCTATATCGATCGAAAATTTTCCGCTCTACAACTTTGGTCTCTTATTATTTTTTTATAAAATGCATAGTTTTGGCTGAAAATCCAAAAATATGCAGGAGGTGACAAAAGAAAAATGTTTTTATGGATAAATCTCAAGAATCCTTAATATTTCATTATACAAATTGTACATCATTGGAAAGCTTATTAAAAATTCCATGCATTGGTGGCAAGATATATAGGGGTTCCATTTGAAAAAAAAATAGTTATCCAATATTTTGCGTATGTTGACACCCTGTATAGCAGTATGAACAAAAAAGAACCAAAGCCGATTTGTATTATTCTTAATGATGTGGAAAATTCTTTAGTGTATAAAAAATGACGCTAGATTTGCTAGGGGCGCTTCTGCAATTTTTTCAATGTGTCCTTGTTTTTGCCACAAATTTGCCCATAACTCACCGATCATCCATAATAGAACCATAGTATCTTATACTATTTTTATCAGCTTCTCAAGAGGGTTGAAAATAGAGTATAAAACATAGGGTGTTCCCTTTAAAAAGACATAACTTTGTTCTGTTATGTATATTGGGACACCCTGTACAAAAACAAACATATAAATAGCAAATAAGTTATGGGGCCTTTACAGATCCCTGGGTCACCCGGTATATATCTATGATGATGGCTAATGGTCATAGAACCAAGGCCAGGCGTAACGCCGGAAAAATAATCAGTACAGTAGAGTCGTTGATGGGAAATAGTTCTTGGCATTAGACATGAGATGGCGCTAAGCACTAGAGTTTCTTTAATTATTACTTTATTTTATGTTATTAATTTTAGCAGCAGGTATTGGCATGTAAATGTACAACAGTGGTGGTTTTTAACGTTAGAGACGGGATGACAGTAAAACGGTTAATCGACCAATCTTTTAATTTATTTAACTTGCATGTATGAATTTTAAAAACTGTTCAAATGCGACTATGACTAGCATGAATGCTGAATTTCTAAATGCATTTAATATAATCGAGCTCCACCTATGTTTCACATTATTTCTAAATCAGAGTGACACGTATTACGGTCAGAAGTAAAAGTTTTAATCGCAAATTGAATACATAACCTATTTCTTTTACATCACCCTAACATTTGACAGTGATTGGAAAGTAAGTAAATAAATGATAAATTTTTTATTTTTTTTATTTTAGAATTGTACAGCTTTAAAGAAGATTTTGAGTGATGCCCAAAAAAGAAAGCTTTATCACAAGCTAAAAGTCAACATGACAGAGTCGAGTTTTAGAGATTTAATTAGCAAGAGAAAGTGATGTGAATGTATATATTATATATTTTGTAAGTCCTATTTTGTAAGATATGCCTCCAAACCTATATCCTTGTTATTTGTTACTTTGTTGCGTTCATTGAACGCTTTTTTTTTACTGAGTTACCTATATATTTTTCTATGCAAAACAAGTGCCTATTTTATATTAGTAGACTTAAAATTATGTTTATAGTTATTGATATGTTTTCTGACCTTACCTTCTGTGATAATTATCCTTTTATAAGCCATCTCCTATCTGGTGTTTACCAACAAATTTGTAGTTTCAAATCTAAAATAGAGTGGAGATAGTAGGAAATGATGGTATTCATGAATTGGGTTTTTTTTAAATGCACCGTTTGGTTAGCAAGAAACACAATACATTTTTTTAAAGAGATTAAATTTACTCCCTCTATCCAAAAATATGGTCCTAAAGGATGGTAACTATAAATAATTTAATTTGCGAATTATTTTATTATTTATTAGATTGGTGAAAAATACCATTAAAAACGTAGATTAAACAATTTTAATTTTTCTAAATTTCGTAAAATGTCACTTAAAAATATTATGAATTGCAAACTAGAACTTTTTGAAGTGCTTAGTTGTAGATGATTAGATAGAGACGCTCTGGGCACTAATAAGTTTACAGTCTCTTAAAAATACGGTAATAAGATAAGATAAATGGATAAATATTTTGATGACTGGAGGGAGGATTTTGTGGCGAGATTCTCATTTAAATAGGGATCTGATCCTCTGCCTTCTAAAGGCAGCTTTACCGAGGACTAAGGACGTGCTGACCATAGACAAAAACATTTAAGGAATAAAATAGAGCCGGTTATTCGAAAATTAAATTTGTTCTTAAAACAGATATAAAGTTCAAAGATCAGAACATGTTATCACTAAGAATATTTAGACCAAATGCCAGTTGATCCAAAATGTTTGTCTCCATAGTTGCTAATCTTTTAAGGTGTAATTGTCTGGGATTTATTAAAATTGATCCTATTTGAACATATTTACATTGATTTAAATGTGGGAAACAAATTCTACAAATCCATTAATGGTTGTATTTTTATGGCAATAAGATATAGCTTTTAGCAATAGTTTTTCTGAGGAAGTTAAAGTAATTGATAAGTGTTACTTATTATTAGTTTTGTTTTATAGGACAAATCTAATAGGAATTTGCTTCTGCCAACAAGTCATTTATATTTCATAATCATTATTAAACATTTCTCTAATTTCAAGTCTCGGCAGATCTAAGCACATAACCCAAAAAAAAACCCATTTAATTTGTTATGATTGTAACGTGTCCTGTTTATCAACTCACAACCAGGGTAAAGCATACAAGTTAACTTTGTAATCTTAATAAAATACACACTTAAAGCACATAATTTGACTTGTAATGTGCAAATTTTACATTTTTGATGAATGTGCGTAGGTCTGCCGATCCTAGATTTATGATAATAATTCCACTCACCAGTGACTTCTCACTAAAAATACCTTATCTCGATGAGAGAACTCACTGGTGAGTAGCAACGAGTGTGTGAATGATTCAGGCGTCAAACATGTATTTGTTAAAAATTCCTTCTAATTTTGAACAGGAATATCTCAACTTTCACGTGATTCGTTGACTATTTTAAGAAAGTAGGCAATGTAGACGAAACCCCAATATTTTTTATGGCTCGAAATTATACCGTGAAGTGCAAAATATTTAAAGGTCATGAGGAACGCACTCTGCAGGTAATGCAAGGCATAAGGGCACTTGATGACAGAGGCGCCAGCATCTCCGACGCAAAAAATGATTAAAAGAAAATATCCGAAAAGAGGAACAAAAATCATGTAACTGATTTGAGAAACAAAAAATAAAAGTCTGATTTTGACTTCTACTCAAGGCACATACAACATTTTTTTTTTATGAACTTGCAACGTGGGAGAAGAAGGTCGTAAGAGAAAACCCTTGGTTCTTTTCTTGCAATGAGTGTAATGAGCGTTTACATTTATGCAGTTTGCTATGAAATGTACTTTAATGAAATTTCACTGAAATATACATATCTTAATTTTTCAGTGCAATTTAAGTGTTCAGTAATCCACTGTGCAGGTGCAGTGCTTAGCTTGGTGGTTCTGACAAAGTGTTAATTTTTGTGCAAGAACGAGAATTTCAAATCTGAAAAGAAAATTTAACTGAAGCAGCAACGAAATATTTGCTTCCTCTGTAAGAGTAAGTGGTGCAGCATGATCGGCCTCTTTGTCTTTGCCTCCCCTACGGGAATCCACGAGCCGCCGCTGTTTTGCAATACATAATAGTATATTTTATTTTGACAGATTGTTGATAATTGATCGAAGTTTCAATTAATTTTAACGATTTAAAAATCTGGAGCTAACTTCAGTCCATGACTAAAATGTACAAAGTCACAGTTTGTCAAGGTGTATTTAACCCGCCGTTGGTGACGCAAATTTAGTCGGTCTCACGCACCGGGGTTTTCAACTGAAGATTTTTCGAAACGTGTTACTAATAGTTCATGTCTTTTTTTACTTTCTCCGTTACGAAGTGCGAGAAAGTATTGTGATCGTGATTTTTTTTCAAATTTTTTTTTTACGGAAATATCCGTTTTGGGGTGCCTAGATGCCTTTTTAACAATTTCTGGAAAAAAAGAAATATGTGTGTCTGTGCGCGCTGTATCTCAAAAACTAATAGAGCAATTGATATAAAACATCCGTCTCATTTGATAATCTGAATAACTTTTGGTAAAATTTCGTACACCGAAAGTGGGCGTTTACCTTAACTGTTTTTTGTTTGTTGCCAATATTTTCTTAAATATGAAAAACATTTAAACAAACTTTGAAGACAACAAAGAAATTAACATCTTTTGCTTGAAAACATTTTTCATAAAATCATTTTTATTCGAGAAAAAAATTATTTTTTTAATTTTTGGTTTATAATTATAAAACGATAATAGTTACAGCAAATTTATGTTAATAATAATTGTAGAGAATGCTAAAATGAACAACTTATAAAGAAAAAGTTTTTTCGAAATCCCTTTAGTTTTTAAGTAAATTGAGTTTTTAAATTTGAAGTATAATTTTTCCATCTTTCATAATTTTGACGTTTTAAACGTCAGTTTCATGCGAGTCTACAAAACGCTCGATGTACATTTTAAATATAATTTAAATTTAGAATAAACCATGAAAGCGTAAATATAAATGATACCATCAAGTCGGAGAAAGTAACATGATGGCCACATCACCATTTTTTAAATTTATGCTCTTTGACAATAAAACAAAGATATTTAATCAATTTAAGCTCTGCAATGCGGTAGCTACTCGAAATTGCAACAAAAAACAATAAAGTTATTCGACACACCCGGTCTCACAGACCAGTAGGGTCACCATTGAAGGGTTAAAGAATCACTTAGCGTCATGGAAACATATGCGATAAATGACATTTTAGAGGTGAGAGTAGAAACACCATAAATATACAGGGTTATTCACGCTATACGGCACAGAATATTGTGGCTAAAATACGTGACTTTCAAAAAGTTTTTCTTTTGGGATTTATGGGGGTCTATTATGGTTACTTATTTTTATCGCAATATACCGTGAGATCAAAAAGTCAAAAATAGTTGGCAGCCCTTAAAACATAACCTAACTTCTGTTAGTTTAGTGGCGTCACTAAGAATGGGAAGTTTGGCATGGAAAACGCTGAAATTAAATTAAACAGCTCGATTATGAATCTTAAATGTATTATTAATAGTGATCATCAGTTCTAGAAATAACTGCTAATGTTTAAAAAACGCAAAATCTGCAGTAAAAACACACAAAATTGTTTTTAAATCAAGTAACCTTAAAAAATCAGACGAAATTTAACAAAATGTACACTGCACTACATTGGAGAATGCCCAGACTGTCAATATAATTTTACTTGAATTATTATAGGGATTTTTAGAAAATGTGCTGTCAATTATTTTCGACTTAATGATCTTACTGTATAAAAACTATTGAAATCGCGATCAAGCCGCAATAATTTAAGCAAAGACTATAAAAACTATAAACATAGTTTGAAAATGACAAGCTGAAATTGTTGAAACTATAGTAACTACTCCAAGTTAATAAAGTGATACCAACAAAGTTATTCGTTTTTATTTGAATTATTCAAAATGTATCACGAAGTGAAAGCCTCCACAATTACTTATTTAAGCAAAATTAAATTAGAAATTTATTGGGAAATGCCATTATTCAAAAATTTCTAACAGCAATAAAAAAAGCCAAGTATGATTTCATTATATTAGATTGTACCAGTGACGGCTCGCGGGGTGACTCATGGTACGGCCGAGTTAGCAGAGGTGGTAATACAGAGAGGTGCCGTCGCGACCGTTCTTGGGTTGTTGGCCGCCCAGGTGCAAAAATGTTATAGCCGCCCTTCATAATTTGATTCATACATGATGGCATGCTATCAATCAAGTGATCTATTGCTGCCTGTGGTATATCGTCCCAAGCTCCTTGAATGCGTAGCTGGAGATCGTGTAAGTTATCTGGAGGGTGTGGTAAATTACCAGTGGCGGCTCGTCAGGGGAGGCAAGTGAGACATTGCCTCACCATCCATTTTCTATATTATAAAAATATAAATTTCTTCCGTGTTGGCTTTAATATTGATAATTGATTATACCGTAATTAAAAATGGTTGTATTAACTGATTTTGAACGTGGCCGTATTATTGGCATGAGAGAGGCCGGACTTTCGCTACAAGAAATTGCTCGTCGTGTAAACCGAAATGTTACAACGGTATTGAGATGTTGGTCAAATGGTCCGAGGAAGGGGTTTAACTTCGCCCTGGATCTGGACGTCACGGAGGACTACAGATCGCGAAAAACGTCGCTTAAGACTTTTGGCGGCTCGTGGAACATTTTGATATAGTCTGTTCGGTGGAATTTGGCGGCTGAGGTCGTAAAACGGTCGGTCCGCCCTGAGGATCGACGCACCCTCGAAGAAAAGGTATTGGTGGTTCGTCTAATTGCATCTCATACATTTATTACTGTCCTTCGCTCCTACTGGTATACGCACTTTTACACCAGTACTTCTCAACAAAGATTGGTTTGAGATAAAAAAATATTACGACCCCCACTTACCGAGCTCCGACCCTCTTTTACGACCACAGCCGTCAGATTCCTACAGAACGGGCTGTAGTACAGCCACTTACACGATATACTCCCCTTCCCCCTCCTTATGTGACGAAAGAAAGAACGATTTATCTTCCTAGACCAAAGTAACTGGCGAAAAAGTGTTGATTAAAAATTCTTGTTGAGATTGAAACTACAGGTAGTGCCATGGCTCCTTGGCTCTATATAACGAGCCGCCCATGCTTCGACAGCAAAATATACTACTTTCGACAGCTGAAAAATACAATTTTTGACAATTCAAAAATGTCGAAAAAAAACTATTTTTATTAGCTGAAATATACTGTTTTTGTCAGCTGAAACATAGCATATTTGGTAGCTGAAGAATACCATTTTCTACAACTGTAGAATACAACTTGGACAGCTGAAAAATACTAATTTCAACAGCTGGGGATTACCATTTCTTGACAGCCGAAAAATATCATTCCCGATAGCTGAAACATGCCGTTATTGTCAGCTAAAAAATACCATTTTTTACAACAACAAAAATCCATTTTTGACAACAAAATATACAAGTTTTGACAGCTGAAAAATGCCATTTTTGACAGTTTAAAAATGTTAAATATGCTGCTTTTGATAGCTGAAAAATACCATTTATATAGGTGAGAAATGCCATTTTTGACAGCTGAAAAATATCATTTTTGACAGCTGAAAAATGACATTTTTGACAGCTAAATAATACAATTCCGAAATATACCATGCTTGATAACAACAACACACTATTATTGACAACTGTATCATACCATTATTGTCAGTTAAAAAATACAATTTTTGAAAGCTGAAAAATGCCATTTTTGACAATTAAAAAAATGCCGAAAAATGCTGCTTTTGTTAGCTGAAAAATACCATTTTTATAGGTGAGAAATACCATTGTTGACAGCTGAAAAATATCATTTTTGACATCTGAAAAATATAATATTTGACAACTGAAAAATATCATTTTTGGCAGCTGAAAAATGTCGTTTTTGACAGCTGAAAAATATCGTTTTTGACAGCTTAAAATATAGCTTTTGACAGCTAAAAAATATCATTTTTGACAGCTGAAAAATATCATTTTTGACAGCTGAAAAATATCATTTTTGACAGTTGAATAATACACTTCTTAGCAGCTAAAAATGCCATTTTTACCAGCTACAACATACCATTCTTAACAACTGCAACAAACCATTATTGACAACTGTAACATGCCATTATCTTCAGCTAAAAAATACAATTTTTGACAACAAAACTTTGAAAATAAAAATATGACAAAAAATGCTGCCTTTGATAGCTGAAAAATACCATTTTTATAGCTGAGAAATACCTTTTTAACAGCTGAAAAATAACATTTTTGACAGCTGAAAAATATCAGTTTCGACAGTGAATAATACATTTTTAACAGCTGAAAACTGCAATTTTTAACAGGTGAAAAATATCATTCTTGACAACTGCAACAAACTATTATTGACAACTGTAACAAAACATTATTTCTGGCTAAAAAAATACAATTTTTGATAACACAAAAAATACAAGTTTTGACAGCTGAAAAATGCCATTTTTGACAATTAAGAAAAATATCGAAAAATGCTGCTTTTGATAGCTGAAAAATAACATTTTTATAGGTGGGAAATCGCATTTTTGACAGCTGAGAAATATCATTTTTAACAGTTGAATAATACACTTCTTAACAGCTGAAAACTACCATTTTCAACAGCTGAAAAATACCATTGTCGACAACTGCAACAAAAAATTATTGACCACTGTAACGTATCATTATTGCCTGCTAGAAAATACAATTTTTAACTACAACAAGACAATTTTTGACATCTGAAAAATGCTATTTTTGACAATTTAAAAAAATGTCAAAAAATGCTGTTTTTGAAAGCTGAAAAATAACATTTTAATACGTGAGAAATACCTTTTTTGACATTAAAAAAACATTTTTAACAACTGAAAAATATCATTTTTGACATTTGAATAATACACTACTTAACAGCTGAAAAATGCCATTCTTGATAATTACAACAAACCATTATTGACAACTGTAACAAACCATTATTGTCAGCTAAAAAATACTACTATCATTTTTGACAACAAAAAGTGTAATTTTTGACAGCTGGACAATGTAATTTTTGACAAAAAAATGTCGAAAAATACTTTTTTTGATAGCTGAAAAATACTATTTTAATAGGTGAGAAATACCTTTTTTGACAGCTGAAAAATAACATTTTTGACAACTGAAAAATATAATTTTCGACAGTTGAATAATACATTTCGTAACAGCTGAAAACTACCAGTGCAACAAAACATTATTGTTAGCTAAAAATACAATTTTCTACAACAAAAAGTACAATTTTTGGCAGCTGAAAAATGTAATTTTTGACAATTAAAAAATCGAAAAATGCTGCCTTTGACAGCTGAATCAATTCTTAACAGGTAACAATATCAGTCTTGACAACTGCAACAAACCATTATTGACAATTGCAACACACCATTATTGTCAGCTAAAAAATACATTGTTTGACAACAAAAGAAAGAAAGAACTATTTATCTTCCTAGACCAAAGTAATTGGCGAAAAAGTGTTTTAAGAAGTAATTAATAATTCTTGCTGAGCTTGAAACTACAGGTAGTGCCATGGCTCCTTGGCTCTATATAACGAGCCGCCCCTGGCCACAAGAGGCAGATTTTCAACAACTCGATCAATTGCAATTCATTGGATGAAAGGTGCAGGACCCAGAAGGTCAATGTTATCTGTTTATCGCCGGATAAGGTCGTATGGGCTGCGTTCATATCGTCCATTTTTGTCTTCCTCCTATTGCCCCAATATGGGCAATATGCCCACTTGGGATCAAAAACTAATTACATGGTTTTTCTTCCCCCTAAAATTCATCGAACCCGTATTTTATCGATTTTCGATCCGTGCCGCGGTTTCCCAGATATGGGGGGTGGAAAAAAAAACACCCTGTATATTCTGCATCACCAATGCTCTTGAGGGCTCAGAAGACAATAATTGTATGGGAAAATACAATCGACAAGAAAAATCGGAAACTGAATCTTTTTCTGAATTTAATGTTCAAAGTGCGTAAATTTGCAATATTTCTGTTATTTTTGCAATAAAGTATATTTTTATAATAGATTTTATTTTATAATATTTAATTTTCAGTTTTTACTTTTTTTTAATTCCTATATTTTGTGCTTTTTATTATCGCCGGTGGCTGATAAAATCAACATAATACGGGAGTTGATTATTTGACGGAATCCGATTAATATTTTTGTGCATATTGTATGATTAATTAACTCAAAACATTATCGGATTCCGTTTTTCTTCCTTTTGTGAATTTTTAAGCTTGCAAATAATCGTCGTTTTGTACGGTGCGACCGTAAACCAGTCATTTGGAATTCGCGTGTCTCCCCGATCGGACGGTAATCTCGGACTAAAGATAAGCACACTTGAGGTCTTGAGGATCATTTGCATTTCTTTGTTTAGTGTTATTGTCGGCGGCGGTGCCTACTTTTTGCACTCTTATCGCGAGCAACGACGACGACTGATAAAACGGCGCCGATTATATTTGCATGGGAACGTATATCAACCCCGTTCCTTTACTCTACTTTTTGTTCGTTTTCGGCTTCGTGAATAATTTACGACCCTCGCCGCTGCTCAATAATAGGAAACTGAAGAAAACGACAAAACGAAATCAAAGGAAGTGTATGTTTTGAGCTAGTAGGGTTGCCTATGGTTATAGGAATGGTAAGAAACTAGTTTTTAAATATTGATTAGGCGGTTTCCACACATTAGGATTTTCGTTAATTTTTCTCTTTTTCTACTAATTCAAATGGCTGTATTTTTCTACATGGAACGTTTTTCATAACTTCACGCTATTATATGGTTTATATTAAATGTTAATTCTATTATGCAACCATAAAGTTATCCGTTAATTAATTAAATTAAATAATAAAGCTCTTTATTGCCCAATAGGAAACCCCATTTACAAGATATACAGGGTGTCCCATTTTAAATTGCCATCCCAAATATCTCGAAACCTGAGCAACATGGCAAAAAATGTTTCAGATGAAAGTTGTAGGGTTCGGAGGGGGACATATGCCAGTGACCTTGAAAATTACCTCGGAGTTAATTTTCAAGGTCAAACGAAGGTCAACTTTCATTTTTCAAATGGAACACATTAACAAAAATGAAACATTTAAACTAAAAGACAACATTACTATAAGTGATCAAAAAAATATCTTCATACTGAGTCATTTCACTCCGACATATATTGGTTTGGGCCACTGGAATGTAGAACGTGCTGATATGTCTTGAGCTTGATCTAGGGACGTGAAAGCCTAATTTAGACAATAGAAATGAAGCATCTACTCTATTGTGAATGATCTTCCAAAGAAACTTCGCAGTAAGCTCTTCTCTTCAATTAGCTAGCGAAGTCATACCATGTTTTTCTCGGAGCCAACTTTGATCAACTCCACGTTCGGGATAGACACCATCTACTTTATACGACAAATATTTCAAGAATCGATTATCTCGGTACAAGTTGCAAGCTGTAACTCATTTACGGTATATGTTGTTGGAGGTACATTGGATTTCCGGAAAAATGTCACAGAGCAGCACTTGAACATTGAGAATCAGTTAATGATTTTCACACCAGTATACAAATTTATTAATATGATACTGTAGACACAACATCATTTTGCGAACATGTTGATGGCAGAGCCACTTATACAACATACCCCCCCTCCTTTTTTTTGAAGAAAGAAAGAACGAGTTATCTTTCTAGACCAAAGCAACTGACGAAAAAGTGTTTTATTAATTCAAAATTCCTGCTGAGCTTAAAACTACAGGTGGTGCCATGGCTCCTTGGCTCTATATAACGAGCCGCACCTGATTATAACCCATTAAAAAATTATTGGAATTTAAGAAGTTGATTATATTCTTAAAATATAATAATTAAGGAGTTCTGTAGAATTATTTCAGAATTTTTAAACAATTTTTAATATTTTTTATTTATTTTAGAAAATGCTCAATTTTGAATGCAATTAAAAATGCATGTTTAACAACGAACAGTTATAACCAATTAAGAAATTATTGGAATTTAAGAAGTTGATTATATTCTTAAAATATAATAATTAAGGAGTTGTGTAGAATTATTTCAGAATTTTTAAACAATTTTTAATATTTTTTATTTATTTTAGCTCAATTTTGAATGCAATTAAAAAATGCATGTTTAACAACGTACAGTTATAACCCATTAAGAAAATATTGGAATTTAAGAAGTTGATTATATTCTTAAAATATAATAATTAAGGAGCTTTATAGAATTATTTCAGAATTTTTAAACAACTTTTAATATTTTTTATTTATTTTAGAAAATGCTTAACTTTGAACGCAATTAAAAAATGCACGTTTAACTAAGAACTGTTATAACCCATTAAGAAATTATTGGAATTTAAGAAGTTCATTATATTCTTAAAATATAATAATTAAGGAGTTGTGTAGAATTATTTCAGAATTTTTAAACAATTTTTAATATTTTTTATTTATTTTAGAAAATACTCAATTTTGAACGCAATTAAAAAATGCATGTTTAACAACCAACAGTTATAACCCATTAAGAAATTATTGGAATTTAAGAAGTTGATTATATCCTTAAAATATAATAATTAAGGAGTTGTGTAGAATTATTTCCGAATTTTTAAATAATTTTTATTTTTATTTTATTTATTTTAGAAAATGCTCAATTCAAGTGGTGGCTCGTGGAACATGTTGATGGTAGAGTCACTTGTACTATATACCCCACCCCCTCCCTCCTTTTTTGAAGAAAGAAAGAACGATTTATCTTCCTAGACCAAAGTAACTGGCGAAAAATATTTTAAGAATTTATTAAAAAATGTTACTGAGCTTAAACTACAGGTAGTGCCATGGCTCCTTGGCTCTATATAACGAGCCGCCCCTGTCATCTGTTAGGGAATCTAGTGGTGAATTAATAAGAAGAATAAAATTTGAACCCTTAAATACAGTGGAACCTCACTTGTACGAAGATGAGCGGGAACAAAAATTCTTTGTATAAGTGAATACTTCGTATATGTGAATAGGTGTCACTTTCTTGTATGAATTTTACTGTACTGTTTTTCGTATGTTTTATAAATAAAAAATCAAAAATCGCTTAATGAATTTTAATAAATTTATCATGAAATATTCTAGACATATGCATTTATAAAAAGGGAAAAACTCAAAAAGACGTTATCACTAGTTTTTTTCGGAATTTTTCATCAAAATCTCTGATTTGGAAATGTAGACTTTGCACTAGATTTTCTTAATTTTCTCAAAAACCCCTTGATGAATTTTAATAAAATTTTCAGGAAATATTTCAAAGATATGTAGCTATAAAACCAAAGAAAAATCTATAAAAACGGGTTTTTCCTGAATTTTCTACTTTGCAAAAAGAAACATTCGACTGCATTTTCTGAATTTTCTTAGAAACCATGTAGTGCATTTTAATTAAATTTTAAGGAAATATTCCAGATATATGTAGCTATAAAATAAAGGAAAAATCCAAAAAGACGTCATCACTAGTTTTTCTGGAATTTTTTCATCAAAACCTCTGCATTGAAATAAGCGAAAATTCTAATAGATTTTCTTCATTTTCTCAAAAACCGCTTGATGAATTTTAATGAATTTATCAGGAAATATTACAAACATAGGTAGCTATAAAACAAAAGAAATATTCAACAAGGCGTTATCACTATCTTTTTCTGAATTTTTCATCAAAATTTGTGCTCTGGAATGTAAACATTCCACTGGAATTTTTTTTTTCTCATTTTCTCAAAAACCCTGTAACGATTTTTTTATAAATTTTCCAGAAAATATTCCAGACATATGCAGCTATAAAACAAAGGAAAATCTAAAAAGACGGAATCACTAATTTTTCCAGATTTGTTTTTATCAAAATCGCTGCATTGCAAAATACAAACATTCTACTTGGATGTTCTTTATTTTCCCAAAAATCCTGCAACGAAATCAAATAATTTTTTTAGGAAATATTCCAGACATTTATAGCAATAAATATAAAGGAAACACATAAAAAGAAGTTATCACTAGTTTTTCCGGAATTCTATTATCAAAATCGTTGTTTTGCAGAATGCGAACATTCGACAGGATATTTTTCATTTTTTCAAAAATCTTGCAACGAATTAAAAAAAAAATCAGGCAATATTCCAGACTTATGTAACTACAAAACAAAAGAAAACCCCAAAAGACGGCATCACTAGTTTTTCCGGAATTTTTCATCTAAATCGCTGCATTGCAAAATACGTTTGACTAGATTTTCTTAATTTTCTCAAAAACCCCTTAGTGAATTTTAATAAAATTTCAAGGAAATATTCCATACATATGTACTATTACTAAAACAAACAAAAAATCCAAAAACATGTTATCACTAGTTTTTCCAGAATTTTTCATCTAAATCACTACATTGCAAAATACGTTTGACTAGATTTTCTTATTTTCTCAAAAACCCCCAAGTGAATTTTAATAACATTTTCAGAAAATATTCTAAACTTATGTAGCTATAAAACAAATGAAAAACCCGAAAAGACGTTATCACTAGTTTTCCCGGATTTTTTCCTAAAATTCTGTCTTGTAAAATACAACCATACGATTAGATTTTCTGGATTTTTTCAAATACCCTGTAATGAATTTGATTGAAATTTTTCAGAAAATATTCCAGACATATGTAGCTATAAAACAAAAGAAAAAAACAAAAAGACGAACACGAGTTTGTTTCTCAGGAATTTCTTATCAAAATCTCTGCATTGGAAAATGCAACCATTCGCCTAGATTTTGTTAATTTACTCAAAAATCCCTTGATAAATTTAAAAAACGCAAACGTTCGACTAGATTTTGTTCATTTTCTCAAAAACCCTACAACGAATTTTGATATTTTCTTACTCATTGTCTATTCACTTTGGTAATACGCGAAAAACAAAAACGGGCACCTGCTGCAAACACAACAGAACGACGGGCTTTTCTGAAAAATCAAAATACGTGAGCGAAAGAGAAGTGTGGATGGGTAGAGGGAAGGAAACCGGTCCTATCGTAAACGAATCGCGGGAAAACCCGTTCGTATAACTGAATAAAATGTACGTTGGGGGACCGATCATCCCTTTGTATAAGTGGATGTTTCGTATAAGTGAATGTCGTATAAGTGAATAATTAAGTACACATGCCTTGTGTTAGTATCGCCGGGGAAAGAGAAGTATCAATTTTCACTTGGCTCCAATAAATCGGTGCACACGATACACTTCCATTTTTAGGCTCTCCACATACCGAACAACATTCGCTTCTAATTCCAATCCAATTAATCGAATGATGGGTATTTGTAATAAATATAATGAACAGGCTTCGTTTAATATTTTTGGATCTAATTATAACTCGTTTAAACGTAATCTTAAAAATGTAGAAAATTAATGTTATTAATGTACGTTCTTGATGAAATTAATTTTAGTTTTAGTTTTATTATGAGTGTAAGCTATTAATTCAAGTATTTTTTGTAAAAAGGAGATTTTTTCCGTTAATAAACTTTATTATTATTATTATTATTATTATTATAGAAGTATTCGTATATTTGAGTGTTTTGTTTAAGCGGACTTCGTATAAGTAAGGTTTCACTGCATATGGTAGCCTCCTGGTTAAATAATATATTTTTTCAATTAGTCAGAATTTTAAAATAAATTCCCAGCTGATTAAATATTGGGAAATTAGATGGACTAGAAATAATAACGGATGCGATTTTTGTCAAACATGATTTATTTTTATTTTTGTGTTCAGGTGACCGGAAAAGGGGTGGGATAGATGAGGTGTATAATTAAGATACGGGCGACGGTCGTCCGACAATAAATAACTCGTTTTTGCGTGATTATTATGCGTAAAATGCTCCCACTGTTTCGTAACCACCTAATGGGATAGTTTCATTAAGATATGGAAATTTAATGGCTTTTAAATGGCGTGCACAATAAAACGCCGATGTTTTGTATCGAAAATAATATTTATACACGAACGAAAGATTATTAATTTATTACGTTCTGTAATTAAATTCCAATCATGGGAAGTCGTGTATCTTTTTTAGCATCATCTGCCTCTGATATATGCGGGCTAATTAATTAATTAATATCTTGATTGATTTGTTACTTCTGTAAACATATTGCTTCATAGCGGGGCCGGCTAGAAGTTTTGCGGACGCCAAGTAAAGTATGTTCATTAAAAGAAAAACCTCAAATGTGCCATGATTTTTTATTTTTTTAAATTTAAGTTGGTGATACATATTGAGGTTATGTTACTTATGTTATGTTCCTAACAATAAATGTATTTGCTGTGACAAACGACGCGAAGAAATTGTAGGTTCATCTTCCAAAATTTCTTGGGCGGTGTTAATAGCATCCTGAGTACGTTTCACTGGTGTACCACTTCCTGGTTTACGGAGACATAACAGATCATGGTAAGGTCATAAATAATGCATCATAAATAATGGGAACGTTAGGAAATTCTTCCTGACACTCAGCCAAAGGTGCGTCGAATGAATACACCCAATTTCCGTCCCATTTCGGAAATAACTTTCAACTAGAAACGTTTTCTGCTGGTTGCTGTAAACCATTGTGACCACGGAATAATTATGACTTTTAGAAAGATGTGACGTTTTCTATGTCAATTCCTAACATGTGTGCCAACTAAAATTTTTAAAAATAAAAGATCATGGCACACTTGAGTTTTTTTTTTAATGAACATACGATAGTAATTCTGTGCGAGGCCATGATCTTCCATACGTTGGCTATCATTTTGTTAATCGCAAAGTTTTTCAGCCACAATGCTCTTTATCCTCAGAGACCTTTCTTTTACTATTATTTAGTTATTTAGTATTAGGTACCTCCTAATATATTTGCAGTTCCTGCTGAATCACACTTCACATATCGTTGGCTTAGTTCACAGATGTAATAACTGCTATTTTTTTGTGAAAATGTGATAAGTGCAAAAATCGACATTTCAAATGATATTTTTCAGTGCATAGCTTTTGTAACTGAAAATTGAACTATAATCTTAAAGGACAGGAATTTTATTGTTAAAACATAAAAATAAAATGTTTCTGATGCAAATGTTGTAAGCACACTTACAACATTTGTTTTTTCAAAAGTTTGTGCACCGAGGTGAATGATCACTAAAGTCCGGATTTATATGCGCTAAAAAAGGTATTATAATTTGTTTATATTCCCTTAAAATTAGCCAATATATGCGACAAAATGGATTTTATATGCGGTTTAATTAAAAATAATGTTGCAAAATAAAAAAAAATACGAACTGCAACTGATGATAATTCATTTATTGGAATTCCAATGTAGAACCAAAATTTGATTTTGATTTTAATTTTAGGTAAAGTTAAATGACATGGAGTTCATGTTAAAATTTATTATGTCCTTCTCAGTCTCGCCTTTAAAAATTCCACAAATCATTTAATTTTTTTCGTATCCCGGATTTTGACATAATATGCAAGTTAGGGACCTAATTTTAAATTTTCGTGCAGTTCTTCAATAATTTTGAAAGCCTCAATTAAAGGCATTTGAGCTGTTTCCAAATTCTTGATTGCAGTTATTAAGATGCAAAAATGAGCAATAAAAGCTAATTGTTGCAAAATATTTACACATGCAACACAATCTTTACATATTTTAAGTACTGCCGATTCTTCATCATTAAAATTAAGAAGAATATTTTCTAATTTTTCAAAATTATTGGCGTAGAATAAAGCAGCTTCCAGCCAAGCACAATTACCGGGTACTAGAGGTGGGTAGACAGTTCAGGAACCGGTTTAATGAACCGGTTCTTAGCAAAGAGCGCTCAGGAACCGGTTCGCACAAAAGGAACCGCGGTTCCTCTGCTCTTTAATATCTACTTCGCTTTTTCTTCAAGAGTGAAAACCAGACGCCTACCCCTACCTGTAGAAGCGCATGAAATCACCTACGGAAATTTCATCCGGTTCCAAGAGAGGTTAACTGCGAAAATTTCATACAGTTTAGTCCACTTTCAAGTGAAGCACGAGCTTCATGCGTTTCCTGCCATGAACCGTAGATCACTTCAAGAGGTTCACACCTCGAAACGCATGGAATTTCTGCGGTAACTTCGTGCGGTTCATACTAGGAACCGCATGAAGTTCTTGCACATAGCATTCCCGTTGAGAACCGCTTGAAGTTATCGTAAACTTATCGCCGAAATTTCATGCGGTTCTCGTAATTTTTTTAGTCCAGACTTAAATTTTGACTTAAAGTTTATTTGGAATTTTAAATGAAAATGTGGAAACGTTTAATTAAATTCAACATTTTTTGCTTTAAGTAACAATATGTTTTTTTGCACTTGTCACTAAGTTAAATTTTGTCTTTTAACTTTAATTAAATTTGACATTTGTAGAGGCTTAACGGGGTTAAGTAAAATTCGTCGTCTTTTGACGTTTGGCGATTTTAATGGTGTTATTCTGAACAAAAATGTTAGCGTTAACAGCGGTGTTATTTGTTAACATCGACAGATGTTATGAATGTACGATTCTGTACATTGTGTCTGCCAACTAACATCGATGTAAATTAACATTTTCGATGTTAAACAACACTTGTCAAAACGGTCGACATTACGAGATATTTTGAGGTTATTTCGTAGTTCGTGTTTTTCGTCAACAAAAAACTCAAATTTGGAATTTTATTCCAATATTTAAGTGCATGCTTTATGAAACACTCATTTTCTTTCTAAAAATATCCTCAAAAACGTATTATTAACCATCTATTATAATATACATGAAGTTGGTCGCTCTGTAGACGTTGCACTGTTGCCAATTTGTGTACATCGGGCTGTTTAGAATACAGTTTTTAACAGCGCTGTTAAATTTCACATAACATTGCAATGTTAATAACATCGATGTTAATAACATCGCTGTTAATAACAGTTGTTCAGAATAACACCATTAGTCTACTTTATACATTAATTCGAACATAAAGTTGTCCAACTTTAATTCAATTTGACATTTCTTCTAGAGGATTAAAGATTTAAGTCAAAATTAGTCTTTTTTCTTAACGCTCGTCGACTATAAGTCAAATTTCGACATTAATTTGTTATAAATTTTTTTAACGTTAATTAAATTTTTACATATTTTTAGAGGCTTAACGGATTTAATCCATAATTTTTTTTTCTTAACATTTGTCGACTTTAAGTCAAATTTCTATTCAGTTGTCATAAAGTCTTTGAACTTTAAGTAAATTTGACATTTTTCCAGAGGCTTAACGCGTTTAAATCGAAATTAGTCTATCTTTTGACGCTTTTCATTAATTTGTCATTAAGTTTTTTAACTTGAATTAAATTTGACATTATTTCTAGAAACTCGACTTTAAGTCAAAATTAGTCGATTTTCTTCGAGTTTGTTGACTTTACGTCAAATTTCGACATTAATTTGCAATCAATTCTATAAAAATTTGACACTTTTTCTAGGGGCTTAAGGGTTTAAGTCAAAATTAGTCTTATTTTCTTAACACTTCTCAACTTTAAGTAAAATTTCGACTGTAAATTGGACATAAGGTCTCCTCACTTTAATTCTTTTTGACGTTTTTTAAGCCACTAGGCTTAACGCCTTTAAAGTAAAAATTTGTCTTTTGGTGACGCTTATCGACTTTAAGACAAATTTCGACATTAGTTTGCACATAAAGTCCCTTCACTTTATTTAAATTTGACATTTTTCTAGAGGCTCAAAGACTCTAAGTCAAAATTAGTCTTTTTTTCTTAACGCTTGTCGAATTTAAGTCAAATTTCGGCATTAATTTGGACACACTATTTTGCCTTTAATTAAATTTGACATTTTTTTAGAAGCATAACGCCTTTAAGTCAAAATCAGTCTTTTTTCTGTCGAATTTAGGTCAAATTTCTACAATAATTTATCATAAAGTCATTTGACTTTAGTTAAATTTGACATTTTTTTAGAGGCTTAACAGCTTTCAGTCAAAATGAGTCTTTTTTCTGTCGACTTTAAGTCAAATTTCTACAATAATTTATCATAAAGTCTTTTAACTTTAGTTAAATTTGACATTTTTTGGAGGCTTAACGGCTTTAAGTCAAAATCAATTTTTTTTTCTTTCGACTTTAAGTCCAATTTCTACAATAATTTATCATAAAGTCTTTTAACTTTAGTTAAATTTGACATTTTTTTGGAGGCTTAACGGCTTTAAGTCAAAATCAGTTTTTTTTTCTTTCGACTTTAAGTCCAATTTCTACAATAATTTATCATAAAGTCTTTTAACTTTAGTTAAATTTGACATTTTTTTTAGGCTTAACGGCTTTAAGTCAAAATCAGTTTTTTTTCTTTCGACTTTAAGTCCAATTTCAACAATAATTTATGATAAAGTCTTTTAACTGTAGTTAAATTTGGTATTTCTTTTAGATTAAATAAATAAATGAAAAATAAATTAACCCGCAGCATAAAAAAAAAAACAGTATAATATTTTATAATTTCATAATAAAGAAATTATACAATTTTGAAATTATTTATTTCATTCTAAAAATTAAGAACATTATGATATACCGGGTGTGCATTTTCGTGCTTTCCCGATTATTTTTGAGAACAGGAACAAGAGTAAATAAATGTTCAAAGTTTAAAAATTTACCAGATTTGATTTATATTTACAATCGATGTGATACCAGAGAGGAGAAAATGTGAACATTATATAATAATGTAAAAATAGCAGAAGCCTAAAACAATCGATTTAGAAATATCAGAAACGTGCAAAAAAACTGAGTAAATATTTAATGCCCACTTCCCGTTTACAAATATTTACCAGTAGCTTTTCAGTTCTTCATATTATCAAGTATAAAATACAGAAAAAGTTAAAATATATACCGACGAGAAGGTATCCATAAATAATAGATTTCTCGGCGGTCAAAAAGCTTAGCGAATTTTGTTTTGTCTCGGGCATTTGCAATGCCCTTGTTTTATGAGCCAGCTACAGATTTCTGTTAAATAAAAAATATAAGAAATAAAAATGGTGATGTGGCCATCATGTTACTTTCTCCGACTTGATGGTATTATTTATATTTACGCTTTCATGGTTTATTTTCAATTTAAATCATATTTTAAATGTACATCGAGAGGATGACACTGACGTTTAAAACGTCAAAATTATAAAAGATGGAAAAATTATACTTCAAATTCAAAAACTCTATTTACTCAAAAACTAAAGGCATTTCGAAAAAAACTTATTCTTTAGAAATTGTTCATTTTGTAATTTTCTACAATTATTATTCACATAAATTTGCTGTAACCATTATCGTTTCATAATTATAAACCAAAAATTTAAAAAAAATTAATAAATTTTTTTCTCGAATAGCAATGATTTTATGAAAAATATTTTCAAGCAAAAGATATTAATTTCTTTGTTGTCTTTAATGTTTGTTTAAAAATTTTTGTGATATTTTTCATATTTAAGAAAATATTGGCAAAAAACAAAAAACAGTTAAGGTAAACACCCACTTCCGGTGTACGAAATTTTACCAAAAGCTTTTCAGTTCTTCAGATTATCAAATAAGACGTATGTTCAAAGTTTCATATCAATTGCTCTGTTAGTTTTTGAGATACAGCGCACACAGACAGACACACACACACACACACAGACACACACACACACACACAGACACACACACAGACACAAAAAATTTTTTTCCAGAAATTGTTGAAATGGTATCTAGGGACCCCAAAACGGATATTTCCGCAAAAAAAATTTTTGAAAAAAAAATCACGATCACAATACTTTCTCGTACTTCGTAACGGAGAAAGTAAAAATCGTCGCGGTTTTTTGATACTTTGTAATTGTTAAATGTAATTGCAGGAAGGCATTGGGAAAATAAAATATTTATTTTTGCAATGCCCTTTTTGAGTTACGATTTTTTTAAACACCACTCATGGGTTGATGAGCTGTTAGATATTTTTTTAAAATTTTAGTGGCTTTTTGACCTTTTGTGTTTGCTAAATACACCCGCGGAAAGGCACTACACAAATAAAATTTAAAAATCGCACCTAATTTTGGTAGATGCGCCGAGAAATCTATGGCTGGAATTTTTATTTACGTCAGTAAAATATATTGCAGTTGTGGCCACACTATGAATACCCATATTATACAGGGTGCGTAAAAAGTATCGCACCAAATGGGATTATATGGAAACGGTTTGACATTCAGACTTGACATTTAGTGGTTTCAATTAGATATAAATACCCTTATTTTAAGATGACTTTCATTTGTTTCGCACGACTTGCTTTTTGTCAGAGGCCGCCATGTTGAATTTTTCTAAATAGCATCCTAGGTTTTTTTGGTATTATTTGACAGGTTACTTAATTAGAAGTATAACGTGGTATAAAATTAGCATGTTTATTCTGAAATAACGACAAAAATAAATAATTTAAACAAAAACTTAAATTGACAAGAAACTTAAGTATTGTGCCAAATTAGTTTATGTGGAAACGTTTCGACATTTAGATTTGACATTTGTGTGTCAAACTTAAGGTTATATAGGTAAGCGAAAATGAATTTGTCCGAAATTGAGCGCATTGAAATATCAGTAATTTTGGATTTGGTGATCGCAGAAGAACCCATGTTGAAGCTTGCCATGTGTTTAATGACAGTTATCCAAACAGGAATCCAATCAGCAGATCTACAGTAACGCGAACAGTGAAACGATTTGAAGAACTAAAAAATGTAAAGAATTGTCCTACACCTGGAAGACCGAAAACAGCCACAAATGATTACACTTCATTACAAGTTTTACTGGATGTCTGTGTAACACCACAAACCTCAACCAGGCAACTTGCAGCAGATCATGATGTGTTTGAAGGATCAATTAGAACAATATTAAAGCGGTCTAAGGATCGTCCTTACAAACCACATTTTTTATTTATTTTCGATGTTATTTTAGAATAAATATGCTAAAGTTATACCACGTTGTACTTCTAATTAAATAACCTTTCAAATGATACCAAAAAAACCTTGGATGCTTTTTAGAAAAATTCAAGATGGCGGCCTCTGACAAAAAGCAAGTAGTGCGAAACAAATGAAACTCATCTTAAAATATGGGTATTTATATCTAATTTAAACCTACTAAATGTCAAATCTAAATGTCAAACCGTTTCCGTATAATCCCATTTGGTGCGATACTTTCTACGCACCCTGTATATTTTAAAATTAATTGGAAGTCTGCAACTCATTTCTGACAATCTAGTATATAACTATAAAAAAGACCGGTGAACCGCTTCAATCCAGTGAGTGAATCGGTTCGTAACCGTTCCCGACAGTGAACCGTTTTTCCCATCTCTACCGGGTACGGTTGCATCGAGTATCATCTGCATAGGCGTACTAGCTTAACTTGCTTAAAATGCCACGGAAGCGATAGCCATTTTATGTGGCTTGTCACGTTCTATCAAACATTCTGGATGAAATATACTGACGGTTCGCGTTTTTTTTTCTGGTACGGCCGAGGTAGCAAGTGTGGTAATACAGATAGGTAGGGTCGATTGCAGAGATGGCCGGCTGCGTGACCGTACCAATCTGTATTACCACCTCTGCTACCTCGGCCGTACCAGAAAAAAAAACCCGCGAACTGGTGAAATTTCTAAACCGCAATTCGTTGACAGTCGTGTTAGTGGCGCCATCCCTTGAAGAAGGCCTAAACTCCTAACTGTGTGGCTTGTCATACTATTGCTGACTACTACACAATAAACTGTTTATTTTTCAACAAGGTGTGGTTTGTCACGTTTTTCCCATAAGCCCTTCAATTGATACAAAGAAAAAAACAATGCTCACAAGAAACTTTAAAGCCAGTGCATTGGCATTTGTTGCGTTATAGCAAAAGTATAAAGCGGCTGTTGCTATAGATGAGGCTAAGAAAACAGGCCTTGCTGTCATTGCTCAACAGCGGGAGATTCCACAAGATTACAAGCATTTTATACATAATCTGTCGTCTGAATTACGATTTTTAAAGTCAAAGCAAATATACGAAAAAGCATGTTTATTGTTTAAATACCGAAATTTACTTCACAAACTAAAACAAATTATTATCGACAATAATGTTATAATTATTAGACCATTTCCATAGCATCACAACACCTTGATCACTTTTGAAACAACACACACCTTAGGAAGGGTTAAGGTGCGTCTTTCTGTGGAACTCCACCTGGCACATAAGATACTGCATTTGAGTCTCATATTTGGTTAAACTTTGATTATATTTCTGGATCAGTGTGACTCCCCTCTCAGCGCTGTTATTTAGTAAAGGGTGTCTCAGAATGTTTTTCGTTTTTAGATGTTAAATAAAAAACAACAATATCAATTAAAACTCGTTTTATTTATTGTTAAATTAAAGAGCAGTTCTTGAAGTTTATTTATGAAAAACAGCCGTTTGCAAATGCGCACCATTCACTTGTTCACACTCATTTAAACTGGAGCTAAAATTTTCAATCACTCGCTGGAGCATCGCTCTTGGAATAGTGTTGATTTCTTCAGTGATTCTTTGCTTCAAAACAATCAGGTTGGGTGGCAATGGATTGTAAACTTTACTTTTTAGGTAGCCCCATAGGAAAAAATCAGCAGGCGCTAAATCAGGGCCAGTTGATGTCTCCTCAGCGACTTATCACTCTTCCTGGGAATAAATCGTGAAGAGCAGCTAATGAGTCAGTTGTAACATGAGAAGTGGCTCCATCTTGCTGGAAAAAGGTGTTGCGGCTTGTAGCCATACTGGTTTTGCATTTCTGTAGCCAAAAAAGTCCGGATCATATGGCAATATCGATCAGAATTAACAGTCTGAGCTCGACCTCGGTCATCCTCAAAAAAATAAGGACCAATAATTCCTTGACTTGACATGGCAGCCCAAACAACAACTTTTGGCGAGTGCAAGGGCTTCTGATGCAGTTCTAGCGGATTTTCGAAAGCCCAGTATCTACAATTTTGTTTATTCACGTGACCGTTGATGTGAAAATAAATTCGATTCGTCGGAGAACCAGATGTTATTGATACTGCTAAAACGGTTTTTCATTGTCCTGCAGAATTCGACTCGTTTATCAGGATTATCAGGCTTCATTTCTTGAACAATAACAATTTTATAGGGGTGAAAATGTAAGTCTTTCGAAATAATGCGATGAACCGTACATTCGTTCAAATTAAGAGAAGCTGCACGCAATCTCAACGACTGTCGTGGGTCGTCCATAACAGACTGGCGAACGCGGTCGACGTTCATGTTCGTTCTTGATGTCCTTTTGCGCCCAGACGATTTGTTCGGCATTGTATTCCCTGTCTCTTCAAACTTGCACACCCAATGCTTTATTAAATTGGCACTTGGCACATGTTCTAAGCTTGTTAAATTAAAATGTGTCCTGTAGAGACGACGAACAATAGTGTACGAATCGTTGTTTTTATAAAACGCTCGCACGCAAAACGCGCGCTGCGATCCCGTGAAACGATTCATGGCTACTAAACTTAACAAGCCGGCCAAGCGTTTGAGACCACCCCCCTACCCCTGCTACCTGCGGTTGGCGCGTAGTTGTCAATTCAAAAACGAAAAACATTCTGAGACACTCTTTACATTCATTTGTGCAACTTTTTTCCTGGAACAGCTTATAGGTTGCATCTTTTGCTCACTGACTGGGTTCCTTGAACAAGAAACTCTCTGCTGCCATCAAATATGCTGGCCGTTATATGTGGCATAGGAATCTAGGTCACTGGCATGGATAAACATCTTCCTACCAAGTCGTTAAAATGCGTCAGTAACAAATTCTGCATTCTGGATTTCGTTTAGACGTCGAGGTCATCGTCAAACAATGCTAATCCAACAAGTTCTACAAATTGAAAACTCGAGAGCCACATCGGCTCTACCCTGGAACTTCGTTTAGTGGCTCGGTTATTGCGCGGTGCCTCTGCAGCAAGAATAGCTTTGTGCTCATACTTGGCATATCATGAGTATCATGAACTTACAGATGCTTTGTAGGTCTTTCTGTTCACGAGAGGTAAGTTTAATCCAAAAGAGGTAGATTTTAGGGAATAAGTGGCCTTGAGTATTTATCTGGTATAATGCAGAACTCCAGGTAACATCATCAGCCGATGTGTTTATTCAAAAACCCTTCGAGAAAAACAAGCCACAAATGTTGCAGCTCAGCATAGTCTTTTCTCAGAAAACTTTCTTTTTTTAAAGCAGTGAAGCAGTAGAAGCTAATCATTTCATTACGCAGATCACTAATGGTATCAGAGAATTGATCATTTGAGGCAGTTGCAAACTTTGATCGGTTGAGATCCATTGAGTTTGAAGAGCGGAATATCTCTTTTGAAGAACCGCCCAGGGTTTATTTGAAGGGCATCGAAAACTAGCCCACGTAACAGTTTCTTCAGACCACATTCTCTTAGGGCCTTGATTTGATGTACGCGTAAACTTGAGCCTGACCAATCTTGCGAGGAATCATAGGGACTCAGAGGAGCTTCTCAAGTCCCGTACTGGATTACGATGGCTATGCTGTATCTTTCCTATTGACCGAGTAGTGAAAGTTTGCCATCCTAGTGCAGAAAGAAAGGAGCATTCATGTAAAATTGGGCATATCTTCTGTTAGAATCTCTATGATCGTGAGAGAGAAGTACTACATAAATCGTGTCCGAGATGTTGGGCTGTTGCCGTGATGACGAACATAGCCTTTCTGTCGCTGATGTTGACTCGGCCAAATGACATCGCCATATCCTTAGTGAGTAGCGTCTTGGTATTTTTCTTTTCGGAGTAGCAGTAGCAGACATCGGTAATCATCTTCATCTTCTGACGTCTACATGGTAGAATTTGAGAACCCGACAGCAAACGTCGAGGTAACTTTATATCGTTTCTTCTACTATATCTACTCCTTTTCATTTATTTGTATTATTGTTAATGTTTTTTTACACTCTAGTTTTAGTTTAAAGTTGTAATGGTAGAACAGTGTGTGCCTTGACACACAACTGAATTACATCTTGTTTTTTTTTCTTAAACAGAATATTGTGTGTATCTGCGTGTATTTCAAAATTGAATATGTATGTTGATATATTCTGTGAATGAGAAAAAAAATTTAAAAAAATATTATTATTATTATATTCTTTCTGATATCTTTTGCCATAGATAATTTCCTCTGTTTTTCCTCTTGTTAAGCTAGATTCTTGATAAATCCTCTCTCTGTATAGCTAGAAAGACTTTGTCTTCTTCAGATGTCATCGTCTCCCTGGCGTTCACAGCAGTAAGCTCTGTTATATTCCCTTTAAACATCCCCCCTTCATTCAACAACTGTTTTTCTGGATTGCCGTGCCTTTATTAAATTCTATATTCTTTTCAAAGAGTTTCTTTAACTATCGCTCTGCATTATCAACATGCTGTTCAGGCCTTGTTCCAAAATTCGATAACTGCTGGCACGGACAACTTCAGGCTTTGGCTGATGGGTAGCTTCTTCCCTATGTGGTGGAACATGAACTTGGACACTACTTCTCTTTTCAATGGAAGCCGTGAGCTACATAAAGCTTCCCAATGAGCAAGATATTGGCGGAACTGCGACGTGTGGTGTTCGCCATTACAAAAACACTTCAAACTAGCACCGCCTGCAAGAAAGAAGGAGGTAATATTAGATTTCTGTGAACGACTGGAACGAACTAGTAATATGGTCCAATTTGGCTGTTTTTTTCCCAACATGGATTTTAGTCAAAAAAACTTTAAGGGGATGCAATGCAGCGACGACTCGTGGATGTTCGGCGAGGAGGTTATGGAAGAAAATTCGACCAAAACAGCAGCGGAATATTTGCTTCCCCTGTAAGAATAAGCAGTGCAACGTGTCTTAGCCTCTTCTATGAAGATCAACGATCCGAATAGTGCTTGGACAAGTTGATGCAGGTTTTTATTTTTTATAATTTTTTTGAATTGATATAACCAGCAATATGAGACCAGGACTTATTGGTTAAAAAGGTGTAAAATTGCATCATTATTTGTTATCGGCGGGTAAAATTTGGTGTAATAACTGAATATTGCAAGCATACTTCTTACTACCCTCCAGGCTGTCGTTGAGGTTGTGATTTTTTAACAGATTTGGAAAGTTGACGTTTGATTATTTCCCTTGCGTTTTCAATGACCTCAGCTGTGCGTTTTCTGGGTCTGCCATTTCCGTCTTTCTAACGTTCACAACTCTAAAATTTTAGACAAATTTTTGTATTCTGATAGGAATCAATCTCTACTTTTTTACTCTATTTTTTCGTTTAACTCCATTGCGAAAATACAATTCCAAGAGAAACGCGTTTTGCACAATGGTCAATCTTTCTGGCATTAACTGTCGCGTTTTGAATGACAATTGCGAATTTTGTGCATTTCAATTCACACGCGGCTGCGATTCATTTCGTTTTGAAATACTTTGTAATTCTTTTAAGTTGGCCGAAATGTGTAATAATAAATCTTTCCGGCCATGATTTTTTCGGTAACCAAGGAACGTGTTTGAAAAGAAGAAGTATTCAAAATTGGTTCAACTTGACCGTTCCATGTTAATCAAAATTTAAGTGCCCAGCAAACTTTCGAACTCCCAAATTTCTAGTGGTTATGCGAAGCGCTAGTGACAGAAGAAAAGAATTATTATCTGAACTGAAAAGAACCGTTGACAACATGGATTGCTGCAGGTGAGTTCAATCCAGCTTCATTTCATTCCTACGTGGAAAAGTATTTCATACGCGCATAATAAATAAAATCCAGTCATTGATGAGGGCGCAAATGAAATATTTTATCATGCACATATGCTAAAAAATAATCTGACGTAACAAATAATTATTGAGAACATTCAAGGTCACAATAATGCGCATTGGCGTAACGTTAAATGGGATGGGTTTTTTTTTACTGAATCCTACATTACAGCATACCCAAGATTTTTATTTGACATTCCAACACCTAATCAGACTCTGGTGAACGAATCATGCGTCATTTTAAATGTATATCTAGCATTTTGCAGGGTCAGATGATACTGACGTTTGAAACGTCAAAATTGTGAAACATGATAAAGTATACTTCAAATTCTTATAATCATTACCGTCAGTTTGCTCAAAAACTAAAAGGAGGATCGGGATCGAATCCTAGTATTCGTTCTCTTAGCGAGGATACTTTTCCCGTTTACATACATATTTTTACGAATCTTGGAATTTTACTAATGTTTGTAGAGACACTGCTACAATAATCGTAGGAGGGGTTCCACAAATAAAAGTGCACAATTCGTGTTTTATTGTAAAGTTTCTAAAGGAGTTTCACCAAGCAACAACCTCATTAATCCAATATTTGAAATATTTAAATTTCAATAAATGTCACAAAATCGATTTCAGTATCAATTTTTTCATACACGTCGTTACAAGTGGGAATAATCTTAGGGGTATCAATAATGATCAAAAATGATAGATACGTTGTTCACACACAAAGTTTCACCAGAAAAAGTTCTAATGTAATTCGACGATTGACCAACCATTTCTCGGGCTTGAACACGGATAGTTTTTTTATTACCAATATGATATTTTCAAATAATTTTCAAAAGTCAATGGAAAAACGGACACTGCCATATTAATTTTACCACATTTACCAGTATTTTGTTTTCGCCGTGTTCTATCCCTTTAATTAAATGTTTGTTCTAGTATTGGCCAGTTGTTTTAATAGATTTTACTTTATAGTTAAGTTTTGGTCGCAATGGTCGACTCTGCTAACAGACTTATAGCTCATGAATATACGATGGGGTTGATGTACTGCAATTCTCTTTTTTTTACGGAATATTTTAAAACAGTGTAAAGCAAATTGGCTTCAAGATATTGGAAGCAATACCTACTGCAGAAACTGATTTATTTCAACGATAAAGTTTTCTTCCTAGTATAAATTAATCGGAATTGACTCCGAAAGTGATTGTAGGTTAGGAATGTACTTTTTTGGATGGTAAGTTTTCAAATTTTCAGACCCTGCCTCCTCCCCACCTCGTTCAGCCCTTGTGGACCATGTGCACCATGTGGACCTTGCGGACCCTGCGGACCATGTGGACCTTGCGGACCCTGTGGACCATGTATTCCTTGTAGTCCATGCGGACCTTGTGGACCTTGCGGACCTTGTGGACCTTGTGGACCTTGCGGTCCATGCGGACCTTGTGGACCTTGCGGTCCATGTGGACCGTGCGCACCCTGCGGACCATGCGGACCGTGCGGACCATGTGGACCATGCGGGCCTTGCGGGCCATGCGGACCATGCGGACCATGCGGACCGTGCGGACCATGCGGACCTTGTGGACCATGCGGAGGGAGTGCTCCTTGTGGTAAAGGCCTAGCTCCCTGCGGAGGACCCATTCCTCTTCCACCAGCGGTTGGCCCGACACCTTCAGGAAATTGCTCAGTAGGATGTCCACCAGTATGCCTTCCTCCAGTATGCCCCGCCCCCTGCTGCGGCATAGGATGCAGTTCAAATTGCCCCGTGCCGATTCCGCCAGCCTGCTGTAGCCCGTGTGCACCTTGTGCACCTTGTTCACCTTGTGGACCAGTAAGTTGCAAACCGTCTTGCCCTCCTGCTCCGTGTTGTTCACCGTGCAAACCTTCACCATGTTGTTATCCGTGCAAGCCATGCAAATCTCGCGAATTACGATGTGGTATTTTGATTATTGGATGTGACTGCTCGAAACGCAATGGGCTACAAGACTCTTGTATGCGCAGAGAATGCCGCGGTGCCCCTAAGTGTCGCACACTACCGGACGCGAGCTGTTGCCCCGCTCTTCTGACTTACAAGAAGACCTACTGTGGCGGACAGAAGCGCAAGAAGTGCGGACCGTGCGGGCCCTGTCCAAGTCCGTGCAAACCTAAATGTTGTGTGCCAAAAAGCACTTGTTGCCCGTCGAGTTGCCCGCCGTGTCCTCCAAACCTAGTTTGTTCTTCTCCGTGTAGCCCTTGCGGGCCTTGTGGCGTATTAGGAACTTGCGGTCCTTGTGGGCCTTGTGCCCCAGTCTGTTGCCCTCCGTGCTGTCCTTGCTAATTTTGCCTGGTAAATGTCCCGTCTATAGAAATCCCCTTTTTTTTGGTAATAAATAAATGTGCCTTGAGAGGAGATTGTTTCATTTTACCGCACAACAATACTAATTACCATTTTATTTTGTCTAGTGTGGACCGTGCGGACCCTGCGGACCTTGCGGACCATGCGGGCCCTGCAGTCCCATGTCCTGTTGTATGCCCTGTAGCCCATGCGGACCTTGCGGACCGTGTGGCCCTTGCGGACCATGTGGGCCGTGTGGCCCATGCGGACCATGCGGACCGTGTGGCCCATGCGGACCATGCAGACCGTGTGGGCCATGTGGACCTTGCGCTCCGTGCGGACCCTGCATGCCGCGCCGTACGTGCGGCCCGTGCGGTCCGTGCGGTCCGTGCGGTCCGTGCGGCCCATGCGGTCCGTGCGGCCCGTGCGGCCCGTGCGGCCCGTGCGGCCCGTGCGGTCCGTGCGGACCCTGCATGCCGTGCGGTCCGTGCGCACCTTGTCCGTGCTAAAACAAAATTATCCGTCCCACTTGCTTCAGTCCGTTTTAAGTCGCAGTCCGCATGGTTCGTATAAAGGTCCGCAATATGTCTTCTGGTAAGTTTGATTTTATTTGTGCTTTGACACCTACCAAGCTGACATCATCCGCAAACAAAGTAGCGTTTTGATTAAATTTGGTGCATATTGTTGTGTGTCGGTAAAATGAAACCTTCCGGACCTCTGCGTAAATGTCGTCTAAAGGATGATGTAAGTTTGGATGGGTGGTATGGATGAATTTTTGATGGGACATTTTTTTGGAACCGGTTGACTTCTTAATTTTCTACGATCTGCAACCATTGCAACACTAGCTGGTTGTAGAAAAATTATGTCCTATTGGCGTGTTGTAACAGGGATTCGAAAATCGTCACCATCAAAAATTCGACCATATTTAATTTTAATAAACACGAAAAATAACCTGAATATATGAGTATTAAACTAGTTTCAATCATTTATTGTTTGTTTTGTTAGACTTAATTTTTGTAGCTTTATGTTGAATACATTCAGGCTATATTTCATGTACAATTGCAGCAAAAAAATAGGACTTTTGTCTTTTTTTCTAAAATTCATTCAGGTTTTCTTTCAATGCCTAATCATTATTATTCTATATAAAGTAAAAAAAGGTAAACAGATACCTTCCATTCGTGTTTTGCAACAGCCTGCATACTTTCATATTATGAATACAATTAGTCGATACATGTTGTGGGGCTTGATGCCTACTATTTAAATTTAAATGGAGATTGAATCACACTAGACATAAAAAAAACTGTCCCATTTTTTTGCCGCAATAGTACGATTTCCATTCTTTATCATAAGTTTATTAAATTCACTTCTTTGAAATCACTGCAGATATAGTCTTATCGGCGGATTGTGGCGATTACAGTTATTCAAGTGGGCGTGGGTTAAACATTGCAAAAAATCCATTAAACACTATTATTGCTGCATATTACAGCTTCTTCCGGACTAGTACTTTACTTATGACACTTAACGGTTGCATCGTAAATTTTTTGGAATGCCTTAATAAAGAATTGGTGGTTGCCAATTTTTTCAAGACTGCATCTTCTATGAATAAGATATGGTTTTCATAATTCGTTCGCTCTGCTTCTGTCCTTTTATTCGGTTCCAGTATGTCTGGTGTTTTTTGTTAACCCACTAAGTTATCTTTCCACGAGCTGTGCTCGTGGTAATTCCTAGGGTTGGTTCATTCCCAGGTTGTGGTTGATAATGCGCCCTTCCTGCCTAAGGTATCTGTCTTTTCGTTGCCATGTATCCAAGCTAGGATACCCCTATTATATTTAGCCAGTTCTCTCAGGTCCTGGACGCAGTCCCAAACCATTTTTAATTTGATGGTTTTCATGAGACTGCTGATATTACAGCCATACCGTCCGTGAAAATATGGATGTTTCTATTATAATAGCTCCTCCTAATAATGTCACGGGTGCAGGTCGCTATTACATGTATTTCTGCTTGGAATATTGTTACGTGTTACATGTTGCATCTTGGCGCTTGTCCGTAAACTCCAGCGTCTCTTCCTTGCCTGTTTTAGAGTCGTGTATATACCATGCAGCTCCTGTACATCGAGGGTATTTTTGGCTTCCTTTCTCTTCCCAGATTGTCTTGGTTTTGAAAGGTAAGTCAAACGAGAGTTTTGGAGCCATTGTGTCTCCTCAAGCCCATAATTGGTTCTGATATGCCGCTTGTTATCTTGGCATTCCCCAAACTAGCCAGGTTTCTCCAATTATCATTGCATTTCAGCCTGTCGGCTCCCACCCACGCCTCCCCCATTATGTTTATGTCGAGAGGTGGAAGATATAGTAGAACCTTCATCGCTGTAGTCGATGTGGTTCGCATCGCGCTTTTAATGAACAAGCAGGCTAGCCTCTGCACTTTAGACAGTTGTCTACTAGCCAGACTTTGTTTTATTTTAGGTCACCACACCGCGGAGCCGTATGTTAGTGTAAGTCTCACCAGTGCTGTGTAGTCCCACAAAAGCGGGGATAGTACTCCACCCTGCGGGCAGCCTTTGATAGCAATGGCTCGCATTGTCTAATCGAAAACTGTGGCCTGCACTTTCCTGCCCTGTAGCATGGCATGTATCCATCTTGTCGATGTCTTGTCTGTTTTCAGTGCCAATGCTTTTAAAGGAAGTGTAATCGAACACTCCTTCTATGGCTCCTAGTGAAATTTCCTTGTTTGCTAATGATTCTTCTGTTCTCCCATTAATAGGTGGAGCACAGATTCGTATGATTTCCCTGAGATTCAGATTCAGATGAAGGGAGGGTGTTGAGGTCACGATACGTGGGCTCTTATATATGCCAATTATACACCTCCATTTTAATGGGATAGCTAGCCCTCCAGCCACCGAACCCTTTTTATGAAGTTTAGGATCCTGCTGGGGAACAGACCTCCCAGGTTGGCCGGTCTTGGCCATGACGTCCTCAGCAAGATTTTCCTTGTATTAGCTAGAGCAGGACAATTATATAGGCCATGTCGACTCTACTTTCTCGTTACAACCTCTACAGATGGGGTCTGTCGAAACTCCTACCGTACGAAGGTGTTTGTCTAGCTGATATTGTCTTGTTAGGATGCCAGTTAGTATTTTCAGGTTTGTTCTTGATAGATTTATACAATATCGAGCAATTTTTATCAGCTGTTCATTGTGTTCTCGCAGTGGGCACATGTGGTGGTGCTTGCCTACGTTGCTTTGTGTTTTGCTAGAGTCATGTCTGACAGTATATTAGAGAGACACGTGCACAGGTCTCTTTCCACTTTTTAAAGAAGCTCCCTGTTTGGCTAGAGCATCCGCTCTATTATTCGCCTTTGTGCTTGAATATACTTTGGCCCAGGAGAGAGCAATTCTGCTGTTTGCAGATGCCTCTTCCAATTCCAGAACATATTTTTATACCAGCCTTGATGAGACCTTAGGATTTGTTATGGCTGCAAGGCTGGTTTTACTGTCTGTAAGGGTCCATCCTTAATATTCAGTTCAGTTATTTTTTGAGATTTTCCAGAGGTATTTTTAGATCAAGTTTCAGTCCGGTAGTGTATACCTGCTCCTGCTCATTCTTTGTTTTTGGCGCCGTCCGTGAATACCTGTATATTCGCTTTCGGGCTTTCGGCGTTGTGTAACGTGTCTTTCAGAAATATCATGATCTCGACACTTCCTTAGGACGGTGTTCTTCTGAATCATCCCTTCTAGGATTGTCCCGTGCTTAGTCGATCCTACCTTAGAACACCACAATCCGATTTCCCTGGTTGGTATGCATCTTGATTGGGGTGAAACGGCCTGCTTTAAAGACAGGTTTCCCTCAAATGTTTTTCCACCAGTTTTTCTAATCTTTTCAACAAATACGATGTTTGACTGATGGGTCTGTACGATTTAGCCTGGGCGTAATCTTGTCGACCAGGTTTTGGTATAAACACCACTTTTACTTGCTTTCAGGTTGTTGGCACATCATGTAGTCAGGCTTGCCGTGAATATCCTGCAACATACTGGCACTAGGGTTTCTATTCCCTGCTGTAGCAGGGCCGTCTGGCCCTAACCAAATGATGCTATGGCCTACTTGATTATTTCGTAGGTGATTACCTTTTTGGATGTCTTCCAACTGTTCCTTTTCCCTTTTTACGCTGGTTTTCGGGACCGTAGGGTTCGCTTCGGGTTATAGATTCTGCAAACTGGGTTTGAAACAGGATTTAGATGGCCTCAACCCCACTTCTTCACATATCTTCCTCCAAGAATCTCTCTTGGCCTTTCTTACTTTTCTACTGTAGTCAGTGGGTGTCTTAAGAGTATTCTGTCTATTCCGCTCTATCGTAGAGCTTTCTTGATTTATTTCTTAATTATTCCAGTTCCTTGTTCCACCAGCTGACTGCATTTCTGGTGGTGCTGCGTTGGACTTTTATGATACGAGGAGATGATAGCCTCCTGGAGTTATTCTGAGGCTTTCTCTACATCCAGTGTGCTAGTATTCTGAGCTGTGCTCTTCTCTATACATTGTCCAGTTAGTCTTCCACGGGTTCCGATACAGTTCTACTGATTTACCACCGCTGTTGACTTCCAGTATTATGTATCGATGGTAAAGTTTGAGGGTTTCTTAGACACATGCCCTACAGAGACGTCATTTCCCAACTGCTAGATTTAATTCTTAAAGAGTGAAGAATAAGAAATTACAAGTGTGAACATAAAAAGTTTTCCAAAAAATTCTAATCCGCGTTACGCACTTGCTTGCAATGGGTACACGAAGCAGCTTAACAAATACTGTATTCTTTGAAAAATAAACTTACAAACTTAAGTTGTAATGTGCATACAATAGTGTATTGAAGCATAAGTGGATATTTAAGTCTTCCAAGCACGCGCAAGTTCAGAAACAAGTCGGCGGAAGCCGGAGTGCTTGCAATAGAGTAAGTGTAAGGTGAAAGACCAAATATTCATACGCTCTCTTTTATTACGCCTGCAAGATATTAGAATGACCCTTTGACTATATACTTTTGGACTGCTAGCGCCACTTCATGTGTGTCTCCAAGCAACGGTGTCGCGGCGGGACCCTAAATGGTTGCGGTATATTACTAAATTGGTAGCTATTTTGTGTCTATGACATATGACTCTATGAGCTCGCATTGCATTTTGTGATACCCTGCAATTTATTCACAGCTTTGAATATATAAACATTTATATTGTTAAATATTCACACTATGTCAAAATATTGCTATGCGAAAGGCTGTAATACGTCCACGTATATATGCCAACGCGGTTATAATACTCGTCAGCTGATGTACACGTCAGTTGACTTTTGACTTATAACCTAAAATTCTGTATAAGATTTCCATCAAATCCGAAACTTTGCAAATTATGGGTTGATGCTTTGCTTGTAAAGAACAGGCAGGAAAGTGGACCCGAGTTGCCGAAATATACTCGCATTTGCATTCTCCACGTTGCTGATAAATACATCGAGAAATATTTTGTTTTGCTTTCCGGTTTTTAAATTACGCTCCATTTTCGGCTCCGGGGCGGGACTTATGTCGGGTTCCAGCTCGTGGGCAACTTTTGGAGCAGTAATCATATGGGAAATGGAGGGGGAATAGCAGTCCAATAGTATATAGTCAAAGGAATGACCTATTTCGATCATATTCCTTATTTTTTTTAAGAAGTCGCTTGACATATCAGTTGTGGTTAAGTTGTTTAATGTGAGTGTCAAATGAATGAAAACCAGTTCCTCTAGAAATACAGTATTTAGTTGCCTAAGCTGAACTTAAACTAATCAATAGACGCCTACATTAAGAAATACAACAAGCTGATGGCGCGGACGAGGGACAAAAACTGTGTTTTGCTAATCTCCTTCATTGAACAAATTAAAAGGTTATGAAAATAATGTGAAGTGTATTAAGTTCAGATTAATATTATTGCTTCCCCAAGCAACCTTAAAGAGCACATAAGTGTTTTAATGTGTGATATTAAAGCCACTGTAGCTGTAGCTGTTTCTAAGCATGTTTTTTGTTTTAGCGCAAACTCACTTCTCGCGCTATTCCAATCTCCCTTTTTGGAGCCAGTGCGTCTCACTGCCCCGTTTAATAGACGGAACATAAAAGTAGATTAAACTCAGTACACATCAATAGTTATAGCACCTTCACAAATTATTTTCAAAATTTTTTATCAAGCCACAACAATTACAACATTCTGTATAACAGCAACAATATAAAATAGAAACAAATTGTTTCATATAAGAGGTGGGACTAGTAAGTATAGGGTCGTGATACTTTTTCAACGAAGGGAGACTGGGTTCCTGAAGGTGTAGTGTTTTTCTCTACATAATTATATACATAAATATACAACGATCGATCGTGCCTGATTGTCCTAGATAGCTGTGCCAATTTCCTATGATCCGCGCTTCCCGAACATGGATTCCTAAGAACCATCCAAAGACCACAGTAGAATTTAAATATTCTGAAATCAATTTTGATCATTTTGCATGTAATCCATTCCATAATAAGTTATGGAATGAATATTCTCACACCATTCCTTTTAGCCGTTTAGATGTCTCAATTGTCAAAATACTATAAACATAAACACAAACATGTAACATAAAGTCCTTTGTGTTCATTATTGTATTTGTTAATTTTGTCTGGTCCTGCGGCAAGTATAGTCTGCTACTCGATAAGAATGGAAATTCTGATGCTCGTGGCATTCCACTCGTATCAAATTTCCATTCTAACCTTGTTACAGAATATACTATACTACTCGTATTCTATAGTAGATCATATACTCATCAAGGGCAATAGCTTCTGTTTTTTAGGAAGAAAAATTGATGGGAAGAGTCAGGTTGGGAAAACGTGGATGATATTGGGGTTATTGGTGTAGACCAGTGGTGGGGAAACTTTTCTTAAGACGGACCATTTGTAATAACTAGACAATCGTAGCGGACCAAAGAATAATGCTTAATCGTTAACTAATTTATGTGTTCTATAAACATATACATATATTATTACATACACTTATTATTTTAATAGTAAAAAAGCAAAAGGTAACAAAACTATAAGCACAAAATATAAAATGAATTTAGTGTAGTTCTTGATGTGAAGTATTATCACTTTATTTTCTGGTGTCATTACTGGTTGATGGTGCATGAGAAAAATGAAATTGAGACTGTTTCATCAAAACTTCATCATAGTCCGGTTCCATTTGCGAAGCAGAAATTCTTAAAACTGATGAAAGATGCTCATATGTAATTCTGTTTCTTAAAGAAGTTTTCCTAAGCTTCATTGTTGAAAAGATTTGTTCGCATATATAAGATGAGTCGAACATTGTCATTATCTTCATTGCATGAGTAATTAGATTTGGGAAATTATCTGGACTTAAATTTTTATAAAATTCTATTAATGGTACTGTATGAAAAGTTTGTTTCAGGAGAGTATTACAGTTCAGTTTTATTAACTCAAGTTGAAATTTTGCATCAACTTCTTCGTAATTAACATTGAATGGGGTCGAAAAAATACTAAACTCTGGTTCCATTTTTCTAAAGTCCTGAAATCTCCTTTCAAATTCTGTAGATAGTTTTCTCAAATTAATTTCGTATTTTTTTATCTTATTGTTTGATATAGTGAATTTTAAAGATTGTATTCTTGGAAAATGAGAAAAATCAGATTTAAAGATCTGATTAGCAAATAATAATAACTGTAATTTGAAACTTTTCAGGTATTGCCAAATATCGCGAAGAAACTGATTTTTTCCTTGCAATTTGAGATTAAGTTTATACATGTGTACGAGGAGGTCTGTGAAAAAAGCGAAATCAGAAAGCCACGTTTCGTTTTCTAAAACGTCAAATTGATTATAAATGTCTTTATCAAGAAGGAAATTCACAATATCGTCTTTTAAATCCCAAATTCTTTCAAATACTTTTCCAGCACTTAACCAACGAACTTTTGAATAATACAGGATATCGGAATGCTCAGCATGTACGGACTCCAAAAACTATTGAAACTGGCGATGTAATAATCCTCTGGAACGAATCATATTTACTAGTTTTACAACAATATTAAGTATATGGTCAATATCTAAAGCCGATTTACAGAGAGCATCCTGATGTATAAGGCAATGCAAAAAAACAACATCATTTTCCGGATACTTAGAATTAAATTTCACAACAAATCCTTGATTGATTCCAACCATATTAGGAGCACCATCTGTAGTTACATTACATAGCTTGTCAATAGGTAAACGAAGTTTATCGATGCAATTTTCAAATTCACAAAATATATCGGCACCAGTCGTTGTTCCTTTCATTGACTGCAGCCCTGCAAGTTCTTCTGTAATTTCAAAGTGGGCGTTGATTCCTCTTATAAATATGAGTAACTGCGCAGTATCGCTGATATCTGTACTTTCATCCATGGCAATTGAATAAAAAATAATTTTTTGAGTTTTTGTAGTCAGTTGTGAAATTTTTATCAATATTTTCAATTCTCTCGGTGATTGTTCTTCTTGAGAGAGACAGTGACTGAAAATCCTTTTTCTTGTCAGGGCACATAATATCGCACACATCTATCATGCACTGCTTTATAAATTCACCATCTGAAAATGCTTTATTAGATTTAGCAATATTATAAGCCAACACATAACTGGCTTTCGTAGCGCATCTTTGAGAATGATTAGCTCTCTGAAATAATTGTTATTGACTTGATAAATTTTTTATTAAATCTTTCGATTTAATTTTTTTCACCGCTTCACTTAACGATGAGTAGGAGTGGTTTTCATGTTTGCTCTTGAAATGGCGTTGAATGTTATATTCTTTTAAAACTGCAACAGTTGTATTGCAAAGTAAGCACACATGTTTTTCTTTAAATAAAGTAAAGAAATATTTCCACGTCCATTCTTCTTTCAAAACTCGACATTCTGAATCCACCTTTCTTTTTTTAACATCCATTTTAGACGTTACCTACTACGGAGAACAACACACAGAAACGCAATTGACGAAAGCTTACTGCTAACTAATGCTCTTACGCGGGAGTTTGTTGAGGCACTGGGAGTTTGGGGGATTACACAAACAATTACTCGAGTCACAGCGGGTCGTTGCAGATGACTCACTAAGTCGCTAACTAACTGATCTTCGGTCGGCCTCGCTTGTATTTATACCTACCTGCGAGAGTGTCTGGAAGTTTCGAGCGAAGATGAGTCATCTGTTTAGGTCGGATGGATTTGTCCAGAATACTATTGTGTTTTGAATATCGCCGCAGGTAGTTTTTATGCGGGTCGTCACATTACGAAGTAAGAACGCGTTCAAACATTCTCACGACGGCACTCTTAAACGGGCCAGATTAAACCTTTCCGCGGGCCGGACTTGGCCCGCGGGCCGTAGTTTCCCCATCACTGGTGTAGACATTGAGGCAATTCGGCAAGTTTTTAGTAAATATGCCAGGGGACATACAGTGAATATCTATGTACGGGTATTCAAACGTACGCCAGGAGTACCTAGACGCATTAAATTCATTCTAGTGGTCACCGCGATCCAGAGAATAGTGTTTCGTAATTTGCATGAAAACATTGAATTTTTCAATAATTTTGCACAATTATTAATACATCATCTTCACTCCCTACAGCTTCTCGCTCTGTTGTAGTCGATATGCAAATATTAATAATAAATGACGAAGTTAAGCAAACTTTTTCAAAGAATTGGGAAAAGTTAGTAATACCAACCTTATTTATCGTAAAAGTTATCTTTGTGGCAAGCTTAGAGAAATCATGGGACGTCAATAGAACGGGTTTTATTTACAGAGTAGTTCGTACAAAAACAGATCAATTGTGGTGATTCGCGGGTCTTCAGGCGTCAAATTCTTGTGGTCCTCATATGCCGGTGGGTCTTCTTCGTTGAAGTGGAGAGTTCCATCGCGCACACAGAGGAGCAGCGATACTAAGGGCTTTTTAGGTCGAGCGCAAGTGTCCTCATAAGGAGGGGGTGCAAGGTCACCAAGAGCAAAAAAATATCTGTCTACAAAAGGAAGTAGAAGAAAGTCAAGACGAGAGCTGATGTAACTCTGCTTGTTTCAGTGTTAGTTTCTTGTTTTTAAGGATGCGAGTAGTGGCTGTGAGGGGTATGGTGGCATCTTCTACCATTTTTCATGTGAAGAGAAGAGCTCTTTAAAAGATCAATATCTGTGCACAAAAGGGAGTAGAAGAAAGTCAAGACGAGAGCTGATGTAACTCTGCTTGTTTCAGTGTTAGTTTCTTGTTTTTAAGGATGCGAGTAGTGGCTGTGAGGGGTATGGTGGCATCTTCTACCATGTGAAGAGAAGAGATCTTCAAAAGAAACTCCCTTGATACATTTTAATAGAAATTATAGATAACATTGAAGTAGCTAAACATCCTTTGTGGAGTTGCGCTACTTCTAAGAAGCTTTCTAGATCTCTTATTGGTTTCTCTGGAGTAGATCATATTCTTGCATAAGTTTTTCCATAATTTCCCCTATCTTGTCTTTTACTTCTATTCTCTGACCCCGGCGCTGTAAAGATCTTCCACTTCTTGTAGCCATTTTGATCTCGGTTTACCTCGTCATTTTGGTTTCCTGGTTCCCATGCTAACATTAAATGTTTTATTGCGTCTGTTCCTTGAATAAGTTTTTCCACAATTTCCCCTATCTTGTCTTTTACTTCTATTCTCTGACCCCGGCGCTATCAAGATCCTCCACTTCTTGTAGCCATTTTGATCTCGGTTTACCTCGTCTTTTTTGTTTCCTGGTTCCCATGCTAACATTAAATGTTTTATTGCGTCTGTTCCTTGCATAAGTTTTTCCACAATTTCCCCTACCTTGTCTTTTACTTCTATTCTCTGACCCCGGCGCTGTCAAGATCTTCCACTTCTTGTAGCCATTTTGATCTCGGTTTACCTCGTCTTTTCTGTTTCCTGGTTCCCATGCTAACATTAAATGTTTTATTGCGTCTGTTCCTGCTCTCTCTACATATCCTAACCATTTCAGTTCTCGTTACTTTATTTTTTTAACCATGCCTTCTACGTCTATTAGAAGTAGAAGTTCGAAATTCATTCTTATTCCATATTCATTTGCATTTACTTTTATGGGCCCTAGTAATCTCCTTTCTATAATTTCTAAGCTATCCTTTTGTTCCTTTATCATGGTCAATGTTTCTACTGCGTACAATAGTATTGGCCTTATAATCGTACTCTATATCTTCATTTTAGTTCATGTCCGTAGGATTCTGATTTGTTTGTTGGCGTAGAATGCTCTGTTTGCTATTACAAAATTGTTACCTTTATTTTGGCTTCCCTCTGTCCATCGCTTGCTAATTTCACTCCTAGAAGACACAAATTCGTGTTCATCTATTTTTATCTTCGTGTCTTGGTTTGTCAAATAATTTTAGATATCTCAAGATAATGGGTCATTTCTTTTTATTTGAAAGAATATTTTATGGCATTAAGTACAACGTCGTTGTACCACCAAGCAAAGCGGCGGCTTTGCTTGATGGCACGTTTTCGAGAGGACTGTGAGCGGTTTATTCCCATAGATCTGCCCCAAAGGAAGAAGTCCAAAGGTTAACAATCGCATGATCTTTGTGACCAATTCACAAATCGCCGACTCACGATATAACCATGATTAATTAGTATAGGAATTAATTAGTGAGGCTTTGTTGAAGTGACATCTAGTGATAAACAGCAAAAATATGGATTGTCATAGTAAGTAGAGACATGTAAATGTTGCGGTGGCAATTGCCACCACCAGGGCCGAAAGGGTTAAGAATGTCCATCGTGGCATGCGCTGTCCTGTTGGAAACACATGTCGTCGGTATCCCATATCATCCAGTTTAAACCACAAAAAGTTGCTTATCATCGATCTGTAGCGCTTGCCGTTGAAGGTTAAGGTAATGCTAATTTCGTTTTAGAAGAAGTATGAACCGATGATTCCGTCAGACCAAAATCCGCGCCAAACAGTGAGTTTCTCGGGATGCATTTTGTGCTGGTGTATCTCGTGTGGATTGGTATCTCTCCAAATCCGACAATTTTGCTTGTTAACATATCCATTCATCCAAAAATGGTGATGATGCTTTCAAAATTTAGATCAACTTTCAACTGCTCCAGTGCCCAATCAGCAAACACACCGCGTTGTCTATGGCCATTTACCTGAAATTTCTGGATCAGTTGGATTTTATACGGGTGCAGACCCAAGTTCCGATGCAAAATTCGCAAAAATTGAAGCCGCGGAAAGGCCAAGTTCTTGTGAACGACGAGATATTGACTGCCTCGGGTTTTCCCGTACATTCTCACGCACAGCAGCGATGTGCGTTTCAGCGACTTGCGGGTGTTGACTGATTATGTATTGAACCGGTTAAATCGAATTTGGCCACCAAACGTCAAATAGTCGACTTGACAGGAAGGTTGTGGAGAGGATAAAAATCGTGATGCGCGGGATGTTTCTTGGACGGAGCACTGATTTTGAAAATAAAAGTTGATGATTACGCACGTTGTTCAACGCTTAACCTTTAACACATTGACTGCTTTGTCAGTCACAGGTGACTGACACTGGAGTATTCCAATGAGGCCATGTCAGTCACCGGTGACTGACAGTGAGTACCTACTTTGAACTTTTGAAATTCAGCGCTGTCAGTCGAGTTAAATTAAATAAGCATATTCTTACTCATTTTATAAAATATAACTTAAAAACAAAGAAAACTTTTTTTGACATTTTACAACTTGTTGGCAGCCAATGTGTTGATGGTGATTTGCCATACACTACTGAACCATTCACAACAAATTTGACAGTTATTGCTTCAACAACATGGCTGCTATAACCTAACAAATTTCGAGTGTCCTATTGAAAGACCCTTTATATGTAACTGGAAAACAAAAACATTCATAAGCAGTTTATTATTAATCTTTCCGGAATTATCTACGATAAATTGTTGTTTTGCAAATTGCGCACTTTGAACAAGATTTTTTTTCAAGAACCGCTCGAGGAATTTAAATAATTTTTATTTGATCCTATAATTAATAACACTAGTGTTGTTAAACGTATCTTAACGCAACTCGTTGCTATGGAAATATTGCCTAACAAACATGATTTCGCTTTTTGACGGTTTTCATTAAACATTTTTCTTTAAATAAAAAAAAAATGAAATAGATAAAATAAACCATGAGAATTCTCTCGTAATGTAAAATCCCTTATAACGTTACTTGTATTACTATTACCTACTCCCATTTTGTAATTGATGAATTACCGAACTGTTTTCACCAATCGTAAGCGACCCATTACGAATATATAGAGCACATATAAATGTAAAATGTAATACAAGTTGTAATATTATTACAACTTATGTGTTACGCTATATTATTTACTTATTAGCCAATTAAAATTAACGTCAGCCAAGTCCCCCTTCATCCGTTTAAATGTCAAAAGTGACAGTGACATTTAAATGTCAGATTACAAAATATTGATTATAATACTAATCGATACAGTAAACTCCTCGAAATGTCTTATCGGTACCCCAACTTTCTTTGCAATGGTATCTTGGCAGATTAACACTTAAGAACACAGCTCCTACACAATTACTTTCACTTACGTGTAATTTGCTATATACAACTCTAGTAGTGTAATAAATCCAGTAGGTCATGACTAGTTTTTCTGGAGTTTTCTTGGAAAAATCGCTCTCTTGAAAAATCCTAAAACATTTTGATGAATTTGGATGAACTTTTTATTAATTCTAGATATGTGGCTATAAATCAAAAAAATAGTTAAGAACAAAATCGCTGTTTTTTTCCAAATACGACGCGATCCGACTAGATTTCCGTAATTTTCCTGAAAACCCATTATTGAATTTTAATTGATTTTCCAGGAAACATTGTAAAACAAAAGAAACACCCAAAAGCAGATTATCACTCCTTTTTCTGGAATCTTCAAGGACAAATCACTGTTTTTAAAAATGCACGCTTTAGATTCCCCTTGATGATTATCACATTTTTCTTAAGAATCATTCTACACATGTAACTATAAAATGAATGATTGGATTGTCACTAATTTTTCTACGATCACTCATGAGAGCAAAATGCGCACTTTCGATTAGATTCCTTCATTTTTCTCGGAAAGGTTTAAGGCGTTCAAGTATTAAAATGATACATATAATTACCTAATAGTATTAATATATTAATAGTGACAAAATTTCTTCTAGTTTGGGTGCTAGCTAACCGAGATTGTCCGTCGATGCGACGCAACCTCCGATCCCCCTCAGAAAAAAAATGTAATAGTTGATATTCGTTTGTATTGTACCTTTACAGATTATGTAAACTAAAACTAATAAAAAAAGCTCTCCATGTTTATATGTGTATGTATATTCAAGACTTCGTACATATTTCTTTTTTGGAATTGCGATTCGTAAAGGTAAGTGGCGACTTGATGCAGATAATAATGGGGGTAATTTATTTGAGCAATTTCTTTTTGTACAGGAGTCGAGGTAATTTTGAGCGAAAAAAGAAAACGGTTCGTGGCGAACGGAATGCAAATGAGGACGTAAAAATCAGGAAGATAATAAATAAGTCGTGAATTCGGTCAGTCGTATCACACAGGGCAATCGATGTAAGACACGCCCTCATTTGCATGCTACAAGAATATTATATAGTTGGCAGATTGGAGGTTAATTTATTAAATGCACTGCCGAGATTTTGATTTGTGAGTATCGAGAATTTTCTAGAATAGGAAAATGTAATGCTCTCCAAATTGAAGTCTCTGGAAAACAATTTTGTCCACGACTATCTTATAATATACTCATTGTATTTGTGTTTCTTCAATTATAAGTATATTCATTATTCACTACAGTCAGTGATTAATCATTATTCACTGTTTACTATCATTTTCAAAATTTTATCTAGTAGTCCGCGAAGTGTCATATAAAATAAATTGAAACGTCAAAAACATTTACATTATAAGAGAGTTTTGAAGTGGTTTAATATCAAAAATTAGAAGATAAATGGAGAACGACAGTGATAATGAGATTTCTTTAACACCGCCAAATATAAAAGAAGCTGCAGAAATTGCATCATTAAACTTATTGCCGGAAAAATCAAGAAAAATATATTTAGCGGCGTATGAATCATTTTTGGAATGGAAAAGGGAAAAGAAAACCAATTCCTTCTCGGAAGCTGTTTTATTGGTGTATTTTACAGAACTATCCGTAAAATATAAACCCTCAACATTATGGTCCAATTATTCAATGCTTAGGAGTACGATCAACATTTATCATGGAATACATATAGAAAATTATATGAAATTGCGAGCACTGCTAAAACGAAAATCTGAAGGATTTCAATGATTTTATTATTAAAGCGTCTGATGATAAATACCTGGCAACAAAGGTAATATTTAAATAATTTTCTCTCCAAAAATCATTCATTTCTTTCTTTAAGGTTGCATTAATAATAAGAGTAATGGGTGCTTGTCGGGCTAATGAAATGTATTGCATGAAAACGAATGATTTGCAAGATCTTGGATCAGATTTTTTAGTAAATGTGCCCAATACAAAGACAAAAATCACTCGAAAGTTTACAGTCACCGATAATTTTTATAAAATTTGTAAAAACTACATTAATAGGCCGCCATCTCACATTACAACAAACATATTTTTTCTAAATTATCAAAATGGCAAATGCACCGCCCAAAGAATAGGAATTAATAAATTTACTAAAATGGGAAAGGACATTGCTACATTCTTGCAATTGCCGAACTCGGAAAAATATTCTGGACACAGTTTCCGCAGATCTTCTGCAACGCTGCTTGTTGATGCTGGTGCGGATATAACGGCCTTGAAACGACACGGCGGATGGAAGTCGACAGCAGTACCAGAAGGCTATATAGACGACTCCATTAAAAATAAAACAGACACAGCTAAGAAAATATCTAGCTTAATACAAATGAATAATTCCCTTGACAATACACACCAAACCTATCAATGCAATCAAAATATTTCAACAAATAATCAAAATCTTAGTTTTGATATCAATTCTATTCCTGCAATTAATTTAACAAATTGTTCAAATATCACATTTAATATTACTAAATAATATTGTATTGTATTAAATTAATGTTAAAAATAAATACTATTCCTATTTATATAACTTCTTAATAAAAAAAAACAAAAGTATTATATTGTCGTGGACAAAGTATAGTGTACAACTCACATATAATGGCCATTGATCACTCGAACGACTTGCTCCACTTAATAGCTATCATTATATGCTCGTTGTACAATATACTATTGTCCACGACTATCTTATAATATACTCATTGTATTTGTGTTTCTTCAATTATAAGTATATTCATTATTCACTACAGTCAGTGATTAATCATTATTCACTGTTTACTATCATTTTCAAAATTTTATCTAGTAGTCCGCGAAGTGTCATATAAATAAATTGAAACGTCAAAATCATTTACATTATAAGAGAGTTTTGAAGTGGTTTTATATCAAAAATTAGAAGATAAATGGAGAATGACAGTGATAACGAGATTTTTTTAACACCGCCAATTATAAAAGAAGCTGCAGAAATTGCATCATTAAACTTATTGCCCGAAAAATCAAGAAAAACATATTTAGCGGCGTATGAATCATTTTTGGAATGGAGAAAGGAAAAGAAAACCAATTCCTTCTCGGAAGCTGTTTTATTGGTGTATTTTACAGAACTGTCCATAAAATATAAACCTTCAACATTATGGTCCAATTATTCAATGCTTAGGAGTACATTTATCATGGAATACATATAGAAAATTATATGAAATTGCGAGCATTGCTAAAACGAAAATCTGAAGGATTGCAACCCAAAAAAGCCAGCACTTTTTCTCCAGAAAATGTCACTGATTTTATTATTAAAGCCTCTGGTGATAAATACTTGGCAACAAAGGTAAGATTTAAATAATTTTCTCTCCAAAAATCATTCATTTCTTTCTTTAAGGTTGCATTAATAATCGGAGTAATGGGTGCTTGTCGGGCTAATGAAATGTATTGCATGAAAACGAATGATTTGCAAGATCTTGGATCAGTTTTTTTAGTAAATGTGCCCAATACAAAGACAAAAATCACTCGAAAGTTTACAGTCACCGATAATTTTTATAAAATTTATAAAAACTACATTAATAGCCGCCCATCTCACATTACAACAAACATATTTTTTCTAAATTATCAAAATGGCAAATGCACTGCCCAAAGAATAGGAATTGACAAATTTACTAAAATGGGAAAGGACATGGCTGAAGGACTCCGGTCGATGGCCATTGTATTTATTATTTATTATGTATTTAGTAAGTACAATAAACGTTTATTATTATTGGGAAAGGACATTGCTACTTTCTTGCAATTGTCGAACTCAGAAAAATATTCTGGACACAGTTTCCGCAGATCTTCTGCAACGCTGCTTGTTGATGCTGGTGCGGACATTACGGCCTTGAAACACGGCGGATGGAAGTCGACAGCAGTAGCAGAAGGCTATATAGACGACTCCATTAAAAATAAAACAGACACAGCTAAAAAAATATCTAGCTTAATACAAATGAATAATTCCATTGACAATACACACCAAACCTATAAATGCAATCAAAATATTTCAACAAATAATCAAAATTTTAGTTTTGATATCAATTCTATTCCTGCAATTAATTTAACAAATTGTTCAAATATTACATTTAATATTACTAATTAATATTGTATTGTATTAAATTAATGTTAAAAATAAATACTATTCCTATTTATGTAACTTCTTAATAAAAAAAAAAACAAAAGTATTATATTGTCGTGGACAAAGTATAGTGTAAAACTCGCATATAATTGCCATTGATCACTCATTGTACAACATACTATTCCCCACTCTGTACATGATTTTGAATTTTTAATTGATTAGAGTTAATTGAAAAATCTTGATCGTCTGAGAGAATTAAAACATGGTTTCGTCGATATCCTATATTAAATTAATTTGTGTGTATAGGGAATTTTCTACATTAGAGAAATATAATGCATTCCTTTCAATTGAAGTATCTGGAAAACAATTTTCTCCACTCCACTGTACATGATTTTAAAGTCTTGATTGATTGCACTAGCCAACAGCCATTTTGTCCTTGGGACTAGACCGGAATTTTTCGATTGCTTGGGTGTAACAAAGTACCGAAATCGCGATGAAACCCCAGAGACTTTGGTTTTGAGATTAGGATTCGCAAAAAACCTCTTTTTTTTACTTTTTTACTATAACTTCGGAACAACGCAAGTTAATTTTAATCCGAAAATACTGCTTGAAAGCTTATAAACAGGGCTATATTTGGTATATAAATGACCTTGGTAGCGTAATCAAAACCCTAATAAAAAATAAAATCCGGAAAAAAACCGTACTTTGAAACATTTTGGCGATTTTAATCGATTATAAAAAAAAACGACGCTAGATATCTCAGATCAGTTTCGCTGATCTGAATGCTTATTAAATGGGCTACAATTTCTGTATGGCACACCTCTGTGACTTGAGAAGTCTTCGAAATAATGGGTTTTGTTTGAAAAAATCGCGAAATTTGCAATTTTTTCGGCCTTTTTCTCCTTCAAATATAAAATTCCACAACGCATTTAAAATCTGTCGTATGCATTTGAAGTTTTGTAAACATTAATTTGTGTTTGAAAAAAATCACGAAAATTGCATTTTTTCGAATTTATTTTTTATTATTCATCAAAATTTTTTAATAACATTTACATAGCATTTAGAAATCAGTCTTAAAAATATTAAAGAATTTGTAGTTTTCGTCATAAACTGATAATTCTCATGTTTTTATTGTCCTAAAGGGAAGATTCAAATTCGCGCTGTTTTGTAACTATTTCGTATTCCCGGCTCGGAATTTGTCCACACGTAGCGAATGTAGCTTCATCGCACTGGCGCCGAGCTGAGCCATCATTAACGGAATGATATTCAATGACTGATGAAATTTAGAATCTCAAATAATTTGGTAACCTCAATGGCTCGTGGGGTTCGCTACCACGAATTTGAATTCTGCGCGCCATTCGAACGACACGAACGCAGTGCCACCGCACCGGCACAGGTGGCGCCACCGACGAGCGCCGTCTCCTAACCAAGCGCCAAACCTTTCTAACATAAACAGATTAAATGTTGGAAAAGGTATTAAAAGTTGGAAATGTTGGAAATTCATCAGTAAAAATTTCATATGCGATATTTACATTTTATGGAACTAATTTATAAATTTACACTTTGAATGTAACATATTTTGACGATTTTCGAACAAGGTCTCGTGGACTTTCTTGAAGCAATGTCCAAATATAATCTCCCAACATGTTGGCTTTACATTGTCGACCATTCGAAATCCAAGATTTCTTGGTGAAATCTTTCGTCGTGTTCTTCAGAGTACACCCCCATGTTGTCCTTAAAATTGTCAATATGGGAATGGAGCATCTGGACTTTAAGGGACATACGACAACCCAGCTCTTGGAATTTCTGGATCATGTTTGAGACGATAGTTATTTAGTTGGGGTCCTTATTGTTTCCTAGAAATTGCCCGACTACTTCCTTGAAACTCATCCAAGCCGCTTCTTCTTCCCCGTTAAGTAATTGAGTAAAACCCTCTGATGCCACCAGTTTTCCTTACTTGTGGTCCAGTAAAAACCCTAGCTTTGATTTTCGCCTGTGATATTTTTGGGAAGATCTTTCAATGATTCAAAAGCTACTGACTCTGTGTCCAACGCAGTGACGAATTGCTTTATGAGGCCGAGTTTTAAGTGCAGTGGGGGCAAAAGAATTTTCGCCGAATCAACCAATGGCTCGAACTTTACGTTATGTTCCCCTACGCAGTGTTCGTCTCGGTTCGGCCAATCTTCACGGATGTAATGGGAGTTCACATCTCTGCTATCCCATAAGCAAATGTAACATGGATACTTCGTCCACCCTCCTTGAAGACCCATGAGAATCCCAATAATTTTGAAGTCCCCAATTACGTCCCAGCAGAAATCAGAATACTTGGTAGCGCAAAGCAAAGTTTTTCCATTTTTCCATTGAGGTTACCAATTTATTTGAGATTCTGTATTTGTTTACAATTTCCATGCTATCAGTCATTGAATATCATTCTGTTAATGATGGCTCAGCTCGGCGCCAGTGCAGTGACGCTACGTTCACTACGTGTGGACAAATTCCGAGTGGGGAATACGAAATAGTTACAAAACAGCGCAAATTTGAATCTTCCCTTCGGTACAATAAAAACATGAGAATGAACAGTTTATGACGAAAACTACAAATTCTTTAATATTTTTTAGACTGATTTCTAAATGCTATGTAAATGTTATTAAAAAATTTTTTTTCAAACACAAATTAATGTTTACAAAACTTCTGATCACGTAACAGAGGTGTGCCATGTAGAAATTGTAGCCCTTTTAATAGGTATTCAAATGCATACGACAGATTTTAAATGCGTTGTGAAATTTTATATTTGAAGGGGAAAAAGGCCGAAAAAATTGCAAATTTCGGGATTAAACCCATTATTTCGAAGACTTCTCATTAAGTGACAGAGGTGTGCCATACAGAAATTGTAGCCCATTTAATAAGCTTTCAGGCCAGCGAAACTGATCTGAGCTATCTAGCGTCGTTTTTTTTATAATCGATTGAAATCGCAAAAATGTTTCAAAATACGCGATTTTTTTTTTAATTAGGGTTTTGATTACGCTACCAAGGTCATTTATATACCAAATGTAGCCCTGTTTATAAGCTTTCAAGCAGTATTTTCAGATTCAAACTATCTTGCGTTGTTCCAAAGTTATAGTGAAAAAAGTAAAAAAATGGTGATGAGGCCATCATGTTACTTTCTCCGACTTGATAGTATCATAGCCATTTCTATTAACGTTTTCATGGTTTATTTTCAATTGAAATAATATCTTAAATGTACATCGAGCGTTGTGTAAACTCGGATGAAACTGACGTTCAAAACGTCAAAATTATGAAAGATAAAAAAATTATACTTCAAATTAAAAAACTCGGTTTACTCAAGAACTAACGAGATTTCGAAAAAAACTTATTCTGTAGAAGTTGTTCATTTTAGTATTCTCTACAAATATTATTCACATAAATTTGCTGTAACTATTATCGTTTCATAATTATAAACCAAAAATTTAAAAAAAATTAATAAATTTTTTTCTCGAATAGCAATAACTTTATGAAAAATATTTTCAAGCAAAAGATGTTCATTTCTTTGTCTTCTTCAATGTTTGTTTAAATATTTTTGTGATATTTTTCATATTTAAGAAAATATTACCAAAAAACAAAAAACAGTTAAGGTAAACGCCCACTTCCGGTGTACGAAATTTTACCAAAAGCTTTTCAGTTCTTCAGATTATCAAATCAGACGTATGTTCAAAGTTTCATATCAATTTCTCTATTAGTTTTTGGGATACAGCGCACACTGACAGACACACAGCACACACACACACACACACAGACACAAAAAAAATTCAAGAAATTGTTGAAATAGCATCTAGGGACCCCAAAACGGATATTTCCGTAAAAAAAATTTTTGAAAAAAAAATCACGATCCCAATACTTTCTCGTACTTCGTAACGAAGAAAGTAAAAAGAGGTTTTTTGCTAATCCTAACCTCAAAACCAAAGTCTCGGGGGTTTCATCGCGATTTCGGTACTTTGTTACACCCAAGCAATCGAAAAATTCCGGTCTAGTCCCAAGGACAGAGAAAAAGTCCAATTTTGTTGGCTAGTGTTGGAGTTCATAAGCTTTTGGTAAATCTTGATGGTTAACTTAAACATGGTTTTGTTGACATCCCATATTAAACTAATTGTTAAGTTGCAGTTTGTTTTCTTTGTTTCCCTGTAACTGAATGTTTTTCGGTATACAAATTAAATATCACGTAATCTAAAACACTTGCAATTGAAATATTTTATTTCAAAATCGGATGTATTATGTTCATGAACATTTCATCAAAAGTAAACTTGGTTTAGAGAAAAAGTGCAGAAATTTCAATGAACAAAAGTGACGTTTACTAGAAAATGCAAATTTAATTGCAAAATTGTTACGTCGGACAGTACAAAAGGGGGCACGTATTAGCTTGTCAATTATGGAGGTAATTGCGATGGGCTATCATTTTGACTTTGTGCCATCAATCAGGAGGCATGGGGGCACACAATGGTTGGGCGCACCTTGTTTATGGGGACAGTGCGGCACTTTATTTATGCACATTGTGTGTGTGTGTGTGTGCAACGAGGTTAATAAAAGGAAATTGCATATCTTATATATTGCGAAACGTTCGCCGATTTTCCCCTCAATAAACAAGCCAAACGATTTCATTAGCTGTCCGCGGCGAATGGGCACATGAATTCAGACTTATCGGGCGGTTTAATTGGTTTTTCTTGCGACATCCACTACCGTTTCATTCGTCCATCTCCCTGCTACAACCGCAGAAGAAGAAAAAAATGTATCATTAATTTAAACTTATGTCAATAATGCCGCTCTTTCCTTTCCTATCCGCCATAAGACACATTACACGTTGGAAGTTTGCTTCAGTAGTTTCATTCTTTAAATCTGATTATTTTTTGACAATGTAAAATTCAGATTAATAATACAATATTTCCAATGGTTTCTTATATAATCGAGAAAATGAGCCTTCACTTCTCCTGTACAGTTAATTACGAAGCGGCTTTAACGATCCCTAAGGTTGGCTGCGGTTAATTACACAGCTCACATTTCCTAATTGCACGTACGTATGTACGATTTCACGTGAAAAATTCAAATGCAGCAACCAACAACTGTTCAAAATGCGATCGCAATCTTTTTCTCGGAAACTTGCATTCTGAGACGGTGTGACCATTTATTAGCGTAAATAACGTGTGGTCTTAAACTACCAGAACACACAATTACGTTATAACTAACTGCACCAATGACTTATTGAAACGAAATACAATTATTATAAACACACGATTACTATACAAAAAAGAATTAATAAAAATCCATTTTTAAATTATTGAATTGATGTAAATATTAGATATTCAGTCAAAACCAGTTACGTAAAACTATATTAATATTTGTAGTTATACAAACATTATTTTTTTCGCCTGTACTGCCACTACCGTTGCGTATCTAATAATTTATATAATTTTCTCTGTATCATTATCAATTATCCTTTATCAAAATCCATCAATTTCAAATAAACCTGATGTTATCTTTAAATGCCTCGACTCCACGTCCTATCATTATACTAGATTACATTATAAACTCGGGCTAATTACCGTAAAAAAAATTGGTAGAATTCCAAGAAAACGTTTCATGCACAGACCAGATTATAGTAATACGAAAATACCAACTTTTTCCGAAAGATAACGATCGCTGATTTATGCCCTAATAACGAGAAAACGGTCAGAAAAAAAAAACGAAACGAACATGAAACTCCAATAATTGCATTTCTTTGTACATTTCAGTGCAGCATTTATGTTGACGCGATAAAATTCCAGTGAAGAGAATGTACGTGCGCCAAACACTAAATTGGTCCGATAAGAGGGGAAAAAAAGGAATTCGCTCGATTATTAAGTTGTTTCGCCTGAAATGAAAATATCTCGAGCCATTATTTCGTGCGGCTACCTACCGGAAAATAGTGTGATATTAAGAAGGCGGCCTCTGTTTCTTTCTGTTCTCCAAAAAAGATTCGTATCTGTGTATAGTCGTGTAATTAGAGTCTGACGTTCTTTGTTATAACGCTACCACTTTACATTATAGCACAGAGTTTATTAATTGCAAGGTATGCAGCACTTCATGTGCTTCGTCTGAATACAACTAAACGCATTATTGATATTAAATTGTGATTCACGGTCCGTGAATCCAGTGGCAGATCTAGAAATAGGTTCTGATAAGGAAGGGATTGTTTTTATTACGTACTAGGGTGGGCTGATTTCATAAATTTTTGAATTCAAGAACATACAATAGTGGAATAGTTGTGTACTAACAAATTCAAGAAAATATTGTTATAAAGTATTTCCTTATTTTAATATCTAAACTTCCACAAAACTGTGAAAGTTGTACTGAAACGGTTTTTTCTACATTTCTTTTTTACGCAATTATTACATATAAATCGGTTTCAACTTTTTTTTTAAATATTTAAAAGGTATTAAAAGTAACTGTAAACACTAAAAGAAACTATTTCATAAGTGTCGCAGTCGAAAGCCTTACTAGGATCGAAAAAGGATGCAACGGTTTACAGTTTAGAACTAAAACCTTCTAATATGATCTCAACTAAAGGGAGGATTGCATCTCTTGTCGAGGCTCTTCTTCAAAAGCCAAACTGGTTATTGTTTAGAATGTGGCAACTTTCAAGAAATTCCCCGATTTGTTTTAACTGTATCTTTTTTAATACTTCAGAAAATATTGGTAAGAGGGTAGTTGGCCTATAGATGTCTCCTTTTTAAAAAAAGGGGAATGACATTGGCTATTTTTAAACAGTAATGGAAGGAAGGTGTATGTTAATTAATTGTGAATTGCCGTTACAAATAGTTTGTTTATCACACCCTTAGCAACTTTTCTTGTTTCTGGAGGTGTGTAATTTTCTAGATTAAATATGTTTAAAAATTAACTATTGAAATCGCCTTAGAAATATGCATGCCAAATATTAAATTCGTTCGAAACGAAAAATTGTTTTTCAGTGCTGCCACATGTTAAAAGATAAAACTTAATAAAACTCACTACGTTTAAGTATATATTTTATTTTAGAAATAAATCCTAGACTGAATCCAACGTAGAAAAAAAATGGCATATAATATTGGTTGTTTCAAAAATTTTGTCCGTTTTAATGTTGTGTTTTTGTAGCTTCATATATCAATAAATGTTTTTTTTCTAAATGAAACAATATTGAGTGATATTGCCTTAGTTACGATATGTCATAACACACTTATATTTCCCTAGGGAAATATGAAGTGCTCGTATTTCTCTAGGAAAATATAAACATCAAAAAAATGTCATTAGTAGCTTCTCGCAAAAATTGTTTTAATTGCTCTCGGGACAATCCGATTTCTTAGGAAGGTATCCTCTGTGGATTTTATAGCTTTGGATTTTACCGGAACCAAACATTCACATTCACTATGCGTTAACACATAGTTTGACATTTCACTAATTTATGAAACAAAGCAAAAATCAAACCAGTCAACCATGATATTTACAAACAAGGCCCTTAGCAACGTTACCAATCCGATAAATTCAAAAATTTACAATCCAATATTTTCCCATTTACAGAACAATATTCTTTTAATCAGAAAAAAACTATTGATTACAACACGGGAAATATGAATACATTTCATATTTCCCTAGTTGTAATAATAGTTATATTCTACTGTGTCGTGATATGCACTGATCGATAGAGAATTTTGTACTCTATACATTGATGCTGTTAATTTTTTTCCAAATTTGAATTTTTTGTCTCTTTTTGTCTCTTTTTGTCTCTTTTCAGCTTATTACTATATATATGATTTTCGGCCAATTTTTCTCTACGAATTCAAACTGAACCAAAGCGCTGCCGAAACAGCCCAAAAAATTAACCAGGCATTTGGCAATGATAGTGTTAATGAATGCACTGTTCGACTTTGGTTTACGAAATTTCGTTCCGGAGATTTTAGCCTCGAAGATGATCCCCGAAGTGGTCGACCTGCAGTAATCCAGAACGAGGATTTGAGGACTCTGGAGACTGACCCATCACAAACGGTGCGTGGGATGGCGGAAGAACTGAGCGTCAGCTCCCAAGCGGTTTTTGATGGTTTAAAACGTATTGGAAAGGTCAAAAAGCTCGAAAAGTGGGTGCCTCACGATTTGATCGATCGACAGAAATTGTCACGTTTCGAGGTCTATTCTTCTTTACTTTTGTGCAACCAAAACGATCCTTTTTTGGATCGGATCGTCACGTGTGATGAAAAGTGAATCTTCTACGTCCAGGACAGTGGTTGGACACCGATGAGCCACCCAGGCACTTCTCAAAGGCGAAAACCCACCAAAAAAATAACATGGTTACTGTATGGTGGTCAGGGCTGGTGTGATTCACTATAACTTTCTGTAATCGGGCCAAACCATCACAGCAGAGTCTTATTCTAAGGAAATCGACGAAATGTACCGAAAATTGGACCAGCAGCAGCCGGCGCTAGTCAACAGAAGAGGTCCGATCCTGCTCCATGACAACGTCGGTCCGCACGTTTCACAAATCACCGTCCGAAAATTAAACAAATTGTGCGTCGAAGTACTGCCTCACCCACCATTCTCCCCAGACCTCTCGCCAACCGACTACTATCTTTTCAAGCACTTCGATAACTTTCTCATCGGTAGAACCTTTGCCAATCAGGACCATGCATAAATGGCCTTCGTCGACTTCATCGAATCCCGAGCACCCAATTTTTATGCCGACGGAATTAATCGACTTATGTTACGTTGGCAAAAGTGCACTGATTCAAATGGCGCTTATTTCGATTAAATTGAATCAGTATTCACTGAGATATTACAGTTCTACGGACAAAACTTTTGAGACAACCAATTGTTTAATAAGAGACATTGTGGGCACTTGTTCCATTAGACCACTCCGTCCATTCCCACTCGTATCACAATAAACTTATTTATGGTTTCGGATATATAATTTCAATGTAATTTAACAAAAACCGCACGTTCGTACCAACTCACATCACTAAGCATGACCGTGATACGCCAACATGTCTCCCGTTGCCTTACATACGGAGATTCTTAAGCCGCCCCTGATTTATATGTAACCATGGTCATGGTTGTATATATTTTTTTACTTTAGCGTTAACCATTCAGCCATTAACTAAAACACAACTTTTATTTGGCATTAACTTTACATCAACTTCACAAACAATATAAACAACTACACCACAGCGACCAGCAGACTCGTTCTGCAACTCACGTCTCTCGGCCACCTCCCCACCTAGCTAAACCCTCCTATCTCGCATTTCCATAAGATCTTGCACACCTCTATCCCTTTGACACTTTCACACAGACCTTCCTTCCTCCCCAATCCTTTAACTGCCCTACTTAGCTGCTCATCCAATCCTGAGCACCCATTCATCCAATGCTCCCACACACCTTCTCCTTCACCGCACACCTAGTATATCCTTCACTTATCCACACCTTCCTGCCCTTCTCATCACTCCCACACCTGAATTGGGCTAGTAACCGAACCTTCTCTGGTTTTAGCTTTTTTAAAAAACGCGGCCGGCCTGAGAATACTTGCACGTCTTTATAGGATGGGGTTTACTTACTTCTCATTATATATTCTTGCCTCACTTGCAATTTAACATCTTGAAGCCTATTTAATATTTCCATTTCTATTTTCTCTTCCCGGGTTACCTTCTCCTCAAATACCGCTACTGTTCATCCTGCGCTCACATACAACTTGTTCTTCTCGTTCAACTACCTTATGTCCTTTCTTTATCCAATCCCTATAACACGCACCTCACGCCTCTCTCACGGCCCTTTTTACCACCTTTTTTGCCACCGACCAACTGACATCCTAGGATACTCCTGCCATACATTGCAGTGGCGCAGACCTCTACAGTCCTAAAATCCTCTTCAGGTACTGCACTTGCAGCCTTTCTACCTTTTCATGCCCAGTCACAATTATTATAGAGCAATGTATTTTATAGATCCGTTGTTACATCAATATTTTTTTTTCGCCCCAGGGCGCAAATCTCTACTTTAAGGCCAAAATGTAAACTTTAAGACCGCGAAAAACATTTTTTGCTTAATATGTCCGTTTTTATATTTTGTTTGGACCTTTGATGTGATCTGCAGTGTAGGTTCGTTTATAACCTCACAGTCATAATCATCCTCATCACTAACATTTTAAAGGTAGAAACGCCAAAGTGGCGGAATCTATTGCCTGAATGCTGTACTGAAGCAAATCCCGGTGGTTTTAACACCGACAAGATATGGACATTGCCAGCGGCGGCAAATATAACCATATTAATGTGAACATTAAATATTGTTCCCCCATCAGAATACCTACAGACCGGTTTCGACCTTTCAGGTCTCATCAGTGTGTAGCATTCAGGCAATAGATTCCGCCACTTTGGCGTTTCTACCTTTAACGGTGTTTGGAATACTTATATTCCAATAGTAATCTCCGTTTCCCCATCAGCAACTAACTACACTGATGAGACCTGAAAGGTCGAAACCGGTCTGTAGGTGTTCTGATGGGGGAACAATATTTAATGTTCACTAACATATTAATTATTATATTATTTGTTTAAATCGTAACTCAACATTTTTATTTCAAATGTTCAGCCAACATTTAGAACTTTTTGCCATACGTTATACAAATGCATCTTTCAGAGTAAGTTTCTAAAGCTCTTCGGATAAATTTTAGTTGCTCGCTTGAAGAGAATTCAGTAAGCTTCTGAAATAATGTTATTTTGAGCCGTAGGGCATTCTAGTCCATTGTCTGGATCAGTGAAGTAACAGTTGAAGACATAAACATATCAAATATCAATAACACAATTGTAATAACGAAACAATAATTTTGAGCAACGAATTGTTCCCATTTTTACTTTCTCCGTTACGAAGTACGAGAAAGTATTGTGATCGTGATTTTTTTTTCAAAATTTTTTTTTACCGAAATATCCGTTTTGGGGTCCCTATATGCCATTTCAACAATTTCTGGAATTTTTTTTTTGTGGCTGTGTGTGTGTCTGTGTGTGTGTGTGTGTGTGTGTGTGTGTGTGTGTGTGTGTGTGTGTGTGTGTGTGTGTGTGTGTGTGTGTCTGTGTGTGTGTGTGTGTGTGTGTGTGTGTGTGTGTGTGTGTGTGTGTGTCTGTCTGTGTGCGCTGTATCTCAAAAACTAATAGAGCAATTGATATGAAACTTTGAACATGCGTCTTATTTGATAATCCGAAGAACTGAAAAGCTTTTGGTAAAATTTCGTACACCGGTAGTGGGTGTTTACCTTAACTGTTTTTTGTTTTTTGCCAATATTTTCTTCAATATAAAAAATATCACAAAAACATTTAAACAAACATCGAAGACAACAAAGAAATGAACATCTTTTGCTTGAAAATATTTTTCATAAAATCATTGCTATTCGAGAAAAAAATTTATTTTTTTTTTTAAATTTTTGGTTTATAATTATAAAACGATCATAGTTACAGCAAATTTATGTCAATAATAATTGTAGATAATGCCAAAATGAACAACTTCTAAAGAATAAGTTTTTTTTGAAATCTCGTTAGTTTTTGAATAAACCGAGTTTTTGAATTTGATGTATATTTTTTCCATCTTTCATCATTTTGACGTTTTAAACGTCAGTTTCATCCGAGTTTACGCAACGCTCGATGTACATTTAAAATATGATTTCAATTGAAAATAAACCCATGAAAACGTAAATATAAAGTCGGAGAAAGTAACATGATGGCCACATCACCATTTTTCAATACTTCTTGAGTCAAACATTTTTTTGTATTATTATAAAATACATTTCTAAAACATGGTGGACATTTTGATTTCCCAAGTTCATTCATTTTATACAAATTTTAGTAGCAGTCAGGCAATTTTCAAACCAGATGCAGTATTTTCATTACGTGCAACGTAAACTTACTTAGGAAGTATATTTTTTATAAACCGATTTCCTCTACATTATGGATTTACATTCTTGAATTGCTTCTGTTAACTTTTTTACAAGCCACACCTTAAAGATTGCAACCACACAAGAATCTCTTATTCTCTGATTGATTTTATTTTGAAAATAAAGTGAGTTTTTTACTCATTATTTCCCTAGTTATTGTCAGACTTCTATAATCATAATAATAATAGTTTATTGGTGCGAACGATATAAAATCTTACACAAGTCAATACATGATTTAAAGATATCGGTAGCTTAAGTAGCAAGACTATGCGCAGGCAATCAGCAAGTACATAACATTGTTGTTTAAATAAAACGACATATAAGATAAATACCCGAGTACAAGGAGACTAACATACATATATTGTTATAATGTTCCGCTAATATTTAGATTTTTTTGCCATACACTATGCAAATTTACGAGGGCAGGCTGATGAGTAATGCCTCCACCTTCGTAATTCGTGTTTGGATGGGAATGTTTTAATAAATCAAATGCAGAAATAATTCTCAGAACGTACTTTACTTTCCTGCATTCGCTTTTCTACATAATCACCAGACAACTGGATACACTTCTGAAACGATGTATGAGTTTTCTGAAGCCGTCCTGGAAGAAGTCTCCAATCAGCCTCTCACAGTTTTGTCAACTTCTTCATCGGTTGTATAGTGCTATCCTATCAGATCTTCTTTCATTTTTGGGAAGAGATGGAAATCCAATGGTGCCAAATTCAGGCTGAATGGAGGATATCGTATGGTGGCGAGATTTAATCTCTGAAGTTCTGCCGTGGGGGCACGTAAAGTGTGTGGTCTCACATTGTGATGTTGTAGGAAAACATTTCCCATTTCCTTTCGAACCCTCTTTAGTCGCAGTTTTAAAGTTCGCAGCGTTTTGACTTGAATTTATTTTTCTGCGGCGAGTCTTTGTGCCGATATTCCATGGACTGACGTTTCGTCTCCGGTTAAAATTGTGTTCAGAAACGCTTCACGTAAGACGTTAGGAGCTTCTGACAAATTTCAAGTCTTTCAAGCGCTTTTACTTCAGGCGTCAGCATCCATGGTACCCATCGTGCACAGATCTTCCGATCACTAAGCAAATCAACAAGATGACCTACACTCTAGAAATGCCAATTTTGCTTGCAATTGCCAACCAATCTGTCAACGTTGACCTTGTTAAAATCATTGGTTGCTGTCACAACGTCTTTGTCACGAGTTACATGTTCGTACATCAGTATCCTTAGACTTAGTAGCCCAACGACGCACAGTACTGACATTAACACAACCACAGTAAACAACCTGCATTCTCCGATGAATTTCTTTTGAAGTGACACCTCCTGCTGTTAAGAGTTCAATGACAGCACGTTGCTTTAATCGGAAGGAATGAGCATTATTCACTCTTTAACAACACAACCGTTCACTGCTAATACTTATCTTTAACTGAAGTGGTAGAGGAGAGTCTGTAGATCACTCCAGTAGGTATCCGTTGCATACCAATGCTATCATCTGTTGAGGAGGTATGGACCTACCCTCGTAAGACTGCATCTTTCAGTAAGCTTTTGCAATAATGTAATTTTGTGAGCCGTAGGGTATTCTAGTCCACTGGCTGGATCAGTGATGTAACATTTGAAGACAAAAACATATCAAATATCCCATTCTGTTTTGCATCCCTCTTCGGGAGGAATTTTATGGTGCATTGTCCAAAAGGCGAACTGCTTTTTGAGGAAGCCCTTGTTTAGCCTAGATTATTTACAGAAATTGCAATATCAAAAAAATAGCTTTGAGCAACGAATTGTTGTCATTTTTAAATACCTCTCGAGTCAAAAAAATATTTCTATCTATTTTTATAAAATTCGGCATCTTTAATTTTTCTAAAACATTGTGGACTTTTTGATTTCCCAGGTTCTTTCAATTTATACAAGCCCGTCGCATTTGCACAGATCAAAAATTTTAGTCACCGTTAGACAATTTTCAAACCAAGTGCAGTATTTTCATTACGTGCAACGTAAACTTATTCAGGCAGATTTTTTTTATAAACCGATTTCCTCTGCATTATGGATTTAAATTCTTGAATTGCTTCTGTTAACTTTTTTACAAGTTCCTGTTGGTACTAGAGCTTTTCTCCAGTAATTTTTAAAAATCGTAAGCCATAGTGACAGCTTGAACCCATCACTTGTCAAAAAATTTTATTCTCTAATGGATTTAGATTTAAAAATACAATTTTGTGAATCATTATTTCTTCAGTTATTGCCAAACTTCTACGTTGTTTAAGAAACCATTTGTATAACTTCTTTTCCATTCCAAGCAGAGGCTTTTAAAGTACACTAAACCCATCAGGTTTTAATGGTGCAATAAGAATTGCATCTCTCTGGTTTTTAATAGCAGAAATTGAGATTTGGTTGAGATTTGGTTACTCAATTTTTTTTAAAGCAGTTACTCTCGTCCCCTTTTTGACTTTTTAATAATCCTCGCCTTTACATGGAATGAAAGACATTTAGTTTCAATATTTTTTATTTTGCTATTTTACCTTACACATAAATTAGTTACCGTGAAAATTGGGCACTCTACTAAACCGATTCAGCAAGAATAATACCAATATTTATATGCACACAACACTATTCGGCAGGATTAAATATTTTTTTACGTTACGAAAATGTTCATATCCGAGCTAAACTACATTCTCAATCAAGTAAGCACATAAAACTGTACAACTGTTTCCATTTTTAACTATATAAATTACATAGATATCAGAAAACACAATTTTTTCCGACTAAAATAAAAACCGTTAGTGTTACATCAGTTGCATTTTTCTAACAGTTGAAAATAAAGTAGGAAGCGATAAATAACAAACAAAAAAATAACGTGGGAGTGTTTTTGCTTTCCATTTGTTTACGTCGAGGGGGTGGGAAATGAGCGTGCAATGAGCACATGATGTATTTATGGTCGCGGGCAAGATAATCAGATGGGAAACGGGGCTGCGGCGTATCACTCATAAAGAGTGAAATACACCTCCATTTATGGAGTATTATTAATGCAGGAAATATGGAAGAACGAAGAGTGAAATAGAGGGGGCGTTTCGCGGGTAGCTGCGATAGGGCGAGCGACGCCTGAAAGCCGGAACTACGCACGACGGCGCGTGCACGTGTGCGTGCGTCAAGGGAAAGGACGCCATTACTACGCTTTTCCTCTTTTTCTTTTGTATTTTTTTATCCCACTCGCTCGCCGTTTCGAATCATATATTTACGCACGTTCTGTCCGAAAAACTGTCGGATTAATAGCCCTTAAATATTTATTATTAGATGTGTGCTTCCCCCTCTAATCATTTATTATTCATTAGAGCGCGCACCCTTTTTGATTCAATTAACTCATTATGTAAAGCCGCCTACGACGAGACGAATTATGCCAGTGAGTGCGTTAAACCCTCAATTTCCTACCTTTCTTTTGTTTTCGTATCTTTTCATATTTCAGTCACCCTAATTACGGCGAGTGCTACACATTTCATCCGCTAATTATTATTAATCAAAACAAGATTAGGATACTTGGTGGATATAGTTGTCATATGCTTTTGGCATCATTAGCACCCTGATTCTGAATGCGTTTTCTTGAGGTATGAGTTTCTTCGATTTAATAGCACTGAAAGGCTGATTTTGACAAAATCATCTTCATTTATCTCAGAAGATTTATGAATTACTTCACTTCCCTGTTGCTCTGATGAATAATTTTTAAATTAATTTTCAAGAAATTCACTCGAATCCTGTGTCATATTTTCGATCTCTTTATCATGTTCAAAGTTAATATTTTACCGCGCTTTCTGTTTTTGATGTCGAATTTGAAGTTTCGTCGGAGTCTAAGCCAACTGCTAGTTCTACGTCACATTGTAGTATATAGATTTGTTCTCGCGAGATTATCTCAAAATTTAGTTAAGTGATTTTTTTTTCTGATTTTTAGTCGAATATGAAGTAGAATCAATTTTGGATAAATTTGGAGTTTCAAGTTTGTAACAATTGTTTATACTTTTTTCAAGCACTCGTGAAATGCCCATCAGAATTACAACAATATTCGTTCCAGTGGAATTCGTTCTCGGAATGTAGACAAATAGTATTTTCGGATTTTCATCAAAACATGCAGCAGGATCGATTTTCAGTGAGTTTAGAATTTTTCGCGTTTGTGGCAATTGTTTTTACATTTTTTAAAACGCTCTGGGGAATGCGCAGCTTCAAACTTTTAAGCTTTGTTCTCATGGGATTATCTCGCAATATAGTTAAGTTGCATTTTTAATTTTTTTATATAATATGAAGCAGATTGGATTTCAAGTAAATTTAAAAAGTTTGAAATTTGTGGCAATTGTTTTTATATTTTTTCACCCCTCGTGAAATTCACAACTTCAGAATTACAATCTCTGTTCTTGTGTGATTATCTTGGAAAATAGGAAAGGCGTGTTACAGATTTTTATTTAAGCATGTAGTGGAATCGATTTTAAATGAAGTTTGTAGCAATTCTTTTTATAATTTTTTGGAATCTAAAAAAAGAGAGTTTGCAGATGGTTGACGCAGCATAAATTAGATTCGATTTTTAGTATATTTGTAAAATTTCAAGTTTGTGGCAATTGTTTTTATATTATTTTAAAAGCTCGGGGAAATGCGCAGCTTCAAAATTATAAGCTTTGTTCTCGTAGGATTATCTGGGAATTTAATCAAATGATATTTTCAGATTTTTACTAGAATATAGAGTAGAATCAATTTTGAATAATTTTTTAAAGCTTCAAGATTGTGGCAATTGGTTTTATATTAATTTAACCGCTCGGGGAAATGCGCAGCTTCATAATTGTGAGCTTTGTTTTCGTAGGATTATCTCGAAATCTAGTACAGTGTAGTTATCAGATTTTTACTAGAATATGAAGTGGAACCGATTTTATGTAAATTTAGGATTTGGATAGCGCAGCTCAAAATCATAAGCTTTGTTCTCGTGGGATTATCTCAGTTAAGTTGCATTTTAAAATTTTTACTAAAATATGAAGCAGATTCGATTTCAAGTAAATTTATTAAGTTTCAAAATTGTGGAAATTGTTTTTATATTTTTAACTGCTCGGGAAAATTCGTATCCTAAAATTACCTTTTTTTTCGTGTATTAATTTTGGAATATTGACAATGAGAGTTGTTCTTGCAGATTTTTACGTCATTGCATAAATTAGAATAGAAGTTTCTAGTTTGTGGTTTTTAAATTTTTCAACCGCTCAGAGAAATGCGCATCCTAAAATTACTTTCTTCTGCAGCCGTCCTGAAAATAAAACTTTCGGAATGATTTATTAAATCTAAAGTGCCACTTTACATAAATCGTACCGAAAGTAGTTATTTTCGGGATGATTTTGTTTTACTTTCGGAACGATTTCTTTACTTTCGGGACGCTTTTTGTTACTTTCTGGACGATTTTGCGTAACTGAAGGTTTGATCATAATCTACTCCTCTTCTTTACGAAAGACCTTTGATCACCAATCTGGCCTTAAATTTTTCGATCGATCCATCGGCGTTTGTTTTTACTTTGTGGCGTCATTGTAGGTGTCTCGTTCCTTGAAGGTCGTCGAGGTGAGCCTCAGTGACGGCTCGCGGGTTTTTTTTTTGGTAGGGCCGAGGTATCAGAGATGGTAATACAGATAGTTGCGGTGTCTGCAATCGACCCTACCTATCTGTACTACCACCTCTGCTACCTCGGCCGTACCAAAAAGAACGCCGCGAGCCGTCACTGGTGAGCATCACGTATTCTTGAATTTCTGTGATTTCCACTCGATTCTACTTTCATGTCAAGCTCCCTGCTCAGTAGCGATTTCACATGTCGATTGCTCTGATGTCTGAATCGTTCATGGCACAACTCTTACTCACTGCATTGACCTCATTTGATAGGGTTCAAACTTCTCACGACCAACTTGAACAGTCCTCCATGATTAGCTCCCTCCAATTGTTCACTAGGAAGTTGCACTTCAGCTGACGAATCGTTCATGACACAACTGCAACAGATTTCCCTTACTCACTGCATTGACCTCATTTGATATGGTTCAAACTTCTCACGGACAACTTGAACTGTCCTTCATGACGAGCTTCGTCTAATTGTTGACTAGGAAGTTGCAGACTTCAGCTGATGAGATGAATTGGCTGTTCGAATACTTATTCTGACAAGCACGGAGAACAGATTCCTCTTGATTCGGGGACACCAAACATCAGCTAAGGTAATTTTGTATAATTTTTCTTCACGTGTTCCGATGGCTTCGATTTTCTCACCATTTTCTGTGGGCACTGTGTGTTCAATTGAAAAATACTAGAATGGCTTGTCGCGCCATTCATATCCCTGCATCTCGATGACTCAGTTTATGTTTCAGTTGAGCTAACAGTGGCGAGTATCATATTTGTGTCGGACTCCGGTTTACTAAGTTTTGGAGGAAGGCCATAAGCAATTCATTTACTGCACACTTTAACCATGTTATTGGGCTTCCTGCAGTAGCTGTATATCAGTTGTTTTTTTCTTTTTCTTCACATAGACTGAACTTCGTTGCTGTGATGACTTCTTCGATGTTTGCAGGTGAGAGTTTCCTGCTTGATGGATCCAGCTCCCTTAGTCCATAAGGCCTTTTTATACGGACATTTGTTGATTGATTAAGCTATCAACCGTTCTATCACTTTTTGCCCTCAGCATCCAACTGGATTTAAAAGAAAAATACTCCTCTGGCATTGTATTCAGAATTGTACAAGGCAAAAATACATCTGGCAGTCCCGGATTACTTGTAGATTTTTTTAGTTATTTCTTCTTTCAATTCAGGCAAACATATTTCAAATTTGAAATATGTGTATACGCTCTGGCATGATATTTGTCTGCTTTAAAACTATATTACTTATCTAAATTTAATTTTTGTTAATTAATGTCTTAAATAATGTTAAATTTCCCTGTAAGTGGATATATGTCTGTTGGGAAATAAATAGTTATCATTATTATAACAGAGGATTTTTAAATTCGTAATGGTACAAGTTAAAGCTACTACTTATTTTCTCCAACGTTTAATTTGGTTTTTGTACAACCGGATTTTCGTGTGTGCATATATAAATTTTATATTCTGTTTATTTTGTTGATGCCGTCTCCCTGATAGCCGTTGCCGCCGCCTGCTCCGTGGCCAGGGTGACGCCACAATTACTACAACATTACCTTCATATTCTGGTTGATTCTCCTCTGGATTTTTGGCCCAGATTTAGCAAAGTTCTTTTAAGTACTAATAAGTCTGGTGATACAACACCAAATAAGTAAAGATCAAAACCATTAATACAGTAAACGTTTAACAACTGTCATCGACAAAAAGTACTTTCAATAGCGATTTTTATTGTTGAGCAACAAAATGTTGGTATTTTTTAACCTTGTTATTATTAATTGTCGGGTTGGAAAAATATCTGGAGGCACCCTGAAGCGATTTGAAGTGACTCTGCTACAAACACAAGTTTCTCTTGATAGCCATCGAATTAGGCACACCCCGTAGAATCGGCGGTAATTATGATGGAAGTCGGCGTTATTAATTAATCATAATTTTTGTAATCGAAAGGTGGGCGAAATTAATTTTGATCGCGATTAGCCGGCTCCTGGCGGATTGATCAGATTAGGAATTAATAGGGCGGATTTGCAATTTAAATGGCGACACTGTAATTTCGATTAAGCGGCCCTCATTAAAGGGAATCGAACGATCGATCCGCGGCGAGGTGATTTACAACGGGGAGACCTCCCCTTTTAATATTTACAAAACACGATTAATCTTATTTGCATTCTCAACACACGGCGCGGCGCCACCTTTCATTCTTCCCAAATTGATTAACTTGTTCATAGAATAGTACAGTGGCTTGTCTACAGGGGTTCCTCACGTTCCAAGAGCTGCAGTTTAACAGTGTAATGTATTTATAAATAAAATTATAGGGTAAACCAGAAATTATCGTTAAACCTAGGGATTTCTGGTACTGCCAATTGGCTTCTGTGAAGAAAGTGAGGCGAAACAAAATCATAAATTGTGAAAATCAAATAGAAGTTTAATAACAGCAAAAGCATATTTGTATACGTTTCAAAGAATGTTCTATAATTTCTAAACGTATAGAATTTAGCGTATTAATGCAATCTCGTCTCAAGGGACGAAAACAATGCAATCTCGTCTCAAGGGACGAAAACAATTCAATCTCGTCTCAAGGGACGAAAACTGCCGCAGGTGAGCATTACCATTCCTCTCTCTGTATCTGGTATGATTGGCGAAATATTAATTATTTTTCGAAAGATTGAAAAATTTTAAAATAAATTATTGCGTGAAGAGGTTAAAAACTACGAAACGAATTAAAACATTGCAATATGTGAGTTGTCATCAAGATTTTAAAATTTGATTCGTTATATTGTCTCACTAAATATAAATCGTGGCACGATTAATAACCGATGGTATTTAGTCGTTGAAACAGAAGCAGCACATTCAACTCGTGCTACGCACTCGTTGAATCAGCAGCTGGCTCATTTAATTTGAATTCTAGAATCTTGGAGGCGTTCACTTCGTGGTACATTTTCAATTTCGATATAAAGAAAACACTTCACTTTTTTATACCACTTTTATTTTACTTTACGTGACTAGTTTCAATTACACGGTAATCATTATCAAACTGAGTACTTAAAATACGAAATACAAAGGTATATATACTAAAATTAGAATGCTTCAAAAAGAGGGGTGTACATCAGGTCAACCTGGTCGTTGAGGATGGAAATTCCCGGATTAATTTTTGCCTTGTGAATTTCAAGTTGAATTATTATGTTTTAAATTGTATGATCTAAGATGTTCTTTTAATCTAATTTGAAAATTACGACCTGATTGTCCTATGTACAATCCTCCACAATCTGGACATGTTAAACTGTAAATTCCTGATTTGTACATTCTATATATTGGTGTTTTTGCGTATTTTAAGTACTCAGTTTGATAATGATTACCGTGTAATTGAAAGTAGTCACTTAAAGTAAAATAAAAGTGGTATAAAAAAGTTAAGTGTTTTCTTTATATCGAAATTTAATTTTAAATTACCCAAATTTAAAAAATCTCATGTCACAGATTTTTGTAAAAAAAAGTTGTCAGCAAGTACATAATGACAAATGGTAAACATTTTTTTTTTAGAATTTCTAAGTTAAAACTGGGATCAGTGGGTCATTTTTAAATTTGATGCAATTTAACAAAATGGCATCAACGGGTAAGGTGACGTTTAAGTTTGTAATAATTATAACTTTGTTATTTATGAACCAATTTTGTTCATTTTGGCGTCATTTGAAAGACAAAAGTATAAACTACAAAAGAGAATTTGCAAAATGCTGGAAATTTACATGTAACCTCTACAAATATGCAATAAAATATTTTTTTATTGCAAAATATATGCAAATTTCAGGAATTTATTACGGCAAAACCACAAGTTTCACCACTTTCAAACTTCTTGTTGCTAATGCTTATAATCAATTGTTTTCACCATAAAAAAAATCAGTAGGGTGTTTTTTTGTGGTTGGACAATTAGAAAAAAAAAACAAGTAAAATGCAAAAAATTATTATTTTCATAATTTACGTAGGCTAATTCTAAAAATCAAGATTCTAACAATTAATTTTTACTTTCTCCGTTACGAAGTACAGGAAAGTATTGTGATCGTGGAAAAAAAACTCAAAAATTTTCAATTTTTTTTTCGTGGTTAGTTACATTCTTTTTTTTAAGGAAAGATGATTAACATGAGTTCGGGTTAGGGAATCGGGGATGTTGGGGACTTGGCTTAGCCAACTAGGGCATTCAGCCACAACCAATTTATAGTAATAATATTCATATTTAAATGAAATGACAAACACTAGATACCTAGGGACCCGTACGGTCATTTTTCGAGTTGAAAAAGTGACCGTCCGGACGGGACTCGAACCCGCACCAACGGGGACCAGAGGCCGGACCTCTACCCACTAAACCACCGCGGCCCCGGGTTAGTTACATTCATTAAGATATTTCCATGTGAAACTGAATCTTCACACCTCGATGTTTTTTACTGAGTATTTTTCTAACCCACCACTGATACTCATAGATAGCTGCAACAAATTGTTCTTCCTCAATGGTGATCATTTCTTCCTTGTTTAGCTGTCCTAGAGAAACTTGAAATGATTTCTGAAACTCTATAAGCAAGTAGCTTTCATCCAGTGGCTGAAAGAAGAGATTTTATCTTGTTCCAGGTATTGTGGCAGCAGTGTGATACCATTCTTCCAACATTTTTGAGCATTTTACAATATCCTCAGTTGTTATATAAAACGTATTTATTCCAGAACATGAGTTTTGGACAATTTAAAAGCATTTTCGGGACTTAGTATCTGATTCTCGGTTCGGTGATATATCCGCACAGGAAGACTGTTCACGCGAAAACTGCGCACAGAAAACTGCGCACAGCGAAAATTCCGCACACGAAAACTCCTCACACGGAAAACTCCGCAAAGAGAAAATAACGCACAGTGATAATTGCGCATGCGAAAAATGCTCACATTGAAAAATGCTCACCCGGAAAATTACTCACTTTTATCAATCCTCACAGGGTGCGCGCAACAAATATTTTTGCTATAATGATTACATTTCACATTAATTTAAAACCAACAATGTATTGTGTTTTTAATTAAAAGTATAAATGTCCAATATATTAATGTGAATAAACAATTTAATGATAATGCCATCACAGGTATGTTAAATTTATGTTCTTTTTAGTTTTATTAAGGTTTGATCATTGAAGATCTAGATTAGAATTAAATTTTACTGTATTTATATGCATGTGTTTGGAAGATTCTAATAGAGGGTTGTAACACTCGAAAGCTTATACTACATTTACGCTACAGAGCGTGTATTAATAAACGATGATTCTGTTGTTTCGTATATTTCAATTTTCACAACTTCTGCGCCTGATCAAATGAAAATATTTTAAAATCCAGTGAAGGGGTGTAAATGTATTTTCTCGAAATCATAATCTAGAATGCATTTCTAGTTATTCTAGAAAGTTTAACGTCGATGGCTATTATTTTTCTATTATTTCGAGCCGGCGAACTTGCTAGAAATTTTCACAACTTTGCCGCCTGATAAAATAAAAGTATTTCAAATTCCAGTGAACTCAAAAATTAAAATTCAAGAATAACACTCCGTCGCGCTGTTAAAATCTAAAACATCGAACAAACTCACCGGTGGAACTGGAAAATTTTGCCAGGTGCGAACCGCCGAATCATTTGACCTTTGCCCCGGAGGCAATTAGTATCCGGCGTAGATGTTTGCAAAAAACACATTCTTTCGTCGTCTGTTATCAATCCTTATCCACCATGCATGAACGCATTCCAGATTAAATCTCTTTTTAGTCATTGAAAACCGTTCGATTCGGCAGTTTACCTTCCACCGGGTGAGTGAGTGTTCGCGTGTTTTAGTGTGTGCAGAATATTGAAAATTACATTAATGGAAATGGATTATCAGTTATGAAGATAGTTCCTACTGTTGGTAAGCGATTGAATAAAATTAATTAAACTTTATTGAATGAATAATATATTGTGAATTTTTCAATGCGATTTAATAATATCTGAATACATAAATAACGGTATAGTAGGGACCATCTGGTCAATAGTTCATTTATTTTAAGCTACAATAATGTATATCAAAAATACGGCATTAGTAGAGAGACCATCAGGTCAATATCTCATTGACAAATCGTACATAATCTTATAATTACATTTACCTTCTTACCAAATACCACTTGCATTTAGCTTTCTCACCATCGAATGGGTTTATTTTCTGGAGCTTAAATAACCAATTTAAAAAAAATTCATTCAATGATTAATTTTTTTAATCGTACAATTTTCGATTTTGGTGTGTTACTGTTTCTTTTCAATCTCAGATTTGGCACTCATTTTTATTCGAAATCCGAAATCTATAATTTTTTCAATGAATTTTAAACTCTTAAAACGAATTTCTCCTTTGATTATTTTTTTCTATCCTTCTAAGCAATTTTTGTTTTCCCATTTTCAGTTTGGAAAATTGCTGTTTAGTTTTAACCTAAGATGAGAAATCAAAAATGTTTATTTTTTTACACATAAGTTGAACTTTTAATACATTTTTTACAACTTTTAAATTCGTAGAATGCATATTTCGTTTCCAGAAACATTATTTAGAATGTGGTTATTTATTTTCAGCTATAATTTAACAATTGTTTTAACGGAAAATCAGAACTGTATTGTCCTGTTCATAGATCTTAATCTTTTAAAGCAAATTCGGCTTATCAATTCAATGATTAAACCAATGCAGAAATTTAATTTTGATGGGAATTTAAAACTCGTTACACTTCGATTTGGAATTTTACAAATTCTACTGCAATTCAATATATTTTTTTCTGATTTTTTTATCATAGAGTACAAATTTTAAAGTGTAATTAATTTAAAATTCGTTACACTTGTAGGATTTTACAAATTTTATTACTTAACTTAAAATATTAATTTTCAAAAATTCATAACTCATGCACAAATTGACTCGATGTCAATAGTCACATTAATAGTCACATTGATTGCTCCTTTGTACTTAAACTGATTGGTTTTCGATGCACCCTTATCACGGACTTTAAGAGTAGCGAATGGCCTGACAAGTAACGACAATTTTAAACTGTTTTCAAATAATATTTCAGACTTTAAATCTAATTTATCACGAATAGATCTCTCGATATATGTTTGTGGTCAAATTTAGATAATTGCAACTTTCTTGCGGGGTTTTTCATTATTTATGTCTAGCGTATTGCATTGTATTGTTTTTAATTTAAATGTATCCATAAGCGTTTTTGTTTGTCATCTCAAAGTTGTCGCCATTTTAAATTTTTAATTGTAATTTTAACTTTTGTATTTTTATATTTTATATTAATATTTTATTTTATTTTATATTTTATTATATATTTTATATTTTGTTATATATTTTATATTCTAATTAATTCTTACATGTACGGGGCGAATCCCGTTAAATACAGGGTTTTCAAAAAGTGAAGGATAATTAGATATTTTGAAAAATGTAAAAAGTGTCAATTTTTTCAAATAAATATATCTCGGTTATTATGAATTCTTAATTAGAAAAACACTGTACAGGACAAAGTTGTAGATCACAGCTTAATAAAATAAGTTCAGAAAATTTTTACCGACATTATTTTCCGAGATATGACGCAAACTTTTTTTAAATATAAACCATAGTTGGCCATGGCCTCAATTCTCTTTAATCCGGTATCACATATGACATAGTTATTTCTAAATATAAGTGAGTTACAGTCATTTTTAAGATTTATTAAAAATCAAAAAATAGTAAGCCATGATAAAGATTAAAGTAAAACAATTGCAGTTGTTTATAACAACAATAAAATATGATGTTAATTATTTTTATAGAGATAAACAAAATTGACAAAAAACAACATAAAGTATTATAATTCTTTAATTATCAAAATAATAATAGGATCGTTTGATCGATACTGCAGTCATTAATAAATAAACAGTGTGATATTAACTAAGTAAAAATGCGTTTTATTTAAATAATAATAGGAGATAAAATGATCAAAGAGTGCACGAGAGAATAGTTATAAGCATTAACTAACAAGTCTCTTTAATATCTTAAAAATACCATGTAATGTAATATAACATTTATAACATAACTATTTTAAGAACAATGTAACTAACAACAAATGTAGCTAGTGTTAATAGGCTGAAAGACTTCGGTCGATGGCCATTTGTAGCTCTTATGAGTTTCAATAAACTGTATTTATTATTAGGAGATAAATTAAATTTTAAAAAGAAATAATATTAATGGTGGACTTTTTGAGCATCTTTTGTAATATTGAAATGTGTCTCCTATTATTATTAGAACAAAATGCACTTTTATTTAGTTAATATCACACTATTTATTTATTAGTTACTGCAGTTTTGAGCAAACGATCCAATTATTATTTTTATAATTAAAGAATTATTATACGGTGTTTTTTTGTCAACTTTGTTTATCTGTATAAAAATAATAACTACAATATTTTGTTGTGGTTATAAACAACTGCAATTGTTTTACTTTAACATTTTTCATGGCTAACTATTTTCTTATTTATAATAAAACTTTTTTTTGGCCTCGGGATCGTAGCCCATATGGCCAGATCAAGGTGGCTACTATTTATGTACAATTTTTGGATGAATAAATGAACAAATGGCGTATACAACAACCATGGACCCGAGCGAATACCTCTCGATCCCCGAAAAATCTTTCGCCCGGGCTGGGATTCGAACCCACTGTAACTCACATATTTTTAGAAATAACTAAGTCATTTGTGATATCGGATTCAAGAGAAAAAAATTGTCTTTCGAATGAGGTCATAGCCAACTATGGTTTCCATTAAAAAAAATGTAAGTTTGCGTCATATCTCGGAAAATAATGCCGTTAAAATTTTTCTGAATTTATTTTATTAAGCGACGTAAAATGATCTACAGCTTTGTCCTTTTGTCCAGTTTTTTTTTTCTATCATAATAACCGAGATATATTTATTTGAAAAAATTGACACTTTTTACATTTTTCAAAATATCTAGTTACCCTTCACTTTTTTGAAAACTTTGAAAGTGATATTTTATTAGACTCGTAAAATTACACTTCTTTGCCCATTTAACCGTTACTCTATCTCTTATTGTTTCCGAGATCCCTATAGAGAACATCGAAAAAAACTCACCCTTTATGTAATTATTATTATTATTATTATTATTAAAAATAAATGTTAATTTTAGAGTTTTTTTAAGGAATTCAATCACATCAGTTTTTTTTTCTATTTTTCTTAATACATATATCAAAAATTCACAACTCACGCAAAAATTGATACATTTTCAAAAATCGTAGTTAATTCTAAAAGCAGATGTTTCGTATCATATCAGTGTATTTTTTAACATTAATTTTCAAACATTTATTACATCCAAAAATTCAAACATTTTCAAAAATTATGGTTAGTTTTAAAGACAGACATTCTGTGGATGTATCAAAATATTTGAGGAACTCAATTTTGTTTACGATTTTTGTTTTGTTTAAGTGTTTAACAAAAATTGACTCGATTTCAAAAATCAAATTTAATTTTAAAGTTAAATATATTATTATTGCATTAGAGGTTTTTAAGAAATTCAATCATATCAGTATTATTATTTTTTTTCTATTTTTCTTTGTTCAAATATTCTACTTAAAAAAAAAATAAAAAATTCACAACTCACGTAAAAATTGATACATTTTCAAAAATCGTAGTTAATTCTAAAGGTAGACGTTTTGTATCATATTAGTATTTTTTTAAACAATAATTTTCAAAAATTGATTACACCCAAAAATAAACACATTTTCAAAAGTTACAGTAAAAGCACAGTACATTATTGCTTTTAAATTAATGTGAAATGTAATAATTATAGCAAAAATATTTGTTGTGCGCACCCTGTGAGGATTGATAAAAGTGAGAAATTTTCGTATGCGCAATTATCACTGTGCGTTATTTTCTGTGTGCGGAGTTTCCGTGTGAACATTATTCCATGTGAGGAGTTTTCGTGAGCGGAGTTTTCGCTGTGCGCACATATCTGCGCGCAGATTTCTCGTGAGCAGTCTTCCTGTGCGGATATGTCTGGTCACGCTGATTCTCGTATAGTCGTTGTAAACTTGCTCTGCTGGTTAAACGTTTTATGGTACCGCGAATGCCATCACATGTATTTTTGCCAAGACTAGAGGCAAAAAAATCCATTCTGCTGTTTTTTTTTTGACTTAGGCATGAGCCATTCAGTCACATCGAATATTTTTGTATTATGTATTTTAAATTTTTGAATGAATAAATAAACAAATGAACAAATGAATAAATGAACAAATGAACAAATGAATAAATGAATAATGTCAGACGTATACACAACAACCACGGAGCCGACCGAATACTTCTCGATCCCCGAACAATCTTTCGGCCGGGCTGGGAGTCGAACCCACACGGCACGCAGTGCAACCGGCACAAGCGCTTGCTTGTACCCACTACACCAAGAGTTCTGCGTCAACTCCTTCAGGGTGGTTAATTTTTTTTTAAACACAGTGTATTTTGCAATAAAAAATATTTTATTGCACATTTGTATAGGTTACATTTTACAAATTTTGTAGCATACACTTTTGTCTTTCAAATTTCACCAAAATTAACAAAATTGATTAATAAACAACAAAGTTACAGTTATTAAAAGCTTAAAAGCCATCTTGTCCGTTGGCGCCATGTTGTTAAATTGCATCAAATTTCAAAATGACTCCCTGACCGCAGTTCTGATCCAAACATTCTGAAAAAACATGTAATCGTTTATCATACTATATTTGCTGACAAGAAAAAAATACAAAAATCTATGACATGAGGGCAACAGCCATTGGGTGATTTCATTTGGAATGAGCTAGCTCGGTTTCAACTCCAAAATATCATCGGTAATAATCATACCACTCGTTGTATTATGGCTGAATATAACACTCTAACGACCATAATAAATTCGCAGGGATCAAAGTTGTTCAAAGCCTAAAATCCTGATTTCGAGCATTTCCATATGATCCCACAGTAAAGTTTAGCCGTAGTCGTATACGCCCTCCATTGTCGGTGTGTTAAAGAATACAATTTTGCTCTCACAGACATCCCTGCTGTTTAAAAAAATTGAATATCAGCGGGATCGGTCGCTGTATATTTCCGTAATATCAATCAAATTAATTTATTTCGTTTAAGCCCTTCTTAATTGTGTCAAGTGGTAAAATTATGTAAATCCCCTACGAAACACATAATTGCTTATTAGTTAACCTCGTCCTCGCGTTCCTCGTTGGCGGGTCGTTAAATTAGGAAAAGAGGGCCGGTGGTGGTTAAACGCCGCAAAGGCATCGCTGTCGGGGGATGTGAAAACTGGCTATCGTCCGTCCGATCTTGACAAATGCGGAGGAATATATAAATAAGAAACATGATATATGTACACAACTTGCTGCCGTTGTTGCATTTATGTTGTTTTTTTTCCTCGGTTTCGTTTAATTAAATCGAGGAAGTCATTAATAACGCATCGTTATTACTCGCATTTTTCACAGCAGATATATCATTTTTCATTGTGAAAGCAAGAAAAAAATAAAGAGTTGAAATCGATATTACCATCAGCCTTTGTTGTCCATCCGTTCAGTTCTCGATACGGCGGATTTGTAAACATGCAGGAGGATAATGGTTACAGGTGTTGCCTTTTGAATTGGGGGTTGATTGAGTGGTGTCTGTTGGATTAAGAAGCCGTGTAATTTATGGCTTGTGAACAGGGTCATCGTCTCCACGCGATTTAGTCCACGCTCACGCGACCCGAGGTCCAGTTCCGAATTTACCTGTGAATGTCCGTAATTTGTAAACCAGGTGCGAAACCTCAATAAAATCGTCACTGTTCCACTGGAACAAGACACGACACGAATGCAACGATTATTTTTACTGACCGATAATTTTCGGGTTAACAGGGATTGTTTCCTTAGAGAAACAATTGTTTTCTTTGCAGAATAATGTCAAATGAAGCATTATCTTTTCATCTGCGATGGTCAAATGAAATATCTCGAAGTGCAATAAATTGCTATTACTAATTTAGGTCAATGCAATTCTATTTTCTTTAGATCAAGTTTTTTTCAATTGTGATTAGGATTGTCATATCTAGCTGGGACCTCGTCCGGACACACTGAGATGAGGGTGTAGAAATGAAGTAAAACATGAATTTAATATAATTACTTATATTAAGAATACAATTACATAGAACTTGTTGCGGCAGAAGTAGTTGATACACCATATTTTTCGGAAATTTTTACTTTTTCAGCAAGTCTTTTACGTATTTATAAAACTCCATGCAAGTCATCTTGTAGTTTAACTGGCACTATAAGATTGATTCCACTGTCCGTGGCAGAAGTAGATTTCTTTCATCAGTCCACTGGGCCGATATCAGCGAAAGTACTCTTTCCACAGTAGCTGTAATTCGTTATCAATCAGTTTTGATTAAGAGGAAGAAACAAGTTAAAAAGTACTGTATTTTGAGTGTTTGTAGGTTTTATATACATAGTTATTCACGCTATACGTCACGGAATATTGTGGACAAAATACGTTTTAAAAAGTTTCACTTTTCCAAATGCCCTAAAAGTATCAAAGTTATGTTTTTTCGGTTCTATAAATATCTACAGTAACATCGAGTTTGTACTGAATTATTATCTTTTTTTTACATTATTATTTAAAAAAAATGAGTCATTACTTTGATGCCACCCTGTCGGTAAAGTTATTTTATGGTTTTGGACCATGTGGTATTAAAGTAATTCCTCTGAACTAACTGAAATAAGTGTGTAGTGTTTTGCTCATACGATGGATAAATGGCAACACTGCATACAGCACACGCGGCTAGTCAGTGCGTCGAATAGTTTCGTTACTGCCTCACTTTTTCATCATGAACTCCTATGAGGAAGAGCAAGCAAAATTGCAAAAATGTGGAATGAAATTATGTCCGATGAAGAAACGGAGGCAATAATCCCTTTGTCGATTGCGGATCTTCGGATGAATATGTGCCGAGCGAAAGTGGTGTCACACTCGTCGTTAGAAGAATTCCCAGTTGCAAAACGTCGAAAGCGTATAGCGCAGATGCTATACCTAATTGTAATATTATTGACAAAATAGACGATCAAGATCACTTACAGGGAGCAAATCCAGTGAGTATGTATAGAAACGATCCATATGATTTTTTCAAGCTATTTGTTACTGATGAAATAATTGCTCATATAGTTGAACAGACAAATTTATATGCCACTCAAAAACTGAGAAATAAGAGTCCTTCTCATAAAAGCAAACAAAAACCCTGGGTGCCAACAAATTCTGAAGAAATTCAAATATTTTTCGGAATTGTAATATGGATGGGTTTGCTAAAAGCTCCAAATCTGCGGGATTACTGGAGTTAAAATTATTTATTTCAAACTAACATAAGTGCAATCATGACCAGAAATCGATTCGAGTAGCTTCTTTCCATGCTACATTTTAGTGACAACGAAGAAACTGCAAAACTGGGCCAAACGGGACCGACTCCATAAAATTTCACCCTTGTTGGAAAAATTAATTGAACGGTTTCAGTTTATACAAACAGGAAAAAATGGTGATGTGGCCATCATGTTACTTTCTCCGACTTGATGGTATTATTTATATTTACGCTTTCATGGTTTATTTTCAATTTAAATCATATTTTAAATGTACATCGAGAGGATGACACTGACGTTTAAAACGTCAAAATTATAAAAGATGGAAAAATTATACTTCAAATTCAAAAACTCAGTTTACTCAAAAACTAAAGGGATTTCGAAAAAAACTTATTCTTTAGAAATTGTTCATTTTGTAATTTTCTACAATTATTATTCACATAAATTTGATGTAACTATTATCGTTTCATAATTATAAACCAAAAATTTAAAAAAAAATTAATAAATTTTTTTCTCGAATAGCAATGATTTTATGAAAAATATTTTCAAGCAAAAGATATTAATTTATTTGTTGTCTTTAATGTTTGTTTAAAAAATTTTGTGATATTTTTCATATTTAAGAAAATATTGGCAAAAAACAAAAAACAGTTAAGGTAAACACCCACTTCCGGTGTACGAAATTTTACCAAAAGCTTTTCAGTTCTTCAGATTATCAAATAAGACGTATGTTCAAAGTTTCATATCAATTGCTCTGTTAGTTTTTGAGATACAGCGCACACAGACAGACACACACACACACACAGACACACACACACACACACACAGACACACACACAGACACAAAAAAATTTTTTCCAGAAATTGTTGAAATGGTATCTAGGAACCCCAAAACGGATATTTCCGCAAAAAAAAATTTTGAAAAAAAAATCACTTCACAATACTTTCTCGTACTTCGTAACGGAGAAAGTAAAAAGGTATGCATTGATGAGACTATGGTTCCATTTCATGGTCGCCTAATATTCAAACAATATATAAAAAAATAAGCGGATCAAATTTGGAATCAAGCTTAATAAGCTTTGAAAATGGTTACACCTACAATTTTAAAGTGTATTGTGGAAAAGATACAGAAAATAGAGGAAACTCAGCCTTCAACATTATCATGTCACTAATGGATAATTTATTGGACTGTGGCCGAACGTTGTTTACCGATAATTATTATACCAGTGTCACACTTGCACACGAACTGCTGAACCGCAAAACTCACCTTGTTGGCACAGTTCGATCAAACCGAAAATTTAATCGCAAAGAAGTCTGTTAGAAAAAAAATAAAAAAATGAAATATTTGCACGGGAGAGCAATACTGGAATTGTCATGTTGAAATGGTGTGACAAAAGAAATGTTCTCATGTTGACAACAAAAAATAAAAATGAAAGGAAGATAGTTCAACAAAGAAGCAAAGAGGTTGAGAAACCAATAGCCATTTCAGATTATAATGAACCAAAAGCCTTCATTGACTTATCAGATCAAATCAAGGCATACTCTCATTGTTTGAGAAGAGGAACGAAATGGTACAGAAAACTGTAGTGCGATTGTAAATGCCCATATTGTTTACAATCAGGTAACTAATAATCAAACATCAATTACGGACTTCAAAAAACAATTGTCTCTGAAATTACTCAGTGAGGATGGCCAGGGAAATTCAAAAAAAGATGGTGGAGACCCCCACAAACTTATCGAAGGCAAAAAGAATACGTGCGTCGTGTGTTACTCAAAATTAAAATTAGAATGTGGCGGAAAAGAAGCACAAAATAAATGATCGCGGTCCAAATATCAATGTAATATTTGCCAAAAAAATTACTATGTAACTTGCTTTTTCGAAAGACATTCATTTAAAAATATTATAGAATAAAATTTGTCAAATACTTGCTTTGTTTCATTTACAAATACATTTCCTCTTTAGTGATTTTTTGTCTTTTATTTAACTCGTTCAAATGGACGTCATATGTCAAATAGGCAAAAATTGCAACTGCTAAAATGTTCCCTCGACCGGGCTGTCTTGAGTTCCATAAGGTAAGTATAGAATCGTAAGATCGGGTTGTGTGGCATTACGTTGATACCTCACGGTCCCAACGTCATATGTTAATGAGGCATCAGGTTGATGCCTCTTGGGGCTTAACGTGTTAACTGGACACCCTGTATTTTTTGTAATTTTTGAATTTTAGGGAACAAATGAAGGTGAGTTATTTCAATATTCCCTGTACCTATCGTTTACCGTTTGCGAAATATTTAAAGACTTATATTAACTTGAGATAACCTCACTTATTGCATTATTATTTGATAAAAGTAATAAAGACGAAAAATAGCGTGAATATGTGAATACTCAGCCTGTTCGTGACTGCAACATTAAGTCTTACTAACACTACAAACAAATAACTTATTGAAACAACTACTTCCCTGGCTAGTGCCACGCCGGATATTGGATGATAAAAAATAAATTCGCATGTTATTACTAGTACTACTAGATAATAACATTGGTTTAAAATCGTTTATTTCTACGTACAGGACTAACTTGAAAATTATTCTAAAATTAACTTTGAAACTTTAAACTGTAAATGTTATTATTAAAAAGAAAAAAAAACTAGGAAACATTTTGACAAGGACACACAGTACTAAACTTATCTAGTTTTACTAGATGAAACAAATTTGATAATAACTAAATATACCACTGAATTATAAAATATATGAAAATTAAGTAACCAGCCATTTGCAGATAATAATAACATTTACAGTTTCAAAGTTAATTTTAGAATAATTTTCAAGTTAGTCATGTACGTAGAAATAAACGATTTTAAACCAATGTTATTATCTTGTAGTACTAGTAATAACATGCAAATTTCTTTTGTATCATTCAATATCCAGCGTGGCACTAGCCAGGGAAGTAGTTGTTTCAAGTTATTTGTTTGTAGACTTAATAAGACTTAATGTTGCTGAGTAACGAACAGGCTAAAATATTCATATATTCCGGTTATTTTTCGTCTTTATTTCTTTTATTTAAAGATTTGTTGAAATGAATGGCACAGGTGAAATTTTATATTTGCCCGAGTGATGAACGTTGAACCATTACTATTATTTGGTTGAAGGTTCGAACTATAGCGCCAAACACGATTTCATATAAAAAAAACTATACAAGGTGATAAAAAAAATGTGGTAGAAAATCCTAACTTATAAAGTTGAATAACTTCGTTTTTTCAAATGGCACACCCTATATTTAGTAACGTATTCTCAAGTAGAATCCAATTATCTTTCAGATTGTATTAGGGTTCCCTGTACCTAATCTCAATAGTTTTCTTGGATTCAACGATTTTAATATCGGGGATTATTATAATTGATCTAATCGCCGATTGCAATTTTATTTTATACATTTCAATTTATGAATGTAGTCATTTTGTTTCCAGTTATACAGGGTATCTCATTTTAAACTGCCACCCCAAATATCTTGAAACCTGAGCAACATGGCAAAAAATGTTTTAGATAAAAGTTGCAGGGTTCGGCGGGGGACATATACTGGTGACTTTGAAAATGACCTTGGCGTTAATTTTCAAGGTCAAACGAAGGTCAATTTTGATTTTTCACATGGAACCCCCTATTTTTTATTGCGGGATCGTATTCTATGGGAAAAAATAAAAACTTTTTGCAGGAAACTTTTTTTTAATGATTTTTTTGAGAATTTTGTCGTCATGTTGTTTGAAATCTTAGATGAATCCAGGCATTCATGCATTACCCTCGGCATTAGCATCAAAGGTGCGGGAGCAGAGTAGCGCGATGGGCCTTGAGTCATTATTTGATATGTAAAAATATGCCATTTCTTAGCGCATTTGAAAAATTTGAATGTAATTCCGCGTAGGATAATATTTTTATATTTTTTTACTTTCTCCGTTACGAAGTATGTGAAAGTATTGTGATCGTGAAAATTTTTTCAGAATTTTTTTACGGAATATCCGTTTTGGGGTCCCTAGATGCTATTTCAACAATTTCTGGAAAAAAATTGTGTGTGTGTCTGTCTGTGCGCGCTGTATCTCTAAAACTAATAGAGCAATTGATATGAAACTTTTAACATACGTCTTATTTGATAATCCGAAGAACTGAAAAGCTTTTGGTAAAATTTCGCACACCGGAAGTGGATGTTTACCTTAACTATTGTTTTTTCCAATGTTCTAAATTTGAAGGTAATTCCACGTGCGATAATATTTCCAGAAATTCTTTAATCATGAGGTGCACATTTCAGTCACTCAAATTCAAGTTCAGAGTACCGCCATTTTGTTTACAAGCAAGGTGCGTCAATTATTTTTTGATATGTCAAAAATATATCATTTCTGAGAGCATTCGAAAAATGGAAGGTAATTCCACGTGCGATGATATTTTTAGAATTTTTTTAACCACGACGTGCACGTCTCACTCACTTAAATTCAAGTTTAGAGTGCTGCCATTTTTTTCTGATGTCAAAAATATGTAATTTCTGAGTGCATTTGAAAAATTGTATAATCGCGAGTTGCAAATTACACTAGCAAATTCAAGTTCAGAGTGATGACATTTTGTTTTCAGTCGAATTGCGTTGAACATTTTCATATTGGCTAACAAGAAATATTTTTCGAAATTCAACTAAATTCTGAAAAAATATCGATAAACATGAAATGTATCATAAAAATCCTTTTTATTCCATCAAATCAGAGAAAGTAATATGATGGCTACATTTCTTAACAAATTTTGAAAAACGAAAATGCCTGGATTCATCTGAGATTTCACAAGACGGACAAAATTCGCGAAAAAACTCTTAAAAAAGGCATTCAGAAAAAAACGTTTCCTACAAAAAGTTTGTATTTTTTCTACTAGAATATGATACCGCAATAAAATATAGGGGGTTCTATTTGAAAAATCAAAGTTGACCTTCGTTTGACCTTAAAAATTAACGCTGAGGTAATTTTCAAGGTCACCAGATTATGTCTCCTTCCAAACCCTAAAACTTTTATTGGAAACATATTTTTCCGTGTTGCTCAGGTTTCGAGATATTTGGGGTGGCAATTTAAAATGGGACACCCTGTATATGGCAATTGTTTTATCAAAATGTCAAAATTAAGTTAATTCTGGATATAATTTCAAATTTTTCAGCTTATTTCATGAGAGATAAAATGTTTAAAATTCTACTCGCTGAATGCAAGTCCCATTTCTTTATTTTAAGTTTTGAGTGTCAATTGTTTTACTTAGGTATCAGAACTAGGTTAACTCATAATGAATTTTCAAATTTTTCAGCTGATTTTATGAGGGATTAACTTCTTACAGTTTTTCTATCCATTTTTTAAAACAGTTCCTGTTTTGAGTGTAGTCATTTTGCTACAAGGTATAATATGTCAATAGTCTTAACTGGACTATATCCCGCCAAACGTAGCATGCCGAAATTTGAAGAAATTAGAACCAAAGGGAAAGAGGCCCAACCAAAAAGTTTGAGCGGAGTCACTAACAACACACTACATAAATTCATAAATAATGCCAAAGACAAAAATGTCAAAAATAAAAACTCGGGAGTCTACTTGTTAGAGTGGTGATTGCCCCATGGTATATGTCGGACAAACAGGCTGCAGCTTTGAAGATCGAATCGCTGCACACCAAAAGAGCTTCATCCACCAAAAAACTACGTCAACATACGCTAATAGACAATAGCCATAGTTTCAACAACAATTTTAGAATTTTACACACATGCGATGAAAGTCAAAAATTAAACCTATTAGAACAATATAACCCATGCACGTTGTATTCAGGAAAATATAAGATTTAAGACAAGTTTAATTTAAGTGGAGTTATGATAGCATCCATAATACCATTTAGCAGACCTGTAGTCATACCGTAGATGTCGCAGCTTTTATAATTTTTTAGATTTTGTATATGACAAATATTTATTTTCCATTCTAAGATTGCTTCATCATCGATAATTACAAATTATGTCTCATCAGTGGTTTAGCGAAATTTAAACGTTTAAAAACTTGTTAAATCTATATGTTTAGCCAATATCTTAATATTATTGTTAACATCCTGTATGCATAAGTCACGATATCAACATCTCCTTGAAGCTAATGAGTATTTTTATAATTGATTATTTTTCTTCGTGGAACGCTAAACATATTTTCTCGTCTTTCTGCATGAAAATATGGCTTCACGGTCGGGTGATTTTCCGCGGCCGCAATTAATACGTTTGAATGTAGTAAAGATTAATAATAACTTCCTCTGAGTACCGCTTGGAATCATTTACCAATCGAATAAATCGAACGGCGATCCATGCGTAACGCAGAAACTTGGACCTAATTGAAAAATGACCCTTAATCACCAGCCGCTATATCACCGCTCCTTCATTATCGCCTTGCATCCTGTTCGAAGATTCATTCATTATTTCGAAACCTAAATCAAAATATACCTGGAACAAAATAAAATAATTACATGTTAATGTAAGCAAACGAAAGACTGTTAAATAATTCGCTAATAATTATTTGTTTGCGCGGGGTGGGGGACGGACTCGCTATCGTGGGTAATCGGCACAAATTAGGCTTAATTTATGTAAAAAAGGGGGCACACGGCGTGATTTATAACTTAATCCCCCTCATCTGATTGTTTAAAATAATAATTGTGCTTTTATTAATATTAATCGGCGGCCGTAACGTGTAATTACCCAAATTCCGTGCGATTCATATCGCCGTAATTACACTCCACTGTATTTCTCAAGAACAACATTAAACTATTTTCTACACCGATAATAGTCATTCATTTTACATAAGTTTAAAGTGGATACAGTTTTGTAAAATCAACTAACAATAAGTTTACACCGGTATTCAAAATAATTCATCCGAAATGAGCATAAAACTACATCACAATAATGTCGTTTGTAAGGACTGAAGAAAATTGTGGATTGTCCGTGTTTTTTTTAGTTGGAATAAAGATCCGTTTGTTATCATTATTATTATTTATAATTGACGGGTGATTATTCGGCGTTTAAAATTCCCGCTTACAAGTGATTGCCAGCAATTTCTGATCACGTAATATAAACCATGTTTTCAGGGTGTGGTTCAAAAAATCTTATTTCTTATTAGTAGTTTATTTTAGCACTCCGTATAATTTTTGATAATATAAATTGAATTTTCTTAAAAATCAAACATCAAGATAAGATATGTAGTTTTTCGTCTTTAACATTAATATAAAAAAAAATTTCGAAATTTAATTTTTTTGAATAAAAACACGAAACACTTTCAGTTTTCAAAATTTTACCAAAAGCTTTTCAGTTCTTCTTATTATCCAATAAAGCTTAAGAAACCATTATTCTTCAATTGATCCGAGGACCTAAAAATCAAAATAGTTTTAATAAGTAATTGATTGAGGTTGGCGGCACTTACTTCGTGATACATTTTTAATTAAATAAAACACACTTTTACTTAGTTAATATCACACTGTTTATTTATAGTGACTGCAGTTTCGATCAAACAATGATCATTATCAAACTATAAGTTTTAATAAGTCACTTTACGTGTAAGAGACCCAAATGAAAATTAAGGGACGTGATGCCGATATAAAACAAATGACATTTTACACGGTGGTCCTGAAAATGATACCTTATCGAAATAAAAATGTACAAAGTCTAATTGGAAGGCAAGCTACCGTAAAATTCGAAACCCCCACGGCCCACCACTTAATGCAAGCATCGTATAAATACGTATTTATTTATTTTAATGAGGACTTGTAATTAACGGCGGCGCCGATTCGATTTTAATTAAATTTTCATTCCTCGCCGGAAAAATATGGCGCAACAATAGCCCAATGGGAACCCACCACAACTCATTAATTAACGCCCGGCTATAAAAAAAATAACATTGTAATAGAGCAAACACACGCACATTTAAATTAATTTGTTGCATTTATTTATTTAATTTTTTTTTTGGCGAGGAAGGAACTTCCGCCCCCCTAAAAATTAAAATTCATAATAATAATCAGCGGCGGCTCGTAGCCTCTTCGTTGAACATCAACGAGCCGCCGCTGAAAATAACCTTGAAGTTATTTGCCAATATATAACACATCTTTATTAGAGATACATCAAATACAATTTTCTATGTTTTTTTACCACTGCATAAAATGCTATGAAACATGTAAACTGTATACCATTGATCCATAAAAATGAAGTTTAGTCGCCCCAGACATCATACCTAAACTGCCCACATAGTAATAGTTATTTATTATACGAATGTGGAATGTACGTAATTAGTCCCACAAGAAAAATTTTCTTAAGGGACTAATGAGGAATTCGACATGAGTGTAATATAAAACTTTATCCAAAATCGTCTGTAATTGCATTAAATACCATCGACATGTTCCATGAGCCGCCACTGCTGACATAACATACATTATGATAAATAAATAAAAATTATTAAATGACTGGTCCTGACAACCGGCCATCGACCTGAAATCTCTCCGCCAATTTTGATGAAATCTTTCTCAAATTAGTTTTAATGTCAATAACTAATCAATTCGTATTCCATACCATAAGTTAAACTACGAAGAATCAAGCTAAACCATTTTTACCAATTTTTATATGTATTAGTAAATTGTTTTATTATTTTATCGAATTTCATTAACCACATTTATAATTTGTATTGCATCATGACATGTCTAATGTTGTTCTAACAATGAAAAAAAATCTATAAATTCTTATTCCTATTAACCAAGCTTCATTTTTTTAAATTTACTCATTTTTAATTTTTACTTTGCTATCAACTAAAATGGTGATGTGGACATCATGTTACTTTCTCCGACTTGATGGTATCAATTATATTGCCATTTATATTTACGTTTTCATGTTTTTTTTTCAATTGAAATCATATTTTAAATGTACATCTAGCGTTGTGTAAACTCAGATGAAACTGACGTTTGAAACGTTAAAATTATAAAAGGTGGAAAAATTATATTTCAAATTTAAAAACTCAGTTTACTCAGAAACTAAAGGGATTTCGAAAAAACTTATTATTTATGAGTTGTTCATTTTAGCATTCTCTGCAATTATTATTAATATAAATTTGCTGTAACTATTATCGTTTTATAATTATAAACCAAGAATTAAAAAAATAGTGATGTGGCCATCATGTTACTTTCTCCGACTTGATGGTATCATAGCCATTTATATTTCATGGTTTATTTTCAATTGAAATCATATTTTAAATGTACATCGAGCGTTGTGTTCATTTTAGCATTCTCTACAATTATTATTAACATAAATTTGCTATAACTATTATCGTTTTATAATTATAAAACAAAAAAAAAGCAAAAGATGTTCATTTCTTTGTTGTCTTCAATGTTTGTTTAAATGTTTTTATGATATTTTTCATATTTAAGAAAATATTGGCAAAAAACAATAAACAGTTAAGGTAAACACCCACTTCCGGTGTACGAAATTTTACCAAAAGCTTTTCAGTTCTTCAAATTATCAAATAAGACGTATGTTCAAAGTTTCATATCAATTGCTCTATTAGTTTTTGAGATACAGCGCGCACAGACACACACTCACACACACACACAAATTTGTTTTTTCCAGAAATTGTTGAAATGGCATCTAGGGACCCGAAAACGGACATTTCCGTAAAAAAAAAATTTTGAAAAAAAAATCACGATCACATTACTTTCTTGTACTTCGTAACGGAGAAAGTAAAAAATATATAAATATTACTTAAGTGCATTAATATATTTATTTATTTATATTAATGGGACTTATCTTTTAAATTTTTAACGTCTATGTGTTAAATAAATAAATAAAAAAAACTCAATTCTTATAAGAAGAATTCTTCAAAGGGAGAACAGGAACTTTATTCACGTTTAAGGTATGTGTAACCCTACATGTTATATTAGTCAAGTAAATACATTCAATGCTGGTACACGGATGTAGTGTGGAAGTTGATTGGCTAGACGGCATATTCTAAAAATAATAGAATAACTTCGGTAGTTTGTGCATCTAGGGACGTTGAAAATCGAAGTCTGACGAAGATTCCAAGGTGGGACATTGAACAGCAAACAGGAGAAAAGTTCCGGACAGTTGATATTTCCTCCCACCCTTTCGGGAGGCCAGCCGTACATGTACGTTATACATTCTCCACATTGCTGGCCGATCGCCGTACTTTTGCACTCCAATTCTCAACGTTTTTGTTTTTTATTTCATGTGGGATTTATTTATTTATTTCATGGATAAAGTTCACAAAAAAGAGTCATTTCACCCACCTTTAGTTTTCACACTGCATTCCCTCAGTCGGCCGGGCGCTGTGATCATTCACATCCGCGCTCATCCCGAAAGGGTTAATGTCATTAACCACAAGAGAACCACAAGGCTTCAGCCCACGTGAAGATCTCGGAATTTAATGAATTTTGTAAATTATTTCTGGACAGCCTCAAGTTTGTTGTAAGTGATTATGTATGGTGACCATATATGTACTTGAGCAATGTACGAGGATAGGTCTAAATATAGACTGATAGATGCATTTAACCGTTTCATTTTGAAATAAATCCCTGGAGTGCATTTTGATGAAGCCAAGTTGCCTTAGAAACTCACGTATTATACCTATGTAATCTATATGCTCGTTAATGTAAAGTTCTCGGAAAAATATACACCAAGATCACTTGTAGATGATGCATAAGCTAACAGTATAGAATCGAAATTATATTCGGATGGAAAAACATTACGAGTTTTGTAAAAATGCACCAACTAACACTTGAGGGATTAACCACTTCGTGCCCATGCTGCCATCCTAGGATTACTGAAAAATTACTTTTTTGTTGTTACCTTTTTCTACGAAATGTTATTTCACTGTCACAAACTCCCATAGATGGCGCTTTTTTTATAAAATATTTTTGTTTTCTTTGTTTTGCTTGTCGCCACATGTGGCCAACTGGGCGTGAAGGGGTTAATACTCAAGTGGTTTCAAGTTGCCCAATCGCCAAATGAGTCAATATCATTTTGAATTAGCTGGACGTCATTTGGCACTGAGACTAAGGATTTTAAAATCGTCAGCATACAAGAGTAATTTGTAGAACTGAAAAACTTCACATCGTTTATAAAAATATGAGGCACAACACTGTTACGGTCATTTTATTAGATATAAAGGTTCCTACCTTCACAAATTGGGAACGATCCGAAACATACTATTTGAGCCAGCCAAGCGAAGGACCATGAAATCCCATCTTCTCAAGTTTATAACCTAATAGGCTATGATCAACTCTTTCAAACGTCTTGGAGAAATCAGTATAAATGCAGTCTATTTGACAGTTATCCTCCAAGGCACAGGATATGTAATTTTCAAAAATTAGTAGATTAGTCACAGTTGAACGCTGTTTCATAAAGCCATGATGCTCTTGAAAAATACGTGCTTGCAAATCCCTACTCAAGATATCTACTACGATACTCTCAAATACCTTCCCGATTATTGATAGAATAGTTGGTTGCATTATCTCGATCACCTCCTTTGTAAACAGGAAGAATATATACAAATTTTTCAATATAAAGTGTGTACCTTATCTCCTTGTAATTAGGAAAGTTCATTTGTATTTTGAGTAGAGAGGATTAGTCGATTCGGGGACAGAACGCGATCCCGAAAATGATCCTGTTATGTTTACAATTTTTTTTATATTAACATTAGTTTCAATTTCTATAAAATGCATTTACCGTGAAATAAATGTTATTATTATTATTATTATTATCGGCAATAATCCAAACTTGAACTAATAAAAACAAATCAATCGAAAAATTGGCTTTAATAGCTTAAGACCAATATTTAATTTCTGATTTCTCATTAAAACGATTGACATATCCTTCGTAAAATTAACTTACGGAAAAATGTTTTCAACGATTTGAAACATTCTAAAACAATATCCATGAAAAATTATCAGCTATAATGTCCCAAGGCCACTGATAATTTCGTGATAATTTTGACTAAACCCCGAAAGTGTGTTGCTTAGTAATTGCCCGACGCCGTCAGGCGGAGGGCAATTACTTAAAGCAACACACTTGAGGGAACTAGTCAAAATTATCTCGAATTTATCATTGCCCGAGGTACATTCGGTAAGATAAGTTCTTGAATTATGTACAAAACTTAAAAAGCTATTTATTAAAAGTACAATTTTCAATTCGTATTTTCTTACCTCACAAAAATGCTGGAACAGTTTCCATACGTATTTTTTACTTTTGACCGTGTTTTTTGGTGTTGTAATTAAATTATTAATTGCTTCATCGCATTCTGTCCCGAAGCGTGATTCAGACATGTTTATACGTTGACAGATCGATCGTAATTTTTTATTCAAGGGTATCTATGAATATGATATAAATCTGAACATCGACACCGACAGCGGGGGTCTTATCAGCCTAAGTTTAACAAATCGCCCTGACGCGCGGGGTCTTACCGTTTCTCAGTGACATTGACGTTCTAAGTTTCTGTAGCGCGCGGCGTTCGACAAAAATGGACGAATATGATTGGTTGTTTACTTATGAAAGAACTTATCTCCATAAGCTCAAAATTCATGATAGAATTACTCATTTCCAATTTTTCATCAGACATTTGACATGGCCTAGTTATAAACACAATGGTAACAATCCAAACATGAACAGGGAAAAAGTAAAAATACTAAAACACATATCGGGTATAACACAAAATACGCTCACTGCTATAGTTTCTTGATAATTTAAGATATCAATTTGATATTTGCTGTGGTTGTAGTAAAAGCAAATTGGAGTTTAAGGATCATCCAAAAACTTTAGTTCCGTTTTCGGTATCACCGGAAGCGACATCAATTTAGAAATTTTAAATAAAACACCCCGTATATTTTATTAATCCAGAGAAATCATCCAACTTGATTTTTTCTCTTAAACAAAACACGACGGTTAGTACTGCTAAATTTCTTGGGATCCATGTCGACTCCAAGCTATCATGGCGTTGTCATGAACAAAATTTGAGCCATAAAATAAATTCCACAATATTTTTATTGCGGAATCTAAAATATGAATTACCTCAATATGCGGTAAGGTCAGCCTACTTTGCCATATGTCAAAGCCAGTTGGCATATGGCATATTAATATGGGGAAGCTCTGCCATAATATCTCGGTTATTTGGTCTGCAACGGAGAGCGGTCAGAATTTTGGCATCAATTAATTATAGAGACGACTGCCGTGCAGCTTATACTGAATTACGTTTATTAACACTTCCATGTCTTTTCATATTGGAATGCTTACTTTATATTTTAAATAATAACTCAAATTACTGTAAGCATAACGAAATTCACTGCCACAATACCAGGTCTGCTGATCACTTATATCCAAGTAACCTCCGTTTGACCACATCCCAAAATGGTGTCAAATACTATGGACCTAAATTGTTTAATGTTCTGCCTAGCCATATGAAATCACTACCTATAGCGATGTTCAAGAAAATGGTTAAAAATTATTTAATCGAAAATGCGTTTTTCTCCGTCCAGGAATGTCTGGCACTCAAATTCAGAAATCTCTCTAGTGACTCAACTGTGTAGGTAATCTGAATGGATGTTGTATTTATGCGTTCTTTAGACACTTTTTTAATTATTGTATGTTAATTGCTAAGTATTTAAGTTTTATCAGGTCCGTCATTGTCCGTAATACTCATTATCTGATTTTATCTAGGCTGTATTATTAATTAAGTAATTCAACCTTACCATTTTAATCTGTAATTCTAATTTATTTTTACTATTTATCGCTATTTTATTCAGTTTAAATTTTACATATCCACTTGACCTTATATAATAGTTCTTAAGTTTGATTTTTATAAATACTTGTATTTTACAATTTTACTTATTTGCAATATTTTAACTGAATTTTTATATGTATATTTTATTTACGTTTAGAGTTACTTTTACCTTAGATCCTTGATTTCGCCTACTTTTTAAGCCTTGTTAATACAAATTATTTAATTTTAAAGCCTTAATTAATTTTAGTATCCACGAATTCTTTAATTTTGTCTCCACAACATATATTCTTTGACTTGTGTAAAACGAAAGTTATTGGCACCAATAAAGTATTATTATTATTATTATTATTTTTAGGTTCAGGACGTCATTTTAGATTTTAAATTTTATTAAAGAAATTACGAGTAATTTTTTTTCTCAAAAATTAATCTAATATGTTTTTTCTACGTCCGTTATAAAACGTACAGTTTTTTTCATTAATTTGCGTTCATAAAATATGTGATTTCTGAACCCTTCAAATAGCGTGAAAAAAAGTGCCATAACGGTTCATTTTTTCACGCTTTTGCGTGAAAAAAAGTGCCGTAGCGGTTCATTTTTGAACGCAACTAAAAAATTGTTTGCGCAAAGTGTGTCATGAACGCTTCGAAATACGCCGCGAGTTCCGCCGATAAATGTCAGACATTCGTTTCCGATCAAGAAAACTTGATGATAATTATTATTTTCTTCATTTAAAAGAAGTATTATTACTTATAAAAATTGATTAAGGTTTTATCAAATTTATAAATTTATTTAAAGTTACGGACGTAGAAAAAAAATTGTATGAAACTCGAGAGTAAAGCAACTTTTTTTCACTTGTAGGAATTGCCGCACTCGCCTTCGGCTCGGGCGGCAACCTTTCCTACTCGTGAAAAAAAGTATTACTTTACTCACTTGTTGCATAAATAACTATTGTTTCGTTGCTTAGTACCAATTAACGCCGTTTTTATATTGTGGTAAGCATGTACGTGTTGTAGTACGTCTTTCCTCACCTTTGTGTACTTACATACGCTGTGTTTAATTTTTGTAGTAACCCTTAATTATTTAACAGATTCGTTACGAGTGTCGATGCGTGTTGGTTAGGTTTAGGTAAATGAAATACTTGTTTGTTGAATGAATGAACGTTTATTCATTTGATTTATCAGTTCTGGCATTTGCCTTGGTACAACAAAGAGTACGTCATCTGATTTATGAACATATTTCCTTGCTGTACCAATAGATCTGGGGAAATCCTGTGGGAAAACCAGTATCAGAACTGGCGTCGAACATTTTACAAAATGACGCTGCAAGAATTTGAGATTTATAACGACTGTCGTACTTTTTCTTTGACCAGACCAGAATACGCATAACTCAGAAGTTTTTTAACGACGTGAGGCTTGGACCTCTTTGCTAGATGTCGAAAAATCTTTCAACTTGATCTCAATGAATAACTTTAATAATCGGAGACCCTGGCTACACTCTTTCGTTCGGAGAATAATATTACCATCAGAAATTGGATGCTCTTTTCCTAGCGCTTGAAGCGTCAGGTGATACGCCCCTTTCTACACAACCCATAGTCCTAGCGCTCAAAGCGTCCGGAGGTTGTGAAGAAAGTAATACGTTCAATAATGACGGGTTAAAGTTATTAGACACTAAATTTGGTGGGCTCTCTTCCTAGCGCTTAAAGCTGCTGGAGATACCCATTTTCTACACAACCCATGGTCCTAGCGCTCAAAGTGTCCGGAGGTTGTGAAGAAAGTAATAGGTTCAATAATCTGATAGTGATTGGGGGCTCTTTGCCTAGTGCTCAAAGCGTCAGGCGATACCCCTGTGGTGACTGCCTGGACCGGAATAGGAAAACGAAAATGAGTATTACGTGTAGCCGAGATGTTCGGTTACTATAGAGAGGAAAATAAACAACTAGACGAGAAAAATATTACTTGTAAACACACGCTTATTCTTCTTGTACACAAATCTTTAATAAATTGGAGATAGATAAAGTAGTAACTGTATATACATACAAATACACTACACCCCTTTCTACACACCCATTGTCCTAGCGCTCAAAGCGTCCAAGGGTGTGAAGAAAGTAATACGTTCAATAATCTTATAGTAATTGGGGCTCTTTTCCTAGCGCTTAAAGCGGCCGGCGATACCCCTCTCTAGACAACCCATGGACTTAGCGCTCAAAGCATCCGGAAGTTGTAAAGACAGCAATATGTTCAATATTCATCGATTAAGCTAACAGATATTTGGGGCTCGATTTCCTAGCGCTAGAAAGCGTCCCACGCTTTTCTACATACCAGGTTCACTATGTCCCTAGGAAACAAAGAAAGTGAGTACGTTGAATAATGTCTGTTAACTTCGCATTTCGTAGCAGAGTGGTTGCTCGGATGTGAGTCATGAATTCACATTTTGTATTAGAGGGCTCACTCGGATGCGCTTCGCAATTCGTAGTAACAGAGTCCTTACATTTCTTGGCAGAGCGATTACTCAAATGCGGTCGTTCATGGATGAACCAGTGCTGCATTTCGTAGTAGAATAATCACTCGGATGTGAGCCGTGAATTCACATTACGTAGTATGAGTGATTACTCTGATGCTGTCGTTCATGGAATCCGTGCTTTGCATTTCGTAACATAGTAATTACTCAGATGAGAGTTATTTCATATTTCGTAGCAGAGTGATTACTACGCAGTTATTCATTGAGACAAGTTCACTTCTCGTATTAAAGAAATTACTCACCCTGTATATTGTCGAATCACTCACTGATTCTCACTACTCTATTTCCATCATGGAAATCTCCTTGAATTTTGTGATCCTGTCCCCGCCACATTCAGAAATACACGTGCCAAGTTACCTTGTGTATCTTTGAGTTCATGAACTTTCCCGTGAATTACTTTTCTGGTCTTATTTTCGACGTTGATTTTTTTTAATTGCTTCTTTATTAATGTAGGTCAAGAAAATGTTTACGTTTTCTACTCGGTACTAAGTGGTATGTTCGAATTTACGTGTTGTTGATTTTACTTCGTCGATTTTATTACTTGAATATGATTTTGACACAATTTTAAATGATAGAAGTTTAAGAGTCTGAGGCTTATTTTTCGGCGCGGTTGTTTTTGTTTATGTCATAGATATTATTCCGACCGCGAGACCGCGCGTGTACGCGTATGTTTTGCTATCTCAACTTCTTGCTTACATTATCTTTTACGATTGATATTTATCATGCGCTGTTATGATTTGTGTGAATTACATTTATCAGGTTATTAAAATTACGAATTATTTTGCAGAAAAAAATATTAAATTAATTATTTTTATTACGGGACCCATGTACTCATTACAGGGTTAACAGAATGGAATAATGCTTAACCCTGATTTCTTCAATTGTCTGGTGGTAAGCCGAATCCAAAATATTCTGAATGCTGAGTTGTTTTTCCATCATTTTTTCAAAAACACTCCATTTCATTCAGATGACACAGGTATTTTGCATGAGATTACAACTTCTTCAAATTTGTAGTTTGAGCCTCTGGATTGTTCGTGGCATCATTATTTTTCGACCTCTCGAGTGCTTTTGATACTGTCGAAGTGGATTTTGTGCGGGAAAAATTACAAGCTCTCGGAATTAGAGGTGAAGTTTTAAATTTAGTAGTGTCATTTCTATCAAATAGAACAATGTATGTGAGTGTTAAGGGGAAAAATTCATCAGTCCATAAAGTTCAACGTGGTGTGGCACAAGGTTCCACTTTAGGACCTTTGATATTTGTTTTATATATTAATGACTTACATTTATGTTCAATTGACGGATACATAGTAAATTTTGCAGATGACACCACTATCACAGTGGCAGCACAAACTCAAATCGAGCTCATACATAAAGTCGCAGAAATTAAGAAAGAATTCACAGATTGGTGCAATAAAAACAATTTACTTCTAAACACAAATAAAACAGTTTCTGTTCAATTTTTTAATAGGAAGAAACCAGAACTTAAAATAAGTAACACTTCAACAAATGTTAAATTTCTGGGTATAATATTAGATGAGCGATTGTCATGGAGGCAACATATTGACTATGTATCTGCCAAACTAAATAGTGCGTACTATGCTCTACTAAAATTGAAGAAATGTGTGCCAGCAAAAACATTGATGAATGTATATTATGCTCTGGCATATACCCATATCTCTTACAACATAGTCGTATGGGGAAGGGCCGACATTAACAGACTATTTGTTACACAAAAACGTATCATTACATTGATATTTAATATTCACAATAGAAGCACTTGCCGGCATACATTTAGGAAAAACAACATTCTAACTGTTATAAGCCTATACATTTATAAGTGCGCTGTATATGTTTTTAATAACAAACATTATTTCGACGTGAATAACTATAACCATAATTATTATACAAGACACTCCAATAATTTAAGAACCATTCAACATAATAGCGCTCTCTATGAGAAATCCGCCATGTATAATTGCGTAACAATATACAATAACATACCGGATCTAATCAAGCAATGCACAAAATTAAATGTCTTCAAACAACGCTTGAGAAAATTTCTTGTAGAGAAGTGCTATTACAAATTTAATGATTTTATGGAGGGTACGCCATAAATTTCTTATCTCATTTTATTTTATTTATTTTGCATTCTTTTATTTCATTCTATCTATACATTTTATAATAATTGACAATTACTAAATGTAAGATTTAAATTTTAATATTAACTATACGATTATTGACCTACACATCCATTAACACTGAAATGTAAACCTAGGTGGCATACGTGAATAAACATTGATTGATTGATTGGGCCAAGGAGACACGATAAATTGTCCTCATACACCGCGTTGAACTGGAGACCGGAAAAAGATATAAATTCTACCGAAAGGTCCTTTTGTTTTTATCGTAGTACTTTTTCGAACTCCATAAAAGAAGTCCCAATCAATTACAGTCACCTAGTATAATTTAACAAATATACATGGTGATTTTTTTTTTATGTTTAGCATGGGTATCTACGAAAATAGAGGATATAGAGAGATGATTAAACGGGGAAAGAATTGCAGTTTTACGAGCCGAATAAAATATAACTATGAATCTTCATCAAACCCAAAACTTCAGTCTATCGGGAAATTAACTCAAGATAATATCAACATTTACTGCAAATTGTAAATATTGTGTGTATGTTCTCAGTAAATTTATTTCACCGTAAAATATGTAGTGTTTACAAGTTACGAATAAAGTGGAATGAGGTGATAATTTTAGGACGGAACGGGCCCGGAATAAATTATAATTTTATTTCCTTAATTATAACCAACAAAAAAAGGAATGCTTATCGCGGCGGCATTTATTGTCTTCAGTTTCTGGAGGGAATGAAAAGAAATAGGATCTAAATTTTAATTATATGTATCGCTGCGAGTGATCAGGACCAATAAAACCACGGGCCCAGTTATAAAATTAAACAACGTCTGCGCTAATTTCGTCGGTAAAACTGTTTTTAATACACTTTTTACAGCTCTTATCTTCATCCACATCTCGTTCCCGCTTTTTCACGTGAACATTTTCCCCGTTCTCCTTTCATCGGCTACGGCTAATTGTTCGTAAAGCTCGTTTCTTTCTTTCCTGTAACAGTTAACTAATTATACACTCGGTTTTATGGTTACTTTGCGGCTTTTATTGACGTCATTTCGATTTAACCTGAAATTTCACTCAATCGTTTCCACGCCCACTCTGAGGAAAATCCGCGCCGGCCACCCAGGTGAGCGAAAATGAAAACCCTATAAAGGCGCAGATTAAATCCGCTAATTGCCAGGAAGTCGCGATATGGTTTCTGGTTTCTGTAAATGTTGAAAAACGATACCAAAGCGTTATCCGGCTTTTGCAGTTCGCGGCGTTTTCCTTTTATGATACATATTATAATTAAGAAATCTCAAACGACGTTGTTGGTGGTTTTGATTTCTTATCTGACGTGTGTGAAGATGTAGAAGACTCGAGCATAAACAAGTTCTTATTACATATTTAATTAAAATGAAGCAAAAAAGAAAATTGAAATCAAGTTGTCGTAAGAGAAACAAAAGCATAAACAAGTCATTATATTTAATAAAAATGAAGCAAAATCAATTCAAGTTGGCGTAAGGTAAACAAATTAAAATTTTGTTCGCGGCATTTGTATATATACGTTTTTTATCATTTGTTTTCAATAAGTTTCAAGAACAAAAATTATTATTTACTCAGACATTTAGAAATTCTCAATGGTTTATAGATAACAATTCAATTTATGAATTACAACGTAGTAATGGTCGCACAAATATTTAATGAAGATTTTAAATTAAACACATATTTTTTACCTGACATTTTCTTAAACTTCACGTCAAATACGAAATCTAGGCCCAAGAAAGGGAGGGAGTCAATTGCCCCCATTTGGACCCTCCAGTTATTTTACTAGATAATTACGTAATCATCTTTAAGATTACATTAAATTCGCCATATTTTAACGTTTGAATCATCTAAATCAGAGAACGTGTTTGGCAGTTGTGCAATTTAAAAAATCAAAATCGGACCTTAAAATATTCGGAAATGAAAGGAAGGTGAAATTTTGACGTATTGCGTTGATTTTACAAAAATATTTCTCAACCAATTTTGAAATTGCACTAAATTTGGCACATTCTGAGGTTAGAATAATCAAAATCGTAATTTTGTATTTTCAAAAATAAAAATCGCGATTTTAAAATCTTCAAATTGAAAAAAAGTGAAATTTTTGTATTTTGTGTTAATTTCACGCAAAAATTTTGCAATCCATTAAAATTACACTAAAATAAAATTTTACGGCAGAAAGACCTATGGTCGATAGCCATTAACAGTTAAAATTAAAAAATATGTTAATAAAATTATGTCTGTCAATAAAGATGTTTCATATATATAAAATTTTAAAATTGCACTAGATAAGGCACATTCTGACGTTAGAATAATCAAAAAAATATTGCAATCCGTTAAAATTACACTAAAATCTCTATATTTTGACGTACGAATTATGAAGAAAGGATAACGCGTTTGGCAGTTGTGCAATTTAAGAAATAAAAATCGCAATTTTAAAGTCTTCGAACTTAAAAAAAGTGAAAGTTTGCATTCTGTGCTACACTAAATTCTCTATATTTTGACGTTTGAGTTATCAAAAAGAGACAATCAGAATCGCAATTTTGCAATCTTCAAACTTGAAAATGTGCATCTTTTGCATTTTATGTTAATTTCATTTGTGAATTATCAAAATTATCAAAAGAAAATGGACAACTCGTTTGAAATTTTAAAATTACACTAAATTCTCCAAACTTGGACGTTTAAATTCTGAAAAACGGACAGCGAACGCCAAACGAGGCAGTTGTGGAGTTTTAAAAATAGAAATCGCAATTTTAATAGCTTCGAACTTGTGCAAATTTGTTGTAATCCGTACTAAATTTGTCATATTTTGACGTTTAAATCATCAAACCTCAACAAAGCCTTCGACAGTTGTGCAATTGAAAACAATCAAAATAGCAATTTTAAATCTTGGAATGTTGAAAACTTGCAATTTTAATGCTTTGCGTTGATTTCAAGAAAATACTTCTTAAGTAATTTTTAAATTGCACCAAATTTGGCACATTTTGACGTTAAAATCATCAAAATCCGACAACGCGTTTGGCAGTTGTGCAACTGCAAAAATCAAAATCGCGATTTTAAAATCTTCAAACTTTAAAAAAGTGCAATTTCTGCATTTTGTGTTAATTTCACGAGACACTTTCGTTTAGTAGTAGTACAATTTCAAAAATCAAAGTTTTATTAAATCTTCGGACTTTGAAAACGTGAAATTGTATTAAATTTTCCATATCTGTAAAAATCAACAAAGTCTAACAACGCGTTTGGCAATTTAAAAAGTCAAAATCGCAAATTTAAATATTCAGACTTTGAAAACTTGCAATTTTAATATTGTGTTGGTTTCAAGAAAATACTTCTTAACTAATTTTTAAATTGCACCAAATTTGGCACATTTTGACGTTAAAATTATCAAAATTCATTGATTGGCAGTTGTGCAATTTTAAAAATCATAATCGCAATTTTAAAATCTTTGAACTTTAAAAAGTGCAATTTTTGTATTTTGTTTTAATTTCACAAGAAAATTTCGTAATCTATTTTAAAATTACACTAAATTATCCAAATTTTGACGTTTAAATTGTGAAAAACGGACTACACATTTAGCAGTTGTGCAATTTAAAAAATAGAAATTGCAATTTTAAAAGCTTCGAACTTTAAAAAAGTGCAAATTTTGCAATTTGTGTTAATGTCATGACCATAAATTCTGTAATCTGTTTAAAATTTGCACTAATTTTTTCATATTTTGACGTTTGAATGATCAAAATCGAACAAAGCGTTCGACAGTTGTGCAATTTCAAAAATCAAAATAGCAATTTTAAATCTTAGAACGTCGAAAATTGCAATATTAATGCTTTGCGTTGCTTTCAAGAAAATACATTTCCTTATTAATTTTTAAATTGCTCAAAATTTGGCACATTTTGACGTTAAAATCATCAAAATTTGATAAAGCGTTCGGCAGTTGTGCAATTTCAAATATCAAAATCGCGATTTTAAAATCTTTGAACTTGCAAAAAGTGCAATTTTTACATTTTGTGTTCACTTCATGACAAAATTTCAAAATCCGTTTTAAAATCACTCCAGTTTTTCCATATTTTGACGTTTAAATGATTAAAAACGCACAACTCGTTTGGCAGTTATCTAATTTCAAAAATAAAAATCGCGATTTTAAAATCTTTGAACTTTAAAAAGGTGTTTTTTTCCTTTTTTTTTGTTAATTTTGCAAAAATTCAAAATTTTCTTGCAAAATTAATATCAATTATTATCTATTTTAAAATAACATTAAATTTGTCATATTTCCACATTTCAATTATTAAAAATGTACAACGCAGTTGTTCAATTTCAAAAATCAAAATCTCGATAATAATTTCTTTAAACTTTAAAAAGAGCAATTTTTGCATTTTGTGTTAATTTCACGAGAAAATTTTGAAAACCCTTTTAAAAGAACACTAAATTCCAAATATTTTTATTTTTGACGCCATCGGCAGTTGTGAAACTTAAATGATCAAAATCGTAATTTTAAATCTTGACTTTGAAAATATAAAATTTTGACGGATTACATTGATTTTACAAAAACATTTCTTAAATAATTTTGAAATCGCACTAAATTTTTAAAACCTTCGAACATTGTAATCTTTGTATTTTGTATAAATTTCGCAAGACAATTTTGTAATCTGTTTTATAATTATACTTAATTTGCCATATTTTGATATTTGAATCATTAAAATCTAACAGCGCGTTCCACAGTTGTACATTTTTACTTTCTCCGTTACGAAGTACGAGAGTGTGATCGTGATTTTTTTTCAAAATTTTTTTTTTTGCGGAAATATCCGTTTTGGGGTCCCTAGATGCATTTCAACAATTTCTGGAAAAAAAATTGTGTCTGTGTGTGTGTGTATCTGTCTGTGTGCGCTGTATCTGAAAAACTAATAGAGCAATTGATATGAAACTTTGAACATACGTCTTATTTGATAATCCGAAGAATTGAAAAGCTTTTGGTAAAATTTCGTACACCGGAAGTGGGTGTTTGCCTTAACTGTTTTTTGTTTTTTGCCAATATTTTCTTAAATATGAAAAATATCACAAAAACATTTAAACAAACATTGAAGACAACAAAGAAATGAACATCTTTTGCTTGAAAATATTTTTCATAAAATCATTGCTATTCGAGAAAAAAAATATTCATTTTTTCTAATTTTAGGTTTATAATTATTAAACGATAATAGTTACAGCAAATTTAGGTGAATAATAATTGTAGAGAATTCCAAAATAAACAACTTCTAAAGAATTAGTTTTTTTCTAAATCCCGTTAGTTTTTGAGTAAACCGAGTTTTTGAATTTGAAGTATAATTTTCCCATCTTTCATAATTTTGACGTTTTAAACGTCAGTTTCATCCGAGTCTACACAACGTTCGATGTACATTTAAAATGTGATTTAAATTGAAAATAAACCATGATAGTGTAAATATAAATGATACCATCAAATCGGAGAAAGTAACATGATGGCCACATCACTATTTTTTTGCGTTGATTTTACAAAAATATTGTATAACTAATCTGTAAATTGCACCAAATTTGGCATATTTCAAAATCGTGATTTAAAACATTCGAACTCTGCAATTTTTGCATTTTGTGTTAATTTCGAGAGACAATTTCATAATTCGTTTTAAAATTAAAGTGAATTCTCCATATTTTGACTTATCAATTATTTGAATAATCAAAAACAGATAACGCGTGTGGCAGCTGTGCAATTTCAAAACTTTGAACTTTTAAAAAGTGCCTTGTTTGTTAATTTCATGCGAACATTTTGTTATCAGTTTTAAAATCATACTAGATTTGACATACTTTGATTTTTTAATCATCCAAATCTAACAACACGTTCGACAGTTGTGCAATTTAAAAAATTAAAATCACAATTTCAAATCTTTAGACTTTGAAAACGCGAAATTTTTGTATGTTATGTTCATTTCACGAGAAAATGCATCCTAAACAAATATTCAAAGAAATTTAACAAAACATTGAATAGCACTAAATAAACTTTTATATTTTAAATGCCACTGTTAACATTTTCGCAAAGTTCACGGCAGATTTAAAAAATCTAGACTCGACAGGATAGTGAGTCTAGTTTAAATCTATTGAGAATAAATTCGAAATGATTCAAAAATCAATGTAGATAAGGCACAAAAAGTTTCATTCATCAACAGTGGCGGCTCGTGGAACATATTGATGGTAGAGCCACTTTTACAATACATCCCCCCCACCCCTTTTTGAAGGAACAGAGAACCATTTATCTTCCTAGACCAATCGAATATTTTGGCCAAAGAATAAAAAATTTAGAACAAAACAGACTTTAAAAAATCCCGGTTTAAAAATAAAAATGCAGACCAAAAAAATATAACTCTTTTTAGCTTAAAATAAGTTCAACCAAGAAATTCGAAAATAATAGCAAAAATAAAAAATAAAAATAAAATCAATAATTCAAGTTAAGAAAATCTAAAATATGGGACAAAAAATAAAAAATTAAGACCAAAAATCTAAAATTCGTACCCTAAAATCAAAGTGGTACACCAAAAAATCAAAATTTTTAATAAACGAATCGAAAATTTTAGTCGAAATAAAGAAAATTTCGGCCAAAAGACCTAAAATTGAAACCAAACAATCGAAAATACAAAATATAGGCCAAAAAGTACGACCTAAAAAGGTGAAAATTTAGACAAAACATCGAAAACAAGCGTAAAGATAAAAATTGCAGATAAAAAAATCGAAAATTTCTACAAACCAATCAAATATTTTGGTCAAAATAAAGAAATATAAAATGAACTGGAACAGAAAAATCGAAAATACAGAAATCCAAAATATGGGCCAAAGAATCAAGAATCCTGATCTAAATATAAAAAAACGCAGACAAAAAATTAAAAACTTAAGTAGAAGCAAAATAATTTGCCAAAAATAAGTTTCTGATCAGAAATTCGAAAATAATAGCCAAAAAATAAAAAAAACTCACAAAATGAAAGCAATAATCCAAATTAAAAAATCTAAAATATTGGATAAAAAAATAGACTAAAAATCTAAAATATCCGATTTGGGTATAAAAATAAAAATGGTGGACCAAGAAAAAAAAAATTTTAACAGACAAATAAAGAAAAATTTAGGTCAAAAGATTAAAAAAATAATAATGAAAAGTAATGTTGGCCAGAAAGTCGAAAATTTAGACATTGCATAGAAAATTCGGTCCTAAAGATAATAAATGCAGGTTAAAAAAAAACGAAAATTTCAACAAACATAACTTGAAAATACCGGAAAAAATAAAAAAAATCTCGCATATAAATCAATAATGCAGATTATATATATTTTAATCAAAATCAAATCAAAAATTTGGAACTAGAATTAAAATTTTGGCCCGAAAAATAAAAAATGTCGACCAAATAATAAGAATTTTTAACAATTAAATCGAAAATTTAGGTTAAAATAAAGAATAATTAGAGATTTATTTATTTACGAGAATTTCCCTTTATAATACACAAAATACCTCTAAAAATATTACAAATCTGAGAAAATCGTACAAAAGATCAAAAATTTAGACCAAAGAAAAAAAAAATCGAAAATACAAAGATAAAATATTTTGACCAAGCATATCGAAAATACAGGTCCAAAATTTAAAAATGAAAAATTCGTCGGGAAAAATAAAAAAATGCAGACCAAATAGTCGAAAATTTTACCAATTAAATCGAAAATTTAGGTCAAACTAATAATGTTTGGGCCAAATAATCAAAAATTTAGATATATAGGTCAAAAATTAAAAATACGGACCAAAAAAATCGAAAATTTTAATAATTCAATAGAAAATGATGTCAAAATAAAGAATATTGAGGTCAAAAGATCAAAAATTTAGACCCAAAAGAATGGAAAATACAGGTCAGAAATCTAAAACATCAAAATTCGGCGTGAAAATCAAAAATGCGGGTCAAAAAGTTGAAAATTTAAGCAATTAAATCGCAAATTTAGGTCAAATTGAAGGATATTTAGAACAAAAGATAAAATATTGTGACCAAAAATATCGAAAATGCAGATCAAGAATTTAAAAATTCGTCGGGAAAAAATAAAAAATGCGGATCAAACAGTCGAAAATTATATCAATTAAATCGAAAATTTAGGTCAAAATAAAGACTATTGAGGCCAAATGATCAACAATTTAGACAAAAAAAAAATCGAAAATATAGGCTTAATAATAAAAAATGCGGAATATTCTAGTAAGAAAATGGTTTAAATTAGTCTCAAAAATCACTTCAAAGTAATTTTTCAATTTTTTTTTAATAGCAAAACATTGTTTTTTATTTTCGCTTTAATTGTTCAAAAATGAGAAACCAATTTGAAAAAGAATTCAAATAAAACCATTAACTTTGTTGGGATCAGCTTATTGTTTTACCTTTTGCGCCGGCAGTTTCGACAACTTTAGATTTAGTAGATACAAATAAAACAATTCATTTGGTTAGTATGACAATATGGGGAGTTCCCTGCCTTCTTTTTTGAAGAAAGAAAGAACGATTGCTCTTCATGGTCCAAGGTTATTTTGAGTTGTAAAGGTTCATAATTTCAAACAAGCTGAAAATATGATTTATGTGTACTTTCGATTAATCGTGCGTTTACATTTTGTCCCAGACATCAAAACACACAGAAAACAAAAAAAAAGGTTCATTAAAGTTATGCAGGCGTTGTTTAACATTTAAATTCGCGAAAAAGTGTTTTATGAATTAATTAATTAAATAATTCTGAAAAACCTACTTTAAACTGAATTAAAAATTCATCTTATGAATTTTTCAATACAGTTCAATTATGGAACAACGAGTAGCGCTCGCAACCATCCCCCTTATTAACTCTAATTTTATTTAAGAAACAATATTTTGTGGTTGTTTGCGATTATGTCAAAGTCGATCGCGTCGAATGGAAATACGGCTTTCGGATTTTCGAGTCGAATATTACCGGTTCGCGTTACTAACGTCGATTTGTCGCCGGGTATTTACGACCCGTCGAAAAATCGGGCTTCCTGCCCGACCGTAAATCATGTTTTACGAGCCCGCGAGAAGTGCTCGTGTCGGGGGCCCACCAATAACCCGTCCTCCTCGTTGCAATTTCCAGCTCAAAACAAAACGGAAGGAAGACGTAAATACGTCGGGAAAACACCAATAAGACCAATGAGAGCACGGGACCCAAAGGTGAAAACCTGATTTATATCCAGTAAATAGTTAAGCAATGCTAGCTCCGGATAGTATTTATGTGGTTGGTTTTGGTTAAGTGCAAAATCCTAGCGATATGTGCGATCGCGCAGCGCCCCTCCCTGACAAGGGCTCCGTTGTTTATTTATTTCATATTATTCACTTATGCTACCATGTTACAACGAATGAAAATACTTTGGAGAGAAAAAAAAATAAAAACAGTGAAACAAGTGTTTTAATCAGTGTCAGATCAAAACGTCGAAAATAGTTTTGCAGCCCTTAAAAAATTAGGTAGCTGACAGAAGTTCAGTGACGTCGTTAAGAATGGGAATGTCAAAATTAACAAAATGTACACTGCATTGGAGAATTCCCAACAGCCAAAGTAATTTTACTTGAATTATTATAGGGATTTTCAGAAAATGTGCTGCCAACTATTTTTGACTTTTTGATCTCATGTTACTGTTATAATATCTGTGGTCTCTTTAAAAAATCTTCTCACACCAGTGGCGGAACATCCGGAGAGCTGTTAGACCAATCTGCTCCAGGTGCGGGGACGACAAATTTCCTCCGCTTACTATTTTTTATTTTCACTGTATGAAATAGGAGAAAGTATTGTTCTTGTGAAATTTTAAATCCATTTCCAGGCTCCTCGAGGCGATTTCGACCATTTTTAAATTAATAAACATTAATAAAAGAAACATGCGTATTTCATAGGATGTAGTTGGACATTAAATACAAACCCAGAATAGGGCCATCCCTTTTGGAATTGTTCGGTTAGTCGGTGCCAGCCTACCTTTAGTTACCTCTTTTTATTGAATCCATGGGCCTTCCAAAATTGGACGGACCATAAATGAAAATTTATTTCTTCAGCAATTTCTAGCAACTAATCCGTGTCAATAATTCCACATCTTGGGCTGTAAAATTAATTAGTGAATATATATTACTAAAAAAATTTCGAATGCATGTTTAGTAGAAGAAGAACAGGAATCCATAAAACTTAACGGGATAAAAGTGCGTGACCGTACATTTCACTTTGAGAACCACCAGGTGAGGATGGGATTATTTATGTGCGCTTATTAATTTCATTTCGAGGCTAATTATCATAGTCGGCGATGTTTTTTTCTTTTTCGTTAAGTTTAGTACCGCCATAAAAAATTAATACATAGAAAACCATGAAAGTCCCGTTGGGTTTTAGAAATGTGGGCCGAACTGAATAGAAACGGTGTTAACACGTACATGTGTTAAGTTAAAGGTGGATTGAATTTATATATACAGGGTGTCTCACTGAAGTGTCAAAGTAACTTTTTGGCCTTAAATATTTAAGATAGAAAAATATGATTTATATAAAACTTGTAGATAATTATCGCATCTATAATCGGAAAAAAATGTGTATACAGGGTGCCCCATAATGGAGAGACTTCACAAACTTATTATTTTTTTTTTAATAGAACACCAGGTACATTTTTGCATTTTTATGCGTAGTTTTTAATACTAGTTAAACTGCCAATAACTTTTATTTGGCTAAATTTAACCATTTCTAAGTTATTATGGTTTTTAGGCCAAAAAACAAGCAATATCTGAACAGTCGCAGAAAAATACTAAGTTGATATTTTAAAATTATCGAAGCGTTTAAGAAAAATAGTAGAAAAATATTTTTTGCAGAAATTAGCATGGCATTTTAAAAATCATAAATAAACGTGCTTTTGACATCCTCCATAAACAATTGACATTTGACAGCTGAAGTCGAATTGACAACACTCAAAACTTGAACTGTAATAAACAAAAATATGTTCAGGGATGAGCGCAATTGTAAAAAAATAATCTTTGCTAGAGTTAGCTTAAAAATTTCAAATCTTTGCTTGAATCAGCATCAAAAGTTTCCCAAAATTAACCTAGCTCGGATGTCCCGCTAAAACAACTGACATGTCATTGCTTAAATCGCAATAACACTCAAAAGTTAATATATATTAAACGCATAAGCCCCAAAATCACGTTTTTTTACAATATTTTTAAAACACTTATAGATGGCGATTTAAAATTTTGATGAAAAATCACAAATAATTCAAGAAATATACCATTGAAATTTCAACCCTCTAGACCACCCCTTAAAAAAAATGGTTACCAACAGCTCAAAAAAAAACGATAAATTTAATTTTTTTCCCGAAAGCCGGAAACGTCCTCTAGGGGGGCGTAAAAACCACGATGTTCCAAGTCACCCCTAGACTCGGGGGTAAATTTTTGAAAATCGATTTTTTATGATGCAGAGGTTTGCGCCAATCCTATCTCCTCCCAGGATTTTTGAGTTGGAGGATTCAAATGTGGCTCAAAAATCTCCAATGCATCGGGACACAACGTTTGCTGTCGGACGTTCCCGTAAAAAATTCCGTTGCAACCCCTCAAGGGTTTCTCTAAAAAATCATATTTCGGAAACTTCTAGAAAAAAGAGCGCACTTCCCCTTACGGCCACGACTCCAAATTTTATAAAGTTTTGTAGAACTAACTCCCCTCTACATTTTATGTCTCTTACGAATTTTTGATATCTCCAACCCCCGAGGAGGTATTCAAATAAAACCATCCCCGATTTCAATAAAAAAATTCTACAGCGGCAATTTTTATCTCACGCAAGAAATTTAAACGACATGCCATTCGGAATTGCATTTTGCGTCGAAAAGATAAGGACTGTATTTTTTGTGGGGCGCACCGTTTACGATCTACGGCCGATTTTTGATTGTTTTGCGGGAATTTTTTGAAGAATTTCGCGATTTTTTTTTTCGAAAATTAAAAATCTGACGACAGCATATCAATCACCGATTTAATCTATATCAAAGATCCCCATAAAGTTTTGGATCCGATTTGTGGTTTTCGAGATATGACGTTTCTATACGGAAGGGGGAAGCGAAATTTACCAGCGGGGCACATTTTTTTTTCTCCGATAGGAAATCTGATTACACCACCGGAAAGCCCTTCTCAAGCCCAACAGAAAATATCCAAATAAAATTTCTCGATCCGACCTAGTGTTGCCATACGTACGGTAATTACCGCACTTGTACGGTATTCTGAGCGAAAGTACGGTAAACGGTCCAAATGTTAAAACCGTACACAAATATATGGTAATTTTCACCCTGTATAAAAGTATTTTTACCGCGTTTTTAATTCGACAAATTTATCGCGCGGTAGCAATGGCCGTTCTATTAAGAGCGTTGGGAGTAGTGGGGGAGAATAGAATAATTTGCAAATTCGCCAATTTCTCCCCGAGTTATGATTTTTTGAATTTTTTTTTGTAAGTTGAACAAATTTAGAGAATATAAATACTCAAATGCTCTAAATTTTTAATATATCCACAAGATTTAACATAAATTTTGATTTTTGAGTTATAATTTTTTTTAAATGAATTTTTAGGTAAATTATTTTTACAAGGAAAAACTAGAAAAAAAATCATATCGATATGATTTAATTCCTTAAAAACTCGGATGAAATCATAATACATTTATCTTTAAAATTAACCTTGATTTTTGAAATTGAGTCGATTTTTGAGCCAAAATATTAATTTTTGAAAATTAATATTTTGGCTAAAAAATAAATACTGATGTAATACTGATTCCTTAAAAATGTTGATATCTTTACAAAACATTTACCTTTAAAACTAACCAACTCTGCCAATTTCTACGTGTTATGAATTTTTGAAAATTGAATTCTTTAAAAAGTCCGATACATATTTATGTACCTTCAAAAAATACTTTATTTTTTGAAAATGTGTTTTTTTTTGGGTTTTAAATTGTCGTTTTTGGCAGGTGAAATTGTTATTTTTGGCAGTTAAAAATTGTCATTTTTATGAGTTAAAAATGGTCGTTGCCGAGAATTGAAAATTTGCCTTTTTTGCAGTTGAAAATTGTTATTTTTGGCAGCTTAAAATGGTCGTTTCCGACACTTGAAAATTGGCATTTTGGCAGTTGAAAATTGGCCTTTTTGGCAGTTGAAAATTGTCATTTTTAGCAGTTGAAAATTGTCATTTTTTGGCAGTTAAAAATTGTCACTTTTGGCAGTTAAAAATTGTCACTTTTGGCAGTTAAAAATTGTCACTTTTAGCAGTTAAAATGGTCGTTGCCGACACTTGAAAATTCGCCTTATTGGCAGTTAAAAATTGTCATTTTTTGCAGTTAAAAATGGTCGTTTCCGACACTTAAAAATGGGCCTTTTTGGCAGTTGAAAATTGGCATTTTTAGCAGTTGAAAATTGACATTTTTAGGAGTTGAAAATTGGCATTTTTGGCAGTTAAAAATGGTCATTTCCGACACTTGATGTATTACATGATATGCTAGAATTTATCAAAAATAAAAAAAAATTGTATATTCACAAAACATCTGAATTATCTTTAATTTTTGAAAATGCGTGAGTGACAAATGTTTAAAAATGATGTTTTTTAATTTGTCGAATATTTGAACAATGAAAAAATAGAAAAAAATACTGATATGATTAAATTCCGTAAAACGTTTAATGCAGTCATAATATATTTACCTTTAAAATTAACTTTGAGTTTTGAAAATGCGTGTTATGAATTTTTGAAAATTAATATTTAAATTACATTTTTTTAATACACTCACAAAACTTTAAAGGCCTTTAAAACTTATTGTAATTTTTGAAAATGCGTCACTTTTTCCGTAAGTTATGAATTTTTGAAAATTAAGTTTTAAGTTGTTGAACAAAAAAAAAACTGATATAGAATTTCTCAGAAAGTTTAGTAAGTATATTCACAAAACATCTGCCTTTAAAATCAACTTAGACTTTTGAAAATGTTTCAATTTTTGCGTGAGATTAATTTTTGAAAATTAATATTTGAAGTTGTTGAAGATAAAAAATTGTTTTTTTTTCATATATTCACAAAACAACTATTTAATTTAATTTATTTAATGTGCCAATAACAATGGGTTTATACAGGTCAATATACATAATATAAATAAGTGGTTTCAATAAATAAAAAAAAATATGACTCATAACAGATATATAAAAAAAACTTAAACTTACAGGGTGTAGAAATATGCAAAAGATGCGTTCAGAAAGAAAACTGTAACATGGATGAATTACAAATGGGCCCTCCTTTAAAACTAACTTTAATTTTCTAGAAATAAAGTTTTAAAAACGAATTTTTAAACAAGGAAAAACCAGAAAAAGAATCATATCGCTATGATTGAATTCCATAAAAGAAAAACTCTGATGCAATCATAATACATTTACCTTTAAAATTAATTTTGATTTTTGAAACTTAGTCAATATTTGTGTTAGTTATGAATTTTTGAAAATTAATGTTTTAAGTTGTTGAACACTTAAACAAAACCAAAATCGAAAAGAAATTAAGGTCTGATATGATAAGAGTTCCTCAAATATTTTAGGACATTCACAGAACATCTACCTTTATTTTTCGAAAATGAATCTACCGTGAGTTATTTTTTTTAAATTACAGTGCTTTTTCTCTTGTAAAATATACGTTTCGAAAATAAAGTTCAAATTTAAATTGAATTACGCTAGTTTTCTCAACCATCCAACACAATTCCTTTAGAAAATCCGCCAGCCGCTAAAACGAAAATTACTTCGCAATGCGAATTCAAAATCCGCCAAATCTAGCGGATTTTCCGCTGACCTGGCAACACTGCCTATGGGAAGTATTAATATCTATCTCGTCCCGATAGTTAACACTATATTAGGAGACAGGACCATCTAGCGTCGATTTATGTAACAAATTCGTAGAAAAATGTGTAAATCCCCGAAATAATGCAATAGCACGAGATTATAAAAGGGGGAAAAATGTTTTTTATGTGATATTTTCGGTAAAAAAAAAATTAGAAAACCTTCGCTTCACCTCTGAAATCGTAAGTTTACATCATTATAAGTGTGTATTTCTCGTAGTCCACACCCTAATAAATTATCACATCTAACATATATGTACGGTAATTTATTAATAAGTATGGTAATTCAGAGTACGCCGGTACGGTAATTCGTTTTCTAACGTGTGGCAACACTGCCTCCAGCCCAAAATCCGCACCAAAATGATTTTGCTAAAAAAAAACAGCGTCCACTTGTTGATGTTCAATAATCCATTCTACGAACTCTCTTCGCTGTACATGGTCATTAGGCTTCAGTTGTTGTGTTATTTGAAATTCTTGTTCACGACGCTGAATTCATGTATTATTATTATATTCATGTATTTTTACCAATAACTGCTAAATAATCATTTCCAATGAAAATCGCTGAATATAAGAAAACTATTAGGCATAGGGAGCCCTAATTCAATCTGAAAGATAATTAGATTCTACGTGAGAATACGTTACTAAATACAGGGTGTGCCGTTTGAAAAAACGAAGTTATTCAACTTTATAAGTTTGAATTTTGCAGCCCATATTTTTAATCACCCTGTATAATTTTCTATATGAAATCATGGCTGGCGCTGTAGTTTTAACCTTCAACGAAATAATAGAAATGATTGTAATTATTTATAACGTCAATCACTGGGGCAAATATAAAATTTCATCCGAACCATGCATTTCAACAAATCTGTAAATATTTCGAAAACGGCAAACGATAGGTATAGGGAATATTAAAGGAACTCACCTTTCTTTGTTCCCTAGAATTAAAAAATGACAAAAATACAGGGTGTTCCATTAAAAAAAAACATAACTTTGATGTGGATCTTTTTTAGGGGACACCCTGTATAACTGGTAATAATTTTAAATTGTGCATACAACGATCCTACGTCTATCCATTTGAAAAAAATAACATGAAGTAGCATGGTTTTCCAGAAAATGACCGCGTCGTATGCGTTGCCCCACCCTGTATAAAAAGTAGAAGCCTCCAGTATAAACAACATAATTTTGACATCTTAAACAGTTGACATATCATATTTAAAATTATATATGAAAATTTGAAGCTAATTTCAGCATTAATTTTTTACAATTTTTCAAATGCACTCAAAACTTTAATTGTGCAGACGAAAAATTGTAAAACTGAAATTAGCTTTAAATTTTTAAACCCACCAGGAATGAACCTGTTTTTGATAAGTCACTAAAACAATTGACGTATTATAGTTACAATCAAGATGAAAGTATTTTAAACTTGAACTATAAAAATTGTAAAAAAATAAACTCTGCAGTAATCTGCTTCAAAATTTCAAAATACACCCAAAATAAACTTAGTTTTGACATTCCATAAAATTCTTGAGATATCATAGCTGAATTCAAAATAACAACACACAAAACTTGAACTGAAGAAACAAACATTGGGTCCGGGACAAAGTGCCGAATCGGTATTTTGCCCAAAGTGCCGAATTTCATACTACCGACCATGCCCAAAGTGCCGAACGACGCCAAGCGACGTCGCATCGTTCGTAGACGAATCGGCAGTTTGGACATTCGGCACTTTCTCCTTGCGCCGACCTCTCAGTAAGGTCCAAACAGCCGAATGCACGCTGATTCAGCACTTTGGTCCTCGTAGCGCCTACGAGTAAAACCCAAAATCCCGAATATTTATGTTATAATACGTTTAAAAACGTTTACAACAAAAATGCTATATGTTTTATTTTAAATAAAAAAGAAAACATTCTCCACCTCTGAAACCATCTGCATTCCATTAATAAACTTCTATTATCAAAAATTATTTTTGCACATTTGCACAGGTGTGCATTCGGCATTTTGGGTCCTACTCATAGGTGCATGCGAAGACGTTCTGTCGAAAGGCCAAAGTGCCGATTCGCATTCGGCTCCGATGCCTTGTCTACCAACGATGCGCCGTCGCTTGGCGTCGTTCGGCACTTTGGAATTGGTGGGTAGTATGAAATTCGGCACTTTGGGCAAAATGCCGATTCGGTACTTTGGACATTCGGCACTTTGGGCAGGCCCCCAAACATTGCATTCGGCGAAGAGAGAATTTGTAAAAAAAACATCTTTGCTAAAATTAGCTTTTAAAGTTTCAAAATCAATCCAAAATGAATATAATTTTGACATTTCACTCAATTAACTCAAAACTCAAAACGTAAATTGCGCAGAAGAAAGTTACATTCTGTGACCAAAAAAACCGTAAAAAATTAATCTTTTCTAATTTAATTTCCAAATTTCAAAATTAATTTAGAATTGACCTTATTGTGATATTCCATAAAAACAATTGATATATCACAGCTGGAAGTAAATTATCTAGCACTCAAAACTTATTAATAATATGAAGAAAAATTGGAAAGATTTAAATAAATATTTTTTTCTAGGTTACTTTTAAAATATTCAAATTCATATAGAGTTAACCCAATATTGATATCCTTTCAAAACAGTTGGCACGTCTCAATTAAAATCAAAATGACAATAAAAACTTGAACGGAAGAACGAAAACAGCAGTCATGAAATTGAAATTTAAAAAAACAGCATTCATGAAATTGAAATTTTAAATATTCTGTGGTAAAATTAACTTGAAATTTTTTAAATATATCTATAATGAACGAACATAGTTTTGGTATCCGAATCACCTTTAAATTCTCCAGATACTTTCAGAATTCATCTAATTTTGTCATTCCACTAAAACACATGACGTATAACTTCTAACATCAAAATGCCAACACTCAAAACTTGAATCGTAATAAGGAACATTTCATTTGGCGATAAAAAATTCTCTTCTGTAATCAGCTTGAACATTTCAAAATTCATCCAGAATGAAAATAGTTTTGGTGTCTCAATAAAACCATTGACATCTTACAGTAGGAATCCAAATACCAACACTCAATTTTTTGTTTGTTTTGGCGTATGTGATTGACCATTCAGCCACTAGCAATAGTCTATGTTGTACGGTTTTATAACTATATGAAAAATTATATGAATAAATAAATAATTAAAGACAATGACTACTACAACGGACTCAAATGGACATTTCTCAAAAAATATTCCACCCGGGCCTGGAATCGAATCCACACCACTTGGGATCTATCGCAGATGCTCGCGCTCTTACCCATTAGACAGCCAATGAGAAAATATAAACAAAATTAGTCTCCAGAGAATTTTAAAATCCATCTAGAATTAGATAGTTTTGACAGCCCGCTAAACAATTAACATATCATAAATCAAAGAAGTAAAAGAGCAAGAGCCGGCCCATTAGCCGCGTGCGTTAGCGCGCCAGTACTAATGCGGAGGGTCCCGGGTTCGAATCCCGGCGAGGGCATGGATGTTTGTGAATGTCTATTTCATTTAATATGAACAATACATTACCGATGTGACTGAAGGGCACCTGCCAAAGTAAAAAAAAAGAACAAGAAAAATCATGATTTAAATTCAAACTGTAACAAACAACCTACTATAGTTTAAAACCGCAAAAAACTTAATAATAGCAATAATGAAAATCAATTTTAGGAATTTTCGATACTTAAAAAAAAGAACTTAATTTAAATAAGTTTGAAATTTTTTTAAGTTCTCGAGTAATGTAAAAGCAAATAACGTTACGTGTGTCGTAATACGGTTTATTTTTTCCATCTCTATTTTTTTTTAACTTGTTTAATGTTTAATGACAAACGTCAAAAAACGATAATGTTTGTATGCCAATATCTCCATAGCAACGAGTTGCGTTAAGATACATATAACAGTAGTGTTGTTAAGAATTTCTTAACAACACTAGTGTTGTTAAAGGTACCTTAACGTAACTCGTTGCTAAGGAGTTATTGGCATGATAACGTTATAGGATAAAATAAAATAAAATAAATTGCATTTTGTGATTGGCACGAGGAAAATTATGGAGAGAAAAATTAATATTTTATAACAGAGGAATTTGAAATACAGGCGCGTTAGTAAATCAAAACTATTTCGGCTTCGCATCTCGTTTTATTTGTGGGTGGTCAGGTAACGATCGGCGGTTAATTAGCGTCGGCGGAATGAAATGAACGGCCGTTACTCATATAAGCGAGAAAAGATATTTACATCTTCCTGTTTCCGTTTCGATAAAAAGGAAACGGATGCTCAAACACAAACACACCAACAACACAACAACCAGCGAGAAAGAGCGTAAAATAAAATGCAGCGCCGTTAAATGTGCAACATTGTTTACCGGAGCGGACGCCCGACAATTACACTTTTTACGCGTCATAATTTACCACCCGTCACATTTGCATACATTCATACATAGTGCACAAATTCATCCACTTTATTGCCAAACAAGAGTTTCTGAACGTTAATAACTTCACAAAATACATAATATTTTTTGTACTAATTTATAATCGACTTATTGTTATATCAAAAACAGTAAAGCAATGAAATTTTGTATTTTACAGTTTTTGCTAATTGTTTAACTATTTTTGGAAATTTTAGTTGTCGCGATTTTCAGTACTTAAACGTGACGTCGACTTCAAAATATAAAATTGTCGTTAACGCTAATTCATAGGATAATTGAACCCTCCAATGCGTTACATACTGAAAATGTTTCGTCACGAAAGGTTAAAAAAAAATCAATTTTAATCGGCGTGGAAAACGTAGGAACTCAGTGGAAAAAGAACGGCGGGCGCATGAATTCACCAAGCTCTCGCTGACGACGTTTAACGGCAACACGAAAAAATGTATAATTTATTATATTATCACTTTGTTTTCAAAACGAATAGCATGGAAGAAACAGCGAAGGTATAATGTATGTTTAATTCGCTAGGAAAAAGAGCAGCTTCTGTCGGTGTTTTTATCCGATGTGGATTTTTAATTGGCGTCGATCGGTGCCTTACACGACAAACGGGAAACTAATGTAAATATAACCTAAGTATCCATAAACAGTTAAGCAAGTATGTAGCACACTATAAGCTTAGATTGGTTACAACTTACTTGGAAATAGTTTGTTCATCGCACCCTTAGCAAATTCCCTTATTTCTGGAGATATGCAAGTAATATTTGAGATTTATTATGATTTAAAATAAACTATTGAAATCACCGTAGGAATACTTATGCCAAATTAAATTCGTTTGAAATAACAATTTTTTTCCATTGCAACTACGCTTAAGTAAACAGGGTGTTTCAAATTCGAGGCTCACCATGGGGATCTCGCTTATTAGAAGAGATAGAAGGTATGTTTAAATTTGGCACTTTTGCAGAATTTTATGCTGATTAATAATTCACTAAATACGTAACATCTCGCTTTTCTGAATTATTGAAGGACATTTTTATTCATACAAAATAATGTTTGACAAACAAAGAGGTATTCAGATTTTGAATCGTTTTAATTCCATGGCACGGATGATTTTTAGTAAGCGCTTCAGAAATTTCCAATAAAGGTGTTTTAAACGATTATATGTCGATTTTTGAAATTAAATATATGTTGTATTGTATTGTTGTCATCACAAAAAATTGAGCATTCAGATGTGATAAAAAATAAATATGGTGTGCATAAGAAATAAGAAAGTTCATGATGGTTGAAAAGAAACTAAACATGTTACAAAGAAAAGTCTTACACCATCTATTAGATAATAAAAACCCTCTATCTCTTCTAATAAGCGAGATCCCCATGGTGAGCCTCGAATTTGAAACACCCTGTATATCGGGTGTGTATAAATTGGCGGATAATCTACACGTGACGATATTCTTCCAGAAATTCTACGCAGGATGTCTTATTTCTAAAATGTTGTACAATGCTTCCTGAACCTTCGCGAGGTCCTCAAAGGTTGAACATCCAGCATTAAATATGCGTTATTATTCGATATTAATTTACAGAAAACCCTACAATTTCGGTAGTATAACTAGTTTGAAAATTATTTGTTAGTGTGTGTTATCTTTGTGTCTCAAATGTGTATTTTTAACACTTATTTTCATAAAAAGTAGAGCCGGAAATGTCGACGTCCGCTTATGTCACTTTTGACACAACGAATTAATTCAAACTTGCTAGTTGCAATTTTGTCAATTTTGCTTTCCTCGTTATTATTAGTTTGTATTAGGTCGCGCGTGTCAAAATAGACTTCTCTTGACAGTATTTACTCATAATCTGTTTTACCTTGCATATACTCGTACATCTGTAAATAAATAAATTATTATTCTACTCTGACCCAACCCATATAACTAATCATGAGATTATTGAAAACACAGAACGGCCCGTGAATGCTATGTTGCCAAATGTACATTTCTTTTAAATGGCTCCTGATGGCCTATGAAGCATGATAGAACATTTTTGCATCGACATTTTCTATTCAGAATTTTAGGAAGAATATTGCCACGTGTAGAATATCCGCCAATTTATACACACCTGATATACATAAAAAATCTGAAATTTCACTAGTTGCTGAACTATGATGTATCTACGCCAAAAAACCGACCCAAAAATACCACGGAGTAATTCTTTAATCGAGCTAGGTCACCTAGTAAGCGTTAACTTTAAGGGTCGATTGTTAAATATGGAGTTTCCATCCTACATATGTGTGCACTATAAACATCATGCGGTTTAGCGCACGATCCACAATAATAATATTATTTTTAATAGTTACTACTTTATTGCGAATCGAATTCATTTTATCAGCTGTAATTTAAAGAGCTTGAAGAGTAGAGTAAGGTGAAAAGCAAATTTTTTAATCTTCTTCAATTATTCAAAAATTATTGCGGAAAAACTGAAAAACAATGACTACTCGAAAGTGTTTTTTTTTTGTTGTTGCAATGAAGCTGAGCGAATTTTCAAATTTTCTTCAATGGCTTGGTACTTATAACAAAATTGAAGCAAAACAATTGCGACTCGAATTCGTTTTTTTTTTGCAAAAATCGAAAGTGTTTGAAGAGTATAGTAAGATGGCGGGTGAATTATTTAATTTAATTTATTTATTTACGGATGTCTAGTTAACTACAATATTATAGTATAACATATTAAAATATCATTAATATATAGGCACATTTTAAAAAATATTTACATATTAAATCTTAAAACTAAGACATACATTTAAAAAAATATTAACATATTAAAATTTAAAACTAAGACATACATTTTTAAAAATATTGACATATTAAAACCTAGATTAAGGACTAGGTTACGCAATCTATTTTTACTGATGTAATTAAAGTCGACATCAACTCTGTTGCTGTTAGATACTAGTCGCGACACACCAAAATTTTTGGCATAATCGGTCCTGTTCAAAGGCACTGAAAACGTATGCAACTGTCTTAGAGGTCTTGACGGCACGTGGATACTAATTGCTCCAAAGTATTTGAGGACAGTTAATAAGACCATTACGGAATTTGTGAACAAAAATAATATCCACACAAAAGTGCCTATGTGTTGCCAAGCCAAAAATGTAATTGTAATTATTGATAGTCACGATCAATGCTGTATTCCAAATTTGAAACACAAAAATTTAAGGAATTTTTCTGGACACGTTCGATTACACCAACATCTTGATCGGTGTAGGGACAACAAATTAAATATTCGGCGAATTTTTGAATTCGTAGTTATTTCTTTTCAGGAACCCAAGCATTTGGAAAGCTTTCGAGGTAATCTTATCGATATGCTCCGAAAAGCTCCAGCTAATGGTAAGTCCTTAATTAAGTGAACACGCCGAAGGCATATATTATTGATATAATAGCGATTCAAGATTGCTAGTCTGAGTTTGGCGAAAGATATTATGCTGCACTTATCAACATTCAGCCGCATCCTGTTAGAAATACACCAGTCATTAAATCTATTGAAATCCTGCTGAAGGAGTTGAGAAGAATTGGTATTTGTTAAACCTGTGAAGATTTTCATATCATCAGCAAACAAGAGGCATTGGGAGTGATGAAAACATGAAATGACATCAAAACATTAAAAAGAAGTGGCCCTAGCTGGGAGCCTTGGGGTACCACAGAAGATACAGAGATGAAAGAGATTAAGAAGGAACCTACACGTACTCTCTGTATTCTACAACTTAAATAAGACACGATTCAGTTAAAAAGTAAATTATCTAAATTTCTTCAATTGTTCGAAACTTATAGCAAAAATACTGGCAAATAATACTGAATACTGAAAATCTGAAAAACAATAGCGATTCGACTTGTTTTTTCGCTGTAATTATAAGAAATTGAAGAGTAGAGTAGGATGGTGAACGAATTTTCGAAATTTCTTCAATGGTGCGGAACTTACAGCAAAATTATTGAAAAACCATGGTGATTCGAATTCTTTTTTTGTCTTTGGTGTAATAAATAGTTCGAAAGATATTATTTTTTCTTTGTTTAACACTTGCCACAATTGCTATAATTGCACGAGAACTGAATTTATTGCATTCTTGGAGTTGTTTAAATCATCTATCGGTTAAAAAATATTTGTTCACGAAAATGTTATAATATGCGCATTATTTAATTGTATGGGCAGCATTAATGGGGTACATTTAACACTCAATTTCTTAAACACGCAAATGCGCTTATTAAACACGCACACGCATTTGCGTCTTTAATATGGTTATTAAACACGCTAATTCGCGCTTTAATTCACAGAACGCGATTTATGATATTATTTTGTTTACCCTGTTTGATACTGATTTTAATTTTTTTTTTCAATTGTAATTGTAACTACAACTTTAATTTCGATTTTAATTTTGATTTTTTTTTTTTTTTTAATTTTGATTTTGATTTTAATTTTGATTTTCATTTTTGTGAACAAAGTATAGTGTACAACTCGCATATAATGGCAATTAATCACTCAAACGATTTGCTCCACTCGCCTACGGCTCGTTCCGCAAACATCGTTCTCGTGATTAGTAGCCATCATTATATGCTCCTTGTACAATACTCTATTAATTGTACAATAAACTATTAAATAATTGCCATAAACTTACAACCTTTTAAATTTACTCAAAATGTCTTCTGCCTCATTATACAATTCAAGTTTGAACAACTTCTGATCTAGATTTTGATATAATCACAAAACAACAGAGTTTATTATACATATATTTAAAGGTATTCACTGCATCCATCGGAAAATATTTAAACAATTGTTACAAACTCAAATTTACTTAAAATCTATTCTACTTCATTAGGCAGCTACAGTAAAAAAAACTTCAAAACTATATTTTGATAAAATCTTACGTGAACAGAGTTTATTTACTGCATCTATCGGTTAATACCTAAAAACCTGAAAAGCAATTGTGACTCGAAATCTTTTTAGTAAGAATTTTCGAAATTCCTTAAATTGCTCAAAACTTATAGCTGAATTACTGAAAAACAATTGCTACTCGAATTAGTTTTTTTGCTGAAAACAAAGGAGCTTGAAGAGTAGAGTAAGATGGAGAGAGAATTTTCTAAATATCTTCAACTGTACAAAACTTATGGCTAAAAAATAAAAAAAAATTGCGACTTCAATTTGGGTTTTTCTTCTGCTGTAATTAAAAGAGCTTGGAGAGTACAATAGGATGTGAACTAATTTTCGAAATTTCTTCAATGGTTCGGAACTTATAGCAAACATAGTGAAAAACAATGGCGATTCGAATTGGTTTCTTTCGCTGTTTTGTTCTGCATGCACTCTAGATCAAAATACGTGTTCTGGTCCGGATGAGATACATGTTTGTCTATTAAAAAAAACTGTTCCACTGAGCTATTTGAAGCCATAAACACTCCTTTTTAATAGATCATTGTTGACAGCATATTTTCCTGAAAAATTGAAAAGTCCTCCAATTTAATACCTGTTTTTAAAACTGGTAATAAAAATCTCGTCAAAAACTATAGACCTATCTCAATTCAGTCTATCATTCCAAAAATGTTTGATAATCTAATGGGTCAATTCGTTTTAATAATCATGCTATTGTTTATAATCAGCAGGGATTTTATCCAACAAGGTCCGCCACGTCTAATTTATTGATGTATAGTTCATATATCAGTGAAGCCCTATACCGAAACATAGAAGTAGATTCCATCTATACAGATCCATCGTAAATCACGATCTGACAATCTGATTTTAAAATTGACTCAATATGGCTTAAGTTGTTCTTTAGCTCTTTGGACTAAATCGTTTATTGCAAATCGTCAGTAATTTGTTCAATTTCAAAATTCTATATCGAGTCCAATTATTGCAAAGATAGATGTACCGCAAGGCTCTCATCTTGGACCAGAACTGTTCCTTTTGTTTGTGAACGATGTTGGCTCTGATTTTTTCATCATCTAATTTTTGCTGATGATCTCAAAAACTACCGCCGACGTGTAGCTTCGAAACCCGAAGCTGTACGTCGGTCAGAAGTTAGCGCTGCCAGTTACTCTCACGATACGCTATTTGTGACCGAAATATTCGACTAGTGTTAAGTACGTATAGTTAACCCGCCATTGGTGACGCAAATTTGACACCGGGGTTTTCAACTGAAGATTTTTTGAAACGTGTTACTACTAGTTCATGTTTTTTTTTAATTTGTGCTCTTTGGCAATAAAACAAAGATATTTGAAAAGAAATTGCAACAAAAATCAATAACGGAGAATAAATTTATTTGAATTTTTTAACACACCCGGTCTCACAGACCAGTAGGGTCACCATTGGCGGGTTAATTAAACGAGTGTACATTTTCAAGTCGGTTTGATGGAATGTGATCTGAAGATATGTAGAATATTTCTATACTTCAAAATCTTACATAAAAATATTCTACAAATTATTAAAATGGCGTTGAATAAACACCTGCATAATATAATCTCGTATAGATTTATCTTGCAAAAAACATCAAAATAGTTATCAACCCGCGAGATCCCGCACTGGTTTACATTTTACAGTCAAGATATTACTATAACAAATATAAATCGCCGAACATTTCTTGCGACGAGCTGCAATCTTGGGGAGGCATTTTGTCGAGGGGCGCGCGTCGATATGGGATTCCCTCATCTCAAGCTTACAAAATTATAAATCCAAAGACGGCAAACCACGTCTGCCCGAAGTTTAGGAACTTTTAGACCCTACAACCAATTCAGTGTTGATGTAGAAAATAATAGCAGTCGAAACAGTCGAAAGCGATAGAAACGTGTTTATGATTATTACTAATTTAATGTATGCACTTGTGTGGAGATTTTTATGCATGAAATTTTTTTAATCAAATTGCGATAAAATTACTATATTGAAAGAAAAATTGAAGAAACGCCAATTCAGAACCTCTATTTTTTTTAAACATAAAAACTGTATTTAAAATGCAATTTTTCATGTAAGTGGTCTATTATTTTTGAAATCAGCGACTTCAAAAACCTGTATACTGAATTTTGTTGAAATTTTCATTTTTCACATAACTGGTTTGCCATTTTGGATCCGCCATTTTATTTTTGAAAAATTTGACTTCATATTCAGAAGCAGCGACCTCAAAAATCATCAAGTATTGAATTTCGTTGGAACCCCATCGTTCAAACAAGTGGTCCGCCATTTTGATTTAAAAAAAAAGACTTTAGTTTTGGAATTAGCAGCCTCAGAAACCACCATACCCTAATTTCGTTGGAATCCTATCGTGTTTCATATAATTGGTCTGCCATTTAGGATCCGCCATCTTGTTTTTGAAAAAATTTGACTTCAGTTGTAGAATCAGCGGCCTCAAAAACCACCACATACTGAATTGATTTGGAACCCTATAATTTTTCATACAAGTGGTCCACCATTCTCGATCCGCCATTTTGTTTTTGTAAAATTTGATTCCAGATTTGAAATCAGCGATCCCAAAAACCTCATAATCCAATGTTTCATCGAAATTGAACGACACTTTCATATTTTGGCCAGGATTTTTGGACTTTGGACCACTATGCGTCGCATTCAATCAATAGGAGACTGTTTGCTCCTATAATGGGATGGAACTGAATGTCAATAAGTGTAAATACATTACAAGAAGAATATCAATATCAACTAAATATTTTCAATACACATTACATGAAATCCAATTAGAGTAATGCCGGACAATTTATGGTGCCGTATAGAAGTTTGTGAACAAACAAGATATCTATGCACATCTAGAGTTAATAAAGATTAAATTGAGTAAGAATGTTCTGGTAATTACCTTCCAGTGCAAATTTAATTTCAAAAAATTGACAAACTTCGTCGTACACGCTCGATCGCATTTGATTTCACAGACGTATATGGGCACCAAATTATGAAGCAATATTCCAAATAAGGACGAGTAACGCTACAAATAACTTTATTAGTGTCTTTACGTTCTGTTTTTCGTTGAAATCAAAATAGCTTGAAGCTTAGAGTACGATAGATAATTGTTCGAAACTTGTAGCTAAAAAACAGAAAAGCAATTACGACTCGAATTTGCTTTTTTTACTGAAATAAAACGAGCTTGAAGCGTAAAGTAGGATGGCAAGCGAATTTTCGAAATTTCTTCCATTGTGCGAAACTTATAGCTAAAAAACAACAATTGCGACTCGAATTCGTTTCTTTCGCAGTAATTAATAGAGACGTCTGTGCATACACCGTTTAGTAACACAGAATAGATTGGAGTGCTATAACTAGCAAAAACACTACCACAGTCTAATTAATTAAGACCGAAATTTGAACTTTTCCCCCTCGTAATTAATTAATTCAAAAAGTTGCTGCAAGAGTTTTTTTTTAAAGAACCAGAAAAAACCGTACAACTAGAAGCTAGAGTAATTAAAAGCAATTAAGATGTAATTGGATAAGGCGCGGGCGAGGCGCAATTAATTCGGTATAAAGAAGGGCCTCTCGGCTTGATGAATATTTAAATTAATTACGGTTTCGTTATTTAAAATCGTTAGTTAGTGATTCCCAAATTATTATTTATTAATCGAAACGCGATTACGATCGACGATACTCCACATTAGAGAGGCAAATAGACTGCTGCCGTTGCCTTTTAATTTATGCTAATCGACACACGATACGACTAATTATGCTTATTTAAGACGAAGACGAGGGTGGGTTGAAGTTGTTTAAAATTAATTAGATTTCGTATACGAAAAAGTAATTTAGAAAATATGTCAATCACCTTAAAATTGGACACTTATATTGCTAAAATATACTTTAAGAATTGTTTCAATATTTACGTATTGGCAGTTCATATTATTAAGGATAAAAATATGAAAAAGATAAATAAAATGATAGAATGAAGGTTTACGTATTGGTAGTTATATTATTAAGGATAGGAATATGAAATGGATCAATAAAAAGAGAGTTGAAAATTAGTGATTTTTCTTTAGATAAGAATAAAATATTTTCTGAAAAATATAATTTAAATTGGATTTTTCGGCTTAAAACACTTTTCCGCGGAAATTTTCTTCAACTTTTAGCTTCTACATCACTTACCCCATCCCAAAAACTATTTTTTATGGGCAGCATAAATGGGGTACATTTAACACTCAATTTCATTAAGCCCGCATTTGCGTGTTTAATATGGTTATTAAACACGCTAATTCGCGCTTTGATTCACAGAACGCGAACTATGATAATATTTTGTTTAACTTGTTTAATGCTGATTTTAACTTTGATTTTTTTTTTTCAATTGTAATTGTAATTGTAATTACAACTAATTTTGATTTTAATTCTAATTTTGATTTCGATTTCGTTTGGTTTTTTGATTTTTATTTTGATTTGAATTTTAATTTTTGTGAACATAGTATAGTGTACAATTCGCATATAATGGCTATTAATCAAGAGAACGATGTTTGCGGAACGAGCCGTAGGAGAGTGGAGCAATTCGTTCGAGTCATTATATGCTCGCTGTACAATATACTTTTAAACGTCTTTTTGCGTTAAGACCGCAAAGTGCAATTCACCCTTATTTTAGACTCATAAGGGCTTTTTCTTGAATGACTAAACTATCTTTTGACTTGATAGTATTCGTATCTAGTTCATATTACTATTCTAAATGTATGTAAATGATGCAAAGTAACAAATTCACACCAAAAAGAAATGCGGTGTCCCTCGTCGGAAAGATGCCGTTTAACGATAAGACAAATTCTAGTGTTAATATTTCTTTACACGCCCCATAAAGCTGAAGTGTAAGTAAATGAACGGCCATTTAATTTCCCTAAAAAAGTGTTACTGCTGGTCGGCAATAAATTCCAAAGACAATGGTCGCTGACCGTTTCCTTAATAATGATAACAAAAGCGAGGGAGTTTAATTATCTAATTAAACATCTGTTCAAAAACAACTACATTCCTAATAGCAACGATGAAACGCTTTTTTTTACGTTTGAAGAAACGCAATAAATATATTCACAGTAATAATCAATCAATTTATTGGTGATATTAGATAATACATCCTTACACAAGTCAAAAAGAGTAGCACAATGTGCGAACCTTGAAGATACAAATTGTAATTATAATTCCTTATCTGAAGCCGTAAAAATTTAAAATTCGTTATAAATAAAATTAAATTCGATTGATTGTTGTATCGGCAGTCTATTTTATATTACGTATACAGGACAGCGGCGGCTCGTGGATTTCCGTAGGGGAGGCAAAGACAAAGATGCCGCTCGTGCTGCACTACTTACTCTTACAGAGGAAGCAAACATTCCTTTGCTGTTTCGGTCAAATTTTCTTCCGCTGCCTCACCGCCGAACATCTACGAGCCGCCGCTGATACAGGATATCCTAAATTGAGTAGGCCAGTACGGGTTTTCATAATGGAGATTTCGTTAAAAGCAGTTTTATGCGTCTACTCAGATTCCATTGAGAAAAATTATATTTTTTTTTCGGCTTTGCATCTGGCCTTAGTGTTTTTGCCATTAACTATCAAATTTTTTTGTATATGGGAGATTCCATGTCAACTGATCAGCAAGTGAATGGGGTGGTTTTCAAATCACTACCAGAAGTTCGGGATACCAAAATATGGAAAATTCTAAATTTTCAGCCCGGGATGTTGCACCATTTCCGAATTACGGACAATTTTGTGATTTTTAAATTTTTTTGCGGACGATGACAAATGTTCGTCGTAGACTGCCGTAGCGAGAATTTCAGTTGAAAAGTATTTAGAAACTAGCTAATCAATGCAGAATTTTCGGAGGAATCCATTCCCGGCGTTAGAATTTGGATTGCATGCTTCCTCGGTCGACAAAATCGTCCAAACTGTTTTTTTTGAACAGCGATATCTAAAAAGTATCATTTTTTTAAATTGTTTGGAAGTCGGCAAAAGTTTTTTTTTTAGTACTTTAAGGGGGGAAAATATTGGTGTGTATTTGCGTTTTAGATAATAAAAAATGCAAAAAAAAACTGGGGTTATTCGTGAAATCGCTCATTTTCACTACGCGCTCAGGAATTTTGAGAATATTGAGAATAATGAAGACCGCTGCCTGCCAGAGCCTTTAGCGCAGGTACAGTCAGAGAAAATACAAATGCAAAACTCGCTCGGCTTGGGAATGCTGCCACACGTCGGTGCTTAGTTCGGTCGAAACCCGTACCTGCTTAAAATGCAATTATGAGGTAATAAAATTTGCAAGCCTAGTTTCCTTCTCGCCCCTAAGTGATCAAGTGACGGATTCCATATCTGTGATTTTTTCATCTTCCAATTTTTGGTGCGTCATCTTCAAAAATTCGAATAACTAAAATTTTTGGCGATTTCTCGAAAACGGTTTATAATACAAAAATGAAATTTAGTGTACTTTAATGGTTCGAAATGTTGCCCGTTTCCTGTATACTTATATTTAATTTCCATTTATTCATTTCCGCAAAAATTACATCAACTTCACAATTTCAAATGCGACACCTTCTATATTTATGGATTTTTGCGAAGGTGATTGAAAGACAAATTCAGCGATACCAAATTATTTTTATATTATTCTTAAAAGAACAGGAAAATAAAGTTTATAAAAACAACGAACAAACTTAACAAACATAACAAACCAATTAATAAAAGTTGTAAGTGACAAGGACTCAGGGTATACGATGTTAATTGTACCCATTTATATTCTCTTATTTGTAATGGCCTTCCTTAAATGAATAAATAATAAAGAAAATTGGAAATCAATATACTCAGCAACTTGTCGAGAACAGTGAGAGGTTGCACCATCCTGTTGCCACCACATCATTGCTCTCTCATTTAACTGAATCTCTTCCACCAATATACAGCACCAGTCAAGAACCAACCACACGGCCATTGAATAAAGCACACCATGAATTTTCTCTCTAAATTTGCTAAAAATGCTAATAATCAAGAAACCAGTTGTGGCAGTTATGTCGGTTAACAGTGGCATTGTGGTGAAAGCGACTTTCATCAGTCCATAAAATTTTATTTAAGAAGCTTGGATTGTCTTCAAGTCTGATTAATCGTTCAGCAATGGTAAGTTTTATCCAAGATCCTCGGGTGTTAATGCACTTTTGAAAGGGTGGTATTTATTAGTTTTTGATGATTTGCTTACTTATTAAATGATTTGCTTACTCCTAATTTTCGAGAAAGAAATCTAGTAGATACATGCGGGTTGCTTGTGTATGTGCCAAAAATATTTATGACGTTATCTTCAATTCGAACTGGCTTCTTTGGGGTCCTTCGTGCTTTCCAACTGGAAAAGAACTTCTTCATAATTTTTCTTTCTTCTAACTTGACGCAGGTATTCGGCGTTCAACGATTTGGATATCTAAATCTGTACAAATCACAAATCTCGAGCGCGTCTACTGTTTTTGTGGCATTCTTAATATACTGAAGGAAGAAAAAAATGAAACACTGAATGATGAAATTCGTGAAATTTCGACCATTTTCAAACCGCCATAACTCGGCGTATTTTCAATCGATTTTGATGAATCTTTGAGGGCGAAAAACTTTGAAGTGTCTTCTTTAAAGTCATGCATGCGAAATTAAGCGTAACCTCTTCCGCCCCCCTCCAGCGCCCCTGTGAAAAAAAAGTTTTTTTCTGGAAACCATGTCCAACTTTGACGATGTCTACGGAGTTGACAAATTTTTATCGAGTCGACTCACCATAATAAAATAAATTTGACCAATTCCCCTATACAGGACTCAAAGGACGAAGTTCCTACGACGATTTGGCACCAAGTTATGGGTGTTTAAAAAAAGTGCATTTTGAGGTTTTTCGCCATAACTCAGTGACTTTTCAACCAAATTTGATGATTCTTTCGGAAAAGAATCCCATTTTGGCTCTACTTTAAGGGAGTAAACTCAAATTGGAATGATCCCTTTTCGAACCCTTCAACCCCCGAACCCAAAAGAAAAAACACGGTTTTGGGCAAAGAAACGTCCAACTTTGGCAACGTGTACCGAGTTGGAAAGAATGTGTCGACTCGATCCACCAAAAGGGCATTGAAATGTGTTGAATTACCTGCGCAGAACTCAAATAACGAAGTTCCTACGACGATTTGGCTCAAAGGTATGGATGAAAAAAATGACATAGTTTGGTATTTGGGACAAAAATATATATGAATTTTTTCAGATTTTTATAGTGGTTAAAAAACAAAAACCTATTTTTCGAGGGTTTCATGGTTAAATCTTGACAAAAAATGGGGTTGTTTATACGAAATTGAAAAAAATATGAATACAAATATACTAATAATAATTTTACATAATGTACTCAATTGTTGATGAATTTATAAAACATATCGTGAAAATATTGGTTATTAGAATTTTTGAAGATGTCGTACCAAACGTTGAAAGGTGAAAAAAGTCACATGGATGGTATTTATTGATAGCAATCATATGACGAAATAGAATTTTAAACTAGTGGGCTAATTTTTTATTTTTATTATCAAACATCTTTTTAATGCTCTAAATAATGTTCAATGACCTTGAAATATTCACCTAATTTGGTATTTAGGTCAATAATATAAGTGATTTTTTAGATTTTTAAAATAATGTTTTAGTAGTTAAAAAAATTATATTTGAAAAAATCTTATTTTGGGGTTTCCCGGGTCATGTAGGCTTTTGATATACGGCTTACGGCTACTTTGGTTTAAGGTCACAACTATAGACCTATTCATGAGTAAGGGTGGTTTACGAACTAAGTTTGGAACATTCAAATAATATTGGTATCCTTTTCTACTACCTGATAACCGAGCGGATATTCCCAAGACGTACGATTTCGTCGGCCGTATCTACAAAACACACACGCGGCCTGCGTAGCTCGGTCTTACACCCAGCGGTAGAAGGAGAAAGAAATACTTTTCGGCGTCTCTTACTTACCGGTTATTTCATAGGCGCGCGCGATTTAGCCTATGGTGAAAAATTGCAATGGACACTACTTGATTCGGACGGACAAGACACCCCGACCGCCATCTCTGCTGAATAGCTCTATAATGATATTTTTATATTTATTTAAAAATTCGTGTCGGGTGGCATTTAGACCATCTTATCTCGGGATACCCTTTTATTACCTCATAAATGGATGTTAAGCAGGGATTGACTGGTTTCGACCGAACTAAGCACCGACATGCGGCAGCATTCCCTCGCCGAGCGAGTTTCGCATTTGTATTTTCTCTGACTGTGTACATACAAGATTACTTGAGACTGTTAAAAGTGTTGTTAGAATATTCCGCCCTTTCGTCAGTTGGTAACCAGGAAATAACGGAATAATGGAGCAGGAACTTACCTTCTTAAGTTTTTTTTTAACCACAAAGTAAACGTTTGAAGCAACCAATTTTTTTTTTTTCGACATAGATGCAGAAATGTAAAGGACTGTAAATCAGTATATAAATTCCACTCGCACACAGAAATTTTTAGACAGAAGGTTGGCTATTTATCAAAACAGAGTCCACTCATTGTTGCGCCGAAATTGCACGTACAAACATGCGTATAAACGGAAAGAATGCAACCCGCCTCACTTGACTATACGCGAGTTGCACGCCGAGTTGCCAATGGCTCGACTTTTTAAACACGGGGTAAGCGTGAATTCATAGTTATTGAACCAGATATCTGTCCAGTCAACGTCTGAATTACAATAACCAAGATGATTCTAATTCAATTCTTAGCCAGTGAAGAACATTTCTTCAATGTGCAGAAATGATGAACAAAAGTAAAATTCGAACCCCTGAAATCCCGGGACAGATTAGAAATGTTCTCTTAATATTAAAGTATTAGTATGGAGCACAAAAAATTACAAATGGGAAGTTCGGATACGTAGTCACAGGGCTGAACACGGAAATATACCAAGTTTTCACAAAAAAAAAACAGTTTTTTGCATTTTTTATTATGTAAAACGCAAATATATACCAATATTGCCACCCCCCCTCTTAAAGTACTCAAAAAAGGAAGCTTTTGCCGACTTCCAAAAGAAATAAAAAAAAACAGTTTCAACGATTTTGTCGACCGAGGAAGCATGCAATCAATAGTCTGACGGCGGGAATGGATTCTTTGGAAAATTCTGCATCGATTTGCTATTTTTTAAATATTTTCCTACTGATTTCCAACAAATTCTCGCTCCGGCAGGCTACGAACGAAAATTTGTCATCGCCCGCAAAAAAATTGAAAAATCACAAAATTGTTCGTAATTCGGAAATAGTGCAATAGGCTGAAAATTTAGGATTTTCCATATTTTAGTGTCCCGAACACGGTGGTGATTTGAAAACCACCCCATTCACTTGCTGATCAGTTGACATGGAATCTCTCATATATAAATTATGAATTAAATGAACAAATAAAGAAGTGAATAATGTAAGACATACAGGGTGCCCGTTTTTGGAGCTCAAGCATGGGGATCTCGGTTATTTGAAGAGATACAATGTCGGTTAAATTAGGGCAACGTTGCCCAATAATCTGGAGTATAGCATAATGCCGTTTTGAAACATAAAATATTCCAACTACTTCCTAAGATATCCGAAAAAAATCGAAATTTTCAAAAATAAAATTATTTCTTTGCGAGACTATTTGAGCCGTTTATTTTGAAAGTGGGGCAAGTCCATTTTTGAAAAAATGGAGATAATGATAATTATATAGAAAACTTAGTGTAATCTTCTTATCTGTAAACTATTTATGGCAATAAGAAATGAGATTCCCTAATATTTGTGAGGTGGAAGTTTTAGATGTTAACACTATTGTAAATATGTTTATTTTGAAAGTGGTGCAAGTCTATCTAAGGTTGAAATTATTTGTAACCGAATATATTACGGCAGAATTTAGAATAATAATAAGTATTTCCTAATTTTAGTGTTTCGATAATATGTTTACTTGCAATACTGGCAAATTTTAGTCATATTGGCAACACTGCGAAAAACTGTAAATTGTATAATATTCGGCATAGTGCTGTTTCAACTCAGGTGCACCAAACAGTTTCACTCTTATTTTAAAAATCAATAACGAATTGTGGTATATTTTATAAAAACAAAAATGGCTCAGAACAATTTCAACTTTGATGCATCTGAAAGTGAATTTGGTAGGTAAAAAAATGAAATGAAAATACTTTTCTAAGTTATAACGACACTCCAATAAAATCCTCATTTGCAAGTAATTTCATTATTTTTATTATGTTTGGAAAAATAAAATCCTTGAGAATCTTTAATAAAAGAAGAATCTTCTAATCAGAATCTGAATATGAAGACAATTCGTTCCAAAATGTTAAAAAAATCCAGAAAAAGAAGAAGAATAGTTGAAATATTAAGTTCGTCATCAGATGAGAATGATGCTACAGAGGAACACTACGAAGAAAACAAGGTTACTTATGACTAAAAAATAAGAAAAGTCCATCGAAATAGTGGAAAAATATTATAGAATCTGACAAAATAACATGAAATTCATACAATAAATGCCGAACTGGCTAGAAAATCTTTGCAATTGAAATTACCTTCTGTATATGAAGAAAAGTAGATTTATTACATCCAACAGATATAAGGACATGATGGATTTATTACCACGTATACCTCCGTTCATCATGAATATTTAAAAACGTTAAATCCTAAGTAAAATTCAATATAAATATACGTATAAAGTAAATGATTAACAAATATGTATAATTTCAATGAATTCTTAATAAAAATGAATTGATTTTTGTTATGTTATATCTTCTACTGGAATATTTAAAAACGCTGATACACTGAAATATTATCACTTTAATTAACGATTACAATAATTCATTAATTTTGAGAGTGAGGCAAGTGTATTTAGGTATAATTACACCTTTATTATTTTAGCCAACACTATAAACACTATTGGATAATAAACTTACATTATTTAATAACACAAAATACAAAAAATATGTCTATTAGTGCTTACCAATATTTTTAGATTGATTCAAATGCAAACCTTTAAATACCTCGCAATAACAAAAAATGGACTTGCCCCACTTTCAAAATAAACGGCTCATTTATAGAGGTACTTCAAAACAATTGACAGTTTATCATTGCCACTTTGTACGCTCTACAACGTAGTGATATAATAATAAAAATTCGACGTTTCGATTTTTGGAAAACATCATCAACTTTGTTTTATCTTATGGGCGTCATCTTGTATTTTTACATTTTCAAATGCAGATTTTTTTCTGATTACGGTGATGTGTCATGTGTTGGGGTTTGGTCTAGCAGTTTAATGGATATGCCAAAAATCCTGTTTTTGCAAAGAGTGCCTTGGAAAAGACAGCTGCACTTTTATTTAATGAAGAAATTTTTGACACTTCGACTGAATTTCGTTTATCCTGACCTACAGTTCCAAAACTGGTATACATTTATAACAAAATGTCTAGAATACGTGTTCATTGGCCCAACGGAAATGAAATGGAAATTTTACAAGCAGCGAGTAAAATGTTAAAACCTTCTGAAAAATCATAAACGGTTATAAATGTAATTCTTCATTAGATTCAAAATAATCCTTCTACTTCGACAAGGACTATAGCAGAAGAAATGAATGTATCTCGTCAGGTAGTGTGAAAAGTCTTGAAAAAACATAAGTATCGCCCCTTTAAAATTCATATCACGCAAGTTTTACATCCAGGAGACACTGAACGAAGAGTAACGTTTTGTAGGAACATCATGACGCTGTCATTGCAAAATCCCCATTTTTTTTTCCAACGTGATATTCACGAATGAGTGCAAGTTTACCAACACAGGCATATTCAATCGTCACAATGAACATGTATGGTCCGCTGAAAATCCACTCGAACACCACAAGCACGTTTTTCAAATGTATGGGTTGGTTTATTTGGCGATAAGATCATTGGCCCGTACATTTACGAAGACAATTTGACTGCAGATGGGTATTTGTACTTTTTAATGACTTACCTGACCGATTACATCGATGACAACATTTGCCTCAACCGCCTAAATAGCCTTTGGTTCCAGCAAGACGGAGCTCCACCACATAACGCCAAAAGAGTGTCTGATTACTTGTCTCAAATTTCAAATGGTGTGGACGTACGTTGACCGGCACGTTCACCAGATCTTTCTCCATAGATTTTTATTTATGGGGAGCTATGAAAAACATAATTTATAAATCTGTACCCACCGATATCAATGACTTGCCAAGAAAGGTCATTACAACTTTAAGGATCAAAATAAGAAGAAGGGATGTTTTAAGATCAGTACAAAATTTAAGAAGACGGATACAGCTATGCTTGGAGATGGAGGGTGAGCCATTCGAGCACCTCTTATATATTTTTTTAAATTTATTTATTTCTCATGCTCTAATTTTTCATGTTATGACTTTTAATAATATTTTTCTACTTTTCATATCTTATAATGAAATGGGAATAGAAAACAAGTTTGCGTTAGTTTTGCATTATTGTTTAATAAATTACTTTATTAAACAAAAGTGTAGCTGTCATTTCCAAGGCACTCTTTGTAAAAACAGGATTTTTGGTATATCCATTAAACTGCTAGACCAAACCCCAACACATGACACATCACCGTAACAAAAAAAAATCTGTATTTGAAAATGTTAAAATACAAGATGGCGCCCATAAGAAAATACTAAGTTGATGATGTTTCCTGAAAATCGAAACGTCGAATTTTTATTATTATATCCCCACGTTATAGAGCGTACAAGGTGGCAATGATAAAGTGTCAATTGTTGTGAAGTATCTCTATAAATAGTCTCGCAAAATAATAAAAAACATTTTTTGAAAATTTCGATTTTTTTCGGATATCTTCGGAAGTAGTCGGAATATTTTATGTCCTAATTTACCGACCTTCTATCTCTTCAAATAACCGAGATCCCCATGCTTGAGCTCCAAAAAACTGGCACTCTGTATACAACTACCATGGACCCGAGCAAATATTTCTCATCACTTGATCTGTGATGCAGCAGGCAAATGCACACAATATAAAAATATATTTTATATCAAAATCATTTGGTCTAAAGAGCCAAACCTATATATTACATCTAAATCAAATTCGATATGTTGCTTATCCAGATACACGTACTACCAGTTTTCTTAATTTTAGTTAAATAGGATTTTGTATTCTCTTTTCAACGATATATAACAACCTTTGTTTCATTGACAGTACTACAATTATTAACGATTTAAAATTTTCATGTATTTAATTTCCAAAATTACAATTCATCTTCATTTACTATAATACAATCCAAGTGTTATTATTTTTCTCTTTTTCATTAATTATCCATGATGATGTAAATAAAACCGTATTAATTAGAATATAAACGACTGAATTAAAGAAGACGACTCTCAATAAAATTTAGATGAACGCCATAGATTAACCCACAACTAATCCATTAAATTTTAATATTATTGCTGCCGCCACGTCTTTACATATAGCTTTAACGTTTTGTTTTCACGTTACGAGGGTTGTTAAGGTTAAAAGGCAGGTGCGGGGGTGCTAAAATCCTACCTTTTTTCTGAGGGCCTGCGGGCCACCTTCGAAACCGTCCAATTTGTTGCGGCACTTTTACGGCCTCCATTTGCATTAAAATAAATGAATTGACTGCCTTCTACAGATTGTCAGTTAATAATCTCCGACTTTTTAACAGCTGAGGGCATCTGTTGTTATTAAGGTAAACCTTTCGACTGTTTAATGATTGCAATAATGATGAAGACGTGTTCATAAATTACTCAAAAGTGGGTGTTTAATATTCAAGACATGATCGTATAAAATTATACAGTGTGTTAAATATTGCATAAAATTCATATTTTTTACAGATTAATTATAGATAGTGTGTCCTTAGACATTAACAAATAAAGCTTTTCCAACTATACTGCAAAAATAACGGTGCTGAAAGTTAATGATGACATTTGCAGAGACAAGTTTATAGATTTTAAATCCAATACGTCAATGAACGAAATTTGAATTAATTAATTTGTCATAAAGAGTGTCTTTACAAATTATCTCACCTTAACCTGCACTCTGTTCCTGATGTCAGTCAGCATTTCATAGGTTTTAGAGGAACTTATAAATCTTAAACTAACAAACTCAATGGGACCTGATGGTTTACCCACAGTATTTCTTAACCAATTTATTTTTTCGCATCTTATTAAATAATATAAACGTTCTTAAGTCCTTTTTGATTGAGAAAGTTGTCCATTATTCGACCAAATCATTTTCTCCACAGGTGACGTCCAATCAAATGATAGTGGTTTCATTGCCCAACAGTTTAGTTGTTACTATGGTTACGATTTGTTTTTTGTCAGCGAACTGCCACAATTTCCAAATAGAAAAATTATTCGTTATAATTTAATATAAACAGAGAAATCTCTAGGAAATTATTTAATATGTTGCGAAAATAGTTATTTATGCAACAGTGAGTAAAGTAGTACTTTTTTTCACGAGTAGGAAAGATTGCCACACGAGCCGAAGGCGAGTGCGGCAATTCCTACAAGTGAAAAAAAGTTGCTATACTCTCGAGTTTCATACAATTTTTTTTCTACGTCCGTAACTTTAAATAAATTCGATAAAACATTAATCAATTTTTTAATAATACTTTTTTAAATGAAAAAAATAATTATCATCAAGTTTTCTTGATCGGAAACGAATGTTTGGTATTTATTGGCGGAACTCTCGGCGTGTTGCGAAGCGTTAATGACACACTTTGCGCAAACAGTTTTATAGTAGCGTTAAAAAATGAACCGCTACGGCACTTTTTTTCCCGCAAAAGAGTGAAAAAATGAACCGTTATGGCACTTTTTTTCACGCTGTTTGTAGGGTTCAGGAATCACATACTTTATGAACCCAAATTAATTAAAAAAACGGTACATTTTATAACGGACGTAGAAAAAGTATAGTATTAAACTCGTGAGCAAGTTGGCCATTGTCACTCGTGGCATTGACCAACTTTCTTACTCGTTTAATAATATACTATTATTCATTCTTTATTTTTAATAATTCCTTAAAATATGGTGAATTTCCAACTTACTGGAAGGACGCATTTATTACATCAATTCATAAGAATGGTGTTAAAAATCTAATTGTAAATGAAAGGCAAATTTCCATTTTATCCTACTAAAATTTTTGAAAAATTAATATCGACATTTTTTCCTCGCAAGTTAATGTGCTGCTGTCGGCAGCTTGGATTCAGGCACGGTTCACCAACAGCCACCAATCTTTCAATATATGGGGACTACATAGTGAATGCTTTGGAGAAGAGCCAACAGGTTCAATCTGTTTACACCGACTTTTCCAAGGCGTTTGACATCATGCTACATTGTTGTCAAAATTGTTTAACTTAGACATTCACGGTCTATTTTTTGACTGAATCATGTCTTATAAAGTTTTCTAATAAGAGGTTTAATTTTGAATAGCTCGCTATCTTTTGCAGCTGTCATCTTTTGACATTTGACAAGTAAAAACTATGCCATTAGTAAAAATGCAACAATACACGCTTCAACAACGCATTGAAATTATTAAAATTCACTACAGAAATGGTGAAAATTTTGCAGTCACAGTTCGCCAAACTAAAGCACTTTTGGGTGGTCGTGAAGCACTTTTAACTGGTTAAAAAATTTGAGCTGTTGGGACAACTTAGTGATGTGAAAAATCGAAACTGTGTGCGTCGCTCAAGAACAATTGAGAATATTGCTGCTGTAGCTAATAGTGTTAACGAAAACCAAGGTTTTTCGATTCCTCGTCGATCTTTCGAATTAGATCTTCCAAAAACTACATTACACCGTATTTTGCGTAAAGACTTAGGTTTGAAGGCTTTTAAAGTTCAGTTAACACAAGAACTCAAGCCGGTGGATCACCAGCAACCTCGTATCTTTGCTGATTGGGTCCTTGAAATGCATCAAAATGATCCGGATTTTCATCGAAAAATCATCTTCAGTGATGAGGCCCATTTTCACCTCGGAGGCTACGTGAATAAGCAGAATTGCCGTATTTGGGGCTCGGGAAATCCAAGAATGCGTATTGAAAAGCCTCTCCATCCTCAACGTGTCACTGTTTGGTGCGGTTTTTGGGCTGGCGGTGTGACCTTACTTATTCGAAAATGAGGTTGGTGCAACTGTTACAACTGTATTGCGCTATCGAGCTTTCATTAATGATTTTTTATGGCCGGAATTGGAAGATATTGATGTGGACGACATTTATTTTTAACAAGACGGTGCTACGTGCCACACAAGCAACGAAAAAATCGCAATTTTGCAAGAAAAGTTTCTTGGCCGTGTTATTTCACGAAGAGGTGATCACAATTGGCCCCCGAGATCTTGTGACTTGACACCTTTAGACTTTTTTCTTTGGGGCCACGCGAAAGATAAGGTCTATGCCAATGCTCCACAATCGATTCAAGACCTAAAAAATGGCATTCGTGAAGTTACCGAGGACATACAGCCGCAAATGTGCGAATTGGTCATGGAAAATTTCATGAAGGATATGGTGCTGCAACCGTAGTCGTCGCGGCCATTTGGCTGATATAATTTTCCATCGTTAATGGCATACCTTTCTCTTTACAATGAAATACATATCCATTGATTTCTCTTAAAATATACTCGTTATAAATATCAAAATGAAACCTCTTATTGGAAAACCCTTTATAAGTTGTGGAACTCAGAAAGTACGTGTGGGTTCCTTCTTGTAGAGACAAGAAGATACAGAGATTAAAGAGTCTCTGTATCTTCTGTGGTACCCCAAGGCTTCCATCAGGGGCCACTTTTTAATGTTTTTATAAATGATGACATTTCGTGTTTTCATCACTCGTAATTCCTCTTGTTTGCTGATCATATGAAAATATTCACAACTTTAACAAATAACAAGTTTTCTTAACTCGTCAAACTTAGATTACATATCTTGAATTATTATGTCATTAATAATATACGTCTTCAGTGTGTTCATTCAATTAAGGACTTAGGTGTACTCCTTACCAGTAACTAGAGCTTTTCGGAGCATATCAGTAAAATTGACTTTAAGGCTTTCCAAATTCTTGGATTTCTGAAAAAAAACAGTCACGAATTCAAAAATCTGTCGGTTATGATTAAATCGTTTGTAGCGCTTTTTCGTTCGCAATTGGAATATTGCGTCTTAATTTGGTGTCCCTACACCGCATATATTGGCTTAGCAACACTTGAACATGGTCCACAAGCTCCGTGGCTTCATTAACTCTCTTCAGATATTTGGAGCAACTGGCATCATGACCTCTAACAGGTTTACATACATTTTCAGTGCCGATTATGCCAAAAAATGGTGTTTCGCGCCTAGTCTCTAACAACAACATAGTTGATGTCGAGTTCTGGCCGAGTGATCGTGCGGTAAACAACATACCGACCATCAATATATTCATTATCATTAATTAATAATAATAATAATAATTCTTTATTGGTGGAGCAGATCAAAATTTCATGATGTTCACAGGTCAAATTAAATATTACATATATACATAGAACGATATAAAAAATATTAATAAAATTTAAAATTTACGCAATACGTATATCGACGATATCACAGTCAGATTAAAATATCACAGTTTTAATGCTTAGTCGAAATATGAAATGGCAATAAATATCACAGTTATAATATTAAACAAACTACATAAGTTATATAAAACAGTACAACACAACATTTTAAAATACATTTTTTAAGATAAGATATCGAAGAAACAATCGGATACATTATTTCATTTTATTTAGTGTAGGTACTCCTGTATATTGTAACACGGGTGTTCGGTAAAGAATGTTTTTAATAAATATTTGTAATATTTTCTATCATTGCAATTTTTTATATTTTGAGGTAGCTTATTGTAAGCCTTCACTCCCAAATAAAACGGTCCCTTTTCATATAATGCCGTCGTATGGGAAGGAATATTTAAGGCTTTGCTCTGCCTTGTTTGCATTCCTGTGTTCAAGTCAGAATTAGTTTGGAATTTATTCATATTATCTTTTACAAACAAATATTGTATAAAACATTGAATATAACGTCATTATTTTCAATTTAATGAACAATGGTTTTGCATATTTGTCTTTTTTGGTATTTATAATTAGACGAACTTTTTTTTTGCAATCTTAAAAGATGGATTGCATGAGAAGAGGTAGCCCAAATAATAATTGCCTACTATTTTTTTCAGATTAGGTAAGGCGTAATGTGCTGTGTTCAATTTTTTTATTAAGTAAAGAACATGGTCTTCCCACGAAAGATGATTATCGATGTAGACTCCCAGAAATTTTGTGAAAGTTTTTTGTTCTAAAATGCTGCATGTATCAGTTTTCTTATTATTATTTGAGAATTGAATTATGACTGATTTATTAGGATTCAGTATAAGTTGTTGGTGTTTACACCAATTTTCCATTCTATTCACTGCAATTTGTGATTTTTTTGCAGCATTTTCAATGGTGTCGCTTTGACTTAAAATGGTGGTGTCGTCGGCATATTGAAACATTTTAAATTTTTGAAGATTTGATTCACACAGTCATTGACAGGTCATTGGAGTATATTAAAAATAATAATAATAATTGAAGATTGCATCCAGATTTCTGTCAAAACCAAGATGCAAATAGCTTCAGATAGGCAGGATTTATAAAAATCAATTAGTTTTGTGCGTAAACCTCTCACATTCTGATAATATAACACTATGTTATCGGATGGCCTCTTTAAACAGGTTTTGACATACTTGTGGCAGGATGGTCACGCCGCTTTTTGTTTGGACCTTCGGGAAAAAGCTCCTTAACTGCAATCCCAACAGGATCCAGAAGTTTCTGGATTAATGATTCCCTTACACCAATTTTAAAAGTACAAGTGTATTCGTTACTAGCAAGAGGGAAGCATTTCGCATTATTAATGTTAAGTATGTCATTCATATATTTCAGAATATCAGTGTCTTTAGTACCAGACATCACTCTTCCTATATAGAGCCAGAGTCTTTCTTTCGCCGAATATAAGAAAGCCGAGTTGTTATCAAGTGTAATTGTCCAAGAGCAGTGATAATTACGAAATAATTTTGGTATTTAGGTCCGAAAGCGGTTTACTTAGACGGCACGGCCGTCGGGCAGTTAAGCCGCTTGAGGACGTAAATACCAAAACTTTAAGGATTGTTATTGGCGCTTAGTTTATCTATGCGTCTTAACAAATGTGTAATTATCTTATTTTGAATTTTATGAGCTAACCATTGCTCCTTTTCAATATTAACATAAAATCCGCATTATTGAAATTACCAAACGAGATAATTTTCGAAGAAGTACAGCCAGTAATAATACAATGTAGGGATAAACCTCCACCGCTGTGCATCTTCCCATCGAGAACATCGTTAGATCGTTTTCGCAGGACTATTAGTGGAAATGTGCAGCTGCTCGTGCTAAACAATGGACTGCTGATCCGCCTCTCGCTGCCTGCGTACGTGACGAAATCGGTTCGAACCCAAATTGTTCTCGCAAGGGCAATTTGCCGGTTCGAACACGTGCGCCGACCTCGATGCTCCCGTCGCACCCTACCGGTGGGCGGGGTCCCCGAAAAAGGCCATGGAGCGCTCCCTAGACAATGAGATGAAACACAATCATTCAGAGTTAAACATTCATTTCATCATTCGTCACAACACAACAGTCAGAACGCCCAAGTCGACGCCACGCTGAGCCGAAACGCCGTCGATCCACGGATGCCGCCGCCGCCGCTTCCTGCTTCCGCCGCCGCCGCTTCCGTTGCCGCCGCTTCCGTCGCCGCTGCCATCGCCGCCGCCGCAGCAATCGCCGCTGCTGCCATCGCCGCCGCCGCAGCAATCGCCGCTGCTGCCATCGCCGCAGCTGCCATCGCCGCCGCTGCCATCGCCGCCGCTGCCATCGCCGCCGCTGCCATCGCCGCCGCTGCCATCGCCGCCGCTGCCATCGCCGCCGCTGCCATCGCCGCCGCTGCCATCGCCGCCGCTGCCATCGCCGCCGCTGCCATCGCCGCCGCTGCCATCGCCGCCGCTGCCATCGCCGCCGCTGCCATCGCCGCCTCTGCCATCGCCGCCGCAGCCATCGCCGCCGCTTCCGTTGACGCCGAGCCACTAGTCACTCATCCGCGGACTAGCCTGACATCCCCGTGCTTTATGAACATTGAGTGAATTATTAGTGACTTTTTACTTTATTTTTACTTTTCGTGAGATTATTTTATTGACTTCCGTGTATATATTTAATTTTTTTGAACATTGAACATCCCGTGCTGCCAACTCACCCCCCCCCCCCCCCATGACAAGTTGACAAGTGGCGCCCAACGTGGGGCCGAGCCCAAGCCCACGACCTGAGGATGACAGCTACAACCACTCAGAGATGCAGAGGAACACCAGGAACAACCCCGTGATGTCAGACCCCAACGGGGCCGCTCTGGTCACCGCACCTGGACGGGGTCGAGTAACGTGCTTACGATGAGCAATAGAAAGAGGAACCGTAACAGCAACAAGGACTACTACAAGTCCTTGTACGATGGCTACGACGGCGTCTATCGGGCCAGAACAGGATTCCGTGCCCACATCACCTCGGACTGCATAACTCCAGCCACACCTCCATCCATGAAGCCCAGCTACACCACCTATACCAGTGATTATGGATGGAACGGGCTGTACATCTGCAGGATTACCACTCCGACGGTAACCAGCACCAGGACTGCACCCAGTCATGTTGAAATGACGTTGGAGACAGCAACAGACGCCACTGGAGAAGGTAGCTGGGAACGCCTGATTCCCATGTCCATGGCGAAACCAGCGTTTTTCATAGCAACTGTGACAACATCAACCCCGCTGCCACCATCCCAAGCCGACATAACCAGTGCGATCGCCTTCCAGATGCCGAGCATCACTACAGGGAAGGACAACTGGGAGCGCGTAGTCCCCATTGTAGCGGATCGCCCTATCGTTGCGGTAGCAACAGTAGCCGTCGCTCCACCACCCACTTCGCTACCAATCGCAGAGAAGACCACGCCGAGGATTCTCCGGTCTGTCCAGGTGGCCCAGCTTCCACCACTGAGGGAAACGCCGGGGCCGTGTGACTACATAGGCACACCAAAGCCAGCTGCTACGATAGATCTTGTACGTGCTCCGACGCCGTTTCCTTAGACAACCGCAGCTCCCCAGATGTCTGCTTGCCCAAAGAGGAACACACCGGGGCCGTTTAATCAGAGGCGTGGATTCCCGCATTACACCTCTGCCCGCAGACGACGCCTGAGGAAGATACGTCCTCCAGCCCACCTGCAACAACCCGTCAATGAAAGACGCCGCACCAGCCGTCCGGGACGCCGCCGCTCCTTCGTACGGCGCAAGCAGCGACCGCCCCGCCTACCGAAGGCAATCCAGGACGACCGCGACCACTATCATGATTATGGACCCGCTAATCGTGGCGCGACCAATGACAATTTAGACTTAGCGATAGTGCCCCGCGTTAAAGACGCAACAGTTTAGTGTAAGTGTCCTCATGAATGCTCCAATGCGCCATGAACAACAACCCGAACAATCCATGTCCCCCTGACGACATGCAGGCACCATCAAGGAACGTGTCGTGACGCCGTCCCCGACAAGCTGTGTCTACTTGAAAAAGGTTTCAAATCATCAAGGCGTTGGAACCAACACCAACCCAGACGCACCACCTATAACCACCCGCCTGCATGCGGAAACACAAACATTTCATGTCAAACGTGAATAGATGACAACACCATCCAACCAGAACATCTCCAGCTCCAGCCGCCCCGTGCTCCGCCCCGGCATCCGATGCACCACGCGTTCCAAGGACTGGAGAGACAGACCGCACGTCTTGGTTCCCACCGTGCCAGTCCACACCAGGATGTCAGTCAATCCCAGGCCGGTCCAGACGTGACTGCTTCCAGGATGCCGAAATCCAGTGTGACATGTCCGAATCTTCTCACACTTCACCCTCGGAAGGATCTCCAAGGACCAGTGTCCCGGCCAGCATCTTAGAATCCAGGCATCCAGAGATGCCGAGATCCGGTGCGAGATGACCGAATCCCCTCACACCTCAACCTCGGAAGGATCCACCTTCGTGATGACATACCCACAACAACGACTCCAACTGGCAGCTATCATATGTACATACTTTTCTACGCACTTCAAAATTCTCTCGTTTTCTGGGGCCGTTTTGGCGCTTAGTTTATCTATGCGTCTTAACAAATGCGTAGTTATTTTAATTTGCATTTTATGAGGTAACCATTGCTCCTGTTGAATATTAACATGAATTCCGCATTATTGAAATTTCCAAACGAGATAATTTTCGAAGAAATACAGTTGCCAGTAACAATACAATGAAGGGATAAGCCTCCACCGCTGTGCATATTCCCATCGAGGACATCGTTAGACCGTTTTCGCAGAATATTTTGAGAAATGTGCAGCTGCTAGGACAACACAATGGACTGTTGATCCACCTCCCGTTGCCTACGTACGCGACGAAATCGGTTCGAACCCAAATTGTTCTCGGAAGGGCAATTTGCCGGTTTGAACACGTGCGCCGACCTCGATGCTCCCGTCGCACTCTACCACCATCACCACCACCCGCAACCCGAATAGTAGGGCGTGGACCCCGTAAACGGCCATGGAGCGCTCTCAGTCAGAATTCAACAACCTGATAGAACTCAGAATTCCAGATCAGAGAATTCAATATCCTATTCGATTAGTCAGTCAGTCACAACAGTCGACGCAGCCGCCGACGTCACCATAGCCGCCGATCTAACGACGCCACGCAGCCGTTGATTCCGCCGCTTCCATCGCCGCTGTTTCCATCACCGCTGCTTCCATCGCTGACTCTTCCTTCCCCGCCGCTGCCTTTGCCGCCACTGCCTTTGTCGCCGGCGCCGCCTGTCATTGCTCCGCGAACTCGTCCGGCATCCCGCACTGACGTTTAAAATCGAATTTTTGATGGATTTTAAAACTAAGACAACACGACTAAATGTGATCTAGAATGGTTAGCTAGAAGAAATCCATAAAAAAAACACCCTTTATCGCCGTTAATGAGATACAATAAGGCCCCAAACATGACCTTTCTCGGCATATGTTGTGCTCATCGCTAGTCGTAATATTGCGCTCGCTATTATTGGTTGTATAAAATTTTTGTAATGATATGAAATATATCTGTAATACATCAATCATAAACAAAGGTATAACAAACATTTTGATCATTTTTTTTAATATTTATGTACATTAAATATGTATTTACGAGTGTTGAAGTTGTGTTAATTTTCAAATTTCTTTTTGAGACGTACATGTTTAGCGGACTGTAACTTTTTTGTACCCAAATGTCACTAAGAGTTGAGATATACAAAATGTAGCTACATTATCCCTTTACATGCCTTGTTAATATAAAAGTGCGCAAAGGTGCGTTTCTTTACTTTTTATTCGATTTTGTATAATGAAACGCAGATGGCTAAGAACGAAATCTTAGTGGATATATGGATATAAATCGATTTTAGGCACCTCGTAAAAATTAATAGAACGCAATTAAATATGATTATGATCTGGTAAACTTGGCGGGACGAAATATTATTTATTTTAATGTAGTTTAAAAAAAATTATTAATTTTCATTTTTAATTTTAATAGATCGTCTAAAAACAATGTGAGTAGCCAACATAAATATATATAATTAGAAAGAAGATCATTTAGAAAGTGTTTGTAGCGTTTAATATTTTTGTCCTCCTAAAATTTCATTCTAGACCACAGTGTCCCGATGCGAACTATGGGCGAAGTGTCGTGACTTTTATTTTGTGCCGTGACATTTTATTGACTTACTTTTCGTATGTGTATATATTTTTAAACATTTTATGTCAATAATCCGTGTGTAAATAACAGCGATCGTTGTCGCGCCTATAAGACTTTTTTCTATATGTGTCCCATCCTTGTGTTATTGTTCATAGCGGCCCGACTCCATAACCTAGCTGGAGGTCAACGAGGGCGGTTTTTCACATCCCACCGACAGGATTTATCATTGCTCTTGGGCAATTCGGTCAGATAATTTCTGACATATAAAATTCACTTAAACATCTAAGACATTTATTTTGAATATTATACATACAAAAATATTCCAAACGGTATTTATAGAAGTAGAGTCGTTAGTGAATTCATCGATTGATGATATGCTCGCCGTACCAAATCGTGACATTTCAATTTCACGTATCTGACGTTTGAAAGAAATGTGTTCCTTTATGCATAAACATGGCGATCCTGGGCGATTACCCAGGGCGCTTACCGCTAACCATAATTGACCCGCCGTTTTTCATTCTGATTGGTTCATTTTTGACACATGACGTATAATGAGCTAACTTCATTTGTATTTTATAACAGTCAGAAATGATCTCGGAAATTATCAACAGTAATATAACGAGTGCTTATGATTTTGCCGGCAATTATTAGCGGCAGGATCACGATTGCTTGTTGCTACGAAAATCGGCACGACTGCGAAGCAGGAGTGCCGATTTTCTAGAAGCAACAAGCAAGAGTGATCCAGACGCTAATAATTGCCTAGGAAAAATCAGTCACGAGTTAGATTCGAGAAGACAATTGGCCGAACAGAAAGTTCACACTTCATAATTTTAAAAGTTAAATTTAGTTACACCAAGTGTTAGTCGTGTATTAATCTGCGCCACAATAATTGTAGTAAAAATGAACTTACCAAGATTTTGAGAAATGCCTATGAATACTATTACTGATGAAAGCACTAACACTTCACCCGAAACTACAAACAGATCGAATTCAGGAACAAACTGCTTAAAAGTCGGGCAATAGCTAACGTTTAGATGTTATAGAACATGTACTAACGCGTTGCTAGGCAATACTAACATGAGAGATTATCTGATTAGATACCACCCAGGGTTAATTGCCATGCATAACATGGACCGTGGTCTGTTACGCATCGTAATTAGAATTTTATTGGATCATGTAATCAACGTTATTTGATTTCATTGGTTAGTAAGTAAATGAGGGCAATTGTCGACTGAATTCCCGATAATGATGGGTTTTCGTGCCGTTTAGTCTTAACTACTTGCGCAAAATTAGCTTTTGAACTACTTGCTGCTTCGGAAGACTTAGCGTTAGCAGCAGTTTCAGACTTGTCAGAAAGTAACTGGCTGGCTGAGGTATCATTTCCTAGACACGGCGATTTAGTATTAATGGTGTAGGACTTGGACGGATATTTTCTTTGTCACCAGCATTTACCATAAAAGGAGGAGCGATGTTTATACACTGGAGGAAAATAAAAAAGAAATACTTGAAATTCGTGTAATTTTGACCATTTTCAAACCGCCATAACTCGGCGTATTTTCCATCGATTTTGATGAATCTTCAAAGGCAAACAACTTTGAAGTGTCTTCTTTAAAGTTATGCATACGAACTTAAGCGTAACCCCTTCCGCCCCTCTGTAGCACACTTGTGAAAAGAAAAGTTTTTTAAGGAAACCATGTCCAACTTTGACGATATGGAGTTGGAAAAATTTTGTCGATTCGATCCACCATATAGGCAATAAAATCTGATCAATTCCCTATGCAGGGTCGAAGAACGAAGTTCCTATGGCGATTGGGAACCAAGTTATGGGTGTTTGAAAAAAGTGCATTTTGAGCGATTTTTTAACCAAATTTGATGATTCTTTCGGGAAAAAAATCTCATTTTGGCCCTACTTTGAGGGAGTAAACTCAGATTGGAATGATCCCTTTTCGAATCCTTCAACCCCCGAACAAGAAAAACACGTTTTTGGGCAAAGAACGTCCAACTTTGGCAACGTATACCGAGTTGGATAAAATCTGTCGACTCGATCCACTAAAAGGGCATTGAAATGTGTTTAATTACCTGTGCAATACTCAAAAACGAAGTTCCTACGGCAATTTGGCACGAAGTTATGGGTGTTTAAAAAAAGTACATTTTGTGGTCTTTTTATTTTTTGGTTTGGAGGGGCGTAGAGCACTCTCTTTGAGTAGGGGATAAACCAAACGCGCAAACAATTCATTTTCGTGCACACCTCAAAGAACATGCAAAGAAAATTTCATTCGTGAAAACGAAAACAATTTCGTCGAATAACTTCGGACTAATGAGTCAAAAAACCACAAAATTCGCTTTTTTTAAACACCCATAACTTTGTACCAAATCGACGTAGGAACTTCGTTATTTGAGTCCTGGGCAGTTAATTAAACACGTTTCAATGCCCTTTTGGTGGATCGAGTCGACACATTTTTTCCAACTCGGTACACGTTGCCAAAGTTGGACTTTTTTTGCCCAAAATAGTGTTTTTTTTTTGTTCGGGGCTGAAGGGTTCTAAAAGGGATTATTCCAATCTGAGTTTACTTCCTTAAAGTAGAGCCAAAATGGGATTTTTCCCGAAAGAATAATTTTTTTTTTGTTAAAAGTCACTGACTTATGTGCGAAAAACCTCAAAATGCACTTTTTTCTCAAACATACATAACTTGCCAAATCGTCGTAGGAACTTCGTTCTTTGAGTCATACACAGGGAATTGATCAAAATTTTATGCCTTTATGGTGGATTGTCGACAAAAATTTTACTCCGTAGACATGGCCAAAGTTGGACATGGTTTCCAGAAAAAAACTTTTTTTTCACAGGGGCGCTAGAGGGGGCGGACGGGGTTACACATAATTTCGCATGCATGTCTGTAAAGGAGACATTTCAAGGTTTCTTGCCCTCATAGATTCATCAAAATCGATTCAAAATACGCCGAGGTATGGCGGTTAGAAAATGGTCGAAATTTCACGAATTTCAAGTGTTTCATTTTTTTTCCTTCAGTATATTAAGATGAGATTTTGGCTTGTATTTATTGACGTTAGTATTAGACATTGTATTTGATACTATTCTCGTGAGATTCCAAATCCAACACGCCAAATAAATGAAATTTAGGCAAGTTAATCCTTTTGTCTTTACAAATTATCAAATTAAACTTTTCCAACCTTAAACTTTCTTCTGTTTGTTCCCCTTTTACAATAATAAAATTAATCAAATATAACAGTACAGAATAAGTTTCTTGCTTATGCATCACGAAAAACTGGTACTCCAAGAATCAATTATAGTCGGACTAGCATGTTATCATCGTAATATTAACTGCTTTTAGTGACAGAAGTCGCTTTTCAGATTTGTGTGTTCTTTTTAAAATAGTAAATGGCTTAATTAATTGTAATTAATTACTTTCACTTTTAAATTTTTTTTTTTCGTTCCTTAGAAATGAATAATGAATTTTTCATGAAACTGTGCACTCCAAAAATTTTTCAAAGAATAATTCATTAAGTCGAATGATGAAATTCGCTAATTTACTTAGTAGCTCGCCATATTTTAAACTGTAACTTCACTTGAAGTGTTTTTTACGTAACTTAAGATTATCCGACCCTTTCTGTTTCAATGACATCTATCAGTGACTATTGAACTTAATATTTTTGTTTAATATTTAATGTTTACTATTTTTTTTATTGTTTTAAAGAATTACTTATCATAATTCTTTAATTAAACAATGTAATAAATTTTGTTTAATTTACATTAATTTAATTAAGTATAATACGTGTATATGTAATCTTATTCTTATTGTAAACTATTGTAAATAGGTTAAACCGTTTAAATAAAGACTAATGTCCGTGTGCTATCCCAACTTCGACGATGTGACAGCATAATTAATTTTTATATAAAACATCAAAAAAATCACAATTTGTACTTAAAGGCTTATCAAATTTCTGGGGAAAACATTCAAGTTAAAAACTTTAGTTATGTTTAAAAAGCAGCTATTCACTTTCTTGATAAATAACATGTTTTATAGAATTAAAGAATTTTTTTCGCCTGCCTCTACCGAAACCGTTTATCGTATCTAGGGCCGAAAAAATAATATGCATAATCTAGACAACCTTCCGCGGAATATGAGTAGGCTATGCAAAAATCTGACAGTGACAGTTCAATGGTGCGCGATATAAAATTTCCTGAAACACTGTTTTTACTTAAGGCAGGAGAAAAAATATCGACTGTAACTCATGCTTCTCTCGCTCGTGTTGCTGAAAGCGGCGGGTTGCTAAAGCCTATTTTCGGCCCTTGATATACTATATACTATTAAGTACTTATTAGTACTTATTATTATGTTAGATAATACTACTTACCATTTATGTTAAACTTTCTACTGACTTTTCTAATATATATCACTATTTACATCTACAGAAATAAACTGTTTATTATTATTATAGTATCCAAAAAATACTGAAAATCACCTTTTTTCAGGTCTGCAAAGTAGACTGTATCCTTAAAGTTGATGATCAAAAACTGACTTCTTGTAGAAATACGATTATAGATTCCAAATCCAATAAGTCACTTTAATAAAATTGTGACAAGTCAATCCTAAAAATTGCACTGGTCAAAATCTTAAATTTGATTATCAAAAACTGACTTTTTTTAGAAACATGATTGCAGATTTCAAATCTATTGCACCAACAAAATAGAACTTAGTAAAGTTAATACTGTAGAATGTGTCTTCAAAATATCAGTTGAAATATTTCCAACTTCACCGAAAGAAAAATATAGCTCTGAAAATTGGTGATCAAAAACCGAATTTTCGTAGAAATGTTATTGTAAATTCCAAATTCAAAAAGTCAATTCGATGAAACTGCGACAAGTTAATCCTAAAGAGTATGTCTTTGGAAATTGTCAGCTATAATGTCCCAAGGGCAATGATAATTTCGCGATAATTTTAACTAAACCCTGAAAGTGTGTTGCGTAGTAATTACTTAAAGCAACTCACTTGAGGGAACTAGTCAAAATTATCGCGAATTTATCATTGCCCGAGGTACATTCGGTAAGATAAGTTCTTGAATTATGTACAAAACTTGAAAAGCTATTTATTAAAAGTATAATTTAAATTCGTATTTTCTTACCTCACAAAAATGCTGGAACAGTATCCATACGTATTTTTTATTTTTGACCGTGTTTTTTGGTGTTGTAATTAAATTATTAATTGCTTCATCGCATTCTATCCCGAAGCGTGATTCAGACATGTTTATGCGTTGACAGATCGATTATAATTTTTTATTCAAGGGTATCTATGAATATGATATAAATCTGATCATCGATACTGACAGCGGGGGTGTTATCAGCCTAATTTTAACAAATCGCACTGACGTGCGGGGTGTTACCGTTTCTCAGTGACATTGACGTTCTAAGTTTCCGTAGCGTTCGACAGAAATGGACCAATCTGATTGGTTGTTTATTTATGAAAGAACTTATCAATTAGAACTCTTTCAACTTCACTAAATGATCAAAACTGGAAAGTGACATCAACAACTGACTTTAAAGATTGAAAATGTGAATTGAAAGAAATTTCGATAGTTTGATACTAGAAAGTGTATCTTTACAAATCATCAATTACTACTCTTCTGAAAGATAAATGGCGCCGGTTAAAAGTGTGCATTATTGTAATGACTGAATTTTTGATTTGCTGTGAAATAAATGTGGCTTCTATTAACTTTTTGTAAATTTCTTTGTGAAAACCATATTTTTATTCGGTGCAGTTGATATTATCCAGGCGTGACAAATTGGGTAGTAAATTGGGAGAAAAAGGAATGTATTTTACGGAGAGCCGCCACGTAAATAACGTTCATGGTGTGACCGGTAGCCATATATATTAATAATTTCGAGGGACGTATTTATGGCCCCGCGGAGCTCACGAACGCGACAAGGGGGCACCTGAAACACAACCGGTAGGCATCCATGGGTTTCCCGAGTGTCAGATAATTACAGAATTATTACCGCCCATTTGCATATTAACATCTAATCACGTGCATGTGTGAGCCAAGATTATTTCAAATTTCGAAATCGGCGTTAATAATTGATTCGTTTTTTTTTGTAATTCATTTTTTTCAGTAGCTTAAACTGGCAATTTCGTCCGATAAATCAATGGGCTCTTTTTATGGTTTCTTTGGGCACCGACGGCGGATCGCTCCCTGTAATTTTGTCCCATCGTGTATTAAGAAATTTCACATAAATTTCAGTTATCTGATCTCGCATTGGATGGACCCGTCCAACGTGTAACGCGTTTTAATTATTTTTTAATCAAGGGTCCATTTTTGGGTGACTTTAATTATATTTCCACGGGTCGTTTAGATTTAAAATAGCTCACTTTAACCGCACGTGGATGATTGAATCCACTAACAGATTTACGCTTGAGATAACTGTTTTTATGATTAAACCAAATTGGATAATGCGTTATGTTTTAATTCCTCAGTTTAGTTTAATTATGGATTAATCTGTAATAACGGTCACAACCATTCTTCTGATTTGAATTATAATTCACATTGGCAGCCGCCAATAAGTAATTTGTTTTTTAGTGTTTGTAGAATTTAATTTAGGCATGTTTTGTATTTAATACACTCATTGATTTAATTAAGATGTAATTCTTCGATTGTAATGAACAATGTAATTAACAATTCAATTCTGAATTGGTGGCCGCGTGAAACGAGCAAGAGTTCATCTGCGATAAGAGGCTTCCTTGGCCTGACAAGAGTAACACGTGCAAAGGCTACCCCATCCAAGTATGCCCTGATGTGCCCAGGTGAGGTCATGGTCATTAAGCTGATGGCTGTCAACTAGGATGGTCTGATGTAATAAGCTTTCTACCAGTGACGGTTCGCGGGGTTTTTTTCTGGTATGGCCGAGGAACAAGAGGTGGTAATACAGATAGGTGCGGTCATGTAGCCAGCCGTCTCTGCAACTGACCCTACCTATCTGTATTGCCACCCTTGTTACCTCGGCCGTACCAGAAAAAAACCCGCGAACCGTCACTGCTCTGTACAAATATTGTAGGGTGCTGTATTGCTTTGGTTGTTAGTGTTTGTTATACCTGTTAGTGGAGTGGTGATACCAAGTTTGTATGCTTGGTCAGAATGTTTACAAAACTGATGCTTCAGTTATGAAATTTGCTAAAAATTGCAAAAAAAAATATTATCTTCAGAATTTGGTGAAACAATTTATTCTTTTTTGTGTTTTTTCTTCCGTAAGAAATTCGGTGCTTGGTTTTGCAACCAGTCACGGGTATCTATTTAAGATTTTTTGTGCGGTTCATAATAATAATTAAGATGTTTCTAAATTGAAACGTAGAATATGTAGCAAAAACATATTGGTTTAAAGCTTTTAAAATAATTTAATTTATTTTTCCTTTCTTAATTGCAGATAAATTAGGTCCGTACTGTTGTTGTATATTACGAAAAGTATTACTTTTTTTTCATTATTAATAACACATGCTTTGTTACACGTATGATTACATAATCAAATCATTTGTTATTCCCGGATATTATATTACGTGTCGTATAAGAATCGAATTCAAGAATTTTAGAATGTAAACTATATTTAATGTTGAAGGAAATTACAGTTAACGGTCGTCCCATACAATTATACCATATATTGAAATGTAATGATTGGTTCGGTGATAAATTTGAATAATACGCGCCAAGGGGGCGGCAGATGTTAATTAACGTTCTCGATTGTTTCCACAGCAACCACCATAATTTATATCGAAACAAAAAACAACAACTGAAAAAAATGAATCGTGGTATCATTTACGTGCGTAATTGAGTGTGTGTGTGTGTTTTGTTTTTTCCGTGATGCGGAAAGGAAAAAAGCCGTCCTATTCGTGTTAATCGAGTTGGAACGCCTAGCGTTGTCCAATTAGAAGGCAGCTTGTCGAGCCCTGGGGGGGAACCATTTGAGTTATATTCTAGGGGTGCGTGAATTACTTTTTTTCTCTTCAATTTTCACATTATTCATATTTAAAAAAATAATGTATTGTAATTAAATTATAAATACAATATTTTCGATAGTTTAATTACATGCAAAAATAAAAAGGTGCTTATCTCGGAAATTTTCCCATTTATCCTGAAAATACTCGACTCTGCGATTAATTCTCAGAGTTGACTTTTTGAGTCGATTAACTCATGAGTTGCCCATCTCTAGTATATACAAACTGGTTGGTCATACATTTGAACATTGTGTATTGTTTATGCAAATTCCTGCTTTTCATATATAAAATCATCGGCGTCATTCTGTAACAAATACTTAATTCTAACTTTATAATTATTATTTTTTAGCGAAAAAATAAAATCAAAAAATTAAATAAAACCAAATTTTAGATTTTCATATGATGCGTCACTGTTGTTGACAACTGAAGTACTAGTAATGCAAGTTTCTTTTGTATCATTCAATATCCGGCGTGGCACTAGCCAGGGAAGTAGTTGTTTCAATAAGTCATTTGTTTATGGTCTTAATAAGACTTAATTTTGCATTGCAGGTTGAATATTCAAATATTCAGGCTATATTTCGTTTTATTAAATTTATTTGTGTAAATATAATCTAGAATTTATTTTGAGTAAATTTGGAAAGCGTTAAGTCGATTAAAATTGTTTTTATATTTTTATTGAGTAACAAAAATATTACATATTTTTTTCTACGTCCGTTATAAAATACACAGTTTTTTTTATTAATTTACATTCACAAAATATGTGATTCCTGAACCCTTCCAAAAGCGTGAAAAAAAGTGCCACAACGGTTCATTTTTTCACGCGTTTGCGTTAAAAAAAAGTGTCGTAGCGGTTCATTTTTTAACGCAACTAAAAAAATGTTTGCGCAAAGTGTGTCTTGAACGCTTGGCAACACGTCGCGAGTTCCGCCGATGCACGTCAAATATTCGTTTCCGATCAAGTAAACTTGATGATTATTATTATTTTGTTCAATTCAAAAAAGTATTATTACTTATAAAAATTGATTAAAGTTTTATAGAATTTAAATTAATTAAAGATACGGACGTAGAAAAAAAAATGTATGAAACTCGAGAGTAAAGCAACTTTACTCACTTGTTGCATAAATAACTATTAAAACATTATGCTTTATTCATGGACTTATAATTCTAAATGAATTTTAACAAAATTTATAAGGTTTCAAGTGGATTGCATTTGTTGCCTATATTTGTTGAGTCAGCAAAAAATGATTACAGATTTTCAAAAGATTATGCTGTCTTCATTTGAATTTATCTCAAAATGTTTGGATAAAGTAATTGCAGTTTTGCATTGATGTAATCCTTTATGAATTTTAAGTAAATTTGAAACGTTTCAAGTCGATGGCAATTGATTTTATATTTATTTGAGTCACCAAGATTACTACAGATTTTTACATATGGATTTATCTAAACAAGCGGTGTTAAAATTCCCTGTGGAATTATAACCTTGAATAAATTTGAAAAGTTTCAATTCATTAGCAATTGTTTTTGTGTGTTTTACCTCCGATTTTGAAATAATTATTTATGCAACAAGTGAGTAAAGTAATACTTTTTTCGCCAGTAGGAAAGATTGCAATTTCCTACAAGTGAAAAAAAGTTGCTTTACTCTCGAGTTTCATACAATTTTTTTTCTACGTCCGTAACTTCGATAAAACCTTAATCAATTTTTATAAATAATAATACTTTTAAATGAAGAAAATAATAATAATCATGAAGTTTAGTTGATCGGAAACGAATGTTTGACATTTATCGGCAGAATTCGCGGCGTGTTGTGAAGTGTTCACGATTTTTTAGTTACGTTAAAAAATGAACCTCTACGGCACTTTTTTCACGCTTCCGGAAGACCTCAGAAAACACATATTTTATGAACGCAAATTAATGAAAAAAACCGTACATTTTTGTGCTTTGTTCACTAGCACTTATCTCTAAATATATTCATGGAATTTTTATAGTTTTTAATGGAATTATAATTCTTAATAAACGTTGAATGGGATGTTAATACTTTTTTTAAGAAATTATAAACTAGAATTAATTTTGGAAAGTTCTAAGTCGATTCCAATTGTTTTTATATTTTTATAGTCTCCAAAATTATTACAGTTGTTTAAGAAATTATGTTTTGTTCCGAAAGTTCTTTCTGAAAATCTATGTAGCTGGTGTTTTCAGTTTTGAATGGAAATTAATTTTGATTAAATTTGAAAAGTTTCGAGTCGATGGTAATTTGACGGTGTTTTTATATATTTTAAAACCTTCAAAAATGGGCAACAAGCTCTTCTCTAAATATAGTGAATGAGTGTATATACAGTGCGTGCCTAAAGTATGGAATAAATTCAGTAAAACCGAAATAAAATATTTTCGATTTTCTTTGATAAGTACTCATTTTTGCATGAAAGTCGATTTTCAACCATCATATTTTTTTTAATAACAACTCTCTATTTTTATTCTTGATTTTGAGAGATCTTTGCATTGTCGAACTGATAGCATAAAAATTTTGCCATCTTACATAATAAAGTTTTCGATTAAATGACAATTGAAAGTGAGAAACCATACATTTTATTGTCAGCACAAAATAAACAAAAACACCTTTTACAAGCAAATAAAAATATTAAATTAAGTGTACGAACTGCCTTCTATCGACTTATTGACAATACGCAAGCCCATATAGAAATTCTTAAACATTTTCAATATTTTCCGGTCTAATTCTGCGCATTTCATCTCTTATACAATGTTCTAGTTTCTAGTAGGGATGGGCGATATTTCACGTATCTGTGATTTTTCACTGGTATTAAAAAATCACAGGACGTTACTCTTACTAATAGGCGAATTTCACTGCTACTTAAAATCACTGTTACTTAAAATCACTGCTACTTAAAATAACTGCTACTTAAATTCACTGCTATTTAAAATCACTGCTACTTAATATCACTGCTACTTTAAATCACTGCTACTTTAAATCACTACTATTTAAACTGTGACAAACTGTAATTGCTACTTAAACTGTGACTGCTACTTAAAACATATGTGTAGTATAAGGTGGCATTTCTAAATGTTATTTAATATTCACTACTTTATTCTCCATTTTTGCAGGGTATTGTATTTAAATTTTGCCATAGTATACCAAATAAAATGAAATAAATTACAACTTATGTACTAACAATTATTAATTAATGAATTAAGATTTTATAAAAACGAAAAGATTATCTTGCCCGGCATGGAATTGAATCACAAACTCGCTGTGATCGAAAGTGATGAGTCACAATAAAAAAATTAAAACTAAAATTTTCAAAAATCCATATCTCCATTAAAACTGGCATTTACAAAAACCAAATTGATTTTGAATAACCGATTCTTCGACCATTGAGGATATTTTTTATGGAATTTTGTCTGCGCGTTTTATATTTTTTCTGCGATGTTTTCATTCAAGTGCTCAAAAAGATAAAATTAAAATTTTCAAAAATCATATCTCCATTAAAAATTGTTGAATTTACAAAAACCATATTGATTTAGAGTACGCGATTCTTCGACCATTGAGGATATTGTTTTAAGAAATTTTTTCTACGCGTTTTATATTTTCTAAAATCTTCAAAAATCCATATCTCTATTGAAAATTATTGAATTTACGAAAACCAAATTGATTTTGGATTAGCTATACTTCGGCCATTGAGGATGACTTTTTATGGAATTTTATCTGCGCGTTTAAATATTTTTTGCGATGTTTTCATTCAAGTGCTCAAAAAGATAAAATTTTAATTTAAAAAAATTCATATCTCCATTAAAAATTGTTGAATTTACAAAAACCAAATTAATTTTCAATAAGCAATTCTTAGGCCATTGAGGATATTGTTTTAAGGAATTTTTTCTACGCGTTTTATATTTTTTCTGCGATGTTTTGATTCAAGTGCTCAAAAACTTAAAACGAAAATCTTCAAAAATCCAAAAGTCTCTAAAATTAGAGTTACAGACAAAAGATTGCTGCACGATGAGCAATGAAATTAGCCTTATGACGAAACAGCCAGGGATTTAAAAGAACTGGGTAGAAATAATTGCCATAATCTAGCTGAAAACAAATTCACAACAAACTTGAAGTGTAGAAACGAGGAATGTATTCAGAAAGTTGAATGATTGCGAAAAAAATAATCAAAAGAGAAATAAGCTTCGAAAACTCAATTTACATAAAAAAATGTATTTTTATTTTTTCGTAAAAAAACAATTACTATTTCCCAGCTGGAAACAAAACCACAACAATCTAAATTTAAACTAAGAAAATAAAACATACAATCAACAATTTGATCAATTGTAAAAAAAAAATTAATCCAGAAACCACTTGGAAAAGTCCCAGATCCATTTAAAACCAAACCATTTTTGAATTTTCGTAAGAAACAATTGGCATATCCCAGCTAAAAATTAGGCGAAAACAATCCAAACTTAAACCATTGATTTTAATATCACAATCAACGCTTAAACTGAGGAAATGTAAAATGAGTTCAACGATTTTAAAAACATTTAAAAAACATGTTTTTCGCATCTTATTAAATAATATAAACGTTGCTGAATCAATTTTGATTGAGAAAGTTGTCCATTACTCGGCCGAATAATTTTCTCCACAGGTGACGTCCAATCAAATGATAGCATTTTCATTGCCCAACAGATTTCAGCCAATGAAATGATAGCAGTTTCATTGCCCAACAGTTTAGTTGTTGTTATGGTTGCCATTTGTTTGTATAAACACGTATTCATAAACATCAAAATTTCTCCAGTGGAGTGCTCAACAGATTAGTGTGAATGCCGCTTTCAAGCAATAGCCTGTGCTCCACCATATTTGTTTTGTTACTACGGGTACCATTGAAAACATGAATTAATAAACTTCCTAAATTTGTCAGCGGAATGCCTCAATTTCCAAATATGAGAAAAATTCTTCGTTATAATTGAATATTACCAGAAAAATCGTTAGGTAATTGTTTAATATAATGCGAAAAAGTATAGTATTAAACTCGTGAACAAGTTGGACATTGCCACTCGGGTGAATTGCAAACTTCACCGTCATGGCAATGGCCAACTTTCTCACTCGTTTAATAATATACTATTAATTTTCCATAAAAAATTAAAACAAATGCCATATTACGAATATGTTTCCCCAAGTGCCCAATGAGAACCTAATCCAAGAAAAGTATTTCAACTGGAAACAAAACCGTAACAACTAGGAAAATGAAAAATGCAGTTAACAATTTAAAACCAAAATGTACAAAAATCCCATTTAAAAATTAAATGGCAAACGTCAACAATCCACACTTGAACTACTAAAATGAAAAAATAATCAAGTTCCATAAAATAAGGATTCATAAAAACGAAGGAATTCTAATTTCCCATAAAAATTATTGCCGAATCCTCCTAGTTGGAAACAAAACGGCAAGGAACTGGAAAACTGGTTTCAGGTATCAATTCAGCATGGAAAATTCAACGGCGTCTCTGTTATAAATAATAATAACAATAATAACTTTATTAACGGGTTTAACCGGTTTGCAAAATAGCAAAACAACAACAAAAGTATAAATCGTGTTCAATGAAGAAATTAGCTGAAGAGAAAAAAACAACAACAACAATATAAAATGTAAGTGGGAAAACAAAATACATTCAACGATTTGGAAAATTACCAAGAAATAATCAAGCTCAAGATCTATAAAAAATCCTGATAACGATTTGGAAAATGGTCAAGAAATTATCAGGCGAGGAATAATCTCTAAAAGCTTAAGATTTGTAAAACAAAATGCATTTTTGATATTTAATAGAATCAATTGCTATAAGAACAAAACTTTCTAAAAATTTAATCAAATAAACGCAACCGTAAAACTTGCTTTAAAACCTCAACGTATACAAAAACAAATATGCATTTTCTATAAAAAAGAAAATTGCAATATTCTTGGTGAAATAGAAAATCGCAACAATAAAAACTTGAACAAGGAAACGTTAATAGCAATTTACGTAACAAGTTTCGAAAGTGATATTTTACGGGATGAGTAGGAATCCTGCGAGTCCCGTAAAATCACTTTTGAAACGAGTTACGTACAATATTTTTTCTGCGGCCGTTTTTTATGTTAAAAAAGTAAAAACATACACGAACGTTATATGACAAGCGCTGTCATAATTAAATACGAAATGAATGTTTTTGTCAAGGCCGCCTACATATATACGCAAAATCGTCCCGAAAGTAACAAAAAGCGTCCCGAAAGTATAGAAATCGTTCCAAAAGTGAATCAAAATTGTCCCGAAAATAACTACTTTCGGTACGATTTATATAAAGTGGTTTAATAAATCATACCGAAAGTTTTATTTTCGGGACGGCTGCAGAAAATTTTAATGCATTAATACTTGGACTCTAATCGATACAATTAATTGTATTACTATTCCCAGAGTGGTTTCCTTGTTCTTAATACTCCCGAGAAGATTGTTGATTTTTTTTAATGAAAATATCGCCACAAATTCTGGATGGAATGAATTAAAAATAATAGAACAAATGTTTAATGTTTAGCTAGCCTATGCACGTTACATAATAACTTACAAATTGGACGTGGCATGAACTAAATTTCCAATTTCGATGCAGAGCCAACTGTCCCAATTAATTTGCCTCCGCCTGCGCCTTTTCCTCCCCATTTTTTTTTTCTCAAATTTTAATTGGGAACGTTTTGTCCGACAGACATTTCCCTCAACGAAAATAATTAGGCCCTTAATTACAATCGTTCACGATTGATTTATCTAATGCCTAATTAAGATAATTTTTTTAATCATTATTAAAATATGATTTTTTGTACTAGGGTCGAAAGTAGAGAAATTTGCTTTCTTGTATAAATAAAAATAAAATAAATGCGCAAAATAATTTAGGGATTAAAATCCATCTTTTTATCAGTTTAAATTGATTCAGAAAAAACAAATATTGTACTTCCTGATATGTAAAATGTTATTTTCTGGAACAGTTTTGGAGATTATACGATCTTCACCAGAAAACTACAAATAGCACTTAAAAATATAATATACTACTTGTCCAGAAAAGAAAATTTTATATCATGAAGTACAATATTTATTTTTTCCGAAACGTATATTAGTTCAGATCAGCGTTTTCGAGTAACATCCAAAAAGCATTAGAATTTATACGTATCATAAAATAGTATATTACAGTACAAGTGATAAAAGTACGAATTTCGCTCATGCGTGCACCTGTTTGTAGATGAGCCGTAGGCATTGGTGCAATGGCGTTATAGTACAATCGCGCAGAGGTGACAGTGACTCGTGCTTTTTCGATCTAATAATCGCGTCTGGATAAATATCTATACTTAAGAAAAATGAAATTAAACACGAAACGTATGTCGATGTGTAAATTCAAGGGCCAAGTGCAACCTATGACTTTTCTCATTCTATCTATTCTAACCTCAAAATTCACGTGCTTGTATCTGGTTTTGGCCGTCTCCGATTTCGATTTAGTTAAGAGCAGAATTGATTGTATCCATTTCATTAATAAAAAGGTTAAATTTAATGACCAATTTCTAGTTGTTTTTACCTATTGCTGAAAAATGCACTCGCAAAGTTTCGTCGGGAAAATATTTGCACGCTCGAGAATTTTCAAATTTCCCGCCTAGGCTGAATCGAATTATTTTATGGACACACGTTTACTACAAACTTAATTCAAGCAACATGGAGCGATGAGTCACTGTCACCTCTGCGCGATTGTTCTATACATGTTCTGGATAGCGTTTTGTTTAATCCTGCCCATAAAATGTATAAAATAAAACGTCAAGAATATTTATTAATAATATTACTCATTATAAAATGCAGGCATGTCGTTGCTATGCCTCAAATTAAATGTCTCAATTGCGTAGGAATTTGTTCAATTTTGACGTTTAATGTGATCGTTTATTTAATTATGTCCATAAAATATGTAAATAACATGATAAGAACACTTTGTAATATTTCCACTGACATTAGGGTGAGTGAAAGTGACATAAGACTGAGTGTAAAGTACTTTCACTCACTCGTTTCCTTAGCAACTGATTAAGTGGATAAAAGCTTTCTTTGCGAGTATCTATGTAAGAAAGTAAAAGTTTCAATAGCAGGAGTTTTCCTAAATAAATTTAAAAAATTATGAAAAAATTCCGGAGCTAATAAAAATATTGGAAGTTTGTGATTCTTCTCAAAACTGAATCCCGCCTCAGAATTTCATATTGTGTTTATTGTAAAAATTCCATTGAATTGTTGTTATTTTAACACACACAAATATTCAAATCTGCATGGCCTTGGGATCTCATGATCTATAGCATAACGAATATAATTATTGGATAGATTCTAGTAGCAAGTTTGGATACAATGAATATATTATAAGAACCACAACGTCGATAACGGTTAACCAAAAAAAATAATGAAAATCTCGTAAACTTCCGATCAATATCGTTCGTGTCGCGTTGTTCCGTGTAAAAAGCGAATAGTTGCTTTCTGTCGATGTTGCGTGTGACATGACACCGTGTCATTACCTAAATTATTGTTCCGTCCCCTTCCACACTCTGAATAAATATATTTTTTTTTCTTTCCGCCATTTATTTTCCTTCGTGATCGGTCAAATTGTCAGCCGCTGCCCAATTGTATAATTTTCCATATTTGAATTACAAATTACAATATTTCCCTTGTCCGCGTTTCTCTGTGTATGTAACTTGAATATGTTTATTTGATGCACGCTGTTTATTTACTTGTTTAATGTTTCGGCAAAATTAATTTCATTATTGCTTCTTATCGAACTAACTATGAGAATGGTTAACTTTTGGAGTTTTAATCATTCATGTCTTTACCCTCCTCCAACCATCCACAGTTGAAAAGGTAATTTAAGCCAGTCGTCTACAATTTTAATAATTTGTTGAGAGCAGGAACTTATAATTTTGTCAATTCAGTATAAGAATACCTCAGTATTTTGTGACTCCAAACGTTTCTTCCTACAAATCCATTTTCCTCATTGCCTTCCTAGATGCTCAAACTGTGCTCCTTCTCTTTCTTGACAATAAGCTAATCGTTGATAAAAATTCTCTGATACATTTGCCAACATATCTTGGGTGTTGGAATTGGAGACTTCCAGTATCCTTGCTCTCAGGTCATTAATGTCATGAAGCTTGGTCACATAAATCCGTTCTTTTAGATATCCCCAATAAAAGAAATAAAGAGGGGGATCGTGGCGGCCACTCGATTGCTCGATTGCTCCTCTCCGGCCAATCCAGCGGTCGGGAAATGTATCATTTAAATACTCGTGAACGATCACTCCAAAATGCCCTGGTGCACCGTCTTGTTGGTAGATAACCCGATCGAATTCATCTTCAAGAATCTCTCGAATGGCAGGAATAATTTGTTGTCGGAGCATGATGAGATATCGTGCCGCTGTCAGATTCTCTTCGAAGAAAAATGGTCCAATAATTCGGTTATTCAGAATCCCAGCCCAATCATTTATTTTCTGCTGATATTGAGTGTGCGCATCTCTCATCCAATCGGGGTTCTCATCTGACCAATATCGCATATTATACCGGTTTACTGAACCATTCATCTGGAACTTCGCCTCGTCGGAGAAGCAGGTCCAGAAGAAAGTCGAAGGATCATCGTGATACCGTTCCATCGTCAATTCGCGTAACTCAATCCTCAAATCGAAATCATTCACCATTAGTTCTTGCACCAGGCACATTTTGTATGGATGATAACCATTCTTCTTTAAGACTGTCCGTACAGAGATTGCGCTGATGCCTTCTGCTTGAGCTACCCGCCGAGTTGTTGAATGGGGATTCTCTGTAAAGGTGAGAAGAATTTGTAGGAAAGTTTCCTCGACTGCAGTAGTTTTTGGCCGTCCAGATCGCGGTTTATCCTTCACGGAACCTTATGCCAAAAACAACAAAATTGAAACTGAGAATGCATTGAATAAAAAAGAAACATACCTGTCTCTTCGAACCTATCAGATTTATTGATCGGATCCCAATTTTGGAATGTGACATTAAACAGATCAGCAGTTTGCTGATAAGCTGTCTATCGCCGTAACCCCGCATAATCACGATTTGTATTCGCTCTTGTTCTGTGAGAGGCATGGTGAGTGGCAACAATTGTAATACACAATGGGAAAGTGAGTCGAGAATGTTTAAGCAGTTTAAATTATTTTGTTATTGTGCGTAATCTTTTGACCCGGACCGACGAAGTTCGAGTAAAGAAAACGACGCTGCGGTGACTAATTAAAAAAAAATTCGTAAAACTATTTTTGTAATTTCTAGCTTATTCGTGACGAGGAATCAACAGCGTTCTTTAGTGCAATTTTATGATTGAATTAGTTTTTACACGGGTGGCGGCTTTTCTCGAGAAACTGCAGGAGACCAAAAAGTAGTAAATTATCCCAAAATGTTTCGGATTATTTTTCAATTTTTCACCTTGCCCAAATCTTGCAAAACGGCGATTTGGGATTTGGTTCTTGGGGGGGGGGGTTTCGGATGAAAACATTTCTCGGACAAAAGATTAATATTTTTTCCCTAGAAATCTGAATCCAGCGAAAAAATGGGGATGCCATTTAAAATTTCAAAGCCACCACCACCCGCTACGAGGGGGTGGGGGGGTTGTGAGATGGGTCAGTGTATAAACGACTTCAAACTAATAACTGAGCATAATTTGTCTCAAACTTGTTCTCGGAAAAAGTTAAGATCGTCATCGAGGCATGAAAACGTTAATAAAAGGTCAGAAAACCGATTTTTGAATCTGGAGTGAGAGGGGTTTCCGAACATTTCAGACAAAAGATTGATATTTTTTCTACAAAAATCTGAATCTGTCGGGAAAAATGGGGGTTGCTATTTAAAATTTTAAAGTCACCCCTACCCCTGGTGAAGGGGTAAGGGATGGTTTAGTATCCAATAAATTCTTAACTCGTAATTAAGCAACTTTTGCACCTAACTTTTTTTTTAAACCTATCCCCTGGGAAATATTGACCCGTTGCCGGACTTTCTGCGCACCCGGTATATTAAACTAGAATATTACATATCCTGCTACAGTTTGTCAGTTTACCTCTATATTTTCGTTAGAAGCAGTGGCTATCATAAAATCGCTTACCTGGTCTTTAACAAATTTAAACAATTTTTTTATTTATTCAAATTATTTTTCAGTTATTGAGGCCGTACACTATTGTAAATTCAAATTGCCACTGATTTGAGCTATAAGTAAAATATGTCATTTCATACTAGCGTCAATGAAGGTTACTTTTGTTTGGGTTAAAGCACATTGTGGAATTCCTGGCAATAATACAGCTGATCAACTGGCAAAATCAGCTAGTGAAAAGGACAATATTAAGATTCGTCATTCAGATTCAAACACATTCAAAGGGAGTATGCAAATTGCTGGAAGAGCGTATATTCAGAATATGCGGAAAATAGCCACACACGTTATTACCTCATTCATGCAACCAACAGAGTCACAAAATCCTGGATCAAGGCACATTCAAATAATGAAGAAAACGACTGGGCCGATAGGCTAGCCAAAAGAGCCGTCCTGAAAAAGAAGGCTCTCAGGCTTTGCCACTGGCACCACTCACTATCTCCCAAATACTTAAAGGAAACTCCCTTGAAAAACACAAAAAGGAATGGCTACAAACTGACAAGTATGTGGTTGGCAAAAAATTCATCCACTCACCGAAGCTGAGCAGGAAATACATTGAATTACCAAGAAGTAGTTTGCGACTGCTAATCGGTACCCTTACTGGGCACTGCAAACTAAACAAGCACCTCCATAACATGGGGGGGGGTAAAAGATCCCCTATGTAGGAAATGCGAGCAAGAAGAGGAGACCCTAAGACACATACTGTGTGAATGTGAGTCACTCAAACAAGTCAGGTGGTCCGTATTCGGGGAGGTGGCCAGATTGGTCACAACTGGGCAACACTCCACACGGCCAACTACTTGACTTCACAAGAAGATTGGGTTGGCTTGAGGAGTAGGGCTCAGGAGGCGGTACAAATGACCAACGAATGGTCTGTGCTGCCCTCCACAAAGGATTATCATCACCTCATTCACCCGACTCTGCCAATAAACCAACCGCATATTTTTCAAGTAAAGACCAGTAGATACATTTCATTCACAATAACGCGACTCAAATTAAGTCATTGCTGCATTTCCGCCCATCTCTTCAAAATTGGAATATTGCCCAGAAGCACTGTGAGTATGGATCTAGCGATGTAGATTTAAAGCATCTGCTGTTTTCATGCAATAAGCGTTTGGCACCAAGAAAATAATTGATGGAAAATTTCGCAGATTTAAATGTGTTGCCTCCTTTGAATATTGTTCACCTCTTATCTATAAATAACAACATTTCTAAACAGATCGTTACATTTCTAAAAAAAACTGTAAGATTAAGTTGTAACTCTGTATCCCCTCCTTTGTTTTAACCATTATGTGTTCTCCCAACTTTTCTAAGTCTTAATTTCAATTATTCTGTTCTATTTGGACGTAGGGTAAGATAGGCAGTGATTGGCATCTTAGCCGTATTGATGTCTTTAATTGAATGTTAAATATTAATTTTAATTCTTAAAGTAATGAAACTTATTTTGAATGATTGTTGATATGTTACTGTTACAAGAGGTATTCGTTAAACATTTGTTATTGTAAATAATATGAATTAAAATATGTACTATTACAAAACTTTAAGAATTTTCAGTCATTGGCACCCAATTTGCACCTATTGGCATTAGCTATTTCAGTTATTGGCAGTTACGTTTTTAGGTAGTTTTGACATATACCTAGGTACCTACCTAATTAACACAAATTTGGAAGGTATAAATTAAAACGACTAAAATAAATAACTAACACAGGTAAATCTTTTATTTTGTAAATAGTATAAACTAAAAATACAATTGTTATTTTTTTATTAATTTTTAAAGCATAAGAAATTATTTTAATTGATTTTAGATTTTTTGTTCAAACAAGTCTTACAAATAAACTTTTCACCTGATATGGGAATATTTAATTTGGGTAGACAATTCATATGGTACGTTCTGGTGCAGTCATTGCATTTGATTCCAGTGGCAGAACTGGTAATATTTCGAGTACAAATAAAACGTAGGCCCTTGAAGATACAATTATGTTTCTCATTGATTAATGTTGTTTTATTTTCCTCAAAAAATAAATTCCGCACCGGTAGTTTTTTTTTTCAAAATTGGAGGAGATGGCTCAGATGCCAAATGATTTGCATACATATTTTCCATATTTTCCGCACTTTGTTTTGTCTTAATAATAGGGGACTTTACTATAACTGACGATATTACATTAATTTTTGACTTAGTTTCCAATATTTTTTTTTTGGGTTTTATTGATTGGCGTTTTTCTAGTGGTTGGCAGTTTTTTTTTTATTATCTTCTCATTTTTCTTTTCAAGTCGTTTCCGCTTCTTTTCTTCTTTTTCATCTTCTTTTTGTTTTTTCAAAACTTCTTTATCTTCATATATTTTTTTCCATCCTGTTGATGTGATAACATATGGTAAACGTTCCGAATTACGTTTACCTGCTCTTTCAGGAGTTTTTGGCGTTTTTTGGAGTTTTCTGGCATAACTCGTTGAAATTCAGGCGTTGCGGTTAAAAGGCCATCCTCTTCAATATAACCTTCATTTAAAATGTTGTTCGTGTCGTTTTCATTTAACATTTCTACCAATATATTATTTTCACTGTTAATTAAGAACTCATGTGCATCATTGTCAGTAGTTAAATTAATTTTGTCATTATTTAAAAGTTACGAATCTTGTTCATATAATGCTATGGTATCTGGTTCATTATTTTGAAAATGTTTCCAAATTTTATACAATAATATAAAATCTTCTGTATAAATGCTATCTGACGTAATATTATCCAAAGTTTTCAACTCAATAATCTTGTTTGAACCAATAATTTCCTGGAACTGCTCATGACTTAGGAGAGTTTTATCAATAAAAGCCGATGAATTATTTTCAGTAATTTCACTACATTGCTTTACCTTCCCCAAACATTTTGTGAAATCTATTGCATCAGGATTCCAGGGGTACAATCCACAAGCACGAAAGCCATTCGCAATAAGATCGGGTTCAATGTTGGCAATAATTGGTTTTAATAAAGGTGCTACTTTATCTTTGGTGATTGTATCTAGAGGATGTTCATGGCGCCACTCCAAAAGAGCCTTTTTCCAATACGTTTTGAGTGGTTTAAAGGCTGAAACAGCTGGCTGAAGTATTCTGGTACTGTTTGGATAAAGGGCAATAAGTATAATTTTTAATCTGCTACATAATTCACTCAGTTGGTAAGTCAGGTGTGTTCTATGCCCATCCACAAACAATATAATGGGAAAAATCACATTCTTCTTCTTAAGATAAGGATATAAAATATTTGCAACGTATTCGTAAAAGGTTTCACTCTTTATCCAACCATTTTCACTTACACCAATTCCCTAGTCCCCCGGAACAGAATTCACAATATTTTGCGGTAACCTCTTATAGGGGTAAATCATCATAGGAGGGATAGTGTCGCCTGAGGCTGAGAATGTGAACATTATTGTTACATTTGATTTTGCAAGTTATTTATCAACCTCATAAACATTTTTACTACCCCTTGATGCCAACACTTTATTCATCTTTGGACAAAGTTGTAGATTTGTTTCGTCACCGTTATAGATTCTTCTTAGGTCTTGTAGCATTTCAAAGTATTCTTTTTCTTTTAAATAACTTTCAATTAGTGAAAACCAATTTCGTAGGTCCTTTTCAGATATGTTTGCACTGGCCGCAGTGACTGCTTCAGCTGTCCTTAATGTAAGATTTGGGTGGCGGCGTAAAAAGCTTTTGTACCAACAATACCCAGGAATATTATTTTTAAATGGGTTGGATCGATGACAGTTGTCCAAAAATGACTTAACTGAAGCTTGAATATTTTCTTTTCGTCTGGGAAAACCTTTCTTTTGGCTTTCTATAATCCATTTTGCTAATGTGTCTTCCTCTTCCTGTGACAGGTAGGTATTTGGACCAACAGACGTTTTTAAAAACTTGTCACTTAGTCTAAAGCAAGAACAATGTCTGTTTCTTTATACTTTTTCTCATAGGGTCGGTTTTTCTTTGTTTTCGGCATTTTAATATTCTGTAAAATAATGTAAAGTGCAATACGAAACTAATTTAATTAAAAATAAATTATTGGGTAAGTATTGACTAAGTAATTACATAAAAATGTAGTTTCATTATATGTTTTATCGAATGATAGAGGAATTATAATTGTTTTTTAAATATTTTATGATTTTTCATATGGTGACAATCATTAAATGGTGGCAATAAAAACCCAATATGGTAGTTATTGGCACCATGCCAATAACTAAATTTTTACGAAATATTGTTTTAATCATTGGCATGCTTAAAACTACCTTATTTCATTGAGAAATTAGGTTAGGTTCACGTTTTTTCCTTAATTTATTATCTATTCTATGCCCTAATTTAAATTGTACATGCAAATGATTCATATTAAATAAATTAAGACGGTTTTACCGAGCCGTCATGCTTAAAAATTTCATTAAAACTTACCCAAAATCATGCAACAAACACTTTCACAATTTTTCTCCGCCTGATGCACGCGCATGTGACATTTATTTAGGTACATAAGGGGTGAAAATATAATAAAGATTTTGTCTCCATACCTAAATCTTATTAAAGAGATACTAGGGACTATTCTTTCTTAAATAATGATTGCAGTGCCAATGACTACTACAGTGCCAATGATTGCATAACTTACCCTATATTTCCTAAACGAGAACAGATAATTAAGAAGTTACTTCATATTCAGATTCTACAATTTATGGCGATAATAATTACATAATAAAGCAATGTCTTGTTTTTTGACATAGAGGTGGATACCTCGTATTTGGTAGGATGTAATCTAAAAATACCTCATATTCTTATTGTGCAGCTTATCACGATGAAAATTAGATAATAAAATAAAATATTTTTTTAGTTTGTTCTATTTGGATCGATATTTCATAATCTAATGAAGCTAATCGAAAAAAATGTTTCAAATTCATATTCTGCAATTCATGGAGTGATTGCACAATAAAACAATTTTATGTTTCAATATATTTCTCACATATAGGTAAAAGTAAAAATCTTGTGAATGGTTGGATGAAATAAAAAATGTTTCTGATATTCGGATTTTGCAGTTTATTTGCTAATAAATCAAAATATGTAAACAGGTAAAACATACAATAAATAGTTTCGACGAATTTCTAACGATGAAAGTAAAAATGTAGGGGCACTTTTTAATTTCCGCGGTGGGGCCCAAATGAAACAAAATTGCCAATAAGATTATTTGTAGTTTAATTTGTTTTTCGACAAATGGGTGGATATGTGGTTAACAGTAGAAGACAATTGAATATTTTTTCAGATTAAATTCTGCAGCGCACCATTTAGAAGAAGATTGCTGCATATTATTTCAATAGTTCTGTTCTATTTAGACGGAAATCACATAAACAGATGAAGATAATGAAAAAGTTCTATCGGATTCTACATTACGTGATGATAATGCTTACATAATAAAACAATTTCTTGTTTGAATTGTGTTTGGACATATAAGCGGATATCTCGAGAATGCTTGGATATACCAAAAAAAAATCATATTTTTTATTCATTTATTTTTTAATAATAATAATAACAATAATAAAAGGCGTTTATTGTCCAACAGGAATCATGTCCTAATTACAAGACAACATACAATAATACAATATTTATTTATTTATTTATTCTCAACAGGCATATGCGCAATTACAGAGAAATTACAAAAAAAAATCTTTCACTTAAAAGTAAGATTAGATAATGAAAATAATATATAATGCGAAATATTAGATAACTACAAACAAAGTAATCATTTATGTAAAACAAAAATAGAACCCATTGCATTAAAACATTATCAAAAATTGTATCAACGAAATAAATACAATACAAAGGAGTGAATTATTTATTGGTGCTTTAACAAAAGTAGTTTTGTATAGGTCAGTATACCGGGTGTTTCAGACCATCCGTCCCAGGCCTTTTTCTCGAAAACGTGACGTCATAGAGCTTCGAGAAAAAAAATAGCATCACCAATGCCTACCTGAAGAATTTAATGGAGGTAGTTTCGAGTTCCGGAAGTTACAGGAAGTAGGTGTTACTACACTCAACTTTAGAATTTCAAATGGGAACCTAGGTAGTGTGGGGTATCGTTTGATAGGTATTTTAAAAGTTTGAAAAAATTATTTCTAAATGATATGCGTAATGAAATAAAAAAAAATGTTTCAAATAATCAGGCCTGGGCCTTTTTCTCGAAAGTATTACATCATAGATCTTCGAAAAACAAAATTACATGTCATAAGCCTACCTAAATAATTTAATGGAGGTAGTTTTGATTTCTGGATGTAACCGGAAGCAATTTCAATATTTTAAATGCGAACGTTGGTAATGTATGGTATCTTTGGTTTTGACGTATTTTAAAGATAAACAGATAACATTTTCTGCAAATAAATGAATTAAACATTAAAAGCTTAAACTTGCTCAAAACCACAATACTACAACAAAAGATGGTCGACGAAAAAAAAAAAATACGAACTGGCTGTAGAGAAATAAAGTTAAAACTGCCCCAAACATCAGCGATTTTCGTGATATGTTGATATGTGCACGTCTTTTTAAAATGTTTTAACAAGCCAAGTTTAGAAAATTCCCATGGCCAAATTGACAAAAAAAAAAAATTGATAAAGCATTGTAAAATCTGGCCAAGTGCCCGGGACTGGTTATTTGAAACATTAATTTTTATTTCATTACGCATATCATTTAGAAATACATTTTTCAAACAAAAGTTGTTTCTTTTTAAAATACCTATCCAATAATACCCCACACGACCGAGGTTTCTATTTGAAATTCAAATGTTAAGTTTAGTTACGCCTACTTCCAGTAACTTCCGGAACTCGAAACTACCTCCATTAAATTCTTCAGGTAGGCATTGGTCATGCTATTTTTTTCTCGAAATTCTATGACGTCACGTTTTCGAGAAAAAGGCCTGGGACGGGAGGTCTGAAACACCCGGTATAAGTCAGTAAAGACTAAACTCAACTAAAAGCACAGTAATATAAAATAGAAAAAAAAATAGAATGACGATTTCAATGCAATAACGAAATAAGGCGAAACCCAGATAAACTAATAAGAACAGTTCTATTCGAAAATATTTCTCCCAAAATCTACAAGGTGTTATCTTAATAAGCAACTCCTTTAAAGTATTTCTAAAATTCAATAATAGTTCCGATATAAAGAAAACACTTTTTTATACCACTTTTATTTTACTTTACGTGACTAATTTCAATTACACGGTAATCATTATCAAACTGAGTACTTAAAATACGAAATACAAAGGTATATATACTAAAACTAGAATGCTTCAAAAAGAGGGGTGTACATCAGGTCAATCTGGTCGTTGAGGATGGAAATTCCCGGATTAATTTTTGCCTTGTGAATTTCAAGGGCTTCCAGTAAATCCATTGTTCTACCTTTTTCGGTGAGATTTCGAAAATGTACCACGAAGTGAACGCCTCCAAGATTCAAGAATCAATAATAGTTATTGTTAAACAAGGCAATAAAGTGGCAAATTTACTGACGCGGCTGGATTTGAATGAATCAAGCCAGGTCAGGAAATCTGCTTTATTGCTTTGTTAGACACATATTTTCTTCATGGATTGTTTAAAAGAAATTAATAATAACTTGCAATGCGTCATTTGTTTTCGAGTAATGATGTCATCCATTTTGCTTTTAAATGGGAACCCCCTATTTTTGTTTTTGATTTTGAGAGATCTTTTCATTGTCGAACTGGAAGTATAAAAATGTTATATTAGAAAATTTTCGAGTAAATGACAATTGAAGGTGAGAACCCGATATTTAGAAGATTTGCAAAATGACCTTGTTCTAGCACTTTTTTCTAAACAAAAATGATGTTGACCTTCCATATAATTTGGACAATTTCTTTACGAATATGTGGATTGGCAGGCGGGGACCAGCCAGAGAGATGAATGCGCAGAATTAGCCTGGAAAATATTCAAAATGTTTAAGAAGAATTTCTACATGTTCGAAAAAAAAACACACCTGCTGCGGGGATGCGCTGTCTTGCTTAAACCATATTGTATTATATGGAAGGTCAAGATTATTGTTGTTTGGAAAAATTGCTACAAGCGCTCGAACAAGGTCATTTTGCAGAAACTCTAAATACACTGGTCGGCATGAAAATCAGCCCTTACATCATTCCTGCTGGGGTTATATTCGGATTCAAGAAGTCATTTTACATAAGAATCAGCAGGAATGGTATCAGGGCTAGATTTTTTTTCTTTTCTGCCAACGAGTTATATCGGGTTCTCACATTCAATTGTCATTTACTCGAAAAATTACTGATGTAATATGGCAACATTTTTATACTTCCAGTTCGACAATGAAAAGATCTTTCAAAATCAAGAACAAAAATAGAGGGTTGCCATTTAAAAACAAAATGGATGACGTCATTACTCAAAAACAAATGACGACTGAAAATCTACTTCATGCAAAAATGTGTATTTTTATAAAAGAAAATCGACCTGTTTTTTCCAAAAATATTTTATTTCGGTTTTACTGAATTTATTCCATACTTTAGGCGCGCACTGTATTCATTTCAAGTATGTACAAGTAATCACACTTCATTTAAACAGTCGGCACGATTTATACACATTACTAAAAATGCCGTGAAATAATTGTGATAGGAAGTGTACCTTTGCGGGCACTTTCGAGGGGGTTGATACCGTTGACAGTTACACTTGCCCCGAAAGGGAGATAATAATCTGAATTACGTCCGAATGTCTCGTAAAATACCAAATTTACACCGAGACCGGTGCATTTTTAATTACGCCCCCTCCGGCCACATATGTACAAATGACACAAACACAAGATTAAACACATAAATATTGTGCGGACGCAGTTAACATAAATTACTGCAAGCTAGACGTGCAACAAGCTTACTAGAATACATTTTCAAAATTCATCAGTCTCTCAAAGATTTTGATCGGTAAATAATAATAATGTTATTGTAACGAATAGCAAAAAGTTATTATTTTCAAATATACATTTGAAAACATGGTTGATGGTGGAAGCCAGTTGAAAATGTTTCCAAAAAAATATATTCCTTCACATATAAAAAATCTCCCAGATATGCGTTTTCTCAAAGTGATTAAGGATATTTTAATTCATAAATCATTTTACTCCTGGGACGAGTACCTAGAATATAATTTTAATATGTAATATTGTAACACTGTAACTTTGTAATAATTTTATTTGTATTATTTTTCACCATATGTAATATTACTTTTATGACTTGTGTAAACCTCTAAGGTCTTAGCACGAATAAATTATTATTATTATATAAAAAAACATTGAGATATTACATAAAACTTAAATACATATACGAGTAAATACAGTAAAAAATAATGTGAGTTAGGTAAGTTTGTCTACATTAGAATTTCATAAGAAAATTACAGGTTTTCAAATGGCAAATGTCTTATTTTTTATTAGATGAGCACTTACTTACCATTTGTTCAGTTCCTGAAAATCACCGAATCTCATAAATTCTTAAAGTTAATTTCTTATAAATTATTCATTTATTTATATAATTAACGTTGCCGGCGATTCCAATTTGCGAAAAGAACGTTAACTTTACGTGAAAATAAAATAAGTAATGCCAATGCCTAATTAGCCAAGTAAAAGAAAAGAGAATAAACATAATTAAGAAATGGTCTGCTCCAGTGATAGGAAGTAATTAAGTTTTTTCCGCGGCTAATTACCAAGTGATTCGGGTTAATTTATTAACGGAACGGCCGTTTCGAAAATTGAAATGAACACGACCGAAAGAATACGAGAGAAGAGTCAACAGCAAAAAAAAAAACAACAAAATTGAGCAGCGCCCGTTCTAAACCCGTAATTAGTAATTACAACAAAAAGTTAAGCTAGTTTCACTAATGAGGTGCCACGCTTAATTCATCAACATGTACACACACATTCGTAAGTATGAAAAAAAGTATGATTTATCGTCGGTTGGTGGAAAAAATTTAATCTTGGATTTGAATAGTTGGTAATAATCATTAGAAAATTCTCATGAAATTAGAGGCTAATTTTCGAACCTATTAAAAACCACCAATGTGTTTTTTTTTTTTAAATAAATTAAGGAATCTATTGACAATCAGTTATTTTTAGCAAACTTGATAATGACTCAACAATGACGAAATTATTATTATTATTTATTATTGTCGATTGTAATATACAGTATTATGGTATAAAACATAGAAAATATTATCCCTAAAAAGTTATATTTAGCTTATCATATTCATCTACAGTATTACCAAGCACTCGAGACGTATGGTGATAAAGTTTGCACAGAGTGAGAAAGTATTCAGAGAATGCGATAACAAATCTCCGGAGCCAATTGAATTTAAGATGTCCACTATGCAACACGCCCCGAGTGCTTGGTACAATTCTACTCGTAAAGGATAAACAAATAAAATAAAAATTCATTAACTTTATAATAAATTCTCGTAAAGGATAAACAAATAAAATAAAAATTCATTAACTTTATGATAAACAAAATTTGTGAAAAAGAAGATACATTTTGGTGATTCCGTCGTATAAAAATTGGTCCTTTAGATGTTCAATTTGGCAATGAGAGATCTATTTTATTTGTTAGTGGCTGGACAGAAACTTACCTATGCAAAAAATGAAAATTTTGGTTGTTTGAAACAATTAACACAAGCATAAAAGTTTCAAAATTTACCCAAAACGCACCTAGAATTATAATTCTATAAAATTTACAAATACCTCATGCATATATTTTCGAATCATTTCATTTGAACAAAAAGTAAACTTGTGAATATTGTCATAATTTTGGTGTACCCAAATATACATCAAACTTGTCTTGAAATTTTCCAAAATTACTTAATCTTTATTACAAATTGATTCTATGACAGTTTTCATCCATCCGTCGATTCAATTTTAAGATAATTTTACGTGGTGAAAGCATAAATTTCACAAAAATTGTTACCATTTCAGGGATTCTAGAAAAATATAAAAATACTATAAAATTACTCAAACTTGATTAGAGTTTGATTTGCATTAATAGCGTCAGCTCAATATTTGAGTATTTGAAGCACATTCCGTAGCAGAATTCCGTTTTCTTTTCTTCAATTTAAGTTTCTAGGGTTACCAATTTAATGTTAACTTCGACATATCAATTGTTTTAGTGGGATATCAAAATTAGGTTAATTATGAAGCTAATACTGATTTTCTAAAAAAACATAAAATCACTGAATGTAATTTTCTTTCCTTTGGCTACTGTTTAGAGTATTGCTAGGCTAATTTGGAATTTTCTAAAATATTTCAAATCACCGAATTCAATTTTCTTCTCTATATTCAAGCTTTAAGAGTTAGTATTTTGATATAAGCTATGATATGTCAAATATTTTAGTGGGATATCAAAATTAGATTCATTATCCATGGATTATAACAGATTTTGAGTGTTGCCATTTTGATCTTGGCTATTTTGTGTCAATTGATTTAGTGGTATTTTAAAACTAATTTATTCTGAATTTATTTAAAAATTTTCAAGCTAATCCAAGTATAGATTAATAATCTAAAATTTTCCAAATCACTGAATGCAATTTTCTTTTCTTCATTCAAACTTCAAGAGTTGCTATTTTTCAAAATTAGGTTTATTCTCCGTCAATTATATTTTAAAATAAGTTTTATTTTAGATGATTTATAAAATTCTGAAGCTTGTTCCGGTGTATTCATTTTCTAAAAAACAACTGTCAAGTTTAAAGTGTTGCCATCTTGATTTCAAGTATAGTGTGTCAAATGTTTTAGTAGAATATGAAAACTAGGTTCATTCTGAATAAGTTGTAAAATTTTGAAAGCAATCCCAGTGTAGATTCATTATCTAAAAATGTTGAAATCACAGAATGTAATTTTCTTTTCTTCAGCTCAACTTTTGATTGTTGCCATTTTGATTGCAGCTATTTTGTGTCATTTTTTTTAGTGGTATATCAAAATTAGATATATCCCAGATTGATTTTTAAATTTTAAAGCAAACCCGAGTGTAGATAAATTTTCCAAAAATGCTCAAATCATCAAATGCATTTTTCTTCTCTTTATTCAAGTTTTAATAGTTGCTATTTTGATTTCAACTATGATGCGCCAACTGTTTTAGAAGAATGTCAAAATTAGGTTCAATCTAGATGGATTATAGTATTTAGAAGCGCAGTCCAGGGTAAATTTATTTTCTAACAAAATTTAAATCATTGAATGCAACTTTTTTCAACTAATTTTTGAATGTAGATCTAGATTTTAGCTATTTTGTGTCGATTGCTTTAGTACTATATCAAAACTAAATCATTATGAAATTATTTTAAAATTTTGAAGCGAGTACCATTGTAGAATGATTTTCTAAAAAATTGCAAATCACTGAATGCATTTTCATTCTCTTTATTCAAGTTTTAAGAGATGCTATTTTGATTTCAACTATGAGATGTCAATTTTCTATTAAAATTTTAAATCTCCGAAAGCAATTTTCTTTTCTTCAGCTCATCTTTTTACTGTTGATGTTTTGGTTTCATCTATTTTGTGTCAATTATTATTGTGGAATATAAAAACTAGTTTGATTCTGAATTGATTTTAATATTTTGAAGTTAATACCATTGTAGAATGATTTTCAAAAAAAAATCAGATCTCGTATGCCATTTTCTTCTCTTTATTCAAGCTTTAAGAGTTGCCATTTTTATTTCAGCTATGATATTTCAGTTGTTTTAGTAGGATGTCAAAATTCATGTCTAGATTCATTTTCCAAAAAAAAAATCAAATTGCTGAATCTACTTTTCGTTTTTACAATTCAAATTTTGAGTGTTGCCATCGTTATTTCAAGTATGGTGTGTCAACTGTTTTAGTGGAATATAAACTAGGTTTATTCTGTAAAGGTTGTAAAATGCTGAAGCTGATCCGAGTGTGGATTAATTTACCAAAAATTTTCAAATCACCAAATGCAATTTTCTTCACTTTATTCAAGTTTTAAGAGTTGCTATTTTGATTTCAACAATGATATGTCAATTTTTTTAGTAAAATGTCAAAATTAGGTTCAATCTCGATGGTTTACAGCATTTTGAAGCTTATTTCAAGGTTAATTCCTTCTGCTCATTTTTGAATATTACTGTTTCGATTTCAGCTATTTTGTGCCGACTGTTTTAGTGGTATATAAAAACTAGATTCATTCTGAATTGATTTTAAAATTCTAAAGCTAATACCATTTTTCAAATCACCGAATGCAAGTTTCTTCTCTGCATTCAAACTTTAAGAGTTGCTATTTTGATATCAGCTATGATATTTAAGTTGCTTTAGTAGAATATCAAAATTAGGTTTATTCTGGATGTATTATATATTTTTTTTAATTATTCCAGTGTAGATTCATATCCTGAAAATTTTCAAATTGCTGAATCCAGTTTTCATTTCCGCAGTACAAGTTTTGAGAGTTGCCGTCTTGATTTCAAGTATGATATGTCAACTATTTTAGTGGTATATAAAAACTAGTTTCATTCTGAATCGATATAAAAATTTTAAAGCTAATCCCATTGTAGATTAATTTTCTGAAAATTTACAAATCGCCGAATGCAATTTTCTTTTCTTCAGCTTAACTTTTGAGTGTTATCATTTTGATTTCGGCTGTGATATGTAAACTGTTTTAAAGGGATATCAAAACTAGGTTCATTCTGAATCGACTTTAAAATTTTGAAGCCAATCCCGGTGTAGATTAATTTAAAAAAATCAAATCGCCGAATGCTGTTTTCTTTTCTTCGGCGCATATTTTGAGTGTCACCATATTGATTTCAGCAATGTTGTGTCATTTTTTTAGTGGTATGTCAAAACTAGGTTCGTTTTAAATCGGGTTTAAAATTTTAAAGCTTAGCACAGTGTTACATTAGTTTCAATTTTTTTTTCAATCCACTAAATGCAATTTTCATTTCTTTATGCAAGCTTTAAGAGTTAATTTTTTTTTTCAATCCTCTAAATGCAATTTTCATTTCTTTATACAAGCTTTAAGAGTTGCTATTTTGATTTCAGCTATGATATGTCAATCGTGTTAGTAGGCTGTTAAAATTTTGATCATTTTGGATGGATTATAAAATTTTGGAGCTTATTCGAGCATTGAGTCATTTTCTTAACAAAAATCAAATCACTGGATCCAGTTTTCGTTTCTTTTGTTCAAGTCTTAATTATAGCTTTGATATATCAACTGTTGTAGTGAGATATTAAAATAAGTTTAATGCTGGATAGATTTTGAAATTTGATAGCTAATCCAAACGTATTATAATTTACCAAAAAAAAAAATTTTCTCTTCTTCAGATCAAGTTTCGGGTGTTGGATATTTTAGAGGAATATCAAAACTAGGTTTATTCTAAAATGATTAAACATTTTTTAAGCTAATCTCAGTGAAGATTAATTTTCTTAAAAATTTTAAATCACCGAATGCAGTTTTTTTCTTTTACTCATCTTTAGAAAGTTGCGAAACTGATTTCGCTAATTTGTGGAAATATTTTTCAGTGTTATAATAAAATACGGTGTATTCTGGATAAATATTTAAATTTCAAAGCTAATCACTTTGTAGACTATTTTTCTAAAAATATTCAAATCGATTAATGCAATTCTTTGTTCTTCAGTTCAAGTTTCTATTTTTGCTATTTAAATTTCAGTCGTGATATATCAGTTATTTTAACAGGACATAAAAACTAGGTTATTTATGGATATAATTTAAAATTTTAAAGCTAATGCCAGTGTAGAATTATTTTCTAAAAACGTTCAAATCGACAAATGCAATTCTGCGTTCGTAAATTCAGTGCTGCCATTTTAAATTTAGCCAAAATATGTCATTTCTTTTTAGTAGTATATCAAAATTGGGTTTCTTCGAGATGAATTTTGAAAATTTGAAGCTAATTCCATTGTAGAATAATTTTATACATTTTTTTTTAAATTGCTGGGTGATGGAATTGGAGACTTCCAGTATCCTTGCTCTCAGGTCATTATGTTTGGTCGCATAAACCCGTTCTTTTAGATATCCCCAATAAAATCGGGGGATCATGGCGGCCACTCGATTGCTCCTCTCCGGCCAATCCAGCGGTCGGGAAATGTATCATTTAAATACTCGTGTACGATCACTCCAAAATGCCCTGGTGCTCCGTCTTGTTGGTAGACAACCCGATCGAATTCATCTCCAACAATCTCTCGAATGGCAGGAATAATTTGTTGTCGGAGCATGTTGAGATATCGTGCCGCTGTGAGATCCTCTTCGAAGAAAAATGGTCCAATAATTCGGTTATTCAGAATCCCAGCCCAAGCATTTATGTTTTGCTGATATTGAGTGTGTCCATCTCTCATCCTAACGGGATTCTCATCTGGCCAATATCTGAACCATCTCGAACTTCGCCTCGTCGGAGAAGCAGGTCCAGAAGAAAGTCAAAGGATCACCGTGATACCGTTCCATCATCAATTCGCAGAACTCATTCCTCAAATCGAAATCATTCTCCATTAGTTCTTGCACCAGGCACATTTTGTATGGATGATAACCATTCTTCTTCAAGACTTCTGCTTGAGCTACCCCCCGAGTCGTTGAATTGGGGTTCTCTCTAAAGGTGAGAAAAACTTGTAGGGAAGTTTCCTCGTCTGCAGTAGTTTTTGGCCTTCCAGATCGCGGTCTATCCTTCACGGAACCTTATGTCAAAAACAACACAATTGAAACTGAGAATGCATTGAATAAAAAAGAAACATAACTGTCTCTTCGAATATCACCTGTTCGCTTTACAGCTGATTTATTGATCGGATCCCGATTTTGGAATGTGACATTAAACAGATCAGGAGTTTGCTGATAAGTCCGCTGTCTATCGCCGTAACACAGCATAATCAGGATTTGTATTCTCTTGTTCTCTGAGAGGCATGGTGAGTGGCAACAATTGCAATAAACAATGGGAAAGTGACTCGAGAACGTTTAAGCAGTTTAAATTATTTTGTTATTGTGCATAATCTTTTGACCCGGACCGACGAAGTTCGAGTAAAGAAAACGACGCTGCTGTGTCTTTTCTTCAACTAAGTAAAAAAAAAAATCGCAAAACTATTTTTGTAATTTCTAGCTTATTCGTGACGAGGAAATCAACAGCGTTTTTTTGTGCAATTTTATGATTGAATTAGTTTATACGGGTGACTGCGGTTTTTCTCGAGAAACTGCAGGAGACCAAAAAGTAGCAAATTATCCCAAAATGTTTCGGATTATTTTTAAATTTTTCCCCCTGCCCAAATCTAATCAAATCTTGCAAAACGGCGATTTGGGATTTGATTATTTTCAGATTAAAAATTTCTCGGGCAAAATATAAATATTTTTTCCCCAGAAATCTGAATTTTTCTGCGAAAAAAAAATTAGGGTTGCCATTTGAAATTTCCACCACGAGGGGGTTGTGGGGTGGGTCAGTGTACAAATGACTTCAAACTAATAACTGAGCATAATTTGTCTCAAACTTGTTCTCGGAAAAAGTTTAGTTCGTCATCGAGGCATGAAAACGTTAATAAAAGGTTGGAAAACCGATTTTTGAATCTGTGGGGTCAGGGAGGTTTCGGATAAAAAAATTCAGACAAAACATTGCTACTTATTCCCCATAAGTCTGAATCCGTCGAGAGAAAAATGGGGGTTGCTATTTAACATTTTTAAGTCACCCCCACTCCTTGCGAAGGGGTGAGAGGGTGAGGGATGGTTTAGTATCCAAAGTATTCGTAACTTGTAACCAAGCAACTTTTGTACCAAACTTTTTTTTGAAAACCTACCCCCGGGGAAATATTGACCCGTTGCCGGACTTTCTGCGCACGCGGTATTTCTTTAATGCACTTATGAACAGGGTGTCCGAAAAGTATCGAATATCCCGTATAGCTCAGTAAATATCCACTTCTGAGAAAAAAGTTTTAAATAGAAGTTATTAAACACTTAGTTATCCATCACCTTGGATATATCAATTTTATTTTTTGCAATAAACAAAAGAGCAACGAATAACACTTACATTTTTTTAAATGATAAGGCACATAATTATTATACTCATTTGATAAAGGTTGTTTTTCTTTTCAACGGCATAAAAATAGATTACCTTTATATAAGCAAAATTTCAAGAAAAATAAGAAAATGTCTTTTTATTTTCATTTCATTAATCAAATCGTACATGTAGTATTTAAAAACCGACTTTACCACTGTCAAATCATGAATGGTTTACTTTGAATATTTGCTGTGAGTTTATTATTATTATTATTATTATTATTATTATTATTTATTAATAAACGGTTACACCTTTTTTACAAAATATTTACAATAATATAAATATAACACCTAAACTACAATCTTAAGAATTAAACAATGTATGGTGCTTAAACATAATAAACTAATGGTTAACATAAAATATTTAAATTCACTCTAGAAACAGAAGCCTTAAATTTATTAAAAGTACAACAAAACAAATCAAAATTTGCGTTTGTATTAAGTAAATTAGCAAATCGCATCAATCTATTAATCGGATTATTTTCACTATAATTGTTAATTGAGGTACTTAATCTAAAAAGTGGCTTAGATTTTAAAGGTCCCATGTAATTAGATATATGAAAATTAAAAAAACCGCAGTATTTTACAAAATATAAGTCAGTTTAACAATTTATATAACAAATACAGATCAATCCTAATTCTACGAATTTCTAACGATTCAATATTCAGTATACAACAAACAATGCAATAATTGAATGAACTGAAATTGAATTGACAGTTAAACTTAAATGTTATATATGAAATGAAAGGTTTTTGTACTCGCTCTAGTTGTTGCTTATAAATTTTGTAATATGGCGACCAAATAATCGACGCATATTCAACATTAGATCTAACTAGGCCATAGTATAGAATCCTAAGTGTATCATAATTATAATTATTACAATTTCTAAACAGAAAGCCCATTAATTTGAATGCTTTTTTAGTAATAATATCAATGTGGTGTGCGAATGTTAATTTGGTATCAAAGTAGACGCCTAGATCTTTGATGAGTTCAAGTCTCTCCAAGATTACATTAGTAATCTTGTAATTATATTTTAAAACATTATGACGTCTACTATAAGTGATGACTTTACACTTATTAATATTTAATTCCAAATGGTTGATACTACACCAAGAAGAGAGATTTTCTAAATCCGACTGGATTTCATAGCAATTGGAATTATCATCAACAACATGATATAGCTTTAAATCATCAGCAAATAATAGACATTTTGAATAATTACAATAATCAACAATATCATTAACAAAAAGAATAAACAATATCGGACCGATATGTGAACCTTGAGGGACCTCTGAAGACACTTTAATAACATTTGATAAATTATTATTTATTTTGACAACTTGCGAGCGATTTGACAGGAAATTTTTAACCCAGTTAACAATTTGATCAGTAAACCCTAAAGCTTTAAGTTTTTTGATTAAAACGTAATGCTGCACTCGATCAAAGACTTTAGAAAAGTCAGTGTAAACAGTATCCACCTGTCTAAGATTATTAAAAGAATTCAATATAAAATTCTCAAATTCTAACAAATTAGTTATTGTTGACTTTCCTACCATAAACCCATGTTGTTGACTAATAATCACATTTTTAGACATCCAAGCTATTTGACGAGCCACTAATTTATCAAGTACTTTAGGTATACACGATTGTAAAGAAACACCACGGTAATTAACTACGTCTTTATGATCACCGTTCTTAAAAAGAGGATTAATATAACTATTCTTCCAAATATCAGGAAAAGAAGAATTGTTAACTGATTATTAAAACAATAAGGCAATTGGAATAAACAAGGAACATACGCAATTAGCTAGAAAGTGTCCAGGAATTCAGGGCCCACACTGAAATTATTATGAAGTAATATCAATTCATCATAAACTTCTTGTAGAGATACAAGCAATTTTGCAGGATTCACAATCTTCGATAGTTTAAAATTCGCACCATTGTCATTATTAGAAATAACATTACTGTAGACCTCTGAGAAGAAATTCCCAAAAGCATTTACTATCTCAGTACCAGTTCACAAAACATCACCTTATGTCATTGAAGAAGGTACACCCGTTTAATTTTTGTTTTCACTAATAAATTTCCAAACCTGTGCAGGATTTCTTTTTATACTAAATTGAACACGTTCACAATAACGATCAAAAAGATTTTTACTCAATACCGAACACTGCTCCCGAAGATTAGAAAAAATAATATAATCATTATCATCAGACGAGTTTTTATATTTCGTGTGAGCAATTTTTTTGTTCTTTATTAATGTTATTAAATTTTTGTCATACCATTTCGGATAACTAGACGACCTAATTTGCTTAAATGGAACATACATCGCAATTACATGATTCAATACATTGTAAAATTTATTCACCATAACATCAATATAATCACTTAAAAACAAATGATTCCAATCAACATTTGACAGGTAGTTATTAATTGCTTCATAATTACACTTTGAAAAATCATAAATGACTTCAGTAAAATTTAAGTTTGACTCTATATAATCAACACAGAGGGAAAGTTCATACCCACAATGATGAATGGAATTATCAGTTTAGTTTAATTACATTATTCTTTTGTTAAACAATTAGATATTACAAAAAATAAATATCCAAGATATTTTCTTGTTTTTATTGATTTTTCTTTAGATAAAGGTAATCAAGTTTTATGTCGTTGAAAAGAGAAAAAAATCTCTATCAAATGACTATAATAAAGATGTGCCTTGTCATTAAAAAAAATGTAAGTGTTATTCGTTGCGCTTTTGTTTATAGCAAAAAATAAAATTGATATATCCAAGGTGGTGGATAACTAAGTGTTAAATAACTAACTTCTATTTAAAACTTTTTTCTCTAAAGTGGATATTTACTGAGCTATACGGGATATTCCATATTTTTCGGACACCCTGTATACAAAAGCTAACATCTTGGAATACTCAACTCTAGATGTTGTTCATAACTATGGCACGCGGTCTTCCCATAGTCTAAACCTTAATTTCCATAGAGTGGACAAAACAAAAAACTCAGTTAACTATTTTGGACCAAAATTTTACAACAAATTACCATCGTCTGTAAAAATCCGACTTTGTCCCACTTTAAGGTACAGATTAAACAACTACTTGTACAGAATGCTTTTTATTCCTTTGGTGAATTTTTGGACCATAGATTTTAGATTTTAAATAATTTATACAAACTTTCTTTTACATAATTTTAAACTAATTTATATATAATGACTTATGTAAATAGTATATTATGCAACAAGTGTTATAAACTGCACTTTAGTCACGAGTTAATTAGGCACGAGCGGAGCGTAGCGGAGCGAGTGTTTAATAACGAGTGTCTAGAGAAGTTTATAACACGAATTGCATACTATACTTTTTCTACGACTAAATTGGTAAAATGTTGAAACTATTTTATTATCTTAAATGAACACGGTAATAGTACATTATTATTAAATTGGTCTACTTGGGTAAATATACATTAATAATTAATTTAGAGACATTATGGCAATTGCTAAATGAAATCATTGATTCTCCTAAATTTCTTGAATGTTGTGTATTATTTATTTGATTTAAGTTGAAAGCAATCCTTCTTTCATTTATTTGTTTTATTTTGACAGATTGTTGATAAGTGACAACTAACTTGATTTTGAATTTCAATTGATTTAAGCGATTTAAAAATCTGGAGCCAACTTCAGCCCATGACTAAAATGCACAAAGTCACAGTTTGTCAAGGTGTATTTAAAGAATCATTTAGTGTCATGGAAACATATGCGATAAATGGCATTTTAGAGGTGGGAGTAGAAAAACATTTTTTTGTTAGTAACATCAATAAATTATTATTCTTATTATTATGTTAAATAATTTTATATGATTTTTAAAATTGCCGAAGACAATTTCCTTTTTTTTTAGTTAATCCTTTGGTGAGTGTTGGTATTTTGTTTCCAGCTAAAGTTTGCCAATTTTTATAGTAAGATATTAAAGCCAGGTTTATTTCGGAGAGTTTTTTTAATTTTTGGAACTAATTCCAGTGTAGATTAATTTGATACAACTTTTCAAATCGCTATAATAGGATGTTAAAGATAGGTTATGGCTTCATTTTGAAATTTTGAAACTCATTCCAGTACATAAAAATGTTATACTATACAGGTGTAAAAAAAATGAAACACGAAATTCGTGAAATTTCGACCATTTTCAAACCGCCATAACTCGGCGTATTTTCAATCGATTGTGATGAATCTTTGAGGGCGAAAAACTTTAATGTGTCTTCTTTAAAGTCATGCAAACTTAAGCGTAACCGCTTCCGCCCCCCTCTAGCGCCCCTGTGAAAAAAAAAGTTTTTTCAGGAAACCATGTCCAACTTTGACGATGTTTACGGAGTTGGAAAATTTTTGTCGACTCAATCCACCATAAAGGCATTAAAATTTGATCAATTCCCTATGCAGAACTCAAACGACGAAGTTCCTACGACGATTTGGCACCAAGTTATGGATGTTTGAAAAAAGTGCATTTTGAGGTTTTTCGCACATAACTCAGTGACTTTTCAACCAAATTTGATGTTTCTTTCGGAAAAGAATCCCAATTTAGCTCTACTTTAAGGGGGTAAACTCAGATTGGAATGATCCCTTTTCGAACCCTTCAACCCGCGAACAAAAAAAAACACATTTTTAGGCAAAAAACGTCCAACTTTGGCAACATGTACCGAGTTGGAAAAAATGTGTCGACTCGATCCACCAAAAGGGCATTGAAATTTGTTTAATTACTTGGGCAGGACTTAAATAACGAGATTCCTACAACGATTTGGCAGAAAGTTATGGGTGTTTGAAAAAAAGTGAATTTTAAAACTAATTCGAGGGGATAATAATTGTATACAATTTTTCAAATAACCGAATGCAATTTTCGTTATTTTAATTCATACTTTGAATGTTGCCATTTTGTTTCCAGCTGTAGTATGCCAATTTTTTAACAGGATATTAAAGTCAGGTTTATTTTGGATAGGTTTTCGAAGTTTTAAAACTAATTCCACTAAAGATTAATTTTATACAATTTTTCAAATCGGTGAATGTAATTTCCATTTCTTCAGTACAAGTTTTGGGTATTGCTATTTTGTTGTTACCTAAATACGAGGGTCATTTTTAAAGTAAGAACCGTTTGTGGATGCTATCCGCGCATAGCCTTCGCCGAAGTTTTTTTTGCTGACAAATGGCTTCTTCAACATTCGACTATGTTGTCGGTCAGTCTCAAGTCTTTAAATGGGGTAGACAATATTTTATGGCAATTTAAGATTAGTTATGTCCATAACTAATCCCGCCGATTTCAAAGTACGCGCTGTGAGTCTGATTTTAAATGCAAAAAACACTCGTCCTGGCAAAATCCATTACCAACTCTTTGAAGCGTATGCGTAAGATGTGATGAATGATGGGAAATTCTAAAAGTGGTCTCATTTACATAATAGTTACAGGACAATCATCCATGATGAGCCGTATAATCGTGATAACGGACGAACTGAAAGCAACTGTTGTTGCACACATTCTGCAAAACAGGCGCTTTACTATTGATGAACTGCATAAGATTTTCCACATGTTTTCCGATACTTTGTTTGCGACATTGTGATATTGTCAGTATACATCTTCAGAATACAAAGATCTGTGCCACGTGGTTCCAAGAATGTTTACGCAGGAATACAAAACAAAATGCATGGACTAGCGGCCAACTTCTACATCGAGAGGATCATCAAACTCTTCTCCCGTTCAGAAAAATACCTTTATTGGGTCGAGCATTTTGTCGGTAAATAGCGAAAAGATGATAGTTATTGTAGAAATTAAAAAAAAAAATGAAGAAACGTTGATACTATTTATATTTAAACTAGAACGGTTCTTACTTTAAAAATGACCCTCGTATATCAAATGCTGTAATAGGGTATTAAAGCTAGGTTCATTCAGTATTAATTTAGAAATTTTGAAGCTAATTCCAGAGTTTAATAATTTTATACAATTTTTTAAAATCACCGAATGCATGACATTAATTTTAGTACATACTTTGAATGTTGAGTGCTAATTGTTTTAGAAGGGTATTAAAGTCAGATTTAGTTAGGATGTATATTACAATTTGGAAGTTAATTCCAGAGAAGATTTTTTAATCGCCGAATGTAATTTTTGTTTGTACAGATTAATACAGGAAGAATAGAGAAACTAATTTGAACTAGAGAAAAATATGAGTTGAATAATGCGAATACAATCACTATAATTGTTACGAAAGAAACATTTTAGGAAATAATCGATGCGTGCAGAAAGGCCTTGTGGTGATCACACCTCATTTCTATGAATCCCATGGTTATGTAATTGTAATCGTAGATGTAATTGCAATGGTAAATGATCTTATGATTGGTGTACGTGTGTGTGCAGAGTATGAAATTATCCCGAGAAATGTCACCGATAAATTACACGTCGGGTGATATACGTCCAGTTAATAGCCGTGTACGTGTTCATTGGGCGTTATTAATTAGGATAATTCCACATGGATAATGTTGACGTCGAGGATGGATTTATGCGATAAGAGGCCGATTTTTGTGTGTGTGGCCATAGAATGTGAATGTGAATGATTTGTCTCCCTAAAAAGGAACCAGGAGTGGAGAAACGATAAAAAAGAGCGGGCCGCGTGTTTAGATTAGGCCTTGGCGATTAGCATAATGTTTATTGGTGTAATAAAGGGAACCGCCAGCGGGGGTGTCCGTCAGTCCATCATCTGCCCCGTCCACTCTTCATCTGCTCGAAAGCAATGTGCACTTCCTTATAGAGAGTGGTCACCTCGCGCACCTTCAATTAACGCTCTTTGGCCACCGAGACAGACCAGCAACGACACACCTGCTGCTGCTGCTGCTGTTGCTGTCCCCATTACAGAGCCAATGTGTCAGCGAGAAGCGATCACCTGCTTAAAACACCATAATAAGACTCACTCCCACTAGTCCGAAAATTGGGTTAAAACAGGAATTTCGATGTTTATTGATACCTGAACGAACCGTAGATTCGTATCTTGATTATTATTTTGGTACCGACACCACAATTAGCAAGTTCCTCGACATCATCCAGCGGAAGGAAGCGTAGTAAACACGTCTTTGGGCGGGTTTATGGGTTCTAGGCATGGCACTCGCTCATATTTTCCTCGTTATTACGCAACGAACGTTCGAATAATCGTTTTAGATTATCATGGGTGGTCTTATATGCGATGATAATTTTTAATGATTTCAATTTATTCCAACATATCTATTCGTGTTATAAATTAATAATAATATTAATAACACTTATTTCACAGATAAATCATTTGACAGAAATTAAAAATTACAAATTAAAACTGATATTACAACCATTAAAAAAAACGCAAAACATTACTTTTTATAACGACTATGGATTATTAAACATGTGCCTTTTGTACCAACTTGCCAATACATTTTGTTTCTGAACCTCTCAAGGTAAATAATCTTTTCAAATTCAATAAAACGCAATATAGCCTGAATATATGAATATTCAACCTGTTCGTAACTCTGCAAGCAAAATTAAGTCTTACTAAGACTTACTAAGACTATAAACAAATAAACAGAGTTACGAACAGGTCGAATATTCATATATTCAGGCTATATTTCGTTTAATTGAATTTATTTAATTTAATGCTTTCTGCAACAAGTAAAGTTGTTTCTAATTTATTGTAAATAATCTACTTTAAAAATAAAATACCTAAACTTCGTTATAACACTATTAATAAAATGAATATTTTAGATTCGCGCTATCCATGCTATTTCAGTGGCAAAATTGAAATTTGTTGCAAACAAATTCTAGGTTATAATTGATGACAACCGTACGCTGTTACCAATTTAAAACTGTTTTAATCATGAACTCATTACTCCGAAATAAAAATTGTATTGAAACTAAACAATAAGAAAGCCTTTATTGGTCAGAACCTTGCTTCAAGAAATCCATTATTGAACATTATTGACTTATGATTAATATCTTAATTTAAGCAGCATTTAAAGAAAAGTTACTTCAAACATACTTTTGAGGCTTTCGAAGATGTCTTCGTTAGTGAAGTCCGGCCTGTCTCTTTACATTTTAAATTGCAAGCTTTCTTCTCGGCCGAAATTATTTTCGGCGTTTTGAGCCGACACACTTGATACTGATGAATCATTGACAACAGCGCGGACATTTTTAAAACTAATGTCAATTTCTAGGACTTGACAGAAACCTAATAAAAAAATAACTGCATTTATTTACGATAGGCGATATGATAGTAAAACAAGTAAAATACAATACAACGCAATAAACTAAATAGTATACATCAGAATAAAGTAAAATAATCCGGAATATACTACATAAACAGGATGTTTCAAATTCGAGGCTCACCATGGGGATCTCGCTTATTAGAAGAGGTAGAGGATATGTTTAAATTTGGTACTTTTGCAGAATTTCATGCTGATTAATAATCCACAGAGAAAAATTACTTTAATTATTTTGTTTCCAAGTTAAGTCCAAAAACTGAAAAAAAAACCGATTTTCGTTTTTTCTTTATAACTTCGTTATTTGAGGTGATAGTTCAAAACGGTAAAGACGTTCTTATAACACTTTTTTATTATTTAATAGATGGCATAAGATTTTTAGTTGTAACATGTTTCGTTTCTTTTGAACCATCACCTACTTTCTTATTTCTTATGGACGCCATATTTATTTTTTATCGCATCTCAATGCTCAATTTTTTGTGATGACAATATAACACAACATAACTTTGCCTGTTTAGAAAAAATGTTATGCTGCACTGTCGATACACCATTTTTTTGTTGGTATTTTTTCTTTGTTCATGTAACTTGCTTATTTATTTGTATTATTTTTTTATAATAACTATTAAGTATTTATACTTTCATTCATTGAGATGCGATAAAAAATAAATATGGCGTCCATAAGAAATAAGAAAGTTGATCATGGTTCAAAAATAACGAAACATGTTACAACTAAAAATCTTATGACATCTACAAGATAATAAAAAAGTGCCATAAGAACGTCTTTACCATTTTTAAATATCACCTCAAATAACGTAGATACAAAGAAAAAAACAAAATAATTTTTTCAGTTTTTGGGCTTAACTCGAAAACAAAACAATTTAAGTATTTTTTTTTTCAGTGGATTATTAATCAGCATAAAATTCTGGGAATTCTCAGAAGTGTCAAATTTAAACATCCCTATCTCTTCTAATAAGCGAAATCCCCATGGCGAGCCTCAAATTTGAAACACCCTGTATATTACAAAGTTTGGGTTTGTTTCAAAATGTATTATTATGTCCGCAACTATAAAAACAATTTCCATTGATTCGAACCTAGAATTAATCAAAATTTATATACAGGGTGAGTTCTGGGAACGGTCAATCACAAATATTAGAGTAACCATTAACTTCAGATATACGATACCTTATATGAAACGAAAGCTTATTTAATGAACTTTCAAATTATGAAATAATATATAGAGTGTGCCGTTTGAAACAAAATAGAAATTGTGCAGTTTGCGAATGGCTATCACCCTGTATAATACGCTGAGTTTTGTTTTGGTTGATTTTGAAGACTAAAATTCAACTAAACTTTACCACTAAATTAGAATGAATTATCTTTATTAGTTTCAGGGGAACACTTTAACAATTTTGTTCAAATTTTTGTATAAACAACTGAATAACACAAAAACGGCCCGGTTTCAACCCCCACAACCTAGGTCATTTTAATCGCCAAGTAACGAGGAATCCAAAAATGCTAAAATATACAGGGTGTTCCATTCAAAAAACATAAGTTTGGTCTGTAACTTTATTATGAGACACCCTGTATAAATTTAAAAACTTTTAGTGAATGCTGCTCACTATTCTGCACAACTTTTGTATAAAACATTTTTCAACATTTTGACAAATAAGCACTTGATTGACCGTTCCCAGAGCTCTAAAACACCCTGTATATGATTTTGTAAAAATTTGCAAATGTTCATCTATATTTTGAAATACTAGCATGTGATCAGAGCGTAAATTTTCTAAAAATTGCAATCATCCAGGTGTTTTAAAAACATTATAAACACAATTGCCATTGGCTTAAGAATTTATAAAATTACTCAATTATCTCCTTATAGGAGATTGATTTTATAAAAATTTACAAATTTCAAACAATATCAAGTGATCGGAGCGTAAACTTTCCAAAAATTGCAATAAATCTGGTGATTCTAAAATATTATAAAAATAATTCCATTGAGTTAAAGCTTCCCAAAATTACTACAAATTCAATATTTGCATAAATCCCATCATTGAATTTTGAAATCATTTAATATGATCTAGACGTACATTTTCTGAAAATTGCTTTTATTTTGGTGATTAAAAAAAAAAAATTAAAAACAATTGATATTGCTTTGGAAATTCCTATTAATACTCAAAATTTATTGACGATTAATTTTGTAAAAATGTTCAAATATTCTATCTCTGCATTTTGAGATAGTAAGCATGCGATTAAAGCATTTTCTGAAAATTGCAATCATTCTGGCAATTCGAAAAATGATTATTAAAACAATTGCCATTCACTTAAAACTTCTTATAATTATTCAATATTTATTGGAAATTGATTTTGTAAAAATTTGTAAATATCCCGTCACTACATTTGGAGATAACGGTATGTGATCAGAGCATACCCACCGAGACGGCACATTAAAAACATATGGACTTCTAACTGATGTATTGTAATGAGATTTTCAAGATTATACGCCTTCCGGTTATACCGGAAGTCAACACCAACTTCCTTTTTTTAAATGGAATGCTATATTTTTATTGCAAATTTGAATTCTACATAAAACTCTGCGAAATAGCTCTTTATGTAGCAAGTCCACAACATAGCACTTTCTTGGATGAGACGTTTTAGGGCCAAGCGACCGAAGCGAGAGAGGCTAATAATGGAGGCGAGTCCATAAAGTGCTATTGTGGACGAGTTACATACAAAGCTTTATATTTGACTGCTTTTAACATTTTTGGAATACTTTTTAAATACAAACTGAAGCAATTTATTTTTTTAATATTTTAATCATAGCGTGCATTTGCTGCCACTAATTTCACTAATGTAAATTTCATAGAAAATGGATGATTATGTTAAACAATCTAACTCGCACAATAAACGTCCAAACCTGGCAAACTCCTTCAGGAGTAAATATAATGAATAATAGCAAGTACTATCGCTCTAACCAAAATTAAAATCTGTCATTTCTGACAATGACATAAGAGTCCAATTATCTTTATCAATTATGGGACTAGTACGAAATGTACGCCATTTTGGCCTTAAAAGAAACCGCCAAAGTTACTATTTTTGTACAGTCGAACATAAAAATCAGTAACATAACCTCAAAATTTAAAAGTCAGATATAAAGATTTTTTTTTTATTTAGTGCTTTTCATAATTCACTTTAAGGATACGTATATCCGAACGAAAGAAAATCGAAGAGTTGGATACAAAAAGCCAATACTCGAAGGTACCCAGTGGTAACTTATTTTTGGAATTATAAAATACAGATTGTTTAAAATTTCATACCACATTTAGTCAATTTTAAACCATTAAATCCTGATTTTTTTAATGGAATACTCTGCCTATTTTTACATATTCTAACGCAGAATTAAATTCTGCATTGATCTAGATCAGTATTCTCTATACTTATCCTTTTAGTGTTCAAGATATTAACATATTTGTAAAAATACGTAAATATTCTGTGAAATAGAAAAACAATAGGAATGTAATTTATCAAGCGGGCCTAGAAAACACTTTTTGAGGTCGAAAATAATCCGCTTCTCGATTGTCAACAAATGTGATATCAACATGATGGCGCACCACCTCACTTTAATGGGTGCATGCACATTTTCAAGAACGATAGATTGATTGCGGCGGTTACTTGACCAATCAACAATTAGATTAAATTAAATTCATCAAGATGGTGTAACTGTAGCGTGTGTTTACGACTCAGTTGTTCGCTAATGTCATACTTGCATTCGGGTCCAAGAAGGACATTTTGAACAACTTCTATAGGCAATACATATTTGTTTTATATAACTATTTGTGTGCTCTAATTATTTTTCTGTATCTAATATTTTCTACAATCGTCCGAAAAGGACTACAATGACACATCGAATGACTTTTTTCTTAACCTTACGGTCTCGACAAAAATGACATTTTCATGCAAAATTAAAGCACCTAATACAAAAATAGTGATTTGTTCAACAAGACAATAAAGGGACAGATTTACCGTAGCGGCTGGAGTATTAAAACTTCGGAAAACTGTTTTTGGCCTTTTTGGCACGAGAAACTCAATTAAGCGAAAAATACATTATAATGTCAAACAAATTTCCGGGCGGCTTCTATTGGTCGACGCGACGTCTCATCTGATTGATGAAATAACATGAAGTAGTCTCATACTTTTACAGCCTAGTCCGCAAAAGTGATATTTCACGGCTTCAAAGCAGTCCGAAAAATCTTAGATTTCATATCAATTCGCGAAAATAACTATTTATACAAGAAAATAAAAAAAAATCATTTTAGCTTAGACTATGATTGTAACAACTATTATTTTTTGTTTTCTAGGCCCACTTGATAAACTTCATTCCCATTGTTTTCCTAATGCACACAATATTGACATATTTTGACAAACATGCCAATATGTTGAAAATGAAAAATAAATAGTATAGATCAATGCAGAATTAAATTCTGCGTCAGAATATGTAAACACATATAGGGTGTTCGATTTAAAAAATCAAAATTTAATGGTTTTAAATTGACTAAATTGGTAAGTAATTTTGAACACTGTGTATTTTAGAATTCCAAAAATATTACACCACTGGGTACCTTCGGATATTGGCTTTTTATAGCACACATTACATCTCTTCGATTTTATTTTGTTTGGAGATACGTATTTTTTAAATGAATTATGAAAAAGCACCAAATTTAAAAAAATATCAAATATATTCTAAACCATTAAATTTAGAGGTTATGTTATGTAATGATTTTATAGAATTTTATGTAGAATTCAAATTTGTAATAAAAATATAGCATTCTACTTAAAATAAGGAAGTTGGTTGGATTTCCGGTATAACCGGAAGTCTTATAATCTTGAAAATATTTGTATTGGAAAGAGCACACTCGATTACATGGGTGCTGAAAGTCGCATTACAATACATCAATTAGTCCATATACTTTTAATGTGCTGTTTTTTCTAAAAATTGCAATAATTCTTGCGTTTCGAAAAAATTATAGAAATTATTTCCTTTGACTCGAAACTTCCTAAAATGACTCAAAATTCAATAGAGATTGTACGAATATTTGCATAAGTCCCATCATTCAATTTTGAGGTAAATTCATGTGATCAAGACGTAAATTTTCTGAAAATTGTTATAAGAATAAGAATAAGAATAAGAATTTGTTAGTCTGTCCATTGCTTATAAAACAATATTAAACACGTCATAATTTTAGTGTTTAAAAGCGATACTTAAAATAAAATAAAACAAAATAAACAATGATGCAGGTTTACAACGAATGTTCCTATAAAATACAAAATAACTTAATAATTTTATTTTATTTATTTATTTAAAAAAAAAATAAAAACAATGACTATTGCCTTAAAACTTTTCAAAATTACTCAAATTGCATACATCCCATCATTGTATTTGAGATAATTTAATGAGTGAGAAGTAAATTTTCAGAAAATTGCATTAAAAAAATAAAAACACTTGTCATTCAGTTGTAAATTAAATTAATATAATCACACAAAATTTATCTATGATTAATTTTCTAAAAATAACCTTAATATTCCATCACTATATTTTCAGGTAAGTATGTGATCAGAGCATTTTCTGAAAATTGTAATCATTCTCGAAAAATAAATTATAAAAACAATATACAGTCTTGAAAGTCCCCATAATCACTCAAAACTTAATGAAGCTTGATTTTGCAAACAAATACAAATGTCCTATAACTATATTTAGTGATTAGAGTGAAAATTTTCTGAAAATTGCAACCATTCTTGTGATTTGAAAAAGTTATAAAAGCAATTGTCATTGGCTTGAAATTTCTTATAATTACAAAACATTGTATTTGTATTGCAAATTGCTTTTGTAAAATATGCAAATATCCTATCACTACATTTTGAGATGATGGTATGTGATCAGAGCATTCATTTTCTAGAAATTGCAATCATTCCATTGAGTTGACTTGAAACTTCCCATTATTACTTAGAACGTATTGGAGATCGATTCTGATCACTATATTTTGAAATAATCTTATGTAATCAGAGCCTATTTTTTCTGAAAATTGCAATAATGACGATTGAAACAGTTAATTATGCAACAAGTGAGTAAAGTAATAGTTTTTTCACGAGTAGGAAAGATTGCAATCCTACATGCGAAAAAAAGCTTTGGGCAAACAAATGTTATTTATTTAGTAGTACTAGTAATAACATGCAAATTTCTTTTGTATCATTCAATATCTGGCGTGGCACTAGCCAGGGAAGTAGTTGTTTCAATAAGTTATTTGTCTATAGTCTTAGTAAGACCTAATTTTGCTTGTTACGAATAGGTTGAACGAATGTTTTATTGAATTTAAACAATTTTATAGTTAAAAAATGAACGGCTAGGGCACTTTTTTTCACGCAAAAGCGTGAAAAATGAATCGTTATGGCACTTTTTTAATACTTTTTGAACGCTTAAGGAATCATATATGTATTTTATTAATGCAAATTAATAAAAAAAACTGTACATTTTATAAAGGACGTAGAAAAAATAATTAAAAACCATTTCCATTGACTAAGAAGTTTCATTATAATTATTCAAACCTTATTAGAGATTGATTTTGTAAAAGTTTGCAAGTATTACATCACCAGATTTTAAGCTAATAAAATGTGATCAGAGGGTAAATTTTCGGAAAATTGCAACTATTCTGCCGATTCGAAAAATATAACAACAATTACCATTGATTTTAAATTTCCCATAAATCATTACATTTAGAGATGATAGTATATGTCAGCGTAAATTTTCTGAAGATTGCAATCATTCTGTCGATTTAAACAAATTGTAAAATAATTGTCATTTACTTGTTTATTTATTTGCTTAAAGTACAAATACATAGTCCTAACAGTGATAACGTAGTTCAACAGGTGGATGTATCTATAATGATTGACTTTAAGCGTATTTTGAGTACATCTAAAGAAGGATCAAATAAACAAAAACTATTATTATTAATTCATGTATTTGCCGTTTTTTCTCAAATCGTTATTGAACAGTTATTGACGCAATAAGTTTTCATTACAATTTTCAGCTTGAACAAATAGTTTTTGTACGGGTGTTACAACCCCCTGGTTTACAATGAAAATTTAGCTTTTGAAGAAGACATACTCTACCCATGCGCGGCAACCTATGGCACGCGTGCCACTAGATGAAACGCGAAAGGATTTTTGGTCGCAAGGCTCGAACGTGACAATTATTGTAGTCAAATAAATATGTCTTAATATACAATAGATTTTTTGGTTTTATTGGTACGCTTATTGCCCGGTACTTTGAATTACCTACTTGGTGGCACGCCAATGCATTTGGGCTGCCCACCGCTGATCTAAAGGATTTTAGTGTGGGTAAATGAAGTTGGTCAAATTTTTGGTCGTAATTTATAGCCACGATTTGTAAGATATTTCTTTGTATTTTTTCGATGCGATAAGACCAATTCTCATAATTTTACTCTAGTTTTGAGCGAACTATACTTATATACACTGTGTACACAAAGTAAGGAATAAATTCGATTGAAATTCAGGGCATTTTCTTTCAGAAATTTGCTCGGATACGTATTATTTTTTTAACGCGCATTTTATGAGATAAAATTCAAATGTACAGGTGTCCCAAAATTGAGATACGACCCCTAAGTTGAAATTTTCAAACGTGAATCCCAATTTTTTGTTGCATTTATAGATTCTACGTAAAATTCTGAGTATTTTTAATCTAGCAAACCCTATGTCGATATTCAGCTGTTTTCGAAGAAATGGCGTTTAAAAAAATACTGCTACTGCTACTATTCTATTTCTGGTAAAAGATAACATGGTTTCATCGAAACATTGGAATTAATAAAGAAAAATCATTATTTACTTCATGAAATGCTGAAACTAAAACTCTGGATAGGAGGGGGGTAGCAGCTTTTGTAGCCGTGACCTTCTGTGTGATGGAGGGAGACGCGGCGTCGGCTCCTGGTTTGGAGCATGGATGGAGAAGCACTCTTCTTCTGCTTAGCTGTGAGGTTAGTGCAGCCTCCGTAGCTGGCCAGATGAGCCTCGGTGCAATTAGCGCACGTCACCGGCTAAGTCCTTGGCCTCTCGCAATCTTGCGTTTGATGTGCACCGGCATATTTGCTGGAAACGGTAGCATTGTTGTCTGTACTGTTGTTGTTCCTGTTGTGATCGAATTTGACGTCAAGCCCCATGACCTTCTTCAGGGGAGAAAATGCGACTGGCATCTTCGTTGCGTTTGAGTTGGACATAGAGACTATAGGTCTCGCCCATCTGATTATCCTGCCGAGTCATCCTCTTAGCGGATTTCGTGGGTAGCTGCTGTATCAGTAGATCCCCAGCGATTTAAGCATTGAAGTTGTTGGGGACGATATCACGAATCACCGTCTTTATAGTCTTGTCCTTCTCCAGTAAGTACGTGTGATAGGGTACCGCTTACAAGATGAGGATTCTCGTGAGAAGTGAAGGTGAAGGTCAGATGGGGACCTTAAGAGTGGAAAAGGGCGCTGCGTTGGTGGCCTTTTTGGCGGTTGTCTCTTCTTAGTCTTCAGCCCTAGTGGTGGAACCGAGACTTCGTCGTCTGTGTCCATTGCTAGACAGGCGTATTTATTGCCTGTCGACACGGGCGGATACGCGGGCGCGCAGTACCGCTGTTGTAGAGCGTGAGGCATCTTCGGTGGAGGTTGCCTTGGTCCAGGTGGCCTGAGCACTCAACGAGAATATCTCTCCGGCGAATATCTCTCCGATATGAGTCAATTGTAGCATTGGCCCTTTCCTCGGACTTTTAATTCATGGTTTGGAACTCTTCCGCTGTTGTTGGTAGATGATTCTTGCTTTTGAAAGTCGCGGTCCGAACATGGTAGACATGTCGAACACTTCGGCCACGACGTTTTTACGGCTAGTTTATGAGCCTTTGTTGTGGATCTCTGAATTTATCAATTGGTGTGATTTTCTTTCATGTAAGGAAGGGAAATCACATCCCTAAGGCGGGGTAGTGCTGGAATCCCTGAAGGTATACTAGCTAAAACTCCTCCTCGTTGTCGCGATGTGAATAGACGTCGTCTTGACCAAGATTGCGCGCCGTGTCGTCTCTGAGTTCGATTGTTGGAGTGCGGTGGGGGAAGAATTGCCAATTGGGTCTCATTGTTGTCCACGCTATTGGACAGACCTGGAACAAAAAAGAAATGAATGAATTATGCCTAGACTCGGGTTCCCAAGAATTTCCAAGAATTATTGTGGTCGCGATGGTGGCGTGGTCCACCGTTCCCGTTGCGGTGCTGAGGGCCAGAGCTGCGGATTTCTTCTGTTTGGAGCTAGTCGCGACGACGGCGTAGCTCTTCGTCTAAGGCTTCGGTGAAGGGGCACTCTTCTTCATCTTTACAATGAAGCGAGTGCAGCCTTTGTAAGTTGCTGGATGGGCCTCGGCGCAGTTAGTGCACTTAGTTGGGTCCATCTTTGGTCTTTGGCATTGATGCGACATGAGTGCGCCTGCACTTTTGGCGCACTTGGGGGGCATCGTACAGCAGCCCTGCGAAGATGCATCGGGCATCCAGTTTATGGATCCCTGCGGGTCATCCGTTTGACACCTGTCCTGACAAGACCCTGATCAAGAAGGCCACTGAGATCTGAGCCCCTGTTATTGTCGGGGAAATGTTTCTTTTCACCGCATTGGTTGTCTTTTGCAATCGGAGCTGGTAGGTATGGTATGGAATCCCAGTGTTATCAAGTCGGGACGGGCTGCGTACTTAGCTTGATGTGTCAGCTGGCAGGTCGACTGGTGGCGATTTTTAGGCAGTGGGATTGGCGGGAAGATTAGCTGTGTTGCACTGCATCGGTGTGGGTCGGGTTGGGACCTGGGAAGCGGAAGGGAACGCTGCTCTGGCGGTCGGTTTAGAGGAAGTCTAGTCGTTGCCTTTTTGGCGGTCGTTTGGGCCGCGATTGGGGACGCGACGCTCTTCTTTGTTATTTTCGGCCCTGGTGTTGAGGCCGAGACTTCGTCGTCGTCCTCTGCGTCCATGAGGATAGCGAATCTGTTGCCTGAAACTTGTGTCTGGCAGTATCCCAAACGATCGATCAATTCATGCTGAACCCTATTTATTGTTTCTTGGCTAATGTTGGCACATTCTCTTCTAATTCTAGTTTTGAAGTCGTCAAGCGGTTGTAACAGGGCGTCGGATGCCAATTATAACAGGGGGCCAAGCGGTGCGCCGATTTTAACGGGGAACACACCCTTGGCAAATAAAATAAAGTTTTCCCTTTATAATATGTGGCTACCCTTGTTACCTCCAGCTTAGCTCAGATGATCCGGTAGCTGCAGTACAAAAAGACTCTAAAAAAAAGACCTTTGTTGCTCTATGGCTACGACCTAAGAGTTGAAGTCTTCTGTTTCCGGTTCCTTCACTGGGTTGGCACGTACACACTAGCACTTGTTTGAAGTTAGCCTTAACTTTGAATGGGAGTGTAATCATGTGAATAAAATTCTGAGTTAAAAACAAGACTTAAATTTATTACACAAAAAAAATATATTACACTCGCGAGTTACGATAAAAAAAATCAAGAGAAACTGGAGATTATATACAGGGTGTCCCACGAGGTAGTGGACAGCCGATATCTCGAAAACGGTTAGTAGTACGAAAATGAAATTTGGTGGCTTTTAATGGTTTAAAATGATGCCCCTTTCAGCATACATAGATTTCATTTCCGTTTCTCCATTTCCGAGAAAATGACATCAAATTCAGAATTTCAAATGGGACACCCTGTATATTTATGGATTTTTGGAAAGGTAATTGAAAGACAAATACAGCGATACCATATTATTCATATATTGTTTTTAGAAAAACAAAAGAACAATGTATATAAAAACAACGAACAAATTAACAAACAAAAATAACAAACTAATTAATCAAAGTTGTGCGACAAAAACTCAGGCTATAAGATGTTTTAATTGATTTCCAGATTCTTTAACACAAAATTCAAGTCTTGCCATAAGGTTTCTTGTGCAAGTTGCTCTCACCATATCTGCAGTAATTGTTCGGCATGCTGCTACGATTGGATTCTGCAAGTCTTCCAGATCTGTAGGTGGTGCGGTAAATACGATATCTTTTAAATATCCCCAAAGGAAAAAAATCCAAAGGTTTAATATCTGGGGATCGCGCTGGCCAATGATACAGCGTCCTTGGAAAGTAGTATCAATATACTCACTCACTCGTCGAGAATAGTGAGGGGTTGCACCGTCATGTTTCCACCACATCATTGCTCTCTTATCTAGCGGAGTTTCTTCTAACAATACTGGAAGTTCATTTTGGACGAAATTTAAATATACAGCGCCAGTTAGTGTACCTTGATAAAAATAAGAACCAATCACATGACCATTAAATAAAGCACACCCAAATGTGCTGAAAGTTTCTTCGATCCAACGCGGATTATCAGACCAGTAATGGCAGTTATGTCGGTTAACAGTGCCAGTGTTGTGCAATCGACTTTCATCACTCCATAATATTTTATTTAAGAAACTCTTGATCGTATTCAAGTTTGATTAATATTTCAGCAACTCCTGATTCTTGAGAAAGAAGTCTAGTAGAGAGCGGGTTCGCTTGTGCATATGCCGAAATATTTATAACGTTATCTTCCGTTAGAACTGACCTTTTTCGGGGTGTTTCATGCTTACTAACCGAAAAAGAACCTCTGCGCAATCTTTCTTCTAACTTCACGAAGGTATTATTTTAACTCTGTACAAATCTCGAGAGCGTTTACTGTTTTTGCGACATTCTCCATAGATAAGGAGCATGTCGACATACTCGTCATACGTAAAACTGGGAGGCATTACTTACACGTAATCAGAATGTATTGTCAACTTGACATCGAACATTTGACATGAAGCTTTTTTAATTTTTTTTACGCTTTTTTTTGTTAATCCATACCACCACGATTATCTATTTCGATTATTACTTCAACAATACTCCCGCATTTTACAATAAAACTCTCTGATAATATGGTATTGCTGTATTTGTCTTTCAATCACCTTTCAAAAAATCCATAAATATACAGGGTGTTCCATTTGAAATTCTGAAGTTGATGTCATTTTCTCGGAAATGGAGAAACGGAAATGACATCTATGTATGCAGAAAGGAGCATCATTTCAAACCATTTAAAACCACCAAATTTCATTTTCGTACTACTAACCGTTTTCGAGATATCGGCTGTCCACTACTTCGTGGGACACCCTGTATATACAGATAGACTAAAATTTAACACGACTCCAACAAAAATTATCAACTCTAACAAAAACACAATTCTCAAACAACTTCCCGAAAACAAAAACTCTAAACACTTCTCAACACTCTCCCCCCAAAAAAAACCGAACACTTCCCAACACTCTCCCCCCAAAAAAAAAACGGAACACTTCCCTCGTCTGTCGCTCGTTAGATGGTTTTGTACAGGGAGAAGACGGTAGGGGTAGTTATCCTCCCATAGGCTGACGCGTGGCGTTGGGGTTGCATCCCTTCTAGCTCAGCAATGAGCCCGCGCATGCGCTCTTCAAACTCCCTGTCGCCGGGAACTAATACGGTTGTACAACCATATAATTACTAATATTATTATTACTAATATTTACAAATTAAGTATTTACATGTTATGGTTGTAGCAACCGAACCGACGACAGGACTTTTACCATTTATGGCAACCAGTGACGGATGTGTTCCGTGCTAGTACTGGTACACTATTGGATGATTTGGTGTCGTTTATATTATTGTGTTGTCTTTTATACGATCTATTGTTCATTTTTGCTCTGAATTATTATTTAAACAAATTAAATAATAGTTTAAATGAATTGTGCCGCAGCTGTACCGATTAAGGCTTAAGCGTATTTTCCCCAAATTACGCTTAACAATAGTCCGGGTGTCTTGGGCAGGCCGGCGTTGTAAAGACGGATTAGCAAATCCTCACGTACGCAAAAATATGGGGCGTAACGCATTCGGTACCCAGAAAAATTCTGGTACAGGCTTACTGGGGCGTTCCACGAAGAATATTTACAAGGGCTTATCACGAGTGTAATTTACAACAACCTAATCTAACTAATCGTAATATAAAACTATCTGGACTTAATAAAAATATACAAAATATACAAAATTTACAAGTTCAACTTTCAATGAATGTAATACGGACTTTACTCATTTTATAATTAATATTATTTAAGAAGCCGAGAAAAAAAATAGAATATAAAAACAAAACAAGTGGGTACTGTTGTTACATAAAAGAAATAAAAGCTGAATAAATAAAAGTTGCGGCGTTTTCGATAAAACTCCGGTAACACGGTTTAGTTTTGTATACAACATTTTTGACAAAAAAATAATCTAAAGGATTGAGATAGATTCTGAGACCTTGGTGGCCATTCAATTGGTCTATGCCTTCCAATCCACCTGTTGGGGAATACTACTTCATCGAGATATTGCCTAACCTGAACTATATAATGTGGCGGTGCACTATCTTGCAGGGAAATAAATTTCTTGAATTGGGGATTAGATATTGTTGTAAGAAATCAAGATATCGTGGGTCGTTCAATGTCTCTCCAAAAAAAGGTAAGGCCCAATGATTTTATTTTTGACAATTCCTGCCCAACCAATAATTTATTCAGGATATTGTTTGTGTTGTTCTCTCATCCATCTGGGATTTTCTTTTGCCAAATACCGATAGTTTTGTATGTAAAAGTTGGTTCATCTGAGAACAAAATGTTTTCAACATGACGAGGGAAATTGTGGCACATATCCATTAAGGTTTGAGAGAATTGCATTCGTCGGCCTGGATCATCTTCATTTAATTCGTGTACCAGTATTATTTCATAAGGATGCCACTTTTCTAATCGGAACCTTATGTACAGAGGAAGGAGGGGTATCGTGGATACGGCTAACTTGACAAATGCTAATATGTGGATTTTCTTCTACAGCTAATAAAACATTTAGTTTATTCTCCTCGTTGATCGCAGGACATCCTTTCTTTGGCGTATCTTCTACAGAACCAGTATAGCCCATTCTCCGGAATCTGGCGGCTGTGGTCGTAAAAGAGGGTCGGAGCTCGGTAAGTAGGGGACGTAATATTTTTTATCTCAAACCAATCTTTGTTGAGAAGTACTGGTGTAAAAGTGCGTACACCAATCGGAGCGAAGGACAGTAATAAATGTATGAGATGCAATTAGACGAACCACCAATACCTTTTCTTCGAGGGTGCGTCGATCCTCAGGGCAGACCGACCGTTTTACGACCTCGGCCGCCAGATTCCACCGAATTGGCTATATCTCCAAACTTCCTTTCAATTTTGCTGACTACTGATTGGTTTATTCGTCTGTCCGGATATTTGTTATTAAACAAAACACACACCTCACGCTGAGTTCGCACTCTATCGCCATACCCAATCATCATAAGAATTTGAATTCTTTATGTTGTCGATAAACGCATTGTGAGATTACTCTTTTTTCAAATAAAGTCAAACCAAAACTGATAAATTCAAAATTTTTGAGGTTATTGGAATGTTGTTTATTAAATGAATGAAAGTAGAATTCCTAAGGAAAAAATAAAGAAACACAACTTCACCCTGTATTGTGAATTCATATCTTTTATCAAAAATAAAGATAATTTCTTTTATTTATCATTTTCCTACTCACTTAAATTCCTTATATATAGCATGAGCCTTGTTTTTTTCTTTACTGAGACGAGTTCACTATTAAACCATACAGGATATTTCTTAACTTGAATTATCTTACGTGGTACAGTTCATATTCAGTAAGACATTGAAAAAGGTCGGTTAAAGATGATTTGTCCTCGGCAATTCAATTTTCAGAAGTGATTGGTGAGGATTCTGGAAAGTTATGTAACTTCTTTTAATTGAGTTAGTTGAGACCTTAGCTGCCTAATTTCTTCTTTCGTTTTTTTTTATTCTGTCTTTCATTGATCCAAGTTTTTAAATTAGTCAAGAATTTCATACTTAAAAGACGAAAATTGTGCGCTTAATATTGGCTTGAAACTTCCCAAAATGACTCCAAATTCAATAGAGATTGATACTACAAATATTTCCCATTGACAATTGCCGTTGACTTGAGACTTAAAGACTTAAAAACTTGTTAGATATTAATTATGTAAAACTAATAATCCTATTTGCAATTTCCATCCAACTTTCAATAAATTCTCAGCGGTCATCTCGTTAAAACAGCACTAACAAATTACGCAACGCATCCATACATACGAATTCAATCTAAATTTTTAAGGTATAAAGTTTCACCGCTGGATACTGGACGGGCCGATAAAACGCAACGATTTACGGCCGTCCGGTCGTTTTACGCCCCTGTTTCGTCCGATTCGCTTACACGGTAGCCGAACGGGCGCAGTAAAATCCAAAACAGGAAGTCGTCGCATTTGAAAATATTTCTGTACATAAATTTTCTATCTCGGCCCCGGTTAACGAGGCTGCGCCGATTTTACGTCAACACGACCAATGGGATTACTGCCGATGGTCTAAGATTAAACTTGAGATACTTATTAGGCTCTCTCGTTGGAATGTTTATCTTGCGAATTTATCGAGTCTGCAAATTGAATTGGTGATAACGAAGTTGTATTCGTTTAGATGCAATTATAAGTAATTTAGATTCATGAAAATTGCATTTAAGAATAGCTCGAATGACCTTAGTTATCGAGAAAAATAAGGCTGGAAGGCCCCAGGTCAATAATTTAACAGAAGACATTATATTTATTGTATGTTTAATTGTTGGTTATTATAAGTATATTAATAGGTCCAATAAAATTCCTAATCAAATTAGATCGGCCGAGAGGGGGCGCCGTACTAAAGGCGGAGGGGGCGATCGTCCTGCATGCTACGCCACTGTGCTTTGCGTCCAATTTGTTACTTACATAGAAAACAGAAATGAATCAGCACCAAAAATAAATAAAATATTGTATATTCACACTTCAAAACCTTGAGGATGTTGAAGGATCATCAGCATGATGGTGTATAAAATGATTGAACGTTTAGACACACACCGGTTGCAGTGTTTGTTTGTAAATGGAAGCGATTAATTATCAATAAATGGCTGAAAACGTTGGTAAATATGCAAATATGTCTTATGAATATAAATTAAATAATTACGAGCGGCGACTTAAATCTTAATCAGGGACAGGCTAATTATTTTATACCATTTCGTATATTTATTACGCTCGCAGTGTACTTTTAATTTGCCGCAAATTAAACGCGATGTCTTTTAATTATCGAATGTATAAATCACGCTTTTGCTCGCGAGATACAAGCCATTTTATTACTTAAAAGTAATAAAATATACAAATATGAATTAATAATGAATAAGACTTTAAGATTATGGTGGCACCCGTAAAAGGGTTTTCTTTCACATAAACTGATGATCTTTCTGCCCATGTTGATAAACAGGCGTTAGTTATTAGTTCTAAATTACTCTGTTAGAATCGAGTTTCGAGGCTGAGAAAGCCGCAAAGCTAAGAAGTAATATATTGTTAAAAATATTACATTGCATCCCATATGTGTACGGATTTGTATATGTTCGTCCAAGAAACCATTCCACTTGTTATGCCGCCCGACATAATTCTATTCGAGGTGATTTACTGACCGGGAAGTTGTTAACATTTGAATCTGTAATTGGATACTTCGGTGCGACCCCCTTCAAATAAGGAACACATCATTTACCGATTGCAATGTTACCAACCGGTTTCATTCATATTATAATGGATTTTTTGTTTTATGAAATTAATACACCACACTTAGTGATTCAATTCGCTGTAATGGCTACAAAAGAAAAGGTAGGGGTACCTCCCCTGTTAACCGATAGAGGGCTCACAATTAAAAAAATAGCATTGACGAGTGCATTGATTATAGTCCAGTATATCGCACCCATTATACGAAGTATCCGACATCTTCTCGGTTAGGTAATTACACCCCATGTCTGGCGGCAGCGGCACACAAGCTGCATGGATCTAATGGACGAAACAAGGTTTTCCCATGTGTACCATCTGCAAATTTAGATACATGTTTGTCTATACCGGCGAACTCAAAATTTTGATCATTTTTTTAATACTAGCACTTAGAAAGGGGTACCAATATTTTTTAAACACCGAAAATTTATTAACAGAAAAACTTGGCAGTTGACCCCCTTTTCTAGTTTTCATTTTTGAAAATCTCTAAAAACGTTTACCTTTCCGTGAAATATGTCCACCACTTGCAACATGTCACCGTTGCAATTTGGCGCAGTCTGGGGTTCTTCTCTATTCAAACGACCTCTACATCCTCGTGGTACGATGCAATGAATATGCGCGCCAAGTTTATGACCGACTGTCATCAGGGCCGCGCCAAGGTATGCTGCCGCCGGGGTGCGAGGAAAAAATTGCCGCCCCCTTTCAATGTGAAGAGGGGGGGAGGGGTAGAGAAAATGAACACCTCTCTTTTTTATTTATTTAGAAAGAAAGAATTTCGATATAAAGAAAAAAATACGTTCGCGGATTTCGCGCTTGCGTATTACGAAAAAAAGTATTTTAAGTGGATTGATATTTTTTATGAGCGCCGATTTTAAATAAATTGTTTGTAAATTGTAAAAACCAATAAGATGTAGTGCTCGCCAAGCGAAGAGGGCGTTTCGGGCTCTTAAGGCCCGCCGACCCCCAAGACCTGCCGCCCGGGTGCTGAGCACCCCTAACACCCCTACATGGCTTGGTCCTGACTGTCATGAGTCATAAATAGGTATAGCGATCCGATAGAAAATCACTTTTCAAAAGTGTTTTACTCATCGATAAGAATGAAAAATTATATTCAATCTTGTTTCTTTACTTTTTTTTTCATTCTTGAATTCAAGTTGCAATTTCTTAAGTCGATTAAGAGTCAACTCTTAGTCGAAAGTCATGTTACTCTTGTATAAATATCTTGACTGACATTTTGAGTCATGAAATTTGAGAATTTATGAATATATGTGCCCCGACCATAAAAATTTTGGAAGTATTTTTTCTTCTTAAAATTAATAAAACTATTTGTAAATAAAATCTATTTGTGGGACTTCCGGGAACGGAGACGCGCAAAATGACTTTAGTCGTAAATAGTGCTTAAATTGACTGCAAACGCCAAAATAGCATGGAAAAATACAAAATCGAGCCGATCTCCCAATTTATATTATTTTTTTTACGGGCCGTAAAAAATACGAATTCGAAAATTGTGAAAGTGAAAAGTTGTTCGAAATGTATGTCGATATTATTTAATTTGATTATGTATATGTATTTTAAACAGAATAATTCATTTATTTTATTATATATTTTAAATAATATCAAAAAAAATAAAGAACGATTTCGGCCGAGCTTCAAATATACCCTAGCGGGCTGGGCCGACAGTTTTTTTTTATTTCATCGGGCCGGGCCGGGCTTTTGAATATTCACTGCCGGGCAGGGCCGGGCCGGGTCTTACAAAAACAGTGCGCGCAGGGCTCTAGTCTGAATACTATATGTCCATAAAAAAATTTGTGAGACTTCATGAAACGAATATACAAAAAATGATTTTTGTCGTAAATAGTGCTTAAATCTACCGGAAACGCCTAAATAACAAATAAAAATATTTTTTTCAATTTTTTTTTAAATTTATTTTCAAGTCTCACAGCTCATTCTGAACACTATTTGTCCATAAAAAAATGTGAGACTTCCAAGAACGGTGACACACAAAATAATTGTTGTCGTAGATAATGCTTAAATGGACTGGAAACGCCTAAATAACGATATATATTTTTTTTAAACATTTTCTCTTATATTTTTTTCAAGTCCAAAAGCTCATTCTGAACACTACTTATTTATTGTTGTGGAATTGTTTTGTGGAACTTCTGGGAATGGAGATACGTTAAATGACGTTTGTCGTAAATAGTGCTTTAATCGACTGGAAACGCCTAAGACGCGATTTAAAAAAATATCAAAAAATGTTTCTTATTTTAATTCAAGTCTAAGAGCTCACTCAGAACACTAGTTATTTGTAAAAAAGAGGTTTATAACTGCCGGCAACGAAGACATGCAGAATGACTTTTGTGGTAAATAGCGCTTAACTCGACAGGAAGCGCCTAAATTACGATAAAAAAATGTTTTCTTCAAAAAATTCATTTTATTGTTTTTCAAGCCTAAGACTTCATACTAAACACTATTCGTTTAGAAAAAAAATTGTAGGACTTCTGGGAACGGAGATAAACAAAATGACCTTGGTGCTTAAATAGACTGCAATTACCCAAATATCCATTAAAAAATATTTCTTCAAAAAAATTCTCTTATTTTTATTCAAGTCCAAGAACTAATTCTGAACACCATTTGTATATAAAGAAAAATTGTCGAAAATTGACGGAAAAATGCAAAATGACTTTTGTAGTAAATCGTGCTTAAATCGACTGAAAACGCTTAAATAACGATAAAAAAAAAATTCTTCAAAAAATGTATCTTATTTTTTTCAAGTCCAAGAATTCATTCTGAACACAATTTGTATATAAAAAAATTAATCATTTCCAGTCGATTTAGGCACTGTTTATGATAAAAGTCATTTTGCGTATCTTCGTTTCCGGCAGTGAGGACTTACTGTCGAAAATGGTCTACATAAACTGTCAGAAATACTATTTTTGTGTACATCAGTAATATCATTTTTAACGTCAGAAAGTCATCAAAAAAGTAATTTTGACGTTAAGAAATCTACATTGACAAAAAAATTACATTTTGGACGTCAAGGAATTAAATTTCTGGGGAAAGGGAAAAAATATATTTTTGACTTTATAAATTTGCCATTTCTAACAGGAGAAAACTGACATTTTAGACTTTAAGTAATGAACATTAATTTAATTTCTGCCTAGAAAAAATTGACTTTTCTAACGTTATGTAACGAACATTGCTGACAGAAGAAAATGACATTTTTAACGTTACGTAATGAACATTTCCGACAGGAGAAAAGTGACATTTTAGACTGGGGAAAAATTAGATTTTTGACGTTACGTAATGAACATTTTTGACAAGAGAAAATTACATTTCTAACGTTACATAATGAATATTACTTGACCCTGAGAAATTGATGTTTCCAAGAGTGGAAGAATGTATTTTTTGACGCAAAAAATGACATTTTTAATAACCTAAAAGTTTATTTTTTGGCGTTAAGAAATTGACACTTCTGACAGCAAAATGACATTTGGGACGTTAAGAAACTGAATTTTTGCAAGGAAAGGAATTATAGTTTAGACGCTAGGACTTTGCTACTTCTAGCAGAAGAAAACTGTCATTTTAGACATTAAGTAATGAACATTTCTGACTGGAGAAAATTGACTTTTTAACGTTATGTGCTGACAGAAGAAAATGACATTTTTAACGTTACGTAATGAACATTTCTGACAGGAGAAGAGTGACATCTTAGACTGGGGAAACATTAAATTTTTGACGTTATGTAATGAACATTTTTGACAAGAGAAAATTACATTTTTAAAGTTACATAATGAATATTTCTGACAGAAAATGACATTTTTGACGCTAAGAAATTGTCATTTTTAAGACTGAAATATGTAATTTTTGACATTTTTGAGAGCGAAAAAATCGAATTTGTGGCGTTAAGAAATCAACATTGTTTTTTTCTTCATCACTTTTTTCCAGATATACTTCTAACTTTTTCAAAAGAGTCATGAGTACTTCAAGAATCGACTCTTTTCAGTCGATTATTCGTGACGAGTCGACTCACAAAAAAGAGTCATTTCGTCCACCTCTATTACATAGTACGAGTAGATATAAAAGGTATAAAAAAAATCGTTAATTGTTTAGTTTTTAATTTTGGTGAATTTTGCTATATTAACGTATTTGAAAATTCTTCACCAATGTATTGTAATTGTCTCAAAGATATAAATATAAATTAAAAAATTAATTGCAGAATTACGAACAGGTTGAATATTTATATTCAGGCTACTTTTCGTCTTTATTTAATTTATTTGTAATAAATAGAGTTAATAAAGAAAACTCGTTTTTTACAAATAACTGCCAATTGTTTTTCCAAATATAGAAATATCATGCAAGAGTAATAAATCATTCTATATTTTTTTATACATGTAAATTAAGCGAAAACGGAAAACTCGAAAAATACCCGCAGATTTCAAAAATGAAGAAAAAAATATATAGTTCGCTAAACTGAAGTTGTACGAAGAAATTCAATGTGATATTTGTATAAAGTACTTCTAACCAAACACATTTTATTTGAAACATTTTTCGGAGAACTCTAAAATAAAAAAAGGTATTTTAATATTTCGATACTAGTGGTATCCCACAGGGATCAAATTTGGGCGCGCTAATATTTATAATTTGCATTAACTATATACTTAGGTAGTTGATAATATAGTTGAATATAATGTGTCCATAAAAACCTGCTGATTTCAAAAATCGAGAAAAAAATATTTTTATTATATATTATTTTATAAACATTTTACCAGGAGTAGCAGGATCATAGGAATATTAGGACGTAGTTTGGCGGGAAAAAGTATTATTAAATGATAAAATGCATCGAAAAATTTTACCAGGAGTAACAGGATCATAGGAACATAAAGAGGTATTTTGGAGGGAAAAATTCAATTAATGATAAAATGCATTGAAAAATATTCCAAAACATTTTTTAATTCATTTTACGTAAAGAGGTATTTTGGCGGGGAAAAAAATTAATGTTAAAATGCATCGAAAAATTTAAAAAAAAATACCAGGACTAACAGGATCATAGGAACATAAAGGGGTATTTTTTCGGGAAAAGAAAAATAATTAATGATAAAATGCATTGAAAAAGTTGTACATCACTTAGTTTATACCTGATGATGTAGGAGATATTTTTTGAGATATTTCTATAAAGCACTAATAAATCTACATCCCCTTGGAAATATTTTTTTTTATAAATTCGACATTTAATATTTGTACTTCAATTTTTTTTTATATTTTCAATTGTCTGTTCTCTCTTTTAAGATGTAAAAAATTAACGCGTGGGTCATTTAAATTTCTTTCGAGGTTCACTGTCTGACCCACGGGCCATAAATTTACCACCACTTTGTCTACAGTTTTGGTGGGGTAAGTGAATATCAAGAAATATATTATATAATTCCGAAATGTATTATTCTCTCACATTAAATTATCGATATGTAATCGTTACATTTCACATTTCCTGTAATTAATGACGCAACTCGCAATTATCCCGTAATTTCTTGTAGACACGCGTGATTTCCCATTCATTATTTGTGTACATGCTTAGACTTATTTTTAATTTCAAACGAGGCCTAATGCTGCACAGGATGTGACTTAACTTGTAGATATTTCGATTAATCAATCACTCGTGTGTGTGAGTGTCTTTTATTCACCTCGATTTCGACGTCTGCTCAAGGGTATATCTGTTTCTTTCTTTTTCTACTAATTGCACCAATTAAAGCTGAAATTTTTGTCGGGTGTAACGAGTGGCTGTCTGAATTGTTGTATTATACAGTTTGTGGGCACGGAAAGGAAAAGAAGTAGCGAAAGGAGAGGGTTTTTAATTGTGGCCTGTCAGTGGTGCGGTGTTTTATGAACTGCCTCTGCGCTAAGCCGACGACGATTAATTCCGCACACTCACCTGCATTTTTTTTTGTAATTAATTAATTCTTAAAAAACGCACATTGTGATTCAATTATAATTGCTCTGGACGGAAAGGCGGATTTTGAGATAAGTTTGCGAGACTTTTGAATGAACGGGGCGGTTGGGGTGAGTATGCACCACCTGCACATCAAAATTCTAAAATGTTAAAATCGCAAGATACAGCCTACTGAAGTTATTAGTGATTAAACGACAAAGTTTGTGTGTGAGCAATGTTATTCATCGTTTTCTTCAGTCTCAGTATATCCAACTGTGGCATGTCATTTTTATAGTACATAAAAATATTATATAAATTTCAAATCCCTTTATTATTTCACTTTGCCACTTTAACAAACTAGATTAGGTTGCGGGGGATATGATTTTCAATCTATGAATTTAGACAATTTGAAACCAATTCCATGAGAGATTGCGTATTGTTTTTATTTGTTCATGCCTGTATTTTAGTTGTTTAATTTTTATTTATTATCGAAATTTTATATTTTAACTAATTTTTTCAATGTACTTCTTAATTCGAAATATCCGTTTTGGAGTCCCTAGATGCCATTTCAATAATTTCTGGAAAAAAAAATTGTGTGTGTGTGTGTGTGTGTGTGTGTGTGTGTGTGTGTGTGTGTGTGTGTGTGTGTGCGTGTCTGTCTGGCTGTGCGCGCTGTATCTCAAAAACTAAAAGATAAATTGATATGAAACTTTGAACATACGTCTTATTTGATAATCCGAAGAACTGAAAAGCTTTTGGTAAAATTTCGTACACCGGAAGTGGGTGTTTACCTTAACTGTTTTTTTTTTGTTTTTTGCCAATATTTTCTTAAATATGAAAAATATCACAAAAACATTTAAACAAATATTGAAGACAATAAAGAAATGAGCTTATTTTGTTTGAAAACATTTTTCATAAAATCATTGTTATTCGAGAAATAAATTTATTATTCTTTTTTCATTTTTGGTTTATAATTATAAAACGATAATAGTTACAGCAAATTTATGGAGAGAACGCCAAAATGAACAACATATAAAGAATAAGTATTTTTCAAAATCTCTTTAGTTTTTGAGTAAATTTAGTTTTTAAATTTGCATTATAATCTTTCATAATTTGACGATTTAAACGTCAGTTTCTAGTCTACAAAACGCTCGATGTACATTTAAAATATGATTTAAATAGAAAATAAACCACATAAATGACCACCATCAAGTCGGAGAAAGTAACACGATGGACACATCACCATTTTTTTCCAAGTCTAACCACTAATTCTGAAGACTATTTCTCTGAAAAAAAAAATTGTGGGACTTCTGGGAACGGAGATACGCAAAATGACTTCTGTCGAAAACAGTGCTTCATTCGACTCGAAACGTCTAAATACAATTTTTTTTTCAAATCTAATCATTCTCAACTATTTGTCTGATTTTTTTTGTGGGACCTGTAAACAGAGATACGCAAAATGACTTTTGTCAAAAATAGTGCTTAATTGGACTCCAAACTCCTAAATAACGATTAACATTTTTTTATGTTTTTATTTTTTTTTTCAAGTCATATCATATCAAAATTTACGGAGATACGCAAAATAATTTTTTTTTGGAAACGTCTAAATAACAATAAAAAAGTCTAACCACTCATTCCGAACACTATTTGTCTGAAAAAAACTATGTGGGGCTTCTGGGAACGGAGATATGCAAAATGATTTTTCTCGAAAATAGCGAAAAATTTCAAATTTTTAAATTTTTTATTTTCAAGAAGAGTGGTTATCATTCTGAAAACTATTTGTTTGAAGAAAAATTTGTGGGACTTCTGGGAACGGCTTTTTAACACAAATAACCTTAAGAAAAGATTAAAAATTAAAAATTAACAAAATGTACACTGCACTGCTTTGGAAAATTCCAGATAGCCAATATAATTTGACTTAAAATATTGTAGGGATTTTCGGAAAAGCCAACTATTTTCGACTTTCTGATCTCACTGTATAAGATGCCTGAAATAATTACTACCAACAGTGCAAGCTTCAAAAATCTTTTCTCGAAAGTAGTTCGACTCGAAACCCCTAAATAACGATTTAAAAAATAATGATTTTTTCTTTGTATTTATTTTCAAGTCTAACCACTAATTCTGAACACGGTTTGTCTGAAAAAACAATTTGTGGGACTTCTGGGAACGAAAATAACGATTAAAGAAATATTTTTTATTTTTTAATTTTTTTCGAATCTAACCACTAATTCTGAATACTATTTGTCTGAAATTTGTTTTGTGGGACTTCTGGGAACAGAGATACGCAAAATGATCGAAAATCGTGCTTAATTCGACTCGAAACGCCTAAATAACGATTAAATACAGGGTGTTTCAGAGCTCTGGGAACGGTCAATCACGTGCCTATTTTTCAAAATTTCGAAAAATGTTTTATACAAAAGTTATGCAGAATAGTGAGCTACACGCCCTTTTTTTTAATTTATACAGGGTGTCTCATAACAAAGTTACAGACCAAACTTATGTTTTTTTTATGGAACACCCTGTATATTTTAGCATTTTTGAATTCCTTGTTACTTGGAGATTAAAATGACTTTGGTTTCGGCGATTAAAACCGGGCCGTTTTCGTATTATTCAGTTGTTTATACAAAAATTTAAACAAAATTGTTAAAGTGCTCCCCTGAAACTAATAAAGATAATTCATTCTAATTTAGCGGTAAAGTTCAGTTGAACTTTAGTCTTCAAAATTACTCTATCAACCAAAATATAACTTAGAGTATTATACAGGGTGATAGCCATTCGCAAACTGCACAATTTCTATTTTTTGTCAAATGGAACACCCTATATATTGTTTCATAATTTAAAAGTTCATTAGGTAAGCTTTCGTTTCATATAAGATTTCGTATATCTGCAGTCGATGGTTACTCTAATTTTTCAAAATTCGTTGGTAATTTGCTTGTTTTTCGGAATTTGCGTGTTAATCGGAAAAATTAGTAATAACTTGTATTTTAGATTTTTGTTTTATTTCATAGCTATATATGTCCGGAATATTTCTAGAAATTGGAATAAAATGAACCAAAATTAAACATTTCCAGAAATATTTATTAAATTCGTAGCAAATTTTTTGAGAAATTGAAGAAAATATATTCGATTGTTTTTTTCTCAAAACAATGATTTTGATGAAAAATTCCGGAAAAACTTGTGATAACAACTATTTGGATTTCTCTTTTGTTTTATAGCTACATATGTTTGGAATATTTCCTGAAAAATTTATTCAAATTCATTAAGGGATTTTTGAGAAAATTAAGAAAATCTAGGCGAATGGTTCCATTTTTCAATTCAGAGATTTTGATAAAAAAATTCCGGAGAAACTAGTGTTTGTCTTTTTGGATTTTTTGTTTGTTTTATAGCTACATATGTCTGGAATATTTTCTGATAAATTTCAATAAAATTCATTACAGGGTTTTTGAAAAAATTCAGAAAATCTAATCGTATGTTTGTATTTTACAAAACAGAGTTTGATGAAAAAATCCGGGAAAACTAGTAATAACGTCTTTTCGGATTTTTCATTTGTTTTATAGCTACATATGTTTAGAATATTATCTGAAACTTTCATTAAAATTCACTAAGGGGTTTTTAACAAAATTATGAAAATCCAATCAAACGCATTTTGCAATGCAGTGATTTAGATGAAAAATTCCGGAAAAACTAGTTATAATATGTTTATGGATTTTTCTTTTGTTTTATAGCTATATATATCTGGAATATTACCTTCGAAATTTATTAAAATTCAGCAACGGGTTTTTGAGAAAATTAAGAAAATCTAGTCAAAGTTATTTTGCAATGCCGTGATTTAGATGAAAAATTACGGAAAAACTAGCGAAGCCGTCTTTTGGGTTTTTCTTTTGTTTTGTAGTTACATATGTCTGGAATATTGCCTGAAAATCTTTTTTTTAATTCGTTGCAGGATTTTTGAAAAAATGAAAAAAATCCAGTCGAATGTTCGCATTCTAGAAAACAACGATTTTGATAAAAGAATTCCGGAAAAACTAGTGATAACGTCTTTTTATGTGTTTCCTATATATTTATAGTTATACATATCAGGAATATTTCCCAAGAAAATTATTTGAATTCGTTGCAGGATTTTTGAGAAAATGAAGAAAATCCAGTAGAATGCTCGTATTTTGCAATGCAGCGATTTCGATGAAAACAAATCTGGAAAAATTAGTGATAACGTCCTTTTAGATTTTTTCCTTTTGTTTATAGCTGCATATGTCTGGAATATTTTCTGGAAAATTTATAAAAAATTGTTACAGGGTTTTTGAGAAAATGAGGAAAATCCAGAGGAATGTTTACATTTCCAAAGCAGAGATTTTGATAAAAAATTACGAAAAAGATAGTAATAACGCCTTGTTGAATTTTTCTTTTATTTTATAGCTATCTATGTTTGGAATATTTCCTGATAAATCTATTAAAATTCATTAAGCGTATAAATAACAAAGTTAGGTTTATATTGTTATTTTCGAAAAGTAATGTAAACACGAAGTTAATTTTTACCATAATTGTTAATAATAGTATAATGCACGGTGTCAGAAATTTTCATAACTTTTTTATTGAAAAATAACGGAGATATTAAATAATTCAGATCGGTTGTCCTCCCAATTCATGATATTTTAGCCATTTTCTAAGTAATTGAACGAAAAATAAGTGTTTGTAATATATCACGCCGAACATCATAATAGTATTACTGGTTGTTGAAATTAGGCACTTGGTAGGTTTCACAAATTTTATACTTTTTATTCCGACTAGTTTCGATTGTTACATCATTATCTAGGAATGAATACAGGGGAAAAATAGTTTCGCTTATATATTAAAATTGTCCATTCAGGTAATTAGGGCGGTCATTATTGGAGAACTCCAGATGTCATCATTTTCATTTACGACGTGTTTTCCCCGCTTTAGCGCTTTGTTGATCTCTAATCCTTCTCGGAGATTTAAATTTCGGCCCTTATTACCTGTATGTAATATTTTAAAATTATTTTCTTCGAAGAAGTGGTTATTTGTGATGCAATGTTTGGTAAAACCGGTGGTGCCTTTATTGTCTAGTATGGCTTTTCTATGTTCTTTTAGTCTTATACTAAATGTTCTTCCGGTTTGGCCAATATACGTTGCATCACAATCCCCACATTCGATTTCGTATATGCCGCATTTTTTGGATTTTTCTATGGTTGGTTTATTATTTATCAAAAGTTTGCCGATATTGGTGGAGTTTGTACATTTGTTTGTACAAAATGCGGCATATACGAAATCGAATGTGGGGATTGTGATGCAACGTATATTGGCCAAACCGGAAGAACATTTAGTATAAGACTAAAAGAACATAGAAAAGCCATACTAGACAATAAAGGCACCACCGGTTTTACCAAACATTGCATCACAAATAACCACTTCTTCGAAGAAAATAATTTTAAAATATTACATACAGGTAATAAGGGCCGAAATTTAAATCTCCGAGAAGGATTAGAGATCAACAAAGCGCTAAAGCGGGGAAAACACGTCGTAAATGAAAATGATGACATCTGGAGTTCTCCAATAATGACCGCCCTAATTACCTGAATGGACAATTTTAATATATAAGCGAAACTATTTTTTCCCCTATATTCATTCCTAGATAATGATGTAACAATCGAAACTAGTCGGAATAAAAAGTATAAAATTTGTGAAACCTACCAAGTGCCTAATTTCAACAACCAGTAATATTAAAAATGTTTCACCACGTGATAAACGAGAACCAAATTCAACAAATATCATAATAGTAGTTTTCATATTATATCAAGATAACAATATTCTATTGTTAAATAATTGAGTTAACCACTATTGAAAATGTGGCATTTTTTTTTAATTTCAAATGCCTGTGAAAGCGAGATAGACACACTGAAGCCTCTCGCCCCCTTCCCTCCCGCGTAACCCAACAAAGTACAGAGCGAGATAGACGGTGGGGGTTGGGAGCTGTCATAAAAAGCGAAGTACCTTCAATGAATAATAATAATAATATTAATAATCTTTATTCCTATTGAAATATACAATATTTAAAAAATATAATATATAATATAATAATGATATATAATAAGAATTTTCCTTATTAGTTTATTTGAGAATTGTGCATTTGAAGAACCAAGATGGGTAGAGAATATAGAATTAAATTCAAATGCAATAAACGGGCGAAGAGTGTAAAGTATGTTGACCTGTGGACTTTTAATCAAAATTCCACTTCCGGTTTAACCGGAAATTACCTTAACTTCTCTATTTGAAATGGAACACCCTGTATATTTTTATATAATTTAATTCGTCTCTAAATTCTGAGTTTATAAATGTAACATAAGTGAACTTTCAGTAGTAAGTTTTTTGTTTAAATTTAAATTTAATTTAAATAAAAAAACAAATTTAAATTGACTTTAAACCAAACACTCACATCTAATGGGTTACTTATGATACATTTATGAACTCAGAATTTAGAGACAATTTAAATTATATAAAAATATACAGGGTGTTCCATTTAAAATAAAAAAGTTAAGGTAATTTTTGATTAAACCGGTAATAGAATTTTTATTAAAAGTCCATATGTTGACATGCTTTAAGATATACAGTGCGCGCCCAAAGTATGGAATATAGTCAGTAAAATCGAAATAAAATATTTTTGAAAAAAAATCCACGAACACGTCGATTTTCTTTTATAAAAATACACATTTTTGCATAAAAGTCGATTTTCAGTCGTCATTTGTTTTTGAGTAATGACGTCAGCCATTTTGTTTTTAAATGGCAACCCACTATTTTTATTCTTGATTTTGAGAGATCTTTTCATTGTCGAACTGGAAGTATAAAAATGTTGCCATCTTGTATTAGAAATTTTTCGAGTAAATGACAAATGAAGGTGAGAACCTGATATTTAGAATTTTTTCAAAATGACCTTCTTATAGCGCTTGTTGCAATTTTTTCAAACAACAATGATCTTGACCTTCTATATAATACAATATGGTTTCAGTAAAACGGCGCATTCCCGCACTAGGCGCGTTTTTTTTATTTATTTTTTTTATTTTAAATTTAAATTTTTTTTTTTTTTAATCGAACATGTAGAAATTCTTCTTGAACATTTTGAATATTTTCCAGGCGAATTCTGCGCATTTATATCTTTCGCGGGCTATTCTATCGGTCCTCACCTGCCAATCCACCTATTGGTAATGCAATTGTCAAAAAAACGCGCAAATTGTAAACCGTATTGTATGTATAGAAGGTCAAGATCATTTTTGTTTGGAAAAAAAGCGCTGAAACAAGATCTTTGCAAAATGATCTTGTTTCAGCGTCACTCTAGATGTTAAGTTCTCACCTTCAATTGTCATTTACTCAAAAAAATTCTTATGTAAGATGGCAATATTTTTATACTGCCAGTTCGACAATGAAAAGATCTCTCAAAAGCAAGAATAAAAATAGGGGGTTGTCATTGTAAAACAAAATGGATGACGTTATTACTCAAAAACAAAAGACGACTGAATATCGACTTTAATGCAAAAATGTGTATTTTTAAAAAACAAAATCGACGTGTTCGAGAATTTTTTCCACAAATATATTATTTCGGTTTTACTGAATATATTCCATACTTTAGGCGCGCGCTGTATGTAAAAACATACATAAACTGCCTTCGGCAGGCCTTATCCAAAGCCTTTTTTAAAAACTATTTTTCAGTACTTTTTTCAAGTCTTTCAGGACAATCTTCTTCTGAACTTTTTTTGGTTTTTTTTTATGGATTTTTTTAATTACATTTTATAAGATTCTTCTAATTACATTTTTTAGGATTTTTTAGTTACATTCACATTTTTCTTTATTTTCAGGACTTTGTTAAAGTCTCTTTCAGGATATTGTTTTCCGGACTTTTTTAAGGACTTCTGTTTCAAGACTTTTAAAGATATTTTAAGACTTAATTTTAAAAACTTTATTTCGTGATCTTTTTCAAAACTTTTTTCAGGTTCTCTTTCAGGACGAATTTCAACTTTTTCAGGATTTTTTTCTTAAAATATTTTTCAGGGCTTCTTCCAGATTTTATTTTCGGGGCTGTTTTTAGAATAATTTTTTTCAGAACATTTTGTAAGGATCTTTTTTAAAGAATTTTTTGAAGACTTTATTTTATTTATTTTTATTTATTTAAAATAATAATACAAAGAAAAGTGCATAAATTACATGAAATGAAATTAAATTAAATTTAGCGTACATACATACATAATAAAAGAAACTAAATTGAAACATTTTGAGGACTTTTTGTCAAAACTCTTTTCAAGAATTTTCTTTCTGTACTTTTTCCGGAACCTTTTTAAGGAACTTTTTGGGACTATATTTGTCGGGAGTTTTTTATGACATTTTCTTCGGGACTTTTATACAGGACTCTTTTTCAGGACTTTTTTCCAAGACTTCTTGATTATTTTAACCCGTCAATGGTGACCCTACTGGTCTGTGAGACCGGGTGTGTCGAATAACTTTATTCTCCGTTATTGTTTTTTGTTGCAATTTCGAGTAGCTCCCGCATTGCGGAGCTTAAATTGATTAAATATCTTTGTTTTATTGTCAAAGAGCATAAATTAAAAAAAAAACATGAACTATTAGTAACACATTTCGAAAAATCTTCAGGTTCGTGAGACCGGCATCCAATGGCGGGTTTAAGAACTGTTTTTATGACCTTTTTTGGGACTTTTTTAAATACTTATTTCACGACTTTTCTTCGGAACTTTCTATGAGGACTTTATTAAAAAAAAAAAAATCAGGAATCTTTTTCAGCACTTCTTTCAAGATTATTTTTCAGTACTGAGGTAAGTATGGGAATAAGAGAAGTTTTTAAATCACTAAAATAATTTTCAGAAAATTTTCGCTCCGATTACATGAAATAGTCAGTAAATATTTTTGTTCCTACAAATAAATTTTGGCTATATAAAGCTATTTTACGGAATTCATAGTTCGGATCAAGCTCAAAATAAATTCAAAAGATCATATATGTGCCATGTAACATTTTGTTACTTGCTTATATAAAATTATTTAAATTGTAACAAAGCACATTATAATTTTAACCCAGCCAGAATGAAAATGCGAACACTAGAAATCTAAATTATAGAAAATTCATTTTAGCGTTCTATTTCCCAAAGTTATGGATTGAAATGTTTCTATTTTTTTTTTCTTCAAGTTTCGCCGTGCCATTCAGCAAAAATTGCATGGACATACACGTTTCCATTTTTACATAAAAATTAATCATTATTAATTATACGTCTCATCATCTTTTTAATCGGTTTTATACAATCCCTAAACGGGAAATAAATTAATTTACGTCCGTAATTCGCGAACTAAATATGGTCAGCGAAGAGGAGAGGAAAAGCCGCGTCCGCGTGTCCCACTTGTAAATGTTAATGCGTCTAATTTGGAAAATTACATGTTTGCGGTAGCGTTTCGAATGGTTCTTATGCAAATCCACCCCTAAAATGGTTTATGGTAATGGCGGGCGCACGGAGCCCGTTATTAAGTCCCCTGGCCGTAATTACTGCCAATAAATGGGCGTAAACCACAGATCGATATCTTCGCCCCGACCTGAGGATTAATTGATTATTCCGTCGTCGGCCAAACTGTCGACGGGGGTTGAGCCCGAAATCAATTTCCGAAAGTCTCTCGTTTGTCCGATAGACATCTACAGATTAGATTCTACAATTAGATGTTGATTTTTACAGGTGATCAATTTACACCCGTGTTTTTATCGGTTGATTTCATCATTAACCAACAGATAAATACACCCTTGAGAGTAAAAATATCGAATAATACTGTTATATCATATTATGCATTCAGTTATCGTTCTCCACTAGCGATAAACTACTTGCCGTATTCGAACTATTAGTCCTCATAAATTTAGTATTAATCAGCTGGAGACGAGATGGCGGTCAAAAGCTTAATCAACCAAGCAGGGGCGGCTTGTAAGTAATTTTTTAGACTAATTTACAATTTTCTTACTAAAATATTCTGCATTTTTTTATTATTAACACGTTCGCTACCGCAGGTCCGATGACAGAACATGTGTAGAACCAACGAGTTGGTTTTAGTCGGCTCCTCGAGTAACTACCTGCCGTAACGTCGGCAGCAAAAGTGTTAAGCATGTATTTTCGATTTTTTTAGTCTAAATTTTTGATCATTTGGCCTGAATATTCTTTATTTTGACCTAAATTTTCGATTTAATTGTTAAAATCTTCGACGTTTTGAACCGCATTTTTTATTTTACCTGCCGTATTTATAATTTGTAGATTTTTGACCTGTATTTTCAATTTTTTGATCTTTTGCCCTAACTATTCTTTATTTTCACTTAAATTTTCGAATTAATTATTAAAAATTTGTAATTTTTAATTGATTTTGGTTAAAATATCTATAACCTGAATTAGTGATTTATATGCGAGATTTTTTTCCGGTATTTTCTAGTTTTGTTTGTTGAAATTTTCGATTTATTATCTTTAGGCCCGAGTTTTCGATGTACTGTCTAAATTTTCGACTTTCTGACTAACATTAGAGATTTTTATTATTATTATATCAATCCAGTCGTTGGAGTCTCGTCAGGTAAATTTGGATGTCTTTTTAATTCATAAGTTAATTAATGGTGGAATCGATTGTGAAGCATTATTGGGGTGCTTAAACTTCTATTTAAGTAACTCTAGTCGTAGGTTGCGCGTTGAACCGTTGTTTAGGATTCAGACATGTTTGACAAATAATTCATTTTACCATATACCTATTACTAGAGCAATGCGGCATGTAAATACACTTAGTAGGTTCACGTGGTTTAACATCTTTGATACCAACTTCACTAGATTTAAACGTGATTTGTTAAAGTATTTTTTCCGCTACCGACAACGTAAATACGCATTGCATCTATCATTACAGGTACCGTAAGTGGCTGATAACATTCGTGGTGTTTGTTGTCCTTGACGACGGAACTTAATTTTTACTTACGGACCTAGGAAAATAATAAACAGAAACGTAACGCTCCAACATATAGGCGAGTAAAACATTTTCGTCTATACCTATAGCATCGGCATCCATTTTAAATAACCACTGCTTAAAAGAGTCGTAAGAGGGCACTTTTTCGATTTTGTCGGTAACAGGTTCTAACACGCAATATTCGCAGCTTCGTTTGCACTCATGCCCGCAAAAACTGTCACTGGATTGACACAAACAAACAAAATTCGACATTGTTTTCTCGGTTGCTGGGTTGCCATAGGACGCATAGGTGATTATAAACATTTGAATCCCAAATGTTACAAGCCGTATTTTAGAATATTTTCTGATCTTTTTTAAGTGTTATATTTCCGGTAGCGGAAAAAATTTAATAAGCAACACGGAACGTAATGACAATTAACATTTTCGGCAGGCGACGAGCCTCGGCTCCGCCTCGGCTCGTATTCGCCTACCTCAAACGTTAATACGTCCTTACGTTCCTTGTTGCTTAAATAACTATTAAATAGTTTGCTCATGTATTCGTCCATGTGCCTTATTCTGTGCTACATCTCTATTTTATGTATTTTATGTATGTATTAGTTAATAGTCAATAGTTATAAGTTCATTTTATTTATTCGTTGTATTTTGTATGTTAGAGGGGGTTACCCGTTGAATAAAGATTATTATTATTATTATTATTGTTATTGTTATTGTTATTATTATTATTATTATTATTATTGTTATTATTATTATTATTTTTTTTTTTTTTTTAATCTTTTCACCTAAATGTTTCTTTATTTTGACCTAACTTCGATTTAATTGTTAAAATTTTCGATTTTTTGGTCCGTATTTTTACTTTCTTCGATACGAAGTACGAGAAAGTATTGTGATCGTGATTTTTTTTCAAATTTTTTTTTAACGGAAATATCCGTTAATTGAGCAATTGATACGAAACTTTGAACATAAATCTTATTTAATAATCCGAAGAACTGAAAAGCTTTTGGTAAAATTTCGTACGCAGGAAGTGGGTGTTTACCTAAACTGTTTTTTGTTTTTTCTCAAACATTTTTTAAATTTGGTTTGAAAATATTTTTCATAAAATCATTGCGATTCAAGAAAAAATTTTATTAATTTTTTTTCATTTTTGGTTTATAATTATGAAACGATAGTTACATACGATAGTTACAACAAATTTATTTTAATAATAATTGTAGAGATTACCAAAATGAACAACATATAAAGATTTTTTTTCAAAATATAAATATTTTTGATGAAATCATTGTTATTCGAGAAAAAAAATTATATATATTTTTTTCATTTTTGGTTTATAATTATAAAACGATAATAGTAACAGCAAATTTATGTGAAAGGTAATAGTAGAGAATGCTAAAATGAACAACTTATAAACAATAAGATTTTTCGAAATCTCTTTAGTTTTTGAGTAAACTGAGTTTTTGAATTTGAAGTATAATGTTTCCTTCTTTCATAATTTTGACGTCTTAAACGTCAGTTTCATTCGAGGTAAAAACCATGAAAGCGTAAATATAAATGATACCATCAAGTCGGAGAAAGTAACATGATGGCCACATCACCATTTTTGATTTTTCATTTAGTCTGCATTTATTATCTTTAGGCCCGAGTTTTTGATGTTTTGTCCAATTTTTTTTTTTATATTTTATATTTTTTTATCTTCTGCTCTAAAATTATTGTTTTTTATTTGTCAGAATTTTAGATTTTTAGTCTATTTTTTTATCCTAAATTTTAGATTTTTTAACTTGGATTATTGATTTCATTTCTCGGTTTTTTTTTTTATTTTTTGGGTATTATTTTCGAACTTCTTATTTTTGGCGGCTGAAAGTGGCCAACAATTTTGCTTCTACCTAAATTTTCGATTTTTTTGTCTGCGTTTTTTGCATTTCTCTGTCTCATATTTTAGTTTTCTGTATTTTCGATTTTTTTGTTCCATTTTTTTTTTATTTTTCTTTATTTTGACCAAAATATTCGATTGGTTTGTGGGAATTTTCGATTTTTTTGTTTTTGCAATTTTTATCTTTACGCCCGTTTTCACCTTTTTAGGCCCTATTGTAGATTTTTACTTTTTGACCTATATTTTGTATTTTCGATTATTTTGGGTTCAATTTTTGGCCGAAATTTTCTTTATTTCATTTAATTGTTCCGTTTTTCTCTACTAATTTAATTTTAATTTATTTAATTTATATGTTTCTACACATTTACATTATAATTTAAGTTATTAATTAATCAATTATTATAATTTAAATCTCATTCCTGTAATTAATGTACCGGGTGACCCAGGGTTCTGTAAAAGCCCCATAACGTATTTGCTATTTGAGATATCGACTTTTAGTTTTCTTGAACTAGTACCCACACTTATTCTACATATTTTAAAAATATGTATGTTTTTGTACAGGGTGTCCCAATATACATAACAGACCAAAGTTATGTTTTTTTAAATGGAACACCCTATATATTATACTTTATTTTCAACCCTCTTAATAAGCTAATAAAAATAGTATAAGATAGTATAGGTCTATTATGGACGATTGGTTAGTTATGGGCAAATTTGTGGCAAAAACAAGGACACATTGCAAAAATTGCAGAAGTGCTCCTAGCAAAGCTATCGTCATTTTTTATACACTGAAGAATTTTCCACATCATGAAGAATATTACAAATCGGCTTTGGTTCTTTTTTGTTTATACTGCTATACAGGGTGTCAACATACGCAAAATATTGGATAACTATTTTTTTTCAAATAGAACACCCTATATATCTTGCCACCAGTGCATGGAATTTTTAATAAGCTTTCCAATGATGTACAATTTGTATAATGAAATATTAAGGATTCTTGAGATTTATCCATAAAAACATTTTTCTTTTGTCGCCTCCTGCTCATTTTTGGATTTTCAGCCAAAACTATGCATTTCTGAAAAAATAATAAGAGACCAAAGTTGTAGAGCGGAAAATTTTCGATCGACATAGGTCTTTCGACTTTTCCAATAAAGCGTGCATTGCCCGCCAGAGTGCCCAAAATCGTGACCGTATATGCATTTTAGCGTTTTTCTCAAATTATTTGTTAATTAATTGCACTATACTTTATTTTCCACGTCCTCTAGCAGAAAATTGGGTAATTATAGAATTATTTAAATGACCTACATCGATTGAAAAAATTCCACTCTACAACTCTTAAAAGAAGCAATTTTTGCCCAAAATGCATCGTTTTCGCTAAAAATACAAAAAACCATTGAAAAACGCAAAAATTGATACATACATTTTCAATTTGCATTTTAGGGAAAACTATGCATTTTTGGCAAAAATTGCTTCTATCAAGAGTTGTAGAGCGGAACATTTTCAATCGATATGGGCCATTTTAATTTCCCTATAATTTCCCGTTTTTCCGCTAGAGGGTGCGGAAAATAAAGTATAGTGCAATTTATTAATAAAAAAATTGAAAAGAAAACGCTAAAATGCATATACGGTCACGATTTTGCGCGCTCTGGTGGGTAATGCAGGCATTATCTTAAAAGTTGAAAGAACCACATCGATCGGAAATTTTTCGTTCTACAACTTTGGTCTCTCATAATTTTTCATGAAAATGTATAGTTTTGTCTGAAAATACAAAAATCAACGGAAGGTGGCAAAAGAAATATGTTTTTATTGATAAATCTCAAGAATCCTTAATATTTTGTTATACAAACTGTATATCATTGGAAAGCTTATTAAAAATGCCATAGATTGGTGGCAACTTATATAGGGTGTTCCATTTGAAAAAAAATAGTTATCCATTGTTTTGCCTATGTTGACACCCTGTATATCACTATGATTAAAAGAGAACCAAAGCTGATGTGTATTATTCTTTATGATGTGGGAAATTTTCTAGTGTATAAATAATGATGCTATCATTATAGGAACGCTTCTGCAATGTTTTTAATGTGTACATGTTTTTGCCACAAATTTGCCCATAACTAGCCAATCATCCATAATAGACCCATACTATCTTATACTATTTTTATCAGCTTCTCAAGAGGGTTGAAAATAAAGTATAAAATATAGGGTGTTCTATTTTAAAAAACATAACTTTGTTCCGTTATGTATATTGGGACACCCTGTACAAAAACATACATACTTTTAAAATATGTAGAATAAGTGTGGGTACCATTTCAAGAAAACTAGAAGTCGATATTTCAAATAGCAAATAAGTTATGGGGCTTTTACAGATCCCTGGGTCACCCGGTATATATTGTAAAAACAGGTTTACCAGTTAATAAACGTTTATTTATTATTCTTATTTCAACTTTCGATTTGTTTGTTAAGAAAAAATATTTTTTGGTCCACCACTTTGATTTTTAGGTACGAATTTTAGATTTTTGGTCTGCATATTTTAGATTTTCTTGACCTGAATTATTGATTTTATTGCGCGATCTTTTAAAAAATGTTTGCTGTTATTTTCGAATTTCTCGTCGGAGCTTATTTTAAGGTAAAAAGAGTTATTTTTGGGGTTGAAAGTGGCATTATTTTATTTTTCTTTTGCTTGTGTTTTCAATTTTTTGGTCTGCATTTTTATTTTTAGATCAGGTTTTTTTTAAATGTTTTGCCGATATTTTAGATTTGTTCCAATTTTTTTATTTTTTTGCCAAAATTTTCGATTCGTTTGTTGAAATTTTGGATTTCTCGGTCTGCATTTTTTATTTTTAGACTTGAGTTTTTGACCTTTTAACCTAAATTTAGACAAAATAAAAATAAACATAAAAATATAGACCAAAAAATCGAAAATTTCAACAAACAAAAGAAAATACCGGAAAAAGAATTGATTTTACGGATTTTTTTCTTGTGGTCGAAGTTTTTGATTTTTGTCCTTTAGATTTTGTCACCTACATTTTTGAATTTTTTAACCTGTACTTCAAGGGTTTTGTATTCATTTTAGGTTATTTATTTAATTTTATATTTTTATATTCGTGGTGGGTTTTAATTTTAAAATGGGGTTTATTTTTAGATAAAATTAATTTACTTTGATATTTATTTGAAAAATATAGTCTGCGGGATTTATGTTAGAGATTTATTTAATTTTCGAATATTTGCAGGAATTTTGGATTTTTTTGCATCAAACAATGAAATGTATAATCTAGTTTTTTTTTATCTGATCTAAACTTCTTTGCTAATTACAATACTAGACTTCATACGTCATTCGTTCAAGGCAGCGGCGGCTCATGGATCTTCGTAGAGGAGGCTCGTGCTGCACTACTTACTCTTATAGAGGAAGCAAATATTCCTCTGCTATTTTGGTCAAATTTTCTTCCGTGGCCTCCTCGCCGAACATCCACGAGCCGCCACCGGTTCAAGAGTTATCCGAGAAAAACAAACAATTGAAAAACATCTGAAGGGTGAATTTAATTTCTGTATATTTTCCACACCAAACCTGTTTTTTTTTTCGAAATCTAGTCATCCATTCAAGAATTATCCTCTAAAAATCAAACAAAAAATGGAAAGTCAATTGTAAGCAATGCAGAAGCTTTATTATTGATTGGTTTATACAATGTATTTCAAATAGAAAGTAATCGCAGTCAGGGGCGGCTCGCTACATAGAGCCAAGGAGCCATGGTACAACCTGTAGTTTTAAGCTAAGCAAGAATTTTTAGTTAATTCTTACTTTGGTCTAGGAAGATAAATCGTTCTTTGTTTTCTCAAAAAGTGAGGGGGTGTTTTGTAGAAGTGGCTCTACCATCAATATATTCCACGAGCCGCCACTGCAACCAAGCATGTTTTTATGTTAACAAGACGTTAAAAAATATATTTTAAAATGAAGTTCCATTTAAAATTAATGGTTTGCAGTAGAGGTGGGCGAAATGAGTCGATTTTGACGCGACTCATGATTCTTTTGAAACAGTTAAAAAGTATGTCTGCAAAAAAAACAGTTCGACAGTTTTGCAATTTACCCTGAAAACATAGTAAAGAGCAAAAATATTTTTTTTTTGCAATTCACCTTGAAAACATACTGACTTAGTTCTGGTCAATAGAGACATTTTCAATTCAATTTAATTATAGATTACATCGTGGAAACGGACGCAACCATCCTCTGCAATATGTTGATATCGTAGAGAGTGTTTAATATAATGTTTTGTTCGAAGATGAATCATCACGAAGTACTAGCTTCCAGCAATAAACTAAAAACAATGAGGAATTCTAGATTTAATTGATTTATCATGAAGTAATGGCTTCTAGCTTTAAACTAGAAAAAAATCTAATCGATTTATTATACATTCTTGTGTGGTGAAACCGTGTAATGGTAATATCCAGACCGACCAGCTGACCAACGCCGGACTGATTTACGACAAACCTTAAGAGCATATTTAGAGCTAAATAAAGTGAGAACTACATGCCTGGAACATCTGCTGTGCATGTGTGGAAACTTATTTTTTCAAAACGTGTAAATTATATATATGGAGTTAAAATAATAAATTTATGGCGCGGGGGAACAAACGGACAATGCGTCCTCGGCGACATAAATTACGCTGAAAAAAAATTAAACAACTGTTTGACCTTTTTTTGCTCTCGCTCTCGAACGTGCACTCGTGGTTAATGGGGCCTCAAATGAAAAGGGTCAATTTTAAAAACAACGCGTATACGATACATTTGACCATAAATATTGGATTGATGGAGCTGTTACTTGGTAAAAATCCATTATTCACCTTTATAATGTAAGAATTTAACTAGCTGAACGGCTGCGGGCCAATCGCGTTTCTACGTTTATCAATCAATTAATTCTACCTCTTATGTATTAATTTTAATCTGTGGAAGCCTCTTTCATGTTTGTTAAATTTGAGGGTGGAATTGTGCTCAGCCACTCGGTTTAACTCTTGCTTAACGTACAGCATGACCAAGAAACTTTAAATTCAAAGTTTAATATAATACGATACTAGTTTTCAATCTAGAAAGCTCAATCCATTCAAAGGAACGCCAAAGAATACGGATTGTGCAAGAGAACTTTCAGCATTTCAGGTCACCGTTGATTCCATGAATTTTTCCAATTACAACCATTTGAAAATATCTCCATTCCATCTGTCCAGCAGCGCGGGTATTTCACGTTGAGAAACCTTTGTGACGGATTAAATTTTCTGATATATAATATGAATATAAATCTGTAGGTTTTATGTGCGCACGTCTCGGACGGACGAGGAGGAACGTCCATTTTTCCTTATCTTCAGAGGCCATCTCGACATGCACAAGGCATAATAATGTCTTATCAGGAATTGCAATTCGTTGCGAAATTTCACAATGAGGACTGGAAAATTATCATAAACCAAATTCACTTTCCCTATTTCCATTACGCAACAATACATTCGTTTTTCTGCGGTTGGTATACAAAGACAAGTCGAGAATTGGCAATGTTTGTGTTTCTTAAATTGTATATAAGCATTTTGGTTGATGCTATTCCATAATTCTTACAATTACAATCAAAATTAATTGCATTAGAAAAACAATTGTATTAGAAAAATATCTTAAATGGAGAGGATTGATGTGACCATTAGTAGATAGTCGCAAAGTCACAAATCTTCAATATGTAGTGATTCATAGTTTAAAAAGAGTGTTTTATTCGAAATTCTTCAAGATGTACAGTTGGTTGCTTTCTTTTGGCTGCGTAGATTGAAATATCGTGATTCCTACTAATATCACGGATACTGGTATGAGGATCTTCAATAACTGCCTCCAGAACCTGCAGTTTATTATTTTCGGTAATAACTGCCTTCTTTCTAACTCTCCTTGGCCGTTTCACACTTCCCGTAGTAGTAAATCTCTCCAACACTTTTTGAAACGCACGTTCATTTGGATGTGTCCTGTGCGGATATCTCCCAGCGTACACTCGTGATGCCAAGAAACAATTCTTGTTACATTCTCCAAGAATAAATATCATGTCAACCATTTCCTCTTGAGTTCGGAACATTTTTAGAACGTTTATCAAAAATGACTTATGGCTGCTACTGACGTCTAATAATTTACTTTGACAATTACCAATCTTTTGTTTTCTCATGGCACACTTGGGAACGGAACACGTTTCCCGACATTTGCGATGAAATTCCTTTTTTCTCCGAAATTTTGTTATGCAATGTGTAATTTTTTTTACACCAATGAAAAATTTAGAGTTTTGTCTGTAAAACGCCGTAATTTTTTTAGGGGGGTGCCATTTGAAATTTTCGGAAAAAATGACAACATGCGAAGATCAATCAAAAATTATTTTTTTTCCATAAATTACCCGAAAAAAAATTATGTGAAGGTATACGAGGTCTTAACCTGTACCTCAATTCAAAATTTAGGCGCCGGCGTCAATTAGTTTCTCTACAAAAAAATCTCAAAAATGGGGCGCAATTTTGAAAGAAGGGGTTATAGCAGCGAAACCGCTAAAGTGAAGGGTATAACATGTTAGATAAAAAAATAAGTACTCGTCGAGCACTTTCCAAATCTGCAATAAAAAATAGGGCATTACATTTAAAAAAACATAAGTTTGGTACGCCACTGGAGTACGGCACGCCACTGATGATTAGAAATATTTTTGAAACATAGCGACGGTAACTATGCACCACTTTGTTCTTAGATTTTTTTCGATAGCTTTTATCGTAAAGGAGCTATGGTCCGAGGCGTCTTAAGTGCCACACCCGGTATATCTCACCGCCTCCTTTTCGAAGAAAGAAAAATCGATCATTGAAAACCTTTACTTGTTGCTAAAAAAAATAAATAAAGACGAAAAATATTCCGATTTCAATCTTCTTCGTCCACAGAAATCTATTAAACGACGAATTGTATTTTGTAACCTCTATCTGTCTCCTTAAATTAAGAATTTGAAACTCATTTTTGGTTAAAAAACGAAAATTATTTTTTGATCTTATCAATTAGCAAAATCTGTCCTTCCGCTCAAGAGTTATCCTAAAAAAAACACAAAACAATTGAACTACAAATTTAATTTTTTGTATCTTATCTGCATCTTTTCGGCGAGTACAAAACTTTGCTGAAAGAATTTGCCAAATTTGGTCATCCGTGCGTGCACAAGTTATCCTAAAAAAAAAACAATTGAAGATAAATGATTTTTTATTGTCCTGTACATTTATTCGATGAGTACAATACTTTTTAGGAGGAATTTTTAAAATCGGCCATTTTGTTTAAGAGCTATCTTCTCAACACCACAGAACAATTGAGCAATGAATTTATTTTTTTATATACACACGGTGAGTGTAATACTTTCCTGGAAGAATTTTAAATATCTGTCTATCCGTTCAAGAGTTATCCTCAAAGACCGGAAAACAATTATACGGCAAATTTAATTTTTTGGTCTTACCTATTCGACGAGTTCAACACTTTGCTGGAAGAATTTGCCAAATTTGGTCATCCGTTCAAGAGTTCCTCTGAAACCCGAAAAACAATTGAACAACATTTTTTTTTTGTTCTATTTGCATCTTTCGGATGAATATAAGACTTTGCCTAAAGAATTTTACAATTCTCTTCGTCAGTTCAAAAGTTAAAATGTTGGAAATTTAAAAAATGTAATTTTTGCATTTTGTGTTAATGTCAAGAAAAAAATTGTTAACCCGTTCTAAAATTACAAAAAAATTGTCATATTTTCACGTTTGAATCGTTAAAATCGAACAATGCGTGCGGCAGTTGTGCAATTTGAAAAGAAAAATCAAAATCGCGTTTTTCAAATCTTGGAAATTTAAAAACAGCAATATTCGATTTCGTGTTAATTTCACGAGAAAATATTGTAATCCGTTTTAAAATAACACTAAATTCGCCTTATTTTGACGTTTAAATCATCATAATCGGATAACGCGTTCGGCAGGTGTGCAATTTCAAAAATCAAAATCGCGATTTTTAAATCTTTTTTCAAAACCGCAAAAAAATTGAACGACAAATTGAATGTTTTATCTTATCTACATCAATTCAGTGAGTACGATACTTTGCCGGAAGAATATTTAAAATCAGATGAGTTATCGTCAAAAAAGAACGACGGGTAGAACACTTAGCTGGATGAATTTTTAAAATGTTTTCCGTTTTTTCTCAATTGACATTTATTTGATGAGTACATGACTTGCCTGCAAATTTTCTCAATAGAACATGAGCAAAAGAGCTTATTCGGCAATGAACTAAGTTTATTAATCGTGCGCGGTGCGCAAATAGCACGTTGTCGTCGCGTGCACGAGATGAGCCAGAAATGATTTGGCTCCGCGTACTTCCCCGCCGCTGCCTACATTCTAGCGAAATGCCGTACCAGAAGTAAGTTGGCTCCGTTTGCGTTGGGGAACAAATGCATTGCGATTTTTCTCCACTCATTAAACTTTCACAGGCATAGTTTTAATATTTAGGTGTTTTTAGAAATCCTTTTCGAGCATGAAATTAGAGGTAGTGCCATGGCTCCATGGCTCTACATAACGAGCCGCCCCTGATTGTAACTCAATTTTAAGCATTCTGAGATAAATTCACTTCAAAATTTGTGTGGTCTAGTTGCTAGCAATTATTTTTAAACATAAGACGATTTTAAATGAATCGTTAATCATAATATCGTTAGAAGTAATCAATTAATGAATTCATACGTTCCTTAACTATGCCTGTTCCATATATTAACTCAAAATGGCGATTTTTTGAGTTACGATAGTATTCGTTGTATGTGTCGACATATTAAACATCAGGTAGGTTTACACAACTAAAATTTATCATATACAATTTTGAAATAGAAAAACTGTACCACAAAGTGAATCTTTCCACATCCAGCTAGTTTATATGTTTGAAATTTTTCATTTTAATGTATGAAACACAGCTATGTATGTTTATGTTAAATAATATTTTTTGTGATTCAAATATATTTAATATTTAAATTCACTTCAATTATGATTGATATTTAAAAAATGAGAGAACGGAAATTTCATTTAATAGTTAGAAAAATTGTAAAAATTATTCTCTCACCTAATTAGCCTAAAATGTCTAAATTTTCTAACATCCCATTAAAAAAAACATGAATATACCATAGCAAGTATCAAATTTGCGACACTCAAAATATGATAGGAAAACAGAAAATGATTAAAACATTTATAAAAATTAGGCTTTTACAGAATTATCGTTTAATTTTTTTAATCCTGGATAACTAAACATTCGTCTAATAGACTAGCTCACTTCTACCATTAGCCTGGAGTGCAGTCGCTAATTTTTAGCACTTTTCTATATTTTCATTAAAGTATTTTAACATCCCGTAAATATAGTTTAAATGTCACTGCAGGAAACGAAATTGCAACACTTGAAACTTATTTTCCAATAGGAAAGGGCAAATTACATTTATAGATTAGATCTAAAAAAAAAATCTTTAACGTAATTAACCTCAATAATTCTAAATATCCTCAGAATTATTTTGATAACCCACACAAGCAACCTGCTCAAAAGCAGAAAACAAGACAGCAACACTCAAAGCTTGAGTTTACTAAAACGAAAAGTCCACTCGACACTTGTAGAAATTTTTGAACATGATTTTTCTTGCACCAAGGCACCACAAATTTTTGCGAAAATGGTAGTTTTAATTTCCTCGATTTCCTCTTTGTATGAAAAGTAAGAAAATAAGCAAGGAAGCGGTCGTATTCAGTATTTTTTTCTCCACAAGAAACATATTTACACTTTTTCTCTAAAATAATTTGGTGAGCCAATATTTGAATATTAAGAATTTAACATGGAAATCCCTCTGGTGCGTAAACCAATTCTACACCCTGTATGTGGGCGGTTTATGTAAACCTTACTCTTTAGATAGTCACATAAAAAGAAATCCATCTGAGTTAGGTCAGGTGATCTCGGAGGCCACTCAAAAGCTCCCCTTCTGCCTATCCATCATTAAATTTCATTTAAATAATCCGTAACACCAACAGCAAAATGTGCCCGAACACCATCTTGCTGCAACCATAACGTATCGTTTGGCAGATCTTGATCTTCATTGTTCGGATAAAGCACCGCAAGAGAAGAAATGAAATCGTTTCTTAAGAAATACCAATACTTTTCGCTTGTCAATGAAACCTGAATAAAAAATGGGCCTAGAATTCTATCCCTTACAATTCCTGTCCAAATGTTGAACTGACACTCTTGTAGTAGGTTCTTTATCAGGATACCTGTTATCGAGTAGTTCACAAAACTCTTGTTGTGTTCTGGTACGATCGCCACATCCCCTCCATATTAAAATTTCAATTCGCTCTTTTTCAGTTAAATATCGCACCATTATTTACTTAATTACGAAAAAAGCACACAATAAAAATAGATAAACAAGCTGATAAAGAACTGTCATAATTCTAACGGCAAGTGTTACATGGCTACTTGATTTTTTTAAATTAAAACTTGGAACTCTTGATTGTTATTAGGTTTTTGTTTTTAAAACCTTAAAAGCAATTATCTCGAATATTTCAAAGTACAGTATCATACTTTTTAGGGTATTTGGTCTTAGAATATGATGCTCTTTCCGAATTCAGCATAAAAACTAGGGTTTCCATTTTAAAAAATTTTTGCTTACGTCGTATCTCAAAAACAAAAGACGATCCTTAAGTGACAATTACAGTATGTCTCATTTAAGATAAAAATTGACGTGTTTAAGGATTTGTTTTTAATCGTTTAATAATAGTATTTTATACAACGTGTGGCTAAACAAGTGCTTTATTTTACGCGTGAGCCGTTTAGAGTACGAGCGACAGCGAGTACTCTAAAGCTCACGAGTAAAATAAAGCACTGTTTAGCCACCAGTTGTATACATAATTTTTTGCAACACCATATTCTTAAGTTGAATTTCTCTGTCCTGGGCCTTGAAATGTCGCTAGTGAACGCTGCGATTATAAATTTCGATTTAATCGAAACAAAAAACACGCCACAGTCGGCTTTTTATGTCAAACTTGTCTCTGTGTCAAACTACTTCTAATTTAATTTGTTCAGTTCAGTTCAATGAGTGAAAACTTGATTAGTAGTGATGAGGAAATGTGCGGAACTCCACCGGAGTTAAGAGAAGCGGCGGAAGCGGCGGAAGCGGCGAGTTTGGAGTTGTTGCCCTCCAAATCTCGTAAGATTTATGAATAGTTACTTTTTAATTTCATAGTTATTTTTTTATTTCATAGTTATTTTTTTATTGCATAGTTATTTTGCACTATGAAAAAATGATATATTTTAGAGGCTGAAAACTATCAAATAATGACAACTTAAGGATATGGTGTTGCAAAAAAGATTTATTGCGATAGTTTCAGACTTTACACTCGCACGGTATGCGTTTTGACATGTATATTGTACCATACTAAGAAAGTTCACTAATGAAGAATATGAAAACAAACATTTTATTCGTAGATTTTTCGACGGCAATGCTGCAGCTTCCGTGCTCAACATTATCAAAATGTAAGGTATTACGTACATTACGTAAAAATAGAAGAAAAAGTAATTCATTTGTTAACTCTAGTGATAATAATAAAATAATACTATACATTCTGTTGGTTGAACTTTTGGTTTTAAAACTTTACCATGCGATATCTTCGTTAGGAACCAAAAAAATATATTTACGTTCTGAATGCCGTGGAGTAAAGAATAGTCGCACAAAAAGGAAAATACAAATAATAGGGGCTGGATATTTAACAAAGTGCATATAATATAATTTTCTCCATGACCACTATAGATGGGAAATGAAAAAAAAATCAATTGTCAAAAGTTTAATTGTCCAAAAAGAAATAATTAGAAAAGTTTTATATGAAGAAAAAGTTAAATATGGGGAAAATCGAAAAAAGTTGAAATTTAAAAATGTTATTTGCCACTAGTAGATTGTTAATAGAAGTTAAAAATTTCACTCGGTAAAAAGAAGTTCAAAATATGTGTTAAAAAAGTAATTATTAATTGAAGTTGAAAATTTAGAAATTTACATTGAAAAATCCTATCTTTTAACATAGTAGCAAATTAAAAAAAAATAAGTTTTATTTTCAAAGGAAGTTGAAAATTCAAAAGTTTCATCTGGTAAAAAAATATATTTGTCAAAAAAAATTTAACACAAAAAAATTGTGAAAAGTCTTATCGTTAATATATTATATCATATCTGTTAAATTGAGTTAAGAATTTTTTTATTAAAAATGTAATTATCAACACAAGTTGAAAATCTTAAAATTTCATTGGACAAAAAACACATATCTGAAAAGAAATTAACAAGGGACAAATGATACTTTGTCCAAAATGGATTGAAATTTTTAAAAAATATTTTTGAAAAATCCAAAAATTTTATATGGCAAAAAAGTATTGATAAATCAAATCTGTTAAAATAAGTTGATATTAAACAATGAATTATCACAGAAAAAATCTGAGAATTTCATCTGTCAAAAAGAAGTTAAATACCTGTTTCAGTTAAAAATTGATATTTTTTTTTTCCAATCGTTTGTTAAATTAAGGAAAAATGTAAGAATTGTATCTGACAAAAAATTGAATATTAATAAATTTTATTTATTAAAAAACCTGAAAACTGCAAATTTTGTTTGTGGAAAGTTGAATTGCCAAAAGATGTGTCCAAGAGAACATAGTAAATAAGTAGAAATAAGTTAAAAATTCGGTAATAGCATTAGTCGAAAGTTTAATTATCAAAAGATGTTGGGGCATTAAAAAGTAGTAAACACTGTTAACCCTCTCTTTCCCAAATTAATTTTTGGCAATAATCTTTTTTTTAATTCTTGAAATTAAATTTAAAAAAGTGTCTCCTTATTTTTGCAGCAAACAAAATCATGACTCCATATGGAAAATGGTACCTAGAAAAATCAAAACACAGATTACGGGGACCTGATAAAAGATTTGACGCCATTTGGCATCTGCGGGAAAGAAAGGGTTAAGAAAGTTAAAAATTAAAAAGAAAAAATTCTGCCAAATAGAAACTTTTCTCGGACTAAACTTAAAAATTTGGTCACAAAAAGTTAAAAATACCAACATTTACTCTGACAAAAAGAAGTTAATTGCAACTGTCGAAAATAAAAAAAAAATGATAAAAAGTACGATATTCAAAAGTCACACTGTCGAAAAAAGTTGAAAATAGTAAAATTTTACTCTTCAAAAGTTAAAAGTTAAAAATCCAAAAACAAAATTGAAAAATTATATCTGTTAAAATTGTAATTTTGTTTAATTAAATTTTAATACACCAAAAAAAAACAAAATCTATTTGTCAAAAACAGTTCAAAATTAGATAAAATATTTGTGAAAAGAACCGTATACTAAAAATTTAGTTACTAAATAAAGTTGAAAATCTTAAAATTTTATTTGACGAAAAGTCAAAGTAGTTAAATATTGCCGAAAGATTTAAAAACAAAAAAATTATTTGCGAAAAGTTTATTTTGTCAAAATAATGTAAAGATCTAACAATTTTATCTGACAAAAAGAAGTTAACAATGGACGAACTATATTTGCCAGAAAACGTTTAAAATAAAAATACATGTGTGGTAAGTTTTATATTTTTGTTTTATAATTTTAATTAACTGACATTTATGAAAGATGAAAATGACAAATTTACTTTAAATTCTAATCACCTTTGCCGTCAGTTTACTCAAAAAATAAAGATATTTCGAAAAAAACATTATAACTTGTACATTTTGGCATTCTCTACATATTATTAGTATAAATTACATGTAACTATTGCCGTTCCATAATTATAGACAAAAATGTTCAATTAACTTTTTTTATCGAAAAACAATAATTTTATGAAAAATGTTTTCAAACAAAAGGTGTTCATTTCTTTGCTGTCTTCAATATTTGTTTAAAAAAAATATTGGAAAACAAAACAAAAAATGGTAAACCCACTTCCCGTGTACAAAATTTTACCAAAAGCTTTTCAGTTCCTCGGACTGTCAAATAACACTTCTGTTCAAGTTTCGTGTTAATTGCTGTATTCGTTTTTGAGATACAAACAATTTTTTTCCAGAAATCTTTGAAATCTCTCTAGGGACCTTAAAACGGATATTTCCCTTACAAAAAATTGAAAATATGTCACGATCACAATACTTTCTGGTACTTCGTAACGGAGAAAATAAAAAACCTTTTGATGTTCTGGGAGGGGGGGGGGGGCAGCACCCCCAGTACCTCTCCTTTAAATACGCGCCTCATTCAGACACACAGAGAGACAAACAGACAGACACATAGACAAACATACAGATGGACATACAGCCAGATACACAAACAGACATTTTTTAAAAATGGCCAGAATCGTCTTGTGGACTTAAAATGGATATTTCCGTTGAAATTTCGAATTCGAAAAAAAACTTCGTATGGAGAAAGTAAAAAAACTCGCATGTTGATTATAACTAATTTGTGTGTGTCTTACCAAAAAAAAAACATCAAAAAATTAACATATGCGTTGGATGCGTTAATGGAATTAATTAAAATCGTCCCAATAAATAAAGCTATAAATCACGCGAACGGTAACAAGTAGCCATATTTTAATATGCAAATGAAAAACTCGAAAAGTGCTCCAAGTATGCAACGGAAAACAGAATTAATAACGCCATTAATTACCCGAGTTTGCTATTGAATTTGCATTTAAATGCGCCGGGGGAACAATGGATGCAAAAAATACAAACCCCCGCTCTTAATTAGTACAAATTCTGTACTTTCAGATTTTTTTCGGTGTTAAAAAGCATTAATCAACACACCGGTAAAACCAATTTCTTTCTCGGTGAAGTCAACAACCCAAGAAACGACCGGTAATTAAGGGAACTTTTTGGTAAACTCGAATTTGTCTTTATCTGATCCGTCTGGATGATGTATGGAGGAGTAAATGGGCTGTCCGCCCGTAAATATGCAGATTACCATTTAAACAGAGCAATAATTAAATGGGCTTCGTTGTTCCTGGTATGGAATTAGTGTAATTACCAAACATGATTTGACTAAACTATTACTACTTAACGACCAACCACACATAAATTGTTGTTTAAAATACATGTAGCACGTATATGTCTCGCGGACTGAAATCTTAATTGTTAATAAAACACCAATAATTGTAAATTAATTTGCGAATTACTCCATAATAAACCATCTTCAGTCTAAACTGTACCGATGAAACGTAACCGAGCAGTGATGAAAAAACAACACTACATAAATTTGCCGACCTAACCAAATGTCTTTTTATTGCTAACCTATCCAATACATTTTATTTTTGATCCAAATAGCAGTTATGTCAGCTTTTAAGTATTTAAAACCGTGCAAAACTTCATACAGTGTCGTGGGGTCATCATTTAAATTATTTATTGCATTTTTATAAATTTCAGAGCTGTGATAAGTTACAATGCACCAATCTAAATATATCAAAAGACCGATATCAATGGTGTAGATGATGAAAATTAAGGGCCCTAATATGCTTCCTTGGGGGATACCTTTTGATAAAATTTCCTATGAGGTTTAGAGCTAAAATATTGTAGTCAGAAGTTTAAAATGTAGTATGTATTGTGTAAGCTATAGATACTATTAAAAACAACCAAGTTCTGTTGATAAAGCATTTATCTTTAATATGTTAGAAATTATGTTAACTGCCTGTCACCGCCCTCCTTAACTAATCACTTAAAACGTCTATTAAATATTTTCTGCGTGTGGCAAAAAAAAAATAGAAACACAATTGCCACAAACTGGAAATTGTCCAAATTCACCTAAATCTGCTTCTGCTTTAAGACTCAAAATATAAAACATCCCTTCAGTGAAAATATAAAACATCCCTTTAGTGAAAATATAAAACATCCCCTCGATAGACTTAAAAATAATCTCACTACAACAAAACTTATTGGAATTTCTAATTTCAGAAATTCCCCGAGCACTACAAATAAAAATCATAAGCAAATACCACCAACTGGAAACATTCCAATTTTTCACAAAATCACTTTTACTTTATATTACTAAATGATCTTTCTTCTTCGTTACATTTATATAGAGAATAATATTACATTTAGAATGAATTTTATTTTAAAAGGCTATCAACCAGTCTTTCTGCCATTTCTACTTTATAATTCATTGAAAATCCAAAAACAATCCCTCAATAGATTTCAAAATAATCGCACTCAAACGGAGATTAAGGTAATTTTGATTTTCTCCTGCAATTACAAAAATTCGAATAAAATGGTCACAAACTGAAAACTTTCCAAATGCATTCATAATCACTACTATTTTATGATTAAATGAATATCTGAAAATGCTCTTTGATTAGATTCCAAAATAATCTCACTAGAGCAAAACTTATCGTAATTTAAAATTTCCGGATTTTCTCTTCCGATTAAAAGAAAATTAAAAAACAATTTTTACAAACTGCATACGGTCAAAATTTACATAAAATCACGTCTACTTTATAATTCACTAAAAATCTAAAAACTATACCACACTAGATTTCAAAATAATCCCACTCGAACAGAGCTTGAAGTAATTTTGGATTTTAAGATTTTCTCGTGCAATTACAAAAATTCAAAAACAATTGTCACTAATTGGAAACTTTCAAAATTTACTCACAATCACTTTTATTTTATGATTCAGTGCATCTTAAAACACCCTTTTACAACATTCCAAAATAATCTCACTAGAATAAAGCTTATCGTAATTTAGAATTTCCGGATTCACTCTTGCGATTAATTAAATAAACAATTGCCGGAAACTGGATACTTCCTAAATTTACACAAAATCACTTCTACTTTATAATTCACTAAAAATCGGACAACAATCCACACTAGATTTAAAAATAATAGCCCTCAAACGGAGCTTAAAATAATTTTAAATTTCAAGATTTTTCGTGCAATTATAAAAACTCAAAAACAATTATAACACACTAAAAACTTTTCAAACTCACTCAGAATTACTTCTATTTCATTCAGTGTATATCTGAAAACACCCCTTCACTAGATTCTAAAATAATTTCGCCAGAACAAAAGCTTTTTTCTTGCCATTAAAAATAAAAATAAAGAAACAATTGCCACAAATTGGAAACTTTCTAAATTTACACAAAATCACTTCTACTTTATAATTCATTAAAAATCGAACAACAATTCTATATTAGATTTCAAAATAATCGCACTCAAACAGAGCACAACGTAATTTTGAATATCAGGATTTTTTCGTGCAATTGCAAAAATTCAAAAACAATTGCCACAGACTGGAAACTTTCCAAATTTACTCATGATCACTTCTATTTTATGATTCAGTATATATCTGAAAACACCCTTTCACTAATTCCAAAAAAATCTCATTGGAACAAAGCTCATCGTAATTTAGAATTTCCGGATTTTCTCTTGCAATTAAAAAATAAAGAAACAATTGCCACAAACTGGAAACTTCCTAAATTTACAGAAAATCACTTCTACTTTATAATTCACTAAAAATCTGAAAATAATCCCTCGCTAGATTTCAAAATAATCATAATCGAACAGAGCTTAAGGTAATTTTTAATTTGTAGATTTTCTCGTGCAATTACAAAAATTCAAAAACAATTGCTCACAGACAGGAAACTTTTCAAACTTACTCACAATTACTTCTATTTTATGATTGAAAACACCCCTTCACCAGATTCCAAAATAATCTCACTAGAACAAAGCTTAACGTAATTTAGAACTTCCGGATTTTCCGTTCCGATTAAAAAAAATAGCAATTTCCAGAAACTGGAAACGTTCTAAATTTACAGAAAATCACTTACACTTTATAATTAATTAAAAATCTGAAAACAATCCCTCACTAGATTTCAAAATAATTGCACTCGAACAGAGCTTAAGGTAATTTTCAAAATCGAGATTTTCTCGTGCAATTACAAAAAGTCAAAAACGGTTGTCACAAACTTTTTAAACTTACTCACAACCACTTCTATTTCACGATTTAGTGTATATCTGAAACCACCCCTTTATTCGATTCCAAAATAATCTCACTAGAACAAAGTTTGTCGTAAATTAGAATTTCCGGACTTTCTCTTGGGATAAAAGAAAAATAAAGATACAATTGCCACAAACTGGAAACTTTCCTAATGTACACAAAATTACTTCTACATTATAATTAACTAAAAATCGGACACTTAATTTCAAAATAATCGCTCTCAAACAGAGCACAACGTAATTTTGAATTACAGAAATTCAAAAGCAATTGCCACAGACTGGATACTATTCGCTTCTATTTTATGATTCAGTAAATAGCTGGAAATACTCCTTCACTAGATTACAAAATAATTTAATTATAACAGATCTTATCGTGAATTTCCGGATTTTCTCTTGCCATTAAAAAAATAAATAAAACAATTGCCACAAACTGGAAACTAATCTAAATATTTACAAAATCACTTCTACTTTATAATTCATTAAAAATATGGAAGTAATCCCTTATTAGATTTAAAAATAACCGCACTCAAACAGAGCACAACATAATTTTGAATTTCAGGATTTTTTCGTGCCATTACAAATATTCAAAAACAATGGGCACAGACTGGAAACTTTCCAAATTGACTCATCATCACTTCTATTTCACGATTCAGTGAATATGTTCACTAGATTACAAAATAATTTCACTAGAACAGATCTTATCGTAATTTTTAATTTCAAAATTTTCTCTATCAATTAAAAAAAAATATAATTGTCGCAAACTGAAAACTTTTTAAATTTCTAAGATTTTTTTTTTTTATCGTTCGATTAAGAAAAATATAAAAAAATATTTCCACAAATTCAAAAATTTCCAAATTTGCTTAAAAAGGGTATTTAGTAAGGATCTAGAAGAATTCCTCACTGGATTTTAAGACAATTTCTCTAAAATCAAGCTTGTTGTAATTTTGAAGTGGAGGATAAATAATAAATAGTCAAACATTCGTCACAAACTGAAAACTTTACAAATTTACTGAAAATAATAATAATAATAATAACTTTATTTACGGATAATATCCTTTTTACAAAAAATTAAGAAAACAAAAGCAGAAAAAGCGCATGGTCTTTACCATATAAACAAATAAAATAAACATTGAACTTTACTAATTACAATATCATAATATACAAGTAACTACAAAATCAAAGTATGACACTATTATAAACCGATTCATCAATATATTTTAAATGAATCTTAAACTTATCATAGGAAACACCATATAACATAAAGTTCTATTTTATGATTCAGTAAAAAACTGAAAAAGTGAGGGGGAGTTGACTACAAAATAATTTCATTAAAACAAAGCGTGTCATGATTTTGATTCTCCGGATTTTCTGGCGCGGCTACAAAGTATTTAAAAAAATTGCCACTATTTGGAAATTTTACAAATGTACTTTAAATCACTCTTACTTTACGATTCAGTAACAATTTCCAAAATGTCCCTCACTAGATCCCAAATGAATCCCTCTGGAATGAAATTAATACAATAAAAACTGTAAACTTTCCATATTTGCATAAAATTGTTTCAAATTTATTAATTAGTAAAAATTTAAATGAAGACTCTAGATTTCAGTTTTGTTCTACCAGTATCGCGCTTATTGTTATTTTTTTAAATGCGAATCTTCTCGTGTGGTTAAAAATATAGAAAAACAATTGCCAAAACTTTTCAAATTTGCTCAAAATTGCTTCTACTTTAGAACCGGAAAATATGAAAACAGGGACTGGAAGATCTCTGGTCGATAGCCAATTAATAATAGTGATATGCCAAAATTGTTTCTTAAAATGTAAATTACTATTAATAAAGATTTTTGTATACCGTGTGATTTTTAGACCGCGCAACATAAGAAATATGCATGGGGAACCGATAATTTTAACGTGGCTCCACAAAAAGAAAACATCGCAAGAAGATCTGCCCAATGAATAAGTCCGCCGCGACTAATCCAACGGCTCAGAAATGTATTAATTTAGTACTTCTTTACACTATGTCCAAAATACGCCGTCTTGCTGAAACCAGATTTCTTGATTTTCCGCAGAGACCTCTGCTAGTACTGGAGCAACCACATTAATAATATGTTTTAAATATGTTTCCCTACCTTAATTACCAATAATTTCCAAAGGTTCAATAATTTTGTCTGCTCAAATATTAATTTTTTGGTACTGGACCCTCCTCGAAGGATTAATTCTAGGTCGTTCTTGAGCCTAATTTAGAGTATTTTGCCTCTTAGGTTCGTTATTGAATGTAAATGTACACAAGTCTCTAAAGAAAATACCAGCCAAGAAATTACGAAAATTATTATAAAATTCCTCTATTTTTTATTCGCTTGTATTGGGTTTTATAGAGATGGGAATTAAGTTTTTCAGTATTTTTTCAAAGATGTATATGAACAATTATATTCTCTGGCTGAGCACGTAATGCTCGCATTTAGGTCGACAGTAATTAATCCTTGCACTATTTCCTCTAATTCGAAATAGTTATTCTCTCGGACTTGTTCAACTAACAATAATACCAGCAAGGCCATTGGTTACAATAATATAGCAATATGCTTCCTGCCTCATATTCTGCTACCACATTCGCTTTTTCCTTAATTTTTTTGTATGGTTGAGACGGATTGTTTCGGAAGAACAATTCACTCACAATGCGTAAGCTAACTCCAATGTAGTAGGCTTTATTGTCATAAAACACGAGTAAACTTTTTCTTGCGGGACTAATTTCGTACATTCCACACTCGTGTAATAAATAACTTTTCTTAGCTAGAGTTATTATTATTCATTATTAAGTATTGCAAATAAATTGACACCGAAGTAAATGTCAAATAAACAAACGAGATTCCACTTCTTGATTTGCAATCAATCAAAAAAGCAAATTATTTTAAATAAATTGAATTATGTTTAAGGGGGTAACTTCCTCAGCCGTTTTCCATTAAAAAATGTGATTTTTGGGTACACTTTTCGAGAAAACTACTAGACCGATTTCTCTGAAATTTTGCACACATGTCCTTACCTCCAAAATAAGCATTTCTAGCTGAGGAATTAAAAATATATTAATTGGATTCAGCATTATGACTTGAAAAAAAAACATGAACATTTTTCGAGTTCTTTTTATTTAAAAAAAAATCCGCCACTCAATATCAATCACTACCACCTTTAAAACAAAACAAAAATCGTGTTGACAGCTTTTATAGTTTTAAAGAAAAGTGTACCTACGCTTAAAAAAGTAAATTTTTCAGGTCAGTAAAAAAAACTAAAATCATCACCAAGTTATTTAGATTGGCTATCTAAATAACTCTACAAAATTTCAAGTCAATCGGATCAGAGAAAAAGAAACATGAAAATGCATGATTTTCAATGTAAAACGGCCGCTGTAGTAATCTTGTTAAAGCTTTACACAGATGGTAAAACAGCTTTAAATAATAATTTTTTCGCATCTTATTAAATAATATAAACGTTGTTAAATCGTTTTTGATTGAGAAAGTTGTCCATTATTCGGCCGAATCATTTTCTCCACAGGTGATGTCCAATCAAATGATAGCGGTTTCATTGCCCAACAGTTTAGTTGTTACTATGGTTACGATTCGTTTTTTGTCAGCGAACTGCCAATTTCCAAATAAAAAAATTATTCGTTATAATTTAATACAAACAGAAAAATCTTTAGGTAATTATTTAATATGATGCGAAAAAGTATAGTATTAAACTCGTGAACAAGTTGGCCATTGCCACGTGGGTGAAACTTCACCCTCGTGGCAATGGCCAACTTTCTCACTCGTTTAATAATATACTAGTATGGTACCATAGGCAGGGGCGGCTCGTTATGTAGAGCCAAGGAGCCATGGCACTACCTCTAATTTCAAACGAAACAAGATTTTTTTTATTAATTCTAAAAACACTGATTTGTCATTTTAAATGTTAAAACAATGCCTGAGAAAGTTTTATGAGACGAGAAAAACGGCAATGCATTTATTTGAGAATATATCTCTTCAACAAATTAGCAGATTTGAAAAATTCTTTCCGGAATTGTGTTTTGTGTTGTTATCTTAATAACCAGTGATGGGGTATTTTGAGTTTTTTGAGGTTTATTAAGATAAATGTATTTTGAGTAAATTTGAAAAGTTTCAAGTGTGTTACAGTTGTTTTTGTATTTTTTTTTTCACGAAGAAGTGAAATCTTAAGGGCTGTTCTCGGTCGGTCATCTTGAAAACCTGTGCTGGAGTTTTTTGAGTTTTTAGAAGATTATTCAAATTATTGTATTTTAAGTAAATTTAGAAAGTTTCAGGTATTTTACAGCTGTTTTTATATTTTTTTTCGCGTCAACACAAAATAATTATAATTTTTCATAAATTTACACGAAAAATCGCAAAAGCAATCGACGGAATGTATTTGAATTTTCTACAAAATCATTCTTGAATTAATATTGAGTGATTTTGTAAAGTTTCAATTGTGTTTATGTTTTTCTTTCGCGTCGACGAATTTATAGCAATTTTTTTCTAAATTTTATCTGCGTTCACATTGAAATATTCTAAAATTTAGAAACAATGCATTCCTAATTTTTACGAAAATGTAAAATCACATGTGTTGTCAGTTGTTTTGGAAAGTTTCAAGTCGATGGCAATTGTTTCTATATTTTTTCGCGCCAAAAAAAAATGATTATAATTTTTCATAAATTTACACGCAATCGACGGAATGTATTGGAATTTTCTACCAAATCACTCTTGAATTAATATTGAGTGATTTTGAGAAGTTTCAAGTGGATAGCAATTGTTTTTTATATTTTTTCAAAAAGTCAATAAAGTACTCATCGGATAAATGTAAATAGGATCAAAAAATTAATTCGTCTTTAATTGCTTCTTTGTTGTTTAAGGACAACTCTTGAACGGATGACCTAATTTGGCAAATTCTCCCATCGAATAGACGCAGATAAGACCCAACACATGTAATTTATAGTTCAATTCATGAACGCGAGAAGAGATTTCGAAAATTCTTTCAGCAAAGTGCTGTGCTCATTGGACAGATAAGATCAGAAAATATTTTATTATTATTGAGGATAACTCTTAAACGAAAAGTATTAGCATATTATTGGTCTTATATAATAGACGTAGGTTAAAAAAATAAAATTGTTAAATTATTATTTTTACCGTTTGAACTTATGATCGGATTTCTACGACTCTTTCAGCAAAGTCTTTCATTCATCCGAAAGATATATAGAGGACCAAAGAATTGAATTCGTTGTTCAATTGTTTTTGGTTTACAGAAGATAACGGGCGACCAAAGTCAAATTCTTCCAGAAAAGTCCATCGATAACACTAAACATTTTTTTTTCTAGTGACTTGTTTCAATAAGTTATTTGTTTGTTAGCCTTTGTAAGACTGAAAAAAAATTGCTTTACTCTCGAGTTTCATACAATTTTTTTTCTACGTCCGTAACTTTAAATAAATTCGATAAAACCTTAATCAATTTTTATAAGTAATAATATAATAAAATAATCAACATCAATAATTTGTTAACCGTAAGTGTACATAAAAGGGCCGAAAGACTATTGGTCGATAGCCCTTTCACAGTATAGTTTTGTAAATTGTTGTACTATGTAAATAATAACTCTATGTGTGCTTACTGTGAATAAAGATGTTTGTATATATAAAATAATCATCAAGTTTTCTTCATCGGAAACGAATGTTTGAGATTTATCGGCGGAACTCGCGGCGTGTTGCGAACTTTTTTTCACGCAAAAGAGTGAAAAAGTGAACCGTTGTGACACTTTTTTTCACGCTATTTGCAGGGTTCAGGAATCACATATTTTATGAACCCAAATTAATGAAAAAAACTGTACATTTTATAACGGACGTAGAAAAAGTATATTATATGCTAAGTGACTCTACCATCAAACTGTTCCACAAGCCGCCACTGACCATAGGAAGCGCAATAAATTAATCTATCCAACGGTAGTACAAGATTACTTTTAGATTAAACAGGGAACCGGCAATTAAAAAAAAAACGTTTTCCAATGTTAACTACCTATGTTGCGTGGTAAATCAATCACACGGTATATTAAATTATTTATTTCACAAAGTACAAATCTATTGTAATTTTACTAGCAAGACAAACAGAGAAATCACTTTGTTATTTTGTTTTATATAGATCAATTGATCACTAGATTGAATCAATTAAATTATTATTGACAATGAGGCTATTTTTGTTTGTTTTATTGTATATATTATACATACTTTTTTTGACAATCCCTGTATGAACTTTCACGCGATCAAATTAGATTTGGTGAATAATATAAATATTTTGCGGTGTAAATCATAACTTAATAAATAATTTAAGAGTCGGGAAAGTCGGGAGACACGAAAGTCGTGTCGTATGTTTTTTTTTCCTTCAGGCATCAAGATTACGTCTGATTGATGGCCGGCGGGAAAAACGAACGATCCTCGTCAAAGATATCGCGCAATCCCTTTCTACTTGTGTTTATTTAGTGCATTGTACACAATTTTCTACTTAACCGGTGTTTCCGAAAAAAAAAGTCGGAAACCAAAAAACGCACACCGCGTTTCCATATTAAAAAGCTACCCTGAATTTAAATTTTGCGATGTTTTACAGGTCTCAGAGTTAATCCTTTTTTTATAAATCTTAAAGCATTGCTTTATAAGATTTAAGATATTAATAAAAATATTAAAATCACAGGCTGAAACACCGCGGGTCGGTAGCCAATGAACAGGAAAAATAAAATTGTTATAGTGTCTATCAATCTTTTACTCACTTGTAGTTTTATTTCTGTAAATAAAGATGTTGTATATATAGTAAAATCACCAAGATATGATTTTTTTGTAAGACTTCAAAACAATAATTTCACTAATAAAACACAGTTATATTCCTTTCTTCACAATTTATTTGTATCGCTAGATGTACATTTCGGGTACTAATTTCACAATAGTTTTTTTACTGTTGAAATATATGCTAAGATGCGTTCCCCTATTATAATCTCGCCTCCTTCAGATTCTGACTGATAATTTCAGGCCTGGAGATTTCATCCTTGTATATCAGTGACTGCGAATTTGAAGAAAGAATTTACAATCAGGATTTGTGCTGTTATGTATTAAGAAATAATTACAGTATTGAATTTTAAGATCGTGATGGTTGGTGTATATGTATGGATGTTAATTCGAGTGATAACGTATGATAAAATTTTTGCAGTTTGATCATTTCTTTTATTGACTTTATTTCATACAATTTTGTTAAATATAATTTGCACTGTAAATCAAATAAATGTTGCCTTTTCTTCTTGTGTTGTATTTGTAAGTATTCAATTTTTTAAGGTGTTACTTTTCTGTGACCATTAATTATTTTTATACATCTTTCAGCTTTGATTCATTCGGTTTAGATTGTAAACGATCTTACTTATTTTATTTTGTTAATTAATCTTACAATAAACGAAATTCTGGGTGTTAGAATGCTATTAAGCCAGCGATTCTCAACCTGTGGGGCGCGCCCCCCTTGGGGGGCGCGGCGTTTCTACAAGGGGGCCGCGAGTATATTTAAAATCAAAAACATATTGTATATTAAAAAAAATATTTTATATATTTTAAAATAGAATGAACTTTATAATTACATATTACCAATAAATATTTTATTACATTTATTATTTAAGTTAAGTTTATTAGTATGGAAGAAATACCTCTTAAATATGCTAGGTTATTAATTAATGACTTCCCTGAGCCTGTTTCTCATTGCAAAGTTTTTGAAATGAAGGAGTAATACGAGATATGGATACTCTAAGTTCGTTTTCTATATTTAGCTGAGATCTGTATTTTGTTTTCAATGAAGCCACCGCAGAAAATCCAGTTTCGCAAAGATAAGATGTTGAAAATGGTAAAAGTATTTGGAAAGCTCTTCGTTTTAATGTCGCAAACTCGTCATCCAAACCAGCCCAAAATTCAAAAATCGATTTGTTATTGAATTGTCTTTTGATTTCACTGTTTGTTGTAAAATCAATAAAAGTTTCCTCTTCAAAAGTCGAGAGACCTTGTGGAATATTGTGATATGGGTCCCTAACCCACTCGTAACTAGATAGAATTTTTTCGTCAGGAAAAAAGTATTTTTTAAAATTTTTTGCTAGCATGCTTAAATGTTTGTCTATAGTTAGGAAAATCACGTTTATATGTACTTCTTCGGTTTTGTATGTCTTTAAAAATTCATTTATATTAGGAAACATTTCCAATTTCTTTTCTTTTATATTTCTAAGCCACAAATTCAACTTTGTACAAAACGCAGTGACTCTATCATTTGTTTCCAAAATATTTGTATTTAATCCTTGAAGTTGGAGATTCAAGACATTTAACTTCTCAAATATATCGACTAAATAAGCCAATTTCATAATAAATAAAGCATCTCGAAACATCACGGCTTCTTGTCGATTTTCTTCTTCCAGAAAAATACAGATTTCTTCTCTTAATTCAAAAACACGTTTCAAAAACTTTCCACGTGATAACCATCTGGCTTCGCAATAAAATAGTAATGCTGTGTGTACTGAACCCATATCTTTACAAAGTTTAGAAAACATTCTTGATTTTAAAGGTCTTGTTTTTATATAATTTACAATAGTTACAGCTGTAGATAACGCGGTATTTAAACCAGGACTCATTTCTTTCGACGCCAGTGCTTCTCTGTGGATCATGCAATGTGTCCATATACACTGTGATGATTTTTGTTTCACCAATGTTTGCAGGCTTTGAAATCTTCCAGACATTGAACGAGCACCATCGGTACATATTCCAACACAATTTTCCCATTCCATATTCGCCTCGTTTATAAAATTATCCAAGATGGTAAATAAAGCAGTTGATATTGCTCTTTGCTCTATTGGTTTGCAAAAAAGTAGTTCTTCTACAGCTGATACACCATCACAAAAACGTACATAGGCTATCAAATGAGCATCTTTATTGTTGTCAGTTGCTTCATCTAGTTGAATTGAAAACAATTTTCCACGCAATTTTGCAAAAAGCTGGTGCTGTACATCTTCAGCCATGTCACCAATACGACGAGCTACAGTATCATTGGAAAGTGGAATAGATTTTAATTTTTTAGCAAAATTTTCTCCAAACATGGTTTCTACAATTTCAAATGCAGCTGGCAAAATTAGCTCTTCACCAATAGTGTGAGGTTTCTTGCATCTAGCTATTTGATACGAAACTTTGTAAGAAGCAAGTAAAGCTTGTTCATTCACAGACAAAGAGTTTTTAAAAACTAATTTTTGCTTTTCAAATGATTTTAATTTGCTTTCAAAAAATTGTCGAGGTTTGTTAACGTATTCACTATGAAGAGTTTCCAAATGTCGTTTAAGTTTATTTGGCTTCATACTGTCAGCTGCCAAAATTTTTGAACAAATAACACACAAGGGCCTTTCTTCTTCTTTTACTTCAGTGCTGGTAAATCCATAGTTCAAGTATTCGGCGCAATATTTTCTTGATTTAGTTTTTGGAACATGCCTAGCCTGTGCACTAGTTGATGCTTCACAATCCTCCAATGCTCGCTTACGTCCACATAAAAATTTATCCATAATCTTTGCTAAAGATGCCTCTGTTGCCTCTAAAATATATATTTAAGAAAAATTGATCAGAAATCGATAGAAACATTTAAAAAATATGGAAGTAACTAAAAAATTATAATCTTCAAATTCAAAAGAATATAAAATAAAATTTATATAATGGATGATAATATGTGATGGTAATTACTATTTATAGATTTAAATTTAGTTGTAAAATTTTTTACATTATCGAAGAAAAAAGTTTGAAAAATGATTTTAATAAATTTGTAAATAAAGAAAATCAATATGAAATTGATGAGAATAGAAAGTAGAGATTGAAATAACGTATAGAAAAAAATATGTTAGTGAAATTTGGAATATAAGGAACATTTACTTAAATTTCAATTAATGCTTTGGGAAGCAAATTTTTCTTTTTTCATATATGTTATAATAAACCAACAGGGACTATAAGGCTTCATTCACAACCTCCAAAATTAGAATTAGAATTACACTTAGAATTAGAATTTAAATTAGTATGTAAATTAACGTATTTTGGAGCATTCACATCGTCTAAATTAGTCGGTTGTTTTTGCAATAATTGCAGGTACAAAATACCTAACGCCACACTAAGTGAACTTAATATTTTACGTCGATGCTGTGCCTGTGCTCGTGCTCTTCGTATTGGCAACATAATTTTCACAAAATGATAAATTTAAAAACAAGCTGTCAAAAATTTGAGGTTATGTACTACTCCAAATTAGTGTGTAAATTACCGTAAAAGCTTGTACTTTGCTATGTGTTAATTTAAAGTGTAATTGTAATTCTAAGTGAAAACGTTAATTTGAGGTTGTGAATGCTCATGTATTAACTCATATGCCAGACGTTTGCTGTTAATTGTAATTTGAATTGTAATTCAAATTCTAATTCTAATTTGGAGGTTGTGAATAAAGCATAAGGTGATAAGTAACACGTAAAAAACGCAAGTTGTTATAATAAGAATTAAATGTGGTTAAAAATTTGCGTGTTTTACGCTTTTTTTATCTTACAATTTATTAATTAATTTAATATTGTTATTTATTTAATATTTAACAATTAATTGTAAATAAAAATTGTTAAATTTTTCCATTTTTATTCTACAAATATTCTTTATTATTTTCAGATACGAATTGAGTAGCATGATAAATGTATTTTTTGTACTTACCTTTTAATATTGAAGTCCCCTAAAAAATGATCAATTTTAGATAAATAATAGTGCATGTACTCGTGATGTACTGTAAAATCTCTGAAGTTTACTCGCACTGAATCGCACAAGAACACTGGAAAGGCCGATAAAATTATCAAAACAGAAATGCGACCTTGACAGAATGTGTAGGAAGAAATATATAGAAAAGGGTGGGGATAGACGTATGCATTACTGTGCATTTATAGCAAACAGTCGCATTTTACCAATAAAATTAAATGTACGAATATCGGACTGTTTTCATGTTTTAATCAAAAAAATAATAAAAAATTAATACTAATAATTATACAGAACTCTTATAAAAAGCTCCAAATAATAATAACTAAACAGCGCTATAAAATCTTACAAAATAGTCACATATAGCACACATGCTTGTCTGGCCGTAAATATACTGAAAAAAAAAATTTCGATAGATCAAAAAGGGGGGCGCGAGAATATTTATATTGGTAATATGGGTCGCAATAACAAAAAGGTTGAGAAACGCTGTATTAAGCAATAAAGTTTCGGGAATGTTCGTCAAAAACAAAGCTTGGAATTATTACGCCATTATAGCTGAAAACTGGTCCAAAACTCTTGATCGAATAAATTACGGCGGCAATAAACGCAACGAGCGATATTAAATCTTTTCTCCGCGATAACATACTGATATAACGTATAAAGCTTTTGTCGAAAATTTTCAACTTTAAATACATGAAAATACCCTAGATCCTAAATTTATCAAAGTAAAAAACACATTCTGAAATAAAGAACTTCGTAAAAATTAGGATTTTGAAAGCTTGGTTTATCTTATAATTTCCTAACACAGAGTTCACAATTTCGTAAATTAAGGATATTGAAAGTTCTTCTTAATGATTTCAAAGCTTCTTTGTCTTGAACTTTTTGTAGTGCGTCGGTGTGCAATCGTCAGTATTTAATGCATGCGGCAAATATTAGCTTTTCGTGTCGTTATTTATTTATTTATTTAAACGTTTCAACTTTTACAATAATACATTGGCGGATAATCTACACGTGGCAATATTCTTCCTAAAATTCTAAATCGAAAATGTAGATGCAAAAATGTTGTATCATCCTTATGGTCCATGAGGAACCATTTAAAAGAAATGTACATTTGGCAACATAGCATTCACGAGCTGTCTTGTTTTTTTTCAATAATGTCATGAATTTATTTATAGATGTATATGCAAGGTAAAGCCGATTATGAGTAAATCGTGTCAAGAGAAGTCTATTTTGACACGCGCGAACTAATGCAAACTGATAATAACGAGGAAAGCAGAATTGATACAAAATAGGAACAAGCACGTTTGAATGAATTCGTTGATAGCAAAAAAGGAAATTTTATAATTTATCAATTTATTCCAAAAACTAGTAAGATTTCGATAAAAACTTATTCTTTATAAGTTGTTAATTAAGACATTTTCTTACATATTTTATAATTCCACAATTAGTTCCAGACTGTCAATATATTGTAGGTGTATTTAAAATGAAACTCTTCTTTGGTTTCATGTTTATGAAATTATTTTTAGTTTCGTGACACGTGTTTAAATTAGTATTAATTGCAACATACTTTGAGAATGGCTGTAACAAACAGAAGCACATGTCAGGAAACTAAAAATAACTAAACAAGAGTGTTATTTCAAATACACACCCACAATTATGATTTTATATCTAATGCAGCACACAAACTTTTAATTTTAGTCAAAATTTTCTGCTTCTTGGTTGACTACTGAATCTTTTGGGATTGCTTTCGTATGTTTCCAAATCTTTCAAAAGTGCTGCAATTGGAATCCTATAGTCAGGCGCGTATTTAATGTTTTTTTTTACTTTCTCTGTTACAAAGAACAAAAAAGTACTGTGATCGTAGAAAAAATTTGGACAATTTTTTTGACGGAAATATCTGTTTTGAGGTCGCTAGAGACAACGATTTCTGAAAAAAAAATGTTGATGTGATCATCATGTAACTTTCTCAGATTTGATAGCATAAAAGGAAATTTTATAATGTTTAACATATTTATGAATTTATTTAAAAAGCTAGTAGGATTTCGAAAAAACTTATTCTTTATAAGTTGTTAATTAAGACATTTTCTTGCATATTTCTGTTAAAACTTCGGATTTAACCAAAATAACGAAAACAATACTCCTACATTGTTCCGAGAAAGTTACGAAAGTTCTGGCTGTTTCAACACAAAACTATTCATCATAGAAGTTTTTAACTTGTTGGCTGGCGATTTAATTCTTTCAGATTTTTTGAAATTACAAACATATTTGCGCTACTTAGAATTTTTTTAGACGAATCAATAACTTTCACAATTTTGATCCGCTAGAAGTTGAATTTTAAACATTCTATAGAAAAAATGCACTTTTATTCATAAAAATTTGGATTCTTGCGTAGCCATTGTTGTTACTACGAGTACATAGTTCGGATATTTGTGTTTTAGCCAATTTGAAAAAAACATCTTTTAAGATTAACCTGTCTAAAATTCAAGTATTTGTCTGATGGAATGAAGAATTTACAGAGCAATTTCTGAAGACAGTGCATTTTTGATCATTAAAATTGTGATTCCAGCAAAGTCTTTTATGTTAGTGTAAAGTTCAGATAATTTACTTAACCCTCTATTGCATGATTTATTTAAACATAAAAATATAAGTTTTTACATTAAATGGTTAAAGCAATAAGGCAAAATTATATTTTTTATAAAACTTGTTAATCTTTTATTTAGTTTAGTACTGACGTAATTTTATTAGTATTTTTGGCAGCAACACAATTATGAAAGAAATTAAGAAAGAGAGTTTGTGTTATTCAAACTTGTTTAGAGGCATAAACATCCGTAATTTGAACAATTCTGGTTTTAGCGGTCCAATAACTGCTTGAGGAAAGTTGTCTGCTGAGAGACATCCATGTCAATATTCTCTATGAATTACTCCATTTCCTTAGAGTTTGTTGAGTTTTTTTCTGTGCGCTGTAAGAACATGTTTGCTCTATCAGTTGAGAAATAAAGAAAAAAATTAGAGTCTTCCTACAGATTTCCTCAAAAATAAATTTTAATGAGGATCTCTTAGAGTTTTTGAATCTGTTTGATTTATTTTAGTAATTATTTATTTCGTAAGATAGCAGCACTTTGCCTAACAAAAATTATGTTCCCATTTGGGAACAGTATGCAATAGAGGGTTAAAACAGATGAAAATTCACGTTATACAGCAGTAATCCATTCAAATTTCAAGCATTTGTTCAATGAAATGACAAATTTATAGGGTAATTTTTGGAGAGAATGCATTTTTGGTCATCAAAATTAGCAATCTAGGGCTGCCATTGTTGTTACTACTAAGTTCTGATAATTTTCTGTTGTCAATTTGAATAGAACGCCATGCAAGTTTTTGTATATTTAAATTTCAAACATTTATCTAAAGAAATGTGGAATTTATGGAGCAATTTCTGAATAAAGTACATTTTTTTTCCTTCAAAATTTGGTTTCTATCGGAGCCATTTTTGTTCCACAAAGTTCATATTATTTTGAAAGTAACGGCATTCAAGATTAATTTGGATAAATTTCAAGCATTTGTCTAAAGAAATGTGAAATTTATAGAGAAATCTTTGGAGAAAGTGCATTTTTGGTTATCACAATTTACATTCTAGCGCAGCCATTGTTACTGCTAAGTTCGGTTAATTAGCCAATTTAAAAAAAAATAACGTCATTTAAGATTAATCTGTCTAAATTTCAACATTTATCTAAAGAAATGTAAAATTTACAGAATGATTTCTGAAGAAAGTGCATTTTTGACCATTAAAATTAGCTTTCTTCGAGTTTGATGGTATGATAGTTATTTATATTTATACTCTCATAGTTTGTTTTCAATTTAAATGATATTTTAAATGAACAGTGAGCGTCTTTCATGATCATATAATACATACTGACGTTTTAAACTTAATTATGAAAGATAAAAGTGATAAATTATACTTCAATTTCCAGTAATTTTCACATAAAAACTAAACAGATTAAAAAAACTTATTCTTCATAAGTTGTTCATTTTGCCATTCGCCACGATTATTATTAATATATATTTGATGTAACTATTATAGTTTTATAAATATAAATAAAAAATGAAAACTATTTTCAATAATTTTTTTAATTGATCGACACTGGAGGCGTTTACTTCGTGATATATTTTGAATTATAAATAAAATATTTTCTTTGTTAATATCACACGAGTTAAAAAAATTGTGTGATATTAACAAAGAAAGTGTTTTATTTATAATAATTTTTTTTTCAAAAAACAATGATATTTTCAAACAAAAAATGTTTTTTGTTTGTTAACTTCAATATATGTCTAAATGTTTTTGTAATATCGTACATATTTACAAAATTATCGGAAGAACACAAAAAACGCTTAAGGTATATACGAAATTTTATCTTCAGATTATCAAATAAGACATGTTCAAAGTTTCATATTAATTGCTTGATTCGTTTTTGAGATACAGCGCGCACAGACACACACTTGCACAAATAGACACACACACAGACACCGGCGGAAATGGGTGTTTGCCTTAACCGTTGTTTGTTTTTTTTTTTAATTTTTCGAAAACAAATATTGAAGACAACAAATAATCGCGAAAATACACAAGTAACAAACTGTGAAGATTACTTATAAAATAACCGTTTACATTCCGTTGTTGGAGAACGTAATCGAAGACTTGAGGAACAGAATTTTGTTTTATTTAACTTTAATTTATTTGTACCTTCCGAATTGTCGAACAATTGCAATGCCGATGTTCAAACAGAATTGGATAGAGTTTCGCAATATTTAAGCAAAATGGAAAATATTGTCTTCTCCACTGATATGTAAGTTCTCTGCAGAAATAGTGTTAGGTAAAACACAATTTAAAAAAATTATTAAACAATTTTGACTATTTATAAGCAGTGTGACAAGCAAATGTTTGTTTCAATTTCAAGTTTATTAAAGTTTCGTTTATAAGGTGTGAGCCGCAGAATTTTGTTTCTGAGTTGGCCATGCCTGAGAGAGAGAAACATAACAGTGATGTCTGAGATGAATTCATTTTTATAAATCTAATTCAATTGAACTAATCTAGTCTCATGGCGTAATAATATCCGACATATCTCATTTATCTCACAGCCAACTCTAAAACGAAGTTTTGTGGTTCATACGATATGTTAATAGTTAGTTGTGTTTGTAATTTTACTTATTTTGAGTCATACTAACTAAATAAGAAAAGACTGCATGACATTCACAATGTAAATATATTTTCTTGGTCCCCCCTAGAACGAAAAGCTGAATACACTACTGTCTATAGTTACGGACACTTGCGGAAAATAATAGTTGCGGCCGTTTCTAGGTGGTCATCCATAATTAAACTCATTGTCAGTTTAATTTAAGAATACTTGCTACCCTTAGTACATGGTAATTCTACCATATGTATAAAAAATATTTAGATAAGGCATGGCCATGATAAACAAAATCACGGTCTTATATTAGTTCAGCACGTTGTTGACTTTATGTCAATTAATTACTTGGAACAACTGGTGGCGAAGACGTGATGCGACATATCAAACCTGTAACGTACGTTCCGATATACAAAGCCACCCTTTATCTAAATAACTTTTATACATATGGTAGTACAAACACTTAAAAATTATGATACATTAGAACTCGCGTCTCGATTTTTTGCATGGATGTATATAACTTCAGCCCTCACACGATCATTTTTTACAATAATTATTTGTCGTTGAAAATACAAAGAACTTTTCAATTCAGTTTAATTTAATTACGCCTTTCCAATCGTAATTAAAATTTATGTTGAATTATGTAAATATTTAAAAGCATTCTGCAAGCGTATTGAATCAAATGAAATGAATTTTAAATATTTTAAATTATAACCATAATTAAATTCAACCACGAGGAATTATTTGCTAAAATCGATAAGTTTTATGGAAAGGGCAGAATAAACAAGGGCGGGATTAATTAAGCCCGCATTTAATTACACCCCGCCACCACGGTTGTTTTCAAAAAAATCAATAAGGGTCCGCCCATATCGGGTAACCGAAATACGCGCACCGTCTCGGCCGATACTTTGGACACCCCTGAAAGCTCGCGCGGTTCGCGTCCGCGCTAGCGTTGGTTGTGTCGAACAAACGCTGCACTTCGTCGGCGCTAGCTGTAACACTGGATGGTGGCGCCGCCGCGAAACGCGCGCGCGAACTAACTGCCGGTAATTTGCAGTCGCCACTTCAAACTTTAATTACTTCGAAATTATCGGCGCGACTTAACTGAAACTTTCAAGGAATTGTGAAGGAAGGATATTATACTAATGTGAGTTGCGATTAATGCCGTTTTGTAATTTGGGACACACTTTTTACCTTAATTGTTTTAATATTTACGTATGGGTGCATAGTTCATAGTTTTATTAAGGATACTAATATGATATAGATATTATTTATACTAAATAAATTTCATATAACTATCCTTACTTCATAAATTATAAATATAGTGGCATAATAAAGTTAAAAATTACAATCAAGATGTATCAAGAAGTAAACGCCTCCAAGTGAAACCTTTATTTAATATCGTTTTTTTTAATATAATTATTTAATAGTAATTTACGATACAAGTAACGTTATGAAGGTTTTTACATTACGAGATAAAAGTTTGAATTCTCGAGTAATGTAAAACCAAATAACGCTACGTGTGTCGTAACGTGGTTTATTTTATCCTATTTCTATTTTTTTAACGCGAGTTGCGGTAAGGTATATATAACAACACTAGTGTTAAGAAATTCTTAACAACACTAGTGTTTTTAAAGGTACCTTAACGTAACTCGTTAATTCGGTGTTATTGGCATGATATCATTATAGGATAAAATGAAGTAATTTTAAAGGGTAAGAGGAACACTGGGAGTTACATTTAGATATAAATATATCAGTTCTGGTTTTAACATTGGCGCCTGGACTGAATTCTGAACTTTTAACTATTACGCACGTTATTCTATTTTACCATTGAATTGTATTTGTTATTTAAAATTATAAGTTTTGTAGGAGTTTCCACAAAATAAATAAATAATAGAGAGAGAGGAAAACATCTTTATTCAGACACTAACAAATATTTACATTATATACAATTTAAAAGTTATAGGTCTCTCCGGGCTATCGATCTAAGGTCTTTATGCCCTGTCTTCAAGTTAATATCTATTTAGCGAAAAGTAGAATTAGGTTACTTAACACTACTGATGATTCGAAGTAATGAATTGATGGAGTATAATGTGTGGGAATTTATACTTTATACTTGTTTATTTACTTATTTATTTATTTATTTATACGGACAATCGCCTTTTACATTAATACATATATACAATAACATATTACTAATTAAAAAAAAACCTAGTTGCTACCTTACCCTAAGGAAATACAAAATATACCAAACAATTATAAATATGGAGAATGATTAAATAAAATAAGATAAATTGTAATACAAATTCGTAATCCAGAAACAAATAATATAATACATCAGTAATACTAAAATATACACCGCATTGATTAATTAAGGACTACTGAAACATATCGACAGATCTATGCGACGTAGACGATACTTAAATCTAATAAATGAGGAATCAAAGATTTCGAAGTCCGGATAAGAACTCAAAATATTGCAATGCTACTTTGAGATGTTATCCAGATTTCGGTTAGCACAAAATTTGCTTAACTCTTTGCTGCATATGAGGCATTCTTTTACAAATCGAACGGAAATATTGGGTCTATTTTTTTATTTGGCTGAAAATTTTTTACACGTTTCCGACTAGTATTTTTGCATTAATTTTTTTCGTCAGTATTTTAGAAAATACAGACAGTAAAAGTTTTAATTATGCATGTCTTTACATCGTTATAACTCATTTTATATTAGTCGTACGGAGTTAGCGCTCATTTTAAAGGTAATAGAATTATATTCATTCTGATGTTAATTAATATTACTTTAGTTGTTCATTTATAATTATTATAAACAATTAAAATATTTAAAGTCATTTTTCTACTCAAGGCCATCACTTTAAAAATTTGAAAAAAATACCATTCTATGCCTCGTTTTATTTCATATAAAAATCATATTTTTTAAGAATGGTCATTTGATAACATCAGTATGAAATAACTTAATTTGTACGGCAAAACGCGCTACGCGGCGCGCGACTGCGAGCGCTGGGTCCGTCGTGTTGTACTTATTTACCTGATATTGAGTGTGAGAGAAATTAAAAGAAAGGTAAAAAATATTATGATCGACTATTATTTATTATTATCCCATAGAATAATAATAAATAATTTATATGACTAATATGAATGATATGAAATGAAGAGAATCGATTATTGTGGTCAAAATACGATCACTTGTTAATGAAACTGTCAGTAAGGAAAGAAATGTAGGTTAATCAATCTTTAAATACGGAAATAAATAAATTCAAAAATAATTAATAATGTAAATGTATTTATTAACCATTATTGATATTATGTTTACTCTTTTGAAATATTTGTATACATATATAAATATGTCGTGTAATGAAAATTGTTTTACTTGTCATTTATTTTTGCTTAATAGTCTAAGCCTTCCTACTATATTCCTATAAGATATTTCCAGAATTTTCTCCTTCTCGTCATACTCTTCGTTAGTAACAAATCGACAAACAATATTTGGCAACGATTCACTTGCCCAAGTAAACAAATCTTGCGGAGTTTGAATCGGATTGCTAATCCGTTGAAGGCTAGTCATAGATGCTAATCGTTTCAAAATTCCACCCAAACCATCACAACAGTGTTGCCACACGTTCAAAAACGAATTACCGTACCCGCGTACTCTGGAATACCGTACTTATTAATAAATTAATAATTTATTAGGGTATGGACTACAAGAAATACACACTTATAATGATGTAAACTTACGATTTCAGAGGTGAAACGAAAGTTTTCTAAATTTTTTTTACCGAAAATATCACATAATAAACGGTTTTTCCCCCTTTTATAATCTCGTTCTATTGGGTAATTTCGGGGATTTACACATTTTTCTACGAATTTGTTACATAAATCGACGCTAGATGGTCCTATCTGCTAATATAATGTTAACTATCGGGGCGAGATAGATTTTAATACTTCCCATAGCCATAGTGATGCCAGGTCAGCAGAAAATCCTCTAGATCTGGCGGATTTTTAATCCGAATTGCGGAGTAATTTTCGTTTTAGCGGCTGGCGGATTTTCTAACGGAATTGTGTTGGATAGTTGAGAAAACTAGCGTAATTTAATTTAAATTTGAACTTTTCGAAACGTATATTTTACAAGAGAAAAAGCACTAACATTAATTCAAAAAGATAACTCACGGAAAAATTAATACATTTTCGAAAAATAAAGGTAGATGTTCTGTGAATATTCTAAAATATTTGAGGAACTCTTATCATATCAGACCTTATTTTCTTTTCGATTTTGGTTTTGTTTAAGTGTTCAACAACTTAAAACAATAATTTTCAAAAATTCATAACTAACACAAATATTGACTAAGTTTCAAAAATCAAGATTAATTTTAAAGGTAAATGTATTATGATTGCATCAGAGTTTTTTTTTTATGTAATTCAATCATAGCGATATGATTTTTTTCTAGTTTTTCCTTGTTTAAAAATTGAAAAAAGTGACTAATTTTTTTAAATTACAGTTTAGGTTTAAAGGAAGATTTGTTTTTTATCCATGTTACAGTTCGCGTCTTTGCATATTTCTACACCGTGTAAGTTTAAGTTTTTTTTTAAATATCTGTTATGACTTATATATTTTTTATTTATTGAAACCACTTATTTATATTATGTATATTGACCTGCATAAACCATTGTTATTGGCACATTAAATAAATTAAATTAAATAGATGTTTTGTAAATATATGAAAAAAATCTATTTTTTGTCTTCAACAACATTAAATATTAATTTTCAAAAATTAATCTCACGCAAAAATTGACACATTTTCAAAAGTCCAAGTTGATTCTAAAGGCAGATGTTTTGTGAATATACTTACTAAAGTTTTTGAGAAATTCTATATCAGTTTTTTTTTGTTCGACAAGTTAAAACGTTAATTTTCAAAAATTCATAACTTACGGAAATAGTGATGCATTTTCAAAAATTACTGTAAGTTTTAAAGGCAAATGTTTTGTGAGTGTATTAAAAAAAATGATTTTTTATTCAAGTCTTCGACAACTTTAAATATTAATTTTCAAAAATTCATAACACGCATTTTCAAAACTCAAAGTTAATTTTAAAGGGAAATATGTTATTATTGCATTAAACGTTTTAAGGAATTCAATCATATCAGTATTTTTTTTTCTATTTTTTCTTTGTTCAAATATTCGATAAATTAAAAAAAAAACATAATTTCTAAACATTTTAAACATTTTCAAAAATTGAAGATAATTCAGATGTTTTGTGAATATACTATTTTTTTTTTATTTTTGATAAATTCTAGCATATCATGTAATATATTAAGTGTTGGAAATTACCATTTTTAACTGCCAAAAATGACAATTTTCAACTGCCAAAAATGACAATTTTATACTGCCAAAAATGCCAATTTTCAACTGCCAAAAAGGCAAATTTTCAAGTGTTGGGAACGACCATTTTTAACTGCCAAAAAGACAATTTTTAACTGCCAAAAATGACAATTTTTAACTGTCAAAAATGATAATTTTTAACTGCCAAAAAGACCAATTTTCAAGTGTCGGAAACGAACATTTTTAACTGCCAAAAATGACAATTTCTAACTACTAAAAATGACACTTTCTAACTACTAAAAATGACAATTTCAACTGTCAAAAAGGCCAATTTTCAAGTGTCGGAAACGACCATTTTAAGCTGCCAAAAATGACGATTTTCAACTGCCAATAAGGCCAATTTTCAACTGCCAAAAGGCCAATTTTTAAGTGTCAGAAACGACCATTTTTAACTGCCAAAAATGACAATGTTTAACTGACAAAAATGACAATTTTTAACTGCCAAAGTTATGATTGCATTAAACGTTTTAAGGAATTCAATCATATCAGTATTTTTTTTTTCTATTTTTTCTTTGTTCAAATATTCGATAAATTAAAAAAAAACATAATTTCTAAACATTTTAAACATTTTCAAAAATTGAAGATAATTCAGATGTTTTGTGAATATACTATTTTTTTTTATTTTTGATAAATTCTAGCATATCATGTAATATATTAAGTGTTGGAAATGACCATTTTTAACTGCCAAAAATGACAATTTTCAACTGCCAAAAATGACAATTTTATACTGCCAAAAATGCCAATTTTCAACTGCCAAAAAGGCCAATTTTCAAGTGTCGGGAACGACCATTTTTAACTGCCAAAAAGACAATTCTTAACTGCCAAAAATGACAATTTTTAACTGTCAAAAATGATAATTTTTAACTGCCAAAAAGACCAATTTTCAAGTGTCGGAAACGAACATTTTTAACTGCCAAAAAGACAATTTCTAACTACTAAAAATGACACTTTCTAACTACTAAAAATGACAATTTCAACTGTCAAAAAGGCCAATTTTCAACTGCCAAAAAGGCCAATTTTCAAGTGTCGGAAACGACCATTTTAAGCTGCCAAAAATGACGATTTTCAACTGCCAATAAGGCCAATTTTTAAGTGTCAGAAACGACCATTTTTAACTGCCAAAAATGACAATGTTTAACTGACAAAAATGACAATTTTTAACTGCCAAAAAGGCGAGTTTTCAAGTGTCCGTAACGACCTTTTATAACTGCCAAAAGTGACAATTTCTAACTGCAAAAAAATGACAATTTTCAACTGCCACAAAGGCCAATTTTCAACTGCCAAAAAGGCCAATTTTCAAGTGTCAGCAACGAAATTAATCATATCGATATTATTTTATTTTTCTATTTTTTCTTTGTTCAAATATTTCGACCAATTTTCAAAAATTCATAACTCACGCAGAAATTGGCAGAGTTCATTTTAAAGGTAACTGTTCTGTAAAGATATCCAAATTTTTGAGGAATCAGTATTATGTATTATTAGTATTTATTTTTTAGCCAAAATATGAATTTTCAAAAATTCATAACTCCCGCAAAAATCGACTCAATTTAAAAAATCAACGTTAATTTTAAAGGTAAATGTATTATGATGTCATCAGAGTTTTTAAGGAATTCAATCATATCGATATGATTTTTGTGGATATATTAAAAATTTCGTGCATTTGAGTGTATGTTTTCTCCAAATTTTGAATGAATTTTATGTGGGATGTTGTACCTCTCACAATTCTATTCTCTCCACTACTGCCAACGCTCTTAATAGAGCGGCCATTGCTACGGCGCGATAAATTTGTTGAATTAAAACGTGGTAAAAATGCTTTTATACAGGGTGAAAATTACCGTACATTTGTGTGCGGTTTTAACATTTGGACCGTATACCGTACTTTCGCTCAGAATACCGTACAAGCACGGTAATTACCGTACCTATGGCAACACTGCATCACACGGTCCTTTATCTTACATCGGGAAGAAGTGCCATTCTGCCGTTATGCCAAAGTCTTCTTCGTGATGACATAAATTAATGATTTTTTTTAAATTTTTATATTGTGTACTTGCCCCATCAGAAAAGTAAATATTTTTTTTAATGTTTATCAAATAAATTGTTATGAATTGAATTAATGTTTTTGAAAAATGCGAAACGCAATGGTATCATGGTGCAAACATTCGGAAATTATTACTAAGCTTCTCATTTTCACTTCATTATCACTATCTCGATAATATATTGCAAGTGGATGCACTGTCATTGTTGCAGTGTATGCCCTGAAAGGAATTTTGGATTACAAAAGCGTAGTTTTCAGAAAAGTCGCAGATAACAATGCATTCGCCTAGCCGCAGTCTCTGTTTTTTTATTTTTTTTAAATTCATTTTGCTTATTTTACGAGAAATGAATGCAGTAGTAATTTGGATAAACCATTTTCTAGCTTTTCTAAATAATCTTCTACCGTAGATATTAAGGTAGTCTTGTCAACAGTAGCCCATAAGTTATACAATCAATTAATTTATCGTCGCAAGATTTTTCAATTTGTTGTATAACATTTGTGAAACCGGGACATGTGTCGCATTTTTCAACATAACATTTTGTTGAATACGGACTACAAATCATACGATTTAAGCATTGTATTAGGAACTACCTCTTCCTTCAAGATCTATACATAGAATATTTACAAAAATCATAGTATTTACAAGTGGCGACAACTCCCGCACCCCAAGGGGTGTAAAACTGATTTTTTCCTTGAAAGAATGCGTGTCCTTTTGCCAGATAAACAGGTAAAGTACGACGCCACGAAGCCGCGCGCCGCGGATCGCGTTTTGCCATACGAATTAATTTATTTCATACTGATGTAATCAAATGACCATTCTAAAAAATATGGTTTTGATAAAAGGCAGAAAGACCGATAGGTCGATAGCCCTAATAAAACATCGTTTACTACTACTATGATTTTGATATGAAATGAAACGAGGAATACAATGGTATTTTTTTTAAATTTTAAAGTGATGGCCTTGAGTAGTAAAATTATTTTCAATATTTTAATGGTTTATAATAATTATAATGTAACAACAAAAGTAATATTAATTAACATCAGAATGAAGACAATTCTATTACCATTATTAGCCGTACCGGAGCTCCGTACGACTAATAGAAAGGGAGTTATAACGATCTAAAGACATGCATAATTAGCGAGTTTTCAAAACTTTTACTGTCTGTATTATCAAAAATACTCACGAAAAAAATAAATGCGAAAATACGGGTCAGCTTATTTTCTTTAGGAAACGCGTAAAAAAAATTGAGTCAAATAGAAAAATAGACCCCATGTTTCCTTTCGATTTGTAAAAGAATGCATCATTTTGTGTGAAAAGGATGACGCCATAATCCAGGAAGGGGCGACATATCGATTTGTATATTTTGACTGCTGTTTTTGTTGATATCCCTTTATTTTTGTAAGTCAATGTTCGGAAATATCGCGCCCTTACCATTATTTTATACACATGAGCATGAGCTCAAAAGGCCATCGACCGAAGTCTTTCAGCCATATTATTTTATATTTAATGGATAGGGAATGAGGTTTAGATGAAAAATTGGAATCAAACACAATAACTAGTACTAGAATAAATATACACTGTGTACATAAGGTAAGGAATAAATTCGATTAAAATTCAGGGCATTTTCTTTCAGAAAAATGTTTGGACAGGTGTATTATTATTTTTTAACGCACATTTTTTGAGATAAAATTCAAATGTACAGGGTGTCCCAAAATCGAGATACCACCCCTAAGTTAAAATTTTCAAACGTGAACCTCCATTTTTTGTTGCATTTATGAATTCTACGTAAAATTCTGAGTATTTTTCATGTGGCATACCCCATGTCGATATTCAGCTGTTTTCGAAGAAATGGCGTTTAAAAAAGTACTACTACCACTATTTTATTTTTATTTATTTATAACCATGTTATCTTTCATGGTTTCATCGAAACATTGGAATTAATAAGGATTTTGGGACACCCTGTACATTTGAATTTTATCTCAAAAAATGCGTGTTAAAAAATAATAATACATGTGTCCGAGCATTTCTCTGAAAGAAAATGCCTTGAATTTTAATCGAATTTATTCCTTACTTTATGTACACAGTGTATAGGATGGATAACGGAATTAATGGATGTAGACGGTGGGTGATTTTATAAAAGGAGTTGAAAAGTATTTGCCACTTAAAGCACCAAATTTGTAGGGAATAAATAAATAATAAACGTTTATTTACAGATTTAACCATTTCAAGAATTACAAATACCAAAAAAACATGAATTAATCTAACTTAAACTAATTATGAATAGGACAGTATGTATATTTAAAATATGTGTGAGGGGATATTGCGTTAACATGGCGCATAAAACGAGAAAAGGGAAAATTGAAACTAAAGTTAGTGTTGTCAAACGGTACTCGAAACAATGATGTCTTAGAATACGGTTATCTGTTTTTACACAAAAACGCAGTGTGAACATTGAATTATTCCTCGGATAATTTTAAACAAGGTTAACATATCCGCACAACAGATTAAGCTCGAGCTAAGTTCTTTAAGTTCTATAGTGTTTACATTTCCCTAAACTCCTGAAATTTGTTACATAAATTTTCATTTGATTGATTTAGGTTTGATGCGGATACTATACTGGGTGCCCGTGTTTCGAGTGGCACCATAAAGATTTCAGTTATCTTAAGAGATACGGGGTTGGTTAAATTAGGGAAAAGTTGTGTATTATAACGTTGATTAATAATCTGTTGAGAAATTTGAGTTACTTTTTTTGTTTTCAAAAAATCGCGAAAAAATAAAAAAATCAATTTTCATTTTTACTTTTTTATTCGAAAACTATTACTATTGCGCATTATTAGAGCTCTTTTTAATGGAGGATCCAAATATGTTATTAGATTTATTGTAACTTTCAAGATCGCGGAGAAACAATAGACAACTTTTGTTTCTTATGGCCGCCATATTGGATTTCTACATTTTATAATAAGATTGTTTTCTGTTTACGATGATATATCACACGTTATGTTTTAATTTTACATTTGAGCCAAAATTTTAAATTTATTATTTTTGTAAAGAGTGCCATGTAAACTAAATGAACACTTTTGTTCAAAACAAAATGTGACAGTTCCATTTAAACTTCATTCTTGAAATTTACTTTACTGGTAACTTTATCGTAAAAATGAATTTTCAAGTGAAGAATAACGCGATATGTTACAAATTTATTACAATTCCCATAAAAATGTGCAAGTCTCAACGGAGGTGTATCTTCAGAAATATCCGAGAAATTTATCCCCATTGGATTATTTTTTTATGGGGAACTTTGAAAAATACATTCTAGCTAATATTAATGAACTACGTAGAAGTATCGTTGATTCTATAAATAATATTAGAAGAAGAGATATTAGTAGGGCAATTTATAATTTAAGAAAAAGCGCAGAATTGTATTTGGAAGTGGAATGTGAATGTGAATAATTTGAACACTTATTGTAGCATTATATTTTCTAGTAGTTTTAAATGTTGTAATAAATTCCTGAGATTGTTATTCGTTTATAAATTGTATTTTTTATGTAAACCCAAACTTACTCAAACAGAAGTGTTGATAAATGAATCCATATTGCCTTGCTTGATTGTAGATGAATAAAATAATAAAATAAAATGCAACAGCCTATAAAACGGCTTTGTAATACTCATTGTTGTAGATTGTCTATTGTTTCTCCGCCATCTTGAAAGCTGCAATAAATCTAATAACATATTTAGATCCTCCATTAAAAAGTGCTCTAATAATGTCTTAGTGCAAAATGCGTAATAGTAATAGTGTTCGAATAAAAAGAGAAAAATGAAAATTGAATGTTTTTATTTTTTCGCAATTTTTTTAAAACAAAAAAATGATGTGGCCATCATGTTACTTTCTCCGACTTGATGGTATTACAGCCATTTATATTTACGTTTTCATGGTTTATTGAAATCATATTTTAAATGTACATCGAGCGTTGCGTAAACTCGGATGAAACTGACGCTTAAAACGTCAAAATTATGAAATATGGAAAAATTACACTTCAAATTCAAAAACCCGGTTTACTCAAAAACTAACAAGATTTCGAAAAAAACTTATTGTTTATAAGTTGTTCATTTTGGTAATTTCTACAATTATTATTCACATAAATTTGCTGTAACTATTATCGTTTCATAATTATTATAATTTAATGATTTTATGAAAAATATTTTCAAGCAAAAGATGTTCATTTCTTTGTTGTCTTCAATGTTTGTTTGAATGTTTTTGTGATATTTTTCATATTTAAGAAAATATTGGCAAAAAACAAAAAACAGTTAAGGTAAACATCCACTTCCGGTATACCAAATTTTACCAAAAGCTTTTCAGTTCTTCAGATTATCAAATAAGACGTATGTTGAAGGTTTCATATCAATTGATGTATTAGTTTTTGAGATACAGCGCACACAGACAGACACACACACACAGACACATTTTTTTTTCCGGAAATTGTTGAAATTGCATCTAGGGACCCCAAAACGGATATTTGCGCAAAAAAAATTTTTGAAAAAAAAATCACGATCACAATACTTTCTCGTACTTCGTAACGGAGAAAGTAAAAAGGTAACTCAAATTTCTCAACAGATTATTAATCAACGTTATAATACACAACTTTGCCTCAATTTAACCAACCTCGTATCTCTTAAGATAACTGAAATCCCCATGATGCCGCTCGAAAAACGGGCATCCTGTATACAGCCAGCATATTCTAAGTTAGAACGGACGGAAACACAATAAATAATTTTAAAGGAATGAGATAAGTCCCTTGACGTTCGTTTTTATATCCTAATATTTTGGCGGCTTGGCTGCCATTTATGTGATTCTGAAAAATCAAGTTATGATTGAATATAACTCAAAGACCTTTATGGAGGCCACTTTTTCTAGCACGTTGGTATCAGTCATGTACATAAGTTGATTTGTGCAGCAATTTCTTACAAGACAAGGTAATTGTTTTTCATTTATCAACATTGATATATAATTTATTTACACGACACCAGTTGTAAACAGCTGTAAGATATTTCTGAAGTAGCAATAATTTACAGTTACCATTTCTTTCCACAATCGTTAGCGAATAATAAAAAATATTTATTGCGAAATAATAATTATAAAGCATAGTAATTATTCTATTAAATAAAAACACAAATTAGATTTTGAATGTTTAAACTTGTTCTTATTTGGTATAATAATATCTATTTCATATTACTATGTTTTTTTAATGACATTTTCCAAGAAATAAGTAACTAGATTTTTTTTGTTATTTGCTGACGGTTTGATTGTTTTTATTTGGTAGAATAATATACAGTATGTTTTTTTTTTATCGTGGGCCGTAGGATTTTACGTGCTAAAAATTATACCTTGTGTTAATGTATATTTTATCAAATAATATTGAAGCAAATTTTAGTTAGTAATATAAATCAATTATTTTTCTATATGATGCGCTTAATTATAATCATTTAAACATGTTTTATTCCATTAAAAAGTGCTTTTGCTCTGAACCGGACGATCGGGATACGTTGCTGAAAAGTTGTCAACTATTTCCCTAAAATAAAAATTCCCTGACTTCTTGTAGAAAAATTCAACTATTTCCCTGCTGGACAAACATCTTATAGTTGCTGTTACAAATTCCACCCATTCTTTAACAGTATAAACAGACATTTTCTAGTATAAATTTGTTTGATTACTTGCCTCACTAATCAATCTGACATTTCGTAAATACAAAGTACTTTGATTATTTTTGCTCAGTTATTTATATTAAACAATTTCATTTTTTAAAGGAATAAAACATTTTTAAGTTATTTTAATGCAGCACAACATGTAGAAAAATAATTGATTTATTACTAACCAAAATTTCTTCAAAATTTTATGATAAAATATACATTAACACAAGGTATAATTTTTAGCATGTAAAATCCTATGGCCCACGATAAAAAAAAATATACGGTATATTTCATGTTACTATCCTTAATTGTATACACTATTAATACGTAAATATTTAAACAATTAATCATTAATAGAGGTAAGGAATAAGAGAGGGCCACATTGCGACCCTTGCGGTACCCTTGTTGGAACATCAATACATCGGATAGACGGTTTTAAATTTGAGCACATTGACTGCAGCCAATAAAAAAAAATAGTCTATTCAATGACAGATGCCTAGGGCATTTAACTTTGATTATTAATTATTAGGATCTACATACATCAACATCTTTATTCAGACACTTACATATATAGTATACACAGTAACGTTTTATTTATATACAAGTTTGTTAGTATGTCTCTGTCTGGGCTATTATTAGGATCTATATATACAACATCTTTATTACAGGTACGTACATTATTACATTATATTACATTATACACAATTAGATTAAAGGGGTTAGTACGTCCCTGTCTGGGCTATCGACCATAGGTCTTTCTGCCCTATTAGGATCTATTTTATCGAATGTTTTATAAACATCTGTGTAAACAGCCTGAACAGAATTTTTATTTTTTAAAGCGTTAATAATTTACGATTCATAAATTTAAAAACAAAAATTGAAGATATGTTGTTCGTCTATTAAAATATTTCTGCCAAACCAATGTAATTGAACGATACATTTGTCCAGTGTTTTGGATATGGCCGGCTGAATTACAATACCTCAATAATTAGGAATAATAATAATAATAATAATAATCATAATTTATTTGTGCTAGAAATTACAATAATTTTTACACAAGTCAAAGAAAATGTGGTATAAACACAGATTTAAAATATTAACACAAATTGCAGTCGTATGACAAGATAAAATTACATTACAATTGCATTAATAAAAAATGTACAGATAAATTAAAATAATATGCCTTAAATAAATTAATAGTTTAATAAAGCCCGTTTTAGACTACATCATTTTCTTGAAATATCATTGGACAAAAATATATAATTATTATTAATGTTATATACTGTGCGCGCCTAAAGTATGGAATATAGTCAGTAAAATTGAAATAAAATATTTTTGGAAAAAATTCTCGAACACGTCGATTTTCTTTAAAAAAAATACATATTTTTGCATGAAAGTCGATTTTCAGTCGTCATTTGTTTTTGAGTAATGACGTCAGCCATTTTATTTTTAAATAGCAACCCCCTATTTTTATTCTTGATTTTGAGAGATCTTTCTATTGTCGAACTGGCAGTATAAAAATGTTGCCATCTTACATAAGGCATTTTTCGAGTAAATGACAATTGAAGGTGAGAACTTGATATCTAGAGTTTTTGCAAAATGAACTTGTTCCAGCGCTTTTTTTCCAAACAAAAATGACGACCGATAGAATAGCCCACGAAAGAGATGGATACGCAGAATTAGCCTGGAAAACATTCAAAATATTCAAGAAGAATTTCTACATGTTCGAAAACAAAAAAAAAAACAAAAACAAAAAAAACAAAACGCGTATAGTGGGGGCATGCGCCGTCTTGCTGAAACCATATTGTTTTATATGGAAGGTCAAGATCAATATTGTTTGGAAAAATTGCTACAAGCGCTGGAATAAGGTCATTTTGAAAAAAATTCTAAATATCGGGTTCTCACCTTCAATTGTAATTTTTTAGAAAAATTTCTTATGTAAGATGGCAACATTTTTATACTTCCAGTTCGACAATGAAAACATCTCTCAAAATCAAGAATAAAAATAGGGGGTTGCCATTTAAAAACAAAATGGATGACGTCATTACTCAAAAACAAATGATGACTGAAAATTGACTTTCATGCAAAAATGTGAATTTTTATAAGAGAAAATCGACGTGTTTTTTCCAAAAATATTTTATTTCGGTTTTACTGAATATATTCCATACTTTAGGCGCGCACTGTAGATGAACAAAACGGAACATAGGATTTTGAATGTTAATTTCTTTATATTGGAATATTATGTTCCCTGATCATTTTACAGAAAACATGCAAATTATTTTTTGTAGAGTACTAATTTCTGTATGCAGTCATGATATTTTTTTTTGCAGTAATAAAAACCCGAAAAGATAATAAAATAAAAATGGCATTTTTCACGAAAATAATGGTTGGTATGAAATAAAAAACAAAATATATTGCGCTGTTGATCTAATGGGTTTTTATTATAGCAAAATTCTGCTCCATTTTCAAAGTCGCTTCTTGGTGGCAGTGGTATTTGTATGAGTAAAAATGATTTTTCTTTAAATACTTCTGGGTAGTCTTAAATGTTATAGGATTTGAAATGCTTTAGGTAAAACTAAAAATAATTATTTTAACAATTATTAGTCTTGAATTTTGACTAAAATTCTAAACACGAGCGTTTTTAAAACGTTCAAACGTACGTTTTTTTCTAACGTTGTGAATATAACCTATCGCATTTAATTTAACTGTTCAGATTAAGGCGTTGTTGTTTAAAAAACGCTTGTGCGAACGAGGCCTAACATAGAAAAATACTTACGGAATAGATTGTTAACTTTCTTCGCTGTTGGAAATATGATTCGGTATCTGTAAAATCGCCTGTGGAGCGACTGCAATTTTTTGATAATTCGTTTTGATTAAATGGCAGATGGAAAAAAAAGCGTCCGTTGAAATAAAATCGTTCGCCGCGGGCTTCAACTTCGGCTCCTTCTTTCGTATCATTAATTTTTTACAGCGTTTCCATAAAGGCTGCGCATAAAATTGTTGTAATTGCGTCCACTCGAAGTGTATTTTTACAATTTTTTTGGGACTTCCATGGCCCCAAGGTGCGATAATATTATTCTCTTTTCCACGCACGATTAATACAAAATAGTTACTATCCATAAGAGCTAATACAGGATCGTAACTACGGCAAGTTTTTTTTTCTATTTCATATTATTGTTCTTGATAAAAATATGAACTACCAATACACAGAGGCGGATTAAGATCGGTAGAAGCCCCAGGATCAGAATAAAATATTGGGCCCTTAAAAAAAGAGACGGTGAATTTATTAAAATAGAATTTGGAATGTTTGGAGTTTGTTTTAATTGTTTAAAATTTTTCCTGTGACTTGAAAAATATCCAATCTTATAATTGAAACGAGGGATGTTCAAGTGTAAATATTTCAAAATGTAGGCCAAGGATGTAATAACAATGAAGATTTGTATGTTTTAAGTAAATTTAAAAGTCTGAAAATTGTTGCATTTCCTTTTATAATTGTTAGGTGACATCATAATTTATACAGATGATGTTCACGTGTAATTATTTTAAAATTTGGGCCAAGGATGTTTGCATAGAAATAAAAATCAACCTTTTTGGAGTAAACTTGAAAAAATATTTTGTAATTGTTTTTTTTTCAAGGCAACTTGGAAAATGTCCAACCTCAAAATTTAATCGGACAATGTACATTTTAAAATTTAGAGTAAGCGTGATGATATATTTTAATAGAACCATGGGTAAACGTGCATTTCATGTGACCTAGTACAGACTGAAGTAAACGCAACAATTTCAGGTCCCATATTTACGACGTTTCCGGATTTCTTATTTACTACTAGTGAATAAAATGTGGGTTTAAAATAGCGCACCATTTCGCAGATTTTCACGCATGCGCATTTTCGGTCATGTGAAATGCACGTTTACCGAATCCTGAAACGCAATATATTTTGATTAAGGGGGAACACCACTTTGACCTTCTCAAAAAATCGTTTTTTTTTTGTTTTTTGGCTTAAAATGTTCCTTGGGATGTGTACTTTAATTTAGCATTCATCCCAAGTCCACCAAAAACATTTAAACCGGTTAACTAGACGATTTTATAAAAAAAAACGTCCCGGCGCGCTAAGCGAGTGTCAGGTAGAGATGGACAAAACTGCTACTTTTGAATCACGTTGCCACCTGTGATTGCTACTTTTTAATATCAGTGATTTTAAACTGTGACTATGATTACAAAAACATCGCAGAAAAAAATATAAAAAAACGCAAGAAAAATTCCATATAAAATCATCCTCAATGGCCGAAGTATCGCTTATTTAAAATCAATTTGGTTTTTGCAAATCCAATAATTTTCAATAGAGATACGGATTTTTGAAAAGTTTTATTTTAATTTTTTGAGCACCTTAACAAAAACATCGCAGAAAAAAATATAAAAAACGCAGGAAAAAATCCATAAAAAATCATCCTCAATGGCCGAAGTATCGCTTATTCTGAATCAATTTGGTTTTTGTAAATTTAACAATTTTCAATAGAGATATGGATTTTTGAAAATTTTCGTTTAAATTTTTTGAGCACTTTTACACAAACATCACAGAAAAAATATAAAAAACGCAGGGAAAAATCCATAAAAAATCATCCTCAATGGGCGAAGTATCGCTTATACGAAATCAACTTGGTTTTTGTAAATTTAACAATTTTCAATAAAAATATGGATTTTTGAAAATTTTAGTCTAAATTTTTTGAGCACTTTAACACAAACATCGCAGAAAAAATACAAAAAACTCAGGAAAAATTCCATAAAAAATCATCCTCAATGGCCGAAGTATCACTTACTCAAAATCAATTTGTATTTTGTAAATTCAATAATTTTCAATAGAGATATGGATTTTTGAAAATGTTTGTTTTAATTTTCTGAGCACCTGAACAAAAACATCGCAGAAAAAAATATAAAAAACGCAGGAAAAATTCCATAAAAAATCATCCTCAATGGCCGAAGTATCGCTAATTGAAAATCAATTTGGTTTTTGTAAATTTAATAATTTTCAATGGAGATATGGATTTTTCAAAATTTTTGTTTTCATTTTCTGAGCACCTGAACAAAAATATCGCAGAAAAAAAATATAAAAAACGCAGGAAAAATTCCATAAAAAATCATCCTCAATGGTCGAAGTATCAGATATTTAGAATCAATTTGGTTTTTGTCAATTCAACAATTTTCAATAGAGATGGATTTTTGAAGATTTTTGTTTTAATTGTTTTGAACACCTGAACAAGGAGGAGCATTTGGAGATTTCCGCAGTTTTGTGAATTGTTTTTATTTTTAAGTTTCAGTTAATTTCAAATTTAAAAATTTGTTTCGTGGTATTATTTCAAAATGTATGTTTAGGTATTCGCACTGGATCTTAAATTAAAATAAATTTTGAGTCATTTTGGGTTTACCATTTGTAGAAATTGTTTTTATATATTTGTTTTTCAGTTGATGAAAATCGTAATTTGAACATGAGCGTAAGAGTAAATGGGAGTATACAGTATTGAAGATAAAATAATATTTAGAAATGCTATTATCTATTGTCTTCTAACAATCACATTTTTAGGTAACAGTTGTGATTTTAAGGAGCAATCACGGTTTAAGTCACAGTTTAAATAGCAGTGATTTTAAGTAGCTGTGATTTAAAGTAGCAGTGATTTTAAGTAGCAGTGATTTTAAGTAGCGGTTATTTTAAGTAGCAGTGGTTTTAAGTAGCAGTAAAAGAAGCCTATTAGTAACAGTAACGACCTGTGATTTTTTAATACTAATGAAAAATCACACGACGCTCTGGCAGATAGCTCCAAAAGTTGTCCATTCTGGGAAGTCAGTGGCAGATATCGCGGCCGGTATTGCTGCTTGCAATTACAATGATGAACTTCATGACATTATGCAAATAATGCAGGTTCTGCAGCTTCAGGTCGGTTTGACGTGCTACAATTTTTGCGTCAACGGCGACACCAAGCGAGTAAAGTTGACACATTCCAAATTGATAAATACAACATTTTTTTGATCCGCCATCTTGAATTAGACTAATCTGATAATAAATTCGCGTTCGGCGACCGCGAAAATCCTTATATCCAAATTTTGGTCAATGGTGGATACAAATTTTGTTTGGACCGCCATATTGGATCCGCCATCTTGAACTTTGCAAATTTGACCTAAGATTCGTATTCACCGATGCCGAAAACAGATAATGCCTGATAGTCGTCGTGCAAACTGAACAAACGAGAAAGTTATCCCAAGTTAAACTTTCCCAAAACTTTCAACGCGTTTATCTCGAAACAGTATTTTTCAAAAATTCTCGAAAAGTTTACATCCGATTTCGATGCGGTTTTGCCGACTGTATTAAGAATTTAATTATCTAACGAAATACGGGCCGGATTTTCGATATTTTGAAAATTCGATTTTTGGTGCACGTTTTTGTGACGAATTTTTGGGCTGACAATGAGTTTTTTGTTCGGAAGGCCACCATTTTTGTATAAATCAACTTTTTTTAAAAAAGCTCTCGTGCTTCGTTGCGAAATATTATGTAGAATAATATTCCGAACCGATTTTTATTGCAGGACGACTTGGGGGACCAGGAATCTCCCCGCAGTGAGGCGATCTCGCGCAAGAGGATGTCTGCGCCACCTGGTGCAGCGGCCTCAAGGTAGCTGCGATCAGCGCGAAAAAAAAAACAGTTTGGAAGCCGGTTTATCACTAATTAAAACCATCAAAAACGATTTGCCCTCTTGACTTGTTTTCATGCCGAAAATAAAATACGAAAATGTCCTATTTTTCAGCGCTCAAGGTGGTGTTCCCCCTTAAATTGAAAATGGTTTGAAAATGCTGCAGTTATTTTTTTTTGTGTCTGAATTGAAGCGGAGTGAGATTTTTATAGAAAAATGAAGTTCAGTCCATTTCAAGTGGGTTTAAAAAGTTCGAATATGTTTCAATTGTTTTTATATTTTTTGAGCAGTTTGGAAAATGTTTGACTTCAGAATTGACCCTGGAGATGTGTGATTATTTCTAAATCTAGGGTAAGAATGTATGTTATTTTTTGTAGAAAAATAAAGTGCAGTATATTTTAGGTGAATTAAAAAAATTTAAATTATTTTTTATATTTTTTGGCGTTTTGGAAAATATTCAACCTCAGAATTGAATTGGGTGTGTTCAAATGTGACTATTTCGAAATTTATGTTAGGAATATTTCCAAATTTTGTAGATGTATAAAGTGCAACCAATTTAAAGAAAATTTCAAAAGTTTAAGGTTCGTTTCAGTTGTTTTGCTATTTTTTTTGGCAAAAGTTCGGGCTCATAATTGAACCGGGGGTTGTTCAAGTGTGACTATCTAAAATATAAGCTGGCAATGTTTCTCAATTTTTATAGAACAATAAATTGGAATCTAATATAAGTGAATTTCAAAAGTTTAGAGTTTGTTTCAATTGTCTTTATATTTTTTGGCGGTTTGGAGAATGTTCGGCTCTAGAATTTGACCGGAGTGAATTGTGATTATTTTAAATCTGGAGCAGGAATGTTTGAAAACTGTTAAAGAAAAATTAAGTTAAATTTATTTTAGGTGATTTTCAAAAGTTTTGAGTTTGTATCAATTGTGTTTCTATTTTTTGGCGGTTTGTAAAATGTTCGTCCTCATAATTGAAACCGGAGTTGTTCAAATGTGAATATTTTAAAATCTAATATAGAAATGTTTCCCAATTTTTATAGAACTATAAAGTGGAATCAATTTTATATGAATTTCAAAAGTTTAGAGTTTGTTTCTTCAATTTTTACTTTCTCCGTTACGAAGTACGCGAAAGTATTGTGATCGTGATTTTATTTTTCAAAAAATTTTTTTAAGGAAATATCAGTTTTGGGGTCCCTAGATACCATTTCAACAATTTCTGGAAAAAAAAAATTGTGTCTGTGTGTGTGTGTGTGTGTGTGTGTGTGTGTGTGTGTGTGTGGCTGTGTGTGTCTGACTGTGTGCGCTGTATCTCAAAAACTAATAGAGCAATTGATATGAAACTTTGAACATACGTCTTATTTGATAATCTGAAGAACTGAAAAGCTTTTGGTAAAATTTCGTACACCGGAAGTAGGTGTTTACCTTAACTGTTTTTTGTTTTTTGCCAATATTTTCCTAAATGTGAAATATATCACAAAAACATTTAATCAATCATTAAAGACAATAAAGAAATGAACATCTTTTGCTTGAAAATATTTTTCATAAAATCATTGTTATTCGAGAAAAAAAAATTATTATTATTTTTTAATTTTTGGTTTATAATTATAAAACGACAATAGCTACAGTAGATTTATGTTAATAATAATTGTAGAGAATGCTAAAATAAAGAACTTATAACGAATAAGTTTTTTTCGAAATCCCTTTAGTTTGAAGGTAAACTGAGTTTATGAATTTGAAGTATAATTTTTCCATCTTTCATAATTTTGACGTTTTAAACGTCAGTTTCATCCAAGTTTACACAACGCTGGATGTACATTTAAAATATGATTTCAATTGAAAATAAACCATAAAAGCATACATATAAATGATACGATCAAGTCGGAGAAAGTAACATGATGGCCACATCACCATTTTTTTTTTGCGATTTGGAAAATGCTTGACTTCAGGATTGAACCGAAGTGTTCAATTTTAAAATCTAGAGTGGAAATGTTTGCTAATTTTAGTAGCAAAATTAAGTGCAATCTATTTTAGATAAATTTCAAAAGTTTTGATATTGTTTCAATTGTATTTCTATTTTTTGGCAATTTGGAAAATGCTCGATTTCAGAATTAAACAAGAGGGGTGCTCAAGTGTGATTATTTTAAAATCTAGTGCAGAAATGTTTGCAAAATATTATAGAAAAATTAAGTGCAATCTATTTTAAGTAAATTTCAATTTTTTTTTTCTAGGTCTCAGACGTTAGTCCATCTTGGCCAGCCCAAGCCAATAAATAGTGTTTAGACAATTGGGTCATTCCATGCTATTTCAACAAAAGGTTGTGCTGCACCATTTTTATTTTGTTTTATATTTTGCACAGATATTTATACATGTATCTAGAGTACAAAACTAATTTTAGAAAAAAATAAAATGTTGCCGCGTGGCAGATATGTTCCCAGATGGAGCTTGAAACATGTACATTATTGTGATTACAAGCATTTGCGCAAAGTGGTATAACAATTTTTCGAATTGAGCAAATTTAAAAATTAGAAAATCTCCTAACGCAGATTAAAGTGGTGAATATTTTGGTTTAATTTTCTTTCATAATTTGATATGTTTTTCAAATTTATTGGCCCTCGAATTTACCATCAAGATTTGCATTTTTTTCATTATTCGATCCTGTTTTCGACTGGGAAGGGGGCAATATAATCAAACCAAATTTAGTTTGCAAGTAGAATGGTAACAATAGATTTTACCTGTGGCAAAAAATCTGAAGTGTTTTAAACCCTTCTAATTTTTTTTTGCTGGTGAAATTAGACATTTTCAACAAAATCCGTATTTGTCTAAAGCTGTATCTTCAGTGGGGTACATAGTAAAAATCTGAAATTTATACTACCAATGCTTCTATCCGGGAGCAACACCATTATAAAATTTGGTAGCTTTGTTTTGCCTAGTAACAAAAATATTTATGTTCAAATTTGTAATAATTTTTATGCAATCGGAGTAAAAATCGAACTTTAAATATTAGAAGCCGACACTAAAATGGAACTCACCAGTACTAGCAGTGATTATAATACACTTGTAAATATTATAATCACTGGTACTAGGCATTAAAATACCTACCAAGGGTTTCCGTACAACGAGATGATTGGCGACTCATTAATGCGTCATAGTCCTGGTGATGAAATTTAAAAAGGTACCGTGGACCCTAAATATAGACGTATTATTATTCAAAATGATTAAAGAATAAAATTGAATAAAGCCGTAAAATTTATTAGACAATTGTTTTAAATTTGCGGCTGTCGGGAGTCAAGCTGCTGATTACGTTCTAGAATTTCTGTGATTGTTTAAACCATGCGCGCGATGCTAATCCAACCTTAAGAATTTACTGATCTTGCGTTAAACAAATATCAACATAACCTATAATTACATCTGCAAGTTCTACCACTGAAACGCTAGAACATCTTTAGATGAAAAACGTAAGTAATTACAATTTTAAATCTGAAAATAGAGTATTTTCGATTGCATAAAAAATACATTTACCTCAGCACTAAAGTGCCCTTTCATTAATATTATAGTTTAAATTAAATTCAATAGTAATAAAATGATTAACAGAATTGTAATAAAATGATTAACACAGAAATTCTAGAACGTAATCAGCAGCTTGACTCCCAACAGCCGCAAATTTAAGACAATTGTCTAATGACTTTTATGGTTTTATTCAATTTTATTCTTTAATCATTTTGAATAATAATAATAAGTTTCTATTCAGGATCCATGGTACCTTTTTTTTTAATTTCTTCACCAGGACTATGTTTTGCATCAATGAGTCGCCAATCACCTCGTTGTACGGAAACCCTTGGTAAGTACTTTAATGCCTAGTACCAGAGATTATAATATTCACAAGTGTATTATAATCACTGCTAGTACTGGTGAGTTCCATTTTAGTACCGGCTTCTAATATTTAAAGTTCAATTTTTAATCCGATTGCATAAAAATTATTACAAATTTGAACTTAAATATTTTTATTACTAGGCAAAACAAAGTTACCAAATTTTGTAATGGTGTTGCTCCCGGATAGAAGCATTGTTATTATAAATTTCAGATTTTTACTGTGTGCCCCACTGGAGATACAGCTTTAGAAAAATACGGATTTTCTTGAAAATGCCAATTTTCTCCAGCGAAAAAAAATTAGAAGGGTTTAAAACACTTTAGATTTTTTGCCTCAGATAAAATCTATTGTTACCGTTGTACTTGCAAACTAATTTTGGTTTGAGTGTATTGCCCCCTTCTCAGTCCAAAGCAAGGCCGAAAAATGAAAAAAATGCAAATCTCAATGCTAAACTTTGACGGCTATTATATTTGAAAAAATAAAACAAATAATGAATAAAAATTACACTAAACTCTTCGGCACTTTAATTTGAGTTAAGAGTTTTTAAAATTTTTAAATTTGCACAATTGGAAAGAAAGTTATGCCACTTTGCGCAAACGCTTGCATTTACAAAAATGTACATGTTTCATGCTCCATCCGGGGACATTGCTGCCACATGGCAAGAATTTTTATTTTTCTTAAATTAGTTTTGAACTCCAGAAACATGTATAAATAACTGTGCAAAATATAAAAAAAAAATAAAATGGTGCAGCACAACCTTTTGTTGAAATAGCATGGAATGACCCAATTACAACGACCATGGACCCTGCGAATATTCCGCTGTCCTGAAATCTTTCGCCCAGGCTGGGATTCGAACCCACAAAGTTTAGTTTATTTTCATTGTTGTTCTATAGTTTCTTTAAAAAATGTCTAACCTCAACATGTTACCGGAAGGTGTTCAAGTGTGATTATTTTAAAATCTAGGTTAGGGGTAATAGCAGGCTTAGCTACAGCCATCAAGCTCAATTTATTTGTAGTAAATTTCATTAAGCACAAATATTTGTAGTAAATTTAAGTTTGGAGTTTCTTGAAGAAGTTTTTGTTTCTATTTCCTTGATGGTCTGAGACGCGGAATTGAACTGTCGGATGTTAAAGTGTCATTATTTTTAAATCTAGGAATGGAGTGTTTGTAAATTTTTATGAAAGCATGAAGCGCATTCTATTTTAAGTAAAGTTTAAATGCTTGGAGTTGTTTGCTATTGATTTTTTAAATATTTTGGCTCAAATAATGTCCGACCCAGGAATTGTAACAGAAGTTGTTCAAATAAAGAAGTACAATCTTCTTTGAGTGAATTTGAAACTCAAAAGTTTGTTGCGTTTCTATATTTTTAACGCATTGGAAAATGTTCGGCCTTTTCAATTAAACTAGCAGCTATTCAAGTATTCAGATATGTAGAGGAGAGATGTTGGCAGATTTTTATAGAATAACGAAGTACAATCTAGTTTGGGTGTATTTAAAAGTCAAAAGTTTGTTACAATTGTGTTTCTATTTTTTAAACTTGGAAAATGTTGGGCCTTTTCAATTAATTTCGCATGTGTTCATGTGTGACTAATTCGAAATCTAGAGGAGAGATGTTGGCAGATTTTTATAGAACAACTGTTTTAAATGTATTTAAAAGTCTAAAGTTATTTGCCATTGTTTTTCTATGTTTTTTAAGTCTTGGAAAATGTTGAACCTTACAATACAACATGTGGGTGTTCAAGTGTCATTAATTCAAAATCAAAAGCAGAGATATTGGCCGATTTTCATAGAATAACTAAGTATAAAAGTATCACCTGTTTTGAGTGCATTTAAAAGTCTAAGGCCCGTATTCATAAACATCCGTCAAACTATTTAACGATTGATTACACGTAACGGACCGTTAAAAGTATCAATTTGGTATTCACAAACGATTGTAATGTTAAATCTCTGATTAAATCGTTCGTAAATTTAACGGGCCGTTTTCGAGTGATTAAAATTTAACGAGACGTCAAATAGTCATTTCTACAGGTTATGTTTCGCGGTAAAGCAAGCCGATAAGAGATAAGGATGTACTTTAGGGAAAATCGAGAAGGGGGCATAAAGAGAATTGACATAGTGCACCAAGTGGGTCCGCCTTTGCACAATAGCGCCGAAAATTTTTCTAATTTAAATTTATATAGAACATTTCCTAATTATTTAGGTGGTGTGTAATGTGCATATTTGATGTTATTGTGACATGTCATCCAGTGAAGAGGATATAGAGTTTGTGGAGGAAATATTGGATGCTATGTCGAGGCCAAAGCTTATAAGAAATCGACAAAATCCATTTGAATTTTTAGATTATCAAATAAATAAAATAGAAACAACCTTACTTATTGCAGAGAGTAAAAAAAAAAAAAAAAAAAAAAAAAAAAAAAAAAAAAAAAAAAAAAACGAAACGCGTCTGCAGATGGCTATTTACTTAATTTTTACATAGTTTTGGGTTCAGTTTTATAATTTAAAGTTTTCAAATTCAATTTAGTTTCATTTTTCAAGTTAGTCCTGTGGGTAGAAATAAGGGATCTTAAACCAATGTTATTTCACTAGTAGTACTAGTAATAACATGCAAATTTCTTTTGTATCATTCAATATCCGGCGTGGCATCAGCCAGGGAAGTAGTTGTTTCAATAAGTTATTTGTTTATAGTCTTAGTAAGACTTAATTTTGCTTGCAGAGTTACGAACAGGTTGAATATTTATATATTCAGGCTATATTTCGTTTTTTTTGAATTTATTTTTAGATTATCAATTTTAAAATCCGATATCGTTTTGATAAGACGACTGTACACGAAATAATAGAAATGATTGGTCGGCAATTAGATAGACCTACCAGAAGAAATAAAGCGGTTACAGTCAACAATCAAGTATTAATTTCTTTAAGATTTTACGCTTCTGGTAGCTGCCTTCTCCTTACTACTGACGGCATCAGTTTTTTTTTGTTTTCCAATATTGTTAACTTTCTACTGCGTCTAATAGTAGACCCATTTCTCTTTCGGTGAAATTCTTCCCTTTGGTACGTTTATTTTGCTCCATTTTTATGAAAATCACTTACAATTACGGAGAAAATGTCACCTGACGTTTGTTAATCACCAAAAATTGTAATGAAATTCCCTACATCTCATGTTACGAAATCATCCGTTAAATATCTCCTGTTATATTTATGAATACAATTTTATTTTTAACGATAGCTATATTTCAACGGCCCGTTACGTAATCAAGCGTTATATGAATCTTTATGAATATGGGCCTAAAGTTTGTTGCAAATATTTTTATTTTTACTTTCTCCGTTACGAAGTACGAGAAAGTATTGTGATCGTGATTTCTTCTTCTTTTTTTACGGAAATAATCGTTTTGGGGTCCCTAGATGCCATTTCAACAATTTCTGAAAAACGGATATTTAGACTTTCATGGTTTATTTTCTATTTAAATCATATTTTAAATGTACATCGAGCGTTTTGAAGACTCGTATGAAACTGACATTTAAAACGTCGAAATTATCAAAGATGGAAAAATTATGCTTTAAATTCAAAAACTCAGTTTACTCAAAAACTAAAGAGATTTCGAAAAAAACTTATTCTTTAGAAGTTGTTCATATTCTCTACAATTATTATTCACACAAATTTGCTGTAACTATTATCGTTTCATAATTATAAACCAAAAATTAAAAAAAAATAATATTTTTTTTTCTCGAATAGCAATGATTTTATGAAAAATATTTTCAAGCAAAAGATGTTCATTTCTTTGTTGTCTTTAATGTTTGTTTAAATGTTTTTGTGATATTTTTCATATTTAAGAAAATATAGGCAAAAAACAAAAAACGGTTAAGGTAAACACCCACTTACGGTGTATGAAATCTTACCAAAAGCTTTTCAGTTCTTCAGATTATCAAATAACACGTATGTTCAAAGTTTCATATCAGTTGCTCTATTAGTTTTTGAGATACAGCGCACACAGACAGACACACACACACATACATACACACCAGGACACACACACACACACACACACATACACGTCCCTACATATTTGTGGCACCGCATGATATATCCCCATTTGTGGCGCTTTTGTTAAGATACTGTCGTTCCGCTGCGCTTCTTTCCATTATTTCTGAATATGTGGTTAATTTTACGATACCCTCCATATAACAAAAGTTATTGCAAAAAAATCAAATGTGCCACAAATATTATGAAACGTGAAAAGTTAACACATGGTGTCACAAATATGACTGGTATCAATTTATGGTGCCACTAATATTGCATGCCATGAAAATGTGTGTAAGTGTGTGAAAAGCAATGTTGCCGTGGAGATGTGACCGTCTTATAATTTGCAAAGAAAGTCCTTGTCACGCATTTTCTTGCCCGCGCAACGCTTCCAATAGATAATAAAATAAAAATGTAATACCAAATAAATAAATAAATAAAATATAAGTAATTAAATGAATTAAAATAAAACATAAAGATTCAGATTCAAGATTTTTAACATTAAGCACAATATTGCAATTTGTATCTTATATACCGGGTGTAACTGAATTCTGGTAGACCCCAAATATCATTTGCATGTTTATATATATAAATATATATATGTATATATATATATACAGGGTGTGGCACTTAAGACGCCTCGGATCATAGCTCCTTTACGATAAAAGCTATCGAAAAAAATCTAAGAACAAAGTGGTGCATAGTTACCGTCGCTATGTTTCAAAAATATTTCTAATCATCAGTGGCGTGCCGTACTCCAGTGGCGTACCAAACTTATGTTTTTTTTAAATGGAATGCCCTATTTTTTATTGCAGATTTGGAAAGTGCTCGACGAGTACTTATTTTTTTATCTAACATGTTATACCCTTCACTTTAGCGGTTTCGCTGTTATAACCCTTTCTTTCAAAATTGCGCCCCATTTTTGAGATTTTTTTGTAGAGAAACTAATTGACGCCGGCGCCTAAATTTTGAATTGAGGTACAGGTTAAGACCTCGTGTACCTTCACATAATTTTTTTTCGGGTAATTAATCAAAAAAAAATAATTTTTTATTGATCTTCGCATGTTGTCATTTTTTCCGAAAATTTCAAATGGCACCCCCCTAAAAAAATTACGGCGTTGTACAGCCAAAACTCTAAATTTTTCATTGGTGTAAAAAAAATTACACATTGCATAACAAAATTTCGGAGAAAAAAGGAATTTCATCGCAAATGTCGGGAAACGTTTTCCATATGAAGTATTTTAAAATCAAAGTCAACTTGATAATTTTTTTATTAAATAAAGATCTATACTATAGATATGCATTACCATTAAATATAGTGTAAACTCTACTTATTTCACTCATTTGTATTATTGTAACAATTAAAAATAAGATGTTTCTCTTAATTATCTACAACGAATGATTTTCTTTTATCACTTACAAAATTTCGATATATTGAAAAACTTCTGTTTACTTAAAAAAAATATACTTCTATGAATTATAGTATTAACATAAATGGTTCATTTATTAAGGATTATAAGTTATTTAAAAGATTCATGAATGTATTTATAATTTATCAGGTTACTTTTAAAAGTTATATGTTTTGTGTATAAAATTTACTATGTAGCGGCAAGTATCGCTACAAACGACTATAAAAACCACAACTATAGAGATAATGAGAAATACTATTTAGAATTTGAATATACTCGAAGGATAAATAAAATATGAATTATGTTGTATAATATGTTTCGCTAACAACGCCTACCATTTTCAAACATGAAAATAAAACAAGCATTTCTCATCCGGTTCAATTTGAATATATTACCATGTTATACAAAACAAAGTGAAAAGTGTTTTATTATATTATTCAACATGTATAAAGAAGTGGAAGTCTCCAGAATAAACAATATGAATGATATTGGTTTGAACCGGATTTTGAAATGAGTCGTCTGTCCTCTTTTCTAGGAATTCCTTTTAAAAATTTAAAGGGACGCTTGGTACCTGCTTTCGACTGCTGAGACGAACAATGCCGACATCTGGATATTATAAATGTTTGAAAATACAACTTTCCTAGTACTATAAACACTAAAAATGCAGTTTCAATATAAAGATTTAACGTGAATAATATTTAAATCTAGAATTATTTTATCTTGAATATAATCCTCATTTATAAATCGTGAAGTATCTTCGTGAGGAAAAATTTCCGTTTTCAGTTGTTTTAAGCTCTTGTAGTTTTTTAAACCTTTTTTCCCTTTTAATTTAAAAGGTAGACAAATATTATTTTTCTTACAGTTTTTTACAATTAAACGTTTAAAAGTCACGTGAATTTTCAATTTAAAATAGTATCAAATTCAAGATAAATTAAATTTATAATTTTCATATTCAATGCCGAAAACGAAACACTGGTAATGTCATGAAATCAATTTGTCAGTGTCAATTTTATCATAAGGGCTAACGTATGTTTGTAATTTCCTTACCATGTTCAAAAATTGAATTTGAACATCCCATCATTTTTTCAAAATATTAATAACCCCCAAAATGTTTCCACATGTAAAGTTTATTGCCTTTGGCAAATCAATTTCATTACGCTAATGAGAGTTTTGTTTTTGAAAATAAATATGAAAATGTCTGTATTAACTTTCAAATTAAGGAAATAAAAATAATATCCACAAATTGAAGCAATGACTTTTTTTGTTAATACAATTTGAAAGATAAACCACTCAAAGCTACGCTATGAACTAGATTTAGACTCCTTATTTATATGTTTTTTTAAATTTATAACCATCACAAAGTTTCGGCTCAGAACGAAATCGAAGTCAAAAAATGGTAGTTGAAGAGGCCAAAAACGGAAATAATCACGTTAATATTACATAATTATGCATATTAGCAAACTCTTGTCTGTTATCCTTTTAAAATACTTTTGTATGTAACCACAGAAAACAATAATTTATAAATATTGGTTACTGGATAATAAAGGAACTTAGCACAGGAGAAAAACGAGAATGATTTCTTATGTACTTACCCTTCGGATTTAAATAATTATAAACAGCGGAGCATGACAATACAATTTTTCCGAAATTATCTCTCCAATAACCTAAATAGGCCCCCATAAATATTTTTGGGTCCCACACGACAAGGATTTGTACGATGAAACCATAAATTTATATAATATCTATAAAAAAACGAGTATTAAACCATACCCTTTGAACTAATAATTTAACCTAATTTTATTGTACAAACATTTTAAGTTTGGGTTTATGATCAAAATGTGCCTTATAAACTAATTGAAAAATGGTAAAATAAATATTTTAGAATAAGCATAGCTTTAGAATATGCATGGCTTAATTAAATAACCTTGACAAAAAGTGATTTTTTATGTTTGTGGTTGACATGCTCCAAGATTTCTGTTGGGACAATAAAAATAGTCTCTTGATGTTTTAAATGTATGAAAGCTCACAACTTTTACAGCAAACTTTTGTAATAGGATTAAAATTATTGGCCTTTTTGAAACTATTGTTACATCCAGTTATTTTAGGTAGGTTGATAATACTAATTATGTTACAACCGTCTTTAGTGAGGTTTATACATTTAAAACTTTTCTGGTATAAAAAATATAACAGAATATGCGAAAATGTTTTAAAGCTATATTTTGAGTAATTGTACTTGAATTGCCTCGTCAGCTATCGGGTGAAATATAAAGGGTGATTGAAATTCGAGGGCGAGTATGGGGATATAGCTTATTATAGGAAATAGAGGGTAGGTTTAAATTCGACACTTTTGCAGAATTTTATGTTGATTAATAATCTGCTTTAACATTTAAATTATTTTAACGGTTTCTCTGCAGTTTGGAAAGAAGTGTAAATCGTAATTTCGTAAAAACGTTCCTACGGCATCTTTTTACGTCTTATCAAATGGCGAACGATTTTTATCTACAGGGTTAGTTTTTGTTTTTTTACACTTAGCTTTTGTTTTCATTGTGGGCACAATTTATGATATATACATATTTAAATCAGATTTTTTTTGCTGATTTCAGTGATGTGACACACGGGCATATCCGTTGCAATTTTATTTCAGTATTATGATTATTACAAGTATCATCTAGTACGAATCGAGCTAAGAGTCAATTGCCCATTGAATTTATGTGATTTGAATTCAATAACTGGCACAAAACGGTAAATAATTTTAATTGTATCAAATATTTTAATTAAATACAATTTCAATTTGTTTTTCTAAATTTACATATTTTGCTAATAAATGTCTTTCGAACATTGTAATTTAGTCAAATTATAGGTTTAGATGATATATTATTAATAGATTATGCTTTTAGGGGGTATGTTATAATATGCCGTGTATTTTATTACCACGGCCGTTAAGATTTTGCAAATTAACTTTTGGACCATATTTTAACATATGAAAATATTTGCTTAAAATCCATATTAAAATTTTATCTTTTTACAGCGAACTGATTGTTCTTATAATTAGAACATTTTTATAACAGACAATAGATTGTAATTCATAGGTTTTTGCTTAATTTTTAGGAAAATGACATTGACATGAATTACATTTTCTCGTATTTCGGTTATCAAAGTTAACATATCAACAGTTAAATAATTAAATTTTAATATAGTACCACTTAAAACTTAATATGAAAACTTTAAAAGTTCACAGTAAAAAATACACTACATATCAATTCATCTTATAAGTTGTGCTTATGTTGGTATCAATATATTTAATTTTTTTTTTGCATTGTAATAAATGATGTTAGTTTGCAGCTTCTCAACCATCCCATTTGAAAATTAATTTTAGGAAAAAAGTTATTCTTTATAAAAAGTTCTGCATGGTCCAAAACCTAAAATGCAACCATCAGCTGTCAAATTTTTTTGGTCATATACGGAGTTTGTGTGAAAATATGAATTTTGTTCCAGAATAAAGTACCTTTATTTTTGACAATATCAAGAACTGTTATAAAGAAAAGTTATTTAGAATTGAAAACTGGGTTCAATCATACAGTCATGTATACCTGTTGCTAAAAATAAGATTTTGTAATTTTTCTTTTTCTCTACAGTGATACATGCACATTGATATTTCAAATGTTGAAATGACAGTGACAGGTCTGTCATTAAACATCAGATATTATTTAAACATTATAAATGAATAGTAATTCCGGTGACATTGAGTTTGGAGAAAAAATAGAAATTGTATTAATTGTGATTGAAAATTATAAAACGTATCGGGAAGCAGCTGAAATATATTATAACAAACATCCAGATAAAAATGTACACAATACTACAGTAATGAATATTTATTTCGTTAGTTAGTTAGGGTTGAAGGTCATTCCATCATCGACAATTTTGGGAACTCACTGTACCATTTGAATTAAATGAAGCTTCATCTTCAAACATGATTATTCTAACCCAAAATGGATGCTCTTCTAACTCTCCTTGGATAAGAGAACAAAAATTGAAACCACTAACATAATCTCTAGGTTTTAATGTGGTTTATATGGGTGGAATTTGTGTGCTTTCAAAATATTTGCCATCATATCTTTACCCTTTTGCGCAGCTAATATTTAATATATTCTATTGTAGATAACATTACATTTAAAGTCCTCACTTTAAAGTCCTCAGTTATCGACGTTTGTTATTTAATTTATTTTTAACATATCCATATGTTTTAATTATTTTCATTTCAAAATATTAATTATTGTATGTACATTTGTGTCTGGATGTTTCTTATTAAATATTTCAGCTACTTCCCGATACGTTTTATAATTTTAACTCACAATTAACACAATTTATATTTTTTTTACTTCGCAAATTTAGCATATCTTACTATGTTTATAATATTAGGCAAATTATTCCAAAATTTATGAATTCAAATTAAATTTTAAAATGAAAAAAAAAGATTTGTCATTATGTTGTTCTGTCTAACTTTTCTCTATTACACACACAATTTACGGCACAAAAGGATTATCAAATACAGGTTTAATACCGTAAATTATGCATTATTCATTATTCGAAGAAAAATCAGTTTACTTTTGAAAATCAAAACCAATACATTTTTTATTAAATATTATATTGGTATTCATTATTTATTTCCGGCGATTTAGCTGAAAAAATATCTCAGATTTATAGCTCAGGCAAATATAAGTTTATAAAATCATCGAACGTTACTTGAAATAGTATAATTTAGGCTATTATTTAACCACCAATTTTTAATTTAGTAAATGTTATATACAATTTAAAATTGTTCGAAAAACTCTAAACTAGTAAAGTCATGAGTAAACAAACGGTAGAAAAAACCACTTACGATTCCGCCATATTAGTAACGTCAAGCCCTGATTTACAAAATTTTTGCTTTGAAAAACTTATTTTAGGATACACTCGTCATTTGAAAGTTTCGGTTCTCATTTAAAAAATAATTATGTCCGAAACTGACACACTTATTTGTCGAAACTATGTAGTCAGAAAAAAGTCGATAGAGTTATTCGAAATAAGGATTTGAATGTAGATGTAAGTCATATTTTTTTTAGATTTACAATATCTCCTTACTTTAGTAAGTTTTGAATTTATAAACGTCACATAAATGGACATTTCGGGTATTTCACACGTTCAAATATTCGCAAATTATGTATCTAATGTTCATTTCATGGTTTATTTTATCCATTCGCTGTTTTGGGCAGCAAAAAATAATGAATTCCTTAATAACATAAAAATTAAAAGATAATAGTTTGATTTTTACCAACATTATTTTTTGTAGTAAGTTATTATTATTGATTGGTATTTATTTCTATATTAAAATCTATAAGAAATGTATGAATAAAGTTTTATTGAGAAAATGGACGTAATAAAAAAATCGAAGATTTATTTCTCTAGCGTGCATTACAATAGCCATTGAAATTCAGTTTGAAAGAGCAAGAAATTTACAGAAAGTTATTAATTTAAATAGCAATAATAAAAGTCTATTTTTAAATATGTATAGAAGTAGGAGCCAGGCCTCAAATATTTATCTTTCGCAGATGTTAGCATTCGTCACCCCCAAGTGTTCTACCTGTTTTGGACCGCCCTTTAAATTTTAAAAGGAATTCGTCGAATGAATGCGTCACATCCCAATATCCGGTCCAAACTAACACACAATAGCAATTAACACATAACAACATTTACACATTTACAGTAAAATGAGAATGGATCAAATAAACCAAGAAATTAATATTAGACACATAATTGGAGCTTATTTGACAGTGCAGCATATACAAAATATCCATTTATGTGAGTTTTATGAACGTAATTTAATTAAAAAATCACTGAACTAATTGTAAGGAAGGAATGTAAATCTGGTATGAGAAAATGTTATTTTCATCAATTAAATGTGGTTGCAAATACAATAACATTTTCAAAAAAAAATCGACTAAATAAGCGGTCAGGGTTTTGCGTAATGACTTTACTTTTATTTTATTTACCGAATCCGAAAATGATTTGTATACAAGTTCTTTGGAATTTAATAATGCGTTTAGTGATGATGTTGGATATTCGTTGGAACTTATCGTTTTGTTGCTAGGACAACGCACTGTTGCTTTTATTTTCAAAACGAAATTACTCAAAAAATTTCTAATAATGCAACTTAAAAAAAATTACTAGAGAAAAATCTCCATAAAGAATAAAAAAGTGTATTGTTATAGCAACAAAATAATCAACTTTAGTTTGATGCAATACTGAATTTGGTAAATAATTTAAAAAAAAATGTTATTATGCGACAAATTTTAGACACGCAGCGCTTATTTTAGTCAAATTAACTTGAAAAATGCCTTAGGCGAGGGTATAATAGTATACTCTGTAACAAGGTTAAAATGGAAATTCGATGCGAGTGGACTAGCATCAGAATTTCCATTCTTACCTAGTAGTAGACTATACTTTCTCCTCGACCAGATAAAATAGACTAATACAATAATTATTGTATTAGTATATTAATTATAATTAACACAAAGAACTTACGTTTTATTATCGCGTTTGTGGTTATGTTTATAGTATTTTGACAATTGTGATATCCAAGGCTAATTGTTTTATTAGAAACGGTGTGAGAATATTCATTCCATTAGTTATTATGGAATGAATTACATGCAAAACGCATAAGTGCATTTTATTTTGATCCATAACAAGAGTGAGAATGTGTACGTTCTATGATCAAAATTGATTTCAGAATGCTTAAATTCTACAGTGGTCGTGGAGAAAAAATAGTATTGTATTGTAGTTAAAAATGCTCTATCTAAAAAGTAAACAACAAGGTAGGTTGTTATTTGAAAATAACAATATTTTTGCCATTCAAATGAAAAAATGAAATGAAATATGTCTCTCCTATAAACTTTATAAATTTACTAAAAATTAATTATAATTATTAATCCATAGAAACCTGCAAACACCCCATCCGCAAGTTGTGGGATAAATCCATGAGAATAAAGTATAAGTTCTTGAAAATCTGTAATAATTTAAGTGAAAAAATGTAATAATAATTACCATCGATTTGAAAATTTACTCAAAATTCATTCCGGATTGTATTTTAAGAAAATTATTAACAATCTATTTATAGATTTTCAATTGATGACAAGCGCGGTAACTCGTGTGAAATCCCAAATATTTTAATTTTATTTTTTCACTCTTGAGTAACAAGTTACAATACACGTTTTTTGTTATGCTATTGCCTTTTTTTGCCATCTGTATGGGAAGCAGGAGTTTGCATAAACATATAAATACAATGTAAATCGCCAATGTACATTGCTGAATTTTCTATTCGATACAGAAACCAAATTAGAATGAGTTACATTTTAATTGTTGTCAGAATAAAGACAGCACTCTCATACTATTCAAAGCAATTATGGTGAAAAATCTAATCGCTCATAATTTCTTTGGTTTTTATCAACTTTTCCTAATATTTTGCAAACAAACATGTAAGTATATGAACCAACCTAAATATTCCAGCGTTCATGAACATATATTTAGGGAGATGCATTTCAAACGAACTTCTTACTTATTGTTAGACAATTTTGAAACAATAAATATTATTTTTAAGAAGTAAACATATTTTTAAAACAGTTTGTTTGATTATTGTCTTTAGATTGTCACTAAAAATTCTTAGGGGTCAATCAAATCAACCAATTTAATTTGAAAAGGTCTCTGACAAAATTTATCTATTTTCGTTTTTTTACCTATGTTGTAGTATATTCAGAGAGTTGAAAACAGCTATGCATTAATTTTTCAGATGTTCAGTTTTTTTTGTGAACAGCCATTTTGTATTGGTGGGTCAGCCTATTTTGCATTTTGTAGAGATTTACGTTAAACTCTGTAGCTCCTCGGTTTTTGGAGATATTTGGTTCAAAAAGAAACCATGTTAAAGAACATAAAATGTACAATTTTTTCTGTTAAGTATATATATATATATATATATATATATATATATATATATATATATATATATATATATATATATAGGCCTATACTAAATTGTAAATTAGCAGAAAATAGGTAAATGTTAACGTTTCCAAAATAAAAAGCTTCTCTTTAAAAATTAAAAGTGTTAAAGATAAAACGAAGACTCAAATTCATTTTTTGTGGATATAGTGTCTATAGTATACTACTTCCCTAAAAAGTATCAGGCCAGAGAGTTACATCCTTTTTTAAAGGGTCTTCAAATATTGCAATTTTCCTAAAATCAGGTATTTTCGATCTGAAATATCTCGGAAGGGACACACTTTAAAAACCCAATATTTTCACAAAACGTTCTTTAATGGTGTTATACTAAGTGGTTAAAATTTCATCACTGAGACTTTGTTAGCTTTTTGGTTAGAAATTTAAAAAATAGCTAAAACTTCTGGAAAATAAAAAAAAATTAGCGACTATCATTGGTTGATTTGACATGGATTGACCGTTAGATATACAGCATGTTTTTTATCGTGGGCCATAGGATTTTACATGCTAAAACTTTTACCTTGTGTTAATGTATATTTTATCATATAATTTTGAAGCAAATTTTTGTTAGTAATATAAATCAATTATTTTTCTATATGATGGGATTAATTAGAATTATTTAAACATGTTTTATTCCATTAAAAAAATATTTTTTTTAATATAAGTGTCGACTCAAGTACCTGTTCCCCGTACATGTTCAGGTAATGATATTTATTAATATTGTTTAGTGCTATTTCAAAATTAATCATAAACTATTTGTATCCTTAATATGATGTATAATGCTCTAGTGCAGAGAAAGGAGCAGTGTTGAAGTTTTTTGCAACGCACATAAAAAGAAATACTGTACCAGGAAAAGTAAACTGCATAAAATGTATGAATAGCAATTCTATATTATCTTCACGCGGTTGGACTGACATTAAATTTTGTGTTAAAAATCATATAGATAAAATTAAAAATTCAAAGAAAGTGGGAAAATTTTGTTAATTGAATACGAAATAAATTATATTACATGCACTTTTTATATACATATAAAGATTGTAATAATATTTGTATCATTTTATCATCCCGAACCCGTTTAAACTTTAAAACAGAATCCAATAAATTAATATAAATAAATGCTATTTAATTTGGTGAATTTGCATAATTTATGCATAATTTTAACTGTAATTCAAGTAAAGTGGGAACAAAAAAATCAATTTAAGTTGGGTATTAATTGTCAAGAACAATAATAATTTAGACAATTACAAGAAATTCCGTGCATTTTTAACATTTAATTGTACATTTTATTTCTCTGTTTGCAATTTTATGTTTCATAAATAATTCAATTTTTATTTATTTATTAATAATTACTGTTATTAATTTAATTAATTTCTCTACTCACAATTTCTTATTTCATTAATATTTTAATATTTCAATATTTATTTATTAATAATTTATGTTATTTATTTAATTGAAATATTTATGAATGGACACTGCAAGTCCTAACGCCAACTGTAAATCTATTTCCAACCCGAGAATTGAGCAAACAATGCGATCCCCTCGGTAGGTATGTGGGATAGGTCGGCAACGCAGCATATTTTGTTCCAGGTGGCGCTACCAACAAGGGTTGCCACAATTTGGTGTGTAGCACACATGATCGGTACCCATGATGTGGCGTCATACACACAATTATTTTTAAGGTATCATAACTTTCGTGAGAATGATTTTAGAGAATTTTCGTATAGATAACTGAAATAATCTGATCTTCTTTAACATTGGTACTAAATGTCGTAAGTGTGACATATGAAGCAATGGAGAAATAGCCGAATGTACTTGTGGCACGGAGGGTAAGGTGCCACAAGAACGCGCCTCCGCCACAATTCAGGATGTAGCACACACAAAGTGCCACAAATATGTGGGGACATACACACCCAGACACACACACAGACACAAACACTTTTTTCCAGAAATTGTTGAAATGGCATCTAGGGACCGCAAAACGGATATTTCCGTAAAAAAAATTTTTGAAAAAAATATCACGATCACAATACTTTCTCGTACTTCGTAACGGAGAAAGTAAAAAATGGTGATGTGGCCATCATGTTACTTTCTCCGACAAGATAATATCATTTATATTTACGCTTTCATGGTTTATTTTCAATTGAAATCATATTTTAAATGTACATCGAGCGTTGCGTAAACTCAGATGAAACTGACGTTTAAAACGTCAAAATTATGAAAAATGGAAAAATTATACTTCAAATTCAAAAATTCGGTTTACTCAAAAACTAACAAGATTTAGAAAAAAACTTATTCTTTAGAAGTTGTTTATTTTGGCATTCTCTACAATTATTATTCACATAAATTTGTAACTATTATCGTTTCATAATTATAAACCAAAAATTAAAAAACATTAATAATTTTTTTTCTCGAATAGCAATGATTTTATGAAAAATATTTTCAAGCAAAAGATGTTCATTTCTTTGTTGTCTTCAAAGTTTGTTTAATTGTTTTTGTGATATTTTTCATATTTAAGAAAATATTGGCAAAAAACAAAAAACAGTGAAGGTTAACGCCCACTTCCGGTGTACGAAATTTTACCAAAAGCTTTTCAGTTCTTCAGATTATCAAATAAGACGGATGTATAAAGTTTCATATCAATTGCTCTATTAGTTTTTGAGATACAGCGCACACAGACAGACACACACACACACAGACACACACACACACACACATACACACACACACACAGCAGACAGACACAAACACAAAAATTTTTTTTCCAGAAATTGTTGAAATGGCATCTAGGGACCTCAAAACGGATATTTCCGTAAAAAAAAATTTTCAAAAAAAAATCACGATCACAATACTTTCTCGTACTTCGTAACGGAGAAAGTAAAAATGTGTCTGTGTGTGTGTCTGTATGTGTGTGTGTGTGTCTGTGCGCGCTGTATCTCAAAAACTAATAGAGCAATTGATATGAAACTTTGAATATACGTCTCATTTGATAATCTGAAGAACTAAAAAGCTTTTGGTAAAATTTCGTACACCGGAAGTGGGTGTTTACCTTAACTGTTTTTTGTTTTTTGCCGATATTTTCTTAAATATGAAAAATATCACAAAAACATTTAAACAAACATTGAAGACAACAAACAAATGCGCTTATTTTGTTTAAAAACATTTTTCATAAAATCATTGTTATTCGAGAAAAAAAAAATTAATTTTTGGTTTATAATTATAGAACGATAATAGTTACAGCAAATTTATGTTAATAATAATTGCAGAGAATGCTAAAATGAACAACTTATAAAGAACAAGTCTTTTTCGAAATCCCTTTAGTTTTTGACTAAACTGAGTTTTTGAATTTAAAGTATAGGTTTTCCATCTTTCATAATTTTGACGTTTTAAACGTCAGTTTCATCCGAGTTTACACAACGCCAGATGTACATTCAAAATATGATTTCAATTGAAAATAAACCATGAAAACGTAAATATAGATGGCTATGATATTATCAAGTCGGAGAAAGTAACATGATGGCCACATCACCATTTTTTAATGTCTTGAAAAATGTTGAACCTTACAATGAAACCTGTCAATGTTCAAGGGTGATTAATTAAAAATCTAAAACAGAGGTATTAGCAGATTTTCTTAGAAGAACAAAGTATAATAAAGTTTAGAGTGAATTTGAAAGTCTAAAGTTTGTTGCAATTTTTTTTAATATTTTTTTTTTCGAAAATGTCCGACCTCAAATGTGATTATTTCAAAATCTATTGGTAGGTTTTTATAGAGTGATTAAGCTTTATTCTAAGTAAATATAAAAGAGTTTTGAGTTTTTTACGATCGTTTTTCTATTTCTATAGAGAATATTCAACAATATAATTAAAATGTCGAATTATTTCGAAAGTTTTTTTGTAAATATTATTATATCATCATAAGTGCGCCATTAGCTTCACATGAGCTTACCTATTTAAATGTAAATTTCAAAATATATAAATGCACTTCTCGTATTCCAGAGTTGGGTGGAGTAAGAGAGAACGACGTGTGGTAAAAAAGTCGCGGAGTAAAAGAGAAGCTATCGCTAGCGTTTAGACGAAAAAAGTGTAGTTTTGAGGGATTTCAGAAGTTAGAGTTCTAGGCCCGTCGTTAAATCCGCCTCTGCCAATACGTAAATATTAAAGCAATAAACAATTGCCCTTAAGAGTATTTCACACGTGTAGAGTAAGTAGTGCTGCATGAAAGGTTGTCATGAAAACATTTCTTTGTTTGCCTCCCCTAGGTGCGCCTGATGAGTACTAACAAAAAAATATATTTTTCAAGCTAAATTAATCATTTGAAAGAACTTTAAGAAATCGCAGTTCTGACAATCTAGAAATAACCAACTCTGATGTCTCCGAACATTCTTGAACACATAACCCAATGACGATCTTTTTCCAAAGACTGCATTCCGGTCCAGGAAGCCGACTACGAGTTATCTCGCAGTTAATTTTATTGCCAGTGCCGTGCTATTTTAAGTATATTCGTGGAATATCAGTGTTCTACGGAAAGAAATATATTAAGGTTGGCGTACAAGAATAGAACATTTATTCACAAATAAACAGTGTATACTCATAAAAACATTATACCTATTTAAAAAGAAAAAAAAAAAACGATTTTTTTATTTTTTTTGGCGATTACTAAATACTATAATTGCAGTTTTGAACAATATGCAATTGTGTTTTTTGGCCGAATTCGCATGTTAAACAGAGTAAGTTATGTGAGATAGATCGTTCACTTTACTAAATCATATTAATTCGACATTTTTGTAAATAAACTTCGATGAATAAACACAATTCTATTTAAAAAAGATTATGAATGGATAAAATATTCTTGAAATTAGAAATCCTTACTTGTCGCAGATACATTAAATTTATAAAACATATTTGTAATTACGTATTGTTTATTAAGAAATCAACACTAAATTAAGAGAAACCTTATAACGACTAAAATCACATTTTACCGCCAATTACCGACTATCATTATTTCGTAGACGAAAATACATTTTCGTGCTGGTGGAGACTATTTAAAAGAGATGAAAAAAAGCGACAACAACAAGAGCACAAGAAAATGATTTATACTCTCACGCAGCGCCGCGGCCAACTTAATTACGCCCGGCGTGTCGAGGTAATTTATTTTTTGAATTCGAACATGAATAATAGCTCCGGAGGAAAGAGTAATCTGTTCGCCGTCGAAAAATGCGCGTAATTAACACGCTTGTTTGGATAAACAAAGCCGGAAATTATTTACGGGCCGCAGATTTGAAAGAAAAAAAGATACAAAACGTAGAGTGGCTTCTGCTGATTGAGTACATCAACGGACGGATTCTTGAGTGGTGGTAAAAGTAAAAAAAAAAGTATTGCATGCAAGTTGATATGGTTATTCAACAAAATGTCTTTAACCTCTTCACGCCCAGGTTCGCCACATGTGGCAACAAGCAAAAAATGAATACAAAAACATTGTACAAAAAAATTACTTCTTTAGCGCCATCTATGGAATATTTTTTTGGATAAATGGGAAAGTTTGTGACAGTGAAATCATATTTCGTAGAAAAAGTTAACAACAACAAAGAAGCAATTTTTCAACAAACCTGGGATTAAATTAAAGCAGCATGGGCGCGAAGTGGTTAAGGATAGTTTTTATATTTTGTTATAACGACGTGAGTGCTATAATTGCTTTGGTGCAATATTTCAATAAGTTGGTAGCATTTCAAACGTCGGATGCGTCAAAGGTTCATAAATATTGTAATAACTTTCAGGTTAAAATGAAAATTACGATGCTTTTTGTCTTCTGCAATCTAAGTGTCTTAGAAAGCTACACAATTTTAAACATTACCAGTTATTTATAGAACTGATCATCACTATTAATAATACATTTAAGATTCATAATTTAGCTGTTTTATTTAAATTCCAGGGTTTTCCATTCTAAAATTCCTATTCTTAGTGACGCCACTAAACTTCTCTTTAGGTTATGTTTTAGGGGCTGCGAACTATTTTTAACTTTTTGATCTCATGTATTATTTCTTTACTTGAAAAATGCCAGAAGCGATTTTTAAAATTTCTGTACTTTCATAAACATAAAATATATTCCCCACATTGCATGAATCATTGCTATAATATTATAATTTACTTTGACTATATACTAATGGACTGCTATTCCCCCTCCATTTCCCATATGATCACTGCTCCAAAAGTTGTCCACGCGCTGGAGCCCGATATAAGTCCCGCCCCGGAGCCGAAAATGGAGCGTAATTTAAAAACCGGAAAGCAAAAAAAATATTTCTCGATGTATTCATCAGCAACGTGGAGAATGCAAATGCGAGCATATTTTGGCAACTCGGGTCCACTTTCCTGCCTGTTCTATACAAGCAAAGCATCAACACATAATTTGTCAACTGACGCGTACATCAGCTGACGAGTATTATAACCGCGTTGGCACATATACGTGGACCTATTGCAGCCTTTCGCATAGCAATATTTTGACATAGTTTGAATATTTGACAATATAAATGTTTATATATTCAAAGGTGTGAATAAATTGCAGGGTATCACAATATGCAATGCGAGCTCATAGAGTCATATGTCATAGACACAAAATAGCTACCAATTTAGTAACATGCCGCAACCATTTAGGGTCCCGCCGCGCCACCGTTGCTTGGAGACACACGTGAAGCGGCGCTAGCAGTCCATTAGTATATAGTCAAAGATAATTTATGATTTATATAAGATTATATATAGCCTTCAAGATAGTCCGACATTACTATACCTAGACAATCCTCACTCAATAGTATTATGTTTCCCTGTAATTAGGTATTGTATGTCTGTTGATAAATAAAGGATTATTATTATTAATAATAATATTATTAAATATTTTACATACATGGTATAGATGAACAAAACGGAGCATAGAATTTTCAATGTTAATTTCTGTATATTCTAATATGTATTATCTTCCCTGATCATTTCAGAAAATCCATGTAAATACATTTTTTATAGCGTAAAATAAATTATTTATTATTTTATTTATTTTTTGCATTCATAAAAATCCGAAAAATAATAAAATAAAATTGATCATTTTCACGAAAATAATGGTTGGCATGAAATTAAACAAAATGGTGCGCTGTTGATCTGTTGGATTCTGTCAAATTGATTGAATACTTCACAGCTGTTTAGGGGCCATCCATAAATTACGTAACGCAAATTTCGACTAGTTCCGATAATACTGGCCCAATATTACGAAATCAAATGCAGAGCAGAACAATTTACCAATAAATGAAGAATGACGAGTTTAAGGTCTTAGCTTCTGTGGTATAAGATCTAAACATACGCTTAAGATAAACTGCTGGCAAGTGTGGAATTATTTATAATTTATATAATTAATTGTTTTAATGTTGTTTATGGTGGAGGCTTCCACTTCATTATACATATTGTAAATATAAAAAAAACACTTTTACTTTGTTAGTATAACACAAATTTTGATTGTGGACTAGTCATTATAATTGTTTTAATGTTCACGTATTGGTAGGAAAGAATCGAACCAAAATTAATTAATCATTAATTGCACAAGAAATTAACTTATTTCTTGTTCAATAAATTGTGTGGTGTAAAACGGCTTTTAATATGAAACCAGAAATGTATTATTTTTTATGGATTTTGAGTTTTTGAATAAAAATTCTTCATTAATTATTTTTTTCACAATTTTTCAAATCTTTTAATGCTCCTTTAGTTTTTCCAGTTTAAGTTAAGAATTTTGCCATTTTGTTAATTATTTTTCTGGGAAATCACAAATGAATCGTTTTTAAGCTTTTGGATTAATTAATTTTTTACAATTTTTACAATGGGTAATTGTATTTTTCTGAAGCAATTGTCAATTCATTTTTTCTATTGTTGAAATGCATAAATTGTTGAAATGCATTTTTCGTTTTCCTAGTTCAATTTTGAAACATTGCCGTTTTGTTAACAGCATATGGCATTTGTTTCTACGTGAAATCAGAAATATACTATTTTTAATGGATTTAAAGCTTTCGAATAAAAATTATTTTTTACTTTCTCCGTTACGAAGTACGAGAAAGTTTTGTGATCGTGTTTTTTTTTTCAAAATTTTTTTTTACGGAAATATCCGTTTTGGGGTCCCTAGATGCCATTTCAACAATTTCTGGAAAAACATTTTTGTGTCTGTGTGTGTGTGTGTGTGTCTGTGTGTGTGTGTGTGTGTGTGTGTGTGTGTGTGTGTGTGTGTGTGTGTGTGTGTGTGTGTGTGTGTGTGTGTGTGTGTGTGTGTGTGTGTGTGTGTGTGTGTGTGTGTGTGTGTGTGTGTGTGTGTGTGTGTGTGTGTGTGTGTGTGTGTGTGTGTGTGTGTGTGTGTGCTGTGCGCGCTGTATCTCAAAAACTAATGGAGCAATTGTTATGAAACTTTGAACATCCGTATTATTTGATAATCTGAAGAACTGAAAAGCTTTTGGTAAAATTTCGTACACCGAAAGTGGGCGTTTACCTTAACTGTTTTTTTTGTTTTTTGTCAATATTTTCCTTAATATGAAAAATATCACAAAAACATTTAAACAAACTTTGAAGACGAAATTTACGTTAATAATAATTGTAGAGAATGCTAAAATGAACAACTTATAAAGAGTAGGTTTTTTTCGTAATCCCTTTAGTTTTTGAGTAAAGTGAGTTTTTGAATTTGAAGTATAATTTTTCCATATTTCATAATTTTGACGTTTTAAACGTCAGTTTCATTCGGTCGATGTACATTTAAAATATGATTTAAATTGAAAATAAACCATGAAAGCGTAAATATAAATGATACCATCAAGTCGGAGAAAGTAACATGATGGCCACATCACCATTTTTTATTTTTAAGTCATTGAATGCATTTTTAGTCTTTGCAGTTCAAGTTTGGAATGTTGCCGAGAATATGGTATTTGTTTCTACGTGAAATCAGAAATGTATTTATTAAATATTGTTTCCCCACCAGAACACCTGCGGACCGGTTTCGATCTTTCTGGTCTCATCAGTGTAGTTAGTTGCTGATGGGGAAAAAATATTGTCGTCTTACATAAGAAATTTTTCGAGTAAATGACAATTGAAGGTGAAAACTTGATATTTAGAGTTTTTGCAAAATGACCTTGTTCCAGCCCTTTTTTTCCAAACAAAAATGATCTTCACCTTCCATATAATCATATACAGGGTGGTCCAACCAAAACGCACGATGTTAATTGTAAATAAAACAAAACGTTTTCAGAGAATTATCTTAATATTTTTTATTATGATAGAAGGATCTATGACAATTATGTGTGAAAAAAATATCGGCCAAATGCTCGCCACGGCTTCAGTGGCATACCTCTATCCGATGGTCGATATTTTCAATGACTCTGAGACATAATTGAGGTTCAATATCGTTAATATGCCGAATTATCTCATCCTTTAGCTCTTGAATTGTTCTTGGCTTATTGACGTACACTTTTTCTTTTAAATGTCCCCAAAAAAAAAAGAAGTTCAACGGTGTCAAATCACATGATCGTGACGACCAATTAACATCGCCACGATGTGAGATAACACGGCCATTGAATTTCTCGCGTATAAGAGCCATTCTATTTCGTTGGCTGTGTGGCAAGTGGCACCATCCTGTTGGAACCACATATCGTCCAGGTCCATATCCTCAATTTCTGGCCACAAGAAGTCCGTTATCATCTCGCGATAGCCAACACCATTCACGGTAACTGCTTGGCCGACCTCATTTTCGAAGAAGTACGGCACGATGACGCCGCCAGCCCAACAACTCTATGTGGATGCATCGGCTTTTCAACGATCAATTCTGCTTGTTAACGAATCCACTGAGGTGAAAGAGTGCCTCGTCGCTGAAGATGATTTTCTTTGCCTTACCATGCCCAAAGAATCATCTCACAAAAAACTAAGAGTTTACTATCATAATGTTGGAGGTATGAAAACAAAACTGGTCGACTTAATGCATAATATATATTGTTCATCTTATGATTTAATTATTTTAATAGAGACCTGGCTAGATGATTCCATTAATAACAGTGAATTGGGATTAGAAAATTATATCATTTATAGGTAAGATCGTACAACGGATACAAGTTCAAAAACTAAAGGTGGTGGTGTTCTAATCGCCGTTAAAAAAATATATAAATTCGTACAGAATTAATTTACAGACAATTTTAAATGAAGAATTATTTATTAGAGTTAACAAATGCTCCATTATTGGGGCTTTATATATTCCACCGTCTTCCAATCTTATTTCTTATGAAAATCACTGCGTTTCTGTTAATAGTATTCTGCAATCTTATTGTAATGATTCAGTCCTTCTATGTGGAGACTATAATTTACCCTCTGCTTGCTGGTCAGTCAATTCAAATTATGTAATATCTCCTACAAACCCTTGCCTCTCCGCACAAACTTTAGGTGAATGTTTTATTTTCCACAATATCTTTCGAATTAATTCTATACCAAATTCAAGAAAGTTTTTCCTCGATTTACTTTTTTCAAATGTAAATCCAATTAATGTAAATCAATCATGTGATCCTATTTACATGAACTCAATTCATCATATAGGCTATGAGTTGGATTTTCCCCAATCAGTGGTAAATGAATTGATGTCTGAATATACTACTTATAATTTCAAATTAGGGAATTATGAAGCAATAAACAATTATTTTGCTTCCATTAATTGGTCATATCTTATCGCTTCTAGCAATCTTGATGATGCTGCAATCTTATTTAACAATATAATTCACCACGCCATTGATTTATTAATTCCCAAAATTAAAATTAAAAATACCCAATACCCAATTTGGTTTAATAGTGAACTTATATCATTAACTAAAGAAAAGAAACGCGCACATTTAAGATATAAACAAACTTCACGTCTCGTGGATTATGAAATGTTTTCATCACTAAGATCCCGTTGCAAAAATTTAAGCGAAATTCTCCACAAAAATTATCTATTTTATGTTGAAAATCAGATTAATTCCAATCCAAAAAGATTTTGGTCATTTGTTAATGCATATAGACGCACTAACGGATATCCATCATGTATGCACCTTGATGGACGTAAGTCTGATAATGGTAGTGATTGCGTTGATTTATTTGCAGACTATTTTTCTTCGGTATATGTTGAGGGCATACGAGATGTTCCCGATTGTAATTATAACACTTCAGTTAACTGTTCGCCCATCGTAATTTCGACTCCTGGCGTGTTTAATGCAATTAATAACTTAACAGACAGTTGCAACTCTGGTCCAGATGGCATACCGCCATTTTTCCTAAAAAAATGTGTGTACTCTGACTACACCTATAAAACTTCTGTACGATGCATCGCTACACTCAGGAGTTTTTCCCAGCATTTGGAAATCGAGCTACATCACACCTCTGTTCAAGTCAGGAGACAATATTAAAAATTATCGTGGGATTGCTATCAAGTCCACAGTACCAAAATTATTAGACAGCTTGGTGGCATCGCAGTTAAAATGGATGTGTCGAAACATCATAATTGATGAACAGCATGGTTTCATTTCTGGACGATCTACAACCATAAATTTGTTGTTATTTAATACCTTTCTGACGGATGCATTGAAGACTGGTTCACAGGTTGATGCTATCTACACGGACTTTTCAAAGGCGTTCGACCGTGTAGATCATGGGATCCTTACATCAAAACTAACTGGGCTAGGTTTTAATAGCAGATTAATTGATTGGGTTCATAGTTATCTAAGGGATAGAACACAGTATGTCAAGATTGAAAACCATGTGTCTAAGGCAATCTGTGTAACCTCAGACGTGCCGCAGGGTTCTCACTATGGACCCCTGCTATTTTCATTATTTATTAATGATATTTCGTCTATCTTAGCTTCATGTAGATTTGTTATGTATGCTGATGACCTTAAGATTTTTAAATCAATAAAAAGTATTACTGACTGTGTTGCTTTACAGATAGATCTTACTTCCCTGTCAGATTAGTCTGAACTTAATCAATTAAAACTTAATATTCAAAAATGTTTTAAAATCACCTTTTCGCGCAAAAAAACTAGTGTCAATTTTAATTATTGTATAAACCATGATGTATTAGATGACATTTCTTGTATTAAGGATCTTGGAGTTTTGTTTGATAAGAAATTAACATTTAGACCTCACATTAAGTTAATTGTAAGTAAAGCTTGTAAAACTCTAGGATTTGTTAATCGCTTTTCTACTCATTTCTCCCCTTCTACTATTCGTTATCTTTATCTAGCATTAGTTCGCCCACTAGTAGAATATGCTTCACCTATATGGTCAACGTCTTTTGCATGCGACGATTTATCAATTGAGAAAATTCAAAATAAATTCCTAAGGCTCTATATGTTCCGAGCACAAATAACTCTGGATTATGACAGTCTGCGTTGCCTTTTAAATATTCCAACTCTTTCTGCTCGAAGAACTATGGCTGATCTATGTATCATTTATAATTTAATTAATGGCAATATCAATTGTAGTGAACTGTTGCAAATGTTAGCTTTTAACTCCTTACCTGTAAATTTGCATAGATCCGGGCATTTATTTAGAATTCCATTCCACCCATCTAACTATGGAATGAATAGCCCTGTGTGTCGTGCAATGATTATTTTTAATTCTCTCTCGAGTAAGATTGATATTTTTCATGTACCAATTCATATCTTTCGGAATCGTTGCATGCTACTATTATCCGATAACATTACCAATTAATTCTTCCACAGTTGAAATTTAAATCTCATTTTCTTTTTCCTTTATTTTAGGGTTATTACACTTTGATTACATTATATTTTGTAAACTGGTATAATTTTGTTTGTATTATTTTTAGAGCATTTCTTATTTTTATGTATTTCTTGTAAAAAGTTGAATACGTCAATAAATGCATTATTATTATTATTGTAAAGTCACCATTTATTTCTGTCTGTTCAACCAACCATTCAGCGTATTGACGACGCTTAAAATGGTCAGTAGGCTTCAGCTCTTGAGTCAATTAAACTTTGTAAGCGTGTAAATTGAAATCTTTATTCAAAATTCGCATTGATGTTCGTAAAATGTTCAATTGTTGGGCACGACGACGAGTCGAGGTTGATGGCTCTTCTGCCACACTATCGCGAACAACAGCAATGTTTTCCGCAGAACGAACTGGGCGAGCATGAACAGGTGTTTTCACATTTCCTACAGACCCGGTTTGCTGAAATTTGCTCACAATTCTCCGGATTGTGGACATATTTGGTCGATTATGCTGACCAAAAACATCACGAAGTGCTCGAAATGCATTTTGATTTGAACTCCCATTTTTGTAAAAGGCTTCAACAATCTTAACGCGCTGCTCAATTGTGTACCTCTCCATGGTTGAATTTGTCAAACACTGAAACAAACAAATGTCAAATTAAGTTGGGCAAAAAACTTGACGCTAAGGTGTGACTCACAATTAACATCGTGCATTATGGTTGGACCACCCTTTAATACAATATGGTTTCAGCAAGACGGCGCATCCTCTCAACAGGCATTTTTTTTTCGAACAATTAGAAATTCTTTTTGAACATTTTCCAGGCTAATTCTGTGCATTCATCTCTCTCGCGGGTTATTCTATCGGTCCTCATCTGCCAAATCACCTATTCGTAAAGCAATTCTCAATAAACGCGCCTAGTGCGGGGGTGCGCCGTCTTGCTGAAACCATATTATATTATATGATTATATGGAAGGTCAAGATCATATTTGTTTAGAAAAAAGCGCCGGAACAAGGTAATTTTACAAAAACTCTAAATATCAAGTTTTCACCTTCAATTGTCTGTTACTCTAAAACTTTCTTATGTAAGATGGCAATATTTTTATACTGCCAGTTCGACAATTAAAAGATCTCTCAAAATCAAGAACAAAAATAGGGGGTTACCTTTTAAAAACAAAATGGCGGACGTCATAACTCAAAAACAAATGACGACTGAAAATCGACTTTCATGCAAAAATGTGTATTTTTATAAAAAAAACATCGACCTGTTCGAGGATTTTTTCCAAAAACATTTTATTTCGATTTTACTGACTATATTCCATATTTTAGGCGCGCACGGTAGATTCCGCCACTGTTGCGTTTCTACTACTATTAGAAATGTATTGTGATTTTTTATGGATTTTGAGCTCTTCGGACAGATAGCTCGATTTATATATTTTTAACATTTTTCCAATTGTTGAATGCATTTTTCGTTTTCCTTCAAGTTTGGAATGTTGTCGATTTGTACACAGCTAGATGTTGGACATTATTTTAATGTGAAATCAGAAATATATTGTTTCTTTGTGGATTGTGAGCCTTTCAAGCAAATTTCTCTATTCATATTTTTTTTTTACATTTGTTTTAAATCGTTAAATGCACTTTTCGTCCCCCTACTTCAAGATTGAAATGTTGCCCTTTGTTACACCCTGGATATAGCAATTCATTTAATGTTAAATCAAATTTGTATTATTTTGAGCTTTGAAACAAATTGCTAAATTAATTATTTTTCTATAATCTTTATCGTTGAATGCAATTCTCGTTTTCCTCGTTCAAGTTTGGATTGCTGCCATTTTGCTCCCACCTAAAATAGAAATTTGTGTGAAATCAAAAATACACTGGAGGAAAAAAATGAAACACTTGAAATTCGTGAAATTTCGACCATTTTCAAACCGCCATAACTTGGCATATTTTCAATCGATTTTAATGAATCTTTGAGGGCGAAAAGCTTTGAAGTGTCTTCTTTAAAGTCATGCATGCTAACTTAAGCGTGACCCCTTCCGCCCCCTCTAGCACCCCTGTGAAAAAAATGTTTTTTCAGGAAATCCAACTTTGACGATGTCTATGGAGTTGGAAAATTTTTGTCGACTCGATCCACCATAAAGACATTAAAATTTGATCAATTCCCTATGCAGAACTCAAAGAACCAAGTTTCTACGATGATTTGGCAGCAAGTTATGGTTGTTTGAAAAAAAGTGCATTTCGAGGTTTTTCGCACATAACTTAACGACTTTTCAACCAAAATTAATGATTATTTTGGGAAAAAATCTTGTTTTGGCCCTACTTTAAGCAGGTAAACTCAGATTGGAACAATCCCTTTTCGAACCCTTCAATCCCCGAAGAAAAAAACACGTTTTTGGGCAAAAAACACGTTTTTGGGCAAAAAATGTCCAACTTTAGCAACGTGTACCGAGTTGGATAAAATGTGTCGACTCGATCCACCAAAAGGGCATTGAAATGTGTTCAATTACCTGTGCAAGACTCAAAAACAAAGTTCCTACGGTGATTTGGCACAAAGTTATGGGTGTTTTTTTAAAAAAGTGCATTTTGTGGTCTTTTTATTTTTTCGTTTGGAAGGGCGTAGAACCTTCTCTTTAAGTGGGCGATAAAACCTCTCAAGAGGATATTTTTTTTGCTTTTGGTTTCTCAAAAGATCGTCGAAATCGGTTGGATAGAAGCCGAGTTATGGCCATTTGAAAATTACCTAAATTTTTACAAATCTCAAGTATTTCATTTTTTCCGTCAGTGTAATTCGTTTGTTTTTATTGGACGAATGGAAAAATGGACGAATGGTGGCCCACATTTTTTCCGACCCTACAGAGATCGTTAACGTGAGGCTTTTTTGACCTAAAATAAAACAAAATTGTTAATGGAGTTCTAAGGTACAAAAATCGATATTCGTGATTTCGCGCAAACAATTAATTTTCGTGCATACCTCAAAGAACATGCAAAGAAAATTTCATTCGTGAAAACAAAAACAATTTTTTTTATTTATTTAGTTATTTGTTTATTAACGGATAACTCCATTTACACTGAACATTAATCTTATTTTAATTACAATGAAGGACAAAAACAAATCATAGAACTAAAGCTAGATTAAAGAGACTGCAATAGCGATACATAAATAACAGTTTGGTACATCAGGGATCACATATTGACAAGTTAACGCGTCTCAGTTGACATTTAAAAGATGATAGATGAATGTTGAATATAACAATATGATTATATTTATCCAGCAGAATATTAAGAAATCGTAGTATTCTACATAGGGGATTGCATAGGCCAAAGTTGGTTGAATGAAATTTTTGGCGAAATAAATGTTTTGATCGTGTAGTTATTCCGGACGGGGCATTGAAATCAATGGTTTCAAGCAAATCAGGGCAGTCCAAAAGGCCATTAATAAGTTTGAAACCAAAACATAAATCTAGAAATATTCTTCTTTGCTTTAAATTTTGTAACTTGTTCCCTTGAAATGCCGCGCCTGCAGGAAACCATTTGACAAAATTTGCTTTGGACGCTTTCTAATTTAATTGATGAATTGTTATAGAATGGAGACCCAATCTAACTAGCGTATTCTAAATGAGGCCTAACTAAGCCTACGTATAATAGTTTTAATGTATTAATACTGAAATTTTGAGAGAATCTGAATACGAAGCCAAGAACTTGGAGCGCCTTATTGCGTATTTTATTGACATGGTTATGAAATGTTAAACGAGAATCATGTAGGATCCCAAAATCTTTAACTTCGCTAACATTGATTAATTTGTAACCATCAAAGAAATAATTATTAGAAATTACTCTACCGCGATTAAATGAGATACATAAACATTTATTATAGTTTAAAAATAACTTGTTAATATTGCACCAGTGAAGCAAATTATTAAGATCTGTCTGCAAATGCGATACATCATTTTGAGATTTTATGGAAGTGAATAATTTTAAATCATCCGCAAATAGGAGAAAATTACAATGGGTTAAATATCACCAAGGTCGTTTACAAATAGAAGAAATAGAATAGGACCACAATGCGAACCTTGAGGCACGACCGAAGTGACCTCAACCGAACGTGAACGGTAGTTTGAAATTTTCACAAATTGCTTACGATGCATCAAAAAACTTTTTAACGAAGATAATACTAGCTCCCCGAATCCCAAGGCCTCTAACTTCTGTAACAAAATTGTATGGTTGACTCGATCAAAGGCCTTGGAAAAGTCAGTGTAGATAGAGTCAACTTGGATTCCTTTCTCTAATGATGATCGTATATAACTTTGGTAAATTAATAAATTGCTTACAGTAGATCGACCTTCCATAAAACCGTGCTGCTGAGTGCAGATAATGTTTTTACAATGCCACATAATTTGCTCGGATACAATACTATCAAACATTTTAGGGATTTGTGATTGAATAGAGATGCCTCTGTAATTATCAACCAGATTCCGATTACCAGATTTATATAATGGAATAATGAATGATTCTTTCCAAATAGACGGAAATATGCCGGAAACCAGAGACTTGTTAAATAATATATTTAATATATTTTTTGATAAAATAGTTGGGTATATTATCAGGGCCGCATTTACAATCATTTGGTAAATCCTGGATTACATTAAAGATGTCAGCACTTGATACTGTAAATTTATTTAGATCTACAAGGTTGTTATAAATATAGGGAAATGTTACTGGAATCGGTGGGGTGTTATCATATACACCAGCGAAATATTCCGCAAAAAGGTCAGCACATTCCTGGCCATTTTTGCTGACTTTATCATTGAGATACATTTTACAAATGACCAGAAATGCTTACAATTGGAATTAATTTTATTTTCTATGTCGTTGGTATACAACCTATGCAAATCTTTACTCATATTAGAACATTGTGATCTAATATTTCTAAAGACCTCATAGTCTCGTAAGTCCCCAGTTTGTGGTGGGCGTGTTTTTTCTCATAAATTAACTTGATCAAATCCTTATTGTACCATTTAGGGAAATTCGATACTTTTGAAATCCTAACTGGAACAAACCTACTTATTAAATTATGTATAACATCGTAAAATATATCGACGGCAGATTCGATATCATGATTCATAAGCAGATGAGACCAAGAAACATTAGACAAATGGTAGTTAATACTATAATAATCAGCTAATTTAAAGTCGTAAAAGATATCATAATCTTCAAGGTCATTAGGGTTGGTTACTAATTGTAAACACAGTGAATAAGTAATATGGTGAATACTATTCTTGAACAGATTGTCATTAGAGGGAATGATAGTTAAGTTTTCACTATTAGAAAAGCATAGATCCAGAAATGTTTGTCTATTATTTGGAATTGTGTTGCACTGGCGTAACCTATGAAAATCAAAACACGAACTTAACACTTCAGCCAGGAAAGAACAGTTTCCATCACTTAGAACATTGACGCCACTTAAATCCCAGCAGGCAGATGGAAGGTTGTAATCTCCGCAAAAAATGAATTCAGAATTAGGATAATCCGAGCAAATCGTCTCCAGTGCTTCTGCATGTTGTTCATACAATGATCTGAGGTGGAATATATGTTGCTCCAACGATACATTTGTTATTAATCTTCACGAACAAGTGTTCGACACCAATAAGTCGAAAAACTTCGGACTTGAGTAAAATTCGCTTTTTTTCAAACACCCATAACTTTGTGCCGAATCGTCGTAGGAACTTCGTTATTTAAGTCCTGCGCAGGTAATTGAACATATTTCAATACCCTTTTGGTGGATCGAGTCGACACATTTTTTCCAACTCGGTACACGTTACCAAAGTTGGACATTTTTTTGCCCAAAAACGTGTTTTTTTTTTGTTCGGGGGTTGAAGAGTTCGAAAAGGGATCATTGCAATCTGAGTCAAAATGGGATTTTTTCCCGAAAGAATTATCAAATTTGGTTGAAAAGTCACGGAGTTTTGTGCGAAAAACCTCAAAATGCACTTTTTTTTAAACAACCATAACTTGGTACTAAATCGTCGTAGGAACTTCGTTCTTTGAGTCCTGCATAAGGAATTGATCAAATTTCAATGCCTTAGTAGTGGATCGACGAAATTTTTTCCAACTCCGTAGACATCCTCAAAGTTGGACAAGGTTTCCAGAAAAAAAAAAAAAAATCATAGGGGCACTAGAGGGGGCGGAAGGGGTTACGCTTAATTTCGCATGCATGACTTTAAAGAAGACACTTCAAAGTTTTTCACCCTCAAAGGTTCATCAAAATCGATTGAAAATACGCCGAGTTATGGCGGTTTGAAAATGTTCGAAAGTTCACGAATTTCAAGTGTTTAATTTTTTTCCTTCAGTATATATTACAAAAGAATATAACTATTTCTTTTGTGGATTTTGTAGAAAATGTCTTAGTTATTATAGATTTAATTTAATTTAATGAATACAAATTTTAAACCGAAATGAACTGTTACTATTTTTCTACCTTCTAACCGAAATTAACCGTTTTTTAAATTTCGTTTCGGTTCCGGTTTCTCTTTTTAAACTATGCAATTTTACGTTCAAGTTACGGTTAGGGTTCTCTTAAAAATTCTGGTTAATTTCTGTTTTCGGTTTAGGGTTTAGTTCGACTCTCTGATTGGTAGTTCATATTAATAAAGATAGTAATATGAAATACCCGACAATAATAATTCTACCAAATAAAAACTCAGTTTTGATTCTGAATGTTTAATATTCTAGACTAGTTTCGCCTTATTAATGCGTTTTCCAAAGAATTTTAAATAATCAATTAATATTATCATTAATAAGGCGAAACTAATCTAAAATTTTAAACATTTAATATTACTATCCTCAATTTAAAATAAATAAACATAGCGAGAACCAAAATTTATTTTAAAATTCTCTTGAAAATGCCCTAATAAGATGAAACCAGTCGAACATTTAAAACATTCAGACTGAGTTTTTATTTCATAATATCTATTTCACATTACTATAATTCCAAAAACATTTATATTGGATTGATAAGCATAAAACTCTTACAAACTTTAAACTAAAAAACGAATGTTAGAAACAGGATAGTGGTACTTTATTTTTAGATATAAATGAAAGCAATAATTATTTCCATATCAGACGGCAAACAGATTCTTAGCCTCCATTTACGGTTCACAAATTTACTGTCCAATACACCTCCAATACACAAATCCACGTTTTTCATGAGAAGCTTTACATTTAATATATACAAACTTTACAATAGTGTACCAACAAATCATACAATTCTGAACATCAAATGTTTTAAAAATGCCGTTAAATCAAATTTGCTTAATATTGCTAACTTATTTCTGTCGGGTATAAACTAGAATCATTATAGTACAATCTACAAAGGAGTTACTGGAGCTGCAAAATGTATGTTCTTGGGTCTTGTTCTGGAATTATTATTTATTTAAACGAATATAATGTAACTCTATCGTATTCCTATTGCTAAAACTTAGATCAACTTTAATTGTTTTTAGTCCTATTTGCTTAATCAAAATGTACTTTTCTCTATTTTTTTTTTCTATTGATTTGTAGATATTATATATTTTGGTTGCAAATAAATATATTATTATTATTATCAGTGCAGTAGCGTCGCTGATGGGAAAACGGATTCACTACGAGGGATATAACCCATTCAGTCACCGAAATGACTGATAGGAGACAGTGACATGCACAACTGTGTCAGTTCTTGTCACTATAGTCTTTTCACGAAAAATATGAAGTCGGTGTAAACACAAGCACATGAGGGGTTCGATTGTACAGGGTCGCCGCGTGAGCCCACTTACAATCGGCATGTACAAAAAGCACGGCGCGTTCTGAAATCGACGGGCACAAAATACCAACTGAATCCGGTGAGATCCGGCGAGAACTCGCATCACTGAACGGACCAATCGTATGCGTATTTTTGCTCTTTACTTTTTTCCGTAGACATACTTTTTCAATCTACTCTTACCGTGAGTCGACTCACAAAACAGAGTCATATATCGCCCTCCTATAGACTTACACAGACTGCATATTTTCTGTGAACAGACTATAGAGATGGACAGATGGCAATAAAACGAACATAATTTTCTATAAAATAGTTATTTAAGCAACAAGGAACGTAAGGACGTATTAATATTTGGGGTAGGCGAATACGAGCCGAGGCGGAGCCGAGGTTCGTCGCCTGCCGAAAATGTTAATTGTCATTACGTTCCGTGTTGCTTATTAATTTTTTTCCGCTACCGGAAATATAATACTTAAAAAAGATCAGAAAATATTCTAATATACGGCTTGTAACATTTGGGATTAAAATTTTTATAGTCACCGTCTTATGGCAACCCACCAACCGAGAAAACAATGTCGAATTTTGTTTGTTTGTGTCAATCCAGTGACAGTTTTGCGGGCATGGATGCAAACGAAGCTACGAATATTGCGTGTTAGAACCTGTTACCGACAAAATAAAAAAAAAACAGGTATTTGTCCTATTACGACTCTTTTAAGCAGTGGTTATGTAAAAAGGATGACGATGCTATAGGTATAGATGAAAATGTGTTGCTCGCCGCTATGTGGGAGCGTTACGTTTCTGTTTATTATTTTCCTAGGTCCGTAAGTGAAAAATTAAGTTCCGTCGTAAAGGACAACAAATACCACGAATGTTATCAGCCACTTACGGTACCTGTAACCATGGATGCAATTCTAATTTACGTTGTCGGTAGCGAAAAAATGTATTTTATGCTTCTGCAACAAGTGAGGGTTTTTCAATTTTAATTTTTCATGTTTAAACAGTGGTATAAAACGATCTTTCATTGATTTATTCCTGAGAATGTTAGAATTTCACTAATAGTAGACATTGCGACAATTTCACCACGTGGTGGCTTTATCAGGCAGATGAACAAAGCACAACATTTATATTTTACGTGACATTTTCCTTTTCAAGTATCTGATGAATAAAAATAAGTTTGTGGGAGCAGCTCGGCGGCGATTAATTAAGGACAATTTGAATATTAACGAGGGAGAATAAAAAAATTAAAAGTGAGAAAAAAAGAGGAGTAGAATGTAATTCGTATAATTAATCGAATTTGCATAGACATAAAAATGCGCTTGTAAAATTTAATTGCGCACATGTTTACGTTTGCATTTTTCTTTGTTCGCTTTGTACGGCTCGAATTGTGCATTGTATCCATTATTTCCCTCTTTAAATAATGCTAAAGTATTCAATTCCAATGTCTTATTGTGGCCGCTATAAAGGTCTACAATCGATAATTCATGTTCTAATTGAATTATCCGTTTTATTTCTTAATCGTTCGTTACCGTTTACTTTATTACAAATGTAAATAATAAAAATATATTAAACTGAAACACGTTATTCTTCTGAATAATGATTCTTGGATGGAATTTTTTTACCAAAAAATTGATTTTATTTAATTTACATTGAAAACGGAAAGTAAAACAAAGAAATGATCGAATGAGAATTAGTGAGATAAATAATATTTTTTTCAGGAGGAGAAAAAAATCATACAAGTGTAAAAAAGTTGCATTACTCTCGAGTTTCATACAAAAATTTTTTTACGTCCTTAACTTTAAATAAATTCTATAAGATCTTAATTAATTGTTATACATCGTTAATTCGATATATTTAACTTGAACTTTACGTATTTTGATTTAAAAATGTGTTCAGTTTGAGTTTGTAAATTTTAAATGGAGTAACATTGCTGATTACCTTCGATGTGTCGATTAAATAAAAAATAGCGTTATCTGACGTTGGTGAAAGAATAATTGTCAATTTTATTCGATGAATAAATTTAATCGTTGAATAACGATGTTGGTGAAACCAGCTCTAACATAAGCGTTCATGACAACACTTTCCACAAATAATTTTATAGTTGCGTTAAAAATGAACTTTTTCACGCTTTCTGAAGGCTTCAGAAAACACATATTTTATGAACGCAAATTAATGAAAAAAACTGTACATTTTATAACGGCCGAAGAAAAATTTAAAAAAATACTCGTGGGTAGACCACTCAAACGATAAGGTTGAAATTTTCCATATTACCGAACCATTTCTATCCACCACAGCAGTGGTTCCCAAACTTATTTGTCCGACCGCCCCCTTTCCAGAAAAAAATATTACTTGGCGCCCCTGGAAATGATTTTTTTTTAAATTTTAATAGCAATTAATAGGAAATATATATGTATTAATGTTTCTGCCTTTTTCGTAAAATATAGTAAAGAAAGGTGTAAACTAGAAACATTGAACTTTGAAATTATGAAACTATTTATTGAACTCAGAAGGATGTTATAAAAAAAAGTTAAAACATTCGAAATCATCTTAATGAGAAGTATGAACCTGGTGTGCTGCTACCAATTTAGTGGCCATCAGCGCCCCCTTGAATTGCTGCAGCACCCACCAGGGGGCGGTGGCGCCCACTTTGGGAATCACTGTACCATAGAATAGGTGAGACGATCTAAAATCAAATAAAATCAAGTTTATTTATAAATGTGACATAGAAACTAATCAGTTGCACACACAATTATAGATACGTCATTCACATTAACAAGAAAACAATCACAAGTTTTTTTTTCGTTTACGTCCTGAACGAGTGTATCGTATGCACATGTAAGCATCTACAAGAATGTGGTTGCATACGATGCAATACATTGCTGGCAAAAATATTCGTAGGGCCCGGTAGGGCGGTATCACCTGGGCGATCGTCACCTAAATTGGGCATCTGACAATCTGCATTTGGGGGCAATGGTCATTTTACGGGGAGAATTGTTTTTGATTACCCGTGTACAGAGATGGCTTAAAAATATGATTCATGTGACTTAAGAGTATGTATCTCGAAATTATAAACAATTAAACTTTGCTAAGATCAAAAAAGTTGCGGTGATTTTACATGAAAATCGTACGACACTTAATAAACCAACAGAAAAATTATTTCACGAGCCATAACAATGACAACAAAAAAATGTTTGCTGTCAAAGATGTCAAATTTGATTTTATTACACAATTAAACATACAGATAAACATACGTACTTGAAATTCACTCAAAAAAAATTCAGGAAATAATTGATGTTTATGTGAGATTGTAAAAAAGTGAAATTTTTTTAATATAAAAACAAACGAAAATTTTGAAAATTAAACCATCACAGTCAAATAACGCGTTCGTAACTTGATTTTGTTGATAATGAACTTGGAAAATTTTGGATTTTGGCAACTTTCATAGTCTCGACGTGAATATTTTTAAAACTATTTAAAACACACTTAATTTTCCCCGTTTTAACATATAAAATATCATAAGTTTAACATCTCAGAAATTTTAAAAAATTGAAAACTTTGACTTGAAAAATTTCGGATTTTGGCAATTTTCATTGACTCCACATGATTATCTCTTAATACTTTTTTCAAACACACTAAATTCGTTATATTTTCCAATTTAAATCATCAATATCAGATACCGTGTTTGCAAGTTAATTTTGAGCTCCGGAAATTTCGTATTTTAGCAATTTTCATTGTCTCAACATGAATATATTTAACACCATTTAAAAAACTTAAAATTCTCTACTTTTCAACATATAAATAATCATAATATCATAATCAATATATGCGTTTAACACATCAGCAATTTTTAAAAATACAAAGCGCGAGTTTTTTGGCTTACAATTTGGAAAATAGGATTTTGGCAATTTTCATTGACACGACATGAATATTTTCTAATACCATTTTAAATACACTAAATTCGCTACATTTTGGCATTTAAATCTTTTAAATCAAAGGACGCGTTCGGAAGTTAAACAATTTTTTAAAATAGAAAACGCGATTATGTTTAGTTTTATCATCAAAAATTTCAGATTTTATACTTTTTAAAACAAACTATTTTTTTTACATTTTAGCATATACATTATCATAATCAAGAAATTATTTTAATACCTCGGCAAGTTTTAAAAATCGAAAATGCGAGTTTATTGCCTTTGAACTTGGAGGATTTTGGCAGTTTTCGTTAACTCATTATGAATATTTTTTAATACTTTTAAAAATAAAATAACTTCTCTACATTTTAACAAACAAATCATAATTAAAAACACATCCAATATCTCAGCAATTATTTTTATCAACAACATGAATATGAAAAAATTGTTTTTTTTTTTCAAACTTGTAATAGTGCGGAAAAGTTGCCTTTTGGGACACACATGAAGCCCCCCAAAATTTGGGTTTGATCGGATTATATTCTGAGGGTCCCCAACTGCCTTAAAGTTTCACCGCTTTTGCCGAAAATTATAGTTTTTCAGAAATTTTCCCCCAAAATAATTTGTTTTTTCATGCACTTGTAATAGTGCACAACAGCATCACGTTTAGTCACTTATTAACCTAAAAAAATTTGGTTGGTCTAGGATTATGTTTTGAGGGTCCCCCAACGATCGTAAAACTAGTCATTTTCGACTATCAAAAAGGAATATTTTAGGGTTTTCCAGAAACCTTACACTCAGTTTGTACTGTGAGTAACTGTGTGTAACTATGAAATTATCATACACATTACAATAAGATATTTTTTTATTACTCAGAGTACACAACTGATAATAATCACTAATGACATCCTCAAACTTTTAACAAAGTACAATTAACACTAATAAACAATTAAACAATAAACAATCTAAGTTTTATGAATTGACAAACTAATGATTAACATTGCTGAATTGCTGAATGCTGATAAATATTACATAAAACATACAATAAATCCAGTAAACATTATTAAAACGCGGCATTACACTTCTTGATTCTAACCTCACCCGAATGAACCCATCTCGTGCTTCTGCTCCACAAACTGCGGATGCTGCGTCGGTAACTAATTTTGCGCATCTCTCAGCTGATTGGATATGACATGGTAGTTTTTGGTATTCCATAATCAGAGGAAGTCCCAATTCTCGGATAGCCACATATCATTGCCATCAGAATATTTTCTGCATGTCGAAAATATCCATTTCGTTAGATAACCGGATCAACAACTTCCTTTAGTTCATCACTTAGGTAGCGGGAAAGGTTTATTGTTCTCCACATATGAACTGCACCATTCGTGCATAACGGTTTGGTTTTAATCCAGAACCACATGGGAGCATAAACTTTCACAACATAAGTTGCCAACTCTTTCAGCTCTTTGGATGGGTGTTGGTGTTGCCACATATAATAGTAGAATCCGATTTGCCAACGTAAACACCTGGAATGTGCAATTTTCCCAGGATTACGTTTAGCCAAATCTGTAGAACATTCGCCACTAGCAACGGCTCTGCAGATTTCTAATAAATACTCCTGATCTGTAGTGAGGTCATTGTTGGTTACTTCGGGTAAGTCTGTTTCGATTTTGTCAAACTTTGCCACAAGAATCTTTTCACCGCTTGTAAAAGCCTTGCCAATAGGACCTGCAAATCCTGTAGGTCCTGATGTGGGTCCATCCAAGTGTTCAACTAAATGCCTGAGGGGGAGTTCATTCGCGTACAGTTGGCATATTAGCCACTGCAATGGTTTACCAAGTCTTTCTTCCAATAGCCGAATGATTCCACCGACTTTTGCAGTGTTTGTGATGGTACCATCACACTCTACAGCTAACAAGTACTCTGTACCAATGAATTTTTCTAATAGATAGTTCAAAATACCTTTTTATATATTCATAGCAGAACTTGAATTAAGTGGTGTGAAGTGCCCAACATATATTGATCCAGGCTCTTGTATGAGGTACTGTTTTGTGCCTTCACCCTCGTTGTTTATGCTTAAAGTCTTGTCTTTTCGACCATTAAGTACTACAGGTTTTTGTTGAAGTGTTACTTCTTTTCTCTTTCCTTGTCCCTCTCTTCATAATTTAGTTCTGTCTATAACTTGTGTAGCATCATCCTTTGTCACCAGACCAAAATCCTAAAGCACAGTAGAGGCAATTGCAGCGGCTGCCGTATCTATCAGTGGTTCTTGATAAAGCCGGCAGATAAAGCCTCAATTGCCCTGATTACGCATGTTGTTTTGATGTTGAAGGTGTAGGCTCAACTTGGTAATCTTCGTCATCTATCGTAAACTGTGTTTCAGAATCAGACTGCTTAGTTTGCTCCAAGTTTTCTTCCTGGGGCGCCTGTAGACAAGAATCGTTACTTTCATTGAAAAAGCGAAGACTTTTTATTTGGGATTCTTCTTTTTCCTTTCTTTCCATCGTGCGCTTTAGTTTCCTTGAAGACTTCCTATAACCATGTTTCTTGATGTCCTTTGGTCTTGAAGAAATGCCTGTTCCTGATTTGGAACGTTACAAACTTTATCACAGTTAAATTCTGAAAATATACACTTACAAGCAGAAATGTCGAATAAATTCACTTTGCTTTCATCTCTGAAGAGCTGTAACTTTGTTTGTTAGTTAACATTGTCTTTTCTTCCTTTATATGGCTTCAATAAATTCTTGAATTTGGTGTGGTAAGCACGAAGAATTTGGAGAATACGTGTATGAGATACGATAGGTATAGATGATTTATGCCAAAGTTCTTCAATTCTTATTATCACAGGTTCCGACACTTCAGCAAATGTTGGAGTTGTCAGTAGGTTTTAATTAATATGTTACTAAGAGGTAATATTTCATTACATCTTCGTATGTTGGTAAAACGTTCGCTGGCAATTCTCGAGGGCTTCCGAACAACACAGGGCATTTCACCATTCGCCGAGTTCGTCTGGTGATAGTTGTAGTCTCAGAAGCCATCATTTCCTGTAAGAAAATTAAAAAGGAACATTTAGTTTAAGTGTGACTCTAATTGGTGTCTTTTATTTGCGCTACAGCTAGTGCATTTTTTTATATTGCAGTTTTTCTTGTTCGCAGAAAAATATACGAAAAAGTAGTGTTTTCGTCTAGAACTGCAAGTTTATGGTCGTTGGGACCCTCAAAACATAATCTTAGATCAACCAAACTTTTTTGGGTTAATAAGTGACTAAAAGTGATGCTGTTGTGCACTATTACAAGCGCATGGAAAAAAAATATTTTGGGAGAAAATTTCTGAAAAACTATAGTTTTCGGCGAAACTTTAACGCAGTTGGGGACCCTCAAAATATAATCCGATCAAACCCAAATTTTGGGGGCTTCATGTGTGTCCCAAAAGGCAACTTTTCCGCACTATTACAAGAAAAAAAATAATCATTTTTTTCACTCCACCCTACTAACCAATCGTCCATAATAGATCCATAGTATCTTATACTATTTTCATAAGCTTCTGAAGAGGGTTAAAAATTAAGCATAAAATATGGGGTGTTCCATTTAAAAAAACATAACTTTGTTCAGTAATTTGTACTGGGACACCCTGTGTAAAAACTCACATATTTTTAAAATATGTAGAATGGGCGTGGGTACAAGTTTATGAAAAATAGATGTCGATATCTCAAATAGCAAATAAGTTATGGGGCTTTTACAGAACCCTGGGTCACCCGGTATATCATCAAGTGAGCCCTCATCTTTCTATCCATGAGCATGGTTTTATGAAGCGTAAATCAACAGCTACAAACTTAACTAACAGCACTCAAGGAATAGCTGAAGCAATGAAGAATAATAAGCAAGTAGATGTTATCTACGGAGATCTAACTAAAGCATTCGATAGATTAGACCATTCTCTGCTGATATCCGAACTAACGGTGTTTGGGTTAACACAGAATATTGTGAAGCTATTAACGTCCCACCTGTATAATCGTGGCCAACTTATCAAGATTTATGGATACCAATCCAAACTTTATCTTGCATCTAGTGGTATTCCGCAAGGTTCCAACTTAGGCCCACTTCTCATCCTGCTCTACATGGATGATAACACGAAAAAGTTCTCTGTAGTTAGCTATGGTAGAGAGGTAAATTTAACATTATTTCCGTATACACTAAGTGGTAAAAAATTAACTCGATTAACTGAAATTAATGATCTCGGTGACACTGAATGTTCATTTAATAATCACGTTACCCAAGTATCTAGAGAATGTTACCATTTACTTGGATTTATTATACGAAACTGTAAAGCATTTACGGATATTAAAGTAATGAGTTTACTATTTAAGTCATTTATTCTGGGCAAAATGTCTTATTGTGCTATTATATCGTCTCCTATGTATTCAAAATATATAAATATATAAATATATAAATATATAAATATATAAATATATAAATATATAAATATATAAATAAATATATAAATATATAAATATATAAATATATAAATAAATATATAAATATATATAATAAATATATAAAATGTAAAGTATCACAAAGTATCATATAATGCCTTTTAATCACTCGAACGATTTGCTTCACTCGCCTACCGCTCGTTCCGCAAACATCATTCTCGTGATTAATAGCCATCATTATATACTAGTTGTACAATATACTATTCTGGAGACCTGGATCTCTTTACACCTTAATTTTCTCAATTTAAGCACGATCTACGGAAACGTCTTCAAGTAATTTAAGTTTATTCTTTAATCCTTTTGTTGTATGTACCTTTATAATTCGTAAGTTATTTGAAATTGTATGTTGGTAGTTATACTTTTATTTTGCAACTCTATTAATTATTCTGTGATAAATTTGTAGTTTTACTTTATTTTGTAACCCTATCAGTGGACATTGAGTCTGTTGGTTTTTGCAAATAAATAAATACATCCCTTCTAAACCAATTCTGTATTCCCCGTAATCCTAATATTTCTTCAAAATATAAACATCCCATCATTAAAGTACATCAATACATTTGTGCAGATCATCAAAACAGTTAACTAACTCAGTTTTATTTTTGTTTGTTTGGTAAAGTATTATCTTCAGTCAAGGGCAGAAAGACCTATAGTCGATAGCCCAAACAGACTAACCAAATAAAAAAAATCAAATCAAATCAAATCAAACTAAACTTATTGTATACTCAAACAAATTTCTGATAAACAAATTGGTCTGAATAAAGATGTATGTATAGACATTTTAGCGAATAAATTATTACAATCAAGAAATGGTGTCAATGCCACAGCAATTTTTAAAAATCGAAAACGTGAATTTGTTGCCTTTGAACTTAGAATTATTAAAGTACAACAAATTCTCTGCATTTGTGCATTTAAATCATCAATACCTAGTAATGAGTTCTGAAGTTAGTCATTTTTGCAAAATCAAACATGTTGACTTTGAATTTGGAAATTTCGAATTTTGGCAATTTTCGTTCTAATATTTCTTAATTTATTTTTTAAACATTCTCTACTTTTTAGCTTATAAATTATCATAATAAAAAAAAAGCGTTTAACCCCTCAGCAATTTAAAAAAATCAGAAAAGTAATATTGTTGCTCTTGAAATGATTTTGACAATTTTACTTGACTCGTCAAGTACTTTTTTAAAACACACTACACTAAACCAGTGGCGGCTCTTTAAATATGTTGATGGTAGAGCCACTTCTTCAATACACCCCCCCTCTCACTTTTTGAAAAAACAGAACGATTTATCTTCCTAGACCAAAGTAAGAATTAATTAAAAATTATTGCTTAACTCAAAACTACAGGTAGTACCATGGCTCATTGGCTCTATAACGAGCCGCCCCTGACTGCGATTACTTTCTATTTGAAACACATTGTATAAACTAATCAATAATAAAGCTTCCGCATTGCTTACAATTGACTTCCATCAATTTGTTCTTTCTTTTATTTTTTAGAGGATAATTCTTGAATGGATGACTAGATTTCGAAAAAATAGGGTTTGGATAAGATACAGAAACCAAATTCACCCTTCAGATGTTTTTCAATTGTTTGTTCTTCTCGGATAACCCTAACCATCGGCGGCTCGTGGATGTTCGGCGAGGAGGCCACGGAAGAAAATTTGACCACGAATATAAAAAATATAAAATTAAATAAATAACCTGAAATGAATACAAAACCCTTGAAAATACAGGTAAAAAATTCAAAAATGTAGGAGGCAAAATCTAAAGGACAAAAATCAAAAACTTCGACTACAAAAAAAAAAATCCGCAAAAAAATCATTTCCGGGAAAAAATAAATAATTCAGGTTAAAAAAAAGTGTACGACAAATCAAAAATTTTGACCAAAACGTCGGGCCTGAAAATCGAAAATGCGAAAATATCGAAAATTTTAACAAACCAATAAAAAATGTAGGCCAAAATAAATAATTATTGATTTATATGCGAGATTTTTTTTCCGGTATTTTCTTTTGTTTGTTGAAATTTTCGATTTTTTGGTCTGCATTTTTTATGTTTATTTTTATTTTGTGTAAATTTAGGACAAAAAGTCAAAAACTGAGGTCTAAAATTAAAAAATGCAGACCATTTCAACAAACGAATCGAATATTTTGGCCAAAAAATAAAAAAATTGGAACAAATCTAAAATATCGGCAAAAAATAAAAAATAAACATGATTTAAAAATAAAAATGCAGACCAAAAAATTGAAAACACAAGCAAAAGAAAAATAATTTGCCACCTTCAACCCTAAAAATAACTCTTTTTAGCTTAAAATAAGTTCCGACGAAAAATTCGAAAATAATAGCAACATTTTTTTAAAAGATCACAGAATAAAATCAATAATTCAGGTTAAGAAAATCTAAAATATGGGACAAAAAATAAAAAAAGGAAGTCCAAAAATCTAAAATTCGTATCTAAAAATCAAAGTGGTGGACCAAAAAATATTTTTTCTTAAATCGAAAGTTAAAATAAGAATAACAAATAAACGTTTATTAACTGGTAACCCCTTTTTTACAATATATACATTAATTACAGAAATGAGATTTAAATTATTATAATTGATTAATTAATAACCTAAATTATAATGTAAATGTGTGTTTTTTTTTTACTTAGGGGTCATTCCATGCTATTTCAACAAATGGTTGTGCTGCACCATTTTAATTTTTTTTAATATTTTGCACAGATATTTATACATGTTTCTAGAGTTCAAAACTAATTTAAGAAAAATAAAAATTCTTGCCATGTGGCAGCAATGTCCCCGGATGGAGCATGAAACATGTACATTTTTGTAAATGCAAGCGTTTGCGCAAAGTGACATAACTTTCTTTCCAATTGTGCAAATTTAAAAATTTAAAAAACTCTTAACTCAGATTAAAGTGCCGAAGAGTTTAGTGTAATTTTCATTCATTATTTGTTTTATTTTTTCAAATATAATGGCCGTCAAAGTTTAGCATTGAGATTTGCATTTTTTTCATTTTTCGGCCTTGCTTTGGACTGAGAAGGGGGCAATACACTCAAACCAAATTTAGTTTGCAAGTACAACGGTAACAATAGATTTTATCTGAGGCAAAAAATCTAAAGTGTTTTAAACCCTTCTAATTTTTTTTCGCTGGAGAAAATTGGCATTTTCAAGAAAATCCGTATATTTCTAAAGCTGTATCTCCAGTGGGGCACACAGTAAAAATCTGAAATTTATAATACCAATGCTTCTATCCGGGAGTAACACCATTACAAAATTTGGTAACTTTGTTTTGCCTAGTAATACAAATATTTAAGTTCAAATTTGTAATAATTTTTATGCAATCGGATTAAAAATTGAACCTTAAATATTAGAAGCCGGTACTAAAATGGAACTCACCAGTACTAGCAGTGATTATAATACACTTGTGAATATTATAATCTCTGGTACTAGGCATTAAAGTACTTACCAAGGGTTTCCGTACAACGAGGTGATTGGCGACTCATTAATGCAAATCATAGTCCTGGTGATGAAATTTAAAAAAAAGGTACCATGGATCCTGAATAGAAACTTATTATTATTATTCAAAATGATTAAAGAATAAAATTGAATAAAACCATAAAAGTCATTAGACAATTGTCTTAAATTTGCGGCTGTTGGGAGTCAAGCTGCTGATTACGTTCTAGAATTTCTGTGTTAATCATTTTATTACAATTCTGTTAATCCTTTTATTACTTTTGAATTTAATTTAAACTATAATATTAATGAAAGGGCACTTTAGTGCTGAGGTAAATGTATTTTTTATGCAATCGAAAATACTCTATTTTCAGATTTAAAATTTTAATTACTTACGTTTTTTATCTAAAGATGTTCTAGCGTTTCAGTGGTAGAACTTGCAGATGTAATTATAGGTTATGTTGATATTTGTTTAACGCAAGATCAGTAAATTCTTAAGGTTGGATTAGCATCACGCGCATGGTTTAAACAATCACAGAAATTCTAGAACGTAATCAGCAGCTTGACTCCCGACAGCCGCAAATGTAAAACAATTGTCTAATAAATTTTACGGCTTTATTCAATTTTATTCTTTAATCATTTTGAATAATAATACGTTTATATTTAGGGTCCACGGTACCTTTTTAAATTTCATCACCAGGACTATGACGCATTAATGAGTCGCCAATCATCTCGTTGTACGGAAACCCTTGGTAGGTATTTTAATGCCTAGTACCAGTGATTATAATATTTACAAGTGTATTATAATCACTGGTAGTACTGGTGAGTTCCATTTTAGTGTCGGCTTCTAATATTTAAAGTTCGATTTTTAATCCGATTGCATAAAAATTATTACAAATTTGAACATAAATATTTTTGTTACTAGGCAAAACAAAGATACCAAATTTTATAATGGTGTTGCTCCCGGATAGAAGCATTGGTAGTATAAATTTCAGATTGTTACTATGTACCCCACTGGAGATACAGCTTTAGACAAATACGGATTTTGTTGAAAATTTCTAATTTCACCAGCAAAAAAAAATTAGAAGGGTTTAAAACACTTCAGATTTTTTGCCACAGGTAAAATCTATTGTTACTATTCTACTTGCAAACTAAATTTGGTTTGATTATATTGTCCCCTTCCCAGTCGAAAACAGGATCGAATAATGAAAAAAATGCAAATCTTGATGGTAAATTTGAGGGCCAATAAATTTGAAAAACATATCAGATTATGAAAGAAAATTAAACCAAAATATTCACCACTTTAATCTGCGTTAGGAGATTTTCAAATTTTTAAATTTGCTCAATTCGAAAAATTGTTATACCACTTTGCACAAATGCTTGTAATCACAATAATGTACATGTTTCAAGCTCCATCTGGGAACATATCTGCCACGCGGCAACATTTTATTTTTTTCTAAAATTAGTTTTGTACTCTAGATACATGTATAAATATCTGTGCAAAATATAAAACAAAATAAAAATGGTGCAGCACAACCTTTTGTTGAAATAGCATGGAATGACCCTTAGGCATGAGCCATTCAGTCACATCGAGTTATTAATTATGTATTTTTAATTTTTGGAATGAGTAAATGAACAAATGAACAAATGAATAATGTCAGAAGTATACACAACAACCATGGACCCGACCGAATACTTCTCGATCCCCGAAAAATATTTCGGCCGAGCTGGGATTCGAACCCACACGGCACGCGGTGATGTGTGGAAACATATAAATTAAAACTAAATTAGTAAGGTAAAACGGAACAATTAAATGAAATAAAGAAAATTTCCGCCAAAAGACCAAAAATTGAAACCAAAATAATCGAAAATCAAAAATATAGGCCAAAAAGTAAAAATCTACAATAGGGCATAAAAAGGTGAAAATTTAACAAAAACCGAAAGTGGGCGTAAAGATAAAAATTACAAACAAAAAAATCGAAAATTTCCAAAAAACCAATCGAATATTTTGGTTAAAATAAAGAAAAATAAAACAAAATGGAACAAAAACATCAAAAATACAGAAATCTAAAATATGACACAGAGAATCAAGAATCATGATCTAAAAATAAAAACGCAGACAAAAAATCGAAAATTTCGGTAGAAGCAAAATTATTTATAATTTCAGCCGCCAAAAACAAGAAGTTCGAAAATAATAGCCAAAAAATAAAATAAAACACGAAATGAAATCAATAATCCAAGTTAAAAAATCTAAAATTTAGGATAAAAAAATATATCAAAAAATCTAAAATCTGACAAATAAAAAACAATAATTTTAGAGCAGAAGATAAAAAAATATAAATCTTTAATGTTGTCCAAAAAGTTTGAACAAAACATCGAAAACTCGGGCCTAAAGATACTAAATGCAGACTAAACGAAAAATCAAAAATGCGGACAAAAAATCGAAAATTTTAACAATAAAATCGAAATGTTAGGTCAAAATAAAGAAACATTTAGATCAAGATTTAAAAAAAAAATATATAAAATCTGCAATGTTAGTCAGAAAGTCGAAAATTTAGACAGTAGATCGAAAACTCGGGCCTAAAAATGCAGACTAAAAAATCGAAAATTTCAACAAACAAAACTCGAAAATACCGGAAAAAAAATCTCGCATATAAATCAATAATTCAGGTTATAGATATTTTAACCAAAATCAATTCAAAAATTTGGAACTAGAATTCGGCCCGCAAAATCAAAAATGCGGGCCAAAACATAAAAAAAATAATAATTAATTCGAAAATTAAGTCAAAATAAAGAATAGTTAGGGCAAAAGATCAAAAAATTGAAAAAACAGGTCAAAAATCTACTAATTATAAATACGGCGGGAAAAATAAAAAATGCGCTCAAAAACGTCGAAAATTTTAACAATTAAATTGAATTGAATTTAGGTCAAAATAAAGAATATTTAGGCCAAATGATCAAAAATTTAGACCCAAAAAAATCGAAAATATATTCTTAATAATAAAAAATGCAGAATATTTTAGTAAGAAGATTTTAAATTAGTCTGAAAAATCGCTATTGCTCAAAATAATTTTCCAATTTTTTTAATTGCAAGACATTTTTGTGCTTGAAACTACAGGTAGTGCCATGGCTCCGTTGCTCGACATAACGAGCCGCCCCTGCACTAAACTAAATTTATTATATTTCAACATATAAATCATTAAAACTAAAAGGCGCGTTCAACAACTCGAAAAATTTAAAAAATTGAAAACTGCGAGTTTGTTGCCATTGGACGTGGAAAACTTGCGATATTGTCAATTTGCGCTGATTTGAGATATAACTTTTTTAATACATTTGTTAAAACTAAATACCTCAAGGTTCTCATTAAAACTTGAAATTTTATGCAGAATATTATTTGTATATTATGTTAAAATTGTAGTCATTATTTTCTCTTTTTTCTCTTAAGTTCAAATAACACTTTAAATATCGATTCCCCGCGCAACAATAGTATATTGTACAACGAGCATATAATGATGGCTATTAATCACGAGAACGATGTTTGCGGAACGAGCCGTAGGCTAGTGGAACAAATCGTTTGAGTGATTAATAGCCATCATTATATGTTCACGAAAATTAAAATCAATATTAAAATTAAAATCAAAATCAAAATAAAAAAAAAAACAAAAACAAAATCAAAATTAAAATCGAAATTAAAGTTGTGATTACAATTACAATTAAAAAAAAATGAAATCTGTATTAAACAGGGTAAACAACATATTATCATAAATCTCGTTCTGTGGATTAAAGCACGAATTAGCGTGTTTAATAACTATATTAAACGCGCAAATGCGTGTGCGTCTTTAATAAGCTTATTAAACACGTAAATGCGTGTTTAAGAAATTGAGTGTTAAATGTACCCCATTAATGCTGCCCATAGAATTAAATATTGCGCACATTATAACATATAACATTTTCGTGAACAAAAGAATTTTTACAACGTTTAGGTAATAGATGTCGTATATCTGTCCTGCAATAATAATAATAATAATAATAATGATGATAATAATAATAATAATAATAATAATAACCTTGTCGTGGGGCATCCCCTCACATTCAATTTTTCACTTCATATTTTACGGCGTTACTTCCCTAAGTTTTTATTAAAATTAACTTTATCCTCCCTTTTAAAAAAAGCGCGTTCAATGATTACTAAATAATAATTACTAAATGTTGCTTTACTTTTGCTCCTTTTAATTTTTGTTTTACTTATGTTTAGGTGTTAAAGCTAAGCTCATTATTTTAGGCATTATCCTGTAATTCTAAGCGGTTAAAAAGTGGGCGTTTAAGAAGAGGGCGTTTAGCCCAAGAAGGTTGAGAAACACTGCTCTATCTAATTGCGACTCTGATATTAATTTAGATCAAAATTTTTACTTCCTTCTATAATATATGTAAATTTTATAGACATAAAATAATCCTACGCAAATTTAGACGAAGAATATAATGTTGAATTATAATTATAACAACATCCCGGAGACTGTATTTGAGTAGGAGAAGAGTGAAGGGAAAAAATAAAACGGAATGATGTATCAGTCAGCGGTGTAATTCATCATCCGTAATTATCCGTTTTCGCAGGGGGATAATTCATCATTATGTTAATGCAAGAGTTAAGCCTAGGAGCGACGAAACGTAATAACTTAATATATAATCATTGACAACTCGGATCAAAGCAGCGGAAAAAAGTTTACATTCCCACTTACCAGTGAAGATATTCATTCTTGAAATGATTTGATTTAGATTTTTGTTTCTAAATCGATACATTATAAAACTTTAATAAAGAAAATGTTCATGAAATTTAATACCGATACAGAACATAAATTATAAATTAATGTTAAGTAATACGTAAATATGTATTTAGTCAGATCTATGATCCAAACTCGATGAGTGGAAACAAAGTTAGTACTCATTGCTGTCTGAAACATCTTGAAATTTCTCATCAGAGAATAAAACATTTACAACATAGATTATCACGTAGTATCGGTCGGTATCATACTGATGGTTCTCATCAACATTATTTTGGTTTCTTTTGAGCAGGGCCAAATGTGCGGCGTACGCAGGCGACCAAATAAATGGAGCAGTCGCAAACCGCCTAATTCATTGAAAGCTGATACATTTATAATAATTAAAAAATATTATTTTCTATTGGGCGAAGAATATTTGTTTTTTGAAGCAGTTACCCTCGCGATTGTCCTGCTCTTTTAATATAGATAGAGTCAGTGTACCTATAGGCTAAGTAGGCTGTAGGATGGAAATACTTAAAGAGCAGCAAATATGAATTGAATTTTTATTTAAGTGAAAATTATTACTTGCGGATTTCTCTTCAAATTTTCTAAATCTAGCTAGACACTAGAACATAGTTTACATGCCTTAGCTGGAAACAACTTGGTGACACCAAAATTTGTTCAATTAAAGGAAGAAAAATGTGCGATACGTAATTAAAAAAATTCTAAAGCAATTATCACTCTCGGAATTTTCTTTAAAATCCACTTACAAATCATGTATTTTTGATATATTATAAAAACAGTTGATACCCTCTAGCTGTAAACAAAACAGGGACGCTGGGAACTTGAATTTAAAGAAGCGAAATTTGCTTCTCGCGATTTGAAAAATTCAAAAAAATCATCTCTCGCGAAATTCTCTCCAAAGTTTGAGTGAATACTTAAAAATAAATATTATTAACACCAGTAAATAATTGACATCGCCAAGGCTTAAAACACAATGCGAAAAAACTTAAATTGGAGGAAACAAAATTTACAACTCGCGATTAGAAAACTAGCCCACGCGGAATTGTCTTCAAAATTACTAAAATCACTTCCAAAATTCGACAATGAAAACTTGAATCGGAGGAAGCTAAACTTGCATCTCTTGATTAGAAAAATTCTAAAGCAATTATCGATTTCTTCAAAAATTTAAATCAAGTTGGAAATGATGTATTTTTGATAAACTAGAAAACAGTTTATATTCCATGGCTGGAAACAAGATGGCGACACTTGAAACTTGAATTAATTAAAGGAAGCAAAATTTGCATCTCGTAATCAGAAAAATTCTAAAACAAATATCACTCGTGGAATTCTCTTCAAAATTTCTAGATCCACTTACAAATCATGTAATTTTGATATATTATTAAAACAGCTGAAAACAAAATGACGACACTCGAAACTTAAATTAAAAAATGCGAAATTTGCATCTCGTAATTAGAAAAATTCTAAAGCAATTATCACTTGCGAGATTCTCTTCAAAATTTCTAAATTCACTTAGGAATCATTCATTTTTGATATATTATAAAACAGTTGATACAAAATATACAAAATAGGAACGCTAGGAACTTGAATCGAAAGAAGCGAAATTTGATATTCTCGATTTGAAAAATTCCAAAAATCAACTCTCGTGGAATTGTTTCCAAAATTTTAAAAACCACTTAAATGTATTCTTTTTAATACAAGTAAACGATTATCATTCCCCAAGATGAAAACAGAATCCTACACTCGAAATGTGAATTCGCGATTCAAATTCGTGAAATTTCGACCATTTTCAAACCGCCACAACTCGGCGTATTTTCAATCGATTTTGATGAATCTTTGAGGATAAAAAGCTTTGAAGTGTCTTCTTTAAAGTCATGCATGTGAACTTAGGCGTAATCCCTTCCGCCTCCTCTAGCACCCATGTGAAAAAAAATGTTTTTTCAGGAAACCATGTCCAACTTTGACGATGTATACGGAGTTGGAAAAATTTTGTCGACTCGATGCACTATAAAGGCATTCAAATTTGATAAATTCCCTATGTAGGACTCATAGAACGAAGTTCCTACGACGATTTGGTACCAAGTTATGGGTGTTTGAAAAACAGTGCATTTTGAGGTTTTTCGCACATAACTCAGTGACTTTTTAACCAAATTTTATCAATCAATCAATCAATCAATCAAAATTTATTGGTGCTACTACAGTCGTTTATACAAGTCACAGAGAGTAATGTAATAATGTTATAAAATAAATCTTAGTGTAATACAGTTAAAAATCTTAAGTTTAAAATTGCCGAGACAAACAAACATATTAAAATAATAAATATATTAAAAATAATAAAATGACAATATAAAGACGTTCAAACGTATTAAAATCATAAATATGTTAAAAAATAATAAAATGACAATACAAGACGTTCAAACCTATTAAAATAATAAATATGTTAAAACACAATAAAATGACAGTAAGGTTTATGAACAAATTTAAAAAGAGGTACAATCAGATAAAAACTCATCCACACTATAAAAAGCTTTTGCTAATAATACATTTTTAATCCGTGCTTTATACATTTTAAAATTAAGTTGTTTTACATCTGGTGGCAATTTATTATAAAATTTTGGTGCGTAATATCTCGTACCATTCTGAGATAAAGATAATCTGCTATGCTCGAGTCGGATGTCATTATTTTTGCTTGTTGGATAATTGTGAAATGTATTATTTGTGCAATAATTAAAATTATATTCCTTTGCCCATAATAAACAACTTAATATGTATTGACTGGGCAAAGTTAATATTCTCATTTCTATAAATTTCTGATAAATCAGACATTACCCTTATCACCCTTCTTTGCAAAGAGAATATCCTTTTAGCGGCCGCCGAATGTCCCCAGATTAGTAGTCTATAAGAAAGTAAAGAATGACATAGTGCATAATAAGATGTTTTTAAAATATCTTTAGATACACATTGAGACAAGTTTCTGATTACGAATATGTGTTTAGAGAATTTATTTGCCAAGTTATTTAAATGGATAGATTTTCATCTATATATACAAACCGAAAATTTTTGTTGAACCTTCCTCCAATTCTTCTTCGTGAGCTCTTAAGTAAATAACAGTCTGATTGATTTTTCTTCATTCATACTTAATTTATTTGAAATAAACCAGTTTTTGTAGTAATTGCGAGCTTCATTTTCCATAGTAAGTACATGTTTTACTTCAGTGTTTGTTATTGAAATGGATGTATCATCTGCGAATTGTGTTACCTTGATACAAGTATTATTAAAAATATTCGGGAAGTCATTGGCATATATGAGAAACAATAATGGGCCTAGATGTGATCCCTGCGGTATACCATGATCAATAACCATTTCTTGTGATAAGTTGTTTTCATATAAGACTACTTGCCTTCTGTTGGACAGATAAGATATAATCATCCGACAACTAGATGGCAAAAAGTTATAACAATAAAGCTTATTTATTAGTAATTGATGATTATTTCGGGAAAAAATTTCATTTTGGCTCTACTAAACTCAGATTGGAATGATCCCTTTTCGAACCGTTCAACCCCCGAACAAAAAACGTCCAACTTTGGCAACGTGTACCGAGTTAGAAAAAATGTGTCGACTCGATCCATCAAAAGGGCATTCAAATATGTTCAATTACCTGTGCAGTACTCAAAAAACGAAGTTCATACGACGATTTGGCATAAAGTTATGAGTGCTTGAAAAAAGTGCATTTTGTGTTTTTTTTATTTTTTCGTTTGGAGGGGATAGAGCCCTTTCTTTGAGTGGGGGATAAACCGTCTGAAAGTGGACACATTTTGCTTTTGATTTTTCAAAAGATCGTCGAAATCGGTTGGATAGAAGCCGAGTTATAGCCATTTGAAAATTACCTAAATTTTTACAAAAATGTGTGTTTCATTTTTTTCCGTCAGTGTAATTGGTTTGTTTTTATTGGAAGAATGAAAAAATGGACGAATGGTGGTGAGTTAGGCCCACATTTTTTTTTCGATCCGACAGAGAGCCTTTTTGGCCTAAAATAAAGTTTTTTATTAATGGAGTTTAAAGGTACAAAATGCGATATTCATGATTTTGCGCAAACAATAAATGTTCGTGCATGCCTCAAAGAATATGCAACGAAAATTTTATTCGTGAAACGGAAAACAATTTTGACGAAAAACTTCGGTGAGTCAAAAAAACACAAAATTCACTTTTTTCAAACACCCATAACTTTGTGCTAAATCGTCGTAGGAACTTCGTTATTTGAGTCGTGTGCACATAATTGAACACATTTCAATGCCCTTTTCGTGTGGACAAATTTTTTCCAACTCGGTACACGTGGCCAAAGTTGGACGTTTTTTGCCCAAAAACGTGTTTTTTTTTGTTCGCGGGTTGAAGGGTTCGAAAATTCATCATTCCAATCTGAGTTTACCCTCTTAAAGTAGAGCCGAAATGGGATTTTTTTTCCGAAAGAATCATCAAATTTGGTTGAAAAGTCACTGAGTAATGTGCGAAAAACCTCAAAATGACTTCAAAAAGAAAACACGTTACTTTATCGATTAAAGAAAAGATCGAAATTATTAATAGTTTAGAAGCGGGTATCACAGTGACCATTTATCGAAAAAAATACAATGTGGGAAAATCAACGGTTTCCGACATCAAAAAAAAACAAGACGAGTATTCTATCCTATGACACCACAGCCAGTTCTTGGATCAATAAACAAAAAACGTTGAAAATAAGTGCATATCCTGAAGTTCATAAAACGGTTTATACCTGGTTTTTACAGCAAATATCTAGAGGTAAAAGGATGATGGACTATGTTCTTATGTATGATTTTTTTACACAAAATTGTCTTATTTTAAGTGTGCCCATATCAGGAGAAATTTTGTGTGAAAACGCACTATTCTTTTATGATCAGACTCACAACGATGACAATTTCAAAGCTAGCTCCAGATTGCTCGATAAGTTCAAAAACAGGTACGGAATTCGGCAGCTATCAATTAAAAAAAATTTATCAAGTGATGAGGCTGCTGTTGAGCCATTTAAAAACGTGCTTCGAAATAAAATAGCAGAAATGCAGTTGTGTCCAGATCAAATTTACAATGCCGACGAAAGTGGACTTTTCTGGAAATTACTTCCTCAAAAATCACTTGCTCGCCAAGCTGAAACATCAGCTCCAGGTAGAAAAATGAGCAAGGAACGGGTTACATTTATGCCCTGTTGTAATGCCTCTGGTACGCATAAATTGAGATTGTTTGTAATTGGGAAATCTCAAAAGCCACGAGCTTTTGGAAATGAACCGCTGCCGGTGAGGCACCAAGGACAGAAAAGAGCCTGGATTACCAGAGAAATTTTCAAGGACTGGTTTTTCACAGATTTTGTTCCAGCAGTCCGAGAGGAAATGCAACAGCTGAATTTAGATAGATTAGACTTTTGATTTTAGACAATGCCCGAGAACACCCTGAAGATTTGTGTTCTGAAGATTAAAAAAATATTGTAATGTTTTTTCCGCCAAATGTAACTTCCTCAGTGCAACCGATGGACCAAAATGTGATTCAATCGATCAAGTTAAATTATCGCAAGAGTCTTAAAAAAATTGTTGCTTCCGAAGGTGAAGATATATCTGCAGAATTAATTTGAAAGATGTTGTTATAGGACTATCAAGAGGATGGAAAGATGTAAGGCCGGAACTTATCCAAAAGTTCTGGACTTAACTTCTTACACCATTTCTTGATGATGGTTGGACTGAAGACGATAATCTTCCATTATTACAGTGGAGGCACCGAATGGAATTAGAAGTTATAGAAAGATAAATAAACGAGGTTAGTGCGTTAATGAGCCAACTTTCTGAAGAAGTCACGCGACAAGAATTTCTTGCATGGGCTATCGGATCATGGGAATCCACACATGATATGGATATTTGGGAACATATTCAGAATGAACCAAGCTCCGACGAAGAAGTAGAAATGATACCACGATATGTAAAACACACAGGCTCAGTCATGAGTTTTGAGAAGTGTTTGAAGCAAGCCGAAGAAAATGAATCGGAACACCGCATTCTAATTCTATCGGTAATGAAGAAACGAGCAAAAAAAAGCAGAAGAAGCGAACATTAAACAAAGCAAATCACCGAATTTTTTAATATTACTTAAATTTACTATTGACTTAAAATAGATTTATGTAATATGCTTATATGTATGTAGTTTATTTTGTTATTCAGAAGTAGTAAGTTGTGTTGTAAATTATTTTTTTATTTGAAAATAAAGCATTTTTTAGTGAGAATGTGGAATTTATGGAGAATTAAGAAAATCGATATTTTTCGTCATTCGTTCGATAATCCGAACATTTCGATAATCCGGATCAACCTGTGCATTTATTAGTTCGGATTAAAGAGGTCATACTGTACTTAAAAAATGTACCATACAATCAAATTCTAGAATTATATACGAGTACAAAAGTAGATCACATATTATTAGGATTGGCAGAATATTGCTCATGTAATATTCTAATACAAAAAAGTGATTAACTTTGATTCGAAATTACTTTTTGTTTTCGAGTTTGCAGATAATTTATTGTAGATTAATATTTCCATGTAGATTGTGCTTCTTCCAAACAACGTTGTTTTGTGTGATGGTACTAAATTATTCTTCAATCTTAATTTACATAGGTGTAAAAATGTATAGGCAGCAAAGTTTACAGCCTAAGGGCGACAAAATTATAATTCCGTCACCGCATTGAAGCAAGAAAATTGAATCTCTGCGGTAATTACCAGATATACCGGACATACCAGTTGGTATTAATCTATATAAGTATTTCATATCTTAATAATTCTTCGTGTTTTGGATAGCTTATCCACAACCATTAATTTGTATAATTAATTGTCAGCATGACATAAATGTTATATTTTACAAATATTCTACATATAATTATAATATGAAGCTTAACGTTCCAGTAATTAACAGGAAAAGATGAAGAAGCAGTACTAGAAGAAGAAGAAAGCGAGAGTGAAATAACACTGGAAGTAATTGAGTTCGAAATATTGTGTCGTAGCACAAAAATGCACATTTATATAAATTAATAATATAAATAAATTGATGTCATACTAATGAATCTAACCTTTATATTTATTGTTTGCAGTTGGTAATCCATGTTTATCAGGTGATTTAATATGAGAAATAGACTGTTGTACTTCCTGATATCTATTTTTATTTATTTTATTTTAAAAATAAAAATATCTTAAAACAATTTCTTTTGTAGTATACTGCTGATGATGACTACATAAGGGAGTCGAAACTAGTCCAGTAAATAAAATAAATCAAAATAAATATCAGGAAGTACAACAGTCTATTTCTCATACTAATATTTATATTTGTATACAAGACAATATTAATAAAGAAGATAGTTGCGTCCATTACTACGTGGGAATCGATAGTTGAACTAAATTAGAAAATGTATTGTATTTTTCAACAGATTCATTGTAATATCTTTTTAATGGCAAATCTCCCATATTTAATAATAATATATATTTATTTACACTTTACAAACACATGGATATATTTGTACATGTAAAACGTCAGAGGATGGTTGCGGCCGTTATTACATGATAATCATTAATTAAATCAAATTGAAAAATTCACTATATTTAATCAAAACTAATTACTTGTGTATTTTTCAATTCATTTTGATATCTATTTCGTTTAGTGACTACTAAGTAACACACCGTAGGTGTATGAATGTGGGGAATTGATAATTTCCAGTTGAATAATTGAGTTAGATACGGTCAATCAAATTACGGTCATGTTTGTATTTATGTCGGCGTGTGCACTTGCACATTACACCGGATTTATCGTCGCGACAGAAAACCAACGGCCGGATTATATTTCCAGATTCTAATCTCCGCGGGGTGTCAATAATAAATACAATTATAATATTTATATCTGGAAAACCTACGTCTACATACAAAGATATCGCAACACATGTTCAGCCTTGTACACCTCTGGAAATTGCAAAAAAATCGGTTTACATAATGCAACACGCGGATTCTTTTGTTGCTGGTGAATAGTTGTTGTTGCTACTGCTGGTGGAGACAAGTAGCGGCTTAACAATATTAGCGTCGTGGGGAATAAATCAGTGGTTTTAATTGTATACGTCGTCGGTTGAGGTGAGGACTTCTTGGAAACTTGCGAGGTTGTTGAGGTGTGATTTCAAATTATACTCTCATAGGTCTAAAAATTGTTCAAATGTATTATGTGATTTTTTGAAAATTTCAAGTTATTTTTTCTAGTTTATAGAGTTTGTGCGATATTTTTTTAATTTAAGAATCCCGCAACTGACGACATTACTCGAGAATGCTAAAAGTCTAAGAAGGATTTACAGGAAGCCTTTGAAATTTACAAGGCCAAAACTAATCCGGAAATTTCCCTTCTTAATGATTAGGTCGTATATATTTAAAATATATTGGACGCTGTTTATATTTATAAATTATGATAATAGTGGTATAGTTTTTCTAGGATTATAAGAATACGTGGCCATAAAAGAACGTTGTTGGGCTTTTAATTTTTGAACTGCTTATTACTGGTTATGTTAGGTATTGCAATAAAATGGTCGGAAATTTGCGCATAAAAGCACTAGTCAACTATAGCTATTAATAAACGAGAATATTATGCGATTCATAACAATTGAGGACCTAAAAAACGTCCGAGATTTTTATATTGTAAATATTCCAGTTATATTATTCAAAGCTTTATCGTATTATCAACGATGCCGATGCTATATAAATCAAATAAATAAATTATGTCTGACATATAAAAATAATAACCACATTTTTTCTGTTCATACTGCAATACAGGGTGTATAGCAATACGCAAAACAATGGATAACTATTTTTTTAATGGAACACCCAATATATGTTACCACGAAAGCATCATTTGTGATAAGCTTTCCAATGATATATAGTTTGTATAATGAAAATCTCTCGAGATTTATCAATAAAAACATGTTTCTTTAGAAATTGAAGTGTTAAGTTGATTTCTGGCAATAAGTCTGAGGCATTCACAAGGGCGTTTTTAACCAACTAGTCTCAGGGGGGGGGGGGGGATTGTTAAAAAAAAGATAAATAAACTGGTGCTTCCGTTCTCATACACCCGTTCCGTGCAATCTCCCTATCCTTTTCCAACATTTTAAAGCGTTGGAAAAATTTACCGGTTATATTATTTGTTTGGAATATGGAATATCGATAATTTTTAACAATAAAAATTGTTAAGCGAAAAATTCTTAGGGAGGGTAATTACCCGATTACCCGCCACTGAGCATTCGATGTTATTAGAAACAATTTCTTACTTAAAAATGAATTGCACACTTCAAGAACTCATAAATATGGTTTGTTGCACTGGCGAAGTCGATCGAAATATTCTATTAGCTAGAAGAATTTATCGCCAAACATATCCAGAAGCAGGAATACCCCAAACCTTAATTCATCAAATTTTCTGGGTCACCCGGTATGCACGAAACAATAGTTTGTTGATTCGTAATTAATGCATTACGAAATAATTGTACTATTAAATCGTATCAAAATAGTCCCTGTAGTAAGAAACATATTTTGCTATATCTTTAAACCCCTGCTTGCCCCTGACTGGAGTTATTAGGTCATTTAGTCATCAGGCGTACCAATTAAAATTATTATTTTTTTTTGTAATGACCAAACATTTTTAAATCTTTTATTATTGATAGATGGTGTGATGGTGCATCTAGGAAATTTTGCAAATAAAATCGGACTATTTCTTCCTAAGTAATGACGCTTAAAAATTAACTAACATTACTCTATTTTCCTGAAGAGCGACCGGACCACTTTTTAGTATGTTAATCGGCTTTACAAAATATTTTGCAGAAAGAGACGTTTTTAAGAAATTTTCAATTCTGAGTTTCTACTGTACACACAAACATTTCGAGTTATCTAATCTTATACTGAATATATTTGAATTGACATCATTTCTAACACCTTCTAGTATAATATTGCATTATATCGTTTACGCATTAACACCGTAGATAATGGTTACTTTTCGAGAAACAGATTATGACAGGTAGAACAAATGCCATTGAAAACGATTATACAGAAGATAATGTCCAAGATATATTCATTCAGAATGTAACAGTGAGTGAAAAGCCGATTGTAAAAAAACATTTTTAATCTTTAATAAATTTAATAGATATGTTTAAATTTGAAATAATAAATATTTTTCATGACCGGGCATTACATCTGTGGTTTAGTGATAAACAGGCCAAAGTCAAATATTGTAAGGTGTGAGCCACATACTTTTGTTGCTGAGTTGGCCATGCCCGAGAGAGAGAGAAATATAGCAGTTATGTCTGAGATTAATTTTTTTTTTTTAAATCTAATTCAATTGAAGTAATCTAGTCTCATGACGTAAAAATATGCAACATACCTCATTTATTTCGCAGCCAACTCTGACACAAAATTTTGTGGCTCACACTATACATTTGAGATAATCGAGGTAAAAGTTTTTACTAAAAAGGATTTTATTTGTATGTTTTTTAAATCAACTTTGGTGTAACAACTGATGATATTAACATGTAATAAAATTCTTGTTTCATGTTTTCAAAAATCAATATTTAGGAAAAAAAATTAACTTTGGTCTTTGTTGCAAAAGTTAATTTTGTTTTTATTATTACATTGGCCGTTCCATCAATGTTACTAATGACCAGCTCATTAACAGAAATGATTTTTAAACAGTTTATTCATGTTACAAAAATTAAGTAGATAAGGAATAAAATGTGTTGTAAATCATAATGTATAGAGGGTGTTCCATTTTAAATTGACACCCCAAATATCTCAAAACCTGAGCAACATGGCAAAAAATGTTTCAGATAAAATTTGTTAGGTTCGCAGGGGGGCATATGCTGGTGATCTTGAAAATGACCTTGGCTTAAATTTTCAAGGTTAAACGAAGGTCAACATTTTATTACGGGATCGTATTCTACAGGAAAAAATACAAAATTTTTGTAGGAAGCGTTTCTTTTGAAAATGCTTTTTTTACCAGTTTTTTCACGAATTTTATCCGTCATAATGTTTGGAAGCTCAGATTAATCCAGGCTGTGATTCATGCATTACCCTCGGCATTAGCATCAAAGATCCCCGGATATTACTCTCATTGATTTTTTCCTCTAGGGACTGGTCAATGAGAAAGTATTTGCTGAAGCTCCGACAACAGTGCAGAACATGAAGGGGAGGATTAGGGCAATTTCCATCCAAACCATTCGAAATGTTCAAGTAAACTTTCGCCAGCGGGCACAGAAGTACATTGACGAGGATGGACAGCATTTGATCTAAGAACGATATCAAACCTCCAGCTGAAACCATCGGCCCTTTTCAGTGCCAATGATGTGTAAAATGCCATGTGATTCTAATGCCGAGGGTAATGCAAGAATCACAGCCTGAGATTTCAAACAACACGACGGACAAAATTCGTAAAAAAAATTCTTAAAAAAAGCATTAAAAAAAAACGTTTCCTACAAAAAGTTTTTTTTTTCGTAGAATACGATCCCGCAATAAAAAATAGGGGGTTCTATTTGAAAAATCAAAGTTGATCTTCGTTTAACCTTGAAAATTGACCCCAAGGTCATTTTAAAAGTCACCAGCATATGTCCCCCTGCGAACCCTACAACTTTCATCTGAAACATGTTTTGCCATGTTGCTAAGGTTTCGCGATATTTGGGTTGGCAAATTTGATCCCTGTATACATCATTACCATATTATTTATCCTCTTCATCGGGCAAATATTCCACAAGATTGTTATTTGCGGTTATTTGGTTGATAAGAAAGAGATTACTTCTGGTGATATAGGTGTAGCAAAAGTGCCTTTAAATCGTGTAATTTCTCTGAGCGTAAAGGGAGTGGTTTTTTGTTCCGTGATTCAAACTTAGGAAGATTACTCTGTTGCTTCGTTTTGGATTTTTTTCTTCAGATGACCAAAATTTTAAACTCGGCTTCAAAGAAAAGTTTATACAATATTGTTGTACTAGGAGAATACTGCATCCATTTAATTTGGAGCCACTGAACCGGTTCGTTCAGAACAGTGTTTCTCAACGTGGGCGATCGACATTTAATTTAGGCGATTATCTGACAATCCCATTTTTGGGAAGCGGTGGACATTTTGCATGGGCGAAGATTTCAAAATCGTGATTTTTGTTTTTGAAACTACATAACTGCCAAACGCATTGTCCGGTTTTGATTGTTTTGACGTCAAAAAGTGAAAAATTTAGTGCAATTTAAAAACCTGTTAATATATATTTTCGCAAAACGTCAAAATTGTAAGTCCAAAGATTTAAAATTGGGATTTTGATTTTTTTTAATTACACAAACGTCAAAGGCTTTGTCTGGTTTTAATGATACGAACGTCAACATGTGGAGAATTTAGTTTAATTTTAAAATAAAGTACTAAATGTTATTTTAATTTTATTCCTTTCAAATTCCTTTCTTATGTCTTACTATCACCTAATCTAGACGACATTATTTCAGGGATCATCATGTAATTTTAAGCTATAGAAAATCGAAGTAGATGAATTAAGAAGCGGACCTGACAAAGTGGGCGTTTGGTCCAAAAAGGTTGAGAAACACTGGTTTAGAGTATTTTTTTACGATGCATAATGGGTGTTTAACTTCACGCAAATTTGTCCTTCCACACTCCACCATATCCAAGTCGCAGAAAGGTCAGCCCTCAGAACACTCACCAAACTTAGACACCCCAATAATCCACTCCACAGCCCATCCAATGAACTCCTTTACGAGACATGCCAAATCATCCCAATATCCCAACGCACACTAGGCCTTAGCAAAAAAATGCCGAAAATCCCAGCAATGAAACCCGTTTAGACAAATTTTGCATCTCTCGAAAAATATAAATTCCCTCTCAGCACACTTCACTAATTTATCAGTTCGAATCAACAGGACAGTTAAATAAACGATTTTGAATTCTTTTTTTATATATTAAATTTAATAAATTCATGACAGGGCAGAAAGTCCGTAGGTCGATAACCCAGATAAACTAACCCCCCTTTCAGTGTATATAACAAGTTTTCAAGCTTAAGTTGATGTATGTGAAATTGTGTTCTTTATGCGAAATAGTGAAATATAAAATTAAGAAAAGTAACTGGTGATGAATGATGGCTCCGCTGCGCTGCGCCGTCATCTGTACGTAGTCCATTAAAATCAAATAAACTAATTGGTGACGGACGCATATATCCCATCAATATGAAGCAAGGTACCTGCGTTTCCAATTTTAAATTGGAAAGTTTCTTGGTTTTATTAAAATATAAACTACAACAGATAGGGGTTGTTTTGGTCTTTGGAACTCCGTTGCTGCTGTGGAGGTGACCAAAATGTTACCGAACTTTATGCAAACATTTTGTATTTGTTTTCGACTTGATTCTTAGTTATTTAAAAATTAGCTGTCTGTCTGAGTTACATTTGTTCCCATTTTGCACCACCGGGTGGAGACCACGGAAATGTCGAGTTGAAAAGTAAAGTATCACCAATAAGCGTGGAAAAGACGATCCTGTATCTGGTTGACCCACCAAAGAATTGTACAAATACGACGAAGAAGCGTTTCTTTTCTTTAATTCGTTCTTAAAGGGGTGGAGAATTTATGACAAATTTGAAAAATCATTCCTCGAAAACGCGCCACCAAATCAAGAAATATGCCTCTACAAATCTTGCTGAGATATTCTTTATAAACAGATTAGATAACTTTTACGTTAATTTAAATCAGAAATAGGGCGTGAAACCTCAAAGTCTTACAACCGTTGCTAAATAACGCGCATCAGAACTGCAGGGGGCGTTCCAAAAATTTTGAAAAAACTACAGACGAAAGCTCGTTGTACCTCTTAGTAATCCTAAAAAAATCAGCTCTACGATTTAAGTAGAATAAAAAAATTAACAACCATGGAAACAGGTAGAAACAATTTGGTCACTTTTTGAAAAATCAAATTTTGTAGGGGAATGCTTTGTGAATATACTGGAGCTTTGACAAACTCTTCAAAGTTAAAACTGAACGCATGAAGACTCCCGAGAGATCCTCATGAACCGCTCACTTTTAAGGCCGGGGCACCGTGACACAGGGTGCCCCAGAGATAAAATACTTGTCGCGGAATACCCTTTCTGGTAAAAGGTATCTTTGGTTAAAATTTCAGCGCCGAATCTATTTCATGCGATTTTCATTCAAATTTCCGATGGTTTACTCTTGAAAAATTAAGAATATGGTGCCTTGACACATCAAAAAATTAATAACTCGCGAACGATTAAAAACATATGAAAAATCATTAATAAATTTTATAGAGGGGTCTTTTGTGAAGAGGATAGAATAGTTTTAAACTGTCCAGGATGTACCCGGAAGGCTGGGCGAATTTTCTTCTATAATTTCTTGAGAAAACCCTAACGGCCACAGGGAGATTCATTAAGACAATCAAATTTGTTTAATTGATGTCATTTCAAGCCAAAATCGTCACCTCTCTCATCAGTCCAGAAAGGGGTGAACAAAGTCAAACATTATTTTGAATCGTTTTGCTCAACTTCGGGAATGTAATCTGGTAACCCTAGTTTCTGAATCTAACATAATCTGTCAAAGATGTCAATTCAATATCAATGCATTTCTTAATTTGTTGTTTGGAAAGCACTCGGACGTTAACAGGAAGATTACTTTCTTTAATTAATTCTGGTCCTTTAAGACTTATTTGGAAAAATACGAATGTTAACGGAAAAAAGGCGCTTTCTCTTACGTTGATTTTGGTCGTTTATGAACGTTTGGAATGATTTGCAAACTCTTTTGGAATTAAACGAAAGATAGCAGACTCGCTCGAAACCAAGTAAAATGGAATTTTTGTCTTTAAAAATTCATCTCTGAGGTAGAGGAAAGCGTTAAAGAGATTGTACAAATTCAAGCGATAGTTTGGGGGCTCTAGTACTCGCTAAACATTGACTTTTAGGGGCAAGTTTTCATTTACACCTAAGCTTTAATAAAGCACATCTCGATAAATAATTATGCGTTTGGAATAGCGAAGAACAGAAGAATAATAATCCACCATCACAGTTGAATTAAATGAAGATTTAAATGCAGTCAATGAAAATTGATTCGAAATCGACTCATTATTAATAAAGCATTACTCTGAAAGTACTCACCCGACTTCAAAACTTGCCAGAGAGAAGCCAATGCGAAAGATTTCGTAAAGAAGTCAACGAAAGATGACGGGAAAAGTCAAGATTGATCCACGTTACATGCACTACTAAGCTTAATTCTGACGTTTATTAATTGTCTGGAATGAGTGATGGTGGCAAGCATTCATAACCTGAAATCCCGAATTTGGCAGTACATAGTACATACCACGTTTGACGTTTGACGCTTGACTTTTTCAGTGATTTAGGGGTTGTGAAATGAAAAATCTGTAAGGTCAAGGAAAAACGGTCATATATTATAAACGGTTTGCCGTATGTATAAAATACTGGTTATCAAATTTATTCACAATATGTTTTTTTACATTTTTTTATAGCAATAATTTCTCCTAGAGACAACGGCTGACGTTGTAGAGGTTAAAATATAGTGGGGGTATTCTCCCCCTAATAACTCCGTAAAGGTAACAGTTATGAAAACAGCGATAATAGATAATCTTAGAGGGAAGAATTTCCTACAATAAATATGAATACAATTTTGCGATATCTTTAAAACTGAACGCGCTATGGCGGCCTGAATTGTTTCGTTACAATAAATTTTGCTTGCACCCACGGGGTAAAAAAATCATATCTCGAGAACAGGGCAAAAAATAAAAAATCTGGAACTAAAATCTGTGGAGAGATAGTTTGTGAGTATTTTGAGATACAAATCAATCCTCTAACTCGAAAACCCTAAAAGAAGATAGAATTTGAAGGGAATAAGTGTTAAATAGGTTCCCCTGGGGGGTGGGGGTGAGGTGAGAAGACCGGATAAATATGGATAGTTGTGTGCACAGTTTTGCAGAAAAAAAATTTACGATATTTTATAAACTCCAGCCGCAACGGTCAAAAAGGGTGTTTTTTTTTCAATTTCGCGGGGAGTTGATTTGGGGTGTTGAAATTTTTTGATTTCCCTTTGGAGATTTCGAACGTCTGTTGAAAATTGCACCTTTCTACTTTTCTCTGTTTTCTCGTAATTAATGGTTTTTGTCTTGCGTTTAGTAGTATATAGTAAAAAATATAGTAAAACGAGTTGTAATTACTTTTTCTGTGTGTGAATAAAGATGTGCTCTCTCTTTCTCTCTGGGTGTTTTTTTTCGGTTTGCCCCTTGACCACGTTTTATTTATTTTTTTAATTTTGTTCCAATCCTGGTTTGCTTAGGTAAGAAGGTTATGTAGTTTCCATTGAATTTCAGCCTCAGTTGTGTCAATTTTTTCGGCTATAAATGTGAAAGCTTTTTGTTTTTTTGTGTAAATATTTTATTTTATCTGCCACAATTCCGGGAAACCCTCGAAAATATTTATTAGAGCCAAGGTATCTTCTTTTGAGCACACACGTTTTCCCTCCATTTTATAGTTATTGCACAATTCACTTGAACACAACTTCCAACTAGACCGAAGTCAAATTTAAGTTCATAGAGCGCTCTCGGAACTTGTTAGAAATGCAAGTGATTCTCGGCATAACCACTTGCTACAAGTTTTTTCACTTGCTCGTTTATATTACACAAATTATTTGCAAGAACTCTCAGACATAAGCTTGCTATAGTTTTACTTGGCCGTGTAAAACACGATTTAGCATCAAGCTGCACATAAATACGAAATCAGTAACCATGTAATGCATCTAACATACTTTTAATAATTGTGGAAATATGACATTTTTTATTAAAAAAAAGACTATAAAATTTTGGTGACCTTGAGAAATCCACAACCCCCTGTGGAGAGTGTTGTCAAAATTGAAAATTTGTCCAGAAGTTATATTCTCTCTGAGGATAAATATTGAAGAAAAGACTTTTTAAAATCGGTATATTTTACAGGAAAAATGCCTTTACTTCAAACCCATACGCAGGTCTTGCAGGTCGCCGTCGAGAATAAACTGCCATATTTGAATGAAAATTTTAGGAAAGCTGGAACATCGGTATTTTAAAAGAATGTGCTAATTTAGTCATGCTTGGGCCATCCCTGTTATTCTAAATGCGATCCCCGGAAAGATTTTAAGCAGGTAAAATTCTTTGTTTTATTTATTAGGGCTATAATCGCAAAATCGTTAACGTTTACTGCCAGTTATTCTTATAATTCTATAAAAACGATACAAAGTTAATAGAACATTAATATACAAGTTTAATAAGAGGGTGCATTGTGGCACGATTGCTCCAAGGAACGAGTGCCCCACAAGTACAATACAGGGTGTCCTAATAGAGTAGGATTGCATGGGTATCTTTCTTATTCTTAAAGCTAGAGATCTGGTTAAATAAGCAATGTTGTGCAGTTTTCTATGCTGATTCAGATTATGTCGAGAAATTTTCAAAATTCCGAGCAGTTTAGAAAATATTTTAAAAAAACTGAAAATCGCGATTTTCAAAAAAATCAAATATCTCAATAATTATTAAAGATGCGAAAAAAAGTTTTAAATAAAAGTTACTTGGTTTAATTAGGCAAACATAGAAATCAAGTCAAAATAAAATTCAAGATGGCGGTTTCCGAGATATTAATACCAACTTTCTTATTTCAAATGGCCGCCATATTTGATTTTTACACGCGTAAATAGACTTTTTTTTTCTCTTTTCAACGATGTACAACAAGCTATGACAAAATAAAAAATAATGGAAATATTAATTGTTGTAAGTTTAAAACAAGTAGGCATAAATAAAAATAAAACAAAATTTGTTATAACGACTAACTGTCATCTTACATTAGTTTATCAGCTGTATTAATCATTCATACATGTGTATTGTCTTAAGTTGTTGTAATATCGATAAATATTAATTACTTGAAATGGCGAATTATTCAATATCTGAACAATACGATATGTTTTGTAATTACACTAAGTGTTACAAAAACCCCCACCTTGCAGCACAAACATACCAAGCAAACTTTCCTGAAAGAAGGCAGCCGGAAATTAAGGTATTTAAAAGATTGGATGAAAATATGCAATTGTATGGAAGTTTAAAAAAACCTAAGAGAAATAGAAATATCATCGTTGATGATGAAGAATTAACATTGGCTTGTGTGGCAGCTAATCCGAACATTTCATGTCGGCAGATAGAAAATGAAGTTAACGTATCTAAGTCTAGAGCAGCGCTGTCCAACTTCTCTTAGCCAGCGGGCCATTTTTTCTTTAGCAAATATTTCGCGGGCCGAAAAGGATAGGTAAATGAAAAGTCAGTTCATGTCAACTCAAAAGTTATTTTATTAATACGAAAAAAATAAAGTCAAAGATAATAACATATTTTCGACAATAAAGTTTATATTTTTGCATAAATATTGCGTTATATTTATTGTTAAAACGAAATATCACATAGTAACGGACAAAACAATGTTATCTTAAAAATAATACATAACAAGAAACAATAAAAAAACAATAAAATTAGAATATCATTAAGCCTAAGCTGTTTAATGGGAGCATTGTGGCCGTTGTTGTCGAGCAACAATTTCTTTTATGTCCATATCAATATTTGTTGTGGCAACTTTTTATATTTTTCTTGAGTCTTTCAAGCTGTTTCTAAATTTGTATTTTATATATTTCATGTCAGAGAATGCACGCTCGCAAATATGTACTTTCAAACATATAAATGATTTGAAGTCCAAAATCTCTTTTCTTTATCCAAATGTTTGATCACTTGTATTCCAGTTGCTCCACTAGATGCAATGAATGGGTCAGCCTGAAATCGCATAATTCCATTTGATATTTAGGTTCAACGGAGGTAATATTGATATTGGGCCCTATTCTGTTTTTATCACTTTCGAAAAGTTTTCGATTGTCATCGAAAGGTTTTCACTTCACGCAAGTTTCCGATTCTGTTTCTATCACCGATCGAGTTTCGAATGACGTCAGTCGAAAAGTAAGATTCAGTTTTATCACCGAGTTCGGAGCAGGTGATAAGTGTGTGTTAACCATAAAATTGCGAGAATGGTCTTTATTTCGCTTTATTATTGCAGCTGAAAATTATTATTTGCTGCAATTTTAACGACATTTACGGGATTTTAGCAATCCATTTGAGACGCCGAAATGTGAATTAGAGTATTTGTTTTAAAAACAACAAATTTGTGAGAGTTTCGAACTAACACACCCATATTAGATGGTGATTAATTCTATAATTCTTCAAAATTAACTTAATTACAGTTCGCTTGAAGTGCACTCGGTACTGATTTTCCCGCGTTAATTTGAAAAATGGAGAAAGCATGCCGTTATTAGTTCACTTGCTTAGATTTTACAGTGTTGTCACACTTATTTTATCACGTTAGAAACGGAATACCAATTTACCGGTCGATCGAAAACGATGTGATAAATTTTCACGGCGTAAAGTTATCACCGTGATAAAAACAGAATAGGGCCCATTGAATGGATCACTGAATAAATTAATACTCATCTTTAAATCATCAAATTGAGAAAATCTTCTATTCAAATCTTCAATAAACATAACTATTAGGTAAAAAAATGTCAAAATTCACTTCCATGTTACAGGCCTTCATTTCTTCATACATCTCTTTGTAATATTCAAAATGAAATAAATTATTTTCCGGCAAATTTAACTTCCACAATTTTAATTTATTTCTGAATCCTGTTACATGTTTATAAAGACACACATCTTGATCTTTTCCTTGCAAGCATTTATTCTAAATATTTAAATAATTTGTAATGTCTGTTAGGAAAGCAAGTGAACAAAGAAAATTTTTATCACCTAAATTTGCTGTCAAATCTTCATCGATGCCAACTTCCCATAAAAAGGGATGAATTTCTTTTCGAAGTGTAAAAAATCTCTTCAGGCATTTCCCCGCACTTAACCAGCGAATATTACTATATAAAAGCAAATCAACAAACTCAGCTTTCAGTTCGTTCAAAAAAAGGTTTTTCTACTCCCACCCCTAAAATGTCATTTATCGCATATGTTTCCATGACGCTAAGTGATTCTTTAAATTCACCTTGACAAACTGTGACTTTGTGCATTTTAGTCATGTGCTGAAGTTAGCTCCAGATTTTTAAATCGCTAAAATCAATTGAAACTCAAAATCAAGTTAGTTGTCACTTACCAACAATCTGTCTTCTTGAGAATTTGTTACTTGGGTAAAATAATTCGTTTGACAGTTCTGCTGTTTTTTCAATTTTTATACTAATATTATTCTCGAGTCTCCCGTGCCCGAATAATACTTTTTTGATTTGTAATGGCGCTTATTCTTTGCACACAGATATTATAAGCTTTTATAACTATTATCTAAAAATCTCATTTATTTTTTTTTATTTTACATTTTAAATTTATACAGATATTTATTTAAAATTTACGCGGGCCGTAAAAAAAAGCGGGCCGCCAGTTGGACAGAGCTGGTCTAGAGCATCAACAATTTTAAAAAAGCACAAGTTTCACCCTTATAAATTGCACCTATCTCAGACTTTACAACCAAATGATAACATCCGTAGATTAACATTTTGCAGGTGGTTAATCAACAAAATTACGGAAAATGGTGATTTTATAAACACAATTTTATGGACTGACGAATCTTACTTTTCTAATTGTGGATTATTTAATCGTCATAACGAGCACTATTGGGCTCAAGAAAATCCACAAATAGTTATTCCACGGTGAAACCAATTATGGTTCGGCTTTAGTGTTTTTTGTGGCATAATGGGGAATCGTTTACTTGGTCCTATAATTTTTTATGGAACTCTAACTGCACAACGTTATTTGGAAATTCTTCAAACAACCTTAGAAGATTTATTGGATAATTTACCTTTGGCACAAAATATGCAAATATGGTACCAGCAAGATGGCGCTCCAGCACACAATGCCAGAGATGTTATTACTTATCTAAATGGATGTTTTAATAATAAAGTAATAGCGACTAATACACCTGTACAGTGGCCAGCCGGATCTGCAGCCTCTTGACTTTTATTTGTGGGGCACTTTAAAAAACAAAGTTTATGGAAGTAACTTCAATTATAACAATGTGGATGAACTTCGCGAAGCAGTGACAGAGGCAATAAACGGCATTAATCGCAACACATTGCGAAAAGTAACTGGCAGTGTTGTAAAACGCTGTCAATTGTGTTTGGCCAATAACGGTCAACATTTTGAGCATTTTTTATAATTTATTGTTATTTTACTACTTGGTTGTATTACCTCTTTTTGTTTTGTTACATTTGCTTTAAAAATAATTTAAAAAATTAAAATTAAAATTTAAACAATTAATATTTCCATTATTTTTTATTTTGACATAGGTTGTTGTATATCGTTGAAAAGAGAAAAAACAAGTCTATTTATGCGTGTAAAATATGACGGCGCCATTTGAAATAAGAAAGTTGGTATTAATATCTCGGAAACCACCATCTTGAATTTTATTTTGACTTGATTTCTATGTTTGCCTAATTAAACCAAGTAACTTTTATTAAAAACTTTTTTTCGCATCTTTAATAATTATTGAGATATTTGATTTTTTTGAAAATCGCGATTTTCAGTTTTTTTGAAATATTTTCTAAACTGCTCGGAATTTTGAGAATTTCTCAACATAATCTGAATCAGCATAGAAAACTGCACAACATTGCCTATTTAACCAGATCTCTAGCTTTAAGAATAAGAGAGATACCCATGCAATCCTACTCTATTTAGGACACCCTGTATACTATTTTTTTCTACTTTGAATTTAGCTAACGACTTATTTTTAAAATATATACTTAAACATAGTGAGTTTTATCTGCATCATGTGGCAGCACTGAAAAAACATTTGTTTGTTTTGAATGAATTTAATATTTGACATAAGTATTTCAACGGCGATTTCAATCGTGTATTTTTAAAATTTACTTGAACACCTTCAAAAATAAGTTATTAAGGATGCGATTAACAAACAATGTCTAAGTAAGTTGAAACAAATTTGTGCTTATAGTATACCACGTACTTGCTTCAATGTTTATAGAAACTTAGGTTATGTTTACACTGGTTACTCGTTTCTCGTGTAAGTTATCGATCGACGCCAATTAAAAATATACACCCAATAATACCGACAGAAGCGGCTCCTTTTCGCCGCGAATACATTGTACCCTCGCTGTTTGCATTTTGCAAACCAAGTGATAATATAATAAATTACAAAATTTTCGCCAGAGTATGTTGCTGTAAAACGCCACCGCGCGATTTAGTGAATTCATGCGCCCGCCCGTTCGATTGTCATCGAGTTCCTATGTTTTCATAGCCGGTAAAAATTGAGCAATATTACGCCTACGTCTTTTTAACCTTTACGGTACCTTATGGCGAACTCCCCAATATGCATTATTGAACATTTTCAATATGTTACAATTATCCTATGAATTATCGTTAACGGCAATTTTACATTTTGATGTCACCTACCACGTTCTAAGTACTGCCAATCGCAATAACTAAAATTGCATGAAAAATAGTTTAATAATGAGCAAAAACTGTAAATTAAAAAATCTCATTGTTTAACTGTTTTTGATACAAAAATAAGTCGATTATTAAACCAAAGTAGAAAAAAATTAATTAATCCTTCATTAACCATGGGAGAAATTGCTGCCTGGAACCAGCTAGAGTACTGCAATCAGTAATTTTCGTAGTTTATTACTCCTTATTCTAAAAAGTCTGCCTATATATTTGCTAATAAAGCTAGATGTCATTCTCAAGTGTTGTATTTCTTTATTTCCTTTACGAGGATCGCAGTGATAATTAAATGTACGAGTTGGGAACGGATTGATATCGAAATAACTGTGTTTAGTGGTAATTAGGGGTTGTCTGTTGTGTCATTTAAGCGGCGGGATAATTACCCTCCATTTTATCGATTTCATATCCATTTTTAAGTGTTTCACCCAGGGCAATGCTTAATTATTCAGTCTCTGCTCATAACTTTAAGATCAAAGTGATTGTTGCTGGTACTGATTATATTCATTCGATAACGTCGTACAAACTGGGTTTGAAATTAATCACCTATTTTGTTACACTTTTTATTTATCGGCCTCTTGATAATTGTTAACGTCTTGTGAGGGCTCATTTAAATCATTGCTTTCGACAAGAATGCATTCTTTCGTAATCCCAACGACGCGTTTTAATTATATTTAAGGGAAACATTCTGCATATATCTGGCTGTAAAAAGTCAAATCCAGCGGCAGCACGTGGATATTCGGCGAGGAAGCTACTGAAAAAAATTAACCAAAACTGTAACGGAATATTTGCTTCCTCGATAAGAGTATGTACGAACGAAGTCCTTACATCCTCCATGAAGATTCACGAACCGCCACTGGTAAAATCAAAAAATAGGTTTCCACATTTTTAACTTTATTAATCATTGTTTTCTGAAAGATCAGGAGTGGAACATGTATAATATTAATTTTAGAATAATTTTCTAGAGAGAGAGAGAGAGAGAGAGAGAGAGAATTGTGTAGTGGATGCGGGTATGATTTTTATATAATAACTTTTCCCCCGGGGGTGTCTCGGGCGGGGTTTTCATATTTCATAAATTCGAATTGTTGTGAGTGAGCGGCGCAGGTAGAGCCGCCGCCGCCGGTGGGGGGCATGTGGAGCGGAGAACGATGAGATTCCTCCATTCCATCCCATTCCATCCCGTCCCGTGCACAGGATCCCGGCGAATATTAAAATTCGCTTTGTTTCAAAACTCAATCTCGCAATACAAGCTTAATGTAAATATAAGCGCGCCGCGGACGCCCGAGAGCTGATTTGACGGGCCTCTGACATGCCACCCCCCGAAAGCCACCCCCCAACAAGGATTGATTTTAATAAGAAACCGACGACTACGGGGACCGGGACAGACAGCTATGAGATTATGAGGGACGAGGGAAGTTTTTTTTTATTTTTTATTTTTTATTCGGGCATCGAATAAATTGGAATGAAAGAAATAAACGATGCCTGTTTACCAAGTAAATCCATGTGGTTGATTATTTTAAACAGCCTTTGCTACTTTTGAAAGAAAATTAAAGATATACAGTAATCCCCCGTTTTATTCTCTTAAACGGTTCCGCGAAACAAAAAAGTTGATGTGGCCATCATGCTAGAGCCGTCCTAAAATGTCATGGCACCTGGGAATAAAGGTTACGCAGAGTGAGAAAGTATTCGGAGAGAACGCGATAACAACTCTTCACGTGGCCGCATTACCGAATTGAAGATAAATTATTACTTCGCGACCGATTCTGTGTCTATATTTACATTATGTCAAAGCGGCGCTGGTTGAATAATTATATGGTTGATGGTGGAAGCCATTACTTTACATTTTGCATTTTGATTCAGGAAATTTCAATAAAATGCACTATTATTGCTAAAAAATAAAAATAAAAACGTGTGTGACACCAACAAAGTACATTTTATTGAAAAGCTCCTGAATAATTATGAGTTTCCAGCGTCCGTCTCTTGTAATTTGATATTCACTGCGCAATGTGACACCGGATTTTAGGACGGTTCTACCTTCTCCGATTTGATGGTACAAAAGGGGTTTTTCTAATATATTGTATACATTTTTTTTCAAAAACAAGCACGATTTCGAAAAAAACCTAATCTTGATAAGTTGTTCGCATTGGCATTCTCTACTGTTTTTGTTAACATAAATATGATCTAACTATCACTTCATAATTATAGACCAAATATGTCAAAATTTTAAATTTTTTCTTGAAAATCAGATCTTATGAAATACATTAATCAACAGAAGAAGTACAATTACATCTTCAACATTTAGAAAAATATTCTTGTCATATTTTCTTTATTTAATTTTGATTTTTCAATCGAAAATCCTTTTAGTAAACACCAAATTTCGGGTTTTCTGAATTTAACCAAAACATTTTCAGTTCTCTAGATTTTTACTCGACCTATCCTAATGACGACATTTTGTATGACCTTACAGGACCAATAAAGAATTTGAATTTGAATTGCCAAATAAAGTTTCAGAGACATTTTTCAAATATGGTCGGAATCATCTCATGGGACCCCATAATGGATATTTCCATTGAAATTTCGAAGTTGAAATAAAATTTTGAAATTAATTCGCACCGGGAGATTAAAAATAATAAAAATATTTTTTTACATTTTGGTTAAATTAAACTTGTGCTGAATCAAAATTGCTAAAAATATTATTGTGGAGAGTAAACTCTCTAATAAAATTTTGACGTTTTTTCCGTTCTCTAACTAGAAATTAAAAGTTAACAGTTTTTTTTCTTTTCTTTTATTAAAAACAAAAACAACTTGTGCTGAATTGTGCAATAAATCTATAATCATTTTTTTATAAGGCGAAACTAATCGACAATTTTAAACATTTAGAATTTGAACTGAGTTTAAAGTTGATAGAATTAATATCTATTTCATATTACTATCCTCAAATTTGTACTGAATTACGTTAATTCTAGAAAAAAAAAATTGAATTCATGAAAAAATTAATTTTATTGGAAAAATGATGTAAACCTACGCGTTCTCAAACTAGAAACTAAATGGCCAAAAAAACGGAGAATATAAAAAAAAATTCAAAAAAATTAAACTTGCTCTAAATTGTGCTCTAAAAATATAGTTTTACAGTAAATGGAAAAACGATGAAAATTTTAGGGCATAATTCAGCATAAGTTTAATTTGTTCAAATGATTTTTTTTTAATTTTTCTTGTAGTTTAACAAAATTTTCAATTAATTAATTAATGTTGTTTCTAATTTGTTTAAGAAAATTTTGTTAAATTTGAGAAAAAAATTAATTTGAACAGATTAAACTTATGCTGAAAATATAATCGTTTTACCTTTTTCCCTAAATTTAGTAGAACTACACGTTTTCAAGCTAAAAACTAAATAAAATATGTTTCTTTAAATTTAGAAAAAAATATACTTGTAATGAATTATGCTCCAAAAATGTAATCCTTGTAATCATTAATACAAATTTATAAAACCTTGCGTTCTCAAACTAGAAATTAAAATTTCAAATAAAAAATTATTGAAAATCAAAAATTTTGAGTTTAGAAAAATAAAACTTGTGTTGAATGTGCTCTGAAAATATAATCGTTTCTCTCTTGTGTAGAAATAGTCATTCTCATACTAGACACTAAACCGTTAAATATTAAAATACAGAAAGCCAAAATTTTTAATATAAAAAAAAAATTTCACGTCACAAAATTTTCTAGAAATATGCTTCCTAAATTTATAAACTAAGAGTTATACAAAAAAATGAAGAAAATTTGATTTTTGAAAATAAAAATTGTACTCGTTTTTCTTATTAGCAAAATGTTATAAAACTATACTTTCTCAAAATAGAAACTAAATATGTAGGTAAAAAACAGAGAATATAAAAAAAAATTAATTTCTGAAAATTTAAATTGTGCTTTAAAAATATACAGTGTGTATCAGCCAAATAGAATAAATTCGATAATAAATAAATGGGGACGTGTTCGAAAAAACGCTCGGATACGTCGATTAGTATTTTTAGTTGCGCATTTTTTGCAACAAAAACTTTTTATACAGGGTGTGTCATGTAACAGAGGCCAATACCAACTTTCTTATTTTAAATGCAACACCCTGTATATTATTCATTTTTTTGATTGTTTTGAAAATTCTAGACATATTTCATGTACCATGTCCTATTATAGATCTAAAATATCAACATTATTAAATTTTTTAAACATAATAATTAACAAAAGATGTACGGTTTTTAAGTGTTATTAAAAAAATATCATAATAATACAAAAAACGGTTAAGGTAAAGTTTCACTTCCGATGTACCAAATTTGAGTGAAAGCTTTTCAATTCTTCAGATTGTCAAATAAAGCTTATGTTTGAAGTTTCATTTAAATTATTTATATTTATTTATTTTGAGATACAGCACCCACAGACACAAAGTCACAAATTCTTGTTTTCCAAAAATTGTTGACATCGTCTTTAGAGGGCTTAAAATGGATATTTCCGATAAAAATATTCCTTTTTTATCGATTACTTGTCCGTATTCTAGTACGGAGAAAGAAAAATGGCCATGTGGTCATCTTGTTACTTTCTCCGATTTGAAACGTTAAATTCTAATCAGTCAGTTTACTCAAAAAGTAACCGATATTCCAAACAAATAATATAACCGGTAAATTTTTCCAACGCTTTAACAGTTAGTTGACGAGCGGTACTCTCAAGTACCAGCTATCACCTCAAATCGTTCAACGAGCCGAATGGTACTGTCAGGAACGGGCTGAACAAGTGATTAATCCAATAGCCGCAAGTTGGCAGCACCATGCAGCGTTAAACTTGTAATTATAATTTGTAATTGTAATTTTCCTTGAACGTTGTAGTGACAGTTGACGTATTTGTCAGAGGTGAATTTGATAATTTGTTTTACTGGTTCCGTGAAATTTTTGGCAATTCAAGTAAAATTATTTATATTATATGACTTTCATAGACTGCTAAATTGACTTGTTTTATATACAGAACGTTTGACTTGCCTTATTTGGCCCGTATTACATATGGTACTCTGAAGTACCGTTGGTCTACGAATATCGCTAAATGCCTTAGACGGTTGCAGAGCTTCTCAAAATTGCAGAAGACTTTACTTTCAAGGATTTACCGAACGATCAAAAAGTTGATACGGATATTGAAAGTGATTGCGAGGATGAGAATGAAATTATTTCAATTTAGGAAGGCATGAACGTGAACTTCATAATAATGCGACCATTGGTGCTGTTGAAGAAATTGAAGAAGAGACTTCTTAAAGTCTTAATAGAAAAGCAACTGTGGCAAAAACAAGTCAAAACCCAGAAAAGGCATCGGCTCTGGCGGGGTAGATAGAAAATGAAAAAAAAGGGAAGTCTCAAGTCATATTCCAATTTATCAATCTTCGGAAGGTTGTGTAGAGGATAACTTTGTGGGTTGTGAGTCAGCCACAGACATGTTTCTAACAGTAATTAATCCTTTATTGGAAATTTTAATTCAACAATCTAATCTATACGCGGTACAGCGAAATAAGATACTGAATATCAATAAAGATGAGATTTTGGTCTTTATCGGTGTCAATATGATGATGGGGTGCCACAAGGTGCCTAATTGGCGACATTATTGGTCAACATCTAAAGACCTAAATGTACCATACGCCTCCTCTGCTATATCTAGGGATCGATTTGATGCCATTCTAAGCAACCTGCATGCGAATGATAATGCGCAGATATCCAGAGATAAAAAGGACAAATTATACAAATTGCGACCAGTGATAAACGCACTGAATCAAATATTTAGCAACCTTTACAATGGCACGCGAGAGTTGTCTGTAGACGAATCGATGACAATTTTCAAGGGACGTACTTCGCTAAAGCAATACAATCCTATAAAACCGATAAAACGTGGATATAAGCTTTGGTGCTTATCTGAACAGAAAGGCTACATCAAAAAAAAAATTCAAATATACGAGGGGAAAGATGAGGTAGTCAAAGAGAAATTTTCAGCGTTTGGACTAGAGGGTAGTTTTGAGTTTGACTGAAGAGGAATGGGGGAAATACCGCATCATATATTTTGACAATTACTTTACCTCCTTATCTTTGCTGGAAAAGCTAAAAACAGAATACACTCTGGCATGTGGAACAATCAGATCTGACAGAAAAGGACTACCCACTAATATGAGTGATGGTAAAAATCTAAAGCGCAGAGAATATGACTCGCTTTTCCTCAATGGATATAGGAATATGGAAATGGCACGACGATAAAGTCGTAATTTTAATGGAAGTGAAGAGGGTTTTGTAAAACGTACCCAAAAAGATGGAACAAGGCTACAGATTTCAGCTCCAGTAGCAATTGCAGACTATAACAAATATATGGGAGGGGTAGACCACGCAGATAGATTGAGGGCTGTTTATGGAGTCAACAGGAGATCAAAAAAGTGGTGGCACCGATTGTTTTGGGGTCTACTGGATATGGCATTTGTTAATGCCTATGTCATTTACTGTGATATAAGAGAAAAGGTGTCCCTTTCAGAATTTAGAAGGTCTGTTGCCATTGAGCTAATTACCAGGAAACGATGTGCAACTAGCAAACGACGCTCTTTGGATGTTGGCAATAATGTGTTACTAAAGAAAACACGTGGCCATGGTTATTCGATTCCGGCCGACGTTAGGTTGTCCAATAAGGGAGCACATTGGGTTATTTTCGACGATAAGCCAGGGAGATGTGAAGTTTGTTGCAAAAAAGGCATTCAGTCCAAACCGTTCTCAAAGTGCTCTACATGCAAAGTAGCACTTTGTTGTAACGCTGCCAAAAACTGTTTTCTGGATTTTCACCAAGTATTGCTTTAGTTTGACAAATAATTTTAAAATGTGTTTTTTAATGAAGTTTTTGTATAAATATACCTCTTGAAAAGTTTTAATTTTGTCACTGAATTGTACCTCCAGATGCCTGGCGGTACTTGTGAGTACCACCCCATTTTTTTTAGAAAATCTTAAAAATGAAACAAAAATCGTAGGTCACTATTTTAATATATTAAACATCTGGAGTAAAAAAAAGTTAAAATAGTTATACCTTTATTTGGTCAGGCAACAAAGGGTTAAAACGTTGGAAAAGGATAGGGAGATTTCACGGAACAGGTGTATGAGAACGGAAGCACCAGTTTATTTATCTTTTTTTAATTACCCCCCCCCCTGACTAGTTGGCTAGAAACGCTATTGCTCAGGCCGATGTAAAAAAAAAACATTTTTAAAGTTTTCGTATCTTTAAAATTAAAACCAGTCAAAGGTTTCCATTATTTTTAATAACATCAACTTATGTTCTTTCTTAGATTTATATAACAACATTTTTATGCAAACAAGTATATTTATTTATTTGCAGTAACATAACTTGAAAACTTGGAACCGGTGTAAACGTATGTCCGGGTATTTACTTCAGTTACTATCTGTCAGTGTGACATTTAGATAACCTAAAATTGACTTACACGTAGCAATCTAGTAAAATGACTTCATTCATAAACAAATCATCAAAATGCAAATCGCAACTCTTTTAATTAATGTCCGTAATTATTTATTAATAAAACTCGATCGGAATGGATGAAATATATTACATTTGTAGGAGGAACGTATCAGTTGGAGGTATAAGCACTACCAAACATCATGCCGACTACGCAGCAGAGCTACAAAACAAAAAAAATGGTGATGTGGCCATCATGTTACTTTCTCCGACTTGATGGTATCATTTATATTTACGCTTTCATGGTTTATTTTCAATTTAAATCATATTTTAAAAGTACATCGAGCGTTGCGTAAACTCGGATGAAACTGACGTTTGAAACGTCAAAATTATGAGACGGAAAGATGGAAAAATTATACTTAATTCAAAAACTCGGTTTACTCAAAAACTCAAGAGATTTCGAAAAAACTTATTCTTTAGAAGTTGTTCATTTTGGCATTCTCTACAATTATTATTCATATAAATTTGTTGTAACTGTTATCGTTTCATAATTATAAACCAAAAATTTGAAAAAAATTAATGAATTTTTTTCTCGAATAGCAATGATTTTATGAAAAATATTTTCAAGCAAAAGATGTTCATTTCTCTGTTGTCTTCAAAATTTGTTTAAATGTTTTTGTGATATTTTTCATATTTAAGAAAATATTGGCAAAAAACAAAAAACAGTTAAGGTAAACACCCACTTCCGGTGTACGAAATTTTACCAAAAGCTTTTCAGTTCTCCAGATTATCAAATAAGACGTATGTTCAAAGTTTCATACCAATTGCTCTATTCGTTTTTGAGATACAGCGCGCACAGACACACACACACACACACACACACAGACACACACACACACAGACACAAATTTTTTTTTTCCAGAAATTGTTGAAATGGCATCTAGGGACTCCAAAACGGATATTTCCGTAAAAAAAATTTTTGAAAAAAAAATCACGATCACAATACTTTCTCGTACTTCGTAACGGAGAAAGTAATATCAACAACGCACATATCGGTATCGACCTATGTTTGTGGAAAATTGAACCATATATTCCATAACAAACGAATCATAGTACAACTCTCATGGTTACGGCTTTAGTCTGTTACTTTAAACGTATTTTAAACTTTATATTCTTTGTTTGCTTCTAAATCACCTATAAGTACCGCGTTTAATTCATTACAAAGTAACATTAAACAGGAAATAATGGACAGTTTTAAGTTGCAAGTAAAGTAATAAATGCGGGGAATGCGTGTCTCGGCGTGATTCCGTTGCGGGATTAACGAGATGGAGGAGATCACCAGAGGGAAATCCAAACGATCGGTCGACATGCAAATCGCCTCATCCCCGAACAAATTGAACGCGCGACTCTCTGTCGGTGGAATAAAACAATTTTTTAAATGGCGTAGGTGTGAATACGACACGGAAATCAAAGATTATCCAATGCTGGATGGTCTGGTTGAGTTTGGGATAAGGGTAATCATCATTAAAACGGGAAGTATGATTGAGATAAAAATTCCACTTGAGTTTTTTTTTAATAGATAGTGAAATAAAAGAAGTGCTCCATGTAGATTTATATGTTGGTGAATCTAATACATCTTCTTTGTCCGAAAAAAGGGCTTACAGTTATGTGTACTATACGATGGGGACTATTATTGTAGGCTAAAATTTATAAAATATTAAAACCCCGCGGGGCCTCTCGGAGGGAATGACTACTATCGGGATATTCACGCGGCAAATAATGAAGCGCTCGAACACATTGTAAAGAAAGTTATTGCGAATTTCAACATTTAACGTCAAGTGCACACATTTTGGCTAAATAAAACTTTATTAATAAAAATAGTAACTATTAGATTAAAAATAGTTCTGGAAGCGATGAATTCGCTGAATGTGTTTTTTTTGTATCGTCTTGGTTTCTGAGGCATGCTTCCTTAAGAAGTGATCAAGATTTTTAGAGGTAGTCGCTAGGTAAATGGTCTAGTGACTATGACAGGTTAACTAGAAGTTCGAAACCCACTCCGTTTAATTTTTGCGTTAGTTGTGCGTTATCATGAAGAAGAATAAGACCTTTTTTGTTCACGAATGCCGGGTATTTGCTTTGAAGTTTCCGATCCATTTGTAGGGTTACTTGAAGCAAGGGAAGTCTGAGGATCAAGGCAGTTGTAAAAGAAAATCAGTTTTCGTTACACAGGGTATGGATATAAAAAAATAATAATAACAACTTTTTTTACGTTGGTACTAGTCTCGGTACACATATACTGGTTTGAATGAAAAATGCAACATCAAGAAGTTATGGTCAGATTTTAATGAAAATTTCAAAGAAGTTGTGTTTGAATGTCTCAAGTAAACGATCAAAATTTCAGTTTAAAACTTACTTACACAAGCATTTTTTTAATAATAAGTCGGTCCTCCGGTGTTTCTAATGCACTCATTCACGCGGTTCGGCATACTTTGAATGAGGTGATCAATATCTTCTTGGGGTAGCTCATCCCAAGCTTCCTGAATCCGCAAACGAAGTTCGTCCAAAGTGTTTGGGGCACGGGGTAAATTTCCCAATATCCCAAACATGTTCGATGGGCGAAAGGTCTGGTGAACGAGAAGGCCATGGAAGCACTACAACGTTAGCTTCTTCTAAGCACTCTATTGTTACCCTTGCTGTATGTGGGCGAGCATTATCTTGCTGAAAGATAGGGTTTTGTAACCCTTGTAAGTACGGCAGTGCAACGAGCTCTAGAATAGTCTGTACGTAGCGCCAAGCATTTAGGGTGCCAGGAATAAAAACTAGAGGGGACCTACCACCATACGTGATGGCACCCCAAATCATCACCCCCTGCGTGAGAGCAGTATGCCGAGGAAGCGCGAAGTCCATATTTCTGCGTTCCCCGCGGAAACGTCTGACACGTCTACGTCCATCGCTGGCCCACAACAAAATCTGGATTTGTCAGTGAACACAATTTGTTGCCATTCTTGTCTCCAATTCACCCATTCTCTACACCATTCCAACCCAGAAGCTCTATGACGTGGAGTCAGGGGAAGGCAACAAAAAGGACAATAACTACGCATTCCAAAACTCCGTATTCGACGATATATCGATGCCATTGAGATTCTAACATTTAATGTATCCCTCCAAGTGTTTTCAATGGCCCGCGTAGTGGATAATCTTTCTCTTATCGCCAAAAGTCTCAACCTGCGTTCTTCGCGGTCTGTCGTTCTTCGCTGTGGTCCAGATCCTCTCCGACGTCCATGAAAACCTTTCTCAGACCATCTTCGCCAGCACCTCATTACTGTGGTTGCGTCACGTTCCATTCTATTGGCAATTTCTCTAAACGAAAGATCATGCCAATAATACGACCTTGCTCGAAATCACTTAGTTGTACAAAATTTCGACGGTTACGAACTCTGGGCATTTTAAATGATGTTCTTCGCACTATTATCACGAGAAAACTAATCCAAATTGTTCCATGCTTTTAAAAACACCATTTGATATTGCTATTTTTCGTATATAACATCATCCTAAAAAGCGGTTTGACGAAGGAGTTCTTTATTGAACTTTTAATGAGTTACTTTTTATACCGAAAGCCATCAATTGTAGAAAAATTAAATAAATTCTGGTTGTTTTTCTTGGTGTTGCATTTTTCATTCAAACCAGTATACATTCAACGTGAATAAAGTTCCTGTTCTCCCTTTGAAGAATTCTTCTTATAAGAATTGAGTTTTTTTTATTTATTTATTTATTTATTTAACACCCAGACGTTAAATAAATTGGTGACCCCGATGTGATACGCAGCCAAACACAGACGTCTCACAACGATCAGCCCTCGCACGGAGGACCACCCTATCGACGTCTCACAACGATCAACCCTCACACGGAGGACCATCCTAAAAACGTTTCACAGACCATCCTAACAACGTTTCACAGCGATTAGCCCTCGCACGGAGGACCAAACTAAAAACGTTCTTTGACTGGACGACACCGTGACTGAACATAACTTTGGAAGCAAGCTGTCGGAAGCACCCTATCTACTCTAACCAACGTCTGCTCACACATCCTCACAGTTCCTTGTTTCAGATAATTCGACGTAATCCTCTTGCTTCTTTCACTCTCTTCTCTTACTTCATCATTTTACTTCTCACACACCATACACTATGGAGGAACAAATTGATGCCACAGTCAATACTTTTAGGTATAAACTTCCGCCGTTTTCAAAATTCGAGCCCACAATTTGGTTTATACAAATCGAGTCTGTTTCTCGGAATGCCAGAGTTACAAATTCTGTGAGGAAATTTCAAGATGTGGTAGCTGCGTTACCAATAGAGGTTGCGATGGATGTGTGCGATATGATTATAAATCAACCAGAGATCTTACCTTATGAGACTCTTAAAACCGAGATCATTAAGCGGACGTCAATTTCTGAGAAGAAGCGTATGCAGCAACTCTTGTCGAAGGAGATGTTTGGCGATCAAATGCCATCCCAGTTACTGCGAAAATTGCAACAACTTCTAGGTAGCACAGTTATTGGTGATAATTTGTTACGAGAAATGTTTTTAAGTCGTCTCCCGATTGACGTTCAACGAATTTAATCTCTTGAAATCTCAAATTCCAATTCGCATGCTATTTGTGCGATCTCAGTCTCTCGAACAAATTTAACACTTCAAAATCTAAACACCGTTTTGACACAAGTGACGCAATTGTCATTAAATTTTTAGCGTCAATCCAGAAGTCTAAATTCTTCGCAGTCTGAAAAACGCAGTAGTTCACACGCTGGCAAAAATCAGAAATACTGCTGGTATCATCAAAAATTTGCTGCCTAGGCTCGTAGTTGTAGTCCTCCGTGTGACTGGGAAAACGAGCAGTTGCAGGGCTAATGTCGACTTTTGTTCTGCAATCATTCCAGGTCATTTGTATTTTGTGCGCGACACTAATTCTGGGACCAAATTTTTAGTCGATACGGGAGCTCAGGTTAGCGACTCATCGTCGCGCAAAATTTTCACTGACTCCAATGGGAATAATTACCGTACGGCCTTCACTGAATTCTCTGCACCATTCGCGAACATGTTGAACAGATATGCAATTTTCCCCAATAAATAGTTGAAATCCGTTTTGCACTTAAAAAACGTATCATAACGCGAATTTCGCATCTGCCTTAAGAGCGATCGGGAGCTCCATCTTTGAAGGCTGCTAGGCCGGCATTGAGCGATGTAGCGTGGCGGGAGAGGTGGGAATAGAGAGAGGGAGATTTGACAGTGTAAAACAGTGTTTTACATTTCTCCCAGCACGTCGCATTATTTTTCAGCAGCATAGAGAACCTTATTTTACAAATCCCCATTTCTCAGGAAATCCCCATTTTTCAACGATTTTTACCAATTTTTAATTTTGTCGATTAGAGCGTCGTCTGTCAAGAATACAAAAAAAACAATTTCAGATTTCTTATTTTTTTCCCGGAGTATTCAAATCCGTACAAAAAAACTGGGGTTCCTATTTAACTTTTCTATTTCTCACCCCCTACCCCCTAGGGGGTTGAGGGTAGTGGGTCGAGTTTCATATCATTAGATGTCCCCCTCCGAGGCGAACAAATTTTATTTATAATTTCTTTTTAATCGATGTGTAGTTTTCGAGATATTTCAATGTCTTCACTTAAATTGAACACCCTGTCAGGTTTGTAGAAATTGTTTTTCAATTTTTTTTCATCGATTTTCTAATGCTCAACTTTAAAATCGCAGCAAGCGTTGTTTTTTGTGTTTATTTAGAATTATATTAAAGGAATATTTAAGGTTTTAATTGCATCATAAATTACTATTTGTTTTGAATATATATAAATGGTTTCAGGCTCGAAGCAATTGTTTTTTTATTTTTTCCAGCGATTTTGGAATGCGCGATTTTTAAATTGCATCGAGCTGTGTTCTCGTGTATTTATTTCGGAATGTTGTAAAGGGATGTTTGGGATTTTAATTGAATAATAAATTACCATTTACTTTTAGTACATATGGATAGTTTCAGGTTTGTAGCAGTTGTTTTTCCAGCGTGTCTTTGAAATTGCATCAGGCGTTATTTTCGGGCGTTTTATCTCCCAATCTAGTAGAGGGATATTTTAAGATTTTAATTAAGTTTATTTTGAGTATATTTGTATAATTTCAGGTTTGTATCAATTGTTTTTCTATTATTTTTCAGGGGTTTTGGAATACTCGACTATGAATTTGCATCAGGCGTGTTCTCGTGTGTTTACCTCGGAATATCGAATGAATGTTTGACATTTTAATTGAATCATGAACTACAGTTTGTTTTGAGTCTAGTTCAAAAGTTTCACGTTGTTAGCAATTGCATTTTTACATTTTCTTCGGCGTTTCTGGAATGCACGATTTTAAAATTAGTGAATCAGGCGTGGTTCAGGGATTTTCGAGTCGTAAGCTACAGTCAGTTTTGAGTTATTTGGAATTTTTCTCATTTGTGTTAAATGTTTTTTATATTTCTTTCAAATGATATTGCCTGATTTTGAAATTATGGGCTTGTGTGTTTATCTTGGAATATGGTAAGTGGATGCTTTGAGATTGTAAACTACTGTTTATTTTAAGTTTATTTGGTTAGTCGCAGGATTGAAGCAATTGTTTTTCAATTTTTTTTCCAGCGATTTTGAAATGCGCGACTTTAAAATTGTATCTGGCGTTGTTCTTATGTGTTTATCTCATAATCTAGTAATAGTATGTTTTAAGATCTTCATTAAGGCGAGAACTACAGTTTATGTGGTGGGTTTCAGTTTTGTAGCAATGCTTTTTATATTTTTTTCTTTATTTTTTAAAATTATTTTCTTCAGCGATTGTAGAATACGCGACTTTGAAGTTGCATCAGGCGTTATTCTCGTGTGTTTATCTCGGAATGTAGTGAAAGGATATTTGAGATTTTCATTGGATCGAGAACTATCGTTTGTTTTGAGCAGATTTGGATAGTTTCAGATTTGTAGTAATTGTTTTTTTTAGTTTTTCAGCGATTTTGGAATGCGTGAATTTGAAATTTACATCAGGCATTGTTCTCATGTGTCAAACGCGGAATATAATGAAGGGATGTTTGAGATTGTGATTGTTTATTTTGTTGCATTTGAATAGTTTCAGGATTGTAGCAATTGTTTTTTGCCATTATTTCAACGATTTTGAATGCGCGATTTTTGAATTATATCAAGAGTAAAGAAACTTCAAAACCAATAGTAAAATTACAAGTTTAAGTTGGTCCTATGTTATAGCTACTGCTATTTTAACAGGTATTTAATTATCACATTTTTTCGTCTTTAGAAGCACATCCATAGTAAATGAAAATGTAATTAGGTAGATTTTTTTTTTACTCTTGTACTTTTTCTCTAAATTAATCGGAGAAGCAGGAAAATGCGTAAATGTAGTTGAACTCCTATTTATACCAAACCAATTCAACACCCGGTATATATTGACTATAGCTTCGATAATAGCTTTTGACGTTAATCATTCAGCCACTAAGATAATACATTTGATTAAATACTACTAGATGGAAATATATTAAAAATTGAAGATTTGTGACTATAATTTTGACAATACACTTGATTAAATAGTTCTAGATAAACATATAGTACAATACTATACAGGGTCTTCATTTCAAAAGGAGCCACCCTGAATAACTTTGGATCTGAAGTAGTTACGGTTTTAAGAAAAAATACGTCAATTTTGTTTTCGAGGGGGAACTTAAGAAACACTGTTTTTAGAATTTTATCTTTCACCCCCTCACCCCCAGCCACCCCATCTTTAAAATTTCAAATGGCACCCCCTATTGTGCGATACCTCATTGTAAAGGGCATAAAAAATGCTATCCAGCAACGCAAAAATAATTGAAATCGGTTCATTTGTTTTGGAGAGAGAGGGTATTCATTTCAAAATAAGCCACCCTGAATAACCCTGGCTCTGATGTAGTCACGGTTACAGGAAAAAACAAGTCAATTTTGTTTTTGAGGCGGAACTTGAAAACACTGTTTTTAGAATTTTATCTTTCACCCCCTCACCCCCAGCCACCCCATCTTTAAAATTTCAAATGCGCGACACCTCATTTTAAAGGGCATACAAAATACTATCCAGCAAATAAAAATTAATTTAAATCAGTTCATTTGTTTCAGAGATATTCATATCAAAATATACCACACCAAAGATTGTGTAGCAGGGGGTGAAAGAAAAAATTATAGAAACAGTGTTTTTCAAGTTCCACCCTCTGAAATAAAATTGACGTATTTTTGCTTAAAACCGTAACTACTTCAGATCCAAAGCTATTCAGGGTGGCTTGTTTTGAAACAAAGACCCTCTTTTTCTAAAACAAATGAACTGATTACAAATATTTTTCATTTGCTGGATGGATATTTTGTATTGCCTTTAAAATGATGTATCGCACAATAGAGAGTGCTATTTGAAAGTTGTGATAGTTGGGGTGAGGGGGTGAAAGGTGTTTTTTAAGTTCCCCCTCAAAAACAAAATGTACGTTTTTTTTTTTTTGAAACCGTGACCACTTCAGAACCAGAGTTATTCAGGGTGGCGTATTTTGAATTGAATACCCTCTCTGAAACAAATGAACTGATTCGAATTATTTTTGCATTTCTGGATAGTATTTTTTAAGCTCTTTAAAATAAGGTATCGCACAATGGGGGATGCTATTTCAAATTATAAAGATGGGGTGGCTGGGGTGAGGGCTGAAAGATAAAATTCTAAAAACAGTGTTTTCAAGTTCTCCCTCAAAAACAAAATTGACGTATTTTTTCCTGTAACCGTGACTACTTCAGAACCAGGGTTATTCAGGGTGGCTTATTTTGAAATGAATACCCTCTCTCTCTAAAACAAATAAACTGATATCAATTATTTTTGCTTTGCTGGATAGTATTTTTTATGCCCTTTAAAATGAGGTATCGCACAATAGGGGGTGCCATTTGAAATTATAAAGATGGGGCGGCTGGGGGCGAGGGGGTAAAAGGTAAAATTATAAAAACAGTGTTTTCAAGTTCCGCCTCAAAAACAAAATTGACATATTTTTTTCTGTAACCGTGACTACTTCAGAACCAGAGTTATTTAGGGTGGCTTATTTTGAAATGAATACCCTCTCTCTCTAAAACAAATGAACCGATTTCAATTATTTTAGCTTTGCTGGATAGCATTTTTTATGCCCTTTAAAATAAGGTCTCGCACAATAGGGGGTCCCATTTAAAATTTTAAAGATGGGGTGGCTGGGGGTGAGGGGGTGAAAGATAAAATTCTAAAAACAGTGTTTTTTTAAGTTCCCCCTCGAAAACAAAATTGACGTATTTTTTCTTAAAACCGTAAGTACTTCAGATCCAAAGTTATTCAGAGTGGCTCCTTTTGAAATGAAGACCCTGTATATTAAAGACTTGTAACTAGAGACTCGGGAACACTTGCGATTTTTGAACTAAATCTAAACTTTTAGTTTGAGGATGATTCAAACTAAAAGTTTAGTTTTAGCTCGAGAATAGCAAGGGTATTCTCCAAACTCTAGTCACGTCTTCAATATACAGTGCGAGTCTCCAACTTGGAATAAATTCAGTAAATCAAAGAATGTTTATTCTTCGGAAATATGCTCAGACACATCGATTAGTATTTTAAATTGCGCTCTTTATGATGTAATAAAATTTTATACAGCGTGTCCCAAATTTGAGATATGACGTCATTGACTATTTTTTTTAATAGCAACCCTAATTTTTTTATCACTATTCTTAAAGAGTATATCAAGTTACACATGTGTGCCAAATTTCAAATTTTTTTTCCCTGTCATTTAGAAGATATTTAACAAACATTATCAAATTTGTAGAATGAAGAAATCAAGTCACCTTAATCGAATTTTTATGCATTTTAAAAGTGGAATGCCAAAACGTGCTGGTTTGTCTTTTTTTTTCAAACTGACGTTTATCATTTTGACGTTTAGTTATAAAAACAAGTAAGAAGTGTAGCATCGCATTCCACGCATATTCGAGTGAGGAGAGTATTAGTCGTTCCATTGTTGTGTTGACTGTTGTTCACCGTTGGTCGAAAAATTATACTAACATGCCGTACTTAACTGAAACCCACAAAATCGAAATTTTAATGATGATTGGCTATGGAGATAGGACAAGAACACAAAATGAAGTTATTTATTTATTTAGAGAGAAGTATCCTGACTTACCAGCCATATCTCAAAGTACCGTAAGCAAGATTGAAAGTCAGTTTCGGGAAAATGGGCATTTAAGAAAAACGAATAATCATCGTCAGAATGCGCTGAGTGAAGAGGTCAAAATTGATGTACTTCTCTCTGTTCAGGAAAATCATCATGTCTTCTCTAGGCAGATGGCTAGGGAACTCAAAATTAGCCAGTCTTCAGTGTCAAGAATCCTTAGAGAGCAAACATTTCATCCTTATAAAATGACAATCCTCCAGGAACTCACCGAAGATGATCCGGATAGAAGACTTCAGTTTTGCGAAAAAATGATGGATCTACTAGATAGAAATGTTCTAAAAATAGAAAATATATTGTTTTCCGATGAATCAACGTTTATGTTAAATGGTGAGGTAAATCGTCAAAATTGCCGTTATTGGGCAGACAAGAACCCACACTGGATGAGGGAAGGCCACACTCAATATCCAGAAAAAGTTAATGTTTGGGCAGGGATTGTTGGTGATCGAATTTTAGGACCAATTTTCTTTCCAAATAATCTCAATGGAGCGGGATATTTACAATTCTTGGAGGAAGAGCTAATTCCGAGTTTGGCTATTTTGTTTCCTTGCCCTGTAGAAGCTGACGTCCCGAATAGAAACATCTGGTTTCAACAGGACGGTGCGCCTCCTCATTTTGTAAGGCGTGTCCGTGAGTACCTGGATAATGTATTTCCACGAAGATGGATTGGCAGAAGAGGACCAGTTGAATGGCCACCCAGGTCTCCGGATTTAACACCTATGGACTTTTTCTTATGGGGGTACTTGAAAAGCAAAGTTTTTAAGACCAAACCGCCAAATCTTGAGGAGTTGAAAGAACGAATAAGACAGGAGTGTAGACTAATTTCCCCCGAAGTAATTAGAAATGTTCAAAACGAGTTTCAGTTCCGTTTAGGGTATTGTCAGTTAGAAAATGGACAACATTTTGAGCATTTATTGAAGAAAGACTATTAAGTTGAATTCATTTTTCAAATTTGATACTGTTTGTTAAATATCTTCTAAATGACAGGATATACTCTTTAAAAATAGTGATAAAAAATTAGGGTTGCTATTAAAAAAAATAGTCGATGACGTCATATCTCAAATTTGGGACACGCTGTATAAAATTTTATTACAACAAAAAGAGCGCAATTTAAAATACTTATCGATGTGTCCGAGCATATTTCCGAAAAATAAACTTTGTTTGATTTACTGAATTTATTCCAAGTTAGAGACTCGCACTGTATAGTATTGTACTCTATTTTCTTCTAATAGTATTTAATTTTGTACGCTTGACATAATAATGAACGTTTGTAAATGTATGTTGAGTTAAAACTGAACTTGCTATTTCAGAGGTTTATCCATCAATTCCAATTGGAATGTATTCTTTATAAATATTAGTAGGTATTGTATGGAGGAATTCAATTGTGGTAAATACTAGTTTCCCACGATTGTAATAATAATCTGTTATAATCAATAATGAAGGCTCTGTATTTGTCGAGCTGAATCCACGTGACTGTTTAAGTGTTATATTTGTTTATCGCTGTGGTCGAGCAATTCCGCAAAGCTTAAACGCGAATTGAAAGTACTAATTGCAGTTCATTATTTCCCCCACACAATTAGCCCTGATTATGAATAATACATAAAAATTATCCTCCACAGATTGCCGGTTATTAAAACTGCACGCACTTGCATTATTGATTTATTATTGTTGCCAACAAAAAAAGATTAATTACCGTGATTTGGAGACTTTGCCGCGAAGAGACTGAAAATTTCGTGGAATTTTAATGATTCAACCCGGTTTGATTTATTACAAAAATCTATTTCCAAGTGTTCGCCTCTGCCCGGTCCATCATCACGCACGAGGCACTCTTTTACTCTTTCCTCACCGGAATCCGCTCCTTGGGCTCTTAGTCCCCGATCAACTATTCGTCTTCGTCAGGGATTTCTTTATTACTATTACACTACAAACAGTGAGTTATTTATCATTTTCCATTTGCACGTTAATCGACGCGGAATGAGAAAGAGAGATAGAGGCCGGCAAGTTCCGTATAGAGAGTTTCTCGGATTTTGTTTGTTGCCGGCTGTAAAAGGAAACCCATCGCGTTTTCTAAAACAATGTTTTTCCTGCAAATTCGCCACGCAACAACGGATGGCTCTTGAGAAACGCCGAGACCACATTCTTGCAACGATTTCCCATCTGTGCTATTAGAAAAACCACGTTACTCCATTAACTCGTTTTTTTTTCTTTTTCTTACAACACATTATTTGAATTTAAATCTGGATCCCAGACTGTTACGTATTTCAAAGCAATTGGAATACCTTCTACGAATAAAACGAACAGGTACGGTAAAAATGATCACCACTCAAAAATTTTAACTTGATGTACGACAGCACAAAATCCCATTATGATACTGTAAAATATGTTAATTGGAGAGAGAACATACAATTCATTGAAGCAAAATTACATAAATTTAATTGATCAAGGTCTTCCAGCCCTGTTAATTAGATTTTAATCAAAAATAGCGAAGTTATTTAATTTATATTTTGATAATATTCTTTTCAAATTTTAACCTGTTCGTAACTTTGAAAAATTAAATCTAACTTATTTAATACAAGGGGTTTTTCAATTTTAATTTATATATTTATTCTAATAAAAAATGAAAATATTTATTTGTTTATAAAGTTTATCAAAGCAAAGCGAAAAATTCTAATATAAAACTTCCATTGCCACTTTGGATTATTTTTATATGCAGACGTAATTTTTTTGAACAAGCACTCCGCCACACACTTATTATTCTTTCATTCTCCAACACTTAATTACCTCTTAATTTCCTCCACATTTATAATTCGACTAATTTAAACAACGAGGCAAATTCCAGCCCCCCGGAATGAATTCATCATACCGACTCGGACTTAATTCGTGTCCAACATATGAAAATTGTATGCGGGTCATAAAATTAATTAAAATATGACCGTTCCGAATGTAAATTGATTACTCTCTCTATTTACGGCCATCGTCGAGTTTGTTTAAAATTTAACGGCTCCAACTAACAAAAACGCATTTCCCTCCTCCCCGTCATCTAGAGAGAAACTAATCTCATTTCGAGTTCTCACAGGTTGACAGAAAACGGCGATTCTCGAGACCAATAAGGAAACGTTCAATATTATTATTATTGCGTATGCATATGGTTATTGGTAATGGGAAAACCGATTTTTGTTAACGGTAGCAATTATGCTACGACAGTAATAACCATTGCAATTAAATTGTAGTGTAATTATTTATTTTTTGAGATAATTAATTGTTAATTGCTGGCTCCAGTTTGATGCAAAATAATTAAGTTGGATAGTTATGCTTTTTTTACAATGAGAGTAAACTTCAGTACCTTCTAAATATTTGAAATTCACCAGTAGTATATAATCAAGTGAGTTTCGGCGCCCTGTAGTGACGTGCACCGAATAGGTGGTATGGTCACGTTGCGTCCTCGTGATAGTTCGTCGGGACGTTATGAAAAGCCTGATTCACACAGCCTTGCCACATTTTAGTTCTGTGCCGGAAATATAAATCTTTCTACTTTAACCCACAAAATCTAACTATTTACCACTTCCTAATTAAATGTAATTGAAAAAGGCTGATTTAAGGATAAAACGCAATCACTACATTTAAATAAGACAGAAAAACGAGAACACATGGCATACAACGGACGTGATTAAAAATTTCGGCTGCGTGACATAGCTTCACATGCGTTTGCGCTGGCCAATCAGCGAACATCACGCGAAAATCACGCAAACCCATAATACCACCGATTCGGTGCGCCGAGTATAGGTGCATAGATTAGTTCCTCATTAAAAGCCTTCAGTATTTTCCCTTTTATGTCTTCAACAATTATCCAGAGATTCGAGGCCGACAGACCCAATACACCCCTGAAACAGACCATGATTATCATCAGCCCAGGAATGGGTTAGGAGAGAGGTTTGTTCCCTCAGATCGTGAATCCAACACAAACCCCTCGGGGTGTCTTGAAGATTTATGCTCATCGTCAACGAAAAAAAAAATTAAAAAAGGAATTAAGCAAGCAAGCAAATGATATCAAATTGTTTTCTGTAGTTGGTATTAATTAGAACACAATTATTACAACCCTATTAAAATGTAAATGTTCCGTTGCTAATTGCATCAAGGGCAAGTTAAATCGGTATCACAAGCAATGCAAATAAGTTTCACCTTTGAACAAATACAACTTTTAAGCGCGTTGAACCCTGCTCGTGTAAATTAAACTTAGGTTTTAAAACACGTTTTGTTAAATTAACTGAAATTTGAAAAGTAAACCTTCAAATCCGTTGTTCTTTTTACTTCACATACCACTGGTGTCTTGTAGAAGACTACGAATTAAAATATGATTAATAAAAGCAAGTAACGCAACTAGAGATGGGGAAAACTGCTACTTTTGAATCACGTTGCTACTTGTGATTGATACTTTCTAATATAAGTTTTAAACTGTGACTGTGATCACGGTGGTAAACTTTGTAACACCTTCTGAAATTGTTAATGGTTTCTCAAAAATGTTTTTGATATGATTCTGCTAACATTTGTCCACCTGGTCACGTAAATAGTGTTCCTTTTTATATTATATCTGTGACTGAAGGTAATATTTTGGCTATATTATCTGCTATACCAATATACGACTATCCTTGATTCAGTTCAAAATTCGAGAAGTATTTGGAGATTTTTGCATAATCTTATAACATAATGTTTGTTCAGTAAATTTGAAAAGTTGGAAATTTTTAGGTACTATGTGGCAAATGTTTTCCTATTTTGATTTTACCTCTGAAACAACGCATCTTTTGAAAGATAATTTGCTCTGTTCTCGAAGGATTATTTTGAAATAAAATCATATGGATTTTTGAATATTTTTTGATCACATGGCCAAAAACATCGCAGAAATTTAAAACGTACAGGCAAAATTCCATAAAAAAATATCTTCAATGGCCGAAGTACTGCTAATTCGAAATCAATTTGGTTTTTGTAAATCTAACAATTTTCAATACAGAAAATCTTCAAAATTCCTTTTGAAGATATTGGTTTTAATTTTTTAATACTTGAACAAAAACATTGCAAAAAATAATATAAATCTTGCAGGAAAAATTCCATAAAAAATCATCCTTAATGGCCGAAGTATCGCTAATTCAAAATCAATTTGGTTTTTGTAAATTCAACAATTTTCAATGAAGATTTTCGTTTTAATTTGAATGAAAAAATCGCAGAAAAAATGTAAAACTCGAAGAAAAAAAACCTTAAAAGAGAATCCTCAATGGTCGAAGTATCGCTTATTTAAAATAATCAATTTGGTTTTCGTAAATTACACAGTTTTTAATGGTGATATGGATTTTTGAAAATTTTTGTTTTAATTTTTTGAACACCTGAATGAAAACATTACAGAAAAAAATAAAACGCGCAGACAAAATTCTATAAAAAATTATCCTCAGCGGCCGAATTATCGCTTATTCAAAAACAATTTGGGGCTTGAAAAATCAACAATTTTCAATAGAGATATGGATGTTTGAAGATTTTTTTATTTTAATTTTTTGGGCACCTGGAGATTTTCGCAGTTTGGTAAATTGTTTTTATTTATTTTTTTCAGTTGATGAAGTTTACAAAATTAGTTCCGTGGTATTATTTTAAAATGTATGTTTGATATTTGCACTGAATCTTAAATTAAAGTGAATTTTGAGTCATTTTGGATTTATTAAGCCGTCGAATTCATCACTTTTGGTCACAGCAAGTTTGTGGTTCAATCCCTTGCTGGGCAAGATAATTTTTTTTGTTTTTATAAAATCTCAAATAATTAATTAATAATTGTTAGTACATAAGTTGTAATTTATTTCATTTTATATGGTGTACTATGGAATTTTATAAATATTTGTCTTTTTGATTAAATATTTATTCAAAATTTAAATACAGTACCCTGCGCAAATGAGAGAATAAAGTAATGAAAATTAAATAACATTTAGAAATACCACCTTGTACTGTCTTCTTGCTATTATGTTTTAAGTAACAGTCACAGTTTAAGTAACAATCACAGTTTGACACAGTTTAAGTGTCGCCTATTAATAATAATACGGCCTGTGATTTTTCAATACCAGTAAAAAATCACAGATACGTGAAATATCGCCCATCTCTAAACGCAACTCGATTGGTTGTTATGGAACCGCTTTAACATCTCTCTCTCTCTCTCTTTCTTCCTCTACGAAATTTCACGAATCGCCACTGCATCATACGCACCCAAACCATAGTGCAAAGAATACATGGTGTGCCTACAACTTCTGCACCAAGCCCATTTTACAACCTTGTTCGGTGCCCACCATTACCAACCATGAAAAATTAAACTATAAAAATCAATAAAATTGATATAAATTACAAAACACGTTAAAATTCAATTTCGAAATAAAAAGATGATACATCATTCAGTTACTTCATAATTACATATTAAAATATCACAAGCATAAAGATTTTTTAATTAATTTATTTTTTTATTTATAGCAATTAAGTTGGTACGAAAATTATTAAATGTGGTTTTAGATGTTTAATTTGAAATGCACACCAAACCATACAAATACCCTATAAACATATAGTACGGAAAGGGGTGATAAAATGTAAATACAGTGTGTGCCACAGACATTCAAATTAGTTATATCGACCTTTCAAAGCTAAACCAGTAATTTTACAAGGTTGGCATCGATGAGGACCATTTAGAGAGAGAACGCAGCCATCTAGGCACACGATGTAATCTTTGCACCATGACCCAAACGCTTGGGTTAGTTTTATCCATTTAAACGAAGGTTGTGCATGAAGGAAATAATCAATAAAACAGATAAATATTAGATTTATCTTTGCTCTAGTGAATTGGTTTATTTATAAAAACCCTAGGCGATAATAAACTGGTTGGATTGTAGGATAGAGCCTACCCACCACCCCTTAAAGTCTTTCAATTTGTTCGTAATACAAAAAGTTTAATTTACTTTAAGGAACAGAGTTTATGGATTTGTGGTGACCGCCTGGGTCATGGAACGGAGAAATGGAAACGAGGATCACGGGTAGCCCGGAAAAACGCGGTTACCAGGGAGGCAAAAAAAACAAATAATAAAAAAAGAAGAATTTTGCTGGAATACAGAAAACACACTCATTTTTGTAATTCCTACCAAAAATAAAGTAATCACCTTATTCGTCGACCTGCCTCTCTTCTTGAAGTTAAATTATATTGTATCAAGTCGATAACGACTGATCTACAAGTGTTGAATTGTTGGACCAACGAGAATCATCAACCACAACAGCTAGTTCACATGACGTGATCCTTCAATTACAACATCTGGTGACCCCGACAGAAGACGCCCGAGAGCCGCTGAGCGACACCTTCCAAACTCCACGAAAAACGCCACGCGGAGCCCCACTGTCATTTTTGACGTTTGACGCTGTACAACCGACGCCGTTGGAACCACACACCCGACGTCGACCGTCCCACGTCCAGCCTCCGCCCACCGACGTCCTCAACCCGTTTTTCTGTTCCGTGCTCCAGGTGATTGCTAACCATTTCTCCGTTTCCCTCACTTTTCCTCTATCCTATATTCTCTCACATATACACGCACATTTTCACACAAATCCATGGAGGATCAGATGGAAACGACCGTCAATACATTTAATTATAAACTTCCGGTCTATTCAAAATTTGACCCCACGATATGGTTTATTCAAGTAGAATCCACCTTTCGGAATAACCGCATTACCAACTCGTTGCGCAAATTCCACGATGTGGTCTCGGCACTCCCAGCCGAAGTAGCTTTGGACGTCCGTGAAATGTTAGTGAATCCCCCGGAAATTCTTCCGTATGAAACACTTAAGACGGAAATTATCAGACGTACCTCTATCTCAGACAAAAAAAGGATGCAGCAACTCCTTTCTAAGGAAACATTGGGTAATCAAACACCATCCCAGTTGCTTAGGAGGTTGCAGCATCTTTTGGGAGATACTGCCATCGACGACGGCCTCTTACGAGAAATTTTTGTTAGCCGCCTTCCAACAGATGTGCAGCGCATCTTGATTTCCGCAAACACGACTCACCTGGCTACGCTCGCCGACATGGCAGACCAAATTCTAGAGATATCAGGCGCTCATAACATCTGCGCAGTATCTTCCACCCCGACAGCGGTACCAGCAATTCCGGTCGACCGACAAATTCTGCTGCTGCAACAACAAGTTGCCACTTTGGCTACCAAAGTAGCACAACTTGAAATATCTGTTTCACGCCAAACACGCAGCAGAAGTCGGTCTAAGTCAGCCAACCGACAACCGGAAAACAGGTATTGCTGGTACCACCGTAAGTTCACGGGTAAAGCCACCAAATGTGTACCTCCGTGCGAGTGGGGAAACGGGCAGCTGCAGGGCTAATGTCGGCCTATTGTCCTGCTAGCGCTCCAGGTCAGCTATACTTTGTTCGCGACACAAATTCAGGTATCAAATTTTTAATTGACACGGGTGCCCAAATTAGCATTTTGGCGGTAGATCAAAATTATGCCAACACTCATCACCGCGCTAAATTTTTCTTAACAACGGTGAATGGGAATTCAATACCCACGTTCGGTCAAACAAAATTAAACATTAATATCGGCCTGGATGTAAATTTTACATGGCACTTTGTTCTTGCACAAGTGAACCATTCCATTCTGGGCGCCGACTTTCTCAGGCATTTCAACATCACTGTTGATATTGCCCATAATAAATTATTGAGAAATGCTTTCGGCCCATCAGAACTAAATTCATTGCTGATTCAAAATTCACCTTATTCAAAATTACTTCAGCAATTTCCTGGCCTAACAACCCCATTTGACCTTACAGAACCCGTGAAGCATGATGTTGTGCATCACATCACGACCACGGGTCCCCCTGTTTTTGCTAAGCCCCGCAGGTTGCCACCACAAAAGTACCAGGCGGCTAGGAACGAGTTTGACAAACTCATCAAACTCGGTTTCCTACGGCCTTCGGGAAGTCCCTGGGCTGCGCCATTGCACTTGGTTACAAAACCAGACGGTACTTGGCGTCCCTGCGGAGATTACCGTGGCTTAAACAGGGTAACAACTCCAGACCGGTATCCCTTGCCTCTTCTTCACGATTTCGCAAATAACTGTTGTGGTTGCACGTTATTTTCTAAAATCGATTTGGTCAAGGCATACCACCAAATTCCAATTCATCCTCCTGATATACCGAAAACGGCAATCACAACACCTTTCGGACTATTCGAATACACCAGGATGAGTTTTGGCCTAAGAAACGCCGCTCAAACCTTTCAAAGGTTTATGGATTCGGTTTTACGCGGACTACCATTTTGTTTCGCGTACATTGACGACATACTCGTCTTCAGCAAAGACGAACGCGAACATGATCGTCACCTTTTCCAAATTTTTGAGCGGTTGACATCATTTGGTATTAAAATTAACCCTGAAAAATGCGTTTTCGGCCAACCTAAATTGAGCTTCTTAGGACACAGCATTAGTGGTGAAGGGATAAAACCTCTGCAGTGCAAGGTGGATGCCATCTTGTCTTTCCCTCAACCCGCTGACCTAAAAGCACTTCAACGTTTCCTCGGCATGATTAATTTTTATCACCGTTTCGTAAAATCATGCTCGAGCATATTGTCACCGCTAAATCAACTTGCTGCAACAACTCCACGCAACAAACCAGTGATCTGGAATCAATCTGCATTGCACGCGTTTTCGGCAGCTAAGGCCGCCTTGGCCAACTCTGCCATGCTCGCGCTTCCAGATCCTGTTGCGGAATTAAGCATAATGGTAGACGCAAGCTCCTCCTCTGCTGGTGCGGTTTTGCAGCAGAAGGATAAATTTGGCGTTCAACAACCGCTATATTTCTTTTCAAAATCTTTCACTCCGACAGAACGCAAATACAGCACGTTCGGCCGTGAATTGTTAGCCGTATATTTGGCAATTAAAAAGTTCAAATATTATCTCGAAGGTAGAGAATTTACTGTCTTTACAGACCATAAACCTTTGATATCTGCTATCTGTTCTCACTCAGATCGTTTTTCAGGACGAGAGCACAGACATTTGAACTACATCGGACAATTCACCACTGACATCAGGCACATCCCTGGAAAGGACAACAATGTGGCTGACACACTGTCGCGAGTCGAAATTAATGCTTTAGACCTCAACCAACTGGCAAAATTACAATCTGAAGATGTGGAACTCAAATCCCTTCTGGGTAGTGGCACTACAGCACTCAAACTGGAACAGTTCATTCCGGCCGGCTCCAACACGTCCATCTACGTAGACACGTCTCTAGCTGCACGACGACCCTATGTTCCTCCTGCAATGCGACAGGAAGTTCTTTGTTCGCTTCACGAACTTACACATCCGGGTACTCGTGCAATGAGACGTCTCGTAGCAGCACGGTACGTGTGGCCGCGGATGAACCATGACATTGCACTTTTCGTCAAGTCCTGTTTGAAGTGCCAGAAGAACAAAATTCATCGCCACACTGTGTCACCCATTGTGAAATTTCCAGACCCGGATGACCGATTCACCGACATCCACATCGACATAATCGGCCCTTTGCCTATTTGTGACAATTTCAGATACCTTCTGGTCTGCATTGATCGCTTTACGCGTTGGCCAGAAGTAATTCCTCTTACCGAAATTACTGCGGATTCCGTTGCACGAGCATTTCTGAGTGGTTGGATTGCACGTTTTGGAACTCCATCTACGGTCATTACTGACCGAGGTCGACAGTTCCAGTCCAACACTTGGAAGGAATTCTGCAGGACTTTTGGTATACAACACAAATCCACAACCGCCTACCATCCGCAATGTAACGGCCTGGTAGAGCGGCTCAATCGCCAAATAAAAGACTCAATCCGAATGAGCAACGATTCTAAGAACTGGGTAACCCAACTCCCTTTAATTCTCCTAGGGCTCCGGACAGTCTTCAAATCATCTCTTTTGGCAACGACTGCAGAGTTCGTCTACGGCAAGACATTACGCTTGCCGGGCGATTTCATATTTCCAAATTCCGCGCGTAAAAAAATTCCTTCTGGTTCAAAATTTCTCGACGACCTGAGGGACAATATGCAGACACTTGGTCCTGCAGCGGCGCGGCCATCCGTTCGCAGGAATTACGTTCCTGCCGACTTAAACACTTGCACGCATGTTTTCGTCCGTCGGGATTGCGTAAAAAACATTACACATCCATGCTACGACGGCCCATTCAAAATTTTAAGTCGAAATTCAAAATTTTACACAATTGAAATTGACGGTAAACAAGACAACGTTTCCATTGACCGACTGAAACCTGGATATTTTTCCACTATTTCGGCCACTTCAGTTAAAAACACACAAAACACCACCAACCTTTCTGTTTTTCCACGTTCAATTTTAAAATCTAACAAATCTTCTACAAAACCTTTTATTTCTCGCAAACACGTATCTTTCTTTTGTTCTGTTTCCTTCCGTAGCCTCTTTTAGACGGGGAGTGGTGTGGTGACCGCCTGGGTCATGGAACGGAGAAATGGAAACGAGGATCACGGGTAGCCCGGAAAAACGCGGTTACCAGGGAGGCGAAAAAAACAAATAATAAAAAAAGAAGAATTTTGCTGGAATACAGAAAACACACTCATTTTTGTAATTCCTACCAAAAATAAAGTAATCACCTTATTCGTCGACCTGCCTCTCTTCTTGAAGTTAAATTATATTGTATCAAGTCGATAACGACTGATCTACAAGTGTTGAATTGTTGGACCAACGAGAATCATCAACCACAACAGCTAGTTCACATGACGTGATCCTTCAATTACAACAGATTAAATTAGAATTATTGCGAAGGATGATGGGTAGGCCTCATCCCACCAAGAAGGATTTTACATGTAGATAGTAATGAATAAATCAAACTAATACGAGAGTAGTTTGATAAGTCAGTGACTTTTTGAATTTCCTGCCTAGTAACATTAGATACAATACTGCTCATGTCAACTACCATCTATAGACTTTTGTCAAATTTTGAGCAAGCTGCGTCATTTAGTTTGTATTTGGTAGATATTGAAAGCAGACAACCTCGTAAATTTCGACGAAAATGGAAAAACGTGAATTTCGTGTGCGCATTAAGCATTTTTTTTGCGTAAAAAACTGTCACCAGAACCGAGGAAAGGCGTAATAAATACTATCTGCACCATCAATTTGAACGGTTAAGAAGTGGTTTACTGAATTCCATTGTGGCCGTACCAGCACAAGTGACGCCGAACGTTCAGATCAACCAAAAGAGGTCTTTGCGCCAGAAATCGTCGGAATGATATTGAACGGTAGGAGAATGAAAGTGCATGAGCTAGCTGAGGCTGTAATCATCTCAAAGGAGCGGATACATCACATTTTACATGAATATTTGGACATGAAAAAACTATCCATCCGATGGGTGCCGCGATTGCTCACAGTCGACCATAAGCGCAGGCGTGTAATCACTTCACAGGAGTGTTTGGCGATGTTCAACCGCAATCCGAAGGAGTTTTTGCAACGTTTCGTAACCGTTGACGAAAAATAAACAGGAGATTAAAGAACAGTGAAAGCACTCGACGTATCTGGGGGAACGTGCACCAAAGAAGTCCAAGGTGTGTCTATCGCGCGAATGACCATAGATGTCGATGCGCCTTAAACCCGAAATTCATTCATTCGTGTGTCTATCAATCAACATGGTCATGGCGACAGTTATATGGGACGCACGCGGTATCCTTCAGATCGATTACCTTGAAAAGGGTAAAACGATCACTGGTAAATACTATTCAGAGCTGTTGGACAGATTCAACATTGATTTGAAGCAAAAATGACCGCATTTGGTAAAGAAGAAAGGGTTTTTTCACCAGGACAATTCACGGGTGCACACGTGTGTAGTCTCCCTGGCAAAAATCCTTAAAACTGAGCTAGGAACCGCTACCCCATCCAGCACATTCACCCGATTTAGCCCCCTGCAACTATTTCCTGTTCCCAAACCTGAAGAAATGGCTCGGCGATAAGAGATTTGAGTAGAATAAAGAGGTCATCACTGAAACCAATGCCTATTTTGAAGCCCTTGGGGGAACTCGTTACTTGGAAGAGATAAAAAAAAATTAAAAAATGCTGGACTAAATGTATTGAGCTAGAAGGAGATTATGTAGAAAAATAAAACATTTTTTTGCCGAAAAAATATTCTTTTATTCAAAAAGTCACTGACTTACCAAACTACCCTCGTAGATTTACCGTTGCTCTAGCAAATTAGTGTATTTACAAATACCCTGGGCAATAATAAATTGGTTGGATTGTAGAATATAGCCCACCCAACACCCCTCCAATTTACTTTACCTTAATCTAAAAACTTTGTTTTGATTTGATGAAATTTAGTTTTCAATTTATTGATCACGTCGAAGTTAAACTAATAATTTAATTGTAGATTAAGTTCAAGTTAATTTAGAGGTGGTGTTACTTATTTCACCCTCCAAATAGCTGATGACGAACGAAGGAATGTAGAAAGTAATCAATAAAACAGATAAATATTAGATTTATGTTAGCTCTAGTGAATTGGTTTATTTATAAGCGGTAATAAACTGGTTGGATTGTTAGTAGAGCCCACCCATCACCCTATAAATTTATTTTACCTTAATTTATAAATTCTGTTTGAATAAAATATCTTTTTTAATTCATTGGGGCAACTCTAAGGGACATTATAGTGGGTGGGCCCGCCTACTCTCTAAACAGCTAAATACGAAGATGGATTTCACATGCAGATAGCAAGCTAATTTTAAATTTATCTTTGCTCTGGTGAATTGGTTTATTTATAAGCACCCTGGTGTAATAAACAAGTTGGATTGTGGGATAGGGCTCACCCTCCTTTTGTGTTTCCATTCCTTTAGTTGCGCTTGAAGTTTAACTATTACCAAGGAACAGGGTTTATAAGTTAAGTTAAAGTAAATAGATGGGTGTTGGTTGGTTCCTATCCTACCTTTCAAATAATTAGAATCAAATGAAGGTTTTACTTTTAGAGATGGATCAATGGATGAAACAGAGAAGTATTAGATTTATTTTTGCTTTAGTTTCTGTTACAACCTTTGACAATAATAAGATGATTTTATTCAAGGATAAGCCCCAACACCTACCCTTTAAGTTCACTTTACCTTGATCTATAATCTCTGTTTGATTAAAGGTCTTTTTTCTCATTTTTTTTTGGTAACGTTGTAAGTTTAGCTATCATCAAGGGATTGGGTTTGTGGGTTAAGTTTAAGTTTAATGTGGAGGCTGATGGATGGGCCCTATCCTGTCCTCCAAACATCTAAATTCAAACGAGAATTTTACATCTAGTAAACAATAAACAAAACAGCGTGTTATCAAATTTGTGCTAGTTTAGTGTAAATTAGTTCATTTATACGAATCAACTGCTTCGATTGTAGGATTAGGCGGGCCCACACTTAGATTGTGAGATAGGGACCACCCACCACCCGGTAGGGTCCACCCACTACCTTTTAAGTTCATTTTAGCAAGTTTGATTGACTGAAATTTAATTTTCACTTCTTTGGTGATGTGGTGAGTTTAACAATCACAAAAGGACAGGGTTTAGAGGTTGAGTTAAATTTACCGCTAAGGGTGTTATGTGTATTTCACCCACTAAACAGCTGACCACACACTAGAGTTTTATATTAACATGTAAATAGCAATGAATAAAACAAATCATTATTAGATTTGTCTTTGCTTTTGTAAATGAATCATTCACATACATTCTGGGAGATAATCAACAGGTTATACTGTAAGATAGGGCCCAACCCAAACCTAACCTAACCTAACCTAATCTAACCTAATCTAACCTAACCTAACCTAATCTAACCTAATCTAACCTAACCTAACCCAACCTAACCCAACCCAACCTAACCTAACCTAACCTAACCTAACCTAACCTAACCTAACCTAACCTAACCTAACCTAACCTAACCTAACCCAACCCAACCCAACCCAACCCAACCCACCCAACCTAACCTAACCTAACCTAACCCAACCTAACCTAACCTAACCTAACCTAACCCAACCCAACCTAACCTAACCTAACCTAACCTAACCTAACCTAACCCAACCTAACCTAACCTAACCTAACCTAACCTAACCTAACCTAACCTAACCTAACCTAACCTAACCTAACCTAACCTAACCTAACCTAACCTAACCTAACCTAACCTAACCTAACCTAACCTAACAAGTTCACCATACTTTAATCTACGATTTTTGTTTGATCAAATAAAATATCGTTTTGAATTCGTTGACCATGTGGAAATTAAACTTGCATCAAGGGTTTGTAGGTTAGGTTAAAGTAAATACAGAGGATGGTGAGCGAGCCTTATCATTCCCTCTAAACGGGTAATCATAAACAAGAGTTTTATAGGTAGAAAGCCATGAACATTGTAAGTTTCTTTGTAAGAACTCTGAGAGATAATTAACTGATTGTATTGTAAGATAGGACCCACCCACCACCTTTAGAATGTGGGATTATAGGATAAGGTCTACCCACCACCCCTCAAGTTCACCACCCTTCAAGCTCACCACACCTTAATCTATAAACTCTGTTCGATTGAATAAAATTTCTTTTCCAATTTGGTGGTTATGCTAAAAGTTTAATGGTCTTCAAGGGTTTGAGTTTATAGGTTAATGGTGGGTGGGCCTAATTAAACACACCTTCCAAACATTAAATACGAACAAGAATTTTTCAGGTAGAAAGCAATTAATAAAACACTGAAATATTAGTTGTTTCTTTGATTTTGTCGATTAGTTTATTTATAAGAACCCTAAGTGATAGTTAGATTGGTTGAATTATAGATTAGAGAACACCGATCTTTCTTTAAGTTTACTTTAGTTTAACCTATAATCTCTGTTTGATTGAATGATTTTTTTTCTATTGATTGCTCATTTGTAGATTTAACTATTACCAAGGTAGGTTAAGTTAAAATTATTACGAAGGGTGGTGGGTGGGCCCTATCACTTTTTTTTACATGTAGAGAGGAATGAATTAAACAAAGAAATACTGAATTTGACTTTGCCCTCATTCATTTATAAAACCAACAACTTGGTTGGATTGTAGGATAGGGATCACTCACCACCCTTTAAATTAACTTTAACTTTATTTATAAATTCTGTTTGAGTAAATTAATTTCTTTTCTAACTCGCTGGTCATGTGGGAAGATTACCTATCGCCAAGAGCCAGGATCTACATATTAAGTTAAAGTTAATGCGAAGGGTGGCGGGTGGGCATTACCTGTGGCTCTTATGCTACCCTCTTGACAGCTGAACACGAACGAGGGTTTGACTGGTAGAAAGCAATGAATAAAACAGAAACATATAAGATATATTTCTGCTCTCATAAATTAGGTCATTTATAAGAACCGTGTACTACTAATAAACTGGTAGAATTGTAGGATTAGAGACCCACAAAAATTCTATCTAGCCCGGAGTACTCATGTTGTAGCTTATAAAATGTTTCTTATTTTAAAATTACTAATCGCTCATGTTGGTTTTGCCTAGCAACGCTGCATTTTCTATTGGAAGACGTGAGTTATCGCCGGGCTTCTTAAACTATTTCCACACTGAAAGATGCAATCTGTTTGTAATTTCAGGCATTGTGTTACTGATTGTATTGGTAACAGTATTTATAGGCATTACTTAAAATCTTGGTAAACTCATTTGTACTATAATTATTATAGCGCAGATTAATCACGTCTGACACGGTAGATTTCACAAATATTTATTTAAGTCAGGTTTTTCGTAAGCTGGTAGTATATTTTCAGCTGTGTAAATGTTCTTTCTGTGCTATTTATATTTTTGAAATGGTATTGTTTAAATTAGAAATGGAGCTTCAGTAGAGGATTTAAGGTAAAAATACATTGAAATAGAAGATCATTTCTTAGTAAACATTGTGAAAGAGTAAATATTAATTAAAATATGTGTAATGTAATCGCAGTACCTTACCTCAAATTACACATTCCGTTTACTATTTGAAAGATCGTTTACACAGCCGAAGATATAATACCAGTGTTATGTCAATTTAAGCCAGAGTTATATTTATTACCATCTTTATGAAACCCATTGTTAGTGTAATATATTAAATTATGAAACCTACAATTTCTGTCTTATCGAAAGTAATTCGTGATTGAGTTTTCGTAGTCAATTATAAACGTCTTTTTCACTCTTGCAGATTTGTTGTCGATTTTCACCGCAACAAGCAGTCATGATCTTGCCGCTGATAATTTCCGGCAAAATCATAGTGACTAGTTCGATTACTGTTGATAATTTGTCGTCCGTGTAGTATCGACTTGAAATAGATTGTCGGTCGCGTATCATCAAACCGTTTCAGTTTCCTTCCTGAGCGAAAAATCGGAAAGTCTTTCACAATCGCGATAAGTGCGGGCGACAAAAGAGGCAAATGAAAGGAGGAGTAATGGCGCTGCAGGATGCTGCTGAAGAGAGCAGATCAAAGCCCTGCACAATCACAGTCATCAGCGCAGAGTCCTTCAATCTCTCTCGCAATCCAGGGCTTTCCATTTTTTCCATCCCTTTTTTTCCTCGGGAACAATTCCGCTTTACGTGTGCAATATTTAGGCAGACACGTCCTCCGAGACCCCCTCACACCACCCCGAAAGGATACATAGAGAGCGGCGCCGCCTCCTGTCTTAGTGGTGGGTGGTCATTAGTCGTCGAAAAAAAAGGAAAGCGGAGCACACACAAAAGATCCACTTCTACATTCATAAGCCTTTCCCGAATAAGCAGTTTTTTTTAAATATTCAACGATCCACCCTCACACCTTCATGAAAGTAATATACCCCTTAGAGTTTTCTCGGTATTAAAGTTTATTGAAGTTTACTTTTAAATACTTAAATTTACAATAGCTACACAATTAATATTACAAACCGTTGAATATGATTTCGGCTGGAATAGCTTAACATAATTTAAAATAGAAGGGTGTCCAGATTTTACTTAACCTTGCAAGTTTTAAATACACGTAATTTGATGAATGTTATTGAAACTTTATTAATAGTTTGATTAATGTTATCGAAATATTATTTTAAGTTTGTTTAATGTTATCGAAACATTATAAAACGTTTGATTAATGTTATCGAAACATTATAAAATAATCAGCATTATTTCGTAATCATTAAAACGTTAAATTAAAAATTCAACAAGCTTGTTTTAACAGTTGGAAATAATTGGCTATCTCTTATTTTAACATAACGTTCAGCCGTTAGATTAACGTTTTGCTTACGAAATAGAGGTGAATATATGTAATACCTCAACCCATCGTTTATTCTACATAAACATAGAGGACTGAAATATTATTTATGCTCTCTGTGATTCAAATAATAAAGCAAATACAAATTAACAAACTTTCGGTGTAAATCAAGATTACGTTACGTCATAAATATTTCAGGCTTATACTTAAAACATCGTTTAAAGATTAACGAAACCGGAGAAATGTACATATGTACATATTTGAGACATTCAAGATATCGAGTTTAAGAGGAATCCCATCGGTTATTTCAATATGTCGACGATTAATCTCAACTCGAGTCTTTCGATCTCCTACGTCTCCCGGAGCTGAAATTTATAAATACTGCGCTTATTTATAAACGTCATGCACCGAACGAAATCTTTTTCCCAAACACAATTACTTCAGAAATATAATTGGTTGATATTCTTACAGCGATGAGTCGTAAGGATATTAATGTTTAATAGTCTAATAATAATGTTTATATTAATTATTGTTGTAACTAATTTGAAACGCTTATTTTATAGGATTGTTTGATTGGATTTGGTTAATAAAATTAAAATTAAGTTTAGCCAGGTTGGGCATTCAGACGAATTTGGGCGATTTTTGTAAATACATTACATTAAAGACTAAACATCCATGGACCAGAGTGGCTTTTCTTGGGAAAATATCAAACCTAAATGTACATTTAATTGAATTTAGTTTTAGTTTTAGTTTAGTAAATTTGTAGGATAAGTGGAAGAGCTGCAAGAGGAACCTACCTCACTGAACTTCGCCTATTTTTGCCATTGTATTTCTTGTACTTTTATTTTTCTTTCGCAATAAAGACAATTTATTATTTTTATTAAAAGCTCTCGATTTAGAAGCAGACGCTCTACTACTTCCACCATCAAGTCCTGTTCTAATTATCCTTTGTATAAATGAAATAAAAAACTCAATGTTTTTTGTGGACATTAGCAATGTCTTAGCAAAAAATGTTTTACACAAATTAATCTTTGCTGTTCTTAATAAATCGCAGCAAAATTCATTTATTTTCTTCTAGTGCTGTAAGAATTAGCAATGGTAGTATGAGAAATACGAAAATCGATTGCATAATTGCATTATTTTTATCGCGCATTGTAATCGCTATTAAAAATAGCGGTGATCTCATGAACACACACACTCGTGCACATAAAATGTTAATTACGATAATAAAAACAAGAACGATGAAAGCGATGTTGAGGAAAACTGGACGTATGTATCATAGTTTAAAATGTCCGTCATCAATTAACACAAGTCTTTCCTATCGTTGGAAATTTATTTGTCAAGTTTTGTTTTATTTTTGTAAATTCTCAGGGGAACGGTCGTTAGTTACAACATCGGACGTGATTACAGCTTATTTGATAATGTAGTTTTAATGGAGAGTTTTTTTAACTTTTCATGTATTTGTTCGATTTATTCAGTAATACTTTTACGAATTATTAAGATACGAGGTTTAAAAATAAATAAACTGTTTAGTAAAACGACAAAAAACAACAACAAAAATTAATAGGATGGTTCCGGCTGTCAGAGCTATTCAGCAGAGATGGCGGTCGGGGTGTCTTGTCCGTCCGAATCAAGTAGTGTCCGTTGCAATTTTCCACCATAGGCGTGCGCAAAAACGCCTAATATAAAAGTAAAACCGGAAATATCAAAAATAAAAAAAAAATTATTAGTTCATACCACATAAAATTACTTGATTTATAGCGGATATAATTGGAAACACGTTTTATAAAGGGATTAATATTCTTCGGCCAATTTTGAACAGGAATAAATAACCGGATTTGTTGACCTAATTGTTCTTTAATAATGATATAATACTATGACCGAGAAGTAACGAAAATCTTAACAAATAACCCCTGGGGCTTGTTAATGTATTTAGTACATTAGGCCGAAAGGGACGCAAATTAATCTTTGCAATGGATTATAAATTCAGAAAACCCGAGTAAATCTGGGAATTCCCTTATTAAAAATTTGCCTGTTTCCCTTGTATATATACATGTTCACTTAATAATGTAATTTACATTCGTTTTGATAACTGCAATCAATACAACACCGAAACATTAGTACTCCGAGACGTCTAAAAATGTGAAAGTGTTTAAACTCTAAATGTGACAGTTTAGTTTTAAACTTATTAGAATATTTTGAAAAGGAAAAAGAATATGGAGGGCCAATTACAAATATTAATCGAGTTCGAAAGAGAGAGTAGCTGAAACTTTAAAAATAAGTTTGTGATCGGTGGAGAGAACAGTTCAGCGCGGAAAATATAAAAATGGAAAAAGGAACTGCAAAATTTTCCGAAGAAGAAAAAAATCAAAAACCGAAGATCTACCTGCATGTGCTCGAAGTGAAATTCGCTGTGTTATTTATAACATGTACATAAAAAAGGAACATGTTAGTGTGGCTTTAATTAATGAACAATTGGCAGAAGGAGGGAATGTGCAAATTAGCAATTTCAGTCTATTGCGAGTTATGCATTCAATGGGGTGGTCTTTTAAAACTCGTGATAACAGACGTTCTCTCTGCGAAAAACAGTCAGTTGTTAATGCCAGAATCAATTTTCTGCGAGAATACCACAGAAATTTAAATTCTGAGAATGCATTAAAATGTTTTTTTGTGGACGAAACATAGATTTTTCAATACGGAGGACCAAAGAAAATTTGGCAGGATGAATCTATGAATAGCGTGAAACATTCATTTGTGTCAACTGGAAAGCTCTATATGATTGTGCACGCATGATCCTCGTCTGGGTGGGTACCTAAATGTGGATTAATTTATTGTACCGCATCCAAAAGTGCCGATGATACCATGATAATATGAATGCTGAAGGTTTCGAAAAATGGTTTGAGAGATTATTAATACAATTAGAAGAACCATGTTTAATAATTATCGATAATGCGAGGTACGACTCTCGAATTTTAAATAAACAGCCCACAGGAAATTGGAGGAAGAATGTATAAAAAACTGGCTGACTGAAAATAATATTGCATATTCTGATAGCGATTTAATAACAGATTTGCTACAAACAGCCCAAATGCGAAAGCAGCCATATGTATATGCTGTAGATGAAATGGCATTAAAGTTTGGACATAGAATATTAAGACTTCCACCATATCACTGCCAGTTTAATCCAATAGAGCTTGCCTGGGGAACATGCAAAAATTATTATGATCATCATATAGGTTGTGAGGGATATAGTTCTGAATCAGTTTTGAAAATGTGGGAGGAGGCGCTTAAACACGTACCGAAAGAAAGCTGGAAACAATATATTAAACACACGGACACTGTCATATGAATAATTGGAAGAAAGAAAAAATAATCGACAATATTCCAGAGTTTATCATACATGTAGGAGATTCAAGTGACGATAGCACTGATAATTTTGAAGAATTTGACGATAGTGACTGATTAATTTATTTTTATGTATTATTAATTTATACTATTCATTTAAATAAAATGAATGTCACAAATTTGTTATATTTTCATATTAGTTATTTTATATTTCATTTATATTATTGTATTAGAATAAGTATTTTTTAATGTTGTATCAATATCCATTTCCACATTTGCTAAAACGTATGAAATAAATTCATTAAAAACATATTTTCTACCAATTAACCTGCGTAATTGCAATGTTTGACTAAATCGCGCGCGCCTATGAAATAACCGGTAGGTAAGGACGCCGTAAACTATTTCTTTCTCCTTCTACCGCTCGGTCTAAGACCGAGCTACGCAGACCGCGTGTGTGTGTTCTAGATACGGCCGACGAAATCGTACGTCTTGGGAATATCCGCTCGGTTATCTGGTAGTAGAAAAGGATACCAATATTATTTGAATGTTCCAAACTTGATTCGTAAACCGCCCTTACTCATTAATAGGTCTATAGTACTAGTACTAGTACTAGTACTACTAGCCATAACATTGGATTAAGATCGTTTATTTCTACCCACAGGACTAACTTGAAAATGATTCTAAAATTACATTTGAAAACTTTAAACTGTAAATGTTATTATTACAATGAAAAAGCTAAAAAAACATATACATCAGTAATGCTTTCATTTTTTTATGGATTGAGTTGTTCAAGCAAATTCCTTCACCGATAAATAAAATTTTCGAGTCGTTTTTCAATTCAATTCTCGAGTGTTGCTGTTTGTTTTAACCCCCGCTAAGATATGACAATTATTATTATATATCAGAAATGCATTGTTTTGTATAAATTCTGCTTTATTGATATTTTTTAAATCTTTGAAAGCATTTTCGTAATTATTGTTCAAATTTGTTGCAAAACTAGAGCAATTGAGGGGCCTGAAAGTAAAAAGGTTTCAATGCACCTTTTCAAAAAATGAACTAACAAGGGAAGGTCCCCAGGTGATTCAACGTTTTCGATTAAAACTCTTCGCAGAAATGTTTTAGGTGATGCCAATAAGACATTCTGAAAATTATATTTGCGGTAAAAAATGGCGAAGTGATAATCGCACGATTTAGGATGTCGTACCCAGACCTGGGACCGGTCGAATATTTCATGAACAATGCATTTTAGAAAAAGTATTTTAGCCAAAAGTTTTAAGGTTTGAGAACATGCATTCAGTGGCGATATTTTGGTCACGATGAATGGTGTTACCAAGGTCAGACCAAGGTATTTTTTTTAAATAGAAACTGCAATTTTTAATTACATCATCTTCTTTTGCTAATTAATCTGAATAACTGTTATCTGAAACATTTTTTATTTATCCCATATTTTTTGAGATATTCAAGTTTTTTAATAATTTGGCTTACTTTGAAACTGTTTTTGCCGGAAGAAAAAAACAATATTGGCATTTTTTGCACTTTATTTGAAATGGTAGCATGTACGATTTAAAAACTGTTTAAGACAGAAAAAATTATTGCAGTGGGCACAAATAATAAAAACTATTTTCTCACATCTACTACAAATTTTAAGCGTTATTATAATTAAAGCAAATTTCTCATACATTTGAAATACACCAGGATCCACTTTTTAACCAAGCATATTGTATCATTTTTATAAAAATATTTGCAGTTAACTGATTGTGTACAAATAAATGAACATTAAAAATAAAATCTCTGCTATGATCTTGATGATGGTTTGTGAAGGGCGACCAAATGGTCGCAGCACTTAGACCATTCGTTGGTCCTTTGTGCCGCTTTCTGAGCCCTACTCCTCAAGCCAACCTAAACTTCTTGTGAAGTCAAGTAGTTGGCCGTGTGGAGTGTTACCCAGTTGTGACCAATCTGGCCACTCCTCTCCGAATACGGACCACCTGAGTTGTTTGAGTGACTCACATTCACACATGATGTGTCTTAGCGTCTCCTCTTCTTGCTCCTCGCATTTCCGACATAGGTAACCTTTTACCAGCCCTATGATATGGAGGTGCTTGTTTAGTTTGCAGTGCCCAGTAAGGATACCGATTGGCAGCCGCAAATTGCTTCTTGGTAATTCAATGTATTTCCTGCTCAGCTTCGGTGTTGGTAAGTGGATGAATTTTTTGGCGACCACATACTTGTCAGTTTGTAGCCATTCCTTTCTGTGTTCTTCATGGGAGTTTCCTTTAAGTATTTGGGAGATAGTTAGTGGTGCCAATGGAAAAACCTTAGAGCCTTCCCTTTTCAGGGCAGCTCTTTTGGCTAGCCTATCGGTCCAGTAGTTTCCTTCATTATTTTAATGTCCCTTAATCCAGGATATTGTGGCTCTGTTGGTTGCGGCGAGTTTGTCTAGAGCTTGCTTGCACTTCAGTATTATGCTGCTGGCTACCCTTGGTCTCAACAGCGCAGCTATGCTTGGTTTGCTATCAGTGAGGACAAAATGGATTTGTTCGAGACTGCCAGTTCCGATAGTTTCCGAGTACCTTCAAGTATCTCGAAAAGTTCCGTTTGAATAATCGTCACATTCCTACCTAGGAGGATGCTGAGTCTGAGGTCAAGTTCCTGGCAGTAAATGCCTGCCCCTGCCCCTTCACGATTCTTAGCCCGGTCGGTATAAATGGTGATTTCTGGTTTATCATCAATCTGATCTTTTATTTCGTATTGCCGCTTAAACAGGTGTCTCGGTGGGACACTTACGAGGGATTCTTTGAGTTCAGGCATAGTTGATCCCGCTTTTCTCAGTATTTTCCCGTGTCTCACACCGTTTGCTGTTGGGCTCCACGTGCCATTTGCTTTTAGTCTTAAGGCTATGCTTACTGTCACCTCCTTTACATGTATGTGAAGGGGCTTCAGGTTCAGTAGAGTTTCGATTGCAGCTGTGGGTGTTGTGCGCATTGCACCCTCCATAGCCAGGCACGCCAATTATTGTAGGTGGTTTTGCTTCTTCCTGGTTACCGATTGGTTAGTTCTCGGCCACCAGGTAATCGCTCCGTATGTCAGAGCTGGTCTGACAATTGCAGTGTAGAGCCACCGGGCCACCTTTGCTTTAAAACCTCAGGTTGATCCTAGCGTGCCCCTGCACTGCCAGGCTTTTTTCAGCTTGTGTTCTAGGTGGTTCTTCCAGTTAAGCTTGGAGTCCAGTATAATACCGAGGACTTAGGGATTCTCGGAGGTCAGCAGTATAGGTGCCGTCCTCCTTTTTAAATATGCCTGGCTGTGCACTGCGGCACCCAGATAGTATTTTTTTGGTATGAGCTGTTTCCGATACGGAGTTAATGCCCTCACAAAAGTTGCGCCATGAGGCCTTTTGGTTCCTCCTAGGGGTCATTTTAAAGTCCAGCTGGGTTCTCTTGAATGTGGCCCACTCCTCCTCAAGTCGGGAGTTCTTTGCTTTGTTCAAGGCTTTACGAGAGTCTGACATTTTTTGGTCAAGCTCTGGGCACCACCAGTGAGGTTTGGCTGATGTGCCTAGCTTCCTGGCGGGGCAGGCCTCGTGAAAAGAGTCTAAAAGGCTGGTTTGTAGTTTCAGAGACAGTCTCTCAACCCCCTCCCTGATTACAGGGTCCTGCCTGAAGACATCTTCTTCTAGGTGTTTGGATAGGCAGTTGTTGAATAGTTCGTATCCGTTCTTCTTGGGTTTCGAGCCACGATTCATTCCACGTAACTCCTATACTGAAGCAGATTCATCTGTGATCCGAGAAAGACATGTCTTGGTGGACGCGCCAGTTCTCTATCTGCTTTGCTGTGTTCGCATTTGCGAGAGTGGTGACAGTAACTTATAATCGATTCAATTACGAATAACTTCTCAGTAACAGTAACTCTTATAACTGATTTAATAACGAATAATTTCTTATTAACAGTAACACTTATAATCGATTCAATAACGAATCACTTCTTAGTAACAGTAACTCTTATAATCGATTTGATAACGAATTACTTCTTAGTAATAATAATAATACTTTTTATTTCTTCTCAAGTTACAGACATATATACAAAAACTAACAATGGAAAAGTAGAAACTACAGAAACAATATTATGCCACTGAGAAAAAATGAGATGTAGCTCAGATGTGTGCCAGAGCACACCCTGTTCTTCCACTACACCTCAGTAAATAATTTAAAATTAAACAGAGAAAATACAATAAGACTAGCATTATAAATAACATCATACAAGCGTGAATTATAGCTATGAAATACAGTATACACGAAAATGAAGATAGAAACGAAGTACATATTAGTTACCACTAAATGTGGGCAAAGATAAATTTGAACATTGTTTGCTAAATAGTCGTGAGAAAATATGTTTTTTGAAGGCAAATTTAGAGCTGAAGTCGTTACAGGAGAGTGACAGGTTATTAAAAAGTTTTACTATTGTATAAAGGAACGATCTCTCGAATAAACTAGTACTATGAGCGGGCAGGGTTAATAGACCACGGCTCCTGATATTAATGTTATGAACGTCACATCTATAAGAAAGCTTCTCGAATAGGTAGGGAGGTGATTTGTGTTTGATAATGGTATAAAACAAAGAATAACATTGCAATAGGCGACGATTATCCATGTTTAACCAGTTTAAATCTAGCAATTTGTGACTGATTTTATCAAATTTACGCAAGCCAAAGATGAGTTTTAGACAAGAGTTTTGGATGCGTTGGATGCGTAATTTCGTATTTAGATCAAGGCATGGATGTACTAAAGGAGAACAATAGGTGAATTGAGATAAGACTGTTGCTTCGCACAGAAGTGCTTTTGTTTTACGAGTGAGTAACTCTCGGTTATGATAAATTGACCTTAAACTGCCATATGCTCTATTAATACACTTATTTATAAAATTATGATATCTAAACGTATTGTCCATAAAGATACCTAGGTTTTTTGCACCCATAGAGTATGTTATTGGTTGGTTGCAAATAGAAGGTATGAATTTCTCCACGAGTTCCGCACATTTTCTTTTTGGTCCGAATAGGAGATATGTCGACTTTAAAGGATTTAGGAAGAGTCCGTGTGAAAGAGATGCATTATATAGTGTGTTAAGATCGCAATTCAATTTTACTAGTGCCTCTTCAAACTGTTCAGGTGGAAAAGAAATATACAACTGGGTGTCGTCTGCGTACATGTGGTACTTACAGTGTATTAAATTGTTTATGATGAATGAGGTGTATATAGTGAACAGAATGGGCCCTAAAATTGACCCCTGAGGAACACCGGAAACAAGCTCTTTAAAGTCAGATATGTCGGAGTTCGGCATCACAGCCTGACATCTACCAGCTAAGTAGTTGATCACAAGTTCAATAGCAGAGTGATCAAAGCCAATGTAATGGAGTACCGAGGCTAAGACATGATGATTAAGAGTGTAGCTTTGCTATAATCGAGAAGTACTAGCGCAGTCATGTGACCGGAGTCAGTTTCTTTTAAGATGTCATCAGTGACCTTTAACAGAGCTGTGCAACTAAATCCTTCCCTAAATCCTGACTGAAACTTAGGCAAGATACTATAGTCAGACAGATGCTGTTTAATTTGACAGTTCATTATGATTTCAAGGACTTTGGAAAGCGTGGGCAATATGCTTATTGGTCTTAGGTCACTAAGTTGAGTAGGGTTTTGTTTTTTTGGTAAAGGTACAACTAATGCCATCTTCCATGCGGCTGGAAAGACACCATCTAATAAACAACTGTTTATAATGTTTGTGATGAATGGTAAAATAAAGGGACTACATAATTGAATCAGTCTGATATCCAAACCATCATAACCACATTCAATAATATTAATTAATAATAATTATTAATAATAACCCATTCAATTACGAGTCACCTGTTAATAAAAGTAATTATTTTAGCTGCTACTGGAAAATTACTATTTGACGCATAGGAACCGTCCCAGCACAGCAGTTCAATAGCGTCGGTTACTCAAATGTAAATATCGGCGTGGTCGTGATTTGGGGATATGAACGCGTTGAAATAATGGTGCGTAGACGTTCTGACTCTGAATCAGAATTTTTTTTTTGATGCGAGAAAGAAAAATCTTTTATAGACTCCCCCATAGCGGGGCAGTGCTGGATTCACCAGAAGGGCATATCAGCTAAAACTACTTTTCTTTGTTGTCGATCGGGTGTTGAGTTTATCCATCCGTTGGGGGATGCCTGGGTGGTCGGTTGGAGTGCGGTGCCAGAGGAATACCCACCGGGAACTCATTGGTATCCTGCGGTCGGACCTATAACAGAAGTAAAAATTACTGATATAGCCTGTTTGGTGGAATCTGACGGCTGAGGTCGTAAAACGGTCGGTCCACCCTGATGACCGACGCACCCTCGAAGAAAAGGTATTGGTGGTTCATCTAATTGCATCCCATACATTTATTACTGTCTTTAGCTCCTATTGATATACGCATTTTTACACCAGTACTTCTCAACAAAGATTGGTTTGCGATAAAAAAATATTACGTCGCCTACTTACCGAGCTCCGACCCTCTTTTACGACCACAGCCGCCAGATTCTAGAGAATAGGCTATACCTAACCTTGGTTTCCTAGGACTGCCAGGACGATCCTAGGGGCAGCTCTTGTCACGATGGTGGCGTGGTCCATCGGTCCTTTGGCGGTGGAGAGGGCCGCCAGTATCTCCGCGACGATGCTGTCGATCTTGGCGTAGTCGAGTCCGTTGGGGGCCTGGGCTGTTGGCGTCTTTGGCGGCGGCGTAGCTCTTGGTCTGGGGCTTCAGGGTGGTGCTCTTCGTCTGGGTGGCGAGGAAGCGGGGGCAGCTTCGGTAGCTCGCAGGATGGGCCTCGGCGCAGTTGGCGCACTTTGCCGGGTCCCTCGGCCTCTCGCATTGCTGCGTCAAGTGTGCGCCTGCACACTTAACACATTTGGGGGGCAACGTGCAGCAGCGCTACCCTAACTGCTGGCAGCTGTAGCATTGCTGCTTACTACTGTCGTGTCGTTTGGGTTCGACCTCCACGCCGAGCCCCAGAACTTCCTTGACAGCGAAAATGCGTCGAGCATTTTCACCGGCGTTGAGCTGGACGTAGATCATCCAGAGGGGATGAGCCTGTCAAGTCTGTGGATCTCACCTGGGAAGCCCTTGGTTCCTCAGATCGTCAGCGATCTGGGCCTCTGTCAGTGCTGGGGCGATGTTCCTGATCACCGCCTTGACCGTCTTCTCCTCCTGGAGCTGGAAGGTGTGGTACGGGACGCCGGTGTCGTCGTGGACTCTCGTCAGGGTGCGAAAATCCGTGGGCATCTCGGTCGTGAATACATGCAGCCCCCAGGCTGCCGGGCTGCGTATTTGAGCTGGTGGACCTTGATGGAGTGCGATACCACCAAGGCCTTGATTTCCAGCCAGTTTGTCTCCGCTGGCAAGACAATTGGAGGAGGTCTCTTGTACTGCAGCGTCGCTGGGATAGCTGTTGGGAGGTTGGCTGTGTTGGCCTGCACAGCTGGGGTGGACGTCGGTGTGGGTCTGCCTTTGCGGCAGCTTGTGGGGCCGTCTTTAGATGTTGCGCCATCTTCTTGGCGGCGGTGGGGGCCGCAGGGGGTGAGGCGATCCTCTTCTTTGTACTCGGCCTCGGTGGTGGGACTGAGTCATCCTCTTCGGGACCGTCTGTGTCCATGAGGACGGCGTAGCTGTTCCCGGTGGGAACAGTTGGTGTTGGTGTCGGCGTCTGTGTTGGTGTTGGTGTTGGTATTGGTTTCGACGTCTGTGTCGGTGTTGGTGTTGGTGTCGGCGGTGGTGTCGGCGGTGGTGTCGGCGGTGGTGTCGGCGGTGGTGTCGGCGGTGGTGTCGGCGGTGGTGTCGGCGGTGGTGTCGGCGGTGGTGTCGGCGGTGGTGTCGGCGTCTTCGGGCGTGTTAACGCCTCCAGGCGCCTGGTCAGCTTCTTCACTTGTTCCTCAAGCTTGACATTTCTCGCTAGGACGTTGGCGAAGTCCACGGATTAGGAGGCCATTTTTCCGTAGAGGTCGCACCATTGCTGCTCGTAGTCCGGTTTATCTGTCATTGCGGCCTGTGCCCTGGCAAATTGCGTGTCGTAGTCCTACGCCATGGTGAGCCGTGAAAACGGCTAGTTGATCTCAGATATGGCTAGTCGATCTCAGAAGACTTCTAGTCGATCTTGGAACCATTAGAACGGCTTGTCGATCTCAGAATTTATGGGTCCGTTTGACGGTTTCGGTTCTGAAGAGCTCAGCTGCAGTAGGTCGACTGGTTCTTCATTAGTGTTCGCCCCGCTCGGCATCCATTTTGCTCGGCGTCCGTACTGCAACTACATGCTCGCGCCTGAATCAGAACGCATATGCCTTTTCGCTTATATGGGCACTGACATATTTGTTTTTTGGTACATTTCAGGAATAATACAGGGTGGGGCAGAGGAACTTGCTGATTTAGAAATTCAATTCGAAAAAAAAGTAAAACATATATCGGTCGAATTCTTTTTCCACCATCAAGTACAACATTTAGAGTTTATGTTTACAAAGTTTTAAATATGGTATCAGGCAGATGGCGTCCATCATTGCCAATACACTGCGTTAATCGAACTCGGAAATTTCATTGAACTATTTCCAGCATATCGATGGGCATTTTGGCGATAGCCTGACAAGTGTTGTTCTTCAGGTGAGTCAGGGTCGATCGTTACAAACAAGTGATTTAAAAAAGTCAGAGGGGCGTAAATCAGGCGACCGAGCTGCCCGGACAATTTCGGCGAATTCTGACCGTTATATGATTCAGGAGTTTTTCCTACCACTCAACGAGATGGATTTGGAAGAGATGTGCTTTCAGCAGAACGGTGCAAATACACATCGAAATATTTCAAGAGTTAAATGAAATTTCCGAGTTCGATTAACGCAGTGTGTTAGTAATGATGGTCGCCATCTGCCTGATGATAAACTTTAAATGTTATACCTGATGGCGAAAGGAGAATTAAATCTATTCCTGTATTACTTTTTTTAATTGAATTTCTAAATCAGCAAGTTCCTCTGCCCCACCCTGCATTTGAAATTGGTGTGTAATTTATATGTATGATTGGAAAGTATATTTAAGTGAAGTTAAATAAATAGCATGTATCATGTAATTTAAGGTTCCAAATAATGTTTACTTTATCATTACAAATTAAAAAATGGTGATGTGGCCATCATGTTACTTTCTCCGACTTGATGGTAGCCATTTATATTTACGTTTTCATGGTATGTTTTCGATTCAAATCATATTTTAAATGTACATTGAACGTTGTGTAAACTCGGATGAAACTGACGTTTAAAACGTCAAAATTATAAAAGATGGAAAAATTATACTTCAAATTCAAAAATTCAGTTTACTCAAAAACTGAAGGGATTTCGAAAAAAACTTATTCTTTATAAGTTGTTCATTTTAGCATTCTCTGCAATTATTATTAACATAAATTTTCTGTAACTATTATCGTTTTATAATTATAAACCAAAAATTTAAAAAATAATAATCAATTTTTTTCTCGAATAAAAATGATTTTATGAAAAATGTTTTTAAGCAAAAGATGTTCATTTCTTTGTTGTCTTCAAAGTTTGTTTAAATGTTTTTGTGATATTTTTCATATTTAAAAAAATATTGGAAAAAACAAAAAAAAAACAGTCAAGGTAAACGCCCACTTCCGGTGTACGAAATTTCACCAAAAGTTTCAGTTCTTCGGATTATCAAATAAAACTTATGTTCAAAGTTTCATATCAATTGCTTCATTAGTTTTCGAGATACAGCGCACACACACACACACACACACACACACACACAATTTTTTTATTCGAGAAATTGTTGAAATGGCATCTAGGGACCCCAGAACGAATATTTCCGTACAAAAAAAATCACGATCACAATACTTTCTCGTACTTCGTATCGGAGAAAGTAAAAAGTATAATACGTGCCAATTTTCAGGGATTTAGAAATATTGTAATGGTTATCGGCAAAACAAATAAATTATTATAGGGTCAATCCATTAGAAATCACCTAAACGTAAAACTCGTTTTCGCTCGAAAAACAGTTACGAAGCAAACTTAAAATGTCCGCAAAAAAAAAAACTATGAGCCTAAAATTTTTTCTTACTAACCTATAATATTAAAAAAAAATCTATAAAAATGTACTATATACAAATTTGCTAGTTAGATAAAAATCATTTTTAATTTCAATTTCTCCAATTTCATTAACCTTAAAAATATTTACAAGAAGAATAATTCAGAGTTCACTTTGTATTAAACTGTTACCTAGTGAAGTTTTCTGAGGTAACTTTAAATAACGATTACTAAATGAGTGTTTAAACTAGTTATTTTGTAGTAACAAAATACACACATGTAAAACATACAAAATGAGAATATTTATTGTCGAGAATGTTTCTTTTAAATTCCATTTACATAATAAATAATACACGAAACATCCCAAGCGGCAATATTTCGTTCAAAAAAATGCACCGCTTTTATAGGAATCGAACCCATATTAGAAGTAGAAGCACGCACTCTGCTGTCTAATTCACCAAGCCTTTTCTCTAGGATGTTTGAAAGGAAAATTTCACATTTGATAACCTGCAACGTGCATTAAAAGGGTAGATGTATAGAAAGAGTAGAATTAATGAATCGGCGTTGTGAAAGTTTATAAGCCAAGACAGAAAAGTTGATATATAGTTAACTGGTCGCGCATAGAAACTAATTAAAAAGGCAATTTTTTACGTCCGTGTAAATGGATACATTGTTGGCATCATTGTTACGAGACACACGAACACGCCTGTAGCAATGGGTGAGGTACCGACACACGTGTTCAACTGGAATGTATATATTATATTTCATTCCACACACACACACACACACACACACACACACACACACACACAAACACATACACATACACATACATTAACACAAAAACATGTATATTGGCAGCACTGTAATCTCCACTCGAACTCACCCACGGGCTATTCATTATTATTAAATTGTATATCCGCAGTTACATGTCAATCGGTGATGTGAGGAACGAGAAGAACGGTAAGATGAAGAAGAAGAAGAAGAAGGTCGTAGGTTTCCAATTACCTGGTTACGTCAGGAAGGCTACCGCGCGGACGAGAGTTGTAAAAATCTGCACACACATTCGAACATCGACAATTTGTTACAAATTGGAGAAGTAAATTATAGCCGGGCACTAAATGACCAATAAACTACGCCGCGGGATTATAGGGATTAGAGGTAATGTGGAGGGAATTTGCATTTTTCCCATCCGGAACGCAATCTCCATTTTTCAAATTGATTCGATCGGAAACCTGAAGAGCAAAAAAAAGTCGAAGATTGTTAGTTGTAAATTTTCCGGTTAATCATAGCATTTATGCTACTACCTCTTTTACGAAATGCATTGCATCTCCTGGGGCTTGTTTATAGATGGCGAGAAGGTGGTATTTTAACAACAACGAAATTGATACTGTGAAGACCAAGAGGAGCGAAGTGATTTTAATTTAGTCACCTATCGAGTTTTGATTTTCTTTATTATATAACTATCGTAAATATCGAATTTTGCGCTTATTGATAGATACACCATTGCGGTGAAATTAAATGTTGCACAAATTAAATGAAGTTATCCACTGATCATTTCTTTGTTTCCAAATAGTTAAAATCCTTAAATACACCTTTAAATTAAAGAAAGTAACACGTTGGCCGCATCGATACATCTACAGTTACTAATGTTTCTTTTTAATCATTGAATTTAACATGTGGTATTCGTTTAGTATGTGATGTACGTCGAATATTTTCGGAATTCCGACGCGAGTTCGAAAAGTGGATCCACGAGAGAATGCACTTTCCATTAAGGCCACAATCTGTGACATAAATACGTCATTCGTATCGATTTAGATTAACAGGCTTTAAGTCCGGTATCGGTTTCGAAAGGAAGCATCTGCGATAGCACAAAACCATTACCATTCTTTTGTCCGTCCTTATATTAAAGCAGGTGGAATACAATCGAAAAATGTATTCAATTACGTTTAAAAATATGTGATGTGCACATCAGTGGCGTAACCAAGAATCTAGGGGGGTCCCAAACTCGAAATATATTACCAAAATCTAGGGTGTCCGAAATCCAAAATACAATGTAGTAAAATACCTTATGAATTATCCGTAAAACACTTATTTACATTTACCTGAGAGGGTCTTAAGAGAAAATTCACGAGGGAAGTGAGGCAAAATTTGTTGCACATGCAAATAGGCATGTTGAAGGATCTCGTAGTTCATTGACATATAGAGAAAGCAGTTTTTAGAATATAGATGTGCAATAATAATCATAGCTAGAAGAGATACATTTTTCCAAGTTAATATTTGAATAATTTCAACTATTTGTTTTATTTGGTTTCCGTTCAAGACGTAGTGAAATATTTTTAATATTCAGGATTGTTAAAATTATGCACTTGGTTGGTTTACAATTTTTAGACTTTTTCCGAGCAAATAATTTAAGTCGAAACTAGTTGGAATAAAGTATAAAAATTATGAAACCAAGCAAGTTCCTCATGTTAACAATGCCTTGTACACTATTGAGATTATTAGATCGAGGCTAGCTTAAATGGGGGGTTGCATTCAAGGACAAGGCCTCATTATTATTCTTGTAGTTTTGTAGGCAAAAATTTGTCTGTTTGTATTTCCCAGAAGATTTATATCCGCTTCGGTTTTATATTTATTCTTCAGAAACTAGTTTTTTCTTCCACATTTGCAAAATTATTTTGTGTATTCTTAGAAGAGTCAGCGCCCGGTATCTTGTAAGAAATATTGTTAGAACTTAAAATAATTTACTAATTTTATTCTTTTACTAAAATAAATTGAAGATTATTTTTAAATACACTGCTCCGTTGTAAAAACGTTTGTTTCAAAATCTTAAAATCCATTAAAAATGGTTCATTTCTACGTTTTTTCATTAGAACGATTCCTTTATAGTACCTGGTAACAGTGGCGGCTCGTGGAACATGTTAATGGTAGAGCCACTTATACAATACCCCCCTCCTTTTTTGAAGAAACAAAGAACCATTTATCTTGCCATACCTATCGAATATTTTGGCCAAAAAAATCAAAAATTTGGAATAAAGCAGCCGAAGATCTAAAATATCGGCCGAAAAATCAAAAAACCTGGTTTCAAAATAAAAATACAGACAAAAAAATTGAAAATACAAGCAAAAGAAAAATAATTTGCCATTTTCAGCCCCAAAAATAACTCTTTTTAGCTTAAAATAAGTTCCAACGAGAAATTCGAAAATAATAGCAAAAACAAAAATCGATAGCCCTTTCACAGACAAAACATCGAAAACTCGGGCGCAAAGATAAAAAATGCAGGCAAAAAATCCAAAATTTCTACAAACTAATCGGATGTTTTCGTCAAAATAAAGAATATTTAGACCAAAAAATAAAAAATGCACAGTATAGCATAAAACGGTGAAAATTTAGACAAAACATCGAAAACGAGCGTAAAGATAAAAATTGCAGACAAAAAAAATCGAAAATTTCTACAAACCAATCGAATATATTGGTCAAAATAAAGAAAACTAAAAAAAAGTTGGAACAAAAAAATCGGAAATACAGAAATCTAAAATATGGGCCAAGGAATCAAGAATCCTGATCTAAAAATAAAAAAAAGCACACAAAAAATCGGAAGGTAGAAGCAAAATAATCACTTTCAGCCGCCAATAATAAGTTTCTGACCAGAAATTCGAAAATAATAGCAAAAAATTAAAAATTCCGGGCCACTAGGAGTAGGGCTTGTTAATACACGGATACACGTGTACACGGATAAACGTGTTCTTAGTTTGCAAGCGGTTTTTAAACGTTTAAACGGATATTCGCGTTTAAACGGATATTCACGTTTACACGAGTATACGTTTAAACGGATGTTGATGAAAATCGTTTAATATAGAAACGTATAACCCACCCTGCAAATATCTGTTTCGAAGTTCGTTCACCGTGTTTTACAATATTTCCGGTAGCGGAAAAAAATGAATAAATTATTATTATTTGGGACACGTTAATAAGCATTTAGTTTCTCAAAAACCGTCCGAGACGTCGGCATCCGAAGTTTGGAGGGTTCAACCCCCTATAGACCAGGTGGTTCCTGTTTGAATCGAATGTATAAAAATATTGGGATTCTTACAAAACGCCGAGATATGACTTTTGGACCCCCAAATGGAGTATAAAAATATGAGAAATCGTTTCTAGTTTACGTGTTGTAAACGTTTATTAAGCTAAACGTGTTTTATTCGTTACAAATAAACGGTAAACGTTTACACACTTAAACGTTTAAACAAAAAACGGATTAAACGTCGAGCCCTAAGAGCCGGTCACGCCAAGCAAATTTCGCCACCGTTTGGCGACTCGATTTTTGTGCGTGGATAAGTTGGGGACTCGCATGGAGGTCAGGGAAATCACACGCGGTGTTATTAAAATTTCGGGGAACCTATTTTTGGCCTTTTTGGTACGGGAAATTCGAAGGCAAATAGCATGTCGTAGTATTACCTGATTGCCTCATTTCTTTTACAGCCTAGTCATAAATAAGCATTTTTAAAGCCTAGTCCGCAAAAGTGATATTTCACGGCCTAAAAGCACTCCGAAAAATCTTACTTTTCATATCAATCCGCGAAAAGATTTTTAACAGACAAATTAATAAAAATAAAGCAAAAGTTAGGGCAAAAGATTAAAAAAATCTACAATGTTGGTCAAAAAGCCGAAAATTTAGACAAAACATGGAAAACTCGGACCTAAAGATAATAAATGCAGACTAAACGAAAAATCAAAAATGGGGGCCACTTTTAACAATTAAATCGAAAAGTTAAAAAATAAAGAAAAATGTAGGTCAAAACATTTAAAAAAAATTAAATATCTGTAATGTTGGCCAGAAAATTTAGACAGTATATTGAAAACTCGGGCCTGAAGATAATAGATGCAGACTAAAAAATCGAAAATTTCAACAAACAAAACTCGAAAATACCGGAAAAAAATAAAAGAAATCTCGCATATAAATCAGTAATAGATATTTTAAACAAAATCAAGTCAAACATTTGGAACTAGAATTAAAAATTTCGGCTTAAAAAATCAAAAATGCGGACCAAAAAAATAAATGCGGACCAAAAAAATAAATGCGGACCAAAAAAATAAATGCGGATCAAAAAAATTAAAAAAATCACAATAAAGAATATTTGGGTCAACACATAAAAAATTTAGACCCAAAAGAATCGAAAATACAGGTCAAAAATCTGAAAATTAAAAATTCCGCGGGAAAATCGAAAATGCGGGCCAAAAAGTCGAAAATTTAACAATTAAATCGCAAAAGGTCAAAATAAAGGATATTTAGGTTAAAAGTTGAAATATTTTGACCAAAAATATCAAAAATACAGGTCAAAAATTTAAAAACCAAAAATTCGTCAGGAGAAATAAAAAATGCGGACCAAATAGTTAAAAATTTTAACAGTGAAGTCGAAAATTTAGGTCAAAATAAAGAATATTTAGGCCAAATGATCAAAAATTTCGCCAAAAAACAAATCGGAAATACAGGCATAATAATAAAAAAAATGGGGCGAACGCTTGTGCCGGCTGCTCCGCGGTCAAGTGGGTTCGATTCCCAGCCCAGGCGAAAGATTTTTCGGTTTCGAGAAGTATTTGTTCGGGTCCGTGGTTGTTGTATACGTCTTTCATTATTCATTTGTTCATTTATTCGTTTAATTTATAACTTATATATCTATTAAAAATTGATGATGGGTAATGGTCATAGAACCAAGACCACGCAACGCCGGAAAAAATAATAAAAAATGCAGAATATTCTAGTAAGAAAATGGTTTAAATTAGTCTCAAAAATAACTCTATTGTTCAAAATCATTTTCCAATTTTTTTTAATAGAAATATATTTTTCTTTAATTTTCGCTTTAATTGCCAAAAAAGTGAAACTAATTTGAAAAAGAATTCAAATAAAACCATTTAATGATATAACAGTTATTCATGGTTTATTTTAAATTTAAATGATTAAATGTACAGCTCTCATATTTTTCCTTATCATCTTTAAATCTAGTCTTTTTAACAACACACATTTAATATTATCGAATGAAATTCTGATTACGATGAAAATAATGCTGGGTGCACGATTGCCGCAGTAATGACTCATATTGGAACGTTAGTTGTCGCCGGACTTAAACTGTTTCTGAATTTGACAAATTATTACTATTGGAATTGTTCTAAAAGCTTTCAAATCCACCGATCACTAATAATTTGTGTATTTTTGACATACGAAAATCGAACTGCTATCCCTTAGTTGGAAACAAAATAGCGCCACTCGAAACTTGAATTGCGAAGAGAAAAATTTGCAACTCGCAATGATGTACATTCTTAAAAGCAACATTCTAGAAATTCAAAAGTCGACTTAGAAATCATATAATTTTTGACACACTAAAAAACAAATGATATCCCTGATCAGGATACAAAATATCGACACCTGAAGCTTGAATTGCAATAAGAGAAATTAGAAGAATTCTTCAAATTTATTGCTAAATGTTCAATTATATATTTTTTACATTCTGTAAAACAATTGACAACTGGAATGAAATGCAGACACTCGAATTGCAAATAGATGAAATTTACATAATTTTACCTCTTCAAAATTCTCAAATCTATTCAGAAATTATATATTTTTGATACAATCTAAAACAATTGACAACTGTAAACGAATTGGCGAAACTCGAAACTTGAATTGAAAAAGGTACAATTTGCATCTCGCAATTAAAATAAATTAAAAAAAAATATTGATTTCTTCAAAATTTTCAAATCTACTTAGAAATTATGTATATCTGGCATACTGAAAACAATTGACAGCTGCAAAATAATTGGTGAAACTCGAAATTTGAGTTGCAAAAGGTAAAATTTGCATCTCACAATTAAAATAAATAAATAAACAAATATTGATTTTTTCAAATTGTCAAATATACTTAAAAATCATGTATTTTTGACATACTGAAAACAATTGACAGCTGTAAACGAATTAACTCCAAATTTTAATTACGAAAGGTACAATTTGCATCTCACAATTAAAATAAATTAATAAAAAAATATTTATTTCTTCAAAATTCTGAAATCCACATTTTGAACTTTTTAAAATACAATTAACATCCCTTCGCAGAACAAAATTGCGCAACTCCAAACTTGATTTGAATAAATTAATATTTGCATAGCGCGATTAGGGAAATTAAAAGGAAAAGAAACAAATATTGATCTTGGAATTGTCTTCAAAATTTTCAAATTTTCTTGGAAATCACGTACTTTTGACATACTAAAAAACAATTGATAACCCCTCGCTAGAAACAAAATGGCGACACCCTAAAATTAAATTAAATTGCAAAAAGTAAAATGTGCATCTCACAATTAAAAGGAAATTAAAAGCAAATTATTGATCTTGGAATTGTCTTCAAAATGTTCAAATCTACTTGGAAATCGCGTACTTTTGGCAAAAAGTAAAATTTGCATCTGGCAATTAAAAGGAAATTAAAAAAAAGGTGATGTGGCCATCATATTACTTTCTCCGACTTGATGGTATCATAGCCATTTATATTTACGTTTTCATGGTTTATTTTCAATTGAAATCATATTTTAAATGTACATCGAGCGTTGCGTAAACTCGGATAAACTGACGTTTAAAACGTCAAAATTATGAAAGATGAAAAAATATACTTCAAATTCAAAAACTCAAAAACTAAAGGTATTTCGAAAAAAAACTTATTCTTAATTAGTTGTTAATTTTAGCATTCTCTACAATTATTATTCACATAAATTTGCTGTAACTATTATCGTTTCATAATTATAAACCAAAAATAAAAAAAAAATGGTGATGTGGCCATCATGTTACTTTCTCCGACAAGATAATATCGTTTATATTTACGCTTTCATGGTTTATTTTCAATTGAAATTATATTTTAAACGTACATCGAGCGTTGTGTAAACTCGGATGAAACTGACGTTTAAAACGTCAAAATTATGAAAGATGGAAAAATTATACTTCAAATTCAAAAACTCAGTTTACACAAAAACTAACGAGATTTCGAAAAAAACTTATTCTTTAGAAGTTGTTCATTTTGGCATTCTCTACAATTATTATTCACATAAATTTGCTGTAACTATTCTCGTTTCATAATAATAAACCAAAAATTAAAAAAAAATAATAAATAATAAATTTTTTTCTCCAATAGCAATGATTTTATGAAAAATATTTTCAAGCAAAAGATGTTCATTTCTTTGTTGTCTTCAATATTAGTTTAAATGTTTTTGTAATATTTTTCATATATAAGAAAATATTGGCAAAAAACAAAAAACAGTTAAGGCAAACACTCACTTCTGGTGTACGAAATTTCACAAAAAGCTTTTCAGTTCTTCGGATTATCAAATAAGACGTGTGTTAAAAGTTTCATATCAATTGCTCTATTAGTTTTTGAGATACAGCGCACACAGACACACACACACGCACACAGACACAAAAAAAAATTTCCAGAAATTGTTGAAATGGCATAGGGACCCCAAAACGGATATTTCCGTAATTTTTTTTTTAATTTCACTATCACAATACTTTCTCGTACTTCGTAACGGAGAAAGTAAAAACAGCATAACTTCAAAGTTGAGCAAATTTTTAATTTGAGAAATTGCAAATAATTAGTTAGTGAAAGAATTTCTTTCAGAAGCTCAAAATCCATCAAAAGGATAATGCGCTTCTAATTTATCATTAAAACAATTACTATAACGCAGTTGGAACCAAAACAGCAATACTTACTTGAACTGGAAAAATGCATTCTATTTGAAAAATTGTAAATAACTAATAAATGAAGGAATTTGTTCGGAAAGATCAAAATTTATTAAAAGGACAACGCGTTTCTAATTCTTAATTAAAACAATTGCATTTTTGTTCGAAATAAAACTGCAACAATTCAAGAACGAAAAATGCCCTCAACTATTTGTGAAATTCCAAATAACTAATCAATGAAGCAATTTGATTCAAAAGATCAAAATCCAATAAATGGACAATGCGTTTCTAATTTCTCATTAAAACAATTGCCATATCGCAGTTGGAATCAAAACAACAACATGAACTGGAAAAACGACAAATGCAAACGACAAATTAACGAAGAAATTAATTCAAGCAATTAATTTAAATTCATTAGATCCATAAAAAATATGCAATTTTAATTTATTATGTGAATAATTACCGCATCCTAAGTAGCAAGATAATTAAAATACTCTAAATTTGTATGCAACGAAGTAAACATTGTAAAGAAATAATAAATCAAGAAATTTAAAAGCTCGCGGTCTAGAGAAAAAAAAATACGTACAGTACATTTTTCTTATCGTGGGCTTTTACATGCTAAAAATTATACCTTGCGTTAATGTATATTTCATCATAAAATTTTGAAGGAAATTTTAGCTAGTAATAAATAAATTATTTTTCTACATGATGCGCTGCATTAGAATAACTTAAACATGTTTAATTCCATTAAAAAATGATTTATAATAATTCATTTATATTACTAACTAAAATTTGCTTCAAAATTATATGATAAAATATACATAAATACAAGGTATAATTTTTAGCATGTAAAATCCTATGGCCCACGATAAAAAAAAACATACGGTATATAAGGCATTCTTCTTTCTACAACGAATTTCTTTATAAGGCGAAACATCATCCGCTCATCCGCATACAACACGACATTAAAGTTAAGGTTTATCACTGCGTTTGTTTATGAGGAGCAATTAAAAGCGATTTTAGATTTAATTATTGGGGAACACCATCATAGACCATATATCCTTTAGAACTGCACATATGTTGAATTTTCCCATGTTAACCAATTTGTGTACGGAATATACTTTAATCACTTTTTTATTCAATTTTGCGCTTAAGTAATGTAATAATACCCAAAGCTCTTGCGGCTGAGCCATAATTCAAAACTCGATCGGCACAAAAGGTGAACGCTGAGAACGGAATCGCTACATACGTGCATACGTGCGAGAGGCTTCAATTTTTTCGTGAAGAGAAATCCGAGTTCGAGGAATCTTGCATTCTCACCTTACGACGAGTGTTTGTGTGTCTGTAATTTATGGAATCGTTATGCCGCAATTACATATTAATACGGACAGAGGCACTTGTAAAAATCACACAACCAGAGAAATGCACACACACACACACATATGCATGCATTAAACCCACCATGAGACCACCGTGCAAGAGATACCATCTCGGGGGGTAATTACATGGGCAAACAAGACTGAATGATAGTCAATTAGAAATTGCATAAATATTCAATACTGTAACAAATCTAAGAATTGTCAGTGCTGTTTTCTATCAATTTTACGCACATAAATTGCTTCAAACGGTAACTTTAAATGGAGGTATTGATAATTCTTAGATTAGGTTCTCATTAGTGAAAGTAATTGTAATAAGAAATTTGTATGTTATGAATATGCACAAACTTAAAACATCCTCAATCGATACTAAAATCGTGCCAATCTTTAAAATTCGAATTCCAATCATATCTGATAAAATAGCACCATACCTTGAAGACATCTCCGATTAATTTTTATTTAAATATTGAACTTGATTTTTTATTTTAGATTGTGAAAATTTAGTCTCAATTCCTGTTGATATATCATTGATATACATAAAACTAGAATGAGACTACCAAATAAAACTTTTGTAAAGTTAGGTCTTGGTAAACAGAACTTCCAAAAGGTCTCATTACCGATGATTTGCCGTTTCCACGATTTGCAACGCCGATGCAAATGCGCTCATGTCTTGCATTAATTTCCGCTCAGGAATATATAAAATTACACCATTGTGTAACAAAGTAGCCGCGGAACCTTCGACATTTGTCATAATTAATGTCTTAGGGATAAATAAATCAAGCGGGGACATATGTGTCCCGTTCAAAACGGGCGTGAATACAGAAATTGCGAGTTAATTAAAGATTTTCCACAGAGATTGTGGAAACACACATGCACACACACACATGCTCAAGGTTCTCTCGAATTTCCGTACATTTTTCTCATTTCGTGTCGGTGTGGTCCGACCGGCTTTCGAAAATTGCATTACGTATGTAAATTGTCGGTTGTAAATCAATTTATGGGATTTTTTTTTGTGTAAGAGAAAAAGTGTCATGACTGTTCGTAGGTGTAGTCATGTCTCAATATTAGATGCTATTATAGATAAGTAATTTAATTTATTTTATTTAATTCTTTTACCTTTTACTGCCCGTATATTACTTCTTTCACATTTAGTTAATATTAAATTTATTTCATCTGAATGCGTTAGACAAGTTTGGCAATGTGCGCCCCCGTTAAAATGTTTTCCAGTTTTGCACTTCAATAATAACATGACATTCAAGCAGAGTAGAACCCGAACCGAACCCTAAACCGAAAACCGAAATCAACCGGATTTGTTTACTGTATCCCGAACGTAAAATTACTCAATTTAAAAACCGAAACCGGAACCGGAACGAAATTATAAAAACTGCTAATTTAGATTAGAACGAAAAAAAAAAGATTAATTTCTTTACATTGTTTTTTTTTTTCATTAAATTAAATAAAATTCATAAAAAATAATACATTAATAATTTCACATAAAAACAATTGCAATGTTCTAGGTGGAAACAAAACGATAAAAATGTAAACTTGAACTGCGAAAATGAAAATGGCTATCGAAGATTTGAAAAATGGTAAAAAAAGATCAATTAAGAAATTTTCTTCAATATCTCAAAATCGACAAAAGAATAATATATTTTTGATTTCACATGAAAACACTTGTCATATCCTTGATCAGGGGTAGCGAACCCATGGCACGCATGCCAGGGGTGACACGTATGAAACATTTGCTGGGCAGCGTTTACACAGATTTCCACGAGCGTGTTTGGCCCTCGGAGAACGAAAAACATGGAGAGAACACTCTTATAATACGACTAATACGAAAGTATTAGGTGGGTAAGGAGTTGGCAGCTAACATCTTTGTAAGTCCATCTCAAATGACAACCTCACCTACACGTTGGTACCTACAGCTAGATAACAAACGAGGCTCTGTCGACCGTGTCACGGCGGAATAACCGTACGATCAGAAATTAAGGAAATGTGATTCCACACACTCGGTAAACGTAACCCATCTACCAACGCGCACTTACCAGCGTACTAGGTCACTGGCTAAAATCCCCTCATGAGAGACAGTAGCAGAAGAAGGCCCTCAGTGTCCGGCAGTTCGTAGTCTTCCTATCACGGTATCGATCGACACAGACAGAGAACAGAGGGTACGAAGAATCCCCGGATTGGATCATGCTACCAGAAGAAAAAGCAATAGCAAATCGCCACATATAACACCCGAACATTACCAACGGAAGAAAAATTACTAGAACTAGATGAAGAACTTCTACACATTAAATGGGACGTAGTAGGTATTAGTGAATCCAAAGGAAAGGGTGAAGGCCAAATGACACTAAAATCAGGAAACATCATCTACTACAGAGGAAAAGAAGAATCCTTTCTGAGAGGAGTGGGTTTTATCATCCAGAAGAAACATGCCAAGAACATCACAGACATTGGAAGCATAAACTCAATAATACCTAAAGGTATAATCTTACAATAGTGCAAGCATACGCTCCCACTACCAGCCACACAGATGAAGAAATCGAGAACTTCTATGAAGACGTTGCCACAGCTATCGGCTATACCAGTGGTGGGGAAACTTTTTTTAAGACGGGCCATTTGTAATAACTAGGCAATCGTAGCGGGCCAAAGAATAATGCTTAATCGTTAACTAATTTATGTGTTCTATAAACATATACATATATTATTACATACTCTTATTATTTTAATAGTAAAAAAGCAAAAGGTAACAAAACTATAAGCACAAAATATAAAATGAATTTAGTGTAGTTCTTGATGTGAAGTATTATCACTTTATTTTCTGGTGTCATTACTGGTTGATGGTGCATGAGAAAAATGAAATTGAGAATGTTTCATCAAAATTTCATCATAGTCCGGTTCCATTTGCGAAGCAGAAATTCTTAAAACTGATGAAAGGTGCTCATCTGTAATTCTGTTTCTTAAAGAAGTTTTCCTAAGCTTCATTGTGGAAAAGATTTGTTCGCATATATAAGATGAGCCGAACATTGTCATTATCTTCATTGCATGAGTAATTAGATTTGGGAAATTATCTGGACTTAAATTTTTATAAAATTCTAGTAATGGTACTGTATGAAAAGTTTGTTTCAGGAGAGTATTACAGTTCAGTTCTATTAACTCAAGTTGAAATTTTGCATCAACTTCTTCGTAATTAACATTGAATGGGGTCGCAAAAATACTAAACTCTGGTTCCATTTTTCTAAAGTCCTGAAATCTCCTTTCAAATTCTGTAGATAGTTTTCTCAAATTAATTTCGTATTTTTTAATCTTATTGTTTGATATAGTGAATTTTAAAGATTGTATTCTTGGAAAATGAGAAAAATCAGATTTAGAGATCTGATTAGCAAATAATAATAACTGTAATTTGAAACTTTTCAGGTATTGCCAAATATCGTGAAGAAACTGATTTTTTCCTTGCAATTTGAGATTAAGTTTATTCATGTGTACGAGGAGGTCTGTGAAAAAAGCGAAATCAGAAAGCCACGTTTCGTTTTCTAAGACGTCAAATTGATTATAAATGTATTTATTAAGAAGAAAATTCACAATATCGTCTTTTAAATCCCAAATTCTTTCAAATACTTTTCCAGCACTTAACCAACGAACTTTTGAATAATACAGGATATCGGAATGCTCAGCATGTACGGACTCCAAAAACTGTTGAAACTGGCGATGTAATAATCCTCTGGAACGAATCATATTTACTAGTTTTACAACAATATTAAGTATATGGTCAATATCTAAAGCCGATTTACAGAGAGCATCCTGATGTATAAGGCAATGCAAAAAAACAACATCATTTTCCGGATACTTAGAATTAAATTTCCCAACAAATCCTTGATTGATTCCAACCATATTAGGAGCACCATCTGTAGTTAATTACATAGCTTGTCAATAGGTAAACGAAGTTTATCGATGCAATTTTCAAATTCACAAAATATATCGGCACCAGTCGTTGTTCTTTTCATTGACTGCAGGCCTGCAAGTTCTTCTGTAATTTCAAAGTGGGCGTTGATTCCTCTTACAAATATGAGTAACTGCGCAGTATCGCTGATATCTGTACTTTCATCCATGGCAATTGAATAAAAAATAATTTTTTTAGTTTTTGTAGTCAGTTGTGAAATTAGATTTTTATCAATATTTTCAATTCTCTCGGTGAATGTTCTTCTTGAGAGAGACAGTGACTGAAAATCCTTTTTCTTGTCAGGGCACATAATATCGCACACATCTATCATTCACTGCTTTATAAATTCACCATCTGAAAATGCTTTATTAGATTTAGCAATATTATAAGCCAACACATAACTGGCTTTCGTAGCGCATCTTTGAGAATGATTAGCTCTCTGAAATAATTGTTGTTGACTTGATAAATTTTTTATTAAATCTTTCGATTTAATTTTTTTCACCTCTTCACTTAGCGATGAGTAGGAGTGGTTTTCATGTTTGCTCTTGAAATGGCGTTGAATGTTATATTCTTTTAAAACTGCAACAGTTGTATTGCAAAGTAAGCACACAGGTTTTTCTTTAAATAAAGTAAAGAAATATTTCCACGTCCATTCTTCTTTAAAAACTCGACATTCTGAATCCACTTTTCTTTTTTTAACATCCATTTTAGACGTTACCTACTACGGAGAACAACACACAAACGCAATTGACGAAAGCTTACTGCTAACTAATGCTCTTACGCGGGAGTTTGTTGAGGCACTGGGAGTTTGGGGGATTACACAAACAATTACTCGAGTCACAGCGGGTCGTTGCAGATGACTGACTAAGTCGCTAACTAACTGATCTTCGGGCGGCCTCGCTTGTATTTATACCTACCTGCGAGAGTGTCTGGAAGTTTCGAGCGAAGATTAGTCATCTGTTTAGGTCGAATGTATTTGTCCAGAATACTATTGTGTTTTGAATATAGCCGCAGGTAGTTTTTATGCGTGTCGTCACATTACGAAGTAAGAACGCGTTCAAACAATCTCACGACGGCACTCTTAAACGGGCCGGATTAAACCATTCCGCGGACCGGACTTGGCCCGCGGGCCTTAGTTTCCCCATCACTGGGTTATACCAAGGCCCAATACACTCTTCTAATTGGCGATTTGAATGTCAAAATTGGCGGAAAAAATTTCCATTGGAAACTTCGGACTTGGTCAAAGGAATGGAAGGGGAAACCTACTATTGGAATTTTTATTACTGTACGGCCTTTACGTAATGAACACATTTTTCAAAAAAAATAATAACGTGTAAGTAGACATGGAAGAGCCCAGATGGAGACCCAAGAAATGAACTAGACTACATCATAAGTGACAGGATAGACATAGTACAAGATGTAACAGTACTAAACAAATGTTCAGTGGGCAGCGACCACCATATGGTCAGGGTAGTGTTAAATATAAAAAAAATTAAAGATCTAAGGTAGTGTTAAATATAAAAAAGAAAGATCTAACTTAACCAAAAAACAAGAAACCAACAAATGGACAACTATTGAACAACCAGATACATACAAACAAATAATACAAACAAACTTGAATGGAATAGTGAATATGAGGCTTGAAGAAGTAAATGATACCATCGTTACTGCAGTAAGTAAATGCAAATCTTAAGTGGGAAAGGAGAGTGGAAAATTAAATACACACACAAAACAGCTTATGAAACAACGAAGAGACCTACAACATAAAGACTCACGAGAATACAGAAGCTTAAATAAAGAAATATCTAAAGAGACGCGGAAAGATAAACGTAAATTCAACACCGGAGTTATAGAAAGGAACAGAAGGTAATGAACAGAGAGCTAGCTATTGGAAGAAATGACATCTATAAATTAGCAGATGCCAATGGAATCATAATAACCAATAAATACAAGATCATAGACATAGTTGAACATTTCTACAGAGAACTATATAAATTAACAGATAACCACCAAGTCTTAAACAAAGGATCCGAGGATATTCCTGACATCACAATTGAGGAAATTAAAATGTCATTGAGGGAAATAAAAAATAATAAGACCCCGGGTAAAGATGAAATCGTTTTCACACTGTTTTACAAGTGCCTCAGCAAGAAGAACATCCCGTCAAAATGGAACAATGCGTTGATTATCATCATGCACAAAAAAGGAAATCCAACAGACCTCGCAAACTCCCGGCCTATCAGCCTCCTCTCACACATTTATAAGCTGTTTACGAAGATCATAACTAAGCGACTTACATCTAAGCTAGACTTTTATCAACCCAAGAAGCAAGCAGGTCTCAGAGCAGGTTTTGACCACCTACATGTAGCCAAGTCACTAGTTGAAAAATGTGTCGAATACAATAAGCCTCTAGTCCTCGTATTCGTCAACTACGAAAAGGCGTTCGACTCCATAAACCAACAAAAAATATTTGAAGCACTAGCTGAATGCCGTATAGACCACAGATACTCCGCACTAATCAAGAACATATACAAAAATGCAACTGCATGCGCGAGACTGCACAAAGGTAGCAACAAATTCGGCGTAGAAAGAGGGGTACACCCAAATTATTTACTACACTGATTGAATACATTTTTAAGAAGAATATCGACGGAGACGAACTAAACCATTTGCGCTTCGCCGACGATATTGTGCTTATAGCAGACTGTGTTGACAAAGCTAGAAATATGCTCGAGAAATTAAACTCTGCCTCACACCAAGTGGGCCTAAAGATCAACTACGCTAAAACACAAATTATGACCAACCTGGTGTTGAGTGAAACCATTTCAGTGGATAATATAAAAATAGAATAGACTGTCTCATACAAAAATCTCGGACACGAGATTTGAATTGGCAGAGATAACCAAACGAATGAATTCTACACGCGAGTAGGACTATTTCCTGTCCTAACGTATGGAGCTGAAACTCTTACACTGACAAAAAAATCTATATACAAAATCAAGGCCATACAACGAGCTATGGAGCGGTCCATGTTAGGAATAAAACTAAGAGACGAAATTCCAAACACTATAATAAGGCAGAGAACTGCCAAGTCACAGATGCGGTAGAGAGGATCGTCATCTTGAAGTAGAATTAGGCACGCCACGTAGCACGAATGACGGAAGACAGGTGGACAAAAAGAATTGTCGAATGGAGGCCTAGACAAGAGGCCTATAGAAGTAGAGGTCGACCTCCAACGAGATGGAACGACGATTTAAAACGTATCACAACCAACTGGATACAAGCAGCACAGCAACGGGAAGAATGGAAGAAACTAAGGGAGGCGTATGTCCAGCAGTGGACGCTACAAGCTGATTGATGACGATGATGATGATGATGATGAATACGAAAGTGAGCCTGTTAAATTGTGAAATTATTGCAGATCTCTTTATAGCGGCCAGTGAAAAGAAAACGCAAAAATGAAGTGACTCGACAAGCAATAGAGAAGTTAGTGGGCTGAAGAATATGGCAAGATCCGTGAAGGTAATAAGGCAGTAAGTATTTAATGTTTCGGCAGAACATCGTCAGTGAAACAATAGTATGAGAAAAATTATAAAAAAAGTAACGAAGCACAAAGATAATTAATTGCTTGTAATTAAATATAGAAATATTCAATCCACATCTTTAATGAAATTTATTGGAGGTCGTTCAAATATAACTGCTGCTAGTTCTCTGCCTCAAACGTTATTGCCAAACACTGGAAACCTTTTAGTGATGGGGAATACATGAAAGATTGGTTAAAATCCACATCAGATCTGTTTGAAGATTTTTAAAATAAAGAAAAAATTATTCAAAGAATAAAAGATATCCCTTTAGCTAGAAGTGCGGCAATGGAAATAATCTTGGAAATGGCTGGAAATGTAACTGTTCAGCAAAAATTTAGCATACAATCTTCAAGTTTAATTTCTCTATGTCTTAATTGAGAGAACCAACATAACGGAATCAGCTCGCTTAGCAATTTTTATTCGATATTGTGTGTATCATTTTAAAGGCAATCAGTTCATTTGTTTTAGAAAGAGAGGGTCTTTGTTTCAAAACAAGCCACCCTGAATAACTTTGGATCTGAAGTAGTTACGGTTTTAAGCAAAAATACGTTAATTTTATTTTAGACGGGGCGAACTTGAAAAACACTGTTTCTATAATTTTTTCTTTCACCCCCAGCCACACAATCTTTGGTGTGGCATATTGAAATGAATATCTCTGAAACAAATGAACTGATTTAAATGAGTTTTTATTTGCTGGACAGTATTTTGTATGCCCTTTAAAATGAGGTGTCGCACAAAGGGGGATGCCTCTTGAAATTATAAAGATGGTGTGGCTGGGGGTGAGGGGGTGAAAGATAAAATTCTAAAAATAGTGTTTTTTAAGTTCCCCCTAGAAAATAAAATTGACGTATTTTTTCTTAAAACCGTAACTACTTCAGATCCAAAGTTATTCAGGGTGGCTATTTTTGAAATGAAGATCCTGTATAATTATTATACATGTTTATTAATGTTTAACTAATAATATACAGTGCGCGCCTAAAGCATAGAATATATTCAGTAAAACCGAAAAAAAAATTTTTGGAAAAAATACTCGAACAGGTCGATTTTCTTTTATAAAAATACACATTTGTTTTCGAGTAATGACGTCAGCCATTTTGTTTTTAAATGATAACCCCCTGTTTTGTTCTTGATTTTGAGAGATCTTTTCACTGTCCAACCGGCAGTATGAAAATGTTGCTATCTTACATAACAAATTTTTCGAGTAAATGACAATTGAAGGTGAGAACCCGATATTTAGAGTTTTTACAAAATGACCTGGTTCCAGCACTTGTCGCAGTTTTTACAAACAAAATTTTAAAATCCATCCTAAATTAACGTATTTTTGAAATACCTTTCAAACAACTGACATATCAAAACTGGAAACAACACTCAAAACTCGAACGAAGCAAATGAAAATGGCATTCGGCTATAAGCAATACTGCAAAAATATATCTCTCCGGGCATTAGCTTCAAAATTTCAAAATAAATCCAAAATTAACCTATTTTTGATATACTCCTAAATTAATTGAAATATCACTGCGGGAAATAAAATGGCAACACCCAAAACTTGAACCTAAGGAAACAAAATTGTAATCTACGATTAGAAAAATTATTAGAAATTGATCTCTACTGGAATTAGCTTTAAAGTTTCAAAATTCATCCAGAATAATATTATTGACATACTGCTAAAACAATTAACACATCTGGAAAGAAAATCTTAAATTACTGAAAAATAATCTTTAATTGCGATTAGAAAAATTGTAAAAAAATCATCCTGAAATTACGTTCAAAATTTATAAAAGTATTCGGAATTAATCGATTTTTGATATTCCACTGAGACAGCTCATAGTATATCATAGTTGGAAACAAAATAATATCACTATGCAAGTAAATTGCATTCTGCGATTTAAAAAATTGTGCAAAATTCACCTTTGCCGGAACTAGCTTTAAAATTTTAAAATAATGGGAATGACAGCCTGTTAAAACAATTAACATGTCAGGATACTAGAGGATAGTTGTTACTAGAAGCTAGCCATATTAATAATAATAATGTTTAAAATAACATGTAAGAGGATAACCAAGAATTAATTATTATTGAATTAATTAATATTATAATCACTGCCTTTACTTTAATACCCCTACATTTTAATCCTTCAGCCTATATCCTACAGGATGTCGACTACACCGCTCTCATCATCCACGAACTATCTCTTCTAAAAGCTCTTCAAACTTTGCAACAACTAATTGATTCACTCGAGTTATGGGTCGCAAAATGGCGCATAAAAATTAATGCCAACCTTTAATTGCTTTCCACCAGCCCACTCCTAATTACGTTTACAACATTCATATTTCACAAACTCCTATACACCTATTTAATCATATTAAATACTTAGGTGTTCACTTTAACAAAAAAATAAAATTTAAAAAACTCACGCATATTAATAAAAACAAAATAATTACTAGAGCGAAAAATAAGCGAAATAAGGAAATTTTTATCAAAACCGTTACCCATGTTATCGGCGCTTAGTTTATCTACGCGTCTTAACAAATGCGTAATTATCTTAATATGCATTTTATGAGCTAACCATTGCTCCTTTTCAATATTAACATAAATTCCGCATTATTGAAATTTCACACAATGAAGATGAGCCTCTACCCGCTGTGCGCCGATTTACCGAGGGCATCGTTAAGACCGAACAATTAGTGAAAATGTGCAGCTGCGAGGACAACACAATGGACTGTTGTTTTCACCCCGCGCTGCGACCTCCCCTTTGACACCCGTATTTGCCAAATTATTTGCCGCCCATTTTTAGATTATGCATCCATCTTTTTCTTCTAATCACTAAAATAGGCTATCCTAACAATCCTCTGTTCAACCCCTCAAACCATCTTCTTGACTCCACAATAAATGTTTCCGCTATAGAAAATCATCTTTTATTCGAAGAAAAATTTGCAAGAAACCTCTAAAACTTCCACTTTTGTATTAGTCGTAATTCAAATGTTGTCCGAAAATTTAAACATCTTGCATCTACCTTATATGAATTAATTTTATCATTTCACTCAAATAATGAATATCTACTATTTTCCGCATCCATTAGTCGGTTATTTCCTACTCATTGACCTCTAAATACCTGGCAGAAAGACCTTCAGTTGATAGCCAATTGACACGAGGAAACAACACTATGTATTTAATTTGTAACCATATTGGAATATTTCCAATATTATTTTTTCAATGGAATGAACTGTGACTATTTTTTTTGTTTTTTTTTTTTGACAAAAGAAAGTTTGTCTTTCCTTTTGAACTGATATTTATTATTTTTGTAAGCGAATACAAAAAAAGTTTAAGTAAGAAGGGAAATTGGCAAATAAAATTAAACCAGTTAAATTTATACCGGTAGATGTTCGGCCCGATTTTAAATTTTAACTTTAACTAATTTAAATTGTTTTTTTTAAATTTTTTTTTTAATTAAAAGGAAGGACGTGGATGGAACTGCGGGTTAAGGAGAGTGAATGATTAGGGAATTTTTGGCGTCGGCTACTAGGCCATCTGCCACCACCGTTGTATATACAGGGTGTTTCAGAGCTCTGGGAACGGTCAAGCACGTGCTTATTTTTCAAAATTTCGAAAAATGTTTTATACAAAAGTTGTGTATAATAGTGAGCTGCACGTCCTAAAAGTATTTAAATTTATACAGGGTATCTCATAACAAAGTTACAGACCAAACTTATGTTTTTTTTTTAAATAGAATACCCTGTATTTTTTTATCATTTTTGAATTATATGGAGCAAATAAAGGTTAGTTACTTCAATATTCCCTGTACCTATTGTTTGCCGTTTTCGAAATATTTGAAGATTTGTTGAAATGCATGGTCTGGGTGAAATTTTATTTTTGCCCCAGTGATTGACGTTGAACGATTAAAATCATTTCTATTATTTGGTTAAAGGTTCGAACTATAGAGCCAACCATGATTTCATATAAAAAATTATACAGGGTGATAAAAAAATGCGGTAGAAAAACCCAACTTATAAAGAAAACTATTGAGATTAGGAACAGGGAACCCTTATACAATCTGAAAGATAATTGAATTCTAGTTAAGAATACGCTATTAAATATAGGGTGTGCCATTTGAAAAAACGAAGTTATTTAACTTTATAAGTTCGGTTTTTCTACCGCATTTTTTTTATCACCCTGTATAATTTTTTGTATGAAATCATGGTTGGCTCTATAGTTCGAACCTTCAACCAAATAATAGAAATGATTTTAATCATTCAACGTCAATCACTGGGGCAAAAATGAAATTTCACCCAGACCATGCACTTCAACAAATCTTCAAATATTTCGAGTATTAAAGTAACTTACCTTTATTTGCTCCATATAATTCAAAAATGACAAAAAATACAGGGTGTTCCATTTAAAAAAAAACATAAGTTTGGTCTGTAACTTTGTTATGAGACACCCTGTATAAATTTAAATATTTTTAGGGCGTGCAGCTCACTATTATACACAACTTTTGTATAAAACACTTTTTCGAAATTTGGAAAATAAGCACGTGATTGACCGTTCCCAGAGCTCTAAAACACCCTGTATAGACAGAAATTAAATGAACAAATGAATAATGATAGGCAACCACAACGACCATGGTCCCGAGCGAATATTTCGCGGCCCGAAATCTTTTTTTCGATTTTAAATTTTAATTTTAACTGAACCGGAACCGAACCGAAACTGAACCGGAATTTTTAGACGAACCGGAACCGAAATTAGAATGAGAACCATTTAAATGTAACGTAACCGTAAACCGGAATGAAATTAATTTCGGTTCGACTCTGGGTTAAAGTTGTAAAATTAAATTCTAATTATTACTTGATTAGTCCTTGTATATAGAAAAAAATATCTTAAACCAATAACATGCAAATCTTGGTATAATTTAAAATCCTGCATAGAATTAGCCGGAAAAGTGGTTTCGATTTAAATACGTTATTTGTTTTATGGTTTATTATTTGAGCATTCATATGTAAAGTAAAGTTTACTATAAATTGGCATGTGGGAGCATTTTCTCGCTCATTCTTCGCCCTGAATTTATTGCTGCGAGGTTTATCGACAAAAAAGTAGCTTGGGACTATGCTCCGCATACCCCATCTGTCTTCGATCACACTCTTTTATCACCGTACAAGCCATTTATCGATAAACTTCACTATACTAACGCTATATTTCATGTTTATTAAATTTATTGAATGCACCTGAAACAGGTCAGGTTTTAATTTTGAAAAATCACTTTTCGTAATGATATCCTTCTCGTTGATTTACAAAATTTTGCTGAATTTTGACTCACACACATTGCCAATTCTTCAACACAAATTCGTTGAACAGTCAGACCTAAAACATACAAACGCGGTAATATTTTTGAACAGGTTTTCGAAAGTTGTTTCTATGAATTGTACGTTGGGCGTGCGTCAAAAATCACTTTGGCCTAATGGGAACCAGTCGATCAGTTTAACATATAAATGGACCGTCGGGGTGATTCTTAACCGTTGAAATTGCCTTGTCGAATGTCGGACTCTCCACAAATTTTAATTTAAATGGGACATCGCCGGGACGGTTAACTTTCAGGAGGAGGAGACGAAGAATTTTAATCGGGGCCGTTCTCGGACCTGAGTTATTCCGACATCTAAATCTTTTCCTTTTTAATTGAACTCTATAAAACTAAAGAATCGAGACTGGGACTGGAAACAGAAACACGGAGAAAAGGGGAGGCGCGACCGTTTCGAAGGCTTTCGATTTCGATTTTTCCCGAGCCGTTTTATTAATTACTGTCGGTTCGGCTTCGAGTAATTATTTCAATTTGCTCGCTGTAATTAAGCCGAGAGGCAATTAAGCGAGATATTAAATCAATTTAGCAATCGATACACTATCTCCAGATGGATGGATTTATTTGATGTTGATGCAAACGTGTTTTCCAATTGACTAAACAATGCCATTGCAGAAGGCATATTATGCAATTACCGGTTCATTCAACCGTGGAAGAGATCTATCATAATCAAAAATATTGTGTCACCGATTTTAAGATGCAAAGAGGTAATATTTTTCGTATTAAAACAAAATTATTTAAAAAAATGCTATAGGCACTGCATTACAAAATTTTATCAAAATATTTTCAAATCAATCTGAAAAACGACAAATCCATCAAAAGGGCCCATTTGGTCGATTCAAGTGTCCGAGATATTTGCTATTTTAACGATTGTTGTCGTAAATTTTTTCCGTGATTTGTATAGAATAATCTAAGGATTATCTCCAAATATAAGCATTAAATAAATTTAATAAAACGAAATATATAATATTCCTTTTAATAAATTTATTTAATGCTTATGCGACAAGTGAGGTTGCCTCAAATTTATTTTAAATCTAAGATACTATTTTTGCAATTTAGAATTTCACACTGATTTTTCTCAGTCAATTTTGAACCTGACAAATTCAGTCATATTTTAAATGATGTGTTACAGTCCCTAGTTACCGAATCTGGTACAAATCCATTTTGACCAAATGAGCCCTTTTCTTTGAAAAACAAATTATACAATTTTAACCTTAATTTTTGATTCAAAATTCGAAAATTGTACTGTATCCATGAGAAACCGGTCTTTGGGGAATAATAATGAGTGCATGTAACATTTCAAAATTAGCTATTTAAAATAATGAGAAAACGCTCGATTTATAAAATAAATTAATTCTCAATATATTTCAGCTAGTCTCCGGCACGTGCTCTAGCAGTATTTATACAACATAATTTGTCTGTATTCAAATAAACATAAATTCATGTTAACAGTCCACCTTATACACCACAACACATCAATTAAATTTAGATTAACTCCGGTACGGTGTTGAGTTATATATCAGAAGGAATATTTTTAAAGCGCAAGAAGATGAAGACGAAGATGAGTTTGTGTGTTGTCCAATTAACGCGGCGGATCTAGTCGGCGGCGGCGGCAGCTGTGTTTATCCATCGACGTTTCTAAAATCGGTTGGCCAACGCGCACTCCAGTTCTCGAGTTCTTGCTCGAGCCCGGCAGCGGTCGAAGAACCTCTTCAAAATAACACGACTTAATAACATCGCAACATCTGTTATAAATAAAACGATCCGGAAAATAACTAATCCTTCATCTGGCAAATTTTACGCTCCAGACGGGTAAACATTCCCATACGGCGCTAATTCACTCCAGGAAAACTGAAAATGTTATGTTCCTGTATAATGGTCTTGAGCTGTACATATGTAATATCTGAAAAATACTTCTTATTTAATGGTTAACGACCAAATGTTTGTATAACAAAATGGAAATACTTACTCTATTGCAGGCCACGAGAAGTTTTCAAAGAGTTCATGTGTATACAGTACAATTAAACTGAATATGTGCAATACTGTCTATTTAAATTGATAAATAACACATTTGAGTTATACTAGAGTGGTGCGCCATCTTAAAAGAATGACGAATGGTGTATATTTAAAAATATAAAATAAGGTTACCAAATACCATTTCAATAAGTAAATAATGATTTTTCCTTATTAATTCCAATGTTTCGATGAAACCATGTTATCTTTTACCAGAAATAAAATAGTAGTAGTACTTTTTTAAACGCCATTTCTTCGAAAACAACAGAATATCGACATGGGGTATGCTACATAAAAAATACTCAGAATTTTACGTAGAATCCATAAATGCAACAAAAAATAGGGGTTCACATTTCAAAATTTTAACTTAGGGGTCGTATCTCGATTTTGGGGCACCCTGTATAATTAAATTTTATCTCAAAATATGCGCGTTAAAAATAATAATATATGTGTCCGGGCATTTTTCTAATAGAAAATGCCCTGAATTTTAATCGAATTGATTCCTTACTTTATGTACACAGTGTATAGCATATAGGGGTTGTATTTGTAATTTCATTAAAATCTAGTAAAAATTATTATTTTTCAATCATTAAATATATTTTCTTACGTTCATCCTAGTTGACTTGTATTTCTGGGGTAATATTAGATGTTTTATTTATTATAATACTTTATTGATAAAATTACAATAAATCAACAATAAATTAAACTGATAATTTTCTCAATAAATGTGCCCATTATTCAAAATGCAAAGGTTACAACATTTATAACACTTTTGCATGCAGTATAAATATTAACATTTGAAATTTGAATTATCTAATTATTCCCAAAATTAATTTTTAATAGGTTTGACACTGCTCTTGTGTTGCTGCTGGTGCACAATCTTGTTGAAAGAATATAGTTCTTCGTTGAATTAATGGTAATGTATCTAAAAGGTTTTCAATAACGTGTTGGTCTAAAATTTTATAATAATGTCGTCTGTCAAGGTTTCGTTCATAAAGGGTATAGCGGAATAAGAAGGTCAAAAACTAAATGAGCTGGGAGGTTAAAAATAATGTTTAGGATCATAAAAAAGTCAGATTCGACAAAAAAGTAACCCCCCACCCCCTCTCATCCCCTGCTATAGTCAAAAACGTATTTTTTTGGTTTTTAATTTTTCCTGTGCATCCAACTAACTTCTGACTGTCGGTAGGTATCAGGACCTTAAGATAACAATATTATGTAATGTATTTTTATAAAACGGGAATTTTTGGCGGGAAATTCGAGTTTTGACAATATAAAATATCACTAAATAGCGATTATTTCAGATACGTTAAAAGGTGCTCCTCTAGAAAAAAATATTATTATTAAAATTTTCCGAGTAGTAGAACATGGTCAAAATAAATGAGCAAAACAAAATTGTTTAGCATACATCAATACAAGAAATGACCTAAAATGTACAAAAAAAAAGTTTTACAATGTTTTTTTTTCCCGTTTGAAAGTGATAAATAAGGTTAAAATTAGTCAAAAATGCGGTTTTTAATTATTTTGGCCATTAGAAAAATTCTGAAAAAATCATGCATATTTAGAAATAATAGACACCCATTATATATTGTTTCTAGAGGTGCACCTTTTAACTTCTCTGAAATAAACGCTATTTAGTGATATTTTATATTGTCAAAATTCGAATTTCCCGCCAAAAATTTCGGTTTTATAAAAATACATTAGATAATATTGTTATCTTAAGGTACTGATACCTACCGAAAGTCATAAGTTAGTTGGATGCACAGAAAAATTAAAACCCAAAAAATTACGTGTTTGACTATGGCAAGGGATGGGAGGGTGGTGGTTTGCTACTTTTTTGTCAAATTTGACTTTTTTATGATCCTAAACATTATTTTTAACCTCCCAGCTCATTTCATTTGGGGGCACTTTTGACCATCTTATTCCACTATACCCTTTCTTATGGTAAAATTTTGTTTCCTATGAGGGCACACCATTAACATTAAAACCAAAGCGTCTTTGGCACTGGACATCAAATAGCTGGTTCAGCTCTAATTATGCCCAGTTGATTTTTCTGAGTTTTCACTATCATATCGTGTTGATCTTGAAAGAAAAATCATTTGTTTAATAAAAAAAAACAATTCATGTGTCTATGAATAACACAAGCCGACTAAAATGAAAGTAAGAAAATATATTTAATGTTTCAAAAATTATAATTTTTAATATGTTTTAATGAAATTGCAGATACACACCCCTATGCTATACAGGGTCCTGCATCTCACCTCCCGTCTTCTATAGCTCAGTTACTAATTAAATTAGGATTTCAATATTTTGCAGAATATATTTGTATCCTAGGATGCATTTCAGGAAAATATTTTTGATTATACAGGGTGTTCCAAAAAAGTGTGACATCATGATAATATATTTTTTTAAATTACATGCTATATATTTTATTGCTTATTTTGGTACCTTTTATGGTTGCCTACATACTCCTATAATTTTATTGAAATCGATTCAGTGAAATCAGCAAAAAAAAAGAAAAACTAGAAAAAAACAGTTTTGCACTATTGGTTTAAAAAATAAATAAAAAATAAAAAATAAATTTCTCGAATAACAATGATTTTATTAAAAATGTTTTCAAACAAAATAAGCTCACTTCTTTGTTGTCTTCAATATTTGTTAAAATGATTTTGTCATATTTTTCTTATTTAAGAAAATATTGGCAAAAAACAAAAAACAGTTAAGGTAAGCACCCACTTCCGGTGTACGAAATTTCACCAAAAGCTTTTCAGTTCTTCGGATAATCAAATAAGAGTTATTTTCAAAGTTTCATATCAATTGCCCTATCAGTTTTTGAGATACAGCGCGCGAGCGCACATACACACGTACACACACGTACACACACACACACACACACACACACACACACACACACACACACACACACACACACACACACACATTTTTTTCAGAAATTGTTGAAATGGCATCTAGGGACCCCAAAACGGATATTTCTGCAAAAAAAATTGAAAAAAAATCACGATCACAATACTTCGTAACGGAGAAAAATCTAACAAAACCGCACTTGGTTTTTAATTTGCTTCACAGCCATTAATGTTTGGAATGCTACGGATTAGTTTCATTAAATTCTGCAAAGTGGCGTTTGAAATAAATTGAAAAATCTCTTCAAATGGACAGTGATGTTTGTTGACAAATTTTTTGTATTGCTGCGGAAGAGTTTGATCGAAGTTTACCAAGGGGTTCTTGTAGAAATTGCAAAAATCTACTCACTTATGCATTTAATTTATTACTGTGGTGTTTGTTGGCAAATTTCGAAAAAAAATTGTAAAACTATATATTTGGTTCTTCAACTGTTTCATAGGCATCTATGTTAGGAGTATTGTACAGAAGTAAAAATAAAAATCCCCTCAAATGTGCATTTTATTCATTACAGTAATTTCTGTTTAAAGTTTGTTTAAAAAAATCCGGAAAACTAACAAAACCATGTACTTGGTTTTTTATTTGTATCACAGGCATCGCTGTTTGGAATGCTTGGGATTATTTCCATTGCATTCCTGAATGGTTTTCGAAGAGAAATGAAAAATCTACTCAAATGGACATTTAATTTATTACAGTGATGTTTGTTCAAAAAATCTGGAATAACTAACAAAACCATATACTTGTTTTTCTATTGTTTTCCAACCATCTATGATTGTAATGGTGCGGAAGAGTTTCATCAAATTCAAGAGGTTTTTGTGGATATTAAAACAATCTACTGGCATTGCATTTAATTTATTACGGCGCTGCTTGTTGGCAAATTCCGAAAAAAAAATGCAAAACCATACGTTTGGTTCTTCAAATGTTTCATAGCCATTTGTGTTAAGAAGTTTCATCGAATTCTACTCAGGAATTTCTGTAAAAATTCAAAAAATCTTTTCAAATACATTTAATTAATTACAGTAATGTTTTTTGAAACATTCCGAAAAAAACTGACAAAAGCATGTATTTGGTTTTTCATTTGTTTCACAGCGGTCGATGTTTTGCATGCTATGGAATAGTTTCAAGGGATTCTACAGGGGTTTTTATAAAAATTTTAAAAATCTTCTCAAATTTGCATTTAATTGATTACAGCGATGTTTGTTAAAAAAAATCCTGAAAACAATAAAACCATATACTTTGTTTTCCACAGGCATCTATAATTCGAATGTTGTGAAAGAGTTTCAGCGAATTCTACTAAAATATTTTTTGTAAAAATAAAAAATAAATCTACTCAAATATGCATTTAATTCATTGCAGTAATGTTTGTTGAAAAATCCGGAAAAACTAGCAAAACCATGTACCTACTAGGCTTTTCAATTATTTCAGAACCATCGATGCTTAGAATGTTGTGAATTAGTTTCATCGTATTCTACTTTGTGGTTTTTGAAAAAAAATCAACTTCAATGGTTATTTAATTCATTATTGTGCTGTTTGTTGAATAATTCCGGAAAAACTAACAAACCCGTTTATTTGGTTTTTCGTTTATTTTACAGTCACAGATGTTTGGAATGCTGTTTAATAGTTTCATAAGATTGTACTAAGAATAAGTGGTATTTGAAAAAAAAATGTGAAAAATCTACTTAAATGGATATTTAATTCATTACAGTGATTCCTAAAAAAATAACAAAATCATGTACTTGGCTTTTCATTAGTTTCACAGCTATCGATGTTTGGAATGCTGTGGACTAGTTTTATTGAATTCTACCGAGTGATTTTGGAAAGAAATTGAAAAATTTACTGAAATAGACATTTTATTTAGTACAGTGATGTTTGTTGAAAAATTCCGGAAATACTAACAAACCTGGTTTTCAATTGTTTTATAGCCATTTTTGTTTGGAATGCGATAAAAAGTTTCTTGCAATTCTACTGAGGGGTTTTAGGAAAATAAAAAAAAAATCCACACCAATGTGTATTACTGAATTCGGCTTTCACGTTAATCTAATTACTTTAATTAAATCATATTTATCCGACCGTCGCCTTCAAGTATCTGTAAATGGGCACTCTTTAACAACATTTCTTGCCTATTCTGGTGTACCCCAAGGATCAAATCTGGGACCATTACTTTTCCTTCTCCTTGTTAATGATTTAAGTACCTCCTTACATCATCCCCACCTGTTTTTCGCAGACGATCTCAAAATATTTTCACCGATTTTAGATATATCGTCTTGTCTGTCTCTACAGAGTGCACTTAATACCGTATCTGATTGGTGTCGTATCAATAAATTATATCTTAATGTTACTAAGTGCAAGACAGTTACCTTTTCACGGAAAAATAATCCGCTTCTATTTGATTACCACATTAAAGCTCAATCTTTAGAGAGATGTTCTATCTCAAAAGATTTAGGAATAGTTTTTGATTCACAATTCACTTTTAAGGAACATATCGTCTCTATCACTTCGAAAGCTAGCCGAGCACTTGGCTTTATCATTCGTAATAGTAAATTATTCACAAATCAAAGGGCTTTGATTTCCCTGTACGATGCATTTGTGCGTCCTATTCTGGAATATGGGGCAATTGTTTGGGATCCGTTTTACCAAAATCATATCAAATCAGTGGAAAACATTCAGCGTAAATTTTACAAAACAGTCTGGTTCAGGAAATTTGGAGTATATCCTCCTCAGGGTTTTAACCATGATGCACTTTTGGAGGAATTTAATGGAGTTCCACTTGCTAAACGCAGACAAATACAGGGGCAAATATTTCTCTTTAAAATCATACACAACTTAATTGATTGTCCAGAACTGTTAATTAATGTAAACTTTCACACTCCTAGGTTGTCTATTAGAAATTTTAATTGTTTTTATTCTTCCCGTGCAAATTCTAATATTATTGAAAAATCCCCTGTTTATAGAATATGTAAATTTCATAACGGGATTGCATCTGAGTCCGACATATTCAATTGTAGCTTGAGCCAATTTAAAATGTTTTTGAACAATATCTAATTTCTGATGTATATGATCACTGTAGCTTTGTTTATTTGTTGTGTGTGTATATAAACTTGTCTATATATGTATATATGTGTGCTTGTATACATATGTACATATATGCAAGCATACTTATTATTTTTAGTTGAATTCCTTAGTTTTATTTAATTTGTAATCATTTTGTTTTTTTTTCTCACTGTATTTACTCTGTAATTGGGCTTTTGGGTAATAAAGATTATTATTATTATTATTAATTTCATTACAGTGATGTTTGTTGTAAACTTAAGGAGAAACTAATAAAACCATTTGTTTGGCTCTTCATCTGACAGTAATTTTTGTATGGAATGCTCTGAAAAAGTTTAATCGTGTTCTAGTAAGGGGAGTTTGTGATAATTTAGAAAATTTATTCGGATATGCATTTAATTTATTACTTTGATGTTTGTTGTAAAGTTCCAGAAAAAAAACTAGTTAAACCATTCGTTTAGATCTTTATTTGTTTTATAGCCATCAATGTTTGAAATATTCTGAAAATGTTACACCTAATATTACTAAGGTTTTTTTGTTTTATTTAAATAAACTTTTTAAATGTGCATTTATTTCATTACTGTGATGTTCGTTGGAAATTTTCGGGATAATTAGCAAAACCATATATTCGGGGTTTCCTTTGTTTCATACCCAACTATGTTGTAAAGAATTTCTAGTAAATTCCATCAAGATGTGTTCATAAAAATTGAAAATATATACTCTAATGTGAATTTTATTTCCTAAACTAGTCAAAACATTTGGTTGGTTCTTCATTTGTTTCATATATGTTTAGAATGCTGTGAAAATGTTTAGTCAATTATTATTAAAAATTAAACAAAAACCCTCCAAAGTGAATTTCATTCATAACATGATGACGGTGAGCTCAAAACCGCATTGATACCGCGTGGTATCAATGAATATCCTCTATTTTATTGCTAGGGCGTGAAACAATAAATTATTCTCGAGGCATATCCAGTTGCCTATGCAGCGTGTGGACTCGTGGAGGCATGCACACTTGTCACTTGCCTTGTTGCATATGCAAGCGTTATTAACAAGCCTTTGCCTGTGCAACAAGAACACTGCAATTGAATTTTAAATAGTCGCATGTGTTGCATTCAACATCAATTCCACGGATGTTTTATTCCTGCCCCACACTTACGCATACTAATTTGTACCATAAATAATGAGAAAAGAAACAGAGATCCGCTACTTTGTATCGAAGGAGAACGAAATCTACGTAAAATACTAGTTATCGACATGATTAGTTAGATTCGATGGTTTCTCAACGAGTTTAATGTGAATGAAGATATTAATATGTATCTTTAATTATTTTCTTATGTGCATAAATTTAACCTGTTCGGATGTTCGGAATTTTATTTTTAAAGGAAATATATTTTTTTGTTTATTATTTAAGGCCATTATGAAAATATTTTATTTTTCATTTATTGAATGTTTGGATTTTCTCACATAACAAGCATTCATGTGTATCTATATGTAATTACTTTACGGCTGTAAAATGTGACTTACTTGATTGTTAGAAATTTTTCTTTCGTCATCGTCATTGTGATTACAATTGTTGTTTGTGTGAGGGGTGAGAAATTAGAAATCGTTAATCATTTTATCCCTTGAGATGTTTTGTGTAAATTAAGGTTGCAGGAAGCAGAGGGTTAGATCCATAATTAATAAATTGGAACAACCTGTGGAGTTCGGGGGAACCGTCCCCTTTTATATCCCCGTGAAGAATAAGAAGGAGGAGGAGGAGAACAGATGGACAGGTAAGAGTGGTAATTGATTTTTATCGTTTGTAGTGTTGGCGTGATTCGAATTTCATTGTGTGTAGTCGACGGAAGGAGGAAGGAGGAAGGAAAGAGGAAAGAGGAAGGAATGCCAATTAAATTCATTTGGAGCTCCGTTTTCCCCTCGGTGCGTCGTTATGGCTGGTAATGATGATAGTGGACGTGGATCGTTGTAATTTTTCTAAGTATTCGTTTACTATAATGACGGATTATTCGCTTTGTGATAAAAGAAAGGAAAAGCAAAAAATGAATGAGCAAACATGTTAAGTGGCGTGTGCGTTTATTTTTTTTATTATTTCTCGTAAATTGAATCGTCCACTAAACGCGTTTCCGCTAAATCCTTATACTTAAATGGAGAAACCAACTGAACATATAATGAAACTGTCTGCTACATACGAACCACTAATTTCCTCTTGCGCTCAACATTCACATTCATTCTACCATTACCTCTTTGCCACCCCATGTCATTCGAAGGGATCATGTTGCATTGTGATTTTTTTACTTTTAACGAATATACCCGTCTTTAAGGCCTTTGATGTCAAAATGTGTATTTTATACGAAGTAATAAATAAACTTCGAACGATGTTATGTAATTATTATAAAATCATGGCATTGGTCGTTCCTTTAACGAGGGCTATAATATCATTATTGACAAGACATGAGAATTATTTGCAAATATAGACTGAATAAAAAATTTACTATTTTTTCACCACAAATTAATTCTCAGGGTTAAATTAAATTGTTTTCAGGATGAAATTATATTTACTAGGTGATCGGTTGTACTTAGAATCTTTTATATTCGAAAAATCAGTAGTTGTGTACCATTTGGAATTGTATTAGAAACCAGTAATCCACTATTCATCCTCACGCCCCGGAATGACTAATATCTCCCATATATGACTGTCGGATCATCGGGAGCGGTGACAATGGTTTCCGAACGGAACGCATAAGTCATTTCTGTTTTGGACAATTTCTTTTTACGGAAGGTGAAAAGCCCCCCTTTTCGCGAAGCGTAACGGGGCGCGATATTTCATCACGAATTGAAATTGAGATGTGCCCGAGTGTTCGATATGCAAATTAGCTCACACTGATTTATATCTACTTATCGGATTGATATTATTTACTGGGGAGTAAGACGAGTATATATTTCAACGTCACCTGCCACTGTTTTACTGAGAGCATGAGAATTGCATCTAAATTAAGATCGGAAGTATTTGGTATTGAAATAATTATGTTTTTTTTTATTCATTCTGTTTTGAACTGAACTTCTTTAGTCTGCAATGATTGGTAAATATTTTGATGTGAGCAATTATGTTTTTTTTTTTAAATTAATTCGGTTTTGAACTGAACTTCTTTAGTCTGCAAATTGGTTGGTAAATATTTTGATGTGAGCTACGTTACATTCATGATTTTCATTGTTCTTTATGTGTTTCTAAATTGATGCGAAAGATTTTAACGAGTGATTTTTCCGAAAAAATGAAAGCAAGTCTTTCATATAATTTTTTGCTCAAAACTCCTTCCTCTCCAAGTTACATTCCTATAAAGTTAAGGGGAAAAAACCACTATGGAAGAATTTGGAAGAATGAAGTTTGGAAGGTAACTGTTGTAACCCTAAAATGTTATTACAAGGGGCTGAAAAATCAGCCCCTGCAATAGTTTGCATCAGAAATGTTTAATGCGTCTACATTTTTCTATTTCAAAGCTTGATTTAAATGGGATTCAATCTTTAACTTTTTGTCTCTTGAAATTTTCTCCTCAAATTGTTAGTTTGATCACAAAAAAATTAAATAACGCTCAGACCCATTTGACATAAATTCACAGATTTGTTATTATTTGTTAAGAAAAATCAAGTAAGCAATTTTTTTAGGAACAGTTATCTGCTAAATTTTATTCTTCTTAATTCTTCCATAATGGATATATGAAATAAAAAGTCTAAGTTTTTCCCTTAACTTCAGAGGGCTGTAACTTTGAGAACAAAAAATTATACAAAAGATTATTATTATTATTATAATTAATCACTCTTTAAAATCTTTCGCATCAATTTAGAAACACCCTGTATATAATAGATTTCAAAAAATACATATTGAAAACAAGTTTAAAATGATCTTTTTAAATAGTGCCTTTATGTCGTACCTATATCTTAAAATAATTCGTATTACCTTTCGTTGTAAGCCAAAAATCCGATTTAATAATGCTGAATCGCTCCAGATTATAAAACCATAACTCATTTTACTTTGAAATAATGAATTTAATAGAAAGTCTTGTGATGCTGTAATATTTCGAAACAAGTAAATAAGCGCAGTCAATTCTTTAGGTAGGTCTTTGCGTTGATGTGATCATGTTCATGTGGGTTTGAAATATATCCCAAGCAGTTTTCTATTTTTATGTTTATGGTTTTTATCTGGCACTTGAAACAAACTCCAAACTTTTAAAATTAACTCAAAATAGATTCTTCATAATTCTAAAAAAATCTGCCGACATTTCTACTCTAGATTTTAATATAATCTTATTCGAACATACCCTCTTTCAATTCTGTGGTCGGATATTTTGCAAGCAGCCAAAATGAAATAAAAAAAATAGTGATGTGGCGACCATGTTACTTTCTCCAATTTTGATGGCATTTGTTCTTTATCGTCAGTTTACTCGAAAACTAATTGTATTTTTACAAATTTTTGCAAATTTCGGTTTTCAATTAACTTGAGCGCGCGACGTTGACTTAAAAATAAAATACTCTTTGGGAAAATGAAGGTATTTCCAAAAAAACGGCCATATTTAAAAAAGAAAATTATTTAAATATTTTTTTCTAATTTTATCAATTCTAAGCACGTCAGTGACTAAAAAATAAGATAGCTAAAAAATCCAAATATGTTTACTTCTCAAAATTTCAAATTTATTTTAATTAAAATGTTATAATGTGTGCATTATTTAATTGTATGGGCAGCATTAATGGGGTACATTTAACACTCAATTTCTTAAACACGCATTTGCGTGTTTAATATGCGTATTAAACACGCACACGCATTTGCGTGTTTAATATGGTTATTAAACACGCTAATTCGCGCTTTCATTTACAGAACGCGATTTATGATAATAAATATTTTCCCTGTTTAATACTGATTTTAATTTTTTTCAATTGTAATTGTAATTACAACTTTAATTTCGATTTTAATTTTGATTTTGATTTTGATTTTGATTTTGATTTCGATTTCGATTTCGATTTCGATTTCGATTTCGATTTCGATTTCGATTTCGATTTCGATTTCGATTTCGATTTCGATTTCGATTTCGATTTCGATTTCGATTTCGATTTCGATTTCGATTTCGATTTCGATTTCGATTTCGATTTCGATTTCGATTTCGATTTCGATTTCGATTTCGATTTCGATTTCGATTTCGATTTCGATTTCGATTTCGATTTCGATTTCGATTTCGATTTCGATTTCGATTTCGATTTCGATTTCGATTTTGATTTTGATTTTGATTTTGATTTTGATTTTGGTTTTGATTTTGTTTTTTCTATTTTGATTTTGATTTTAATTTTGATTTTAATTTTCGTGAACAAAGTATATTGTACAACTTGCATTTAATGGCCATTAATCACGAAAACGATGTTTGCGGAAGGAGCCGTAGGCGAGTGGAGCAAATCGTTTGAGTCATCATTATATGCTCGTTGTACAATATACTATTGTTCACGAAAATCGTATAATATGCATATTATTCAATTTTATGGACGGCATTAATGGGGTACATTTATCACCCAATTTCATTAAACACGCATTTGCGTGTTTAATGGGGTTATTATACACGCACTATGGTTATTAAACACGCTAATTCGCGCTTTGATTCACAGAACACGATTTATGATAATATTTTATTTTAATACTGATTTCAACTTTGATTTTAATTTTCCTTCTCGACTCGTTCCGCAAACATCGTTCTCGTGATTAATAGGCTTTATTATATGCTCGCTGTACAATATACTATTAAAGGTAGATATCTCGTGAAAATTTTAGGAATTTTGAGCAATTTAATCATAAAAGATTTTTTGTATTGAAGTGTTCGACAAATGAAAACGTTAATTTCCAAAAATTCATCTCACGAAAAAATTGACACATTTTCAAAAATTTTAATCAATCTTAAAGGTTTACACGATTTAAAATTTCTTCGCGCCAAAATACCATTTGACTTTCTTATGTTTCTGATACACGATTTCAAATTTTTCCGTGCATTTTCGTCAAAAAAATTTTTCGCGCCAAAATACCATTTTACGTTCTTATGTTGCTGATACAAAATTTAAATTTTTTCGATGAATTTTCTTTGAAAAATGTTTTTCGAGCCAAAATACCATTTTACGTTCCTATGTTCCAAATACACGATTTAAAAATTTGTCATACTCGCAGATAAAGATAAATTGGCACATTTTCGAAACTTTTAATTAAGTCCTAAGGTAGATATCTTGCGAAATTATTAATCATTTTGAGTAATTTAATCAAATAAGAATTTTTTTTCGTTCGACAAATTAAAACGTTAATTTTAAAAAATCCATAAATCGCGAAAAAATTGATACATTTTCAAAAATTTTAAGTAATCTTAAAGGTAGATATCCTGTGAATATATTAAACATTTTGAGCAATTTAATCATAAAGGAATTTGTTTTTTCGTTTTTCTTATTGAAATTCATAACTCACGGAAAAATTTTAATTGATGTTATCTTGTGAATATATTAAACATTTTGAGCATTTTAATCATACAAGATTTTTTTTTTAGTTTTTTTTTATTGAATTGTTCGACAAATGAAAACTTTAATTTTCAAAAATTTACAACTCACGGAAAAATTGATACATTTTCAAAAATTTTAATTCATTTTAAAGGTTTACACGATTTAAAATTTTTCCATGCATTTTTCCCGCCAAATACCATTTTACGTTCCTGGCGTTCCTGATGCACGAATTAAAAATTTATTACAAAAATAAACGAAAAATTATATATATTGCTGCATCAATTTGTTTTTACAATGTTTAAATAACAACGAGAGAAATTATTATATAAAAATGAAACGAATGATTCTCATCAAAATATATAAGTATTTTCCACGTATATATCTTTATCCATTATTTCTAAATCAGGAACAAGGAACGTAAGTTGTTATTTTGTCGCGAAAAAAATTTAAAGCGTGTATTTATTTATTATTATTATTTTTAGATTGATTTTATTGAAGTGTTCGACCAATTAAAACGTTAATTTTTAAAAATTCATAACACGGAAAAATTAGCACATTTTCAAAAATTTTCTTGTGAATACATTAAGTATTTTAAGCAATTTTATCATATAAGTATTTTTATTTTTTAGATTTTGTTTGCTCATGTCTTCAATAACTGAAAATATTAATTTTCAAAAATTGTAAATGTATTATGATTGCATCAGAGTTTTTAAGAAATTTAATCATATGGATAAGTTTTTTTTTTCAGTTTTTCGTGTTCAAATATTCGACTACCTGAAAAAAATAATTTTTAAAAATTTATAACTCGCCCAGAAATTGACACATTTTTAGGATTCATCAGGAACATAGGAACGTACAATGGTATTATTGGGCAGTTCTTTTTTTACAAAAATGCATCGAAAATTTTAAAGGGTGTATTTATTTATTATTATTATTATTTATTGAATTGTTCGACCAATTAAAACGTTAATCTTTAAAAATTCATGACATGGAAAAACGGACACATTTCCAAAAATTTTAAATATCTTGTGAATACATTAAATATTTTGTTTTTTCATGTCTGAAAGTATTAATTTTCAAAAATTAAAAAATTGACTAATTTTAAATCAAAAATCAAAGTTAATTTTAAAGGTAAAAGTAGTAAAAAGTATTATGATTTCATCAGAGTTCTTAAGGAATTTAATCATATGGATATTATTTTTTTTCAGTTTTTCCTTGTTCAAATAATATTCGACCACTTAAAAAAATTATAACTCGAGCAGAAATTGATACATTTTCTAGACTCAAAGTTTATGTTGTGAATATATTAAACATTTTGAGTAAATTCTTCATGTAAATATTTATTTTCTTTAGATTTGTTCAATTGTTCGACAACTCAGAACATTCATAACTTACGGAACAATTGACACATTTTCAAATGTTTTAATTCATTATGTTCACGCAAATGTTATAATATGCGCATTATTTAATTGTATGTGCAGCGTTAATGTACATTTAACATTCAAATGCGTGTTTAATATGCTTATTAAACACACTAATTCGCTCATTCATTCACCGAACACGATTTATGATAATATTTTGTTTACCCTGTCTAATTTAATTTTTTCAATTGTAATTGTATTTACAAATTTAATTTGGATTTTAATTTTGATTTCGATTTTCATTTAGATTTTGGTTTCGATTGTAATTGTAATTTTATTTTTAATTTTGATTTAATTTTTATTTTAATTTTCGCAAACAAAGTATACTGTACAACTCGCATATAATGGCTATTAATCACTTGAACGATTTGCTCCACTCGCCTACGGCTCGTTCCGCAAACATCGTTCTCGTGATTATTAGCGGTCATTATATGCTCGTTGTACAATATACTATTTCTAAATTTTTGCTTATTTTCATTGATTCGTGTGCGGTTTTGCATTGAAAATAAAATAACTCTTGAAAAAATTCTAAAAAAAAACTTTTAATCAAACATGTATTATTTTTAAAATTTAAAATGTAATTTGAATAATGAACCAAAAAATTTACATTTGCAAAAAATTAAATATTTTTTTGTGAAATCAAGATAACTGCATAAAGCAAACGCTTTATTAAAGAATTATCTTCTAAAAGACAGTCGTTACTTAAAAAAATTAATCTAATTTAATTTTTTTTTCTAAATTTTTAAACCTTCACTAACACGATATTAAAAATAACTGTTCGAGAAATCAATATACAGTGCGCGCCTAAAGTATGGAATATAGTCAGTAAAATCGAAATAAAATATTTTTGGAAAAAATCCTCGAACAAGTCGATTTTCTTTTATAAAAATACACATTTTTACATGAAAGTCGATTTTCAGTCGTCATTTGTTTTTGAGTAATGACGTCAGCCATTTTGTTTTTAAATGGCAACCCCCTATTTTTATTCTTGATTTTGAGAGATCGTTTCATTGTCGAACTGGAAGTATAAAAATGTTGCCATCTTACATAAGAAATTTTTCGACGAAATGACAATTGAAGGTGAGAACTCGATATTTAGAATTTTTTAAAAAATTACCTTGTTCGAGTGCTTGTAGCAATTTTTCCAAACAACATCGATCTTGACCTTTTATATAATACAATATGGTTTCAGCAAAACGGCGCATTCCCGCACCAGGCGCGTTTTTTTATTTTTTTTATAATTTTTTTTATCGAACATGTAGAAATTCTTCTTGAATATTTTGAAAATTTTCCAGGCTGATTCTGCGCATTCATCTCTTTCGTGGGCTATTCTCTCGGTCCTCACCTGCCAATCCACCTATTCGTAATGCAATTGTCCAAAAAACGCGCATAGTGCGGGGTTGCACCATCTTGCTGAAACCATACTGTATGTATGGAAGGTCAAGATCATTTTTGTTTGGAACAAAAGCGCTGGAACAAGATCATTTTGTAAAAACTCTAGATGTCAAGTTCTCACCTTCAATTGTCATTTACTCGAAAAATTGTGTATTGTATGTAAAATGTGTATTTTTAAAAAGCAAAATCGACGTGTTCGAGAATTTTTTCCAAAAATATTTTATTTCGGTTTTACTGAATATATTCCATACTTTAGGCACGCACTGTATACTGACCGCCATAAGTAAAAGAACACCAAGAATTCGTCGCTTAATTTTTTCAGATAATACGTGAATAATCCACACTAAGAAATAATTAAAATTTCAACAAAAAATCGTGGTAACTTTTTCTTTAATTTCAATAATGAGTTGCTCCTCCACGATTTCTGGAGCACTCAGACTCGCCTAGGCTTACTAGAAATTAAATTATCAATATCACCCTGAGGGATTGCATCCCAAGCTTCTTGAATTCGCATCCTAATACAATCAGCCACCCCCAAGTGAGTGACTTCTCTAAGGCATTTGATAGAGTTAATCATTCGGTACTGATTTCAAAATTGAGACTAGTAGGGTTTCTGGAAAGAGCATTATCCTGGTTATCTTCTTTTTTGATAGGCAGATCACAATATGTGAAAATCCTAAATAAACAATCTGGAAAAATTGAGGTGTTTTCTGGGGTGCCTCAAGGCTCGCATAGACTAATTCTTTTTATCCGTTTTGTCAATGACATAGTGAACTTTATTAAAAATTGTAAAATTTTAATGTATGCCGACGACATAAAAATATTCAGAATTATTACCTCTTTAGATGATTGTATTGCCATTCAACAAGACATAAACAATTTAATGGAGTGGTGCTCGCAGAATAAATTATTTTTGAATCCATCTAAATGTAGTGTTATTTCGTTCTGTCGCAATAAAAACAAAATAAATTGTAATTATTATCTAGATGAAGTCGAACTGAATCAAGTATATAGTATTAAGGATCTTGGGGTGACTTTTGATACGCACTTTACATTTAGGGATCATATGGTTACCATAACATCTAAGGCAACTAAAATATGGGGATTTGTGTGGCACTTGGCTAAAGACTGGAATGTTGACTGTTTAAAAACATTATTTTGTAGTCTTGTTAGATCTAATTTGGAGTATGCGTCAACAGTCTGGTCTCCGTATTTACAATATGATACTCAAATGATTGAATCGGTACAAAATAAGTTTCTAAGATCAGTTGAGTATAAATTAGGTCAATGTCATATACGCGGCGAATACAATAGTATAAGATCTGAGCTCCGCTTACCAACATTATTTGATAGGAGGTGTGTTGGGGATTTGTGCTTTCTACATAAGTTAATTAATGGCCAGTTAGATTGTAGTGAACTGTTGGAACAAATATCATTTGCAATACCTGTTAATGATAGAAGAACTAGAAACGCTAATGTATTCAAGTTAAAAACACATACAACTAATTTTTCACAAAATAACCCGATCAGTAGAATGACAGGTAAAGCAAATGATATGTGTAAGTTCCTATGGTTTGAATTATTTGACTCTTCTTTTGCCAAATTTAAGAGGAATTTAAATAATAAATTGTAGCAGGTACCCTTTTGTTTGCTACTTAGTAGATGTTTCATTAGTATGTATTTTTGTTTTATTATTACAACTAGTAATTAAGTAATTAAGTGATTTATATTTATGTTTGTATGTATGTATATACATATATATATTTACTTATTTTTTTTTGTATATAACTTTTTATAGAAATGGTTTCCGTGAATAAACGTATTATTATTATTATTATTAAATGGGAAACCAATTAACTGATTTGCATGATAACATTGTAATGTCACTGCTCAGTTAATTTAACGAAATAACAATAAAATTTCTTCCATTTTTTATTCTCCAAGGAAAGTTGATCAAAAAGTTACCATGATTTTTATTGAAATTTTAATCATTTCTTAGTGTGGATTATTTACGTATTATCTGAAATTTTCATAAAAATTGAGCGACGAATTCTTGATGTTCTTTTACTTATGGCGGGCAGTATATGTTCATGAAACAAACTTTCGATTGAAGAATTAACTTGTAATTTTTTTTTACGAATTTTACGTTTAATTTTAATAATCTGTTCATAGTTTTGCATTTGAACTTGCATCGCTGCATTAAACATAAAATAAACGTTAAGCAAATTGAGATATCTTTATAAAAAAAAATATTTTACTACAGAATTATCTTTGGTAAAGTGGCTGTAATTTTTTCAAAAATTTTAATTAAATTTTAATATTTAAAAAGAGTTAATTTTTTTAGGTTTCAACTAATTTTATATCGCGGTGTTGACTGAAAAATAAGATACATCTTACAGAAATTAAGATATGTTTATGAAAATAACTTGAGAATGTGTGTTGTTAGAAGAATTATTAATTTCTTTTTTTATGGTTTCGCATTTGAACTAACTTGAGCGCATTGTTGCCTTACAAATAAAATATGTTTTGAGGAAACCAAGATATTTTTACGAAAAAATTATTTTACTAACGACTTTTTTTAGGAAAATGGCCGAATATTTCTTTAAAATTCTTAATCAAATTTTAATATATAATATAACTGTCTTAATCATTTCTTATGATTTCTACCAAATCGATATTGCGGCGGTGACTTAAAAATATAACTCTTGGAGAAATCAAGGAATTTTTACGAAACACTATTAATTGAAGAATTAATAATTTTTATTTTTCCTGGTAACAGAACTTACATTTCAACTATAGAATAGGTTAAACAATAACTATCAAAGTAATGATACATTCTGAAAAACAATTAACTTTTAAAACTTTTTTAATATGAAACCTTAAACATAAACATATAATTTTTTTTAATATGAAACCTTAAACATAAAATAACTCTTGCAGAAATCCAAATATTTTTGTTGAAACAACATTTTTATTTCGAATTATCTTCTGAACAATAGTCGTAATTTTAAAGTTAGTTTCAATGTTTTTTTTTTAATCAAATGAATCAATTCCAAATTTCGGTTTCAATTAATTGACTTAATGAGATTACTCTTACGTCCTAAAATCAATTTTCATCAATCCAATTATCACCATTCTGCACACTCATAGTGGAAGATAAACTACCGCATCAAATAATTTTCAACGACTAAAAAGTCGAGTTTTCAAAATCCTGCACGGTAAAACACGTGAACACTCGCTCGGTGGAAGATAATTGCCGGACCGAACAATTTTCACTGATTAAAAAGAGATGCATCTGCTTCTTCGTCTTTCTTATGTGTCAATGGAAATGAATTTAATTCGAATCGGAGCTGCGTTAATGCATTGTAGATAAGCATTGATAACAGGCGTCAAAAGAATGCGTTTTTTGCGACCTCTAACCGGACACGGGAGAGATTAGGCTAATCACACCTGGCGATATTCAGTTCCATCGGTGAGTTCGTTGTTAAAAGATTTATTAGTGCAGTGCAGTGGTTGTTTTCAAATTTCTGTTTTTAAATTTGTGACCAGTGAAATTTGAAGGATGGATAAGGGACGAGTGTCATGACATGGATATTATTTCACGAAGGTAAGTTGAATAACAGTGAAAATCTATCACATACAGGAGCCCTTAACATTTTCTATTCTCTCGAGCGCTTGATGTTCGATTGTGTTGAACGATTTTAATTATTTAAACAGCAAAATCCAATCCCAAGATAAAAATTTCATTTCTTTATTTGTGGAGAAATTGCTGTAATTGTGCTATCAGGCAGAATAATTGTTTTCTTTATTTTACAATTTCGACTTAAATACTAAAATTACTTATCATCTACCTGATGAAGCCACTGTGTGGTGAAACAATTGTCGTAGAACAATAAAGTTCATTTGAAACCATACACTGTGTTAGTGTTTTATTAAATGATAAAATTACTTAGTTTGATAATGATTACCGTGCAATCGAAACTAGTCACGTAAAGAAATTAAAAGTGGTATAAAAATGTTAAGTGTTTTCTTTATATCTAAACTCGAAATGTACCACGAAGTGAACGCCTCCAAGATTAAAGAATTCATGCTTTATATTAAAATGGGAGTAATAGCACTTTACGATCCCATGCGCTTTTCCGAAAAAAAAATTAAATAATGGGGAATATAATAAATCAATAAATTAATTTGTTGATCATTTGTATTTAAATTACGTTGGATTGCGTCCAACATTTCTAGTTTTTTGCTATTGTAATGTTTTAAATATTGATTAAAATACTAGGTTTAGTTTCACTGTTTTTATTATTGGAAAAATAATAAAAACGGTAAAACTAAACCAAGTGTTTTAATCAATCAACATAATACAGAAATATTTCACCACGGGTTAAGTGAGACACTAATCATATTTTAATGTTATCTAAATTTGTAAAAGTGTGGTGTTCCTCTAAAATATGCTGTGAGAATGTACTAGAACTTATATTTAATCGAAATGCTCTAAAATTTTCTAAAAGTTTCTCCAATAGACACTGTTACAATCTGATCAATTTAGTTTATAAATTCCAGAGTGAACAACAATTTTTCTGTTATTAATAATATTAGTGGTTTTGAAATTTTGTTTTCTTAAAATATGGGCGACTTTCTCGGATATTTCCCCAGAATATGTGAAACTTATATATTGTTTTATCGGGGGTAATACCACAAGAGGTTTAATTTGGCCGGATATTTTTTTTTTGCACGACCCGGATACAAATTTTGAGAATGAATTGAGATGGAAAAATTTTGCCTAATCTCAATTCATTCAAGAAATTTGCGATGAAATGACGAGTGCTTAAAATAAAATTTATCCTGCCGAAATTATAACTGCGAGTGGTATTTGTGGAGATAATTTAACGAATAAGAACTATATTTATATTAACATTTTATGTTAATTAAATGTACAATGGGCGAAAGAGCATTGCTGAACTCTCCTTTAAACTGTGTTGATAATACCGGGAGTTAGAATTAGAGTTATTTGAGGGTAAAGTAAATAATCGAAATAGATAAAACGAAAATCGAAGGAATTATGAGAAAATCTATGTATGCTGCTGATTCAGAATTTTGAATGTGTTTTGTGTGCGTATTTTCGCAAAATTTCTTCGATTTTTGTTATATTCATTCTAAAATTTTTAAATTTCCCCCTCAAATTAATGATACGTTGTCGTATTATTCTCGCAGTTTTTCATCATTTAGTTAAAAGCGACTCTAAATATGAGGTATGAATGTGGGCCGTAGACTTCAGAAAAGTCTGCCTACACCCCTAACCTGGAATTTAAAAATAATCAGGCTTAAACCCCTTCCGTTTACATTTTGAGCTTAGACATTTTCAAATTGTTCAGAAAAATTAAAAATCTATTATTATTATTAAAAATGCATTGTGCTTAATTTAATGACTCTAAAAACTGACAGGTTAGATATTTTCAAAATCGCCATAAAATTTGAAAAACGATTTAAATAAAACCTTTTAAATCCACTAAAAGTAGACTCCATTTTATATTTCTATAAAAAAATTCCTAGCCTAGATTTCGAAATAATCGCATTTGAACAACCTCTGGTTTATTTTGAGGTCGAAAATTTTACAAGCCCCCTAAAAATTACAAAAACAGTTGCAACATTCATTAACCTTTTCAAATTCAATCAAAATAGATTGCGCTTCGGGATTCTATAAAAATAAGTGTGAATATTTCAAAATTATAGGAGGAGGAGGATAGCTTTTTATAGAAGCGCAATTTGCCCGATGCAATCTTGAAGTTAGACCTTTTTCCAAGTTGCCTTAAAATTGGAAAAACAATTCCATACTTAAAATTTACACAAAACCAATTGATATTCATTTCTATAATATAATCTATAAACATTCTTGGCCCAAATTTTCGTACGACTCGTGAACATCATCCGTTTCAATTATAAGGTGGGAAGTTTTTCACGTCACCTAGAAAATAGAAAAATAATCGCAACAAATTCCAGACTTTTAGAATTTCCTCAAAACAGATTAACCTTCTTTATAAATTATAATCTGTAAACATACTTAATCCAAATTCTTGTACAATGACACGTGAATATCCCTGTTTCAGTCATGAGGTGGAAAGTTTTCCACGTCATCTAAAAAATAGAAAAACGATTACAACAAATTATAGACTTTAAATTTACTAAGGAGGTTGAATTAAACACTTTGCTAGTATCACGAATTTTTCACTTGATTGTAACTAGTTTCGTCCTATTCTAACATTATTTATATTTGCATATACATTTATCTTTTGAAGTAGATTGCCAACATGTTTGATGGCCTGTGTAAAACTTCGGTTACTAGCGTAAAATCAATATTATTATATTGTGGCATTACTAATTATAAATCTGACTTTTGTTATTTTATAATTATAGCCAAAATTACAAAATTATAATTTAGTTTTTTTATTCAAGGATAAATATTGCAATTTTATTATTCATGTTTTTATTATAATTGTGATATTTTTATTTTATACTTGGTTATACAAGGTGCGGCATTTATCCTGGACACCCGAAATATTATAGAAACTAAGATTCGCAGGAAAAAGTGTTTCAAATGAAATATATTTGCCATTGGGGTTAATGAAGCAAACATATTTATTTTTAATTCTAAGCCGGTTTCAAGGTCATTTCGAGATCAACTTGTTATTTTTAAATGCAAACCTGTAAGTTATGTGCGAAAAACCTCAAAATGTACTTTTTTTCAAACGCCCATAACTTGGTGCCAAATCGTCGTAGGAACTTTGTTCTTCGAGTTCTGCATAGGGAATTGATTAAATTGTAATGCCTATATGGTAGATCGAGTGGACAAAATTTTTCCAACTTCATAGGCATCGTCAAAGTTTGACATGGTTTCCTGAAAAAACATTTTTTTTCACAGGGGTGCTAGAGAGGGGCGGAAAGGGTTACGCTTAAGTTTGCATGCATAACTTTAAAGAAGACACTTCAAAGTTTTTCGCCCTTGAAGATTCATCAAAATCGATTGAAAATACGCTGAGTTATGACGAAAATGGTCAAATTTTAAGTGCTTAATTTTTTTTTTTCACCTGTGTATTTTTTGAAATTTGTTACGGATCCGCGCTTGAAAAAAACTGTATAAGTGCCATTTGGCGATAGTTATACTTGACTTTCTTATACAGGTGTGTTTAGAAACAAGTAATAAACAATTTAAGAGAATTTATTTATAGTAGTCTTTATAAATCGCAAGTAAATAATTTTTGAAGTTATGCAAAAAAATTCATAAGTGCCATTCACATTTATTAAATCATCGATTTCGATGAATTGAGGTTCAATAGCATAATTTTGAATACAAATTTAAAAAAATTGTTTTAATTTCATGTGTTATTAAAAAAATAATAGTTTTTTACGTTTGACTGATTTTGTGATAATTTTTCTTTAAAAATTAAATATTGTAAAAAGCAAGCATCGGAGAGAAAAATATGTTGTATAAAAGTTATTTGCTTTAATCCATATATTTAGATACCCTAATAAAAATTACACGTTTCTATTTAAAAATAACAAGTTGATCTTGAAATGACCTTGAAAATCTAATAATTGCAAATATATATGGCTGCTGCGTTAGCCTCTTCGTGTCAAATACATTTTATTTGAAACACTTTTTTCTCCGAATCTTCGTTTCTCTAATATTTCGGGTGTCCAAGGTAAATGCCGTACTCTGTATATTATAGCTGTGATATTATCTATGATTGCAGTTGTACTGTATATTTTATTTGATATGAAGATCTGTTTATTTGTGTATTTTTAATCTTAAATTGACTTGTGAAAATCATGTAATTATGACCTGCTCCACCAATAAATTGAATTGAATATTTATGAATTAAAAGTATTCAGTTTTGTTTGATCGTCAAGGATTTTTTATTTGGTATATAATATTTTTATATTTCAAAAATCGGTTCTCAAATTGACCCGTCTTTTCAATTATTTATATTGTCTAAAAGAACTTATGTGTGCAATTTCTAAAAAAAAGAGGATTAAATTAATTCGATAAAGACGAAAAATAGCCCTGATACAAGGATATTCAACCTGTTCGCAATTCTGCACATTTAGGCTATTTTTCGTCTGTATTTAATTTAATTAGTGAATCTGTAATAAGTGAGGGTTTTTAAATTTTAATTAACAAATGATTACTTTTTGAGCCTAAATTTTTATTTCTAAAAAATAAATAGCACCTGCACGACATAGTTACAGAAATTAAATAGGAACTTAAAATCGCAAAATTTAGACTAGTTTCGATAATTAGAGCAGGTTTTAACCTGTTTTAAGCAGAAAAAACAGCAATAACATTTTTATTATTTTTTTTGTATTTGTATTAAATATTACAAACATGAAATTTATTTTTGTTTTTAATTTGTATTCAGTCCTGAACTAAAAATGTAATTATTTGCAGTGTTTTCTATAAAAATACAAATAAAATATTAAGGATTTGATCAGTTCTAAACATAAACGTATTTACAACAATAACACAACAATAGAATACGTTTTTATTGCTGGATTGACCATGTCAATTTCTTGCAGTGGAAAACGTATTCATTATCGCTGTTAAAATTTGTATATCTAGTGAGCAATTAGGTTAATTAAGACGGTGAGTAATACAAATAGAAATATCTCGTTTTCGGAATAAACGAGGCCCCACGGACACCGTGTAATTAATGAATATTACCGGTGGCGGTTATCAACTTTGTCATGCAAACGCACTGATGATGATAACTGTGCGTGATGGACGTCGTTCCGTCCAAAGGCCCTTAAGTAAATACCCTCTTCTTTGACTACACATGCTATTGCCTATAAACATTCAAATACAAAAAAATAGGAGTACATGTGGTGACAACTCGAGGAAGAGAATAAAATGCACATGGTGAAAACTAGTGGTAGAAACTACACACGTGGTGTGTAAGCAATGAAAATATACATCCAACACCCTTGTTTAAACACGAATTTCACCCTCACATTTTTAACACATGATGCCGACTGTTTGTTGGTTTAATTACGTTAAAATTTCTGCGTTTGTTTGTTTATTTCTTAGGGAAACGTTTATCTTTAATTCGTGACAGAAATTGTTAAAACACTGATGTAGTTAGTATATTATAATGTATTATTATGGAGTTTCAACAAGTAACAGCTTCGTCGATCAAATATTAGAATTTTTTGTTTATTCGTAGCGTACCTTGCTTTTTTTGAGGGGTAAACAATATTTTAACTCGGAGATCCACACCTCAGTAATGTTTATTTATTTATATTTTATATAATTTAGTTTTCAATAATAATTGTTAATTCCAGTTTTGGCTGAAGATGGCATAAGCCATACCGGTCGAAATATAAATTAGTACCTGGTTTCAATACTTTAATACGATACTACATTATGAAACCATAAAGGGATTTAGATTTTCACTTTCCTTCCCAATATTGAAAAGTTAGAACCAAAAAATGTCGATTTAAAGTTGTAATTTGATGTGTGTTGTGAAAAAGATCGAAAAAATATGAAAAGCCAGCATAAAGCAGCGAAGAAGTCTTAATTCTTTAAAAACCATTGTTGATTTTGAAAATACAATTGTTAAGTGGGTTACGAATGTTCAAGAAAAATTTTGAAAGAATTGATAAAAAAAGCCTAAAATAAAATTGTGCAAACATTAGAAAATCGAATTCATTATGTTTTTTGAAGAAGAGAGTTATAATTGTTTAAAATTAATTTATTTATAGTATGAAAACATTGAGGAAAAAAAATTAAATAAAACGCCAACATACAACAATGCAAAAAATGAAAACAATAAATTCGTCTTTATTCTTTAAGAATCATTTTTGGTTTCAAAAATGCACCAATTCTAAGTGAGCTGTTAATGCTTAAAAGCTTTCATTTAAATTGTGGACGCGTTGATTAAGAAAATCGAAAAAATATACAAAAAACCGAAATAAAAATATGCAAAAACAACTGAGATTGTTATATTACATAAAAAGTCATTTTGGTTTTTAAAAATTTTCCAATTTTCAAAGGGAGTTCTGATTGTTCAAAAAGAAATGATTTGAATTGCGGAACAGGAAATTAAGGGAATAAAAAAAACATACGAAACGACAAAATCATGAAAACAGTTTCATTATTTTTTGGAAATCGTTTTGGTTTTTGAAAATATTTCATTTTTTAAGGGAGTCATGAATGTTAAAAAAAATTCAATAGCGGAACAGGAAATTGAAGATATCAAATAAATATGAAACGCTAAAACCACGAAAGCGGCTTTATTTTTAGGAAATAATTTTGGTTTTTGATAACGTTTTTATTTTTAAATGGGTTAAGAATGTTTCAAAAAACTATTATAGTTTACTAAGAGATAATTGAAAATATCGGAAGAAAAGAAACGCTTAAACAACCGAAAAGGCTTTATTTTTACGAAATCATTTTGGTTGTTAAAAATAAATGTTTAAGGGAGTTCTAAAAAAATATTTTAATTGCGGAATTGGAAATTGAAGAAAAAACATTTTCTGAATCATTGATACTTTCAGCGAAAATCGATATAATCCACCCTGAATTTTGTATCTTTGATCGAACCTCAAAAATTTTCTCCAGACTTTTCCGCGGTCTAACCTACCTTTTCGTCATCCATGGGCGTTACGAATCCATATTAAATAGGTTTTGCCCGTTGCGGTATTAGGTAAAAAACGGGGTTTTTTAACATTCCACTTTTATCTTTACGTACAAATCGAACATTTAGGTAAATGAAATATTCTAGCTGAGGAGGTGGAGCGAGGAGCGAGTCTTATTGGCGGTAAATTTTCTTATGTAAAAATTTCATTCCAATTTTCGGATAGGCTAAGTTATCTAGAATGTTGATGTGAGAGTGTTTTTTGATCCACGCATTATAAAACTTTCTAGAGCCTATTGCTCGAAGTATTGTCACCGCCGCCGTGAGATCATTTTTGGTCCGCCATACTGGATCCGCCATTTTGAGTTTTACATATCTTACTTCAAATTAGTTCAGCGACCGTGAAAACCCGCATATCTAAATTTTAGTTGAAATTGGTCAGCCATATTGGATCCGCCATTTCGAATTTGGCAAATATAACTTCAGATTAGTGTTCAGCGACCATGACAACCCATGAATCTAAATTTTGGTTGAAATTGTTGAATTTTTTTTTTAGGTCTGCCACATTGGATCCGCTGTTTTGAATTTTTTAAATCTAACCCCAGATTCGTGTTCAGCGACCAGAAAAACGGAACAGAACTTATTTTGAGTGCGCAATAAATGTGTTACCTAAACTTTAAATGCGTTTTTCAAGAAACATGATTTCTCCAACTGCGTGCACGAAAACGGTTCCACTTATTAACTTCTAACTTTGATCCTCTTAAAGGTAACACTTTTCCTTGGACCTTATATCTATAATATATAAACAAATTCAATACGAACTATTTTTTTAGAGCCATGCAAAGTGAAAAAAAAACAAACCAAAACTCGTACCCAACGTTTAAGTGTGCACCGTATCGTCAAATTTAAAGTTATTTTACGTTGCTAGGTATAAGGTGCCACAAATTTAATACAATTTGTAACAAAAAAAAAATTGAAGACAAAGTTAAGAACATCGGCAACCGTAATCTCCAAACGGTTCCTTCGTATTTCTTTTCATTGTTACAATTTTTTTTCAAAATGTACCTATTTTTTGTCATTTACATGTTAAACGTCGTATTTTCCTCCATGGGAAATTGATAATTCTCCATGAACGATACTTTCAGGTTTTTGTTTTTTAGGAGAGGAATTTCTCTTTCCATTGCATTGACGATTTCTTGGTTTTTCAATATTTTTTTAGCAAAAATATAAAGGGTGCCCGGATTTCGTAGAGACAACATGGGCTACTTCTGCATTTGAAGAGATAGAGAGATGGTCAAATTAGCAAAAAGGTGCAGGTTCGAAAGCTCATTAAGAATCCACCACCAAATCCCACTTGTCATAGCCCACTTGTTCAAAATAAAAATGAAAACAAAATCTCTCAATTTTTTTCTAAAAATTTGGACAAATAAAATTGGTTTTATGAAGTGCCAATGAAAGTGTTTAAATTGCCAAATTGGTTCAAGCCGAATCTTGGTGTTTTGTGTAGCGGGGAAGTTACGGCAAATGAAAGAAATTGGGAGATTTTGTTTTTATTTTTATTTTGAATAAGAGGGCCATGACAAGGAGGATTTGGGGGTGGGTTTTTAATGAGCTCTCGAACATGCACCTTTTGGCTAATTTGACCATCTCTCTATTTCTTCAAATGCAGAAGTTGCCTATGTTATCTCTACGAAATCCGGCATCCTGTATAAACATTTTATTCTGTGAAAGAAAATAAAGCAAACACCTTACATCCCTACGCCTAAATCTATATAAGTAAACAATTTAAAATAATCAAAATCGGTTAGGTAGATACGAAAATACCTGAAAACAAAACACTACTTAAACGACCAAATGCATGCTGGTCGGCCGAGGTCATAGCCCTGCAGAAGCGGGTTTTTGAAAGCCCGGCCCGGCCCGGCTCGACAGTGAAAATTTAAAACCCGGCACGGCCCGGCCCGTTGCAAAGAAAATGTGTTGTGGGCCCGGCCCGGCCCGGCCCGGAGCTGAATATTCAAAGCCCAGCCCGGCCCGGCCCGTCTCCGAAAAATGTTGAATAAAATAAATAAAATTACTGGACCTATGTACTCCTTAAAATTCCAAAAATACATTGAATTCATGTTAATAACATTTTTTTTTCGATTCACTTAGTTGTTGCTTTCCAAATTATAATCAAATTAAATTCATCGAAGCCCGGCCCGGCCCGGCCCGGGTTAAATTATCCATCGGAAAGCCCGGCCCGGCCCGGCCCGGTGTTTGAAAAATACGGTACGGCCCGGCCCATGCAGGGCTCTGGCCGAGGTAGCAGAAGTCGTAAGACAGGAATACTCCATCTACTCATAGATGAGACTTTTCGACATTTTTGAGTGACAAAAATTACACTCAATTGCCGAAGAACTCTCGCCAAACAAAGTAGTAATTATTACAAAAATCGCAGTCTTAAAATTCTTACCGCGCAGGTAAGAACAATAACAATAACAAATTGTCAATAATGTGTCTATTAGAGTGACTGCAAAAAAATCTATGTCGGAATTTTGGTCGTCTGGACCCCACAAAACGATTCCCCTTTCCAGATATTGAGATAGTCGAAATTTGAGCTGGGTAAAACGATGTTAACCCGTGCCGCTCGTCGCTCAAAGTTTGAAATAATCGAAATTTTTGGCCAAAAAGCTGACATATGGAGCCATAACTCCAGAACGGTAAAAAATAAAAACACGCTTAATATCTTAAAAGAAAGCTAATGTTCTTCAAAATTTATATTCTATACATAATTGTTGTTATTTTAAGTCAAGCCGAGATACAACAGCCTTTAGCCCCAAAAACGTGACCTGGTACCACTAGGAGCATACTTCGTATATTTTGTTAAGTGATAAATTTTGCTTTTTTTTGGTATATTTTTGAGTTTAAAGTAGAAATATAATAAAAAAATAAGTAATACTGATAAGTCTAATGACACTTTTTATTTTAAAATATAAAAATCAGGTATATAATACATACAAAACAGACACTGAAAAGATACAGACGTAGTACCTACATGAGTTGATAATTTTACATAGTTATCTAATCTATTCTAGAGCTTTTATATTAAAGTAGTTTTTGAAACGTCAGCATATAATGCTCGGCATTTGGTTACAACTTGCAGGACGTATTGCTTTTGGTCTTCATCTTTTGTCAGAAGGTCGTTAAAGTCGGTTATTAATTTAACAGGACGCTCAGAAATATCATTAACTACTTTTAATGTTTTGACAATTTTCAATCCTTCTTGGAAGTCATTATTTTGAGGCCAGGTGTTTGGATGTTGTCTTAGGAAATATGTTTTTATATTAAATCGGTCAAAGAATGTAAACGTTTCTTTGGTAAGTAAATTTACCAATCCTCCATCAACTACTTCTTTTAATTTTTTTTTCCTAACTTTTCGATTTACAACCCTGGCGTGCTCTGATGGTTCATCTATGCTACTGAGCAATTTATTAGCCATTAACAACTTTTCATCGTATGTAATGGTGGGATCAAAAAACGATAATCCCACCAACTCTACATTTAAATGCCACAAATGATTCGAAAATTTGTTCAGGGCTATTTCTGCTATTTCGTTGTCACATTCTTTATAGTCTAACAGACTATGCAAAATACCTAAATCTTGATTTGGTGCAAGGTGAGCTTTTGGAGCATGAACCAAGCTTTACAATAAATTTTAACTAGGAAAACAGACATGGCACGCACAGAACTTTCTTCTTCTTTAGACATCTTAAATTGACGACGAAAAATTAACATTTTTAAGCAGTAAGCCTTTGCCATCCACCTAGCGTGATGAATGGCTCCTTTGGTTCTAAAACCCACAACATTGCCATCTAGTGATCCAACAAATAGGAGAACCAGCTCCTTGTAGTCATCTCTGGGGTGGCTCCCAGTTAATTTGGTCTCGAATTCAGCAGTAATATTTGCAATTACATCTGGAATTAGCTGCTTTTGTATTAGATTGTCACTGATACCTGTGTCGTATTTTCCTTTGTCTATCTTGGGCCACGCAGTGAGGAATCTCTTGAGAATGTCTGGATGAGATCCAGTGGTTGATCCTATTTTTGTGTCGAATACGCCTCTTAACAGAATTTCCAAGATATGGTGACGGCAACATTTGCTCCAATATGACGCATGCTCCTTTGAGTCTTCCCGTGTTGGATGCTGTAGTTTCGAAGCACATCGCCTTGACGATGTTGGGAAGACCCCATTCCTGTAGGCATTTACATACGGCTACGGCTTGCTCTTCTCGAGAGTCACAGGAACTCCCAGCAGCTGTTTCTTTTCGCCATATGAAATAGCAATAGCTATTCGCTCACATTGTTCACTTGTTAAAACACCCGGTAAAAGTTTACCGTCCCAATGGACAACCACGGGCTCTTTTTCAGGAATGTTTACTTTATCTAAATTTTTTTTAGTATATTGTTCTCTGAACATTTGCCTTCTAGAATTTAATAAAGTTTTCGAGACTTTGTATTTAAGAGGGTCAAGGTTTAGTACTTCTAGAGTAGCTATTAAAATTTTCGTGGCATTTCTGTCGGATACCTTACATCGATCTAACAAAATGGACAATTTCATGTTTAAAATCTCTTTGACGCCCCTTGCAAATGAAACTTTCATCCTCTTGCTCTCAGATGGTCCTGGATCTTCTGCAGCTTCTTCAGGGATGTCCATTTCCTCCTAGCTCTCAAGTTCCTGGTAGATGCTGTCCTCTTTAGTGTCTTCTTCTTCTTCTCCTTCTTCGAACTTGTCTTCATCATCCGTCTCTAAGAAGCAACAAAAGAAAGAGAAAAAAAGACTATAAAAACTTGTCGTTTTAGCAGAATAGTAGTAATACATGGATACTAAATTACCTACTTCTAATTATCAACAGGTATTATTTAAAAAATATAAACTCACTCATAAAGATGCCAAATGTTGCTCTCATGTACAATTTTCTTTCAATTATAATGAAACTATTTACTTATTTGTTTATCTATTTTTTAGAATAATAATAATAAAAAAAACTCACCAATATCAAAAGTTTCCTCTTGGATTTGTCGGTTCATTTTTGCAAGTTCCTTTTGCGGCTTGATTGCTTCAGCTCGAGACAACTTGAGATCTACTCCAGTCATGGAACCGGCGGCCCTTCTGCCTCTGTTTCACGAGAAACGCCTTATCTTCTTCCGATTTCATCAGAGCCAAGGCATCTTGTTGAGCAATATCAAAGAGATCATCCAACTTTTCAACAAACTGTTTAAATTTGTTCCTGGCCGTTTCCGATATTTTCTTCCGGTCTTTTTGAAGAGTTCTCGACTCAGCGTGAAGTTTTCCGGCTTAGTAATTGCATCTTGCTCATGTTTAGTCGGGATTCGAGCTTTATCCCAAAAAATGAACACTTCTCGTGTTAGTTAAGTAAGTTTTGCTGATTTTTATACAGTTCATTTCACAGTATGTAAATTATAAAATAAAGCACACAAAACTTGACGATTTGAGGGTAGTTTACAACCGGTGATCTGGTGAATGGGATAGCTCACAAGAAATATTTTATCCTTGGTCCGGCTTTGTACACCTGATGTTGATGCCATTTCAGAGTCCAATAGGTAAATAACAGTTAACTTGAAAAATTAAACAAAATATATTACAAACTTTAATTTCAATAAAATGTTTTCAAATGTCTTTTAAAATAATACCATAATACTTATAAAAACAATAACACACACACTTGGAAAATTAAAAAAAAAAAAACGTTAAAATATCTTCACTAGATAATTATTCGATCTAACCAGCTCAAAGGCACTTTAGAAACTAAACTGAATAAATAAAATATTGCCCACAATACCCCCATCTGGCTAGCCATTGGCTTCACAATACTCTGAGTAATAATTGCTATCAGGACATTCGTGTCTAGGAAAATCTGTTAGCGTTTATGTGTAAACTTTAGCTTGTCGTTTGAGCGTGGATTTAATCTTGCATTAGAATTTATGAAATTTATGTAGACACTCGAAGTGGTATACAAATGGTGGGCCGTTCTTCATCTCCATCTTGATCGTTTGAAGGATGGAAGCCACCGCCAGCGTTCGCATCGTCGTCGTCGTCGGCGTCTTTTGACTCGCATCTCACAATAGAACAATGCAATATTCCATCGGAATATATTAGAGTCGAAATCCTCCTTGAATATACAATTACTCCGAACGGAAAATCATTATTCAATACGAAAATACTACACACACGCTCCCGACGACTGCTAAGACTATACGTTTACGCATCTTTATATAAAGCGGCGCTTGTGCGAGGATTTATCGTCCTCCAGATGGAAATCTCCACTCTTCACCAACACTACGGACAATTCAATGGGATTGCCGTTTTTAATTATACCACAGAACAGACATTATTTCCTCTTTCACTTTAAATTTTCAACAGTTATTATTGCAGCAAAACATTTTAATAAAATTTGCAAATGCAAACTTTGCAAGTTTACAAATACATAATGTTCTGAAAAGATACAACTTTATCAACAAAAATAAATACTTTTATATTTCAATTGTTTTTAAAAGGAACTATTAAAGACATTTTTATGTGCGCAATTGAATTTAGTTTGAGGAAAACTGCCTTCACAATTTATTAAAGACATTAAATGTTTATTTACTTATTTAATCAACTTTACTTTTCTTGCATAAAAACCAAAATCTAAAAATCACATTGAATGTCACAAATAATTTATGTGAGGAATTAATGAAACGGATCGTCGAAAGGATTAGGCGTTTGTAGTTCGTTCAAATAACAATGGGCCTCGCCAACACCAACGCCGAAATGCATTTCCGGTCCAGATCTCGACCATCTGGGCGCACACACACACCAACGCCGACACTCTTTTTCTACGACAATGAATCACTAAGTCATGAAGATATGCACCCGCTTTACATCATCACCATCACGAACACTCTATGACCAACATTCCATTTCTGCTGAATCACCAACACGCCTCATCGTCCAGCAGGCATTTTAACTCATGGCTTATCAGCACGATATTGTAAAGCAAACAAGTGACAGTGTTTTTTTTTATTTACATGAATTATGGTTAAAAGGATTCCTGACTAAGGAAGAGTGAAAAAACCCTGTAATATTTAATACATTCTTTAACGAATTTGATGGGCAATAAAGATCCATAGATCCGATTGGGTGTTTCTCGTTAAAACTATGTACCACTCGGATGGGAATCGAACTTACAAACTTGGAATGCGGAAACAAACGCTCAACTACATACACCACCAAGTACCAGTAAAAATCTTAACTATTGATCCTCTTGAAATTGGAAATTACATAAATATAAAAATAAAGCAATTTGTAAATAAATTGAGACAATAATTTTACAAGCAGTAAGGGCAACTGCGATTTTAAAATGCACGAGAATAACATTACTTGCATTCAAGGATTTGAAAAATTGTTTATAAACCAGAATTTTGAAGGTTAAAAAGCTCAAGAATTATTATAATTATAAATGACCCATATCTGTTGTCTAATTAAAAATAATTGCCACATCTTAGGTGGAGCAACGTTTCAAACTTGAAGTAGGAAAATTAAAATTGCATACTACGATTTCTGATATAAAACAAAAATATAAATCGAAAAATTATCTTCATTAAAAAAGATTAATTTCTGATTTCGTATGAAAAATGTCTTGGAATATCTTAGATGGCAACACTTCGACCTTAAACTTGGAAAACGAAAATTACACATTATTCGAAAAATTGCAAAAAATAATAAATCGAAGAATTAGCTTCAAAAGCTCAAAATTCAATAAGATAGATACAATACGGATTTTCCAAATAAAGCAATTGCCATTTCATGAGTGGAAACAAAATCGCAACACTTCAGACTCGAACTTCGAAAACGAAAATTAATTTGAACTATTTGAAAAATTGCAAAAAATTATATTATAAAATAAATGGAACAATTAGCGTTAAGGCGGCTCGTCATGAAATGACCTTGATGCACGTCTTATGGGAATCCTTAACAAATTAATTAAATTCTACAGAGTTTATTAGTGAATATACGGCGATAATTTTTTTTCTGTAGCATCTCATCATACATTACTATAATATGAATTACTCAAAATATTAAGATTTATTCTGGTTTTTGAAGTAAAAATTATCAAATAATATAAAATCGTTTTTTAACTTGAAATGCATGTAAATCGTATTATATTGCCATTATTTAACATATGAAAAGATGATGTTATAGATTGCACATTTGACAATTTGCTATAAAAAGTATGTGATTATTAAATGTTTAATAAATACTGTAGAGTGTCGGAGGTAAACTCCTAACAAATTGTTATATTTCGAAAGGGAATATCCCTACCATTCCGCCTTCCAAACTGCGATAGACACAAGCTCTGTCTTTGTTTCGCTCGTTCATCGAGAGAATCGAGACGCAGCCATGTATATTAGAATTTTTATTACCTCTAACATAACACATAAATTATAAACATTGCAAGCGGACGAACTACTTAGAAAAAGTATCAAATTTCCGTAATTCACTTGCCGTGACGCCCGTGACTACGGAAGAAAAGATTACAAAACGTATTTCACTCATTGCACGTCAAACTGGACACTGAAATTTAATTGTTGATTTGGATTTTTTCTTTTAATTTTGCAAACGCACTCTACATATGTAATAAGGGAAGTCATGTTTTGCAAAAAAAAATTGAGATTTTTTTTAAGAATATATGCACGGTTGTAAATTGCAAGAAATCACGAAAAACGTTGGTCGTGCATTTAAAGAACTGTATCGTCAAACCCATTAGTCGTACAAAAAAATACAACAGGTCAACTTTAAAGATCTTGAGTCAATCTATGTAGTGCCTTCAAATTTTCACTGTCTCTTTGGAATTGAAGTGAGAACATGAAGTTGGTGAGTTGATCATGAAAAATGCTAATAAATTATATAAACAAATGAATAATAGTTTATTAATATTAAACGCAAATTTTAAATATACTACTACATAGAATGACTCAAGATCTTCAAAGTGGACCTGTTAATTTATTTTGTAGGACTAATGGATTCGACGATACAGTTTTTTTAAAGTGAATTCTTGCAACTTACAACCGTGCATATCTCAACATTATTCATTTATTTCATGTGTAGAATGCGGCTGCAAAATTTTAAAAAAAATCGAAATCATCAATTATTATTTTAAGCGAAAACCGTCCGGTTTGACATGGAATGTTATTGGCGCCAGAACTTACTGTCGCCACACAGACGTTTGGATTTGACATATGCCACATTGCATATAGGGTGTTTTGTTTAAAAAAAAACATAACTTTGATATCGACCTTTTTTACGGGACACCCTGTATATCTGGTAATAATTTTAAATTGTGCATATAACGATCCTACGTCTATCCATTTGACAAGAATAACACGAAGTTGCATGATTTTCCATAAAATGACCGCGTCGTATGCGTTGCCCCACCCAGTATATAAAGTTTCATGTTAATTGCTGTATTACTTTTTGAGGCAGAGCGCGCACAGGTAGACACACTCACAAAAAGACACATTTTCTTTTCCAGGCATCGTTGAAATCGCTTCTTGAGACCTCAAAATGGATATTTCCGTTTAAAACAATTTTAAAAGAATTTTCTCGATCACAATACTTTACCGTACTTTGTAACGGAGAAAATAAAAGGGAATTTTGGAATTAAATCCGTATATCTCAGTCAGAGCCCTGCAGAAGCGGGTTTTTTAAAATTCCTAAAATACATTGAATTCATGTTATTAACATTTTTTTCAATTTACTTAGTTGTTGCTTTCGAAATTATAATAAAATTAAATTTATCCAAGTCCGGCCCGGCCTGGCCCGGACCGGGTTAAATTATCCATCGAAAAGCCCGGCCCAGAGTTTGAAAAATACGACCCGGCCCGGCCCATGCAGGCCTCTGATCTCAGTAACTATTGACAATTTTGGAAAATGTTTCAAATATGAGTATTTTATGTAGATATTGAAAAATTAATTTAATACTAAAACTGTCTGACCACAAAACTAAAACGAATATGAATAAATAAGTCCTATAAGCGCATTGTTTACTTTGTAATTTGATATCGAAAGCGGGATTGCGGTGCGGCACGACGAGCATCTAATGAGTCACAAACTACACGAGGAGATCAACCAATACAAAGGTCACTTATACCCCTCTTTTCCTTTCCGTAAAATTTTTGAGGTTTCCCCTCAAATCAGTCGCATATGAATCGAATTCGTTCAAGGCCATTTCATGATGAGCCCTCTTAATAGCTCAAAATTAAATTAAATAGATAGAACATTGATTTCCCGTATAAAACAATTACCATGACCGTAGTAGAAACGAATTTACAACATTTCAGACTTGATCTTCGAAAATAAAAATTGCTTTTAACTATTTGAAAACATGTAAAAATTAGCAATTCAAAGAGTTAGCTTCAGATGCTCAAAAATCATTAAAATAGATACGTTGCTGATTTTTCAATACAATTGCCATGTGCTTGATGAAAACAAAATAACAACAATTCAATTTTGAACAAAACTTGCGTTCAACGATTTAAAAATTGTACGAACATTAAAACCCAAAGAATTAGCTTCGAAAGCTTGATATTTATTAAAAATTAAATCATACTGAATTTTCATATAAAACAATTGCTATAATCTTATTGAAAACGAAATTCAATCAAGCGATTAGCTTAGTGAAAACAATATAACAACGAATTTGAACTTAAAAAAATTGCATTGAACTATTTGAAAAATTGCAAAAAATCATTCAAAGAGAACAATTAACTTCAGAAGTTCTAAATTCAATAAAATAAACACTATACTGATATTCCATCAAAATACAAAATAATTGCCATGACCTTAGTGGAAAGGACTTCAAACTTGAACTTCGAAAACGAAAATTGTTTGCAACTATTTGAAAAATTGTAAAAAATAGCAACTCAAAGAATTAGCTTCAAAAGCTCAAAAGTCATTAAAATAGATACATTTCTGATTTTCTACAAAAGCAATTGTCATGTTCTTAGTGAAGACGAATCAGCAAAAATTCGAATTTGAATTTGTAAAATGAAAATTTCAATCAGCGATTTGAAAAATTGTAAAGAATTAGCAAATCAAAGAATTAGCTTCAAAAGTTCAACAAATCATAAATCGAATAATTAGTTCCAAAAGCTCAAAATTTAGTAAAGTAGATACAGTACTGCTTTTCCATATAAAATAATTGCCATAACCTTGGTGGAAATGAAACTGTAACCCTTCAAACTTGAACTTCGAAAACAAAAATTGCTTTCAACTATTTGAAAAATTGTAAAAAATTAGCAAATCAAAAGCTCGAAAGTCATTCAAATGGATACATTGCTGATTTTCCATAAGAAACAATTGCCATGTCCTTAGTGAAAACAAATAAGCAACAATTCGAATTTGAACTTAAAAAGCAAAAATTGCATTAAACTATTTAAAATATTGCAAAAAATTCATAAATCGAATAATTAGCTTCAAAATTCAATAAAGTAAATACAATACCCGCTTGTGCCGACTGCACCGCGGCTGTGTGGGTTCGATACCCATCCCGGGCGGAAAATTTTTCGGCGATCGAGAAGTATTCGCTAGGGTCCGTGGTTGTTGTATATGTCTTACATTATTCATTTCTTCATTTATTCTCATTTATTCATACAAAAATACAAAAATAACAGCTGTGTGTGACTGTATGGCTCAGCCCAAATAAAAAAAAACACAGTACTGATTTTTCATACAAAACAATTGCTTTAAACCTTAGTGGAAATGAAATTGCAACACAAAACGAAAATTACTTTCAACTATTTCAAAAATTGTAAAAAAATAGCAAATCAAAGAACCAGCATCAAACGCTTAAAAATCTTTGGAATAGATACGTTGCTGATTTTCCATAAGAAACAATTATTGTCGCATTCTTAGTGAAAACAAAATAGCAACAGATCTAATTTGAACTTGGAAAACAAAAATTGCATTCAATAAATATAAGAATTAGTTCAAAAAGCATGAAATTTATTGAAAAATATATCGTTGTACTTCCACATAGAACAATTGCTATAAACTTAGCGGAAATAAAATTGCAACACTTGAGACTTTAACTTAGAAAACGAAAATTGCTTTCAACCATTTGAAAAATTGCAAAAATTAATATATTGTACAATTAGCTTCAAAAATACAAAATTCAATAAAACATGCACAATACTGATTTTCCATATAAAACAACTACCATAGCTTTAGTGGAATAGTATATTCTGTAACGAGGTTAGAATGAAAATTTGTTGCGAGTGCAATATCTACGAGCATCAGAATTTCTATTCTTACCGAGTAGCAGACTATACTTTCTCCTCGACCAGATAAAATAGTCTAATAAAATAATGAACACAAAGAACTTACATTTTATTATTACGTTTGTGGTTATGTTTATTATATTTTGACAATTGCGATATCCAAGGCTAATTGTTTTATTCGAAACGGTGTGAGAATATTCATTCCATTACCTGTTATGGAATGAATTACATGCAAAACGCATAAGCGCATGATGTTTTGTTCCATAATAAGAGTGAGAATGTGTATGTTCTATGATCACAATTGATTTCAGAATGCTTAAATTCTACAATGGTCGCGGAGAAACGAAATTACAAGACTTTGAAAACGAAAATTGCTTTCAACTATTTAAAAAACTGTAAAAAGTAGCAAATCAAAGGATTAGCTTTAAACGCAAAAAAAATAATTAAAATAGACACATTGCTGATTTAGCATAAGAAACAATTATTATTCCCCTAGTGAAAACAAAATTATTGCAACAGTTCAAATTTGAACTTGGAATACACACATTGCATTCAACGATTTGAAAAATTGTACAAAAATGATAAATCAAAGAAATAGGTTTATAAGCTTGAAATTTATTAAAATTATACCTTACTGAATTTCCATTTTAAACAATTGTCATAAGCTTAGTGAAAGCAAATTCTCAACACTTTAAAACTATTTTAAAAATTCCAAAAAATTCAGTGTTAAAGGCTCAAAATTTAATAAAATAGATGCAATAAATAATTTTCCATATAAAATAATTACCATAATCTTAGTGGAAACTAAATTACAGCACAAAAATTAAAATTTCTTTCAACTATTTGAAAAATTGTAAAAAATAAGCAAATGAAAAGACTACCTTCAAATTCTCAAAAATAATTGAAAAAGATACATTCCTGATTTCCTGCAAGAAACAATGATCGTGTCCTTCTCCCTTTGAGAAAGCGAAATAGCAACAATTCGAATTTGAAGTTGGAAAACTAAAATTTCATTCAAAGATTTGAAACATTGTACAAAAATGATAAATCAAATAATTAACTTCGAAAGCTCGAAAATTATTAAAAATTATACCATTTTGATTTCCCATAAAAAGTAATTACTATTTCCGAGATCTTTCTTAACAAAACACTTTAAACTAAAACTTCGAAAACGAAAATTGCATTCAACGATTTTAAGAATTGTAAAAAATTAACCAATCAAAGAATGATCTTCAAATGTTCAAAAGTCATAAAAATAGGCACATTGCTGAATTTTCATAAAAACCAATTGCCATATCCTTAGTGAAAACAAATTGGCAACAATACTAACTTAAACTTCGAAAATAAAAATAGCTTTCAACTATTTGAAGAATTGCAAAATAATCTGAATTGAAAAATTAGCTTTAAAAGCTCGACATTTAATAAAATAGATAAAATACAGATTTTTGCTTTACAAAACGATTGCTATAACCTTAATTGAAACGTGTTACAATTACACTTCAGATTTGAACTTTGAAAACGAAAATTACATTAAAATGTTTGAAAAATTGCAACAAAATGACAAATCAAAGAATTAGCTTCAAATATTAAAGATTCATTATAAATGATATAATTTTAATTTTCTTTAAGAAATTGCAAAACCCCAAGTGGAAACTAAATAACAACGCTTCAAATTTGTACCTCGAAAACAATGATTGCATTAAACGTTTTGAACAATTGCAAAAAAATTGATAAATCAAAGAATTAACCCCAACAGCACTGAAATAGATAATAAATGGTTGCGATCGTTACTACGTGGTAATCCACAATTAAACTGAATTGAAAATTTTTAACAACAACAATAATTAGTTGTGGTTAAAACTTTTTGAAATAGATACATTGCTGATTTCTTATTAAAATATTAAATATCTCTGATGAAAACAAAATGGCAACACGTCATACCTTCATACTTGCACTTGGAAAACAAAAATTGCATTTAAACATTTGAAAAAATGTATTGATTAAATAAATAATCAGCTTCAAAAGCTCAAAATTTATTGAAATATATACAATACCGATTTCCAACAAAAAAGCATTTCCCAATGACAACTGCGGGTTTAAAATGCACCAGAAAAGCTCAAGTTTTATAAAAGATATATTTCTGTTTTCATATCCCATAATAATTACCAAATACTAGGAGGAGCAACCTTTCAAACTTAAAGTAGGAAAATGAAAATTGCATGCAACGATTTGCTAAATAAAAAAAATAAACGGAAGAATTATCTTTAAGTGCTCAAGATTCATTAAAAATATACATTTCTGATTTCGTATAAAAGAAAACATTTAAAAGTTGAACTAAGAAATCGAAAATTCAGGAATCGACGGAAATGAAGTGGTAGATAGGCTCGCTAAAGAATCTTTACTTAAGGAAGCTGAAGAATAATTTATTCTACCCAGAGATATGCGCAACCTTTTTATATCTAGGAATTTATTCAAGTGGAAAGAAGAGTTATCTCCTTTTCAAGTAAAAGGTAGATATTATAAATACTTTTATTCCTATTTCAAAACAGTTCCTTGGTTCAAAACGATAAAAATAAAACGAAAAGTGATCACTACAACGGCTAGAATAAAATTTGGACATTGTTCAAGTAATGATCATTTCTTCCGCATCGGAGTTAAACCCACTCCGCTATGCCCATGCTCTATCGATATTCAGGACTTATACCATATACTTCATCTATGTACCCTATTTAAATCAGCTAGAAGGGAATTATACCGAAAAATAAATTCGATTTCTAAAGGAATAATCACAGACTACAAAGTATGGATCAACTCCAATAATTTCAGCATTTTAAAGGCCATTAACTCATTCCTTGAAGAAGTAGGTCTATCTTTATAGACATAATATTACTCATTCAATCTGGACTTTCAAATACTTAATTGAGCTCTCTTATTAATTGTTATTATTATTACAACTACCCCACCCCTTCTCTATTGTATCCAATCCTTTGGGCCAATCCCTGTGCAAGTAGTTCCTTTATCGTGTCGGTCCCACGAAAACTCCCTTTCTTAATTTCCAAGTAATATCTTCATTCCCCATTTGATTTTCGGGACTGATGAGAGTTGATCACGCAAGTGACCCAGATCATATGAGTAAAAAAAATCGAAACTTGCATTCAACGATTTGAAGTGTAAGAAATTTATAAATCAAAGAACTAGCGTTAAGAACTCAAGATTCATTAAGACAATAACTGCTGATTTCTCACTAAGCAATTTCCTATATCGCAGTTTTGAAAAATTGAAAAAATATTATAATTCAAAGAATTAGCTACAAACGGTTGATTTAAATTGATTCATTTCAGCTTTCCTATAAAAATCCATTGGCTTATCTTCGATGAAAACAAAATTGCAAAACTTGAATTTCAAAATTGAAAACTGTATTCAACGATTTGAAACCTAAGAACATATTAATAAACCAAAGAATTTGCTCTTAAGGGGGAACACCACCTTGACCTTTTCAAATCGAGACAAGTCAGTGGTAGACATTGCGGCCGGTATTGCTGCCACAGCCCATAAAAACCTGGCCATTGAAGAAAAAAAAATTCGCTCCTTTTAAGTTTAGTTCCATTATATAACATCAAGAAGGAATCCGTGCACACTAATCTAACGCTTAGAGTGCATTCCAGTCACACGTTTTTGTTTCCCGCGTCTCGGAAGTCACCAATCAACTGCTTACAAGAAGTAAACTATTATTATAACTGTTACAAAGTTTTCATCAACATACAGCATGGATAGGATCTCTAAGGGTAAGTTAAGCCCCTTTTCAATTTATTAAAACGAATAACATCCACAGTAAACAAATAAACATTCTAACATCTTTTTTGCAAATCGAATTTTAGACAAAGTGAGTACTACAAAATTAGCACCGCGTGGCACCGGTTTACTATTAAGCTTGTATGACGAGTTTATATGTACTTCATTGGATTTTACAAAATTTAGCTGCCCGAAATTGCACGAATTTATTTTATAGAGACTTTTCGTGAAAATTAGTTGCAAGCACTAAGTAACGTTTTAGTTATTTTTGACTTGCCCGAATCTATAAACCTAATAAATAAATATATAAACAATGAATAATGAATATACAGGGTCTTCATTTCAAAAGGAGCCACCCTGAATAACTTTGGATCTGAAGTACTTACGGTTTTAAGAAAAAATACGTCAATTTTGTTTTCGAGGGGGAACTTAAAAAACACTGTTTTTAGAATTTCATCTTTCACCCCCTCACCCCCAACCATCCCAACTTTAAAATTTCCAATGGCACTCTCTATTGTGCGATACCTCATTTTAAAGGCAATATAAAATATTATCCAAAATATTTGTAATCAGTTCATTTGTTTTAGAGGGTCTTTGTTTCAAAACAAGCCACCCTGAATAACTTTGGATTGGATTTGGAAGTAGTTACGGTTTTAAGCAAAAATACGTCAATTTTATTTTAAAGGGTGGAACTTGAAAAACACTGTTTCTAGAATTTTTTCTTTCACCCCCTGCCACAAAATCTTTGGTGTGGCATATTTTGATATGAATATCTCTGAAACAAATGAACTGATTTAAATTAATTTTTATTTGCTGGACAGTATTTTGTATGCCCTTTAAAATGAGGTGTCACACAAAAGGGGATGCCATTTGAAATTATAAAGATGGGGGTGAGGGGGTGAAAGATACAATTCTAAAAACAGTGTTTTCAAGTTCCGCCTCAAAAACAAAATTGACCTATTTTTTCCTGTAACCGTGACTACTTCAGAGCCAGGGTTATTCAGGGTGGCTTAGTTTGAAATGAATACCCTCTCTCTCTAAAACAAATGAAGCGATTTCAATTATTTTTGCTTTACTGGATAGCATTTTTTATGTCCTTTAAAATGAGGTATCGCACAATAAGGGGTGCCATTTGAAATTTTAAAGATTGGGTGGCTGGGGGTGAGGGGGTGAAAGATAAAATTCTAAAAACAGTGTTTTTTAAGTTCCCCCTCGAAAACAAAATTGACGTATTTTTTCTTAAAACCGTAACTACTTCAGATCCAAAGTTATTCAGGGTGGCTCCTTTTGAAATGAAGACCCTGTATAATAAATGATATAAATAAATAACATAATAAATAAATAAAATGAATTGCATAACAAAATGAACTCAATATAGAATTATTTTATTTAATATTTACAAAACCACAAATCATACGCTCACCAAACCCTACATCATTGTAATTGTTGAAAAGGTGTCTATTTGTAAGTGTAAAAATATACGGAGTAATTCATAAAAAAAAAAACTGCTGATGAAATCATATCTTGAAAATTAGGGTAGCTTTTGAAAATCGAAGTCACTGAATAGAATAAACGAAACTATAAACATTTCTTTTAAAAGTAATAGGAAAAAAAACAGACATTTAGCCAGAAATTAGGTATTCCGACACATTTGACTGACTATTTTGCAATATTGAAATGTTAAGTTTTAACATCAATTGAATCTGCCATTTTTATTGTTGAAACTTGTATAATAAATTCAACCAGCGACCTTAAAAACGATCTTAGATGCAATCTTGCGTGAATTTGATCAATTATGACATATTTGGTCCGCCATATCTGATCCGTCATTTTGAATTTCAAAATTTTGACATCGAATTCATAATCAACGACTTCAAAAGCACCCTTAAAACTAATTTTCCGCAAATTTGATGAATTTTGACATATTTGATCGGCCATATTGAATCCGCCATTTTGAATTTCATAATTTTTGATATCGAATTCATAATCGGTGACCTAAAGCACCCTTAAATACAATTTTTCCCGAATTTTTGATGCATTTTGACATATTTAGTCCGCCATATTGGATCTGCCATTTTGAATATCAAAATTTGGACATCGACCTCAAAAACCCAAAGTAACGAAACATTTTGCATACATTTTCATACGATGGCCAGGTTTTTTTAGGCTGTGGCTCACTGTGCGACGTGCTACAATTTTTGCGTCAACGGCGACGCCAAGCGAGTGAAGTTGACACATTCCAAATTGATAAATACAACATTTTTTGGTCCGCCATCTTGAATTTGACTATTCTGATAATAAATTTCGGCGACCGCGAAAACCCTTATGTCCAAATTTTGGTCAAAATTAGCAGATACAAATTTCTTTTGGTCCGCCATCTTGAACTGACAATGAGTTTTTTGTTCGGAAGGCCACCATTTTCGTGAAAATCAACTTTTTCAAAAAAGCTCCCGTGTTTCGTTGCAAAATATTATGTAGAATAATATTCCGAACCGATTTTTATTACAGGATGACTTGGGGGACCAGGAATACCCTCGCAGTGGGGCGATCTCGCGCAAGAGGACGTCTGCGCCACTTGGTGCAGCGGCCTCGAGGAGGCCGCGATCAGCGCGAAAAGAAAATAGTTTGGAAGCCGATTTGCCCTCCTGATTTGTTTTCATGCCGAAAATAAAATACGAAAATTATTTTTCCAGCTCACAAGGAGTTGTTCCCCCTTAAAGCTTAAAATATGTTAAAATAGATCCGTTGATTATATTAAAAAAAATTGCCATGTCCTAGAATAACAAAATGGCAACACTCTAAACTTAAAAATTCGAAAACGATAATTGCACCGATGATTTGAAAAATTGTAAACAAATGATAAATCAAAGAAATGGCTTTAAAAAAGCTCAAGGTTCATTAAAATAGATATGTTGTTAATTTATAATAAACACAATTGCAATGTCCCGTTCGTAAATAAAATTGAAAAACACTTGAAATTGCAAAATGAAAATTGCAAAGTACGATTTAAAACATTGTAAAAAAGAATTACTTTCAAAAGCACAAAATTGATTTAAAGTCAGGGCCGATCCTACCGGGGGGCTAGAGCGTGCATGGCACGCGGGCGGGTGTTAAGGAGGGGGCAGCGAAATCTGCAAAATTTGGTTCGAGTGCCCCGAAATAACGGCCGGTCGCTTGGACCCTTGCCTAAAGTGTATCCGATTTCTAACCGGGTAATGATTTTGCCAAAGAAGCAGAAGTGTCGTACCTTCATTTGAAGTTCATATAAGAAAAAATCCGCGGATGTCCAATTATGAGTCATGCGATGAAAATGTTTTGGATCCTGGGGAAAATGTAGAATTCACTTTAATCTTGAAATTTTGGACATCGCTGTTAATTTGATATACGAACGTTCTGAACTATTAAAAAATTGCTGCTTCAAAGTTTAAATGTTTGCTAGTATTTCATTCTGCAGAGTCCGAGTATCTAAGAAAATGTTGTATGGAAAATCGCGAAAAGCAGGGGCGGCTCGCTATATAGAGCCAAGGAGCCATGGCACTACCTCTAGTTTCAAGCTCAGCAATAATTTTTAATGTACATTTAAAACACTTTTTGGCCAGTTACTTTGGTATAGGAAGATACATCGTTCTTTCTTTTTCTTCTTGTCGTAAATTGTATTTTTTAGCTGACAATAATGGTGTGTTGCAATTGTCAACAATGGTTTGTTGCAGTTGTCAGAAATGGTATGTTTCAGCTGTTAAAAATAGTAGTTTTCAGCTGTTAAGAAATGTATTATTCAATTGTCGAAAATTATATTTTTCAGTTGTCAAAAAGTTATTTTTCAGCTGTCAAAAAAGGTATTTCTGAGCCATTAAAATGGTATTTTTCAGCTATCAAAAAAAGTATTTTCGACATTTTTTATTTGTCAAAATTGGCTTTCAAAAACTGTACTTTTTGTTGTGAAAAATTGTATTTTTTGTTAACAATAATAGTTTATTACAGTTGTCAATAATGTTTTGTTGCAATTGTCAAGAATGGTATTTTCAGCTGTTAAAAATGGTATTTTTCAAAAATTATATTTTTCAGTCAAAAATGTTTCTTTTTTAATATCAAAAAAGGTATTTCCCACCTATTAAAAAGTATTTTTTTATAAAAAACAGCATTTTGCGACATTTTTTTATTGCCAAAAATGTCATTTTTCGGCTGTCAAAAATTTACTTTTTGTAGTCAAAAATTGTATTTTTTAGCAGGCAATAATGGTATGTTACAGTTGTCAATAGTGGTTTGTTGCAGTTGTCAACAATGGTATTTTTCAGCTGTTGAAAATGGTAGTTTTCAGCTGTTAAAAAGTGTATTATTTAACTGTAAAAAATGATATTTTTCAGCTGTCAAAAATGCGATTTCCAACCTATAGAAATGTTATTTGCCAAGAATGGTATTTTTCAGCTGTTAAGTATGTATTATTCAACTTTCGAATATTATATTTTTTAGCTATCAAAAAAGGCATTTCTCACCTATAAAAATGGTATTTTTCAGCTATCAAAGGCAGCATTTTTGGTCATTTTTTATCAAAATGGCATTTTCCGCTGACAATAATGGTTTGTTGCAGTTTTTAAGAATGGTGTTTCAGCTGTTAAAAACGGTATTTTTCAGCTGCCAACAATGGCATTTCCCTCCTATAAAATGGTATTTTCCAGCTATCAAAGCATTTTTCGAATTTTTTTAAATTTTCAAATGGCATTTTCAGTTTTCAAAAATTGTACTTTTTGTTGTCAAAAATTGTACTTTTTGCTGTCAAAAATTGTACTTTTTGTTGTCAAAAATTGAATTTTTTGTTTTCAAAAATTGTATTTTTTAGCTGACAATAATGGTATGATACAGTTGTCAATAATAGTATGCTGAAGTTGAATTTTTGTACTTTTTGTTGTCTAAAATTGAATTTTTTGTTTTCAAGAATGATATCAAAAATAATATTTTTCAGCTGCCAACAATGGTATTTCCCACCTATATAAATCGTATTTTTCAGCTATCAAAAGCAGCATTTTTTGACAAGTTTAACTGTCAAAACTGACATTTTTCAGCTGTCAAAACCTGTATATTTTGTTGACAAAAATTGCTTTTTTTTATTGTCAAAATTTTTATATTTTAGCTGCCAATAACGGTATGTTTCAATATATTTTTCGGCAAGTCAAGAATAGTAATCCGCAGCTGTTGAAAATAGTATTTTTCAGCTGTCTCAAGTTCTATTTTACAGTTGTAGAAAATGGCATTCTTCAGTTACCAAATATGCTATGTTTCAGCTGCCAAAAACAGTATTTTTCACCTAATAAAAATAGTTTTTATCGACATTTTTGAATTGTCAAAAATTGTATTTTTCAGCTGTCAAAAGTAGTATATTTTGCTGCCAAAAGTAATATATTTTGCTGTCAAAAATAGTATTTTTATTGTCAAAAATAGTATTTTTTTTTGTCAAAAATAGTATTTTTCGTGTGTCAGGAATGGTATATTTCAGCTGACAAAAAAGGTATTCCTCAGCTGTTGAAAATTAGTATTTTTCAGCTGTCAAAAATAGTATTTTTTACTGTCAAAAATAGGGTGCTATATTGTATAAGTGGCTCTACCATCAACATGTTCCAGGAGCCGCCACTGACGAAAAGTATTGTTTTAGAATTTAGATCAACACTGAGTAGCGTTCTAATAATCGATGTACTTGCCGCTGAACTGAAGGTTTTATCATAGTCTACTACTACTCTTTTTTGCGAAAGACCTTTGATCACCAATCTGGCCTTGAATTTTCCGATCAATCTATCAGCGTTTGTTTTTTATTTTGTGGCATCGTTGTAGATGTGGTTCCGCGAAGGTCGTCGAAATGAGCAACAGTGGCGGCTCACGGTTTTTTTTTTTGATAGGGCCGAGATGGCAATACAGATAGGCGCAGTCTCTGCAACCGACCCTACTCATCTATCAGAAGGTTTCGTCTCTTCAACTTTGTTGCTTCCTGGGGATATAATAACCCCCTTTTCCACCAATTTTTCTTTGAAAATGACGTCCTTGGATCGGTAAAGCTTGTCGTCCTCTTTACTGTAGATCCTCTATCCGTCGTCGTTATCATGGGAGATGAGGATTCCTTTAATGGCCTTCGTCCTTTGCTTCTTCGATATGAATATACATGAATTCAGCAATTTGAACCAATGTTTCAAACCTGGTTTCTTACCATACCACAACTCGAAAGGTGATGTTCCTGGAACGTAGGAAGGCCCTATCTTGTTTAGGATGTAGGTACATGTTCGTTTTATTTCAGCACAAAGTGCCTGAGGAATGGTTCCATGCGCGTGCATCATTTTTCTAGCAGTTTCACCACCCTCTCACTGAACCCGTTTTGTTCCGAATTGTAAGACATTACAAGACGTTGAACAATACCTTTCTTGTGTAGATTGGTTCTGATCTGGATGTTGTCGAACTCCCTGCCATTATCACTCCGCAGCTCCCGACTGCCTTAGCTGGGAACTGGCTCAGTTTTTCAGCAACTTCAGCAAATAAACTGTCTTGAATTTTGTGTAATCGTCAAAAAAAATCTATATCCATACCTCAATTCTTGAAATGGACTGCAGACATCCGTGTGAATTCGGTTCTGTTGTTCTGGACCTCGTGCCGAACTGTAGACGATGAGCTTTATCATAAATGCAACCTTCGCACAGTTCACTATGTATTTCTACGTTCATGTCAAGCTCCCTGCTCAGTAGTGATTTCACATGTTCTGATGTCCGAATCGTTCATGACACAACTTTAGCAGGTTTCCCTTAATCACAGCATTGGCTTCATTTGATAGGGTTCAAAATTCACACGGCCAACTTGAACAGTCCTCCATGTTGAGCTCCCACCCTTTGTTAACTAGGAAGTTTTAGACTTCAGCTGATGAGATGAACTCGCTCTCCGGGTACTTATTCTGGACTGCAAGCACGGAGAACAGATTCCTCTTGATTCGGGGCACACACCAAACTTCAGACAAGGTAATTTTGTACCATTTTTGCCCCAACTTTGTCACGTATTCCGATGGCTTCGATTTTCTCACCATTTGCTGTGGTCACTGTGTGTTCAGTTGAAAAAGACTCGAACGTTTTAAAGCAAATCTCATCATTTAAAATATGGCTTGTCGTGCCATTGTCATCCATCATCCATGCATCTCGCCGACTCAGTATGTATTTCAGTTGAGTTAATAGTGACGAGTATCGTATTTGTGTCAGACTCCAGAGAACGGCTATCTGCAATTCATTTCTTGCATACTTTAGCCATGTGATTGGGCTTCCTGCAGTATTTGCATATCAGTTTTTTTTTCGACTGAACTTCGTTGTTGTGATAACTTCTTCGATGATTGCTGGTAAGAGCTTCCTTCTTGGTGGATCCAGCTCCCTTGGTCCGAAATTGGATATAATAAATAATGTTACATTTTCCTATAATAGTATATATGCCTTTTGGGAAATAAATATTATTATTATTATTATAATTTTTCGAATTAAAAAATAAAAGCCCCAAGAAATGTTTTACTGCACTTGAGGGGGCGGCCAACTCATCATTTACACGCGGGCGGCCAAGGGTCTAGGATCGGCCCTGTTTAAAGTGATACATTCCAGATTTTTTGAGAAACAATTACTATATCCCAGGCGGAAACGAAATGGTAACACTTTAAACTTTAACTAGGAAAACGAAAATTCCATTAATCGATCTAGAAAATTGCAAAAATCAATAAATTAGATCGATTATTAGCTTCAAATGTTTAAAATAAACTATAATAATAATTCCATTGCTGATTTCCTATAAAAGAAAACTACTGCAATATCCTAAGTAAAAACAAAACTGCGACACCAAAACTTTAAAATTTCAAAAACGAAAGTTGCAATCAAAAATCACTAGTGGCAGATGGCCAAGTAGCCAAAAGAAGTTGCAATCAACGTTTGAAAAATTGAAAAAATAAAAAATAAATCGAAATTCAAAAGATCAAAATGCATTTAAATTGTTGATTGCCCATGAAACACATTTGTCATGTCCCAGTTGAAAACAAAATGATAACACTGCCAACTTGAACTAGGAAAACGAAAATTGAATTAATGGATTTAGAAAATTGCAAAATAAAATCAATAAATTAATTAGCTTCAAATGCTTACAATACACTCAATATCCCCACTGCAATAAAACGGCACCACGTCATAATAATAAGGATAATAATTATAATAATAATTTATTTTATGCTAATAGTGATGGTACACTTTCCGCGTGTTATTTAGGTAATAAAGTAAATATAATGTAAATAAATTACGATAATAATTTATACATGTAAAAGAAACAAAACATAACTAAAAGATAACGTTGAACAAATAATAAATTCAATCATGCTTGCAGTGAAACATTGAGTGGCGAGAACAACTTAAACAGAAAAATGAAAACTAAGTGAACATTATAAAATAATTATTGTTAAGAAACGCTGCGCGATGTGGAGTGAGCGGAATCTTGAAAAGAACAATTTTATTGCAACTGGGAACATTTCTACATTACCCAGTATGTGGAAATAAGAAATATTGAAGATTCATATCTCAAAATAGAGAATAATTTTAAAAGCTCCATTTACGAGGTGAGAATTTTATACTACATTCTGCAATAGTTACACAATTAATGTTTTATTTCAACAAGAACCAAACGTTTAAATCCATTTGCTTGTTCCAGTTTAAAAGAAGAATAATGATCCGTCAGATCGCAACGATTTGATAAATCGTGTCTCTTAGATTCTTTTCGGTCGAATTAATTGCATTCCTCGCGGGCACCAACAATTATTAATAAGAGTATGCATTGGAAAACCCGATCGGATAATAATTCTCGCGTGTCAGTTATTGATTGAAACCATAAGTTATTTACGCGCTTAAAAATCATCATCCGGAGGACAGCCGGTCATCCAATATTCATGCCCTAAGTATAACTTTTTTCCTTTCTCTCTGGCTGTGTGTGTGTATGTATGTGTGTATCTTTTTCGGGCCCTCATCCATATTTCAATGTGAAAAATCGAACAGTTGTCCCTTTAATAAAAAATTCGTCACAAGCAGAAGAAGAATTGAAAGAAAACTTTTTTTTATTTAATGATACGATTCAGCTAAAATTTTGTCACAGCATTCTGTTTCATAATTTAGCAAAATTAAAAAAAAACACCCCTTATAGAGTCAAGCATACAAGATTACAACTTATAATCATACTGAGGTCGCTCACTTTCCGATGATTTGAAAAACGCAACAGAAACAAATGCCACAGGTTTAAAACTTGTTAAATTTACTCAAAATAGATTCTGCTTTATAATTCAATAATATCCCTCAACTAGATAAACACACGAGAATGCATTAGTGTCGTGCTAAAATTACTTATTCTCTCATCTCAATTGAAAGAGGCTTGAAATTTTCCAGATTTATTATAATGTAATAACAACAAATTTCAGGAGATTTTAAGAGAAGTATTTGTTTCTATTATGTAGTTTTTTTGCAGATGTCGAAAAGATTGACTCTTGCAAAATCATGATAATAAATAATGATTATGTGGTATTTAATGAAATGTTCGGTTAAGCGGTTGTGTGGTTGGTTTTCAACAGGGAATGTAAGTATGTATTATTGGATTTTGCAAGGTTTTTGAGGTGGAAATGGATAATTGTGGACGTGTTTTTAGCAGTGGAAGTGAATGTAGTAAACGCAGAGTGAATTGTGTCAGAGAATGCTCGAATGGCTGTTTCTCTCTGTGTGTGTGAGTGTGTTTGAGTGCAGTTTGACAAACGTGCGGTCTAAGCCATATGGTACGAAGGGACCTTGGAGGATTTTTCCGACGGCCCACAATTGCAGCATACCGAAAGACTGGTTTTATAAATGCGATAATTGCAGAATTGCAGATCGTTATTTTTTTTCCGCAAATTTTTCCCGAAGAAGTGGAGTCTCGTCCCGTGGAAGTGGAGGAAGTGAAAGGCAAAAAATATTTTTTTGCGGAGACTGAAATTTTTGACCTAAACGGAGAGTGACGCCTGAATAATTCACGTCGCACACACATGTGTTTGTCGTGCGGTACGAAATAACCGAGTGGCTACGTTTATAAAATATTTATCATCCCGAGAAGAAGAAGAAATGCGGTATGGCCAGCGAGCGAGCCGAGAGAGCGAAAAAATGCCACAGAATCTGAATTAAAATGCGGTCCTGTCCTTATCCGCGGACGATCCATTTATTCAACAATTTGCCATCCGACCGATCCGACGGACGTAAATCATGGAAAATGGAAAAATCGAAATTCACTCGGTGCACACATCAATAATTCAACGAGACGATCGATCGAAAAAAAACGAGAGTAGTTGCACCATTTTCAGCCTGCAACATATCCAAAAACCCATTACAATTCGAAAACGTGAAGAGAAATAGATTAGTTGTTGAAAAACATGGTTAATTTTTAAATTCAGTTTATTATGGATTACCTCGCAGTAACGGTCGCAACTATCCTTATCAGAAATAAATTACTCCTGCTAAATATAAAATTAGAAACTAATCCAACTTCAGCTACTAATGGAGATTACATTTCAAATGTCACAGTACAAATGATTGCTGAGCTTTAAATTTACATTTTAACACTTGATTCAGAAACTGGTTAAAATAATTCGGTGTGGAATTTATCCAAAACGACAGAGTTCTAAAGAGCTTACAGATTTTTTCCAATCGCTGAATGCAATCTAGCATTTCTTGAGTTGAAGTCTTGAGTGTTAAGGTTTTCTTTTCAGCTGAGATGTATCAATTACGTTAAAGTTAATTTAAAAAAAAAACTACCTTAATATGGATATTGTAATTTTGGAGCTAATATCTCGAGTGATTATTTGTGCACATTAATAGCTGAATGCAATTTTTGATTTCGTCAATTCAAGTTTTTCTTTTGACTTAGGCTGAGCCATTCAGTCGCACACGGCTGTTATTTTGATATTGTATATTTGTATGAACAAATGGAATAAATGAACAAATGAATAATATACCGGGTGTTTCAGACCACCCGTACACCCCAAATATCTCGCGAAATACAAATCGGATTGACATACAAAAAAATTCATCTACTTTTTTTTTGAGCTTTATCATGTGAAATTTAAACCACAACCCCTACCCGCTGAGGCGGGGTGGGGGGTTACTTTGAAATCTTAAATAGGTTCCCCTATTTTTTATAGCACATTTGGCCTCTACTATAAAATATATTAGGTTTTTATTCGAAACATTTTTTTCGAAAATTGTTTTTTTTAATATTTGTCTTTTTTTAAATTAAAATCCTGTTTGTTGTTACAAACATTCATACATTACCACAATAGAAAAGAATAGAATGGAATTTGATAATAAAATTGATTTTTATTCGTTTCTACGATTTTTTTTTTACAAATAATATTTTTTTGCTTATTTCTGACATAAAATTACGAATGACTTCAATCAACGCCTTATTTAAAAGATGACTACGTAAAAAATGTCGTAATCTATCATTTGATGCGAGAAATAAATATAATTCAATAAATGTTTTTGCCGAATATAGCGCCATCTGTCGTTCATCGAAAAAAATTTTTCGGATAAAAACCTAATATTTCAAATTTACCCCCCTCCCCGACTCAGGGGGAAGGGGGGCGGTTCACATTTTACCCCACATGATAGGGCTCAAAAAACATTTCTGGACTTATTTTTTTTATCTCAATCCGATTCGATTCAGGAGAACGGGTGGTCTGAAACACCCTATATATATATACCGGGTGTGGCACTTAAGATGCCTCGGGCCATAGCTCCTTTACGATAAAAGCTATCGAAAAAAATCTAAGAACAAAGTGGTGCATAGTTACCGTCGCTATATTTCAAAAATATTTCTAATCATCAGTGGCGTGCCGTACTCCAGTGGCGTACCAAACTTATGTTTTTTTAAATGGAATGCCCTATTTTTTATTGCAGATTTGGAAAGTGCTCGACGAGTACTTATTTTTTTATCTAACATGTTATACCCTTCACTTTAGCGGTTTCGCTGTTATAACCCTTTCTTTCAAAATTGCGCCCCATTTTTGAGATTTTTTTGTAGAGAAACTAATTGACGCCGGCGCCTAAATTTTGAATTGAGGTACAGGTTAAGACCTCGTGTACCTTCACATAATTTTTTTTCGGGTAATTTATAGAAAAAAAATATTTTTTTATTGATCTTCGCATGTTGTCATTTTTTTCCGAAAATTTCAAATGGCACCCCCCTAAAAAAATTACGGCGTTGTACAGCCAAAACTCTAAATTTTTCATTGGTGTAAAAAAAATTACACATTGCATAACAAAATTTCGGAGAAAATTTTGGAGAAAATTTTGTTATGCAATGTGTAATTTTTTTACACCAATGAAAAATTTAGAGTTTTGGCTGTACAACGCCGTAATTTTTTTAGGGGGGTGCCATTTGAAATTTTCGGAAAAAATGACAACATGCGAAGATCAATAAAAAATTATTTTTTTTCCATAAATTACCCGAAAAAAAATTATGTGAAGGTACACGAGGTCTTAACCTGTACCTCAATTCAAAATTTAGGCGCCGGCGTCAATTAGTTTCTCTACAAAAAAATCTCAAAAATGGGGCGCAATTTTGAAAGAAAGGGTTATAACAGCGAAACCGCTAAAGTGAAGGGTATAACATGTTAGATAAAAAAATAAGTACTCGTCGAGCACTTTCCAAATCTGCAATAAAAAATAGGGCATTCCATTTAAAAAAACATAAGTTTGGTACGCCACTGGAGTACGGCATGCCACTGATGATTAGAAATATTTTTGAAATATAGCGACGGTAACTATGCACCACTTTGTTCTTAGATTTTTTTCGATAGCTTTTATCGTAAAGGAGCTATGATCCGAGGCGTCTTAAGTGCCACACCCTGTATATATATACAACAATCACGGGCCCGAGCGAATATTTCTCGATCCCGAAAAATCTTCCGCCCGGGCTAGGAATCGAACCCACATGGCCGCGGTGCAGCCGGCACAAGCACTCGCGTGCACCTACGACAGCCCCAGTTCAAGTTTTGTTTTCAATTAATGTACATAATTTTTTCTATAGGTAATCAGAAATAGACCATTTTTTAACAGATTATGTAATTTTGAACTAATGTCTAGGAAGATTCAATTTGCACCATTTATCCGTTGGGTGCAATTTTTCATACTTTGCCAGCTCACATTTTATATGTTGTGCTTTTGTTTCAGCTCAGGTTGACAATTGTTTCCATCAGTGGCGGCTCGTGGAACATGTTGATGGTAGAGACACTTATACAATATACACCCCCCTTCTCTTTTTTAAAAAGAAAGAACAATTTATCTTCCTAGACGAAAATAACTGGCGAAAAAGTGTTTTAAGATTTAATTAAAAAGTCTTGCTGTGCCATGGCTCCTTGGATCTATATAACGAGCCGCCCTGACCTAAAGCACTAAACTTATTGATAATTGAATAGTTTTGTGGCTGATAATTGTTGATAAATTCATTATATTTAGGGATGGGCGATATTTCACGTACCTGTAATTTTTCACTGACAGTAAAAAATCGTTAAAAATCAGGTCATTACTGATACTAATGTGCGAATTTCACCGCAACTGTGACTGTTATCCAAACTGTGACTGCTAATTAAACAGTGATTATTAGTTCAAACGTGATTGCTACGTAAAATTGTAACTGATGCCCAAACTGTGATTTTTAGCGAAAATTCTAATTTTTTGACATTTTCCACCAATTTTACAAAAAAGTTTCTTAACCATTTTTGGCACATTTTGGTTTTCAAATAATCGAGATCACCTGACACGTTTGGGTATTATATACCTTTAAAAAGTTCCTTAATATACGTTTCTGAAATTCAAACCCTCCATGGACTCCGAAATCCTGTTTTTGGTAATTTTTTACACATTTTACAAAAATAATTCTTAACAATTTTTTGAGAATATTTTAGTTTTCAAATAATCGAGATCATCCAATGCGTTTTGGAAGTTATAAACTTTGAAAAAATCACCGGCAGAAACTATCTAATAAAAAAAGTGCAAAAATCATTTATATTTTTCTAGAATCATTTTTTTCACATTTTAAAGCTTGCATTATTAAAATTGTCCAGCACAAGTTGTAGTATTTTCAAAAATCGATAAACACCTTTTGCAAAAATTGAACACAAGTCTCGATTTTGACATTTTAATGATTGAAAGAAATTCTATAAAATGAGAAAAAAAGATTTGCAGTGTTTAACACGTTTAGACGCTATAAGTTTTAAAAACCAACCATTGAGGATTCGATTTTTATAATTTATAACGACTTCACTTTACAATCTCTTTTTTCTTTTTATAGATTTTTTTTGAAAATCGTATTTGGCACTATTCTGCTTATGAACGATTATAATCAAGATTTTATGTATACTTTATTAACCTTTTTTCTCATTTTTTGAAAATTTCGACTTGAAGTCGAATGATCAAAATCAAGATTTTATTATCTTTTCATTAATTTAATCAATGGTGGAAAACTAGGTGCGTGGGCAAAAAGATATGACCCACTCACCAAGTAATATAACACCCACCCACCTCCCACTCTACCAACTTTATTCTAACCTAAAATTCTGCATGGTTGAAGATAGTTCTTTGGAAATAATTTTAAGAAATCAAAGTTTAAAAATAACGCTAAACGTATTTTATAAATCAGTGTAATCGAGGAAGGTGGGTGGGCCCGATCATATCCTCCAATTTATCGACAATAAACAAAAGTTTATATGTGGATATCTTCAATATTCTTTAACCTGATTGGGGTTTGTGGGTTAAAATAAAGTTGATTCAATATCTGGTGGGTGGGCCCTATCCTACAATCCAACCGGTTGCGTCTGGTGGGTGAGCCCTACCCTACAATCTAACCTTGTTGCTCACGCACTAAGATTTTCAGCGATAATTAAAAGAATCAAAAGAGTATTACGTTTTTTGTGTCTTTCTTACTCTTATGACTGATTTCTACTTATCAATTATCAATTTTGTCTGCTCGTTTTATATTTCTTTCTGGATTGTTTTCATTCAAGTGCTCAAAAAATTAAAACAAAATTTTTCAAAAATTCATATCTCTATTGAAAATTGTTGAATTTTCAAAAAACAAATTGATTTTGAATAAGCGATACTTTGGCCATTGAGGATATTTTTTATGGAATTTTGTCTGCGCGTTTTATATTGTTTTGCGATGTTTTCATTCAGGTGTTAAAAAATGCAAATAAAAATTTTCAAAAATCCATATCTCTATTGAAAATGTTTGAATTTTAAAAACCAAATTGATTTTGAATAAGCGAAACTTTGGCCATTTATGATAATTTTTTATTGAATTTTGTCTGCGCGTTTTATATTTTTTTCTACGATGTTTTCATTCAGGTGCTCAAAAAATTAATTTTTCAAAAATTCATATCTCTATTGAAAATTGTTAAACTTTCAAAAACCAAGTTGCTTTTGAACAAGCGATAATTTTTTATGAAATTTTGTCTGCGCGTTTTATATTTTCTCTGCGATGTTTCCATACAAGTGCTCAAAAAATTCAAACAAAAATTTTCAAAAATCCATATCACTATTGTAAATTGTTGGATTTTCAAAAACCAAATTGATTTGAAATAAGCGATACTTTGGCCATTAACGATATTTTTTATGGAATTTTGACTGCGCGTTTTATATGTTTTGCGATATTTTTATGCAAGTGCTAAAAAAATTCATATCTCTATCTCTATTGAAAATTGTTGAATTTTCCAAAACCAAGTTGATTTTGAATAAGCGATACTTCGGCCATTGAGGATATTTTTTTATGGAATTTTGTGTCTGCGTGTTTTATATTTTTTTCTGCGATGATTTCATTCAGGTGCTTAAAACTAAGATAGGCCATTTGTAATTATTGAGTAATTTTGAAATCTTATTTTATTAATTAAAACTAATTATTAATTTTGCACAATTTTTCAGCTGGAGAATACAATTTTTGATTTTCTCACTTCAAGATTAATATGTTAGGATTTTGTTTTCAGCTAAGGAAAGTGAATTGTTTTCTTAGGTAATCAAAAATTAACCTTACCTAGATGAATTTTACAATCTTGAAGCAGATTATTTGTTCTGCAAATATTTTCTAATGGCTGAATTTAATTTTCGATTACTCCAATTCAACGTTTATATGCAGTGGTTTTGTTATTAATCAATTGTTTTAATAGGTAATCAAAGATAAACGTTTCCTGGAAAAAGTTTACAATTTTGAGGGCGATGTCTTTGGTAATTATTTTTTTTTAAATTTCTTGTGGTTGAATGCAGTTTTGATTTTCCCAGCTCTAGTTTTTAATGTTGTGGTTACGTTTTTAGCTAAGGTATATCAATGTATATTTTACAATTTTGAAACCGACGCCTTCAGTATTTTTTTTAAGTGCAATGCTTGCACCTCAACTTTTTACTTTCTCCGTTACGAGAAAGTATTGTGATCGTAAAAAAAATTCAAATTTTTTTTTACGGAAATATCCGTAGATGCCATTTCAACAATTTCTGGAAAAAATAATTTTGTATATGTGTGTGTGTGTGTGTCTGAGGGTGTGTGTATATGTGTGTACCTGTGTGTCTATGCGCGCTGTATCTCAAAAACCAATAGAACAATTGATATGAAACTTTGAGCATAAGTCTTATTTGATAATCCGAAGAACTGAAAAGCTTTTGGTGAAATTTCCTACACCGAAAGTGGTTGTTTACCTTAATTGTTTTTTTTTCAATATTTTTTTAACCCGCCAATGGTGACCCTACTGGTCTGTGAGGCTGGGTGTGTCGAATAAGTTTATTCTCCGTTATTGTTTTTTGCTGCAATTTCGAGTAGTTGCCGCATTGCAGAGCTTAAATTGATTAAATATCTTTGTTTTATTGTCAAAGGGCATAAATTGAAAAAAAAACATGAACTATTAGTAACACGTTTCGAAAAATCTTCAGTTGAAGATGCGGTACGTGAGACCGGCGTCACCATTAAATTTGCCTCACCAATATTGAAGACAACAAAAAAATGAATACCTTTTGTTTGAAAATATTTTTCAAAATAACTTTTTTGTTCGAAAAAAGAATTTTTTTTTTTCATTTTTGGTTTATAATTATGAAACAATAATAATTACAGTAAATTTATGTCAATAATAATTGTAGAGTATGCCAAAATTAACAACTTATAAAGAATAAGTTTTTTTCGAAATCTCTTTAGTTCTTGAGTAAACTGAGTTTTTGAATTTGAAGTATAATTTTTCCATCTTTCATAATTTTTTCATAGTTTCACCCGAGTTTACAAAACGTTCGATGTACATTTAAAATATGATTTAGATTGAAAATAAACCATGAAAGCGTAAATATAAAATGTTACCATCATGTCGGAGAAAGTAACATGATGGCCACATCACCATTTTTTTGGTTATGTTTTCAGCTGATGTATATAAGCTGTTTTAGGCATATTTAAAAATAAACCTTTTCTGGGTGATTTTTGTAATTTTGAAGCGAATTCCTCAGGTAATTATTTTTGAACAATTTTTGAATGGCTGAATAAAATTTTAAATTTCTTCAGTTGAAGTTTTGAAGGTTATCGTTTTGTTTTTAGCTAAGGTAGATCAACTGTTTTGATAGGTAATCAAAGAAAAACGTTTTCTGGGAATATTTTATAATTTTGAAGCTGATACCTTCAGTAATTAATTATTCAAAATTCTTTTTCAGGCTGAGTGCAGTTGTTGATTTCTCTAGCTCAAGTTTTTAATATTGTGGTTATGTCTGCAGCTGAGGTATGTAAACTGTGTTTACGTATATTTAAAAATAAACCTTTTCTGGGGGATTTTTGTAATTTTGAAGCTGATTCCTCAGGTAATTATTTTTGAGAAATTTTTCTATGGCTGAATAAAATTTTCAATTACCTTAGTTCAACTTTCGAATGTTGTGTTTTTGTTTTTTGCAAAGGTATGTCAACTGTTTTAATAGGTCAGATATAAACGTTTTCTGAGAATATTTTATAATTTTGAAGTAATTAATTTTTCAAAAAAAATTGTGGTGGCCGAGTGCAGTTTTCGATTTCTCCAGTTCAAGTTTTTAATATTGTGGTTACGGTTTTATCTGAGGTTTGCAAACTATTTTTATGTTTATTTAAAAATAAAGTTTTTCTGGATGGTTTTTTAAGCCAATTCCTCAAGTGATTATTTTTTGACCATTTTTCGGATTTCTGAATGCAATTTTCAATTTCTTCAGTTAAAGTTTGTATGTTGGTGGTTTTGTTTTTAGAGTGAGATGTCAGCTATTTTTATGGATATTGGAAAATAAACTCTTTCTGAAAAGATTTTGTTATTTTGAAGCTAATTGCTTGAGCGATTAATTTTATACAATTTATCCAGTCGCTTATTGCAATTTTTGATTTTTTAGATTCTAGTTTTATTTGCGGTAATATTTGATTTCAGCTGAGATGTATTATTTTTTTTAATCAATAAAAATTTAACTATCTTTATATGGATTTTGTAATTTTGAAGCTTATATATCGAGTGATTATTTCTGCATCTTTTCTCTAGTAGCTCAATGCAATTTTAGATGTCGTCAGTTTAAGATATGTTCGTGTTACATTAAAAATCAATTTTTTAGGGGTAATCATTTTTAGATAAATTTTGTAATTTTAAACTAATGACTAGGATGATTAAATTTGTACGACTTTCCAATCGTTCGATACAATTTTGGATACTTACTTCTTAAAATTGGCGATTTTTAATTTTTGTCCAAAATGTGAAATTTGATAGAAGCGTCCCCCCTTCTGACTTTTGCTCAAAAATTGGCTTTGAAATGATTTCCTGAAGAAACCACTGGTTCGATTCGCGGTTTCTATACATCACCGGAAAGACCCCCTCAAGACGCTTCCGAAAATGTACTTTCGCAAGAACAAATGTCAATTTGAAGCCCGTGACGCGTCAGCAAAGAAATCTCGAAAATGGAAAAAATCGAAAAAATCAACTCTTTTAGTAATCATCGTAGATCCGTAATACCGTTTTCTTCATCAAAAGAACGAGCTAAATCGATTGGCGTACTTTTCTTTCAGTTCAGGTTGGCAATTTTTTTTTACTGTTTATAACAAATGCACTATTTTGCACAAATTTTTAAATTGTGAAGCTAATGTATTGAGTAATTACATGCACACTTTTTGTTCTGGTGGTGCAGTTTCCTATTCCTCTAATTCAAGTTTTAAATGTTGTGCTTTTATTTCAGCTCAGGTTGGCAATTGTTGTCGCCAGTTTTTGTAATGTCTGAATGCAATTTTCAATTTTTTCAGTTTAAATTTTGACGTTATGGTTTGGTTTTTATCTGAGGTATATCAACAGGTCTTATGGATATTGGAAAATATACTATTTTTAAATAGATTTTGTTATTTTAAAGCTAATTCCGTTAGCGATTTATTTTATACAATTTATCCAGTAAATTAATGTATTTTTTGATTCCTTTAATTTTAGTTTTGACTGCTTTGGTTTTGATTTGAGATACCTCAGCTAAAATTAATTTCTCTTATAAATGATTAAAAATAAAATATTTGTAATTTTGAAGCTAATTCCTTGAGTGATCCAATTTTCGTTTCGAATGATGTGATTTAATTTTTGATCATCAAAATTTTATTAATTCATTGAGTGATTAATGATGTAAGTACCTCTACATCATCTATTAATACTCATTAAAAAAATCAACGGTAGTGATGAAAATATTATACGACAGGATGTTGCTGAAATTAAAGGAGTGTCAATTATCCTACATTTTTTCTTTCCTCTGGATAAGATTAAGTGTCTGATTGTGGGCTTTTATATTCCAACCCATATGCGGGATTACGACACGATTAGAATATGTTTTTTTAATCGTTCCGATGGCGCTTTACGGCCTTAATTTACTGCACAAATAAATATATATTTTTTAATTCTAGTCGGTCGGTGCCTCTTAATACGCAATAATTTTACAGCTGGTTCGCATTCTAAAATATTAATAAAGCGGCAAGAGCGGGAGATTTATTGCCGCCAGAAACGGTTCGGTCAGGAGAAGAGGCGACGCGACCGGGAGGATGTTGAACTGAAGTTATGATGATGATGATGATGGAGGTGGGCTGAAACGTTCCGAACCACGGTGGTCTCCACTAGCCCTGGAGATAGATATAAAATTAATTGTACTAGTTTTCTTCCAAATGGACAATTTGCTTTTAATATCACTAAATGTTGATATAGATTAATTTTCAAGAGATAATAGTGATGGTATTTGTTATGCTTTTTGCCTAACTGACTACCTATCGATAGAACCCTGATAATTTGTATGTGTGTAACTTAAGGGGAATCGGTAGAGCTCTTTGGTGTGTTTCTGGCTCAGTAGATGGCACCGCTTTATATGGGACTTATAATGTAAAAGTTTTACAGTTTTTTCTCGATAACTGTAGTTTCTAGAGGAAAACAAAAAACGGCAACGTGTTTAGTGCAGTCATTAAATTCCCGAAGGTTTAAGATTTTTTTCCTAAAAATTAGTATTTCTAAGAAAATAATGAAACAAAGTGTAGGTTAAACTCCCGCTTGGGTTTGTATTTAACGTGAAATGGGCGTTAACATACTTCTTGCATTAGTCAAATAAACACAAACGTGAAACGATCCGAATACATTTTTATGTGCAAAGAAAGAGGATAGATATATGAAACGTCGTCGTAATTTTTCAACTTGTAATTTATCGCACTCCGTCGTCTCCGATTGGGGATTGACGCCGCGACATGCATCTTTCCAGTCCACGTGGACTCAAAATTATCTACATAATACAAACAAACATAACAAGAAATTTAATACTCTAGTTTCTGAGCCGACAGTCGGGAACACATACTGATCTGAATCGGCTTTCAAGAAATATTTTCGTGACGAAATTTCATTTCCGACAAAATTATAATTTTTATTTTCACCGTTACGAGGTACGGGAAAGTATTGTGATCGTGAAATTATTTAAAAAAATACAACAACAAGCAACATCGAACACGTTCTTTATTTGACAATTACAACCTTTTGGTAAAATTTCGTACACCGGAAGTGGGTGTTTACCTAACCTTTCTTTTTTTTTCGTTAATTTTGTGAATATGAAAAATATTACAAAAACATGTAAACAAATATTAAAGACAATAAAGAAATCTTTTGTTTGAAAATATTTATCAGAAAATAACATGATGTCCACATCTCATTTTTAACCTTTACAATAATAATAGTGGGTTTGTTGCATTATTTGAATCATCAAAAAAAAAAAATTGTTTCAGTAAACGTCAATGTTACGTGTGCCAATATTTTCATTTCGTGAATGAATTTTGAAAATGCTAAAGAAGGCGTGTTCATTTAGTACAATGCAATGGAATTCGATATTTATGTTATCAATACGCAAAAGGAGAGAGGGTTGAGAGGCAGATAAAGTCAGATTGGCGCGAAATCCTTTTCGCTGTTATTTACACAAAGTTCAATATACAGGACACAAATGACATAATAAAATGTTCAATTGGAAAACATATACACTAAAAAGATCACAAAAAAAGTCAATACGGAAGAGTCACAAAAGATATCACAGATGCGTCACTATAGTTCAGATAACGGTAACTTCACATCAGCGGATCGACAGCTTCGGTGGATCGGCGATCTTGGTGTAGCTTCTTCCTTGGAGGCGACTTCTGTCGTGGGTTTTTTAGTGCTCCCTAATAGGCATATTTCTACATGTCCGTGGATCAATGATTTCTTTAAATAAAATATTTTTATAAAAAAATATTAATTTTTCTATCATTTTTGTTTCCCAAAAATTGTCGTCTCTGATAACTCTCTCAATCGACAGGTCTTGTTTCGTCCATACGACAAAATCACAAAAGTCGACTTTTGCAATATGCATCTGGCCCTGGATTTGATAGTAATAATTGTGATTACGTTTTAATTTCAAATCCGTATCCAAAAAGATTTTTTTTTTCGATTGCTGCTTTTGCTACTGTTATTTTTTCTATTATATATTCTATTTTTTTGGGCACTTCACTTCGATAATTCCGCGACCATTTTCTATCAACCCATCTGGAGATGCTCCCAAAAAACCATATGTCTCATCCACAAAAAAGCCGCACGATGTCACCGAAGTTTTTGTCATGTCTTCGTACTTTCGTAGGGCATTTTTTCATTTATTTGTCCGTAGACCGTGGCTTCATTTGAAAATGGCTCCTTATAAAGTAGACTTTATACTAGAGGAGCACATTTTCGTTAGGATCAGAAAACATGAAAGTTCTCCAACCATGAGAACTTTTAGCATGTTGTACAGCAGACACCAACGAACAACTTTGCCGAAAAATATCAAATTTCCGGGATTTATTTCACGCGATCACCTTTTCATGGTATAATTTCACTGGGATATTATATAAATAATACGATTACATTGCTAAATTATCTAACTGTGTTTGTTTATAAAAGCCGAGAGGGCAAGGGCACCTGACTCACACGAATGGACCGAGCCAGTCACATAAATCACGTAGCGCGGCTCCTGTCGCCCAGAAATATGCCTCATTATTTTAGGTACTTTTGAAATCAAATTGCAAAAAAGACTTCACGGAAGCGGTGCTCCATATTTCTAATGTGTTTCAAATTGTTCTGAAGAGTTCATGAAAATATTTGTGAAATTTTTACACAATTTATTTCGCCCGAAAGTGTTTTCGCACAAATACCTCTCTGTCAACTGAAAAGAAAATAATGTTATCGTATAGAACTGCTCGGAACTATTTGAAATACATTTACTGAATTATCTAGCTGTGTTTGTTTATGACAGCCGAGAGGGCAAGGGCACTTGACTCATACGAACGGAGCGAGCCTGTCACATAAATCACGTAGCGCGGCTCCTTTATCGCCCAAAAATATGCGTAATTATTTAGGTATTTTTGAAATTTAACAAATTACAAAAAGTACTAAACTAGCGGTATGCTCCTGAATTTTCTGAATTCATTGCAATTTTTCTTTTTTTAATATGACCTATAGTGTCTGAGATGTGCCGGTATTACTTTTCATTCGAAACCGCGGGTATGGAGATTCCCCTTAAGGGGTTATCCTACTGTAAAATTTTCAAACAATCGATTTTTTTTTTCTTAAATTAGGGGCCGTGGTGGTCTAGTGAGTAGAGCTCCTGCTCACAGGCCTCATGGTCGTGGGTTCGAATCCCATCCGTGCGGTCACTTTTCCGGAACGAAGAAGTGGCCGTGGGGGTCCATGGATGTCTAGTGTATGTCCCATTCATTATTAAAATGAAAAATAAATGATTAAAAACGTAATTATCGTTAGTGGCCGAATAGCTATATGCTTACGCCAATTCCAAATCATCGGCACTTCCTCAACCCGAATTCCTGTCAACCATCCTTCCTTTTCGTTAATTATTATTATTTTTTTTAATAAACTAAATTTTGTAGGTTATTCACTATGTATAAAACACTGTAATTCGGAATGGAACGACAACAACAAGACAAAGTAATATAATTGAATATCCTAGGTTTAAAGCAATAAAAAAATTAAATACATTGCATTTTTCACTTTTTTGTATGTAATTTATTAGTAATAAATCTGGGCCGCGCTAAACTGTTTGGATTATGGGATAGGACCCACCCATCACCCTTAGGATTATCTTTTACTTGATCTGTAAACTCAATATATTTGTAATAATTTAACTTTCAACATCTTTAATAATTTTGTAAGAAACTTCTTTAAACAATAAAGATTTTATAAGTTAAGTTAACGTAAACAATAAGGGTGGTGGGTGGTCTCTATTACATTCTCCAAAAAGTTAGAGAACAGACACATTTTTTTAGGATATGTTAAAGTAAACACGAAAGGTGCTGGGAGGGCCCTATTGCATCCTCCTAAATATTAAAGATCAACGAGGGTTTTATAGTTGTAATGTAATGAAGAAAATGTATTTTTAAATTTTCAAAAATTATTTGTAATAAATCTGAGTTACATTAAACTGTTTAGATTGTAGGATCCATCTATGATATCATCCTCCGTATTAACCTTCACTTCAGCTGCACACTTTGTTTCTTTGTAAAATTTAAACTTCCAATATCTCCAATTATTTTGAAAAACGTTTCCTTAAACAAACATAATTTTACAGATTAAGCTATACTGAACATAAAGTGCGGAGGGTGGGCACTATTCCACCCTCTAAACAGTTAAACATCAAGAAACAACATTGTATGTGTAAAGAGATAAAAAAAATCATTTAAACGTTGTATTTCTGACTCCGTTGTCAATTAGTTCGTTTGTATTAAATCTCGGCTATGGTTAACTGTTTAGATTGTAGAATAGGGCCCACCCATCACTCTTCGGATTAACTTTAGCTGCAAAATTTATGTCTGTATTATAAATAAATGACAGTCCATCATACATTTCTTGTAACAACAAACCTTATAATTTATTATAAATAAAATCTGCAATTATTTTGGAAGAAATTTCTTTAAACAAGCTCAATTTTATAAGTTTAGTCATAGTAACCAAGGAGGGGGGTGCTTTTATACTCTGGGAAATGTTAAAAATTACAATTTCTCTAATTGTATATAATAGAAATTATGAAAAATAAGCAACATTTTGTAGGTTATGGTAAAGTAAATACGAAGGGCCGTGGCTGTGCCCTTTATCATCATCCGGATAGTTAAACATTAATGAGAGTTTCACGGGAGTAAAAGAATGAAAAAATTCATTAAATGTTGTCGTTACTTTTTTCATTTGTAATAAATCTGGGCTAAGTTAAACTGTTAAGATTGTAGTATAGGGACCACCCACCACCCTCTGTAATAACTTTTATTTTATCCTATAATGTTATCATGCTAATAACTCCTTAGCAACGAGTTACATTAAGGTACCTTTAACAATACTAGTGTTGTTAAGAAATTCTTGACAACACTAGTGTTGTCATATTTATCTTAACGCAACTCGTTGGCATACAAACATTATCGTTTTTTGACGTTTGTCCTTAAACATTTTTTTAAATTAAAAAAAATAGAAATAGGATAAATTAAACCGTGGTACGACACACGTAACGTTATTTAAAAGCTCGAGAATTTAAAAGCACTCGCTCCTATGTCCCTTAAATAGATGATTGTCATTTAGAAACAAAATGGATGGCGCCATTACTAAAAATCAAATGACGACTGAAAATCGACTTTTATGCAAAAATGTGTATTCTTATCAAAGAAAATCAACCTATTCGAGGATTTTTTCTAAACATATATTTTATTTCGGTTTTACTGAATTTATTCCATACTTTAAGCGGACGCTGTATGTAAAACAATTAAGCCATTCATAAAAAAACTTGTATTTACATTTTATTTCTAAACTAGTTCATTTGTAATCAATCTGGCCTATGTAACACTGTTTGGATTGTGTGATCTGGCATACCCATCACTAGGCTGTGAAAATAATCGATTAATCGGTTGTTTGATTATTACTAGAAAAAAAATCAATGAATCTATAATTTGATTAATCGATTAATCGATCATTTGCTTATTCGATTATATGATTAATCGATCATTTGATTATTTGTTTAATCGATCATTTGATTAATCAATTCATCCATGATTTAGTTATTTGATTAATCGATCATTTGATTATTTGCTTAATCGATTATTTCATTATTTGATTAATCGAACAATCTTTTACTTTTGAAATAGGAATTTTTTTTATATTTTCTATTTATGAATAAATGTTCATATAGATCAAACTTGATTTTTTCTCTTTCTAAAACCCACCGATTACACTGATATTTCACGAACATACGTGCAATTCCAAAAAAGTAACTACGAGATAACTAGTAGTCGGCTTCCTGGACCGGAATGCCTGGACTACGAGTTATTTCGTAGTTGCCAGTCAACGTATATCATTTTATTGATAATCTAGTAATTCAGTCAAATTTAGTACTGCTACCAATTTACATTACTAAGGTTGAAAACACAATATTCACGATAACGTCGTGATATTTTTGTTTGATTTTATTATTTTTGTTGGAAATAATTAATTAATCGATAATTTGATTAATCGACTAATCGATTATTTCATTAATCGATCATATTATTAATCGATCATTTGATTAATCGATTAATCGGTCATATCATATTTGTCATATGTGATTAATCGATCACGTGATTATTTGATGAATCGATAAATCGATTATTTTATTATTCGATTAATCGATATAATCGATTATTAAAGGTAATCGATGCCCGATCATTCATTTCCATAATCAAACTCCCCCACCCATCACCCTTAGGAATAACTGTAGCCTCTGTTTCCTTGGTCGAACTAAACTTATACCATCTCTAGTTAATTGAAAAGAATAAATCAAATAAACACAATTTTGTTGATTAAGGTTAAGTAAATACGAAAGCTAGCCACCCACAAGCTTTCGTATTTACTTAACCTTAATCAACAACAACAACAACATGCCCTATTTCACCCTCCAAAAATCAACGAAGATTTTATAGATGTTATTCAATGAAGAAAATCACAAAACCTTTGAATTTCTGACTTATTCTCAAATTAGTTCATTTCTAATTAATCTGGGCTATGCTAAATTGACATCCACCACCCACTGGTATAATTTTTATTAAAGCCGTAACCTCTGTTTCTTTGTTATTAGTAGGCTTTTACTATCTTCAAATAATTAAAGAAAATACGTTAAATAAACATATTTTTATACATTAGGTTAAAGTAAATATGAAAAGCAGTGGATGGACCCTGTCCATTTGAAGATAGGGTGATGGGTGGGCCCTGCCCCATACTAGTTAGTTGAAGATAAACGAGGGTATTGAAGTTGTAATGCTATAATAAAAATCTTAAAAACATTGTATTTTTGACTTGTTCGTAAATTAGTTTATTCGGGGGTAATACCACAAGAGGTTTAATTTGGCCGGATAAATTTTATTTGTTTGTACGAGCCATTGAATCGATACAAATTTCGAGAATGAATTGAAATGGAAAAATGGATTTTGCCTAATCTCAATTCATTCAAGAAATTTGCGATGAAATGACGAGTGTTTAAAATAAAATGTATCCTGGCAAAATTATAACCACGGGTGATATTTGTTAAGACAATAAGAACCATATATATATATATATATATATATATATATATATATATATATATATATATACAGGGTGTTTCAGAGCTCTGGGAATGGTCGATCACGTGCTTATTTTTCAAAATTTCGAAAAATGTTTTACACAAAAGTTGTGTATAATAGTGAGCTGCGCGTCCTAAAAAGATTTAAATTTATACAGGGTGTCTCATAACAAAGTTACAGACCAAACTTAATTTTTTTTAAATGGAACACCTTGTATTTTTTGTCATTTTTGAATTATATGGAGCAAATAAAGGTGAGTTACTTTAATACTCCCTATACCTATTGTTTGCCGTTTTCGAAATATTTGAAGATTTGTTGAAATACATGATCTGGGTGAAATTTTATTTTTGCCCCAGTGATTGACTTTAAACGATTAAAATCATTTCTATTATTTGGTTGAAGGTTCGAACTATAGAGCCAACCATGATTTCATACAAAAAATTATACAGGGGAATAAAAAAAAAATGCGGTAGAAAAACCGAACTTATAAAGTTAAATAACTTCGTTTTTTCAAATGGCACACCCTATATTTAGTAACGTATTCTTAAGTAGAATCCAATTATCTTCCAGATTGTATAAGGGTTCCCTATTCCTAATCTCAATAGTTATCTTGTATTCGGCGATTATCATATCAGGAATAATTATTATAATCTGAAAGATAATTGGATTCTACGTGAGAATACTTTACTAAATACAGGGTGTGCCATTTGAAAAAATGAAGTTATTCAACTTATAAGTTGGGTTTTTCTACCGCATTTTTTTTATCCTCCTGTATAATTTTCCTGTATGTATAAAATCATGGTTGGCTCCATAGTTCGAACCTTCAAGCAAATAATTGAAATGTAGGTCTTTCAACTTTTAAGATAATGCGTGCATTGCCCGCCAGAGCGCGCAAAATCGTGACCGTATATGCGTTTTAGGGTTTTCTTGTCAAATTTTTTATTAATAAATTGCACTATACTTTATTTTCCGCACCCTCTAGCGGAAAAATGGGAAATTATAGGGAAATTATAATAGGCCATATCGATTGAAAATGTTCCGCTCTACAACTTTTAATGGAAGCAATTTTTGCCAAAAATGCATAGTTTTCCCTAAAAAATGCAAATTGAAAATGTATATCAATTTTTGCGTTTCTCAATGGTTTTTGCATTTTTAGCGAAAACTATGCATTTTGCGCAAAAATTGCTTCTTTTAAGAGTTGTAGAGCGGAATATTTTCAATCGATGTAGGTAATTTGAATATTTCTATAATGACCCGTTTTTCTGCTAGAGGACGTGGAAAATAGTATAGTGCAATTAATTAACAAAAAAATTGAGAAAAACGCGAAAATGCATATACGGTCACGATTTTACGCACTCTGGCGGGCAATGCACGCATTATTGGAAAAGTTGAAAGATCTATATCGATCGAAAATAATCTCTTATAATTTTTCCTGAAAATGCATGTTTTTGGCTGAAAATCCAAAAATCAGCAGAAGATGACAAAAAAATATGTTTTTATTGATAAATCTCAAGAATCCTTAATATTTTGTTATACAAACTGTATATCATTGGAAAGCTTATTAAAAATTCCATGTATTGGTGGCAAGATATATAGGGTGTTCCATTTGAAAAAAAATAGTTATCCATTATTTTGCGTATATTGACACCCTGTACACTAGTATGAACAAAAAAGAACCAAAGCCGATTTGTATTATTCTTCATGATGTGGAAAATTCTTTAGTGTATAAAAAACGACGCTAGCATTGCTAAGAGCGCTTCTGCAACTTTCTCAATCTCTCCTTGTTTTTTACCACAAATTTGCCCATAACTAACAAATCGTCCATAATAGACCCATACTATCTTATACTATTTTTATCAGCTTCTCAAGAGGGTTGAAAATAAAGTATAAAATATTGGGTGTTCCATTTAAAAAAACATAACTTTGGTCTGTAATGTATATTGGGACACCCTGTACAAAAACATATATATTTTTAAAATATGTAGAATAAGTGTGGATACCAGTTCAAGAAAACTAGAAGTCGATATCTCAAATAGCAAATAAGTTACAGGGCTTTTACAGATCCCTGGGTCACCCGATATATGAGTTGAATTATCGTTATAAATCCGTGCCATGTTAAACTGTTTCAATTGTAAAAAATGGCCAACCCACCACTCATCGAAGTAATTTTTGTTTAAGCGACAACCTCTGTTTCTTTGTTATATAAACTTTCATTAAGTAAACACAATTTTGAAGATTAGGTTAAAATAAATTTAACGGATGGTGGGTGGATTCTGTCGTACCCTTTAAACAGAAGAAGATCAACTAAAATTTTATATCTAAGTGTGAAGCAATTAAGAAATAATAGAAGAGTTTCTTTCGACTATTTCGTTTAGTACATTTTAATAGCTGTACATAAATCTGTGACTGTTTAGATAGTTAAATGGGACCCACCCACCAATCTTCAAAATAATTTACACTTAAGTGAATTATTACAGTCTCTGTATCTTTGGTATTATTAAATTTTTAACATCTTCAATTAATTTGAAGGAAATATCATTGAACAAACACAGTTTTTTAGGTTATGTTAAAGTGAATACGACAGACAGTACAGTTCAAATTACATTCTAGCGGATCCGACTTTGGCTAGCACTCGTCCCAAAGACTTGATACTTGGAGCTAATGTTTATGCTCAAATCGTACAAGATGGATTGCAGAAGATAAATAAATCTTTAGTTGTTCAAAATACTAGCATTGGATGGATTGTATTTGGAACAGCATCAAAGCCAGAAAACACATCTGGTAGCACATTGGAAGACAAAATAGTAGCACTTACTTCCGTAACGCTTCAAACAGTTGATGATCAACGAAGTGAGGACCGTTTTTTAGCTATTGACTTTATTTTGCGGACACTTTTAACTTCTTCAAATAATTTATTCAGCTGAGTCATGACCTTGCCCTCCGAGTTGACTCTTTTTAGTGGCTCGATCACAAAAAAGAGTCATTTTGCCCATCTCTAATGTAGACTATTTTAAACTGATTGGATTGCGGAATTGCCAGCCTCTAGATTCACTTTGAATTAAGTGACAGCCTTTGTTTATTATAATTAAACTTTCAACGTCTTTAATTAATCGGAGAAAAAAATTGTGTCGGTGCGTGACTCTATGCGATATATCTCAAAAAACAGGAATTAAAGTAAAACTTTGAACAAAAGCTTTATTTGACAGTCAGAGGAACTGAAAAGATTTTGGTAAAATTTCTAAAACCGTTTTTTGTTTCTTTCCAAAAAAAATATGATATACCAACCGCCCATCAATTGAAGATTGTGTTCACACAAAAAAAAATCTGTTGATGGATTATCATAGATCATGTGCATGTTCTAAAAATATTTTCATGTATACAGGGTGTTCCAGTTTTGAGTTACATACTCAGTATTTTATTCAATATTTTGCCATCAGTTTTACAAAAAAAATCAATGAACGTGCAAATTGTCATAAACAATCCTTTTATACCATCAAATCGGAGAAAGTTACATTTAGCATACACTATTACAATTTTAAAACTATACTGACTGGGTTTCTGTTTCGAAAGTTGGTATTTTGAAATAATATCTCACGCTTTTGTTTTAAACCAAACTATTTAATGCTGCACAGAATAATAATCACAGATGAAGAATGAACTAAAATAAATTTTTAAACCTAAACAAACATCATAAAAATTAATACCCACTAAAATATTTATTTTAGGTGAATACCTAAGAAAATATAGTGAGTGAATACAAATATAAATATTTATGTCACTGGGTGCAAATGAAATAATTGTTATGTGAGAAGTGTGTTTGATTTTTGATTTTCCAAGTAGGAAGTCGACTCGTGTGTCGTAAATTTTAATAAGGAGGACCGACTTTACGGTCTTTATGGAGTTGGAACGGTAGTTGGCTTTGTTGGAAATTATGACAGACAATATGTAAATGTGCCGTTTTATTAACGGGCATAAAAATATTAAATGATTGCCGCTCGTAAAAGACGATTTTACGTCCGCTGCATAAGGAGTTCCTGTTGAGGTTTTTCTTTATCTTTATTTTTCGCGGTAGAATGTTTTTCTTTGTTTGAGGTTATCCGCACGTCGAAATTTTTACAACCGAAAACAGAAAATTTTACAAAGCAAAACGAGAAAAAAACAATTTTTATGCATATAACCAAATTCAGCATTAATAATTGGATACTTTAAATTTGAAAAAAAAAATATAATCCTTGTGTAAGAGTTTTCCTATTAAAATGCATCAATATTTTACTTGGAAAACGCTTACACAAGAATTGTATTTTTTCATTTATATGTTTTATATTCAATGCATCTGCAACAGCAGCAACTTTTGCAACAGTTTTCATTTATATTTTTTTTTCTTCTAAATATATATATGTATTATATAAAATACAGTTATATTCTTTTGTTCACAATTTATTTTTAAAACTTAAAAATAAATTGTAAAGAATTGTGTTTTATTATTAATTACATCTTTAAATACAAGATTGTATTTATACCGGGTGGACCATTTAATGTGTTTTCAGGAAATATCTTCGAAATAAGAAACTTTTAAAAAAAATGACCCAAACAAAAAATGATTGTATTGAAGGGGGCCATGATAACATAATTTTGTTTTTTTCATAGATGGCGCTGTTGTCGCTAAATCGAGGTCAACTTAGTTTTTTTAAATGGAAACCCCTACTTTTTATTACAGAATCAGAGTCCTTGTTAAAAAATGAGAAGAATTCACTCACCTAACTTTTTCGTCAGAGTGATAGATGGCGCTGTAATCACGAAAAGAAGTTGTTGTATTTGGACGCTTGCGTATTCGAACTTCGCGCGCATGTGTGTGTGTGTGTGGTGTGTGTGTGTGTCAAAACATGACGTCGGCCGTATTTCCATGAATTACAATTTTAAATTGAAAAATAGCTGGAAATAGCTGGATTTTGATGATTTCTTTGACTGAACAAAAGAAAATTTAGTTTGGTAATCAGTCGGTCTTCTGCATTGACGGGGAAAACGTTACAATGGTGCGGTATACTATCGCGGAAAAGGTCGACATGATTTTCGTGTATGGTGAAGCTAGACGCAATGCACTTGATGCGTGTGGCTTGTATCCTGATCGAGATCATCCGAGTCACATGACTTTTCTTCGGATCGTCAACTCATTTGTGGACACTGGCAGCCTAAAACGAACCAGACATCGAAGACGCACCGTAACCCAGGAGAATGCCGAAGTTGATATTTTAGCTGCAGTTGCAGTCAAACCCAACATAAGTTCTCGTCAACTGGCGCGGAGTTCAGGCACACACACACACACACGCGCACACACACACATGCGCGCGAAGTTCGAATACGCAAGCGTCCAAATGCAACAACTTCTTTTCGCGATTACAGCGCCATCTATCACTCTGACGAAAAAGTTAGCTGAGTGATTTCTTCTCATTTTTTAACAAGGACTCTGATTCTGTCATAAAAAGTAGGGGTTTCCATTTAAAAAAACTAAGTTGACCTCGATTTAGCGACAACAGCGCCATCTATGAAAAAAACAAAATTATGTTATTATGGCCCCCTTCAAAACAATCATTTTTTGTTTGGGTCATTTTTTTTTTAAGTTTCTTGTTTCGAAGATATTTCCTGAAAACACATTAAATGGTCCACCCGGTATAATGCTTTCTGCAAGAAGTAAAGTTTTTCTAATTTGTTTAATTACATCTTTACGTAACTCAGAAACCACATCAGTACGTATTATACAGGGTTCCTATTTAACTTTTCTATTTCTCACCCCCTACCCCCTAGGAGGTTGAGGGTAGTTGGTCGAGTTTCGTATCATTAGATGTCGGCGAACAAATTTTAATTATATATTTTTTTTATTCGATGTGTAGTTTTCGAGATATTTCAATGTCTTCACTTAAATTGAACACCCTGTATATTTAAACAGTCTGGAATTTTTCGTTAGTTACATTTTGAATTACTGACAAGGACTAAATGGGAAAAAGAAAACAGAAACAAGTGTTCCCGATGAACAATGGACACATTGAGGCCCAATCTGAACGTTGGTCCGATGTAAATGAATAAAACAAGGCCCGTTTTATTAATAAAACGGCGCGATAAGGAATGAATGGATAAGGGCCGCATTATGGACGGTGAAACAACGGCGTAAGTGAAGTACGAGAGAGGAAAGGGAAAAGAGGAGAAAAGGAAATAATGAAAGAAAAAAAAGAGTTGACGCCTGAACGCCTGAAAAATGAGAAATCCTTGTGGCGCGCATCAGACGGGTCTTTGACCTTTGGATCCCTGGCTGCTGCTGCTGCTCCTGCTGCCGGTGCTGCTGTTTTGTGTACGGTCTTTTACACTCTGCATCTGTCACGTCTTGAAATGGGTAAATGGTACTCAATGTGGTAATAATAATTATATTACTATAAATCTCACGCAATTCATAACCATTTTGGATAGTCTTAATAAATATATGCGATGATTTATTAATTGATAATTTTGTTTAACCAAGTGATGGATGAGCCAATACTACCAAACATACAAACTTAAGTATTTATATCTAAATAGGCGTGGCTGTATCATTTGAAACGGCTATTAATCACTTGCATTTTCGTGCAAAATAATAGAGTAAGGAAATAAATGTATTTATGAAACAACTCGTATCAAAGTTAATTCAGATTTTCACGCATTGGAAGTAAAGGTGTTACAAATTGTGAGAAAAGGAGAACCAGTTGATCTTTTTCAGAGCAAACTTTAAAGTAGGTTTTATTTAAAATCAAATAAATTCCCCTCGGGACAAAAATGCCTCCAAATAAGGTAAGAAGAAGCAAAATATTGCATATATTATATTAAATAAATATAAAGTACACCATGAAGGTAACTACAGGTACGAGTGGAAGGTCATCAATGAAATGAACTCTGCCTTTTTCACGTGTGATCAGAATTTTAGTTGATTTTTTTTGTACAATAATGATTTGACATAAATACGAGGAATAAACAATAAATACATACATACATTAATTTGTGCTGACATTATCATTCAATTTTCTGTAAAATAGATTTCATCGGTAAGTCTACCTTAATATAAAAGATTACATTTGGTAGTACTCCTGGGAATTAAATCTCGAAACGCGTCTACTGATGGCAAACTACTTGATTAGTATGTTACTGAGAATTGGTGATGAAGTTTGCGAAAATAGAAAATAAATGTATGACACAAAGTACTAATAGAAAAATATCCATTAATCATATAAAAATGGTTAACAATTACAATAATAATATATAATAATCCGTCCTTGAATGTCGAAGCGTGGTAAAACCAAAATTTAATTTAAAATGACTTACATTACTAAAACATATACACTTATCATTTTGTTTCTTCTTCATATTTATAGGTTATATTAAGTTAATGATAAAAGACGTTAATGTGTGTTTGAGCAATGGCAAAACAGCATCGGCGTATCGGATTTATGTGCAATGGTAAACCGAGCTCTAGCTATATAGCCACAGCTATAAATAAATGGGCGCATATTTCATAGCGAATGGAATTGCTCTCAGCTCGCTCGCTTTCATTACAATTACCAATTATAACACTTTACAACGCATAACAGGATATCTAAAAGCGTGCAATATTTACAATTACTTATAGATTCCGTTCAGGCGAAATTTATGTTGCGCCGTTCACAATAAACGTCCAATAACTGGTCTGCAAACACAAACGATTCACTTATAGATATAAACCACAAATCATTTTTGTAAATGATAAATAGAGAAAAGGCAATAGTAACCTTTAAACTGTACCAGTTGTAAGACAATTGTCTTATTGGGTAAAGAATATGTAATCATGTTTCTGAAAAAAGTCATCAAATTTCAGTTTTGGCCAGCGCCATTTTTTATCTACCAGAGTAGCTGGAAAAGTTTTAATTAGTAATTTATAAAGACACACTATGTGGGATTAAACCACCACAGGTTTATTCAATTATTTTATTAGATATTCGATCTAAACCAATGTTTCTACAAAATGCCAGATTTTGATGTTCAAAGTTCAGTTTTGGCCGGCACCATTTTTTCTTCCAGACTAGCTGGAAAGTATTAATTGGTAATTTATGTACTATTTAGAATATTTTTTGGGACTTAGGCATGAGCCATTCAGTCACGACAAGGTTATTATTTATGTATTCAATTTGGAATGAGTAAATGAACAAATGAATAATGTCAGACGTATACAACAATCATGGACTCGATCCCCTAAAAATCTTTCGCCGGGCTGGGATTCGAACCCACACGGCACACGGCAAACGGTGAAACCGGTACAAGCGCTCGCCTGTACCCGCTACACCAAATAATAAAATTCTAAATGGGCGGCCCATTTAGAATTTTATTATTACCTATCACAGTTTTATTTAATTGTTTTATTAGATATCTATACAATCTACAACAATTTTTGTGCGAAAATTCAGATTTCGATCATAAAATTTCAGGTTCGGCGAGCGCAATTTTTTCTTTTAGTGTTACTGGAAAAGTATTAATTAATAATTTGCAAACACGCAATTTTTAAAATGAAACTATCACAATTTCATTCAATTGTTTCATTTCATATAGAATCTACAGTACTGTAAACAGTAGGTTTTTCATCATTAAATTTCAGTTTTAATCAGAGCCATTTTTGTTTCGTTTTTTTTTGGAAAAGTTATAATTAGTAATTAATAAAGAGCCAACTTTTAGGATTAAACTGCCATAGTTCCACTAAATTGTCACATTGAATGCAGAATTTGAAACAATGTACCTGCTGCAAGTCAGTTTTAGATTATCAAATTTTAATTTTGACCCGCGCCATTTGTCTTCTAGTGGTGTTGGTAAAGTTTTAATTTGCAATTTGTAAAGGCACAGTTTTTAGGATTAATAAAACATTGTTGTACTTAATTGTCACATTAACTACAGAAACTGCAACAATATTTCTACTAAAAGTTTCCGATCAACCAATTTTAGTTCAACCAATTAAATGAAACTGTGTTAGGTAAATCCTAAAAAGTGTGTCTTAAACAAATTACCAATTTAAAATATATCCAGATTGACTAAAATATAAATGGCGTCAATTATATTTTAGTCAATCCGGATATATTTTAAATTGGTAATTTGTAGACACACTTTTTAGGATTTATCTGTCACACTATTATTTAATTTTTTTAGAACCTATAACATTGTTTCAGTAAAAAGTAAGTTTTTGATCATCAAATTTCAGTTTTGACCAGCGCAATTTTTCTATAAGTGTAAGTTTTAAAAGGTAATATACAGGGTGCGGCATTTATCCTGGTCACCTGAAATATTATGGAAACGAAGATTCAAAAAAAAATGTTTCAAATAAAACGTGTTTGGCATGAAGGGGCTAATGCAGCAGGCATATATGTCATCAATTAAAAGTAGGTTTCAAGGCCATTTCAAGGTCAACTTGTGATTTTTAAATGGAAACCTATAATTTTTATTTGGGCGTCAAAACCCACGAATTAAAGCTAATAACTTTTATTGAACACATTTTTTTCTCCGGTGCTTAGTTTTTGCAATATTTAATTCTTGAAGAAAATCTATGATTGATTTCAAAAATTATATCCATTGCAATTTATGAAGGCTACTGCAAATAAATTATTTTGAGTTGTTTATTGGGTCTTTCTTAACACATCTGTATAATAATGTCAAGTATAACTAGCGTCAAACGCCACTTAGGAATTTTTTTGCCCCGCGCGGATCCTTAGCAGACCTCAAAAAAAATCCTTCGCTAATACGATATGTTTTTTGTTTAAATTAAATGCGGGACTAAATAACATTTTGACGAGAATTGTCATAATTCGGATGATGGTAGAGGAGGAAGGGCAGCTTGTTATATAGAGCCACGGAGCCATGGCACTACCTGTAGTTTCAAGCTCGGCAAGAATTTTAAATTAATTCTTTAAACACTTTTTTGCCAATTACTTTGGTCTAGGAAGATAAATAGTTGTTTCTTTTGTTGTCAAAAATTGTATTTTTTAGCTGATAATGGTGTGTTGCAATTGTCAATAATGGTTTGTTACAATTGTCAAGAATGATATTTTACCTGTTAAGAATTGATTCAGCTGTCAAAAGGAGCATTTTTCGATTTTTTAATTGTCAAAAATGGCATTTTTCAGCTGCCACAAATTGTACTTTTTGTTGTAGAAAATTGTATTTTTAGCTAACAATAATGGTTTGTTGCAGTTGTCAAGAATGATGTGTTTCAGCTTTTAAAAACAGTAGTTTTCAGCTGTTAATAAATGTATTATTCAACTATCGAAAATTATATTTTTCAGTTGTCAAAAATGCTATTTTTCAGCTGTCAAAAAAGGTATTTCTCACCTATTAAAATGGTATTTTTCAGCTATCAAAAAAGGTATTTTTCGACATTTTTTATTTGTCAAAAATTGCATTTTTCAGCTGTCGAAAATTGTACGTTTTGTTGTCAAAAATTGTATTTGTTTGCTGACAATAATGGTTTGTTACAGTTGTCAATAATGGTTTGCTGTAATTGTGAAGTGTCAGCTGTTAAGAAGTGTATTATTCAAATGTCAAAAATGATAAAATGATATTTTTCAGTTGTCAAAAATGTTTTTTTAATGTCAAAAAAGTTATTTCTCACCTGTTAAAATGTTATTTTCAAGCTATTAAAAACAGCCTTTTTTAACATTTATTTAAATTGTCAAAAATGGCATTTTTCAGCTGTCAAAAATTGTACTTTTTGTTGTCAAAAATTGTGTTTTTTAGTAGGCACGTTACAGTTGTTAATAATGGTTTATTGCAGTTGTCAACAATTGTATTTTTTAGCTGTTAAGAAGTGTATTATTCAACTGTCAAAAATACGATTTCCCACCTATAAAAATGTTATTTTCAGATATCAAAAGGAGCATTTTTCGACATTTTTCTTAATTGTCATAAATGGCATTTTTCAGCTTTTAAAACTTGTATTTTTTGTGTTGTCAAAAATTGTATTTTTTAGCTAACATCAATGGTTTGTTACAGTTGTCAAGAATGGTATTTTTCAGCTGTTGAGAAAAGTATTATTCAACTGTTAAAAATAATATTTTTCAGTTGTCAAAAATGGTACTATTCAGCTGTCAAAAAGGTATACAAATGGTATTGTTCAGCTATTAAAAGCAGCATTTTTTAAAGTATTTTTTGTGTTGTCGAAAATTGTATTTTCTAGCTGACAATAATGGTATGTTACAGTTGTCAATAATGGTTTGTTGCAGTTGTCACGAATGGTAATTTTCAGCTGTTAAAAATGGTAGTTTTCAGCTGTTAAAGAAGATATTTCTTGCCCATAAAAATGGTATTTTTCAGCCATCAAAGGCAGCATTTTTGGTCATGTTTTTTATTGGCAAAGTTTCGTTGCCAAAAATGTATTTTTTCAGCTGCCAAAAATTATATTTTTCAGCTGCCAAAAATGGCATTTCCTACGTATATAAATGGTATTAATCAGCTATCAAAAGCAGAATTTTTTGACATTTTTTAACTGTCAAATATGGCATTTTTCAGCTGTCAAACTTGTATATTTTGTTATCAAAAATTGATTTTTTTGTCGTCAAAAATTGTATTTCTTAGCTGCCAATAACGGTACATTTCAGCTGTCGGGAATGGTATTTTTCGGCTGTCAAGAATGGTGATCCCCAGCTGTTGAAAACGGTACTTTTGAGCTGCCTCAAGTTGTATTTTACAGTTGTAGAAAATAGTATTCTTCAGCTATCAAATATGCCATGTTTCAGCTGCCAAAAACAGTATTTTTCAGCTAATAAAAATTGTTTGTTTCGACATTTTTGAATTGTCAAAAATTGTATTTTTCAGCTGTCAAACGTAGTATATTTTGCTGCCGAAGCATGGGCGGCTCGTTATATAGAGCCAAGGAGCCATGGCACTACTTGTAGTTTCAATATCAGCAAGAATTTTTTATTAACACTTTTTCGCCAGTTACTTAGATAAATCGTTCTTTCTTTCTTCAAAGAAGGAGGGGAGAAGGGGAGTATATTATATAAGTGGCTCTACCATCAACATGTACCACGAGCCGCCACTGAGAGAAGGTATAAAAAAAAATCCTTGGAAAGTTGTGGCCAAGTTCTCGTCGGTGAGAGATACCACTATTTTCTTCATAACGAATTACCAATACTAAACAAGAACTTGAAATGGCCTTAAAAACCTACTTGAAATTAAAAATACCTTTGCCTGCTACATTAGCCCCTTCATACATTTTATTTGAAACATTTTTTTCTCCGAATCTTCGTTTCCATAATATTTTGGGTGTCCAGGATAAATGCCTCACCCTGTATAAAGTCAGAGTCTCTAGGATTAAACCATCAAAGTTTCATTCAATTGTTTTTTTTTTGGAATCTACAATTATGTTCCTGTAGAAAGTCAGTTTAAAATCATCAAATTTCAGTTTTAACAAGCGCTATTTTTTCTTTCAGTGTAGCTGGAAAACCGTTAATTGGTAATTTGCAAAGATGTACTACAGGGTGTCCCAAAAGTTGCGAAGAGGTTTGAACAGTTCATAACTTTTTTGTTTATTAATATTTTTTCCAAAAAGTTGCTAAGGGGTTTGAACAGTTCATAACTTTTTTGTTTATTAATATTTTTTATTCATATTTTAATATAACACAATAGTAGTGCCCTTATTGCGGTGCGATTGTTTTATTGTAACTTGGACAGTGCGGGGTTTATTCACGTAAACCATTTGTTTTAAGTACCCCCACAGAAAGAAGTCAGGAGCCGTTAAATCGGGCGAACGGGACGGCCAATTAAGTTCCGCTCTATTCGAAATTATTCGGTTCCCGAAAATGTTCCGTACGATAGCCATTATGGCTCTAGCTGTATGACAAGTTGCTCCATCTTGCTGGAATTAATAAGGAAAAATCAATTCATTAAGTAAATAATTATTTTTCCTTATTAATTCCAATGTTTCGATGAAACCATGTTATTTTTTACCAGAAATAAAATAGTACTTTTTTAAACGAAAACAGCTGAATATCGACATGGGGTATGCTACATGAAAAGTACTCAGAATTTTACGTAGAATCCATAAATGCAACAAAAAATGGGGGGTAACATTTGAAAATTTTAACTTAGGGGTCGTATCTCAATTTTGGGACACCCTGTACATTTGAATTTTATCTCAAAAAATGCGCGTTAAAAAAAATACATTTTTCTGAAAGAAAATGACCTGAATTTTAATCGAATTGATTCCTTACTTTATGTACACAGTGTATAATTTACAATCGTGTTTCTGCAAAATGTAAAACTTTAAATTTCAGTTTTATGTGACAAACAAAATTACATTAGTAATTGTATTTTTTAAATTTCAATTTAATTCCATCAACCATTACAATTTCCCAACTTTGAAACTTAACGAAATGACGACGCTCTCGGGGTATTATTTTCCCGCAACCTGTTGATTTCGTAAATTACACGGAATTACGCCGCCTAATTCTTAGAAAATTGGCGGTTAAAAAGTGTCGAATTAATCATCGGAAATGTTGTGCGTCGGCAGTTATTAAAACGTGAGTTTTTTCTTTTTTTTTTTCTCTCACTATTTTCTGCCGGAGACTGACAATACGGGCGAGTTTTACGAAATATGTGTGCGCGCCTCCTCGGGGGCATCTCGTTAACTCTCCAGTTGGTCACATGCATAGAAAGTTTCGAAACTTTGGCATTCCGTAAACAGTAATTTTCGAGCCATTAAAAGGCGAACGAAACGTACGTGTCGAAATATCGAATGGTGTAAAAGAGTGAAAGAAAAACACTAGGTACGAGAGGTGAGGATAAATTACGGATTAATTACAGAAATTGAAACATCGCGTGATTAAGTAAATATGGTAACAAGCTCGAATCTGTTTTTCAATAGCAGCTTTAACTCGGTGTAAAGTACTTTCGGCGGTGTTCAATCACGGTTTAACGAAAACGGCATTGTATAATCTGTGTTTTTATAAAGGGTAATTTGGTAATTAGACTCTCGTTATGTTTCATGTTTATATTTTCAGTTTCCTGATACATTTTTTCTTTAGTTAAAGCCGTTATTACAGGAATTTATACTATTTAGAATATTACACATTTTAACAAGTGAAGTTAATTTCTGGTGACTAAACCTCTACTTAAACATAATTTAAATACAGCCAAGGGGTGCAAGAAATATAAAGTGCAATAATCACCTTGACGAAGACAATAATATATTCAGACTTAATAAGTAATCCACTATTAACGTACTCGAGATACATAATTTCCGCGTTAATGTCGTTTCGAAAAAGAGGATGCGGAGGCAATTAACGAGAGATCAATACGTTTTGAGGTCGATTAAAGCAGTAAATGGCATCTGGCAAGAGTGTAATTAGATAACTAAATACCCGACACGCATAAAACCGATTTGCTCTCCGAGTGGAGTGGAGTGAGTGCATCTTTGCATCGTTTAATTGCTTTTATCAATCCGTTTATGGGCCGCCGCACAAATACAGGCCTTCCCCCCGTTTCGACCCTTTTTGCTCTTCTTTTTCGGGAGCAAAGTTCGCATTACCGTTTCGAGTCGCGAGGAGATCACCCCAATTAAATTTCTAATGAGTTATTCGCGCTTTGATTTATCGGTGCCGATTAATATCGAATGGGAAATAAATATGTTCTTCTAATTAATGCGCTTTAATTAACGATTTCTCGGGTTAGAATTCAATCGACGTAATTTGTTACATTAAACGGAGCAAGCTGATAAAGTTTATGTTTATTTGATGGAGAAATAGTGTTTGAATTTGTTGTCGTATACAGGGTGGAATTAAAGTTCTGATAATTTGTTTTAGGATTTTCACTGTAAATAACTACCAAATAAACAAATGCATCGATAGAACTAAAAGAATACTAATATTTATGAGATCATTTTTAATAACACGTGATGGATAAATTTACTTAAGGTGCTCACAATTGCACGTCTGTTAAGATAGCAGAGCCGTATGGGCAGAACCCACTTAAAAGTATACCTGAATTAAGGGCTCTTTAAGGGCTAATTTAGTGCCCTATTCCCGATTTTAGTGCTCAACCCCTTAGGGTGAAAATCACAACATTGCTACCTTAACGTTAAGCTAGCAAGGCAACATCCGCAATTCGAGATTTGAAACGTATTTCTGTACTACAAAATTAAGGGCTAATTAAGTGCTCTATTCCTGATTTTAGTGCTCCACCCCTTAGCTAAGAAAAAAAAAATTCTGCACCCTGTGTTTCATATCTCCTAAACGAACAAGCAGACCTCCACGAAACTATACATTTATTTAGAACATTGCATGTACTGACCAAATAATATAAACACGATTTAAGTGCTCCACCCCAAACTGATAAAAAAATATTTTCACAACCCCGTTCTTCATATCTTCTAAACCAACAAACAGACCTCCACGAAACTATACATTTATTTAGAACATTGCATGTACTGACCAAATAATAAACCCACGATTTAAGTGCTCCACCTCTAACTGATAAAAACAATATTTTCACCACCCTGTTCTTCATATCTTCTAAACCAACGAGCAGACCTCCACGAAACTATACATTTATTTAGAACATTGCATGTACTGACCAAATAATATACCCACGATTTAAGTGCTCCACCCCTGACTGAAAAAAACAATAATTTCACCTCCCTGTTCTTCATATCTTCTAAACCAACGAGCAGACCTCCACGAAACTATACATTTATTTAGAACATTGCATGTACTGACCAAATAATAAACCCACGATTTAAGTGCTCCACCCCTAACTGAAAAAAATAATAATTTCATAACCCTGTTCTTCATACCTTCTAAACCAACGAGCAGACCTCCACAAAACTATACATTTATTTAGAACATTGCATGTACTCACCAAATAATATACCCACGATTTAAGTGCTCCACCCCTGACTGAAAAAAATAATAATTTCACCTCCCTGTTCTTCATATCTTCTAAACCAATGAGCAGACCTCCACAAAACTATACATTTATTTAGAACATTGCATGTACTGACCAAATAATAAACCCACGATTTAAGTGCTCCACCTCTAACTGATAAAAACAATATTTTCACCACCCTGTTCTTCATATCTTCTAAACCAACGAGCAGACCTCCACGAAACTATACATTTATTTAGAACATTGCATTTAGAGCACTGACCAAATAATATACCCACGATTTAAGTGCTCCACCCCTAACTAATAAAAAAAATATTTTCACCACCCTCTAATTCATATCTTCTAAACCAACGAGCAGACCTCCACAAAACTATACATTTATTTAGAACATTGCATGCACTGACCAAATAATATATCCACGATTTAGGTGCTCCATCCCTAACTAATAAAAAAAATATTTTCACCACCCGGTTCTTCATATCTTCTAAACCAACGAGCAGACCTCCACAAAACTATACATTTATTTAGAACATTGCACGTACTAACCAAATAATATACCCACGATTTAAGTGTTCCACCCCTAACTGATAAAAAAAATATTTTCACCACCCTGTTCTTCATATCTTCTAAACCAACGAGCAGACCTCCACAAAAATATACATTTATTTAGAACATTGCATGCACTGACCAAATAATATACCCACGATTTAAGTGTTCCACCCCTAACTGATAAAAAAAATATTTTCACCACCCTCTAATTCATATCTTCTAAACCAACGAGCAGACCTCCACAAAACTATACATTTATTTAGAACATTGCATGCACTGACCAAATAATATATCCACGATTTAGGTGCTCCATCCCTAACTAATAAAAAAAATATTTTCACCACCCGGTTCTTCATATCTTCTAAACCAACGAGCAGACCTCCACAAAACTATACATTTATTTAGAACATTGCACGTACTAACCAAATAATATACCCACGATTTAAGTGTTCCACCCCTAACTGATAAAAAAAATATTTTCACCACCCTGTTCTTCATATCTTCTAAACCAACGAGCAGACCTCCACAAAAATATACATTTATTTAGAACATTGCATGCACTGACCAAATAATATACCCACGATTTAAGTGTTCCACCCCTAACTGATAAAAAAAATATTTTCACCACCCTGTTCTTCATATCTTCTAAACCAACGAGCAGACCTCCACAAAAATATACATTTATTTAGAACATTGCATGCACTGACCAAATAATATACCCACGATTTAGGTGCTCCACCCCTAACTGTTAAAAAAAATAATTTCAATACCCAGTACTTTATATATCCTGAACCAACGAGCATTAAGTTTAAAAAAGGCATTGTTTCGGAAAATGGACAAATTGTTTCGAAAAATAGTAAGATATGGACGATAATTTCGCATAAACTAAATAAAGTTATTGCTAAAAGTTCGCTTAATTCCATAGTTACTTGCAACAAGTATAACTTTCGTGACAAAATCTGTGAACTTTTGGGCGTTGCGAGAAAAAATAATATGAGAGTCTCTGATAGTTTTAGTGTGGACACTGTGTCTTCATGCTGCAGTGACATATCAGTAGATGATGATTTCCAAAGACAATATAAAGTAATAATTTCAAAAACTGATTTCTTTGACGATATAAAGAAAACACTTAACTTTTTTATACCACTTTTATTTTACTTTACGTGACTAGTTTCAATTACACGGTAATCATTATCAAACTGAGTACTTAAAATACGAAATACAAAGGTATATATACTAAAACTAGAATGCTTCAAAAAGAGGGGTGTACATCAGGTCAATCTGGTCGTTGAGGATGGAAATTCCCGGATTCATTTTTGCCTTGTGAATTTCAAGGGCTTCCAGTAAATCCATTGTTCTACCTTTTTCGATGAGATGGATTACTGAAAGTACATCCTTGCCGAAATTATGGTTTGATTGTAACAGATGATTTGAAAAGGTTGAATTATTATGTTTAAAATTGTTTGATCTAAGATGTTCTTTTAATCTAATTTGAAAATTACGACCTGATTGTCCTATGTACAATCCTCCACAATCTGGACATGTTAAACTGTAAATTCCTGACTTGTACATACTATTTATTGGTGTTTTTGCATTAAAAATTAAATTAGAGAGTTTGGTGTTGGATTTGGAGTTTGGTTATTGATTTAATAGATCTAATTCTAAAACATAATCACTTCTCATTTAATAATAAATTCTACATACAGAAAGAAGGTCTAGCAATGGGTTCACCCCTGAGCCCGCTTCTAGCAGAACTTTTCATGGATAACCTTACAAAACAAATATTAAATTTACCCCAAGGTAAAAAACACATTAAATGGTGGTATAGATACGTCGACGATATTCTTGCATGCTTCGTTGGTACTGACAGACAAGTTAACCAGTTTCTAACTTTTCTTAACTCCCTTCATCCATCCATTAAGTTCACAGTAGAAACAGAATGCATTAACAAAATTAATTTCTTAGACCTAACATTAACTAGAACTAATAATAAACTTAGATTCGACATATACCGTAAACCTACTTTCACAGATACAATTATCCCAAATTCCTCCCGCCACCCATATAAACATAAAATAGCAAGTTTCTACTCAATGATAACCAGTGCATTCAAAATTCCACTTAGCTCCGAATCCCTTAAGAAAGAAATCAATACAATAAAACAAATTGCTACTAATAATGGCTATCCAGAATCACTTATATCCAAATTAATTAATAAATTTCAATTAAAACAAATTCAAAATTACATATATGCTACCAATCCAGCCACAGAAAACAAATCATATAAAATATTAACTTTCTTTGGAACAATAAGTTCAAAAATTAAAAATATTTTTAAAAAACGAGACGTTGACATTGTGTTTAGATCCAACACCAAACTCTCTAATTTAATTTTTAATGCAAAAACACCAATAAATAGTATGTACAAGTCAGGAATTTACAGTTTAACATGTCCAGATTGTGGAGGATTGTACATAGGACAATCAGGTCGTAATTTTCAAATCAGATTAAAAGAACATCTTAGATCATACAATTTAAAACATAATAATTCAACCTTTTCAAATCATCTGTTACAATCAAACCATAATTTCGGCAAGGATGTACTTTCAGTAATCCATCTCACCGAAAAAGGTAGAACAATGGATTTACTGGAAGCCCTTGAAATTCACAAGGCAAAAATTAATCCGGGAATTTCCATCCTCAACGACCAGATTGACCTGATGTACACCCCTCTTTTTGAAGCATTCTAGTTTTAGTATATATACCTTTGTATTTCGTATTTTAAGTACTCAGTTTGATAATGATTACCGTGTAATTGAAACTAGTCACGTAAAGTAAAATAAAAGTGGTATAAAAAAGTTAAGTGTTTTCTTTATATCGAAATTGAAAATGTACCACGAAGTGAACGCCTCCAAGATTCAAGAATGATTTCTTTGATTTAATTATCACAAAATCAAAGAAGAAGAAACTTCGCAATGGAACAATTTCTACTAGACATTACAATATTTTTAAACCAGGTCTTTGGCAAGATATTTTTTGTAAGTAAATTATAAAACAAACACCCGTGAGATGTTGTGCAATCATTTCAAAAATCATTTTATAAGCAATGATTTAGAATCCGGTTACATTAATGGTAAGTGAATTATTATTTATTTAATAAGAACTATATTTTTGGACATAAATACCACCTCAGAACATGTGCAACGAATCAATATGTAAATAAATTACGACGCCCAATACGTAATACTAATAAGTAGGGCTTATCCATTTCTTTTCCATTCGGATGTTTTTTATAGTTCTATGAGCTGGCTTACGGGTTGTACTCAAGAGGTTTTAATAATAATTCTCTAATGACAAATTACGATTAAATGGCAAGACATCGGTATTCCGAATTAACTTTATTTAAAATTGCAAAAAAAGTGATTCTGTCGAATTTGTGAGAGAATTATTGAACTCATTAATTAGATCCAGATATTGTACTTATCCCTCTATTTTTTTTATTTTTCTTTGTATGAGTTTTGATTTTATTTATGGGTTGTACTTAAGGAGTACAAAAAAGTGTGAAATAGCTATTTTTGAAAATATATTGTCTATGTAATACTCATAATAAAAATCAATTGGTATGCTTCACAAATTATAAGTTTATTCCGATGTTATATCATTTTTAAGAAATATGCACAAATGGGCAAATTTGTCGGAACACCTGATTTCTGGCTAAACGTCTGTTTCTTTTTTATTACTCTTGAAATAAATGTTTATAGTTTTGTTTATTCTGTTCAGTGACGTACAATTTTTTTTTAAACAGGTACCCTATTTTTCGAGATATGACATTTAAGTTTTTTAAATAAATTACCCTGTATGTTTTTACATTTTAAAACAATCTTTTTAACAATTACAATGATATAGGGTTTCGTGGGTGTTCGACATGTGGTTTTTTAAATATTAAATAAAATAATTCGATAGTGAATTGGATTTTTTCATGTTTTTCCACGGGTCTCTGATGAAACAACTTCGTGTTTTTATGTTTCCCGTCAGTGACAGATAGTTTCCATTTGAAATATTAATATTGCCGTTCAATTGTAGGTGAACTAACTGAACATGAAAGAGTTGCGTTGTTAATGGTGTTTGGTTTTGGAGATTGGCAAAGATGTCTACAAGATGTGTGCAATATGTTAAATATGACTTTCCCTGATAGAAAATCTAATATTTCTAAATCAACAGCTTCACGAAATTCACAAATTAAATTTTCAATATTTTGACAAATAGGGACCTGAACGAATATTGAAAACACTACATTCCCGAATTTCTATCGGCAAAAGTGTAAACACATAGGGTCCCTAGGGTTACTGTTTGTTCGTATTACCACTGTTATTTTCTTCATTTTTTTTGGAAAGTTGGCGACTCAAAACATATTAAGTTTGTGGAATTAGTCTAGGAAGGTAGAAATAGAATGTACGGAGTTTTATTTGGTTATGATTACTAGGAGATACCGGTATGATGGTGTCCGTTAAGGTTTATTACGACACTATGCATCAAATGACAAGGACATATTGCGTAAAAAGGATGACCGTTTTTTACAATTTGATATAAGCGTCATGAATGCATACATTGTGTGGTCATCTCTCAATAGAAATTGTTGCAAAAAGTTACGTTAAAGTTACGTTAAAAAGTTAGCGCAATATAATGAAAATTTTGAAGAACCAATACCAAGCATAAGCACAGCATATGAACCTCCGAAAAAAAAGACGATGCAGCTTATGCATTGCTAAAAAAGATCAAAACACTAAAACAGCATGCTATAAATGTAATCAAAATGTATGCGGATAACATTCTGTAACATTATGTAAAAACTGTTTTAATTAAATATAACTAAAATATACAAAATAAAAATGATGGAGATTATGGAATATTTCGTTTTATTAAATTTATTTAATGCTTTCTGCAATAAGTAAGGTTGTTTGTAATTTATTTATTATTTAAATCGTGTATTCGGTTTTCCAACTGAAAACAAGATCATTTATTTCTTCACATCTGTATTTTCACTAATCACCTAAAACTCGGGTATAAAACTCGTTCAAACCTTCCATTCACGTAAGTGTATTTTATTCTTTAACATTCAATTTAAACGCGAAGCTGCACTGATGAGAGATAAATCTCGAAACGGGGCTGCAGATGGCTATTTACTTAATTTTTACATATTTTAGGGTTCAGTTTTATAGTTTAAAGTTTTCAAATTCAATTTAGTTTAATTTTCAAGTTAGTCCTGTGGGTAGAAATAAACGATGTTAAACTAATATTATTTCGCTAAGTACATGGTACTCGTAATAACGCAAATTTCTTTTGTATCATTCAATATCCGGCGTGGCACTAGCCAGGGAAGTAGTTGTTTTAATAAGCTATTTGTTTATAGTCTTAGTAAGACCTAATATTGCTTGCAGAGTTACGAACAGGTTGAATATTGATATATTCAGGCTACATTTCGTTTTATTGAATTTATTTAATGCTTTCTGCAATAAGTAAGGTTGTTTCTAATGTATTTATAGAAAAACACCATTGAAGGCACATGGGTCCAATGGCCCCGAGCGGTAGTTATTGAAAGTTTTTTATGCGGTAGACGGAGGGTTAAGTTCAATTTAAATTGCTTTTGTTTAACTACAATTTAAACCAAAAACTAACAACTGAAAGGTCACTTATAATACACTTGTAAACCCGGAATATAGAAACGAATTAAATAATGTAAAAATTTACTTTATTCTGTAAAAATACCACACATAATTTAACAGAATAACGGATCGTAATACATTTAAATGGGCAAAATATTGCTGTTACATGGGGATATACGATTACTAAAATGTTAAGGCTAACAAGATGTAGAAATAAAACGTTTATTGCAAGATACTTAATAAAAATAAGTTGGTGTAGGACACCAAAATTGGGAATCTAATACATAATTAGTAAAAGCTAAGGGTGAGTATAGTTTTGTTAAGGTCTGCTCGTTCGCCTAGCAGATATTAAACACATGGCGTTCAAAATTTGTTTTTTTTTGTTAGTTAGTTAGTTTTGTTAGTTCCACAACTGTTTTTTTATCAGTTAGGGGTGGAGCACTTAAATCGTGGGTATATTATTTGGTTAGTACATGCAATGTTCTAAATAAATGTATAGTTTCGTGGAGGTCTGCTCGTTCGTTTAGGAGATATGAAACACAGGGTGCAGAATTTTTTTTTGTTAGCCAAGGGGTGAAGCACTAAAATCAGGAATAGAGCACTTAATTAGCCCTTAATTATGTCGTACAGAAATACGTTTCAAATCTCGAATTGCGGATGTTGCCTTGCTAGCTTAACGTTAAGGTAGCAATGTTGTGATTTTCACCCTAAGGGGTTGAGCACTAAAATCGGGAATAGGGCACTAAATTAGCCCTTAAAGAGCCCTTAATTCAGGTATACTTTTAAGTGGGTTCTGCCCATACGGCCCTGCTATCTTAACAGACGTCACAATTGGACCTCAACACATTTTTGCAGGCGCTTACGAAAATTGATGACGATAGTCGCACACTCATCTACTGTAATTTTGTCCCAGGCACGTATCAATGCCGCTTTTAACGTGTCCACAGTGGCGTATCGAGTACCTGAGATCTTTTGTTCTAACAATAAGATGGACCACAGCGAAAAGTCATCGGGTTTAAGTCGGGCGAGTTTGGCGGCCAAACATCTTTTCTTCAAAATCCCGGAAACAGCTCCTCATAGACGGCGGCTATTGAATTGGCAGCATGAGCTGGCTCCCAGTCTTGCTGAAGGATAAATCCTTCTTGGCCGAAGTGCTCTGCTACCCACGGCTCCCGTACGTCGCGTAGACCCCCCTGTTGATACTCGGCCGCATTCATTTTAACATTTCTGGAGATGAACACCAGCGGTGTCTTCCCGGTGCTGCAGATTTCTTCCCATACTATCACTAACGCTGAAAAATGGCTGAAACCGATTGTTTTCGCTGCATCAGGCTTCCGCTGACTTTTCTTGATCAACTGCCGCCGATTTTGGCGATTGTGTAGCGGCTCGACGGTGAAAATCTTCTCGTCTGAGAAGAGCTTTTGTTCACGCGACCACCCCTGACCGATTGTTTTCGCTGCATCAGTCTTCCGCTGACTTTTCTTGATCAGCTGCCGCCGATTTTCGCGATTGTGTAGCGGCTCGACGGTGAAAATCTTCTCGTCTATAAAGAGCACTTTGTTCACGCGACCACCCCCGACCAGGTGAAGCATTCTGCTTGCTTTCTCGAGCCGTTTTAACTTCATTGCGTCGCACTGTGGGCCAGAATGCTAATTTAGCTGGCCAAAATTAATAACGTCTTAATCCTTTCACTTTTAAAGACGAATTTGTAGATTAGTATTATTTTTGAGGTCGCCGAGTCCGAATCTATAATCAGATTTGTTAAATTATAAATGGCGGATCCAATATGGCGGATTTTTTTTGTAAAAATGTTCGGTTTTTAATGAAAATTAATACCATCCTGTATTTGATATCTCTGAATCCAAATTTTCAATAAAAATTTCAAAATTCAAAATGGCGGATCCAGTATGGCGGAATTTTTTTGTAAAAAATATTCAGTTTTCATTCAAAATTAATAACGTTCAGTTTTTGAAATCTCTGAATCCAAGTTTGGAATAAAAAATTCTAAATTCTAAATGGCGGATCCAATATGGCCAATAATATTTTTAAATTAAATTTTAAATTTTAAAGTACTTGTAACTGATGTTATTTTAATGTGTTTAGATTTTAAGTTTATTTATACATTTAGGATTGTATTGATATCTTTCACATAATTGTTTATATTCATCATGAAATAAATTATTTCATTTGATTTGATTAAATATTTAGATTTTAATGCAACTTCGCGATTTCGCCGAAATTGGTTTCAATGATTCTTCATTTCTAAAATTGTCAAACATATTCATATATGCCAGCTCATTCATGGTCAGGGGCGGCTCGTTATATAGAGCCACGGAGCCATGGCACTACCTGTAGTTTCAAACTCAAAAATGTTTTGCAATTAAAAAAATTAGAAAATTATTTTGAGCAATATAGTGATTTTTGAGACTAATTTACAATTTTCTTACTGAAAAATTCTGCATATTTTATTATTAAGCCTGTATTTTCGATTTTTTGAGGTAAATTTTTGATCATTTGGCCTAAATATTCTTTATTTTGACTTAAATTTTAGATTTAATTGTTAAAATTTTCGTTTTGGTCCGCATTTTTTGATTTTTCCCGCCGAATTTTTATTTTTAGATTTTAATTTTTTGATCTTTTGATCTTTTGCCCCAACTATTCTTTATTTTTACCTAAATTTTCGAATTATTTCTTAAAATGTTTGATTTTTTGGTCCGCATTTTTGATTTTGCGGGCCAAATTTTTAATTCCAGTTCCAAATTTTTGAATTGATTTAGGTTAAAATATCTATAATCTGAATTATTGATTTATGTGCGAGAGATTATTTTATTTTTTCCGTTATTTTCGAGTTTTGTTTGTTGAAATTTTAAATTTTTTAGTCTGCATTTATTATCTTTACGCCCAAGTTTTCATGTACTGTCTAAATTTTCCGACTTTCTGACCAACATGACAGATTTTGATTATTTTTTTTAAATCTTTTGACCTAAATTTTTCTTTATTTTGACCTAACTTTTCGATTTTATTGTTAAAATTTCTGATTTTTTGATCCGAATTTTTCGTTTATTATCTTTAGGCCCGAGTTTCCATGTTTTCAATTTTTTGGCCAACATTGTAGATTTTTATTTTTTTTATCTTTTGCCCTAAATTTTTATTAATTTTTGTTTAATTGATTGACACTGGAGGCGTTTACTTCGTGATACATTTTTAATTATAAATAAAACATTTTCTTTGTTAAATCGTGTGATATTAACAAAGAAAGTGTTTCATTTATAATTTTCTTTTATTTGTCTGTTAAAATTTTTTTTTTTCTGGGTCCACCATTTTTATTTTTAGGCCAGAATTTTAGATTTTTGGTCTAAATTTTTCATCGTATATTTTAGATTTTTGGTCTATTTTTTTATCCTGTATTTTATATTTTTTAACTTGAATTATTGATTTAATTTCGTATTTTTATTTTATTTTTTGGCTATTATTTTCGAACTTTTGGCCCAGCGGCGGCTCGTGGATTTACGTAGGGGAGGCAAAGACAAAGATGTCGCTTGCGCTGCACTACTTACTGTAATAGAGGAAGCAAATATTCCGTTCCTTTTTTGGTTAAATTTTCTTCTGTTGCCTAACCGCCGAACATCCACGAGTCGCCGCTGTTCTGGTCTGAAACTTATTTTTGGCGGCTGAAAGTGGCAAATCATTTTTCTTTTGCTTGTATTTTCAATTTTTTGGTCTGCATTTTTATTTTTCGATCAGGCTTTTGACCTTTTGTCCTAAATTTAGACAAAATATCGAAAACTTAGGCCTAAGATGAAAAATGCAGACAAAAAATCGAAAATTTCAAGAAACAAAACTCGAAAATACCGGAAAAAGAATCTTGCATATAAATCAATAATTATTTATTTTGGCCTAGGTTTTGAATTGGTTTGTTGAAATTTTCGATATTTCCGTATTTTTCCGTTTTTGTCAATTTTTTTTGATTTTTTGTCCTTTATTTTATATTTTTTAACCTGAATTATTTATTTTTACGCGGAATTTTTTTATTTTTTGCGGATTATTTTTTTGGGGGTCAAAGTTTTTGATTTTTGTCCTTTATTTTAGATTTTGCCACCTACATTTTTGAAATTTTTGACCTGTATTTTTAAGGGTTTTGTATTCATTTCAGGTTATTTATTTAATTTTATATTTTTTGTTTTCGTAGTTTTTAATTTAAAAATGGGGTTCATTTTTAGATAAAATTAATTTACTTTGATCTTTATCTGGAAAATATTGTCTTCGGGATTTATGTTAAGGAATTATTTAATTTTTAAATATTTGTGGGAATTTTGGATTTTTTGCATCAAACAATGAAATGTCTAATTTAGGTTTTTTATCCGATCTAAGCTTATACAATATTAGACTGCATTCATTATACGTTTAAGGCAGCGGCGGCTCGTGGATCTTTATAGAGGAGGCTACGACAGAGATGCCGCTCGTCCTGTACTACTTACTCTTAATAGGAAACAAATATTTTGCTGCTGTTTTGGTCAAATTTCCTTCCGTTGCCTCCTCGATGAACATCCACGAGCCGCCGCTGGTTCAAGGGTTATCCGAGAAAAACAAACAATTGAAAACAACTGAAAGGCGAATTTAATTTTTGTTTCTTATCCACACCAAACCTGAAATTTTTTCGAAATCTAGTCATCCATTCAAGAATTATCCTCTAAAAAACAGAAAAAAAAAACAATTGATGGGAGTTAATTGTAAGCAATGCCAGGAGCTTTATTATTGATTAGTTTATACAATGTGTTTCAAAAAGTAATCGCAGTCAGGGGCGGCTCGTTATATACAGCCAAGGAGCCATGGCACTACCTGTACTTTCATGCACAGCAATAATTTTTAATTAACTCTGAAAACACTTACTTTGATCTAGGAAGATAAATCGTTCTTTGTTTCTTCAAAAAAGGAGGGGGTATTGAAGAAGTGGCTCTACCATCAACATATTCCACGAGCCGCCACTGTTCATGGTACCCGTGTTTTCCATTCGATGCCAGAACAGAAATGCGAGAATGTTGTCTCGGCAAATACTTTGTCGAGTATGATTTTTTTCACGAGAGAGAATATACGACTTGAAGATATTTGCGATAGAAAATGCAAAATCACTACTAACGGAAAATTTCCGTCGATTCGCACGCAATATTCACGAAATACTGATGGCTGCGTGGCGTGCGCGTGCGTATAAAACACGTCACAGAAGTCACAAAGCCACATAAAGGCAAACGAATTTTTTTTTATACGACAGAGATATATATGCACTATATTTTCATCATAGTCGAATAAGGGTAAAATTGAGTAATTTTTAGGAATGCCCTAATATATCATCAAATCGATTAAAATTTCATACTTACTTGACATTTAAATTTTTTATAATCTGAACTAATAACTAAATGGTTTTATTTAATACACTTATTTGTAACTGAGGTATTTCTTAAAGTAAATAAATTATTAAACCGCCCCATTGTTAACTTGCAACATGAAATTATTAAAAATTAAACCAATTCAATATTGGTCATAGCCAGGGATATTCTAAAGGTTTAAGAAGCCTTGGGTTAAAATTTCTTACCTATTCGCCTTCTTGGTCAGTGGTGCGTAAGTATCAAATATCTTGGAGTCACCTTGATTTGCGAGCTAACATTTTCAAATCGCGTCGGAATATGTTTAATATGTTCTTAGTCGTATAAGATGTTAGGTTCTACTAAATGTGATTGTCCCTAACTAATAGAATGCGTTATTTTTAAGTACCTGGAAATAATTATAAAACTAACTCTATAATTAACCATTCATGATTGGACACATGAAGGTTTTTGCTAAACAATTGAAGACTTCGTACCTGCCCTAGGGTGATTATGATGTCAACCTACAATTGCATGCCCTAGGAAATGTCAACGAGGACCAAGTGTTGTGTAGTCTACACCGGCTGCAACTTAAGCTTGCCATGGATCCGGACTGTGTTCCAGTATTTTTATTGAAATACTGCGCAGATTATTTTGTGCACATTCATATAATTTTGTCCTATCTTGTGACGCCTTTCTCGATTGTTGGAAAATTACTCGTAACTGCCCTGTTTTTTTTTTTCAAAAAGGCGATAAGTTTAAAATTAAGAATTAAAGGCCTATTACCCAAATATCCAATTTTAGCAAAGTATTAGAAATTATCCTCGTCGATCATATTTTCACTTGTGGAAAAAAAAATTAAACACTTGAAATTCGTGAAATTTCGACCATTTTCAAACCGCTATAACTTGGCGTATTTTCAATCGATGTAGATGAATCTTTGAGAGCAAAAAACTTTGAAGTATCTTCTTTAAAGTCATGCATGCGAACTTAAGCGTAACCCCTTCCACCCCCTTCAAGCGCCCCTGTGAAAAAAAAGTTTTTTCTGGAAACCATTTCCAATTTTAACGATGTCTACGGAGTTGGAAAACTTTTGTCGACTCGATCCACCATAAAAGCATTAAAATTTGATCAATTCTCTATGCAGGAATCGAAGAACGAAGTTCCTACGACGATTTGGCACCAAGTTATAGGTGTTTTAAAATAGTGCATTTTGACGTTTTTCGCACATAACTCATTGACTTTTCAACCAAATTTGATAATTCTTTCGGGAAAAAATCCCATTTTGACTCAACTTTAAGGGGGTAAACTCAGATTGGAATGATCCCTTTTCGAACCCTTCAACCCCCGACCAAAAAAAAAACACATTTTTGGGCAAAAAACGTCCAACTTTGGCAACGTGTACCGAGTTGGAAAAAATGTGTTCAATTACTTGCACTGGACTCAAATAAGTTCCTACGACGACTTGGCACAAAGTTATGGGTGTTTAGCGAATTTTGTGGTTTTTGTACTAAAAAAACGTCCGAAGTTTTTCGACGAAATTGTTTTCGTTTTCACAAATGAAATTTTCTTTCGATGTTCTGTGAGGTATGCACGAAAATTCATTGTTTGCGCAAAATCATGAATATCGCATTTTGTACCTTAGAACTCCATTCGTCAATTTTTCCATTCGTCCAATAAAAACAAACAAATTACAGTTACGGAAAAAAATGAAACACTTGAGATTTGTAAAAATATGTATAGGTAATTTTCAAATGGCCTTAACTCGGCTTCTATCCAATCGATTTCGACGATATTTTGAGAAAAGCAAAATGTGTCCTCTTTTAGTTTATCCCCCACTCAAATAGAGGGCTTTACGCTCCTCCAAACGAAAAAATAAAATGCACTTTTTTTCAAACACCCATAACTTTGTGCCAAATCGCCGCTGGAACTTCGTTTTTTGAATCCTTTACAGGTAATTGAACACATTTCAAAGGTGGATCGAGTCGACACATTTTTTCCAACTCGGTACACGCTGCCAAAGTAGCACGTTTTTTGTTTTTGTTCGGGGTTGAAGGGTTTGAAAAGGGATCATTCCAATCCAAGTTTACCCCCTTAAAGTAGAGCCAAAATGGGATTTTTCCGGAAATAATCATCGAATTCGGTTAAAAAGTCAATGAGTTGTGTGCGAAAAACCTCAAAATGCACTTTTTTCAAACACCCATAACTTGGTGCCAAATCGTAGGAACTTCGTTCTTTGAGTCCTGCATAGAGAATTGATCAAATTTTAATGTCTTTATGGTGGATCGAGTCGACAAAATTTTTCCAACTCCGTATCCATCGTCAAAGTTGGACATGGTTTCCTGAAAAATCATTTTTTTCACAGGGGTGCCAGAGGGGGCGGAAGGGGTTAGGCTTAAGTTCGCATGCATGACTTTAAAGAAGACACTTTAAAGTTTTTCGCCCTCAAAGATTTATCAAAATCGATTGAAAATACGCCTAATTATGGCGGTTTGAAAATGGTCGAAATTTCACGAATTTTTCTCCTTCAGTATATTATAAAATAATTATTTTTCTGAATGTAAGGCAACATGGATTCATTAAAAAATGATCAACACAAACAAACCTAATTAACATAACTCAATTTATCTCGAACCATTTAGACCGTGGTAACCAAGTCACAGACATAAGCAAAGCGTATGATCGGATATCCCATAGTATAATAATTAAATAACTAAAAACAATGTGATATTAGCGGCAATACAGTGTGCGTACTTTCTTCATACTTATCCAATACAGCTCAATTTGTGTCATAGATGTCTGTAAAATCCTAGTGAAGGGTGACGTTTCCCAAGGATCTATGAAATTTTTAGTTTCTTCGAAAACTTCTCGATCAATTTGATCAAAATTTTATAAAAATATTAAAGATATATGTAGCTATAAAACCCAAAATTTTCTGCAATAGTTATTCCAAAATCTTCAAAAAACACCGCTATTTTTAAAGAAGAATACTTGACAAGATGTTTTAGTTTTTTCAAAAACACATGAATTTGAACAAAAGGAAATGTTCCAAATATGTAGCTATAAAACAAAAAAATAAAAATCCAATAAAAGACTATGTTACCTATTTCAAAAGTTGTTTTGAAAGAAGAGCACTTTGTTACATAAATAATAGTGTAACATAGCAATGGCATTACAATTAATTAAAATTCTAAAAAGCACTATTTTGTTATGCCCTGGTTTGATGATTAACGCTCGGTATAGAAATATCTTGGGGGGGCGGGAGCTTGGCTCAAGCCCGATAGCCACCATTGGGTGCGCACCTGCTTTGTTAAGAACTTTTTAGTTTTTCTAAAAATTATTTTGATAAATTTGATCATGTTGAAATGTTCCAAATATATGTAGTTATAAAACAAAAGAATAGTATAATCAAAGACTAGCTATTTAAAAATGTTCAATGAAATATAGCTGTTTTGAAAGAGCACTTCGACAATTTTTTTAGTCATCTCGAATTTGAATCAAATTTCTAAAAATATATTTTAAAAATTTTGAACTAAAATTGAGTGATTTTGAGAAGTTTTAAGTGGATAGCAATTGTTTTTACATTTTTTTCAAGTCATCAAAATTATTAAATTCTTTTATAGGTACATTTACAGCACATAAAATATCCCAAACGCTATTGACGGAATGTATTGCAGTTTTCCGCAAAATCTATCTTGAATAAATATTAAGTAGTTTTAAGTGGGTAGCAATTATTTTTATATTTTTCTTGCGTCAACAAAATGATTACAATTTTTCATACATTTTCATCGTGTTTGCATAATAAACCGCAAATGCAGCGTATATAACTCCACTGGAGTTCCGCGAGAAATTATGAAAAAATAAGTACGAAATAAATCTATTTCACCCAGACCATGCATTTCAACAAATCTTCAAATATTTCGAAAACGGCAAATAATAGGTATAGGGAGTATTAAAGTAACTCACCTTTATTTGCTCCATATAATTCAAAAATGATAAAAAATACAGGGTGTTCCATTTAAAAAAACATAAGTTTGGTCTGTAACTTTGTTATGAGACACCCTGTACAAATTTAAATATTTTTAGAGCATGCAACTTACTATTCTGCACAACTTTTGTAAACACATTTTTTGAAATTTTGAAAAATAAGCACGTGATTGACCGTTCCCAGAGCTCTGAAACACCCTGTATAAAATTGAAATAAATTTTGAAAACTAATATTTTTAGTAATTGGTGACTAATCTAAAAAAATTAAATTTAAGAACTTAAATTTTTGAAAATCTGCCTTAGGTTACGATTTCTCCGTGAGTTATGAATTTGTGAAAATTAATGTTACAAGTTGGCGACCAATTGAACAAATCTAAAGAAAATAAATACTTATGTGGCGGAATGAACATAATTTATATAATTTAACAAAAACTTTGATTTCTGAAAATGTGCCAATTTCGGTGTTTTTTTTAAGTGGTCGAATATTTGATCAAGGAAAAAACTGAAAAAAAAATATCGCTATGATTGAATTCCTTAAAAACTCTGATGCAATAATAGTAGTTGTACCTTTCAAATTGACTTTTTGAAAATGAATCAATTTTTGCGTGAGGTATGAATTTTTGAAAATTAATATTTTCAGCTGTTGAACTGTATTTTCAGACATGAACAAAAAAACTTTAAAAAATAAAAATAGTTATATAGTAAAATTGCTCACAATGTTTAATAAATTCACAAGATATCTACCTTTAAAGTTAATTCAAATTTTTGAAGATGTGTCAATTTTTCCGTGTTATAAATTTTTGAAAATTAATGTCTTACGTTTCTGTTTTTTCTCTTGTAAAATATATGTTTTGAAAAATTTCAATTGAATTGCACAAAAATCGAATAAAAAAAATAAATACTTATGTGATGAAATTGCTCAAAATATTTAATAATTAAATGTAATTGTAGATATTTTAATAAGAAGAAAGATTGATATTCACAAGTTATCTATCTATAAAATTAATTAAAATGTTTGAAAATGTGTCAATTTTTCCGCGAGTTACGAATTTTTGAAAATCAATGTTTTAAGTTTCTGATTTTTCTCTTGTAAAAATATATGTTTTGAAAAATTTCAATTAAATAACCCAAAAATTGAAAAAAAAATACTTATGTGATAAAATTGCTCAAAATATTTAATATATTCACAAGGTATCTACCTATAAGATTAATTAGAATTTTTGAAAATGTCTTAATTTTTCCGTGAGTTATGAATTTTTTGTAATTAATGTTTTAAGTTTCTGCTTTTTCTCTTGTAAAATATATGTTTTGAAAATTTTTTATTGAATTACGCAAAAAAAGTTAAGTTATGAATTTTTGAAAATTACTGCTTTAAGTTTCTGCTTTTTACTTTCTCCGTTACGAAGAACGAGAAAGTATTGTGATCGTGATTTTTTTTCAAAAAAATTTTTTGTGTCTGTGTGTGTCTTGAAAACATTTTTCATAAAGTCATTTTTATTCGAGAATTTTTTATTTTTTTTAAATTTTTGTTATAATTATAAAACGATAATAATTACAGCAAATTTATTTGAATAATAATTGCAAAGAATGTTAAAATGAACAACTTATAAAGAATAAGTTTTCTTTCGAAATCCCTTTAGTTTTTGAGTAAACTGAGTTTTTGAATTTGAAGTATAATTTTTCCATCTTTCATAATTTTGACGTTTTAAACGTCAGTTTCATCTGAGTTTACACAAGGCTCGATGTACATTTAAAATATAATTTCAATTGAAAATAAACTATGAAAACGGAAATATAATTTATACCATCAATTCGGAGAAAGTAACATGATGGCCACATCACCATTTTTTTCTCTTGTAAAATGTTTGTTTTGAAAATAACGTTTAAATTTTTTTTTTTTTTCAACAATCCAACATAATTCCGTTAGAAAATCCGCCACGCAGTGGGACGGATGACTATTTCTAGCGCGACAAAAGTAAAATCATTGAAATTTCTTTCTACGTACATATTCAAATGTAGAAAACAGTTAGTAAATGTGCAAATAAACAATTGAGATTTTTTGTGTGCAATAAGTACATGATAACGATTGTGTTTTAAGGCATAATTATTTTTACTTTCTCCGTTACGAAGTACGAGAAAGTATTGTGATCGTGATTTTTTTTTCAAAAATTTTTTTTACGGAAATATCCGTTTTGGGGTCCCTAGATGCCATTTCAACAATTTCTGGAAAAAATTTTTTTGTGTCTGTGTGTGTGTGTGTGTGTGTGTGCCTGTGTGTGTGTGTGTGTGTGTGTGTGTGTCTGTGCGCGCTGTATCTCAAAAACTAATAGACCACTTGATATGAAACTTTGAACATAAGTTTTATTTGATAATCCGGAGAACTGAAAAGCTTTTCGTAAAATTTCGTACACCGGAAGTGGGTGTTTACCTTAACTGTTTTTTGTTTTTTGCCAATATTTTCTTAAATATGAAAAATATCACAAAAACATTTATACAAATATTGAAGACAATATAGAAATGCGAATATTTTGTTTGAAAACATTTTTCATAAAATCATTGATATTCGGGAAAAAAATTTATTAATTTTTTTTTCATTTTTGGTATACAATTATGGAATGCTAATAGTTACAGCAAATTTATATTAATAATAATTGTAGAGAATACCAAAATGAATAATTTATGAAGAATAAGTTTATTTCGAAATCTCTTTAGTTTTTGAGTAAACTGAGTTTTTGAATTTGAAGTACATTTTTCGATCTTTCATAATTTTGACGTTTTAAAAGTCAGTTTTATCCGAGTCTACGAAACGTTCGATGCACACTTAAAATATGATTTAAATTGAAAATAAACCATGGAAGCGTAAATATAAATAATACCATCAAATCGGAGAAAGTAACATGATGGCCACATCACCATTTTTTTTAGTTGTTTTTATTTGTCGTTATAATTTTTACTTTCTCCGTTACGAAGTACGAGAAAGTATTGTGATCGTGATTTTTTTTTCAAACATTTTTTTTACGGAAATATCCGTTTTGGGGTCCCTAGATGCCATTTCAACAATTTCCTGGAAAAAAAAAAAATTGTGTCTATGTGTGTGTGTGTGTGTGTGTGTGTGTGTGTGTGTGCGTGTGTGTGTCTGGCTGTGTGCGCTGTATCTCAAAAACTAATAGTGCAATTGATATGAAAGTTTGAACATACGTCTTATTTGATAATCAGAAGAACTGAAAACCTTTTGGTAAAATTTCATACACCGGAAGTGGGTGTTTACCTCAACTGTTTTTTGTTTTTTGCCAATATTTTCTTGAATATAAAAAATATCACAAGAACATTTAAACAAACATCGAAGACAGCAAAGAAATTAACATCTTTTACTTGAAAATATTTTTCACATCATTTTTATTCGAGAAAAAAAATGATTATTATTTTTTTAATTTTTGGTTTATAATTATAAAACGATAATAGTTACAGCAAATTTATGTGTATAATAATTGTAGAGAATGCCAGAATGAACAACTTCTAAAGAATAACTTTTTTTTTTAAATCTCGTTAGTTTTTGAGTAAACCGAGTTTTTGGATTTAAAGTATAATTTTTCCTTTCCATCTTTCATGATTTTGACGTTTTAAACATCAGTTTCATCCGAGTTTACGCAACGCTCGATGTATATTTAAAATATGATTTCAATTGAAAAAAACCCATGAAAACGTAAATATAAAGTCGGAGAAAGTAACATGATGGCCACATCAGCATTTTTTATTTTATTTCATCGTTAATTTTATTCTAAATTTGGATATATTTTGTGATATATCTCAAGTTACCGCAGTTCGAACATGCTGAGAATTATGTGAAAATGTCTCAAGAAAGACGACATGAAAGCCGTTTTTCGGCAAAATTTGGAAAAAAATTAACGATGAAATCAAAAAATTATAATGACGAATAAGAACAACTAAAGAAATACTTATCACTTAAAGGACAATCGTTATCATGTACTTATTGCACAAAAAAAAATCGCAATTGTTCACATGAACTTTTACTAACTGTTTTCTGTATTTGAATATGTACGTCATACCGACGCGTAAGTATTCAGGCAAGATGAGTATAGACATTGTCGCTTTTCACAGGAACTGTATCTGCGATAGGTGACTTTTAACTGTCATCATTGAAGAAGTATTGTAGAATAGTATATTCTGTAACAAGGTTAGAATGGAAATTCGATGCGAGTGGAATATTTCGAGCGCGAGCCGTGAGGCGAGCGCGAGGAACCACGAGCATCTGAATTTCCATTCTTACCGAGTATCAGACTATACTTTCTCCTCGACCAGATAAAATAGACTAATAAAATAATGCACACAAAGAACTTACGTTTTATCACGTTTGTGGTTATGTTTATAGTATTTTGACAATTGTGATATCCAAGGCTAATTGTTTTATTTGAAACGATGTGAGAATATTCATTCTATCCCTTGTTATGGAATGAATTACATGCAAAACGCATAAGCGTATAGTGTTTTGTTCCATAACAAGAGTGAGAATGTGTACGTTCTATAATCAAAATTGATTTCAGAATGCTTAAATTCTATGGTGGTCGTGGAGAAAGATATTTCCAACATTTATTTCGTCTTTTGCTTTTTTTTTACTTTTCTCTCGCTAGAATACTCATCCGTTCCACTGTCCACTGTCCGCCAGATGTAGCGGATTTTCCGCTAACTTGGTAACACTGCGCAAATGCTATTGATTGCAATTTTTCACCAAATCACACTTGAATTAATATTGAGCGATTTTAAGAAGTTTAAAATGGATAGCAATTGTTTTTATATTTTTTTCAAGTTTACAAAATTATGATTCATAAATTTCTCGATCCCGAAAAATCTTTCGCCCTGGCGGGGAATCGAACCCACTCGGCACAGTTTTTATTTACTCTGTATTTTTACATTTTTCTACCCATGCACTCATGTACCTATATTGTCAGTAAATATCATTATCAGTGAGTGTTTTACTTTTGTTTTAATTTGAATGCGCCACACCTAAAATAACGTGACTGGGTGCACTTTATTACATTATCCGCGCATCATCGCGCATAAATCACATCCCTCCTGCTGGACTGTCATTCCTGCTGGTTATTAATATCAATCGTCCTCTTATCTCCAATATGCGTAATTAATTTGCCGACAAACTAATTACATTAATCCAGACAGTCGAGACTATCCGGTCCACTTAAACCTCGAAATTCATGAGATATGCAAATGGTTCCTTTTCCATAACTGGTGTAATGGTGATGGTAATTTTGTTGGTTTCTCTGAATGTGCGTGCGTGTGTGTATGTGTGTGTGCGCGCGCGAGTGTTAGTATGAGTGAAATGATAATTTTGTTGGGTAGGGCTGGGTAGGTCCGTTTAATACGTGTGACGTATGAATGACGTTGAATGCACTTTGTAATGTATATAGACAATCTAGGGCTTGGCAGACACGCAGGTTGTTGTACGTCGTTGAATTTTATTTAACGGATTTCGATTTACGAGCACCGACGCTGTCCGTTTGCAAACGGTAGTCTGGTTGGCATGACTGATTTTCGAAAATTGTTTCTCTTTAATTTATGTCACATCACCATGGTCATTATGTTACTTTCTCCGATTTGATGGTATAATGGTTACTTATGGTTGTACTTTCATGGTTTATTTTCAATTCAAATGGTATTTTAAACTTATATGCAGCGTTTTGCAGGATCGGACAATACAAAATTATGAAAGATGAAACTGACTAATTATACTTACAATTCTAATAATCTCTACCGTCAGTTTGCTCTAAAAGTAACGGGATTTCGGAATTCTCTACAATTATTATTTATATAAATTTGATGTAACAATTATCATTTCCAAAAACGACAAAAAATTCAATTAATTTTTTTTTTTAAAATATCATTTTGAAAACTATTACAAAATATGTACTTTTCTGTGTTTAAATGTTTTTGTAATATTTGTAGTAGATGGGCCATATCCTACAAATCAAACGCGTTGAACCAGAAACTTCACGTGAGAAAATAAGTAAATAATTTTTTTTTTAATGTAAATGATTTCCTTTTATTACATTATTTGCAAAATCAGTGGCTTATGTTCAAGTGGTTGATTTTTGGCTTAAGGAGTTATCCTACTGTAAAATGTTAAAAAAAATAGAAAAAACAAATTGTTTTTAAATAATTCTTTGAAGTGTTTAGGATAATATAGAAAAGGTTTCATGTAGATATTCGAAGTATTGTTTGAATTATAGCGTTTGTAGCGAAGAATTGGAAGCGCAGGTGCACTTTAAAAGCGTTTTTCTTGAAACTATGTTTTTCAAAACGGTGTACACGATATCTCAGGCTGTGATTGATGAATCGACTTGAAATTTGGTACACATGTACGGATGATTTTGTCAGTACGATTTGTTTTGCGATATATATTAATAATAATAACAAGTATTATTGCTCCAACAACTGCAAAAAAGTTTAGGATTTTTTTCTCGTAACCTAAGGCGAACCGAAAGTAAAAGCTTATAGCTAATGCCATGTAGTTTATGAGGATATTTTTGTTTTTTTGTTTCTGACCAACCATATTTGCATAAACATGTACACCGACCTATCGAGCACTGTAACCATAAACCGATGCGAAAAAAATAACGTTTGACAATTTCAATATTTCGTAATGACTAGTTTTACATACATTCGTTGTACATAAATATATAAATTTATACGTTACATTTGTAGTTTTTCCGAAATAAAGTCCCAAAAGTTAGCCTGTTTGGACGCTGGTTACAGTAGGATAACCCCTCGAGAGGAATTAGAGGAAAAAAATACTATTGATACTTTTTGGTGTTGATAGTAACTAATTAATTCATTCTGTCTTTATTACGGATTACCACGTAGTTAGTTACATATTACTTCGTCGAAATTATTTCTTTGTCTTCTTTTTTAAATGGATAATTATAAAATAGTAAACAATGATGCCAGTTTTCTAACTGTGTCACCATAATATCATTATTAGAAAAAAAAAGTATGTCGTCGGCTCTTTCCAGATAAAACAATTCCGTCGTTAATACGTATTATTACGGCTAATTTACACTAATGGCGATAATAAATATAATATTACAACTTGTCACTCTTCATCATTCGAAAACACATGCCGCGGAAAATTAAGCCTGACGTCACCCACTGAATTAATGTCCGTCTGCGTGTGTTTGTTTGTTAATGCCTGTGTGTGTGTGTGTGTGTGTATATACGAGGCAAAAATTGATAATACCCACGGGCATTAATGATGTCAACTTTGTGTGTTTGCCTCTGTCCGCGTACACAAGTTATTGTTGAATTTAATTCGCTAATGTGCGGGGAGTGTACTCCCTGAGGCCTTTCGGGCGTAGGACATGCGACGGCCCCCAGGGGGTTCCCCCGGACAGGTATATGGGCACGCAGGTATGTGTTACCGGCCCCGGGGCTCCCGGTTGCAAATCGAATCCACGGAATTCGATATTGACGCGAAAATAACGCGCACGTGCCGGAAGTCTCGGATTACACGCTTTAATCTCTTTTTTTATATAATTACCAAACACGTTCAATCAGGAAAACGGGAAAATATGATTCGCAACGTACAAATATAAAATTAATATTTTCGGCATTCAAGATCTACTCTTGAGAGTGCCATAATTGGTAAAACAATTGTTGTAGTTTAAACCCTAAACCAGTGGCTGGCAACGCGGCGATTTTGCATGCGCCTTCACGAGACTAAAAGTTGAAAAGAAATTTTATGGAGATATAAAATCGTCGAATTTGCCAAGTCTCTCATAAACAAATTTCGAATAAGGAAATGAAGAAAGTAAAATTAAATATGACAAATAATCTTTCACTAGAAATTCAGGAATATTATACCTGAATTGACATTTCCGATTAACCGTTCTCCAATCTCGAATTTAGTTAAAATATTGACGTTGGGTGAATGTTTTACTTCTCCAAAAGCGAGTTAGTGTATTCTTATTACTCAAAATAGAGGCTAAGATATCATTGACTGCGGCCACGGCATCAAAAATAATTTTTAACGGTCAAACATAACTAAAAAATTCAAAAATGAAAGCTAATGAAAATTCTATAAAAAAAAACTCTGGCAATCAGCCGAAAGCCATATGGTCCCTAATTAAATCTAGTTAAATGAAAAAATTTAATTTTGAACCAGATACTTTCAATGTATTTTTAGTAATGTCGCAGAAAATATATTTTTTCCGCTACCGATAACGTAAATAAACATTGCATCCATAGTTACAGGTACCGTAAGTGGCTGATAACATTCGTGGTGTTTGTTGTCCTTGGCGACGAAACTTAATATTTACTTACGGACCTAGGAAAACAATAAACAGAAACGCAACGCTCCAACATATAGGCGAGCAACACATTTTCGTCAACAGCATCGGCATCCTTTTTACATAACCACTGCTTAAAAGCGTCGTAATACGACTCATACCTCTTTTTCAATTTTATCAGCAACAAGTTTGAACACGCAATTTTCGCAGCTTCGTTTGCATCCATGCCCGCAGAAAGTTTCACTGGATTGAAAGCCGTATTTTAGAATATTTTCTGATCTCTTTTAAGTATTATATTTCCGGTAGCTGAAAAGAATTAATAAGCACAGTGTTACTATGTTTTCTACCACAATTTATTTATGTAATATTTGTACATACATCAAATAAAGTGTTTTATTCAGTCATTCCGAATATCATTTGTTTTGTCTTTTTTATATGTTTAAGAACAAGCACACACTTTTATGAAGAATACAATTTTCTGATTAATTAATTATAAAAAAGTTTCCCATATGTTGCATACTTACTTGGACACGTTGTATACTGAGAGAAAAAAATGAAACCCTTGAAATTCGTGAAATTTTCGACCAAGTCATGCCTGCGAAATTAAGCGTGACCCCTTCCGCCCCCTCTAGTGCCCCTGTGAAAAAAAAAGTTTTTTCTGGAACCCATGTCCAACTTTGACGATGTCTACGGAGTTGGAACAATTTTCTCGACTCGATCCACCATAAATGCATTAAAATTTGATCACTTCCCTATGCAGGACTCGAAGAACGAAGTTCCTACGACGATTTGGCATCAAGTATGGGTGTTTGAAAAAAGTGCATTTTGAGGTTTTTCGCACATAACTCAGTGACTTTTAAACCAAATTTGATGATTCTTTCGGGAAAAAATCCCATTTTGGCTCTACTTTAAGCGAATAAACTCAGATTGGAATGATCTCTTTTCGAACCCTTCAACCCCCGAACAAAAAAACACGTTTATTAATTACACCTGAAATTTGTCTAGATTTCAAGTGACAGCCAGATGTAACAAACAATTTTGATTAATCGTGAATTTAATCAAAATGGTAACAAAGTTGACTGGTTGAGTGACAAAATATCTAAAAGTATTTGCTTAATACACCAAAAAAATACTGATACGAAATCACGAAGACAATGCTTTGTACGGAGAAAGTAATAATAACTAAAACATTTCCTATTTTATTTATTAATATTGGTTATGAATATATAGATAAAGTAGGAAATGTTTCAATTTTCATTACTTTCTCCGTACATAACCAATATGAATAAATAAATTAGAAAATGTTTCAATTAGTTTTACTTTCTCCGTACAAAGTATCGTCTTCATGATTTTTTTTTTCGAATTCGAAATTTGAACAGAAATATCCAAATGTATGTGTATCTGTCTATCTACGTCGGTGTCTACCTGCTTTGGGCGCTGCATCTCAAAAACTAATATTTTCATTTTCAAATGAAACTTTATACATTACTTGGTAATCTAAAAAACTGAGAATCTTTAGGTAAAATTTTGAGAATCATTTTTTATTAGTAGAACTGAAGGTATACTATCGAGTCACAAAAATTACTTATACAATGTTTTCTTCAAACGTTGAAAGTAATTAAAATGGCAATAACTGCTAAAAACTGCATACAGAACCACTGGCGAATCCAAGGGGGTGGGAGAGGGCCATAGTGGCTACTGAAACCCCCTTCCCCTTAGATATTTTAAATCTACCATTAACTTTAAGAAAATGTCAATGGTGGTATTTAAAAAATAAATGATTATATCGTGTTGTATTTTTTTAATTTTTCATTAAATTCCTTCGAATATTAATTTCGAGCGAAACCATCTGGGTCCGCCCCTGTTCATAACCCCAACGACAAACTGTCTGTGATAAATTGTTGAAGTCCTGTCAAATTTCGAAACGAAAAAATCATGTTTTTGAAGTGTTTAAAAATGGCAAACTTAGCATTTTGGTAGCGATACATCAATGTCACCCGTTTCTGACGGTTGTAGAAAATACTATATTTCACTTGGAGGCGAAGTGACTTTTCTTGGCAAAAAAGCGTCCAACTTTGGCAACGTGTACCGAGTTGGAAAAAATGTGTCGACTCAATCCCCCAAATACCGAAATTTCTACGACGATTTGGCACAAAGTTATGGGTGTTTGAAAAAAGTGAATTTTGTGGTTTTTTGACTCAAGTCCGAAGTTTTTCGACGAAATTGTTTTCGTTTTCACGAATGAAATTTTCTTTTGATGTTCTTTGAGGTATGCACGAAAATTCATTGTTTGCGTGAAATCATGAATATCGCATTTTGTACCTTAGAACTCCATTAACAAAAAACTTTATTTTAGGTCAAAAAAGGCTCACTTTAACGATCCTACAGAGGTCGGAAAAAAAATGTGGGCCTAACTCACCACCATTCGTCTATTTTTCCAAAAAAATGAAACACTTGAGATTTGTAAAAATTTTGGTAATTTTCAACTCGGCTTCTATCTAACCGATTTCGACGATATTTTAAGAAATCAAAAGCACAATGTGTCCTCTTTAAGAAGGTTTATCCCCCACTCAAAGAGAGGGCTCTACGCCCCTCCAGACGAACAAATAAAAAGACCACAAAATGCACTTTACACATATAACTTTGTGCTAAATCGCCGTAGGAACTTCGTTTTTGAGTCCTGCACAGGCAATTGAACACATTCCAATGTCCTTTAGGTGGATCGAGTCAACAAATTTTATCCAACTCGGTGCACGTTACCAAATTTGGACGTTTTTTTTTTGCCCAAAAACGTGTTTTTTTTTTGTTCAGGGGTTGAAGGGTTCAAAAAGGGATCATTCCAATCTGAGTTTACCCCCTTAAAGTAGGGCCAAAATGAGATTTTTTCCTGAAATAATCATCAAATTTGGTTGAAAAGTCACTGAGTTATGTGCGAAAAACCTCAAAATGCACTTTTTTTTCAAACTCCCATAACTTGGTGCCAAATCGTCGCAGGAACTTAGTTCTGCGAGTCCTGCATAGGGAATTGATTAAATTTTAATGCCTTTGTGGTGGATCGTATCGATAAAAAATTTCTAACTCCATAGACATCGTCAAAGTTGGACATGGTTTCCTCAAGATACATTTTTTTCGCAGGGTTGCTAGAGGGGGGCGGAAGGGGTTACGCTTAAGTTCGCATGCATAACCTTAAAGAAGACACTTCAAAGTTTTTAGCCCTCAAAGATTCATCAAAATCGATTGAAAATACGCCGAGTTATGGCGATTTGAAAATGGTCGAAATTTCACGAATTTCAAATGTTTCATTTTTTTCCACCAGTGTAAAAAATATGAAAAAAAAACGAATCCATGAATGTAGTGATGACAAGCCAAATTCATACCTACAATCATTAACAGTCTTTTTAAACATGTATCTATATTATTCATCTCTTTCGGTGCGGTGCGCTAGAGACTTTCCCCTCTACCATTGTTAATTGCAAGGAATGTTTCACTCTAACTTCGCGGTCGTTATATTGAAATATACACAGTGGACCAAAAAACTGTACAAATTTTAAATATTCATATTTTCAATAATAATTAACGCATTAAATATTGCTTTGAAAAACAAAATATTTACACTTTGTAGATAACAAAAATAATTAATTGGATTTTTGAAAAGTTTTCTTATCGAAGATATTTCACATTAATGAAGGCGCTGCAAAGATGGGAGTTTATAATGCACCGGCTGTTATATTACAGCAAATTTTCTTACGAGTAAAAAAGTGTAGACCTACCTAGTGTCAAAAATGTCAAATTTAGCCGATATTTAACAAAAACTTATATTTAATTTTTGTATTCAGTTTAAATACTACGTAAAGTACATACCTAGATTTGAATAATCAATTTTTTGAAATCAAAATCGAACTGAAAACGCACAATACAGATCAACAAATCTACGCTTCACTTTTGCTTCTCCTTCCCTATCGATTGCTTTTCACTGTTGCCACTGTTTGTCAAATTACTTGTGTTCATATTAAATTGGGAGGCCCTGATCAATTAATCATTTTCACTTCATGCGAAATGTGTTTAACTTTCGGGTACGATGCAACTATGCATCTTTCGGGTAAATTATAGGCTGTTCCTAAAAGTGAAATAGAAAAAATTTGGGCAAGAACGGGCAAAAACTGGTTTCGTGGAAAGATTCTACATGAGTAGTAGTTTATATTGTCATAGAAAACTCCGTCAGCTGACATGGGCCAAACTTTCTGAAGACTAACAAAAGTGAGGCATTTTTAATAATATAATCAAAACGCCAGTATATACTTTAAGGCTTCGTCACGTTGTTAATATTTTGTTTTTGTATTTGGTTTTTATACCACGCAAAGTACACACCCTGAGTTGAAGAATTAATTTTTTGAAATCACAATCGAACTTAAAACACACAAGAAATAATTAACAAACCTACGCTTCATTTTGTACGTTCAGACGCAAGTGATTATGCATTTCAATTTGTACAGCGTTAAGGCATTCCTCCTGGGTTACTAAACATTGGAAATTAAAAAATAATGCATTTATTAGCTATTTCATTATCTGGGATTACATTAATGTGGTTAAAATGCAATGAAGAGAAAGTCAAATTTACCTATTTCGTCCCGCTAGATTCATCAAACCGACCACTGTGCGGCGCATCGCATTTGTAGGTATCAAAATTAGTGGGCCATGACTTGTTTTCTTTTTCTAATGAATCTCAGACATTAGCTGTCACTTCTATCAGTCATTTTAGTTGCTGTCACAAAAATAGTTTGCCTAAGTAAAGAAGATAAAATATGCATTAAACATTTGTTTCACTATGACAATTTATCTGCACGAAAGATTGTGAACAAATACACCCAAAAGGGTTGGTCGGTTACAAGTATTCAGTGAATAATAATTAAACTCAGAACTTACAGTAACAATAATCGCAAATAAATAAGTAGCCTTCATTAATGTGAAATATCCTGGATACAAAAACTTAAAAAAAATGTAATTAATCGCATTTTTGCATTTGCATTTTTGCAATCCACAAAGTGTAGATATTTTGTTTTTCAAACCAATATTTAATGCGTTAATTATTATTGAAAATATGAATATTTACAATTTCTACTTTTTTTTGCCCACTGCGTATACGGTTCTAAATGATTAATTTTGTTTTTAAGTAAGCCTCTTCTTGCATAAAGAGTCGGGTAGTCTCGTTTGCAAACTGGAATCGAATAGGCCTAGAAAATCAGGTAGAAGGGCGCGAATTTTTCGAAATAATGGGGTCCTATTCTGTTTTTATCACTTTCGAAAAGTTTTCACTTCACGCAAGTTTCCGATTCTGTTTCTATCACCGATCGAGTTTCAAATGACGTCAGTCGAAAAGTAAGGTTCAGTTTTATCACCGAGTATCATCAACAGATGATAAGTGTGTGTTAACCATAAAATTGTGAATATGGTCTTTATGTCGCTTTATTATTGCTGCGGGAACAAGAAGCAGCAGCTGAAAATTATTATTTGCTGCAATTTTAACGACATTTACGGGAATTTAGCAATCCATTTGAGACGCCGAAATGTGAATTTAGAATATTTGTTTTAAAAACAAAAAAATTATGTTTCGAACTAACACACCCATATTAGATGGTGATTAGTACTAATTCCATAATTCTTCAAAATTAACTTAATTACAGTTGGCTTCAAGTGCACTCGGTACTGATTTTCCCGCGTAAATTTGAAAAATGGCAAAAGCATGCTGTTATTAGTTCACTTGCTTCGATTTTACAGTGTTGTCACACTTACTTTATCAAGTTAGAAACGGAATACCAATTTGCCGTTCAATCGAAAATGATGAGATAAATTTTTAATTGAATAGGGCCCAATGTGATCGATATTAGTAGCTCCTGACTACATATTAACTGCAGAGGAACATACGACGTAACAAATAAACAGCTGTCATCATCGATACTTGAGTCTAAAAGTGTTTGCTGCTTGTATTCGCTATGTCTCGTGCTACCATCAAAACCCCATTTTCCTATTAAAGTCATGTTGTCTAACAATTCAGGACAAATAGTTTTTAAAACATCATTTTGGAACAGTATCCGGTTGGCAGTATGATCTAATAAATTCTGTAGTTCAATTTCGGTCGACAACTCCGTGACGTTTTCCTTCGAAGGATAACACCTGTTTTTTACTTTTTTGTAAGATATCAGAAGAAATAAGGGAATTAACAAAATGTTTAATTAATAAATACTGGTACTTACTTAAATTAGCCTCTACAATAAGTGATAGAACATTATCAGGACTTGCTTGAGAGGCAGTTGCTTTAGATCTAGAGAATCATCTACCTTTGATAATGCAGATATTCTTCTCCGTTTTGACCGTTTACTGCAGTCTGAATAATCTTTCCTGTGTCGCCTTGTTGCTAATGATAATTGCTTAGCCTGTGGAACATCTTGCATACATTGCGTGCTGCCACTGTTTTTCAACAGGTCGCATTCTTCTAGGACATTCAACCAATTTAAATATTTTTCTGTAAACCTCGACTTCTGACGGTAGCTCTTTTTCCAATATCATTCCATCAGTTTTTTTGAAAATGTAGCTGATTTCAAGATTTACATTTTCGATGTCGGGGAAGGACTTCATCATCGTATGTAACTTACCTACCTCACTCCAAATTTTAGACAGCCAAATCTCAAACAAATATTTCCTCATAAAAGAACATTTGGAAAAAATAAATGAAGATATAACACAAATATTTTATAAATGTTCGTTTACGTGTATAATTTAAGCCCACAGGGCGTTTTTTTTTTATAGTGGATACGCCATTGATTTATTGTTTCCAGTTAAGATTCACTTAGCGACCTAAAAAAAACCCTATATCTGAAATTTCATTAAAAACAGACAATTTTTATAATTTTAGTCCGCCATATTTGAGACGCCATTTTTTTTTTGAAATTTTTCATTCCCGATTCTTATTCAGCGACCTCAAAAACCCGTTATACAAATTTACATACCATTCGAATAACGCTGTAATATTTTGGCAAGAATTTGTAATTTGAAACGACTGTGCTATGGTGACAATATAAATATAAAGACTATTTAACGTCCTACAGGCTCTGAGGAACACATTTTGATATATTATCAGTAGAGTCCGGATTTATATGCGCTAAAAAGGCATTATATTTCTTTTATATGCGTTAAAAAAAGGCATTATAATTTTTTTACATTTAAATTAGCCAATATATTCGACAAAATGATTCAAATATGGATTTTATCTGCAGTTTAATTAAAAATAAATATATATAATAAAAAAAATACGAATAGCAACTGACGATAATTTATTTATTGGAATTACAATGTAGAACCAAAATTTGATTTTCATTTTCATTTTAGGTTAGTTAAATGACATGGGGTTCATGTTAAAATTTATTATGTCCTCCTCAGTCTCGCCTTTTCAAAATGCCACAAATCATTTTAATTTTTTCGTATCCCGGATTTCGATATAAAAAGCATCAAATTTTCGCAAAAGTTAGGGAACTAATTTTAAATTTTCGTAAAGTTCTTCCATAATTTTAATAGCCTCAATTAAAGGCATTTGAGCTGTTTCTAAATTTTTGATTGCAGTTATTAAGATGCAAAAATGTGCAATAAAAGCTAATTGTTGCAAAATATTTCTACATGCAACACAATCTTTACATTTTTTAAGTGCTGCCGATTCTTCATCAATAAAATTAAGAAGAATATTTTCTGATTTTTCAAAATTATTGGAGTAGAATAAAGCAGCTTCCAGCCAAACACAATTACCGGGTACGGTTGCATCGAGCAGCGTTGCCAGGAGTAATTTTTAATTTTCCCCAAATATTTCATAAAAAACCCAAAATTACGCCAAAACCTTAATTTACCCCCATTTTAGGGACCCCCCCCCCGCCAATCTGGCAACACTGGGATTAGAGAAGGCGCGCTGATGAGATTTCGGAATTTGCACAAAAATGTTGCTTTCGCCGAATCATGAATCTCACGCATAAGTTTAGAAAATATGATGTAGATAGTACAAAAAGGCCATTTAAAAAATTAGAAAAATATTTAATCGTGCCGTGGTATCCTTCAATTAATTAAAATAATTCTTTAATTTTTCGGAAGGCCTCGCTAATTAACTACTTAAAATTGTTCGCATTTTTATTCATAATATCCATACAGTTACAGTTCGATCGGGTGATCAGTTTCATTCCGGGCAAAAGTATTATATTTAACAATTACTAAAAAACTAAATTGATTGCAAAACTTATTCTTTTGATTTAAAAATTACGAATTTTCGAAAAAAAAATCAAAAATCGAATCGACATTTGAAAATTAAGTAATTCCTTAAACACAAATCGCGCAGGCTGTATTTTTAACTAAATATAAAAGTACATTAGTTTTATCTTACAACTACTATAATTAAATTTAAAACACTAAAACAAAAAATTTCAAATTAAACAAATAACCTAATATTAATATAAAAACCAAGTACAGTCCAAAAATATCAAAAATGCAGCCTGAAAAATCTAAATATCTAAATAATAGGGCAAAAAATAATAAACTCGAAAATATCGGCCAAGAATTCGCTCAAAAACATCAACAATTTAAGACCAATAAAAAAATCGCTCATTAAAATTAATAATTGAGGTAACAGAACTAAAAACATTGGCAAAATATCGAAAACCCTTGGCAAAAATGAAAAAAGCAGTCAAAAAACAGAAAATTTCAACTAAATAGTCGAAAATTTTGGTTTAGATGCCAAAAACATCAAAACATCAAAATAAAAATGCAGACTGGAAATTGAAAATTCAAGCAAAAGAAACATTATTTGCCATTTATAGCCCTATATATAATTCTTTACCATAAAGTAAATTGCAAATTAAATTTAAAAATTCTAAACTCCAAAAATAATTAAAAAAATTCGCCCATAAAAACAATAATTCAGGTTAAACCATCTAAAATGAAGGACAAATAATAAAAAAATTGGCCAAAAATACTCGAAAATACCAGCCAAAAGTTCGCACACAAAAATCAACAATTCAGGTTAAAAATATAAAGTATAGACCAATCAAAAATTCTCTCATCAAAATTCATAATCAAGGTAAAAAAAAACTAAGAATATAGGCAAAAAATGCAGACCAGAAAAAAAACGAAAATTTCAACTAAATTCTCGAAAATTTAGGTTTATAGGCCAAAAACTCTAAAATTTGGACCAAAGAAATGAATAATGCAGACCAAACATCTAAAATATAGGCAAACAATTAAATATCCTGATGTAAAAAATAAAAAATGCAAAACAAAAATTTGAAAATTCAAGCAAAAGAAAAATAATTTGCCATTTTTAACCCCAAAAATAGCTTTATGCCAAAATAAATTGCCGAAACTCTAAACTCGAAACAAATAAAAAAAAATCGTCCATAAAAACCAGGTTGAAAAAATCTAAAATCAATCAAAAACTCGAAAATACCCCGAAAACAAAAAAAAAATCGTCCATAAAAATCAACAATTCATGTTAAAAATTTAGAGTGTAGATCAATAAAAAATTCGCTCGTTAAAATGAATAATCAAATGTAGATTAAAAAATAGAAAATTTCAACAAACTATTAAAAAAACTTTAACAGTTAGAACAAAGATATCAAAAATACACATCTAAAATATAAGCAAAAAAAAGTAAAATTCCTGGTCTAAAAATAAAAATATGCAGACCAAATAATTGAAAAACCAAGCAAAAGAATAAAAAACGGCGACCAAAAAATTCGAAAATTTTAACAAATAAATCGAAAACTAAGACCAAAATGAAGAAAAGTCAGTTCAAAAGATCAAAAATTTATAAAAAAAAAATGAAACTGCAGGTCAAAAATCTAAAATATAGGTCAAAAAAATCAAAATCCAAGCCTAACGATGAAAAATGTAAACAAAAAGATTGAATATTTAATATAATAATAATTTATTTGATCATGTAATAACATGTTCATTAATTTCTCCAAAAATACCCTTCGTATAAAATACCCACCCCAAAAAATACTCCATGGATTGAAGTTCCCCAATATACACCCCAAAACAATAATTTTCCCCCATTTTGGGGGAAAACCCCCAATCTGCTTATGGGGAAATCCCCTTTTTCCATATAATTAATATTATATATACATATTCATGTAACACAAGGTTCTTATACGATCTTATACGATTTTATAAAAAAAGATTTCTACGCTCGCAAATTTTATCAAAAAATTACAACAAAATCAATTACAGTTAATGGAAATATTGACTTTATATGTAGTTATATGCGGATTTGTGCTCAAATAAGTTTAATGTGACAAAACCTCGAAATATTAAGTTATATGCGAAATAAAACTTTGTACTTTGATTTATCAGTGACAAAAACGTACATATACAATTCGCCAGTGCCATACGAAATAGCAAATAAAACATGCAAAAAAATATAAATCCGGCCTCTAATTATCATTAAGGGTTCGTGAGGGAAACTAGTTAATAGTATATTATGCAACAAGTGTTGTAAACGGCACTTTAGTCACGAATTAATTAAGCAGGAGCGGAGCGAGTGTTTAATAACGAGTGTCCAGAGAAGTTTATAACACGAATTGCAGACTATACTTTTTCTACGACTACATTGCTAAAATTTTGAAATGATTTTATTATCTTAAATGAACATGGTAATAGTACATTATTATTAAATTAGTCAACTTTGGTAAATATGCATTAACAGTTATGTTAGAGACATTATGGCAATTGCTAAAGGAAATCATTTATTCTCCTAAATTTCTTTGATGTTTTGTATTATTTATTTGATTTAAGTTGAAAGTATTCCTTGTTTCATTTATTTATTTTTCATTTTGGCAGATTGTTGACAACTAACTTGATTTTGAGTTTAATTGATTTTAGCGATTTAAAGATCTGAAGCTTCTGGAACTTCAGCCCATGACTAAATTGTCACAGTTTGTCAAGGTCTATTTAAAGAATCACTTAGCGTCATGGAAACATATGCGATAAATGACATTTTAGAGGTGGGAGTAGATTTTTTTTTTTTATAAAACAAATAAATAAAATCGAAAATTTATTTTTGTTTTTGCAAGTCACTCAGCTTATACGTTTCGAAATGTATAGTTTAAAAGTGAGTTAAAATAGAGTACATACCTTGTTCTTGGAATTCCATTGTGAATCCTAAAAATCAAGAAAAATAGAGAGAAATAATTAAGTTGCTGATGACGCACTGATAACACAACTGTGCACTAGCGTCGAACTGTCACTTCGGATCTCTAAAAACAAAAGACTGTTCTATTTTACAGTTTCGATTTTTATACCTACATTGAGTATATTGAGTATTTATCATTAAAGTCCGGATTCATATGCGCTAAAAAAAGGCATTATAATTTTTACTTTCTCCGTTACGAAGTACGAGAAAGTATTGTGATCGTGATTTTTTTTTCAAAATTTTTTTTTACGGAAATTTCCGTTTTGGGGTCCCTAGATGCCATTACAACAATTTCTGGAAAAAAAAATTTCGTGTCTGTGTGTGTGTCTGTGTGTGTGTGTGTGTGTCTGTGTGTGTGTGTGTGTGTCTGTCTGTGTGCGCTGTATCTCAAAAACTAATAGAGCAATTGATATGAAACTTTCAACATCCGTCTTATTTGATAATCTGAAGAACTGAAAAGCTTTTGGTAAAATTTAGTACACCGGAAGTGGGCGTTTACCTTAACTGTTTTTTGTTTTTTGCCAATATTTTCTTAAATATGAAAAATATCACAAAAAAATATAAACAAACTTTGAAGACAACAAAGAAATGAACATCTTTTGCTTGAAAACATTTTTCATAAAATCATTTTTTTTCGAGAAAAAAATGTATTATTATTTTTTCAATTTTTAGTTTATAATTATAAAACGATGATAGTTACAGCAAATTTATGTTAATAATAATTGTAGAGAATGCTAAAATGAATAACTTATGAAGAATAAGTTTTATTCGAAATCGCTTTAGTTTTTGAGTAAACTGAGTTTTTAAATTTGAAGTATAATTTTTCCATCTTTCATAATTTTGACGTTTAAAACGTCAGTTTCATGCGAGTCTACAAAACGCTCTATGTACATTTAAAATATAACTTAAATTTAGAATAAATCATGAAAGCGTAAATATAAATGATACAAGTCGGAGAAAGTAACATGATGGCCACATCACCATTTTTTTTATATGCGCTAAAAAGACAGTATAATTTTTTTTTTATATGCGCTTAAAATTAGTCAATATTTGCGATAAAATTATTCAAACATGGATTTTATATGCGGTTTCGAATAGCAACTGATGATAATTTAATTATTGGAATTAGGGATGGGCGATATTTCACATATCTGTGATTTTTCACTGATATTAAAAAGTCATTGGTCGTTACTGTTACTAATAGTTGAATTTCACTGCTACCTAAAATCTACTAAATCTGCTACTTAAAATCATTGTTACTTAAAATCACTCCTACTTAAAATCACTGCTACTTAAAATCCTTGCTATTTAAACTGTGACAAACCGTGATTGCTACTTAAACTGTGACTGTTACTTAAAACATAATTATAAGAAGACACTACAAGGTGGCATTTCTAAATTTGATTTAATATTCATTACTTTATTCTCCCATTTGTGCAAGGTATTGTATTTAAATTTTAAATAAATATTTAATAAAAAAGACAAATATTTATAAAATGCCATAGTATTCCATATAAAATGAAATAAATTACAACTTATGTATTAATTAATTAATTGAGATTATAAAAACGAAAAAAAATTCTTGCCCGGCATGGAATTGAACCATAAACTCGCTGTAATCGAAAGTGATGAGTCCGTCAACTTAATAAATCCAAAATGACCTAAAACTAATTTTTTCTACTCCCACCTCTAAAATGCCATTTATCGCACATGTTTCCATGACACTAAATGATTCTTTAAATACACCTTGACATACTGTGACTTTGTGCATTTTAGTCATGGGCTGAAGTTAGCTCCAGATTTTTAAATCGCTTAAATCAATTGAAATTCAAAATCAAGTTAGTTGTCACTTATCAACAATCTGTCAAAATAAAACAAATAAATGAAAGAAGGATTGCTTTCAACTTAAATCAAATAAATAATACACAACATTCAAGAAATTTAGGAGAATCAATGATTTCATTTAGCAATTGCCATAATGTCTCTAAATTAATTATTAATGTATATTTACCCAAGTAGACCAATTTAATAATAATGTACTATTACCGTGTTCATTTAAGATAATAAAATAATTTCAAAATTTTAATAATTTAGTCGTAGAAAAAGTATAGTATGCAATTCGTGTTATAAACTTCTCTAGACACTCGTTATTAAACACTCGCTCCGCTACGCTCCGCTCGTGCCTAATTAACTCGTGACTAAAGTGCAGTTTATAACACTTGTTGCATAATATAACATACTATTACTATATCTAAACATACTTCGGCCGCTGCTGATCATTTTTTATGGAATTTTGTCTGTGCGTTTTATATTTTTCTGCGACGTTTTCATTCAGGTGCTCACAAAATTATAACTAAAATTTTCAAAAATCCATTAAAACCTGTGAAATTTACAAAAAACATATTTATTTTAAATAAGCGATACTTCGACCATTGGGGATATTTTTTTAATGAATTTTTTCTACCCGTTTTATATTTGTTTTTGCGATGTTTTCATTCAAGTGCCCAAAAAATTAAAACGAAAATCTTCAAAAATCCTTATCTCTATTGAAAATTATTGAATTTACAAAAACCAAATTGATTTTGAATTAGCGATACTTCGGCCATTAGGGATAATTTTTTATGGAATTTTGTCTCGCGTTTTATATTTTTCTGCGACGTTTTCATTGAAGTGTTGAATTTATAAAAACCAAATTGATTTTGAATTAGCGATACTTTGGCCATTGAGGATGATTTCTTATGGAATTTTGCCTGCATGTTTGATATTTTTTTCTGCGATGTTTTTATTCAAGTGTTAAAAAATTAAAACGAAAATCTTCAAAAGGACTTTTGAAGATTTTCTGTATTAAAAATTGTTGAATTTACAAAAACCAAGTTTGTTTCGAATAAGCGGAACTTCGGCCATTCAGGATAATTTTTTATGGAATTTTGCCTGCACGTTTTATATTTTTTTCTGCGATGTTTTGGCAAAGTGCTCAAAAACATAAAACGAAAATTTTCAAAAATTCATATCTCTATTGAAAATTGTGGAATTTTCAAGCCCCAAATTAATTTTAAATAAACTATACTTCGGCCGTTGAGGATAATGTTTTATGGAATTTTGTCTTCGCGTTTTATTTTTTTTTCTGCGATGTTTTCATGCAGGTGCTCAAAAAATTAAAGCTAAAATTTTCAAAAATCCATATCTTTATTAAAAATTGTTGAATTTACAAAAACCAAATTAATTTAGAATAAGCGGTACTTTGGCCATTGAGGATATATTTTTATGGAATTTTGCCTGTACGTTTTATATTTTTTTCCGCGATGCTTTTGGCCAAGTGCTCAAAAAATTAAAACGAAAATTTTCAAAAATCCATATCTCCATTGGTTAATGATTTTATATCAAAATAATCCTTCGAGAACAGAGCAAATAATCTTTCAAAGGATGCGTTTTTTTTCAGAGGTAAAACCAAAATAGGAAAACATTTGCCACATACCTAAAACTTTTCAAATTTACTGAACAAACATTCTGTTATAAGATTCTAAAAATCTCCAAATACTTCTCAAATTTTGAACTGAAGCAAGGATAGTCGTATGTTTATTTGGTATAGCAGGTAATATAGCCAAAATATTACCTTCAGTCGAGGTATAATATCAAAAGGAATATTATTTACGTAACCAGGTGAACAAATATTAGCAGAATCATATCAAAAACATTTTTGCGAAACCATTAACAATTTCAGAAGGTGTTACGACGTTTACTAACCGTGATCACAGTCATTGTTTAAAATCACTAATATTAGAGTAGCAATCACAGGTAGCAACGTGATCAAATTTTCGCAAAAGTTAGGGAACTAATTTAAAATTTTCGTAAAGTTCTTCAATAATTTTAAAAGCCTCAATTAATCGCATTTGAGCTGTTTCTAAATTCGATTGCAGTTATTAAGATGCAAAAATGAGCAATAAAAGCTAATAACAACAAAATTTATTACAATTAATGGAAATATTGACTTTATATGTAGTTATATGCGGATATATGCTCAAACAAGTTTAATGTGACAAAACCTCGAAATATTAAGTTATATGCGAAATAAAACTTTTACTTATTTCCGAGAGAAACGTATAGATACAATTCGCCAATTCCATGCGAAAGAGCAAATAAAACATGTAAAAAAATATAAATCCGGACTCTATTTATTATGTAGTAAGCAAAGTTATATGCAATAATGTTGACATCCATATTTTCGAATTATGACCGCTGCTCAAACCACTATGCATTGTGCCGCGCACAAATTTCGCGGACGTCCACGCGATGTGTGAATTGTAGAATTTGTAGAATTGCATTGCACTTAATATTATCAGCGACTGCCCGCGGGGTGACTCATGGTACAGCCGAGGTAGCAATACAAATAGGTTGGATCGGTTGCGGTGTGACCACACCTATCTGTATTACTACCTCTACTACCTCGGCCGTACCATGAGTCACCCCGCAAGCCGTCGCTGAATATCATGTTCTAATAGTGTACAATAAAAGATATAAACCAGTCATAATCTGCAGGAATTTTTGTACTTAACTTTTATAACGTATATTATAAGAAATGCTAGAATGCCTCTCAGTTGATGTTCCAGAACACGATAAGGATGCTGTGAAGCGTGAAATTTATGGAGTGCGTAAGTAATAATACTTATTTATACAAACCAATAATTATAATTGTCATTTTAACACTTAACATCGGCACAAATGACGTTAGCTGTTGAAACATCGGCGTTTAACATTATGCATCCAGTTTCATTACATATAAATAACATTCTTTCAGCCATTGTACTTTTAATCAATATAAATTGCTACTATATATATATGGTTCTTATTGTCTTAAAAACTACCACTCGTGGTTATTATTTTGGCGGGATAAATTTTATTCTAAGCACTCGTCATTTCATCGCAAATTTCTCGAATGAATTGCGACTAGGATTTTTCCACCTCAATTCATTCTCGAAATTTTCATTGATTCATTGACTCGTGCAATAAAATATAATTTATCCGGCCAAATTATAACCTCTTGTGGTATTACCCCCGATCATCCATCAAACGATAATCTACCATTTAAACACCTTTTTTGATGGCATTCAATAATGCAAAAAATTAAAATGAATGTATAAGTGGGTGTAAACAAAGCTAGGAAGTGTGTGGAAATCCCACGCATTACAGGAAAATGATGCGAATTTCCACGGGGCCTGCAAAGAGAGGGAGAGAGAAAGAGAGAGATAAGGTGTTGCCCATGTCAATTGCATAAATAACGAGTGGCCGTTGCGGACCAATCGGTAAAGAGCGATCATAATTGCCGGTAATAAATATTAATTATGCAGATTGGCAGGTGTTTGCGTTTTATCCGGAGGAATTTTCCAGCTACCGGAATGGTTTTGGATTGCGTTACACCAGCGGCGTATCTTTCGACCATCTCTCCCGCGTCCTAATCCGGAGATGCATTATGCAACTCTAGGCGGCCGATTGAACGTACTGAGGAATGGAGAGGTGTATTGATGCAATTTTCTAATGAAGTGGTGTACCGGTGGTATATGTCAGGCTTGTGCAACGTTGACGTAATCCTCTGGGGCCCCAAGGCGTACCGTGTCCTTGCGTTTGCTCGAGCTGAGAGTTGGAGCTGGAGTTCGTGTGCGAGCGATGTTTCTCTGCTGCCTGGGAAAACCGTTCACTTCACTTCCTCAGTTTTCCTTACGAAATGTCCGCGCGTTTATCAAGTAGGAATTGGTGAAATTTAGTTTTATATGTTTTTGTTGAAAATCAAAAGTCTTAAAATGTCAATTAATGGGCATTTTTATTTAGCTGATTTTAATAAATTACTAATCACAGACAGGGGCGGCTCGTTATGTAGAGCCAAGGAGCCATGGCACTACCTGTAGTTTCAAGCTCAGCAAGGATTTTTAATTAATTCATAAAACACTTTTTCGCCAATTTAAATGTTAAACAACGCCTGCATAATTTTAATGAAACTTTTTTTTGTTTTCCGTGTGTATTGTTTTGATGTCTGGAACAAAATGTAAACGCACGATAAATCGAAAGTACACATAAATCATATTTTCAGCTTGTTTGAAATTATGAACCTTTACTTTACAACTCAAAATAACCTTGGACAATGAAGATCAATCGTTCTTTCTTTCTTCAAAAAGGAGGCGGGGGCCTCCCCATATTGTCATACCAACCAAATGAATTGTTTTATTTGAATTATTCAAAATTTATCTACTGCATCTAAAGTTGTCGAAACTGCCGGCGCAAAAGGTGAAACAATAAGCTGATCACAACAAAGTTAATGGTTCTATTCGAATTCTTTTTCAAATTAGTTTCTCATTTTTGAACAATTAAAGCGAAAATAAAAAACAATGTTTTGCTATTAAAAAAAAAGTGATTTTTGAGACTAATTTAAACCATTTTTCTTACTAGAATATTCCGCATTTTTATTATTACGCCTGTATTTTCGATTTTTTTTGTCTTAATTTTTGATTATTTGGCCTAAATTGTCTTTATTTTAACCTAAATTTTCGATTTAATTGGTAAAATTTTCCGCACTTTTTATTTTTCCCGGCGAATTTTTAAATTTTTGATCTGTATTTTCAATATTTTTGGTCACAATATTTTATCTTTTGTCCTAAATATCCTTCAATTTGACCTAAATTTGCAATTTAATTGCTTAAATTTTCGACTTTTTTAAATATTCTTTATTTTGACATAAATTTTCTATTTAATTGTTAAAATTTTCGACTGTTTGGTCTGCATTTTTTTATTTGACCTATAAATCTAAATTTTTGATTATTTGGCCCAAACATTATTTATTTTGACTTAAATTTTCGATTTAATTGGTAAAATTTTCGACTGTTTGGTCTGCATTTTTTATTTTTACCGACGAATTTTTTAATTTTTAAATTTTGGACCTGTATTTTCGATATTTTTGGTCAAAATATTTTATTTTTGTATTTTCGATTTTTTTCTTGGTCTAAATTTTTGATCTTTTGTACGATTTTCTCAGATTTGTAATATTTTTAGAGGTATTTTGTGTATTAATAAGGGAAATTCCCATAAATAAATAAATTATTCTTTATTTTGACTTAAATTTTCGATTTAATTGTTAAAAATTCTTATTCTTTGGTCCGCATTTTTTTATTTTTTGGGCCGAAATTTTAATTCTAGTTCTAAATTTTTGATTTTATTTTGATATATCTATAATCTGCATTATAGATTTACATGTGAGATTTTTTTTATTTTCTCCGGTATTTTCGAGTTTTGTTTGTTGAAATTTTCGATTTTTTAACCTGCATTTATTATCTTTAGGACCGAATTTTCTATGCAATGTTTAAATTACCGATTTTCTGGCCAACATTACAAATTTTTATTATAATTTTTTTAATCTTTTGACCTGAATTTTTCTTTATTTTCCATTTCATTTCATTTCATTTATTTAATCCTACCAAACTTTTACAATTTATTGTCAAATTTTTCGATATTTGGTGAACATTGTAGATTTTTATTTTCTTATATCTTTTGCCCTAAAATTTTCTTTATTTGTCTTTCCTTGGTCCACCATTTTTATTTTTATACCCAAATTTTCTATCGGATATTTTAGATTTTTTTATCCAATATTTTAGATTTTTTAACTTGGATTATTGATTCATTTTGTGAGTTTTTTTTGTTTTTTGGCTATAATTTTCGAATTTCTGATCAGAAACTTATTTTGCTTCTACTTAAGTTTTTAATTTTTTGTCTGCGTTTTTTTTATTTTTAGATCAGGATTCTTGATTCTTTGGCCCATATTTTCGATTTCTGTATTTTCGATTTTTCTGTTCCAATTCTTTTTATTTTTCTTTATTTTGACCAAAATATTCGATTGATTTGTAGAAATTTTCGATTTTTTTTGTCTGCAATTTTTGTCTTTACGCCCGTTTTCGATGTTTTGTCTAAATTTTCACCGTTTTAGGTCCTACTTTTTGGCCTATATTTTGTATTTTTGATTGTTTGGTTTCAATTTTAGGTCTTTTGGCCGAAATTTTATTTATTTCGACTTAAATTTTCTATTCGTTTGTTAAAAATTTTGATTTTTTTGGTCTACCACTTTGGTTTTTGGGTACGAATTTTGGATTTTTGTTCTTAATTTTTTATTTTTTGTCCCATATTTTAGATTTTCTTAACTTGAATTATTGATTTTATTGTGGGAATTTTTTTTTTATTTTTTATTTTTGCTATTATTTTCGAATTTCTCGTTGGAACTTATTTTAAGCTAAAAAGAATTATATTTGGGGCTGAAAATGGCAATTTTTTTTGTTCAGCATTTTTATTTTTAAACCAGGATTTTTTATTTTTTTGGCCGATATTTTAGATCTGTTAGCTGTTTTGTTCCAAATTTTTGATTTTTTGGCCAAAATATTCAATTGGTCTAGGAAGATAAATGGTTCTTTGTTCCTTCAAAAAGTGGGGGGGGGATGTATTATATAAGTGGCTCTATCATCAACATGTTCCACGAGCCGCCACTGATCACAGATAATAGTAGTGGATTGGATCCAAATTTGCCATCTGTGTTCTACTTCTTGTCATGATAAATTGAAAATAGAAAGAAATAAGAGAACGATATGATAAAATATTTAAAATTAGACTCCCTTACTTTTCGCAGATACATTTAATAAATTTAATAAACCCGAAATATATGAATATTCAGACTGATTAATGACTAACAACTTGAATTTAGATTTTTCTTTATTGAATTATCGTATCTGACACTTTAAAATAACTTTTATTTCTTCCTTTGAGGCTTTTTCTTTTCTTGCATGGATAAATAGATTTACCGTTTGCTAAGAATTATAATGTCGTTTACCTTCGTTTGAACTGCAGGGTAGTGAAGTTGAGGATTTTGATGATGATTGTCTGATGTTACTACGTTAATTCATAATTAAACTATATTTAAAAATTGACAAATAAGTTTTGGTTTAGAACGTGATGATTTTTCGGGGGTAATACCACAAGAGGTTAAATTTGGCCGGATAAATTTTATTTGTTTTCACGAGCCATTGAATCGATACAAATTTCGAGAATGAACTGAGATGGAAAAATTGAGATTTTGCCTAATCTCAATTCATTCAAGAAATTTGCGATGAAATGACGTGTGCTTAAAATGAAATGTATCCTGCTGAAATTATAACCGCGAGTGGTATTTGTTGAGATAATTTAACGAATAAGAACTATATATATTAGCAATTTATATTAATTTACAGTACAATGGGTGAAAAAGCATTGTTTAATTGTAATAAAATTGGATGAAGTACCAATCGTCAAAATCGTGTGTGGGTAAAATGAAAATGGTTGAGTGCCACGGGAATCGCGAAATTCAAGCCTGCGCGTTTGCGAGTTGTCAAACACTGGGATGTAGCCGGTAAAATGATATTTATAATTATTGTTTTCTATAAATGTATATTATTACTTACATTTAGTATAAATTCCACACATTTCTGGCGTTTCTTATATTATATTATAGGTTATAACCTCTCTCTCTCTCTCACACACACACACACACACACTACAAGCGACGTGATGTTAGGAGACCAATGACTGCTGATCGTTTAATCGCCGGTACACTTATTTCTGACACACATAAAAAAGAAGACGTCAAATACACTAATATATAAATGTTTATTTCATACTATCAGAAACATACATGATGGAACAAGATGGATATTAAATGCAATCCAATTTTATAATTCACGAATCGGTGGTAGCGCTACCGTACGCTTGCGACATCTCGTGGCCGAAGTACGAAATGCAGTACGTCAGTGTCACCGGCTTTAATATCAAATGTACAAAACTAAATCTATAATTGGTAAAAAGACAATATCTATCTCCTTGGCACATGGACCGGAATGACAATCGTGAACAATTTTTCACGCAGAAGCGTGTCCGAAACGGATTTCAATTATATTTCACCGCAAAGGTATTCAGAACTGACACGAACTGCTAGAGTACAACTGAAGTTAGCTGTTTACTAAAATTGTTAATATAGAGATCGTTGTCATGGTGAAGGTAAATAAATTTTTAACCATTTGCAAATTTTTTTATACATGAGTTGAATTATCAAAATTAAACTATATTTAAAAATAAACAAATAAGTTTTAATTAGAACGCAATGATTTTCTCAATTCAGTTTACACATATTAAAATATAATGTTGATAAAATTAATATAACAGTATTTCTGTTGAAAGCTTATTTATGAATAAAATAAATAATAAAAAGTAATGCATGCGTGTGTGGACGATTATTTTATGGGGCTATATAATAGTTTTTCGTTATGGCAACGTTAACGTCCTTTATTTTTGGATAATTATATTTTATTAACGGCCGTAAAATTTGTTGGGAGAAAATTATGATTCCTTCATCTCTCTTTCACTCTCGGAGTCGAATGCGTGCGTAAATCAAAGAAACGTTGTTTAATATAATCGTTGTTCGCTCCTATGGGGTAAATTATTACAAACAACCACACACAACCGAGCACGAGAAAAGTCTAATTCTGTAACGCCTGAATGCCAGCAGGAGGTGTTTGTCTTCTGCATGTTTGAGGGGGTGGCGTTCAAGGCTGAAATCTACTGGGCTACGCTGATTAAATTAAACACTTAATTTGTTTATGAGTTTGTCGTAAACATTTCGACGTTGTAATATTTTATTTCTTAAAGTAAAAGAGTACATTACACCTGTAACTTTTTAATTTAGTGGGAAGACGTTGACTGGGTATAGCCATAAATCTGGCTTATTGACCGATAGATAGAGAGAGAAAGATAATTCCGTGGTTGGCATGGAGGAAACGTGGAAAGAAGAAAGTGCGGTCGGCCACAATGCTCATTTAATCCGTAAACTTGTCCGGACCCTCTCGAAAAGAAAAAAAAGAGTCGAGGTAAAAAACCGGCGACGGGTGCCGACCTTGACCCCCAATGGACCCGTTGGTCCAACGGACCGGTCCGAGTGGATCCCAACCGGGGTCGTTTACTGCATCGATACGAAGACGTGATAAATTTCTCCAAACGCACCAAACGCGAAGAGCAACGCACCCATTATTGCCCGTTATAAACGTGTCGACAAATTTGTTTTCCCCTCCTCGATTCGAGATTGGAAATTAGAAAACAAAAACGGCGCAGTGGTTAGTATTTGCTATTTCGCATGGACAGGGCCGTAAGTGGAGTTGGAAGCGCAAGTAGCGGGTGTCTAACTCATTTTCATTCAAATACGTATCGAAGTTAAATTTCTGATGAGTTATTGCAATTGTTTTTACGGGAAATCAAAAATTTATTTCTTTCTATTAGATTTTCCAATTTGTTGTAAAATTTTGAACAATTTTTGTAATTGTTAAATGCAATTGTCATTTCTCAAGGTGAGGTTTTGAGGGCTTTGGTTTTGTTGCCTAATAGGATATTGCAATTGTTTTTATGGGAAATAAAAAATTAATTCTTTTATAAAAGATTTTGTAACTTTCAAGCAAATTCTTCGTGTTGTTGATTTTTTAAATCGTTTCTTCAAGGTCAAGATTTGAGAGCTGTGATTTTGCTTCCTGGTGGGAGATTGCCATTATTTCTGAGAAATCAATAACTCATTCCTCTGTATTAGATTTTGTAATTTTTAAACAAATTATTCATGTTGTTAATTTTGTGCTATTTTTCTAATCGTTGAATGGCATTTTCGTTTCCTCTAGGTCAAGTTTCAGAGCTGTGGTTTTGTTTAATTTTAATGTGTGATTTTATTAATATCGGTTTATATTTACACTGTTTTTATTTATGTATTTTAATATTTTATCATATTATAGTGATTTTATTTTAATGATTTTATTTATATCGTTTTATATTCACACTGTTTTTATTTCTAATGATTTTATTTGTATATTTACACTGTTTTTTTGTATTAATTTGATTATTTTATCCTATTACTGTTATCTTAATTTTAATGATTTTATTTATACAATGTTTTAGTTCGTATTTTAAACCTACTTATCATCTTTATATTTATATTTAGTATCGTTGTCTCCAATTTATTACATTTTTTTTACCTGTGTAAACCTCTCGGTATTAACATGAATAAACTTACTTACGTACTTACTTTCCTGATGAGGTATTTCTATTGTTTTTGAGGAAAATCAAAAATTCGCCCTTCTTGATTATATTTTGTAATTTTCAAGCAGCTTCTTCATGTTGTTAATTTTGTGCAATCTTTCTAACCATTGAATGTTATTTTCAGGGTTAAGTTTTAAGAGTTGTGGTTTTGTTTCATCGTGCGATATTGCCATTACTTTGATGGGAAAGCAAAAATTCTTTCCATTTTGTTAGATTTTATCATTTTCATGTAAATTATTCGTGTTGTTAATTTTGTGCAGTTTTTCTAATCGCGAATACAATTTTCGTTTCCTCAAGGTCAAATAATTTTAAGAGTTGTCATTCTTTTTATGGAAAATCCAAAATTCGTTACGGGTCATCCATTTGAAATCATCCAAATAGAATAAAATGTGTTGCTCAACATTTTTGATTTTCCTATTTTTTACGAGTTACTTCCGAATATTAGGTGAGTTTAAAACTATAGTAAGAAACATTTTGAGGTTCATACTTTTTTTTGCGGACATTTTAAATTTACTTTATAACCGTTTTTCGACCGAAACAAGTATCCAACTCTGTTAATTTTATAGAAATCAAGACAAAATAAAAACCAAATTATCAGAATGAGTCTCCAGATTTTTTGTCTTTGCATAATATTACCCAAGTGATAAGGAACGCGAAGAAAAAAATTAACAACTATAAATTACAAATTGACTTAAAACCTGAGTGTTAGTGCTGCGAAATTATTAGAAGAAAGAAAGACTCACCTTTAATTTTTTTTTCTTCGATAGATTTATTAAAAGACTACTTGCTGTAGAAGTATCATTCTTGAGAACTTCGAGAGCTGTCCTTTTTTATATATTTTTTTAAAAAATACCCAAAATCCTTATTGGCAATATTTAAAGGGAGTGACTGAAAAATTATGAAATTAATACAGATAACACCTCTTTATGATATAAACATATGATATAAATTCTGGAGTTATAGTGCAGGCAATTTTTGGACAACTTTGCCAAAAAATACCTCATACGCACACAAAATTGAACATAAATTAATGGTAAGAATCCTCTCAAAATACAAAACTTTATTGAAACTAGGTGGTATATTTATATTTCATCAGTTAGCATTAGAAATTTATAATTTCCTCAAACTATTTAAAAGTGCCGAAATTAGATACATTTACACAAAGCTTGTTTTCGATCGAAAAACGGTTATGAAGCAAACTTGAAATGTCCGCCAAAAAAATGATAGGAAAAAAATAGGAAAATCAAAAGTATTGAGCAACGCGTTCTGGGTGATTTCTAATGGATTGACCCTTCCTCTTTATTAGATTTTGTAATTTTCAAGCAAATTGTTCGTGTTGATTTTGTGTAATTTTTCTAATCGTTGAATAGAATTTTTGTTTCTTCATGGTCTTGCTGTGGTTTTGCTTCTTGATGGCATATTGCAACAACCAGTTCAAGAATCGGTCGTGGGATCACAGCTTTTTAATATTTTCATAAATAATGTGGGGAACCATCTTAAATGTGACTATCAATTATATGCTGACGACCTTGAAATCTATAGCAGGGTAAAGGAATTTCGTGACTGCACTAATCTTCAAAATGTCCTTGACACGTTGTGCAACTGGAGTACTGAAAATGGTCTAAAGTTTAATATTAATAAATGCAAAACTCTATCGTTCTCCAGAAGTCGAAACCCTATCAGATTCGATTACAGGCTCGATGGAATGGTTCTGTCGCGTGTTTCTGAATTTGAAAATAATAATAATAATACTTATTATTATTATTATATTGCCATTGTTTTTATGGAAAATCCAAAATTCGTGCCCTTTTATTAGATTTCTAATTTTTCAAGGTAATTCTTCATGTTGTTAATTTTGTACAATTTTCTAAGAGTATATTGCAGTTTGCCTTTCTTCAAGGTAAAGTTTTGAGGGCTATGGTATTGTTTTTTGATGGCATATTGTAATTATTTTTATAGGAAATAAAAAATTCGATCCCTTTTATTAGAATTTTAAATTTTCAAGCAAATTCTTTATAAATTGGAAACAACCTTACTTGTTGCAGAAAGCATAAAATAGATTCAATAAAAAGAAACGAAATATAGCCTGAATATGTGAATATTCAACCTATTCGTTAAACCAATGTTATTTATCTAGTAGTACTAGTAATAACATGCAAATTTCTTTTGTATCATTCAATATCCGGCGTGGCACTAGCCTGGGAAGTAGTTGTTTCAATAAGTTATTTGTTTTAGTACGACTTAATTTTGTTTGCAGAGTTACGAACAGGTTGAATATTTATATATTCAGGCTATATTTCGTTTCGTTTTATTGAATCAAATTCTTTATGGTAACTTTGTGTAATTTTTCTAATCGTTGATTACAATTGTCTCTTCCTCAAGGTCAATTTTTGAGAGCTATGGTTTTGTATCCTGATAGGATATTTCCACTGTTTTTATGTGAAATCAAAAATTCGTGCCTCTATTAGATTTTGTAATTCTGTAACAAATTCTTCGTGTTGTTAATTTTGTGCAATTTTTCTAATAGTTGAATGCAATTTTTATTTCCTCAAGGTTAAGTCTTGAGGGCTGTGGTTTTGTTTTATAATGGGTTATTGCCATTGTTTTTTATGTGAAATCAAAAATTTGTTAATATTTCTTAGATTTTGTAATTTTCAAGTTGTTAGTTTTGCACAATTTTTCAAATTTTTACAAGGTATAGTTTTGACCACTGTGGTTTTGTTTCCACGTAGGATATTAAAATTGTTTTTGTGGGTAAAGAAGTATGCATTTATTTTTAATAGATGTTGTAACTTTGAAACAAATTTGTTATTTTGGTAATTTTGCACGATTTTTCTAATGGAGGATTGTACTTTTTGTTTCTACCAGGTCAAGTTTTGAGGACTGTGGCTTTTCTGATGGGATATTGCAATTATTTTTATGGATAATCAAAAATACATCCCTTTCCAATGGATTTTATAATTTTCAAGAAAATTTCTCAAATTGTTAATTTTGTACAATTTTTTTCTAATCATTGTATGTAATTTTAGTGTTTACAAGATTAAATGTTGAGTGCTGTAGTTTAGTTTCCTGATAGGATATAGTAATGTTGTTTTTTTCTTTATGGGAAATAAGAAGAGCATTATGCTGTTGACTAGAACATATCTAGTATTTAAATTATTTCAAATTGTTTTTATATCATCAAGACTTATATGCCTGTTATGTTGATTTATTTTGTATATTTTATTATATTTACGTTAGTTTCCGTTTTTTTTTTTTTAATTGTATATGTATTTTATTTAGATTAACATACTTTTTTTTAAATATCATATATATTATACTATATTGTATTTATTGTATATTGTAAATGAATAAATAAATAAATAAATCTGCTTTTAATGTATTTGAAAGCAATTGTTTCCACAAGGCTAAGTTTTTAGGGCTGTGGTTTTGTTTCCTGGCTGGATGTTACAGTTGTTTTTATGCGAAATCAAACATTTATAATCATTAGATTTTGTAAGTTTCTACAGTTGGTAATGTTTCGCAATTTTTCTATTCTCTTAATGCAATTTTTATTTTCTGAATGTCAAGTTTTGAAAATTGGGGTTTTGTTTCCTGGTGGAATATTGGAATTGTTTTTATGTGAACTCAAAAATGCATTTCTTTTTAATGAATTTTGTAATTTTCAAAATAGTTTTATTCGTTATTAATTTTGCACAATGTTTCTAATCGTTGAATGCAATTTTCATTACACAAGGTCAACTTTTAAGGGTTCTGGTTTTGTTTTCTAATGGGGTATTGCAATTCTTTTTTATGGAAGAATCAAAATACATTCTGTTGGAATAGATTTACTAATTTTCAAACAAACTTTATGTGTTGTTAATTTTGCCCAATTTTTCTAATCGTTGAATGCTATTTTAATTTTTACAAAAGGGACTTGAGGACTGTTTCCTGGCGGGATATTGCAATTGGTTTTGTAGGTATTGAAAACTGCATTTATTTTCAATACATTTTGTAATTTTTAAACAAATTTCTTGTTTTGGTAATTTCGCACAATTTTTCTAATCTTGGAATGTAATTTTTATGTCCTGGTCAAATTTAGAGGGCAGTTGTTTGTTTGGCAATTTTGCATAATTTTTGTAATTTTTGAATGCAATTTTCGTTTCCACAAAGTCAAATTTTGAGGGCTGTGTTTTGTTTTCCAATGGGACACTAAAATTATTCTTAGGGATAATCAAAAATATATGAATTTTTAATGAATTTTGTAATTTTCAAGAAAAAATCTTTTTTTGTTAGTTTTGCGCATTTTTTCTAATCGTTGAATGCAATTTTATTTTTTACAAGGTTAAGTTTTAAGGGTTGTAGATTTGTTTCCTCAAGGGATATCAGAATTGTGCCATTGAAAATGCATTCCTGTTTAATAGATTTTCTAATTTTCAAGAACTTTTTTTTTCTTTTTGGTAATTTCGCACAATATTTCTAATCGTGGAATGTAATTTTCGAGTTCAGGTCAAGTTTAGAGGGCTGCAGCTTTGTTTCCTAATGGGACATTTTATGTGTTTTTTTTATAATATATTGAAAATGCATTATTTTTAATGGATTTTCTAATTTTCAAGCAAATTTCTTGTGTTGGTAATTTCGCACAATTATTCTAATCTTGGAATATAAATTTCATGGCCAGGTCAAGTTTACAGGGCTGTAGCTTTGTTTTCTGATGAGATATTTCAAATATTTTTATAATATATTAAAAATGCATTCTTTTTTAATGGATTTTCTAATTTTTAAGCAAATTTCTTGTTTTGGTAATTTCACACAATTTTTCTAATCTTGGAATGTAATTTTTGTGTCCAGGTCAAATTTAGAGGGCAGTAGCTTTGTTTCCTGAATGATTGAATATTGCAAGTGTTTTTCTATAATACAGGGTTGGACACTCAAACCACACTATTTATAGGTATTAAAAAAAGTAGATATATAGAAATATTTTTGTATTCATATATTGCAACAATTATTAAGAACATGAATAGAAATTATTCTACAAGTAGAAAAAAAAATTTTTTTTTAAATATAACTCCAGTAAGGTGGCGACCATCATTTTGTACACATTATCTGAGTCTTATACTGAAATTCTCACTGACACGTCGTAGTACCGCCGATGTTATTACACGCACTTCTTTTTCAATCCACATCTTTAAGTCCTGTATTGTTAATGCACTTCTCAAAAACCTTCGTCCTCTCAGTAAAATGATATGAAATTCTTTCGCAACATTACTATCAGAGGTGGCTCGGAAAAAGGTTATGGTTTTGTTAGTTTTTCCTGAATTTTCCAACAAACATCACCGTAATTAATGAAATGTTCATTTAAGTAGGTTTTTTATTTTTTTTCTAACCACTCAACTAATCCACAGCATTCCAAACATCTATGGCTATGAAACAAATGAAAAGCCAAGTATTTGGTTTTGTTAGTTTTTTATTTTATCCTATGATGTTAACATGCCAATAACTTCTTAGCAACGAATAACGTTAAGGTACCTTTAACACTACTAGTGTTGTTAAGAAATTCTTAGCAACACTAGTGTTGTTATATGTATCTTAACGCAACTCGTTGCTATGGAGATATTGATATACAAACATGATTTCGCTTTTTGATGGTTTTCATTAAACTTTTTTTTTTAATTAAGAAAAATAGAAATAGGATAAAATAAACCGTACTACGACACACGTAACGTTATTTGCTTTTACATTACTCGTGAATTTCAAAGCAATCGCTCTTACGTCGCTCCTGCTTTCAAACTTCTCTCTCGTAATGTAAAAGCCTTCATAACGTTACTTGTATCGTAAATTACTATTAAAGGCTAATTTAATTATATTTTTAATTTTTACAAAAACCCCTCCGTAGAATTCGATAAAATTTGTTCACAGCATTTCAAACAAATGAAGAACCAAAAATATGGTTGTACTAGTTTTTCGTAATTTTACATCATTTTAATGAATGAATTGCAAATTTTTTGATAAACTTTTTAATAGAATTTGACAAAGCGTTTTCACAGATAACTGTGAAACAAATGAAAACCCAAACATGCGGTTTTGCTAGTTTTTCTAGAATTTTCCCAAACATTACTGTAATGATTAAATGTACATTTGAGTAGATTTTATAAATTATTTGAAAACCCCTTCATGGGATTTTATGGAACCTTTGCACAACATTCCAAATATAGATGGCTGTGAAATAAATGAATATCAAAACAAAAAGTTTTGCTAATTTTTCCGGATTTTTTCAACAAACATAACTGTTACTATAAACTAAATGAGCAATTGAGTAGATTTTCTAAATTTTTGCCCCCATTAAGACCCCATAGTGGAATTTTCGTGCAATGTTTTCACAACATTCCAAGCGTAGAGGGCTGTGAAATAATAGAACATTCAAACGTATTGTTTTCTTAGTAAATATTTGTGTAGATTTGTAGAGGTTTTACAAAAATTCCTCATAGTAGAATTCTATGAAACTTTTCCATAGCATTCTTAATGTAGATAGCTGTAAAAAATCCAAAAGCCAAACAATATAATTTCACGATTTTTTCCGGAATTTTACAACAAACATCACCGTAATAAATTAAATGCACATTTCCGTTTTATTTTACAAAAACTCTTTGCTTAAATTCGATTCAGATATTCTCATTAAAAAAATCAGCTCAGGTCTGGCTTTCGTGGCGGCTACTGAATATCCCCATTGCTACTGATGAGGCGGTTCGGGAAAAGGTCTTTTAGAAGGTTCATTGCTCCATCTTGTTGAAAATCAATGTTGTCATCATCCTCGAAAAGTGCGGGCCTAATATTCGTGAAGTTCTTAAGGTTTGGCAGCAGATCAATACCAAAAATTATGTTTATTTACATATTCAGTGAGGTATAAATTTGCCTCATCGCTAATCCACAGATTATCGATGAGCTGTGGATCATCTTCAAGCAGTTGTAATATGTGCTAATAAAAGCCAAAGCAAGCCAAAGCGAATAAGATAATCTCTAGAATCATAATTTTGCACAATTTTTCTAATCGTGGAATGTAATTTTTGTGTTTAGGTCAGGTTTAGAGGGCTGTAACTTTGTTTTCTAAAGAGATATTGAAAGTGGTTTTACAAGATATTGGAAACTCATTCTCATTTAATGGATTAGCTAATTTTCAAGCAAATTTCTTGTTTTGGTAATTTTGCACAATTTTTCCAATTGTGGAATGTAATTTTAGTTTTTACAAAGTTTTGGGGTTTGTAGGTTTGTATACTCACGGGAAATTGTAATTGTTTTTATAAGAAATTGAAAATATATTCCCGTTTAATGGATTTTCTAACAATTTTTTTGTTTTCATAGTTTCTGCATGATTTTGCAATGCAATTTTCGTTTCCAGGTCGTTTTGTTTCCTGGCAATTTTGGGAAAATGCATTTTTTCATTGAATTTTGTTATTTTCAAGAAAATTTAGGGACAGATGAGTATTATTTAGATTTAATAAAATTTATAACTATTTGTAGAAATAAAAATAAAATTTGCAGATAAAGTTGCAATAAAAAATTTTACCTACTCCCACTTTGTAATTGATGAATTACCGAACTGTTTTCACGAATCGTAAGCGACCCATTACGAATACATAGAGCATATATAAATGTTAAATGTTGCACATAAATGTGTAACATGTACTATTACCACTTATGTACCTCGCTATATTATATACTTATTAGCCAATTACAATTAACGTCCGCCGAGTCCCTCTGCATTCGTCTGTTCGTCTTTAAATATCAAAAGTGACAGTGACATTTAAACGTCAGATTACAATTTATTGGTTAACACAATAACCGACACAATAAACTTCACGCCATGCCTTATTGGTACTTCCATCGCAATGGTATCTTCGTAGATTGACACTTCAGAGTGAGTACAACGATCCGTATCCTTAAATGTGTTCAATCAATGTATTGGACAATATGTTATTCGACGGAAACTTGTTCGAACGGTAATTCGCTTGTTTGGTTGGTAGTCGTCCTACGTTGGCATTACCGGCTAATTGAATAAAAATTTTAACGTCACCTGACAAGATTCAGTTTCAATATGTCTTTAGTTTAAGCGAATAAATGTAAGGTCGAAGGTAAAGTATAGTACATAACGCGAGTTGTAACGCAATTACGCGCTCGTGAAATTACGATACTCGCCGCTTCGCGGCTCGTTCTCAATACTTGCGCGTAATTTGCAATACAATAATTTATTTTATTCAACATTATGAGCGCTATTTATTCCATCCATAAGAAGACCACGAAAAAACCTAACCAATTATGCATCATCAGGATCGCTTTCAATCCACTCATTTTTCATCATTGTTAAAAAAAAAACGTTTAAAAAACACAAAACGAATTCTTTATTAATATTTACACAGTGTCGGGTGACAATTTACAATTTCGCCACCGGATAATTCCCACCTCTTCCTATCTCTTCGATCTCGCTCTCGCGAACGCCGTTTTTAATGAAAATTTTATGATAATTTATTTTTATTAATTTCCTGCTATATTTTTAATCGCCACATCTGCAATATTACATTTCAGATCGTATCTCCGCCGTATTATTTACACCTACCGTATGTTAAACGTTATTTAAATGACAGCCAACGTTCGAAACATGGCTACCTGTAAAATTCATTACGTGTAATCAAATTACATGGGAAACATTTTGGTCTATATCGCACTTCTATAATTTATTTCTGTATTGGCAGACTATTTTTTTTAATTATTATTTCGATGTGGCTTACGCCTGGCCTTGGTATCCATTACCATTGGCCATATTGGCAGACTAGCTGACGTTTCACAAAAAAATATTTACATAGTTTTTATGAATTTGGAATTCAGATTCGTAGTGGTACGACAGAGTTAAAAGTGTTTTATTCCAAATTACAATCAAGATGTACCCCACGAAGTAAGCGCCTTCACGTACCAAAATGAGCTACGGCATAACAATCTGAGGCCATTCAGCGTCTACGGATAGGATTTTTAGATTTTAGAGAAAAATAATCGGAATAAGTATTGTGGCAGAATAGAAACAAAAGAAATCCTTCACAGAGTAAAGGTTCTAATACTACCTGGTGTACATATCTCACACAATCTGCTGCATGTAAAATAAAATCTACATAAATATGAAACAGTAATTGAAATACATGGGCATACAACAAGGACTTATCCAAGACTGAACAGAACTCGATATTGTGCCAACCATGCAGTTTTATAACTGTAGGTTGCACCCGCTTGTTGAAAGCATATCAACCATTTGCATGAACTCGTATCACACGCTTGTTGAAAGCATATCAACCATTTGCATGAACTCATATCACACCAGAATAGCATTATTGCATTAGTAAAGAGAACTAAACTAGACTCTTAGAGCAAATGGAAATGGAGTTTAAAATAAAAAAAAAAAACAACTTAATCATGAATTACGAATATGCTCAAAGATGTTTCTTTTACATTTGATGACCATTAATGTAATTAGATAATGAACCGTACAAAATATAACGTAAGCCATCCACACTAACATACCCAATGTTAAAAAAGAAACCTGTGTGGAAATCTTCGGGAATCCTATTGAGCGTTGATTAGGTCCATTCAAATCCCGCGGAGGTAATGATAATAAAAAGAATAATAAGGAGAAAAGAAGAGACGCGGGGACATAAAATACACGATGCGTAATCCAATAAGGATTATAACGTGAACGGTAACCGAATCCATTATGGTTGCGAGCCCGAGGCTCCCGCAGGAGAATGTATTTACGCAACCGACCCTCTTATCTATTATTTATAAGTCTATACAAGTTAATAACTCGTGTTGAGTAATGGATTTTTCTTATTGTTGCCGGTTGTTGCTGACCAAATCGAATCACAATAATATTAATTGGACCCTCCTCGGGGGACGTCGCTTGAATGGATGATTTATCGTTTCGGACTTCCTCAAAAATATGTGAAATAAGTGGTAAAGGCTGGTCAGTGGTATATAGACGGTATCGAAAGTAAATTTTTGGAATGCCAATTCTTCGAAAATAAATTCTTCGAAGAGAGAATTTTTCAAATTTCTAAAATTCTTGAATCACTTTAATGGTGGAAATAAAGTTTGATTTTACGTAATATAATATTAACAAAAATGTGTTGTATTTATTAAAAATGTTAATAACAAATTTAATTAATATTCAAATTCTTAATAACATTGTTACTAACAATAGTATTTTATGTATCAAGGGGATAATAAAAAAAAATCGATCATGGCCTAAGGGAATGATTAAATTCTAGAGTGCTATAATCTAACACCTTATGAAAATTCGACCTTCATATACAGGGTGTTTCAAATTCGAGGCTCACTATGGGGATCTCGCTTATTAAAAGAGATAAAGGCTATGTTTAAATTTGGCAATTTTGCAGAATTTTATGCTGATTAATAATCGGTTGTATTTTGTTTTCGAATTATGATAAAAAAAACTGAATAAAACGATTTTCTTTTTTTCTTTATATTTTCGTTATTTGAGGTGATATTTAAAAACGGAAAAGACGTTCTTATGGCACTTTTTTATTATCTAACAGTTGGCGTAAGATTTTTCTTCATAACCTGTTTCGTTTCTTTTGAACCATCATCAACTTTCTTATTTCTTATGGCCGCCATATTTATTTTTTGTCACATCTGAATGCTCAATTTTTTGTGATAACAACAATATAACACAACATATATTTAATTTCATAAATGAACAAATAATCGTTTAAAACACTTTTACTGATAATTTATATGGCACTTACTAATAATCATGCGTGCCATGACATTTAAAACAATTAAAAATCTGAATAACTCTTTGTTAAACATTATAATTCTTTATGAATAAAAATGTCGTTCGATAATTTAGAAAAGCAAGATATGTAACATATTTCTAATTCAGTAAACGAAAATACATTGGCTAGTCAAAAATATTTACAAATGTATCCAGAAAGAAGGCAACCCCTTCGAACAGTTTTTGTGTAAATACACAATTATTTTAGGCGATATAAAATAAATGTTCTTAATAAATAAAATAATATATAAATCAATACTAATAAGTATTTAGAAATATTGTTCAAGCATTTGTAACAAAGAGAAATAAATAAATAAACCATAATATCAATATGAAGATTATTAATTATAATTTATGTTCAAAAAATGGTGATGTGGCCATCATGTTACTTTCTCCGACTTTATATTTACGTTTTCATGGGTTTATTTTCAATTGAAATCATATTTTAAATGTACATCGAGCGTTGCGTAAACTCGGATGAAACTGACGTTTAAAACGTCAAAATTATGAAAGATGGAAAAATTATACTTCAAATTCTAAAACTAGGTTTACTCGAAAACTAACGAGATTTTGAAAAAAACTTATTCTTTAGAAGTTGTTCATTTTGGCATTCTCTACAATTATTATTTACATACAATTGCTGTAACTATTGTCGTTTCATAATTATAAACCAAAAATTAAAAAAAATTAATAAATGTTTTTCTCGAATGGCAATGATTTTATGAAAAATATTTTCAAGCAAAAGCTATTCATTTCTTTGTTGTCTTCGATGTTTGTTTAAATATTTTTGTGATATTTTTTATATTAAGGAAAATATTGGCAAAAACAAAAAACAGTTAAGGTAAACACCCACTTCCGGTGTACGAAATTTTACCAAAAGCTTTTCAGTTCTTCGGATTATCAAATAAGACGTATGTTCAAAGTTTCATATTAATTGCTTTATTGGATTTTGAGATACAGCGCACACAGAGACACACACACACACACACACACACATGCACACAGACACACACACAGACACACACACACACACAGACACAATTTTTTTTTTCCAGATATTGTTGAAATGGCATCTAGGGACCCCAAAACGGATATTTCCGTAAAAAAAAATTTTGAAAAGAAAATCACGATCACAATACTTTCTCGTACTTCGTAACGGAAAAAGTAATAAAAAAAACCGGTTTCATTAATGCACAATTCAACGCGTTTTTTTAACATTATTTATTTCCCTTTATAAACATTTTTTCTGGGAGTCGAATTAGAAGCATTCATAATCCCATCTCTGAGGTGGTTCAATATTCTTATGAGTATAACAATAAACTATATTTTTAACAAAATGCCAAAAAGAAAAAATCAAAACGTTCAAATCGGGCCAATTAAATTTCCGTTATAAATTCCCAAACATTTATTCCAAAACGGCCTACCACTTCGGACTTGTCTTGGATTTTCTGGATAATGTTCATTATTGCGATTAAATACGCCACTCTTTGTGAATTTGCATTCATCTGTTCAAATAATGTTTTTAAAAAAATATCATTTTCATTGCACTTTTGTGGCAACCAATTACAAAATGCTTCTTAAATTGTCACCAGGTGCAAGTGTATAGCCCAAATGAATTTTATATTTTTTACTATAGAATTTATTTCAAATTCTCCGTATTTGCGTTCGCGGCAAATTTAATTCAGTTGCTACTTCGCATTTTGATTTGCGTAAAATATGTTTTGTAGGTAAACGTAAAATTAATGAATTAAGACATATTTATTATTACCATTTCCAAAATATGATTGCGACCTTCGTGAGTAATTTTATTACCGTATGGTATGCGACAATTTTTTTAATTGTTTCTAATTCCATGATTTTTGGTAAGCGCTACATAGATTGCCAATAAAAGTGTTTTAAACGATTATATGTTTATTTATGATATTAAATGTAGGTTGTGTTATATTGTTGTCATCACAATAAATTGAGCATTCAGTGTGATAAAAAATAAATATGGCTTCCATAAGAAATAAGAAAGTTGATGATGGTTCAAAAGAAACGAAACATGTTACGAAGAAAAATCTTACGCTATCTATTAGATGATAAAAAAGTGCTATAAGAACGTCTTTTCCGTTTTTAAATATCACCTCAAATAACGAAGATATAAAGAAAAAAAGAATATCAGTTTTTTAAGTTTTTTAACATAACTCGAAAACAAAATGTTTTAATTAATTTTTTCAACGGATTATTAATCAGCATAAAATTTTGCAAAAGTGCCGAATTTAAACATACCATCTATCTCTTGTAATAAGCGAGATCCCCATGGTGAGCCTCGAATTTGAAACACCCTGTATATGAGTGGAAAATATAAGTTTTTGATCAGTAAATTTTAGTGTTGACAATATTGCTTTCAAAGAAATTTGGAAAATGCTTAATTGATACTTTGAACAATCTCACTAATTTAAGATTAATCTGCCACAGTTTTATTCTTTCACTGGATTTCACCGCAGAATTTAAACCAAAACATGTCAAGGCACTGTATAATTATAGAAATCTAATTTTAAACTTCTTTTCCCAAAAAGTAATTCCGTAATAAATTTAATTAAGTAATTAATAACGGACCAACAAGTGATTTTTTTGTAGTAATAAATTATATAACTTTAGTATACTTGTCGTTGAGCAAATTAGAAATTTTCACGTAAAAGCCGTCGTTAAGCCGGGCAATAAAACCACGATGTAACTGGGAGGGAAATTAGGAAATCGTAATGGGCGGTTAATGAAGGCAAACAAACCGTAAAACTCTCAATAAAAAATTAATTCGGAATTTGTGTAATGGCGGTTTTATTGTTTTTGTTTTTTTTGTTGACTTTCGTTTCTTGCGCGCGCGCGCGCGCATTTATTTTTAATTATTTCGCGTGAGTGTGTGTGTGCGCTGTCCACGTGTCCGATCGTAAATTTCTTTCGGCCGTAAATCCGCCGCGAAGGATTTGTTTCCACGGATTTTAAGTATTAATCACTCACTCGAAGCCAGATTAATTAAATTATCATTAGCCGCCGTGTGCGTGTCTTGATTTATATTTTGCGATTTGTTTTTTTTCCAAGCGATAAATACGTCGCGTTCATTATTTATGGATATATCAAAATAAAAACTGATTAACTTCTTTCTTCAGACATGTAAAATTGTATTGCAGTAAAAATATAGGGCAATAACTAAATATTATTGGCTTTATTTGCTAAAATCCTTGAACTTCGATAGTGTCCTTCAGAAAACTTCGATTGTTTTTTCTATTTTTGGCTTTCGTAATTAAACCATTAGTCATCAGAGAGGTATTGGAAACTATAACTATATCTAAATTAACATTCATCACGAGGATTAAACAGGGTAACATAGACTTCTTGCCTAGCGCTCATCAAGGCATTTTTATGGTACACTAAGCCATGATTCATAGGTGGGACACAAGGGGATAAAACAATGGAAACTTATTTACACACTTACATCTATAACATTACAAAATATTTATTATACTACAATTTTTATTTCATTCATATATGCTATCAGTTTTTCAAAAATAAATTTAGTTCCTGATCCTAGTCTACAGTCCAGGGGTCTCCAAACTACGGCCCGCGGGCCAAATACGATCCGCGACCTCATCGAGTTCGGCCCGCGGCAAGCGTTACATTTTCCGCAAATGTTACATTTTAAAATTCTACAACGATTTTTTGTTATAGATTTTGAAATTAGTTATCAAATTGATCATATCTCGGCCTAGTAGGTTATGAAGAATTGTATATATGGCCCGCGATGGAAAAAGTTTGGAGACCTATGATGGTCTACACCTACGGCAAAGCTAAATTGGGACAAATTGCTTCAAAAACGATCTTCTTTTCATTGAAATATCTGGGGCATATCATTATTAAATGTTCGAGAGTACCCGGCTCTCCACAATCACAAAAAGTGTTATCTGTTTGATTTATTTTATATAAATAAAATAAAAACAAACAAACTTTTTTGTAGCAATTCCTAACTCTAATAACCAAGGACTTATTGGAATTTTTGGAGTTAGAGTCTTATTGAATATACCAGCGTTTCCTAAAGTGTGGGTCGAAAGAAAAAATTTGCCAGGTCGCGAAAAAAAAATTGCAAAAACACAAAAAAAATATTTTTATAAAAGTTTCCTACCTTTTTTAAAATTGATAAATCTTTAATCAACAAAACCACAAATCATGATCAAGCAAGTACGAGCAAAGCTAAACATCATGATCATAAAGATACTTTGCCTGAAGCCCCAAAAGCAGAAATACAGTGCCAAAACAAGCGTAAAGCTTGGGTTCATTATCGGCGGCTGTCAAAATATATTTGCCGCTATGCGTTATTTGCAATGGGCTACTTTCAAATGAAACTAGAAACCGTCAAAGTTGAAACGGCATTTCGACACATTTTATTCTAAGTACTATGATCAGCCAATTAATTTTTTGCTGATAAGAAATAGGATTGCTGCTCAAGTAAAAATATTAAAATGCACTTTTTCTTCGCCAGTCAAATAAAAACCCCACATTGACAGCTTTTGAAATTTCCAAATTAATAGCTGACACTGGGTATCCTCACAGTACTAAAGAAAAATTTCTACTTCCCGCTTAAAAAAAATTCGTAAATAATTTATGCGGAATAAATGAAAAAAGTTTATTTTCGGCTAATGATACCATTATCAAATAATACAGTTAAAAGAAGAACTAGTTGCTAAAGTAAAAAAAGCAAGAATATTTACATCTACAAACACTATCAGATTCAATTCAAGAACATCTTTCGGAGGTAATAAATAGTTTTAGAGACTACTTTCCGGATATTCCTTCAGATAATACGTGGATTAGAAATCATTTTTCCGTTGAAATTGAAAAGGGAGAAATGTTTAATCTTAGTGAACAAGAACTTGTTAATTTAATTGAAATTTCATTCACACATCTTAAAAATAGTTTGAAACTGTACCACTAATTATTTTTTGGTTGCGCTGTCAAAAGGAGTATCCAAGCGTAAGCGAAAAAGCAATACAATTTTTAATGCCTTTTGTCAATACGTGTGAAGGTACGTTCTCAGACTTGGTGTACTTAAAAAATAAGTATCGCAACAGATTGGATGTCGAATCTAATTTGAGAATAGAATTAACATCATTACCTCCTAATTCACCCTTCTTGCATTAAAAAAATAAAATTTGTTTTGTAAATAAATGTTTTTTTTCCATAATTTTTCATAAAGAATTTAAAACCTCGTACCGGGCCGCCGCGCCGTCAAAAAAAAATTGGAAAACACTGGAAAATATCATAGTTACTTTTATCAAAGTACTAGTTGACCCGACAGACGTTGTCCTGTCTTAATTATAAATATTGAATTCGAATTGGTATTAATAATAAAAAAAAATATTCAAAAACATAGTGTTTATTATTGTAATGCTCTATGATACACAACATTCTTCGTTTTATTTTCTGCCAACGTAATAAAATCGATACCATAATCATGAATTGAGAAAAGTAACTACTGCGCTGCGCCGTCGGCCGTGCGTAGCCCTTTAAAATCAAGCAAGGTAACTAGTGACAAACGACGGCTCCGCTGCGCTGCGCCGTCGTCCGTGCATGGTCCATATATATTAAGGCAAATAACTGGTGACGGACGACGGATCCGCTGCGCTGTGCCGTCGTCCGTGTGTGGCCTATTAAAATTAAACAAATAAACTGTTGACGAACGACGGCTCCGCTGAGCTGCGCCGTCGTCCGTGCGTGCCCCTTAAAAATTAAGCAAGGTAACTGGTGACGAACGATGGCTCCGCTGCGCTGCACCATCGTCAATACGTAGCTTATTACTGGTGACGAACGACGGCTCCGTTACTCTGCGCCGTCGTCCGTGCATGGTCCATATACAGAGTGTGTAAAAAGTCCCGGATCAGTCAATTATTTCGGAAATTGTGCTCAATACAAAAAAGCTTCCAATATAAAAGTTGTAGGACTTGAAGCAATCTATCAAGCTAGAACTCTTGCAATTATACAGAGTGTCCCAAAAAGTCGTGGTAAACAAAACTTCCGTTTTTTTAAATAGAATGACCCTTTTTAAATCGCATTTCCTGATTCCGCTAAACATTATAAACAACAATTATTTAACATATATGGCTAAACTCATTAGTTTCAGAAATAAAAAATATTTAATAGCACGAATGCTATAGGAATGATATTACCAACATTTTGCATTGTTTCCAGTCGAATCAAAATGTTCCATGTTATACCTTAAAAAAAACATTGAATCTGTGTTAAATGCACCTCACTCAAGAATTATTCTAATTTATTACTAATTTATTAAATATATATAAATCATCTTTATTAAAGAATTCATACATTTAGTATATGATATAAACAAATCTTGCTTAACTATAATAATTAAATGTGTAAAGATTCTTTATTGGCTATCGACCCGGGGTCTTTCAGCCTTTTATTAAATATTTACATTAAAATTAACCATAACTTTAAAACAGCAGTAAAAATTAATAAGAATAACCGATAATAAAAAGTGTATGAGGTTATTTAATTAAATGATGAAAATGTCTTCCTCCTACAGTTTGACAATGGGCTAGGTTATAATAAAATTTGTCGATGACGTTTTGTAACATTTCCTGGTTGATAGATGCACATTCGTCAATAATTCTTCTCCTTAATTCGTTCAGATCTGCAGGTTTTGTTGAAAACACTTTATTTTTCAGGTGTCCCCAAAGAAAACAATCAAGGGGCGTTAAGTCTGGCGACCTAGCGGGCCATTCTATGGGGCCTCTTCGCCCTATCCACCGGTTAGGAAAAGTGTTGTTTAAATAAACTCTAACAACTTGCCCAAAATGAGGAGGAGCTCCATCCTGCTGAAACCACGTATGGCGTAATAGTGGTCCTACAGCATTCGTTATTGCTGGTACAATTTCATTTTGCAGCATGTGAAGATACATTTCGGCATTCAAATTCCCCTCTATGAAGAAAGGTCCCACTAATCTGTTGCCAATAATGCCAGCCCAGACATTTACTTTCTGGGGGTGTTGAGCATGTGTTTCATTCATCCAATGTGGATTCTGATCAGCCCAGTAACGACAATTATGTCGATTCAAAGTCCCGTTCAACATAAAAGTTGCCTCATCCGAAAAAACTAATTGATTTAAAAAATTGTTGTTTTCTTCATGTTTTTGCATCATTACTTCGCAAAACTCCAATCTACGATCGAAATCATCTTCTGTTAATTCCTCGACAAGATTTATTTTATATGGGTGAAAATTACTGGTTTTCAAAATATTTTCAATTGATTTAAAGCAAACATCAACTTGGGTAGTAGCTTTCCTCAGTGATAAATGTGGATCCTGAACAAAATGTAGTAATGTATCCAATTTTTTTTCATCAGTTGTTGCCGACTTTGGTCTTCCTGAACGAACTTTATCACTGCAAGATCCAGTTTCCTGAAATCTTTGAACTGTCCTCACAACTGTAGATTTTGATATGGGCCGTCGGTTTGTAAAAGTAGTATTAAATAATTCCTTTGTTTCGCTAACTGTTCTTTGTCGGTCTCCAAAACCTCTCATCATTAATAAAGTTATACGTTTCCTTTCGCTAAGAGACATTTTCAGACTTTTCTAATTTGACTGTGACGCAAAACATTCTGGTACCAGCTTGTCAAAATGCAAAATGTAAATCATATCGTTTATCGCCAATCGGCACTAAACACATAGCTTTATGTCTTTCAATTCAAATTATTTCTGAAAGTGATCGGTTTAGCCATATGATATGTTAAATAATTGTTGTTTATAATGTTTAGCGGAATCAGGAAATGAGATTTAAAAAGGGTCATTCCATTAAAAAAAACGGAAGTTTTGTTTATCACGACTTTTTGGGACACCCTGTATAATTGCAAGAGTTCTAGCTTGATAGATTGATTTAAGTTTTACAACTTTTATATTGGAAGCTTTTTTGTATGGTGCACAATTTCCGAAATAATTGACTGATCCGGGACTTTTTACACACTCTGTATATTAAGGCAGATAACTGGTGACGGCCCATTAAAATTAAGCAAATAAACTGGTGACGAATATAATTTTAATTATAATTTTACGTTTTAATTTTAAATGCTAATTACGATTGTGAAAGCAACCGGCAGATCGCACCAATTTCAGATGGTAACGCCTGACGTACATTATTCCATCCTCCTGACATTCGCTAAATACAACAAATACTATTAGTTAGGTTATGTACATTGAAAACCAAGAAATGGTAGACAAACATATTCTATTTTACACAGAAACCTTCCCCCGCATGATTACATTAACCTCTGAAAATTTCATCCAAATCCGACGAAACATTTAGGTGTCCATAAACGACAAACAAACCAACAAACAGACATTCATTTTTATATACCGTATGTTTTTTTTATCGTGGGCCATAGGATTTTACATGTTAAAAATTATACCTTGTGTTAATGTATATTTTATCATATAAGTTTGAAGCAAATTTTAGTTAGTAAAATAAATCAATTTTTTTTATTAATTAGATTAATTTAAACATGTTTCATTCCATTAAAAAGTGCTTTTGCTCGGAATCGGACGATCGGAATACGCTACAGAAAAGTTGTCAACTATTTCCCTAAAATAAAAATTCCCTGACTTCTTGTAGCAAAATACAACTATTTCCCTGCCGGACAAACCTCTTATAATTGCCGTTACAAGTTCCACCCATTCTTCAACAGTATAAACAGACATTTTTAGGTATAAATTCGTTTTTTGCCTCACTAATCAATCTGACATTTCGGAAATTCAAGGTACTTTGATTATTTTTGCTCAGTTATTTATATTAAATAATTTCATTTTTTAATGGAATATAACATGTCTAAGTTATTCAAATGCAGAGCATCATGTAAAAAAATAATTGATTTATTACTAACTAAAATTTCCTTCAAAATTTTATGATAAAATTCACATTAAAACAAGGGATAATTTTTATCATGTAAAATCCTATGGCCCACGATAAAAAAAATATACTGTATATAGATAGAGATAGAAGATAATTGTAATTCATGGTTAAATTGTTTTCTAAATATATTCACTAGATCCTTTGCTATGAAAGGATATTTCAATTTTGTTTCAGTATACAAACCTTCCTTTTCTAGCCTGTCAACTGTTCCATTGCCTGATGCCCTTTACCTAGATATAAAAAAAATATGTTTCGAAACCAATGAATGTTTTAAAATTTCTGCTGAAATATTTTGATTAAAACTATATTTCAGCAGAAACATACATTCTTTCTTTTACTTTAGAAACATTGACTACATATATTTATACAGGGTGTTTCAAAGCTCTGGGATCGGTCAATCACGTGCTTATTTGTCAAAATTTTGAAAAATGTTTTATATAAAAGTTGTGCAGAATAGTGAGCTGCACGCCCTAAAAATATTTAAATTTATACAGGGTGTCTCATAACAAAGTTGCAGACCAAACTTATGTTTTTTTTTCAAATGGAACACCCTGTATATTTTAACATTTTTGCATTCCTCGTTACTTGGAGATTAACATGACCTAGGTTATGGGGATTGAAACTGGGCCGTTTTTGTGTTATTCAGTTGTTTATACAAAAATTTTAACAAAATTGTTAAAGTGCTTCCCTAAAGCTAATAAAGATAATTCATTCTAATTTAGTGGTAAAGTTTAGTTGAACTTTAGTCTTCAAAATTACTATATCATCCAAAACGTAACTCAGCGTATTATACAGGGTGATAGCCATTCGCAAACTGCACAATTTCTTCATTTTTTTAAATGGAACACCCTATATATTTTTTCATAATTTGAAAGTCTATTGAGTAAGCTTTCGTTTCATATTAGGTTTCGTATGTCTGAAGTTGATAGTGACTCGAGTATTTCAGAATTCGTTCGTAAGTTGCATGTTTCGGTTGAGAAGGATCCGTTTATAAGCGTTGTGTTTGCCTACAAAATCGTATTTTATGTTTTTCAAATCTTGTATCCTACCATATTTCAACAAAATCTGGTTGCATTATTCCCAATAAGTTATACAAACAATTATGTTTCAATACAGATAGAGAACTATAGTAAAAACTTATAAATCAACTTAAATAACATAAGTATATAAAATGAAAAATAACAAAACAATTTAATAACATAAGTATATAAAATGAAAAATAACAATTTAAAGAAGTTTACAACATGTTTTCAAAATTTCGACCATTCTGATTTAAACAAATTCTGAGACGTTCAACGAACGATTTGTGAACTGCAACTAAAACTTGTGGCGTTACTGCAGAAAAAGCATTCCTAATTCGTATTCGCATATCTTCTGCTGTAGTCGGTGGTATACGGAACACTATGTCCTTGATATAGCCCCATAGAAAAAAATCTAATTTCGTGAGGTCCGGCGACATAGGTGGCCATAGTACAGGTCCGCCGCGACCTATCCACTTATTACGGTAACGGTCATTCAAAAATTGTCGTACACTGCGAGCAAATGTGGTGGTGCACTATCCAACTGGATCCACATATCTCTTACTACGTTGCGTGGTACGTCAAGTAGGTACTCATCTAAATGATTCCTAAGAAATTCTTCAAACATTTCTCCATTCAGGCTGCCTTCAAAGAAGTGTGGTTCTATGACGCGAGTTCCTAGAATACCACCCCATACATTCAGGCTCCATCGATTTTGATTATTTACTGTCCTTGTGAAATGAGGATTGTGGTCCGAATAATAATGATGGTTGTGTCTGTTTACCTTGCCATTATTGTGAAATGAAGCCTCATCAGTAAACAACACAAAATAAAAAAAAATGTTCATTGTTTCCCAGAATATTAAGGGCCCAGTTACAGAATGCAGTTCTAGCGGGAAAATCTGCTTCTCCAAGCTGTTGTTCTAAGTGGATGTGGTAAGGGTGAAATTTGTTTTTCTTCAAAATTCTATGCGCTGAGGGCCGACTAATATCCAACTGATTATTTAATTCGGATAAACTTAATTTACGGTTTTCAACTATCGATGCCAATACCAGGAATTCGCTATCTTCGTTAATTACAGGTTTGCTTTGCACAGGTTTTGAATAATTAACGTTACCTGTAGTCTCAAATCGCTCTTGCACTCTTCTAAATGCTCCTTGTCGTGGACACCGCCTCTCGGGATACCGCTGTCCATACACTCGTGAAGCCAAAAGACAATTTTTGTGACATTCGCCAAGAATGAAAATCATGTCAACCAATTCTTCTTGTGAGAAATTCATAATTATAAACTAAGATCATGACTTAAATGGTTCGATCTATTTTTGAGACTAATATAATAATTACTGTCACCTGTATTTTTTGAAATTTGTTTGTTTATTTGAAATGATTGGTAACTAGATTTCAAAACTAATAATAAAAAACATGCAAATTACCAATGAATTTTGAAATATTAGAGTAACCATCAACTTCAGATATACGAAACCTTATATGAAACGAAAGCTTACTCAATGGACTTTTAAATTATGAAAAAATATATAGGGTGTTCCATTTGAAAAAATTAAGAAATTGTGCAGTTTGCGAATAACTATCACCCTGTATAATACGCTGAGTTATGTTGGATGATATAGTAATTTTGAAGACTAAAGTTCAACTAAACTTTACCACTAAATTAGAATGATTATCTTTATTAGTTTCAGGGCAGTACTTTAACAATTTTGATCAAATTTTTGTATAAACAACTGAATAACACAAAAACGGCTCGGTTTCAATCGCCTAAACCTAAGTCATTTTAATCTCCAAGTAACGAGGAATCCAAAAATGCTAAAATATACAGGGTGTTCCATTTAAAAAAAACATAAGTTTGGTCTGTAACTTTGTTATGAAACACCCTGTATAAATTTAAATATTTTTAAGGCATGCAGATCACTATTCTGCACAACTTTTATATAAAACATTTTTCAAAATTTTGACAAATAAGCACGTGATTGACCGTTCCCAGAGCTCTGAAACACCTTGTATAAACGATTTGTAGGAATTTTTCTAACCACTTAAACGCCATCTTAATGTTTTCGTTGCAGCTGAAGACAACAGGTGGGAGTGTACTGCCAAACGTTGGGGAATTTTCTGATGAACGCACTGTTGATCAAGAACAAGTTCGCGCATCAGCCGCCATCTTTGCAATCGTACAAATTCAGATTCAGATTAAGGGATATTGATGAAGACACGGTATGTATGGACCCATTATTATACACCTCCAAGGATCTTGTTAGAGTACAGGCCTTCCAGATCGGCCGAGTTTGGCCATGCTGTCTCCACAGGATTTTTCTTATATTAGCTAGAGTACGACAGTGGCATAGGACATGTTCTGCTGACTTAGCTTCTTCGTTACAACCTCTACAGATGGGGTCTGTTGAAACTCCCATCGTATGAAGGTGTTTGTTTAGCTGGCAGTGTTCTGTTAGGATTTTCAGGTTTGTCCTTGATAGATTCATACAATATGGAGTAATCAGGTGTTTGTATTGTCTTCTTGGGGTGAGCACATGTGGTGGTGTCTCACCTTGCTTTACGTTCTACAGCCACCACTCTTAAAATACAATTTGGCATAACCTGCAAACCCATGTTTTATTACTTACAATTTATATGACATTCCCTCAGGAATGCTGAAAACAAATAGATGGGTAATAGAGGTGGGTAACTCATAAGTGACTCAATTCAAAGGGTCATCTTTTAGAAATGAGTCGATAGTCAGGTGACTCCTATATAAATTCCCTGACTTATTTTGCGTCATGAAATTTGAGAAGTAAGGGGTACATGGAAATATCCTAAGTGAGGAGGTAAGGACATTTCATTTCACCGACCACCACTAGTAGGTATTGTTAAAAAGAAGAGTCAAAAATGGTGATGTGGCCATCATGTTACTTTCTTCGACTTGATGGTATCATTTATATTTACACTTTCATGGTTCATTTTCAATTTAAACCATATTTTAAATGTACATCGAGCGTTTTGTAAACTCGGATGAAAGATGGAAAAATTAAACTTCAAATTCAAAAACTCAGTTTACTGATTTCGAAAAAAACTTATTCTTTATAAATTGTTCATTTTGGCATTCTCTACAATTATTATTAATAAATTTGCTGTAACTATTATAGTTTCATAATTATATTTTTACATATATCTTTATAAACTTTCGTATGGTGTTTTTGGGGAATAAAGTATGTTGACCTGTGGACTTTTAATCAAAATTCCACTTCCGGTTTAACCGGAAATTAAAAAAATCTTTTAATTACATTTTTTAGGATTTTTTTACATTCTTCTTTATTTTTAGGACTTTTCTAAAGTCTCTTTCAGGACATGGTTTTCCAGACTTCTTTTTCAAGATATTTTTAAGATATTTTATGACTTTATTTTCAAAACTTTATTTTCTGATCTTTTTCAAAACTTTTTCAGGTTCTCTTTCAGGATAAATTTAAACTTTTTCAGGATTTTTTCTCAAAACTTTCTTCAGGGCTTCTTCAAGATTTTTTTTCGGGACTGTCTTTAGAACAATTTTTTCAGATTATTCTCCAGTAGTTTTTCAGGTATTTTTTAAGGATCTTTTTTAAAGTTTTTCAAAATTTTCTTTCAGGATTTTTTTTGGGACATTTTTTCCATTTTTTTTTGAGGACATTTTTTCAAGGGCTCTGGACTTTTTTCGATTTTTTAATGAATTTTTTGGGACTATTTTTGTCGGAAGTTTTTTCAGGACTTTTTCTTAGGGACTTTTATACAGGACTCTTTTTCAAGACTTCTTTCCAAAACTTCTTGATTATTTTAAGGACTGTTTTTATGACCTTTTTAGGAACTTTTTAAGTACTTTTTTCAGTACTTTTTTCAAGATTCTTCCTCAGTACTGTTTTTCAAGACTTTCTTATAGAACCTTTGTTCAGAAGCATTTATTTGGGACTTTTTTATGATTTAAATGATTTTTTATCAATTATACTTTCTTTCAGGACTATTTTTTCAGGCTATTTTCAGGATTTTTTAATGCCGTTTTTCAGGTCTTTTTAAAGGCCGTTTTTCGGGTCTTATCAAAGGCCTATTTTCAGGACTTTTCTATTTTTCTTTTTGTGTGTCAACATTTTTTATAAAACTTTTTTTAGAACTTTGAAGATTTCTTTTCTCAACTTTTTTTAGGGCGTGTTTTATCAGAACCAGAAATGGGTAACTGATGAGTGAGTAGACTAAAAGAGTCGATGAGTCAAGTGACTTATTATGAGTCATGAAGTTTTATAAGTGAGGGCCTTGTTATCATTATAGTATAAAATATAAAATTTGTGAGGTGGCGACTCTTATATTTATTTTTTTGCTCATCAACATTTTGTGAGGTAAAGAATCGACTCTTTGTAATTATGAGTCGACTTTTTGTAAATATCCACTATCTAGAATATGGTATAATTATTTGGGGAAATTAAATTCATTCCGAAAAGCTCCTCAACGCACAAAAAAAAAATGTTAGTCTTATTCAGAATGTACCGTGGGGAGAGCACAGCAAGCCTATTTTTATGAATGCATAACATTTTTTTAAATTATATTTAACTTTGTTTTTTGTTGAAATGTAATACAGACATACAGACTTTTTCAAAAATGGTCGGAATCGTCTCAGATGACCTCAAAATGGATATTAAAATTTAGAATTCACATTACGTTTTCATACTTGAATGTAGAAAATAAAAAAAATAATCAAAACATCAAGAAATGTCAAGTTTCAACGTTTACAAATCAAAATCCCTCCAATCATTGAAAGGAGGATTTTTTACGTTAAGTTACAAAGTATTTGCTTCGGTATTCTTATTTTCCTAAGATATTAAAAAAAATGTCTTTATTTTTCACTCTACTGTCATTTTGCACTTCGAAAAAAAACCTCAAAGTGAACTGTTTTATATTTCCGCCTCCTGCGCCTATTCCCGATCCTTCACTATTGTCCTTTTTTACCAAATAATGTTAAGTAATTTAATTTTAAATTAAATCGATTAGTTTATAAAGACCACCATATTTGGGTGGTCGAATAAGAATTATATCCTCAATTCATTTCTTGGACACAAATTGAATTACACCGATTACACGCTTGGGACAACCTGCGGATAAAAAAGGAACGCCCACGCGTCCACCGGCTTCGGGGTCAAGAGTCATCCTCGAGTCCTCAAGCTATTAGTTATAAATTTCGGTTGTGCAAGACATTTCGAAAAGGCGCACTGATGCGGGGGCCCAATGGCAACAGCCAATAATGTATCATTACGAGGATATTTATGAATTATCTTCAAGCTACAATCGGCTCCACGATATGTGGGCGGAACTTGCCATCTTCAAATTGGCATTACAGATTTATTCAATTTTTCTTTAATTTAGTATTACCGCGATTAAAAAAAAATAATCATAATTTCCATTTTTCATAAAGATTAGTCATACGCCTGAATTGAAAAAGATATGATACAATTTATCTTGAATTTGAATTTGAACACATGTTGAAATATTAGTATTACATTTTATGAAACAATTGCCTTATTTTATTATTAGTAATATCACGACGCAGTTTTCAACAAAAAAAAAAATTACGGCTACACATTGAAGCTTTTTACTTCTTGCGTTTCATCACGTTTCGGTTTCTTTAAGCAAAGAAATTATTTCGAAATCAGCACTACTTCGTATTCCAAAAAGGATTTATTTATAATTTATTCAAAAGTGGACACGACCACGACGTTTGAGCAGTCGAGTGGGCGCTAAAGACCCATTTTTTCCATCAATCAAACGAATAATTTACAAAATCGTATAATCCGAGATTATTATCGGGATATCGAGTGTCAACTGCAAAATACTTTAATTAATTGAGCGTTTTCGAAAGACAAGAAAAATATAGAGACTGGTTTGTAGAAGAAGAAAAAGAAAGAGCACCGAGCGGATTTGCATATTATATTAAATTCATATAAATAAGTTTAATTTGGATAAGGACGGCTCTCTTTGTGGCCAATTATGCAGTTTCTGATAATTCTAAAAATCCCTAATCACCTCCATTAGACCTTATTTATGCCAGCGTTCCTTCTTGCTGGTTTCCGTTTCTTTTTATTCGACAACATCCACGTCGGGATGTGCACGCTGTTTTCAATTAATTATTATAGTTTATTGATGACATTTATAATTAGAAAAGAGGTTTGCTGAACATGTTTACAGTAATATTTTGAGTGAATTTAAAATTGAATGATAATTTTCAAACTACTTGAAAATCATTGCATTTTCAAAACCTTGAAACCTTAGGAATGCCGTTTTGTACATCGGATATAAGTTTTGCGGCTTTATATATTCACGTGTAAGTATTTTTTTAAACAGCTGGAGAATTAAATTTTTTCAATTCCTAATTGAGAATTCGATTTTTCAATTCACATTTTTTCTGAATATCATGGCATTTTAATAAAAAAAAATAATAATAATGATAATAATAATAATAATAATAATAATAATACTTTATTTCCCAACAGATTTTAACATCTAATTACAGGGAAAAATATAATAATACTTAAATACCAAATTAAACGGCATGTTATAGTAAAATAGAAAAACCTTAAAATTAAAATAACTAAAATAACTAAAGATCAAATAGAATATGAATAATAAATAAATCCGTATAAATTAAGAAATAAACAATAAACACACTCTCTCCGAATACTCTTTGAATACTTGGAATTTACCTTATGCATCATATATGACTTATCCTAGTTCTAACCGTGCCAGTTATTTTACGTAGACTGTCATTGAAGAAGTCTAAGTCATAGCAATAGATATTTACGTAATGACACATTGTATAAACAGATGATCTTAGACGGTAATTTGTATTACAATTTTGTAAGTAAAATAAATACCTGGAGCGAGATGGTTTTGCCAGAACATTAAAATTTAATTAGGATAACAATAATTCATCAGAGATTTGTCCATTTAGAAGTTTATATATGAATACAATATACGCTATAATTCTACGTACTTCAAGACTTTCAAATGCAAATTCATTTAGAAGACTGGAATATTCATAGTCTTGTGGCAGATATGTACCATATTTTCGAAAATATAATGTTTTTAAAAAATTTCTTTGTACCTTCTCCAGATTAATGACATTTACTTGATAATATGGGCTCCACACAACTGAAGAATATTCGAGCTCACTCCGAATGAAGCTGTAATAAAAAGCTTTTAAAGGGTCTAAATTGGTAAACATTTTAGTATTACGAAGTACAAATCCAAGTATTTTCTGAGAGTCAGTAATCATTTTCCGATAATGTTCTCTAAAGCTCAAATTCAAAATTCAAAATCATTTTATCAACATGACGTTTCTTTTTTAGCCTTTTTATTTCCATGTTTAACTGTTTGCAGCGTGTGATTTCATACACATTAAAGAGCTTAAGTTTACTTATCTCAGTACTAGAAGTGTTAAATGAGGTGGGAATATGTGGTTCATAATTCGCGTCTTTGTTCAGCTTCGTACATATAGATTTGTAAGTAGTTAATTTTGTGGACTGATATAATAATAATAATAATGTCACAACTTGCTTAAATTTGGTGGTTCAAATTGTAGTCCCATATGCAGCAAAGAGTTAATTACTTCATCTGATTATGTACAACTAGGACAACTAGATTTTTAAAAATTCACAATTCCTCTGAAATTTGGCGTCTTTTCAAAAACAAAGTTGGGTTTGATGATACGACGTTTTGTAAATTAAAATTAATTTAAGAAAAAATTGGTGGCAATCATGATACTTTCTCCGATTTGATGGTATAATGGTAATGAGAACACAACTTATGTCATATTGAAAGCCACAGGCTTGAAATTTTCCAAATTTACTCAAAATACATTCTGCTTTACAATCCAACCTAAATCTAAAAACACCCCTTAGTTAAATTCGGAAATAATCGCACAAAAACACAACCTATGTCATATTGAAAGTTACTTTCCTACGGTTTGAAAAAAATATAAAAACAATTGCTACAGACTTGAAATGGTTCAAATTTACACAAAATATACTCTGCTTTATAATCCAACTAAAATCCAAAAACAGCCCTCAGCTAAATTTGGAAATAATCACACAAAAAGACTACTCATGACATATTGAAAGTCACACACTTTCCTACGGTTTGAAAACATATAAAAACAATTGCCACAGACTTGAAATTTTTCAAACTTCCTCAAAATATATTCTGCTTCATAATCCAACCTAAATCCAAAAGCAGTCCTTAGCTAAATTCGGAAATAATCGCACAAAAACACAACCTATGTCATATTCTAAGATTTGATATAATCTTCTGTGGAAACAGCTCATCCATTGAGAAACTTTTTAAAATTCAAAAACGATGCATACGATCTATTTTTAGACTAAAATACAGAGACTCCTGTAGGGGCACATTTAGGGCGAACAAAATATTAACAGTGTACGCATTGTTAATATTCGAGTGCCTGATATTTGTGTATAGAAATAAACATATCTTTCGCGGGGAAGGGAGGGAACACTCTTATAATATAACAAACGTGCATATTTCATATCCTATCCATAGACTATCATTAACTGAGCGAAACGCCATGTACCAATGTATCAAGTTTTATAATAGCCTCCCTATATCGATAAAGAAAATAGATATATTTAGAAAATATAAGAGTGCGGTATACACACTATTGTTAAACGCCGAATTATATAGCGTAAAGGATTTTCTCACTGCGATGTAACGAATATTTCTTTGAGTTTTTTTTTTGTCTTAGTGTTATTAATATCTTTATTGTGACGCAATTTCATTTTTGTTTACCAGAATATTTTTAAGTTTTTTTCTGTTAACCATTTTCTGAAATAAAGTAGACTTATTATTATTATTATTGAAAGTTACTTTCCTACGGTTTGAAAAAAATATAAAAACAATTGCTACAGACTTGAAATTGTTCAAATTTACATAAAATATACTCTGCTTTACAATCCAACCAAAATCCAAAAACAGCCCTAAGCTAAATTTGAAATAATCGTACAAAAACACTACTCATGACATATTGAAAGTCACACACTTTCCTACGGTTTGAAAAAAATATAAAAACAATTGCCACAGACTTGAAATTTTTAAAATTTCTTCAAAATACATTCCGCTTTATAATCCAACCTAAATCCAAAAACACCCCTTAGTTAAATTCTTAAATAATCGCACAAGAACACAACCTATGTCATATTGAAAGTGACTCACTTTCCTACGGTTTAAAAAAAATATAAAAACAATTGCCACAGACTTGAAATTTTTCAAATTTACTTAAAATACACTCTGTTTTATAATCCAACCAAAATACAAAAACACCCTTGAACTAAATTCGAAAATAATCGCAAAAAACACAACCTATGTCATATTGAAAGTTACTCACTTTTCTACGGTTTGAAAAAAATATAAAAACAATTGCCACAGACTTGAAATTTTTCAAATATTCTCAAAATTAATTCTGCTTTATAATCCAATCAAAATCCGAAAACACCCCTTAGCTAAATTCGGAAATAATCGCAAAAAAACACAACCTATGTCATATTGAAAGTTACTCACTTTCCTACGGTTTAAGAACAATTGCCACAGACTTGAAATTTTTCAAATTTACATAAAATATACTCTGCTTTATAATCCAACCAAAATCCAAAAACAGCCCTTAGCTAAATTTGGAAATAACCGCACAAAAACACTACTCATGACATATTGAAAATCACACACTTTCCTACGGTTTGAAAAAAATATAAAAACAAGTGCCATAGACTTGAATTTTTTCAAATTTACTTAAAATACTCTGCTTTATAATCCAACCAGAATCCAAAAAAAAACCCTTGAACTAAATTCGAAAATAATCGCAAAAAACACAACCTATGTCATATTGAAAGTTACTCACTTTCCTACGGTTTGAAAAAATATAAAAACAATTGCCACAGACTTGAAATTGTTCAAATTTACTTAAAATATACTCTGCTTTATAATTCAACCAAAATACAATAACAGCCCTTAGCTAAATTTGGAAATAATCGCACAAAAACACTACTCATGGCATATTGAAAGTTACTCACTTTCCTAGGGTTTGAAAAAAAAAATTAAAAACAATTGTCACAGACTTGAAATTATCCAAATCTGCTCAAAATACATTCTGCTTTATAATCCAACCAAAATCCAAAAACACCCTTCAGCTAAATTCGAAAATAATCGCAAAAAGCAAAACCTATGTCATATTGAAAGTTACTCACTTTCCCACAGTTTGAAAAAAATATAAAAACAATTGCTACAAACTTGAAATTTTTCAAATTCACTTAAAATACACTCTGCTTTATAATCCAACCAAAATCCAAAGAGATCCTTGAACTAAATTCGGAAATTATCGCACAAAAACACAACTTATGTCATTATGAAAGTTACTCACATTTGAACGGTTTGAAAAAATATAAAAACAATTGCCACAGATTTTAAATTTTTCAAACTTACTTAGAATTCATTCTGCTTTATATTTCAATTAAAATCCAAAACCAGCACTAAGCTAAATTCGGAAATAATCGCACAGAAACACAACTTATGTCATATTGAAAGTTACTCACATTTCTACGGTTTGAAAAAATATAAAAACAATTGCCACAGACTTGAAATTTTCACTTACATAGAATACATTCAGCTTTATAATCCAATCAAAATCGATAAACATCCCTCTGCTAAATTCAGAAATAATCGCACAAAAACACAACTTATGTCATATTGAAAGTTACTCACATTTCTGCGGTTTGAAAAAATATAAAAACAATTGCCACAGACTTGAAATTTTCCAAACTTACTTAGAATACATTCTGCTTTATAAACCAATCAAAATATAACTACAGCCCTTTATTGTCTTCAATGTTTGTTCAAATGTTTTTTTTAATATTATATATATTAAAAAAAAAATTGGAAAAAAAAACAAAAAACGGATAAGGTAAACACCCACTTCCGATGTACGAAATTTTACCTAAAGCTTTTCATTCAGTTCTTTAGATTGTCAAATAATACTTACGTTCAGAGATTCATGTTAATTGCTGTATTAGTTCTTGTAATACAGCGTGTACAGCGTGACAGACACACACACAAACACGCCATTTTTTTCCAGAAATAGTTGAAAGATTCTCTAGGGACCTCAAAACGTATATTTCCGTTAATACAAATTTTGATGAAATTTTCACGATCACAATACTTTGTCGTTCTTCGTAACGGGGAAAGTAAAAATTAATTTGACAATGTACTGTTAGCTGCAAGAAATACTCTCTGGTTTATGCAGGATGGATCACCTACACACAGTGCCCGTGTAGTGGTAAAGTATTTAAATGAAGAGTTTTATGAAACGTGGGTTGGAAGATATTAATTATTTCCATGGACTACTCGCTCACTCCACTTAACTACTTTTTATGGGGTTGGTTAAGGATAGAGGCCTTTTAGGAATATAGAAGATTTGGAAAACCAAATTGGAGCCCGAGACCCAAATATCCCTTCAAAATATAAATTCCGTCTCGGTATACTTCACCAATTCATCAGTTAACATCAACTGGACATTTAAATAACCGATTTTTAATTCGTAAGTTAAATAATTTATCAATATCAAAAACTTGATTTTGTTGGTGGAAAATTTCGAATTTAGAAAATGTCCATTGTCTCGACATTAAAATTTTTATTACTATTTAAAACATACTGAATTCTCTACTTTTTAACATATAAAATATCGTAATCACAGAATGCAAAAATGAAAAATATTAAATGTTGAGTTAATCCAAAATATTCCAAGTTCAAAATTAACTAATTTTCGTTTAGTTAACTTGGAATATTTCGGATTTTTGCAATTCTGGTTAACTCAACATTGTATGTTTCTCAAAACTTTCTTTAAATAAAATAAATTTTCTAGATTATAACATATAAATGATCATAATCAACACGTTAAATACCTCATATATTTTTAAATACACGGTTTTGCTAACTTTAAACATGTAAAATTTAGAATTTTGATAATTTTCGTTGACTTGAGATGAATCTAAATATTTTTTTTAAACACACTACATTCTCTACATTTTAGCGTATAAATAATCATAATCAAAAAATGCGTTGAACACCTCAGCATTTTTTTAAAATCGGAAACGGAATTTTGTTGCCTTCAAAATTTTATATATTTACATCTTAAATTTGAAAAGTTCCTTAAAAAGTGATTCCAATTAAGAAAGCGAATAAAATCAATTATACATCTATAAATTGGTTAATTCTCATAATTTTCTGAATACTGAAAATTTTTCACATTTCTAAACCTCGCCCGAGTTCTTGTGTTTTTGCACTTTAAAAAAAAAAAAAATCACAACTTTCTTAATAATGTGATTCAAATAGAAAATTTAAATGAATTATGTTAAATCAATCATACATCTGTAAATTGGAAAGTTTCTGGAATTTTCCGAACACGCTGTGTATTTTTTCCACATTGTTAAATCTCACCAAAGGTTTTATATTTTTGCATCTTTAATTTAAAAAAATCACAACTTCCCTAAAAACCGATTCTAATTAAGAAAACAAATGAATTATGTTAAATTAGTGATACTCCTATAAAGGGAGCAGGTTCTCAGAATTTTTTGAGAACTCTGAATATTTTTCCGTAAACCTCATCCAAGTTTTTGTATTTTTAATTATCATTAATTTGAAAAAATCACAACGTTTTTAAAAATTGATTCGAATTGAAAAAACAAATAAATTATGCTAACTCTATGATACACCAGTATACCAACGTATTCTTTAAATTTTCTAAGTACCCTCATCTAGAATTCATATTTATGCATCTTTAATTTAAAAAAATCTCAATTTTCTTAAAATGTGATTCCAACTAAAAAAACAAATTAATTGTGTTAAATAAATCAAACATCTGTAAATTGTGAAGTATTCGGAATTTTCTTCGTACCCTGTATATTTTGCCACATTGTTAAACCTTAACCGAGTTTTTGTATTTTTACATCTTTAATTTTGAAAAATCACAACTTTCTTAAAAAGTGATTCGGATGAGAAAATCAAATGAATTGTATTAAATCAGTGAGTTTTTGTAGTTCTGAGCACCCTGTATATACCGGGTGTGGCACTTAAGACGCCTCGGACCATAGCTCCTTTACGATAAAAGCTATCGAAAAAAATCTAAGAACAAAGTGGTGCATAGTTACCGTCGCTATATTTTAAAAATATTTCTAATCATCAGTGGCGTGCCGTACTCCAGTGGCGTACCAAACTTATGTTTTTTTAAATGGAATGCCCTATTTTTTATTGCAGATTTGGAAAGTGCTCGACGAGTACTTATTTTTTTATCTAACATGTTATACCCTTCACTTTAGCGGTTTCGCTGTTATAACCCCTTCTTTCAAAATTGCGCCAGATTTTTGAGATTTTTTTGTAGAGAAACTAATTGACGCCGGCGCCTAAATTTTGAATTGAGGTACAGGTTAAGACCTCGTATACCTTCACATAATTTTTTTTCGGGTAATTTATGGAAAAAAAATAATTTTTGATTGATCTTCGTATGTTGTCATTTTTTCCGAAAATTTCAAATGGCACCCCCCTAAAAAAATTACGGCGTTGTACAGCCAAAACTCTAAATTTTTCATTGGTGTAAAAAAAATTACACATTGCATAACAAAATTTCGGAGAAAAAAGGAATTTCATCGCAAATGTCGGGAAACGTTTTCCGTTCCCAAGTGTGCCATGAGAAAACAAAAGATTGGTAATTGTCAAAGTACCAAAACAAATACACAAATACGGTCAACATAATAGTATGTACCTATTTATTCAACATGATATGAAAAATGCAGATAAAGCAAATTTAACAACTTAAACTAAATGTTCGAAATGACGACCTTCCTGCTGGAGGCATAACCGCAACTTCTGGTGATATACCGCAGTTCATTATTTTCGGTAATAACTGCCTTCTTTCTAACTCTCCTTGGCCGTTTCACACTTCCCGTAGTGGTAAATCTCTCCAACACTTTTTGAAACGCACGTTCATTTGGATGTGCCCTGTGCGGATATCTCGCAGCGTACACTCGTGATGCCAAGAAAAAATTCTTGTTACATTCTCCAAGAATAAATATCATGTCAACCATCTCCTCTTGAGTTCGGAACATTTTTAGAACGTTTATCAAAAATGACTTATGGCTGCTACTGACGTCTAATAATTTACTTTGACAATTACCAATCTTTTGTTTTCTCATGGCACACTTGGGAACGGAAAACGTTTCCCGACATTTGCGATGAAATTCCTTTTTTCTCCGAAATTGTGTTATGCAATGTGTAATTTTTTTTACACCAATGAAAAATTTAGAGTTTTGGCTGTACAACGCCGTAATTTTTTTAGGGGGGTGCCATTTGAAATTTTCGGAAAAAATGACAACATGCGAAGATCAATCAAAAATTATTTTTTTGCCATAAATGACCCGAAAAAAAATTATGTGAAGGTATACGAGGTCTTAACCTGTACCTCAATTCAAAATTTAGGCGCCGGCGTCAATTAGTTTCTCTACAAAAAAATCTGAAAAATGGGGCGCAATTTTGAAAGAAGGAGTTATAATAGCGAAACCGCTAAAGTGAAGGGTATAACATGTTAGATAAAAAAATAAGTACTCGTCGAGCACTTTCCAAATCTGCAATAAAAAATAGGGCATTCCATTTAAAAAAACATAAGTTTGGTACGCCACTGGAGTACGGCACGCCACTGATGATTAGAAATATTTTTAAAACATAGCGACGGTAACTATGCACCACTTTGTTCTTAGATTTTTTTCGATAGCTTTTATCATAAAGGAGCTATGGTCCGAGGCGTCTTAAGTGCCACACCCGGTATATAAATATCTTTATTAATAGTAATTTATAAATCTTAAGATACATTCAATTATCAACTATCGCCTATCGACCAGTGCACCCTGTATAGTTTTTTAAACCTTACCTAAGTTTTTGTATTTTTGCATAATTATTTTAAAAAAATCCATAGATCAGCATGTTCTCTGAATTTTCTAGGCACCCTGTATTTTCTACGTTTCTTCGATTTTGACAATTTTACTTCACTCATCATGAATATTTTATAGTGCTTTTTAAATTATATTTCAACATATAAATCATTAAAATTAAAAGGCGCGTTCAAATTTTAGAAATTCAAAACGCGATTTTGTTGCCTTTGGACGTAAAAAACTTGCGATATTGTCAATTTGCGTTTATCTAATGTAAGATACAACTTTTCGAATACTGTTTTTTATTAATTAAATATACTAAATACCTTATGGTTCTCATATTATTTGTATGGTATGTTAAAATTATTGCAAATAATTTTCTCGTCTTTTTTTATCTGAACTTCAAATAATAATTTAAATGTTGTTTTACAATTTTTGTTTGGTAACCCAACCTAAAACTAAACTTATTTTCGGGATAATCCGGTAATTTTAAGCTATTAAAACTTAAAGTGGGCGAATTAAGAAGCAGACGCAACAGAGTGGGCCCAAATGGTGTATATAATCCGAATTGTAATTATATTTTCTATGTCTGAATAAAGAGAGAATACCATTATCTCTCTCCAAATTAGAGTTGATGTGAGATATTTAAATAATTATCCTGTTATCCCTGTAAAAGTAATTAGAGATTTGGATGGATGAACAAAATGTATCGAACGAGAAGTTCGCACAAAATTCATGATTTGGATTATTTTATATTAGATCTTGAAAAAGCTGACAATAATTTTGCAAAATGATTATGCGACTGTAAAGAGAATTAAGAGCTCTAAAAAACTTGCCAAATAAAGAAAAACATATTCCATTTAAAAACATTGCTGATGACGTCACACGTCAAACACTAGTGACGTCACAACATGTTTGAGTGCAATAATGATCAAAATTCAATCGATTTTTTGCAAAACGTTTAATAGCAATTATGAACTTTATGCTGAACTTTATCACCACTCTATAAATCAACACAGTATTTATTAAAATGTAAGGTACATATTTATACTATTTATAAAAGTGAAACAATACTAAATATTTATAAATAGGTTTTATTTCAAAAATGCATCATGTCTGCACTTTCCTGGAATCCTCTTCTTCTATAGTTCCCCCGTTTGAAGTAAATAAAAATCGCAATCATTACACCAAACATAATTATAATGATAACATTCGTAGCTACAAGATATAACTCATATTTCTTCTCGGGGACGGACATGTTTTTGTTGTTTTTAATTAATCCTTCCAGTTTGTTGCTATTGGATAATGTTACGTTTGAGAAGTTTCTCAAGATTTGCGTTAGTTCATCGGTGATGTGTTTTTGTTCTGATTTGATTTGGCAGCGTTCCGAGAGGCACTTAACGTAATTTGAATGTTTTAAACTGGTGTTTTCGGTGTTTGGAGTTTCGGTTACGCGTTCGTCATCTTTACATGTATTTCCGAGGATGTTGGTTTCACTGTAAATGTTTTCTTTTACCAGTTTAACATAGGTCGTCTCCAAGTGCTTTAGGAGGTTGCGCAAATTGGAACAGGTGATAGAATTGCCTTGAAAATGTAGAGATGCTTCGGTTTTTAATAAATCGGAAGGATCAAAGGAATCCAGCTCGTTTCTACTAAGATCCAAATCCCGAATTTCTGGCATGTTGTGGAATGGGAATCCTGATATTGTGTTAATACGATTTTGACTCATGTTGAGGTATTTGAGGGCATGTAGGCCCGAAAATGTTCCAGTGCTTATAGAGGTTAGTAAATTTTTTGAAAGATCCAAATACTTCAGTTTTTTTAGAAGAGCAAACGAACCAACTGCCAGCGTCCATATTCGGTTTTGATACAAATTAAGCTCAATTAACGATGTCAAATCTTGAAAACCGCGTAGTTCGGTAATATTATTGTTGTTAAGATTAATAATCTCAATTAAGTATAACCCTCCGAAAGCTTGGGGATCAATGCTCTGAATCATATTATTGGATAAATCCATCAAACTTAGTTGGTTTGAATAAGCAAATGCTTTCTCTTCTAGCTTCAGTATTTTATTATTCGACAGGTTTACCGTTTTCAACTTATAAAGTTTTTCGAATGACTCACGTTCTAATGAAGTCAAACTGTTATGAGATATATTCAGCACGAGTAAGTTTTCAAGCGAATCGAACGCTTTGTTGATTTTGGATATGTTATTATAAGCTAGGTCAATTACTTTGAGCTTTACCAGTTTTGCAAAAGCACCCGTCTCTAACGTATTGATTTCATTATTCGGTATTTCTAACCATTCCAGAGAAAGACCTGATGAAAACGTGTTAGCCTTCAAGGTAGTTATGTTGTTATACGGCAATTTCAAAATTTTCAGGGCACGAAAATTATCAAACGCGCCGTTTTCAATATTTGAAATGTTTGAATATTCAATTGAAAGTGCGTTAATAGCAGAGGTGTCGGTAAAAGTATCACGCTGAATCTTCAAAATTGAGCTTGAAATAATTGTCACTTTAATTGGTGTGTCTGGTATATCATAATCATTTAGTTTCAAACTATACTGATGTGGATTGAAAATCTGGGTACAATGAATATCAAAATCTCTTTTGTATACAGAGTATATCCCTCTTTTGTATACAGAGTATATCCCTTTGCTTACAGGTATACAATTTCCCTCACATTGTACAAGTACATGCAGTAACGAAAGCAGTAGAAATACATTTTTACGTCTGAAATAAACAAAATATTCTATGCGTGATTGCAAAAACAAAATGATTAACTTACGCCATGTCACTTCTCTTACTGCACCAGATTAATTCTCACAACATACTGGCAATTGTGTGACGAAATTGACTGATACGACTTTCCTCTGTAGCATTATCTGCAACCGACAAATAAACTTGATTAAACATTATTTATTCGTTTAATAACATCGTTAGCGGTGTTCCTTCGTACCTCACATAGAGTCAGCTGTCGAACAATCGTCGGTACAAATTACCATAACAGATTTAAGAAAATCAGCAATTAATACTTTGGGAAATGTTTTTTTTTGGCGTCAAATTTAGGAACATGGATTTTCTGGCATACATTACACAATAATGATCCAGAATTCTCAATGGTAGTGGCATACTCCTATATTTCCAATTCCAAATTACTTATACCATATGTATAAAAATTATTTAGATAAGGCATGGCCATGATAAACAAAATCACGGTCTTAGATTAGTTCAGCACGTTGTTGACTTCATGTCATATGAACAACTGGTGGCGAAGACGTGATATGAAGAGCTTATAAATCATGAAAGTTCTTCGAGCATAGAAGTTTTATTAAATTATTTTGAGGAAACTTATTATTACTATTGGTAGAACAATAAGAAGAAAAAGAAAATGTGCTCTGTTTTCAAGGGAAATATGGGACTGCTGTTTCTAAAAATATGCTTCGAACTAATAATTCCATTGAGGGTTGACTTTATGCCTTTGAAAAATCACTACAGATTGCTCACACGACTTATATAAAAGTAATTCTGAAAATTAAAAAGCAGCAAAAAAATCAGAATAGTACCAAAACGCATTCTTTGTGGAGAAGCTTCATCTTTAAATAAGCAGAAATACAGAGATTTCAGTTATTAACATTCTTACGAAACTAATTCTAAAAATTCAGAAGGAACAAACATTCTTTAAACAAGCGGTTTTCGATTATTGACGTTCTTGTGATTGTGCTAGATTACTAAAATAATATTTAAGTCATAATATACTCATTCCTCAGTTAATTATTTTTTTTTACTTTCTCCGTTACGAAGTACGAGGAAGTATTGTGATCGTGAATTTTTTTTTGAAAAATTATGTTAACGAAAATGTCCGTTTTGAGGTTCCCAGAAATTTCTGGAAAAAAAGTGTGTGTGTGCGTCTGTCCGTGGGCACTGTATCTTAAAAATTAATAGAGCAATTAACATGAAACTTTAAACAAGCTTTTTTTGAAAAAAAATTCAAACAAAAGATCATTCATTTCTTAGTTATCTTCAATATCTGTTTAAATGTTTTTGTAATATCCTGCAAATTTAAAAAAACAAAAAACGGTTAAGGTAAACACCCACTTCCGGTGTACGAAATTTTACCACAAGTTTGTCAGTTCTTCGGATTGTCAAATAAGCCTTATATTCAAAATTTAATATCAATTTGCTCTATTAGTTTTTACGATTCGCGCACACACACACACACACATACACACAAACACACTTCAAAATCAGATATTAAAAAAAAATTGAAAAAATTGTCACGATCACAATACTTTCTCGCAGTGGCGACTCGTTATGTAGAGCCAAGGAGGCATGGCACTACCTCTAATTTCTAGCGAAGCAAGACTTTTACTTTCTCCGTTACGAAGTACGAGAAAGTATTGTGATCGTGATTTTTTTTCAAAAATTTTTTTTTACGGAAATATCCGTTTTGGGGTCCGTAGATGCCATTTCAACAATTTCTGGAAAAAAAAAATTCGAGTCTGTGTGTGTGTGTGTCTGTATGCGTGTGTGTGTGTGTGTGTCTGTGCGCGCTGTATCTCAAAAGCTAATAGACCAATTGATATGAAACTTTGAACATAAGTTTTATTTGATAATCCGAAGAACTGAAAAGCTTTTAGTAAAATTTCGTACACCGGAAGTGGGTGTTTACCTTAACTGTTTTTTGTTTTTTTCCAATATTTTCTTAAATATGAAAAATATCACAAACATATTTAAGCAAATATTAAAGACAACAAAGAAATGAACATCTTTGGTTTGAAAACATTTTTTATAAAATCATTGTTGTTCGAGAAAAATTTTTTTTTTTTTTTTCATTTTTGGTATACAATTATGAAACGCTAATAGTTACAGCAAATTTATGTTAATAATAATTGTAGAGAATGCCAAAATGAACAATTTATGAAGAATAAGTTTTTTTCGAAATCTCTTTAGTTTTTGAGTAAACTGAAGTTTTGAATTTGAAGTATAATTTTTCCATCTGTTATAATTTTGACGTTTTAAACGTCAGTTTTATCCGAGTCTACGAAACGGTTGATGCATATTTAAAATATGATTTAAATTGAAAATAAACCATGGAAGCGTAAATATAAATGATACCATCAAGTCGGAGAAAGTAACATGATGGCCACATCACCATTTTTTCTCTACATAACAGTCTGCCTGTGCGCGCTGTATCTCAAAAACTAATACAGAAATGACCATGAAACTTTGATCATAAGTGTTATTTCAGAATCCGAAGAACTGGAATTTTCGAATATTTACCTTAACAGTTTTTTGTTCTTTTAGCCTTTTTGGGACTTCAGGACAATGTTTTCAGAACTTCTTTCAGGTCTTTTTAAGGCCTTTTTTTTCTTTGAGGATTCTTTTTCAGGACTTGTTAAGAAATTTTTTTCAAGACTTATTTTTAGGACATTTTCTTCCAGGACCTTTATTTTTAGGTTTTCTTTTCAAAATTTCATCAACAGGATATTTTTTCAGGATTTTTTTCTCTGGACGTCTTCGGGACTTTCTTAAGAACTCTTTGTTCAGGATTACTTTTTGGGATTTTTTTCAGAAAAAAATTTTCAATATTTTATTTATGCCATTTTTACAATTTTTCTTTTCATGACCTTTTTTGGACCTTTTTAAGGACTTTTTCAGATATTTTTAGCATTTTTTTAAGAACATTTTCAAAACTTTTTATTTCAGGATTTTTGTTAAGGATTTATTTTAGGCCTTTTTGCAAGACTTTTTTCAAGACTCTTTGGGATTTCCTTTTCAGAACAATTTCTTCAGATCTTTTAAGGACCATTTTAAGGACTTATTACAATGTTTTTTTTCAGATTTTTTTTTGGTTTATTTTGTCATTTTCAGAGAAATCTTTCAAGACTATTTTTACAGGACAATTTTTTGAGATATTTTGTCAGGACTCTTTGTCTGGGCTTTCTTCAGGGCTTATTTCAGGACTTTTTAGGACTCTTTCGGGACATTATTTCAAGGACGGTTCCTCCAGGACAATTTTTACTCTATTTTAGAGAAAAATCGTAAAGAAATATTTTTTAGAGAATTAAATGAGTGAAAATAATTTTGCTAGTCAGATATCAATTCACGCTATTTATATTTCTTTCTAAACAGATCCATCAACCGCCACATGCTATTCATTTTTGTCTATCTCCTCTTGAGAACTTTCTTTTTCGTCCACGACATATATTCACAATATTTTCCTCTCAGTATTTGTACATTCAAACTCATTATCATTTTCAACTGGTATATCTTCATCTTCATAAATTTCTGAAAACTGTTCCCCTATATTATTTATATCTTCTAAAAACTTGTACTGTCTTGATTGTTTCGACATTTTTCTGGGTAAAGAATAACCTTTATTAGTAATGGAGTAATTTATCTATCAAAATAAAATATAAGCCACCTATAAAAACTTTTGGTTTTTGTTACCTTTTATTACACTAAAATGCTACTTTCAATCTAAAATTTGATGCACTTTTTTGAAACTTCAATTAACAGTTATTTTGATTAAACTAACTACGCAAGAGTCTTTGCTGAAATGTGCAACTAACTGAATACAATACGTTGAATACGCATGTATAGTTGTCCAATAGATATAAGGCGTTTATGACCTTTTACCGTTTGACCGCCTTAATAAGTTTTTTAGGGCCATCATATCGTAAAACCGAACCCATAAATATTCTCGGGCTAGTCAGGACCGGATTGTAGAATTTTTTCTACAGTGCATGGATTTAATGCGCGCGGCAGCACCCGGTGTTAATAGCCCCTTTAATAAAAAAAAATACCGAAACCGGTCCTGGGACAGCGTTAGGAGGATCCGTTGCGGACCATTTATTGGGGGCTGGGAATGAGAGTTTACGGTCGGTCCTTCATAAAAATTGGTGAAAGTTAAATAAAAGGCCATAAACGCCTTATATCTTTCGGTCAACTATACCAGCGGCGGTTCTTGGATTTCCGTAGGTGAGGCAAAGACAAAGATGCCGCTCGTGCTGCACTACTTACTCTAACAGAGTAAGCAAATATTCCGTTGCTTTTTCGGTTAAATTTTCTTCCGTTGCCTCACCGCCGAACATCCACGAGCCGCCTCTGGCATGTACATAATAATTTCTGTTCCGATAACCTTACAAAGCAATAAATTGTTCTTCCGGTCACATGACTGGTTGTGGTAAATAACGGTACACAACAAGTATTACTCAAAATAAACAAAATACAAATAAAAAAAATATTACCTGTACATAATTAATAGAAAAAGTCATGAAGTCAAATGTGCAAAAGCGATAAGATGATAAGCGCAGTTTCAATGCAAAAGTTCATAACCAGTCTTTTGATCGGTTGTGGTATGTTTAGTGTTAATAACTAATAAATTTATCTATAATTACAAATTCATTTGAAATTTCCCAGATACTTTTTAAATTTTTCATAAATTTTTATATTCAAACATTTCCGCTACACGATGTTGAATTTAAAAATTACCCGGCTAGAAACCTGCAGGAATGAGATTATTTCAATTAATGGAATTAGAAAAACAATTAAATAGCGTATCAAAACCAATTAAGAACCTTAAAATCCAGTTTTGGATTTGTAATATAGCCTATAAAGCCGGAATATGTGACGAGTAGAGGTGTGTAAATTAAAACTTTCTTCAAAATAAAACGGATGTTAAAAATTAAAAATTTAAATGATAACAAAGAAAATTTACCAATAATTGAAAAATATTTCAAAATTGCGAAAGAGAAAACCTGAAAGAACATAATTAATTAAATTGATAGGGTTGTAAAATAATTGAATTATTTGTATTTCAAATCCAGTTTTTGGTTTACGTAATTTGGCTATATTTTCACGATCACAATACTTTCTCGTACTTCGTAACGAAGAAAGTAAAAATTACGTTTAATCAAGTTTTTCGAGTATAAAACATAATCTGCAAAATTTGTACGGATCGGAGGTAAATATTAAATATATTAGATTTATTAAAATTTCATTGCCGATGTAACCTTAATGTCAAGTTTTTGGTTTACTTAATTTGGATATACATAGGTACAACAAGAATTTGTAACGAGTGAAATAGTCCGCACAGGGATGGGTTCAGAAAATTATATCTTTTTTAAGACAGCCGGATTTAAAAAATTCAAACATTATTCGAAAACAAATTTTTCCATAATTATACGTTATTTAGTAATTTTTGTGATGCTTGTTATACAGCGTTTTACAAATTCGATGCATTAGCATTGCTATATCGGTAACTATAAAAGATAGAGAGTTAGTTAAATGATGGCAAAGTTGCGTACTTTGGTGCTGAATAATTTGTTAAAAAGAAATTTAAAATATTTAAAATACTACTTTCGGAGATATTCGATAAAAACAAAAAATCAATTTTGGTTTTTATTTTTTTACGAGTTTATTACTGGTTATTTTAAAGAACGAAGAACATTTTCTTGGGACACTTTTATAAGCGCTTCCAGAAAATAACCTAATTTTTCAAATACGACGTTTCGTTATTTAGATACCCATAACAACTTATTTTTTTAAATACCTACCTGGATTATTTTATTTTTGACTTGAGTAGCTTTGCACCTTTCAAAATCATGATGTGTTATACTTGTCATAAAATTGATTGCTATAGGAGTTTTGTTTTTAATTGAAGCGTGCTATTGGGTTTTCAAAATAACCTGTAATAAAGCCGTAAAAAATAAAAATAAACATTTACTTTTTCGGGTTTTTTTTTCGAATATCTCCGGAATAAGTCCAAATCTTTCAAACTTCTTTTGAAAAAATTGTGATGTGGTATCATAGTTATTTATAATATAATGAAGTAGTAAATAATAAACATATGTTTAATATTTTCCATAGTTATTTATATTTATACTTTCATGGTCTATTTTCAATTTCAATCATATTTTAAGTGTACATCGAGCGTTTTATAGAATCGGATGAAACTGAAAATTATGAAAGAAGGAAAAATTATACTTCAAATTCACTCAGTTTACTAAAAAACCAAAGAGATTTCGAAAGAAACTTATTTTTTATGTTTAGCATTTTTTAGCATTTTCTAAAATTATTATTCAAGCAAATTTGCTGTAACCATTATCGTTTCATAATTATAAACCAAAAATGAGAAAAAGTTTAATAACCCTTTTTCTCATAAAAATGTTTGCATGAAAAATATTTTGAAACAAAAGATGCTAATTTATTAGTTGTCTTCAATAGAGTTCATTTCATGAGTGTTGGCGTTCACGTCATCAGTTTCTGATCATATCAAAGACAAGCGGATTTCTATCATTTTAACTATTATATGAGCATCATCTTGGTCAATGGTTGAAACGTATGTCTTCTGAGCATTGATACAAGTACCGATAGCAGTGCCCACCGTTCGAAAACGTGTGGCATTCGTTAGACAAATGTCTACCTTGACGCAACGCGCACGAGAACTGTCAGTCATCCATCAGTAGTGTTCATTAATCGTTATTAACCCTTAATAGTCACACCTCCGAAAAATTACTTATTAGTCATTCGGGGTGTGCTACACCCCACGCCTTTGAACTTCGGCCAATTAATGTTAAATTGACAAATAACAAAAAAAAAACAATTTGGGATAAGTTTTGAACCTCCAGTTATAAGAATATGTGAATAGTTTTCGAAACCTGCAACTTTACATGTGAAAAAAAATGTTGCAAAAAAAATTCCGCAAAATTTGAGTCTTTTTGCAAAAAATACGGTAGTAATTTCAATTTTCAGCTAAAAAAAATTGTTTGAACCTGAAATAGTATCATTCCTAGTGGTATTAATATATTTTGCGACCTTTCGAAACCTTTCCAAAAAGTATATTTATTTTCACGATCGAAGGTAGGATTTTTTACGAAAAAATTATATTAGTATTTTTTTGATAAAAAGTCAATTTAATGTTAAATATGAATATGAAAATATTTTTAAAACTATTATTATGAAGAAAACAGGCTATTATAATGTAAAAGACAATTATTCGATCCCTAAAGAGCATTCGGCGCACATATAAATATGTGCGATGTATGTCGCACATCGACCTCTCGCAACTGCGACATAGCATGTGCGACTTTTTGTCGCTTCTTCTGGAACAAATATCGCAGCGCTTGTGTGTCGGCAATCTCGGAATAATCGACAGAGAAAAAAATGCTCAGAATTTTTTTCTGGCACAATGATCACACGGGGTGTCGTACACCCCACATTTTTTCACGAGTCGACTCAAACAGGTACCACATTAACACTGACACGTCAGCTCAAATAATACCTATTGGGATCCACAATAGAAGGTTCAAACTATCTGTAGATGGAGTAACATGTCTCGTTTACTTTCATTTTCAGGGCCTTATTCAACGTCGAAAAAAGGCTGGGGTGTATCACACCCCTAGTGACTATTAAAGGTTAATTTGCAAGTTGTTAGACTATTTCTGTTTGTTTTAGTTTTTCATTACTTCTTCATGTTTTTCATATTTTCGCAGTGTTTTTCGTATTGTTTTGTTTAGTGTAAATAAGTAATGGTTGTTTCATAAAAATAACCACTAAAGCCCGAGACATGGTATCGAAGGCAAACAAGTACTTCACTAAGGAGAAGCATAATGGAAATCCCCTTTTACCTTTGAATGCAGTTCATGAGGTAAATTTGTTAGTCAATTTTTAGTTTATAATTGAGAAACGATAATAGTTACAGCAAATGTATATTAATAGCAATTGTAGAAAATGCAGAAATAAACAACTTATAATGAACAAGTTTTTTTAGAAATCCCTTTAGTTTTTGAGTAAACTGACGGTAAAGATTATTAGAATTTGAAGTATAATTTGTCATTTCCATTTTTCACAATTTTGACGTTTTTTTTTCACCTGACCCTGCAAAACGCTCGATTTACATTTAAAATATCATTTAGTGCCTTCCAATAAGGTATTCATCGGTATGATTCGTTTACAAGAATGTTGGAATGTCAGACACAAAACCTTGGGGATGTTTTAATGTAGAATTCAGTAAAAAAACATTCCATTTAACGTTACGCCAATGCGCACTATTGTGCCCTTGAAGGGATTGATTCAGCACATTGGAATTGGTGACGTGAACGCCATCATTCCTGAAAAAAACTATACAGGGTGCCCGTTTTTCGAGCGGCACCATGGGGATTTTAGTTAACTTAAGAGATACGAGGTTGGTTAAATTAGGGAAAAGTTGTGTAATATAACGTTGATTAATAATCTGTTAAGAAATTTGAGTTAACTTTTTTGTTTTAAGAAAATCGCGAAAAAATAAAAAAAATCAATTTTCATTTTTAATTTTTTATTCGAAAACTATTACTATTACTCATTTTGCACTAAGACATTATTAAAGCACTTTTTAATGGAGGATCTAAATATGTTATTAGATTTATTGTAGCTTTCAAGATGGCGGAGAAACAATAGACAACTTTTGTTTTTCTTATGGGCGCCATATTGGATTTTTACATTTTCTAATGCAAGATTTTTTTCTGTTTACGAGAAAAATAAAAAATTTAAAATTTTGGCTCAAATGTAAAATTAAAACATATTGTGTGATATATCATCGTAAACAGAAAAAAAACTTGCATTAGAAAATGTAGAAATCCAATATGGCAGCCATAAGAAAAACAAAAGTTGTCTATTGTTTCTCCGCGATCTTGAAAGTTACAATAAATCTAATAACATATTTAGATCCTCCATTAAAAAGGGCTCTAATAATGTCTTAGTGTTAAATGCGCAATAGTAATAGTTTTCGAATAAAAAAGTAAAAATGATTTTTTTATTTAACTAAAATTTAAGTAAAAATGATTTTTTTTTTGCGATTTTTTTAAAAAAAAGGTAACTCCAATTTCTCAACAGTTTATTAATCAACGTTATAATATACAACTTTGCCCTAATTTAACCAACCTCGTATCTCTTAAGATAACTAAAAACCCCATGTTGCCGCTCAAAAAACGGGCAGCCTGTATATAGGGTGTCCCACGAGGTAGTGGACAGCCGATATCTCGAAAACGGTTAGTAGTACAAAAATGAAATTTGGTGGCTTTAAATGGTTTGAAATGATGCCCCTTTCTGAAAACACAGATTTCATTTCCGTTTCTCCATTTTCGAGAAAATGACATCAACTGCAGAATTTCAAATAGGACACCCTGTATATTTATGGATTTTTGGAAAGGTGATTGAAAGACAAATACAGCGATACCATATTATTCATATATTGTTTTTATAAAAACAAAAGAACAATGTATATAAAAACAACGAACAAATTAACAAACAAAAATAACAAACTAATTAATAAAAGTTGTACGACAAGAACTCAGGCTTGTATATTTAAATGTTTTCATAATATTTTCCATATTTAAAAAATTATTGAGAAAAAAACAAAAAACGGCCATTTTCGGCGTCCGGAATGTTACCAAAAGTTTTTCAGTTCTTCGGATTGTTAAATAAGACTTATGTTCAAAGTTTCATGTTAATTACTGTAACCGTTTTTGAGATATAGCGCACACAGGCAGACAGACAGACACACACACAATTTTTTTCCAGAAATAATTGAAATAGCATCTAAGCATCCCAAAACGAATATTACCGTATATATTTTTTAATTTTCACGATCACAATACTTTCTCGTACTTTATAACTGAGAAAGGAAAAAAATCTTCAGCAATAAAGTGCCCAACTTTGCCTCCATTTAACCAATTCTCTATCTCGCATAGTTTCCAAGATAGTAATGCTAATGCATCGAATTTGTAACACTCTGTATATTTTCCTGGCCCTTAAATTGAAATAACTTTCTACACCTCTTTCATTTTCAAAACTTTCCAAAATAAAACCTATAGGAACGAGATTAAAAAAATTTACGTAATTGCAAAACAATCGAATTTTGCATTGAAATTCATAACAGTTTTTAAATCGATTTTTTTTAGTTTTAGTGATATGCCCTGGATTCAAAACTCATCTCTGTTGAGTAATTAGGCTGATTCATGAATCACTAGTTCGAAAATTAGTCGAAATTACGTTCAACAAATACCACTAGGTATAGTCATGTAACTATTGCACTAATTATCGTCAATTCCGGTCACAATTAAAGAAAGTTATTAACGAATCATTATTAATTAAAGTAGCGTTTTGTTTTTTTTCCTTCGTTGTATGTGGAAGTAATTAGAAAGAGAAAGAGAGTTTCAATGGTTTCGTAGAAATGGTTAGGTTCATTAACGAAGAAGGCATTTTCTCCAATTCTTAGTAATAAATAATTGTTCTTTATGCAATCCGGCTTTATGATTATAAGTGGCAAATGTTAATTTCAAAATAGTTCATGTATTCTAAATTAAAAAAAAATCTAGAAAGTGTCTAGAATATTTGTATATTTAAACTTTACAACATTATATAACAATTGTCTGAGGTCCTGAACTGTTCACAATATTTATTGTAGTAAGTTCTCACTAGTAAAATATATTCTAATAAATAATAATAATAATAACAAGAATACAAAGCTACTAGGTTTGTTTCACAAAAACTTTATTCCGACTAGATTCGATTGTATTAAATTACATTCCTTGAAAATGTTTAAATTATCACTAATTTCAAGCTCAGTAAGAATTTTTAAATTATTCTAAATTCGAAGACTTTCCTCCGCTAAATTTCAAAATAATTGTACAAGAACACAAATTGTTCGGACTATGAAGTTGTTCAATTACCCAGAGCTTAAAAAAATATAATAACATTTACAATAAACGTGAAATTTTCCAGATTTACTCAAATTTAATTCTATTCTACTGTAAGATTCCTCAAAAATCCGAAGACTTCCCTTGACTAATTGCATGAGAAAACATTTTTTTTTAATTCTGAAATTGTTCAATTGTCTAGAACAAAAGAATATAAAAACAATTGCTACAAACTTGAAAATTTCCAAATTTACTCAAAATTAATTCTACTACAATATTCCTTAAAATTCTTTGGCTGAATTTCAAAATATTTGAACTAGAACACAAATTGTTTAAATTTAGAAATATGTAGTTCAATTGACCAGAGCTCAAAAAATATAAAAACAATTGCCACAAACTTGAAACTTTCCAGATTTGGCTAAGATCAATTCTGCTTCAAGATCCCATCAAAATCCAAACACTTTCCTTCACGAGATTTCGATTTATTTTCGCGAGAACACAACTGGCTGAAATTATGCAGTTGTGCGCTTTATCAAAGCTCAAAACAATATTAAAAAAAATTGCAACAAAGTTGAAATTTTTTGTATTTGCCTAAGATAAATTCTACTACAACATTCCTCAAAAATAAGACTTTCCTTCTCTGGATTTTAAAATAATTGCACTAGAACACAAATTGTTTAAATTTTAAAATAGTTCAACTGCCTAGAGCTCAAAGAAATATAAAAACAATTGCCACAAACGTGAAACTTTCCAGATTTGGCTAAGATCAATTATGCTTCAAGATTCCATAAAAATCCAAAGATTTTCCTTCACGAGATTTCGATTTATTTCCGTGAGAGCGCAACTGGCTGAAATTTGAAACTTGAAATTTTCTAAATTTACTTAAAATCAATTCTACTTTAAAATTCCATAAAAATAAAAAGACTATCCTTCATGAGATTTTAAAATATTTGCGCCAGAACACAAATTGTTGAAATTTTAAAGTTGTTTAATTGTCTGGAGCATAAAAAAGTATAAAAACAATTGCCACAAACGTAAAGTTTTCCAGATTTACTCGAAAATAATTCTACTATAGGATTCCTCAAAAATCCGAATACTTTCCTTCATAGGATTTGAAAATAATTGCACTAGAACACAAATTGTCAAAATTCTGAAATTTGTTCGACTGTCTAGTGCTAAAAAAATATATAAGAACGATTGCCACAAACGTGAAAATTTCCAAATTTACTCAAAATCAATTCTACTACAAGATTCCTTAAAAATCTGTAAACTTTCCTGAACTGGATTTCAGAATAATTGCACTAGAACACAAATTGTTGGCATTCTGAAGTTGTTTAAGCCCAGAGCTTCAAAAAAATATAAAAACATTTGCCACAAACGTGAAAATTTCCAGATTTATTGAAAATCCATTCTTCTATAAGATTCCTCAAAAATCCGAAGACTTGCCTTCACCGGATTGCACGAGAACACAAATAATTCTGAAGTTGTTCATTTGCCTAGAGCGCAAAAAAACATAAAAACAATTGCCACAAACGTGAAACTTTCCAGATTTGCTTAAGATCAAGATTCCATAAAGATCCAAAAGACCTTCCTTCACGAGATTTCTATTTATTTACGCGAAAACACAACCGGCTATAATTCTGAATTTGTGGGTTATACGAAAGCTCAAAAAAATATTTACAAAATTGCAACAAACTTGTTTGTTTTCTGGATTTGCTTAAGATCAATTCTACTTCAAGATTCCATAAGAAACAAAAGACTGCCATTGAATTTCGAAATATTTGCGTAAGAACACAAATTCTTGAAATTCTGAAGTTGATAACTTGTCTAGAGCTCAAAAAATATAAACACAAATGCCACAAACATAAACACATCCAGATTTACTGGAAAAATGTATTCTACTACAATATCCCCTAAAATCCAAACAGGTTCCTTAGCTAAATTTCAAAATAATTGGGCTAGTACATAAACTGTTAAAATTCTGAAGTTATTCAATTGCCAGAGCTCAAAGAAATATAAAAACAATTGCCACAAACGAAAAACTTTTCAGGATTTGCTTAAGCTCAGTTCTGCTTCAAGATTCCATAAAAATCGAAAGACTTTCCTTCACGAGATTTCAATTTATTTCCGCGAGAACACAACTGGCTGAAATTCTGAAGTTTTGCATTTTATCAGAGCTTAAAATAATATAAAAAAAATTGCAACAAACTTGAAATTTTACTGGATTTGCTTAAAATCAATTCTATTTCAAGATTCCATAAAAATCAAAAGGTTGTCGTTTGCGAGATTTCGAAATATTTGCGCGAGAACACAAACTGTTGAAATTCTGCAGTTGTTTAATTGCCTAGAGCCCAGAAAACATAAAAAAAAAACAATTGCCGCAAGCGGGAAAATTTCTAGATATACTCAAAAATAATTCTACTACAAGATTCTTCAAAAATCTGAAAACTTTCCTTGGCTGAATTTCAAAATAATTGCACGGGAAAACAAATTGTTGAAACCCTGAAGTTGTTCAAATTGCCTAGAGCTTTTCGTTTTTATTTGATTTATTTAATACTTCTATAAAGGTTTTCAATTTCAATTATCGTTAGTTTTTTTCTTTAAAAACAAGGAATTATATTGTAGGCTAAGTGGCTCTACCATCAAAATGTTCCACCAGCCGCCACTGCTGGTGGGAATTAAGTTAAATTTTGTGAAACAAACCAAGTTCCTCCTTCATGTTCTTATTATTATTATTATTATTATTATTATTATTATTATAATTATTGTTATTATTATTATTATTACTACTACTACTACTACTACTACTACTACTACTACTACTATTACTATTACTATTACTATTACTATTACTATTACTATTACTATTACTATTACTATTACTATTACTATTACTATTACTATTACTATTACTATTACTATTATTATTATTATTATTATTATTACATATGTATACAACGCATTATTGTTTGTTTATTATTTTGAGATTCATGCACTATAATTAAACGTATGCATATACCGTGTATAGGGCTTTGGTTAAGTGTTAATAAGACAAAAAAAGACCAGGGTGGCGATATCGACCATGTTGAGAAACACTGAATTATTTTATACCATTTGCCATATGTACTATCTATTGTCCTACAGAATCTACCAGTATATTTCTGTCAATACAAGTAAGTGACTTTGGTAAAAGTTATATAAAAAAGTATCTGTTGATTTCTCAAGGAATTTTTTTGCAGTTTAAATCTTATACAAGCAAGGATAAATTATTGCTTCACATCAACGACAACAGGAGGCCGGTTTCTGGCTACTGGCCGTCATCAGTTCGTTCAGTTCGTTGATGTGAACACGCTTCACTAGGAATCATAAGCCGCCCAACGCCATTAAAATAGTATAATGGTATTTAACGTATTCAATAATTTACAGAAATATTGATGGGTTCTTCGGTATTGTGTAAGAGACATTTTTTCGGTGTGTACGTATGAGGAAAGAAGAAGGACGGTCGCGTTTTGTATAGATGTTGTGTAGAGATAATCCGTGGGGCGATAGATATCCATGGAATGGCCGTAATTTATTGTCGTTATTACCTATGGACCTTCTTGGTATTGCGCAAGCGGTTATTTACGGCCGTGGTCCGAAACTTTAATGCAAGAGATAAAGAATGTTATTAATAAATTTGAACGTGCCCCAAGGTAATTATAAACGAAGAGACGGAAAGGCAGCTTCTGTATGGACCCGCATCGGGCCCACATCTCGTTCTTCTTTTTTCTCTTTTAACTAACTGGCCATCGGATATCTCGGTTATTGATCGCTCATTGTGTGGGTAGAACTGAATCAAAAATATTGAGGATATCAATATCTTGTAGTAGAAGAAAATTTACCGAAAATCCATAAAAAAGTCTTAATATATTTTATAAGAAACGATCTAGACGTATGTAGCTATAGAATCAAATTTAGGTTATCACTAACTTTTCCATAATTTTGTATCAAAATCAGAGCCAATCCTACCGGAGGGCTAGAGTGGCGAAACCGGCGAAGCCCGCGAAACAAAAAACAAAGCTGCGGATTTTGTTTCCTATGTAAATTATTTAGAGAAGAAAATATTAAAATTATAACTATGGGTTTTAAAGACTTCCGCCATTGTGCTGACCAATTTATAAAACATGAGAACAGTGCAAAGTATATTAAGTGTCTCCAAAAATGGCGGGAGTTAAAAATCCGTTTAAATAAATAAAAATCATAGACAAAGAGCAACAACAATTTGAATTCGAGAAAAAACGATGGAGGGCTATTGTAGAAAGAATGATTGCTATTGCGCACTTTTTAACAAGTCAATGTCTTGCTTTTAGACGAAGTAGTTCCAATCTCTATAGGAGAAATAACGATTTTTTTAAAGGCAGCAGAAATGCCAACTAAATTTGACCCCTTATTGTGAGATCATTTAAATAAAATTGAAAAATCTAAAGAGAAGTCGAAGAAGAAATGCACTGTATGCTCGTTATATAGAGCCAAGGAGCCATGGCACTACCTGCATATAAATTTTCCTTTATATATATTTTTTAAATACACCAATAATCAATTTAAAATACACCAAATTTTCTGAATTTTGGCCCTTTATAAACCAATCAAGTAACCGTTAGAATAAAAAAACAATTACGGCGACATCTATTGCCGATATATTATAATTTTGTTGTAACATTTTCGGCGATAGATGTCGCCCTAATTGTTTTTCTATTCTAACGGTTACTTGATTGGTTTATAAGGCATAGTCGAATTCTAGTTTCGGTCTCTTTCCGCTCTACTCTGAGGAGAGTTTTTAGTTGGTATACTCGTGCCCTTCAGGGGAGGACTCCAACACTACCCCACTATAGGGGTGTCTATAAAAGATCTTCTCTCCTCTCTTCAAAAAAAAAAAAAAAAAGTTTCTCCATCAACGTCGATCGTAGTGTGCTGATGTGAGACTAATGTAGGTCCAAATCGGTCCTCAGTTATTGTCGACGGTGAAATATAATCGAAATTACACAAATGAGTATATATAGAAATAAATTAATACACGATAACACTTTTAAATATAATTAGAGATAGGCGAAACTGCTACTTTTGAATCACGTTGCTACCTGTGATTGCTACTTTTTGATATCAGTGATTTTAAACCGTGATCACGGTTAGTAAAAATCGTAACACCTTTTGCAGTTGTGATTATTTCAAAATTAGTGAAGAAGCATTTCTAGACTTAAGTGGAATGTATTTTGAGTAAAGTATGTTGCAAATGTTTTTATATGTCTCTGAAAAAGCTCATCTTCTAAATAACGATTTGCTCTGTTCTCGGGGAGTTGTTTTAAAAGCTAGACGAGAAGCATTTAAAGATTTTTGCAGAATCGTAAAATGGAATGAATTTTTAGTCATTTTGTAAAGTTTCAATTCTAATACTTGATAATCGTTTTTTTTTTTAAATTTGAGTTTTGCTTCTGAGAAAGCGCATATTTAGAATAATGATTTGCTCTGTTCTCGAGGGATTATTTTTAAATGATATAATTAACATCGAGTCGTCCAGTATATTTTGAAATTTGAGAGAATTTTTATATTTTTTTTTTAGTTCGTGAAATTTGTAATTTGAAAATTGTTATAGTGCTGGTTCCGTGGTATTATTTCAAAAATTATAATAAAGGAATGTCTAGTTGTTCGCACCGAATATTAAAGTTAAATTAATTTTGAGTACGTTTGGGAAGTTTAGCATTTGTTTTAATTTTTATTTTTTCAGTTCATGAAAATAGTAATTTGAACATGAGAGCAGAGAAAAATGGATTATAAAGTAATTAATAAAGCGTTTTAGATTTACAAAATACGTTTCGCATTATTATTAAACTTTAATTTCTTCACATTTCCTCAACCATACAGAATTTTAGGTTAGAATAAAGTTGGTAAATTGAATGGTGGGTGGGTGCTATTTTACGTGGTGAGTGGGCCATATCTTGTTGCCCACGTACCTAGTTTTTCACCAATGAATAAATTAATCAAAAGATAATAAAACGTTGATTTTGATCATTCGATTTCAAGTCAAAATAAAAAAAAATGAGAAAAGGTTAATAAAACAACTATAAAATCTTGATTATGATCATTCATAAGCAGAATAATTTCTCTACAAAGAAAAGATTAGAAAATCAAGATTTTCAAGTCTAGTCGTTATACGTTTTAAAAATCGAATCCTCAATGTTTGGTTCTTTAAAACATATAGCGACCAAACGTGTTAAATACTGCAAATCTTGTTTTTTAACCCTTTTTTCTCGTTTTAGAGAATTTTTGTTGATCATTGAAACGTCAAAATCGAGACATTTGTGTGTTAAATTTTTGCAAAACGTGTTTGTCGATTTTTGAAAATAGCACTTCCAAATATGTTGGACAATTTTAATAATGCAAGCTTTAAAATGTGAAAAAAATCATTCAAGAAAAATATAAATGATTTTTATATTTTTTTTTTTGTTATTACATAGTTTTTGCCGGTGATTTTTTCGAAGTTTATAACTTGTAAATACATTCTATGATCTCCATTAATTGAAAACTAAAATATCTAAAAAATATTGCTAAGAAACTTATTTGTAAAATGTGTAAAAAAATGTCCAAAAACAAGGTTTCTGAGTCCAGAAGTTTAGAAACGTATATTAAGTAACTTTTTAAAGATTTATAATACCCAAACGTGTCAGGTGATCTCGATTATTTGAAAACCAAAATGTGCCAAAATTTACGGGCTTTGAAAAATGATTGAGAAAATTTTCTATAAAATTGGTGAAAAATGCCAAAAAAATAGGATTTTTGCTAACAATCACAGTTTGGGTATCAATTACAATTTTACGTAGCAATCACATTTGAAGTAGCAATCACTGTTTAATTATCAGTCACAGTTTGGCTAACAGTCGCAATCACAGTCACGGTGAAATTCAGTAACGACCTGTGATTTTTTACTATCAGTGAAAAATCACAGGTACGTGAAATATCACCCATCCTTAAATATAATTAATTTATCAACAATTATGAGCCACAAAACTATTCAATTATCAATAAGTTTAGTGCTGAGGACAGGGGCGGCTCGTTATATAGAGCCAAGAAGAACCTGCAGTTTCAAGCTTAGCAAGAATTTTTAATTAACTCTTAAAACACTTTTTCGCCAGTTATTTTGGTAAAGATAAATCGTTCTTTCTTTCTTAAAAAAAATGATAGGGGGGGAGGGGGGAGGGTTTATTGTATAAGTGGCTCTACCATCGACATGTTCCGGTGGCACTGTGTCAACTTGAATGTAAATTATTAAAATTTCAAACCGTAATAGCTAGATACACCATCAGGGCAACATCTATTATCTTAACATTCGACAATTTCCTTGACTGAGTGGAGAAATCCACAGATAATAAGAAACCATAAACCAGCGACAATTATAACAATATCATTGATAAACATTGAAATATTGTTTTCCCGTGCGACAACCGAGCACCAGTTTCAATCTTATTAGATCTCATCAGGTCAATATAGACGCTGACAGAGAAACGGTTTTTCACTATCTTTTGTCGTAACGTTGCACAAATTATTTAATTGAAACAATATTTAAAAAAATCGTAATAGCAAAAAATCGCGAATATTTCGTTTTGTAGCAAAAAGTTAGGTATTATATGTAATTATACATATTCTTGATAATAAGTTACTTTTTGGTGTCTTATTACTAAAATAGTAAACACGCTACCCCCAAGAAATGCACTTGAGGGGGCTAACTCATCATTTGCACGCGGGCGGCCAAGGGTACAGGATCGGCCCCGATCAAAATCGCTGCAAAATGCCCATTATCGACAAGATTTCTTAAATTTTCCTGAAAACAAAGGTATAAAATAAAAGAAAAATAAAAAAAAAATACTGTAATGCATGCAGCACAGGATCCGATGGTGTACCTGTTGTTTTTGTGATGCCATGTATTTTTCTCTATGCACTCCATTAAATCTTATTTTTAATATATCTCCTAAAACATGTCAGTTTCCTACGACCTCTAAAAAAAGTTTTATTAAGCTGGTATTTAAAAATGGTAGCAGCAGTAAAATCGAATATTATGGAGGGATTTCAATTCATTCAATTATTGAGGACATTTCCTTGAAAAGTTTTTTTTTTATCATTTTACCTTTCTACCATTTCTGGTGTAAGGCTTACATATTTATTGTTTGGTAATGTATAGTTTTCTCCAAAGTTTTCTGTCCTGTGCTGTTTTCTTAATTTCCTCCCGTGTTATGCCTTTGCTTTCTGTTCCTTCTCTAACTCCCGTGTTATGCCTTTGCTTTCTGTTCCTTCTCTAACACCCTCGTTCCTTGTTTTTCTTGATCTTCCTTTATTGTTTTTCCCTTGTGTTCTTCATCTTAGCTGATCCTCTATTAGTTTTTTATTTATATCTTCTTTTAGTAGTTTTTGTCTGTTTTTCTGGCATTATTTATGATGTATTGTCATAACAGTTAAAAAATAGATGGAAACTAAGCTAAGTAATAATACCAATATTTAAATCTGATGAACATTACGAAATTGTGAATTATAGAGATGAATAATACCAAAAATGATTGTAATTTAGCTCATACCTATATAACTCCTTCGCAACAACATTGCTTTCTTACAAAAAGGTCAACTGTAACTAACGTTTTTTGTTATAAGCCGTACTTCTGATTTTTCGAACAGAACCTTATTAAATAAATTATGCGGTTTATGTTTTAATAATTTAACACTTTCATGGTTTCAATCCTCTTTAGAAAATCGAACTCGAATCGAAGAGTATTTATCAATTTTTTAAATTTCAAATGACGTTGAGGTCACTTCGGGTGTGGCGCGAGGCTCCCACTGTGGGCCAATTTAGTTTTTATTGTTCATCCGTGACATTCGACATGTAATATAAAATTGTAATTTTCTATTGTGCGCTGATGATTTGAGAATATTTAGATGTGTAAATTGTATTGAGAACTTTAGTTTAACGACATCAATCGTATAAACCAATAGTGAATATTAAATAGACTTTTAATAAATATAAATAAATCGTGTTCAATATCTTTTAAGAAAAGGTCAAATATAACTAACTTCATTTATACAATTGATTCAATTCCTATTAGGCATGCGACTGAAGTTAATGACTTGAGGGTAACATTTGACGAAAGATTATCCTCAAATTCACACATAAGACATTATTAGAAATAAAGCATTAAGAATGAAGGGGTATGTGTGGCATGTTGGAAAACATTTTAATGTTAAATGTTTAAAAACATGTGTTGTGCTTTAGTTCATTGTTATAGGGAGTATGCGTCTGTTATATGGTCACCTTATATCAAAACTCGAATATCAAAACTCTCGATTGTGTCCAAAATAAAATTTTCCGAATCATTTTTAATTAAAAATGGGCAAAACATATGTAAAAGAAGAATACGATTTTGTAATGTTTTGTATGTCAATCCAGTCGTTAGAGTCTCGTCGGGTAAATTTGGATGTTTACTTTATTCATAAATTAATTAATTATGGTATTGATTGTGAGGCATTATTAGGGTGCTTAGACTTTGAGGTGAACCGTTGTTTAGGCTTCAGATATGTTATGTTAATTATTCATTCTATAATATATCTATTACTAGAGCAATGAGGTATGTAAATTCACTTGGTCGGTTCTTCTGGTTTAAGATCTTTGATGCCAACTTCAATAGATTCAAATATTAAAGTTTGCTCATAAATCGTTCAATCGTACCTTTGTTATTTTTATTTATTCAATGTATTTTGTATGTTAAAGGGGGTTACCAGTTGAATTATTATTATTATTATTATGCATACTTCTGGTAATTATACTAATATTAAAAATATATTACATATGCACTCTCTCGAAGATCGTGGAATTATCTCTAAGTTATGTATCCTACACAAGCTAATTAACGGCTCTATCGATTGTTCATATATTTTAGTAGGTAAACTTAGATTTGTACATTACAGTTCAAAATTCGAGAATTATTTGGAGATTTTTGCAGAAAAACAGAATGTTTGTCCAGTAAATTTGAAAAGTTGGAAAGTTTTAGGCATGTGGCAAATATTTTCCTTTTTTGGTTTTACGTCTGAAAAAACGCATCTTTCGAAAGATTATTTGCTCGAAGAATTATTTTGAAATAAAAGCATTAACCAATAGAGATTTGGATTTTTGAAAATTTTCGTTTTAATTTTTTGAGTACTTGGCCAAAAGCATCACAGAAAAAAATATAAAACGTGCAGGCAAAATTCCATAAAAAAATATCCCCAATCGCCGAAGTACCGCTTATTCGAAATCAATTTGGTTTTTGTAAATTCAACAATTTTCAATAGAGAAAATCCTCAAAAATCCTTTTGAAGATTTTCGTTTTAATTTTTTATACACTTGAACAAAAACGTCGCAGAAAAAAATATAAAAATGCAGGCAAAATTCCATATGAAATCATTCTCGATAGCCGAAGTATCGCTAATTAGAAATCGATTAAGTTTTTGTAAATCCAACAATTTTCAATAGAAATATGGATTTTTGAGGATTTTCGTTTTAATTTTTTGAGCACTTGAATGAAAACATCACAGAAAAAAATACAAAACGCCTAGAAAAAAATCCTTAAAATAATATCTTCAATGGTCGAAGAATCGTTTATTCAAAATTAATTTGGTTTTTGTAAATTCAACAATTTTTAACAGAGATATGGATTTTTGAAAGTTTTAGTTTAATTTTTTGAGCACTTGAATGAAAACATCGCAGAAAAAAATATAAAACGCGTAAACAAAATTCCTTAAGAAATATCCTCAATGGTCGAAGTATCGCTTATTCAAAATCAATTTTGTTTTTGTAAATTCCACAGTTTTTAATAGAGTTATGGATTTTTGAAAATTTTAGTTTTCATTTTTTGAGCACCTGAATGAAAACTTCGCAGAAAAAAAATAAAACGCGCAGACAAAATTATCCTCAGCGCCCGAAGTATCGCTTATTCAAGATCAATTTGAGGCTTGAAAATTCAACAATAGAGATATGGATTTTTGAAGATTTTTGTTTTAATTTTTTGAGCACCTGAAAAAGGAGCATTTGGAGATTTTCGCGGTTTGGTAAATTGTTTTAATTTTTTTTTTCAATTCATGAAGTTTGCAATTTCAAAATTAGTTTCGAGGTGTTATTTTAAAATGTATGTTTAGATATTTGGACTGAATCTTAAATTAAAATGAATTTTGAGACATTTTGGGTGTATTAAGTCGTCGGATTCATTACTTTCGATCACAGCGAGTTTGTGGTTCAATTCCATGCCGGGCAAGATAATTTTTTTCTTTTTTATAAAATATTAATTAATTAATTGATAATTGTTAGTACATAAGTTGTTATTTATTTCATTTTATATGGTATATTATGGCATTTTATAAATATCTGTAGGGGCCCAGTAAGTAGAGCTCCTGCTTATGGGCCTCGTGGTCGTGGATTCGGATCCCATCCGTCACTTTTTCGGAACGAAAAATGGCCGTGCGGGTCCATGGATGTTTAGTATCCCTTTCATCATTATAAATGATTATTATACAAATTATCGGCTGTGGCAGAATGCCCTAGTTGGCTACGTCAATCATACACGCTTTCTCAACCCGAATTTCTGTCAACCAACCTTCGTTTTCTAATAGAAAAAATAAATATCTGTCTTTTTTATTAATTATTTATTCAAAATTTAAATACAATACCCTGCAAAAATGGGAGGATATAGTAATGAATATTAAATAACTTTTAGAAATGCCACCTTGTACTGTCTTCTTACAATTATGTTTTTAAGTAACAGTCACAGTTTAAGTAGCAATCATAGTTTGTCACAGTTGAAATAGCAGTGATTTTAAGTAACAGAGGTTTAAAGCAGCAGTGATTTTAAGTAGCAGTGATTTTAAGTAACTGTGATTTTAAGTAACAGTGATTTTAAGTAACAGTGATTTTAAGTAACAGTGATTTTAAGTAACAGTGATTTTAAGTAGCAGTGATTTAAAGTAGCAGTGATTTTAAGTAGCAGCGAAATTCACCTATTAGTAACAGTAACGACCTGTGATTTTTCAATACCAGTAAAAAATTACAGATACGTGAAATTTCGCCGATCCCTACTAGCTACAGAATAAAAAATAGGTTATCACTAGTTTTTTTGGAACTTTCCATCAAACACACTGCATTTTCAAACTCTCTTCACCGACTAGATTTTCCAAATTCTCCCGAAAACCCCTCGATGAATTTAAATAAATTTTTCAGGTAACATTATAGACTTATGTAGCTAATAAACAAAAGATAAATACAAAATTTGGGTATCACTAGTTTTTCCAAAATTTTCCATTAAACACGCTACATTTGAAAACGCCCACTATCGAGTAGATTTGCCAAATTTTCCTGAAAACCCCTCGATGAATTTGAATAATTTTTTTAGGAAACATTCTAGACTTAAGTAGCTGGCAATCAAAAGAAAAATCAAATAATAGGTTATTACTAGTTTTTTTGGAAATTTCTTATCAAAAACATTGCATTCCAAAATGCCCACTATCGACACGAATTCTTAAGTTTTACCGAAAACGTCTTGATGGATTTTAATAATCACTTTAGGAAACAATTTAGGTATATGAAGTAGGGTGGTCCTTATTTTTCAAGTTTTTAAATATTATCGCGGCACTTTTTTATTCGATTCTCTACTATAAAGAATGAAATGGTATTTTTTTTAATTTACGGACAAAATTTAGAGGTTGCTACCAGTTGTCAAACTAACGAAAAATTATTTTAATTATTTAAAATTATATTAATTTTGGTATCAGCAGATGAAACAAGTGAAGCATGTGCGGCAGCTATCTACAAAACAATAAATTTATGGAATTTGAGCGATAAAGTGAATTGTTTGTGTTTTGATACAACTGCTGTAAACACTGGTTTAAGAAATGGAGTTTGTGTTCTTTTAGTGCGAAAAATGGCGAAAGACCATGCTTTGGCTTGCTTGCCGTCATCATATAATGGTAATTATGTTATCAGCTGTAGTGGATTAATCGCTCGGTTCGTCTAACAGTTCTGATATTCAATTATTCAAAAGGTTTAAGAAAAATTGGGTCAGCATTGACCAAAACGAGTACAAAACAATAACTGATGACATCGAATCATTTATCCTTGTTGAATACGCCGCAGACAGAATTTATTTTGCAAAAAAAAAATCACAAGCACATAAACCTTGAGATGAACAGGGAATTATTGAATCATTTTCTTAGAACGAGTTCCCGAAAAAGGTGTTTCATTTAGAAAACCTGCTGGTCTACATCGAACTAGATGGATGGCAATGGCTTTGACTGTTTAGATAAAAAACGTCAGTTTAAACTGTCAAAAAAGGAAGAGAAAGCTGTAAGAGAAATAAACATTTTCACAGTGATGATATATGTAAAATATTGGTTTTAAGACTCTACCGGATGGTCAGCACCAAGAAACGACTTACAATTATTGAAAGATCTTACAGCTTTAAAAAAATTGGCTACTATTGTCCTAAATGAAAACTAGGCCATTTGTGATATTTGTCGGAGGAACTGGTGTCTTTTGCATTTTTCGAAGACGAACTTCCAGTACAAGATAAAAAGAAAAAAGGTAGATGCACTAAAAATCGAAGCCATAGAAGATTGCCCAACAAGAATAAACATTGATGTCAAGCACATCGACGAAAAAAAAAACATTGAGGACCTCGTAACTAACCAACTCTTTGCGATTCTTACAAATTCTGGGTATCTCATCAAAGTTTTTGAATAAAGATGTGGAAACTTATAACGATGATGCTGATTTTGTGGCTGCAAAATAAATCGTTCACTCTATTCGAGTAGTGAACAATATAGCGAGCGCAGTGTGCATTTATGGAGGAGTATAATAAATTGATCACAACCGATGAAGAACAAAAGCAATGTTTGCTTTTATTGGTGAAGAAGTGTAGGAAAAAATACCCTAACGCTAACAAATCAACCCTTGTATCTTTATAATAAATGATTTTAATGTTTTGATAATATGTCTTAATTTGTAATAATGACAATAATTTTACACTCTTGACGTCCCGACTTATGAATAAAAAATTGTAACTAATTCAGAAATTTTGACAATTTATTTAATATTCAAACCTTTAAAAGTTATTTAAAAATTATGAAAAAAATACTGAATTTTTTTTAAGGCATATAATCAAATTATGGGGTGCTCCGTAAAATAAAAGAATTTTTTTTCTTCTTAATAATAAGGACCACCCTAATATGGAGTAGAGATGGGTAAAATGACTAATTTTTGTGAGACTGGGCTTAAAAGAGTCGACTCTTTACATGACTCATGACTCTATTTAAAGCAGGAAAAAAATAAGGAAGAAAAATATGTTTTGAATTAACCCCGAAAACATAGTGGAGAGCAAAAAAAAACTCTCGACTCATTATTTCTAAGAATCGACTAAAATATATACAGCCATAAAAAAAGGAAGGTCGTAAATAGGTTATTGCTATTTTCTCTAAAATTCATCCAAGTCAACCCAGTGGTGGGGAAACTTTTTTTAAGACGGGCCATTTGTAATAACTAGACAATCGTAGCGGGCCAAAGAATAATGCTTAATCGTTAACTAATTTATGTGTTTACATATATTATTACATACGCTTATTATTTTAATAGTAAAAAAGCAAAAGGTAACAAAATTATAAGCACAAAATATAAAATGAATTTAGTGTAGTTCTTGATGTGAAGTATTATCACTTTATTTTCTGGTGTCATTACTGGTTGATGGTGCATGAGAAAAATGAAATTGAGACTGTTTCATCAAAATTTCATCATAGTCCGGTTCCATTTGCGAAGCAGAAATTCTTAAAACTGATTAAAGGTGCTCATCTGTAATTATGTTTCTTAAAGAAGTTTTCCTAAGCTTCATTGTTGAAAAGATTTGTTCGCATATATAAGATGAGCCGAACATTGTCATTATCTTCATTGCATGAGTAATTAGATTTGGGAAATTATCTGGACTTAAATTTTTATAAAATTCTAGTAATGGTACTGTATGAAAAGTTTGTTTCAGGAGAGTATTACAGTTCAGTTCTATTAACTCAAGTTGAAATTTTGCATCAACTTCTTCGTAATTAACATTGAATGGGGTCGCAAAAATACTAAACTCTGGTTCCATTTTTCTAAAGTCCTGAAATCTCCTTTCAAATTCTGTAGATAGTTTTCTCAAATTTTTTTTTTTTTTTAAAAGGAATGATGGTTGATGGGATTTCGGGTTAAGGAGAGTGAATGATATTAGGGAAATTGGCGTAAGCTACTTGGCTATTCTGCCACAACCGATTCTTTGTAATAAATTCATTTGATAATGAATGGGACATACACTACACATCCATGGACCCGCACGGCCACTTCTTCACTTCGAAAAAGTGACCGCACGGATGGGATTTGAACCCACGACCACGAGGCCCAGAAGCAGGAACGCTACCCACTAGGCCACCGCGGCCCCTTTTCTCAAATTAATTTTGTATTTTTTAATCTTATTGTTTGATATAGTTAATTTTAAAGATTGTATTCTTGGAAAATGAGAAAAATCCGATTTAGAGATCTGATTAGCAAATAATAATAACTGTAATTTGAAACTTTTCAGGTATTGCCAAATATCGTGAAGAAACTGATTTTTTCCTTGCAATTTGAGATTAAGTTTATTCATGTGTACGAGGAGGTCTGTGAAAAAAGCGAAATCAGAAAGCCACGTTTCGTTTTCTAAGACGTCAAATTGATTATAAATGTCTTTATCAAGAAAAAAAAATTCACAATATCGTCTTTTAAATCCCAAATTCTTTCAAATACTTTTCCAGCACTTAACCAACGAACTTTTGAATAATACAGGATATCGGAATGCTCAGCATGTACGGACTCCAAAAACTGTTGAAACTGGCGATGTAATAATCCTCTGAAACGAATCATATTTACTAGTTTTACAACAATATTAAGTATATGGTCAATATCTAAAGCCGATTTACAGAGAGCATCCTGATGTATAAGGCAATGCAAAAAAACAACATCATTTTCCGGATACTTAGAATTAAATTTCCCAACAAATATCCTTGATTGATTCCAACCATATTAGGAGCACCATCTGTAGTTACATTACATAGCTTGTCAATAGGTAAACGAAGTTTATCGATGCAATTTTCAAATTCACAAAATATATCGGCACCAGTCGTTGTTCCTTTCATTGACTGCAGCCCTGCAAGTTCTTCTGTAATTTCAAAGTGGGCGTTGATTCCTCTTACAAATATGAGTAACTGCGCAGTATCGCTGATATCTGTACTTTCATCCATGGTAATTGAATAAAAAATAAATTTTTGAGTTTTTGTAGTCAGTTGTGAAATTAGATTTTTATCAATAATTTCAATTCTCTCGGTGATTGTTCTTCTTGAGAGAGACAGTGATTGAAAATCCTTTTTCTTGCCAGGGCACATAATATCGCGCACATCTATCATGCACTGCTTTATAAATTCACCATCTGAAAATGCTTTATTAGATTTAGCAATATTATAAGCCAACACATAACTGGCTTTCGTAGCGCATCTTTGAGAATGATTAGCTCTCTGAAATAATTGTTGTTGACTTGATAAATTTTTTATTAAATCTTTCGATTTAATTTTTTTCACCTCTTCACTTAACGATGAGTAGGAGTGGTTTTCATGTTTGCTCTTGAAATGGCGTTGAATGTTATATATATTCTTTTAAAACTGCAACAGTTGTATTGCAAAGTAAGCACACAGGCTTTTCTTTAAATAAAGTAAAGAAATATTTCCACGTCCATTCTTCTTTAAAAACTCGACATTCTGAATCCACTTTTTTTTTAACATCCATTTTAGACGTTACCTACTACGGAGAACAACACACAGAAACGCAATTGACGAAAGCTTACTGCTAACTAATGCTCTTACGCGGGAGTTTGTTGAGGCACTGGGAGTTTGGGGGATTACACAAACAATTACTCGAGTCACAGCGGGTCGTTGCAGATAACTGACTAAGTCGCTAACTAACTGATCTACGGGCGGCCTCGCTTGTATTTATACCTACCTGCGAGAGTGTCTGGAAGTTTCGAGCGAAGATGAGTCATCTGTTTAGGTCGGATGGATTTGTCCAGAATACTATTGTGTTTTGAATATCGCCGCAGGTAGTTTTTATGCGGGTCGTCACATTACGAAGTAAGAACGCGTTCCAACATTCTCACGACGGCACTCTTAAACGGGCCGGATTAAACCTTTCCGCGGGCCGGACTTGGCCCGCGGGCCGTAGTTTCCCCATCACTGGTTTAACCAAATACATACTTTCTAATGTTTCCATGTAATTAGATGTAGTGTCTGTTGGGAAATTAATCTGTTATTATTATTAATTTGTATTGTTATCCTTGTGATGTAAGTTGTTAACATCTGAAAGAAACATTCTAAAAAGATGTAGTTTTTCTTTTGAATTAAAATGTAAGGTTTCCTTAATTTTGCATCTCCATTACATCTCCGATCTGATGCAATCAAAAGGGATCGTACGTGAGTGCGGTTAAAACTTTAGAAAATTAGGCCCTATTGAGGACGAGGCGGCAAAAATGTTCATTAATAACAATTTTTCAATGTTAGAAGATGGCGTGTGTTGTGTGTAATTTAGCTTCGATTCGATCCCGGAGCGCAATTACGCGCCGATAATTGTTAATTAACGCAATAAATTGGCGACGGAGGCTCACTCCGATGTCATAAATCTCGCAATGGTAACGGCTTTTCAATTAAAATTTAAATGGACACCACAAACAGCCAAGAAGATAGGTAATTAATTGATGGATGCTATTCTACGTCAGCTTCAATATATACGAGGTATCGTTGTGCAATAAACTAACCTATAGAGGTTAGTCGTAATTATACGTTAGCTGGATAGAAAGATTTAATAGAAAATCTTGTATATAAGTTGAAGGGTTGTATGAACTATCCCCAAAACTATTAGTGATTAACATTTTTTATATGTAATTAAATTGAGACATAGATAGTGGATGGAATATCCTAATGGCAGCCAGAGTAATCGCGATCATTTTTCATGCCCACTCACCATTTCCATCCACACCTTTCAATCCCGGGCGTGCATTTTTCCCGTTCCTTTTCTCTCTTCAGCACCACTCCGGAAAAACTCAAACCTTGCAATCCATTCTTTTTTTGCGCCTCCACTTTTCGTGCCTTGACATTTTCGAGAGAGTGTGCATAACACTCGAGACGGTATTATGATGCTACACTTGTATGGGAACGTGCTCAAGGGGGCCTCCTCTTCTCCGTGGCAGCGGCACCAAAAAAAAGCAGGAGAAAAGAGTGTGCGCTGCTTTTCAGTTCGGTGGAAAAGCGACGAAAAAAGAATGGGAAAAGCCGTCGACGTTAATTAAGACGAAACAATGAGGACGCCTTGGAAATTAGAAATCTCGCCGTTAATTGCGAAGCGCTATGACGGTGTATGTGCGTGTTTATGTGTGTGTGCACTCTCGCCGTTTTGAAAAGGATGGAAAAAAGTAGTAATTAAAGAAAGGTAGGAGCTGGATGGTGGAGTGCAATTAAAAATATGAGGTGGAATTGAGAAATGTGCGGATTGTATCTTTTCAAGATTATTTGATGTTCTGAAGAATATATGGAAGGCTTTTGTCTGGAAGTGAATAAGCATATCCTAAAACTTCTTGATTATTATTGCTCAAGTCATAACGGTAATGAGCGTTGGTGGCGGCCAGACGATAATTTTTCAACCAGATGAGAATATCTTATAAATTACTTAATTAACACTATTGAAATATTGAAATTAACAAAATTAAATCTTCTATATTTTAACGATATTAAGCTACTCTACTATATACCTTTCTCAAGCAATAAATATTTCGAGCAAATAATCCTGCTCGATTCTCCCAACATGTAACTCCAGAAAAGAATGATTGTTTACCTTTTTTAAACCAATTATATTGTTTTTGTTTTATTTTCATTTAGGATCAGTATATTTATGATAGCTCAAGTTTTAACTGTATACATTGTTGATTCAATCTTTGTTACTGCATAACCAGGAGTTTGTCAAAATAAAACAAACAATATGAGTATTACGGACTTTTCCAGAATAAAAAACTCTTTTTTGTGTGTGTGTGTGTGTGTGTGTGTGTATGTGTATGAGTAATAAATTCGCGGCCATATGAATGATATGAATTAATGCCATCGGAGGGTCCCCTGACGTCCAACACGGGAAGCCTTTCTGCGTATGCAGACACATGCATGTAGCCCGTACCTCTACATTCCACTAACTTATTACAACCATCCGACTGTCGTACACACCATTACTAAACAACACCATTCTGTCAAATTATCAACAAACAAAAAATGGGCGCGCGTGTCCATTAATTTCAAATTTGAATTTGTGACACACACACATACACAACACACAGATCTAGATGCGATATCGTACGGTTAATGGAACGGAGGCTAATAATGTTGTTGAGGAAAGAAGATGGGCGTCATTGTTCGTGCAACACCTGTGAAGAAGTGAAGAAATTTATTCATGGTTTTGCGTTACGATACGAAACACACCCACACGGTTGGTCTGCAATGTCTTCTCTCTAAACACACAAATGGGCGGATTTGACTTCAAACCCGTGCGTATGGCCAATCCAGTTACATTTAAATACTTTATGTACTCCTAAAATGTAACGTAAGAAGAATTTATTTAGTCAGGGTCTCCACTTGCTGGAGTGATGTATGTGCGGTGCACACAGGTGGCCAGATAAATGGGGCAGCCGTAAACCGCGTAACTAATTTATAATTTATATTTAAAAATATATATATATTTTTTTTTGTAAGGATGTGTACTCTTTGCAAACAAGTGGCCATTACTTTTGCGGCGGCTTGAATTTCGGACTTAAGATGCTAAATAGCTAAGGTGTGTATGTATAATTTAATGGATCAGTGAAGATGTTATAATTAAACAAAACACTGGTCAGAATCATTTTCTTTGCTTAATTTATTAACAGGTAATGTATTATATCATATGTTCATTAAAAAAAAAATCAGTATGCCATGATTTTTTATTTAAAAAAAACTAAGATGTCACTCATGTTAGGAATTGACATACAAAACGTTAGATCTTTCTAAAAGTCACAATTATTCCGTAGTCATAATGGTTTACAGCAACCACCAAAAACGTTTCTAGTTGAAAGTTATTTCCGAAATGGAACTAAAGCAAGGGCGTTTCCAACCAACTGGTCTAGGGGGGGTAATAAAAAAAAGATAAATAAACTGGTGCTTCCGCTCTCATACACCCAGTGGCTAAAAACTATTTTTTTTCTCGTTTTTTAGGCGTTTCCAGTCGATCCAAGCACTATTTACGACTAAAGTTATTTACCATATCTTCGTTCCTGGAAGTCCCACAAAAAAATGTTATATGCAAAAAAAAAAAATTTTGAACGTATGACCAGATTTTGAAAATTCTTGGTGCAATGTGTTGTTCACTCATCGAATAGATGCAGATAAAAACAAAAAATTAATTCGTCGTTCAATTGTTTGAAAGGATGGCCACATTTTAAAAATTCATCCAGCAAAGTGTTACCCGTCGTTCTTTTTTTAAGGATAACTCGTGTAACGGATAATCTGATTTTGAAAATTCTTCCGGCAAAGTATTGTGCTCACTGAATTGATGCAGATAAGATAAAACATTAAATTCGTCGTTCATTTTTTTGCGGTTTTGAAAGCATAACTCTTGAACAAAATGGCAGATATTAAAAATTATTTCAGAAAAGTGTCATTTTTTGACAGTTGGAAATTGTGGTTTTTGGCAGTTGAAAATTGCCATTTTTAGCAATTGAAAATATAAGTTTTTGGTTGTTGAAAATGATTTTGGCATTTCAAGATTGTGGTTTTCGGAGGTTGAAAATTTTCATTTTTTGTTGCTCAAAATTATTATTTTTGACCGTTAAAAGTAGCCATCGTTAAATTTGTAATTTTTGTCGCGATTTTGATATTTGAAATTGCACACCTGCCGAATGCGTCGTCCGATTTTGATGATTTAAACACGTCAAAATGTGGCAAATTTAGTGTAATGTTAAAACGGATTACAAAACATTTTCGTGAAATTAAAACAAAATGCAAAAATCTCACTTTTTAAAATCGAAATTTCGATTTTTAAAATTGCACACCTGCCGAACGCGTTGTCCGATTATAATTATTTAAACTTCAAAATATGTCGAATTTAGTGTTATTTTAAAATGGATTGATATAATTTTTCGCGAAATTAATCCAAAATATAAAAAATTGCAATTTTTTAAATTTCCAGAATTTAAAAAACGCGATTTTAATTTTTGTAATTTTACACCTGCCTAATGTGTAGTTCAATTTTAATTATTTAAACATCAAAATATGGCGAATTTACTGTTATTTTAAAACGGGTTACAATATTTTCTGAATATGAAATTAACAAGAAATGCGAAATTGCAGTTTTTATTTATTTATATTATTTATTTTTATAATTGTCTTATATTCATCCGGAAGATGTAGAAAAAAAATGTCTCGACTGATGGAAAAAGAATATTACTCAGTAGAGGATTATATCAATTGCAAATGATTTTGTACTTGTTTTCTGTGACGTATTAAATTAGCTGTGGAATTTGATTTTGTTGTGATGTACTTTGTTATAATTTGTCATGTACTATATCTAAATTTGAATAAAATAAAAAAAAGAACCAAAAAAATTAAATTTGTTCAATTGTTTTTCGGGTTTCACAGGATAACTCTTCAACGTATGACCAAATTTGCCAAATTCTTCCAGCAAAGTGTTGTACTCGTCGAATGGATGCAGTTAAGACCAAAAAATTAAATTTGTCATATAATTGTTTTCTGGTCTTTAAGGACAACTCTTGAACGGATAAACATATATTGAACAATCTTTCAGCAAAGTATGTGTATATAAAAAAAAATTGCTTAATAGTTCTGTGGTTTTGAGAAGATAGCTCTTGAACAAAATGGTCGATTTTAAAAATTCCTCCTGAAAAATATTTCTACTCATCGAATAAATGCACAGGACCAAAAAAATCATTTATTTAAGATAACTTGTGAACGGATGACAAAATTTGGCAAATTCATTCAGAAAAGTGTTGTACTCACCGAATAGATGCAGATAAGACAGAAAAAAAGAAATTTGTAGTTTTTTGAGGATAATTGTTGAACGAAAGGAAAGATTTTGCAAATTCTTTAAGATAAGATAAGAGTTGGTCTTTTGCATTGTATTTACAATGCGAAACACGACAAAATAAAGAGTAACTTAGGTCAACTAACAAACCATCACACAAAAAAAAAACTCAAATAAAATAACTTAAAAATAACTTACCACAACTCAACGTTTTAAATCTTCTAATTTTTCATTTTTTTTCTTTCGGTAGTCATTAAAGAGATAAAAAATAATTTTCCGTTTTTTAACCAAAAATATTTTTTTAATTCTTAAAGTATTACACTATAGTGGCTTTCGCGGATGCAATTTTAAAATTGAACTCTGCCGTACAGAGAAACAGCCTCGTGCAAAATTCAGCCGTGCCTAAGAGGTTAAGGAGATGTAGATAAGGTTACAAAATACAATTCGTCGTTTGATTGATTTCCGTGGACGAAGAACGTCATTACAAATTTTTCGTCTTTATTTTTTTGTGCTTCTTCTGATCGATTTTTCTTTTCTAAAAAATGAGACGGTCAGATATATTGTGTGTGCTAAGTGGCTCTACCGTCAACATTTTCCTAGAGCCGCCACTGCTCCGGGCACAAGTTTAAGCATTATTTTTTTAGAGCAAAAGTACTTCATCTTATCTGTAAAAATTGGGCTTTTCACTGTTGTATTAATTATTTTAAAATACTAATAGCTCACGAAGATATAACAGTACAAAACTATTTGTACCGTTTTTTTGGCCCACTGTGCATTATTATATTATTTGTTCTGTGGCTCTACCATCCAAATGTTCCACGAGCCGCCACTGCATACACCTGTTCCATGAAATCTCCCTATCCTTTTCCAGCGTTTTAAAGCGTTGGAAAAATTTACCGGTTATATTATTTGTTTGGAATATGGAATATCGGTAATTTTTAACAATAAAAATTGTTACGCGAAAAATTCTTAGGGGGGGTAATTACCCGATTACCCCCCCTTTGAAACCGCCACTGAACTAAAGTGGACGGAAATTGGGTGTATTCATTCGACGCACCTATGGCAGTGTTTTAGGAAGAATTTTCTAACGTTACCATTATTTATGATGAATTTTAAAATACTTTATCATGATCTGTTATGTCTCCGTAAACCAGGAAGTGGTGTACCAGTCAAACGTACTCAGGATGCTAACACAGCCCAAGGAATTTTGGAAGATGAACCTACGTCATCTCTTCGTCGTTTATCACAGCAAATTAATTAATAGGTAGAAACATGCCGCAAGTAACATAACCTCAATATGTGTTACCAACTTAAATTCTTAAAAATAAAAAATTATGGCACACTTGAGGTTTTCTTTAAATTTTCATTTTTTTCTTTTGTTTTTTTTTTTAAGCCAGTTGTATCCTCTGCAATCCCTGAAAATTTCGGCTTTCCGACTTGGAAATAATAAAAATTGATAAACATGATATGAGGAAAACGAACCCAGGGGATGCAAAGTTTCAGCTTTTCGACTTTAAAAGAAATAAATTCGTCCTTAAAAGAAGAAAAACGAACCCAGGGGGTGCAAATGGGGGTTCCAAAAATTAAAAAAAAATATCTTCTGCCATCCCTGAAAATTTCAGCTTTTCGACTTTAAATGAAAAAAATACGTCCTTAAACGAAGAAAAACGAACACAGAGGGTGCAAATGGCGCGTAGGGGTGGTTCCAAAAATTTTGAAAAAATTGCCAATGAAGCCAGTTATCTTTTCTGCCATCCCTGGAAGTTTCAGCTTTTCCACTTAAAAATAAAAAAAATGGTGATGTGGCCATCATGTTACTTTCTCCGACAATATATTTACGTTTTCATGGGTTTATTTTCAATTAAAATCATATTTTAAATATACATCGAGCGTTGCGTAAACTTGGATGAAACTGACGTTTAAAACGTCAAAATCATGAATTATGGAAAATTATACTTCAAATTCAAAAACTCGGATTACTCAAAAACTAACGAGATTTCAAAAAAAACTTATTCTTTAGAAGTTGTTTATTTTGGCATTCTCTACAATTATTATTTATATACATTTGCTGTAACTATTATCGTTTCATAATTATAAACCAAAAATTTAAAAAAATTAATAAATTTTTTTCTCGAATAGCAATGATTTTATGAAAAATATTTTCAAGCAAAAGATGTTCACTTCTTTGTTGTCTTTGATGTTTGTTTAAATGTTTTTGTGATATTTTTCATATTTAAGAAAATATTGGCAAAAAACAAAAACAGTTAAGGTAAACACCCACTTCCGGTGTACGAAATTTTACCAAAAGCTTTTCAGTTCTTCGGATTATCAAATAAGACGTATGTTCAAAGTTTCATATCAATTGCTCTATTAGTTTTTGAGATACAGCGCACACAGACAGACACACACACAGACACACACACACACACACACAGACACAAAAAAATTTTTTCCAGAAATTGTGGAAATGGCATCTAGGGACCCCAAAACGGATATTTCCGTAAAAAAAAATTTTGAAAAAAAAATCACGTTCACAATACTTTCTCGTACTTCGTAACGGAGAAAGTAAAAATACGTCCTTAAAAGAAGAAAAAAAAATATTTTTTTTAACCCGGTTTTTAAAAAATCATATCTCGGAAACGGGGCAAAAGTTAAAAAAAGTGGCCCGATCAATTTTAGATATTTTCTTTAAGATTATTTTAAGATATACCGGGATCGTCCAGCTCCGGCGGTTACGGAGGAGATATTTTTTTTTGAAACGTGCAAAAATCGAAAATCTGCGTTTGAAAAATCTCCACCCAGGGGTGGGGGTGAAACGAAACGACGGAACCGGTTTTAAAAGCTTGCGCGGTTATCTGGGCGCCGATCTCCACGCAAAAACTAACAAAATTTTGCCGAATAAGGCCCCGATAAGGGGGAGGTTTAACCCTACTCCCCAGTTTTAAGGGCGATTTTCATATTTTTGGGCGAATTTTTTGTGCTGGTCAGCCGTGGCCCCTTTATAGCGGTTTTTTCTGGGCGACTAAACTTTTCTTACTCAATTAAAAGAGCTTCAAGGTGGAGTAAGATGGTGAACTTATAGCTAAAAGCAATTTCGTACTCAAATTCGTTATTCGCTGTCGTCACAAGAGTAGAGTACAATAGTGAGCGAATTTTCGAAATTTCCTTCAATTATTCGAAACTTATAGGTGAAAAACTGAAAAACACTTAGGACTAGAATTGGGTTTCTATACAATAATTAAACGAGCTTGAAGATTCGAGTAAGATGATGAAGCATTTTTACAATTCTTCAATTATTGGAAACTTATTGCAGAAAAACTGAAACACAATTGCGACTCGAATTCAATTTCTTATCGTAATTACAAGAGCTTAAAGAATAAAGTAAGATAGTGACAATATTTTCGAAATTTTTTCGATCGTTCAAAAAAAGCTAAAAGCTAAAAAACTGAAAAACAATTGCGTCCCAAATTGGTTCTTTTTTTCGTTGCAATCAAAAGAGCTTGTAGGGCAGAGTAAAATAAATGGTGAACGAATTTTCGAAATGTCTTTAATTTTTCGAGTCATTGCAAAAAAAACTGAAAAACAATACGATTCAAATTCGATATTTTTTCATTAAAAAAGCTTAAGAGTCAAGTAAGAATTTTCGAAACTTGTCAAAAGTTCTAGCTAAAAAACTGAAAAATAATCACGACTCAAGTTTTCATGTTTCGCTGTAATAAAAAGAGCTTGAAGAGTAGAGTAAAATCGCGAGTTTTCGAAATTTCTTCAATTGTTCAAAACTTCTAGCTGAAAAACTGAAAAAAAAATTGCGGTTCAAATTTGTGTGAATTAAAAGAACTTGAATAGTTAAATAAGATGGTGAACAAATTTTCGGAATTTTTTCAATTGTTCGAAAGTTTTAGCTGAAAACTGAAAAACTGAAAAACAATTACGACTTGAATTGGTTTTCTTTGCAGCAATTAAAACAACTTGAAGAGTTGAGTAGGGTGGTGAACGCATTTTTATGATTCTTCAATCATCCGAAACTTATAAGCAAAAAGACTGAAAAACAATTGTGACTCAAATTCGATTTTTTGCAGTCATTAAAAAACCTAAATGTTGAGTAAGATGGCGAACGAATTTTTGAAATTTCTTCGATGGTTAGAAACTTTAAAAAATGGTGATGTGGCCATCATGTTACTTTATCCGAGTTGATATAATAGTTATTTATATTTATACTTTTATGGTTTATTTTCAATTTAAGTCATATTTTAAATGCACATCGAGCGTTTTGCAGGATTGGATGAGATATTTTGTATGATGGAAACTGTCATTTCCACACATCAAATTCTAATAGCCAGTTTACTCAAAAACTGAATTGATTTCGAGAAGAGCATATTCTTTATAAGTTGTTCATTTCGGCATTCTCCACAATTATTATTAACATAAATTTGATGTAACTATTAGCCGGTCATAATTATAACCCAAAAAATAAAATAAAAACAAGATGTGTTCATTTCTTTGTCGTCTTTAATATTTGTTTAAATGTTTTTTTAAATATTTTTCCTATTTAACGGTAGGCTATAGTTCGCCAGGTTTCAAGAATGTCCGCTATGAACGCTAGTAAAACAAATTTTATATTTTATACTATAATGATAAAAAAACGTCGTCACTTATAAAACTTCATGACTTATAATGAGTCACTTGACTCCTCGACTCTTTTAGTCGACTCACTCATCGGTTAGGTACCCATCTATTTCTGACAAAACATGTCCTAAAAGAAATCGAGAAAAGAAATCTTTAAAACAAACTTGATAAAGTCCTAAAAAAGTTCTATAAAAAATTGTCCTGACACCCAAAAAGAAAAAAGGAAAAGCCCTAAAAAAATCCGGAAAAAAGTCTTCTAAAAATCTCTTGAAATTATTCTTTAAAAAGGATCCTTAAAAAGTACCTGAAAAACTACTTGAAAATAATCCGAAAAAAATTGTTCTAAAAACAGCCTTGAAAATTCGCGAAAAAAGTTCTGACAAGAAACCTAAGAACATTTTTGAAAGAAGAGTCCTCAAAATAAAGTCTTCCAAAAATCTCTTGCAAAAATTCTTTAAAAAGGATCCTTAAAAATACCCGAAAAACTACTGGAAAATAATCTGAAAAAAATTGTTCTAAAACCAGCTTTGAAAATTCGGGAAAAAAGTTCTGACGAGAAGCCTGAGAAAAATGTTGAAAGAAGAGTCCTCAAAATAAAGTCTTCTAAAGATCTCTTGAAAAAATTCTTTAAAAAGGATCCTTAAAAAATAGGCGAAAAACTACTGGAAAATAATCTGAAAAAAATTGTTCTAAAAACAGCTTTGAAAATTCGCGAAAAAAGTTCTGACGAGAAGCCTGACAAAAATTTTGAAAGAAGAGTCCTTAAAATAAAGTCTTCCAAAGATCTCTTGAAAAAATTCTTTAAAAAGGATCCTTAAAAAATACCCGAAAAACTACTGGAAAATAATTTGAAAAAAATTGTTCTAAAAACAGCCCTGAAAATTCGTGAAAAAGTTCTGACAAGAAGCCTGAGAAAATTTTTGAAAGAAGATTCCTGAAAATAGAGTCTTCAAAAAAGCTCTTTAAAAAAGATCCTCAAAATATACATGAAAAACTACTGGAAAATAATCTGAAAAAAATTGTTCTAAAAACAGCTTTGAAAATTCTTGAAAAAAGTTCTGATAAGTAGTCTTAGAAAAATTTTGAAAGAACATCCAATATTGACACTTGTGTGATATCATTTCGTAAGAGGTTGCATTTATCAAGTGTGCATACGAACTATCAAATGTTAACAGTTTCTGTCAGTCAGAATCGTTGTGTTTGTAATTATATATTCAGGTTAGTTATTGAAAACTTTTGCTATTTGCTTCATTGTAATTTATAGTACTACGACCTTATAAATATGAGTGCGGAGGAGATTGATTCGTGAATTGACTAGTGAAGTAAGTAAACCAGCTCGAAACAGGATATTAGATTTGTTACCCGACAAATCAAATGAAATATACGAGCTATCGTATGATAAATTAATGCATTGGAAAAAAATCAAAAATGTAAAATCATCTTTTTCTCAAAATGTGTTATTAGCATACTTTGGAGAATTATTCGAACAAATAAAGCCAAACACATTGTGGACACAGTATTCCATGTTATGAAGCACCCTTAGCATCCATCATTATATAAATATAGCGAATTACATGAAATTAAGAACACTGTTGAAGCGCAAATCAGATGGTTCTAAGCCGAAGAAATCAAAAACTTTGACATCACAGGAAATCATCCGATTTCTACACGAAATTCCTGATAACAAGTATCTTTTCATAAAAGATGTTTAGTATGAATAGGCAAATCTTGAATTTGACGCTAACGTTTATTTTATTAGGTGGCATTGATTGGTGGTATAACAAAATAAAAATATTAATAATACGTTGAAAAACAGATTGTTTGGTGTCGTAGGAAAAATTATGTTTATAACTCGGGCAAAAGTGTGACATCTTATTGCTCGTGTTTTCCTCACTCGGCTACACTGCGTTTCGCCTCGTTCGTCAAACTTCACACACGCTAGATATTTGACACTTTCCGCCCTCGTTATGAAATATACTATTACCTACTCTCACTTTGTAATTGATGCGTTGCCGAATTTTTCGGCGGCCTTGGCTCTGTGACCATTAGCCATCATCAATGTATATACCGTGTGTTCGATAAAAAACGCCCAACGCCATAACTCTGTTATTTATTGACCGATATGAATGAACCAAAAACCAAAGTCAATGGCCGTTTAAATACTAACAAATGGCATTAAAATTTATTTTTTTATAATAACTTCATTGCCAAATAATAGCTAACTTAAAATTTTCAAATGGCAGCATATAATGTTTATTTTTTTTTACATTCGACACTATTTTTCTGAATCCAATAATGCCCAATATGTTATTTATCGTTCAATATTTTGGTCAAACTAAATTAGTGCAAGTATTAATTCACTTGCGATTTAGATATTCTGTGATTATTGTTAATACTAAGCAGAACGTCCAACTCTGCAAGTACACGAAATTGTCGACACACTCTCTTCAACTTTTTAGGCTCTATATCGTCTCAAATGTCCTAACCTTTTAAATTTAGGTTCTGGTATTTGCCGCTCTGGAAACCGTAGATGATAAATTCGTTCCGCAACTCTTCGATTTCTATTACATAGAAAACAAATTTGTAACATTCCTGTTAAATCGATATTGTTCATAATTATGTCTGAAACACACCAATAAGAAATGGTTGACATTACTTATGCAATAAATGACATTTGTCGATTAGAATTCTTTTCAAGGCACACTACATTTATTGCCAAAAAAATCATGTGGACAAGATTTATTATAATCTTTTCCTGGCATAAATATTAACTTTAAACCAACAAAATGGGCATAATTGGATTCAGAAAAACAATGTCTAACATTATAAAATTAGAAAAGTATATGCAGCCATTTAAAAATTTAAAAAGTTGACATCATTTGGCAATGAAGTTGATTTTGAAAAAATATATAATTACCGTCATTTTATAGTATTTAAACAGCCATTGACTTTTTTTTTAGTTCATTCAAATCGGTCAATCAATAACAGAGTTCTGGGGCTGGGCGTTTTTATCGAACACACGGTATATATACTTTTTCATTTTTAATAATGAATGGGACATACACTAAACATTCATGGACCCGAACGGCCACTTTTACGCTCCGAAAAAGTGACCGCCCGGATGGGATTCGAACCCACGAGCACGAGGTCCATGAGCAGGAGCTATTTTTTCTTTTTTTTTAGATCTGATTAATAGTTATATTAAATGTATATTAATAAAAATTGTAGTGAATGCCAAGATAAACAACTAATAAACAATAATTTTTTAATTCCGCTAATTTCTGGAAAAAAATAAAAAAAGTCACATTTCAGTTCAGCTTCAGGCGCCTCTCATAGGAAGTGTCCGGATGCATCGACTGCTTACCGTGTTGAGCCGGCTCAGGCCATTTATATTATTTTTGACATAGAAACATCACAAATGAAGTAGAAGTGGAAAACTGTGGTGTTAATTGGCGACAATTTTACAGAAGACGTAGTGTGGTAAAGTGTTTATTTTGCTTCGGGTAAAACTGCTGTTTACATTAAGTTAATTACAAAATGTTCCGTGCATCATCCGAAGCTTTTAATATATTATTATTAAAGGAGACATTCTGTTCAGAGAAGTTTGCAGGGAAATGACCACTCTCGAGTTATTCCGGCAATGTTGATTTATCTCTCTCTTACTCTTTGACACATACACTTTACGGCTACCGTTAGCTTCTTATTTATCACCTTTGCCTTTTTTTACCTTTTCTAATTGTTACGCGGACGGCTAAATGTATTGGTCAGAAGATTGCATGGAAAATAATTACCTTCTGTCAGTCGGACGTCATGAACATATCTTTAACATAATTTATATTTAAATATATAATATAATATGCATGTAAATACACTAGTTTTCACACCAGAAATGAGATTTGTATGCTTAATATAAAATGTAGAAGAATTCACAGGGGGAAGATAGAAGAAACAATAGTTATTTGTAAATAATTAGAGACAACTTTACTTATTGTAGACGTATTGAATAAATTGAATGAAGACGAAATATAGTTTGAATATGTGAATATTCAACCTGTTTCGGGACTATCCAAAATTAAGTCTTAGATGAGCAAATAACTTATTGAAACAACTACTTCCCTGGCTAGTGCCACTCCGGATGAATGACAAAAAGATATTTGTTATTACCAGTAATACAACTATAAATAACATAGGTTTAAGGTGGTTTATTTCTACGTACAAATTTATTCTAAAATTAAATTTGAAAACCTTAAACTGTAATGTTATTATTAAAGTGAAAAAGTTAGAAAACAGGACACACAGTGCTAAACTTATCCTGTGTTACTTGATGAAACAAATTTTGTGTAATTCAATATCCGGCATTGCACTAGCCAGGTAATAATAATAATAGTTTATTGGTGCGAATGATATAAAATTTTACACAAGTCAATACACAATACATAACATTGTTGTTTATATAGAACGGCATATACAGTGCGTTTTTTTATAGACGCACCATAGGGATTTACATGTTAAAATTTGTATGCCTGTTAGTGGTTTTCCTATTGCGAATTGCAGTATCATTTTTGGTACACTTTAAGTTTACATTGTCTTTCACAACTTCTAATAGTTGTTATAATAAAAAAATCGTAAATTTTAAGGAAATTAAAGAAAATATTTTTCGGTGCTTAATTATTATTTGTTTTATTAATAGGCGCGTTTGTTGACAATCAAAAATAAATAACTTACAAAAGTAATAAATACGTATTAGAATATGAAATACAACTTAATAAAAAAAATAGCTCTACAAAATATTTAAATTTATTCGCTTCATAATAAATATTTAAATTGTTTGCCGTAACAAGCTAAACAGTAGCCTAGTCTATCTTGAAAATGTTTTATCGCGTTTTGCAATTACCTAACTCCATTGCCTAATTCCATTAGAGGCTTCGATTATTCGATCTGTTAGTTCTTGCAAATCTCGCGGCCTGTTTCAAATGTTATCAAACACTTTTGTTTCGATATATCCCGAATAAAAGAAGTCCAGCGGACTCAAATCATAACTTCGTGCTGGACCTACTGATAAAAATAAAATAATATTTAAAAACAGAACTAGTCAAATATTTTCTTTTTTTTAAGTTACGATTTTTTTATTATAAAAACTATCAGAAGTTGTTAAAGACAATTCAAACTTCCAGCATACCAAAAATGATACTGAAATTCGCAATAGGAAAACCATTAACAGGCATACAAATTTTAACATGTAAATCCCTATGGTGCATCTATAAAAAAACGCACTGTATAATAAATAGCCGACAACAAAGAGACTAACATACACATATTGATACTTAGAGTAAATATAATCTGCAGATTCAAACAAACACGCTAATCAAATGATTCCATAAAAAACCGTCTTCACGGAGTGAAGCTACTATTATAATCATCAAATGCCTAAAAGGCGATGGTTATGAGGTAATTTTTACATCTTTTGAAATGAGTGAGAGGGAGTTGTTGGATACCTGGCGGAAGTTTATTAAAAAAATTCACACCATCTCACCCCAGTTTTGCTCTTTGACAATCGGAATTGCTGCTGCCTTATGTCGTTTTGTGCCCGTGTGCTGTGATTGTGATAATCTTTATTGTGGTTGAAACTGTGTGAGTTACATTTCACATATGGGTCATTCCATGCTATTTCAACAAAAGGTTGTGCTGCACCATTTTAATTTTTTTTTATATTTTGCACAGATATTTATACATGTATCTAGAGTTCAAAACTAATTTAAGAAAAATAAAAATTCTTGCCATGTGGCAGCAATGTCCCCGGATGGCGCATGAAACATGTACATTTTTGTAATTGCAAGCGTTTGCGCAAAGTGGCACAACTTTCTTTTCAATTGTGCAAATTTAAAAATTACAAAATCTCTTAACTCAGATTAAAGTGCCGAATAGTTTAGTGTAATTTTTATTCATCATTTGTTTTATTTTTCAAATTTAATGGCCGTCAAAGTTTAGCATTGAAATTTACATTTTTTTTCTTTTTCGGCCTTGCTTTGGACTGGGAAGGGGGCAATACACTTAAACCAAATTTAGTTTGCAAGTACAACGGTAACAATAGATTTTATCTGTGGCAAAAAAACTAAAGTGTTTTAAACGCTTCTAATTTTTTTTTCGCTGGAGAAAATTGTCATTTTCAACAAAATCCGTATTTTTCTAAAGCTGTATCTCCAGTGGGGTACACAGTACATATCTGAAATTTATGCTACAAATGCTTCTATCCGGGAGCAACACCATCACAAAATTTGGTAACTTTGTTTTGCCTAGTAACAAAAATATTTAAGTTCAAATTTGTAATAATTTTTATACAATCGGATTAAAAATCGAACTTTAAATATTAGAAGCCGGTACTAAAATGGAACTCGCCAGTACTACCAGTGATTATAATACACTTGTAAATATTATAATCTCTGGTACTAGGCATTAAAGTACTTACCAAGGGCTTCCGTACAACGAGGTGATTGGCGACTCATTAATGCAAATCAAATAGATATTCAACAGTAATATAACGAGTGCCTATGATTTTGCCGGCAATTATTAGCGGCAGGATCACGATTGCTTGTTGTGACGAAAGTCGATTTTCTAGAAGCAACAAGCAAGAGTGATCCAGACGCCAATAATTGCCTAGAAAAAATAGTCACGAGTTAGATTTGAGAAGACAATTGGCCGAACAGAAAGTTCTCACTTCATAATTTGAAAAGTTAAATTTAGTGACACCAAGTGTCAGACGTGTATTAATCTGCGCCACAATAATTGTAGTAAAAATGAGCTTACCAAGATTTTGAGAAATGCCTATGAATACTATTACTGATTAAAGCACTAACACATTGCCCGAAAATACAAACAGATCGAATTGAGGAGCAAACCGCTTAAAAGTCCGGCAATAACTGACGTTTTATATGTTATAGATAATGTACTAACGCGTTGCTAGGCAATACCAACATGAGAGATTATCTGATTAGATACCACCCAGAGTGAGTTGCCATGCATAACATGCAGCGTGGTCTGTTACGCATCGTAATTAGAATTTTATTGGATCATGTCATCAACATTATTTTATTCCCCACTGAGCGAGTCAGATTCCGTAGTAGATACACCTTTGCAGACAGCCTCATTTCTAGATTATTTCCATGGGGCTGCCACGACAAATGAGTATCTAACACAAGTCTTAGAAACTTTGCAGATCAATTGTCTCCTACACAGTCATGTTTTGGGAGAACTTTGATTCAACAGTTTGGCCCTTATTTAATTTTAATTTATTGCTGTTGAACCATGAATCTGCAACTTTTATATGCGACTTTAATAGTTCCTTCGCGCAGTTGTTGGTGTTTCCTTTTACTGATATGCTGGTATCATCCGCATAGAGAACTATCGACGAGTCTGGGAAGTGTCCAGAGAGGTCATTTATATATTTCGTTCTTGAAAACAACCTTTTGCTTGCGGTTGGCTAGATATAACACTAACAATCTACAGCTTGAAGGGCTAAAATTATAGCAATATAATTTCCTTAGCAGTATTTCATTCAATAACACAATCAAAGGCTTTGCTAAGATCAAGTAGACTGCAGGCAACACTTTAAACGATTTTTAAAGGCATCAATAATATAGTTGACAAATCTGTTAATTGCTATGATTGTCGGCTTGCCCTGCCTGAAACCGAATTGAGCATTGTCGAGAAATGGTTCGAGCAGGGCGGATCCTACCGGGGGGCTAAAGCGTGCATGGCACGAAACCGGTGAAGCTCGCGAACCACCAATGGAGGGTCCGCGGCGTCAGAAATCTGTAAAATTTAGTCGCCGAAATAGTATAGTGGCCGGTTACCTGGACCCCTGCCTGAAGTGTATCCGATTTCTAACCGGGTAATGATTTTGCCAAAGAAGTGCCAAAGAAGTGTCTCATCTTCATCTGAAGTTCGTCTAAGAAAAAACCTCATATGTCCAATTATAAGTGTATTGGATCCTAAGGAAACATTTAGAATTGACTTTTATTTCGAAATTTTGGGCGTCGCTATAATTTGATATATAAACGTTCTGAACTGATAAGAAATTGCTGTTGCTTGTTTAAATTTTTGCTAGTATTTCATTCTACAGAGTTCGAATTTTTTTAAGAAAATGTATGGATTTAGATATTAAATTACAGGTAACCGAAAACAGAAAATTAACAAAAGATGTAGATGGAACGGAACTCTTGAAAAAACTGTAATCTTTTAGAGAACTATTTTCTAATCATTCCCTATTAAAACCACAAGAAATTTTAAATCATTTAATTAGCCAAGATTTACAAGGAAACTAACCCAAGTGTTCCCCTCAGATTTGAATGAAATTTGGTAGGTTTGTAGAGGGGGCTAAAATATTCCATACATTTTTTTTTGTTTCGGCCAAAACACATATTTAGGGGGTAAACTCGCCCCTCGAAAATCAACCATATTTTTGTTTTTAAAGCCCATCATGGGGTGTAATAAAAAAATTGAATAAAATATAAGTAATAAAACTAAATGTTCGTATTATCCACTAGTGAACATAAAACCTTTCTTTAATTTAAGTTTTACTGAAAAGAAATGTATGGATATATATTTGGATTCCACGTTTGAAAAATATTATTAAACTAGTTTTGGTCATCGTCGTTTATGCCTTTATGTATGATTTTTTTAACGAATATTATTGTTGCCACAAATATTAATATTTTTTTACAGTCCCGAAGTAGTCAATGCATACATTTTTTTTACACCAGTAGATAGAATTTGAAATGTTGTACATTTACGAAATTACGCTATCATAATTTGTTCAAAAGTTATAGCCAAAAAACTATAGCTGATTTTCGAGGCGCAAGTTCACCCTCTAAACATGTTTTTAGCCGAAACAAAAAACAAGTATCGAATATTTTGACCCCTCTACAAATCCACCAAATTTGTTTAAATCGGACAAGAAAATTTGGCTTAGTTCCCTTGTTAGTGCTTTGTTTTCCAAATGTCAGTATTAGTCTAAGAACATTTTTAAAAATACAGATAACTGTGGCTTCCGACGAAAGGAGTTTTTCTAAATTAAACTTAAAAATTATTTACGGTATTTACTATATCAAAACAGTGATTTGATAATTTGATGAATTATTATTGCATCAAAAGAAAAAATCGCGAAAAGTATTGTTTTAGAATTTAGGTCAACACTGAGTAGCATTCAAATAGTCGATATTCTTGCCACTGAACTATAGGTTTGATCATAATCTACTCCTTTTCTTTGCGAATTTTCTTTCAGGCTTTGAATTTTGTTACTTAAGGTCGTCATGTGAGTATCACATAATCTTGGAATTTCTGTGGAGCTGTAAGATCCATTCAGTTGCGTAGTTTTCGCGAAGTCTCACCATCATTCTCTTCTTCATTGATTTCCGGCATTTGTAAAATTGTCCAATCACTGTCACTGTTATCGGGTTCCCCGAATTCTATTTCTTCGTTTTCTTCAATTCAGGATTTGCTGTCGATCAGGTCAGTAGACTTCGTCTCTTCAACCTCGTTGCTTCCTGGGGGTATAATAACCCTCTTTTCCGCCAATTTTTCTTCGAATATGACGTCCTTGGGTCTGTAGAGCTTGTCCTCTTCACTATAGATCCTGTATCCGTCGTCGTTATCATAGCAGATGAGGATTCCTTTAATGGACTTCAAATCCATTTTCGTCCTTTGCTCCTTCGTGTATTCAGCAATTTGAACCAATCTTTCAAACCTGGTTTCCTACCATACCACAACTCGAAAGGTGATGTTCCTGGGATCTGTCCTAGTAAGGATGTAGGTACCTGTTCATATCATCTTAGCCCAAAGTGCCTGCGGAATGTTTCCATGCGTGCATCATTGCTCTAGCAGTTTCCACCACCCTACGGTTTTCTCTCTCACTGGAACCGTTTTGTTCTAGAGTTATAAGAATTATAAGACGTTGAACAATACATACATGAATACAAAAATATAACTTGGTATAATGCTTTGGGCTAAGTAATAAAAAAATATGTTATCGTACTGATGGGTTAAGATAATATAAATATGTTAAAATTAGATTAAAAGCTAATAAGCAAAATAAACCTATGAATAAAAAAGTAAATTTAAAGTAGTTATAAAATAAAATACATGAACGGGTAAAATGATCTATAAATAAAATAAAGTTAGATACTAAAATATGACACAACATAATAAATATACAAACCACACATTAAAAAATTGATTTAGTAAAGTACTATATATAAATAAAATTTAAATAAAATAAAACATAATAAAATTTCACAAAACATAAGGCACAATAGATATTCTAAAAACTAGATGGCTTCTGTGGATAATGTTGATAATATATACCTAATTGTCAATTGCTCTATAGTCATGAGGTAGGAACTCGTTCATGGTGTAGAATGCCATTTTAGTGTAGTACGCTTTCATTTTAATTTTAAATTGTTTAGTACTCAATGATTTTATGGATTCAGGAAGCAAGTTATATATTACAGGTCCATAATAATTAATTCCGTTTCGCGATTTAGATAGCCTAAACTTTTGTAAACAAATGTTATCTTTTCTCCTAGTGTCATGCTCGTGTCGATCAGAATGAGCACAGTAGAATGTAACGTTTTTTCTAACATGAACAAGGCACTCTAAAACATAGAGTGAGGGTAATGTTAGAATACCTAATTTGCTAAATGTTGCTCTACAGTCGTCCCGATACCTTAAGCCCGATATTACTCGTATCGTGCGCCTTTGGAGTTTAAATAACCGGTTCATTATAGTAGAATGTCCCCACGCTAAGATACAGTATGTTAGGTGTGACTGACATAATGAAAAATAAGCAGTACGTAGTGCGGTTACCGGAAGCTTTAATTTTAATTGCCGTAAAAGGTATATCGAACGACATATTTTCACTGCTACTGCATCCGAATGACTATGCCATGTTAGTTTATGATCGCGGCATATACCTAGGAAGTTAGCTGTTGTTTCACTAGAAATGTCCGATCGAAGGGAGAACGTTAGATTCACCGTTTAAGCTGTGTTTAAAGATAGCTTGTTCGATTCAAACCAAGCACCTATAACCTTGCTACATGCTAAATGGTCATTTGTAGCCTTTACAATATCAGTTGAATTGTTAATAAATGTTGTATCATCAGCGAATTGAAAAAAAGTTGAGGAAGCTGATGCAGACGATAAATCATTTATATATAGCAAGAATAGAAGAGGGCCTAGTATTGATCCCTGAGGCACCCCATATTTCAAATAAATTTCACTTGATGCTCTTTTATTGACGACCACTGTTTGTTGTCTTTGCTGGAGGTATGAACAGATTAAACGACAGCTACTTGGATGGAAGTTGTAAAAATAAAGTTTTCGCAAAAGAATGTCGTGGTCGATGCAGTCGAACGCCTTACTGAGATCGAGGAATGATGATACAGTGTGTGTACCAGATTCAAACCCCTGGATAATTTCCTCAGTAAGACCGACTACCGCATCGGTCGTAGACCTTCCCTTGCGAAATCCGTATTGTGTATTAGACAGTAGTTTATGGGTCTCAAGAAAATCAAGTATTTGCCCAAGTAGTATTTTTTCAAATACTTTTGCTATAACTGGTAGTATGGCTATAGGTCTATAATTATTCAGGTCTTCTCTGTCACCTTTCTTAAAAATCGGGGTAATACATGCTTTTTTAAGTGAGCTAGGAAATATTCCATTTCTTATACACATGTTAATTAATTTTGTAAGAGGTACAATAATTACATCTAATACTCTCTTAAGGAGATCCGATGTAAGATCGTAAATATCTCTGGATTTAGAGTTTTTTAATCCAAGTACGGTATCTCTTACTTTTACGAAACTAGTTTCCCTAAATTTAAAATATGGTGTATTTTTAATAGGAGTATTAAGCATATGAGTCACTGGAGCATGAGTTGGATCGGGAAGACTGCGAGCTAGGTCTTCGGCAACATTAGCAAAGTGGGTATTGAACAGGTTAGGATTAATATCACAGGTTGTATCAAATGATGTTTTATTATTAATTAAGGACCACAGGCTATTTTTAGAATTTTTTATGAAAGATTCGTTCGCAGATATTTTTGCCTTTTTTAGAACAGCACTGTATTCATATTTATATTTAGTGTAATATTCTCTTAGACCCGGGTTTTTTTCACTTGCCTCTTTGATTAACAAGAGTGTTTCACGCATGTCAAAGAGTGTACTGTTAAACCATTTTATGTTTTTGTTTTTAATTGATATCTTTTTTTTCTGTAAAAGAGATGATATAGTATTCGTGTAAAATATTTACGAATGAATTGAATGCAATTTCTGGGGCACTATTATTATTGATGAAACTCCAGTCTGTTTCTTCAAGTAACTTATAGAATAAATTTACACCAACTTGAGTAATAGGTCTTGTTATATTTTGTGGGTGACTGCTTGAGGATTTCTCTAGATCAATGTTAACCTCAACCTTTATACCAATATGGTCCGACAAACCTGAATTACAGGGATATACTGTTACATTTCTACAATTCATGTTCGAAAAAACGTTATCTAGGCAATTTTGTTTGCGTGTATTAAAATCTACGGTACTTGCCAAACTATATGTTGCCAGAACATCAGACAGATGCACGGCCCGAGCATCATTGGTGTTAAATTTTACATTAAAATCACCACCGACAAAGACGTTTTAGCACGAATAAAATACTATTACTATTACTATTACTAACAATACCTTTCTTGAGTAGACTGATCCTGATCTGTTTATTGTCGAACTCCCTGCCATTATCACTCTCCAGTCTGCTAGGAACTGGCTCAGTTTATCAGCAACTTTTGGCGCAGAAACTAAACTGTCCTGAATTTTGTGTAATCGTCCTTGAAAAGCACAAAATATCGATATCTAGACCTCGATACTTGAAGTGGACCGCAGACATCTAGACCTCGATACTTGAAGTGGACCGCAGACATCCGGGTAAATTCGCTCTCCCGGTTCTCGTGCCGAACGGTAGGCGATGAGCTTTATCACAAATACAACCTTCACTATGCATTTCTGCGTTCATGTCAAGCTCCCTGCTCAGTAGCGATATCACATGGCGATTGTTCTGATGTCTGAATCGTTCATGGGACAACTCTTAATCACTGCCATTGACATCATTTGATAGGGTTCTTCTCACGACAGTCCTTCATGATGAGCTCCCTCCAATTGTTCACTAGGAAGTTGCAGACTTTAGCTAACGAATTGTTTATGGCACAACTGCAACAGGTTTCCCTAACTCACAGCATTGACCTCATTTGATAGGGTTCAAACTTCTCATGGTCAACTTGAACAGTCCTCTATGACGAGCTTCCTCCAATTCTTGACGAGGAAGTTGCAGACTTCAACTGATCAGATGGATTGGCTGTCCGAGTACTTATCCTGGACTACAAGCACAGATTCCTCTTGATTAGGGGTACACACCAAACATCAGCCAAGGTAATTGTGTACATTTTCATTGGATTGCTGCCCCAACTTCTACTTCACGTATTCCGATGGCTTAGATTTTCTCACCATTTACTGTGGTCACTATGTGTTCAGTTGAAAAAGATTCGAACGTTCTAAAGCAATATACCTTATCTCTCCTCCCTGCATCTCGACGACTTTGTATGTGTTTCAGTTGAGCTAACAGTGACGAGTATCATACTTGTATCGGACTTGGTTTACTAGGCTTCGGAGGACGGCCCTCAGCAATTCATTTCCTGCACACTTTAACCATGTGATTGGGCTTTCTGCAGTAGTTGCATATCAGTTGTTTTTTCTTTTTCTTCGCATCGGCTGAACGTCGTTGCTGTGATGATTGCAGGTGAGAGTTTCCTGCTTGGTGAATCCAGATCCCTTGATCCGTAAAGCTTTTTTATACGGACATAGTTGATTGATTAAGCTATCAGCTGAATTAAAAAGAAAAAAAATACTCGTCTAGCAATGCATCCAGAACTGTACAATGCAAAAATACATGTGGCAGTCCCGGATAACTTTAGTCAGATTCTTTAGTCATTTCTTCTTTCAATTCAGACCAAACATATTTCAAATTTGAAATATGTATATACGCTCTGACATATTTTTCTGCTTAATATTATTAATATTACTTATCTTAATTTAATTTTTGTTATTGTCGTAAATAATGTTACATTTTCCTGTAATTGGATATATGTCTGATGGGAAATAAATAGTTATTATTATTATTACAGAGGATTTTGAAATTTTTCGAATTAAGAAATAAAAGCCCCCCGCCCCTAGAAATGTTTTACTGCACGTGAGAGGGCGGCCATCTCATCATTTGCACGCGGGCGGCCAAGGGTCTAGGATCGGCCCTGGGTTCGAGTCTAAATATTTAGTGATTTGTTCGAACATAATAAGCTCAATAATCTTGGATATTATCGGGAGTATTGCGATAGGATGATAGTTATTCACATCATCTGTATCTCCGCTCTTATAAAGCGGTATACATTTTGCTATTTTTAAAGCGTCTGGGAAAATACTCATTTTAATACAACAATTTATTAAATAGGTCAACGGAATAATTACGATATCAATTACAGTAATTATTAATTCAATACTAAGATCATAAATATCTCTGCTTGCTTTTTTCTTTTTTTCTTCAGACTCATTACTGTTTCTTTAACTTTGGTACATGTTACTTCTTCAAAAGATAAATAATTGTTATTCTTGGTTAGTGTCTAGTATTGACTGAATTACGGTTTGTAACAAGTTGTTCTTTTAATAAGTTATTTGTTCATAGTCAAATAGACAAATTTAGTTAGACCGTATTGTCAACTTTCTTTATCGTATTTTTCCAGTTTACGACGCATATTTTTGCGAAAAACATGAACATACACGTGCTCATTGAAGTTACAACCTATGTACAGCATGGCTATTAACTTATTTTTCTACGGCCATGTTATAATTCATTCAATTCAGAAATTTGAATCATTATGACCATCAAAATGATTCAAATTTTCATAATGCAACGAGCTACAAATAATTGCGAAAATTAAATAGCATCGCGTCAGCATTGGTCGGTCAGTTGTCACTTTTGACACAATACTCGTAACCAGTCAAAATAATTTCCTGTATAATTATAAAATAAGTGAGTCATAGCGACAGTGATTCAGTTAACACCACCTGATATACTGGAAAAGGCAAAAGAAGCCTGCGATAGTTTACTTCCAACAAAATCCAGGAAGTACTATGAAAAAGCATATAAATTATTGACGGATTGGCAATATAAAACAATTTGTACAATTGTACAGGAATTACTATTATTAATTTTGTTAATCCTAAAAATAAAAATTCTATTTAATTGTCTATTTATGGTACTATTGCCAATCTTTGTTAATTCCTTATCTTTTTAATAAACTAGTTTATACATTTTCATAAAAATATATTCTCTTGCATTTTTTTATGATTTACCCCAAGAACAGAAAAAATAAATAAAAATCTATATGGCCGTAGAAAAAGTCATGTATGCAACTCCCACATTATGACTTGTTAATGCAGTCGTACGAATTACAACACTCGCTCGCAAGCTCGCTCGAGTTGTAAACTTCGTACTCATGCATTAATAAGTGTCATAATATGGTCGTTGCATAATATACTATTATATCTTTCAAACTTCATTCACTTAAAATAGTATGTAATAATAAATTAACACTGAAGTCTTAGCTTTACAATTAACAAGTTCTAAGTGTCCTCTATTACATTGAACGCACAGTTAATAATAATATATTTATTAGCTCACCCTGATTCATCCTGTACATTTAAAAATAAATTAAAATAAAAAATAAAATTGCAATAACTTTGAGATTAAAAATAAAAATTCGATGACTAAAATACATGTAGGAACCATACAATACGATACACTAGACCAGTGGTGGGGAAACATTTTTTAAGACGGGCCATTTGTAATAACTAGACAATCGTAGCGGGCCAAAGAATAATGCTTAATCGTTAACTAATTTATGTGTTCTATAAACATATACATATATTATTACATACACTTATTATTTTAATAGTAAAAAAGCAAAAGGTAACAAAATTATAAGCACAAAATATAAAATGAATTTAGTGTAGTTCTTGATGTGAAGTATTATCACTTTATTTTCTGGTGTCATTACTGGTTGATGGTGCATGAGAAAAATGAAATTGAGACTGTTTCATCAAAATTTCATCATAGTCCGGTTCCATTTGCGAAGCAGAAATTCTTAAAACTGATGAAAGGTGCTCATCTGTAATTCTGTTTCTTAAAGAAGTTTTCCTAAGCTTCATTGTTGAAAAGATTTGTTCGCATATATAAGATGAGCCGAACATTGTCATCTTCATTGTCATCTTCATTGCATGAGTAATTAGATTTGGGAAATTATCTGGACTTAAATTTTTATAAAATTCTAGTTATGGTACTGTATGAAAAGTTTGTTTCAGGAGAGTATTACAGTTCAGTTCTATTAACTCAAGTTGAAATTATGCATCAACTTGTTCGTAATTAACATTGAATGGGGTCGCAAAAATACTAAACTCTGGTTCCATTTTTCCAAAGTCCTGAAATCTCCTTTCAAATTCTGTAGATAGTTTTCTCAAATTAATTTCGTATTTTTTAATCTTATTGGTTGATATAGTGAATTTTAAAGATTGTATTCTTCGAAAATGAGAAAAATCAGATTTAGAGATCTGATTAGTGAATAATAATAACTATAATTTGAAACTTTTCAGGTATTGCCAAATATCGTGAAGAAACTGATTTTTTCCTTGCAATTTGAGATTAAGTTTATTCATGTGTACGAGGAGGTCTATGAAAAAAGCGAAATCAGAAAGCCACGTTTCGTTTTCTAAGACTTCAAATTGATTATAAATGTCTTTATCAAGAAGAAAATTCACAATATCGTCTTTTAAATCCCAAATTCTTTCAAATACTTTTCCAGCACTCAACCAACGAACTTTTGAATAATACAGGATATCGAATGCTCAGCATGTACGGACTCCAAAAACTGTTGAAACTGGCGATGTAATAATCCTCTGGAACGAATCATATTTACTAGTTTTACAACAATATTAAGTATATGGTCAATATCTAAAGCCGATTTACAGAGAGCATCCTGATGTATAAGGCAATGCAAAAAAACAACATCATTTTCCGGATACTTAGAATTAAATTTCCCAACAAATCCTTGATTGATTCCAACCATATTAGGAGCACCATCTGTAGTTACATTACATAGCTTGTCAATAGGTAAACGAAGTTTATCGATGCAATTTTCAAATTCACAAAATATATCGGCACCAGTCGTTGTTCCTTTCATTGACTGCAGCCCTGCAAGTTCTTCTGTAATTTCAAAGTGGGCGTTGATTCCTCTTACAAATATGAGTAACTGCGCAGTATCGCTGTTATCTGTACTTTCATCCATGGTAATTGAATAAAAAATAAATTTTTGAGTTTTTGTAGTCAGTTGTGAAATTAGATTTTTATCAATATTTTCAATTCTCTCGGTGATTGTTCTTCTTGAGAGAGACAGTGACTGAAAATCCTTTTTCTTGTCAGGGCACATAATATCGCACACATCTATCATGCACTGCTTTATAAATTCACCATCTGAAAATGCTTTATTAGATTTAGCAATATTATAAGCCAACACATAACTGGCTTTCGTAGCGCATCTTTGAGAATGATTAGCTCTCTGAAATAATTGTTGTTGACTTGATAAATTTTTTATTAAATCTTTCGATTTAATTTTTTTCACCTCTTCACTTAACGATGAGTAGGAGTGGTTTTCATGTTTGCTCTTGAAATGGCGTTGAATGTTATATTCTTTTAAAACTGCAACAGTTGTATTGCAAAGTAAGCACACAGGTTTTTCTTTAAATGAAGTAAAGAAATATTTCCACGTCCATTCTTCTTTAAAAACCCGACATTCTGAATCCACTTTTCTTTTTTTAACATCCATTTTAGACGTTACCTACTACGGAGAACAACACACAGAAACGCAATTGACGAAAGCTTACTGCTAACTAATGCTCTTACGCGGGAGTTTGTTGAGGCACTGGGAGTTTGGGGGATTACACAAACAATTACTCGAGTCACAGCGGGTCGTTGCAGATGACTGACTAAGTCGCTAACTAACTGATCTTCGGTCGGCCTCGCTTGTATTTATACCTACCTGCGAGAGTGTCTGGAAGTTTCGAGCGAAGATGAGTCATCTGTTTAGGTCGGATGGATTTGTCCAGAATACTATTGTGTTTTGAATATCGCAGCAGGTAGTTTTTATGCGGGTCGTCACATTACGAAGTAAGAACGCGTTCAAACATTCTGACGACGGCACTCTTAAATGGGCCGGATTAAACCTTTCCGCGGGCCGGACTTGGCCCGCGGGCCGGACTTGGCCCGCGGGCCGTAGTTTCCCCATCACTGCACTACACATACAATGCAAACACTGCAAGTTCGTATCGTTCTTGCATATTTGTGACTATATTTGAAAATGGAGGCTGTTGCATCTGTCGTATCGCTTCTGTAATATTCTCTTTTAACTGTTGTATTGTTGACGGAGGGTTATCTCGGAAACCCTATAATTTCAGCATACCCCAAACATAAGCATCCAATGTTGTTAAGTCTGGAGAGAGATGGAAAAGAAAAATAGGTGAAACGTGAAACTACATTGTTCCCAAACGTCTCCTGCGGAAAGGTTCTTGTAGCATGTGCTGTGTGGCACGTTGCCCCATCTTGCTGTGAAAATTGGCTACTGAAGGGTAAGTTTCTTGCTTTGCAAAACCTCCGAAGATGATCTACAAGCGGGTGAGAACTTGAGTAGTATAGCGCTCTTGATTAACAGTTGCTGGACGTCCATTTTCTTTAAAGAATTAACGCCCAATAATTCCTCGTCCAGAAATTGCGCAGCAGACGATCATGTTTTCACTATGCAACGGTATTTCTTACACCTCTTCTGGTTGTTGGAAACCTAGATAATGGGTTAGGAACATATTAAACATCAAAAAATATTTTGGCCGCTCAAATCATTAAAATAACCCACCGCGCGGCGGAGGGTGGGTCTATCCTACTTTTCGAACAGTTAATGATCAACGAAGTGAAAAACAATGTATTTTTTTTAATAATGATGGTATTTCGGATGATTTGGAAAATTGGCGTAGCCACTAGGGCATTCTGCTACAACCAATTTGTTAATTATACTTTATTATATAATGAAAATTGGACAACCACTGTACACTGTACACTGTCCATGGACACGTACGGCCATTTTTATTTGGAAAAATACGGGCGGAATTCGAACCCACGACCCCAAGGCCAGTAGTAGTAACTCTACTCGCTAGTTCACCGCGGCCCTAAAGCAATATTTAATTTCTGATTTTTCGTAATCTTGACCCAATGTAATTCGAGTACTGTTTTCGAGGATATTTTCAATTTTTTTCAAATATGTCCATTTCAAGGTACTTTCAGTGCATGTTTTCAACATGTTTCGCCACACTATTGGTAATGAATTTTTTTTTTGTAGTTTTAAATTTATTGATGTACTGGTACGAATTTTTGCATGGATGACATTAAAAAAAGGGTTCACCTGTTTGTGTCTAATTAGGTCGTGCACGGAGGTAATTGGTGTGTCTCGCGGCAACACAGACGGAATAAATGGAATAAATTGACATCGCGGTGCGTTAACAGGAAGCAGTTGTTGGGACCGTATGCAAATAAAGTAATGAGAAATGGGGGAAGGGAAGCTCTCTTTCTCTCCATTCCATTTATCCATCTGTATATATGCACGTACATGTATATATATATTTTTTCCTCTTTTCGGCATCCATCACAATAATAATCGGGGAGCAAATTGAAATCCATCAGTCGAAGAGGAGAAGAAACCCCGCGGTTCTCGCGCGACATCCATTGTTGGCGTTTCCTACGTTCTCCGAATGTATATATCGATCCTAATGACACATCTCGTGGGGGCCTGGGATGAGGATGAAAAAGGGAAAGGAGGAGGAGGTGGACGTGGAGGAGAATTATTATTTTCCATGTGTATAAGAAATCTTCGGGAAAAGTTATATATTCCGTCCCGGTGGAAAATATCCACTTAAAAATTTAATATGTTCCCTGCTTCTGCATTCAAGTTACCCCTAATTCGGTTCTTCTGGGGGATCGATAATTTCATTATTGTCGTACTCTTTCGGCTGGGTAGACTTGCGCCTCCTTAAGTACGTATTAAACGTTATATATGGAGGAATTGTTACCATTCCTCGCAAAAAAAAATAAATTGGGAATAAATTGAGTTTTTCATCAAAATAGCGCTAGTAGGACTTATTCAACCAAACAGCTTTTCCAAATGATACTATCCCACTACTATTGTATTCAGATATAATTACTCCTCCATAGAGGTTAACTAACTACATATAGAAAGAATCTATTGCTAGACAAAATGTCTTTTAAGTATAAATAAATTTGTTAATTACACATTTTAATACGCCGGTGGTATGTAAGTCTAAGGGGAAGACAATAATAGATAGTATTTACAGGGGCGGCTCGTTATATAAAGCCAAGGAGCCATGGCACTACCTGTAGTTTCAAGCTCAGTAAGAATTTTTAATTAATTCTTGAAACACTTATTCGCCAGTTACTTTGGTCTGGGAAGATAAATCGTTATTTTTTTTTCAGAAAAGGAGGGAGGGGGGCTATATTGTATAAGTGGCTCTACCATCAACATGTTCCACGAGCCGCCACTAAAATTAAGTACAGTTTTTGGAAATCCACGAGTTGTAAATTTTTCAAAATTTTAATTTTCGAATTGTGTAATACTCGAGCAAAAAACTTAAAAAAAATATAAAACGTGTCGACAAAATTCTGCAAAAATTAAATTAGATTTACAAATCATTGTTTTATCAAATTAAGTAAAGTTTTTGAAAATCCATCAATTACTTCGCAAGTAGTGAATTTTTGAAAATTTTAGATTTCGAATTGTGTAATACTCGAGCAAAAAATTAAAAAAAATAAAATAAAACGTGTCGACAAAATTCTACAATAAAATACATTTGCAAATCATCATTTTATGAAATTAAGTGCAGTTTTTGAAAATCCATCGAATTTTTGTAAATTTTAGATTTCCAATTGTGCAATACTCGAAAAAAAAGTATAAAACGTGTGGTCTAAATTGTACAAAAAAATAAATTGGATTTGCAAATCATCATTTTATCAAACTAAATAGAGTATTTGAAAATCCGCCGAATATTTCGCGAGTTGTGAATTTTTGAAAATTTTAGTTTTCGAATTGTGTAATACTCGAGCAAAAAATTTTAAAAAAATATAAAACGCGTGGACTAAATTCTACAATAAAATACATTTGCAAATCATCATTTTATGAAATTAAGTGCAGTTTTTGAAAATGCATCGAATTTTTGTAAATTTTAGATTTCCAAATGTGCAATACTCGAAAAAAAAGTATAAAACGTGTGATCTAAATTGTATAAAAAAATTAATTGGATTTGCAAATCATCATTTTATCAAACTAAATAGAGTATTTGAAAATCCGCCGAATATTTCGCGAGTTGTGAATTTTTGAAAATTTTAGTTTTCGAATTGTGTAACACTCGAGCAAAAAATTTTAAAAAAATATAAAACGCGTCGACTAAATTCTACAATAAAATACATTTGCAAATCATCATTTTATGAAATTAAGTGCAGTTTTTGAAAATCCATCGAATTTTTGTAAATTTTAGATTTCCACTTTCCGAAAAAACAAGTATAAAACGTCTGGTCTAAATTCTACAAAAAAATAAATTGGATTTGCAAATCATCATTTTATCCAACTAAATAGAGTATTTGAAAATCCATCGATTATTTCGCGAGTTGTGAATTTTTGAAAATTTTAATTTTCGAATTGTGTAACACTCGAGCAAAAAATAAAAAAATATATATAAAACGTGTCGACTAAATTCTACAAAAATTAAACTAGATTTGCAAGTCATTGTTTTATTAAATTAAGTGCAATTTTTGAAAATCCACTAATTATTTCGCGAGTTGTGAATTTTTGAAAATTTTAGTTTTCGAATTGTGTAATACTCGAGCAAAAAAATTTAAAAAAATATAAAACGTGTCGACTAAATTCTACAAAAATTAAACTAGATTTGCAAGTCATTGTTTTATCAAATTAAGTGCATTTTTTGAAAATCCACTACTTGTTTCGCGAGTTGTGAATTTTTGAAAATTTTAGTTTTCGAATTGTGTACTATTCGAGTGAAAATTTAAAAAAATATATATAAAACGTGTCGACAAAATTCTATAAAAATTAAATTAGATTTGCAAATCATTGTTTTATTAAATTAAATAGAGTTTTTGAAAATCCGCCAATTATTTCGCGAGTTATGAATTTTTGAGTATTTTAGTTTTTGAATTGTGTAATACTCGAGCAAAAAATTTAAAAAATATAAAACGTGTCGACTAAATTCTACAAAAATTAAACTAGATTTGCAAGTCATTGTTTTATCAAATTAAGTGCAGTTTTTGAAAATCCACTGATTATTTCACGAGTTGTGAATTTTTGAAAATTTTAGTTTTCGAATTGTGTACTACTCGAGTGAAAATTTTAAAAAATATATATAAAACGTGTCGACAAAATTCTATAAAAATTAAATTAGATTTGCAAATCATTGTTTTATTAAATTAAATAGAGTTTTTAAAAATCCGCCAATTATTTCGCAAGTTGTGAATTTTTGAAAATTTTAGTTTTCGAATTGTGTTATACTCGAGCAAAAAATTTAAAAAAAATATAAAACGTGTCGACTAAATTCTACAAAAATTAAACTAGATTTGCAAGGCATTTTTTTATCAAATTAAGTGCAGTTTTTTAAAATCCACTAATTGTTTCGCGAGTTGTGAATTTTTGAAAATTTTAGTTTTCGAATTGTGTACTACTCGAGTGAAAATTTAAAAAGATATGGTATATAAAACGTGTCGACGAAATTCTACAAAAATTAAATTAAATTTGCAATCCATTATTTTATCAAATTAAATAGAGTTTTTAAAAATCTTCTAATTATTTAGCGAGTTGTGAATTTTTGAAAATTTTAATATTCGAATTGTGTAATCCTCGAGCAAAAAATTTAAAAAAATATATAAAACGTGTAGACTAAATTCTACAAAAATTAAATTAGATTTGCAAATCATCGTTTTATAAAATTAAGAAGGGACAGTTCGGTATATAGAGACAAGGAGCCATGGCACTACCTGTAGTTTCAAGCTCAGCAAGAATTTTAACATTTTCACCAGTTACTTTGGTCTCGGAAGATAAATCGTTATTCTTTTCTTAAAAAGAGGGGGAGGGGTTGTACAAGTGGCTCTACCATCAATATGTTCCACGAGCCGCCACTGAGTGTTTATATCAAAAATAATAACGTCCGAGATTATTGTAAATCGCAAATATTCGAATTATATTCAAAACTTTATCGTATGTCTGACGTATAAAAATAATAACCTCTTTTTAAAAGTATTATGTTCGTAACTGTTGTATTATGACTATTATGAGTAACTAAGGTAACATGGAGTTATTGTAATATTATGTATTTAATAATTATCAATAAATGTTTAACATAAAATGGATTGAAAATTTCACTAAGCTTTAACCCAACTACTTGTAATAACTATTTCCGGTTAAAACATTCAGTCAATTTTTTAAATTAATTTTCAAATTAATTTAATTAATGATTACCACGCAGTAACGGTCGCACCGTCTTCTTCAAGAAATGTTATTATTATTGTGTTCTTGTTATTTTAAATCTAATCAGTTGATTGGAAATGGAACTAATAAACATTGGTATAAAATGAATGTTTATTGGATTCGTATTGAGAAATAATTTAAATTTACATATTATTTTCCTCTGAAAAACTGAGAAACCTATCCCCAGGGATTGCAAAATGGCTCGCCCCGTGAGGAAAAATATCGGAATTCAACACTACATCCTACTTTTGCGCTTCTCTTAATTATAAGCAGAATGTTGGCTTTTCTCTGTAATACTATTGAACACGCAATCGAGGATTGCTGAGATTTGTTTTCAGGGAAATCAATCAAATTAACCATTATGAAGCAATCAATTTTCTAATTAGACGAATTTTCGTGTAGGTATGGAATTTTGAGTTTAACTGAGTTGATAATAGTACTTTATTTTACAATTTCAATAAGAGGTTACATTGTGGCACATTATACATAGTGAGTTTTATCTGCAACATGTAGCAGCACTGAAAAACATTTTTTTTTTGTTTTGAACGAATTTAATATTTGACAAATATTTCTACGGCGGCGAATAGTGTATTTTAAAACATGATATATCTCGAATACTTGCACACATGGGAAGTTACTAAGGATGCGATAAACAAACTATTTCCAAGTTAAAACTAATTTAAGCTTATAGTATGCTAAGTACTTGCTAAAATGTTTATAGAAACTTAGAATATGTTTACATTTATTTTTGGTTTCCCGTGTAAGGTATCGATCGACACCAATTAAAAATCCACACCGAATAAATACACCTACAGAAGCGGCTCTTTTTCGCCGCGAATAAGACATACATTATACCCTCGCTGTTTCTTCCACGCTATTTTTTTGAAAACAGTGATAATATAATAAATTACAAACTTTTCACCAGAGTACATTTTCTGCGCCTGTAAAAATTGAACAAAAAAATTACGCCCCGGTTTTTTAACCTTTACTGGTGGCGAACTCCCCAATATGCATTATCGAGCATTTTCAGTATGCAACACGTCGGAGCGTTCCAATTGTCCTATGAATTATCGTTAACGGCAATTTTACAGTTTGATGTCGACACCTGTTACGTTCTTAAATACATTTTAGTAAAAATACTAGAATTATGAGCAAAAACTGTAAAATAAAAAATCTCATTGTTTAACTGATTTTGACATAAGAATAAGTCGATTATTAAACCAAAGTAGGAAAACAATGTTTTTTCTATAACTATTAAGATAACGATAATATACCTTGATATTACAAATTTGGGTATATTTTTTACAATAAAATAATTTTATTTTCAGAGAAAAAAGTATATTTTTTCAAGTTGCCTTGGCGATTTGATGATTTTTTGCAACAGTTTTGATGAAAAATTCTGGAATTTTTTTAAAAAATTTATTTTATTTTATAACATTATATGTCTAGAATGTTTTCCATATATTGAATTAAAATTGATGGAGGGGATTTCAAAAAAATTAAAGAAATTTTGCCGAAAGTGCGCATTTTGCAAAGCAGAGATTTTGAAGGACATTTCGGGAAAACTAATAAAAGCACATTTTCTTTTCTTTTACAGAAATAAATGTATTATACGTCTAGAATATTTTCTGCAAATTGTATTAGTATTCATCAAACGAATTACGAGAAAATAAAAAAATCTTGCAAAAAAGGGTCATTTTGTACAACAGTGATTTTGAAGACAAATTCCAGAAAAACTGGGGACAACTCATTTTTTATTCTACTTCTCTGTTCCAGTTACATGTGTCTAGTATTTCCTCCAAATTTAATTTAAAATATTTGAGAGGATTATGAAACAATCAATTAAATCTTCTCGAAAGACCAGTGATGAACCAATCCCTTTTTACAAGGAATTTCAATTGTTCGTGCGCAAAAGAAAAATCAAAAACTCCACCCCTAATTTTGTTTGTAATATGTATATAAATTTGAAAATAATACAATTTCTATTAGTATTCACAGCTTCATATGTCTAAAATGTCTTCTATAAATTTTATTAAAAGTCATCAAGGGAGTTACGAGAAAATTAAGATATTGCTGAAAGTAGTAATTTTGGATATCAGTCATTTTAAAGAAAGTTCCGGAAAAACTAATCATAACCTATTATTGGGTATTTCTTTTGTTTTGCAGCCTTACATAAGTATTACATGTTTCCTAGACATTTGATAAGGATTTATGAGAGGATTTAGGAGAAAATAAAGGAAATCTCGTCGAGAGTATGCAATTTGCAAAGCAAAACTTTGATGGATATTCCAGAATAACTAGAAATAACACATCTCATCTTTATTTAGACCAGTGGTTCTTAACCTTGTTGGAGGTACTGACCCCCACCAGTTTCATATGCGCATTCACCGAACCTTTCTTAATTAGAAAAATAAAATATGATTTTTTCAAATTCAAAACATAGGTATATATTTTACTGGTGCACAAAATGAACAAAACCATTAAAGAACAAAACCATTAAGAACAAAGAACAAAACCATTAAAACATGATTTTCACACAAAAACAAAAACATAATAATGAATATTTACTGCAAATCAGTGTGACTTCTGCTGTTGTCTTTCAGAGACCAGTTTAAAAATGAGCGGCTTTACCTTTGCCAGTGCCACTCTCATGTCATTTTCGCAATAAAGTCTGTTCCTTTTCTTCGTTTTTATGTCCAGCATCCTCGAAAAGGATTGCTCGCAAAGGTATGTTGTCACAAACGGTATGAGCTTTCTTAGCAATAACATGGTACGTTACCATTTGTTGACACCAAAACGTTGAGAGCGTTGTTATTCTAAAGAGTTGCTGTTGAACCTGGCTCTGCTGAATTTCAATGATTTCATCGAGGTAATCATCATTGAAATCTATTGTCTCAACACTAAACGTGAACGGCTGCCTCATCCATGCTGGATATGACTTTCTTGTATAGAAGTATCTGTCGAGAGACTTTGCAAGCTCATCTAAATGCGTAGCAATTGCTTGCTTCAGTTCCGCGGGTACCAAAATGTCTCCGATTCCAGATACATCTTCGATCTTACTTATACAGTCGTCTAGCAGGGGAAACTTTGCCAAGTTATTGTTTTCTGTTCGTCGTTTCCATAACTGTAGCTTTTTTGAAAAGCCTTAAGGTTTTCTTCCGCTTCGATGACGTTGACTCCACCGTTGATGATTGAGAACTGCGAAGATATCAGTCATGTACGCTAAAATGAGAATGAACTCAGAATTTTTGAAGCAATCTGCATGACAATGTTAGTGCTCTTGCAAAAACAGGGCTAATTCCGCACGCATGGCAAAAACACGATTCAGCACCTGTCCCCGGGATAACCACTGAATGTTAGAATGGTATAGGAGTACCTCGAATTCAGATCCCATTTCTTTACACAGCTCCCTGAAGATTCGGTGCCTCAGAGCACTATTTCGCACATAGTTCACGCATTCCACTACAATTTTTAATACTTCTGCCAGTTTTGGAGGCAAGGTTTTGTTGCCAACTCATGCCTGTGCAGAATACAATGCGTAACAATGATGTGTAGTGCATCGGCTTTTACTAGCTCACCAAAACCAGACTTTCTTCACAGCATGGCTGGAGCTCCGTCCGAACAAACTGCAGAAACCATATCCCACGAAAGATTGTTGTCTTTGAAGAAGTCATCCACAATTTTCATCACATCGGCTGCCTTAGTTGTTGTTGTAAGAAGCTTACAAAATAAAAAAATATTCCTTTATCACGTCGTCTTTCACATAGCGCACGAATACTGCAAGCTGGCTTAGATTGGAAACGTCTGTGGTCTCGGCGAGTTGAAGGCTGAATTTTGCCGGGCTTGAAATCAGATCTGCAACTACTTGAGCCAAGATGTCTTTGCTCATGTTCTCTATTCTGTTGCCGATGGTGTCATTTGAAAGAGGAATTTGGGATAACTTAACTTCGGCCGCCTTTCCCAGCATGATATTCGCCTTCTTCAACACAGCTGGTTTTATGAAGGTTTCACCAATGGTGTGTAGTTTGCCCTGCTTTGCGATCAGGTAGGCAACTTCGTGCAATGCTGTGAGGATCGGTTTGTTGATGGGTACAAAGCCGAGAACAGGCAGATCCTTTTCATCGAATCTGGCTCTCTTCACCTTGAATTCAGCGAGCGTCGTGTTCTTGTATTTTCCATCTCCGTGCAGCTTAAGGAAGTCTTCTCTTAGTTTTGCCGGTGCTAGACTAGAATTGTTCAACTTGGCATTGCAAATCATGCAGTTAGAACGCTGACTCCCATCACGTTTCGTTATACACGTGAATCCATATTGTACATTTTCGTCCGACCACTTTCTTTTTTTACTCGACATAGTTAGTATGAAGGGATTATAATATTAAGAAAGAAATCACACGACGTACCATCACGACAGTCACAGTTCGACTGCTGGCCGCACCAAATTCCCTGCAGCACAGATAGGCCAAGCGATGTTGCATGATCACCTGCAGCCAATAATCGACAAGCGGGACGTGTCATCACGAATCATATGATCGAACCGCCGACCGCCGAACCCGTGACACTGACTCACCGAACCCCTGGGGTTCGATCGAACCCAGGTTAAGAACCACTGATTTAGACTATACAAATACTTACTCCATATGGACTACCAGTGCTAAGTTAGTGCAAGAGAAGTAGTTGATTTTCAAATTTTGTTTGATCCGTTTAAAAATGTAAAATTCAAACCAACTCTACACGCCCGAGATGACAGTAAATGTCATTCTATTTTGTTGTAATATTTTTGTTGGGATATAGTCTGATAAATTGCTCTCGTGCATTGTAAATTATCGCAAGTTTGCACTCTTTAGACAAACTCAGTCGCATTGTTTTAGGCAACAGCCCTTCCGGGCTCGGGACTGTTGTCAAACAATACGACTTCGTTTGTCGAAATTGCACAAACTTGTTACCGATAATTTCCAATGCACTTGTGCAATTACTGTTGAAAATTATCATTTTGCATGGCAAAAGCTGTTGAAAGACTGGTAATAACCTATTTAAAAGTTTTCTTTTTGATATAGCTACATATGTCTGGAGTGTTTCATGTAAATTCACTTTAAATTCATCAAGAGGATTAGGAACAAAATTTATGAAATCTTGCCGAAAAAGAGCGTTTTGCAAAAGAGAGATTGGTTAATTTCTGAAAAACTAGTGATAGCCCAATTTTGAATGGATTTCGAGAAGTCAACAATTTGATTAAAATTCTTTAAGGAGTTTACGAGAAAGTAAAGTCGGAAGTGCGCATTTTACTAAGCAATGAATTTGATGAAATGGTCCTAAAGAAGTAGTGATAATCCATGTGTGGATTTTTCTTTTATCACGACAACATTGGTGCAACATGTTTCTTGCAAATTTTATTAAAATTCGTCGAGGGGCTTACAAGAAAACGAACGAAATATAGACGAAAGTTTTTTTTGTAAAGCTGTGATTTGCTGGAAAAACTAGTTATAACCTATTTTTAATTTTTTTATGTTGCTTACAGCTAGCTAGGTTAAGAATATCTCCCGCAAATTTTATTAACGTTCATCACAGGGATTACAAGAAAATAAAGAAAGTCTTGCCGAAAGTGCGAAATTTGTAAAGCAGAGATTTTAATGAAAATTTGCGAAAAAACTAGTGGCAAACTATTTTCTATTTATTTTATAGCTTGTCTTGTTTAGAATTTTTTTCTGCAAATTGGATGCATCCAGGGGTTTACGAGAAAATGGAAATCTTGTCGAAAATGTGCATTTTAATGGAAAATTCCGGAAAAACTAGTGATAACCCGTTGTTGGATGTTTCTTTTATTTTACATCTGCATGTCTTAACTCCTTCCCCTCAATTTTATTAAAATTCATCTAGATTAAGAAATCTTAAGTTAATATATGCAGATGCAAAACAAAAGGAACATTTAACAACGGTTATCACTAATTTTTGTTTTGTAATACGTTTCATTTTCTCTTGAAAATGAAACATATTTGGTCGAAAATGCGCATTTTGCTAAGCAGTGATTTTGTTTGAAAAACTTGTGATAATCCATTTTTAGATGTTTATGTATTTTATAGCTACATATCTTTAGAACGCTTCTTGTATGTTTTATTACGATTCGTCTAGGATTACGAGATAATAAAAGAAAACTTTTCAAAAGTGTGCTTCTTGCAAAAGCAGAAAAACTAGAGATAAACCATTATTAGATTTTTCTTATGTTTTACAGCTACATATATCAGAAATTTTTACTAAAGAAATTAATTATTAAAATTCATCAAGGTCATTACGAGTCATCCATTTTTTGCTAAGCAGTGATTTTGATTGAAAATTCCGGAAAATCTAGTGATAACCTGTTTGATTTTTTTGTTCATATCTACATATGTTCACATAAAATTCATCGTAGGGATTTGGAGAATATAAAAAAAAAATCAAAATTGAGTATTTTGGAAGGCACCGATTTTAATGGAAAGTCCCTACAAAACGAGTGAAATCCCCTTTTTAGAATTTTTTTCTTGTTTTATAGCTACATATCTCAAAATGTTTTTGCATATTTATTAAAATTCATCGTTGGTGTTTCGGGTTAGACAGGGTGCCCGTTTTTGGAGCGGCACCATGGGGATTTCAGTTATCTTAAGAGATACGAGGTCGGTTAAATTAGGGCAAAGTTGTGTATTATAACGTTGATTTATAATCTGTCGAGTTACCTTTTTTCAAAAAATCAGGAAAAAATAAAAAATTTCATTATATATGTAAGTGTCTGAATAAAGATGTTGATGTATGTAAAAATTTTCAATTTTAATTTTTACTTTTTTATTCGAAAACTATTACTATTGCGCACTTTACACCAAGACATTATTACAGCACTTTTTAATGGAGAATCTAAATATGTTTTTCGAATCTTATTAAATAATATAAACGTTGCTAAATCGTTTTTGATTGAGAAAGTTGTCCATTATTCGGCCGAATCATTTTCTCCACAGGTGACGTCCAATCAAATGATAGTGGTTTCATTGCCCAACAGTTTAGTTGTTACTATGGTCACGATTCGTTTTTTGTCAGCGAACTGCCGCAATTTCCAAATAGAAAAATTATTTGTTATAATTTAATACAAACAGAAAAATCTTTATGTAATTATTTAATATGATATGAGTTTATGTCGCATCTAAAAACTATTAGACATTGTAAATAAATTTATGAATTTGTGCATATGTTTGTATGTACGTGCGCCGATAGTTTAAAATTAGTTTTAAGGTTATATTTTTCCATGATTAAATTACTTTAACTTTATTATTATTTTTATAAAATGGATTTTTCTGTAAATAAATATTATTTATTTATTTATTATATGACGCGAAAAAGTATAGTATTAAACTCGTGAACAAGTTGGTCATTGCCAACTTTCTCACTCATTTAATAATATACTATATTAGATTTATTTTAGCTTTCAAGATGGCGGAGAGATAATAGACAACTTTTGTTTTTCCTGTGGCCGCCATATTGGATTTTTACATTTTCTAAAGCAAGATTTTTTCTGTTTACGATGATATATCACACATTATGTTTTAATTTTACATTTGAGCCAAAATTTTAAATTTATTATTTCAAACTCAAATTTCCCAACAAAACATTAATCAACGTTATAATACACAACTTTGCCCTAATTTAACCAACCTCGTATCTCTTCACGCAACTAATATCCCATGGTGCCGCTCGAAAAACGGGCACCCTGTATATATACCTATATATTTTATTTAAATTTATTGTAGCGATTAGGTGAAAATTACAAAAATTGAATAATTATATTAATTAATAAATTAATAATTATATATGCTTTAAGCAACGATTCCAATAGGGAATTAAAAAAAAAAATGGTGATATCCTTTTTAGAATTATTCTTTTAGTTTATAGCTGTTATACAGGGTGTTTCAGAGCTCTGGGAACGGTCAATCACGTGCTTATTTTTCAAAATTTCGAAAAATGTTTTATACAAAAGTTGTGTATAATAGTGAGCTGCACGCCCTGAAAATATTTAAATTTATACAGGGTGTCACATAACAAAGTTACAGACCAAAGTTATGTTTTTTTAAATGGAACACCCTGTATTTTTTGTCATTTTCGAATTATATCAATCAATTTTAAATGAAAATTCGGGAAAAGGAAGTGATAACCCAAACATGAAATATAGTTTTGCTGCGTCATTAATTTGCGTTCATAAAATATGTGTTTTCTGAAGCCTTCCGGAAGCGTGAAAAAAGTGTCATAACGGTTCATTTTTTCACCCTTTTGCGTGAAAAAAAGTGCCGTAGTGGTTCATTTTTTAACGCAACTAAAAAATCGTTTGCGCAAAGTGTGTAATGAACGCTTCGCAACACGCCGCGAGTTCTACCGATAAATGTCAAACATTCGTTTCCGATCAAGATAATGATTACAAAGTTGTGAAAAACAGTTGCTTTACTCTCGAGTTTCATATAAAAAAATTTCTACGTCCGTAACTTTAAATAAATTCGATAAAACCTTAATCAATTTTTATAAAAATTGAATAATAATAATCATCACTTGATGATTATTATTATTTTCTTCATTTAAAAGTATTATTACTTATAAAAATTGATTAAGGTTTTATCGAATTATTTAAAGTTACGGACGTAGAAACATTTTTATATGAAACTCGAGAGTAAAGCAACTGTTTTTCACTCGTGGAAAAAAGTATTACTTTACTCACTTGTTGCATAAATAACTATTCTCCATCCGCATGACAACTGAGGACCAGTTTCGATATTATTAATCTTATCAGCTCAGTGTAGACATAGACAACTAACAGTTTGTTGTTTATTTTTAAAGCATAAATAAAATTTAGTTTTATTATAAAGCTGTAATGTTTGTTGATTGATACAACTTTGCGCAAGTTTTAAATTAATAATAAAAAATTAAAACAAAATGAAGAGAAGATAAAAGCATTAAAAAAAGAGTTAAAAAAGGTATGGTTTGGTTGAGGAAAGGGTTATTTTCTATGGAGTTAGAAACCTTCAAGTATCAATTAAGATAAATGCACCATTAACTTGAACCTGTTTTCATATTTTTACCGGTTAGTTATGCTCAGAGTTTATAAACTATGAAACAAGAAAATAATGTAAACGCTGTAATTGTCAGCACCTCGTTTGATACAAAGATGGTGGAGCAATTACAGCAGCTGGACTCTGTGCAGCAGGTGATGGGTGATGGGTGACCGTGGGAGCACCACCTGTTATCAACCCGATAACACCCGCGGCCAACCATTTCCCTTATTATAGCTCACCAATCGTCACGATTAAAAAAAGAAAAACGCTTACAGGAGCTAATTAATGATTTTGTTCGCCGCCCAAACGAAAAGCGCAAACATGTGCTAATCACCACCGACTGAAGAAGGAAAAAGTGGGTGTAGTGGGTGTTCGAATTTTTCTCACATTGATTTTACAACGTGTTAATTTGATTTACGACCCGATTTTACTGCCCTCGGTGATTTATAGTTTGGAGTAGAAACGCCAGAATTTACATCCACTTTTTGTTTCGACCACGCACGTGTTCGTTTTCTTGCCTAATTCTAATGCTTCGGTGATTTATGTCGGCGAATAATTGATTTTTGTCTTAGGAGGGGGAGGGGGAAATTCTCACGATTAATCAATTGGTAATTTTGATTCAATTTGGTTATCAATAGCAAATTTAATTTGAATAGATTTATGTAAGAATTGTATGCAGGAAAGTTTTGAATTATTAAATATCGTAAAAATCAATTTCATAAATAGAAATATTATTAATTTTTTTAAATATTGTTTCAATTAAATAATTTGTGCAACGTTACGACAATAGAAGTCGCCCTAATGGTGTATCTATCTATTACGAATACTTGGGGTTACTACTCCATAGTGAAAAACCGTTTCTCTGTCAGCGTCTATATTGACCTGATGAGATCTAATAAGATTGAAACTGGTGCTCGGTTGTCGCACGGGGAAACAATATTTCAATATTTATCAATGATATTCTTATAATTGTCACTAGTTTATAGTTTCTTATTGTCTGTGGATTTCTCCACTCAGTGAAGGAAATTGTCGAATGTGAAGATAATAGATGTTGCCCTGATGGTGTATCTAGCTATTACGGTTTGAAATTTTAATTATTTACATTCAAGTTGACATAATGCCACCGGAACATGTTGATGGTAGAGCCACTTATACAATATACCCCCCACCCCATCATTTTTTTAAGAAAGAAAGAACGATTTATCTTCCTAGGCCAAAGTAACTGGCGAAAAAGTGTTTTAAGAGTTAATTAAAAATTCTTGCTAAGGTTGAAACTGCAGGTTCTTCTTGGCTCTATGTAACGAGCCGCCCCTGTCCTCAGCACTAAACGTATTGATAATTGAATAGTTTTGTGGCTGATAATTGTTGATTAATTCATTATATTTAAGGATGGGTGATATTTCACGTACCTGTGATTTTTCACTGATAGTAAAAACTGTGACTGCTAATTAAACAGTGAATGCTACTTCAAACGTGATTGCTACGTAAAATTATAATTGATACCCAAACTGTCATTGTTAGCGAAAATCCTAATTTTTTGACATTTTTCACCAATTTCATAGAAAATTTTCTTAACCATTTTTCAAAGCCCCTAAGTTTTGGCACATTTTGGTTTTCAAATAATCGAGATCACCTGACACGTTTGAGTATTATATAAGTTACTTAACATACGTTTCTAAAGTTCTGGACTCAGAAACCTTGTTTTTGGACATTTTTTACACATTTTACAAACAAGTTTCTTAACAATTTTTTGTAGATATTTTAGTTTTCAATAAATGGAGATCATCCAACGCGTTTGCAAGTTATAAACTCGAAAAAATCACCGGCAAAAACTATCTAATAACAAAAATAATAATAAAAATCATTTATATTTTTCTTGAATCTTTTTTTTTCACATTTTAAAGCTTGCATTATTAAAATTATCCAACCTATTTGGAAGTGCTAATTTCAAAAATCGACAAACACCTTTTTCAAAAATATAAATGTCTCGATTTTGGCGTTTCAATGATCAAAAAAAAATCTCTAAAACGAGAAAAAAGGGTTAAAAAACAAGATTTGCAGTGTTTAACACGTTTGGTCGCTATACGTTTTAAAGAACCAAACACTGAGGATTCGATTTTTAAAAAGTATAACTACTAGACTTGAAAAACTTGATTTTCTAATCTATTTTTTGTAGAGAAATTTTTTGAAAATCGTAAATTTGGCACTATTCTGCTTTGAATGATCACAATCAAGATTTTATAGGTATTTTATTAACCTTTTCTCATTTTTTTTTTATTTCGACTTGAAATCCAATGATCAAAATCAAGATATTATTATCTTTTGATTAATTTATTCATTGGTGAAAAACTAGGTGCGTGGGCAACACGATATGGCCCACTACCACGTAAAATAGCACCCACCCACCATTCACTCTACCAACTTTATTCTAACCTAAAATTCTGTATGGTTGAAGAAATGTGAAGAAATGAAAGTTTAAAAATAATGCGAAACGTATTTTGTAAATCTAGAACGCTTTATTAATTACTTTATAATCCATTTTTCTCTGCTCTCATGTTCAAATTACTATTTTCATGAACTGAAAAAATAAAAATAAAAACAAATGCTGAACTTCCCAAACGTACTCAAAATTCATTTAACTTTAATATTCGGTGCGAACAACTAGACATTCTTTTATTATAATTTTTGAAATAATACCACGGAACCAGCACTATAACAATTTTCAAATTACAAATTTCACGAACTAAAAAAAAAAAATATAAAAATTCTCTCAAATTTCAAAATATACTGGACGATTCGACGTTAATTATTTCATTTAAAAATAATCCCTCGAGAACAGAGCAAATCATCATTCTAAATATGCGCTTTCTCAGAAGTAAAACACAAATTAAAAAAAAACGATAATCAAGTATTAGAATTGATACTTTACAAAATGACTAAATTTCATTCCAGTTTACGATTCGGCAAAAATCTTTAAATGCTTTTCGTCTTGATTTTAAAAGAACTCCCCGAGAACAGAGCAAATCGTTATTTTGAAGATGCGCTTTTTCGGAGACATAGAAAAACATTTCTCCACGACCACCATAGAATTTAAGCTTTCTGAAATCAATTTTGATTATAGAACGTACACATTCTCACTCTTGTTATGGAACAAAACACTATGCGCTTATGTGTTTTGCATGTAATTCATTCCATAACAAGGGATAGAATGAATATTCTCACATCGTTTCGAATAAAACAATTAGCCTTGGATATCACAATTGTCAAAATACTATAAACATAACCACAAACGTGATAAAACGTAAGTTCTTTGTGTTCATTATTTTATTAGTCTATTTGATCTGGTCGAGGAGAAAGTATAGTCTGCTACTCGGTAAGAATGGAAATTCAGATGCTCGTGGTTCCTCGCGCTCGCCTTGCGGCTCGCGCTCGAAATATTCCACTCGCATCGAATTTCCATTCTAACCTTGTTACAGAATATACTATTCTCCACGACCATTATAAAATTTAAGCATTCTGAAATCAATTTTGATCATAGAACATACCCATTCTCACTCTTGTTATGGAACAAAACACTATGCGCTTATGCGTTTTGCATGTAATTCATTCCATAACAAGGGATAGAATGAATATTCTCACATCGTTCCGAATAAAACAAATAGCCTTGGATATCACAATTGTCAAAATACTATAAACATAACCACAAACGTGATAAAACGGAAGTTCTTTGTGTTCATTATTTTATTAGTCTATTTTATTTGGTCGAGGAGAAAGTATAGTCTGATACTCGGTAAGAATGGAAATTCAGATGCTCGTGGTTCCTCGCGCTCGCCTCACGGCTCGCGCTCGAAATATTCCACTCGCATCGAATTTCCATTCTAACCTTGTTACAGAATATACTATTACCTACGACAACTTGGATATATGCTCATTACATGCTTGGTAATGATTAGTATATGTAGTGCATTGCTCACGCATTTCATTCTCGCATCGATTATCTGTGCTAGAATATATTCCAACACTGTACTGTCATACGTGAAGCCTAACCTTCAATGTGTCAAAATGACGGAGTAGATTTAAAGATGTTTGCTTCGCCGCTTCTACATACATGGGGCGTTAGTTGTAGTACCTCGGCAAATTTGTTGTTTTCGATGTTTGTCTCCATACTATTTATATATACTTTTAAACACTAAGAATATATAAACTCGAGAAATGATATGAACCATAAATGATATTGCGGTTGGCGGCTTGGTTTTTGACCGACGTTTGTTTCCGCGGTAACGGTAAGCAGGTGCCTCTGATAAAAGTTATCGCGTACGAATTGTCCGCGTTCGGTTTGTAATTATCTTAACTATCACAATGAAGCTCAACAAAGTTGTCGTAGGTAAAGCATAGTGTACAACTCGCATGGAATGACTATTTCTCGCTCTTATGAATTGCAGCATTCGCCTTTCGGCTCATGCTGCAAACTTCATACTCGCGAGAAATGTATGTCATTCCATGCTCGTTATACAATATACTATTGCAACTTACTTTACATTTACATTCCAGTTTACGTTTCTGCAACAGTCTAGAAAAATGCTTCTTCACTAATTTTGAAATAATCACAATTTCAAAAGGTGTTACGATGTTTACTAACCGTGCTCACGGTTTAAAATCACTGATATTAAAAAGTAGCAATCACAGGTAGCAAAGTGATTCAAACGTAGCAGTTTTGCCTATCTCTAATTATATTTAAAAGTGTTTTCGTGTATAATCATTTGTGTAATTTCGATTATATTTCACCGTCGACAATAACTGAGGACCGATTTGGACCTACATTAGTCTTACATCAGCACACTACGATCGTCGTTGATAGAGAAACAGAATTCGACTATGCCCTTATAATCAAGTAACCGTTAGAATAGAAAAACAATTAGGGCGACATCTATCGCCGAAAATGTTACAACGTTCAGAAATTATAATATATCGGCGATAGATGTCGCCCTAATTGTTTTTCTATCCTGACGGTTACTTGATTGGTTTATAAGGGGCCAAAATTCAGAAAATTTGGTGTATTTTAAATTGATTAATGGTGTATTTAAAAAAAATATAAATAAATATTTATATGCAGGTAGTGCCATGGCTTCTTGGCTCTATATGTATAACGAGCCTCCCCTGCATACAGTGCAGGATTTCTTCTTCGACTTCTCTTTAGATTTTTCAATTTTATTTAAATGATCTGACAATAACAGGTCTATTTTATAACTCGTAACGATGTCGTTGTAATTCGATTCTCGTTCCGATAACGATTTTTCAATGTAACTCAATTTTGTAACTTTTCATAATCGTTACGAAACGATGAAATCGTTCCGTTGTAATCGTTCGGGAACGACAGCTCCGCTGTCAATCGTTAACGGATATTTTGACCTGGTACTATATGAATTATATATTTATATTTAATTGTCTCAGGTAATTTGTGGTGGATACGAATTATATATTGGAACGAAGATAACTTAATTTTTATTTAACTACATAATATCATTGTACATTGTGTTACAATGCAAAATTGTTATTCCTATATTACTAGAAAATTATTTACAAATCTAGAAAATATATTTTCCGAGGAAGAACTCAGCACATGAACTTGTATTTATGAGACACAAGTCCTTCTTTATTCTCGAAGAAAGCTTTAGAAACATGTATAGACAAATCTAAGAAATACTTCTATAATCCATTGCTCAACTTTTTTTATTGGTCCTCCTGCTTCATTTAATTGTAGGGCTAATGACCTCCATGATTCATCCAAAATATCCGGGTTTTGTGACTATTTATTCCTTCGAAGGGCTTCATTCCATTGTAACTCTTCTAGATATATTTGATACTGCTGTGCAGTGATCTCTGGAGCAAGATTTTTCACGACACTACCTCGACTTTCACTTTCAGTCATTATTAACACTTCATCACTTAATTAAATTAATTCAGTTCAATTATAATTTGATTTTTGAAAGTATCCGCAAAAATAAGCACAATGTTTGGATTTGAAATGTAAACGTCAACTGTCATGACGCTGAAGAAATTAGAAATGAAGTGAGCTGCAAGTGTACTATTCGTTCTAAAATCACAAGTTCATCGTTACGAATAAGCATTCAAGGTCAACGTCTAATGATGTTGGTTACAAAATAGCATTTTAACCTAAATCGTTCGCAACATTGCAACTGACGTTTCGAACGATTATAGTTAGCTAACGAATCGTATTGTAACGATTGTTTATAAAATAGACCCGTAAGGGGTCAAATTTAGCTAGCATTTCTGCTGCCTTTACAAAAATCTCCTATTTCTCCTATAGAGATTGGAACCACTTCGTCTAAAAGCAAGACATTGACTTGTTAAAAAGTGCACAATAGCAATAATTCTTTCTACAATAGCCCTCCATAAATTTTTCTCGAATTCAAATTGTTCTTGTTGCTCTTTGTCTATGATTTTTATTTATTTAAACGGATTTTAAACTCCCGCCATTTTTGGAAACACTTAATATACTTTGCACTGTCCTCATGTTTTACAAATTGGTCAGCACAATGGCATAAGTCTTTAAAACCCGTAGTTATAATTTTAATATTTACTTTTCTAAATAATTTACATAGGAAACAAAATACGCAGCTTTGTCTTTCGTTTCGCGGGCTTCACCGGTTTCGCCCCTCTAATCATCGCCCACGTGCCATGCACGCTCTAGCCCTCCGGTAGGATCGGCCCTGAGTTGAAGTGCAAGTTTTAGTGGGATGTCCCATTTAAACAATTTATACAAAGTGAAAGTTCGTTTTCTTTCTCAGATCTTTGAAAAGGTTTAATATTGCAAAACTTAGGATTGGTGTTTGCCCGCCGAGAAGGTCATACGTTTGAGTAGTGAAGCTAATTTTCTATATGCAAATCTGCTTAACCTAAAAAAATGAAAAAAATTAATTTTAATAAATAAATTAGAAACAACCTTACTTGTTGCAGAAAGCATTAATTAAATTCAATAAAATGAAATATAGCCTGAATATATGAATATTCAACCTGTTGGTAACTCTGCAAGCAAAATTAAGTCCTACTAAAACTATAAACAAATAACTTATTGGGTAGTTGTTTCAATAAGTTATTTGTTTATAGTCTTAGTAAGACTTAATTTTGCTTACAGAGTTACGAACAAGTTGAATATTCATATATTCAGGCTACATTTCGTTTTATTGAATTGAATTAATTTTAACATTTTAGGGACCTTTGATGTACTGGTTTGTCTGAAATAATATATAAATTATGAAGGCATTAATGAATATCAACTGATACACCCAAATACACGGAAATTAATTAAAATGTACATCTGTGACTAGGCTTTGCCCGCGGCTTCGCTCACCACATGTGCGTAAGCGGTCGCGCTACTCAAATCCCGAACATTGACGTTTCAAAACTTAGTTTTTGTAACTGTTCAAACCTAATCGATGTTACATGAAAAATATTTTGCATTATTTATAAATAGAGCCAACCAATCTTTAGTACGTATTAATGATAAATAGTAAAGGTATAATTGTTCGCGGCCTTGTCATGCTGGGTGTCTAATGAGAGATCTCGTGGGGACTACAAAGGTGCAAATGGAATTTTGACAGCCGTCGAGGTGCGAGAAACAAATGAATAAAGCCTCGTCGGGTGTGCGATGATGGTAAAAATTTGAAGAACACGAAAGACGCGTCCGTTTGTCGAGATCAAAGAAAGGGCTGTCGCGCCAATAAAAATAGTTTTGCGCCGAGTCCGGGAAACCGGGGAACAATTAACGCGCGTGTACGCCGAGAAATTATTTAATGGTCGCGATTGTGTCTAATGACAAAGCTAATATATCTCTTCTTCTCCGTCGGCCTTTGTGCGCACTGTTGAAAAGATCTTCAAAGGCCATTACCGTCCGACAGCACGTTCCTCCGGCGAACTTCGTACATTCCTAAATCGCATCGCCGCTAAAATAACACTACCACCAATTAAAGACGTCCTTATTTAGCACCATCGCGAGCCGCGCTCACCTTTTAGAGGTGCCCGGTGGAGCCGGAGGGAGGGAAAAAAGTGGAGGCGCGCGAGGATAATCCCTGAAGACGGACGGGGAAAGTTTGCGGAATGGGTTTATAAGTGGAGGCTGCATATCATTAAAGTGCATAGCTCAGCTCGGAGGAGGAGAAGCAGACCGGAACAACGGGGGCCCCCTGATGAAGATTGATGGGCCGCGCCCTGACCGCTCGAAATAGCTGCCTGCTCCTGCACTTGTCAACTGTCCCGGAGACTTATTTGCGGCCCCCTTTTCACCTTTTCATTACTCTCCATTCGCTCGCACGACTCGATATTATTAATTGCAACAGGTTTTAATTTGCAAAATACTAAATTTATAAATAATACTCACGAGGGAACTAACCCAAGTGTTCCTCTCCGATTTTAATGAAATTTGGTGAATTTGTAGAGGGGGCCAAAATATTCCATACGTATTTTTTTGTTTTGACTAATAAACATGTTTAGGGGATGAACTCGTCCCTTGAAAATCAGCCATATTTTTGTTTTTGCTATAACTTCTGAACAAATCATAATAACATAATGTAAAAAAATCTAAACCTATCCACTGGTGTAAAAAATGTGTGTATTGACAACTTTTACACTAAGAAAAGTATTGATGTACATGCATGGCTTGTATTTGCTGCAATAATGATATTCGTAAATAAAAATTTCATTCATAAAGACATAAATGACAATATCCGAAGATAGTTTAATATTTTTGTCCACGAAAATGTTATAATGTGCTCGTTATTTAATTCTATGGACAGCAATAATGGGGTACATTTAACACTCAATTTCTTTTTCTCACGCATTTGCGTGTTTAATATGCTTATTAAACACGCTAATTCGCGCTTTAATTCACAGGACGCGAGTTATGATAATATTTTGTTTACCCTGTTTAATACTGATTTTATTTTTTTCAATTGTAATCGTAATCACAACTTAATTTCGATTTTAATTTTGATTTTAATTTTCGTGAACAAAGTATAGTGTACAACTCGCATATAATGACTATTAATCACTCAAACGATTTTCTCCACTCGCCTACGGCTCGTTCCGCAAACATCGTTCTCGTGGTTAATAGCCATCATTACATGCTCGTTGTACAATATACTATTTCTGAACGCGAAATCCGAATATATACCCATTTCCTCTAAATCAGGGGTCTCCAAACTACGGCCCGCGGGCCAAATACGGCCCGCGACCTCATCGAGTTCGGCCCGCGGCAAGCGTTACATTTTCCGCAAATGTCACATTTTAAAATTCTACAACGATTTTTTGTTATAGATTTTGAAATTAGTTATCAAATTGATCATATCTCGGCCTAGTAGGTTATGAAGAATTGTATATATGGGCCGCGATAGAAAAAGTTTGGAGACCTATGCTCTAAATAAAACTTTTCCAGTAAAAAAGGTTTCACGTTCACTAGCGGAAAATACGAAAATTGAGTTTTATAACTCCTTATATTGTTTATACAATTTTTGTTACACCAGTGGATAGGCTTTGAACTTGTATACATTACTGCTATCATGATTTGTTTAGAAGTTATAGCAAAAAAACAAACATGACTGATATTCGAAGAACGAGTACACCCCCCAAACATGTTTTTTAGCCGAAACAAAAAATACTTTGGCTCCCTTTACAAACCTACCAAATTTCGGTCAAATCGGAGAGGATGGAATATTTCTATACATATGTATTCACAATTTAAAAAAACAATCTATATTGAGTACGTTGTGAAAAGTACAACCTTGCAGCAATTGATATCACACTTTAAGGCTTTAAGATCTAGATTAAGATATTTATTGTCTAATAAGGATGCCTCTTGCATTTATCACAATCAACATGCATATTATTATTATTGTATTTAACCTGACTCCTCCATGAATGTAATATTCTTAATGGAAATAAACAAATTCTAAAAACCGATTCTAAAAATCTTCAATTTTTTCGTTTAAAATATGCTCATTATCGCCAAAATTAACAACGGAATGTGTCTATGTTTTTACACAATGTTGAAAAGCATCAAATTTTGGGAAAATTTGTTTTTATATTTTCTAAACCAATTGTAAACATGTTAATCTATTTTTAATGAAATCGCCTTATAGAACAGTAATTGGTGATTTTTTTAGTAAAAAAACGAAAGTTTTTCATTCTTTTGATACCTGGAACGATATGCTCCGAGTATTTCAAAATGTGATATGTCAGTGAATATTTGATACAAAAATGAAAACAAACCCAAAATGTTCGTTGTTTTTTAAAGCTTTCACCTGTTGCCAGAAAATATTGACATAAATGGGAAATAAAAAAAAAAATGAAAAATCGATTTTTCAAGATGACTATTATTATGAATATTAGATTTTTACGGGGTAAATATGACGGAAATTTGAAAATTCGGGTTACGAGGGGCTCCTGTAGGTTAAAAAACGATTAAAAAACTTGGATTTTTTAGTGCCTAAATGACCTTGAAAAAAATTGGTCAAATAGGAAATAGGTTAGACCATCTTCATCAATGTTTTGGTACCCAGAGAGGGCGGAGGGTATTCTCAGCCCACTGGCCATGGGGAACTTAGTTTTGCACCCCAACACTGTCCTATCGAAAAACTTAAGAAAATCTAGGGATAGTGACATTTTGACTATCTTAACCGTAAGTATCCTTTTCGATTAAAACGCGCTCAGTTGATGCAAGATTATCTCAAAAATTAACAAAAGGACGTGTATATATTTTTACAAAATGTTGAAGAACAATCAATAAGTTGTGAAAATTGCAAGCGTATAACAAATGTTTTTTTTAGGGATTGTAAAAATATTCAAACATTTCATTGCAATATGTTCAGTTTACGTGCGATTACCTCAAAAATAAACGAGAGATTGGTCGATTAACCTTCGATTGTTTGCATTGCACAATTGGTGTCTCGCCAATCAAACTGGACAGCAAATGCATAACGGTGGTGGTTCTTGACGCTAGAGTTGGCGGTAAAATGCTTAATCTACCAATTCCGGTGACGGAATGCGTTATATCCCTAATAGTGAATCCGTTTCGCCATCAGCGACTTTACTGCACTGATGAGGCTAAGAGTCCGAAACCGGTCTGTAGTGTGTTGTCTGATAATAAACGAGACGTTAATTTTACAAAATTTTAAGGCAATCAATATTAAGCATCATAAGAAAATTACGATCTTACAGCAATTGTTTTCGTATTTTTAAGCCGAAAATAAAACTAGTAAAATGTTTCTTTCAAATATAAACTTTTCACGAACGATTACTTCGAAAATTAACGAGAGTATGTGTCTTTATTTTCACGTAATGTTATAAAAAATAATTTTAAGCAAGCTGTTAAAATCAAAAACGTGAAGCAATTGTTTTTATTTTTTTTTTCAACCCATTGTAAAAATACTAATTTTTCAATTAAAATGAACAATCAATTTAGAGTTAGTTGTGTGAGTTACATTACATTTATATTCTATTTGTTTGTAAAAAATCACTTTTACATTAAAATGTGCACAGTTCAAGTAGAATTATGCAAAAAATGAACACTGGAATGTTTCTAATTTTTTTCAAAATTTTAATGGAAAATACAAGCATATAGCAATTGTTTATTTGTTTTTTCAACATATTGTATAAATATTTAATTTCTCGATTGGCATATACTCAGTTCACGTGTGTAATCTAAAAAATGAATGATGAAATATTTCTATATTTTTACAAAATTTAGACGACCAATTAACTTTGAGAGAGTTGTGACAGTTGTTTTTATATTTTTTAATTGATTGTAAAACTTCACAACTTTTATATTCAAATATGCTCAGTTTAACTAAAATTATGCAAAAAATAATAACGGAATGTATCTACTATTTTTCAAAATTTAATAAAATCTATATTGAGTAAATTATGAAAATTACAATTACAAATTACAAGATTGTAAAAAGAATCAACTTTTCGATTAAAATGAGCTCAGTTTACGAGTGATTATCTTAAAATTAATAATGAAATGTTTCTATATTTTTACAAAATTTAGACAAACAATCAATTTTGAGCAAGTTGAAGAGTAACAAGTTTATAGCAATTGTTTTTATATTTAATATAAACTGATGCACAAAATAAAGGAATATTTCTATCATTTTTTAGAATTCTAAAAACAATACTGAGAATAGTAGATTCAGTATCAAGGGCGGCAAGTGCGTTATAACGGTGGAGGGTAATAGTGTGGGGACCGACGCGTCAGCGGAGGTCCCTATATTTACCCCAGACCGATTATGTTTTGCCCGATCGATTGGTTAATTAATTAATTAATTAGAATATTTTATTAAATGACACTCCGAAAATGTGAATTTTGTCGGCTAATGCGCTCTGGTGTGCCATGATTTTTTATTTAAAAAAATTTAAGTTGGCACACTTGTTAGGAATTGACATTCTAAACGTCAGATCATTCTAAAAGTCACAATTATTCCGTGGTCACAATGGTTTACAGTAACCAGCAAAAAACGTTACTTGTTGAATTGAAAGTTATTATTATTTCCTAAATGGAACTAAAGTGGACAGAAATTGGGTGTATTCATTCGGCGCACCTTTGGCTGAGTTTCAGGAAGAATTTCCTAACGTTCCCATTATTTATGATGAATTTAGAAATACCTTATCATGATCTCCGTAAACTAGGAAGTGGTAGACCAGTTAAACGTACTCAGGATGCTATTAACACAGCCCAAGAAATTTTGGAAGATGAACCTATGATCGTAAAGTGTAATTTACCAACATAAGTAACATAACCTCAATCTGTGTTAAATCTGAAATTAAAAAAAATAAAAAATCAAGGCACACTTGAGTTTTTTTTTTATGAACATTACAACGGAGCCATGGGCCGTAAGTTGATCAAACCGCCCGGAGAGCAAACCTTGTAAATTAAAGAAAATGACCGATCGGGCAAAAAATTATGAAAATTAGAAGTATATATCCATTCATTTTATATTTTTTTAAAACAATTGTAAAAATACTCAACTTTCCGATTAAAATATGCGCAGTTTAAATTATTGAAGATGAAATGTTTTTATATTCTTATAAAATTTAAACAAACAATTCATTTAGAACAAGTTGTGGGATTTACAAGCTTATAACAATTTTTTGTTATATTTGCTACTTGATTGTAAAAATTCTCAACTTTTATACTAAAATATGCTCATTTCAAGAAGAATTAGGTATGCAAAAGATTAGTGCGGAATGTTTCTAGTTTTTCAAAATTAAAAAAAAAAAACAATAAATATTGAGTATTATAAGTTGTGAAAATTACAAGTGTATAGCAATTGATTTTATATTTTTAAATGTATTGTAAAAATTATCAACTATTCGATGTAATATTGCTCACAATACAATACGATACAATGTTTCTATATTTTTACAAAATGCTTAAAAACAATCGGTATTATGTTGTGAAAATTACTACCTTGTAGCAATTTATTTAGCTGTTTGTAAAATTTCTCATATTTTTGATTACACATGAAAATTAACAACAGAATGTTTTCATAATTTAATATTTTTGAAGTACAATCAATTTTAAATAAGCTGTACTACAAGTACCTAGCAATTGTTTTATTTTTTGTTTACCGATTGTAGAAATACTCAATTTATTAATTTAATTCAAATTAGCTTAGGATTACGTAAAAAATACAATCGGATATGTTTAAATTTTTACAAAATGTGAAAAATAAGCCGTTTTAACTACAACCATATAACAATATTTTTTATTATAACACAGTTCACGTAGTATTATTCTAAATTAACAAAGGAATGTACTATAGATATTTTACAACATTTTAAAAATCAATCAATATTAAGTACTAATGAAAATTATAAGGTAATAGCCAAAGGTTTTCAAATTTGTAAAGTTGCCGTTTTCAAAAATCGTCAACTTTTTAAAATACGCGTGTTCACGTGTGATTGCGACGAAATTTAAGCAGAGGTACAAGGTGTCCACAAAGGGTATGGGGTATTTGTATATGCGCATGTTCACTAACGGCGCGTGCTAAGGATACTTTGATGCACTACGCTTTGGAGATTTATTAGCCATGGAAGTTTACCCTGGAAACCATCGTTCTTTTTGCATACGCGCCTATTATCGCAATGGTAATTCCATAGTCACAGCTCAGCATTCGGGCCGAATTTAATGTACGGAATGCACCAAAGGACGATACGATTAGAGAATGGATTCAAATGTTTGAGGATACTGGTTCAATTGTCAAAATTCAGAATCAAGGTCGCCCGCGCTCTGTTCGAAGCCAGCAAACAATTGAAGAAGTCCGAGTTTCAGTACGTGACAATCCGTCTCAATAAGTTCGAAAACGCAATCAAGAGCTCAACGTACAAAACCGTCACTGCACAAGATTATGAAGTTAGATTTACATCTTAAAGCCTACAAAATTCAGATGGTTCAAAAATGAAATGTTACGGGCCATCCTCTCCGATTGAATTTTGCAAATGAAATGATTCAACATTTCCCAATGTTCAGTGACGAAGCAAACTTTCACTTAAATGGATACGTAAATAAGCAGAACAGCCGCTACTGGGGCAACGAAAATCCAAGGCAGAAACATGAACAACCACTACATAGCCCAAAAGTTATTGTGTGGGCCGTCATGTCTGGTGAAGGCATCATTAGGACTTACTTTTTTGAAGACCGGCGTGGACGACCACTCACCGTAAACAGTTAGCAATATTGCGACATGTAAAGGAACTTCTTGGTTCCACAACTGCAGGTGTTTTAGGGTTTCAATGTGGAAACATGGTTTCAACAAGATGGGGCCACTTGCCACACCTCAAACCAATCACTTCAGGTTGTCAATCAACTTTTTCCAGAAAAAGTGGTCTCTCGTCGAGGCACCATCAACTGGCCTCTGAGAAGCCACGACCTTGCAACGCTGGATTATTTTTTTTTTATGGGGATACCTTAAAGAGAAGGTTTATCAAAACAAACCACGAAATTTACTCCAATTAAAAAACAGCATTCGCACCGAAATGGCCGCCGTTCCCAGAGAGATGTGTAGAGGCGTAGTGGAAAATTTCTGTTTTCAGAGTAGTGGAAGCAGCGCGAGGGTCAACATTTAGACCACATAATCTTTCGCACATAATTTTTCCAAACTTTATCTAAAATTTGAAATAAAAAAATATCTTTTTCTACTTTGGTTTAACAATCGACGTTTTGTTATATCAAAAATAGTTTAATAATGGGATTTTTTATTTTACTGTTTTGCTCATTATTAAACTATTTGTGGTAACATTTTAGTTGTTGCGATTGGCAGTACTTAAACGTGACATATGTCGACATCAAAATGTAAAATTGGCGTTAATTCATAGGATAATTGGAACCGTCCAATGCGTTACACACTGAATATGTTCGAATGCATATTGTGGAGTTCGCCAACAGTACCACCAAGGTTAAAGAAAACGGAGGCGTCATATTGTTCACTTTTTATCCGCGTGGAAAATGTAGGAACTCTGTGACAATGGCCGGACGCATGAATTGTTTGCAAAACGAATATCACGGAAGAAACAGCGAGAGTATAATGCATGTTTCATTCGCGGCGAAAAAGAGCCGCTTGAGTGGGTGTATTAATTCGGTGTGGATTTTTAATCAGCGTCGATCGATGCCTGACACGAGGAACAAGAAACAAATGTAAACGTAACCTTAAATTTCGATTATCATTTAGGCGTTGCATTATTTTATAAGCTTGAATTGGTTACAACTTACGTGGAAACAGTTTGTTGATCGCACCCTTGGCAACCTCCCTTATATTTGGAGGTGTGTAAGTAATATTCTTGATTTAATATGTTTTAAAATTAACTATTGAAATCGCCGTAGAAATACGTATGTCAAATATTAAATTCGTTCGAAAGGATCAAATGTTTTTAGTGCTGCGAAATATTAAAACATAAAACTCACTAGGTATAAGTATATATTTTATTTTAGAAATAATTCCTTAACTAAAACCAAAGTTGAAAAAATAGTATATTATACTTGTTTAATAAGAGGCATTGTGGGGCACTCGTTACATTGGAGCACTCCTCGCTGCGCGAGTTGTGCTCCAATCCCACTCGTGTCACAATATATCCTCTTATTAAACTTGTATAATAAAGTACTATTTCAGAATTGTATTTTTTCTTTTATTGAATTTACGAATACCCCATACCCTTTGTGGACACCCGTTATTACTTACATATTTACAAAATCTTAAAAATTATCGAGTTTGAGCGAGTTGTGAAAAGCTTGTAGTACGTCAAGTCTGACCTATTTGTACTTATATACGTTGTGTTTAGTTTTTGTAGTAACCCTTAATTATTTAACAGATTCGTTACGAGTGTCGATGCGTGTTGGTTAGGTTTAGGTAAATAAAATGCTTGTTTGTTGAACGAATGGACGTTTATTCATTTGATTTATTAGTTCTGGGATTTGTATTGGTACACCAAAGAGTATGTTATTTGATTTATGAGCACATATCCTTGCTGTACCAATAGATCTGGGAAAACCCTGTGGGAAAACCAGTCTCAGAACTATCGTCGAACATTTTACAAAACAATATTGCAAGAAATTGAGATTTACAACAACTGTCGTACTTTTTCTTTGACCAGACCAGAATACGTATGACTCAGGATTGTTTGTAAGGACGTGAGGTTTGGCAATTGACCTCTTTGCTTGATGTCGATAAAACTTTCAACTAGATCTCAATGAATAATTTACACACTCGGTGACCTTGACTATACTCTCTCGTTCGGAGAATAAGATTACCATCAGAAATTGATAAGATTACCATCAGAAATTGGGTGCTCTTTTCCTAGCGCTCAAAGCGTCTTGGCGATACACCCTTTCTATACAACCCATGGTCCTAGCGCTCAAAGCGTCTGGAGGTTGTAAAGAAATTAATACGTTCAATAATGACAAGTTAAAGTTATTAGACACTAGATTTTGGAGGTTCTTTTCCTAGCGCTCAAAGCGTCTTGGCGATACCCCCTTTCTACACAACCCATGGTCCTAGCGCTCAAAGCGTCTGGAGGTTGTGAGAAAGTAATTCGTCGTATAATGTCTGCCAACTCAGGTTAGTCATTCTTTCGGATGGTAATTAGGGCTCTCTTCCTAGCGCTCAAAGCGTCTTGGCGATACCCCTTTCTATACAACCCATGGTCCTAGCGCTCACAGCATCTGGAGGTTGTAAAGAAAGCAATACGTTCAATAATGACAAGTTAAAGTTATTAGACATTAGATTTTGGAGGTTCTTTTCCTAGCGCTCAAAGCGTCTTGGCGATACCCCCTTTCTACACAACCCATGGTCCTAGCGCTCAAAGCGTCTGGAGGTTGTGAGAAAGTAATTCGTAGTATAATGTCTGCTAACTCAGATTAGTCATTCTTTCGGATGGTAATTAGGGCTCTCTTCCTAGCGCTCAAAGCGTCTTGGCGATACCCCTTTCCATACAACCCATGGTCCTAGCGCTCAAAGCGTCTGGAGGTTGTAAAGAAATCAATACGTTCAATAATGACAAGATAAAGTTATTAGACATTAGATTTTGGATGCTCTTTTCCTAGCGCTCAAAGCGTCTTGGCAATACCCCCTTTCTACACAACCCATGGTCCTAGCGCTCAAAGCGTCTGGAGGTTGTGAGAAAGTAATTCGTAGTATAATGTCTTCTAACTCAGGTTAGTCATTCTTTCTCCGATGATTTTGCATTTCGTGGCAAAGTAATAACTCAGATGTGAATAGTTTCACATTTCGTTGCAGAGTGATTACTCGGATGCAGTTATTCATTGAGACAAGTTCACTTTAGACATTAAATAAATTACTCACCCTGTATGTTGTCGAATCACTCACTGATTCTCACCATTCTATTTCCATCACGGAAATCCTCCCGAATTTTGTGATCCCGTCCCTTTTATCATCTAATTTGCCCCCGCCACATTCAGAAATACACGTGCCAAATTGCCTCGTGTATGTTTAAGTTCATGAACTTTCCCGTGAATTTACTTATTAGTATTTTTCTGGTCTTGTTTTGGACGTTGAATTTTATGAATTGCATTTTTCTGAATCTCGGTCAGGAGGATGTTTACGTTTTCTTCCCGGTGCTAAGTGTGATTTTAGATGATACAAGTTAAAGAGTTCTTTGTACGAGGCATATTTTTCAGCGTGGATGTGTTGTTGTTTATTTTAGCGATGTTATTCCGACCGCGAGGCCGCGCGTGTCTCAACTTCTTGCTTACTATCTTTTACGATTGATATTTATTATGCGCTGTTATGATTATTGTGTGAATTACATTTATCAGATTATTACAATTACGAATGATTTTGCTGAAAAAAATATTACATTAATTATTTTTATTACGGGACCCATGTACTCATTACAAGCTTCTGGAAGTTGTTAAATTTTTTCTTAAACCGTTTATAAAAATACGCAATTTTTCTCGTTAAATGTTCCAAGTTCACATAGGATTATAGCGAAAATATTTTTCAAACCCTCAATGAATTTTGCTGTTCGAATAGATTGAATATACATTCGGGATACTTTTCGTCTTTATTTAATTTATTTAATGCAGGAATTAAGGGCTTTTACTTATAATTATATTTAATTTAAATATGCACAACAGCCCAAAAATAAAGAGGGGCGTTCTGATATGTTTAATTACTTAATTTAAACAATCAATTTTGATTGAGTTACGAATATTACAAGCCTGGAGTCATCGTGATTATATATTTTTAAAAACGATTGAATGAATATTGATTTTCAAATTAATAAATTGCGAATGCATATGTTGAATATTGGAATAATTAATCAGAAAATATTGTTAATGGAAGCAGAGTCTCGCAGCGGTGGTGCAATTAGAGCGTCCCAGCGGGGCGAAAATCCGGAGCAGAGAGCATTGTTTCCCGCCTCGCGGCGCATTTCGATTGTTTCGGGGTACCCTCGGGCCCACGCTGGGATTCCCCGCGTTTCGCGGTGATTGAAAAGCATTCGCGTCCTCTCTATTTTTATAAATTTTCGCACACACACACATATACACAGACAAAAAACCTTTCGGATATTGAGTCGTTATGTTTTGGGTATAAATAATGTGATTGCCATTGACGGAAGAATCGGATATTGTGCAGTTTTTTTGAGCCGAGGTGAGATTAATTTCACGAGTCACATAAATCAGATACTGAACCGAACGACACACATATTAACATGGATTTGAGTGAGGATAGTGCATTGTTCGGTGAAGAGGTGTTTCGAGGGGGCCATTGTCCGCATTGTGGAGGGATCGTGCGGTGTATTGATACACCATCGATTGATTTATCCGCTCAGGTAATCCGGATTACCCGCAAATAAATCTTTTTTTAATTGGTCCTAACGTTCCATCTGTTGATATTATTTTGGGGGGCACGTGCATGACAATATCATGTGTAATAAAAAAAATTAAAACGATACTTGGCCTGTATTTTAAACTTGTTCATTAATTTAGAAATGTTTAATATTAATATTAATTGGTATTTCCGACATCTTTGAAGCAATTAACTCTTTACCTGATTCCCTTAATCCAGGACCTGATGGTATACCAAATTTTTTTGTAAAACGATGTATTTTTTCACTTTGTACACCATTGAACAAAATTTTTAACGTTTCTCTCCATAAATGTGAATTTCCCTTGATATGGAAAACTAGTTTCATTCGGCCTATATTTAAAAGTGGTAGTAGAAGTAACATCGAGGACTATAGAGCAGTTTCAATTAAATCTACTTTTCCGAAATTATTTGACAAACTTATTGCAGATCAATTAATGTTTTCATGTAAGAGCATTATCTGCAACGAACAACATGGATTTTACGATGGAAGATCTACTGTATCCAATCTACTTGTTTATCAATCATATATTATAAATGCTCTTGAGAAATACGGTCAAGTGGACGCAGTTTATACAGATTTCTCCAAAGCCTTCGATCGTGTTTCTCATTCAATTTTAGTGAACAAATTACGCGCTATGGGCTTTGGAGACTGTATAACTGAATGGATCCGAAGTTATTTGTCTGATAGACAACAATTTGTAAAAATCAATAATTTCGTCTCTGAACCAATATCTGTGTTTTCAGGGGTGCCGCAGGGGTCACATTGTGGCCCAGTATTATTTTTATTATTCATTAATGATGTCAGTTCATATGTAAAGCATTGCAGATTTTTATTGTTTGCAGATGATCTCAAAATATTTCGGGCGGTAAATTCCATCTCAGACTCAGCATACTTGCAAGATGATTTAAACAATATTTATAGATGGTGTTCTGATAACAATCTTTATTTTAATTATAAAAAATGCATGTCAATCTCGTTCGGAAGGGGTCGTTTAGTTGAAAATGCATATATCATAGATGATCATCTATTACCATCTGTTAAGCAAGTTAAAGATCTTGGTGTGTTATTTGACTGTAATTTCTCCTTCTCGAAACACATTGACTGCATTTGTTCGAAAGCTTTACAGATGCTTGGATATATTAATAGATTTGCCAGAAACTTTTCTATCAGTACCCAGAAAATACTATTCACATCTTTAGTAAGACCATAACTTGAATATGCTTCTTGCATTTGGTCGCCGGCATATAATAATAAGATTGATCAACTAGAACGTGTTCAAAACAAATTCTTAATGTCAATTTCTTTTAGAATTGGGATTAGTAGAATTGAATATTGTCGCAGCAATATGCTTTCTTTTCTAAACCTACCAACTTTACGTGTAAGGCGAATACATGCAGATTTGTGTGTAGTTTATAAATTAGTGAACGGTTTTATAAATTGTTGTGAGCTTCTCGCATATTTGAATTTCAACATCCCCTTCAAAACAAGAAACATTACTGTTTTTAAGGAATCTTTTCACAGATCAAATTTTGCTAGAAATAATGCATTGTGCAGAATGTTCAGACTATGCAATCTGGTTTGTGTTTCCCCTAATTTTTTCCTGTACGATACATCTTACAATAAATTTAAACGCCATCTAAAATATATTGATGTATCACCATATATTGTTGGTATATAATGTTGTTATTAATTATTAATCTGTATAATTTATATAATGGTAATTCTACTTTTGTAATATATCGTTATTGTTATGTAATAGTTATATTGTGCAATATTTTATTTTGATTTCTTTATTGTATTTTTACTTTCTCTGTTACGAAGTACGAGAAAGTATTGTGATCGTGATTTTTTTTCAAAAATTTTTTTTACGGAAATATCCGTTTTGGGGTCCCTAGATGCCATTTCAACAATTTCTGGAAAAAAAAATTTGTGTCTGTGTGTGTGTGTGTGTGTGTGTGTCTGTGCGCGCTGTATCTCAAAAACTAATAGAGCAATTGATATGAAACTTTGAACATACGTCTTATTTGATAATCCAAAGAACTGAAAAGCTTTTAGTAAAATTTCGTACACCGGAAGTGGGCGTTTACCTTAACTGTTTTTTGTTTTTTGCCAATATTTTCTTAGATATGGAAAATATCACAAAAACATTTAAACAAACTTTAAAGACAACAAAGAAATGAACATCTTTTGCTTGAAAACATTTTTCATAAAATCATTTTTATTCGAGAAAAAAATTTATTATTATTTTTTTCATTTTTGGTTTATAATTATCAAACCATAATAGTTACAGCAAATTTATATTAATAATAATTATAGAGAATGCTAAAGTGAACAACTTATAAAGAATAAGTTTTTTTCGAAATCCCTTTAGTTTTTGAGTAAACTGAATTTTTGAATTTGTAAGTATAATTTTTCCATCTTTTATAATTTTGACGTTTAAAACGTCAGTTTCACCCGAGTTTACACAGTCGATGTACATTTAAAATATGATTTAAATTGAAAACAAACCATGAAAGCATAAATATAAATGATACCATCTAGTCGGAGAAAGTAACATGATGGCCACATCACCATTTTTTATTTTAAATTTTTCTTGTAAAAAAGTTCGTCCGTAAATAAACAAATAAATAAATAAATAAATAAACTCATTGCGATATGCTGGAATATTTGCTATTATGGTTGATGTAAAGAATAGGATATTGTTAAAATTATAAATTTATTCATTTAATTTGGAAAATGCAATTGCTCATGAACTATACCCACATTCATGCATATTCAATTAAATGATAATTTAACATTAACAATATCAAACACACAGTCCCAGTCACGAATTTAGTGTTACACATATAAGTGGAAAAATATATTTGAGTGATTCCAGCTCATATTCGTACTTCATCCCAGGTCGGGTTCTCCGATTTGCCTCAACATTTGAGAGAAGCTTCAGTTGACCAAAAAACTCATATTCCCAAAATTTTAAATCTCTATATTTATATCTGAGCGAGATATTGCCCATTGAAATTTTGAGAGTACTGTCCAAAAAAACACACGATTCGCGTTTCCTGTTATAAAAATGTGGTTTTTATGTAAAAAAAATTGAAAAAAACGACTATAGATTGGAAATTTTCCGAGGAATCCAATGCCGCAAGCAGATTTTCAATATATTTGCTGCGCATGTGCAAAAAACTTTTTTTTAAAATTCATATCTCGGACGTAGCAACCACAATCAGGCTCAAAATTTCGGTAAAGATAGCTGATTGTTAGTACTTTCAGATACCATCATAAAAGTCTTGGCTATTTGCCCTGTTCCCACCAATTTTCACCAAAAACGGCTAAAAAACTGTTTTTGATCCAGTTTTTTTGAATTTCCCGCGCTCTATGACACTGCCGCTCAAATATTACATCAAAATCTGCAAGAGCAACCTCAAATACATACCAAATTTTGTTGACATCGATTGAGATCCGTTGAAATTGCAGATTTTTAAACATTATTGCGTCATTAAATGTGGCGACACCAATGAGAAAAAAGTTTATTCCCAATATACTTTAACGAAAAAGAAACACAAACCGCTTTCTTTTTTAAGTTTACCCTACAGTGAGTCTCTCGTTAAGGTCCGTGCTGCTGAGTCTCTCGTTGAGGTCCGCGCTGCTCTATGAGACGGGAGAATTTCTTCCAAGAAACTCTCTTCCCTCGAAGTATACTTTTACCGAGTGACGCACCCACTTCAAGCCGCCATCTTTTCCTGACACCGGACTTGGACCTGCCGCGCTGGAAAACTCTTCAATAAAGAAATTAAAATACACACTCAACTCTACCATCAATTAGATACCTTCTAAATAAATAATAATGTCTGGTAAGTAAGATCATCAATATTAATGACATTTCTTCCGCACATCTATACAAACTTTGTTATTTTTTACTTTTCTTCGACGCTGTAGGTGTTTCAGCTGTTGAGGTTCGTTATGCGTGTATCTTCAATTCAACTGCCAGCGAAAATACTTCGAAATGTACAGAAGACTTCAAATTTTTGCGTGATTTAGATACTTCTCAGAAAAAGCTTATAAAGGGTGTTTTTTTAGCTGCATGAGAAGTTTCGATGGTAGTTGTCTATATATACTCAATGAGAATGTCAAACTGTTTTGACATTTCTGTTCAGTAAGGTTGGGCAATTCATCATGAATCGTTTAACGCCACAACAACGCTTCCAAATTGTGAAAATTTACTTTCAAAAAAATGAATTTGTTCGCGAAGTTCAGGGAGTACTTCGACCATAATCAGCCTAGTGAGCAAGCAATTCGTGCAGTTATTGATCGTTTTTGCACTAATTTTACTCTTCCCGATTCAAAACCATCAACAAGACAAAGAAATGTGCGTACCGAAGAGAAGATTGCTGCTGCAGTGCGAAGTGTTGAAGAAGATGGCGAAATGTCAATTCGTCGCCGTTCTCAACTTGCTGGCCTTTGTCCTTCGACTACGTGGAAAATTTTACGTAAGGATCTTGGATTACGTGCCTATAAAATACAGCTCGTGCAACAATTAAAGCCAAATGGCCATCGTTTACGTCGCATTTTTGCTGATTGGGCTAATTTGAAACTGGCCGAAGATAAGCATTTTTATCGAAGAATTGTGTTTAATGATGAAGCTCATTTCTGGTTAAATGGCTTCGCCAATAAGCAAAATTGCCGTATATGGAACGAACAGAGCGAAGACAATCCTCAAGCCATTGACGAAACACTGTTACATCCATTAAAATTGGTGCGGTTACATGCTGGGGTATCATCGGTCCTTATTTATTTCGCAATGAGGAAGGAGCTGCCGTTACGGTGAATGGCGAGCACCATCAAGCCATGCTGACTAATTTTTTGTTTCCAAAAATTAATCAGCTAAACATCAACAAAATCAATTTGGTGACAACTTTATTTTCAGAAGTGGTCCTGTTAACTGGCCCCCTCGTTCGTGCATCTCGATTACTTTTTATGGGGCTATGTTAAGTCATTGGTTTATGCCAACAAATCAGCAAATCTTGAAGCATTGGAAGCCAATATTCAAGCCACCATTGACGACATACGGCCAGATTTATTGGAAAAAGTAGTGAAAAATTGTACTGATCGAATGGGACATGTAATCCGTAGCCGCGGCGGACATATGCCGGAAATCATATTTAAAAAATAAATGCCCTGAAATTATCTACCAGATTATAATAATAATTAATAATTCCAACAATATTTCTGACTTGTATGATTATTTAAAGTTCTCAAGCTCTTAAAAAAACACCCTTTACTATTACGGTCAGGTAAAACGGAGTATGATAAATCCTCTCATGTTTGTTATTATCATAAACGTTACTTATTGCATACTTTCCCAATGCTGCAAACAAAATGTTGTAATCCATTTTTCTCACATAAGAAGAAAATAGAACATAGATTGACATAAATCACTCCTGAACTACATGAATTCGCTGATGCTCGTGATGTTAAATTAATTCCTGGTAAAAAAATATGTAGATATTGTCATGAAAGATTACAATCTATGTGTCCTCTTAACCCTTCTCAAAGCGTCAGTGAACGTAGCGTCAGTCCACTGTTAACTCAAACAAGTTCCTGAGTTCCTCACTAAGTGAAATGACCCTATCATCTGAGAAGTTCATTCCGTCCCAAGAACAAAAGAGTCGTATAAAAGAAGTTTGTCATTTATTACAAGCATCGCCAGTGAAAGTTGAAAAATTTAATAATTATGAGAAACTAAAATATGCTAAAAGAAAGATGGAGGAAATTGTAAAAAAGGCAGAAACAGGTATTAAAAAAATATGTAATTTAGATCAGAGCATTGAATTGAATAATGGCGGTAAAACTGATTCATTTTCAATATTATTATCGGAATTGAAAGAAAAATTCAAAACATGTACATCTAGTAGAGAGAAGTTTCAAATTTTAACTCTCGTGGTGGGAAAATTGCCCAATGTTGAAATTATAAAACATTTCAATACTACCAGATATTATATCGAAGAAGCTATCGAACTGAAAGAGGATAAAGGGATTTTGGCACTTCCGGACAAGTACCAACTACAAAAACTTCGGCCTGATCTATTAAAACGCATAACTAATTATTACACGGATGACGCACTTGGTCATGTCCGCATATTACCAGGAATGAAAGACTGTGAGTCTGAGTAAAGGTAAACGCGAGTCTAAAAGACTTATATTAAGTACTTTGAAAGAGCTGTATTGTGGTTACAAGCAAGATAATCCAGAAGACAAAGTTGAATTCTCTACATTTTGTTCTTTAAGACCAAAATATTGTGTACTTGCAGTTTGTTGTGTTTGTTTATATCATCAAAATATAAAATTATTGTTAAAAGCTATAAATTCAAAATTATACTATAAAGATATAATCAAAAATATAGTTAATAAAATAGAAACAACCTTACTTGTTGCAGAAAGTATTAAATAAATTCAAAAAACGAAATATAGCCTGAATATATAAATGTTCAACCTGTTCGTAACTCTGCAAGCAAAATTAAGTCTTACTAAGACTATAAACAAATAACTTATTGAAACAACTACTTCCCTGGCTAGTGCCACGCCGGATATTGAATGATACAAAAGAAATTTGCGTTATTACTAGTACTAAGTACTTAGTGAAATAACATTGGTTTAAGATCCCTTATTTCTACCTACTTAGTACTAGTAAATGTCAAAATCATGAAAGATGCAAAAATTATACTTCAAATTAAAAAAACTAGGTTTACTCTAAAACTAACGAGATTTCGAAAAAAACTTATTCTTTAGAAGTTGTTCATTTTGGCATTCTCTACAATTATTATTCACATTAAATTGCTGTAACTATTATCGTTTCATAATTATAAACCACAAATTAAAAAATTGTGATGTGGCCATCATGTTACTTTCTCCGACTTGATGGTATCATTATATTTACGCTTCCATGGTTTATTTTCAATTTAAATCATATTTTAAGTGTGCATCGAACGTTTCGTAGACTCGGATAAAACTGACGTTTAAAACGTCAAAATTATGAAAGATGGAAAAATTATACTTCAAATTCAAAAACTTAGTTTACTCCAAAACTAAAGGGATTTCGAAAAAAACTTATTCTTTATAAGTTGTTCATTTTAGCATTCTCTACAAGTATTATTCATATAAATTTGCTGTAACTATTATCGTTTCAAAATTATGAACCAGAAATGAAAAAGAAATTAATACATTTTTTTCTCGAATAACAATGATTTTATAAAAAATATTTTCAAACAAAAGATGTTCATTTATTTGTTGTCTTCAATATTTGTTTAAATATTTTTGAGATATTTTTTATATTTAAGAAGATATTGGCAAAAAACAAAAAACGGTTAAGGTAAACACCCACTTCCGGTGTACGAAATTTTACCAAAAGCTTTTCAGTTCTTCGGATTATCAAATAAGATGTATGTTGAAAGTTTCATATCAATTGTTTTATTCGTTTTTGAGATACAGCGCACACAGACAGACACACACACACACACACACACAGACACACACACACACACACAGACACAAAAAATTTTTTTCCAGAAATTGTTGAAATGGCATCTAGGGACCCCAAAACGGATATTTCCGTAAAAAAAAATTTTGAAAAAAAAATCACGATCACAATACTTTCTCGTACTTTGTAACGGAGAAAGTAAAAAAAAAAAAAAAATTTTTCTCGAATAGCAATGATTTTATGAAAAATATTTTCAAGCAAAAGCTATTCATTTCTTTGTTGTCTTCGATGTTTGTTTAAATGTTTTTGTGATATTTTTTATATTTAAGAAAATATTGGCAAAAAACAAAAAACAGTTAAGGTGTACACCCACTTCCGGTGTACGAAATTTTACCAAAAGCTTTTCAGTTCTTGGGATTATCAAATAAGACGTATGTTCAAAGTTTCATATCAATTGCTCTATTGGTTTTTGAGATACAGCGCACACAGAAAGACACACACACACACAGACTCACACACAGAAATTGTTGAAATGGCATCTAGGACTCCAAAACGGATATTTCCGTAAAAAAAAATTTTGAAAAAAAAATCACGATCACAATACTTTCTATAAGTATATGTATTAAAACAAATAAAGATATTATTGAAGTATACACATATTATGTCCATTCTATTTTTTGAACAGTCACTTAGCACATATTATTAAAATCAATAATTTTATCTTGACAAATAATTACCGTTTTGTAGCAATAATGTTTAAAATTCTGAGATTTCAACGGATCTCAATCGATTTCAACGAAATTTGGTACACGACTGTATTTGAGGCTGCTCTTGCAGATTTTCATATAATATTTTACCGGAAGTGTCATGGAGCGCGGGAAATTAAAAAAAAACTGGGTCAAAAACAGTTTTTTAGCCGTTTCTGGTGAAAATTGGTGGGAACAGGGCAAATAGCCAAGACTTTTATGATGGTATCTGAAAATACTAACAATCAGCTATCTTTACCGAAATTTTGAGCCTGATTGTGGTTGCTACGTCCGAGATATTAATTTTTGAAAAAAAAGTTTTTTGCGATTTACGCGCATGCGCAGCAATATATTCGAAATCACATGATAGAGCGCAAAAAAATTTAGATGTATTTTTTGTATGTCAATCCGATTTGTATTAGGCGAGATATTTGGGGTGTACGGGTGGTCTGAAACACCCAGTATAAATATAGAGATTTAAAATTTTGGGAATATGAGTTTTTTGGTCAACTGAAGCTTCTGAAGTATATTGTATAACGAGCATATAATGATGGGTATTAATTACGAGAACGATGTTTGCGGAACGAGCCGGAAGGCGAGTGGGGCAAATCGTTTGAGTGATTAATAGCCATTATATGCGAGTTGTACACTATACATTGTTCACGAAAATTAAAATAAAAATTAAAATCAAAATCAAAATTAAAAAAAAAAACAAAATCAAAATTATAATTGTGATTACAACTACAATTGAAAAAAAAAATTAAATCAGTATTAAACAGGGTAAACAAAATATGATCATAAATCGCGTTCTGTGAATTAAAGCGAGAATTAGCTTGTTTAATAACCATATTAAATACGCAAATGCGTGTGCGTGTTTAATAAGCATATTAAACACGCAAATGCGTGTTTAAGAAATTGAGTGTTAAATGTATTCCATTAATGCTGCCCATAGAATTAAATAATGTGCACATTATAACATTTTCGTGAACAATGTAATTAAAGTAATAAGAGCAACAAAGGGTAAGAAAGCAGTTCCGTGAGAAAATTAGTAAATTTTAGTGTCAACTTTACTTGTGATTAAGAGGATAGTCTACTAAACAGGTCCATAAACTGCTTTTTTGTAAGCAAACTAATTGCAATAGAATTGTTTTATAAGTCTTGCACGAAAGACTAAAATCAATAGTTGCTTCAACTAATAAAATGATACATTTACAACTTACCTATCTTTATTTACCTTTCTTATAAGATTTACAAAAAATGTTTATTTCAATTAATTTAGTTGTAAAAAAAGTCATATTGCAGACCAATTATATGTGTGACGGGTTACCTATACAGTGCATTTTATTTAAGTGTGGTCATAGGGATTTAGATGGTAATAATTGTACCCCATGTTAACTTTTGTTGTCGTGTAAATTTATAACATTTTTTGTTTTTATCAATAAATCAAACATTTTTCTGTAAAATGTTCATTGTTAGAAGGACATAAACATGTTAGAATTCTTTGTTTTCGCTTTCAAAGTTGAAATTAATAACACAAATAATTAAGCCAAAAGATCAACTTGGCGTAAATGTCATAATGCTTATTGACAAGTAAAGTTTATAAAGTAAAGCCTCTTTCTACTACTAAAAAATATTCGGAAGTTGTTACGGCATGCGTACAGAGCGTTTTTCTTTAATTATAGCTGTGGTCATAGGAATTTACATGTACATTTGACCACGTTTTAACATTAATTGAGTTAGCTGCAAAGTTTTTAAAATCTGCGTGAACATGTTTAGTTAATGTTTTTTTGATTTGATTGAAGTAATAAAATTAAAAAATAACACAATGTAAACATAAATATTTATTAAAGAAATTGTTCAAAATGCTTTCCTTCCATTGCTAAACAATAACCCAACCGATCGTAAAAATATCTTCGAGTATTTTGCAACTCTCTCACTGTGATGGGAGGTGCAAGCTTCTGTAATTCTTATCTTTAACTCCTCAGGATTTTCGGGCTTATCTCGGAAAATGTTCGTACATTTTAAGCACTGTTGTCTTACTAGGAATAGGACAATTTGGATGTGCCGCAGCGAAGTTGTCCGCAATTTATCGACTTTATGTATGCTGTTACAATTTCTGCTCGTTCTTCAATGTTATAAACAGACATTTTTTTGAAAAAATCACATTAACAAACATTCGTGCGATTTTATAACATTTACTTGACAGCAAACATTATGACATTTATGCCAAGTTGATTTTTTGGCTTAATTATTTGTGTTATTAATTTTAACTTTGAAAGCGAAAATAAAGAATTCTAACATGTTTACATCCTTCTAACAATGAACATTTCGTAGAAAAATATCTGATTCATTGATAAAAAAATGTTTAAAATTTGCACGACGACAAAGGTTAACATGGGGTTCCATGTAAATCCCTATGGCTACACTTAAATAAAATGCACTGTATAGTTGACTAACCTTTTGATCGTAGGTTTAGGAACTACTTGTACAGGTTAGTTTATAGCTATATACATAGCTATACAGTAACGAATACTAACGAAACTTATTATTACCTCACACGTTTACACATTAATTTTTCGTGGGAAATCGATATCTCAGCGTGCAGTCGTCTTCGTCGCCGTCGTCATCATCATCATCATCGAGCATTGGATGTAAGACTCGGTGTAAAAGATAGGAGGTCGGTGGTGAGGTGGGTCGGTACTCTCGAGGAGTGTAAAGATGGCAGATAGGCCATGTACCGCATGATTTCCATCGGTGGTTTCCTACGTGATCTTCGAGCACTTTGTAAATACTCGTAAAAATGCAACCGCATTGAAATATGAAGAGACTCCACTCGACAGGTACACCCACCCATCCACCCATCCGCCGCGATACATCTCCACCACTCGAGAGGGAGACGGCGAGAACGAGAAGAGTGTGCGATACGCCGCAATTAATTACTCCTCTCTATTGTATAAATTATCCAGATAGGAAGATAGGATTTATGGGCGGACAGCCGGAGCACAACACCACGTACTAAATATTTAATGTAAATACTTCCATTTGTCTGCACAATCGCCCAACAACAGGATCGAGAGGCGAACACGGCAGCAACTGACCATTGCATGTAACGCATTTATTGTTGTGTTGAAAAGCATCGGGTTAAAGTTGTTTGTAATATCATTATATACATTAACTCAATGCTTCTCAACACAACAATTAATTTTTAGCACTCATTATTCTCTAAAACAATATGATGTTAACTATGTCTGTCCTGATCCTTGGTTAGTCCATCGATAAGTTTACTACACTGATCTAACTACAGAAATATCATGCAACGATAAAAACTGATGATACGGTCCAAAAACTTTTAGATAACGATCTACGAATGAGATATTATCAAAAGTAAGTGGCGTACTGACATTAGTTGTTCACCGCATTTTAACCGAGGATTTTGACATAAGGAAGACCCGCTCCAAGATGGTGCCGAAAATTCTAACCGACGACATGAAGGAACAGCGCCTGCTGGAAGTGCCAGAAATTGCTCAAATGCTACGAAGCCGAGCCTGAAATTTTGGAGAAAGTGGTGACACAGGAGACGAAATATGGATTTTTGAGTATGATTCCGAATCTAAAGGTCAGAGCAGCCAGTGACACACGAAGGAGTCTCCTCGCTCGAAAAAAGCAAGGATGAACCAATCGCGGGTCAATTCTCATCGTATTTTTTTTGACAATTCACTGTGAGTTCATACCTTAAGGACAAATAGTAAGCAGCCAAAGTTACTGTAAAGTGCTCAAACGGTTGAGAGACAGGATGTGAAGCATCCGAAAGGACATTTGTGACATCTGGATCCTGCATCACGATAATGCGCCAAGCCACACCGCGCTCATTGTTGCTGAGTTTGTAGTACCTCAAGTCTGATCTTTCTATACTTGATTACGTTGTTTGTTTTTGTAGTAACCATTAATTACACAGCCCCACAAAAAAGGGCCATGATCTGGGTATGCGACACATGTGGTCATAATGTATTTTAACCCGCTGATTCCAGATCCGCCCTCAGAATTAGCCCTGAGGGCTTAGGTTGGGCCCTAAACCTAGAAAACCTAAAAATTGCTAAATTTACCTATTTTTCGAAATAAACGTGAAACGGAGGCCTAGTAGGCGAATTTTAATGGTAAATTCAGATTCAGCGGGTGAAAATACATTTTAAAAAATATTTTTTATTTTTGGATCAGGTTTTTTTTTCCTTGTTTTAGTGCAAAACCACGCATAGGCATAGAAATATCCAAACATGAAGAGGTAACATGTTGGTTGTGACTCGCATCTTGGATACAAACATTTGTGGAGTCCGCAAGATGACCTTGGACTTGACCTTGAATCCCATTTCATGACCTTGTTGAAGGTAAAATTTGTTTGAAGATCAAATTGTTATTTTATAATATACATTTCCAGTCCCAGCCTCATATTTATGATGATCGGGTAGGTGCTTGTTGAAAAACAATTTCCGAAATGCACAGGAACTGAATGTTTTCATAATACCTGAAAAAAATATTTTACATGGTTATATCATACATTAATTTTTTTATAACTATATCTTGTTCTTTTTTCATCAAAAGATCTATGCAAAGGTTTTCGCTTACGTTTTTTCCCTCTTGTTCTGGTTTCTCTCTTTAGCATCCAGCAAAAGTCAGCCATCATAACTTCATCCCATCTACCCTGATATCTCTCTTCGATCACTCTGATATCTTGGTGGAATCATTCGCCTTGCTCTTCACTGTAATCTCCACAATTTTCAGGAAATCTGTCCAGATGCGAGTCAAGAAAGTGTAACTTCAAATTCATTAAACATCCCAACTTTCGTAAGTTTTCCATCATATTTTTCTTGTAGTCGGGACTCCTATGGTTACCTAGCAAGTTAGTTGCCACTGCCCTGAAACTCTCCCAAGCATTTTTCTCAATGTCGGTCATTTGAGTGACGAAATTTGTGTCCCTGAATAACTTTCTAATTTGTGGTCCAACAAATATACCTTCTTTCAACTTAGCATCAGAAATAGCTGGAAATGTCTGCCCTAAATATACGAAGCATTGGCCGTCCTTGTCCAATACTTTGACGAATTGTTTCATCAGACCAGTTTGATGTGAAGAGGTGGGATGAGAATTTTTGTAGGATCAACTAGACATTCTTTAATGATGTTGTGAGAACCAGGTTGAATCAATGGTCTTTCTGGCCATTGCTTCCTGCTGTAATGGTTAGCTCGATCTCTGCTATTCCATAAACATAAGAAGCATGGCTCTCTAGTAAAACCTGATTGTTGTCCAAGTATCATAGTTATGATTTTCAGATCACCACAAACTTGCCACTTATGACTGGCATCCTTAATTTTATCCAAAAACATTTTTACGTTGTTATACTGCTCTTTGAGCGTTGTGGAATGAGCTATTGGGATAGGAGCAAACACATTTGTATTATGCAGTAATACAGCTTTCATGCTGCGTTTCGATGAATCAATAAAAAGTCTCTAGTCTTCATCTCTATACACATCTTTCTTCAAGTTATTCATCAAACCTTTAATGTCAGTGCAGTAAACTAGAGATGTTTCTTCATCTTTTGTGAAGTTCTTCCGGAATTCTTGATCTCTATTACGGTAAAACGAGACTTTTGTCTTCGGCTCCAGGAAGTTCCTTCTCTTCAGAAATGAAGCAACGAATTCTGCACTATCTTTTGGCAATCCTATATCCCTAACAAAATCATTTAGAACTGGTTGTGAAAGTAACAATGGAATTTTTGATGCGGTATTATATGGAAGATGAACATCTTTTTTGTCGTCATCTTCATAGGGATCATCGCTGCCACTGCTACGTTTTTTAGATTGGTTGTCAATTTCCATCAAGAAATCATCTTCTCTTACAATTGTATCAGTTACACGTAATTTTGCATCTATTGCAATTGGTCTTATAACTGAAGACACATTGATGTACGAGATAGATTTCTTATGTTTTGCGGTTTGGCTTCTTCCATATGGTTGGTCTAGAAAAATTTCAGATATTTAGGATTTTTTTAACGATACAACATTAGTCTACAGGAGTTACAAATTATATGAGGAACCCATGTTGTTTCCTGGTGGAGAAATCTGCGACCGAAACAATCCTGATAAAGTTGTTTCACCTCCTCATCTATTTTTTTTCTCAAAGAGTTCACTTCATATTTGCTGCAGATATAGCAAAATACATCTGGACACTTCTGGAATTCGTGGAAGCGTGAAATACCAGAAGTATCTCTCCTTGTAGCATCATACTCTCCATCAACCAAGAAGCCAATCAATGGAGAGCTACAGTCTTTTGATGACGACGTTAGCGAGCCCGCTTTCCCACTCTGTCCAGACGCCGATACTGGGACTCCGTATCGTATCGTAAGACACTTCTCATCTGTGCCTGCCATGACGGCATGAACGCCGTTTACCCAGGGACTCTGGATCTGTTGCCCACCGTCACCACGTGGAGGTGCACAGACGTTATTGAAAAAAAAAGAAAAAAAGAACTTATGTTCCACCCAAGATATCAGAGTGATAGAAGAGAGATATCAGGGTAGATGTGATGAAGTTATGATGGCTGACTTTTGCTGGATGCTGAAGAGAGAACCCAGAACAAGAGGAAAAAAAATGTTTTTCAACAAGCACCTACCCGATCATCAGAAATATGAGGCTGGAACTGGAAATGTATATTAGAAAATAACAATTTGATCTTCAATCAAATTTTGCCTTCAACAAGGTCATGAAATGGGATTCAAGGCCAAGTCCAAGGTCATCTTGCGGACTCCACAAATTCTTGTATCCAAGATGCGAGTCGCAACCAACATGTCACCTCTTCATGTTTGGATATTTCTATGCGTATGCGTGGTTACGCACTAAAACAAGGAAAAAAACCTGATCTAAAAATAAAAAATATTTCAGGCCTCTGTTTCACGTTTATTTCGGCAAACTTAACAATTTTTAGGTTTTTTTAGGTTTAGGGCCCAACCTAAGCCCTCAGGGCCAATTCTGAGGGCAGATCTGGAATCAGCGGGTCAAAATACATATGACCACATGTGACGCATGCCCAGATGATGGCACTTTTTTTGTGGGGCTGTGTTATTTAGCAGATTCGTTACGAGTATCTATGCGTGTTGCACAGGTTTAGATAAATGAAATTCTTGTTTGTTGAATGAATGGGCGTTTATTCCCATCAGTTCTGGCATTTGCCTTGGTACAACAAACAGTACATCATATCTGATTTATGAACATGTTTCCTTGCTGTACCAAGAGATCTGGGAAAAACCCTGTGGGATTACCAGTCTCAGAACTGTCGTCGAACATTTTACAAAATAACGCTGCAAGAATTTGAGATTAATGTCGTACTTCCTCTTTGACCAGACCAGAATACGTATGACTCAAAATAAAACGACGGTAGGCTTAGCAACGGTCCTCGATTGATGTCTATGAATGTTTTACATGATTTCAATGAATAACTCAAACAATCAGAGAAACCATGATGATACACTCTATCGGAGAATAATTATTACCATCAGAAATCGGGTGTACTTTTCCTAGCGCTCAAAGCGTCCAGCGATACACCCTTTTCTACACAACTCATGTTCCTAGCGCTCAAACCGTCCGGAGGTTGTAAATCAAGTCAGAGCCCTGCAGAAGCAGGTTTTTGAAAGCCCGGCCCGGCCCGACCCGACGATGAAAATTTAAAACCAGGTCCGGCCCGGCCCGGCCCGATGAAACGATATAACTATATAATCAAAAAAGTTTCACTAGAATAAATATATGGGTTGGTATAATTTTTGAATAAATGTTGTGGGTAAAATAATTTTAAATAAATTTATTTTTTATGTATACTTTAAATTCTGATAATCTTTATCATGAGTTTATGCAAAAATTAATGAATGAATAAATGAAAAAAAAGTATTCCCTATAAGTTGTTCATTTTGGCATTCTCTATAACTATTATCAATAAATTTAATATAACATTATGATTTTATAATTATAGACCAAATAATTTTTTCGAAAAATTGATTTTATGAAAAAGAAAACAAGATGTTAATTTGTTATGTTCAATATTTATTTAAATGTTTTTGCAATATTTTTCTTATTAAAAAAATTATCTGAAAAACAAAAACAGCTTAGGTAAACACCTACCTCGGGGTGTACGAAATTTTACCTTTTCAGCTCTTCGGATTATCAAATAAAACGTACAAAGCTTCATGAAAATTGCTGTATTCGTTTTATACAGCGCACACAGACAGATACATACACATACTTACAAACAAATATTTTCCCATACTTCGTAATGGAGAAAGTAAACATACATATAATTCTGCAAAAGGTTTGAAATAAATACCAGATTGTCGGGAAGTAGAATTTTATTCAATTAAGTAAATTTGCTATTTAAAAACATATAATAACAATAACAGTAATGTTCTTTTCCCGACAAATATTTCGTGAGCCAAAAAGGCGGGGTTACAACTGTTTACAGCCTCAAACAGTCGGTGACATAATTTATATGAAGAGCCGGACGTCTTTGTCCATTTAATACGGTGTATTTAGAAAATTTTACAGCAGACTGTATCGTCAAATGAGATCTCCACTTTGCTAATGCGTACTCGACCTTCAAGTTCACGAGAGATTTGCTGGGCTGTAATTAAATTAACTAAGAAACTCCCTTTATACACTACATACATTACATGTATGCGAGCCCAAGATTTTGATTCAGAATTGGCTGTGAGATAAATACGAACGTCGCATATTAAAAATTAGGACATTTAGCCAACAAGTTATTGCAACTAATATCTATAAAAAGGAGAAAATAAAAAATTGTAAGATGGGTTATATACCCACCATATTGATGAAAGCCATTATTTAATAACACAAATTGTCTCGAGTTTTTTTTTTAAGCAACATTTCACGTTATGACAGACTAGATTTGTTCAGTTGAATTAAAAAAAAATCACTTCAGACATGACTACTACGTTTCTCTTTCTTAGACGTGGCCATTTCGGCAACAAAATTCAGTGACTTACACCTTACAATAAATATTAAAGAGTTACAACCACAAGGCTACTCATCAAGGTAATCTTCATCGCTGTCAGATTCTCCTAAAGATATTACTAACGGCTCTAATATTTCATCAATAATTCCATCAAGTGTATACATTTTCTCTTCCTCCTTGACAATATGTCCAATACACTTTTTCCGGTCAACAACTGTGACATTTGCTGCTGCTTCAAGCATTAATTTTTTTAGAAATACTAATTTAAATATTTTATTCTTTGAAGCTACTTCATTTTTAATTTGACCCCAAATCAATTCTATAGGATTGAGTTCACAGTGGTACGGCGGTAATCGTAACACGGTTTTGTTATATTTTGCAGCCATTTCGTCAACAACATATCTGTCGTAGTTGTTTCTGTGCATTCCAATAATTTGTTGTAACTCCATTTTCACCATTTCTTCTTCAAATGGAATATTTTTGGATCTTAAGCAATCTTCCATATCCCTGTTCCTTGTGCAGGTGGTTAGAATTTTCCAAAGACAGCTGCATTCATCTCTTCATGGTAGTCTCCAGACTTCTTACCTTCAAACACTAACAGATGTCCATCAACGAACCCCAATTCCGAACCAACATGTAGTATTATTAGTCACCTTCCTTTCCCCGATGGACTTTTAAGGCCTGTATTTAAACCCTCAATGAAGGTATCTCTTTTACTTTTTATAGTTGTGTCTGTTCACACTTTGTCTTTCGTGTGATCTTCGTTCAGCCACGTTTCATCAAGGTAATATATTAATGTTCTTTCATCGATTTTAAGTACTTCCATCTCCAAATGATCACATCTTCCCGTTCTATTAAAATGATTTTACTGTTTCTTTTCAAAAATCTGCATATACATATACCCTATATAAATATATTTTAGTTAATTTCCATAGATTATTAAATGTAAGAATATATTTGCCCGGCTTACCGCTAGTTACCAATGAAACGAAGAGGGGAACCTCTTCAAAACAATGATACAGGTTTTGGTGTTTTTGCCACTTGTGATTTTTTAAATATCAAATAAAATAATGAAAAATGGAAATTTGTGAATTTCGTGAAACTTTTGTAAATCCCTTGAAACAGTTAATTTAGATATATTAGACTTTCTTTCAGGGAAAGTTGCATTGTAAATATTACATGCATCTTTTACCAATCTCCAAAATTAACCATCATTAACAACGTAATTCGTTCTGTTAGTGTCTTAATTTCAATTTTTTTAGTTACCTATTTTATTTTGATTTTTATAGTCAAAATAAATAATTAGTTTAATTTCAACTCTTTTTCTATTTTCTATTTCTCTACATATTATGAGTACTTGTATTATTCACAGAAAGACAATATTTTGCGACTTGTAGAGATACATTTTCCATCAATTTGCAAAAGTGAAATAACGGTTAAATCTCAAATCTATTCTGAATATCTCTTAAAAGTTTTATGCCTGCAGAAATTGCAGGGAGAGAAATTTTTAGGGGCACTTTTTCCAACAGTTTTTTCAGGATTTCTTTCTTCGGGACTTTTTCAGGTATTGTTTTTTCAAGACCTTTCTTTTGGGACTTTTTAAGGACTTTTTCACGATTCTTTTAGAGAACATTTTTAAGACTTTTTCGAGGCTATATAAAAACTTTTCCAGGACTTTTTGGGACTTTTTCAAGACTGTATTTTTCAGAACATTTTTATAGACTTTTTGTTCAAGACTCTTTCTTCTGGATTTTTTCTTCAGAATGTTTTCTTCGGGACTTTTCCTAAGGTTTTTCTACAGGACTTTTTTTCGGGACTTTTTTCGAGAACCTATTTTAGTACTTTTCTTCACGCTTTGTTCGGGACTTTTCTAAGGCCTTATTTCAGAACTTTTCAATTTTTTTTGGAATTTTTTTCTGGATAATTTTTCAGTACTTTTTTGAGTGACATTTTTAGCAGAATTTCTTCTCGGGACATTCTTAGCAGGACTTTTTTAGGATTTTTTTTAGTACTGTTATTCAAGACTTGTTTAGGACTCTTTTCAGTACTGTTTTTCAAAACTTTTTTTGGGGAATTTGTTTTTAGGATTTTTTCGGAACTTTCTGAAAAACTTCGACTTCAAGATTTTTCAGGTTTTTTTGTTTCAGGCCTATTTCTCAGAATTATTTTCAGGATTCTGTTTAGGACGTTTTTTACAAGACTTTTTCAAAGCTATTTAAAAAACTTTTTTGTTCTTTCAACACCTGTTTTCAAGGACACTTTTCTTAACAGTTTTTTCATGAATTCTTTCTTTGAGACTTTTTCAAGTATTGTTTTTTTCAATACCATTCTTTTGGGACTTTTTAAGGACTTTTTTCAAGATTGTTTTTAGGACTTTTTTTACACGACTTTTTCAAAGCTATTTAAAATCTTTTCCACGACTGTTTCTTTAGTACATTTTTATAGAACTTTATTTCAGGAATTTTTTTGTCTAGGACTCTTTCTTCAGGGTTTTTAAGGTTTTACTTCAGGTTTTTTTTACCTTTTTCCGGACATTTTTACAGGACTTTTTCAGAATCTATATTAGGACTTTTTCACGCTTCTTTCAGAACTTTTTAAGGCCGTTTTTCGGAACTTTTCTAAGGTCTTTTTTCAAGACTTTTTTTCGGGGCATGTTTTTCTTTTTTCTGGACTCGTTTTTCACGAATTTTTTAGGGCTATTGTTTAGGAATCTCTTTTAGGGCGTTTTTTATTTGTTTTTGAGCAAAAGATTATTAGAATATGCAGTACAAGTCGTCATCCGATCCCGCAAAACGACCTATGTACATTTAAAGTATGATTTAAATTAAAAATAAACCATGAATGTATAAATGTAATCATTGTACCACCAAATCGGAGAAAGTAACATGATGGCCACATCACCATTTTTTAAATTTTTTTACCGAATTAAAAAAAAATGTAACTACAGAAAACACAGATCGGCTTTCAGGTGCGATTATCTCCGAATTTGAAGAAGAGATGTTTTAGAGTTATTATGGTATTACGTAGTAGCGTCTATTCTGACTATCTCCTGAAAGTTTTATACTTGTGGCAATTGTTTAGAAGCATGGTATCAAAAGGCGATCCCGTTAACAATGTGATAAATGCAACGTTGGTCTTTGTGTGGTGCCATGTTTTGAAAACGTCCATACTTAAAAAAATATATTAAAATCAGTTTTTGTAATTTTCTCTTGTTATTTTGTTTTTTCGGTTCATAATAAATAATAACTTTAATTTTCTTTCAAACAATGCTCGGCATTACAGTCAACCGCTGAGCGGTGCTCAGTTACTCCGCCAGAAAAGAATAAAAACTATTTAGTCGTTAGAAGCAGCGGCGGCTCGTGGACTTTCGTAGGGAGGGCTAAGACAAAGATATCTCTCGTGCCGTACTACTTACTCTTACTGAGGAAGCAAATATTTCGTTGCTGTGTCGGTCAAATTTTCTTCCGTTGCCCCACGAGGGTTAATATTTCACACGGATACTATTTCACAGTGATAGGAAACATAATAATACGAAATTGTTTTATCAGAAAACAGCGTAAAAAGATGTAAAAAGCCAACTCAATGTAAAATTATTTTATGTATGTAAAAAACACAAGTCGCACACCCACCAAACCCTACATTTTTGCAATTGTTGAAAAAGTTTCTATTCGAAAATGTCAAAATATACAGGGTGATCCATTAAAGAAACTGTCGATGACATCATATCTCAAAAAAATAGAGTAGCTGTTGAAAATCAAACTACGTCACTGAATAGAATAAATAAAACCATTAGTTATTTATTATACGAGGAATGTACGTAATTAGTCCCACAAGAAAAAAGTTCTGCGAGCTCACGGGTAATTTTCTTAAGGGACTAATGAGGAATTCCACATGAGTATAATATAAAATTTTATCCAAAATCGTCTGTAATTGCATTAAATATTGAAATAATGTTTATAAAATTTTGACGTACGTGGTGTCAATTTGAAATATTTCAAAAATCCTATGAAGGATCTATGCATTCCGTGAGAGAAACTTATTCTCTCACTAGGGGGTAATGAGCCACATTACATGGCTCAAGTGACCACCATAATTCGATTATTACACCCGATTTTGGATAAAAACATTTATTTTAAAAGTAATAAAAAAAAAACAGACGTTTAGACAGAAATCAGGTGTCCCGACACATTTGCCCACCTCTGTATATCCTGACGAAAGTAAGTATTTATTCTTGCATGAATAATAGTTATTTATTATACGAGTGTCGAATGTATGTAATTAATCACGCATAAAATGTTTACCCATGAGCTTAAAGTGCAAACCGGTAATTTTCATAAGTGACTAATGAGTAATTCCACATGGGTATAATATAACATTTTAACCAAAATTGAATTAAATATTGAAGTAATTTTTATAAAATTTTGACGTACTTGGTGACGATTTGAATTATTTAAAAAAAAATCTTAAGAAGGACCTAAGTATTCGGTGAACCCGAGTTATTCTCTCACTAGTCGGTAATGAATAACATAACTTCCATCAAATGACCACAGTAATTCGTTCATTACACACGCTTTTGGATAAATACTTTTACTATTAAAGCCGGTGTGTTTTTCCGATACTTTTTAATAAATAAATAATTTTAGAAAAATATTTTGAGAAATAATGAAGGCAGTAGAAAAGTGGGCATCTTTAGTTAATCAATGTTTTTTGTAAACTTTGTGACTTCTAAAAAAAATCTTTGCTAATTTTTTGCTTATAATTATGAAATGAATAATATTACATCGAATTTTCATTATTAAAACATAATTGTAGAGAATGCGAAAGTGAACAATTTATTTTATAATGAATATTTAATTTTTCGAAATCTTACTACTATAGTTTAAAAACACCAATAATTACTAAAAACCGTATCACTAAATTGGAGAAAGCAACATGATGGCTACATTACGTTTTTACAAATTGCTTACACAGATATTTTGACAGTAAAGTAATGTATTCGTGCTAATAAGGGAACATCCTTAACTGATATTCTGACGTTGGAATAAAACCCCGGTTTTTATTTTTGTCTGTAGTAGTAAAATATGTATGCCTCGGCAAAAATCCTCGATCTCAACCGTTCCTTAGATTTTCTTATGTACTGGATGGCCCAAAATATTATCACGTAAAGACCACTGACCTTAACAATGTTATTCAAGGTCATACTAATGTTACTTTCTAATGCACCACTACACCCTACAACTTTTATGTAGAACATTTTTACCGAAAAGGCTTATTTTTAGGAGAAAGTGCCTGAAACGGTCGTCAGTATTGTATTCTGTGTACGAGAAAATTTGAGGAACGGTTGAGATTGAGGATTTTTCCCGAGGCATAGATACTTTACTAATGCAGACGAAAATAAAAAAAAATAAAAACGGGGTTTAATTGCGAAGTCAGAGTATCAGTTGGGGGTGTTCCCTTGTAAGATAATAAAGTTTACACATGTCAAGTACAATTGCATCAAAAAAATAGGACACTTTTTTTAATCTAGTGCGTGTCTTTTTCTAAAATGTATTCATGTAAATTAGACTTCAATGCTTAATCATTATTATTAAATGAAAATATTAATATCTGTATAGAGTAAACAAAGGTAAAACGCAAATATGCCATCCATTGGTGTTTTGCATGCTTTTATATTATAAATAAAATTGATACACGTTGTGGCTTCACACTAGACTATTTTTTGCCGCACTTGTACCATTTGAAAAGACCCTTGTTTTAATATAATGAATTAATTAATACATTTAGCAAGCATCATAAACACCAGAAAATGTTAAATGTCTAATAACTACTATCTTCTTTTTATTCTAACCGTTTTTATGCAACCCATTTTGCACTTAAGTTTACTGTCTAGTCATTACATAAAAATGTTGGATCATTTTTCTTGTTTTGCTACCGATTAAACACAAAGTGTAATTATTATAAATGAATGTTTTTGTTTTCTTATCAAATCGGGGCGACTTAGGTTCAGTGGGAAGGCCACTCCCTGTTGGAAGGAATAGAAAAATCCGCACGTAAATCACACACACACACACTTACACACGCACACATGTACATAGAATATAGTAGTGAGGAGAGGAAACCGCCCAATGGGGTGGCGTGAGTGAGTAGGTGTTCGAATGTGAAGTATTGACGGGCCGGAGGGCGCGTGCGCGTGCGCCACCCCCCGTTTTCCCGAGGTCCACATAAAGTGAGAGACCGGAGGACAAACGAGACGGAATAAGGGAGGAAAACGTGTGTACTTTTGTGTGCCGCGCTTTTCCTCTCGTTCCTCGCACATCGCACATCTCTCCCATCCGGGCCCTATTTTTCATCCGGGTCTCCACCCTACATCGATCGGCGGCGGCACAAAAGAAACCGTCCGGCGCCCATCCCATCCGTCACCGTTTCGGGGAAATCCCCGAAAAAGGGATGAGACGTGATTAAAGCGCGGTAATTGGGAAAGTGGGTCAGTGACCCGCGCCCTTGAACCGCCACCCTCGGCCTCCCGCCCGCCCTTAATAACGGGGGTGGGGGGTAATTAAGCGCCGCGACGCACGGCTAATTGAAGGCGCGGCGGCTGCGCACCACCCCCCCGCCGGCTTATTAAAGAAGCGCTTTTCCTTTTGCTTCTGGGTCACGAGGGGAATAATGAACGAGAATGGAAGTCAAGGGAAAGTATTTTAAAGAGTGAAATTAGACAGACTTGGGGTAGGTCACGACTCGCCCTCTTCCCCCCGACTCCGTGACCGTTCATTAAATTCTACAACTTTTCGCCATTTTTTCCCTCGATTCCGGGATTCCAATCGGACTGATAAGAAAGTCGTGACGGATATTCCGCCCCTCGTTGGTATCCACCCCCGGCCCTCCATCTCGGCGTATCGTATGTGAGTGTGTGACGACTCTGCGGAGGGCGGACAACTTGACTAATGTTCGCGCTTTCGCTCCCGGATATAGGAGGAAAAAAAGAAAGAAAATCGAACGAGCTCAGACTCAACACCATCACCACATTTCCACAAAAATTAGAAAATAATAAACTAATTACATCACGAAATTATGAATAATACACAATCGAGCAGCATGATATATAAACATGTACGAGCAAACTTGCTTTCTTAAGTCTGTTCGGCCCGTTAGAAAAATTAAGCGTTTTTGGCACTCGGCTCGTAACTGATTGTGGCGTGATCGATGAAAATTGTGAAATAATATTTTACGGGTTAAATAAAGGATTATTGTAATAAAGAATTATATTTTTTATGAGTATTTCTAATCATGTATAATTTAGTGTTAAAAATAGGTATTTTCAACATTAACTAAAATTTATACAATCGCTGAAAATCTAAAATGTTTTAACTATAGAGACTCACAAGGGAACATAGGGAACCCGTAAATTCAAAAAATCTGAAACATTGTGTTGAAGTAAAGTATTTCATCCTTAGCACAAAACCATTTTCTGTTGCTGCGGAATTCCAGTCTGAAGGGGTAAATCACTTTACAAAAAAAAAGGACAGTTCTTTTTTTTTAACAAATTTCTCCTAGAGTAAAGTACAAGTCATATGAAAAAATGACTCGTATAAAAGTTATAGAGCATTTTATTCTCTTTGCTACAATATATTCAGATTTTTCGGAAATGCAAAATTTAATGCAGGGGAGGGGGAGAGTGGGGTTAATTTTGCTTTTCCGAAAATCTGAATACACCGTAGCAAAGAGAATAAAATACTATATAACTTTTATATGAACCATTTTTTCATTTGCATTGCAATTTACAAGAAAATTCCTATAAAAAAAACTTTCATTTTTGTTTGAGGAGTGGTTTCACCACCTCATACTGGAGTACTGCAGCAACGGAAAATGGATTTATGTTAAGGATGAACTACTTTACTTCCACCCAATGTTTCAGATTTTTTTTAATTCATGGGTTCCCTATGTTCCCTTGTCAGATTTATCCTTTAGTTATAAAATCAATTAAGCCAAATTAGTTTTACTGCAAAATATGGATACAATTATGTATGAGACTCTTCGACGTTATATACCGGTTTGAATGAAAAATGCAACACCAAGAAAAACAGCCAGAATTTCTTTAATTCTACAATTGATAATAATAATAATAATAATATTTATTTCCCAACAGATATCAAGATCCATTAACAGGGTAATATAATAGCAATTGAAGTTACAAATGAAATAAAATTAAATTAAATACAGATGCATATATAAGTGAAACATTGCATTACGCATTATAATAATTACAGAACTTTATGGAATCAGTGAAGTTACATTATTTTAAAAAAATATAAAGCTAGGGTGAAAAATATCCGCCTGGTGTTGAACTTCAGGTAACATTTATACATTTTTAGGAACATGAAATTTAAGTCTTTCAGTAAACATTTGATTATCAACTCTGCCATTGACAAGCTTATATAAATTGCAAATTGAAAGAAACCTATGTTTGTTTGCTATTGACCATAGATTAAATTCAAGTAGTAGGCTGGTGTACGATACAGCTCTGTCCGGGTAAACACCATGCTTCTTGAAAGATAAATACTTTAAGAATTTTTTCTGCACACCCTAGAGCAAGCTAATTAAATTCAATAGGTATGGCGGCCATACTACAGAGCAGTACATCAGTTTACTATTAATGTATGAATCATATAGTGTAATAAGCGTGTCAATATTATAAAATTGTTTACAGTACCTTAGAATAAAACCTAGCAGTCGATAGCACTCGTTAATTAACTTGTGAATATGACATTTAAAGTTTAACTTAGAGTCAAATGTTACACCTAGGTCCTTGAATTCAGAAACTCTCTGCAAAATAGACTGATCAATATAATAATCACTAAGGATGGTATTAACTTTCCTTGAGTAAGTAAGCACACAACACTTTTTTATGTTAATTTTAAGTCCATTCTCACTATACCAAGCATGTAATTTATATAAGTCCTCTTGAAGAAGTCGGCTGTCAGATACGCTGTTGATTTTGCTGTATAGTTTGATATCGTCCGCATACAGTAATACTTCAGATGAAACGGCACTACACACGTTATTGATAAATAGAAGAAACAACAGTGGTCCTAGGTTGGATCCTTGAGTTACCCCAGCAACTGCTTCATACGGAAAAGATTGGGCGCCTCCATGCTCCACAATCTGTGAGCGGTCCCTCAAATAAGAGTCAATGACGTTAATGATATTACCGGCTATATTTAAATCGTTCAGCTTTGATACCAGCATTGCATGTGGCATATTGTCAAATGCTTTACTCAGATCAATGTAAGTTACATCGGTTTGGCACTGCATATCCAGATTTTCGGAGATGATCTGCGTAAAGTTCAGTAAGTTCGTTGCTGTAGAACGGCCAGTCATGAAACCATGTTGTTTGATGGTAATGGAATTTTGAACCTTGAAAAATATATGTCTGCTCAATATGCATTCAAATATTTTAGAAAAACTGCTCAAGAGAGCAATAGGCCTATAGTTCATGATCTGATTACGTTCACCAGTTTTATGAACAGGCACAATTTTAACTCTTTTCCAGGTCCGAGGAAAGATGCCATTTTTAAGTATCCGATTAAAAATATAAGTTAGAGGTTGACACAAGACATAGCAGCAATCTTTTAGTAAGAAAGATGGTATATTATCCAATCCAGCTGTCATCTTAGGTTTAAGCCGTTTTAGTTGTTGTAAGACGTCATCTTCGGAAATCGAAAACAAACTCATTGTTTCAGGGACCAAGGGGCTTGTAGCATTGTAATTACGGGTAGTAGGTGGATATGACGATTTAAAGTGATTGGCAAATGCATTGACAATATCAATGGCTCTAGAGTAATTCACGTTCTCAGTTTTCATATTACCAGGGATGCGGGTGGTATTTTTCATGGCGTGGATGTAATTCCAAAATTTAGTTGGTTCAGTTTTTAATTTACTCTCAGCGGAGCGTATATACTGGTCACGTATTAATTTTAAATTACGTTTAACGAGTCTACGTGAGTCTTGATATTCCCTGCGATGGCTTTCATTTTTTGACCGTAAATATTTAGATCGAAGATTCTTTTTTTTAATGTCACGAACCAATTCAAAATCAAAGCATGGCGGAGTGTCATTTTTGAGATTACGCAATTTGAATTTGGGGACACTCGCATCAAGAGCAGTGTATAATTTAGAGTATAAAAAATCACAAGCTTCATCTACATCATCAATGTTGTATAAGTTATCCCAATGTATATTACCTATGTCCTTGTAGAGTTTTGTAAAGTTAGCTTTTCTAAAGTTATATCTGTGTTCGTGTAGTACTTCAAATTTTGGAACCTCTATAGATCCTAAAGAGAGGCTTAAATGCAGTGAAGGGTGGTGTTGATCCTCAGCTACTAGTGGCTCAAGGTCTCTTTGCAGTTCACAATTTAGTTGACTGGAGACAATAGACAGATCTAATATTCTGTTCAGATTGTTCGGGATTTTATTGCATTGCCTCAAATCATGAAATGTTAAAAAATTATTCAACGCTGTTATGGAATTTGTATGTATGTTACTCTGCAGACTATGGTTATATTCTGCTATATTAAAATCTCCCATAATCAACACATTATCATATTGATGGCTTTCGGTATAAAAAGTAACTCATTAAAATTTCAATAAAAAACTCCTTCGTCAAACCTCTTTTTAGAATGATTTTATATACGAAAAATAGCAATATCAAATGGTGTTTTTATAAACATGGAACAATTTAGATTAGTTTTCTCGTGATAATAGTGCGAAGAACATCATTTAAAATGCCCAGAGTTCGTAATCGTCGAAATTTTGTACAACTAAGTGATTTCGAGCGAGGTCGTATTATTGGCATGAGAGAGGGTGGTCTTTCGTTTAGATAAATTGCCAATAGAATGGAACGTGACGCAACCACAGTAATGAGGTGCTGGCGAAGATGGTCTGAGGAAGGTTTTCATGGACTTCGGAGAGGATCTGGACCACAGTGAAGAACGACAGAGCGCGAAGAACGCAGATTGAGACTTTTGGCGATAAGAGAAAGATTATTCACTACGTGGGCCATTGGAAACACTTGGAGGGATACATTAAATGTTAGAATCTCAATGGCATCGATATATCATCGAATACGGAGTTTTGGAATGCGTAGTTATCGTCCTTTTTGTTGCCTTCCCCTGACTCCACGTCATAGAGCTTCTAGGTAGGAATGGTGTAGAGAACGGATGGAGACAAGAATGGCAACAAATTGTGTTCACTGACGAATCCAGATTTTGTTTGTGGGCCAACGATGGACATAGACGTGTCATACGTTTCCGCGGGGAACGCAGAAATATGGACTTCGCGTTTCCTCGGCATACTGCTCTCACGCAGGGGGTGATGATTTAGGGTGCCATCACGTATGGTGGTAGGTCCCCTCTAGTTTTTATTCCTGGCACCCTAAATGCTTGGCGATACGTACAGACTATGACGATCTTTCAGCAAGATAATGCTCGACCACATACAGCAAAGGTAACAATAGAGTGTTTAGTAGAAGCTAACGTTATGGTACTTCCATGGCCTTCTCGTTCACCAGACCTTTCGCCCATCGAACATGTTTGGGATATGATAGGCGTCAGACTAGGAAATTTACCCCGTGCCCCAGACACTTTGGACGAACTTCGTTTGCGGATTCAGGAAGCTTGGGATGAGCTACCCCAAGAAGGTATTGATCACCTCATTCAAAGCATGCCGAACCGCGTGAATGAGTGCATTAGAAACAACGGAGGACCGACTCATTATTAAAAAAAATTCTTGTGTAAGTAAGTTTTTCAACTGAAATTTTGATTGTTTACTTGAGACATTCAAACACAACTTCTGTGAAATTTTCATTAAAATCTGACCATAACTTCTTGGTGTTGCATTTTTCATTCAAACCAGTATATTTTAGTTGTCGCAAAGTCGTAAACTGGAGAAAATAGTTATTTTCCTACGAGAACGGCACCGCAATGGGATTTTTAAGACATCGGTATATGTTTTGTCATGTTCGCTCATTACCGTTGCCCGCAGGAGACCAACAGCCAGAGGAACACGATACGCGAGTGGGTAAAGCAAGCCGTTTTTATTCACAACCCTTGAGTTTGAGCATACCCTAGAAAGCAAATTTGGATAAATAGCTACACAATGACGACATCTATTATCTTAAGCGTTGGACAAATTACCCTAATTAAGTGAAGTTCATAGCAATCTAAAAGCGACAATAATAATAATAATAATGTAAACATGAATGATTGTTTTCTCGTCAAACGATAACTGTGGATCGGTTTCGCTCTTAATAGTCTCGTCAGTGGGGAATTGCTATGGAGTGTATCTCCAATATTCCCTTGGGATAGACACACCATTGCGGCGGCATTTATTTTTGGAATGGTTGCATAAATTTCCCTAATTGAGAAGATTACTGCACTAACGAGAAAAATGTGATTAAAACTGGTTCTCAGTTGTCGTATGGCGGGGAAACAATTATCAATATTTACCAATTATGATGATCAAAAATATTTTTTACCAGCAAGGGAACGGTCTGGGGCGTCCCTTACCGATTGAGACTCACCTTGTATATCTTGTAGAGCATCTAAAAGTAAGAGACCCGTATTTTTTATGTGCTTATCTCGAGGTATAGGGGGCGAAACCACCTCTTGAAGAAAACGGCCTAGATTCAATTTTTTTTAACTTAGTACTTCGTTGCAAAGAGCATAAAATACTGTAAAATTTTTATATGAAACATTTTTTTTTATATACCTCGTATTTTAGAATATATGCTACAAATAAAAAAGCCCTTTTCTTCAAGAGGTGGTTTCGCCCCCTAAACCTTGCAATAAGTACTTAAGAAAATACGGGTTTTTGATGCTCTACAACATACACAATGTTCGGCGCAATCGGTGAGGACTGTTCCCTTGTAAATATCGAAATTTATATTCATTTTTTTAAATTATTGTACGTTGAATGAAACAATCATTAAACATTTAGTGCAAAAAAATTAAACAGAAATAATAAAAAAAATCAATTACACTTTTAAAACATTTTCACTTCAAAATGAAAAATAAATTTAAAATTTTTGAAAATTATATAATTCATGTGGATACAATCACCCCTTTTAAAATTGAGGGAAATGTTTTTTTTTTGGAAAACCCAAAAAATATAATTATCAAATTGCAGGGTTCGGACAATATACAGGGTGCCCGTTTTTCGAGCGGCACCATGGGATTTCAGTTATCTTAAGAGATACAAGGTTGGTTAAATTAGGGCAAAGTTGTGTATTATAACGTTGATTAATAATCTGTTGAGATATTTGAGTTACCTTATTTTGTTTAAAAAAAAATCGCGAAAAAATAAAAAAATTCAATTTTTATTTTTAATTTTTTATTCGAAAACTAGTACTATTACGTATTTTGCACTAAGATATTATTAGAGCACTTTTTAATGGAGGATCTAAATATGTTATTAGATTTGTTGTAGCTTTCAAGATGGCGGAGAAACAATAGACAACTTTTGTTTTTCTTATGGTCGCCATATTGAATTTTTACATTTTCTAATGCAAGATTTTTTTCTGTTTACGATGATGTATCACACATTATGTTTTAATTTTACATTTGAGCCAAAATTTGAAATGTATTATTATAGTGGTAAAAAAACGTCGAAAGTTGTTTAATTCAAAGTTACGTGATAATGGACTACCACATAGTAACGGTCGCAACCATCATCTTCATACACTTACATTTGATCACAATCTGTTTAGACAAATTTTGTTATTTTTTAAAATTTTTGTTGAGTAATTGATTTTTTGCCTCGGAGACAAGTCCATATGGCCAGCTCAAGACGATTAGGTTAAGACAGAGGCACAGTTTTTGTTAATAACCACTTTTGATTTTGATTGACCTGACCTGCGGCAAATAAGAGATCACCCCAGGTGGCAAGAGCTCTAGGTACGCCACTGCCTACGTATATCATCTTTCAAAACAACTTGAGACAGTACTCTATAAATCCTTTAGAAGTTGGTGAAAATGTGTAAATAAGTTGTTAATAAAATTGTGCATTTGAACCTTCCACTTTGGTGTTTCAAAAGCTGTACATTGTGTATCATCGTTTAAAATGGCAAAATAGTTTAACTCTTAAATAAATGACTGGATTTGGAATATCTGGAAGTAAGGGCAGAAAGACCGATAGGTCGATAGCCCTAATAAAACATCGTTTACTACTACTATCTGGAAGTTGGTAGAATTATTGATTTTATAAGTTGACGATAAAATAGAGTATTTCAACCTTCCACTCTGGTATTTCTGAAGCCTTACGTTGTTTGATTTACATGACTTCATCTTCACACGTTATGACCTCTTTTTCTGAAATAGTAACAATAGCATCAACATATCATGTCTAGCTTGATTAGTTTGGAATATATCAGGCGTTATTCAATTTTTGGCTATTTTAAAATACGTATTTTTCTCCGTAACTGTAAGATATACAAAAAAAAAACAGCGAAATAGTTGTTTGTGTGGTTTTTTTTTGCAAAATTCAGTGGCGTGCTTTTTTTAATACACTCGGCGTCAAAAAAAGCGCCACTCGAAAAATCGCAAAAAACTCGATTTTTCAAACCGTCGTTACTTGGTTCAATTTGGTCGAAAATCGATGAATCTTTCAGTTTGGGAAAGATTCAAGTTTTATCTTTAAGAATGTGTAGTTGATTTTGCCCCCCCCCCCCCCCCGTAACAACGCGATGGAAAAAAATGATTTTTTATGTAAAAAATTGTCCAACTTTGACAAGCGGTACCGTGCGCAAAAAAAACGGTGCGAAATTTCAACACAATGGCAGAAAAATTTAATCGATTTCCTTCAAATTCCTTAAAAATTTGAGTCGTTTCGATGATTTGGAGCAAAGTTATGAGTTTCTGAAAAAATGACATTTTTCACTTTCTTGGCCATAACTTGAGTAATTTTGCACCAAAATCGATGAACTTTTGCAGTCTGAACAGTTTAAAATTTTCTCTTCAACGTCATGTGAATTGTTTTGTTGCTAAAACGATTCCACCTGCCACCCCCTAAAGGAAAAAAAAATGTTTTTGAATGTGCAAATTTGGTTTCTTGTACCGTGTGCAAAAAAAATCGTGGACTCAATCGGTCACCATGGCAATAAAGTTCAATCATTTTCCTCTAATTTACTCCAAAATTCAAGTCGATACGATGATTTGGCGCGAAGTTATGCAGTTTTGAAAAAAGAAATACATTTTGCGCTTTTGGAAATAACTAGGCGAATTTCGCACGAAACGATGGAATTTTGCGATCTAAGAAGTTTTCGACTTTCATGACCCCCTGAAAACCCCTACAAAAAGTGTTTTGGATTGACAAAAAATATTAAATTTTTACAACTTGTTTTCATTTTCAATGTCATTATTTTTTCAAAAATTCATAACTCATCGAAACCACTCGAATTTTTAAGGCATTTATAGAACATTGAATCAATTTTTCTGCCATTGTGGTGAAATTTCCCGCCGATTTTTTTTGCGCACGGTACAGCATGTCAAAGTTGGATAATGTTTTACACAAAAAACTTTTTTTTATCGCGTTGTTACGGTGGGGGGGGGGGGGCGGCTAGGCGGTTGGCCTTCAACTACACATTCTTAAGATAAAATTTAAATATTTCCCAAACTGAAAGATTCATCGATTTTCGACCAAATTGAACCAAGTTACGACGGATTGAAAAATCGAGTTTTTTCGCGATTTTTCGAGTGACGCTTTTTTTGACGCCGACTGTATAATCGTTTTTTTTCTCGTTGATTTACATGGATTTGTATTAATCATGTTATATCAATGTAAAACTGATTTAAAAACCTATTCAATGACATGAAATATGCATGGTGTTCCATAAAAAAATACCACTTTGTGTCATAACTCAAATAATAATTAAAAGTCAAAATAAAAAAAAAATAAGCACGCCACTGAATTCTGCAAAGAAGCATATCTTATTTTTATTAAGAATCCGGAAATCCGTTATAACCTCTGAAACTTACTAAAATTGTGGTTTTTGTAAGTCGAAGATAAAATTGTGCACATTAACCTCCAATCTTGGATTATCTATACATTGTTAGTGATATTAATAATAATAACAATAGAAGTTTATTGAAACTTGACAAGTTAATTATTACACAAGTATTTAAAAATGAATAATCACACAAATATATACTGAAAAAAAAAATTAAACTCTTGAAACTCGTGAAATTTCTGACATTTTCAAACCGCCATAACTCGGCCTATTTTCAATCGATTTTGATGAATCTTTGAGAGCGAAAAACTTTGAAGTTTCTTCTTTAAAGTCATGCCTGCGAACTTAAGCGTAACCCCGTCCGCACCCCTCTAGCACCCCTGTGAAAAAAATGTTTTTTCAGGAAACCATGTCCAACTTTGACGATATATACGGAGTTGGAAAAATTTTGTCGACTCGATCCACCATTAAGACATTCGGGGGTTGAAGGGTTCGAAAAGGGATCATTCCAATCTGAGTTTACCCCCTTAAAGTAGAGCCAAAATGGGATTTTTTTCCGTAAGAATCATCAAATTTGGTTGAAAAGTCACTGAGTTATGTGCGAAAAACCCCAAAATGCACTTTTTTCATACACTCGTAAGTTGGTGCCAAATCGTCGTAGTGCTGCATAGGGAATTGATCAAATTTTAATGCCTTTATGGTGGATCGAGTCGATAATTTTTTTTTCAACTCCGTAGACATCGTCAAAGTTGGACATGGTTTCCAGAAAAAAAGCATTTTTTTACAAGGGCGCTAGAGGGGGGCGGAAGGAGTTACGATTAAGTTCGCACTTCAAAGTTTTTCGCCCGCAAAGATTCATCAAAATCGATTGAAAATACGCCGCGTTCTAGCAGTTTAAAATGGTCAAAATTTCACGAATTTCAAGTGTTTTCCACCAGTGTATTTATACTAAAAGAAACTTATGTTCAATTGTTTTAATTTTATTTTTGGAGATAGCACTATAACGAATTGTTAGATTTTCCAAATTAGTTCACCTAAATCATAGCAGAAATGAATTCTTTTTGCTTATTTCATATGAAAAAGAGTGTTATTGGTTTTGTATGAACGTTTTAATCGGAAATTTCAATTTTTCCAATGTTATAGTTACGCAATAAGATAATCAATACAAAACCCTGTGCCGTGTTAAAGAGTTTTTAAATTGAGACGATTAATAAATTTAAAATTTGTGGAATAAGGATGAAGTGTTGGTGTTGGGTGGATGGAGGAGGAAATGTTGAAAAGTTAAAGGCGGCACTTAATAAATGTAATTCCATTTGTTGGCTCTATACGTAAACGTGTTAGCTTGTTTTTTTTTGGTCGCATTTTCCTCGAAGTGGAGAAGTAGAAGAGGAGGATGGGTAATTTGCTAGGTCTTGTGGAGTAATGAGGTTAGCGCGCGCTCTCTGTATCAAAGTTGCTCTTTTCTCGTCCGCGGCCTCTCCTCTCTCAAAGTGTTTCTACGATTCCGTTATCTCTTTCCCAATGACGTCTTCACTTACCCACTTCCCTTCCTCGGCTTCCACACCGAGTGCATTAAAAACTTGATACTTTTTACACTCCGCTGAATATCGTTAATGGACTCCTTTATACCTCTACACACCTAATGTATATATATATACATACCGGCTCCCATCTCTGCAGCAGGGTGGCACGAAAATGAGCTTTTCCTTCCATTTATCATCGGTAAGTCGATATTTTTTCCAACGGAATTTAAATAACGCTTATTATGCATAGTTTACCGACGACGGTGTGTTCCGGACCTCCGCATACTCTCTGCCTCATTATCTTGCACCTCGGCGAACGAGGGTATGATGCATGCTCTACCTGAGGGTTAACGCCAATTACTTATTGATTTACAATTCGGTATGCACCGCTTTGGGGACCACCGTTCGCACAGATGCTACCGATCTTGGGTGCAATCCTTTCCCACACATCACTGTTTGATTACAATCGAACCAGGCCACCTACTTTAGTAGTGAATATTTATCATTTAAATTTAAGCCGAAAATAAATAATTATCTTAAATTATTATCGGCGGCTGCCGGCGTGGCTCATAGTACGGCCAGCAGAAGTATAGATTGACCAGGACAACGCCAAAATTCGACTTAATGAGTGAATGAGTCAACCCATCTTTATTGTTACCTCTACTACCATGGCCGTATCATGAGTCACGCGCCACCAGCCGCCACTGAAAATTAAGCACTACAAGTATTTGTTACTTAATTACCTGACCTGTGTAAACCTGTGTAAACATGTTCCATGTATTAACACCCAATAAATTATTATTATTATTATTATTATTAATAACGTGTTTTATTCAATTAGAAATGATAGTAAATTTTAAATTTCCCGCCGTCATTGATGCACCTCAACGCTTTAGGTTAGTAATTTTAAGTCATATGTTTGCCGTGAATTGGCGATCTATTACTAGTTTAGAGGTCTAGGTCTTCAAACTGAATTTCTATGCACACGTTATTCTTTTCCACCAATGACAAGTATAAATCGGTTTTTAGTTATTGGCCATCATCAGTATACTGCGATCGTTGATGGAATCGCCCTTTACTAGTGACATATCGTGAATATTTTGAGGCGAGGCTACGAAGGAAAAAACAATGTTTCAATGCGTGTCTCCTCTATAGGAGCAAGTAGTGCAGTATGAACAGTTGTCATGAAAACGCGTTAACATCTATTTCTTTGCCTTACCTACGAAGGTCCACAAGCCGTGCCTGGACCTAACTAGAAGTCTGCGTTTCTACAGGTTAAATATGGGCGGTCGGAGCTGTGACTTATGATACGGTCAGCTGAAATAAAGATTGGTCAGGATAACGCATCTCGATTCGTTGGGTGAATGAGCTAACCGACCCGCACCCATCTTTATTGCCACCTTTACTACCGTGCCCATACGCCACCAGCCGCCACTACATTTGAATATCCATGGTTTATAATAACGGATTCACACACCCCCTTTAAACTTTCATTCGAATATCTAGAACACTCTGTATAAATTAATTCCAGTCGATACGTTGTTTTGACGTTGACGATGGCTTGATTCGATTTGGCGTAATCGCGGCGAGAGTAATAAGCAACGAGTTTACGAGATAAAAGGGTGTGTTTAGTGGGAGGTGTAATTATTGTGCGGTTGGAAAATGTTGGCTTTGATGTCGGCATAAACGTTTGCTGTAATAACTATATACTCGTAGTTGGATTATCCCCGTGTATTGTGCGCTGGAAAGTGCCTCGTGCACCTGATGTTTGCGTCCCGACTCGAAACTTTTCTCTGCAAAGTTTTGAATAATTTTCAGTGCCGGAAGGTTTTCGCGTGGGGGGTTCGCGCGGGCGGGGGTGTGGGTGGCAGGCGGCCGTAAAAACAAACAGGATCGTTATATTTGGTCCATAAAACACAAATAGCCCTTTATCAGCATATGCCCGTTGCGCAAGGGCCGAATGGGGAGCGTAAAGGCGCAGATTGAACTACTAGTTTTATGATTTTGTTTTTTTTTTCTTTCTGTATATATGTATATACTTCTTGACTTGAAACATAAGGATTTATAGGGATAAGTCGAATAAAAGACACGTATCCCTATAATTTTCTTATTTTTTCATCAAGTGATAAGTAAAGTCCGGATTTATATGCACTAAAAAATGACATTATAATTTTTTATACGTGCTTAAAATTAGCTAAAATATGCGACAAAATGATTTAAATGTGGATTTTATAGGCGGTTTAATTTAAAATAAATATTGCAAAATAAAAAAAGATACGAGTGACATCAGATGATAATTTATTTATTGGTATTACCACCACCAGTTATTGAGTCCTTGTGCAACTGTGTTGATAGGTGATCTGGTATTTTTGATTTGATGAACAATAGAGAAAGGCAAAAGTATAATATGTTTCCTCTAAACTGATCAGGGAAGATAATATTCCAATATAAAGAAATTAACATTGAAAACCCGTGTTCCGTTTTGATTAACTACACCCTGTATACAGCTCACATGATATACTACTCCTAAAATTGCAACAGTAAAAATAGTATACAGTTTGTATTATCGTACCTATCCAGTAAACAACAAATTGTGGACATTCATAGCCTGAAATTTAAATACAAGATATGTGATACTTGTCATTCCTCAAGGCTCGACTCTTTGGCCCTTACTATTCCTCATTTACGAAATGATTTGGAGAAGTGCGTGGATGGTGCAGTCACTGTTTTCTGTCAATACCACTTTATCGGTGACGGATAAAGATTTTATTTTAAAGTCTGAAAATTATATCTTGTGATAGATGCAGTCAAGTCCAAAAATGGTTAAAAATTAATAATTTAACCATGAATCGAAGAAAAACCCATACACTCTGAAAAAACTGGGTAAAACATCCCGAATGTGTAAAATTTCTCAGGATACATCTGGATCCCACCTTGGAATGGAATCATCATGTTGATATTGTAACAAATAGGTTATCAACGATTGTTTTTTTTGACAATTGACACACGAATTGCCTGCTGAAGCATTACTCAGTGCCTATTATGCACTTTTTATGCATTTGGAGCGAAATCATTTCTGGCTCATCTCGTGCGCGCGACGGTCAATAAACTTAGTTAAGCCTTTTTGCTTATGTACTATTGAGAAAAACGTGCAAATAATGCACTCATTAAATACTTATCAATTGATCAAAATACAGAAATTCAACGTTCAATTGTGTTTTTATTTTTTTCTTCAAGAGGTTATTCTTAAACCGTCAGATTTTGAAAATTCTTCTAACAAAGTGTTGTCCTTCAATTGTTTGAAAAGATGATCAGATTTTAAAAACTAATTCAGCAGTGTTAGAAAATTGAATGCGCTGTTCTCTTTTTTGAGGATAATCTGATTTTGAAAATTCTTCCAGCAAAGTGTTTTACTCACTGAATTGATGTTAATAAGTTTTTTTAATTGTTTTGTGGTTTTAAAAAGATAACTCTTAAACAAAATAGTTGATTTTAAAAACTCTTCATGAAAAGTATTGTAACTGTTGAGTAAATGTAGACAGGACCACAAAAATAATTAATCTTCAATTGGTTTTTGTTTTTTTTTTAGTTTAGAACGGATGAACAAATTTGGAAAATTCTTACAGCAAAGCGTTGTACTCGCCGAACAGATGCAGATAAGACAAAAAAAAATAGTTTTTTTTAAAGATAACTCTTGAATGAAAGAACAGATTTTGCAAATTCTTTCAGTATTCATTAAAAAGATGTATACATATTTTAACCAAAAACAGAGTTTTAAAATTGCACTCGTTAAAGAGATGTAGATAAGGTTACAAAATAAAATTCGTCGTTTAATTAAATTCCTTTTTCTTTAACGTCGACGAAGATCTGCCGTTTAACAAATTCAAGAAATCGCTAAAAACTTTTGTGGTACAAAAATCATATTACGATATAAAAAGTTTTCTGAACGATTTGATTTCAAAAAAGGATTGTATTTGTTCGAATGCCTTAAATTTTGAGATAAAATAAACATTTCCTTGAAGATCGTGGGAGAGATGTTTCTAAATATATATAAACGTTAGTTAATATATCCTATTCACAAACTTACATTTACAGAAAGATCCGCACATTTTCAATTTGAAAAATATAGCAATTTTAAGGAATTAAAATCTACAACATTCAACTTAATTTTAGGCATCAAGCCATATTCTGTTACAGAGTTTATAGAATTTTTTTCAAGTTACAACAATTGAATTTTATATTTAAATTGAGTTAAAGTAAGCAGTAATTATTTATTTATTTATTTATCTAAATTTACGCGACGAGTGCACATATTTCCTGAAGAATTTTTTTTTAAATCTAGTCATTAATTTAAGAATCATCGTAAATAAAATCGAAAACAGTTGAAGATCGAATTTCAGTCTTCCACGTTTCCACGCTTCCAAATACGATCATATTTAGACATTTAAGTCATCAAATCCAACTACGTACAGCTTTAGAAAAGCCAAATAGAAAGGCTGAACTGTATAGATACGCTCAATAATTCCAAATAATGGGTTTTTCAATAGCAACTTGACACATTTGTTTTCTTATTGTGAACGCACCCTTAAACCAATTAGTGCGCTGTCACTGTCAAAATACGCAGTAACTCAAACATTTTCATCATGCAAAGACTTACGAACAAATAACGTTTACAAGTAATTAGAAATTACTTCGGAAATTCCGGGTTAGTGATTGTAACTTTGAGAGCGCTTACGCCAATTTTGGGTCATCATTCTCTCCCGAGTAGACAAGCAGTTCATAATTTGGTGAGAAAATTTGAGTCAACATATTCACTGTTGAATGTTCCCGCGCCACTGAGACAACGCAGCGGTCGCAGCGCCGAGAATATTGCTGCCGTTGAAGCGTCCATCGCAAATGATCCAAATCAGTCGATTCCACGGCGTTCTCAGTCAGACCACACTATGGCGTATTTTGCGAAAGAATCTTGGCCTGCACCCTTACAAGATCAAGTTAACTCAAGAACTAAAGCCACTTGACCATATGAAGCGACGTACGTTCTCAGAATGGGCTCTAGAGATGTTAGCCGAAAATGACGACTTTCATCGCAAAATCATTTTCAGTAATGAAGCGCATTTTTGGTTGAATGGCTTCGTCAACAAACAAAACATGCGTTATTGGAGTGCTGAAAACCCTCATGTGCTTCATGAAACATTACTTCATCCACGAAAAGTGACTGTATGGTGCGGTTTCCATGCCGGTGGCGTCATTGGGCCATTTTTCTTCGTTGATGAAAATGATCGTCACGTTACAGTCAATAGTGAACGCTACAGAGACATGTTGCAGCGTTATTTCTTCAATCAATTGCATGGGATGGACATCAGTGATATGTGGTTTCAGCAAAACGGTGCCACATCCCACTCAGCTGGAGAAACAATCGACTTATTGAAGTCCAAGTTCGGTGAACGTGTTATATCGAGAAGAGATCCTGTAGATTGGCCGCCGAGATCTTGTGATTTAACACCTCTAGACTTTTTTCTGTGGGTCTACGTTAAATCGAAGGTCTATGCCAACAAGCCGGCGGCGTTGGAGGACCTAAGAGCTAACATCGAACGAAAAATAGCTGCCATTTCCGTCGAATTGTGTGGCCGAGTCATCGAAAATTGGCTTCAACGAATCGACTGCTGCAATCGTGCCCTTGGTGGACATATTACCGAAGTCGAGTTCAATTCTTAATTGCATTGATTGTACTTTAAGCCAATAATAAAAGTTTTGATATAACCCAAATGGTTTGCGAGATATTTAAAAAAAAGTTGTCAAGTTCTTTTTGAAAAAACTCTTTACAATTGAATTCCGAATTCCGTTTTTGATCTTGTCTTGATTTGATGAGTACAACACGTTCCGTAAAGAATTTTCCAAAGCCGATCAAACATTTCAGAGTTATCCTCAAAAAAATGGTGATGAATTTTTGAAAAAAAATCACGATCACAATACTTTCTCGTACTTCGTAACGGAGAAAGTAAAAAATATAATTATTCACTCAAGTGAAAAACCGTATTTAATTTTTTTATAGTTAATAATAAATATACTTGGCACAATTTGCCAGTAACGCATGCATAACTCTGGTCATCCGATCAACAAGTATGCTCGAAAAAACGGAAAACAATCGTATAGCGGATTTTGTTTTTTATGCTATCTTTATTTATTTGAGTACAACACGTTTCGCGCAAATCCGGTCATCCATTGAAGTGTTATCAACAACAACAAAACAAAAAACCATTGAAGATCGAATTTCGGATTTTCGTCTTATTAATATATTTTTGACATTTGCAATCCATTGGCGTATTTTTTTGAAATCTATCTGCGTTCAAGACTGAATGATAGAAAAACGGAGAACAAATGAATTCCGAGTTTTGTTTTCCGCTGCCTTTGTATGTATTGGACAAACACAATCAATCAATCAATTCTTAATTTTACGTAAGTGGCTTACGTAAAATAAAGAATTGATTGATTGAAATGTATTTTTTGTCTATGGTGGCCACCCACAAAAAATATGTTACCCGAAGAAAAATGCCTTTGCGGTGGATGCGTCAAAATATAAGTGTAATCTAGGAAGCGACGGTTCGCGGGTTTTTTTTTCTGGTACGGCCGAGGTAACAAGGGTGGCAATACAGATAGGTAGGGTCAGTTGCAGAGACGGCTGGCTGCGTGACCGCACCTATCTGTATTACGACCTCTTGTTCCTCGGCCGTACCAGAAAAAAACCCGCGAACCGTCACTGAATCTAGGTCTAAATATTATAAAATTACGTATCTACGGATTAGGTTCTCATTTAGTACGTAGAGAAACATGTTGTAGTATGTGACCATCTATGATAAAACCTATCTAGTACTTTTGTGTACTTACAGATACACGATCTTTCACGTGGAAATACTACCATGTTAAAAAATTATCAAAAAATGGTGATGTGGCCATCATGTTACTTTCTCCGACTTGGTGGTATCATAGCCATTTATATTTACGTTTTCATTGTTTATTTTTAATTGAAATCATATTTTAAATGTACATCGGGCGTTGCGTAAACTCGGATGAAACGGACGTTTAAAACGTCAAAATTATGAAAGATTGAAAAATTATACTTCAAATTCAAAAACTCGGTTTACTCAAAAACTAACGAATTTCGAAGAAAACTTATTCTTTACAAGCTGTTCATTTTGGCATTCTCTACAATTATTATAAATTTGCTGTAACTATTATCGTTTCAAAGTTATAAACCAAAAATTAAAAAAAAAAAAAATAAATTTTTTTCTCGAATAGCAATGATTTTATGAAAAATATTTTCAAGCAAAAGATGTTCATTCCTTTGTTGTCTTTAATGTTTGTTTGAATATTTTTGTGATATTTTTCATATTTAAGAAAATATTGGCAAAAAACAAAAAACAGTTAAGGTAAACACCCACTTCCGGTGTACGAAATTTTACCAAAATCTTTTCAGTTCTTTGGATTATCAAATAAGACTTATGTTCAAAGTTTCATATCAATTGCTCTGTTAGTTTTTGAGATACAGCGCACACAGACACACACACACACACACACAGACACAATTTTTTTTTCCTCAGAAATTGTTGAAATGGTATCTAGGGACCCAAAAACGAATACTTCCGCAAAAACAAATTTTGAAAAAAAAATCACGATCACAATACTTTCTCGTACTTCGTAACGGAGAAAGTAAAAAGTGAAAAAATGTCTATGTCAAAACCAATCTACTGTGATAAAAATCCATACTTGATGATTGTACTCCAACAAAAGGTTATTAGAAAAATAATTATAAAATTAAAGCTCTCCTGCTTCTTTAAAGGTGTCGACTTGGCCACCTTCTTGTGCCAAGAGGGTGCTGTTTTGGGGCCGTTTCTGATGTCTAGATTTTACCGTTTAAGGGGAATCTCCATACCTACGGTTTCGAATGAAAAGTAATACCGGCACATCTCGGACACTATAGGTCATATTAAAAAAAGAAAAATTGCAATGAATTCAGAAAATTCAGGAGCTTACCGATAGTTTAGTACTTTTTGTAATTTGTCAAATTTCAAAAATACCTAAATAATTACGCATATTTTTGGGCGATAAAGGAGCCGCGCTACGTGATTTATGTGACAGGCTCGCTCCGTTCGTATGAGTCAAGTGCCCTTGCCCTCTCGGCTTTCATAAACAAACACAGCTAGATAATTCAGTAAATGTATTTCAAATAGTTCCGAGCAGTTCTATTCTATAACATTATTTTCATTTCAGTTGACAGAGAGGTATTTGTGCGAAAACACTTTCGGGCGAAATAAATTGTGTAAAAATTCCACAAATAATTTCATCGAACTCTTCAGAACAATTTGGAACACATTAGAAATATGGACCACCGCTTCCGTGAAGTCTTTTTTGCAATTTGATTTCAAAAGTACCTAAATAATGAGGCATATTTCTGGGCGATACATTAGCCGCTCTACGTGATTTATGTGACTGGCTCAGTCTATTCGTGTGAGTCAGGTGCCCTTGCCCTCTCGGCTTTTATAAACAACAGTTAGATAATTTAGCAATGTAATCGTATTATTTATATTATAGCCCAGTGAAATTATACCATAAAAAGGTGATCGAGTGAAATAAATCCCGGAAATTTGATATTTTTCGGCAAAGTTGTTCGTTGGTATCTGCTGTAGTACAAAATACTAAAAGTTCCGGAAATACCGATTGACAGCATCTAAATTTGGCACAATCTGCAAAAGGCGACTAAAAACAAAATGTGCTCCTCTAGTATCAAATCTACTTTATAAGGAGTCATTTTCAAATGAAGCCACGGTCTACGGACAAATATATGAAAAAATGGTGATGTGGCCATCATGTTACTTTCTCCGACTTGATGGTATCATAGCCATTTATATTTACGTTTTCATGGATTATTTTCAATTGAAATCATATTTTAAATCTATATCGAGCGTTGTGTAAACTCGGATGAAACTGACGTTTAAAACTACAAAATTATGAAAGATGGAAAAATTATACTTCGAATTAAAAAACTCAGTTTGCTCAAAAATTAAAAAAAAACGTATTCTTTATAAGTTGTTCATTTTAGCATTCTCTACAATTATTATTAACATAAATTTGCTGTAACTATTATCGTTTTATAATTATAAACCAAAAATAAAAAATAATTTTTTTTTTCTCGAATAAAAATGATTTTATGAAAAATGTTTTGAAAGAAAAGATGTTCATTTCTTTGTTGTCTTCAATGTTTGTTTAATTGTTTTTGTGATATTTTTAATATTTAAGAAAATATTGACAAAAAACAAAAAACAGTTAAGGTAAACACCCACTTCCGGTGTACGAAATTTTACCAAAAGCTTTTCAGTTCTTCAGAATATCAAATAAGACATATGTTCAAAGTATCATATCAATTGTTTAATTATTTTTTGAGATACAGCGCGCACAGCAGACACACACACACACACACATAGACACTAAAAAAATATCCAGAAATTGTTGAAATGGCATCTAGGGGCCCCAAAACGGATATTTCCGTAAAAAAAATTTGAAACAAATCATGTCACAATACGTTCTCATACTTCGTAACGGAGAAAGTAAAAAATGCCTTACGAAAGTACGAAGACATGACAAAAACTTCGGTGACACCGTGCGGCTTTTTTGTGGATGAGACGTATGGTTTTTTTGGTAGCATCTCCAGATGGGTTGATAGAAAATGGTCGCGGAATTATTGAGGTAAAGTGCCCAAAATTGATAGAAAAAATAACAACAGCAAAAGCAGCAATCGAAAAAAAAATTTCTTTTTGGATACGGATTTGAAATTAAAACGTACTCACAATTATTACTATCAAATCCAGGGCCAGATGCATATTGCAAAAGTCGACTTTTCTCATTTTGTCATATGGACGAAACAAGACCTGTCGATTGAGAGAGTTGCCAGAGACGACGACAATTTTTGGGAAACAAAATGATTGAAAAATTAATATATTTTTATAAAAATATTTTATTAAAAGAAATCATTGATCCACGGACATGTAGTAATATGCCTATCAGGGAGCACTAAAAAACCTACGACAGAAGTCGCCTCCAAGGAAGCAACTACACCAAGATCGCCGATTCACCGAAGCTGCTGATCCGCTGATGTGAAGTCACCCTCCGGTAATTTATCCGAGTTCTTGCCGTGCATACCGGTGCTTGGCCTTCCGAACTTTGTCTGAACTATAGTGACGCATCTGTGATTTCTCTTGTGACTCTTCCGTATTTATTTTTCTTGTGACCTTTTTAGTGTAAATGTTTTCCGATTGAACATGTTATTATGTCATTTGTGTCCAGTATATTGAACTTTGTGTAAATAACAGCGAAAAGGATTTCGCGCCAATCTGACTTTATCTGCCTCTCAACCCTCTCTCCTTTTGCGTATTGATAACATAAATATCGAATTCCATTGCATTGTACTAAATGAACACGCCTTCTTTAGCATTTTCAAAATTCAGTCACGAAATGAAAATATTGGCACACGTAACATTGACGTTTACTGAAACAATTTTTTTTTAATGATTCAAATAATGCAACAAACCCACTATTATTATTGTAAAGGTTACAAATGAGATGTGGACATCATGTTATTTTCTGATAAATATTTATAAATATTTTCAAATAAAAGAATTCTTTATTGTCTTTAATATTTGTTTACATGTTTTTGTAATATTTTTCATATTCACAAAATTAACGAAAAAAAAAAAGGTTAGGTAAACATCCACTTCCGGTGTACGAAATTTTACCAAAAGGTTGTAATTGTCAAATAAAGCACGTGTTCGATGTTGCTTGTTGTTGTAATTTTTTTAATAATTTCACGATCACAATACTTTCCCGTACCTCGTAACGGTGAAAATAAAAATTATAATTTTGTCGGAAATGAAATTTCGTCACGAAAATATTTCTTGAAAGCCGATTCAGATCAGTATGTGTTCCCGACTGTCGGCTCAGAAACTAGAGTATTAAATTTCTTGTTATGTTTGTTTGTATTATGTAGATAATTTTGAGTCCACGTGGACTGGAAAGATGCATGTCGCGGCGTCAATCCCCAATCGGAGACGACGGAGTGCGATAAATTACAAGTTGAAAAATTACGACGACCTTTCATATATCTATCCTCTTTCTTTGCACATAAAAATGTATTCGGATCGTTTCACGTTTGTGTTTATTTGACTAATGCAAGAAGTATGTTAACGCCCATTTCACGTTAAATATAAACCCAAGCGGGAGTTTAGCCTACACTTTGTTTCATTATTTTCCTAGAAATACTAATTTTTAGGAAAAAAATCTGAAACCTTCGGGAATTTAATGACTGCACTAAACACGTTGCCGTTTTTTGTTTTCCTCTAGAAACTACAGTTATCGAGAAAAAACTGTAAAACTTTTACATTATAAGTCCCATATAAAGCGGTGCCATCTACTGAGCCAGAAACACACCAAAGAGCTCTACCGATTCCCCTTAAGCTTTTCCGACAAAACATGTTTTGACACACTAGGTTGGTTTCATCAGAAGGTCAAATATATAATAATAATAAAGAAGCACTTGTTTTGTTTATTTTTATTGCATATATACGTTTTAAATATTTTTTAATCCATTCAACAATTTCCCCGAACACAATACTGTTGAATTTGCGATTTCCACTTTTCTGGGATTATAAAACCAATTTAAAAAATCGTATTACCTTTTCCGAATTGATTGTATAATGTCATGCAAAAACCTTAAAAAGGGTCCAACGCAGATTTCAGAATTTTTTTTTTATAATTTATTTTAAATATCAAACTAAATAAAGTAGAAGGAAACAATCTACAAATTTACTGCCTGTTGCGGTAGTCTTCAAATAGCTATTTAATTCTAACATCAGGATAGATTAGAATTGTTATTAAAATAAGTTCAAATTAACCGCGTTTTAATGACTAGACAGTAAAATAAATTAAGCAAATTGGGTTGCATACAAATTGATTATACAAATTAATTACTTAATACTCAGGTTTCTAAACGACTATAAGTTAATGTGCAGGAGGAGTAGGGTAGTCCCATTAATATCTATTGTGTATCCCCTTAAGATCGAAAATGCTTCGTACGAAAAAGGTAATCTCTCATTCTTTCTGGAAATGTGGAAAAAGTGGGAAAGAGAGAGGGTGCGTTATTGATCCCGCGATTTCTCAAGGATTGGTGCAGATCCACACACGCACACACGTATACAGAGAGAAGAAAACGTGCGGGGGTGGAGTTTCCACTTATATTTACACATCGCGAGAGCTCCGGGGGTAGTGGGGGACTCCCACCGGTAAGAAAGCGCGAACGTGTGTGGGTGCGTGGACGGACGCATATGTGCGCTAGATTTTCTTATTCTTTCCACTCCTTTTCCGATTCCTTTTTCCGTATTTCCCCCCGCGGAGAGCACACGGGGCCATCTTGGAACGCGAAGGCCCCCAATCACGTCCTCCGCCTCTGCCTCCACGAAGAACCGATCATACATTATGTATGGGAGTTGAGCCCCTTCCTTCCAGCGGGATGAGATCCCGAAAAGAAAAATTAACGATTATTTTATACAATATCGAGATTTATGGCGGAATGTTTGTTCGCGTGTGGAAAAAACAATTTTCCGCCCGGGAGTGAAATGAGAAAAAAAAATGAAAAACTTGGGCGCGCACAATATTTCTCCGGGGCAGACACTAATACTTTATGCATAATATATTTAAAGTAGCTCCGCATAAAAATAGGTTATTACTTCGTTGACATTTTAAAAATATTCCCCAGAAGCTCGCGAACTCATCCACCATGAATTATTCCGCGGCATGCATGTGCTCCGATAAAATGGAAATTTCCTTATGTGTACTCTTTTCCATTTTCCAGTACAATTTGTGTGTGTGTGTGTGTATGTGTGGGGGCAATTTCCCTCAGATTCGCCTCTTATCTCGTATTTCTGGCGAAGCACCTCTCTCGTATCGCACACGTTTTATTGCGCCCATTCCTCTGCTTCTCCTCTTTCTGTCGCCCGTTTTTACAAGGACCCTCGTCAGCCATCTTGAACCTTCCACTTTTATATACATATTCCTTTCCTGTGCGATTTTTCTCCTTTTATTACGCCCAGATGACATCCGTACAATTCCCAAGTATACCTAGAACAATCTTTACAACAGCAAACTTCTTAAGCCCTCCCCCCTCTTATTGAAATAATAATAATCGTTACCTACTCCCACTTTATAACTGATGAATTACCGAACTATTTTCACTAATCGTAAGCGACCCATTACGAATATATAGAGCATATATAAATGTAAAATGTTGTACATAAATTTGTAATATGTAATATTACAACTTAGGTATGTACAGTCCGCGCCCCATACCTTGCCGAGCGGCTTTGATGCGCAGTGGTATTTTACTTCCGCTACATTTTAAAAATACCAGCGGCGCCGCAGCGGCGAATAACATGCGATAGAAGTAGCGACGAACAGCAGTGGTATTGGGCATGTATTTTTAATACAATTTACGTAATTGTAATCTACTAAGGTTATTTAGGACAAATTACCTGCCAGTCAGGTAGGTAAATAAATACCAAAAGGGAGATAATCCCCTACTAATTACATTCAACACACCTACAACATCCATAGTGAACTTTGAACGTGAATTCGAGCGACGACGACGATGGCGACTAAAACGACGACGATTGTAATGACGATTAGGACAATTTAAGCGAGTATTGTGATTTAATTTAATTTACGATTTTTAATTTGTTTTTTTAAACCTTAAACCTTTAAACCTTATTTTATTAAAAATTTTAAATTATATGCCTATGTTATTTTATTCAATTTTGTTTATTGAAACTACATTATTAACTCCATAACAACCGTAATAAACATACCTTTATTCCCTATTGAAATAAAAGTTTGTTAGATTTCACAAGTGACATAAACTTTGATCGTTTTCATGACAACCAGTTTATTTCATCAAAATTGTGAAACTTGAGTGATTTTCTATAATAATGAATTTAAATACCTTTATTGTGTTATTTATAGAAATTGTGATCAAAATTAAATAAAAACATATATACAACACGTGAATTAAACACTTTAATTCACTCAAAAATATGTTCACAACATCAATCTTTTCGTGAATAAACTTATGTTTAATTCAAAGGGCTAAAGAATCTGCGTTACGCCACTGACTGCCGCGCGGAACATTTTCAATTTGTCGATCGGCTATAAACGGCGCACTATTCGGGCTGCGCGGCTTCTCGCCAAGATATGGGGCGCGGACAGTACATAGTTATATTATACAAGGTTATTCATGCTATACGGCATGGAATATTGTGGCCAAAATACGTGACTTTCAAAAAATTTGACTTTTGGGATATAGTATAGGGGCCTATTATGATTACTTTTTAAAATTATTTTTTCACAATATACAGGGTGTTCCAAGCGCCCTAAAAGTATCAAAGTTGTGTTGTTTTAAATGGAACACCCTGTATTTTTTGTCATTTTTGGATTATATAGAGCAGAGGTTTTCAACCTTCTGTTTATCGCGTACCACCATAATGAAATCACATAAACTATAGTACCACCAGCATTTGAAAAAAAAAACTTTACTTTTTATTCATATTTTTATTCAACAAAAAATACATTCTTAAAATTTTAAATAAAATATGTTTAAAAGTTTACAGCAAAAAAAAAATAAAAACAGTAAAAATAAAATATTTGTTTTGCAGATACAATTTTTTCTGTTTCTGGTTCTATATCAGTTAATTTTAATCTTAAATTTGGTTCGATTTTTAATTTTGGTTTATATTTATTCAGATTTACGTGAAAAACGTTTTTCACATAAATACACGTGTACACGGATAAACATGTTCTTAGTTAGCAACCGTTTAAACGGATATTCGCGTTTAAACGGATATTCACGTTTACACGTGTATACATTTAAATAGATATTTGCGTTTAAACGTGTATACGTTTAAATGGATATTTACGCTTAAACATGTTTTCTTCGTATAAACGTGTTGACGAAAATCGTTTCATATAGAAACGTATAACCCACCCTTCAAATATCTGTTTAGAGGTTCGTTTGTGTCTATCAGAAGCCGTATTTTGCAATATTTCCGATAGCGAAAAAAAAAACTATTATTTGGGACACCTTCATAATTAAATAGTTTTTTGAAAACCGTCCGAAAAGTCGGCATCTGAAGTTTGAAAGGTCCAACCCCCTATAGACAACATGGTTTTTGAACCGAATGTGTAAAAATGTTGGGAAACTTGCGAAACGCCAAATTACCCTTGGACTCCCAAATAGAGTATAAAAATTTGAGAAATAATTTTTAGTTAATGGGTTGTAAACGTTTGTTAAGCTAAACGTGTTGTAAAACTTAGTTAAGCTAAACGTGTAAACGTGTATTCGGATTAAACGTGTTGTAAACGTTTATAAAGCTAAACGTGTTTTATTCGTTACAAATAAACGGTAAACGTTTACACGTTGAAACGTTTAAACGAAAAACGTCGAGCCCAAGTACAGAAGGGCATTCAAAACTGAATAGCAATGTTTGCTGTGTCTTTAAAATCTGTTCTTTGTTGAAGGCAAAATTCAATCAGAGTTATTTTGTTTAAGGTTGCTTAAAGTTTTCCATTACAGTAGAATCACTTCACATATCTATTATTTGTTCTTTTTGCTCACGTGAAAAATATTCTGGAATATTTGAAGGAAAAGGGTTTCTGATTCAATTTTGATTTTCCAAATCTTCTTGAAAATAAAATTTAAATTTATTTAAGATAGAGAGAGATAGAGAGATAGACTTTTCCGTCAACAGGCAATTGACCAGAGGTCTTTCAGCCTTGTAGAAGTTATTTTATAATTAACGGTAAAAAATTGACGTTTGGTCCTTGTAAGGCTTAATTTAAATCGTGCAACCTTCCAAAAATATCAGCTCAATATGATAAACGGGCCAACCACATTTCATCAAAAAAACATTTTCCCAATTCAAATTTTGAAATCAATAGAAAAGCTTGATCGAAGTTCAAAAAGACGACCTTGCCTCTGGACAGCCATCTAATTTCAGAATGTAATAATGGGCTTTCATGATCACTTCCCACGTCTTGGCACAAAATTGCAAACATTCACATGTTCCACAAGCCGCCACTATTCATGGTGACAACTTTTTTACAATTTTTTTTTAGATTAAAATTTTTAACTGCAATCGATTTATCTCGTTCTTCTGATTAAAAGAACGGCATTACATGAAAATCTACGATGATTATTAAAAAAAGTAGATTTTTCGATTTTTTCCATTTTCGAGTTTTCTTCGCTGACGCGTCACGGGATTCAAATTGACATTTGTTGTTAGGCAAGTACATTTTCTGAAGCGTCTTGAAGGAGTCTTTCCAGTGACGTATAGAAACCCCGAATCGAACTAGTGGTTTCTTCATGAAATCATTTTAAATGCAATTTTTGGCCAAAAGTAACTTGGGTAGTTTTTCAAGTTTTCGTCAAAAAATAAAAATCGCCAATTTTAATTGAATCCCACTAATTTGCAACCAAGGAGCACAGATTTGAAAACCGCATTTGATTTGGATTCTTCGTTTAGCCGCTACGGCCGTTCAAAGACTGTAAAAATCGACTTTTTTTCCTAATTTTCCATAATGTTCATGGTGACCTGCCAACTTTTTTGCAATTTTTTCTAGATGAATTTTTTTAACCCCAATCGATTTAGCATGTTCTTCTGATAAAAAAAAACGGTATTACATGAAGGTCTACGATGATTATTAAAAAAGTTGATTTTTTCAATCCATTTTCGAGTTTTCTTTGCTGACGCGCCATGGGCTTCAAATAGACATTTGTGGTTGGGCAAGAACATTTTCTGAAGTGTATTGAAGAGATCTTTCTGGTGACGTATAGACAGCCCAAATCAAACTAGTGGCTTTTTCATGAAATTATTTAAAATGCAATTTTTGAGAACCCTTGGGTAGTTTTTCAAGTTTTCGTCAATAAATAAAAATCGCCAATTTTAATTGAATCCGACTAATTTGCACTCTAGGAGCACAGATTTCAAAACCGCGTTTGATTTTGATTCTTCGTTTAGGCGCTACGGCCGTTCAAAGTCTGTAAAAATCGACTTTTTTCCTGATTTTCCATAATGTTCATGGTGACTTGCCAACTTTTTTGCAATTTTTTCTAGATGAATTTTTTTAACGCCAATCGATTTAGCATGTTCTTATGATAAAAAAAAACGGTATTACATGAAGGTCTACGATGATTATTAAAAAAGTTGATTTTTTTCGATCCATTTAGATTTCAAATAGACATTTGTGGTTGGGCAAGAACATTTTCTGAAGTGTCTTGAAGAGATCTTTCTGGTGACATATAGACAGCCCAAATCAAACCAGTTTTCTTTGCTGACGCGCCATGGGCTTCAAATAGATATTTGTGGTTGGGCAAGAACATTTTCTGAAGTATCTTGAAGAGATCTTTCTGGTGACGTATAGACAGCCCAAATCGAACCAGTGGTTTTTTTGATGAAATTATTTAAAATGCAATTTTTGAGAACCCTTGGGTAGTTTTTCAAGTTCTCCTCAAAAATTGAAAATCGCCAATTTTAATTAAATCTGACTAATTTGCACCCAAGCAGCACAGATTTAAAACCCGAGTTCGATTTGGATTCTTCATTTAGCCACTACGGCTGTTCAAAGTTAGAAAAAATCAACTTTTTTCCAAATTTTACATAATGTTCATGGTGACTTGCCAACTTTTTTGCAATTTTTTCTGGATGAAATTTTTAATACCCAAAGGTATTACATGAAGGTCTACGATGATTATTAACAAAGTTAATTTTTTCGATTTCTTCATTTTCGAGTTTTCTATGTCGACGCACCACGGGCTTTAAATTGATATTTGTGGTAAGGCAAGTAAATTTTGTAAGCTACTTGAAGGGATCTTTTCTGCGACGTATAAAAACCCCGAATCGAACCAGTGGTTTCTTCAGGAAATCATTTTAAACACAATTCTTGGGCAAACGTAAACCCTTGGTTTTTTCATGTCAAAATCACCAATTTTAATTAAATCCGAATTAAATTATTCGTTTAACCGCAACGGCGGCCAAATTTTTCATAATGTTGATGGTCAGAGGTGGCTTGTTATGTAAAGCCAAGGAGCCATGGCACTACCTGTGGTTTCAAGCTCAACAATTTTTAATCAATTCTTAAAACACTTTTTTGCCAGTTATTTTGGTCTAGGAAGATAAATCGTTCTCTCTTTCTTCAAAAAAGGTGGCTCTGCCATCAACATATTCCACGAGCCGCCATTAACTAAAAAGAGTAAATTTAATTTATTAACTGCTTTTATTTGAGATAAAACACCAGAAAGTTTTCCAGTTAAAGCTCGAGCTCGATCGGTACACACACCAATGCATTTTTTCCAAAGAATATTTTTTTCTGACATGAAGTTATCAATTAGCCTGAATGTTTCTTTGGCAGTACCAGATAAAGGTTCGCAAAATAAAATATTCTCATTTTTTCTTCCGCCTCGAATCAAATGTACACTAACAATTGAGCAAAGTTCGTTATGTCTGTACTTTCATCTAATTGTAGTGCAAAATAGGGACTTTGGTTTACCTTACAAATAAGAATCTGTTTTATATTATCTGTCATTTCGTCAATACAGAATCATTTGATAAAGGTATATTATCAAGTTTAGTGGCTGTCTTTTTATCAAATAATGTTAAAACAATATCTTTATCAGCTGGTAATATTAAATTTTCTCCAATAGTATGAGCACTACCAGTGTTGGCAATTTTTAAATTTACTAGATAACTTGCATGCAAACACTTGTCATTAACACTAACAAAACCTTTCATTACCTGTTTACAAGATTTTAGTTCAACTAATTTCGCCTTAAAATAGTCAACAGTTTTATTTTTCAAATTGACATGCTTGGAATCAAAATGTCAACCAAGATGGTTTCATACTTTGATTCGAGAATAATTCGCAACAAATAACGTACTGAGGTTGAGGGTCCATTTCATTTTTGTTCCAAGTGAAGCCAAATGTTAAATAACTTGAATCATACTTTCTGGTAACTTTTCGTTTCTTTTCAGAATTACTACTACTGGTAGTATTAGTAGTTTGTTTCTGTGAATCTAAATTTAAAATTTTTCTTATAATATGTAAACTTATATTAAACACGGGGAGAAAAAAAAGCTACATTTGCTAGTCTGCGTATAGCACCGTTGGCTTAGCGCAAGCACCACTAAGACTGCTGGTTTGGTGCAGCTAGTACAGCCAGAAATGACATTTTTTCAATTTGATACGTTATGTCAATTAACTTTATTTTTCCGACGATGTAAGGAGATTTAAAAAAAATCACAACGCTCATATAAATCTAATGCTATAACTACCAAAAATGTATTATCAAATACTAATAAGCATTTACTCATCAAATGAAGGCCCGCAGTAATAGCTATGGTCAAATAGCACTGACAGCTAAAGAGCGTCTGCTTTGTCCGCCTAGCTATAATTGAGTAGGAAATAATAATAAAGTTATGGAAGGGACCTTATATTTTATTATATTTTGCGAACCACCTGGTGTTCTTTAATGTACCACCAGTGGTACATGTACCGCAGGTTGAGAACCGCTGACGTGGAGCAAATAAAGGTGAGTTACTTCAATACTCTCTATACCTATTGTTTACCGTTTTCGAAATATTTGAAGATTTGTTGAAATGCATGGTCTGGGTGAAATTTTATTTTTGCCCTAGTGATTGACGTTGAACCATTACAATCATTTCTATTGTTAGGTTGAAGTTTCGAACTATCGAGCCAACCATGATTTCATACAAAAAATTATACAGGGTGATAAAAAAATATTATAGAGTTTTCCTATAACAGGAAGGAGTATAATGGGACGATAGTTAGGAATCAATGAAGGGCCTTCTCCTGGCATCGGGATACACTCCACTTTGGGGGAAATTATTGGTTCTTGTAGCAAATATTGAACATTTTAAAAATATTCAGATGGGAAGTTGGTTGGAAGATGGTTCAGAGGACATTGTCATAGCCTCGAGTGGAGTTTTTACCAGCGTGTAATATCGAAAAGAAGTCAGTCTCATCGAATAAATCATCAGCTGGTGGATATAATAGTATATTATTAATACTATACTTTTTCGCGTCATAATAAATAATTACCTAGGCATCGTTTTCATTTCGTTAAATTGCGGCACTCTACCGGAGAAATTATGACGTTTCCGAATACGTATTTACACAAACAAATGGTAACCATGGTAACAACTAAACTGTTAAGAAAGTAAAATCGTCGTCATTACATTCGCTGAAACCTGTTGGGCAATGAAACTGCTATCATTTTATTGGACGTCAACTGTGGAGAAAATGATTCGGCCGAGTAATTTATTTAATATTTATTTATTTTTATTTATTTATTTACGGGAATTTCCCTTTATAATACAAAAAATATCTCTAAAAATAATACAAATCTGAGAAAATTATACAAAATTATATAAACAAAATTGAAAATTTAAACAAGTAAACATTAAACTAACTTCGCTCAGGTTTATTATTCGAAGACGTTTAGCAAACGTCCTGCTGTTATTGCAAAATAGCGTAAAGTTATCTCTTTCCTGCAATCTGTTAGCCATTCTCATCAATCTCGTCAAAGGTTCATGGTAGCCATAGTTGGTTTTGTGCATTGACAGCTTTCCCAATCAAAAACGATTCACCAACGCTTATATTATTTAATGGCATGCAAAAAAGGTTCATTATTCAATATTCTAATTATTTGTCGTTATAAATGCAGTATTTACAAAGCAATTATGATAACAATTTATTTCTTACCATCAAAAATGTCCTTCTAGTACAACCATTTTTGTCACTGCAAAATTTGCTTTGACAATTATAAACATAAAACACCTTATTCAATATTGATCTGTCAAAATTTCAAGCATCTGTCCAGTAAATGTGAAATTCCCGGAACTTTTTCAGTTTTTTATTATCACAATTTATTTACTTGCTGCAAATAAGAAAAAACATTTACCGCACATTTCTTGAACAAAAATTTAAAAAAATAGTGGGTGCGCTTTTGTGCAATAGCTTCAAAGTAAGAAACACTTATAAATACAGTATAAATACACTTTATTCTAGCAGTTTAAAATAATTTTGAAGAAAAATTAAATTTAATCGTTTTTCGGCGTTTCCAGCAGTTGTACGAACGATTTACATCAAAAGAAATTTTGCTTGTCTCAGTTTCTGTAAGTCTCACAAATAATTTTTATAACAAATAGTGTTCAGAATGTGAATCTGGACTTGAAAAAATACGAAAATAAATTTTTGAAGAAAAATTAAATTTAATCGTTTTTCGGCGTTTCCAGCAGTTGTACGAACGATTTACGTCAAAAGAAATTTTGCTTGTCTCAGTTTCTGTAAGTCTCACAAATAATTTTTATAACCAAATAGTGTTCAGAATGTGATTCTGGACTTGAAAAAATACGAAAATAAATTTATGAAGAAAATATAAATTTATTCGTTTTCAGTTTGAACACTGTTTGGTTATAAAAATTATTTGTGAGACTTACAGAAACTGAAAACGAATAAATTTATATCCAGTCCAGAATCCCATTCTGAACACCATTTGGTTATAAAAGTTGTTTGTGTGACTTACAGAAACTGAGACAAGCAAAATTTCTTTTGATGTAAATCGTTCGTACAACTTTTAACAATCATAGAAACACGTGATTTAAGATCAATCTGAAAAATTTCAAGCATCTGTCGAAATAAATGTGGGACTTCTAGAGCAATTTCTGATACAAGTTTATTTTTGATTTTTAAAATTTGCTTTCTGATTAGTAACTACCAATCTTCGATAATTTTTACTTTCTCCGTTATGAAGTATGAGAAAGTATTGTGATCGTGATTTTTTTTTCAAAATTTTTTTTTACGGAAATATCCGTTTTAGGGTCCCTAGGTGTGTGTGTGTGTGTGTGTGTGTGTGTGTGTGTGTGTGTGTGTGTGTGTGTGTGTGTGTGTGTGTGTGTGTGTGTGTGTGTGTGTGTGCGTGTGCGTTTATAATTATAATTTTATAATTATGAAACGATAATAGTTACAGCAAATTTACATGATTAATAATTGTAAAGAATGCCAAATTGAACAATTTATAAAGAATACGTTTTTTTCGAAATCTCTTTGGTTTCTGAGTAAACTGACTATTAAACTGAACTTACGTGCCACAATTTTAGGTTATGTCGCAGACGAGCGATATAAATTTAAATGTGCAAAAACTACTACATCAATTAACATCGAACTTTGAACATAAGCCTTATTTGATAATCCAAAGAACTGAAAAACTTTTTAAAACTAAAATTTCGTACACCGGAAGTGGGTGTTTACCTTAACCTTTTTTTTTTGTTTTTCTCCGATATTTTTTAAAATATGAAAAATGCTATAAAAGCACTTAAACAAAACTTGAAGGCATCAAAGAAATTAACATCTTTTGTTTGAAAATATTTTTCGTAAAATGTCTGGTTTTTGAAAAATAATAGTTATTACATAGTTATTATTTTTTTGTCATTTTTGGTTTATAATTATGAAACAATAATAATTACAGCAAATTTATTTTAATAATAATTGCGGAGAATGCCAAAATGAACAACTTATAAAGAATAAGTATTTCTTGAAATCTCTTTGGTTTTTAAGTAAACTGACTATTAGAATATAAAGTATAATTTGTCATTTTCATCTTTCATAAAATTGACGTTTTAAATGTCAGTTTCATCCGATTCTACAAATCGCTGTATGTGAATTTAAAACATGATTTGAATTGAATATAAACCATGAAAGCGTAAATGTAAATGATACCACCAAGTCGGAGAAAGTAACATGATGGCCACATCACCATTTTTTTCTGATTCAGAACAAGCTGTCAATAATTCAAGTAATTTTTCTTATGCAAATTCAAGTGTTTTAATTCAGAATCAAGTCGTCAAAATGAATCTGTCGAAGTCAATGTAGAATTGGCAAAGCAATTTCTAAAGGATTGTTGTTTTTGTCATTAAAATTTACTTTCTAACGCAGCCATTTTATTACTTCAAAGTTAAGATCAATTTTGCTGAGCAATTGTAAAGATACATTTTTTAAGATTTGTTGCTTCTAGCGCGGCCATTTTAATTAGAGCAAATGGAATAATTATCTTTAGGCAATTATAAGGACATGATATTCAATATTAATCTGTGAAAATTTCAAGTATGTAACAAAATAAATGTGGACATTTCAGAGTAATTTCTAGGGAACGCTTATTTTGATTCAACAAATTTGTCTTTTAGCGTTGCTATTTTTGTTACTGCAAAATTTGCGTAATTTTCTTTAAACCATTGTAAGAGTACAATATTAAAGATTTATCTGTCAAAATTGCCGAATAATTTTCTTTGAACCACTGTAAGCGCGTAATATTCAAGATCTGTCTGTCAAAATTGCAAGCATTTGTCGAAACAAATGTAGAAGAATTCTCCGAAGAATGTTTGGAATAGTTGATTTCTAGTCATCAAAATGCTCCAGCGTTGTTAATTTTGTTACAGCAATGTTTGGATATTGTCCTTGCGTAGTTACAAAGACAAGTTATTCAAGGTCAATCTGTGGAAATTTCTAAAGCAATTTCTGCAAATAAACTACTTTTTATGGTTCAAAGTTTACATTCTAGTTGTTGCTACAATCTCTGGTTAATTGTCTTTGCACAGGGGCGGCTCGTTATGTAGAGCCAAGGAGCCATGGCACTACCTCTAATTTTAAAGGAAGCAAGATTTTTTTTATTAATTCTAAAAACACTGATTCGTCATTTTTAATGTTAAAACGGTGTTTGCGAAAGTTTCATAAGAAGATAAAAATCGCAATGCATTTATTTGAGAAGATAACTCTTCAATAAAATATCAGATTTAAAAAATTCTTCTAGAATTGAGTGTTGTGTTGTTATCTTAAAAACCAGTGATGGGGTATTTTGAGTTGTTTAAAGGATTATTAGGATGAATGTATTTTATGGAAAATTTTAAGTGTGTTGCAGTTGTTTTTATATCTTCTTTTCGCTTAGAAAAAGTGCAACTTAATAAAAATCTTAAAAGCTGTTCTCGGTCGGTTATCCTGAAAACCGTTGTTGGGGCATTTTGAGTTTTTTTGAGGATTATTAAGATTAATGCATTTTAAGTAAATTTGAAAATTTTTAAGTGTGTTGCAGTTGTTTTTATAATTTTTTTTTTCACACGGAAGAAGTGTAACTTAAAAAAAATCAAGCGCTGTTATCGGTCGGTTATTTTGAAAACCAGTGATGGGGTATTCTGAGTTTTAAAATGATTATTAGGATTAATGTATTTTGAGTAAATTTGAAAAGTTTCAAGTATGTTGCAGTTGTTTTGTTTTTCTTCGTTCCGAAGAACTTAAAAAAAAATCTTAAGCGTTGTTCTCGGTCCGTTATCTTGAAAACCTGTGATGGGGTATTTTGAATTTTTCAGAGGATTATTAAGATTAATGTATTTTGAGTACATTTTAACAGTTTTAAGTATGTTGCAGTTGTTTTTATATATATTTTTTCTTTTCGGAAGGAATGCAACTTAATAACAATCTTAAGCGCTGTTCTCGGTCGGTTATCTTGAAAACCAGTGATGGGGTATTTTGAATTTTTCAGAGGATTATTAGGATTAATGTATTTTGAGTAAATTTGAAAAGTTTCAAGTGTGTTACAGTTGTTTTTGTATTTTTTTTTACTCCAAAGAAGTGCAACTTAAAAAAATCTTAAGCGCTGTTCTCGGTTGGTTATCTTGAAAACCAGTGATGGGGTATTTTAAGTTTTTTAAAGGATTATTAAGAATAATGTATTTTAAGTAAATTTGAAAAGTTTCAAGTATGTTGCAGATGTTTTTATATTTTTTTCTTCATTCCGAAGAAGTGCAACTTAAAAAAAATCTTAAGCGCTGTTCTCGGTCGGTTATCTTGAAAACCTGTGATGGGGTATTTTGGGTTTTTTTGAGAATTATTATGATTAATGTATTTTGAGTAAATTTGAAAAGTTTCAAGTATGTTGCAGTTGTTTTTTTTTTCTTCGTTCCGAAGAACTTAAAAAAAATCTTAAGCGTTGTTCTCGGTCCGTTATCTTGAAAACCTGTGATGGGGTATTTTGAATTTTTCAGAGGATTATTAAGATTAATGTATTTTGAGTACATTTTAACAGTTTTAAGTATGTTGCAGTTGTTTTTATATATATTTTTTCTTTTCGGAAGGAATGCAACTTAATAAAAATCTTAAGCGCTGTTCTCGGTCGGTTATCTTGAAAACCAGTGATGGGGTATTTTGAAATTTTCAGAGGATTATTAGGATTAATGTATTTTGAGTAAATTTGAAAAGTTTCAAGTGTGTTACAGTTGTTTTTGTATTTTTTTTTTACTCCAAAGAAGTGCAACTTAAAAAAATCTTAAGCGCTGTTCTCGGTCGGTTATCTTGAAAACCTGTGATGGGGTATTTTGGGTTTTTTTGAGAATTATTATGATTAATGTATTTTGAGTAAATTTGAAAAGTTTCAAGTATGTTGCAGTTGTTTTTATATATTTTTTCACTCGGAAGGAATGCAACTTATTAAAAATCTTAAGCGCTGTTCTCGGTCGGTTATCTTGAAAACCAGTGATGGGGTATTTTAAGTTTTTGAAAGGATTATTAAAAATAATGTATTTTAAGTAAATTTGAAAAGTTTCAAGTATGTTGCAGTTGTTTTTATATTTTTTTTTCTTCATTCCGAAGAAGTGCAACTTAAAAAAAAATCTTAAGCGCTGTTCTTGGTCCGTTATCTTGAAAACCTGTGATGGGGTATTTTGTTTTTTTAGAGGATTATTATGATTCATGTATTTTGAGTAAATTTGGTAAGTTTCAAGAGTTTCAAGAGTGTTATACTTGTTTTTATATTTTTTTTTCACTTGGATGAAGTGAAATTTAAAATCTTAAAAACCAGTGATGGGGTATTTTAAGTTTTTTTAAGGATTATTAAGATTAATGTATTTTGTGTAAATTTGGAAAATACCAAATGTGTTGCAGTTGTTTTTATAATATTTTTTTTCACTCGGAAGAAGTGCAAATTAACAAAAAATCTTAAGCGCTGCTATCGACCGATTATCTTGAAAACCTGTGATGGTGTATTTTGGGTTTTTGAAAGAATTATTAAGATTAATGTATTTTGAGTAAATTTGAAAAGTTTTAAGTACGTTGCAGTTGTTTTTATATTTTTTTCTTCATTCCGAAGAAGTGCAATTTAAAAATAAATCTTAAGCGCTGTTCTCGGTCGGTTATCTTGAAAACCTGTGACGGCGTATTTTGAGTTTTTAGGATTATTAAGATTAATGTATTTTGAGTAAATTTTAAAAGTTTTAAGTATGTTGCAGTTGTTTTATATTTTTTTCTTCATACCGAAGAAGTGCAACTTTAAAAAAAAATCTTAAGCGCTGTTCTCGGTCGGTTATCTTGAAAACCTGTGATGGCGTATTTTGGGTGTTTTAGAGGATTATTAAGATTAATGTATTTTGAGTAATTTGGGAAATTTCAAGTGTGTTCCAGTTGTTTTTATAATATTTTTTTTCACTCGGAAGAAGTGCAAATTAAAAGAATCTTAAGCGCTGTTATCGGCCAATTATCTTGAAAAGCTGTGATGAGGTATTTTGAGTTGTTTAGAGGATTATTAAGATTAATGTATTTTAAGTAAATTTGGAAAGTTTTAAGTGTTTTGCAGTTGTCTTTATATTTTTTATGTTCACTCAGAAGGAGTGCAACTTAAACAAAATCTGAAGCGCTGTTCTCGGGCGGTTATCTTGAGAACCAGTGATGGGGTATTTAGAGTTTTTTTTGCAGAATAATTAAGATTTATGTATTTTGAGTAAGTTTGGAAAGTTTCAAGTGTGTTACAGTTGTTTTTATATATTCTTTTTCACTCGAAAAATATGTAACTTAAAAAAAATCTTAAGCGCTGTTCTCGATAGATTATCTTTAAAACCTGTGATTGGCTATTTTGAGTTTTTTAGAGGATTATTAAGATTAATATATTTTGAGTAAATTTGAAAAGGTTCAAGTGTGTTGCAGTTGTTGATATTTAAAGGCTACTGTTTTCTTTGTTTAATTTATCGTTTTTTTTTCTTTTCTCAAAAAGGAGGCAGTGGAATATATTATTTGCTAAGTGGCTGTACCATCAAAATGTTTCACGAGCCGCCACTGTCTTTGCATAGTGGCAATGATAGGGTATTTAGGGCTAATCTGTCAAAAATTTTAGCATTTATTTTGTCGATAATGATCTTATTGCAATTTCAGGAAAAAGTGCATTTCTGGTCATCAACATTTGCATTCTAGCGCTGCTTATTTTCTAACCGCCGCGTTTAGTTAACTGTCTTTAGGCGATTGTAGAGACAGGTTATTCGAGATCAATCTATCAAAATTTTAAGCTTCTCCCAAAATACATGTTGACTTGCCGGAGCAATATCTGAATAAAGTTCATTTTTGATCAAGGAAACTTGCCTTGCAGTGCTGACATTTGTTTTTTCAAAGGACTGATGGTTGGCGGGAATTCTGGTTGAGGACGTGAGGATGATTTGGGAATTGGCGTAAGCAACTAGCTATTCGGCCACTAACGATATATTTGAAAATTTTTGATTTATAATAACGAATGGGACATTCACTAAACATCCATGGACCCGAACGGCCACTTCTTTGCTCCGAAAAAGTGACCGCCTGGATAGGATTCGAACCCACGACCACGAGGCCCGTGAGCAGGACCTCTACTCACAAGGCCACCGCGGCCCCTAGTGCTGACATTTCTTACTGCAAACTTCGAATATTTTTTTTTTCAATTGTAAAAACTCCTGATTTATTGCCAATAAGTCAATCTGTTAAAGTTTTAAAGAAAATGTAAAATTCGCATAGTAATTCCTGAAACATATTTTTGGTCATTAAAATTTAATTCCAGCCATTTATATTAGTTTGGATAATTTTCTCTGATCAATTGCAAATATATGTTATCTGAGATAAGTCTGTCAAAATTTCAAGCAGTTGTGAAAATAAATATAGAATTTAGCAATTTAGAAAAAGTTATTATTGCTCACTAAAATGCTCCTTCTAGCACGGCCTTTTTAATCAGAGCAAAATTGGTATAATTTTTTATGCATTTATAAATACAAGCCATTCAATATGAATCTGTCGAAAATTCAAGTATTTGTCAACGTAAATGTGAAATTTTCTAAGCAATTTCTAGGGAAATCTTATTTTTTGTCATCAAATTTGCTTTTTGTTTCCATTGCACTAACAAGTGCAAAATTCTTATCTGTAAACCTTTATAAACTCATATTATTAAAGATTTATCGATCAAAATTGGAAGCATTTGTCAAATTATATGTAGAATTCCTGGAGCAATTTTTTACAAATTTGTCATTTTGGTCATTTCATTTCATTTCATTTATTTTACGGATATCTCCTTTACAATTCATACATTCCGTATTCATTTACGTAATTTACAAAAATTTTAAATACAAACAAAATAACAACATAAACATATAAATTGCTATTAATTACTTTTAATATCCCAAATGATTTAAAACGGATACTCAGACGATAAACTTCGATTAAATTTTAAATATATATTAAATTAATAAATAAATAAATAAGTAAATGCATAAATACAAAAATACATATCTAAATAAATAAATAATAACTAAATTAATAAATAAATAAATAAATCAATAAATTAATAAACAGATCTATAGACAACATAAATAACCAATTACTTGATGACATCTGAAAACTGAATTCGACTTAGGCGTTTTTTAAAATATGCAAGTGAGGGTGCGAACAGAACAAAAAACAAAACAAAATTGACCTCATCAAATTAAAGAAACATCAAAGTGGCGAAATATATTTCCCAAATGCTGTACTTAAGTTACCCACCTAAATAAATTATGTTATTATTATTAATAATTTGTTTCAGAGAGGAGGTTGTTCCTTTGGATGGACCAAAAATCGATCTCGATGGAGTGACTTCAGTTGATGGTATAGCACCTATATCAAATACAGTGTACAATCTGTCGCGAATATGAAGACTAAGAAATTATTTTAAATAGATATTTAATTAAATTATAAGGCGTTAATAATAAAGTTTGTTTTCTACGCTTAATATTTTGCTGTTCTTTGTAAAAGTTGAATGCATTTATCTTATCAATAAATCTATTGTTAATTTAAAAAGAAAAAATTCCAAAGGACTATTAATTTTTAGGGCGGCCAATTTCATCAATTTCAGAAAAATGTGAACAATTGCTTTTGCGTAATTTTAAAGACAAGTTATTTAAGAAGAATCTATCAAAATTACAAGCATCTGTAGAAATAAATGTAGAATTTCAGAAGTAATTTTAGTAAAATAGTATATAGTGTATCAAGAGCCAAAAATAGGCTTTAGCAACACGAGCGAGAGAAGCGAGCGAGGGTTGCTAAAAGTGAAGGGTTGCTAAAACATTTCGGCATGAGTTACACTCGATATTTTTCGCCTGCGTGATAAAATAGTGTTTCAGGAAATTTTATATCGCGTACCATTGAACTGTCACTGTCAGATTTTTGCATAGTTTACTCATATTCCGCGGAAGGTTGTCTAGATTATGCATATTGTTTTTTCGGCCCTAGATACGCTAAATCGTAGTTTCGCCCCGATTTTTATGGCCGAAATATATGGTTTCGGTAGAGGCAGGCGAAAAAGTTGATTTTTGACCAACAAAATTTAAACTTTAGAGAAGGCAATTTTGTTTCAGCAAACTTTGGACAAATGTTTTGAAGAAGTTGTAAATCTATCAAAATTTCAAGCATTTTTCAAAATAAATGAGGAATTACTAAAGCAATTTCTAGAAAAAGTTCGTTCGGTCGTCTAAATTTGCATTTTATCGCTGTCAATTTTTTACCTGGGGGCCACGGTGGCCTAGTGAGTAGAGTTTCTGCTCACGGGCCTCGTGGTCATGGGTTCGAATCCCATCCGTGCATTCACTTTTTCGGAACGAAGAAGTGGCCGTGCGGGTCCATGGATGTCTTCAGTGTTTGTCCCACCCATTCATTATATAATATAATAATGATTATGTATCTAAATTTAGAAATAAATATACCGGGTGTGGCGCTTAAGACGCCTCGGACCATAGCTCCTTTATGATAAAAGCTATCGAAAAAAATCTAAGAACAAAGTGGTGCATAGTTACCGTCGCTATGTTTCAAAAATATGTATAATCATCAGTGGCGTGCCGTACTCCAGTGGCGTACCAAACTTATGTTTTTTTAAATGGAATGCCCTATTTTTTATTGCAGATTTGGAAAGTGCTCGACGAGTACTTATTTTTTTATCTAACATGTTATACCCTTCACTTTAGCGGTTTCGCTGTTATAACCCCTTCTTTCAAAATTGCGCCCCATTTTTGAGATTTTTTTGTGGAGAAACTAATTGACGCCGGCGCCTAAATTTTGAATTGAGGTACAGGTTAAGACCTCGTATACCTTCACATAATTTTTTTTCGGGTAATTTATGGAAAAAAAATAATTTTTGATTGATCTTCGCATGTTGTAATTTTTTCCGAAAATTCCAAATGGCACCCCCCTAAAAAAATTACGGCGTTGTACAGCCAAAATTCTAAATTTTTCATTGGTGTAAAAAAAATTACACATTGCATAACAAAATTTCGGAGAAAAAAGGAATTTCATCGCAAATGTCGGGAAACGTTTTCCGTTCCCAAGTGTGCCATGAGAAAACAAAAGATTGGTAATTGTCAAAGTAAATTATTAGACGTCAGTAGCAGCCATAAGTCATTTTTGATAAACGTTCTAAAAATGTTCCGAACTCAAGAGGAAATGGTTGACATGATATTTATTCTTGGAGAATGTAACAAGAATTGTTTCTTGGCATCACGAGTGTACGCTGCGAGATATCCGTACAGGGCACATCCAAATGAACGTGCGTTTCAAAAAGTGTTGGAGAGATTTACTACTACGGGAAGTGTGAAACGGCCAAGGAGAGTTAGAAAGAAGGCAGTTATTACCGAAAATAATGAACTGCAGTTTCTGGAGGCAGTTATTGAAGATCCTCATACCAGTATCCGTGATATTAGTAGGAATCACGATATTTCAACGCGACCCGTACATCGTGTTCTTAAAAAGTACAAATTCGTTCCATTTAAGATTCAACTGCACCAAGAATTGCAACCTCAAGATTTTCATGCGAGGCAAGATTTCTGCATGTGGGCTATCAACAAAATTGAGCAGGAGGAATCATTTCTTATGCGCGTATTATTTTCTGATGAAGCAACGTTCCATAGAATGTTTGGGGAGGCATACTTGGAGAACACCTTTTGGGTCCTTATTTCATCGAGGGGCACCTGAACGACAACAGTTATTTGAGGTTCCTTCGCGACGACTTGGATGATCTCTTGGAAAATGTCTCTCTAGCCGCTCTTCGACAGATAGTTTTCCAGCACGATGGAGCTCCTGCACATAATAGCTGTGTTGTTCGGGACTTTCTCGATGAAACGTTTCCGGACTCCTGGATTGGTCGTGGGGGTCCTGTGAGGTGGCCGCCAAGATCACCAGACCTCACTCCCCTTGACTTCTTCCTTTGGGACCATATCACAGACGAGGTTTAGTTTACAGGATGGTACCAACTACTGTCGAGGATATGAGGGAAAGAATCCGCGCGGCTTTCCGCGGTATATCACCAGAAGTCCTTAGGGCAGTGTCTAGAGCCTGTGAGTCGAAGTTGCGGTTATGCCTCCAGCAGGAAGGTCGTCATTTCGAACATTTAGTTTAAGTTGTTAAATTTTCTTTATCTGCATTTTTCATATCATGTTGAATAAATAGGTACATACTATTATCTTGACCGTATTTGTGTATTTGTTTTCTCATGGCACACTTGGGAACGGAAAACGTTTCCCGACATTTGCGATGAAATTCCTTTTTTCTCCGAAATTTTGTTATGCAATGTGTAATTTTTTTTACACCAATGAAAAATTTAGAGTTTTGGCTGTACAACGCCGTAATTTTTTTAGGGGGGTGCCATTTGAAATTTTCGGAAAAAATGACAACATGCGAAGATCAATCAAAAATTATTTTTTTCCATAAATTCCCCGAAAAAAAAATTATGTGAAGGTATACGAGGTCTTAACCTGTACCTCAATTCAACATTTAGGCGCCGGCGTCAATTAGTTTCTCCACAAAAAAATCTCAAAAATGGGGCGCAATTTTGAAAGAAGGGGTTATAACAGCGAAACCGCTAAAGTGAAGGGTATAACATGTTAGATAAAAAAATAAGTACTCGTCGAGCACTTTCCAAATCTGCAATAAAAAATAGGGCATTCCATTTAAAAAAACATAAGTTTGGTACGCCACTGGAGTACGGCACGCCACTGATGATTATAAATATTTTTGAAACATAGCGACGGTAACTATGCACCACTTTGTTCTTAAATTTTTGTCGATAGCTTTTATCGTAAAGGAGCTATGGTCCGAGGCGTCTTAAGTGCCACACCCGGTATACAGTTTAATGGTACCTCTGGCGAAATGGACCAGTTTCCAATGCCAATAAAAAAAATGGTGATGTGGCCATCATTTTACTTTCTCTGACTTGATGGTATCATTTATATTTACGTTTTCATGGTTTATTTTCAATTTAAATCATATTTTAAATGTGCATCGAACGTTTCGCAGACTAAGATGAAACTGACGTTTAAAACGTCAAAATTATGAAAGATGGAAAAATTATACTTCAAATTCAAAAACTCAGTTTACTCAAAAACTAAAGAGTTGCAACAAAAACTAATTGTTCATACATTGTTAATTTTGGCATTCTCTACAATTATTATAAACATAAATTTGCTGTAACTATTAGAGTTTCATAATTATATACCAAAAATTAAAAAAAAAATTAATACATTTTTTTCTCGAATAACAATGATTTTATGAAAAATATTTTCAAACCAAAGATGTTCATTTCTTTGTAGTCTTCAATATTTGCTTGTATATTTTTGTGATATTTTTCATATTTAAGAAAATATTGGAAAAAAAACAAAAAACAGTTGAGGTAAACACCCACTTTCGGTGTACGAAATTTTACCAAAAGCTTTTCAGTTCTTCGGATTACCAAATAAGACGTATGTTGAAAGTTTCATATCAATTGGCATCTAGGGATCCCAAAACGGATATTTCCGTAATTTTTTTTTTAAATCACGATCACAATACTTTCTCGTACTTCGTAACGGAGAAAGTAAAAATGTTTACCTGTAATGTTTGGATTATTGTCTCAGTTGTAAAAATAAGCTACTCAAGGTTAGTCTGTCAGAATTTCAAGCCTTTACTGAAATAAATCTGAGCGGAGCAATTTCTGGAAAAAAGTTCATTTTTGGTTCAAAACTTGCATTCCACCGTTGTCAATTTTGTAGGTGAAATTTTTGGATACTTGTCTTTACTTAGTTATAAATAAGCTTTTCAGAGTTTCAGATTTGCAATCTATCGTTGTTAATTACGTAATTGCAATGTTTGGATACATGTCTTTACTCAGTTGTAAATAAAATCTATTCAAGGCCAATCTGTCAAAATGCCGTGCTTCTGTTGAAATAATTTTGAAATTTCTAAGGAAATTTATGGAAAAAGTTCGTTTTTGGTCGTCAAAATTTGCCTTGTTAATTTTGTTACTGCAAAATTTGAATAATTGTTTTTCTACAGTTTCCAAGACAAGTTACGCAAGGGCAATCTGTTAAAATTTTAAAGTTCTGTCGCAATACATGTGGAACTGATAAAGTAATTCTATCGCTGTCAATTTAGTAACTGCAACAAGGCCCCGATAAGGGTGAGGTTTAACCCTACCCCCCGTTTTAAGGGTGATCTTTGGGGGACGCGATTTTCAAAATCCTCCTCATATTTTTGGGCGAATTTTTTGTGCCGCTCGGCCGACGCCCCTTTATAGCGGTTTTTTCTGGGCTGTCAAACTTTTCTTAATTAACTAGTATATATAATGCTTGTATAATTGTCTTTGCTCAGTTATAAAGTTTCATGCTTCTGTTGAAATACGTATGGAATGCCCTATGAAATTTCTGGAAGTTCATTTTTGGTCGTCAAAATTTACGTTCAAGCATTGTCAATTTTGCTAATGAAATGTTTGAAAAACCGGCGTTGCACAGTTATTAAGACAAGTTACCTAAGGTCAATCTGTCAAAATTTTAATCATCTATCAAAATAAACGTAGAATTGCTTTAGCAATTTCTGGAAAAAATTCGTTTTTGGTCATCAAATTTGCATTCTATCGGTGGCAATTTTTTAACTGCAATGTTTGGATAATTATATTTCCTTAGTTATAAAGAAAAGCTATTCAAGATCAATCTGTCAAAGTTGCATGCTTTTGTTGAAATAAATGTGGAATTTCTAAAGCAATTTTTGGAAAAAGTTCGGCAAAATTTGTATTCCGACGTTATCAATTTTGTTATTGCACAGTTAGAAAAACAAGTTACACAAGATAGATCCCCCCAACATCCGTGTAAATAAATGTCCAAAACTTGATTTTTAGGTACACTTTTTTTATTTATTTATTTATTTATTTATTTACGGAATAACCATTTTACAAAAATAAATTACAATTAATCAATTATGATGATAATTAAATTAACAGTAAAACACAAAATTATTATAAAAAAAAAATAACATACATATTACATAAAATACAAAAATAAAAATAAATACAAAAGAAATAAATAAGATTGCAAGGATATTATGAGACACACTGTGATAAGTCAATGTATTTTAAATGGCGCTTAAATCTATTGTACGATGTTCCGAATAAAATAAAATTAGGCGAAGAACAGACCAAGTTGCCTATTCTCATCATCCGACAGACCGCATTGTTACGGGCATAATTAGTGCGATGAAACGTTTCTCGGAAAAGTAAGTTTGATCTCGTTGTAGATGGTATGTTGAAATTTATACTAGCAAGTAGTTCACTGGAATTTATTAATCCGTTTACGATTTTGAACAGTACGCATAGATCAGAAAAGTTACGTCTCTCGCGAAGAGAGGTTAATTTCAGTGACAACAGCATGTTGCTACGACTATAATCAATCCTGTTGATACCATTTCTATAAGACATAGACAACAGGAATTTGTTTTGTACTCGTTCAAGCTGTAAAATATGTTTAGAATATATTGGTGACCAAATACAGCAGGCGTATTCCAATTGCGATCGCACCAGAGAAATGAATAAAAGTTTCTGAGTCTCAATAGAAAAATTCTTCGCGAAACGATTAATAAATCCCAGCGTCTGTAATGATTTACAACATATACTATCTATATGCTTAGAAAATGTGAGTCTACTATCCATTATAACACCAAGATCTTTAATGTAATCAACTGAAGAGAGTCTTATTCCATTGATGTTGTAGTCGTTGTTGATAATTTGCCCTCTACCGAAAGATATGGACAAACATTTTCTCTGGTTAAAATACAATTTATTATCACAGCACCATCTATAGATGTTATTTAAGTCGTCTTGTAAGTACACGGCGTCATTTAAGTCTGTAATTGTACGAAATACCTTGAGATCATCAGCAAAAAGTAGGAACTTCGAATGTTTAATGTATAGTTTAATGTTCTAGAAAACTTGTGGACCGATTTCTCTGAAATTTTGCACACATGTTCTTACCTCCAAAATAATCATTAAGTCTGAGGAATTAAAAAAATATTAATTGGATTCAGAATTAAGCCATGAACAAAAAACATTTTTCGAGATATTTACATTTTTTAAAAACCCGCCACTCGACATATGTAAATAATCTCGGCCATATTGATAAATATCGATACTACTTCTAAAACAAAGCAAAAATCGTGTTGATATTTTTTATAGTTTTGAAGAAAAGTGTACCTAAACTTTAAATAAATTTGTCCGGAGTCAAAATAGTCCATACAAGAGATTGCCTCCCCTATTTTGCTTACAAATTTCGATCACTTCTACTAATCGGAAATGTAATTTTTTCAGGCAGAATTGTGTGTCGAATCAAAATCGACGATAAAAGAATACGATTATTTTTTCATTTTTGTCATTCAAGGTCAATCTGTCAAAGTGTTATGCTTATGTTGAAATAAATGTGTAATTTTTAAAGCAATTTCTAGCAGAAGTTCATTTATGGTGAACAAAATTTGTTTTTCAGCACCTCTATTTTTGTTACTAAACTTGGTATTTTTTTTTTTGCAATCGCAAGACATATTATTTAAGATTGAAAAAAATGTGGAATTCGCAGAGCAATTCCTGGAAAAAGTTTGTCAAAATATCATTTCTAACGTCAGTTTTGTTACTACAAAGTTCGGATAAGTTTCTTTAGGTAATTGTAAAGGTAAGTCATTGAAAATTAACTTTAAGAATATGTCGAATTATCGGAAAATTTTCTGAAAAAATCCAGTTTTGATCATTAATATTTCCTTTCTAGAGCCGCTAGTTTTATTACTGCAAAATGTTGTTCAAGATTAATCCGAAAAAAATTTCTAACATCTGTTAAAATAAATGTGAAACTTTTAAAGCAATTTCTGCGGTTCATTTTTGGTCATCAGAACTTGCAGCTAGAGTCGCCATTGTTTTTTTACTGAAAAATTCGAATGATTTTCTTTTCTAAGCCATTGCAAAGGTATGCCATTTAAGATTTATTTGTCAAAATTTCAAGTGTTTGTAAATGTGGAATTTACAAAGGAATTTCTGGAAAATATCAATTTTTAATCATGAACATTTTTTCCTGAAGTAACTTCTTAAGGCTGATACCAAAGTGTAACAGTTCTAAAAATGTTTAAGTATGTAGTATGTTTATAGCAAATTGATTAAAAAAGAAACTTGTTCCATAAATAAAAGTTTATTTGTAGCAAATCAACATTTTAGGTGAGTTAGTCCGGTAATGAAATATTCGCGGGGCGCTCGAGATTCGTTCATAAAGTGTCTGAGAGAGGAATGAGCGATGGCCTAGTGGAAGTGGAAAATGTGGAAAAAGTTAATGCTATAAAGGCGCCGGGAACGAGTTGCACGTCCTCTTCCCCCCATATTCCCCCCTGGGTTATTCCCGATAAATGAGCGCAAATTCTGGAAAAAGCTCCCCTGATCGAATTATGTAGGAAAGGCAGACTTCGGATCGGGAATACCGAACACTCGATACACAATATCTCGCGCAGAGGGCGTCGGAAAATGGAAAATGGGAAAATGGAAAATGGAGGAGGCACCCGGCGCTTAGATGGAAAATGTAAATGCCGAGAAGAAGAGAAAAGGGAAAAAAACGTGGAAAATAAAATAAAGCGATGAACATATCCAATAAGGCTTTAACCTGCAGGGAAACGGGTCGCCCAGGCAACACGACTATAAGCTAACCTCGTTTCACATTAGGGCGGAGGCTCACATGCCTCTCGCTCTCGCTCTCTTTTCCATTTTATTTTTCCGGCATTCTCTCTTTTCGTGCTTTTAAATGTATTTTTCACCTCGTGCACAATTCCCGATGTCACCAGAAAGGACGAATGGAAACAAGGTAACAATGGTAAGTTCGTAATGACGTCATTAACGCAATTACGTGCTCATCACAATCGATACGTTTCATTGAATTTTCACAAAACCCAAGCTTTGTATTTCATGTAAATATACAAATTACATTAATCATTAAAAAAAAAGCTGACAAATGTAGACAAACTTTGGCCTTATTAGACCTCATCAGTACAAGACAATAGAGGCTGAGCAAATATTAAACATGATATTGTTCCCTTTGCCATTGTTTTCCCTTACCTACTTCTCAATCAGTTGCTCATATCCATGTATATATTTAAAAACTTCGTTTCGAAAACAACCAATTAAACTTCTTTATTATCATATTTACACACATGAAACCCTTAGTTTCGCTTTTACGGGTTGTATAATGGGATAGGGCCCCCACAACCATCACTTATTTTAATTTGATCTCAAACAATAAACACTGTTTTCTGGTGATTAGAAATCATTTCTATAATATAAGAAAAAATCCTTTACCAAAAAAGTGTTAAGCTTAAGTAAAATGCGACCTTAATTTATTTAAGGATAAATAAACTCTTGTTGATTTTTAAATTTTCAAAATGACTTCTTTTACTATTGCTATAATTAATTTGTTTCATTTTGAAAAATCTACGGTATGGCAAAATATTCAAGCATTTTTAATCCAATCATTTTGAGTCAACTTCTTAATCTTTTTTGCCTGGGATGCACCTCCATGTGGCCAGCTCTAGGTTCCATCCTTTGCACTCGTATTTATTAGTGAGATAACGTATTTTGGCGATTATAAGTCGACATACGAGTGCAAAGGGTTAATCGAAAACCTTTTTTTCCAAAACATTTACTCAAAATTAACTGTTTTATGATGTAGTAACACTTTGAAAACACTCTTTCGTGAGATTTCTAGAACGCAAGAACACAAGTTGTCGGAATTCTGTAAATGTTTAATCATATAAAAACAATAACCGCAAATTGGAAACTCTGCAAATTTACCTCAAATCGATTATACTTTAAAAGCCAAACAAAATGTAATGACACCCCATTATCAGATTTCGAGTTATGCTCGAGTATACAGTAATTTGAATGCTGCAGATGTTCCTATGCGTTAGAAAAAATAGAAAAACAATTGGTGCAAAACTTTAAAAGTACTAAAAATTCATTCTTTTTAAAATTCACAAAACTCTAAAAATTCCCAACTTTTAGTTTTTAAGTTATTTTCGCTAGAACCAAACACATAGTAGTTTTAAAGATGCGTATTTTCACCTGAGATAAAAAAAAATAAAAACACAATTGCCACAAACTGGAAACTTTCCAAATTGGCTCAAAATTAAGTCTATTGTAAGATTTAGTGAAAATCTAAGAGCACTCCATCAGTAGATTTTGGGAAATTCTCAGCAAAACCGAGCACATTGTAATTTGAAAGTTGATGATATTTTTGTGCGGTAGAAACAATGGAATGCAATTGTCATAAACTTGAAACTTTTCAAAAATAAGTCAAAATCTATTCAGTTTTACTATTTAATAATAATATAAAACGCCCGCTTACTAAATTTAGAGATAATCTTCATAAAACTGAGCTTATTGTAATTTTTATTGCCACAATCTGAAAATGTTTAGAATTCTATAAAAATTGAATATACTTTAAAAAGTGAAGTGAAAATATAATAACAATCTTTCATTAAATTTTAAGTTATTCTTACTAGAATCAACATTTTGAAATTTTAAAATTGCGTATTTACTCCTGTGATAAAAAGAAACACAATTGACATAAACTGGAAACTTTCCAAATTATCTCAAAATTAATTTTAATGGAAGATTCAGTGAAAATCTTAAAATATCAGTAGATTCTAAGTAATTCTCACTTGAACCTAGCATATTATAATTTTAAAATTGCGGATTTTCTCGTATGATAAAATAATTGAAAAACAATCGTCACAAACTGAAAAGTATTTAAATTTACTTAAAATCGATTAGACTTCAGGATTCAGAAAAAAGAGACTAAATTGCTAGAATTTTAATTGTTCTCCCTGATCGAGCATATTTGATTTTTTTTAAATAATATTCTTTATTTCTTCATAAAAAATAGTTACAAAATACTAGCTTAATTAAAGTAATATACTTTGAGGACAAGAATGGATGAAAAATTCATTCCACAGTAAAAATCAGTAAAAATTGGAATGCACCCTTCCACTGGTTTTTAAGTTATTCTCTCCAGAACGCAACATACTGTAATTTCAAAATTGCGGATTTTCGTGGGTGATATAAAAAATAGAAAAAGAATTACCACAAGAATAATTTTAATTTATTTGGCAAATCGCTTAATTCGTTTATAAAGACATTATGTTCAATTAATTTATCTTTATTTTGTTAATTTTTGCAATTAGGTTTCTCGCAGTGTTTGTTATACAGGGTGTCAATTTGAAAACAATGCGAATATCTCTGAAAATAAAAGAGTAAGAAAAACGCAATTTGGTACAAATGTTATACAGGTAGGGGGAACTAGAACAATATGGTGATTCTAGTTTCTACCTGTATAACATTTGTACCAAATTGCGTTTTTCTAACTCTTTTATTTTCAGAGATATTCGCATTGAAAGTTTTCAAATTGACACCCTGTATGTAAATGTTTATTGCAAATGGTGTATCGTATAAATAAATAAACAGGAAACTCTTAAAAGTTACTCAAAATTAATGTTACTTTAAAAATGCCTATGTCAAAACCTTAAATACACCATCACTATATTTCAAGCTATTCGTACTACAACCAAGAAAATTCAAACTGCGGCATTTCTTGTGCAATAAAAAAAACTAATAAATAATTTCCACAACCGAAAACTTTTAAAATTCCCCAAAATTAATTGTGGTTTAAGAAGAAGTAAAAACCCAAAGATTCACTAGAATTCAAGTTATCATATTATTACTAGAACCAAGCTCTCTAGATTTCAAGTTATTCTCACTACTGCCGAGGATATTATAATTTTAAATCTGCAGCATTTCTTGTGCAATAAAAAAAGCGGAAAAACAATTTCCACAAATTGAACATTTTTCAAATTCCCCAAATTATATTGTGTTTTAGGATGTAGCAAAAATCCAAAGATTCTTTCGTTTTTAATTTATTCTTACTTGAAGCAGATTGTAATTTGAAAGTGGAGGTTTCTCTCATATGTTAAAGAAAATATAAAAACGATAGCCAGAAACCTAAAATATTTTTTTTATATCTACTCAAAATTAATTCCACTCTAGGATTCAGTAAGGAATTAAAAATACCCCATAACTAGATTTTAAGTTATTCCCATTAGAACCAAACATATGGTAATTTTAAATTTGCCGATTTTCTCGTGTGATAAAAAAATTGTGATGTGTCCATCATGTTACTTTCTCCGATTTGATGGTATAATAGTTATTTATATTTATTTTTAATTTAAATCATATTTTAAATGTACAGTGAGAAATTCAAAATAGTTGGCAGAACATTTTCTGAAAATGTTAGCTGTCTGGATCAGTGTAGTTCAAAATAATTTTGTCTATTTTGATGTCTTGTGGTTTTTTAAGGTTACAGGTTTTAAACATAGTTTTTCTATTTTGCCTCTAAAACGGAGTCATTAACGCACTCATATGGGTTCATTAATGGCTCGCCGAGTGCTTTAATAATTTATTTTTTCAAGGATGGCATCGTTGAAATTCAGAGCTGTCAACCTGTGCTAAATTTTCAGCGAGATAGTTTTGAGGTTATGTAATGTATGGAAATCGCAAACTAATTTCAAATTGAAATGTCAATTATTAGTGTTACCAACCACCATCCAATTTTCTAAATATGTTTGGGCGATTTTTCAATTTAGAAATGTAGTAAAAGGGGCAAAATAGAAAAAAAATACTGTAAAAAACTCGTTTTTAAAACAAGTAACGTCAAAAATGACAAGACGTCAATATAAATAAAATGCACATGCACTACACTGAAAAAAATCAGGCAGCCAATATCAGATTACATAAATTATTATATGGATTTTCAGAAAATGTGCTGCCACACTATTTTCGTTTAAAACGTCAACATTTTGAAAGATGACAAATTATACTTTAAATTCTAATAGATTACTCAAAAACAAAAGAGATTTCGAAAAAAACTCATTCTTTATTAGTTGTTCATTTTGGAATTCTCTACAATTATTAATATCAATTTGCTGTAACTATTATCGTTTCATGATTATCTATAAACCAATAATAAAAAAAAAAACTTTTTTTTTCTCGAATAACAATGATTTTATGAAAAGTATTTTCAAACAAAAGATATTAACTTCTTTGTTGTATTTAATATTTGTTTAAATAGTTTTGTAATATTTATCATATTAAAGAAAATTAATGAACAAAAAACAGTTTAGGTAAACACCCACTTCCGGTGTACGAAATTTTACCTAAAGTTTTTCAGTTCTTCGAATTGTCAAATAAGACTTATGTTCAAAGTTTGATATCACAGACACACACACACACTTTTTTTCAGAAATCTTTGAATTCGGCTCTAATCACCTCAAAACGGATATTTCCGCAAAAAAAAATTATAAAAGTTTCACGAGCACAATACTTTCTCGTAGTTCGTAACGGAGAAAGTAAAAATAGAAAAGCAATTGTCACTAACTAAAACGTTTAAAGTTTACTTTACTTTAAGATTTAGCTAAAGATAAAAATACCCTATTACTACATTTCAAGTTATTTTTACTAGAAGCGACAATATTGTAATTTGAAAATTCTCGCTTGATAAAAAAAATATAAGAACATAAAACTTTTCAAATTCATTCAAAATTAATCGTACTTTAACATTCGCTGAAAATTTGAATAAATTTCAAGTTATTTTTACTTAATGGGTATTTTTAACAATGGGTTTTGTTATACATTTTCTCATCCGATTAAAAAAAAGGACAACGTAGCGAATTAATTCAATCTTACTATAAGATTCAGCAAAATCTAAAAAAAATTCATCACTAATTCTGAGAGTTATTCTCAATAAATACAAGCATATTGTAATTTTACAGTAGCGCGTTTCCTCATGCGATAAAAATTAAAAAAAAAACAATGGCAGTTAACTTTTCAAATTAAGTCAAAATTAATTCTACTCTAACGTACTAAAAAGCGAAATACACCATGTCACTAGATTTTAAGTTATTCTTAATAGAATTGAGAATACTGTAATTCTAAATTTGCGGATTTTCTTGTGCCATAAATAAATAGTTACAAACGAACTTTTTTTAAATTTACTTAAAATCAATTATAGTTCAAAATTTAGTAAAATTCTAAAAACAACCTATCACTAGGGTTCATGTTATTCTGACTAAAATCAAGTATAATATTATTTTAAAAATCCGTCAGTTTTTCGTTTGATAATAATTGCCACAAATATGAACATTCTTCATATTTACCAAAAATTGATTGTACTTTCAAATTCAGTCAGAAACCTGAATAGATTTCAAGTAATAATAATAATATACTCGAGTTTTCACTAAACTCGAGTATATTATGATTTTAATGTTGCGGGATTTCTTGTGCGATAGAAAAAAAAATGAAAAATTTCCACAAACTGGAAAGTCAGCTTAAATACTAAATACTACATCACTCAATTACAATTAATGCGCACTGGAACTAACAAATATTGTATTTGTAAAAATACGGATTGTTTCAGCTTTTAAAAACAATTAAAAAAACAATTGCCACTTACTAAAGGCTTTACAAATTTACTCAAAATTAATACTACTTTAAGATTCAGTTAAATGCTAAATACCCTATCAATGGATTTTAAGTTATTTTACTTAGAACAGAGAACTATTGTTTGTTGTAATTTTTAAATTTAAAATTTTCTCGGGCGATAAAAAAATTGAATAACAATCGAGATAGGCTAAAAACTTTTTAAAATTGACTCAGAACTGATTCTACTTTAAGATTCAGGTAAAATCTAAATATCCTACCATTACATTTTGAGATATTTTAAATAGAATAGAGCATATTGTGAATTTTAATTTGCGAATTTTCTAGGAGAATAAAAAAAGAAATAGAAAAACTATCGTCACAAACTGATTTTTTTTTAATTTACTCGAAATTACTTCTACTCTAAGATTCAGTAAAATTTCAAATATTCTACCACATTATTTATAAGCTATTTTTAATAGAACCGATCTTATTGCAAGTTTTAAATTCCAGATTTTCTCGGTCGATAAAAAAAGAAAAACAATCGTTACAAACTGACAACTTCGTAGGTTTACTCGAAATTGATTTTAATGTAAAATACAGAAAAAAATATAAATACCCTATCGCTAGATTTCAAGTTATTTTTAATAGAACCGATCTGATTGCAAGTTTTAAATTGTTGATTTTCGCGAGCAATAAAAAAAATGAAAAACAATCGCCACAAACTGAAAACTTTTTATATTCACTCCAAATTAATTCTACTTTAATATTCAGTAAAAGTCTAAATAACATCAAAAAAAAAGTCTAACATATCACTGCATGTTATTTTTTAATAAAACCGAGCAAATTGCAAGTTTTAAATTGCAGATTTTCTCGGACGATGAAAAATAATTATTACAAATTGAAAACTTTTAAAATTTGCTCAAAATTCATTCGTTTTTAAGATTCAGTAAAAGTCTAAATACTTTGTTACTAGAAGTTATTTTTAATAGAACCGAGCATATTCTAATTTTTAAATTTCAGGTTTTCCCGGTCGATAAAACAATAGGAAAACAATCGTCACAAACTGAAAACTTTTAAAATTTACTTAAAATTGATTCTACCTTAAGACTCAATAAAAGACTAAATATCCTATGACTGGATTTTAAGTTATTGTTCACAGAACCAAACATATTTTAATTTTTAAATTACAGATTTTCCCGGACAATACAAAAATAGAAAAACATTCGTTACAAACTGAAAACTTTTAAAATTTACTCAAAATTGATACTACTTTAAGATTCACAATCAGTAAAAGGCTGAATACCCTATCAATAGATTTTTACTTATTTTTATTAAAACAAAGAATTATTTTTTGTTGTAGTTTTTAAATTTCAACTTTTATAAAAAAATAGAAAAACAATCGTCACAAGCTAAAAACTTTTTAAAATTTACTCAGAATTTGTTCTACTTTAAGCTTCAGTAAAGTCTAAATATCCTATTATTATATTTTAAGACATTTTTTAATAGAATAGAGCACATTGTAAGTTTTAATTTGCGGATTTTCTCGGACGATAAAAAAAATAGAAAAATAATCCTTACAAACTGAAAACTTTTTGTATTTTAGATTTTCAGTTATTTTTATTAGAACAGAGAATTATTGTTTGTTGTAGCTTTTAAATTTCAACTTTTATAAAAAAAATAGAAAAATAATCGTCGTCACTAGCTAAAATATTTTAAAATTTTACACTGAATTTATTCTACTTTAAGCTCCAGTAAAGTCTAAATATCCTATTATTATATTTAAGACATTTTTATTAGAATAGATAAAAAAAATCGAAAAATAATCCTTACAATTTGTAACTTTTTGTATTTACTCAAAACTGATTCTACTTTAAGCTTCAGTAAAAGTCTTTATGCCTTATCACTACATTTTAAGTAATTTTTAATAGAAACCAGAATTATTGTATTTTCTAAATTGCTAATTTTCTCGGACGATAAAAAAATAGAAAAATAATCATCACAAACTGAAAACTTCTTAAATTTACTCCAAACTGAATCTAATTCAGCAAGAGTCGAAATGCCCTATAGCTAGATTTTAAGTTATTTTTGATAGAACCAAGAATTGTAATAGTTTTTAAATTACAGATTTTCTCGGCCTAGAAAAACAATAGAAAAACAATCATCACAAACTAAAAACTTTTTAAATCTACTCAAAATTGATGTTACTTCAAGATTCTGTAAAAATTTGAAAACACTCCATGACTGGATTTTAAGTTATTCTCACTAAGACCGAGTATGTTGTAATTTGACGGTTACGAATTTTCTGGTGCAATAAAAAAATCGTAAACACAATTGCCGAAAACTGGAAACTGTTATTCAAAATTGATTTTAATTTCATATTCAGTAAAAATATGATCACCCCATATCACTAAATGTTAAGTTATCCTCACCAGAGCCGTGCATATTGTAATATTGAAGTAAAGGATTTTCTTATGCAATAGAAAAAAATATATAAAAACAATTGACACAAACTGCAGCATCTCTAAATATACTCATTATTTTACCAAACTTAAAGATAATCTCCATATAACTGAATTTATTGTAATTTTAAGAATGGAAAAACTACTTCTACGACTTGAAACATTTCCAAATTTACCCAAAATTGATTTAACTTTAACACTCCAACGAGAACAATAAATTCGTCTGGGACCAGCAATTATTTTTACGCCTAAAACTCTGTATGCGAGCAGACGGACACGCCCGCCATGGTCCCTGGGTGAAGTTAGCAGAGGGCGTATACGCCCACAATGGACATTATAGTGTTAAGAATAGGGCTCGTTAATACACGGATACACGTATACACGGATAAACGCGTTATTAGTTAGCAAGCGGTTTTTAAACGTTTAAACGGATATTCGCGTTTACACGTGTATACGTTTAAACGGATATTTGCGTTTAATAGTATTTTCTTCGTTTAAACGAGTTGACGAAAATCGTTTCATATAGAAACGTATAATCCATCTGTTTAGAAGTTCGTTTGTTGATATCACAAGCCGTGTTTTACAATATTTCCGGTAGCGGAAAAAAATGAATAAATAACTATTACTGGGACACCTTAAAAAATAAATAGTTTCTCGAAAACCGTCCGAAATATCGGCATCCGAAGTTTGAAGTGTCCAACCCCCTATAGACCAAGTGGTTCCTGTTTGAATCGAATGTGTAAAAATGTTTGGATTCTTACGAAACGCCAAGATATGGCTTTTGGACTCCCAAATGGAGTATAAAAATATAAGAAGTCGTTCCTTGTTTACGGGTTATAAACGTTTATTACGCTAAACGTGTTGTAAATGTTTTTTAGGGTAAACGTTTTGTAAACGTTTATTAAGCTAAACGTGTAAACGTGTATTCAGATTAAACGTGTTGTAAACGTCTTTTAAGCTAAACGTGTTTTATTCGTTACAAATAAACGGTCAACGTTTACACGTTTAAACGTTTAACCGAAAAACGGCGTCAACGTCGAGCCCTAGTTAAGAATCATTGAAAATCTATAAACTTTTTACTTTCCCTGATACGAAGTATGGGAAAGTATTGTGATCGTGAAACATTTTTCATTTTGTTAACATTATATTTTGAGGTCCCTGGAAGCGATTCCAACGGTTTTGGTGGTTCTAACGTCAAAATATGCAGAATTAAGTGCATTTTAAAAAGTGTCGAGGAAATGTTTTCGTGAAATTGACGCAAACGTTTACATTGCACAATCCATTTTAACACAATCGAATATTAATCAACATTAAAAAATGTTAAAGTAAATGATTACTCTGCTCTACACACTTACTTTCGTGAAATAATGTCTATAACATCGCCCGGCAACTTATGATGAAAGGTTTTTTTGGTGGCACGCCTCGAAAGTGACAATTGTGAAGTATTATAAACCTGAATCGAAATTGTTAAGAAAATTCAGAAATATGCATAAAATTCAAAACTTCAAATTATGAACAAAATATTGATGTCTTAGCTTCCAAAATTGAACATCAATGGAGTCACTCATATTTAAATTTTGTAATTTTTATATAGCCTGTATTATTATAGTCAAATTAAAATGTCTTAATATACAAGATTTTTTGGTTTTATTTTAGTTGCACGCTTAGTTTCCAGTACTTTATATTACCTGTTTTGTATATTCCAATGCATTTGGGTTGCCGATTACTCGCCTATAAGATGGCAACTGCCCCTCATCCATCTTCCAAATTTGACGCAAAAATAATTGTTTTGAGTGAAATATTTGTAGTAATTCCATTTAGCAATAAAATGCCTTTACAGGAATTGCGAGGAAATCAAATTGTAGGGCGAGTAATTAAAGATATTTCCGGGATTCGCGAGCTGGGATATAAATTTATATGAGTGTGTATGTGTAGAATTTTATTAGAATTGTGCGAGGCGTTTCTTTAGAATCCGGCGTCGAGTTGTTAAGGGAGAGAAAAGCTACGCGAAGGGGGTGGGGAGAAGGGCGAGAGGCAGCAGTCTCTCCTTTAATTTGAATTTCTCGTGAGTCGTGTTGTGTAAGCATATATTTGTTCGATGTAGTATAAAATTGTGAGCTTCAATTTGGAGTTCTTTCGGGTTAAATCCGTCATTATATAGAGCTGAGGGCGAAGATCCGGACGGAGCTCGGAGCTCACTACACGCTCCGGAACAATAGACATGAAGAGGCAAGTAAAAGACAAGGGGCCGTAAAGGGACAGATCACCCTCTCGCCCTCTCTTTCGCTTCTCGGAAAAAGGGGATGCACGTGCAAGTACGAGTATACGTCTTGTGACTTTAATTGAATCCACATTACTCGGCTATTTGTTGAGGTGATTTCGGTCTCTGGCAAATATTGGCTCGCGCTGAGGTTATATCCACTTGTTAACTTATTTAAACATACGAATTATATTTAAATATTTGTGGACGTGCAGGTAATTGCGACAGAAAACGCATTCGTTACATATTTTTAATATTATATTAAAGAATCTTCAGTAGAAACATCGATGGCTACACAGACATCTACACCGGTATAACCGCATAGAATATGTCCAATTTCAGAAGACTCTTGGGTTCAACGAAAGACAATTTATTATGCGCTGCTCTCACCTACGATGACAATATTATAATAAAAACTGAGTTTTTATTATATTTATATTTATTTTATTATTATTTCAGAAATTTTAAGACACAAAATCAATAATCAAACTATTTTCGTTTGAAATTCCTGCAAGTACTAGCTTTTATTGAGTCTAGGGGTATTCCGAAATCTTGTATAGCCGTGCCAAAATGCCGTGACACATTGCGCAGTGACCATCTTAAATTCCAAGAGAGGGGACGCTGTAAACTCATAATTATTCAGCGAGTGCCGCGTGAATATAATGAAAACAGACACAGAATCGGTCGCGGCCACGCGTAGATTTGTTATCACGTTCTCTCTGATACTTTTTTTACTCTGCGTAAACTTTACCACCAGATGTCACGACATTTTGGGGCGGCTCTACATGTTATTCAGACCTAAGTTAGAATGCATGGTATAAAATTTTAATGTTTTATTTCTCTTGGATTATTACTAATTTTTATCAATTATTATTTTGCTGTTTGTTAATTCAATTTTACTGGATTGAAATTGAGTGTTAAGCATTTAGTCGTTGGAATATCCGTGGTGTGGATTGCACAACAATTTACAAGTATGCAAATAGAATGGAGTCGACGACGAGGAAACAACGGTGAAACGGTGACTGATTGTGCAATCGGTCGTGATGATAGGGTCGCAGCGGACACGTGTTACACTGTTTGTTCTTCGCCGCAGCCCATCATCCGACACACGGCACCTTTTTTGCCTCATTGCATAATCATCCTTCTCTACAATTAACAAGGGAAAACTAACTCTTTTAATTTTAGAAAATCTACAAAACATTTTAATAATAACTAATATAATTACATATATCTGTTGTGATCTGCAATTTTTAAAGCATGTGTTTTTACACTGTTGCAAAATGTTTTTATCCAAATTTACCATTAGATCTGTTCTAGTGAGATTATTTAGAATTCTAGTTAAACAGTGTGTTTATATTTTAATGGGAATATTAAAACATTTAAAACAACTATTAAAATTTTTTTAATAAAACTTGCGCCGTACAATTACAGCGAATTCGTTCAAAGTGATATTTAGTTAATCGAATGTTCTTTTTACTTTCTCCGTTACGAAGTACGAGAAAGTATTGTGATTTTTTTTCAAAATTTTTTTTTACGGAAATATCCGTTTTGGGGTCCCTAGATGCCATTTCAACAATTTCTGGAAAAAAAAATTTTGTGTCTGTGTGTGTGTGTGTGTGTGTGTGTCTGTATGTGTGTGTGTGTGTGTGTGTCTGTGCGCGCTGTATCTCAAAAACTAATAGACCAATTGATATGAAACTTTGAACATAAGTTTTATTTGATAATCCGAAGAACTGAAAAGCTTTTGGTAAAATTTCGTACACCGGAAGTGGGTGTTTACCTTAACTGTTTTTTGTTTTTTGCCAATATTTTCTTAAATATGAAAAATATCACAAAAACATTTAAACAAATATTAAAGACAATAGAGAAATGCGATTATTTTGTTTGAAAACATTTTTCATAAAATCATTGTTATTCGAGAAAAAAATTTATTAATTTTTTTTTCATTTTTGGTATACAAATATGAAACGCTAATAGTTACAGCAAATTTATGTTAATAATCATTGTAGAGAATGCCAAAATGAACAATTTATGAAGAATAAGTTTTTTTCGAAATCTCTTTAGTTTTTGAGTAAACTGAGTTTTTGAATTTGAAGTACATTTTTACGTCTTTCATAATTTTGACGTTTTAAACGTCAGTTTTATCCGAGTCTACGAAACGTTCGATGCACACTTAAAATATGATTTAAATTGAAAATAAACCATGGAAGCGTAAATATAAATGATACCGTTTCTAGATTGTAAGTTATCCAATGTATGTATTGTCGACCTGTGTAAAACGTATTTTAAAACACCAATAATAAATAAATAAATAAATAAAAGCTGAATCAATTGAAAAATGTGTTAAATCAAATAAACCATCAGGTCAGTTCTGGAGAGATAATCGAGAAATCTAGTAAATGGGTGTTTGGAACATGAAGTTCAATTAATTTGGAGTTAATTTGTAAAGTTTGAAGTGAGCAGCAATTTTTTTTTAAATTTATTTTAATTCATTGGAAAATATGTTAAATAAACCACCGGCTCAGTTTTAGTAACATTATTTCATAATTTAGTAAAAGGATGTCTACAGATTTTGCTTGGAATATAAATTTAAATCAATTTTGAGTAAATTTGGAAAGCTTGAAGTGAGCGGCAATTGTTTTTAAATTTATTTTGTTCACGAAAATGTTATAATGTGCGCATTATTTAATTGTATGGGCAACATTAATGGGGTACATTTAACACTCAATTTCATTAAACACGCATTTGCGTGTTTAATATGCTTATTAAAGACGCACACGCATTTGCGTGTTTAATATGGTTATTAAACACGCTGATTCGCGCTTTGATTCACAGAACGCGATTTATGATAATATTTTGTTTACCCTATTTAATACTGAATTTAATTTCGATTTGAATTTTTATTTAATTGTAATTGTAATTACAACTTTAATTTTGATTTTGATTTTTATTTTGATTCTAATTGTAATTTTAAATTAAATTTTCATCTTGATTTTAATTTTCGTGAACAAAGTATAGTGTACAACTCGCATATAATGCTCGTTGTACAATATACTATTAATCCATTCAAAATTTGTAATGTTAAATGAATCATAAGCTCAGTTCTGGCGAGATTATCTCAGAATCTAGTGTAACGATGTATTCAGATTTTGATTGGTACTTAAAGTTATATTAATTTTGAGTAAATTTGGAAAGTTTGAAGTGAGCGGCAATTGTTTTGAGATTTACACTGGTCGAAAAAAATGAATTACTTGAAATTCATGAAATTTCGTCCATTTTCAACCGCCATAACTCGGTGTATTTTCAATCGATTTTGATGAATCTTTGAGGGCGAAATACTTTGAAATGTCTACTTTAACGTCATGCATGCGAACTTAAGCATAACCCCTTCCACTCCCCTCTAGCGCCCCTGTAAAAAAAAGTTTTTTTTCTGGAAACCATGTCCAACTTTGACGATGTCTATGGAGTTGGAAAAATTTTTTCAACTCGATCCACCATAATGTAATTAAAAATTGATCAATTCCCTATACAGGACTCGAAGAACGAAGTTCCTACCACGATTTGGCACCAAGTTATGGGTTTTTCGCACATAACTCACTGACTTTTCAACCAAATTTGATGATTCTTTCGGGAAAAAATCTCATTTTGGCTCTACTTTAAGGGGGTAAACTCAGATTGGAATGATCCCTTTTCGAACCCTTCAACCCCCGAACAAAAAACACGTTTGAAATGTGTTCAATTACATCCGCAGGACTCAAATAACGAAGTTCCTACGATTTGGCACAAAGTTAAGCAAATTTTGTGGTTTTTTGACTCATAAGTCCGAAGTTTTTCGACAAAATTGTTTTCGTTTTCACGAATGAAATTTTCTTTACATGTTCTTTGAGGTATGCACGAAAATTTATTGTTTGCGCGAAATCATGAATATCGCATTTTGTACCTTAGAACTCCATTAACAAAAAAACTTTATTTTAGGTCAAAAAGGCTCACATTTTTTTCGACCCAGAAATAATCTCTGAAGGGTCGGAAAAAAATGTGGGCTTAACTCACCACCATTCCTCCATTTTTCCATTCGTCCAATAGAAACAAACAAATTACACTGACGGAAAAAAATTAAACACTTGAGATTTTTAAAAATTTAGGTAATTTTTAAATAACTCGACTTTTATCCAACCGATTTCGACGATATTTTGAGAAATAAAATGCAAAATGTGTCCTCTTTGAGAGGGTTTATCACCGACTCCAAGAGAGGGCTCTACACCCCTCCAAACGAAAAAATAAAGAGACCACAAAATGCACTTTTATCAAACACCCATAACTTGGTGCCAAATCGTCGTACGAACTTCGTTCTTTGAGTCCTGCATAGGGAATTGATCAATTTTTAATGACATTATCCTACAAAAAATTTCCGACTCCGTATACGTCGTCTAAGTTAAACATGGTTTCCTGAAAAAACATTCTTTTTCACAGGGGTGCTAGAGGGGGTGGAAGGGGATACGCATAAGTTCGTATGCATGACTTTAAAGAAGACAAGTTTTTCGCCCTCAAACATTCATCAAAATTGAATGAAAATACGTCTAGTTATGGCGGTTTAAAAATGGTCGAAATTTCACGAATTTAAAGTGTTTCTTTTTTATCTTTCAGTATACAGGGTGGTTCAAAAGTCTGGAAACGGCGAATTTATTTCGCGCACGGGTAGAAAATCGGAATTCTGATACTAGGGTCTTTAGTAATTTTGCCCGGGGAATCGAATGGGCTCATCAGATTTTCGGCCCGATGGGGCCCTTTAAGAGATATGAGGCCAAACTTTGCAATTTTAAATGCAAACCTATATTCATTCAGAATAGCGGAAAATTTTACATCCAAATTGGCTAAAACCCAAAATTTTTTGGTCCATTTTTTGGGCCCTATGGTGCATTTTTTTTTTTTGTTGTTGAAAAGTCTGGGGACGTCTGGTTCATTCAACCTAGTCAAGAAAAATCGAAAAATTGATTTTGGAGTCTCATGGACTCGGGTAAACCATTTGAGTCTCATAGGGCCATATGACAGATACAGGGCCCAGTCTTGGAACTTTAAATGACACTCTACATTTTATTGCGGATTTTACTTTATTTATAATTTGTTACGGTACTGGACATGATTATTTTATAGGGTGTTCGAATTGGTGTCCATCCACTGCAGTGCAGCGCGCTAGTCGTTGGTAGATCTCCTCATTTACTCGTGCCAACATCTCTAGGGTTATACCTCCACTGTCCTTCTCTGAAGTTCTTCGATATTCGCAGGCTTGGTTTCGTAGACTCTATCTTTTAAATACCCCCAATAAAAGAAGTCTAAATGGGTGAGGTCGAGAGATCTTGGTGGCCACTCGATGGCGCTTCTTCTACCTATCCAGCGCCCAGGAAATGTAACATTGAGAAACTGCCCATTGAGTAATGCAAAATGCGCAGGTGCTCCATCTTGTTGATACCACACGTTTTCCAATTGATCTCCAATAACAGCACAAATTGCTGGAATGATATCCCGTTCCAGCAACTCTAAGTAGCGGGCGTGAGTGAAATTTTTATGTAGAAAAACAGGCCCAATTATTTGGTTATTCAAAATTCCAGCCCAATCATTGATCTTATCCTGCCATTACGTGTGTGTATCTCGCATCTAGTGGGGATTTTCATCTGCCCAATATCTCACATTGTGGCGATTCACCTCGCCATTCAAACTGAATCCTGCCTCATCCAAGAAACACGTCCAAAAAAGGTGAAATTATTAGCAACATATCTCTCCGTCATTACCTCACAATATTCCAGACTACGATCAAAGTCTTCTGGGGTGAGCTCCTGGACTAAGCGCATTTTATAGGGATGCCAACCATTCATTTTTAAAATTCTTTGTACTGATGCTTTACTTATCCCAAGAGTTTGGGACAACTTTTTTAGTTCACATGAGGATCCTCGATGACACTGAGAATCTCCGAGGCTCATTCGTGGCACTTTTACCCCGACCCGAAACAAATATGCAGCACTCTCATATGACTTGTGTTTGTCAACGTATCCACGTATTATCAAGGTCTCTATTCTCTGACGGGTGGTTAAGGGCATATTTAGCTCGAAGAAAAAACTTATGAAAAAATTACCGATTGTAATACGATTTATTCAGGTGGTATCGAGGTGACTATGATTTTACACACAATGACCACATTCAATTGATTTGTGTTTACGTTTGTCATTAGGAAGTGGGGAATGTTTTTTCTTGCATAATCAGTCAGAGACTCCAAGACCAGTTTTTCGATTTTTCTCGTTGAATGAACCAGACGTCCCCAGACTTTTGAGCAAAAAACGCACCATAGGTTAATAATTTTCTGCTGAATCCGAATCCGCAATGGAAAATATAGGTTTGCATTTGAAATTTCAAAGTTGGGCCTCATATCTCTTATAAGGCCCCATCAGGTCCAAAATCTGATGGGCCCATTCGATTCCTCGGGCAAAATTACTAGAGATCCCAGTATCAGATTCCGATTTTCTACCAGTGCGCGAAATAAATTCGCCGTTTCCAAACTTTTGAACTACCCTACCAATATTTTCAAAAGAATTGGAGAAAATATTACAAAGGCAATTAGTTTCCTATTTTGAATCGGAACAGCTATTTACAGATAGAACCAATCAACTACTTCGGCTATTGTAGACTTCACCGAAAACACTTTAAACTGTTTTGAGAGGGGTAACACATGTTTTTCGACCTTTCTGGACCTGTCGAAGGCTTTTGATTGTGTTTCGCATAGCATCCTGATGCGGAAACTTTTCTGTTATAATATACACCCAAACAGCTGCAGATTACTTCTTTCCTACCTGACAAACAGGACCGAACGAGTATATTATAATAACATTTTGTCAAACTCTACGACATTAGTATATGGTGTTCCGCAATTTTATTCCTGATATATATTAATGACTTGCCGACCCATATGAAGGATCATTAATGTGTCTCTATGCTGATGATACGACCATCACCGAATACGGCAAATCACTGGAAGATGCCAAGAATAAAAGTTTGCTGTCACGATCGAGAGCGTTTGACTGGTTTTCAAGTAATGGACTTAAAATAAACGATGACAAAACGGCAACACTAATTTCGACTCTGTCCAAGAATGCTCAGTCTAATACTAACGATGTAACGTTTCTGGGTTTGCACTTGGATGGACTGCTAACTTGGGGTTCCTACGGGGAAATTTTAGCTAAGAAACTTAGCAGTAATATTTTTCTCCTAATTCGATTATCCTTTTCCATATCCAAACAAATGTTAAGACATGCTTACATATCTTATTTTCAACCCCACCTAACATATGGATTAATTATATGGGGACATTCCGCGATAAGACATCGAATATTTGGGCTCCAAAGAAGAGCTTTGAGAATAATCTCTAAATACAATTACAGAGATGATTGTAAACGAGCATTCAAAGAACAAAATATCTTAACTCTGCCATCTTTATTCATATATGAATGCTTAGTTCACATCAAGACCAATTCTCGCTTGTACAATTGTCATGCAGATATTCACGAACTTAATACAAGGAACAAATGTAATATACCGGGTGACCCAGCGATGTGTAAAAACCCCATAACTTATTTGCTATTTGAGATATCGACTTCTAGTTTTCTTGAACTGGTACCGACACTTATTCTACATGTTTTAAAAATATGTATGTTTTTGTACAGGGTGTCCCAATATACATAACAGAACAAAGTTATGTTTTTTTTTAATGGAACACCCTATATTTTATACTTTATTTTCAACCGTCTTGAGAAGCTGATAAAAATAGTAACAGATAGTATTGGTCTATAAATCTCCTAATATAAATTATAAACTTTTTTGTGATGAGTTAGAAATCTCACTTGCATCTATGTCTACTATTTGTGAGAATGTAGTGTGCCTAGGAGACATAAATATAAATATTTTAACACCCTTCAAAACCGATACTCTCTACTTTAATGACATGCTGAATTCCATTGACTTTACTCAAATTATTACAGACCCAACTCGAATTACTGATAACAGTCAAACGTTAATTGATGTAGTCATTATTTCTAATAAAACGGAGGTACACAAAGTTTTCGTAGATAACTCAATAAATTTTTCAGATCACGAAACTATTATCTGTGAATTAAAACTGGAGATTATTCATAATGCTACATATAAAACTATAAGATCTTTCAAGAATTTTCATTTGGAATTATTTGACAGAGATATGCGTGCAATACCATGGCAAAATATTTTTTATATCGAAAATATTAATGACAAAATAAGTTTCTTAAATAATAATATCTTGTCTGTAGTCGATCATCATGCGCCTATAAAGACCGTAAAAATAACTCAAAAATATGCACCATGGATTACTGACAATATTAAACTTTTAATGCATCTAAGGGATAAAGCTTTAAAACGATATCATAAATCAAACAATGACAGCCACAAAACATATTACAAATCTCTTCGAAACTTAGTAACAAATACAATCCGTCTAGAAAAAAAAGCTTACTTTGAGCACGCACTTAAGGAAGCAAATGGAAAAATATTATGGAAAAAACTAAATCAACTTAACATAAAAGCAAACAAATATGTCAATGTTCCAGTGGGAATAGGGGATGTCAATCAAATAAATGACTTCTTTATTGATTGTGTTCCAGACACAGCTGATAATTGTAAGACATTGATAGATTTTTATAACAGTGAAAGTCACAGTTTAATCGGTCCTAAATTAATTTTTCGTACTGTAGATGAAACTGATATACTCAAAATCATTGATAATATCAAAACGACGTCGATTGGTACCGACCACATCAGTTCAAATACTTTAAAACTCTGTCTGCCTCATATTTTACCTTACTTAACCCATATAATAAACACTTGTATTGTTTATAATATTTTTCCTGATGCTTGGAAATCGGCTATTATTCGACCTATTGCCAAAAACTCTAATCCTAGCACTTGCGCCGATTTAAGACCTATCAGCATTCTTCCAATTCTCTCAAAAATTTTAGAAAAAGTTTTATGCAATCAGTTACGAGAATTTTTAGACCAAAATAATGTCATTCCTGAGAGTCAATCGGGTTTTAGGCCAGGTTATAGTTGCACGAGCGCCTTGCTGAAGGTCACAAATGATATTTTGCTAGCATCTGATCAAGGTTTGCTTTCTGTGCTTACACTACTAGACTTCAGCAAGGCGTTTGACACAATTAACCACGACTTATTATTGGCTATTTTGAAATTCATTGGTCTGGATGATAGCGCTTGGGCGTTGATGAGTAGTTACTTGAATGGTAGGTGGCAGGTAGTTCAGCTGGACAGCACTACATCCCAGAAAAGGTTTGTTAGCAAAGGTGTCCCACAAGGTTCAATACTTGGCCCTTTGCTCTTTATAATTTATACTTCCCGTTTTAATAAAGCCATCAAAACTTGCAATAATATAATGTACGCTGACGACGTTCAAATTTATCTCTCTTTTGAAGTTAAGCAAACCTTGGAGTCATTACATACTATTCAAACAGACCTTGACGCCATTGCTGAAACTTCTTTGAATCATGGACTTGTACTTAACCCAATCAAGTCTACTATTCTGTTATTTGGTAACCAAACTAAAGTTTCTCTGCTACAAACTAGAATTAAATTAAATATAAATAGCACTGATATTCCGGTGAAATATGAGGCAAAAAATCTTGGGCTTATCATGGACAACACCTTTAAATACAACACTCAAGTTAACAATAACATAAAAAAAGCTTACGCCAACCTTAAACTCATTTATCCACACAGACACTACTTATCTATCAAAGTGAAAACTATGCTTTGTAAAAGTTTAGTGATGTCGTGTTTTACTCATTGCATGCAAATTTACGGTCCGTCGATTACGAAATGTAATCTGAACAAAATACAAAGGCTACAAAATGGTTGCATGAGACTGATATTTGGCATAAGAAAGTTTGATCATATATCCCACAAACTTCCTGATTTAGGATGGTTGAACATGGCGAATCAAATTAAATATACTTGCGCAACTTACTTCCACAAAGTTATCAGTCTCAAGCAACCATCATATCTATACAATCTCATCACATATAGAAGCGACGTGCATCATCTAAATTTAAGACATAGAAATTGTATAACTATACCTAAATATCATACAGTCCAAATGAAAAAGTCTTTCTCTTACAATATTGCCGCAATTTATAATTCAGTTCCTCATCAGTTTAAAAGTCTAAACATTAAAGTTTTTAAAAACAAATATTATTCATTATTACTAGAAGGGCAGTAAAGATATTATGTTTAATTTTAAATATTTTCATTATCATATCATATTATTTAATTATTTTATTTATAAGAATTGATTATTTATATAATCAAGGTCCCAGTGGAAGAACAGGGAAATTTCTGATTTCGAATCCTGAACTGGCACCTTGTGGTTTTTCATAACCTGTAAATTATTTATGTATAATTTTTTATTATTTTTATTTTTGATTTTTGGTTTATTTGTATTATATGTACAGGTTATAAAAATAAAGGCCTATTATTATTATTATTATTATTATTATTATGGACGATTGGTTACTTATGGGCAAATTTGTGGCAAAAACAAGGACACATTGAAAAAGTTGCAGAAGCGCTCCTAGCAATGCCAGCGTCGTTTTTTGTACACTAAAGAATTTTCCACATCATGAAGAATAATACAAATCGGCTTTGGTTCTTTTTTGTTCATACTGCTATACAGGGTGTCAACATACGCAAAATAATGCATAACTATTTTTTTTTTCAAATGGAACGCCCTATATATCTTGCCACCAATGCATGGAATTTTTAATAAGCTTTCCAATGATGTACAATTTGTATAATGAAATATTAAGGATTCTTGAGATTTATCCATTCAAACATTTTTCTTTTGTTACCTCCTGCTCATTTTTGGATTTTCAGCCAAAACTATGCATTTTCTGAAGAAATAATAAGAAACCAAAGTTATAGAGCGGAAAATTTTAGATCGATATAGGTCTTTTGACTTTTCCAATAATGCGTGTATTGCCCGCTAGAATGCACAAAATCGTGACCGTATATGCATTTTAGCGTTTTTCTCAAATTTTTTGTTAATTAATTGCACTATACTTTATTTTCCACGTCCTCTAGCAGAAAAAAGGGTAATTATAGAATTATTCAAATGACCTACATCGATTGAAAATATTCCGCTCTATAACTTAAAAGAAGCAATTTTTGCCCAAAATGCATAGTTTTCGCTAAAAATGCTAAAAACCATTGAAAAACGCAAAAATTGATATATACATTTTCAATTTGCATTTTTAGGGAAAACTATGCATTTTTGGCAAAAATTGCTTCTATTAAGAGTTGTAGAGCGGAACATTTTCAATCGATATGGGCCATTTTACTTTCCCTATAATTTCCCGTTTTTCCGCTAGAGGGTGCGGAAAATAAAGTATACTGCAATTTATTAATAAAAAATTTGAAAAGAAAACGCTGACCGTATGTATATACGGTCACGATTTTGCGCACTCTGGCGGGCAATGCACGCATTATCTTAAAAGTTGAAAGACATATGTCGATCGGAAACTTTTCGCTCTACAACTTTGGTCTCTTATAATTTTTCCTGGAAATGCATACTTTTGGCTGAAAATCCAAAAATCAGCAGAAGGTGACAAAACAAATATGTTTTTATTGATAAATCTCAAGAATCCTTAATATTTTGTTATACAAACCGTATATCATTGGAAAGATTATTAAAAATTCCATAGATTGGTGGCAACTTATATAGGGTGTTCCATTTGAAAAAAAATACTTATCTATTGTTTTGCGTATGTTGACACCCTATATAGCACCATGAATAAAAGAGAACCAAAGCCGATGTAAATGATTCTTTATGATGTGGGAAATTTTCTAGTATATAAATAATGATGCTATTTTTGCTAGAAACGCTTCTGTAATGTTTTCAATGTGTACATGTTTTTGCCACAAATTTGCCCATAACTAACCAACCGTCCATAATAGGCCCATACTATCTTATACTATTTTCATCAGCTTCTCAAGAGGGTTGAAAATAATGTATAAAATATAGGGTGTTTCATTTAAAAAAACATAACTTTGTTCTGTTATGTATATTGGACACCCTGTACAAAAACATACATATTTTTAAAATATGTAGAATAAGTGTGGGTACCAGTTTAAGAAAACTAGAAGTCGATATCTCAAATAGCAAATAAGTTATGGGGCTTTTACAGATCCCTGGGTCACCCGGTATATCCAAGTGCAACCAGATAAGTTAAATCCCAGAGTGGTGTGAGGTATTGTTCTATTAAATTTTTAAATGCTTTGCCAATGAATCTTCGAAATCTTAATTTAAATGCATTTAAAAATCGAATAAAAACTGTGTTAATTGAGCAGGCATTTTATAGTTTCGAAGAATACCTCAATTTCGACTTCAACATGTGTAGGAAATGATTTTTAAAATGTTTGTATGTCTATTTTATCCTATTTTATTTTATTTATATAATTTTATCGGCATAATTGTAAATGTGAGATTTTTTTTATTTGTATATTTTATAAATATATTTTTAAGTGTGAACTTTTATTTATAGATATTTTACAATGATTTTTAAATGTTATTTTTAGATATACCAGGTGACCCAGGGATCTGTAAAAGTCCCATAACTTATTTGCTATTTGAGATATCGACTTCTAGTGTTCTTGAACTGGTACCCACACTTATTCTACATGTTTTAAAAATATGTATGTTTTTGTACAGGGTGTCCCAATATACATAACAGAACAAAGTTATGTTTTTTTAAATGGAACACCCTATATTTTATACTTTATTTTCAACCCACTTTAGAAGCTGATAAAAATAGTATAAGATAGTATGGGTCTATTATGGACGGTTGGTTAGTTATGGGCAAATTTGTAGCAAAAACATGTAAACATTGAAAACATTGCAGAAGCTTTCCTAGCAAAAATAGCATCATTATTTATACCCTGGAAAATTTTCCACATCATAAAGAATAATATACATCGGCTTTGGTTCTTTTTTATTCATAGTGCTATACAGGGTGTCAACATACGTAAAACAATGGATAACTATTTTTATTTCAAATGGAACACCCTATATAAGTTGCCACCAATCTATGGAATTTTTAATAAGCTTTCCAATGATAATGCGTGCATTGCCCGCCAGAGCGCGCAAAATCGTGACCGTATATGAATTTCAGCGTTTTCTTTTCAAATTTTTTATTAATAAATTGCACTATACTTTATTTTCCACACCCTCTAGCGGAAAAACGGGAAATTATAGCAAAATAAAAATGGCCCTTATCGATTGAAAATGTTCCGCTCTACAACTCGTTATAGAAGCAATTTTTGCCAAAAATGCATAGTTTTCCCTAAAAATGCAAATTGAAAATGTATATATCAATTTTTGCGTTTTTTGAATTTTTAGCGAAAATTATGCATTTTGGGCAAAAATTGTTTCTTTTAAGAGTTGTAGAGCGGAATATTTTCAATCGATGTAGGTCATTTAAATAATTCTATAATTACCCGTTTTTCTGCTACAGGACGTGAAAAATAAAGCATAGTGCAATTAATTAACAAAAAATTTGAGAAAAACGCTAAAATGCATATACGGTCACGATTTTGCGCACTCTGGTGGGCAATGCACGCATCATTGGAAAAGTTGAAAGACTTATATCGATCGAAAATTTTCCGCTCTACAACTTTGGTGTCTTATTATTTTTTCAGAAAATGCATAGTTTTGGCTGAAAATCCAAAAATGAGCAGGAGGTGACAAAAGAAAAATGTTTTTATGGATAAATCTTAAGAATCCTTAATACTTCATTATACAAATTATACATCATTGGAAACCTTATTAAAAATTACATGGATTGGTTGCAAGATAAATAGGGTGTTCCATTTGAAAAAAAAATAGTTATCCATTATTTTGCCAATGTTGACACCCTGTATAGCAGTATGAACAAAAAAGAACCAAAGCCGATTTGTATTATTCTTCATGATGTGGAAAATTCTTTAGTGTATAAAAAACGACGCCAGCATTGCTAGGAGCGCTTCTGCAACTTTTTCAATGTGTCCTCGTTTTTGCCACAAATTTGCCAATAACTAACCAATCGTCCATAATAGACCCATACTATCTTATACTATTTTTATCAGCTTCTCAAGAGGGTTGAAAATAAAGTATAAAATATAGGGTGTTCCATTAAAAAAAACATAACTTTGGTCTTTTATGTATATTGGGACACCCTGTACAAAAACATACATATTTTTAAAATATGTAGAATAAGTGTCGGTACCAGTTCAAGAAAACTGGAAGTCGATATCTCAAATTGCAAATAAGTTATGGGGCTTTTACAGATCCCTGGGTCACCCGGTATATGTTATAAGCCCATTTGTGTATGTACTATTTATTCTTTTTTTATGTACATTTTGTGTATAGCATAAGTGCAAATGAATATTCATTTTAAACTGGCTGATCAATAACTAATGTAGCTTCTTTTATTTATAACTTGATGTACCTAGATTTAAGACACCTGTGTAAATATTATTATATATTAGCAGCAATAAACTACATTACATTACATTACAAATAATAAAATTTGCAAATTCAGAATATCAACGAGATTCTCGTGTGGATTTTTCGAATCTCGTAAAGGGTTTTTTTGAGATTTTGTTGGAATTTTGAAAAATAATTGAATTTGAGTGACTGTTGAGACTTTCAAGCGTGCGGAAATTGTGTTAGTATTTTTCTTTTTATCAATAAGCAAATGCGCAAATTCAGAATGTTCATAAGATTTTGTTGTGGATTTTTCAAAATCTAGTAAAGGAGTATTTTGAGATTTTTCTGGAATCATGAAACTGAATGTATTTTGAGTGAATTTGTAGAATTTGAAGAGTGTGGCAACTGTTTTGGTATTTTTCATTTTGTCAATAAAGAAATGTGCAAGTTTGAAATTCTAACGATATTCTCATTTAGATTTTTCAAAAATTTTCGAAAAAATAATTGATTTTAAGTAAATTTGGAGAGTTTCAAGCATATGACAGTTGTTTTGGTATATTTTTTTTATAAATAATAAAATGCGCAACTTCAGAATTTCATCGAGATTCTCGTGTGGGTTTTTCGAAATCTGGTAAAGGGTTTTTTGTGATTTTGTCGGAATCATGGAAAATAGTTGAATTTGAGAGACTCTTGAGACTTTCAGGCATGCGGCAACTGTTTTGGTATTTTTCTTTTTGTCAATAAAGAAATGTGCAAAATTGAAATTCTAACGATATTCTCATTTAGTTTTATCGAAATTTACTAAAGAGTGTGTTTTCAGATTTTGCTGAAATCATGAAAAATAATTTATTTTGTGTAAATTTTAATAAGAAAATGCGCAAATTTAGAATTCCAAAGAGATTTTCGTGTGGATTTTTCGAAATCTAGTAAAAGGGGTGTTTTGCGATTTTGGTGGAATCATGAAACAGAATTGATATTCTTGCATGCTTCGTTGGTACTGACAGACAAATTAACCAGTTTCTAACTTTTCTTAACTCCCTTCATACATCCATTAAGTTCACAGTAGAAACAGAATGCAATAACAAAATTAATTTCTTAGACCTAACATTAACTAGAACTAATAATAAACTAACATTCGACATATACCGTAAACCTACTTTCACAGATACAATTATCCCAAATTCCTTCCGCCACCCATATAAACATAAAATAGCAAGTTTCTACTCAATGATAACCCGTGCATTCAAAATTCCACTTAGCTCCGAATCCCTTAAGAAAGAAATCAATACAATAAAACAAATTGCTACTAATAATGGCTATCCAGAATCACTTATATCCAAATTAATTAATAAATTTCAATTAAAACAAATTCAAAATTACATATATGCTACCAATCCAGCCACAGAAAACAAATCATATAAAATATTAACTTTCTTTGGAACAATAAGTTCAAAAATTAAAAATATTTTTAAAAAACGAGACGTTGACATTGTGTTTAGATCCAACACCAAACTCTCTAATTTAATTTTTAATGCAAAAACACCAATAAATAGTATGTACAAGTCAGGAATTTACAGTTTAACATGTCCAGATTGTGGAGGATTGTAAATCATCTGTTAGAATCAAACCATAATTTCGGCAAGGATGTACTTTCAGTAATCCATCTCGCCGAAAAAGGAACAATGGATTTACTGGAAGCCCTTGAAATTCACAAGGCAAAAATTAATCCGGGAATTTCCATCCTCAACGACCAGATTGACCTGATGTACACCCCTCTTTTTGAAGCATTCTAGTTTTAGTATATATACCTTTGTATTTCGTATTTTAAGTACTCAGTTTGATAATGATTACCGTGTAATTGAAACTAGTCACGTAAAGTAAAAAAAAAGTGTTTTCTTTATATCGAAATTGAAAATGTACCACGAAGTGAACGCCTCCAAGATTCAAGAAAAAATTGATTAAGTTTCAAGTATGTGGAAATTGTTTTTAATTGTTTTTATGTTTTCTTATCAATAAGAAAATGCCCAAATTTATATTTTATATAGTTTCAAACGTGTATCAACTGTTCTTCTTTTATAAATGAGGATGTGCGCAATATCAGAATTCTAATGACATTTTTGTATCGATTTTGCGAAATTTAGTGCAGGTGTTATATATTTTTATCAATACGAAAATCCGCAAATTCAGAATTCCAACGATTTCTCATGTAAATTTTTCAAAATCGAGTAAAGGGGTGTTTTGAGATTTTGTACGAATCATGTTATAGAATTATTTTTGAGTGAATTTAAAGAGTTTCAAGTATGTAGCTACTGAATCTACTAAAAGGGTGTCTTGAGATTTTGCTAAAATCATGAAGTATAATTTAATTAATTTTGAGTTTAATGAATGCGGCAATTATTAACTCAATTATCTTTATCTTTACTAACAGCTACATTAAATGTGTACAAGATTGTTTACATAATTTTCTCGCAAGGCTATCGATCATCTGTCTTTTTGCCTTTATTTGTAAGACTTTTTCCCATTCTCTATATGTACGACGGTTACGGAGGATTATTCGATTGGTAATGATAATTTAGTTAAAACATGGTGAAGACCAAATGGTCAATAGCTGATAAATTATCCATGCAAAAATAAGCAACATGTGTAGTAGCTACTGCGTAATTGACGCAAGTCAACATTCACTGGAGCACGGCAAATTGAAACTTTTAAGCACACAACTCGAAAGCTCAACTTTCGAGAGTCTAGGAGCAAAAAATAAACGACTCCCCCCCGTCGCCCCCCACCCGATACGCTGTGTATTCGATGGAAAGAAGGAGAGTCTCGAAACCCGATCCGAGACGTGCAATTAAACTTTACGAGTTAAAAGAACACCTTTATTACACACTAATACAGAAGGAAGGAGTGATTGATTGCGCCACTAAACCTGAAATCCAGTCTACGTGCACGGGATTATTAAGGCTCGATTAAAACTCGGATGAATCGTCCGCGTCCCGTCCCGACCCCTCGGCCTCGTTACCCTCCTACTTGCACTGCACTGATGATGGTCGTTATCGTCCCGAAACGGAAATTAGAAGCCGAAAGTTACGAGGAATGTGCTTTTAAGTAGCGGGGGCCATCGGGAATGTGCATATCGGGAGGAGTCTTTCGAATCGAGAAATTGCTTCAAATCCTTTGCACTGATAAGATTTATCAATATCGAATTTTAAATGTACATAAATCGCTAACTGCAGAAATCGATCGGGTTTTGTTCAATCTCTTTAGATCCTTAATAATGTAAATATACATCTTTCACTAGGAATATTGATTTATGGTTTATTGGAAGAATAATATTAAACTATAATAGTCTTCAATTCCAATTACATTTATAAATATAAACATTTTACAATTCTGACAATGGAAACCGCATACCGTGAGAATAAGAATGATTATCATTAAGAACTGTCGGGGATATCTTTCCGCCCATCCCTCCCCGCCCTTCAGGACTCCTACTGTTTTATGTGTTTTACTCGATTAATGCAAATAGTTTGCACAATTGCCTCGTGGGCGTTTATTATGTATGTACATTGAGTTATGTAATGTTTCTCAAGGAACACTATTTATTTTCTCTGTTACAGCTACGTGCATGCAAATATACCTGTGTTTATTCAAGTAGGTACAAAAGGAAATTTAAAAAAAATCAGTCTTATTCAGTTATAACTCAATTTAATTTAAAATGTTTAGAACCAACAAATATAATCACCATCTATAAATAATATAAAGGTATTTCATTGTATATTATTCAATTGTGATATATTTATAAATAATATAATTTTAATCTTTACATAATTTCTAACGAAACCATAAATTCAAATGAATGAACTTCAGAAATAATTATAATAATATAATTTAAAACGAAATATATATTCACGAATTTGTAATTGATATAAAAGTCTTGGTCAGAGACTTTAAAGTAAGAATTTAAAAAATTTAATAATATCCACTAACCTCCACTTTTTCCTCATTTAATAACCTTCTGATTATTGTTTGTAAATTACTCATTGCTTCGTATTCGTTCATTTTCACTAATTACACAAGGCGATTCACTGCACTAATAATTATTTATGTGTCACATAGAACACTAACAATGCTTGTGTCATCCGCGCATGCGTACTTGCGTTGTTTACGTCTTAAATATTGCGCAATAGTTTGAATAGGTGAGTCGTGCACAAAACTAATTCTGACCATTGCTGACAACACGTAAATAACTCATGAGCGCATGTGTCATCGAGAAGTTGATTCGTACTTAATAATACAGTATCAAGTGCAAATAAATTTCATTAACGTAACAAATAAATAACTATAAATACAACAAATTAATTCCCGTGAATAATTAGTGAAAATAAACAAATGTAGAGCAGTGAAGTGTTAAGATTTAACAACAAGAAGTGCATTAAATATGGAAAGGGCAGCTGAAGGTTAGAGTTTAATAGTTCAGAGGTAATTTAAATAGCCTACAACTAGCTAAGGGTTATTAATTATTAATTGTTCTTACCATCGTCTAGTATGTTCATTTTATGCTAAACATTTATTGATAATTATTAAGATCAGAATGGTACTATTACTTCATAATGCGTTAGTTACTCATAATTCGTTCGTTACGAATCATTAAACGTTAATAATAACGTGCAAATTTTGGGGTTATTATTTTTATATGTCAGACTTATTTATTTGATTTACATAGCATCGGTACCATCGATAATTCGATTAAGCTTTGAATATAACTCGAATATTTGCGATTTATAATAAATGTCCTTGATTGTTATAAACCGCATAATATTCTCGTTATATTAATCAGTGGTGGCTCTTTTGAAGAAAGAAAGAACGATTTATCTTCCTAGACCAAAGTAAATGGCGAAAAAGAGTTTTAAGAATTGATTAAAAATTCTTGCTGAGCTTGAAACTACAGGTAGTGCCATAGCTCCTAGGTTCTACATAACGAGCCGCCCCTGAAATTAATGGCCATAATCAGTGGCGGCTCGTGGAACATGTTGATGGTAGAGCCACTTATACAATACCCCCCCCCCCCTTCCTTTTTTGAATAAACCATTTATCTTCCTAGACCAATCGAATATTTTGAACAAAAAATTAAAAATGTAGAACAAAACAGTCGAAGATCTAAAATATCGGCCAAAAAATCAAAAATCCTAGTTTAAAAATAAAAATGCGGACCAAAAAATTGAAAATACAAGCAAAAGAAAAATAATTTGCTATTTTCAGCCCCAAAAAATTCTTTTCAGCTCCAACGAGAAATTCGAAAATAATAGCAAATATAAAAATTTAAAAAAATCCGCACAATAAAATCAATAATTCAAGTTAAGAAAATCTAAAATATGGGATAAAAATTAAAAATAAGACAAAAAATCTAAAATTCGTACCCAAAAATCAAAGTGATAGACCAAAAAATCAAAATTAACAAACGAATCGAAAATTTAAATCGAAATAAAAAAAAAGGCCAAAAGACCAAAAATTGAAACCAAAATACTCGAAAATACAAAATATTGGCCAAAAAGTAAAAATCTACAATAGGGCCAGAAACGGTGAAAATTTAAACAAAACATCAAAAACGAGCGTAAAGTTAAATAACTGCAGACAAAAAAATCGAAAATTTCTACAAACCAATCGAATATTTTGGTCAAAATTAAGAAAAATAAAAAAATGGAACAAAAAAATTTAAAATATGTGCCAAAGAATCAAGAATCCTGATCTAAATAAAAAACGCAGACAAAAAATCGAAAACTTGGGTAGAAGCAAAATAATTTTCAACTTCCAGCCGCTAAAAATAAGTTTCTGACCAGACATTCCAAAATAATAGCAAAAAATAAAAAAAAAAATCACGAAATAAAACCAATAGTCCAATTTAAAAAATCTAAAATATAGGATAAAAAATATACCAAAAATCTAAAATTCTGGCCTAAAAATAAAAATAGTGGACCAAGAAAAGAAAAATTTAAAAAAATAAAGAAAAATTTAGGGCAAAAGATTAATAAAAAATCCACAATGTTGGTCAAAAAGTCGAAAATGTAGACAAAACATCGAAAACTCGGCCCTAAAGATAATAAATGCAGACTAAACGAAAAATCAAAAATGGGGGACAAAAAAAATCGAAAATTTTAACAATAAAATCGAAAAGTTAGGTCAAAATAAAGAAAAGATTTAAAAAAATAACAAAAATCTGTAATGTTGGCCAGAAAGTCGAAAATTTGAACAGTACATCGAAAACTCGGAAAAAATTTCTATAAACAAAACTGTAAATACCGGAAAAAATAAAAAAATCTCGCATATAATGAATAATTCAGGTTATAGATATTTTAACCAAAATCAAATCAAAAATTTTTAACTAGAATTAAAAATTCCGCCCGAAAAATCAAAAATTGTAACAATTAAATCGAAAATTTAAGTCAAAATAAAAAATATTTAGAGCAAAAAACGAAAATATAGTTCAAAAATCTAAAAATTTAAAATTCGGCTAGAAAAACCAAAAATACGGACAAATTAACAATTAAATCGAAAATTTATGTCAAAATCAAGAATATTTAGGTCAACAGATCAAAAATTTAGTCCCAAAAGAATCGAAAATACAGGTCAAAAATCTAAAAATTAAAAATTCGGGGGAAAATTAAAAATGCGGGCCAAAAGTCGAAAATTTAAACAATTAAATCGCAAAAGATCAAAATAAAGAATATTTGGGCTAAAAGTTAAAATATTTTGACCAAAAATACGGGTCAAAAATTCAAAAACTAAAAATTCGTCGGGAGAAATAAAAAATGCGGACCAAATAGTCGAAAAATAATGAAATCGAAAATTTATGTCAAAATAAAGAATATTTAGGCCAAATGATCAAATATTTGGACAAAAAAAAACGAAAACACAGTCTTAATAATAAAAAATGCAGAATATTCTAGTAAGAAAATGGTTTAAATTAGTCTCAAAAATCACTCCATTGTTCAAAATAATTTTCCATTTTTTTTTTAATAGGAAAATCTATTTTTTCATTTTCGCTTTAATCGTCAAAAAAGTGAAACTAATTTGAAAAAGAATTCAAATAAAACCATTAATTTTGTTTGGATCACCTTTTGTGCCGGCAGTTACGACAACTTTAGATTTAATAGATACATTTTGAATAATTCCAATAAAACAATTCACTTGGTTAGCTCAATTCACTCAGTAGCGGCTCGTGGAACATGTTAATGGTACTTTTACTATATGGGAAGAAGAAAGAAAGAACGATTAGTCTTCATAGTCCAAGATTATTTTGAGTTGTAAAGTAAAGGTTCATAATTTCTAACAGCCGAACAAGCTGAAAATATGATTTATGTGTGCGTTTAAATTTTGTCCCAGCATACACTAAATCTGTAACACCATTCTTCGTCCACGTAATATCGCCATAAAAAAAATAATTTAAGAATCAATTAAAAATGCTTGCCGAGCTCAAAACTAGAGGTAGTGCCATGGCTCCTTGGCTCTATATAACGAGCCGCCCCTGGCTATAATATTTACATATTGGTAGTTCATGTTATTAAAAATAGATATTTGGTAGAATTAATATTTATTTCATATTACTATCCTTAATTTCGTAAGTTTAGTCCTTAATATTTTGTTGTTATTATTTTAAGTCTTTAATTGTAAATCGGCGTTGCCCGTTAACTGCAAATAAATAAATTTGAAAAAATAAATAATAATTGCAAACTAAGTATACGTATTTTTGTCAGTAGTGTTTACATATGATGAAATATCGAAATTATAATTAGATGAACGTAAAAGTGTAAAGCATCAGTGGTCAAGCATTTAATAACTTGGGCAGTAAAATAAGGACATAAATTACAATCAAAACGACGATCGTCGTTAAACGTATTTGTTTTTTCAACGAAAAAAATCTTTAATGGCTAATTACGCTTTCCTCGCCCGCGGTAGTCATATGGCAAGCAGATAAATTTATACTCGATTTATGACTAACTGCCCATAAAATCGAATCATACATTTAATATTTATAGAAAACAACACTTATAAATTAATGTAAATGATTATTAAAAATAAAATTATTTCCGCTTACATTAGACCAATAAAAGTACTAAGCAAAAAACTCGGAATAAAAATTTCCGACCATTTTGAACATTTTTATTTTTAACAAAGTAATGTTTAAAATTGCAAATTTGATTGGTGCTTTATATTAACCTAAAGGTCAGGGGCGTATCCAGGAATATAAAATAGGCAAATTCGAGGTACAACATTTACTAAACTTTTCCAAGAAATTGACCTACTTTGTCAATTATTTAAACAGAGGCTGAAAATGTGACAGAATACTGTATTTTTGGAAAATCATCTCAACCTTGCAGATCATTTTGGATGAAAAAAGTTAAAAAAAACGCATAAAACACAACATTCTCTGGCAAGAAAATTCACATCGAATCCTATGATTAAAATTACTGATTATCATGAAACGTTCGACGGTATTTTAATCGTTAAGATTGAGGTGATGTGGATGGTTTATTTTCGAAGTCTTCATCACTTGAAGAATTCTCCGTATTGTCATCGCTGCACTGAACGATAAGATCATCCATGGTGTCTAAGACCCCCATTACACGTACAGTTTTTTGTCAGTCAATTCAATGATTGTGGTTGGACTGACGCCAAACTGATCGTGTATCTCAGTGACTGAATGATCAGACTGACAAATATTTAATTTTTTTAATAAAATCTGTCAGTCTGGTCAGACTGATGCCAGAATGATAGTGTAGCACTACTATTGTCAATTTCTTATCAGTCACCGCCTGAATTGCGATGGAGTCGGATCACGTTGCTCAGCCATTGGAATTAGAAAAGGAATTTATAATTTCATTGGAAGCACTTCCTCTCCTATGGGATAAACGTGAAAAGAATTATTTAAACAAATACAAGAGGAATGTGGCCTTAGAAAAACTTTTGGGAATTTATAAAAAAATTAAACCCGGTGCTACTATTCAAGATGTCAAAAATAAAATAAACACTTTAAGGTCCAACTACAGGCGAGATTTAAAAAAGATTATAGCGTCTCAAAGATCTGGAGCTGGTGCAGATGATGTTTATTCTCCGAAAAGTTGGACGTTTGAGTATCTTCGTTTTCTGGACAATTTTGAAAAACCATAGGTAAGAAAATAAAATTGTTGTTTAAACATTAATTAATTATTAATAAATTTTATTTACTGTCTAATATACATTAAAAAGTTCATAATAATAGTAAAAGCAACATAAATATACACATTCATTATTTAATTTTGCGCATATCCAAATAACCCTCGTTATTAAAGTAATCGCATAATTTATCTCATATCTGTTTGGCATCGGCTGGCGAATTTCGAATACCAGTTGCCTGTAAGTCAAGTAAAATTTCTTCATCATCGGGTCTTGTGATGTTCCAAGTTGATGCCAAATAACGTTTTGGTTGCGTTTTTAATAAATAATTATGTAAATAACAGCAAGCAAGTACTACACTTGCTGCTTTGTTTGGCTGAAAAGCTATGGGTGTTTGAAATATGCCGAATTTTGTGGCTAATATCCCAAAAGCACCTTCTACAACCGACCTTGCTCTTGACAACCGGTAGTTAAATGTTTTTCTCTTAGGATCACATGAAGTTTGCGGGTATGGTTTCATTAGATTTTTTCCTAGAGCAAAAACTTCGTCTGAGATGAAAACGTATGGAAAATCTGTAGATGAGCTTGACGGTGCCGAGGGAATAGGTAAATGTAATTCACCTTTTTCATACATTTTCCAAAATTTTGTGTAAAATAACACGCCACCATCAGATATTCGGCCATTTGTGCCAACATCAACCATTATAAATTCTTTGTTATGGTTCACTAATGCCATAAGAACTATACTAAAGTGACTTTTGTAGTTAAAGTACAATAAATCGGATTTCGCAGGTTTTTTAATAGCAACATGTTTGCCGTCTAAAGCACCTAAGCAATTGTAGAACTGATATGCTTCTCCAAAATCGGAAGCAATCTCTTTCCATTCATTCTCAGTTGAAGCCATCTGCAATACAAAAGAACCCATATAAGTACTCCTTATAATTAGTTATAAGCTGAGGGAGCCCCCCTGGAATTATAGTCCAGTTATTATTGTAGTCCTTCCTCATATAAAATTAATATAACTAACTTTAGAATTTATTTCTCAGTTTACTGTTTATTATTATTTTCAGGTTCTTGGTGGCGAGAAACAGGAGGAAGATGATTCCCAACAACGATCTCTAGAGAAACCTACAAATAAAACACAAGAAACCAGTACATCAATTTCTTCAATAAATGATATGCAACCGCCAGTTACAAAGAAAGTCAAGAAAAGTGCGCTAACGAGGCAAAACGAGTTGTTAGATAAAGCATGTGCAATTTTATCATCAAACTGTAGCAAAACTGGCGGCAGTAGTTGCTCAATTGCTAATGACTGGGCAGAAACATTAGATACTCTCGAACCAAACCAACGACTTTTTGCAAAAAAAGCCATCAATGATTCATTGGGAAATTTGTACAGACACTCAGTCCAAATCAATATGCCGTCTCGCCCCATCTCTCAACAGTTATCTCCCCGGTCATCGTATAGTTCTACAAGTTCCACTGTCAATTCTCCGCGGTATAATTCTTCATCGCCACCAACCTACTCTACTTCATTATCAGTTAATTTGCAACCTACGGCTACAAATGTTATTACTATATCAGATCAATTAGAACCTGGCGATCCTTTCTCGGCAGGTGCATTATTTGCTCGATTTTAAGCAGGAAATCTTAATATAACGGACTTGTAAACATACTTTGTAAAATATAAAATAAATGATTCACTTTTTTTTATTACTTTAAACATTACTTTAAAATATATTTTGCTTTTAAAATAATTAATTAATAATTGATTTTTAATTTGCTTACCTCCATATGAGATTGCAAAACATAAATGAGTGCTTTACAAGTGGTCATTATAGCCTGACTGATAGCTGCTGGTGACATAATAACAGAGAAGTTTAGATCTTCAATTTTCCTTCCAGTAGCAAAGTATCGCAAGGTCAGAGCTAGTTTTTCTTCAGGGCTTATTGATTTTCTCATGACGGTATCTTCTTTTTTTTTAAATGGCTTAACAAGTTTCAATAATTCATCAAAACAAGCGTCTTTCATGCCAAAATAATTTGCATAATCCACGTCTTCATTTGTGGTTGTTATTTCATTCAACAAGTTCAAATGACTATACTGGTCTCTTTTCAGAAGCCATTCTTTGGACCATCGCTTCCTCTTAACGCGTTTCTTTAAACTTATTGCTATTATTACTGCAAGTGCAGCTTTTCTTTGTAAATCCATAAATATAATATAAAGTAAAAAAATATTATTTTATCTGTGTTGAGCGCTTTAGTGGAGTTCTGGGCATTGACTGATGTCAGTCAGGACTGATCGTGTGATACAACCGTCAAGTCTTGCGGTTTTTCATCAGTCAATTCATGATCAAGGTCACGGAAAACTGTACGTGTAATGGGGGTCTAAGAGTTCAAGGGCTTGTTCTTTTTCTTCTGCATCGTCATCGTAAATGTTTGTTGACTACCAATCTAATGTCAGCCAATAATACGTCTGGCTTTTTGCCACGATATCGCATTTCTATGAAATCTTTTACCATGCTCATCTGACTCGAATTCTAAATGCTTGCTGAAGTAACTAAGCGATGATGCAAAAAATGAATTTTAAGTGGCATATTGCCACCGCAGTTGTCGAGGGCTTCTCTACAAATTGACGAAAATGTTCAGAACGGTTCTTCCCTAAAACGTTGTTTATCACGGCCTTTATGGCATCCCAAACAATGCTTTCGTAGTCACGAAGAACTTCATGGAATCTGCCACTTTTCATCAATCTGCGAATGTAAGGTCCAGTTAATACGCCTGAGAAACAAGCAAATGAAGTAAGAAAATAAATATTTTTTTAAATAGTGGTACACATACCAACATTTTTGCTTCACTTAGATATGGAAATTTATCGCGTAAGCAAGAGTAAACATTCGATATTATTGCCACTGCCTTTATGAAGCTTTTAATATGCCAAATTTTATATGCCATAGAGGGAGTAAAATTGTTTCCGTTGGTACAAGTGGATCACGTGGCATATTGGCTCGTCCTGTACTGTGCCATGCTTTTCATACTGATTCCCTTTGAAGCGCGAATTCCATATGAAGCACATATTTTTGGTATATCCTAACTGGAGACCACACAGCAAAACTACAACTTTAAAATCACACATGTTCCACTGATGGTCACCGTATCGTATTTGCTCTAAAATTGCTTTCATTGTGTCGTAAATCTTTTTCATTTTTGTTCTGTAGGCTATCGGAATCGATGGTTTTTCATTACTTTTGTGTAGCAAAACAACTTTTAAGCAAGTTTTACACATTTTGTCTGAAGTGCATTCTACATACTGTAGAATCCTTCGTCAAGGTAACTCTTGGGTGTATTTTCTACTTCATTTATTATAGTTGTTTTTGAAGACAAAGCAAGCTTTCCACACATTTTTTTTCATTTTTGTTTTAATGGGCAAAACTTACACAATTTCAACAGAAATTATAAATCATAACATAGAAAATATCAATCAAATAACAATAGAACAAGACCACGATGAAATGACATTAAGACTTTAGAACAGCGCCATCTTTTGAGTGCTAGCAGTATAAAAATAATGAAAATTTAAAACTTCGTTAAAAATAAAGATTTCAATTTGATGTTCTTTTTGCCACAAGATGTCGTGTTTCATCTGTTTTTTTAAGTTTCTTCTTCCAAAATTAAAAAACTAATCAAATTAAAATGATTTAACTTCTTTCGCCTCAAATTACCTGCCTTATTGCAAATCTGATATTTATATAGGCCATTTTATGTGATCTTTTTGATGAAAAACTTCTCTTTGGTATATGTATATCCAATTTTCGAAACTTCAGACCTCGATAAAATCCTAAAATGACCTAATATCGCAAAAAGAGTTAGATGTGTTTTTTTTTATTTTTGTTTTCGGAAAACAATTGTCGCACTGTGTAATAAATGTTACAGAATAATTATAAATAATGAATCTTGATAATCACCGCAAAGAAATATCTAAATTTTGTGGTAAGAAAAATGTCTGCACCATGACTAATGGTGCACTTTAACTTTTCTTAACGTTTAGCAGACATTGCTTAGGAATTCCACTTTTGTTTTTGATTCGTGCTTTAAATTTTAACTAATGAGCAATATAACTAGATGATAGACGCAAGGGTTTACAATTCTACACCGGTGCCATTAATTATACTTTTAGAATAATTTTTGTCTTCCAGTCTTGTGACTGCATATAATAGATTTTACAATGTAGAATTTTAATTTAATTGGATTAAATTGTGTCGGTATTAAATTTATCCCCAGTTTTTCTTTCTCTCATGAAATACTGGGCGGCCGTAAAAGATTGGGCATTTCGAAAGTGAGGGATATTAAGGGGTTGAGAGAGTGTTTGCATAGTAGAATTCCGCGTTTGGTGATTTATCAATCGGAACGAGCCGAAGCCAAGCTAAGCAGAGGCGTCCGGGAGTGGCTCTGGAATAGCGGGGGGATGGAAAAGGCATTGATTTAAAGCTCCGGGCGACCATCTTTTATCCCCTGGAAATAGAAGAAAATGCAATAAAATCTGTCCTCCCGGTGACGTATGCGACACACGAGAGCCGTCCAGATTGGATGTCGTTCCCCCCCTCGCACTCCCGGAATCAATCAGAGAGAGGACGCATCGCACACAGAGAATTCCCGGATCCCGGATCGAAAGAGTCCCGACGACACTTGCAGAAAGAGTGCAGACGTACGCGCGGATATTGGGAATATTGGAGATTTGATTGGATTCTGGATGTGACGACGACGCCTGGCGTCCTCACACCCTCGCTCATTTCAAATACATACATTCTCCGTTTTCATTATTTTCTTATAGTTCGCAATACAATATTTACTAATGTAATTAAAAATAAAATAGGTATGACTAGACAGTAATATTAGTTTTGCAAGTTTGGTTGCTTACATATCGTAAATTACGTAATGAAGTCATATAACCATTTATTTAGTTGCCTAAAATTCTCGAGGTGAAGACATAGGGAGTAAATCTAGTACCTTCATCACAAATTATACAATTTCAATCTTTGTTAAAATGTTGATAATAACTAGACAGTAAAATAACTGCTGCAAGTTGGGTTGCATACATATTATAGAAAAATTACTTAAGATACGCACTTATTAGGCTAGCGTTTCAGTTGTAAATAGAGTACATAGATTTTTTAACTTTGATAAAAATCTATTTATAAGAAAATAACGAAATAAAATTACATACTATCGAAAGCTTCGCCCGCATATTTTAATTATTCTTTCTAGCTGTAGAGAGGTAGAAAAATGTATATAATATCAGAATGAAAGGTGATGTGGAATGGGGAACGTTCCCGGGTCGCTCCAGAATACAAAAAGAAAAGTATGAGCGAAACATCTACAATGTAAATTGAATCTTGAATATAAGCGAGTGTACGCGATATTGCGTTTTCCTTTCGAACCGTTCAAACGTAAAAACAATCAATTTTAATATCGCGATGTTGTGTATATATATACGGACACATTGTCGTCTGGATGGAAACGATATTACATTCTTGCAGAAAAATTCGAGAGGAATAAAAAGAAACGCCGCAGTTAAAAATCGGAATGCGAATAAGATTGTTGGGGGTGGATAATTAGATCGGATGATGTAAATTAAAGATCAGGTACATCGATTAAGCGCCGGCCACTTAGGAGATCATCAGCATGCAAATATCATTATCTACTTGAATACTCATTCAATTGTCGAAGATGAATACCGCAGGATAAAGGGGGGCTCAAATGGCCACAAGCCTCGGTTGCCGTGGCGACCGCGGAGGAGCAAGCACTCGGGCGCGCGGGTGCGGAGGGGGATGGGAGGACGGGGGGCCACCTCTCTCGCTCACCGGGAAAGGGTGTGCGCGCCCCCCCGATCAATCTTCAAGCCTTTGTGCGACCCTCTCCTATTGTGAACACGTAAGTGTTCTTCCTGGCCTTCTAGACAATAGCCGAGCTTTAATCATTATACGCCGACGACCTTTTATATTTGTACCACCGCGCGGCATTTGTTTCGTCCTTTTGCTTTCCTACCTCTTACCCACATGCTTTCCTATTTACATTTATATCGAGAAGTTATTAATGCAACAATTGCAATCCCTTCTAAGCTGCAAGTGGCTGGATTGTATTCAAAACTTCAGTTCATAAATAAACAATGAATTTCTGTTTTCTTTCTAAAACAATTGCCACATCCTAGGCACATACAAAACCACAATACTCGAAATTTGAACTGGGAATATCAAAAATGCATTCGACAATTGCAAAAACTGCAGAAAATTAATCAATCAAAATATTGGATTAAAACTCTCAAGATTCACAAAAAAAACAACTATGGTTTCTTTTTCGTTAAAAGACCGATTGCCATATCTTAGGTAGACTCAAAATTACAAACTGAGAAAATAAAAATGTATTCGACCATTTGAAAAATTGTAAAAATATATCGATCAAGGAATTAGTTTCAAAACCCCAAGATTTATAAGTAAAGTATTATAGCTAGGTAAATACAAAACGGCAACACACCGAACTTAAACTGGAAACATTAAAAATGTATTCGGCGATTTGATAAACTGAAAAAAAATAATCGATGGAGGAATTAGTTTCGAAAGCTCAAGATTCACAAAAACAACACATTTTTCACTTTGCGTAAAAACAATTGCCACATCCTAAGTAGGCATAAAAAAAACAATCTAAACTTGAACTGAGATTAAAATTGCATTCAACGTGTATGTTTTTGGTGTGATTATTTAAATAAAACTGTTGTTAAGCAAGATGCTTAAACTGCACTATTCTGCCGTCAGGCGAACTCTCCGAATACTATCACGGGTAATGTACCCCTACATTTTGGTGCACCGCCTACTAATACAAACTTAATACAATGTTTTAAAACATTATAAAAAAATAAGGTAAGGCATATTATTCATTAACATACAATATATTTCTGAGTTATGGTGAAAACAATTTCCACATTCTAAGTGGAAACAAACTTGCAACACTCTAAGGTTGAATGAGAAACGTTTTGAAAAATTGTAAAAAATTAATCAATCAAGGAATTAGCTCCTGAAGTTCAAGACTCAAAAGAAAATAATATATTCCTGACCTTTTTGTAAAAATAATATAATCAAGGTATATACAATACGAGATCACTCCAAACTAATGAGAAAATGATAAATGCATCTGATAAAAAAAATCAATACCATGCAGAAACAACAAAACTTTGTACATTAAACAAATATATAATTTGGACAAAAAAACACCATCGAGCACTCTATAAAAATTAATATCAGAACTAAATATTAGACACAGTGGCGGCTCGTGGAACATTTTGATGGTAGAGCCACTTAGCATATAATATACTTTGTGAGAAAGAAAAACGATTATGGTTGCAAAATTATTCAGTAAATTAAATAAAGAGAAAGGTAGCCTTCATATATAAATATTTAAGCAGTTCGTAATTTTACAAAAATTAAGTCTTACAAAGGCTAACAAACAAATAACTTATTGAAACAAGTCACTAGAAAAAAAAATGTTTAGTGTTATCTGCATTTATTCGATGGACTTTTCTGGAAGTTATCTTCTGTAAACCGAAAACAATTGAAAAACGAATTCAATTCTTTGGTCCTCTATATATCTTTCGGATGAATGAAAGACTTTGCTGAAAGAGTCTCCAATCCAATCATAAGTTCAAAAGGTAAAAAAAATAATTTAACAATTTTATTTTTTTAACCTACGTCTATTATATAAGAACAATACTTTGCTAATACTTTTCGTTTAAGAGTTATCCTCAATAATAATAAAATATTTTTTGATCTTATCTGTCCAATGAGCACAACACTTTGCTGAAAGAATTTTCGAAATCTCTCCTCGCGTTCATGAATTGAACTATAAATTACATGTGTTGGGTCTTATCTGCGTCTATTCGATGGAAGAATTTACCAAATTAAATCATCCGTTCAAAAGATATCCTCAAACAACAAAAAAGCAATTAAAGACGAATTAATTTTTTGGTCCTATTTACATTTATCCGATGAGTACTTTATTGACTCGAAAAAATATAAAAACAATTGCTATTCACTTGAAACTTTTCAAAATCACTCAATACTAATTAAAGAGTGATTTGGTAGAAAATTCCAATACATTCCGTCGATTGCTTTGGCGATTTTTCGTGTAAATTTATGAAAAATTATCATTTTTTGTTGACGCGAAAAAAAATATAAAAACAGCTGTAAAATACCTGAAACTTTCTAAATTTACTTAAAATACAATAATCTTAATAATCTTCCAAAAATTCAAAAAACTCCAGCACAGGTTTTGAAGATAACCGACTGAGAACAGCCCTTAAGATTTCACTACTTCGGAGTGAAAAAAAATACAAAATCTACTGTAACACACTTGAAACTTTTCAAATTTACTCAAAATACATTGATCTTAATAAACCTCAAAAAACTCGAAATACCCCATCACTGGTTTTCAAGATAACAACACAAAACACAATTCCGGAAAGAATTTTTCAAATCTGCTAATTTGTTCAAGAGATATATTCTCAAATAAATGCATTGCCATTTTTCTCGTCTCATAAAACTTTCATAAATATTTGACTAGACGAAAAAGCGATATACATGTTATTCAGAATGAAACCGATGTTCTCAAACAAGGATTATTGATAGATGGTGTTATACAATATAATAAACTGCCAGGTAACCTGAGGAACATTGAATAAAATTATTTAAAATGGAATCCAAAGATCATATACGGAAAAATGTCTTGTTAATGTAATTAGTGAATGTTGTGACCTGTATTTGTATTTTGTGTATCTTCACTCATCACACTTATCTCATTCACACTTTTTATCATCATTATATACTTTAATTGATAATTTACATAGATAAGAAAAAAAATTCAAAAGATAGTCTCCATCACCGTGTCAAGAATTAATTCTGGACATGAAAGAGGCAAATTCAAAAATTAAGAAAATAATATATTTCTGATTTTTTTTAAGAATTGCTACACCCTAGGTGTATACAAAACCACATCACTCCAAACTTAAAATGGCAAAATAAAAAATGCATTTGACGATTGAAAAAATTGTAAAAAATGAATCAATGTAGTAATCGGCTTCGAAAGCTCAAGGTTCATAAGAAAATAACACGGAGCAACAAAAAAAAATTCTGTTGCATGAGATGTTTTAACTGATTTTGAGTATTTTGACAATGCTGATTTCAAATCTGAAATCAGTTTTCTTCTCCAAGCTACGGTTATCATGCAATTTGACCTTTAGATTTGTCATTATTTCTGTGGTTTGGTGTTGAATTTATTTAATTGCTCGCCAATGAAAAACGTTAGAGCGATGGGGTTGGCCTACTTTTGTAGCCAAATGTTTCACAAATAACCTTCCGTTTTTTTTTTTTTTTTTTTTTTAATATATTGCACAGGTGCTGAGGAATATCTGCCCAAACACCCGAGTTCTATCAAGTGCGATGGGATAGGAATATTATGGCTTTCGATTTCTCGTCAAAACAATTGTCATATTTATAGAAAACATACAAAACGACAACTCTTCAAACTAACTGTGAAGACGAAAATGCTTCAAGGATTTGAAACATTATAGAAAAATATTTAATAGAGTTATTAGCTTCAAAAGCTTCCAAATTTGAACCGAAAAAATTAAGCTTTCTATTAACGATTTGAAAAACTGCAAAAAAATAATTCATCGCGGTATTAGTTTCAAAATTTGAATATATACAGGGTGTCCGTTTTAGGAGTTCAAGCATGGGGATCTCGGTTATTTGAAGAGATACAAGGTCGGTTAAATTAGGGAAAAGTTGCCCAATCTGGAGTGTAACATAATGCCGTTTTGAAACATAAAATATTCCGACTACTTCCGAAGATAATCGAAAAAAATCGAAATTTTCAAAAAATGTTTTCATTTTTTTGCGAGACTATTTATAGAGATACTTCAAAACAATTGACACTTTATCATTGCCACTTTGTACGCTCCACAACGTGGTGATATAATAATAAAAATTCGACGTTTCGATTTTCGGGAAACATCATCAACTTTGTTTTTTCTTATGGGCGCCATCTTGTATTTTTACATTTTCAAATACAGATTTTTTTCTAATTACGGTGAAAAAACATTTTTTGAAAATTTCGATTTTTTTCGGATATCTTCGGAAGTAGTCGGAATATTTTATGTTTTAAAACGGCATTATGTTACACTCCAGATTGAGCAACTTTGCCGTAATTTAACCGACTTTGTATCTCTTCAAATAACCGAGATCCCCATGCTTGAGCTCCAAAAACGGGCACCCTGTATAAGAAAAAATGTATTTCTGATTTCTCGCAAAAAATTGCCATATGCTGGGTGTATACAAAATAGCAACACACCAAACTTGTGCTGGGGAAATGAACAGAGCATTCGACGATTTGTAAAACTTTAAAACAATTAATTCACCCAGGAATTATTTTTAAAAGTTGAAGATTTATAAGAAAATAATTCGTTTGTGATTTCTAGCAAAAAAATGTCATAGCTTGGTGGATACAACATTTCAACATTCCCAATTTAAACTGAAAAATGAAACGATTTGAAAAACTGTGAACAATTCATTCATCAAGGACTTGATTTTAGAAGTTCATATTTATAAGAAAATAATGCGGTTTTGATTTCTCACAAAAACAATTGCCATAACCTAAGGTATGCACAAAACGGCAGCACACCTAACGTAAAGTGGGAAAATGAATGGTGCATTTTACGTTTTATAAAAAAAAAAATAATAAAATAATTAATCGAGAAGATTGCTTCAAAATATCAGGATCGGTAGAAAATCTTACATTCCAATTTTTTCACAGTAACATTTGCCGTATCTTAGGTGGAGTCAAAACGGCAACAATTTAAACTTAAACTGGAGAAACGAAAATTTGAAAAATTGTAAGAAAAATAATTAATCAAGAAATTTGCTCCAAATGCTCATATTTACCAATGAATAAACAATGCATTTTTGAATTACAGATTGCCACATCATGAGTAGAAACAAAACTGTAATACTCCAAGCTGGAAAAATATACAGAAAGCATTTAACAATTTAAAACTTTATAAACTAATAATCAATTGGAGCTTTAAAAGCTTAAATTTTATGAAAGGCTGAGATATCTCGATTTAATTATCATAGTCAAATAAGTACTATAATAATAATAATAATTATTATTATTATTCCCAACAGATCGATAAACCTAGTTAGAGGGAATAGATTTTTTTAAACTAAAATCGAAATATAAATTCTTAAAATTAAAATTAAACTAAGATAAGTAATAGTGCAACTTAAAATTATATTTAATTTAATATTAAAAAAAGAGAATTTATGAAAAATATACCTAAATAAAAACATTTGCAGTAGCTCTCATTTTTATTTTGATATTATAAAATCTTTTTTAAAGATTTTAAAAATAAAAATAAGAATTGAATAGTTGTGGCTGATAGTTGTTGAAAGTCCATGTTCACTTTGATATTGGTAAATAATACGCCATAATACTTTCAAATATTTATCGTCAAAGTTAGCGAAAATTGTTTCGCCACACTGTGGCTTCTTCATTTCTTCTTCTTCGGCGAAACAATTGTCGCGAACTTAGACAATAAATATTTGAAAGTATTATCGCGTATTATTTACCAATATCAAAGTGAACATGGAAATTCAACAATCATCAGCCACAACTATTCAATTGTTATTTTTATTTTAAAAATCTTTAATAAAGATTATTGTACGTATAATACATTACTAATTTGTCATTATTAAAGAAAACGAGTTATATTTAATTATTTTCGAACAAATTCAATAGCATTCGACTCGTGGTGATTCGCGAGATGCGTCGCGACGCTGTCGGATCGGACGTCGGCGGCGAAATAAACGTGAATGCGCTTCGTTAGCGGTGGCTCGGAATTAATTTGTCGGGAGGATCGAGGATCCGCGACCTGACCTGACTTGACCCGGACCCGCGACCTATCTTGTCTTATTCCGGCGCGAGGGGGCGACGCAAGCGCCTGCTGGTTATTAGTCCCCCCCCCCACCCTTGCCGTACGGCGTCAATTACAACTAATTGGGCGTCTGCACACCGAGACTCGGTTAGTCGGTCGATGAAAAAGTTGGACAAGATCAGGGCTGTTTCAGGGCTGTTCTTTGCTAATGAAAGTTAAGAGAAAGTTCATTGCACCGCCGGCCGACCGACCGACGACGTCACGCCCGACGCCACCGACGCTGCCGCCCACTTAGCGGGGGCTGTTTTAATTTCGTCTCTCCTCCACCTCTTCTTTCAATCCAATTTATTTTCAGACGAGTTTTTTTTTAAACTGCACACAAATTTTAAAAATACATCACTCACACACACTCTAATAATATAACAATAATTATATGATGTTAAAAATTGTAAATTTAAGAAAAGTTCACTTGCACTAATTTTACAGAATTTAAAGTTTGTTTGATATAATTTGATAAAATATAAAGTCAAGTTCTCTGATCAGATGTTGATCAAATCTCGAGTTACGCCATGATTGATTCAAGTAATCTTGTACGATGATTGCAAAATTGTTGATACAGAATTGTATATTAAAAACCCGCATTCATTTCTCAGACCCTTCAAATTAGACAAAAAATCGACGCTTTAGAGAAATTTTACCCACAGCTTAGCGACCTGTAAACTTAGGTGTATTTGGACTGTCTGAAGACTATTTTCACCTGACGCTCGCATGAAAAAGGGTGGTTTGGAGTAATCACCCGGTATATATCAATTTTCGCTTTTTTTAATGTTATCTTTTGCACTTTTACCGAAAACTATGCATTTTGGGCAAAAATTACTTCTAGTAAAAGTTTTTTCATTTCCAATCGATATAGGTCATTTAAATTTTCCTATATTTTTCGTTTTTCCGCTAGAAGGCGCGTAAAATAAAGTACCGCTATATATATCGGGTGTTTGATTAAGGGTGGCCACCGGCTATATCACGAAAACTAGAACTTCAAGAAAGAAAAATTATATACTAAAGTGGCCATGAGAAAATCCTGGAAATTATTTTTAAGGTCCGCATTTCGCCGCAAGGGGGCGCAATTGATACCGTAAATCATGAAATTAAGGATTACTCCGAAAATTCTCATATTAAGCTATAACTTTAAAAACATCATTGGATAGCCTGAAAACTTCCGCATAATTTCTGTCTCATTGGCGTACCAATATTAGCTCCTGAATGTCTAATTATTTAAATTATTTTTATCTTCTAAACAGCTTATCCGATTTTAGCAAACTCGGGCTTGTTTGAAAGATAAATGTAAGTATCTTTAAATGTCGTATCTAGTACCACACGATAGTTCCGAATAAAATTTGCTAGGGGCGCAATTTGCGATAATAACAATTTTTTACTTTCTCCGTTACGAAGTACGAGAAAGTATTGTGATCGTGAGTTTTTCTTCAAAATTTTTTTTACGGAAATATCTGTTTTGGGGTCCCTAGATGCCAGTTCAACAAGTTCTGGAAAAAAAATTGTGCTGTTTTTTGGATTTTCAGCCAAAACTATGCATTTTTTGAAAAAATTACAAGAGACCAAAGTTGTAGAGCGGAAAATATCTGATCGATAATGGTTTTTCGACTGTTGCAATAATACGTGCATTGACTGCCAGAGCGCGCAAAATTGTGACCGTATATGCATTTTAGCGTTTTTTTTCAAATTTTGGGGGTCGCAAAACAATATATTTGTTTTCTATTTTTTTTTTAATTGTGGCGCGTTCTTTTTATATTTTTACTTTCTCCGTTACGAAGTACGGGAAAGTATTGTGATCGTGATTTTTTTTTTCAAAAATTTGTGTGTGTGTGAAAAGAAATGAACATCTTTAGCTTGAAAACATTTTTCATAAAATCATTTTTATTCGAGAAAAAAATTTATATATTTTTTTAATTTTTGGTTTATAATTATAAAACGATAATGGTTATAGCAAATTTATGTTAATAATAATTGTAGAGAATACCAAGATGAACAACTTATAAAGAATAAGTTTTTTTTCGAAATCCCTTTAGTTTTTGAGTAAACTGAGTTTTTGAATTTGTAGTATAATTTTTCCATATTTCATAATTTTGACGTATTAAACGTCAGTTTCATCTAAGTTTACACAACGCTCGATGTACATTTGAAATATGATTTCAATTGAAAATAAACCATGAAAACGTAAATGTAAATGATACCATCAAATCGGAGAAAGTAACATGATGGCCACATCACCATTTTTTCAAGACTATTTTCAAAACTTATTATTTCAGGAATTTTGCTAAGAACTTATTTTAGGCCTTTTGCAGGACTTTTTTCAGGATTTTTTTACAAAACTCTTATTGAGATTTCTTTTTCAGGACAATTTCTTCAGATCTTTTTTAAGACTTTTCAAAATGATTTTTTTTCAGAATCTTTTTTGTTTATTTTTTAAAGATTTTATTTTCGGGGCAATTTCTCAAGACTGTTTTTACGGGACAATTTTTTTATGATAATTCATGAAGACTCTTTTCCTGAACTTATTTTAGGACTTTCTTTCAGGACTTTTTTGGGCTCTTTTTCGGGACATTTATTTCTGGTATTTTGTATGAAGACTATTTTTCAGGACTTTTTTTCACGGCTTTTGCCAGGACTCGTTTTCCAAGATTTTCTTTCCAGAACTGTTCCTTTAGGACTTTATTCGACACTTTTTTAAGAATCTCTTGTTAAAGACTTCTTTTCAAGATTATTTTCAGAATTTTCTTCGTTACATTTTTCAGAATTATTTTTTCGGGAATTTTTTACTATTTACAGGAAATTTTTCAGTATTATATTCCAGGACATTTTTTATAGGATACATTTTTAGGACTTTTTTCAAGACTCTTTTTGAGATTTTTCAGGACAATTTCTTTAGAACTTTTTCAGGACCATTTTAATGATATTTTTAAGGATATTTTCATTTATTATTTCTTTTTCAAGACAATTTTTAAGGGTATTTTATCAGGACTCTTTTTTGGGACTTTCTTCAGGACTTTTTGGGACATTTATTTCTGGTGTTTTATATGAAGACTTAATTTTTCAGGAATCTTTTTGCAGTACTTTTTTCGGGATTTTTTCACTACTCTTTTTCACAACTTTTTAACAGGACTCTTTTTTCAAGACTTTATTTCCAAAACCATTCCTCCAAAACTTTTTCAAGACATTTTTTATCAGAACTCTTTTTTCAGGACTTTATTTCTGGTCTTTTTAAAGGACCTGTTTTTAAGAGATTTTTTTGTCAGGACTCTTCTTTCAGGACTTTTTATCAGGACTTTTTTATCGAGACTTTTTTCAAGACTTTCTTGTTCAGGACTTTAATTAGGTTTTTAGGACTTTTTAATCAGGACTATTTTTAGAAATCCATTTCAAGACTTTTTTAGCATTATTTTTGGTTTTTCATTAAACTTACGGTAAAGATTATTGGAATTTCAAACCTAATTTGTCATTTGTAGTTTTCATAATTTTGACGTTGCAGTCATTCGATCATGTGAAATGCTCGATTTAAAATATGATTTAAATTAAAAATAAATCATGAAAGCGTAAATATAAATGATACCATTAAGTCGGAGAAAGTAACATTATCACCATTTTTTAAAGGAATATAGGACGTCCTTTCAAAATTTACGAGTGGAGGGGTAAATACTACAGCTGTCGCAAGGCAGCATCCCCGTTCTCTTTCAAATGATCTTTCTTTTAACGTCCACCATCATCATCAGAAGTTACCGTCTATTAGTTTATTATTACCTATATATTTTTTATTAAATTATTTCCAAATTACTTTTCTGAAGTGACAAACATTTTAGAATGATATAAGAAGTCAATTGTGAATATATTTTTCACGTAAGTTTATCTTTTCTTAACCGTCCACTATCATTATTAATAGTTTCTCTGTATTATATTTGTTTTCATTTATTTTATTTGAAAAATAAGGAGTCGATAATTGTGGATATATTTTTCACGTAAATTTTAAGAATTACAAACATTTTTATTCATGAAATAGAACATTTCCTTCCAAGTGCACGTAAGCGCATACTCATGTAAAAGATCCATGTTGTTGCAGAATTTGTTACTTTAAAAATTTGATTTCAAATTAATTTCTTACCTAAATGTACAATTTTTAGTAAAAAATTTGAAAAAAAAAAACGCAAAAATGCATATACGGTCATTTTGCGCGCTCTGGCACGCAATGCACGCATTATTGGAAAAGGCGAAAAACCTATATCCATCGGAAATTTTCCGCTCTACAACTGTGGTCTTTTATAAGTTTTCCAAAAGATGCATAGTTTTGGCTGAAAATCCAAAAAAATCAGCAGAAGGACACAAATTGCGAAATTTTTCAACGCTCTTTAGCGGAAAAATGCGCTCACTATCGGGAAATCCAAATGGCCCATATCAATCGGAAATATTTTACACTATAACTTTGAAAATTTTCACCAAAATGTATAGTTTCGGCTCTAAGTGCAAAATCATATTAATATACTTTATTTTCCGCGCCCTGAAAAAATCATAGGAAAAATCAAATGATCATCTATATCGATTGGAAATTTTCTGCTCTGCAACTTTTAATACAAGTAATTTTTGCCCAAAATGCATGGTTTTCGCTTAAAATTCAAAAACCATTAAAAAACGCGAAAATGTATGTATACCGGGCGATTACTCCAAAACCACCCTTTCTCATGCGTGAGCCAGCTGAAAATAGTCTTCAGACAGTTATTATTTACTTAATGAAATGATTTTTCCTTATTAATTCCAATTTTTCGATGAAACCATGTTATCTTTTACCAGAAATAAAATAGTAGTTGTACTTTTTTGAACGCCATTTCTTCGAAAACAAATGAACATCGACATGGGGTACGCTACATAAAAAATAGTAATAATTTTACGTAGAATCCATAAATGCAACAAAAAATGGGGGTTCACGTTTGAAAATTTTAACTTAGGGGTCGTATCTCGATTTTGGGACACCCTGTACATTTGAATTTTATCTCAAAAAATGCGCGTTAAAAAGTAATAATATACGTGTCCGAGCATTTTTCTGAAAGAAAATTCCCAGAATTGTAATCGAATTTATTCTGTACTTTATGTACACAGTGTATGTTGCCAATGCAAATACAAATTTACGCTCAAAGATTTCGAACAAGTAAACTCTCACTCGAAGGAATCACTAGAATGCAGGCCAATATTTTTGTAACCCCCTCTCAAAAAAGATTTCTTTTTGCAGCTTTGGTAGCGTGAAGATAGCGATACCCGAAACAACAAAGAAAGTTAAAGTTCATTCTTTTAGGAAGGCTCTAGAATGTAGAAGTAAATAATTTAAATATAACTGAAACAAGTATTCTAGCGCATGGTTCCAAAATTGCATGATGCCTCATCTTGTTGAAACACAACGGTGCAAATTTATAAATTGCATTTCTAAATACACATTTTGAAAGAAAAATCCGATATATAATTTGAGTTTCTTTGGGTGTGCGAAATTTAAAATCGCTGTCGCCGAAGAAAGAAAAAAAAAAAAGAAGAAACGTAGCAGGCCCTCTGGAAAATCCTTTAATCCCGAAACGAATTCCAGTACGGAATGCAAATTGTGAATCCGCACACACACACATTTACACACACACACAGAAAGAGAGAAGAGAAAAAGAGTATTCGAGCGGAGTAACATGGGAAAAAGTTGGACTTCGCATATAAATTGATTGATTCCATCGAATATGCATTAATAAATTTGCATATTTACCGTGGCCGGCTCATTGTGATCGGAAAGAGGAAAGAGGTAGTAAATAAAACGGCAATGCGAGATTTTGCATAAAAGGGTAAAGCAACCAACCCTTTTCCCTTGTCCCCCTCCCTCGCACCCTCCCTCCCGGCCGTTTTGTTGTTTTTCACATTGCCGGCGTTGATTTATGGTACGCGTATGTCGTTATTCAAATGCGAGGAAGTATTTTATATCATGGCCACCTGCTATGCGGGTTCCTATCCCACGAACCCTTACAAACTCTCCTTTCTTTCGTTCCTTCATTCTTTACATACTTATTTTACTTCTTGTACAGCTTCCAGAACACAAACACACATGCACACACGCACACACGACATAAACAGAATACATTTCGATTAATACATAATTTGCATACTACCTGAGAGTCTTCTCTAAATCAAATTTATAATCTCGCAAACTTCATCTAAATAAGAATTAGAATGGGGGCTTTTGAGTTCGTGTGAAAGCTCAAAAACTCGCACATGTTCGATCCCTTAAAATAAATTAACAACTGGTGCTTTTATGGTGATTATTTAAAAAACTAAGTGGTGCAGAAAATGACAAATCTTGTTTTGATTTGATGGTGATTAATTAAAAAAAACTATGTGGTTAGCGTATTTCAGTTTTTCTGGAATATGAAATATCATTTTTGAAGAATATTGTAAAAAGTAGAAATCGCCGCTTGGTCTGATTTTGAAAAACCGAAGGTTTTTCAATAATTGAGCATCGAAAATGGGCCAATCTTGGGTTTACTACTGGTAATCTGAAACACTAAATTGCATGCTTCAGTATGGCTGAAATATTCAAATCCATACTTTTTTGAAGAATTTTGTAAAAGTTAGAAGTCTGCATTTGTTTCAGATTTTCAGAATTTTTTGACAATTGAACACAGAAAATGACAAATATTGGGGACGATGATGAGTATTTGAAAAACTATGTGATTAACGTGCTTTTTTTTCTGGAATATGAAAGCGCAATCATTTTTGATGAATTTTGTAAAAGTTAGAAGTCTGTAGTTCTTTCGTATTTTGAAACACCTATTTTAATAATTGCGTACAGAAAATGGCTATTCCTGGGGTTGATGGTAATTATTTAAAAAACTATGGGAGTAACGTGCTTAATTTTTTTTTCAATTAATTCTCTCATTTTCCATATACAGGGTGTTTCAGAGCTCAAGGAACGGAAAATCACGTGATTATTTGTCAAAATTTTGAAAAATGTTTTATATAAAAGTTATGCAGAATAGTGAGCTGTATGCCCTAAAAATATTTAACTTTATACAGGGTGTCTCATAATAAAGTTACAGACCAAACTTGTTTTTTTTTTTTTAATAGAACACCCTGTATATTTTAGCATTTTTGGATTGCTTGTTACTTAAAGATTTAACTGACCCAAGTTGTGGGGATTGAAACCTCGCCGTTTTCGTGTTATTCAGTTTATACAAAAAATTGACCAAAATTGTTAAAGTGCTTTCCTGAAACTAATAAACATAGTTCGTTCTAATTTAGTGGTAAAGTTTAGTTGAACTTTAGTCTTCAAAATTACTCTACCAACCAAAACATACCTCAGCGTATTATACAGGGTGATAGCCATTCGCAAACTGCACAATTTATAATTTTTTTCAAATGGAACACCCTATATATTATTTCATAATTTAAAAGTTCATTAAGTAAGCTTTCGTTTCATATAAGGTTTCGTATATCTGAAGTTGATGGTTACTCTAATATTTCAAAATTCGTTAGTGATTTGCATATTTTTATTATTAGTTTTAAAATCTAGATACAAATTTAAAAAAAAATCACGATCAGTACTTGCTCATACTTCGTAACGGAGAAAGTAAAAAACAAGCTGTTTTTCGATAATTAAGCAAAGAAAATAGCTAATCTTAGGTTTGATGGTAATTATACTTGTTTAAGTTTTGAAAGCCCAATCATTTTTGATACATTTTGTAAAAGTTAGGAGGATTAAAAAACGAATGATTTTTTATAATTGAATGCAGAAAATGGCCATTCTTGGGTTCCGAAGTTGAAAAACTAGGCGAATGACATGCTTAAGTATTGCTAGATAATGAAAACCAAACCATTTTGAAGTATTTTGTAAAAATTAAAAGACTGCAGTTGTTGAGGTTTCTGAAAAACCAACGCTTTTCCGATAATTGGGCACAGAAAATGGTCATTCTTGAGTTAGATGGTAATTATTTGGAAAACTATGTGATTAACATGCTCGAGTTTTTCTAGAATATGGAAGTTCGGTCATTTCTGAATAATTTTGTAAAAGTAAGGAACCTGTTTCAGATTTTGGAATACCAACGCTTTTTGATTATTGAGAGCGGAAAGCGGCCATTTTTGGGGTTGATCATGATTATTTTTAAAACTATGTAATTGACGTGTTTAAATTTGTCTGGAATATGAAAGCTCAATCATTTTTGAATAATTCTGTAAAAATTGAAAAACTACGAAACTGCGTTTATAGAAGGAACAAAGACCTTTCCATTATAGCTAAAGTTATGTATTAATTGCTAAGGAGGTTATACGTTGAAAATTTATATCGCTTGTTTGTATTAAAGTAAAAAAAAACATTTTTTTAATTTAAAAAAAAATTATTGCACTTGTTTTAACTTTGTGGCTTCTTAAAAAAATAAAGTTTTAATGAGAACCTTGAGGTATTTAGTATATTTAACAAAAGTGTTAAAAAAGTTGTATCTTAAATCAGTGCAAATTGACAATATCGCAATTCCACGTCCAAAGCCAACAAAAGTTTCCAAAATTTGCTAAAGTTGTTGAACGCGTCTTTTACTTTTAGTGATTTAAATGTTGAAATGAAATAAATTTTAAAAAATATTCATGACCAGTCAAGTAAAATTCTCAAAATCGGAAGTTTCAAGTGCAACAAAATTCCGTATCTGATTTTTAAAAATTCCTGAGATGTTGAATGCTTTTTTAATACAATGATTTATATGCTAAAATGTAAGAATGTAGTATGTTGCAAAAATATCAAGAAATATTTATGTCAAGTCAACGAAAATTGCCAGAATCCGAAATTCTCCAAATTCAAAGTCAACAAAATAGCGTTCTTGATTTTGAAAAATTGCCTAACTTCAGAACTCGTTATTTGATGTTGATGATTTCAACGACAAAATACTGAGAATTTGGTGTATGTAAGTTCAAAGGCAACAAATTTGCGTTTTCGATTTTTAAAAATTGCTGTGGTGTTGACAGCATTTCTCGATTATGATCATTTATACGCTAAAATGTAATATAATTTAGTGTGCTTTAAAAATGTATAAAAAAATATTCATCTGAAAGTAACGAAAATTGAGGAAATCTGAAATTTTTCAAGATCAACAAAATCGCGTTTTTGTTTTTGAAAAACTCCTTCATTTCCGAACGCGTTATAAGATTTAAATGTCAAAATGTAGATAATTTAGTGTGTTTGAAAAAAGTATTATTAAATAATCATATCGAGTCACTGAAAATTGCCAAAATCCGGGTTTCCCAAATTAAAAGTAAAAAAAATCGCGCTTCGGATTTTTTAAAATTGCTTAGGTGTTAAACGCATCTTTTGATTATGATATTTTGTATGTTAAAAAGTAGAGAATTTAGAGTGTTCCAAATAGTATTAAATATATTTCTGCCGAGGCAATGAAAATTGCTACAATCCGATGTTTCACCAAATCAATAAAAGTAAGTTTTTGATTTAAAAAAAATTGTTTAATATAATAATAATAACCAAACTTTATTTTAAAGAGATGTTAACAAAACAAACAATGTTAATGGGAACATAAATGAAACTGTGTCAGAAAAAAACACTCGCTTCGCTCGCTCGTGTTGCTAAAAGCGGCGGGTTGCTAAAGCCTATATACTATTACTTACTTTATTAGTATACAAGGTGTCCTAAATAGAGTAGGATTGCATGGGTATCTTTCTTATTCTTAAAGCTAGAGATCTGGTTAAATGGGCAATATTGTGCAGTTTTCTATGCTGATTCAGATTATGTTGAGAAATTTTCAAAATTCCGAGCAGTTTAGAAAATATTTAAAAAAAACTAAAAATCGCGATTTTCAAAAAAATCAAATATCTCAATAATTATTAAAGATGTGAAAGAAAGTTTTAATTAAAAGTTACTTGGTTTAATTAGGCAAACATAGAAATCAAGTCAAAATAAAATTCAAGAAGGCGGTTTCCGAGATATTAATATCAACTTTTTATTTTCAAATGACCGCCATATTTGATTTTTACACGCATAAATAGACTTTTTTTTTCTCTTTTCAACTATGTACAACAACCTATGTCAAAATAAAAAAATAATGGAAATAGTAATTGTTTAAATTTAAATTTAAATTTTTTAAATTATTTTTAAAGCAAATGTAACAAAACAAAAAGAGGTAATACAACCAAGTAGTAAAATAACAATAAATTATAAAAAATGCTCAACATGTTGACCGTTATTGGCCAAACACAATTGACAGCGTTTTACAACACTGCCAGTTACTTTTCGCAATGTGTTGCGATTAATGCCGTTTATTGCCTCTGTCACTGCTTCGCGAAGTTCATCCACATGTTATAATTGAAGTTACTTCCATAAACTTTGTTTTTTAAAGTGCCCCACAAATAAAAGTCAAGAGGTGTCAAGTCTGCAGATCTGGCTGGCCACTGTACAGGTGTATTAGTCGCTATTACTTTATTATTAAAACGTCCATTTAGATAAGTAATAACATCTCTGGCATTGTGTGCTGGAGCGCCATCTTGCTGGTACCATATTTGCATATTTTGTGCCAAAGGTAAATCATCCAATAAATCTTCTAAGGTTGTTTGAAGAATTTCCAAATAACGTTGTGTAGTTAGAGTTCCATCAAAAATTATAGGACCAAGTAAACGATTTCCCATTATGCCACAAAAAACACTAAAGCGGAACCGTAATTGGTTTCGCCGTGGAATAACTATGTGTGGATTTTCTTGAGCCCAATAATACTCGTTATGACGATTAAATAATCCACAATTAGAAAAGTAAGATTCGTCAGTCCATAAAATTGTGTTTATAAAATCACCATTTTCCGTAATTTTGTTGATTAACCACCTGCAAAATGTTTATCTACGGATGTTATCATTTGGTTGTAAAGTCTGAGATAGGTGCAATTTATAAGGATGAACCTTGTGCTTTTTTACTTTCTCCGTTACGAAGTACGAGAAAGTATTGTGATCGTGATTTTTTTTTCAAAAATTTTTTTTACGGAAATATCCGTTTTGGGGTCCCTAGATGCCATTTCAACAATTTTTAGAAAAAAAAATTTTGTGTCTGTGTGTGTGTGTTTGTGTGTGTCTGTGTGTGTGTCTGTGTGTGTGTGTTTGTGTGTGTCTGTGTGTGTGTCTGTGTGTGTGTCTGTGTGTGTGTGTGTCTGTCTGTGTGCGCTGTATCTCAAAAACTAATAGAGCAATTGATATGAAACTTTGAACATCCATCTTATTTGATAATCTGAAGAACTGAAAAGCTTTTGGTAAAATTTCGTACACCGGAAGTGGGCGTTTACCTTAACTGTTTTTTGTTTTTTGCCAATATTTTCTTAAATATGAAAAATATCACAAAAACATTCAAACAAACTTTGAAGACAACAAAGAAATAAACAGCTTTTGCTTGAAAACATTTTTCATAAAATCATTTTTATTCGAGAAAAAAATTTATTATTATTTTTTTAAATTTTGGTTTATAATTATAAAACGATAATAGTTACAGAAAAATTATGTGAATAATAATTGTACAGAATGCCAAAATGAACAACTTCTAAAGAATAAGTTTTTTTCGAAATCTCGTTAGTTCTTGAGTAAACCGAGTTTTTGAATTTGAAGTATAAGTTTTACATCTTTTATGATTTTGACGTTTTAAACGTCAGTTTCATCCGAGTTTACGCAACGCTCGATTTACATTTAAAATATGATTTCAATTGAAAATAAACCCATGAAAACGTAAATATAAAGTCGGAGAAAGTAACATGATGGCCACATCACCATTTTTTAAATTGTTGATGCTCTAGACTTACAATTAGATACGTTAACTTCATTTTCTATCTGCCGACATGAAATGTTCGGATTAGCTGCCACACAAGCCAATGTTAATTCTTCATCATCAACGATCATATTTCTATTTCTCTTAGGTTTTTTTAAGCTTCCATACAATTGCATATTTCCATCCAATTTTTTAAATACCTTAATGTCCGGCTGCCTTCTTTCAGGAAAGTTTGCTTGGTATGTTTGTGCTGCAAGATGGGGGTTTTTGTAACACTTGATGTAATTACAAAACATATCGTATTGTTCAGATACTGAATAATTCGCCATTTCAAGTAATTAATATTTATCGATATTACAACAACTTAAGACAATGCACATGTATGAATGATTAATACAACTGATAAACTAATTTAAGATGATAGTTAGTCGTTATAACAAATTTTGTTTTATTTTTATTTATGCCTACTTAAATTCAAAAAAACGAAATATAGCCTGAATATATAAATATTCAACCTGTTCGTAACTCTGCAAGCAAAATTAAGTCTTACTAAGACTATAAACAAATAACTTATTGAAACAACTACTTCCCTGGCTGATGCCACGCCGGATATTGAATGATACAAAAGAAATTTGCATGTTATTACTAGTACTACTAGTGAAATAACATTGGTTTAAGATCCCTTATTTCTACCCACAGGACTAACTTGAAAAATGAAACTAAATTGAATTTGAAAAGAAATAAGGGATCTTAAACCAATGTTATTTCACTAGTAGTACTAGTAATAACATGCAAATTTCTTTTGTATCATTCAATATCCGGCGTGGCATCAGCCAGGGAAGTAGTTGTTTCAATAAGTTATTTGTTTATAGTCTTAGTAAGACTTAATTTTGCTTGCAGAGTTACGAACAGGTTGAATATTTATATATTCAGGCTATATTTCGTTTTTTTGAATTTATTTAATACTCTCTGCAATAAGTAAGGTTGTTTCTATTTTATTTATGCCTACTTGTTTTAAACTTACAACAATTAATATTTCCATTATTTTTTATTTTGACATAAATTGTTGTACATCGTTGAAAAGAGAAAAAAAAAGTCTATTTATGCGTGTAAAAATCAAATATGGCGGCCATTTGAAATAAGAAAGTTGGTATTAATATCTCGGAAACCGCCATCTTGAATTTTATTTTGACTTGATTTCTATGTTTGCCTAATTAAACCAAGTAACTTTTATTTAAAACTTTTTTTCGCATCTTTAATAATTATTGAGATATTTGATTTTTTTGAAAATCGCGATTTTCAGTTTTTTTTTAATATTTTCTAAACTGCTCGGAAATTTGAAAATTTCTCAACATAATCTGAATCAGCATAGAAAACTGCACAACATTGCCAATTTAACCAGATCTCTAGCTTTAAGAATAAGAAAGATACCCATGCAATCCTACTCTATTTAGGACACCCTGTATACAAGTTCTAAATGTCCAGTCATATAAAACAAAAATTAAAAAAAAAATTATATATGTGATGTATATGGGTTTACTAAGTTTTTTTTTTCTCTCCTGCAAAGTTAGCCAAATTGGACATGATGCCTTTCTGTAGTTAGCGGTTCATATAGGGGATTTTCTAAATTGTTTAGAGTTGTGCGAATATTTATCGAGTGTAGAGTATCGTGGCTGTGTATATTCCTATTCATTTCGAGTGAATCTTTGATGTTGCCGATGTGTATAAGCAATTTATAAATATAAATTGAAGGAGTTAATAATATTTGATCCTAATTTCGAGAGATATAATTAAGTCACTTTAATAATTCTTTTAGGCAATTTGAGTCATCTATGCAGGTGGATATTCAAAGTGCATTCGCCCCCGCAAAATTGCCACCGCCTCCCCCAAATGCGGATTGTCAGATAAACGCACAATTTAAAAGTGGATTGCCCGCCAGGGGGCGATATCGCCCACGTTAAGAAACACTATGTTAGACGAAGGACATTCTTTTAATGCAGAATTTAGAATAGTCCACCAACAAGATAAAGAAAGAAAATTGAAATATATGGAAAACCTGGAAAGACATCAGCATCCTTCTCAATGACCAAACAGATATAAATTGATCATCACTCCTTAATATGTTTAATTAAAAAAAATATGATCTTCTAACCCCCTTCCCACCGCTGTACTTAGTATTTAAAACCACAAACGCAACTTTGCACTTGTGCCATTTATTAGCGCGAAAAAGCCACAGTCTGTCGAAATAAGTGTTTCATATGAAATAACAGTTTTTTAAGTTTTTTTCTTAATTTAATGCGAACCAGTTTAAATTATTTTTCTTATGAATTAGTTAATTGCAGGTGTCGGGAACCTTATATTCTGTGAATTCTTTAACATCGTTGAATTGAATAGGAAATTTGTAACGCACAGCACAAATAAACACGAAACGCTGTTAAATTTCGCTTAACGGCTGGTTTATTTTTATACCAGCGCTCTTTATTGCCGGACCAGCCTTTGTTTATTGTAATTTTTCAAGCGTCTGTTTATTTTAACGTTCCCTAGGTGTTAATAATATCAAAGGTTTATTGTATGAGCGCAGATTAGTAATAAGCACCATTGTATGTTAATGTCCAAGTCGCCACCCATACACACCAGTGACCACAAAACAACACCAGTACCAGATGACATGAGAAGACCGTGTGATAAACGCAAATTAATAATTTTAGATAATATAAAATGTGGCTCTAATGAGTGAAGGAAAAAGTGTAATTTAGAAAATTCTCCACTGTTTCCGAGTTGGTTCAGAATGACGATTTAGAGTGCTAAAAATACCTTAAATAACTTCATTTGCGAAATTCTTGTATTTGTCCCTTGTTTGACGCATGCAAGCAACCATTAATTATTATTATCAGACGACAAACTACAGACCGGTTTCGGTTTATAGTCCTTATCAATGCAATCGGACTCACCATAAGATGTCAAAATTGTAAGAAATTTATTACATACTTATTTAACAATCATTTAATTTTTGATTCGATTTATTTCTTTTATTATTAATTTTCTTTTCATTTATCCTGCAAAATTTCAAAGACTTTGGTCTTCAGGGTTTTGACTTTGAGTTTTGATTATTTTTCTAAATTAAATAGAAGAAAAGTAGCCCGACTATATGAATGTTCAACCTGTAACCAGTGGCGGCTCTTGGATGTTCGGCGTCGAGGCAGCGGAAGAAAATTTGACCGAAACAGCAACGAAATATTTGCTTCCTCTATAAGGGTAACGAGCGACATCTTTGTCTTTGCCCTCCCTACGGAAATCCACAAGTCGCCGCTGCCTGTAACTCTACAAAATTAAGTCTTACTAAGACTATAAACGAATATATTATTGAAAAACTAATTCCCTGACCATTTCCACACCGGATATTGAATGATACTGTGTTTAATGCTTCTGCAACAAATGACGGTTTTTAAATATGTATTATTATTTTTCTATTGTAATTGTAACGCTCAAATTAAACTAAGTAGTGACAATTAGTGAAAGCATAAGAGCATTAAGAGTTTTAAATGATGATGAAATCTTTAAGCCCAAAGATCTTATTTAATGATGCTTGAATAGTTATTTCATTTTAATAGTTTTGTAACCGCTGGAATCGAGTTTTCATATGCAGAAAGGCCGGCCTTCAAGGACAGAGGTGGAGTTTATGAGGAATGCATTTCTTAATATGACATGTTTGCTTTATGTGACAATTGAACGGTGCTAACGACCTCTTCATTTCGTAATTATCGTTTCCAATTTATATTACGACATAAACACACACACAGAGAGAGATACGTATGGCCACACAAAAGGAAGAAATTGTGGTAAATAACGTTTATTGGAATTGTGTAGATAGTGGCAGACGTTTTATAGGTTTTATTTATCTGGCCTCTAGCACATGCACCTAATCTTAATGCCGTTTAAATATTTTAAATTTGATAATGAAATGTGTACAGACGTCGCGCCTCGATGGAAATCTTTCGAGGCACGCACGTGATTCCCGTATCTTTAGATTTTACCAAACGAGCGTTTCCTATTTAAATCACCTCCTTATCAAAAGTATTTATTAAGAGAATCCTCACACTGCGGTTTATCCAGTAAATGACTGTATATTATCACGTATATCGTAACTTATTTATTGGCATGTAAATTTGCTATGACGTATATCGTAACTTAATTTTATCAATAATACAAATAATTTTTGCACGAAATAATAATAACAGGAAATATAAATACTCCTTCTTCGCATCATGAGTGAGAAATATTCTATATTACGTACGCTGATTAGTTATCAATTCCGCGTGTAGATAACACTCGCAGAGGCATGGAATGTGAACGTAGCCGATGCTCTTGTGATAATTTCCGAATGTGTAGATTTTGAAATATGCAAAGTTGTGTCGAGATAGAGCCGGGGATAAAATATGCTCGCGCGTGTTAATAAATTCGCTTGTAATCGTGTAACGGGTGTTGAAGTTTCTTTTTCCTTCGGCAAAAAGGAAACTGTCGAGAGAGAGAATTCCTGATTTTCCAGCACACGGAGCCGCGCGAGATAAGGGCAAGATGGATGAAGCCCCGGCCAGAAGAAAAATGTCCGAGGTCTTAAGGTCGAGTACGTTCGGATCATCAATAGTGCGTGACTCGGGATCATATTATAACAATTATCTCCCGACTATCTGTTGGTATGGTAGCCATAAGTTTTCTTCTCGGCGGAAGATGCACTGGACCGTGCTGAAGAAGGGAGATAAGGAAGTGTGAAGTAATTTGTAAATTCCGTCTGCATGAGCGGCAATGAAGGTGCGGTACCATTTCGCACACCGCTCATAAATTAACCGACATTTTCGTCGAAATCAAAAATTACACTCACGCCGCCGTTCGTCTTCCGATTCCCCGAAAACGGCCGTCGTTATGTTAGTTACCGGGAAAACAACGGGAGATTTAATTATTATCGAAATTTGGTTCTTTCTGGGCAACACTCGAGGGTGTCTACGTTCGGCTTCGAGGTAATTGCTATCAATCGAAACGTGTTATTATTGCTGCCCACATGCGATGGTACACGAAAGCAAGTTAACATAATACATAAAAGAACCGTAATTTCGAAGAAATCATGTTTAACATTACAACAATGGCGGCGATTGAAAAATTATTATTAGTAAAGATATTGAAGTGAAATAGATTGGCGGTTAATTGTTGATTCTTAATATTAAAGATCATGTTTCGACAGTTGGGAAAAATTACTGGTAGGTTATCCTCAAGTACAAACGTTTGAAACAAGAAACCTGATTTTGGATTTACATTCAGTAAAAAATGTTCGGTTAAGAATTGAACTGTCTTTAGTATTTGTAAACAAACTCGCATGGCGGAGAACGTGTTTCAATATTTGAATATTTAGATTCAATTAATTTCTATGAATATATTGAGCCAAGCATTTATTTATTTATACATAAGGTTTTTACCTGTTTTTAATTATTTATTTTAATAAAAAGATTGCATTAACTAAACGATAATAGTATATTATTAAACAAGTGAGAAAGTTGGCCATTGCCACGAGGGTGAAGTTTGCAATTCACCCGAGTGGCAATGGCCAACTTGTTCACGAGTTTAATACTATACTTTTTCGCATCATATTAAGTAATTACCTAAAGATTTTTCTGTTTGTATTAAATTATAACGAATAATTTTTCTATTTGGAAATTGAGGCAGTTCGCTGTCAAAAAACGAATCGTAACCATAGTAACAACTAAACTGTTGGGCAATGAAACCGCTATCATTTGATTGGACGACGCCTGTTGGGCAATGAAACCACTATCATTTGATTGGACGTCACCTGTGGAGAAAATGATTCGGCCGAATAATGGACAACTTTCTCAATCAAAAACTATTTAACAACGTTTATATTATTTAATAAGATACGAAAAATATTTTTCTAAAACCATAAAAATTAATAAACATAAAATAATAAACGAAAATATATAGTCATCATTTCTTGAATAATTTTCTCACTTATCACTTAACATTTTGAAAATAATAAAAGATAAATCAAAAATTAACACATGGTTTGTGTCACAAATTCGTTGTTTATTTACTCGGCTAGTTTCATTTGTTACAGCATTTTCAAAAATGAAAATATTGAAAATGCTGTAACAAGCAAAACCAGTCGAGTAAATAAACAAAGAATTTGTGAAACAAACCAAGTTTTAATTTTTGATTTATCTGTTATTATACAGGGTGTATTTGAAATAAGGAACAGGCTCGTAACCACAAAGAGATTATATTATTTTTAAACAATATTCGCAATTATTTTGTTTATAACTGTAACAAAAAGCCCGAAAATTATTATTAAAGTTAATGAGTGAAAATACGCAATATGTTTTGGGGCAGTGGTAATGTGACCTAATTTTTAAACGGCATCGGCTTTAGATATCGAATTACAACAAGCGCGTAGGAAATATCTGAGTGCTCTTTAAGCGTCAATGATCTTGAGGATTGTTTATCTTTTACAAAAAGAAAAGTTGCGATAACACTTCAAATTTCGGAGGCAAGAAATCTTATCTCGCGTTTTTAATAAACAAACACACATTCCATGCAGACCTAATTAAATGAGAAAAGCATCGGTTCTCAAAATGTTTAAAAAACCTCGAAAAATTAGGAAAATTCAATTTTTTTTTTCGAATAAATTTTGACGGAAATGGGTTCACAAATATTTTGTGTATGTGCCCTTAAATGCCTGTTCGTTATTTCAAATACACCCTGTATAGTTATCTCCTACTAAAAGTTGATAACAGTAGTCACTGATAAATGTCGCTCTAAGAAGAAAGGTCGATTAATCTTAAATATTTTATAAATACTTCAAGTAACATTCCGAACAGTTTAAAATATTGCGAGTTACCAAATAAATTTTCTGATTTCATCATTCAACTAGATAAATTATTTTTGAAAAAAATTGTGATTAACAATTTCGCGAAAAAATAAAAATGCATTGCAATACGCAATTTGTTGTTCTGTAATAAATAATAGTATTTGCAGTAATAAATTGATAAACGTATTTACCAGACTACGTACTGGATAATAACGTAATTAAATATTGCAATTAAATGTTGAAATGAAAAGGTGATATACGATAAATAAAATAAATAAATAAAATCAAATAAACACATCTTCTATGGAATAAAGTCGGAAACAGGAATTATTATACCATTTAGTGTCAATTCTTGTAGACATTGCCAATATCTGCATACAATTTTCTGTTACAACGCTCTTATCTCAAAAAATATAATTTTGTCGAGTTGTCCCAACAGATTACGACTAACCTTGATAAATAAATTTAAAGTTAGTTGGTTTTCATGATTACATCGAAATTTAAAAACAAGCCATCCAGTTTTTAAAGACATGTTTTTTTTGGTTATTTTGTCTAGACTACTTTGCTTGGATGCCTTTTCTACAAAATTTCAAATTGAATTTAATTGATCCAATTCCCCCAACAGGTTCCGAATAAACTATAGATTCAAAATTAGTCGCTCTTCAAGAGCATATCAAAATCTAAAATAAATCATCCTTAGTTTTTGAGTTATGTTGACTTGACCATCATTTCTGCAAAATTGCACATTAAATTTAATTACGTAAAACTAAAATTAATAGACAGATTCAAAATTAGTCGTACTTTATGAAAATTTAAAAACACGTCAACCGCATTTTCTAAGTCATTTAGACATGACTGTCTTGGTTTAAACCTTTGCTATAAAATTTCACATTAAATCTAATTACGTCAAATTCATCCAACAGATTACGGCTAAACGTAGTGTATAAATTTGAAATAAGTAATTCTTCATGACTACATAACAATTAAAATACACGTGTGTCTTAGTTTTTGAGATATTTTGACTTGACTGTCTTGTTTTGGTGCCATTTTAGCAAAATTCCACATCTAATAACATCAAATTCCCCCAACAGATTACGACTAAACGTAATATATAAATTTCAAATCATTCCTTCTTCATGACTACATCAAAATCAAAATTCACATCATCCTTAGCCTTTGAGTTATTTTAAATTTACTGTTTTTTGTGGTGCTTTTTTAAAGAAAATTTCACATTAAATCTAAATATGTCAAATTCCTGCAAAAAATTACCACTAAACTTGGTGTTGGTTATAACTATCAAAATGCACCCTTGTTTAGATATGACATATGTAGAATAGTTTCTCATTTTAACTCACTAATAATTTGTATACGAAGGTTGTACAACTGTAACCAGCATTGGTATTTTACATTTTTGGTAACAGCTGCAGATAGCCTCCTTCCTAATTGGGAACAATGTTTCGGTCATTTAGCTGTATATACTCCGTTTAAACACGCGTTTAATTTTAATTTTGTATTCTAATAATAGTTTAAAGTTGATAAGACTTTAACTTAACATCGGCATACATTTATTTTGTTAAGATCTAAATCAAATATGTATATTTATTTATATTTCTTTTATAGTTACTTTGATTTTTCCCAGTAATTATTATTATTATACAGGGTTATTCACGCTATACGGCACGGAATATTGTGGCCAAAATACGTGACTTTCAAAAAATTTGACTTTTGGGATATACAGTATAGGGGCCTATTATGGTTACTTTTTCAAATTAATTTCACATTTTACAGGGTGTTCCAAACGCCCCAAAACTATCAAAGTTGTTTTTTTTTAAATAGAACACCCTGTATTTTTTTGTAATTTTCTAATTATATGGAGCAAATAAAGGTAAGTTACTTCAATACTCCCTATACCTATTGTTTACCGTTTTCGAAATATTTAAAGATTTGTTGAAATGCATGGTCTGGGTGAAATTTTATTTTTGCCCCAGTGATCGACGTTGAACCATTACAATCATTTCTATTATTTGGTTGAAGGTTCGAACCATAGAACCAACCATGATTTCATACAAAAAATTATACAGGGTGATAAAAAAATGCAGTAGAAAAACCCAACTTATAAGTTGAATAACTTCATTTTTTCAAATAGCACACCCTGTATTTAGTAACGTATTCTCACGTAGAATCCAATTATCTTTCAGATTATAATAATAATTCCTGATATAAAAATCCCCGAATACAAGAAAACTATTGAGATTAGGAACAGGGAACCCTTATACAATCTAAATATTTACATCAGATAACGACTAAATTCACGACTTATGTTTTGACTTATAAACATCATTATCAAGTGACCTTGATTTTAATGAACTAAAGTCGTGAATTTTATGACTAACCTTGCTAAATAGATGAAAAATTAGTCATCCTTTATGATTATATGAATATTAGTATTTGAGTTATTTTGACTTGACTCTTGCTTTGACTTTTTTTCCAAAATATCACATTAAATATAATTACGTTAAATGCTTTCAACCGATTATAATAAAACGCGATGTATGCCTTGAAAATTAGTCGATCATTACAAATTTATCAAAATTTGAAATCATGTCATCTTTAGTTTTTGAGTTACTTTGAGTTAATCGTCTTACTTTGATGCATTTTCTACAAGATTTCACATCATATTTAATTACCGCAACTTCTCTCACCAGATTACAATTAATGTAAATATTCGAAATTAGATTTTCTTTATGACTACAAAAATATAGAAAGCCTCGTCCTTAATTTTTTAGATATTTTGACTTGACTGACTTACTTTTATATGTTTTTTCTGCTAAATTTCACATTAAATCTACGTTAAATTCCCCCACCAGATTATGAGTAAACTTGGTGTTTAAAATTAGTTTTTATTCATGACTAAATCGAATTTGAAAAATTATTTTGACTTGACTGCCTTGTTTTGATACCATTTCTTCAATATGAAATCTAATTACGTAAAATTATCTCAATATATACCGAAGGAAAAAAATGAAACACTTGAAATTCGTAAAATTTCGACCATTTTCAAACCGTCATAACTCGACGTATTTTCAATTGAAAATATGAAAGTTATGGCGGTTTGAAAATGGTCGAAATTTCACGAATTTCATGTGTTTAATTTTTTGTCCTTCAGTATATTATGACTAAAGGATACCGTTAATATAGTCAAAATGCCCCTATCCCTAGATTTTTGAATTTACCTAATAAGGGGGTGCTATAGCGTGTAAAAATAAGGTCCCCATGGTCAGTCAGCCAAGTATTCCGAGTATTCCGAGTATACAAAACGCTCGATGTACATTTAAAATATGATTTAATTGAAAATAAACCATGAAAGCGTAAATATAAATGATACCATCAAGTCGGAGAAACTAACATGATGGCCACATCACCATTTTTTAAATTATTTTTTTACTAAAGAACGAGTGTATGAAAAATTCTGAAAAAAATCATGAAAATAGTCTACCCAAATACCTATTTCGCCCATTTCCCCCCCAAGGCCACTCTAGGTCATGTCGATCCTTGACAAAAAATGCAAAAGTTTAAAGCGATTTTTAACCCCGAAGACCCCCTTGTACCCTTTGACATTTGCATAATTTTTAATTGATAAAAATCTACTAAAATACGCATCAAGATATTTTTATATCATGCCGCGGCATTTTGGAATATCGATTTTTCAACTGTTTTAAGGGTTTTTACCATAGAATTTCCCACATATATCTCAACATTTTCTGGCAGAAGGCGGAAGCTGTTTAAAAACGGACATTTTAGTTTTTATTTCATCTTTGTAACTTAAATATTCGCTGAGTTATCACACTTTGAAATGTTCGGAGCACTTCGTTTCAGGAATCAAAACTATGAAAAACTTTTGTTTCTTATTAAAAAATCACCAATGTTCTATACGGCGTTTTTAACAAAAATAAAGGAATTTAAATTTTTTTAAAGTGTTCTTACCATTAACTACCGTTAAATGTTGTGTGTGTATAAAGCAATGTTTTATCAACTCTGGAACCAGTTGAGTCTCAGTCAACAATTTGTATCATTTGTTTACATTCTAAAGAGGCATTATCTGTATTAATTCCATAATTTTTCACTCAGTCCCTTTTGAGATATTAAATATTGCCAAAATACGATTTTGGGCATTTTTGAAAATTATAAAAAAAGGATAAAGTTCTCAAGCGTGAAACTTCTACAGCAAGTAGCCCTATAGTAAATATATACAAGAAAATAAAAGTTAAAACTGAGTCTTTCTTTCTTTTAATCATTTTGCAGCATTAAATCTCCTGTTTTAAGTTAATTTTCAATTTAAAGTTGTGATTTTTTTTCTTCACTTTCCTCACTAAGTAAAATTATGTAAGAATAAAACATGTAGAGCATCATTCTGATAATTTTGGTTTTTATTTTGTCTTGATGTCCATAAAATTAACAGAGTACATTAACGCAAAACTTGTTTTTGGTCGAAAAACCGGATACGAAGCAAATATAAAGTGTCCGCCAAAAAATGTTTCTTACTATAGTTTTGAACTCACCTAGTATTGGGGAGTAACTGGTAAAAACATTAGTAACATGAAAAATGTTGAGCAACAAATTTTATTCTATTTGGGTGATTTCAAATTGATTGACCCAATATAAATTATGATTATTATTTAAATAACTGATTATTTGTTCTCATAATTTTTGATCAACCCATAAACATTTTTGCTATGCGTATTTAACCCACTGTTTCATTTAAAATAAACAAAAAATGCATCCAACTCTTTTGTATAGGTAGAATTGGTGTAAGAATCGGATGAGTGGTAAACATCATCGGGACAAATACGAATGCCAATACCAATATCAAACTCAAAACAATCCCAAGAAAATCATTTGTCTTCGTATCAAGGATGGACCCCCTCACAAAAGAAGAAGATGTGGAAAAATTTCTCAAGGACGACTTCCCCGAAGTATGCTGTAATATGGTTCAATCAAAACACCCACAATACTTCACCTCCTTTAAAGTCACCGTAGACTTGGAAAATTTCGACAAGGTCATGGACCCAAATAGATGGCCCCTTGGAGCATATTTAAGCAGGTTTTTTCGCCCTCGTTTGACGGAAAGAACAGCGAAATGAACCGCCCCTACGACCTCTTACTACTTAATTGCAGATCCTTAAACCAAAATAAAGCAAATTTTATTAATTGTGAATACTTATCTAATAATACTGATAATTATAATTTTAATTTTTTATGTTTCACAGAAACATGGTCGGACTCAAGAGTAAATCTTGACTTAAATATTTTTCCAAGATATACAAAGATATCAAGCTATAGCCGAACTTCAAAACGAGGAGGTGGAGTAGCAATCTGGTCTAAAAATAATTTTACAACATCTAATATCAACATGTCAAAATACTGCGTGGAAGAACATTTTGAAATATGCGGATCAAAATGGACTGCCGACGGTAATTTAACGATCATTCTGGTATGTTATAGGTCGCCCACTGGTAACCTGGATCTATTTTTAAGTAAACTTGATGGGGTTCTTGGTACTTTATATAAACCTAATACAAATATAATAATGTGTGGCGATTTTAATATCGATCCAGTTAGAGATTTTTGTCATTACAAGAAATTAACTGATATATTTGATAGTTATGATTGTCTAAATCAAGTGCACGAGCCCACACGCGAAAACAAATCATTAGACATTATTTTCTCTAATTTACGAACATCAGGAGAAACTATGGTGATTGACAACACTATTTCAGATCACAGGACAGTACTGTTTAAAACAAATATAACACACAGGGCAACTACCAAACAAACTGAAATCGTATGTAGGGACTTCTCACAAGAAAATAAGACGGCGTTCTTAAATTCATTACTAAATGAATCCTGGGAGGACATTTACACAAAAAATGATATTGATGAAGCTTATGATGCTTTCTCTAATAAATTTTTATTTTACTTTCATAAGCATTTTCCAGAGAAACTATTATCTAAGCAAAATTCTAATAAAACGTGGGTAAATGAGGACATAAAAAATCTAGCGTTAAATTAAAAGAATTATTTAACTTGAAAAGTATTTTTCCGGAACTTTTGTGCAAATATAAACAGGAGCGAAAAAAAAACATTTTGCTCTAGTGAAAAACATTAGATGTCAATATTATCAAAATAAAATAACCAATTCTAATAACAGTATGAAAACCTTATGGGACATAAATAATACTATATGCAGTAAACATAAAACTCACAAAAATATCACAATAATGGATGGCCAAACTAAAATAACGGATCCTCTAGAAATAGCTAATAAATTTAATGATTTTTTTAAAAACATACCAATTACCATCACCAGCAATATCAGACCTCGCAAACATGTAAATGTTTTAAGAACTGCCAATTCGAACACCATGTTCTTATCTCCGACGTCGGAGTCCGAGATATTTGATATCATTCAAAATAAATTAAAAAACAAGAAATCGTCAGGCCCAGATGAAGTTCCTACATTTATAATAAAATTTGTTGCATTGGGTATAGCTGCCCCGATCTCGTACTTGATCAATTTGTCATTCACAACAGCCTCTTTTCCAAATTCACTGAAATTGAGTTCAATAGTGCCAATTTTTAAAAAAGGGAATACATGTTTATTAGAACACTATAGACCGGTAGCTATGGCATCAAGTTTTAGTAAAATTTTTGAATATAGTTTTCTGTACAGGCTGGATAACTTTGTCAAAAAAAATAATCTGTTGTCGAACAATCAACATGGGTTCCGCTCCAAAAAATCGACCAGTTCAGCAATGTACTCATTTTATGAACTTATTATTAAGTATATTGAAAAGGGAGAATACCCTGTCGCAATACTATGTGATCTAAGCCGTGCTTTCGACTGCGTCGATCATGGTCTGCTTTTAGACAAATTGGAGAAGTATGGAGTAAGAGGTGCAGCCATTCAATGGCTTACTAGCTTCTTAACAAGCCGGCAACAGTTTGTAAAAATAAAGTACCAAGAACCTAACAATCATATTAGGTGTACCAACTCCGATAAAACAACTGTTAATATTGGGGTACCTCAAGGTTCAGTTCTTGGGCCCGTTTTATTTATTCTTTATATTAACGATCTTGAATCCTGCCTTCCCAAAGATGTAACTACAATTCTTTACGCAGATGATAGCTCTCTAATTGTTTCGAGTGGGAATTCCATGCTTCTTGAAGAAAAGTGCAATCAAGCATTAAAACTTACATCAGAGTGGTTTAATGATAATTTATTACACTTAAACAATGAAAAAACCACGTATTTACGGTTTCATCATTGTCAATTAAGATCAAATATAGACATTAATTTAGGTATAGCTGATGATACACTGGTCTACTCAAAAGATAGCAAATTTCTAGGTTTACACGTAGATGATAACATCAACTGGAAAAGCCATTGTACTATAGTTATATCAAAATTAAATTCATTATTATATTTATTCAGAAATCTCAAAGAGATACTTACCATACCACAATTAATTTTAATTTATTCATCTCAAGTGGATTCAAGGCTCAGATATGGTGTGGCGTTATTCCATAATGGCTCCAGATGTGTTTATCTCTCAGAAAAAAATTGTAAGAACAATATTGGGAGTAACTCGAACTACTTCATGTAGAGAAATATTCAAGAAGCATGGAATTCTCACTCTTTGCTGTCTATATATATATTGGAAATATGTACATATGTGCATTTAAATAAAGAAAGATGGGTAAAGAATGGACACCTACACACTTACAATACAAGAACTAAAGATAAATTCAGGCTACCAAATAATAAATCAGTAACGGCCGAAAAGTCCCCAACGTGTATGGGAATAAAATTATATAATATGTTACCAGTTGCAATCTCCAACGCTCCAACAATTAAGATATTTAAATCACAGCTAAAAAAACTTTTAAAAGAGAAATCTTACTACACAGTCAAGGAATATTCCGACGATATGACTATAACCAAATAATGTAAAATTTGTTCTATTTTGGGCTTTCGTCTATGCTTTTTTTAATAATTTTTATTTTACGCACTTTTGACAAAGTATATATTTTTATATTTTATAATTTTAATGTTTTATAATTTTAATTTATATGTATATTAACGATTCCTATACTGTACCTTATTTAGTCAAAAAGGATTAAATTAAATAAATAAATTTTCAAATGATTGCATTTTTCATTATAGGGACCGCCTTAAGAGGCCGTGGCCTTATAATAGAATGAACCTTAAAACTCTAAACAAAAACCGAATTCTATTTAATGCAAATTAATGAGAGGCACAAGTCTAAAAAAGTAATTATCTAGGGTGCGACTTTGAGTTTTTTCAATTTTGGGAATTTTCCAATTTCTGGTTATTTAGAATTGTTATTATTTTTCGATAACTTATGGCGCCACAGGCAAAATTAATAACATATAGAATAACTAAAATTTAAGCAAATTTTTAAAAAAGTCTCAACGTGGCTACTAAGATAATTCTAATAATAAATACAGTTTATTGAAACTCACAAGAGCTACAAATGGCCATCGTAGATAATTCTATTTTTAGGATTGTACCGTTCATTGTTTTTTTTCAAATAGATGTGTAGAGTATAACGCCGTAACCTTTTTCACAGTTTTTCAGAAAAAAATAACTGTAACGTGTAATTTGCTAAAAACATTCTGAATATTTTTTAAATTCCTTTATTTTTGATAAAAATTGGTGATTTTTTAGTGAAAAACAAAAGTTTATTATTGATTTGATGCCTGAAACGAAATGCTCCAAGAATTTCAAAATGTGATATCTCTGCGAATATTTAAGTTACAAAGATGAAATACAAACTAAAGTGTCCGTTTTCTAGTGTCTTGTTGCCAGAAAATATTGACATATATGGGCAATTTTACAAAAATAGTAAAAACACTTAAAAAATTGAAAAATCGATTTTTCAAAATGCCGCGCCTTGATATAAATATGTCTTGATGCATATTTTAGTAGATTTTTATGGGGTAAAAATGATGCAAATGTTAAAAACTGGGTACAAGGTTCTAGGTTAAAAATCGATTTAAAAACTTTTGGATTTTTTGTTAAGGATCGAAATGACCTTGGAAGAAATAGGCCAAGTATTTGGGTAGACTATTTTCACGATTTTTTTCAGATTTTTTCATTTACTCGTTCTTCAGTAAAAAAAAATGTTAAATTTCTTTTGTAATCCCCAGAAAGAGCGGAGAGGGTTGTCGGTCTACCGACCATCGTGGCTTTACTTTTACACCCCAAAACACTCTCTTATCGGGCAAATTAAAAAATCTAGGGATAGCGGCATTTTGACTATCTTAACCGTAGATAGCCATTGGTATATAGATTCAAAATTAGTCGTTCTTTGTGATTATTTCAAAATCTGAAAACACATCATCCTTAGTTTTTGAGTTATTTTAACTAGGTTTTTTTGCATTGATCTATTTTTTTTAATATCACATTAAAACTAATTACATGCAATTCTAGTGTTTTATATTTTTTTGTTCCTGATGTAGTAGTTATATATTTGTCTTTATTGTGATAGGCGTTTCCCATTAATATACTGACTATATATTTCATATAAGTTCCCATATTTGCAAAGTATATATGTATAAAAATCGAGAACTTATTTAATTTTTCTTCATAACTAATGCATTGAAATACCTGTTTCACTCATACTTACATCTAGTGTTCATTTTAACGGCTGAAAATATATTTTTAACAGCATCATCATAAGCTTAGCAAATTTAATTAACTCAATGCCACGACGCGCGACGGTTAAATGTTGTAATTCAGACTTGAGGAGGACATACACGATATTGACAATAAGCAGGAGTTCCATTAAGAAACTATTACATTTTTTACACAAAAAATAACGTATTTGTTGAGCTTCTGTAATTTTCTTTATTTAAATTACCTGGTTATGTCACTTTGTTTTTTTCTCTTAATATTTGTAGCCTGTTTCACCAATAAATGGGTCATTGACCCAATGCCGTCGCTAACTTGAAATAATGAATATTTAAGAGCTTTTCTCAAACATTTCGGAGTGGCCGGTTTTTTTGCCGGTCAGTGTAGATAAAGAAATAGATAAACAACTAAATTCCCCTAACAAATTACATATAAACTTGGTGTATAGGTGTAAAATTATGACATCAGAATATTACAAATCATGGAAATTATGTGGTGGAATTGAACATGAAGAATTTGGTTGGTCATCGTAAAACAATTAAACTCATCAATGATTAGATTGAATGTCTTGAACTTATTTTACTGCTATGTTTTTATTTATCATCCAATAATCATCGATTAAGAGAAATGCCATTGTTCTGTTTGAAGACCTTGGACACGAATTTCTACTAAAACAACCCGATAAGTAGGGTGATACGGTCGGTTAATAACTTTAGTTTAACATATTTGATTCACCACATGTTTATATCAAAAATAACGTTAAGAAATGTATTTCATAAATATAACAATTATTATAATACTCAAAATTCTTACTTTATTTTCGGTTAAATTTGTATTTATTAATTAGGTCACATATTCCTCTTGTATTTTTTTTTGTGTAATAGCGGTTTTCCGTTTAGGAATAAAATTCGGATTGGGAAAATGAATCCAAATTTACAAGGATACTATTTACAATTTACGTTTAAGGTATGTTTCTGGAATAATTCAATACAATCCAAACATTCTCTCGAACTTATTTATAAAACAGTTTAACATAATTTTATAATTGTTGCTATCGACTTACGACTTATCATTACCATTTGCATTAACAATGTCCAAGAATAATTACTTAATCAAACACATTTGAATTTATATAGCTCGTACTTAAACATGATTTATTGTGTATTTAACTACAACAATTTTCTAGGTTTTTTTTTCGAATCGCACTTTTCTAAACTGTCGGATCGTTGACGCCTTGTTATACATGTAATTTTTTCTCTGGCGTCAAGAATGCGTTGAAAGAATTTTAATATGACTATTGCGCAACTAAAATTATGTAGCTCGGGGTGATTAAGTGTGTATGTGTTTACATTAATGTTGGTAACACCTCTGGAAATCACGCAGGGGACCTTTTTTCATTTCCGAAATTATTGTGTATTACATTTCATTCTCGTCTCGTACTAATTGTTATTTAATTCGACGCCTTTCACGTGTTTGACTATTTATCGTCACGATAGATTAGAAAATGTAAAATGTAAGTAAACATTTATCTTTGCAACATCTTTTCGTGTTGTAATCAATTTAAAAACTGCAATTTTAACCATGGCATGGCACACTTAACTCCAATGCATACTTTATACATACAACACCCCATCATGGTTACAAGAGTATAAATATTAAGAAAGAAAGAAGAGTCACGAACAGGTTGAATATTCATATATTCCGCCTATTTTCATCTTTATTGAAATTAGGTATTTTTTTTACATATTGAATCTAATTTTTTGTCATAAAATGTTATTTTTCTCAAGTCTTACCAAATTTATTGCCTGGGGTGATTATGACCCCAGTGTGCATGTTTGGTCGTAAATAGTGAATTTTATTTACATCGGCAACATACCGTCCTCTCTCGCCTTACATCTAAACCAATTGTTTTTTGTCACTACATTCATTTCCGGTTTTTTTACCCTGATCGACGGAAAAGACGAGAGTACGGTCGAGACATTTGAACGAGTCGGATGCTCTCTAATTTTAAAAATTAATGTTGAGTGCAAAAGCACGAAAACCGCCAGTCCAGCATCAATCCTTCGAGGGCTGCAGGAAAAGGAACCCGGAAGCTGTAACTAGAGGTTAGTTCCTATTTATTTGTTATCCTTTTACCTCCTCAGAGGTATTGTTGCCGAGACTAAAAACCGCTACGGAACCTACAATTACAACGAGACATTCCGTAGGGCAGACCCCCACCATATAAGTTATTACAAAAAATGGTGATGTGGCCATCATGTTACTTTCTCCGATTTGACGATTAGACCAAAACCTTGAAAATACTGGCAAAACATTAAAAAATCGCAGCTTTAGGTTAAAAATCTAAAATATTCGCCAATCAAAAATTCGCTAATAGAAATCAATAATTAAACAATAAAACTAAAACATAGGCCCAAAAAAATCCAAATATCGAAAACTATGGCCTAAACATAAAAAAAAACGCAAACTAAAACATCGAAAATTTCAACAAACACATCGAAAATGTTGTCCAAAATACTCTTTATTTTGGACATTCAGGCAAAAAAAAATAAAAATTTGGAATAAATTCAGGCGAAAACAGGTAAAGGTAAAGATCTAAAATATGGACCAAAAAAATGCGGACCAAAATATTGTAAATTCAAGTAAAAGAAAAAATATTTAGCTAGCCCCTAAAATAATTCTTTGGCTCAAAATAAGTTTCCGACCAGAAACTCGAAAATAATGCAAAAAATAAAATAAAATGAAAAACAATAATTCAGGTTAAAAAGTAAAGGGCAAAAAATCAAAAACCGACAAAAAAACTCGAAAATACCAGCAAAAAATCGCGCATAAAAATCAATAATTCAGATTAGAAAATTTAAAATATAACACAAAAAAGCTCAAACTTAAACTAACAATTAGGACCGAAATATCAAAAATACGGACCAAAAAATCGAAATTTAAACACGCAACCTAAATTTTCACGCCAAAATAAAGAATATTTAGGCCAAAATAAAGAATATTTAGGTCAAAAATCAAAAATTTGGAATAGAAAAAAACGAAGTTACAGGCCAGAGATCCAAAAAAGCAGATAAAAAAATTCAAGTAAAGGAAAAATAGTTTGCCGTTTTCACTTTCAAAATAACCCTATAGCTCAGAGTGAGTTTCTGAACAGAACCTCAAATTGAAAATAAAAAATCTAAAATATGGGCCAAGAAAACAAAAAATTAGACCAAATACTGAAAATTTGGGACAAAAAAAATTAAAAAACGTAGGCCAAAATAAAGAATATTTAGGCCAAAAATCAAAACTTTGAAAAAAAAGAAATTACAGGCCAGAGATCTAAAAATGCAGATAAAAAAAATTCAAGCAAAGAAAAAATTGTTTGCCATTTTCACCCTCAAAATAACCCTGTAGCTCAAAGTAAGTTTCCGAATACAAACTAAAATTGAAAATTGAAAAATTGAAAATATAGGACGAAAAAAACAAAATTTGGACCAAATACCGAAAATTTGGGGCTAAAAATAAAAAATACAGATTAAAAAATCGAAAATCTTAATAAACAAATGGAAAATTTCAGCCAAATAAAGACATCTTAGGACAGAAGATCAAAAATTTGGACCAACAAATCGAAAATACAGGTCAAAATTTAACAATTGTGGCCAAAAGATTGAAAACATGGGCCTAAAAATAAAAAATGCAGGCCAAAAAGTTAAAAAATCGAAAATCTTAATAAACAAATCGAAAATTTTGGCCAAATAAAGAAATCTTAGGACATAAAATCAAAAATTTAGACCAAAAAAATCCAAAATACAAATAAAATTTCAACAATTGTGGCAAAAAATCGAAAATTTTGACCAAAAATCGAAAGCACGAGCTTAAAAATCAAAATACTGACCAAAAAGTCGAAAATTTCAACAGATTATTTTAAAATTGTGACCAACATAAAGAATATTTATGAAAAAAAAATCAAGAATTTAAAGGAAAAATATCGAAGAAACAGGCAAAAAATATAAAATACGAGCACAAAAATTCTGGTCTAAAAATAATTTGCCCCAAAAATAACACTAGCTCAAATTAAGATACGATCTGAAACTCTAAAATAATGGCAAAAAAACTAAAAAAATTGTGTTACTTTTTTTGATGATATAGTACTTTATGTTTACACTTTCATGGTTTATTTTCAATTGAAATCACATTTTAAATGTGCATAGAGTATTTAATAAAATCAGATGAGACTGACGTTTAAAAAGTCAAAATTATGAAAGATGAAAATGACAAATTATACTTTAAATTCTAATAGTCAATTTACTCAAAAACCAAAGAGATTTCGAAAAATACTTATTCTATATAAGTTGTTCATTTTGGCATTCTCTACAATTATTATTAAAATATATTTGCTGTAAGTATTATCGTTTCATAATTTTAAACCAAAAATTACAAAATAAAATTAACTGCTATTATTTTTCAAAAACCATACATTTCACGAAAAATATTTTCAAGCAAAAAATGTTCATTTCTTTGCTTTCTTCAAGATTTGTTTGAGTTCTTTTATAGAACTTTTCATATTTAAAAAATTATCGGAGAAAAACAAAAAACGGTTAAGGTAAACACCCACTTCCGGTGTACGAAATTTTACCAAAAGCTTTTCAGTTCTTCGAATTATCAAATAAGGCTTATGTTCAAAGTTTGATGTTCATTCAAGTAGTAGTTTTTTAGATACAGCGCGCACAAGCAAACAGGCATACATTTTAACAGGAATGCATATTGAAAAATGGTGATGTGGCCATCATGTTACTTTCTCCGACTTGATGGTATAATTTATATTTACGCTTTCATGGTTTATTTTCAATTTAAATCATATTTTAAATGTCCATCGAACGTTTCGTAGACTCGGTGAAACTGACGTTTAAAACGTCAAAATTATGAAAAATGGAAAAATTATACTTCAAATTCAAAAACTCAGTTTACTCAAAAACTAAAGGGATTTAGATAAAACTTATTCTTTGCAAGTTGTTTATTTTAGCATTCTCTACAATTATTATATACGTTTGCTGTAACTATTATCGTTTTATAATTATAAACCAAAAATTAAAAAAATAATAATAAATTTTTTTCTCGAATAAAAATGATTTTATGAAAAATATTTTCAAGCAAAAGATGTTCATTTCTTTGTTGTCTTCAAAGTTTGTTTAAATGTTTTTGTGATATTTTTCATATTTAAGAAAATATTGGCAACAAACAAAAAACAGTTAAGGTAAACGCCCACTTCCGGTGTACGAAATTTTACCAAAAGCTTTTCAGTTCTTCAGATTATCAAATAAGACGGATGTTCAAAGTTTCATATCACACACACACACACAGACACAATTTTTTTTTCCAGAAATTATTGAAATGGCATCTAGGGAACCCAAAACGGATATTTCCGTAAAAAAAAAATTTGGAAAAAAAATCATGATCACAATACTTTCTCGTACTTCGTAACGGAGAAAGTAAAAAGTATATCAATCCAGGGTTAAAATAATGATAGTATATTATCCATAATTAAACTTGAAAAAATATAATATAGTAGGAGTCCCATGCTGCTAATCACATTTCATTATAACACCTAATATAAAATATTGCAAAAAACTAACCTGAGTGTTTATTTTCGAATTCCTTAACCATGTTTTGATGCGATAATAGGTTCAGCTGCACACACACGCACACACACAGACGATCATTAATTAATTATCCAGCTACCGACCCTCCTCATCATCAAACACTTGACACAGAAGCAGCAATCGAAACCCCTGTAGATGTGCAAAGTGATAGCGCACACCGTATCATTATCGCGATTTTTCGTGCCCAAACACGACAAGGCATCTGCCCCGTAATTTCGGGTGGTCTAAGCAGAAAAAAGAAACGAAAAGGATTTAGAATACACGCTTATCCCCGTTTCGGCCATAAATTCCGGAAAACGAAGACTGTTATTAACGATGCTTTTGACTGCACAGCGATTACACAAATTGCCCAATTTTATACACACTGTTGCAACTATTTATTACCAGCAATAAAATTTTATGTAATTGTAGTAAATTAAAAATTATATATTATTTGTAAGAATTTATTACTATAACATCAGAAATTACAAGAATTATTCCATGTGGATGCGTACGTGGACGATACATGTTTATTTTTTGGAAGAGTAATCTTTTTTTTTAAATTAATTAGTATTAATTGTGGCTGTATTTTAAATACAACTTTGGTTTCATGTTTATGTTTTTAGTTGCCTGACAAGTGCAGGATCCCGAACATTTTATTTTTTGAAATCATTCGTAAAGTTTGAGAATAGAATGTAAAGCGTGACAGAAGAGTCATATTTTCTTCCTCAAAGTAGAACCCATCCGTGTTGAATCCAAACCTTTTTTCTATAAATTGAGTTATTTTCCAAGAAAGGATTTTTTTTTTAATTAGTAAAAATATGATTTGTATACATATTTTTATAATATTGCAATCTGGTCTTAGACCAATAAGCAATTTTGTTCTGTTCCTAAAATACTAAATGACTTGCTATCTAAGGGCCCGTTCAGACGTAGCCACTCACGCAGCCACCGCCACTAAATAGCAGTTGACTCCGCCGCTAGTGGCAGCCACAAAAAGTGGCGCGTCTCATGGCGAAAGCGGGAATTGCATTGAATTCGTGTCGAGCCGCTTCTATTTTAGCAGCGCCACTAACGCGCCACTAACGCGCGTCTGTGGCGCTACTAACGCCGGACGAAAGCGCGTCGAACGCACCGACCAGCGTTGCCAATCCTACCGGAATGTCGGTATTTCTACCGATTAATACACATTATTAATATGTATTAAATGGAATACTTGTTATGACTTTCCTGTGGAGCCACAAATATATTTTTTAAATATAACATATACATCCAGTGTTGCCAGATTGGGGTTTTCTTTCCCCAAAATGGGGGTAAATTATTGTCTTGGGGTGTATTTTGGGGAACTTCAATCAATGGAGTATTTTTTGGGGTGGGTATTTTATACGAGGGGTTTTTTGGGGAAATTAATTACAATTACATTTGCTAGAAATCATCATTACCATAAAGAAGTCAGTAATTTTCCTCAGCAATTAGGAAAAGCCTGTGATATCATTTATGGAAGTTGTTCTAGTGATTCTTTTACTGCCGTTTTCGTAATTTTGTTACCCTAATGAGATGCTGCACTTTCATTTAAAAAATATGTATGGGTGCCGAAAAGAAGATGAAAATATTGAGGATGAAGATGAGTAATAAATTTTAATAAATTATTATAATTATAATGCTTGAATTTTGTATATTTTCCAATAAATCCACTGTATTTACATTTTATTTTCAAAATTTATTTTTTTGGAGAGGGACAGCGGCGTAATTTTGGAGAAGTTTTATTAAATATTTGGGAAATTAAAAATTTTTAGTGGCAATACTCGTTGCCCGTAAATAAATTATAATTATTATTATATTAAATATTCAATTTTTTTGTTTGCATTTTTTATCATTAGGCCTGGACCTATATTTTAGATTGTTGACCTGTAGTTTCTGTATAACTGAATAATGTTTCTTCATTTTGGATTAAATTTTCGATTTGTTTGTTAAAATTCTCAATTTTTTGGTCAGCATTTGTTTATTTTTAGGCCCGAATTTTTGATTTCTTGCCCTCAATTATTCATTTTTATGCGCGATTTTTTTGCCGGTATTTTCGAGTATTGGTTTTTTTGTCCTTTATCTTTGTTTAAAAATTTTCGCGTTTCTGGTTGGCAATTTATTTTGAGTTATTTTTGGGACTGAAAATGGGAAAGTATTTTTCTTTTGATTGATTTTTCAATTTTCTGGTCTGCATATTTTTTTTTTTTAGACCAGGAATTTTATTTTTATTTTTGCTTATATTTTAAATGTTTGCTCTGCATTTTTGATTTCTTTGTTTGTTCTAACTAATAGAGTTTTTGATTTTGGTCAAAACATTTTTAGTTTGTTGAAATTTTGTACATTTTTAATTTTTCGATTTTTTTAGTATTTTTATCTTAATTATTGATTTTAACGAGCGAATTTTTGATTGGTCTACACTATTGTTGATTTTTATGGGCGATTTTTGTTTTGTTTTGAGGGTATTTTCGAGATTTTTGTTTTTGATTTTTTGCCCTTCATTTTAGATTTTTTAACCCGAGTTATTGTTTTTATGGCCGAATTTTATAAATTACTTTCGAGTTTAGGGTTTCGGCAATTTATTTTGGGATAAAGTTTCATTTTTTTTTAGTCTGCATTTTTTATTTTTTACAAGAGGATATTTGGTTGTTTGCCTATATTTCAGATGTTTGGTCTGTGTTTTTTATTTCTTTGTTCCAAATTTTAGAATTTTTGGCCCATAAACCAAATTTTTCGAATATTTCGTTAAAATTTTGTTTTTTTTTTCTGATTTGCATTTTTTATTTTTGCGTTTATTTATGACTGTTGGTTTAAATTTTCTTAGTTTTGTTTTTTACCTTGATTATAAATTTCAACGAGCGAATTTTTGATTCGTCTATAATTTAGATTTTTAACCTGAATAGTTGATTTTTGTATGCGAACTTTTGGCTGGGATTTTCGAGTTTTTTTTGATAAAATTTTTGATTTTTTGTCCTTTATTTTATTTATTAATTAAATTGTGTTTGAGATCATGGCACATGATATACACCTATTAAATTATACTATAGTATAATGACATATTAAAATTATATTAATTCGAAGACATGAAAATAAATAAATTCGAATATATTATGTTGAAATTGTAAAATATAACTAAAAATTAAGGTAATTGAGGTAAAGATTTATTTTTGGGGCTGAAAATGGAAAATAATTTCCTTTTTCTCGAATTTTCAATTTTTAGCATGTATTTTTATTTTTTATACCAGGGTTTTTGATCTTTTTGGCTTATATTTTAGATGTTTTTGGCACCTAAACCAAAATTTTCGATTTAGTTCAAATGTTTTTTTGATTGCATTTTTATTTTTCTCAAGTTTTCAATTTTTTATCAATGTTTTTAGTTTTGTTACCCTAATTATTAATTTTAATGTTGTTTAATTGTTGATTAATGTTTTCGAGTTTTTTGGTCCAAGTTTTTGATTTTTTTGCCCAATAATTTTGATTATGCAGACTGAATTTTTAATATTTTTGGCCTGTACTTGGTTTTTGTATTAATTTTAGGTTATTTATTTAATTTGAAATGTTTTGTTTTAGCGGTTGTTTTAAGATAAAACTAATGTACTTTGATATTCGATAGAAAATATAGACTGCGCGATTTGTGTTTAAAAAATTACTTAATTTTCAAATATTTCGATTCGATTTTTGATTTTTTTTCGAAAATTTTTAAATCAAGAAACTAATTTTTGCAGTCAATTTAGTTTTTTTAGTAATTGTAATTTAGTATTTACTTTGGCCCGGAATGAAACTGATCACCCGGTATAACTGGAACTGTTTGGAAATAATGAAAGAAAAATGCGAACAATGTTAAGTAGATAATTAGCGATGCTTTCCGAGAAATTAAAGAATTATTTTAATTATTTGGAGCATACCACAGCATGATTCAATATTTTTCAAATTTTTTTAAATGGCCTTTTTGTACTATGTACATATTTTCGAAAAAACAGAGTTATAAAACTGATGCGTGAGATTCAAGATTCGGCGAAGGCAACTTTTTTTGTGCTCATTCCGAAATCTTAGTAGCGCGCAGTGTTGTCAGATTGGGGAGGTTTTCTCCAAAATGGGAGTAAATTAAGGTTTTGGTGTATATTTTGGGGAACTTCAATCGATGGGGGTATTTTTTGGGGTGGGTATTTTATGCGAGGGGTATTCTGGAGAGTTTTTATGAAATATTTTGGGAAAATTAAAAATTACTCCTGGCAACACTGTATACATCTGTTTTATTGGGTATAAATAAATTTATGGTACAAATTGTGTATATAATATGTTGTCTACGGCAACACTGTAATGGCTATTTTGTGTAAATATCTGTATAAAGAAGTGCTTCTAACGGACGTTAGAAGCGCCACTGACGGACGTTAGTAGCGCTACTAACGCTGAACGGTGGCGCGTTCGCAGCGCTGCTAACGTCCGTCGGTGGCGCTTCTGAAAGTGGCCCGTGTGAACGGGCCCTAAGAGTCGCCCACTGGCGGCTCCTAGTATTTCTGGCGTTTGTTTTTGTGTATTAGCACAAGCAATGCTCACACTATACCAGTTCAAATGGTTTTTTTTTCTCTTAAGTCTCCTTATTAGGTTAGTGTTATCAAGAAGCTGTAGCACTTCGGGGTTCACGTGCTAGTGAATTCGTTCCTTATGACTTCTCGCGAGTTTCTTTATTTCATTATGCACAGTCCCCACTTGAAGGTCTTTATGAAGATTGTTGTTTCTAATATAACAGGGTGCATTTATGATGTTCCTTAGTATTTTATTTTGAAGGGTCTGGATTATTTTCACGTTACTTTTCTTTGTGCAGCCCTATAGCTGCGCGCCATATGTTCACATTGGCTTTAGTAGCTGCTTATATAATATGAGCTTGTTATGTATTCACAGGATGGATCCTCTTCCTATTAGCCAATACATCTTTCGATATCGGATGCCTAGTTCCTCCCGTTTCTTCTTAACATGGGTCTTCCACCGCAGCTTGGTGTCTAGTGTTAGCCCGAGATATTTGGCCGTGTTAGCGTACCGAATTATCTGACCGTTCATGGTTACCGGGGTGTGCTCTATACGTTTGTTGGTAAAGTCTATGCGGATAGACTTGGCTTCATTGAGCTTAATTTTCCACTGTTTTGTCCAGCTTAGGATTTTATTGGTGGCTGCTTGGAGCAGGCTTGCTGTCTCTTCGTTGTTTGTGCTTACAGCTAGAATAGCAGTGTCGTCGGCGAATGTGGCTATTGTATTCCAGTTCCGGGATATCACTAGTGAAGAGTAGGTAGAGAACCGGGCCCAATATACTACCCTGGGGCAGCTCGGCATTTATTTCCTTGAGGTTAGACCAGGCCTCTTCCTGCTTAACCCTAAATAATCTCTCTGATAAATAAGACTTCAGGTTGTGTGTATTGCTTTAGGACCATCTTCTTTAGTTTGCGTAAAAGCCCTTCATGCCACACCTTGTCGAAAGCTTGCGCCACGTCGAGAAATATTGCGGAGCAGACTTTTTTCTCTTCCAGTCCTTTTTCGATAATACTAGTTATTCTGTGGACCTGGTCTACTGTGGAATGTTTATGTATGAACCCAAATTGGTGGTTAGGTATCAAGTTTTTCTTCTCGATGATAGGTTGCATCCTCTTGAGAAAAAGTTTTTCGAAGAGCTGAGACATGATGGGTAGCAGCGAAATTGGTCTATAGGATGTGACTTCTTGTGTGCCTTGTTTTGGTATCATGACAATCTCTGCTACTTTCCATATTTTAGGTACGTATTTTAATCGAAGTGAAGCATTGATAATATTTGTGAGTTTGACTAGCCCTTTTCTTCGGAGTTGTTTCAAAAGTTCACCTATTATTAACTCGAAGCCCGGATTTCAGTTGAATATTCTTAATTACATTCTTGACCTCTTTTAGAGTCACAGGCGTGATTCTTTCATTTTCTCGGATTAAAATATAAAATAATACAATATGCACCAGAATATATTATAGTTTATTAATATATTGAAATAATAATAAACTAAGAAAATTACAATTATTAAATTATTAAAATTTTATTAATCTGCGTCGTCTTTGCTTCTGTTTTGCATGACAATTTATAATAATATCTACTAAATCATCGGGGCCTTCAAGTGAAATTTTCATGAGATCTTGCAAGTCTCTTGTCACAATCTATTTCTAAATTTGGCCATCACTCTATTCATCGAAGTAAAAGAACGTTCAGCACTTGTAGTGAATACTGAAATATAACCTAATTTTACGAAGAAGGTTTCTAGTTGATTATATCCAATACTGTATTTCGTAATTAATTTAAATATATTTTCTTCGCTCTTCACTGAATTATTTTCAGAAGTGATATCATATTCAAAGGATCGAATATCATTCCATAATGCTTGGACATGTAAGTGAAATAAAGCTGATAATTCCTTAGTTTTCCCTTCAGTTAAAAACAGAAATGATTTGATAGTAGTTTGATAGTACTGGGTTCCCCATAATAGGCTACCCATTTTCATATTTGAATTAATTTTTTTTTTCAGTTAACAAAACAAACTTTTTATTATACTAAATTACAGCTAACTCTTTGGGATTTATGATAACATAAATATTTGACTAATTTAATTCTAACTTTTAAAAATCACGTCTTCTAAATGACCTCCACCAACTTCAACACATTTTTCAATATTAGATAAAAAGTGGTTCATTACACGGCATAGCAAACCTTTGTCTATTCCTTCAACTTCTTCACGAATTTTGACTTTGAGTTCCTCGATTGTACCTGGACGACTCGCAAACACTTTGGCTTTTAAATATCCCCACAGGAAAAAATCGCAAATTTCCGAATCGAGAAATGAGTCGGCCATTAAACGTTTCTCGCAGAACCCGCATTGAGTTTCTAGCGGTATGAGCTGTTGCCCCATCTTGTTGGAATAGTAAGGCATTGTTTAGTAATCCTCGTCTATTTAATTCTGGAATGAGGAATGTCTCTAGCATGTTTACGTAGCGCTCGGATGTTACTGTTACAGCGCGGTTATTTTCATTCTCAAAAAAATATGGACCAATAATACCAAAAGATCCTACTCTACACCACATAACAACTTTTGGATTATGGAGGTTCTGTGTAAAGATTTCACGAGGATTTTCATTTGACCAGTATCTAAAATTCTGTTTATTGACCATGCCGTTTAAATAAAAATTTGCTTCGTCGCTCATTAATGAATGTGAATTGCTCCTTGATGTAAATTCAAAAATTCTTGACAAAATGCTAACCTTGCTTCTTTATCTTGATTTATAAGTTACCGTGCCATTTGGTATTTATAGGGATGAAATTTTAAATCTCGTTGACGAATTCGATCTAAGCTTCCCTTTGATATTCCTAGGATAAGGGTTTGTCGATAAGCAGACCTTTAGACTTCTCGTAAACGCAATTCTAACTCGTTCAATATTTTCGAACTGTTCTTCGACGTCCAGGCTTCTTCAAATTTTGTACAGAACCATTTTTACGCCAATGACGAAGCCATAACTTAACAGTTTTACGATTTGGCGCGTGACCTCTATTGTTGTTATTAAACTGACGCCGGGATGCACGCCTAACTTCTTCTATCGAATTGCTTCTTATGCAAGTTTCTACACAAAACACACGTTGTTGGACTGAGTAATCCATGCAAGTTAAATAATTATGATGAAAACTAACAAACTTCTCGTAGAAAAATAACGTTCCACAAAATTATTAATACAAAACTTATTTGTGACAGGTGCCTACTTGATCAATAATTAACTTAAATCCCAAAGACTACAGAACATAATCCCACAGAGATAAACTTATTTAGTTATCTCGTAGGGAATTAATTAATAAAATAAAATGGGTACTCTATTATGGGGAACCCTGTATATCTAATCAGTAGCATTGATGGCCGATCATTGTTTTGACGAAATTATTTACCATTTTGAAGCTCACCTCACCTCAACATTTTCGTTTATTTCTATGTTTTCTAGATTTTTATGCATTGACTTGTAATTTTTCCCTATTGTACTCTTCTCTTCTTTCCCAAGGCAATCTTGAGATGTAATTTTAAGATGGTTAATGGTACAATTTATACGACTGGGCTAATCTGAGAAGTATACATCTTCGCTTTGCAATATTTTTGCTTTATTGATAGTGGTTACATTTTTTATGGACTAGCCTGCTAACCCTAACTGAAAATAAGTAAGTGGCAATTAGAAAGCTAAAATAAAAGCAAATCATGATTTCATAAAAAAAGGGAAGTATTCAACAAAATCCATGTGGATGCGGGTAGTGCTAGTGATATGAGAAATTATGGTCCCAAATCGCTTTTACCTATAATCTCCAAAATTATAGAAAAAATTATTTCCAGTCAAATAAGTGAGTTTTTAAAATAAAGTAATTTGCAGTATGGTTTTCGCAAAGGAAGATCAACTAGTGATGCAGTTGTTAGCTTTACTGACGAAATCCTCCGAGGAACGGTGTTTCCAGAAAAAAAGTATTCATTATTTAAGAGTTGTCCGATTTAAAAGGTATATCATAATAATGGTATTAATTTGGTGGACGTTTCAAGGTTATTTGAAGGTAACATCTGTTTTCATTACACACGTACACAGCAATAAAAACAAATGACACCTATTAATTAGATGAGTTATTTGTCGAGGAAAAAAAACAGTTGTTACCAGGTGATTACTCTAAATGTTCAAAATGATGTCCTTCAATTTCTATGCAATTCTCTATGCGTCTTATGAAACGTTTTATACTCTTTTGTAGAGCTTCCATGGTGGTTATAGCACCATAAGTATTTTTTATTTTCAAGCTTGTCAAATGAAATTTTATGATATAAAATAATTCATAAATTATGAGTCATAGCAAATGAATGCTAGGAACAAAACTTCCTTGTTTTATTGCGCAGAATACGAATCTGCTTAAGCAAATGTAATAATAATAATAATAATAATAATATCATCTATTTATGGCGTACGCGTTTTAAAAAACGATACAATAAAACACATCGAAAATGTTGTCCAAAATAATCTTTATTTTGGACATTCAGGCAAAAAAAAATAAAAATTTGGAATAAATTGAGGCGAAAACAGGTAAAGGTAAAGATCTAAAATATGGACCAAAAAAATGCGGACCAAAATATTGTAAATTCAAGTAAAAGAAAAAATATTTAGCTAGCCCCTAAAATAATTCTTTGGCTCAAAATAAGTTTCCGACCAGAAACTCGAAAATAATGCAAAAAATAAAATAAAATAAAAAACAATAATTCAGGTTAAAAAGTAAAGGGCAAAAAATCAAAAACCGACCAAAAAACTCGAAAATACCAGCAAAAAATCGCGCATAAAAATCAATAATTCAGATTAGAAAATTTAAAATATAACACAAAAAAGCTCAAACTTAAACTGACAATTAGGACCGAAATATCAAAAATACGGACCAAAAAATCGAAATTTAAACACGCAACCTAAATTTTCACGCCAAAATAAAGAATATTTATGCCAAAATAAAGAATATTTAGGTCAAAAATCAAAAATTTGGAATAGAAAAAAACGAAGTTACAGGCCAGAGATCCAAAAAAGCAGATAAAAAAATTCAAGTAAAGGAAAAATAGTTTGCCGTTTTCACTTTCAAAATAACCCTATAGCTCAGAGTGAGTTTCTGAACAGAAACTCAAATTGAAAATAAAAAATCTAAAATATGGGCCAAGAAAACAAAAAATTAGACCAAATACTGAAAATTTGGGACAAAAAAAATTAAAAAACGTAGGCCAAAATAAAGAATATTTAGGCCAAAAATCAAAACTTTGAAAAAAAAAAGAAATTACAGGCCAGAGATCTAAAAATGCAGATAAAAAAAATTCAAGCAAAGAAAAAATTGTCTGCCTTTTCACCCTCAAAATAACTCTGTAGCTCAAAGTAAGTTTCCGAACACAAACTAAAATTGAAAATTGAAAAATTTAAAATATAGGACGAAAAAAACAAAATTTGGACCAAATACCGAAAATTTGGGGCTAAAAATAAAAAATACAGATTAAAAAATCGAAAATCTTAATAAACAAATGGAAAATTTCAGCCAAATAAAGACATCTTAGGACAGAAGATCAAAAATTTGGACCAACAAATCGAAAATACAGGTCAAAATTTAACAATTGTGGCCAAAAGAATGAAAACATGGGCCTGGTTGTTACCAGGTGATTACTCTAAATGTTCAAAATGATGTCCTTCAATTTCTATGCAATTCTCTATGCGTCTTATGAAACGTTTTATACTGTTTTGTAGAGCTTCCATGGTGGTTATAGCACCATAAGTATTTCTTATTTTCAAGCTTGTCAAATGAAATTTTATGATATAAAATAATTCATAAATTATGAGTCATAGCAAATGAATGCTAGGAACAAAACTTCCTTGTTTTATTGCGCAGAATACGAATCTGCTTAAGCAAATGTAATAATAATAATAATAATAATAATATCATCTATTTATGGCGTACGCGTTTTAAAAAACGATACAATAAAATAATTGACCATATTCAGCTAAATTACATATTGCAGTTTTATATTATATAAAAAGTAATTATTGCTAAATAAATAAATAGTGCAGTTGCATTTGATAATAAATGAATAGCTTTAAATATGCGGCGATAAAATTTAAAAACAAATACACTTAATTAGATTCCCATTAATAATAATAAATAATATGAAATAATAAATAAATATAATTATAACGCAAATCGAGTATATAACGTAAATAATATCAGTGCACAAACAAAATGCCATCCAATAGACAATTTATATAAACTGAATAGAATTTATAACATAAATTTGCATGCACGAATAGACAGGAAGTAATTCCTAAATAAAATATATCTGTTGTTACAGAATAATAGTATATTATTAAACGAGTGAGAAAGTTGGCCATTGACACGAGGGTGAAATTTGCAATTTACCCGAGTGGCAATGGCTAACTTGCTCACGAGTGTAATACTATACTTTTATAGTATTTTATATTAAATAATTACCTAAAGATTTTTCTGTTTATATTAAATTATAACGAATACTTTTTCTATTTGGAAATGGCAGCAGTTCGCTGACAAAAAAAAACAAATCGTAACCATCGTAACAACTAAACTGTTGAGAAAGTAAAATCGTCGTCATGTCATTGGCTGAAACCTGTTGGGCAATGAAACCGCTATCATTTGATTGGAAATCACCTCTGGAGAAAATGATTCGGTCTAATAATGGACAACTTTCTCAATCAAAAACGATTTAACAACATTTATATTATTTAATAAGACGCGAAAATATTGTTTTCGCTACCGACAACGTAAATACGCATTGCATCCATGGTTACAGGTACTGTAAGTGGCTGATAACATTCTTACCTACATAGGAAAATAATAAACAGAAACGTAACGCTCCAACATATAGGCGAGCAACACATTTTCGCCTATACCTATAGCATCGGCATCCTTTTTACATAACCACTGCTTAAAAGAGCCGTAACAGGACACATACCTTTTTCGATTTTGATGGTAACAGGTTCTAACACGCAATATTCGCAGCTTCGTTTGCATCCATGGCCGCAAAAACTATCACTGGATTGACACAAACAAACAAAATTCGACATTGTTTTCTCTGTTGCTGGGTTACCGTAGAACGCATCGGTGACTATAAAAAATTTAATCCTAAATGTTGCAAGCCGTATTTTAGAATATTTTCTGATCTTTTAGTATTATATTTCCGGTAATGACGTAATGACAATTAACATTTTCGGCAGGCGACGAGCCTCAGCTCCGCCTCGGCTCGTATTCGCCTACCTCAAATGTTAATACGTCCTTACGTTTCTTGTTGCTTAAATAACTATTAAATATATAAGTTTGTTAGATTTAAGACGTGCGCAAACATTCGGAGAATAAGTTAATATCGTTAGTGAAAAAAAGAAAGCAGATTAAGGTGGCAAATGATTAATAAATCGCATCATTCTAAGTTACAGTAATTAGTCTTACAAATTGGCAGACGAAATAAATTCATATTTCTTGTTAAAGCTCCTTCACTGTGAAATCTAAAATTTATGTAGTTTAAGACATTGTCATAGTCAATATTAACAACTTAAAATATTAGTGCCTTGGTATACGAATAAATACGTATTATATATACAATATATTTATTTATATATTTATTTCGCAACAGGATACGTTACAAAATAGGGAAATATTATAATTAACGTAACATAATTAATTTAAAAAAATATAACAGGATATTTCCGTATTAATAAATGCTAGTTTCCGTCTTTATTTAATGCCCACGCAACAATTGAGGGTTTTATTATTATAACCATATAAATTTAAAACTTTTATAAAACCATAATTTCTTATGTAATTTAAGTCGCGTTTATACGCAACCAAATTTGCACTAATTTCTCTGCGTGTGCAGTAAATTGAGATTAAAGTCCAGATTTTGGTTCACTTCACTGCCGATTCTTCGTTTTTACTTTATCCGTTACGAAGTATGATGAAATTTTTTTCAATTTTCTTTTAACAGAAATATCTGTTGTCCCTAGAGGCGATTTCAACTATTTCTAGAAGAAAAAATGGTGATGTGGCCATCATGTTACTTTCTCCGATTTGATGGTATAATAGTCCTGAAAAAAGTCCCGAAAAAGAGTCCTGATAAAATATCCTGTAAAAATGCCCTTAACAGTCTTGAAAAAAAGTTATGGAAATAACATCGTAAAAAATCCTAAAAAAAAGATCATTAAAAAGACCTGAAAAAGTTCTGAAGAAATCCCAAAAAGAGTCTTGAAAAAAGTTCAGAAGAAGGCTTGAAAAAAAATTCCCAAAAAATAATTCCGAAAAAATGTAATGAAGAAAATTCTGAAAAGGAGGTACTTAAGCAAGTTTCGAAAAAGTCCGGAAAAAAGTCCTGAAGGAACAGTCCTGGAAATAAAGCATTGAAAAAAGAGTTCTGATAAAAGCCGTGAAAAAAGTCCTGAAAACAGTCTTCATGCAAAATACCAGAAATAAATGTCCCGAAAAAGAGTCCCAAGCCGTGAAAGAAAGTCGTGAAAAAGTCCTTAAAATAGTCTTCTAAAATTCCAGAAATAAATGTCCTGAAGGAAAGTCCTAAAATAAGTCCTGAAGGAAGTTCAGAAAAAGAGTCCTGATGAAATATTAAAAAAAGTCCTGTAAAAACAGTCTTGAAATATTGCCCTGAAAATAACATCTTTAAAAAATAAACAAATAAAATTCTTAAAAAAGTCCTTAAAAAGGTACTTGAAGAAATTGTCCTGAAAAAGAAATCCCAAAAAGAGTCTTGCAAAAAGGCCTAAAATAAGTCCTTAGTAAAATTACTGAAATAAAAAGTTTTTAAAATAAAAAATGTTAAAAATATCTGAAAAAGTCCTGATAAAAGATCCAAAAAAGGTCATGCAAAAAATGTCATGAAGAACATTCTGAAAGATTTGCAGGCGAGGACCAATAGAATGGCCCGCCAGATCCCCAGATCTTACACCCCTTGACTACTTTTTATGGGGTTATTTAATGTCGAAGGTCTACGTCAACAGACCACAAAATTTAGCTGAACTAGAAGATCGCATAAAAGATGAAATGCGCAGAATTAGCCCGGAAACGATTAAAAATGTTCAAAAAGAATTTCTTTACAGGCTTGCGTATTATCAAGAATTCGGTGGACGGCAGTTCGAAGACTTAATTTAATAATTGTATTTGCTTGGCGAAGGAGTTTTTGTTTATTTTGCGTTAACAATAAATTTTGCATTTTCTCACTTTCAATTGTCATTTACTCGAATAATTTCTTATGTAAGGTGGCAACATTTTGTACTGTCAGTACGGCAATGAAAATACCTCACAAAATCAAGAAAAAAAATAGGGATTGCCATTAAAAAAAAAATGGATGACGTCATTACTCAAAAACAAATGACGACTGAAAATCGACTTTCATGCAAAAATGTGTATTTTTATAAAAGAAAATCGACCTATTCGAGGATTTTTGCCCAAAATATTTGATTTCGGTTTTAGTGAATATATTCCATACTTTAGGCGCGCACTGTATACAAAGTGTTCCAGAGCTCTGGGAACGGTCAATCACCTACTTATTTGTCTGTATAAATTTAAATATTTTTATGGCATGCAGCTCACTATTCTGCATAACTTTTATATTAAACATTTTTCAAAATTTTGACAAATAAGCGCGTGATTGACCGTTCCCAGAGCTCTGAAACACCCTGTATACAAATTCTCAGTGAGGTATAATATATGTATAAAAAAAAAAGGATTAGACTGACAAGAAAAAAATATTTAAACATATTTGTCAGTTTATGGTCTGAAGTCTAAGAAGTTCTATGAGGGATTTAGGAGGAAATTGGATTGCCTGCCTTATTACAAAATTTTTGTGCCGCTTTGGATGTGGTTGGATGTTGGTGATCTTGTAGAGTTCTGTGTTGCAGATGTTATGGAGTGAGTTCGTTGGGTGTTGGATTTTGGTGAGAATACAACTCATGGCCTACTAGAATGTATTTTGAACCAATCAGATGCAACAAAATGCATAGCAGCATCTGTATCACCTCGATGATAAAAAACAAAAGTGGCGGTGATATTTTATTGTGGTCCTGTCAGAATTTTAAACCTCAAAATGGACATACTAAATTATTGGGCTGCAGTTTCTAACTGTGAAATCAGTGAAATGGTGAAAAATACGACGCCCAGAAACACCGCGAGGAATAAAGAGTCACAGTGCCGACAGTTTATGGAGTCTGTGCTGCAAGAAACTACAAGACGAATTAAAACATTGCAATATGTGAGTTGTCATCAAGATTATAAGGTTATTCGTTATATTCTCTCACTAAATATAACTCGTGATACGATTAATAACCGATGATATTTAGTCGTTGAAACCGAAGCAGCACATTCAACTCGCGCTAGCGCTCGTTGAATCTGCAGCTCGGTTTCAACTCCAAAATATCATCGGTAATAATCATACCACTTGTTGTATTACGGCTGATAATTTCTGAAAATATTTTTCCTAAAATAAATATTTTAAGAAAAAAAATATTATTAAAAACTTTAGTGATTTTTGGTCTATAACTATGAAGCGATAATAGTTACATTAAATTTGTATAAACAAAAATTTTAGAAAAGGAACAACTTACAAAGAATACACTTTTAAAAATCTTACTATTTTTGGAAAAAACTGATAAAATCGGAAAAATCCCTTTTATACCATGAAATCAAATATCTCAGTTGAAAGAATAAATTTCCCGAAAACAATACTTTCATGTATTCTATACGAAGCAGTGGCGGCTCGTCAGGGGAGGCAGGAGAGGCATTGCCTCACCATTAATTTTCTATATTATAAAAATATAAATTTATTCAATAAATTTCTTCCGTGTTGGCTTTAATATTGATAATTATACAGTAATTAAAAATGGTGACGTGATCATCATGATACTTTCTCCGATTTGATGGCCATTTATATCTACGTTTTCATGGTTTATTTTCAATTGAAATCATATTTTAAATGTACATCGAGCGTTCTGTAAACTCGGATGAAACTGACTTTTAAAACGTCAAAATTATGAAAGATGGAAAAATTATACTTCAGATTCAAAAACTCAATTTACATAAATTTGCTGTAACTATTATCGTTTTATAAAAATAAACCAAAAATTAAAAAAAAAATACATTTTTTTCTCGAATAAAAATGATTTTATGAAAAATGTTTTCAAGCAAAAGATGTTAATTTCTTTGTTGTCTTTAATGTTTGTTTAAATGTTTTTGTGATATTTTTCATATTTAAGAAAATATTGGCAAATATTAACGAGCCGCCACTGATACGAAGTTGGTAAAAACTGCAAAAATAAAATAAAGATAGGGGCCGCGGTGGTCTAGTGGGTAGAGGTCCGGCCTCTGGACCCCGTTGGTGCGGGTTCGAGTCCCGTCCGGACGGTCACTTTTTCAACACGAAAAATGGCCGTACGGGTCCCTGGGTGTCTAGTGTTTGTCCCCATTTCATTTAAATATGATTATTATTACTATAAATTGGTTGTGGCTGAATGCCCTAGTTGGCTAAGCCAAGTCCCCATCATCCTCGATTCCCTAACCCGAACTCCTGTCAATCATCTTTCCTTTTTAATTAAAAAAAAAAATAAATAAATAAAGATTATTATTTTTGATGTGCTCTAGTTAGGGTTTAAAACTTTTTGTATTGTGTGAGCCACAAAATTTGTTTCAGAGTTGGCTGTGAGATAAATATACCTCATTTATCTCACAGCCAACTCTGAAACAAATTTTGTGGCTCACACAATACAAAAAGTTTAAAACCCGTTTTATTTTCGCATATTATTGCGTCATGAGACTAGATTAGTTCAATTGAATTATATTAAAAAAAATTGAATTAATCTCAGATATGACTGCTATGTTTCTCTCTCTCAGGCATGGCTAACTCAGAAACAAAATTCACACACCTTACCATAAAGATAAAAACTGATCTAAAAAAAGATAAGAATTGTACAAAATTTTACTTAAAGTTGATTCTTAATTTTTTTATTTAAGAAAACTCTATTAAGTCTGCACGCCAATTTTGCCATGACCTTTGTTCGTTTTTCATAATTCTTCTTTCTTTCTTTCTTTCTTGATTCCTGTCATATTTAATATAGTTTTCGCGAAACTTTTGAAATTCGTAATGACAATAAAAAATTCTATATTGTGGTACGCCCGAGACAATTTTTTTTAAATGTCTGAGCGGCTTATGTTAAAAATCATTAAAAAACTTCAAATGGAATTCTAAACTTTAGATTTTTTCGATAAAATGAAGAACCAAAATGCTTTTCATAAAATTTCGAGGAACCTATGACACGCGTGTCAGTGCTGACACGCGAGCTCATTTCTGGTGACAAGCATCTTTAAAGATAAAAAAATTCATAATTCAAATATTTGTCTTTCTAACACGCCACGAAAAATATGTTTCGATTTTTCAAAATGTCTCTCTCTCTCTCTCTCTCAATTTATTTCGCAATGTAGTCGTCTATGATTTTCGTGAAATGGAGATGTTTCAGGTGAAGTATCCAAAATGTTTGTAATTGTACCGATAGGTACGGCCATTGGCAATGCTACCATGAAAAAATATTTCAAAAATGTCTACGCCAAATGTCCAAAAAATAAAATTTTGTTCATGTAGTCTTCTATATTTTTCGTGAAATTGGGATTTTTCAGGTGAGGTCTCCAAAATGTTTTAAATTGTACTGATGGGTACGGCACTTGGCAATCTCACTATGCTAAAATATTTAAAAAATGTCTGCTCGATGTCCAAAAAATAAAATTTTGTTCGTGTAGTCTCCATAAATGTGAATTTCCCTTGATATGGAAAACTAGTTTCATTCGGCCTATATTTAAAAGTGGTAGTAGAAGTAACATCGAGGACTATAGAGCAGTTTCAATGCAGTCTACTTTTCCGAAATTATTTGACAAACTTATTGCAGATCAATTAATGTTTTCATGTAAGAGCATTATCTGCAACGAACAACGTGGATTTTACGATGGAAGATCTACTGTATCCAATCTACTTGTTTATCAATCATATATTATTAATGCTCTTGAGAAATACGGCCAAGTGGACGCAGTTTATACAGATTTCTCCAATGCCTTCGATCGTGTTTCTCATTCAATTTTAGTGAAAAAATTACGTGCTATGGGCTTTGGAGAGTGTACAACGGAATGGATGAAGTTATTTGTCTGATAGACAACAATTTGTAAAAATCAATAATTTCGTCCCTGAATCAATATCTGTGTTTTCTGGGGTGCCGCAGGGGTCACATTGTGGCCCAGTATTATTTTTATTATTCATTAATGATGTCAGTTCGTATGTAAAGCATTGCAGATTTTTATTGTTTGCAGATGATCTTAAAATATTTCGGGCGGTAAATTCCATCTCAGACTCAGCATACTTGCAGGATGATTTAGACAATATTTATAGATGGTGTTCTGATAACAATCTTTATTTTAATTATAAAAAATGCATGTCAATCTCGTTCGGAAGAGGTCGTATAGTTGAAAATGCATATATCATAGTTGATCATCTATTACCATCTGTTAAGCAACTTAAAGATCTTGGTGTGTTATTTGACTGTAATTTCTCCTTCTCGAAACACATTGACTGCATTTGTTCGAAAGCATTACAGATGCTTGGATATATTAATCGATTTGCCAGAAACTTTTCTATCAGTAGCCAGAAAATACTATTCACATCTTTAGTAAGACCACAACTTGAATATGCCTCTTGCATTTGGTCGCCGGCATATAATAATACGATTGATCAACTAGAACGTGTTCAAAACAAATTCTTTATGCCAATTTCTTTTAGAATTGGGATTAGTAAAATTGAATATAGTCGCAGCAATATGCTTTCTTTTCTAAACCTACCAACTTTACGTGATAGACGAATACATGCAGATTTGTATGTAGTTTATAAATTAGTGAACGGTTTTATAAATTGTTGTGAGCTTCTCGCATATTTGAATTTTAACATCCCCTTCAAAATAAGAAACATTACTGTTTTTAAAGAATCTTTTCACAGATCAAATTTTGCCAGAAATTGTGCAGAATGTTCAGATTATGCAATCTGGTTTGTGTTTCCCCTAATTTTTTTCTATACGATACATCTTACAATAAATTTAAACGCCATCTAAAATATATTGATGTATCACCATATGTTGTTGGTATATAATGTTTTTATTATTTACTAAATCTTTATAGTTATAATAGTAATTCCACTTGTAATATATTGTTATTGTTATGTATTAGTTATATTGTGCAATATTTTATTTTGATTTCTTTATTGTATTCTTTATTATTTTAAATTTTTTCTTGTAAAAAGGTTCGTCCGTCAATAAATAAATAATAATAGTCGTCTATGTTTTTCGTGAAATTGGGATGTCTCAGGTGAGGTCTCCAAAATGTTTTTAATTTTACTGATAGGTACGGCCTTTGGCAATGCTACCATGATAAAATATTTTTAAAATGTCTGCTCGATGTCCAAAAAATTAAATTTTGTTCATGTAGCCTTTTATATTTTTCGTGAAATGGGGATGTTTCAGGTACGGTATCAAAAATGTTTTTAACTGTATCAATAGGTATGGCCTTTATAAATGCTACCATGATAAAATATTTCAAAAATGTCTGCGCGTTTGTCCAAAAAATAAAATTTTGTTCATGTAGTCTTCTATATTTTTCGAGAAATTGGGATGTTTCCAGTGGGTTTTTTGTCTGATCGTTTCCTTGTTTACCCTGGATGAATACGTTTTGAGATCTATTGCTTAAATATGACTAATAAATTGTGTGCATTCCCTGTAATGCCGTATGCGCTTAGATTATCGAGTTAATTGGTGATCGATTAGGTCGAAGGCTCTGGATAGATCAAAATAAATCATCTCTGCCAAGAGCACTATATACAGCCGTCATCGAGTTAAATAAGGAGTCAACGATCAATTTATTTTTCATAAAAACCGATTGGGTCTTTCGGAGTGGGTTATGATAGTTTAAAACAAGTGCTGATCATTTTCAAGCTAAAAGTAATTGAAACAATACCGAAACACATAATACTTTCAATAAATAGCATAAATAGTAATTACAAAATTAAAAATTTGTAATCTGTAATTATGAAACTAGAGGAGTTCAATTAAATTTACATAACAGAAATTGTAGCGAATCCTTAAATGAGAAAAGTACAAAACATATTCTAAAAATGATTCATGTTTTTAGTATCACTTTCTTGGACATGTGTGCACGCCGTCATAACCAACTAGAAAAAGCAGACGGTAACTTGCCTGTGTGTACGCACAGCTAAATGTTTACGAGATTTGAATGGAGAGTTTATGAAGTGGAACATCTTTTCTTCAACTTTTTTTTAAACTGTAATATACGTCTATTTAAGTATGCACTTTGGAATAATATATTCGTGTTGAACAATATTCGAGTCGGGCGTGGGCGCAAAAGGCTGCAATTCGAAATACATTAAGAGGCGCGAAGGATGCCTTATGCAAATCACACATTTCCCAATTTATTGAATAAACGATGGGAATCGAAAGTCGCTTCCCTCGAGCACACACACACACACCACCTGCGGAGGACGAAGGTTCAACAATAATAATGATCGCAAATTATTGAACGCGCATAAGCGGAAAAGGTTGATTCGAAGATGTTGAGGAAATGTGCTCTTATTATTATGGAGGAGGGGGGATTCTCGTGGAGGAAAACAGCGATTAAAACCGCGAATTATTCGCCAACAATGGGTTTGGGATAATTGGGAACTTCCTCGAGGGTGCGTGTTTGGAGCAATTTGTTCAGCAGCCATTGGAATTTTGTGTTTTTAAGTTGCACATTAATTTTATACTTAGATTAATTGCTTCAAATATGTATCTTGTTAAAGTAAAGTTTTTAACCGTTAAATAAATAAATACATTTTATCCCTAGATTCGTTGTCTTTAAGTGAAACTTTACATCTGAAGCAACATCCAGCACCGAAGTCGTGATACCTTCTCCAGCTAGATTTTCTTTTTTTTCTGTTCAAGCAATGCGCGGAATGGTAAATTCTAGTGAACGATACCAGGAGAGGAAAAAAACCCGCCGTTGGGAAGATCGTGGAAATCCATATAAGCGTAACGGAAGTTGCATCGCGGTTTTAATATGAGTAGGCATGATTAAATTGAGCTTGCTGTAAATAAGGAGAGGTCGTATATATGGCCATTATGTGCGTGTCTGGGATGGATGGCGCATTCCTCTTCTTCTTCTTCTACTGCTGCCTCTTCTCCTCTCGTATTCTCGTCGGCTGCAGGAAGTCGACGCGAACGTGACGCTTCCCGGAAGGGACTCTTGGAAAGGGCGCGTATCTCATATTGATCAGGACAGGTACACGTCTTCGAAACATTACATACTATGAGTGTAAAATACTTAGAAGGTAATTTAGATTTGAAAAAAAACGAAAACAATTTCAGGAAATTTTTTATATCAGATTTGAAATAGTAGAATGAGTTTGGACGTCGTAGTGCCAAACACGTGTGGCGGCGATCTAACCTAATCTGGCCGCGAATTTCTGCCGTGAATGGTTGTTTTTAAGAAACAATTAATTCTAGACGTGTGTGTATGGCTCAAGTCTGTATCATAAAAAAAAACAATTAGTGTAACTAAGCATACATATATACTTTGAAAACTTTATTTAAAAAAAGATTAAGTAGTTTATTTATTGTAGCTGTAACCACCAGAGCTGTCCTAAGATGCATTCTAAAGGAATTTATTATGCTCAAATAAATGCAAAACTAAACTATATTTTTATAATTCTGGGCTGAAAAGAGAGAGTAAACTTCGTCTGCTGTGCGTTTTAAATGAACCGGTGTAAACGAATTCTTAGTATCTGCCAGCGTGACATTTGGATAACCTAAAATCGGCTCGCACGTGGTAAAATGGCTGCATTCATAAACAAATCATTAAATAGCAAATCGCATTAATGTCCATAATTATTTATAAATAAGACGCAATCGAAATGGATTAAATGCATTACAGTTGTAGACGGCACATATCACTGACAATGAGAATTACTTATTAAGCTACGCGCACACTTGTCGGAATCGGACGGACGGCACGCATCGGCTAAAATTGCTTAACACAGTTGCAAACGAGTCAACGCACATTTATCGGTACGGCATGGAACGGATAAATCTGCGTTGACTCGTTTACAACTGTGTTAAGCAATTTTAGCCGATGCTAATCCGTCCGATTCCGACAAGTGTGCGCGTAGCTTTAGTGCTACTAAATAACAAAGCTACCAAAAAAAGATATCCACAACGCACATACTGGTATTTAACAAATACATCTTTGTGTAGCTCTTGTGGACATGGCTTAATTTACTTTTATTAAAAATTTAATACCGAATAATAAAATAAATCATGTTAAGAACAATCCCTCAATAACGTTAACTCGAGAAGGACCAGATGCCCAGGATTCTCCAGGTGAAGACAGAGGCGAAAAACCAACAAGCATCTTGATGCACAGCATCAGGGCGTCTCCGCAATGGAGAGTAAATAAAATGTATGCTATTATGAGAAATTTAGTAACTAAATAAATTACGAAAGTAGATGCCTAAAGTATTTTCTTTGGGTTTCGTAGTAGTTTTAGTAGAAAACAAATTAAACAAATGTTTGTTTTATTATCTAGTCTTTAGTCCAACTAGTTCCAACCGTTCACGAGCTATCCACCTATATGTCAGAAAATAAATTAACCCAAAATCTGTTTTATTGTGTAATCAGCATTTTTATAAACTACAAGAACCTAATAACCCTTTGAGGGGTACATTTTTAGGAAGGAGATGAAACGGGGAAACTAATGGCACTTGAGGTTTTCGGGGTCGCTGATTCCGATTTCGGTGTCAGAAATGAGTTTTCAGTACAACATTCAGGCAATAGATTCCGCCATTTTGGCGTTTCTACCGTTAACGGAGAGTAATAATTTGAAATAATTATTTGACTATCTTTAACCTTTCGCGAGATATTCACCTATTTCTCAAAAAACAAATAAAATAAATAATGTTTTCTTCTTGAATCAGCATCTTGATAAGCCGGAGAATAAGAATTTGAAATCATATTTTGATCATCTTCAACCGTTCACGAGATATTTATACGTATTTTTTAAAACAAATGAATAGAAGTTAGTAATTTGATTCAGTTAAGTTAAATAAATGTTATTTTAATATAAAAAAAATATGTAAAAATATTCAATTCAAAAATTCAAACAAACTTAATACAATAATACTTGACTCTTAAACACAATGTCTTCTAATTATATTTTTTTTTGGATTCGAGTGCTGCTTCCATCTGATGCACAGCACATCAATTAATAAATTAGTGTCCGATCAATAAATACAGTTTTAACGAGCGTGCGATAAATTGAGGCCGAAATATCCATAATCACCAGGGCTAATGAAGACATATCCATTCAGTGCCCATAAATACGGCATATCCCTTGTCCCATTAAGTCATTTTTACCGCCCGAAATCTGCATAAATCGTCGTCCTCTCCATCCCTGGTAATTAGCCGAAATTATGACGAGTAATAATTACAGGTGACTGGCGGACAAAGGCGCCTGATTTATGACTTTTACTTAATTATTAAAATTAAATTGGCGTTAAATTACTAAAAAGGCCAATTTGCATACCGACTCGGTCATTTATTCAAAGAATGTCTTTTGATTAATTCATTAAAGAAAAGAAAAAAACGGTAACAAATTAATAACAGCAGCAATTACATTAAATATGTATTAATGAAAAGAACTTGAACGGAAATACACAATTTTTCGGTAATTTCATTGTAAAACTAAAGGCATGTAATTTGGCAGGAGAAAAAGTAATTGCACGAATCATTGTTATTTTTATTCGGCCACTCGACTGCACCGTTGTTCATTCCGCAAACAACAACCTTGAGTCGAGCTATTTGAAATGTAGGAAGAAAACAATTTAAATTTCACAGACGTGACTGCATGGCGAAAAAAAAATCGTTATGCACTTTGCATGGTATTTGCATTTCGCGTCGCAATCAATCAATCGCTGACGTAATTTTATAACTGAGGTTCTCGTTTAATCGCACAATGTTTTTCGGATGATGTATTGTACGGTGTGTGGAAAAAGAAGTATTTTTGCAAGTGGAAGTGGAGCCGTTCTCGAGATGCTGTTGTAACCAGCCAACTCGTGAGATGTTATATATTGTGCAGTTTGATGGCTCTCGAGTGTTACATGCTTCGAGCTACTGGTCTCTAAAGGAGTACGAGTAATTATTTATGTGTATACATATATAGAGAGATGCCTGGAAAAAAAAAATAAAGTACGGGCTTTGTTTATTTGCGGCCTGGGGGCTCTCCTCCTGGAATATTCCATTGTCTTCCGTTCGTTTCGAGTACTTCACTGCTTGTGCTTCTATTAACAAGTGCACTCTGCAGCTGTGACGGATTCTTACAAAAATACGTATTGCTTCGTGAAGGAAATGTATACAATTGTTTCTTTAATTTATTATTCATAACTTCAATTCAAAGAATAAATAGCTTTAGGAAACCGTTTACATTAGTAAAACATATATAACTCTTTTAAACCAATTTTGTATACACCGTGTGTCTAATATTTCTTCAATATACACACATCTACTTCAATTCATTTATGCAATTTATTAACTCGCATTTTTATCTAAGCTTAACTTTAGGACAAAACCTCTAATAATCTTTGAACAAAAATTAAATAAATTTGACCTGTAAAACAAAGCATTGGTGTCCGAAATGTACATAGATATATAAAAATTCATCCGAGAGATCTTATTTTTTATTAATAAATTATTAATTAACTCTTTAATGCCCAATTATACTTAAAAGTCTTTGCGTTATATTTTTCCATCATTTAGTCATTTTAGCGTAATTCGACCGCTCCTTTCTTTTGGTACTTCTAGAGGCAACACATATGTTTTTAGATTTTTAATTCCTGACAGGTCTCATAAGTACACATTTTTCAAAATAAAACAAAAATGTAAGATGGATATTCCAGTTTCTTTTGACAATAAAAGTAATATGTTCTTATTAATCGTTTAAATATCTATGTATGTTCATATTATTAAAGATAAGAATATTAAATAGATGTAAATTCTACCAAATAAAAACTAAGTTCAATTTCTGAATGTTTATAATTGTCGACTAGTTAGTGAATTTTAAGATTAAACCTGAGTTTTTATTTCATATAATTAACATCTATTTCATATTACAGTCGTAAATAATATGAACATAAATATTAAAACAATTAATTATATTTAATTTTCAGATTTAGAACAAAAACTTTTATATAATTCTGTAATCTAATTTAATTTTTAATCTAAAGTTTTGAGACTAACCGATTCTAAATTGTATTTTTTGTTTGCTGTTTAGGTATTTAAAAAAAACGTTTTTAGATTCGTTTTCCTTAACATTCCTCTTTTCTGTTATGCACATAAGTTTTTTGTTTTCAGTTAACGGGTTAACACTTAGATCAACTTTCTAGTTGTTTTTAGTCGTATTTGCATTAATTGTATTTTTAATTTATATGAATAAGTGTTAACATTTAGTTGTATGATGTATTCATATTATAAATGTAATAAAATGTACAACTCTTGTGTTGACTACAAATAAATTTATTATTATTATTATTATATATTTCCGTTTACACAAAAAGAGAAGAAATATCAACTCAAATGTAAGGTTTAATAGTGAATGTAAGGCGAACAGTGATCCAAAAATATTTCAATGTCAAAATTAATTCAAAATCTTGTGCAGCTAAAATTCCTCTAAAATCTGCAAAAACTACACTCGGCATGAAAAAAAGCGCCACTCAAACCGTCGTAACTTGGTTCAATTTGGTCGAAAATCGATGAATCTTTCAGATTTGGAAAGATTCAAGTTTTATCTTTAAGCATGTTTAGTTGATTTTGACCCCAAGTCCAACCCACCCTCCGTAACAACGCGATGGAAAAAAAAATGTTTTTTATGTAAAAAATTGTCCAACTTTGACTAGCCGTACCGTGCACAAAAAAAAATTGACGGGAAATTTTACCACAGTGGCAGAAAAATTTAATTAACTTCCTTCAAATGCCTTAAAAATTCGAGTCGTTTCGATGATTTGGAGCAAAGTTATGAATTTTTTAAAAAACATTTTTGGCCATAACTTGAGTAATTTTGCACCAAAATCGATGAACTTTTGCAGTCTGAACAGTTTCAAATTTTCTCTTCAACGTCATGTGAATTGTTTTGTTGCTAAAACGAATCCACCCCCTGCCACTCCCTAAAGGAAAAAAATCATAACTTTGCTCCAAATCATCGAAACGACTCGAATTTTTAAGGCATTTGGAAAATAAAGGAAATTGATTAAATTTTTCTGCCATTGTGGTGAAATTTTCAACCGATTTTTTTTGCGCACGGTACAGCTTGTCAAAGTTGGACCATTTTTTACATAAAAAAACAATTTTTTTCCATCGCGTTGTTACGGGGGGAGGGTTGGACTTGGGGTCAAAATCAACTAAACATTCTTAAAGATAAAACTTGAATCTTCCCCAAACTGAAAGATTAATTGATTTTTGACCAAATTGAACCAAGTTACGACGGTATGAAAAATCGAGTTTTTTCGCGATTTTTCGAGTGGCGCTTTTTTTGACGTCGAGTGTAATTAGGCTAAAACTCATATTTAACTTTGGTACAGATATGTAGATGACACCATAACTTGTTTGATGAGTTAAATTCCTTTATGGAATACATACATCATTAAATCAGAATATTAAATTTACGGTAGAAGTAGAATCAAACAAAACAATACATTTTGTAGACTTAACCCTACACACTAATAATGAAATTAAATTTGAATTATGTAGAAAACCTACAAACACTCAAAATACCATTTATACTTACTTATACTCGTTTCGTCCTCTTAATCAAAAATTATTATCATATTAATCTATTAAAAAATCCTCCTTCAAAACATTGGCTATAAAAATGGTTTTGAAGTAAAAATAGTCACAGCCATAATATTACTTTCTCCGATTTCGATGGTATAATAATTATTTATGTTTATTCTGTCATGATTTATTTTCAATATAAATCATATTGTACCGGGTGACCCAGCGATCTGTAAAAGCCCTATAATTTATTTGCTATTTGAGATATCGACTTCTAGTTTTCTTGAACTGGTACCCACACTTATTCTGCATATTTTAAAAATATGTATGTTTTTGTACAGGGTGTCCCAATATACATAACAGACCAAAGTTAAGTTTTTTTAAATGGAACACCCTATATTTTATACTTTATTTTCAACCCTCTTGAGAAGCTGATAAAAATAGTATGGGATTGTATGGGTCTGTTATGGACGGTTGGTTAATTATGGGCAAATTTGTGGCAAGAACAAGGACACATTGAAAAAGTTGCAGAAGCGCTCCTAGCAATGCTAGCGTCGTTTTTTATACACTAAAGAATTTTCCACATCATGAAGAATAATACAAATCGGCTTTGGTTCTTTTTTGTTCATAATGTTATACAGGGTGTCAACATACGCAAAATAATGGATAACTATTTTTTTTTAAATGGAACACCCTATATATCTTGCCACTAATGCATGGAATTTTTAATAAGCTTTTTAATGATGTACAATTTGTATAATGAAATATTAAGGATTCTTAAGATTTATCCATAAAAACATTTTTCTTTTGTCACCTCCTTTTCATTTTTGGATTTTCAGCCAAAACTATGCATTTTCTGAAAAAATAATATGAGACCAAAGTTGTAGAGCGGAAAATTTGCGATCGATATAGGTTTTTCGACTTTTCCAATAATGCGTGCATTGCCCGCCAGAGTGCGCAAAATCGTGACCGTATATGCATTTTAAAGTTTTTCTCAAATTTTTTGTTAATTAATTGCACTATACCTTATTTTCCACGTCCTCTAGCAGAAAAACGGGTAATTATAGAATTATTTTAATCACCTACATCGATTGAAAATATTCCGCTCTACAACTCTTAAAAGAAGCAATTTTTGCCCAAAATGCATAGTTTTCGCTAAAAATGCAAAAAACCATTGAAAAACGCAAAAATTGATATATACATTTTCAATTTGCGTTTTTAGGGAAAACTATGCATTTTTGGCAAAAATTGCTGCTATTAAGAGTTGTAGAGAGGAACATTTTCAATCGATATGGGCCATTTTAATTTCCCTATAATTTTCCGTTTTTCCGCTAGAGGGTGCGGAAAATATAGTATAGTGCAATTTATTAATAAAAAATTTGAAAAGAAAACGCTAAAATGCATATATGGTCACGATTTTGCGCGCTCTGGCTGGCAATGCATGCATTATCTTAAAAGTTAAAAGACTTATATCGATCGAACTACAACTTTGGTCTCTTATAATTTTTCCTGAAAATGCATAGTTTTGGCTGAAAATCCACAAATGAGCAGAAGGTGACAAAAGAAATATGTTTTTATCGATAGATCTCAAGAATCCTTAATAGTTTGTTATACAAACTGTATATCATTAGAAAGCTTATTAAAAATGCCATAGATTGATGGCAACTTATATAGGGTGTTCCATTTGATAAAAAATAGTTATCCATTATTTTGCGTATGTTGACACCCTGTATAGCACTATGAATAAAAGAGAACCAAAGCCGATGTGAATTATTCTTTATGATGTGGGAAATTTTCTAGTGTATAAATAATGATGCTATCTTTGCCAGGAACGCTTCTGCAATGTTTTCAATGTGCACATGTTTTTGCCACAAATTTGCCCATAACTAACCAACGGTCCATAATAGACCCATACTATCTTATACTATTTTTATCAGCTTCTTAAGAGGGTTGAAAATAAAGTATAAAATATAGGGTGTTCCATTTAAAAAAACATAACTTTGGTCTGTTATGTATATTGGGACACCCTGTACAAAAACATACATATTTTTAAAATATGTAGAATAAGTGTGAGTACCAGTTCAAGAAAACTAGAAGTCGATATCTCAAATAGCAAATAAGTTATGGGGCTTTTACAGATCGCTGGGTCACCCGGTATATACGAGGGCGTATTGAAAATTAATGCCTCCATGGCTATAACTTTATTAGTAGCAGATATATAATTTACATATAAATGTGAAATAATCATATAAACTGTCCTTTACGCACTTTTCTACATAATCCCCATTGACGCCATTAAATTTACGCCAACGTGATACGAGTTTTAGAAGTTCGTCACGGAAAAAGACTGAAGACTTCCCACGCCACCATTTCCTCACCTCCGTTATCACCTCTGCACCCGAAGAGAAACGCTTGCCCTTGACATGTTCCTTAAACTTTGGAAAGAAGAAAAAATCACAAAGCGCAAGATCTGGGCTATATTGTGGATGAGGTAAAAACATCACGAAACTCAAGTTTCTCTCTGACTTATGTGAGGCCAAGCGTTGTCATGATGCAGAATTGGCTCTTTTTCAGATTTTTTGGGGTGTTAACATATCGTTCGGAGCTGCCAGGACAGCCGCGTTCCTAAAATTCAATGTGAACGATGCCATCGCAATCCCAGAAAACGATAATCATGACTTTCCCGACTGCGTGACCGATCATGGACATCCGTTTCAGCGGGATTTGGGTCTTTCACAATCCTTCGCGATCTTGCGTCCTGTGATTTTTTCCTCTTTCCCTAGCTTAAGGAACATATCAAGAGCAAGCATTTTTTTCCAATGCAGAGGTGATAGCGGAGGCGAGGAAATGGTGCCGTGGGAAGTCTTCAGACTATTTCAGACTTGAAAAACTCGTAGCACGTTGGCGTTGATTTAATGCTGTCAATGGCGATTATGTGGAAAAGTGAATACATCGGTGCGTAGAGGATAGTTTATACTATTATTTCACATTTATATGTAAACCATATATCTATTACTAAAAGTTATAGCCATGGAGGTATTAGTTTTCAATACGCCCTCGTACATCGACCGTTATGCAGAATTGGATGGTGCTGACGCTTAAAAAGTCAAAATTATGAAAGCAGAAAATGACGAATTGTACAAATTCGAATAATTTTTAATAAACACTATCATTTTATAATTAGAAACCAAAAATGCCCAAAATTAAATACAAAATTAAACGCGCTGAACAAAACTAAAAAAATTTGTCATTTTGTAAAAAATTGCGTTTTCAGAAATAAAAACACGGATGCGCACAATTAGATTTTTGACAGTTTTTATCTCAACATCGCGCTGACAGATACTTCAAACTTCAAAATGTGTCAATATTGTTTTAATAATCCTTACAGAATTATTGGAAAATTATTGAAAAATGTAGAAAATTGCGTTTTTAAGATAAAAGCACAAACTCCCATTTTTGACAGTTGATAACTCTATAACGAGCGGATTAAAATTGAATCATTAGGGCAGCAAGATGTACTTAATGCAAAAATCTTTAAATAATCCCTTTCTAAAAACTATTTAAAAATGAAAAAAACATATTTCTTAAGATAAACACACAATTTCGAGGTTTAACAGTCGATAACTCGATAGTGCACAGCCAAAGATTTATCATTTAAGCATTAAAATTTGCGAAATGTAAAGATATTTACAAAAATCTTTAAAATTGCCTTTGATAACTCTATAAAGCGATGACAGATTTTGATCATATAAGCATCTAAATGTGCGCGAGATTAAAGTCTTTAAATTAAATTCTAAGAAATTATATAAAAATTGCTAGAAAATATAAAAATTGTCCATCCTTTTAAGTTAAAAACCAAGGATAGCCATTTAAACTTTGACGAAGGGTAAGTCCACAACAGATTTCGATCATTCAAATGACAACATGTGCGTATTATTTTTGTCGTTCGAAAGCGGTTAAATCCATAATGTTTAGTCAGAATTTTATTATCCAAAAGCTAAAATATACATAATATTACGATCTTAAAATAATCTTCGAAGAAATCTTGCAGAAATTGTTGAAAATTACGTTTTTAAGTTTAGGCTCGAATGCATACAATTTTAAGTTCCGACAACAGATAACTCCACAACGCCGTGACAGATGTGTGCAATTTTTCTAAAATAAGGAAATGCTCACAATTTTTATTATTGACAACGCATACCTCCAAAACATGTTGACAGAATTTGATTATTCTAACGTCAAAATTAAATATAATAATATTACAAATATTAAAATCTATAAATTATAAATAAATTTGAAACAACCACAGTTGTAACAGGAGCATTTTTTTAAATAAAAATTGCCGCAAAACTTAAAAAACGTGCGTTTTTAAGCTGAAAAATCGAAGGATAACAATTTCAATTATTGACTGGGATATCTCTACAACGCCTTGACATACTTTGATAATTCAAACACCACTTAAGTAATGTTAAAATCTTTAAATAATCGTTAATGAAATGTTGCAAAAAAATAGAAATCTTGTGTTTCGCCATAGAAAAGGCGCACAATTTAGGTTTTTGATAGCGTTTACAGTATTTAATTATTATCCTTTCATAATTATAAACCAAAAATGACAAAAAATTTAATACATTATTTTTTTGAAAACAATGATTTTAGGAAAAATATTTTCAAACAAAATATTTCTATTTCTTTGTTGCCTTCAAAATTTGTTTAAAAGTTTTTGTGATACTTTGCATATTTATAAAAAAATATTGAAAAAAACAAAAAACAGTTAAGGTAAACACCCACTTCCAGTGCACGAAATTTTACCAAAAGCTGTTCATTTCTTCGGATTACCAAATAAGACTTATGTTCAAAGTTTCATATTAATTGCTGTATTAGTTTTTAAGATCACACACACCTTTACAGACAAAAATGACTTTTTTCCAGAAATCGTTGAAATCGCCTCTAGAAATCTCAAAACGGATATTTCTGTTTTAAAAAATTTGACTTTTTTTCACGATCACAATAATTTCCCGTACTTTACGGAGAAACTAAACATAATTTAAAAATTAATGTATAAACAATTATCATAAAGAGCCTTGTTTAAAATGTATTCAAAAAATAAAGAAGATGAAAGTAAATATAAAGTTACAAATTGTTTGGAGAAATATCCGAAAAATCGCTCCTATTTTTAGAAAACAAAATTTCAAAGTAGTTTTCAAAACCAGTAATAAACTTTATAATATTATTTGTAAGAATCCTTTTAAAGATTTTCGTTTTAATTTTTTAACACTTGAACAAAAACATCGCAGAAAAAATATAAAACGGGCAGACAAAATTCCATAAAAAAACATTCTCAATGGCTGAAGTATAGTTAATTCAAAATAAATTTGGTTTTTTGTCATTCAACAATTTTCAATAGAGATATCGATTTTTGAAGATTTGCGTTTTAAATTTTTTGAGCACTTGAATGAAAACATTGCAGAAAAAATATAAATCGCGTAGAAAAGATTCCTTAAAACAATATCCTCAATGGTCGAAGTATCGTTTATTCAAAATTAATTTGGTTTTTGTAAATTCAACAATTTTTAATGGAGATATGGATTTTTGAAAATTTTAGTTTTATTTTTTTGAGCACTTGAATGAAAACATTGCAGAAAAAAATATAAAACGCGTAGAAAAGATTCCTTAAAACAATATCCTCAATGGTCGAATTATCGCTTATTCAAAATTAATTTAGTTTTTGTAAATTTAACATTTTTAATGGAGATATGGATTTTAGAAGATTTTCGTTTTAAACTTTTTGAGCACTTGAATGAAAAATCGCAGAAGAAATATAAAACGCGCAGACAAAATTCCTTAAAAAAATATCCTCAATGGTCGAAGTATCGTTTATTTAGAATCAATTTGGTTTTTGTAAATCCCACAGTTTTAAATGGAGATGTGGATTTTTGAATATGTAAGTTTTAATTTTTTGAGCACCTGAATGAAAACTTCGCAGAAAAAAATAAATAAAATGCGCAGACAAAATTCCATAAAAAAATATCCTCAGCGGCCGAAGTATCGCTTATTCAAAATCAATTTGGGGCTTGAAAATTCAATAATTTTCAATAGAGATATGGATTTTTCAATATTTTTGTTTTAATTTTTTGAGCACCTGAACAAGGAGCATTTGGAGATTTTCGCAGTTTGGTAAATTGTTTTTATTTTTTTTTTCAGTTCATGAAGTTTGCAATTTCAAAATTAGTTGCTTGGTATCATTTTAAAATGTATGTTTAGATATTTGCACTGAATCTTAAATTAAAATTAATTTTGAGTCATTTTGGGTTTATTAAGTCGTCGGACTCACTTTTGATCACAGAGAGTTTGTGGTTCAATTCCATGCCGTGCAAGATATTTTTTTCGTTTTTATAAAATCTCAATTAATGAATTAATAATTGTTAGTACATAAGTTGTAAATTAGTTTTCAAATCAAATTTTAGAAGAGCATCACACTTTTCCAAATTTAGAAAACAAAAATCTTACATAATTGTGAAAATAGTAAAAAAATAGATATGTACCAGCAGCAATTGAAATTAATTTACATACAAATAATCAACAAATTCTATTAACAATGAATGAACAAACTTATTTATTATATTCCCCATTGTTTAATTCATTTTAGAATTACAAGAACTTTACAGTTGTAATATACCAAGGACATTGATAATACGAAATAATTTAATAAGTTTCGGAAAGCACGTTGCTCAATAACAAGCCGACGCTATAGGCGGAGGGTTGTTAATTAAAAGCAACGTGCTTGAGGGAACTTTAATAATTATGAGTATTTATCAATGTCTGAGGGATATTCAGTTCGAACATTTCTTGCAAGTAAATTAATCAACAATATTTATTAAAAATACAATTATTACCAGTTATGGTGGTGCTCCGTGGCCGAGGGGGTTGGCACCCGCTTTCGGTGCGAGGCGTCGTTGGATCTCGAGCATCTTCATTACCGAACCGTGAACATGACATTTCGATGTAATGATTACTAACCATATTGAATTATTATGTTGAAATATTTATTTTGCTTAGCAACGTCATAATAGCGCGGCAATAAGCTCCCATAAGGTGATTTCAGTGTAAATCCCGTTTTAGGCGACGTTATTTTCTTGTACAAGAAAATTGTAGCAGAATATGTGACCAAAAAATATTAGCTAGTGCGAAATACATATTTTTCATCATATAAAATGGTACAAGAAAATAGTCCCGGATCATGCGCAGAATTGAAAAATTTTAAGTTGGTACAAAACATTTCGGTTTTAAACGTTAGAACTTATTGTGGTATTCCACATGTTTTACAACATACAGCAATGAGTTCTCTTGATATCCCTCAATAATGCTCGGGATTTCATCTGTTGTCCTAGTAGTCTTCGTTGAAACGGCATAAACTCAACTCACGTGCTGCAATTCTAGGTTATGTCGCAGATGAGCGATATAAATTCACTACATTCAAAATGCGCATGCTCGCATACTAGATCTAGGATGGAAATAGAGCGTGTCCTATTTTCATCCCAATTTATTGTACAAGATTGATTTCATGTATTACACGATATGAGAAAAAGGTATACCATTTTCTAGTACAAGAAAATAACGTCGTCTAAAACGGGCTTTAGTTTACATTAAGCGATTTAATTGGATGCTTATTTCAGCAAGAAATGTTCATCTTAATTTTCATATTCAACCATTTCAATTATTGGTTTTTCTTTTCATTCATTTCTTAGTTGTTTTCGTTAATGCATTTCTTGGTCTGTAAATGCTGTTCTGTTGATTAATCAGTTTTATATTTTTTTTAGTGTTTATTATTGTTTTCATTTTTAATTCCTTTTTCTTTTTATTTTCAAATTTTACTTGGAAAACATGAATCAAGTTCCAATATTGGTTTTTATGTCCTAGAATATGAGTGTCTTATTCCATATTTTTATAATTTTTTTTATAAATCTAGTATTCAATATGTCAAATTGTTGCTTTGCATATTTCTGTCTCAATCAATTTATTTTCTTGAAAATGCCACAATTTTAAACGTTCAGAATTTAAAGTGAATTTTTATTTGGTAGATGTAATATCTGTTGTATATTACTATTCTTATTATTTTTGTTCTATCAATAGAACTTTGTGTACTAAAGGATTCATTGATTGAAATCAGTTTTGAGTGCATTTAGAAAGTTTTTATTCAACCAAGCAAACAACTATCCAACCTTAGCATTACAAAAAATGTCTTAATCAATTTAAGATTATCCATCTTTGATTAAATATAAATAAATTCGAGTTCGTTGATTGTAAAGTATGCCGCCATTTGGGGGTTAATTAAAAAGTGTACATAAATTTAGGAAGTAATTTGTGGAAGAATGCGTGTAGATTAAAATATCACATGCATATAAGCAGGGACTGAGCGTAATGAATCAATTGGGAGAAAATTAACATTTTAATGTGCAGTGAGCAGAGTGAGTAGTGAGTAGTGACCTATTGGCGAACGACTGAAAGGTGCGCCCATTGCCGTTATCTCGTTTTTTGATCGACAGATTATCTATACGATACCTATGAATATGAAATTTCGTTGTTTATATCACTTCTTCTAATTTCTATGCTAATCAGAATGTTAAATATACGACCGCTAATAATAAATTATCCATTTCATTAATTAAAAACGGCACACTAAATTATTTCACATGCAGTAGTAATAGTAAATAATCACATGAACTAATTGATTAGATCTAGAAACAAACCGAGTGTAAATTTTGTTAAAAACTAATATTGCAATTCCTTTACTTTATTGTTAATAAATAAGGTAGTATTTATAGAGTTTCGTATTGTACATTTTTTATCAATTAATCAAATAATTTAAAACTAAATATATTCGTATTACATTATTGTGTATTTATTACTAGGATACAAGGTACATAAATTAGTACATCATGCCCTAAGACTATAAAACACCTAAAAGGCCCACTAATTACGTCACAACTGTTTACTCTTGTTTATAGAATAATGAAATCACGTTGATGCAAGCTGTCAATGAAATGTCAAAATGACAGATATAAGCTTTCCGCGCTTGCCATTGGTAAATAAATAACCTTAACGTATTAATGCATGTACAGTAGAGTGTTATAACATGCATGGGGAGTTTCAAAGTATAAAAATCAACGGGACAACCCAGAAACTTGTTCGTATAGATAAAAAACTAATAACTCTAAATTCCGAGCTTTATCGACCATCGCCTAAGCCCGGGCCTCTAAAGTTTGAAAAAATCGGGTTATTCCCTTTTTTTCATTTTGGTCCTCCCTAATATTAAACGATCCATCCTAATGGGCAAACTATACTTTGACCAGTGGATCTTTGCATGCACGTCATAGATAGCTGAACTTAGTTTCGACAACATTTTCATGCGTTTACTCTCTCTACGTGAAGTTGAATTAAACACAATCGTGTGTGCACGTATGTCGTCCAAGGCGAGAAAACTCGGTCTTCGGCAATTACGCACACGCAAAGATCCACTGATCAAAAACATCGAAAAAAGAATTTTTTTTTCAACAAATTATTTTTCTTTATTTATATGTGCTGCAGTTTTTCAAGAAGACTGCTTATTAAAATTTGCCATTCTTTATGCCATAGCAACACTTTTTTGATTTTTAGGCCTTATCGTTTGGATTTTTAAAACTGAATTATTGATTAGTTTGCGCATTTTTTTATTTTTTTTGCAGAGTTCTTTGGTATAAATTTTTGATCTTTTGGCCTTTATTTTAGATTTTGTCACCTAAATATAATTCTTTGTGCATGCATTTTTTGCAATTATTTCTGAGTTTCGTTTCGAAAACTTATTTAAGGCTAAACATTTGTCGGAGTGACATATTTTTCTCTTACTTGAATTCTTAATTTTTTTGGTCTGCATTTTTTATTTCTAGACCTGGATTAAATCAAAAATTTGGCTCATATTTAAGATCTTTGGCCTGTTTCTTCCATTTTTACTTTCTCCGTTACGAAGTACGAGAAAGTATTGTGATCGTGATTTTTTTTCAAAATTTTTTTTTACGGAAATATCCGTTTTGGGGTCCCTTGATGATATTTCAACAATTTCTGAAAAAAAAAAATTGTGTCTGCGTGTGTGTGTGCGTGTGTGTGTGCGCGCTGTATCTCAAAAACTAATAGAGCAATTGATATGAAACTTTGAACATACGTCTTAATCCGAAGAACTGAAAAGCTTTTGGTAAAATTTCGTACACCGGAAGTGGGTGTTTACCTTAACTGTTTTTTTTTGTTTTTTGCCAATATTTTCTTAAATATAAAAAATATCACAAAAACATTTGAACAAACATTGAAGACAATAAAGAAATGAGATTATTTTGTTTGAAAACATTTTTCATAAAATCATTGTTATTCGAGATTTTTTTTTTCATTTTTGGTTTATAATTATGAAACGATAATAGTTACAGCAAATTTATGTTAATAATAATTGTAGAGAATGCTAAAATGAACAACTTATAAGTTTTTTTCGAAATCTCTTTAGTTTTTGAGTAAACTGTGTTTTTGAATTTAAAGTATAATTTATCCATCTTTGATAAGATGGAAAATTGATTGTTTTAAAAGTCAGTTACATACGAGTCTTCAAAACGCTCGATGTACATTTAAAATATGACTTAAATAGAAAATAAATATAAATGATGATACCATCGGAGAAAGTAACATGATGGCCGCATCACCAATTTTTAGTAAGTTTTTGACCTAAATATTTTTTGTTTTGGCCTACATTTTCGATTTGTTTGTTAAAATTTGCTCCGCTAGATGGTTGGGCTCGAATTTTTAATTTTTGGCCCTATATTTTGGATTTTTTAACCTGAAAGATTGATTATTATGTAAGTATCTTTAATATTTTGCCAGTATATCCAAGTTCTTTGGTCTAAACTTTCGATTTTTTGTCCTTTTGTAACCTGAATATTGTTCTTTCTTCCCATTTTTTTTAAACTTTGTAGTCATTATTTTCGAGTGTCGGGTCGGAAACTTATTTTGGACTGAAGAGTTATTTTTGGGGCTACAAATATTTTTTTGACTTAAATTTTAAATTTTTTGGTCTGCATTTTTTATTTCTAGACTGGGATTTTTGACTTTTTAGCCCATATTTAAGATCTTTGGCCTGTTTTTTCGATTTTTTACTAATTTTTTTGGTCTTTTATGATCTGTTTGGCTCAAATTTTCGATTTTTTTGTTAGAATTTTCGATTTTTTGGTCCGTATTTTTAATTTTTAAGCTCGAATTTCTTATTTTTGGCCCTATATTTTGAATTTTTAACCTGAATGATTGATTATTGTGTCTGCATTTTTTGTTTTTAAACCCGAGTCTTCGATTCTGGGTGACTTTTTTTTATTTCTTGGTCTCGATTGTGGATTTTTACATTCTCCGTTACGAAGTACGAAGTATTGTGAAATATCCGTTTTGGGGTTCCTAGATGCAATTTCAACAATTTCTGGAAAAAAAAATGTGTCTGTGCGCACTGTATCTCAAAAACCGATAAAGCAATTGAAATGAAACTTTCAAAATACGTCTTATTTGATAATCCGAAGAACTGAGAAGCTTTTGGTAAAATTTTGTACACCGGAAGTGGGTGTTAACCTTAACTGTTGTTTGTTATTTGTCAATATTTTCTTAAATATAAAAATATCACAAAAATATTTAAACAAATATTGAAGACAACAAAGAAATACATATCTTATAAAGAATAAGTTTTTTTCAAAATCTCTCTAGTTTTTGAGTAAACTGAGTTTTTGAATTGAAGTATAATTTTTCCATCTTTTATAATTTTGACGTTTTAAACGTCAGTTTTGTCCAAGTTTACAAAACGCTCGATGTACATTTAAAATATGATTTAAATTGAAAATAAACCATGAAAGCGTAAATATAAATGACTTGATGACACCATCAAGTCGGACAAAGTAACATGATGGCCACATCACCATTTTTTTAGTATATATTTTAGATTTTTGACCTGTATTTATGATTTTTTAGTCTAAATTCTTGATCTTATGTCCTATATTTTCTTTATTTTGGAAGAAATTTTTGATTTGTTTGTTGAAATTTTCGATATTTTTGGTCTCATAATTTTTTATTTTTAGACCTCAGTGTACGATTGGGTCAAAATGTTTGATTTTTTGGCCACGATAGTTGATTGTTCATTTTTTTGCCTATATTTTAGATTTCATACTTGCATTTTCGACTTTGCGGTCTAAAATTTTGTCTTCTATCCTAAATTTTCTTTATTTTGGCCGAAATTTTATTCAATTTTTGAATCCGAGTTTTTGATTTTTAGTCCCGAATTTTCGATTTTTGGTCTAAATTAGTGATTTTTTGTCCTATTTTTTAGATTTTTCAACTTGAATTATTGATTTTATTGCGTGATTTTTTTTATTTTTTGGCTATTATTTCCGAGTTTCTGATCGGAAACTTACTTTGAGCTAAAGAGTAATTTTGGGGATGAAAATGGCAAATTAATTGTCTCATATTTGAATTCTCAATAGTTTTTGGCCTGTAATTTCGTTTTTTGTTCCAAGTTTTTGATTTTGATCAAATAAAGTTCATCTGCAGAACCTTATTTAGGGTTCTTTCACTAATTTTAAAAGCAACTTTATAATTTCGTTACAAAATGCCACCGAAAACATCAAACCAGAGGTGTTAGTATGCGCCACAGGCCGCAAGAAAATTACCCCTCTACTCTCTTGCGGACTATGGCGCAGACTGAAACCTCTGCATCAAACGAATCTGTTTTGTTGTTGCTGGAGTCCAAAAATATAGGTCCGCCAAACAATACACACTGGTGGAAAAAAAATGAAACACTTGAAACTCGTGAAATTTCGACTTTTCAATCGATTTTTATGAATCTTTGAGGTCGAAAAACTTTGAAGTGTCTTCTTTAAAGTCATGCATGCTAACTTAAGCGTAACCCCTTCCGCCCCCTCTAGCGCCCCTGTGAAACAAAATTTTGTTTTTGGAAACCACGTCCAACTTTGACGATGTCTACGGAGTTCGAAAAATTTTGTTGACTCGATCTCCCATAAAGGCATTAAAATTTGATCAATTCCCTTTGCAGGACTCAAAGAAGGAAGTTCCTACGACGACTTGGCACCAAGTTATGGGTGTTTGAAAAAAAGTGCATTTTGAGGTTTTTCGCACATAACTCAGTGACTTTTCAACCAAATTTGATGATTCTTTCGGAAAAACCCCGTTTTGGCTATGGTGCAGACACACTCACATTTTTTAAATTTATGTTAATTTTGTATTTTCGTAAATGTATTGTCTGAATAAATATATTCAAAATATTTCTTCCACTATTAATGGGTCACGTCTAGTCAGAATTAAAAAAAAAAACGATTTTGGGGTTTTGACATTTTCAGTAATTACAATGTTCGAAGCATATTCCCTAAAAAGTTGGAATTAGATTAAATTTTACGAAGTTACAGGCGTCCAAAGTACGCTCCGTTCGCATAGTCTAACGGAGTATTGAAAGTTTAAACGCGTTTTTCTTAAAACCGCATTTGTATCACGGTAACCACGATATCTCGAAAACTACTGCACCGATTTTTTTCAAACTTGGCATGTTTATTTGTGATATAATAGGCCAGTAATTGAACGCAGGAATTTTTTCGACGCATAGTTTATTTTTTCTTGACGAAAAACGAGCGATATTTTCATGAAAACTCAAAATTTTAACTTTGAATGTTCGCCATTTTGTCCCAGATCAATCGACAAACTGTTCGTTCAATCATTAGTTACTTTAGAGTTAACTGATTAGAAGCAAACCAACTGTCTTCTTTTGACTGTGATTCCCGCATCATTTCATTGAGTAGTTCCAAATTTTAATGAGTGCTAATAAGAGTTGTATCATCTGCGAAAAGTACACTCTTCGTATCAGCAATCGCATTTGGTAGATCGTTTATGTATAGCAGAAACAATACAGGCCCCAGGACAGATCCTTGCGGAACACCGTATTTTATATCTACAATCTTAGACAATTTGTTATTTGCATATACATATTGTTTTCTGTTCTCTAAGTAACTACTTAGAAGAGATATACTTTCCGCAGAGAAATTATATAATTTTAGTGTCTCTAATATAATTTAATATATTAGAGACATTTTCTTTTGTTTTTTGTATCTGATAATTCAAATCCGAGTAGCAGTGGTCACCGCGAAACTCGGCCTTCAGGATGGTCATCCATATCTTTTTTTATTGCTGATATTTTTTCTTATAAAATGTATGTTACATTCATGAAAATATGCTACCACATAGATTAACGCAATTTTAAACAAGTTATATTTTATGCAAAAAAAAATCCAAAAAAATCACCTATTTTTCGGGTTCCTGACTAGGCATGACCCCTTAAATCACGGACTAAACGTTTAATAAATATTGAGAAATTTGATGAATTTCTGTAATTATTATTTCAAATTGGAAATACGAAATTATATTCAATTGAGCAATCGTGACAGATTTAAATATATGACTTTTAATTAATAAATATTCAGATATTCATCTCTACCATGCACTTCTCATATACCTCGAATTTTATTGCTTCTCCTTCGAATGCTTAATTAACACGGTTAGAAAAGACAAGCTTACGCAAGAAATAATAATAAATGATGTCTCCGCCCAATAAGATTTATAATCGAATTGAAGTTTTAAACATTCCTTTGTTCGCACACAAGGCGTAAATTTCGAATTGGCGTTAATGTACTGCCGGTAAAAGTTAATTATTGTTGGTTCTAATTAAACACCTGAAGTATTTCGGAGTTTCACCCGCGAATATTCGTTTTGATTGACGTCTTCCTTTATCGGAGATAATTTAATCACGAAAGGCATGTCGAGTCAAGGAACGTTTAATATCTTATGCAAATTTATACAAAATTATTCACTCTACTTCATAATTCACGTATTTTCTGTATTCATTTCAGATATGTTATCTACACGGTTTGGGAACGCGCGTGTAAACAGGATTATTCGATTAAAAAATATTAATATACGGCCAATAGCACGCGCTTAAGTGCGTCCATATATTTTAAGCGCGAGTCGATCGGTTTCTTCCATCACGCTTTCGACATTTTAATCAACGATTTATGATATTAAAGCATAAAATGTTGGTGTGGTCGTCATGTAAAGTTTTACGATTTTATGGTATTATGGGGATTTTTTTCTTTTCAAAATGGTTTTTGAAATATAAAAGATATCACAAAGTACCCAAAGCGTGCGCCGCGACGCCCTGGGAAGTCACAGCTTACTCACAAGGCAATATTATAAAAAATCCATATTTGTGCTTCCATTTTCAAGGCAATGTGATTGAACGCGACATCTGGTGGACAATTTGACATAGGGCACGTTTAGGACAACCTGGATTCAGCAAGGTCGCCAAGAATCGAAAGATAGGGATACCTTAAAATTAAAAGAAATGGTTTTAACAATATTATTAAAACAATTATAAACACAAAATACTATCTTAATTTCTATAAAACAAGTAACCAAATAAGAACGTGTGCATGCTGTCTACACAGTTCCACGTGAGTGATTGGAATGAATCGGTAGCGGAGTCGATATAAATTCTAATTAAACTCCTGCAATCATATCTCTTGAGATCGGGCGCGGATACATAAATTAGTGTCCAGCGCGCGATGCGTTTTAGCGCAGATTTAATTAGAAGGACGTAAAAAAACTCCGAAATGTTATTACAAGCCGATGCTGCCGTCGACAAACAAAACAGATGGTCAATTTTAGAGGTAGTTTAATCCAATACACAGACACGCCATAAAACGACAATTACCGTCCAATTATTCGCGTATCCGTTTGGTCCTTGAACTCGCCCGTCGTCCGAAAATTGCACTTGTCCGGTGTCACAGGTGGAAGTGCGGATTAATTATGATGGGCAATTTGTATTTCAACGAAAAAAGGGTATAATTTCGTGTAATTTAATTAGCATTTTAGGAAGAGTTAAGCGAGGGCGTGGCCAAGCGCGGGCCCGAGTTGCGTCACCCGCGGAACACCTGTTGGAGGCAACTTTCATTACCATAGGATGGATGATTTTTTTAATACAAAATAATGGTCTCTGGTATTTCGGATATGTCGGGGACAAGACGCAATAAAAACCTACACGAAGATAACCTAGAGCCCGTTGGTTCCACGAAGAGGTTATCGCACTTGATAGCCCTGGTCCGGTGAATCACACACTCGCTCACATCATTGGTTCGATCTCGCTCGCACGCACGCCACTGCCCGATGAACTCTGTTTTTTCGAAACTGGTTTACGCGCAGAATGAAAATGAGAAGGAAAAAATACCCACGACCCTAATTAATTAAAACAATTCTTGCTCTAATTAAAGAACACCACCAGCTTACAGCTAAAATTTTCAAGACAAATAAGGCAGTATTAATTTTCGTTATTGCCATGTTGCTCAATTCTGAATAATAATTTTGGGTAAATTAAGATGTTCAAAAAATGTTGATGCAACTTCGATTTTTCTGATATTTTTAATATTGATCTATTTTTTCTCAAAAACGAATCTTTTTTTTTCCTGCTACTTCCTGCTTAACTCACACTGACAAAATTGTGCAGAAATGCAAACAAACAAAAGAACTTGGGCAGAACAGGCTTTAGGGTAGTCTGCGCCCTGCTGCGAAATTCTTTTACAGCCCCCCCCCCCCCCCCTAACGTACGTTTGAAGACAGTAGTGGCAAATTTTGTGGTAATAAAAATAATTAAAATATGATGTTATTCATAATTAATTTTAATATAAATCCTATACACAGTATCTATGTTAATTATTTTTATATTATTTTAAAGTCGACGAAATGTTTGTATTTTTTTTCAGAATTACACGCTCTGTTCAAATGGAATTATCTCAAAATTTAGGGATGAGGTGTTTTAAGGAATCGTAATAACAAATGAATTTTGAATAGATTTGTGTAATTTTAAGTCGATGGCAACTGTTTTTATATTTTTTTCAAGTCATCGAATTGTATTTTTCCATGATTCTACACTCTGTTCGAGTGAGATTATTTAAAAAAAGGATTTGGTGTTTACACATTTTTATAGAAGCATAGGCATGAATTTTAAAAAGATTTGTGAAATGTCAAATCGATGGCAATTGTTTTCATATTTTATTAGGAAGCCGAAATTATTGCTTTTTCTCAATTTCACACTCTGCTAGAATAGGATAATGTCAAAATTTAGAAAAGAGGTGTTTTTTATAAAATCTAAATTCCGAACAAATTTTGAATAAATTTGTACAATTTCAAGACGATGGAAATTGTTTTTTAAAATTTTATCTTTTCAAGTCGTCGAAATTATTGTGTTTTTTCCACAATTGTTCGCTCTGTTCGAATGAGAGTATCTTGAAATTTAGGAATGGGGTGTTTTTCAGATTTTTTGTAGTAAAGAAATCCCAAATTCACTTTAAAAAGATTAGTCAAATTTCAAGTCTCATATTTTTTTTAGGACGCATTTTTTCTTCACAATTTCACACTTTATTTAAACAGGGTTTTATTAAAATTTTAGGGATAGGGTGTTTACTGATTTTTGTAGATTCATAATCACAAATGAATTTTGAATAAATTTCTAAAATTTGTCGGTGGCAATCGTTCTTATATTTTTTTCAAGTCGTCTTATATTTTTCCACAATTCTAGGCACTATTCGAATGAGATTATCTCAAAGTTTGGGGTTGAAGTGTTTACAGATTTTTAAAGTAGCATAATCACGAATACATTTTGAACAGATTTGTGAAATTTTAACTCGATGGCAATTGTTTTCATATTTTCTTAGGGCGCCGAAATAATTGATTAGTTCACAATTTCGCGGTCGGTTCGAATGGGATTATGTCGAAATTAGGGAATGGGGTACTTTCAGTTTATTTGTTTTTGCTTATAATAAACAAAAGATATTTGATAAATAGTTATTTGTCATTACGTTCCGTGTTGCTTATTAAATTTTTTTCCGCTACCGGAAATATAATACTTAAAAATATCAGAAAATATTCTAAAATACGAATTGTAACATTTGGGATTCAAATTTTTATAGTCACCTATGCGTCCTATGGCAACCCAGCAACCGAGAAAACAATGTCGAATTTTGTTTGTTTGTGTCAATCCAGTGAAACTTTCTGCGGGCATGGATGCAAACGAAACTTCGAATATTGCGTGTTACAACCTGTTACCCGCAAAATTAAAAAAGGTATGTGCCCTGTTACGACTTTCTTAAGCAGTGGTTATGTAAAAAGGATGCCGATGCTATAGGTATAGACGAAAATGTGTTGCTCGCCTATATGTTGAAGCGTTACGTTTCTGTTTATTGTTTTCCTAGGTCTGTAAGTAAAAATTAAGTTCCGTTGCCAAGGACAACAAACACCACGAATGTTATCAGCCACTTACGGTACCTGTAACTATGAATGCAATGCTTATTTACGTTCTCGGTAGCGGAAAAAATCTTATGGCGGCGCCCTGATGTTGTGCATGACTTGCACCATGTCTTGTGCTGGCCCTGACAACGCAAATCAAATAAAGAGCACTTATTTCGAACTGAACATATTTGAGCAAACACAACAAAGTTAGAAATTTATCAATTTCAAACTGGTGACTTTTAAAATGACAAACATATGTCAGACACAACATTTAAAAAATTGTGTATTGTAAAATTACCAATCATATTAGAGATTTTTAAATTTCGCCCAATCATTTGTGACTCGCAGGAAAAAATAAACTCAAACTCTGGTCCATTTTGATTTTTAACTAAGTTGACTCTGTTAGTGTGACGGTTTTGTTGGCCAATGTAAAAAGTCACTAGACTTGAAAAAAATGCGTTATATTTAAAAAAAAGAGGTTATATTTTATTCCCATCAACACACATGAATGATTGACGCAATAATTTAATTAATTTAATATATGAATTGTTAGAAATCTGACATTTAATATTTTTTCCCTGTCAGATGTTTGTTGGTATTCATGTGTAAAACTTTATAAAATGAAACCACAGCCTTCTTAGTTCAAACTAAAAATGGAACAGAGTATTGTTTAAAATCGAAAAATAATAATAAAGTGGAATAAATAAAATAAAATAAAATATATATTTTTTTTAAATTGTTTCTTTCAAGTGTAAAATTTTATGAAATATATTTAACGATAAAAGATGTGCATTTCTTCTTTAGCATTTATTAAAAGGTTTTTGTAATATTTTGTATATTTAAATAATTTAATATTCATACTTACTTTCATTTTTCAAAATTTACTAAAGTTTCTAGTTTTATTTGAAAATCTCTTAACAAACAGACAGACACAGATATTTTTCAAAAATTGTCAAAATTTCGTATGTGGACATCAAGATGTATATTTTCACGGAAATTTCATTTTATTAGACAAATGATAACAAAAAAATCGCCAAAATCGCACTCTTTCCAAGTCTCGTAATTTTAAAAATCACTGCACCAATTTTACCGCTAAAAAGCACAATATAATTCAAGAACATAATCTTGAATTTGATTTTTGAAAATCACAAAGCCGAACTCGTAAACAATTGCGATGATTCAGACTTTAAAAAGCGGCATCTTTGATAGAATCGAAGGATAAATTAAGAGATGTTCGTGTTAAATGAATGTGAAACTCCAAAAATGTGTTATTCAATTTTTTGAAAATCTCGTGACCGCCGAATGCTTTGTTAAATTTTGATGATTCAAACATTAGAATGTTGATTGAATTTAAAAATATTCAAAAACACAAGGGACGGTTTCTAGGGAGGGGCGGGGGGCGTGGGTCTATGATGTCTCGTACACGAAATAAATATTCAAACATAAAATAAAACAAAACTTACATTTATTTTTGATATGTAATACTTGTAATAAAAAAAAGCAGGTGCTGACAACTTAATCCAACAAATATTCAGTTTTGTAATAAAATTTTCGTAAAGTTACGACTGATTTAAAAATCAAGGCTTCAGAGGGTTACCCCCATTGCCCCCCTTGAATTCTCCAGTCGCATTTTCGTGCGTTCAAAATTGCGATTGAAATTTTTGCCAATTACATATCTGCATATTGCTTGTTGGGTGTTGATTTAAATATCTTCAAGTCTTATTCTTATATTTCAATAAACTTCTAATTTTGTGAAATAACTCATAATATGAACATCTCATGCAAGTGCAAAATAAACAAAATTTTCTGTTGCAATTCCGGACAAAGAGTCATAGGTTGGGGACTTCTTGTGGTAGATGTAGATTTGAGTTTAGATTTTCAAATCATTTTGACGCAATGCATTATTCTTTCGATTAAATTAATTTAACCAAAATTTTGTTACTACCATTCTGCAACTTCATTCTGTAATAGAGATAGGCAAAATGACTCATTTTTTTATCTGCTTCACAAGGTCTGACTCGGTGTAAAGAGTCAATTGGATGAGCCAGGTCATGACTTGTTGTTCGCTGTATAAAAATTCATGACAAGGGTCATTGTTATTTGAAAAAGCAAAACTATGTTTGACAAAAAAGAACGTCCTCGTTTTTAAAATTATTACTTTAAAATGTCCCGTACGTACACAGTGAAGCGCTAAAATGAAAAAACACTTTAAAATTTTCTCCAATATCTATCACTTCATCAGTTTATTGGATACTGAGTCATGACTCAAAAAGACCTTCATATTTTCAATATTTACTTAACTCGCCGACTCGATTATTTGAGTCGGCTTACTTAAGAGTATCAATCTCTACTCTGTATTCGTACAAAATGATTCCATAATTTTGAAATAAGGTCGATGGCACATTGGTGCATTCATTAATTTTTGTTTATTTTCAAGCATTGTACAGGGTGGGGCAGCGTAAGGAGAAATTTTGAAAAGGCTGTAATAAAAAGGTAACAATTTTTCCAAATTGTATTTTTACCATCTTAAATTATAAAGAAAAGCATTCAAGAAAATTAGAAAACGACGTCCATTCAGTTATTCATCACATTACGCAGCATTGCTAGTGGGACTTGAACCACCTCCTATCGGGTCCTTTTTTTCAGTGCTTCAATAAATCGTGATAGGATACCCTGATACACTTTACTCTCTCGGTGAAAGGGAAGGCTATGCGATATCCCCATTTCGAGAGATCGCGTGATTTTGGAAATAAAGCATTAACAACATGCATGCTTGCTCTTACTGTGTGTAACTCCGTCTTGTTGAAAAAATGTCTCCTCGATTACTTTGTACTGAGAAAGTTGTGGAGAAAAAAAATTTTCAGACATGTCTGCGTATCTCTGTGAAGTCACTGTGACAGCATTGCCTAGATCATCTTGAAAAAGTTCGACAGTAGCAGTTGTCTAGGATTCACATCTTTTCGAAACCTGAAGTTCTTCTTGTTGACATAATGCTAATGGGCCTCGTCACTCATCTATAAATTGTTTACAATTCTTCGTCTTTTACAGCGTACGCGCGATGTTGAGGTGTTCACCGCTCCATTACTACTGAGTGCTAACGTGTCAGGAATATGGCCGACTGTAACGCCACTATCTATCATCAGCTGAGTTTCTCAAAATCTCTCTTTACTCTGCCCCACCCTGTATTTTTTTCTAAATCGATTTCCCCAATATTTTATTTCTGCCAATTTGCAACTTCAATCTCCGATCATAGAAAATTTATCCAAAATGTTGAGTTAAGGTCGATGGCATTTATTCAGTGTGCAATTTAATTTTGGGAGTCTACATCTCTGGATACACCACCACTGCAAACAGTAGAACATAAACAAGAGTTTTGTGCAGGGTATCCCATAAGTCTGGAAACATAGTGATTACAGAATGTGTTTGAATTCCAATATGTGCGGTGCATTATCGCAAACGGACCAACCAAACTTGCAAAACGCAATTAATGATGTCTGATGTTACTTGTGAACACGCTTTAGCGTTTCGCACCTGCAGATGAGCACGAGAACGAATCTTCTCCGCACACACCAATGACTTCAAGTTGCCATAAAGATATAAATCAGGTCTGGGCTCTATGCTGGCCAATTCACCAGTCCTCGGCGTTTCATCCAATGCTCAGGAAATTGCTCCTCCTAATTGCCAAGCTGCAATGAAAAGGAGTACGATCCTGTTGAAAGCCTTAAGGAAATGAACCTTCTACGTTTAGGACACTGGGGAATGCTTCACCTGTCACAGTTCTATTAAAGAAGAAACGACCAATGATCCGATCTTTCCAAATTCTGCACCAAAACATGACCATATTCTTTTGCTGGATCCAGCCAATGCGGGTTGCTTTTTGACCAATAACGTGTATTTTAAAAATATAATTAAGAGTCTATTGTTGGATTTAACACCATTTTCCGGTGACAATTTCTTAGCATATAGTTTTAGTTAGAATAACAATGTATATGCCACATTGTATTATTTTTTATTGGCCAGTGTAACTTTTGTTTAGCACAATAAACAATTATTATTATTATTATTGTTGTTGTGTCCATTAACTTTTCTAGCGACATAAAAATTCGCTTCATCGCTGAATAGAATAGTCCAGCAAATCTGGAAACACAGTGATCGTACAATGTGCTCGAAATATCCGCCGGACATTGTAACAGACGGACCACCCAATCTTGAAAAACTCGTTGAATGATGTCCCGTGTTACGTGCGAATACGCTGCAGCGATGCGTTCCTACAGATGACCACGAGCTCGAATCTTCTCTGCGCACACCAACGACTCCAAGTGGCCCCAAAGATAAGAAATTAGGTCTGGGTTCCGTGCTGGCCACTTCACCGGTTACCGAAGTCCCATCCCATAGTGAGGAAATTTCTCCTTCTAATTGCCAAGCTATAATGGGCAAGAAGCACCGTCCTGTTGAAACCATTAAGGAAAAGCCTTCTTCGTTCAGGGCACTGGGTAATGCTTCACCTGTCACATTGAAGAAGAAAGGGCCAATGATTTGATCTTTCCAAATTCTGCACCAAACCATAACCCTGTTTTTTTTGCTGCATCCATTAAATACCGGTTGCTTTCTGACTAGTAACGTATATTTTTCATAGACATAAAAGTTTGCTTTATGACTGAACAGGATGACGCTTGTAAAAACAGTTCCTCGAAAAATTCCAATCGATGACCTGGATCATCCTCTCTCAACTGTTGCTGGATATTTATTATTCAGTTTATACAGATGCCATTTCTCTGCCTCTATGTTTTGATGGATGCTGCTTTTAGTTACACCTGCCGTAGAGCCATTAATGGCAAAGATTTTTGAGAACCTTATTGAAATTGGCTAAGAACTGCGGCGAGTGATGTTGATTCGTGGGAAACCACTACGTGGCTTATTCTCAAAGGAGACTGTTTCGACCAATTTGTAAACACGTGAGAACTATTGAACTCAGCTTCCACTTCTCTCAGACGATTCCAGAGTTATCGGACACCATGATTACTTAAAATAAGCGCCAACGCAAGACTCGTCATTTTCGCCACAAATACATACCCTGTAGATTAGGGTGGTCCTTATTTTTCTAGTTTTTAAATATTATCGCGGCACCTTTTCATTCGATTCTATACTATAAAATATGAAATAGTATTTTTTTTTAATTTTTGGACAAAATTTAGAGGTCGCTACCAGTTGTAAAACTAACCAAAAAATATTGTATAGCCACTTCAGCTAACTAATTGATTAAACATAAATATATCGGCTTTGACAGAAAAGTGCTCTTTTTCTTCTTTGTCATTTCTACCACCACCAGCGAAGAAGCAACTACAACTGATTCAGAAGTTCGATCTCCGAAAGTGCAAACACCCAAAAAACGAGCTCGAAAATTAGCAGCCTATTAGCTCTTAGTCTTGATGTCTCTAAATTGAGCTACAGAAAAGCAACTATGGTCGTAACATCTACTTTAAAAAGTGCTGGATGTGATCCACCAGAGTTTAATGTCAACAGATCTTCCATTCGTCGGCACCGTTTGAAAAATTGAAAAGCAGTTGCAGAGTTTCTCAAAAGGGAGTTCAAATTTGCCATTACCAATTCACTGGCACGGCAAGTTAATTGAAGATATTACTGGGCAGGAAACTAGATCGGCTACCAATTTTGGTATCAGGGGATATTATTGATCAACTTCTAGCAGTTCTAAAACTGGAAGGTGGAACAAGTAAAGCATGTGGTCAGCTATCTACAAAACAATACATTTATGGAATACAAAACAATACATTTATGGAATTTGAGCGATAAAGTAAATTGTTTGTGTTTTGATGCAACTGCTGTAAACATTGGTTTAAGAAATGGAGTTTGTGTTCTTTTAGAGCAATGGAGAAAATGGAGAAAGACATGCCATAGCTTGCATGTCGCCATCACATAATAGAAATTATGTTATCAGCTGTAATGGATCAATCGCTCGGTTCGTCTACAAGTCCTGATATTTAATTATTCAAAAGGTTTAAGAAAAATTGGATCAGCATTGTCCAAAGCAACTACAAAACAATAACTGTTGATACCGAATCAAGTATCCTTTTCAAATCCGCCGTAGACAGAATTTCTTTTGCAAACAAACAATTACAAGCACATCAACGTCGAGATGACTACAGGGAATTATTGAATCTCACAATCATGTTCTTAGGAGGAGTTCCCTAAAAAGGTGTTTCATTCACGAAACCTGCTGGTCTACAACGAGCTAGATAGATGGCAAGGGCTTTATACTGTTTGAAAATTTTCCTATTTAAACATAAGTTTAAACTGTGATGATATATGTAAAATATTGGTTTTAAGCCTCTACCGGATGGTCAGCACCAAGAAACGACTTACAACTGTTGAAAGATCTTACAGACTTTGAAAGAATAAATCAAAAAATGGCTACTGTTGCCCTAAAAGATAGTGGGCCATTTGTGGTATTTATCGGAGAAACTGGTGTCTTTTGCACTTTTCGATGACGAAATTCCAGTACAAGATGAAAAGAAAATGGCAGATACACTAAAAATCGAAGCCATAGAAGGTTGCTCAAAAAGAATAAACATTGATGTCAAGCGCATCGATGAAAAAACATTGAGGACTTCGTAACTAGCAACTTTTTATGATTCTTCCAAATTGTGGGTATCTCATCAAAGTTTTTAAATAAAGATGTGGAAACTTGGAACGATGATTGATGCTGATTTTGTGGCTGCAAAAAAATCGTTCATTCTATGCGAGTAGTGAACGATATAGCTGAGCGTAGTGTGGCATTAATGGAGGAGTGTAATAAATTGATCACAACCGATGAAGAATTAAAGCAATATTTGCTTTTATTGGTGAAGGAGTATAGAAAAACCCTAACACTAACAAATCAACCCTTGTATCTTTATAATAAATTATTTTAATGTGTTGATAATATGTCTTAATTTGTAATAATAACAATAATTTTACACTCTTGACGTCTTGACTTATGAATAAATATTTTTAACAAATTCAGAAATGTTTAGTATTTATTTAATATTCAAACATTGGTAGCGACCATTATGAAAAAAATATTGAATTTTTTCTTAAGGTATATAATCGAATTATGTGGTGCCTCGTAAAATAAAAGAATTTTTTTTTTCAAATAATAAGGACCACCCTACAGTAGATGTAATGTAAGCAAGGAACGTAAGAATCATAATTTTACCTACGATTTCGGACTTATAGGACACACTGTAGATGTAAAGTAAGCGACGAATGTAAGAATGTTGTTTTTTGTCATTGGTTTTATTTTATTTTTAACCTGTTTGTTTCTTAGAATAGGTCCTGCCCACTATCCCCCGTTTTAGTTTTTACTTAACCTACAAATACTGTTTCTACATTTATTGTTGATATGTAACTCTTGTTTCGATTATTGTAACAGAAAATCGAAAACTGGGTTTCCAAAATTGTGCATTTTCGCAACATAAAATTTTTTAAGAAATGTAATTATTGATATGAACCTGCTAACGTAATTTAAAATAATTACTGTAGTCGATAAGATTCGAACAAAAAAACCACCATCGTCATCATCGTCATCATCTAAAGTAATTTTGATGTAATAAAATTGTAAAATCTGAATGTTTACAATGTAGTGTGTAGACATTCGTTAGCCAGTTAGAAATAAATTGCGCCGTTAGTTCTCCTCGGCAGTGGAAATAAATTACATATTAAGTCGTTGTTTGCCGACGGAATTAGAATGGACAACAGGTGTATTCATTAATCGTTGGGATTTGCATTTGATAAATGCGATCGTGAATTAATGGTGCGAGGGATAAGTCCGCAGTTATGACAACAATTACTCGTTTGGGTGAGGGAAGTGGATTATTCGACGAACAACAGTGAAACAAAAATTCGTCTGTTTTAAATTAATGAGACGAATTCTGGGTTCATGCACGAACTTCAATTTGTAGCAATTGCCTTTAGTTAAGGGGGATTAATGGATGCAGCCAGTTTTGTTGCAGTTTTGTTATTTTCGGTGTGAGGCACGTTTTCGCTCGACAATTGTATTTATTACGCTATCGTGTCTTGTAATTGGTGAGCTGTTGGGGCCAATTAGGGCTTATAACGGCGCCCAGTGTTCAATGGAATAATTATACATGAAACCGAGACACGAGCTCCCTGTACACATATTAATACAGTTGATAAGACGTATTGCCGAGGATGATCTCACCACACACCCACTCTCGACACTTCACCACTCATCTGCGTGCCAGGAATACATACATATATGCATTGCATCTCCAAGAGATGACTTGACTGACTCATGGATAATTGTGATTACTCACTATTTATTTACACCAGTAAGTTACGAAATCGCCTTTTCTTTTCATCCTCGTTGCTAGGTTCAGCCCAAATATTTGCCCTTAACGAGGAGTTGGAGGAGAAGCGAGTGGAAATCACGTATTCGGGTCCCCTTTGAGAAACAGGTGGAGAGTGGAGACCCTCGGAGAGGCGCACAAATTGGCGATTACTCTTCATTTTCGAATTCGATCCGATCGAACCGTGAGATGATGAGTTATGCCGCATCACACCTTAGCGTTTTATATGCCCATTAATAAGGAAAACAGATGTTCTCCTCCTCTTCCTCCTCCTCCACACCATGTTGTTCCCTTTATTGCCATTAAATTCAATCAATTATGCCATGTTTTATTAATTCTAATCGATGTCGAACATCGTAAAGCATTCGAATATTGATTTTTGCATCGTGATACTGAAGAGTTACATTTGTATTACATTTTGATTCTTATACCGTACATAATGAGGTTTTATTTAACTTTCTTAGAAAATGACAAAAAATTGGACAAAACTAAAAATCATCAATCTTATCTTCTACATTTTAAAAACGTAATAAACTATACATTAAGACACATTTTGGAGTTTGAACATATCAGAATTCTTAGCACCAAAAATCAATCTTTCTCAAATTTGTCCAACTTTAAATTTAAAATTAAACATGCGCATTACAACTATATGTATATACTTAATTTCCTCGAAATACTCTCAGATGAACTCTAATAAACTTTAGAGACATTGAAGACATATGTACTTATAAAACAAAAGAAAATTCAGAAAATAAACTATAACGAGTTTATCCGAAATTGTCAAGAGTAATCTAACGAGTGCCTATGATTTTGCCGGCAATGATTAGCGTCAGAATCACGATTGCTTTTTGCGACGAAAATCTAGAATTTCTAGAAGCAACAAGCAAGAGTGATCCAGACGCTAATAATTGCCTAGGGAAAATCAGTCACGAGTTAGATTCGAGAAGACAATTGGCCGAACAGAAAGTTTACACTGCATAATTTGTAAAATTAAATTTAGTGACACCAAGTGTCAGACGTGTATTAATATGCGCCACAATAATTGTAGTAAAAATGAGCTTACCAAGATTTTGAGAAATGCACGTCAATACTATTACTGATGAAAGCACTAACACTTAACTAACACCCGAAAATACAAACAGATCGAATTCGGGAGCAAACTGCTTAAAAGTCCGGCAATAACTGACGTTTTATGTGTTATAGAAAATGTACTAACGCGTTGCTAGGCAATACCAACATGATGGATTATCTGATTAGATACCACCCAGGGTGAATTGCCATACATAACATGCAGCGTGGTCTGCTACACATCGTAATTAGAATTTTATTGGATCATGTCATCAACGTTATTCGATTTCATTGGTTAGTAAGTAAATGAGGGCAATTGTCCATGAAAACCGCTGCTTTGCAAACTACACACGTATAATTAGATTTTCCTAATTTTCGCGCAATCCTCTTGATGAATTTCAATAAACTGAGGAAACATTCCAAACATATGTAGCCTTGAATCAATAGAATAATACAAAAAAAAAAGGTTTGTAGGTTTGGAAACTAAATTTTCCGAGATCGATGATTTTGATACAGATTAAGTATTATCAGTCATCGGCGTCTGACCTATCAGAAGAAATAGGTGAGCAAAATAATAACATGGTCAAATAATACCAAGAAGAACCTAACTCCCCAAAACGAAAGAGGCAAGAAATGAGTTAGGCGTCCACACTTACATAAGATTGAAGTATTAAAAAAAATAGTGGAAATTAACTTACAAGCCAGCAAGTTGTTCACGAAGCAAAGCAGGTGCAAGCATTTGACCATCACTCCAGATATGAAGTTGGAGGTTCGATCTCGTTCTTAGATCAAATGCTCCATCGTCGTCAATGCATGTACCCGATGGCGAAAGTTTACTTGAACATTCCGAAGGGTTTGGATGGAAATTGCTCGAAATGCAGCCCTAATCCTCTCCTTCATGTTCTTTTGTCGTACTAATGAATTGATATTGATGAAACTTAATGCCATCAGCCGTTGCGCGGAACACCTGACGGCTCACCGCGTTGCTCAGCTCCCGCACCTTTAATGCTAATGATGAGGGTAATGCATGAATCACAGCCTGGATTCATCTGAGATTTTAAGCAACACGACGGACAAAATTCGTGAAAAAACTCCTAAAAACAGCATTTAAAAAAAACGCTTTCTACAAAAAGTTTTCCCGTAGAGTACGATCCCGTATTAAAAAATATGGGGGTTCCATTTGAAAAATCAAAATTGATCTTCATTTGACCTTAAAAATTAACGCTAAGGTCATTTTCAAGGTAACTTTTATCTGAAACATTTTTTACCATGTTGCTCAGGTTTTGAGATATTTGGGGTGGCAATTTAAAATGAGACACCTTATACTGGGTGCTGTAAAAATGGCGGATTAACTCAATGGTACGTTATCAAGGATTACTTCGAGAGTATGGAAAAAATAATGAAAAAAATCGGTATTGTAATTTTTCGAAGATGTGAAGACAGTGCAAATTACACTTTGGCATATAACTTTACACGAGCGTATTAGGAGGATATGCAGATTAAACACAAGTGTTTCCTTTCAAACACCGAGTGTTTTTTTAAATTTACTTACCGGTCGAGAGTACTGCCGGATAAAGTAAAAAAAAACAGCTTCAGTGCAATCTAAAGTGAAGTGCAGTGGAAAATCCGGACACTACGTGACAACAGGTACTTTATGTATTTGTAATAAAGTTTTCCACCCAGCATGCTTAATGAAGCACAAATGTGAAGATAAAACCGCAGAAAATCCAGGTGGTCAAAATGAGGTTAGTTCCAACATCGGGTTTATACCAGAAACAGTACTATTACTTAGAACCCTTATATCTGAACTTCTAAGTAAGAATGACATCCTAATGGAAAATAGAAATTTGTTAAATGAGAAAATAACATATTTAGAAAATAAAGTGTAACAAATGGAGGCTCGAATGGATAAGAAAGCGGTAATTTTAAATACCAATTCGAAGACACTACAGACGAATGCGATGGAATGTCCTATCGACATTGACAAATTATCGGCGAATAAGGTCAAAATCAATACCACGCATCCAGACAGCCAAACAAAAAAGGTAAACACGGAACCTCCAATAAAAGAGACGTCCAAATACATTGCCATTGAACCCGAATCAGCTGATAATAATAAAACACCATTCCAAATCGTATCCCGCAAACGCCCATCAAATCGAATTATCGGCACGGGAAATAATTCAACTCGACTTAAAGCTGTGCCGTTATATGGTCATCTACACGTCTACCGCTTGGATCCAGCATTACTGCTGGATCCAAGCTATTACCAGAAGCCATCGTAAAGGAGCATCTAAGCTCCAATGGATTTGACGACAGTACATGTTTTAAACTAAATGCAAAGCACCCATACATCTATTCATCTTTTAAAATATCCGTACCGATGAGTAATCTTAACGAAGTAAAGGATCCCAAATTATGGCCTATCGGCACTTGTATAACAAGATTTTTTGAAAGCAAACCCAGTGAAGCACCAAAAAACTAATATCTAAAGACTGTACAGCTCACAGAAGGCAGCAGGAAAGTGACATCAGTGTTTTATTTTTAAATATACAATCGCTAAGAAATAAAATACATGAGATCGAAGCGTTATTAGTTGATAAATCATATAATTTTGTAGCATTGTGTGAACATTGGTTGATAGAAGAGGAGTGCATGTCATTATATATTAACACTCTCTGTTTCAAAGCGTACTTTGCTCGCAAGAGCACTCGGCATGGTGGCTCAATTATCTATGCAGACCGAAACGTACAGGTTAAAGCTTTAAACATTGTCACCAGTTCAATAAGTTCCGAGAAAGTTTGTGAATTATCTTGCGTGTATATACCATTAAGTAAATGTTATCTTATTTGTGTTTATCGTTCTCCGTCATCAGACTTTAATGATTTTTTAGATAAATTAAATTATAAATCGTATAATATCATTCTGGGAGGCGATTTTAATGTAAATTTCGATAGTAAAGCGGTGTCCCTTATTGATTAATTGTATACATATGGACTACAAAAATTAGTAAGTTTTGCGACCCGTAAAACAAATTGCATTAATAATGTTTTTAGAAACATTATCACCGCACACATAGAAGTAACACGTTTTGATACAACCCTATCCGACCACAATGAAATATCTTCATTATTCACCGATCAAACTACATCACAACAAACCACTACTAAAATATATCGCCCGATAACTAAACAGGGTATTAATTCCTTTTATTCTATACTATCTACTATTCAATGGGATTTTATAAATCAACAGGAAACAGGGATTAATGAAAAATGGGAGTTGCTGATTGATATTGTAACGGATTACATGTACCAAAGTTTTCCTCGAAAAACTTTAAAAGGAGACTCTATACGGGTTAATAAGGTCAAGTGGTTCAATAACGACTTAAGAAAAATAAGAGACAAGTTAAAACTGGTTGAGGAAAACCATAGGATGCATCCCACGGCTGAATCCCGTATCCTTAAAGTAGAACTTCGTAAAAAGTATAATTTTGCCATAATTAATTCAAAGCGACAAGCAAATGACAATTTCATTAATTCTGCACCGAATAAACCAAGAGCAATATGGAAAGCTATAAATCCAAATGGACGACAATCTGTGATATTTCTTGTGATGAGTTTAATCATTTTTTTTAGTAATGCAGCCAAACTTGTTACCAAAAACTTACCCCATACACGCTATACCTGTGATATCAATGTAATTTTAATTTTAAAGAAGTCAGTGAAATCAAAATAAGAGACATAATAAATAGTCTACAAAATAGTAAAAGCACTGATGTAAATGTACTTTCAACTAAACTCATAAAAACATTTACAAATATTTTAATACAACCACTCACTAGATTAGTAAATGAAATAATAACCGGAGGTTCATTTCCATCAGTGCTAAAACTTGCTAAAATAATTCCACTATTCAAGAACGGGGATTTGGAAGATGTGAATAGTTTCAGACCCATAGCAATTCTTCCAGTTTTTTCTAAAATAATTGAAAGGGTATTAAAAGATCAAATAGTAGAGTACTTTGAAACAAACAAGCTGTTTAATCAAAATCAATTTGGTTTCCGTTATGGCTTATCCACCAGTGATGCGATATTAGCACTAACGGATAGTATATTAAACTGTTTTGAAGAAAAGAAAACATATATGGCTTCTTTTATCGACCTCAGCAAAGCATTTGATTGCGTCAAACATGACATTATGTTAATAAAACTGAAAGCATACGGATTCAATGAAGATAGCATACATTTACTGAATACCTATCTAACCGATAGAAGATAACAGGTATACTTCAAAGGGGAAAAGTCGAATACCTCTTCAATACCCAGACGGGTTCCGCAAGGATCTGTTCTGGGACCTATACTCTTCCTAATTTATATAAATGACATGCCAGATCGACTTAACATATCTAGTGTTATATTATTCGCTAACTCTAGTTAGCAAAGGTGCCAGTATTAAAGAGGTATCCGAAATAACAGAAATTGCCACCAGCGCAACGACACATTGGTGTGCAGAAAATTGTCTATTACTTAATGAATCCAAAACAAAAACAATTATTTTCAATCCGATAAGATCTAATTCAGATCAAACAACATGCTTTCTGGGTCTTCATGTTGATGCGGCGCTAACATGGAATTTCCATGGTTCTACTCTAGCCAAAAAGCTTATGAAAGTAACTTTTGCTCTATGAAAGCTTCGCATGCTACTCTAAAAACGGCATATTTTGGATATTTTCAATCAATAATGAGATATGGTACCTTAATATGGGGACACGCATCATGTCGACATCGTATTTTCTCCATACAGAGAAAGACGATCCGTATCCTAGGTGGTCTGACGTATCCTGAAGATTGTAAAGTCAAATTTTAGGAACTTCGTATATTGACCTTACCATCGCTCTACATATTGGAATGTCTTCTATATATTAAGAAACATCCTAATAAATACACATACCTTCATCACACTCATAAAACAAGATTTAAAAATAATATACACACAAGATTTCACAGACTTACTAAATCACAAACAGGTGTAAACTATTTTGCGATTAAGTTTTATAATAAGTTACCAAAAAAAATAAAATGAAGGAATTCTTAATTAAGGGCGCTTTCTTCTCAATTGATGAATTTTTAGCGCTAGATCTTTCAGCATTATGTCGTCTGTTTTCTGTACCTAACTTTATATTGCCATAAATCATTATATTGTTATGTTGTGATAAATCATTTTAATGTATTATTGCATGTATATGTTGTAAATTTTAATTTTAACAATTACAATTTTAATTTTAACAATTTTAATTTTAATTTTAACAGTTTTAATATGTTTGTGTAGTAATAAATAGTTCAGTTTTTAGCTATAAATATTCGCATTAATTTTATATGTTATCATGGATTTTCTTATTTTATAATGATGTCTTACATAATGTACGTACCTTACTGGTTTACTGATAGTCTTAGTTCTTATATATTTTTTTTTACTTGTGTAACACTAATTGTGATCAACACAAATAAATATACTATACTATACTAAATGATTTAATTGCATAAAATCTGCAAAACAATAATAACTTACACTTGGGCTCTTCAAATAAGTTGTGCAAAGATACATACTTTCATACTTGTTAATATTATATACAATTTGTATTTTCAAATGCGATAATTTGGTTAAATAATTGATTTTCCCATTCAAAAAAACCTGGTATCAGTAGGTTTATTTGAATGAGAAAATCAATTATTTAACACTCAAATCTTCGCATTTGAAAATACCAATTGTATATAATATTAACTAGTATGAAAGTATGTATCTTTGCACAACTTATTTGAAGAACCCAAGTGTAAGTTGTTATTGTTATGCAGATTTTTAACAATTCAATAAAATATCGATTTTTTCATTATTTTTTCCATACTCTCGAAGTAATCACCGACAACATACCATTGAGCTAATCCGCAATTCTCACAGCACCTTGTATAATTTAATCTTATTAAATAAGTAAGGGGTAGTGTAATGTGAAATATTAATTCTCTTAAAAGCCCAAGAGTATATAATTATCTAAAACAATAGGACAGCAGTTGAAAACTTCTATCGGGTCACATAGTGCAGGAAGGTTAAAATAATTAATAATAATAATAATCGTTGACAGTTGAATTTTAAAACTATTACCTATTACAGATGAAATTATTATTAAATGCAGCGTTACTACTATTGTAACGTTTCTATAAATAAAGCCATCTTTATCCGTCCAAATCTCGAAATCCGACCGCAGGCATCCGATACTTTTACAACATATCGCGTTTCTGTACATAATTTCGAAACTTTATTTTTTTGTAAACCGTAAATTAATGCCCTCGACACCTACTTTAGTCATGAAACAATCCCCACGCCTAATGCGATTTTAATTAGACCCTTGATCGGTGGAAAAAAAACCGCACTTTGTAATTTGTAATTAAGCCCCGAGTCCGATGATGGCTCAATCTGCTCATTTCTTTCACTTGTTCTTTTTATTTAGCGTGATTTCTTAATTGTTTGATGGTCCGGCGAACAATTTTGTTTGCTGTCTGAGGCAGTTGAGCGTGGAGATTTTAATTGTCGGCATAATTTTTTTGTCGTTATCGTCCCAGGGAGGTATTTACGAGAAACTGGCTTCCAGTTTTACCGTTTATGATAAATGTTGGTATGTGGCTTTTATGGCTGTATTCTGGGAATGCGAGAGCTAGGAAAGGTCCATATAGGATGGTGAAGATCTCGTGTTGTGTTCAAGGGATGGGGATTTGATGGGGTATATGTCGGTTTTGGTGATTTGGCTAGAATATACATGGAGATGTACCAAGTAAATTACAAACATGGTTTACATTATTTTATAAAAGATTTAATATGTTACGATGGATGGAGAGCTACATTTTTTAAAAACTTTTCTGTATAATTTTATTAAAAAAAATGTATTTAAGGGAATTAAAGAAACTCTAATCAAAATTGCATGGTATTTTCTGATTTATTTTTGAATTTGTTACTTGTTTTATAGCTACATATGTTTGGAATGATTTTAATAAAAATGTGAATTTCTCGAAAATTTGAAAAATCCGAAGTAATAATAAGGCGAAACAACTTGAATTTTAAAAATTCACGGTCTGAACTGAGTATTTATTTATTACTCTCCTTACCAATGCGTTACGTTTAATATTTTTCCAAAATGCTTTCGGCGTACTTGGGTGAACCTAATCCATTAAAAAGGAGACATATCAGAGTGTAACAACTATAGACCAATCTTAATTTTTCTTCTAATAGTATATTCTACAACGAGCATATAATGATGGCTATTAATCACGAGAACGATGTTTGCGGAACGAGCCGTAGGCGAGTGGAGCAAATCGTTTGCGTATTAAACACGCAAATGCGTGTTTAATACGCAAACAAAATTGAGTGTTAAATGTACCCCATTAATACTGCCCATAGAATTAAATAATGCGCACATTATAACATTTTCGTGAACAAAATTATTTATATCTCCAGATAGCCGACTTTCTTGACCTTAACCGTATCATTTACAATATCTATTACGGCTCTAAATATTAACACTAAATTGAAATTATTATTATTATAAGTACCGTGCAAGATAAATGAGGGACTTAAAAACTGTAGTACAAGTGGCATTATCATTGTGTTAAATATATTTTTCTGCAGCTGTCCCGAAAATAAAACTTTCGGTATGATTTATTAAATCGAAAATACCACTACATAAATAAATTTTGTTTCACTTTCGGAACGATTTCTTTACTTTCGGGACCCTTTTTGTTACTTTCGGGACATTTTTGCTTATGCAGTGTGTATCAGCCAAATGGAATAAAGTCGATAATAAATAAATGGGGGCGTGTTCGAAAAAACGCTCGGACACCTTAATTGGTATTTTTAGTTGCGCATTTTTTTCAACCAAAATATTTTATACAGGGTGTGTCATGTAATAGAGGCCAATACAAACTTTCTTATTTTAAATGCAACACCCTGTATATTATTCAATTTTTGGATTCTTCCGAAAATTCTAGACATATTTCATGTATCATGTCCTATACCTATCTTCAACTGTTTAGGAAACAAACACACACCGACAGACACATTTTTTTTATTCAGAAATTGTTGAAATGCCATCTAGGGACACCAAAACTGATAATTCCGTAAAAAGAAATTGAAAAAATGTTCACGATCACAATAGTTTCTCGTACTGCATAACGCAGAAAGTAAAAAAGAATGTTATTTGATTACAAAAATTCGCTACAATACACTCAAAAACTAATAAGTAAAAAAAAACGAAGGTAGGTATAGGACAGGGTACATTAAATATGTCTAGAATTTTCTGAAGAATCCAAAAATTGAACAATATATAGGGTGTTGCATTTAAAATAAGAAAGTTGGTATTGGCCTGTTACATGAGACATCCTGTATAAAAAGTTTTTGTTGAAAAAATGGCGCAACTAAAAATACCAATGGAGGTGTCAGAGCATTTTTTCGAACATGCCCCCATTTATTTATTATCGAATTTATTCCATTTGGCTGATACACACTGTATATGTAGGCGACCTTGAAAAAAACATCAACTTCGTATTTAATTATGACAGAGCTTGTCATATAACATTGGTGTGTGTTTATCCTTTTTACTTTCTCCGTTACGAAGTATGAGAAAGTATAGTGATCGTGATTTTTTTTTTAACTTTTTTTACGGAAATATCCGTTTTGGGGTCCCTAGGTGCCATTTCAACAATTTCTGAAAAAAAAAATGTGTGTCTGTGGTGTGTGTGTGTGCGTGTGTGTGTGTCTGTGCGCGCTGTATCACAAAAACTAATAGAGCAATTCATATGAAACTTTGAACCCTCAGTCTTATTTGATAATCTGAAGAACTGGAAAGCTTTTGGTAAAATTTCGTACACCGGAAGTGGGCGTTTACCTTAACTGTTTTTTGTTTTTTGCCAATATTTTCTTAAATATGAAAAATATCACAAAAACATTTAAACAAATTTTAAAGACAACAGAGATATGAACACCTTTTGCTTGAAAACATTTTTCATAAAATCATTTTTTTTCGAGAAAAAAATTTATTATTATTTTTTTAATTTTGATTTATAATTATAAAACGATAATAGTTACAGCAAATTTATGTTAATAATAATAATAATAATAATTGCAGAGAATGCTAAAATGAACAACTTATAAAGAATAAGTTTTTGAGTAAACTGAGTTTTTGAATTTGAAGTATAATTTTTCCATCTTTCATAATTTTGACGTTTCAAACGTCAAAATCATCCAATACTACAACACGCTAGATGTACATTTAAGTTGAAAAAATATCATGAAAGTATAAATCAAAATTTCAGGACTTTTTTCACGACTTTTTTAGGACTCTTTTTTCAGGTCTTTTTTGTAGGATCTTATTTTCGGGATTTTTTCATTTATTTTTTCAGGTCTTTTTTAAGAACCTTTCTCTAGAACTTATTTTGCAGGACTTTACTTCAAGACCATATTTTTAGGAAACACCTTTAACGATGTTTTTTTCAGGACTTTTCTTTTCTGAATTTTTTTCGAGACTCCTTTTTCAAGACTTTATTTTGAAAACTTTTTGTTTTTGAGACTTCTTTTCAGGATTTTTTATCAGGACTATTTACACGACTTTTTAATGCCTTCTTCGGATCTTTTCCAAGTCTTTTTGCAAGATTCTTTTTGGGTTTTTTGCAGGATGATTTTTTCTAAGCTTTTGTTAAGAGTTTTTTTAGAACTTTTTTCAAGACTGAAAAGTTTTTGTTTGGGGCCTTTTTGGGACTTTTTCTTAGAATTTTTAATCTGAATTATTTTTTAATGCCTTTTTTCAGGTCTTTTCTTAGGCTTTTTGCAAGACTCTTTTTGGGATTTTTTTACAGGACAATGTTTTCAAAACTTTTGCTACGACTTTTTTCAGAATTTTTTGTTTCAGAACCTATCTTTTTCGAATTTTTTTTTCAGAGCCTTTTAAAAACTATTATGTTCACCTTTTTTTGGGACTTTTTAATGCCTTTTATCAGATATTTTGTAAGACTTTTGTCAGGACTATTTTCTGGGGTCTTTTTAGGACCTTCTCAAGGACTCTTTACAGGACTTTCTTCAGAAATTTTTTATGACTTTTTGCGGGACTGTTTCACAGGCTTTATTCAGAACTTTTTGTTCTGACTTTTTGTATGCTTTTTCAGTACTTTGCTTCTGGCTGTTTTATCAGAACTTTTTCTAGGGCCTTATTTTCAGGAATTTTTTTTCAGGATTATTTTATCAAGACTTTTTTCAGGATTTTTTATCAGGATTATTTTATCAAGACTTTTTCAATGCCTTATCAGTTCTTTTGTAAGGCTTTTTCATGACTTCTGTTAGGACTATTTTCTCAACTTTTTCGGGTCTTTGTAAGGACCTTTGTAAGGACTCTTTGCAGGACTGTTGTTTTCTGGACTATTTAAGCCTTTTTTTTAACTTTTTTGACGCCTATTTTCAGTAGTTTTCTACAGTCTTTTTTAGGACCTTTTTCGGAAGTTTTTTTTGTGACGACTCAGTTTTCGGGACTTTTTTCAGGTCTTTTTCAAGAATCTGTTTTTCAAGACATTTCTTTGTCAGAGCACTTTTTTCTAGACTTTTTCACTGGACTTTTTTATCAGATTTTTTCAGGACTGTTTTATTCAAGACTTTTTTCGGGCATTATCTTTGGAACTTTATAACCAGAACTCTTTCAGGGCTTTTTCAGAAATCTTTTTCAGGACTTTTTTCAGGATTTATCAAGATTTGTTTTTCGGACTTTTTTCAAGAATTTGTTAGGATTTTTTTTAGTTTTCTAATAAACTAATTTAAGATTATTTGAATTGGAAGTATAATTTGTTATTTTTATCTTTCATAACTTTGACGTTTTAAACGTCAGTATCATCTGATGAAAAATAAAATGAAAATAAATCATGGTAGTATAAATATAAGTAACTGTTATGCAATCAAGATCGGAGAAAGAAACATGATGGCCACATCACCATTTTTTAACATACATAACGGCTGCAGAAAAATATTGTACGTAACACATTTCAAAATTGATTTTTTCTGCAGCCGTTCCGAAAATTAAACTTTCGGTATGATTTATAAAATCGAAAGTACCACTTTACATAAATCGTACCGAAAGTAGTTATTTTCGGGATGATTTTGTTTCACTTTCGGAACGATTTCTTTACTTTCGGGACGCTTTTTGTTACTTTCGGGATGATTTTGCGTATATATGTAGGCGGCCTTGACAAAAACATCAACTTCGTATTTAATTATGACAGCGCTTGTCATATAACATTCGTGTGTGTGTTTGCTTGTTTAACATAAAAAACGGCTGCAGAAAAATTATTATACGTAACTCGTTCCAAAAGTGATTTTCAGGACTCCTACTCATCCCGTAAAATATCACTTTCGGAACTTGTTACGTAAATTATTATTACGGGACTCGTACTTCGTACTCATCCCGTAAAATATCACTTTCGGAAATGACTATTATTTTATCCTATAATGTTAACGTGTCAATAACTCCTTAGCAACGAGTAACGTTAAGGTTATATGTATCTTAATGCAACTCGTATCTACGGAGATATTGGCAAACAAACATGACTTTTTGACAGTTTTCATTAATAAAAATTAAATTTAAAAAAATATAAATATGATAAAATAAACCGTGTTATGACACACGTAACGTTATTTGCTTTTACATTACTCGATAATTATTAATATTGCAGCATATTGAGTAAAACCCCGTTGCAAAAAAACTTCTTTGTTTGGCCGTTTTTTTAGGTGACATGGTTCCTAAAACAAATAAAAATAGTCTAAAATACTTAAACCAAATTAGGAAATCCCAGCTTAGATTCTTCGCCACAAACGGCCGTTCCATGAACATCTTTATTACATCTTGTCCAAGAATGTCCGAAGTCCTGGGTGGTTGTGAAGGTCGATTCTTACTTCGCATAGTTGAATTGACGTCTCAAATACTGACTGTCAAACAACAAATAAATTATTGTTCGCGTGATGTGAAATCAATTGTATGTAATGTTTTCGTGAAACATAATCCTAAAATGCAGAAAAGGGCTGTTGTTAGAATTGATTTTAATTTTACAAATGCCAGGTTCAATAATTTTGTGTGAAGTCAGAATGCCCGAAACATACACATAAATCAGTATTTTGAGTTGGATAGTTAAATAATTAAAATACACAACTTGCACACACTATCCATCTTTACAGTACCTACATTATTTCACCTGGTAATAATAAATCCAAGGTAGAGTATTGATTTCAATTTCAAGTTGAAATATACACCGACACGCTAAAGAACGAATTAGTCGTTGTCATCGTCCTCCTCTCGGATTTGGCGTTCGCGTGCGTAATTGAACACCGACACTGACCAACAACAACAACTTGCCATTTGCATATCGTTTTTCCACCGCAATTTATCACGCTCGGAGCCGAAATGGATGAGAAAAACACGAGTCGTGGAAAAATGAAATTTTTGACTTTCACCGCTCGGGGAAAAAAATCAATTTGTTCGTGCGCGAGCAATTAATTCAGGTTATGCTGCACATATTCAAATCGTGGATTTTTTTTTCACTCATATTTTATGCATTTGAGAAATGACAGGTGGATAATGGGCGCGGAGTTTTAATAAGCACCTATGACATTTCGGTAATTTTAAAAAGGTGTTTGCTAATTAATTAACCGAGTTTTTGTGGCTGATATGTGATAGTTGATTGATTTTTTCTGTACATTTATTAATAATCTAACTATATCGTATTACAGTTGCATGCTGTAGGTTATTTAAACACGCTCTACTGAACATAATTTAATAAATAAAAATATATTCTATATGACAAATTTTTAAATATTTCAGTACATTTAATACATCTTATTATCCTCTTTTATGCAATACATGGTGACCTCCAAGATATTGAGGTACACGAACAAAAATATTCATACAACAAGCAAACTGATGGATAACCAAGTCGCATCTAAATAACTCTTGGTAACACAATTTGTTTAGAGTTTTCACTAACTTGTTGCAATCAAAATTTGTATTTAAGTAAATTCCTACGAACTTTATACTGTAACTTGATTTTCGAAAATGACATTTTCATCACTCAATTTAAAGAGGAAGTCAAACATTTGCATCACTTGTGAAAAAAGTAAATCCATTAGTGAAGAAATGGATTTACTTTGCTCAGAAAGTGAGGGTAATAAATCCATTTCACTACTAGTGAGAAAATCAATTGTTTGTTGTTTTTCATTTACACAGTAACGCCGCTAGAAACTGCTACTAGGATTTAGGCTGAATAATAAATTCTTTAAAATTAGTTGAATATTTATAAATTCTCTGAATAATATTCAGGTACTGGGGCATTGGGAAAAATAGTAGGTATACGCAAATTGTTATAAGTGTGAAATCATTTTAATTACACGCTAGCGCTCGTTTTAATAATAATAATATAGATTTATTGCCCATACAGGAAACGAATCCCAATTACAAGACAAATCATATAAATATACATACAGTGCGAGTCTCTAACTTGGAATAAATTCAGTAAATCAAACAAAGTTTATTTTTCGGAAATATGCTCGGACACGTCGATTAGTATTTTAAATTGCGCTCTTTTTGTTGTAATAAAATTTTATACAGCGTGTCCCAAATTTGAGATATGACGTCATCGACTATTTTTTTAATAGCAACCCTAATTTTTTTATCACTATTTTTAAAGAGTATATCAAGTTACACATGTGTGCCAAATTTCAAATTTTTATTTCCTGTCATTTAGAAGTTATTTAACAAACAGTATCAAATTTGAAAAATGAATTCAACTTAATAGTCTTTCTTCAATAAATGCTCAAAATGTTGTCCATTTTCTAACTGACAATACCCTAAACGGAACTGAAACTCGTTTTGAACATTTCTAATTACTTCGGGGGAAATTAGTCTACACTCCTGTCTTATTCGTTCTTTCAACTCCTCAAGATTTGGCGGTTTGGTCTTAAAAACTTTGCTTTTCAAGTACCCCCATAAGAAAAAGTCCATAGGTGTTAAATCCGGAGACCTGGGTGGCCATTCAACTGGTCCTCTTCTGCCAATCCATCTTCGTGGAAATACATTATCCAGGTACTCACGGACACGCCTTACAAAATGAGGAGGCGCACCGTCCTGTTGAAACCAGATGTTTCTATTCGGGACGTCAGCTTCTACAGGGCAAGGAAACAAAATAGCCAAACTCGGAATTAGCTCTTCCTCCAAGAATTGTAAATATCCCGCTCCATTGAGATTATTTGGAAAGAAAATTGGTCCTAAAATTCGATCACCAACAATCGCTGCCCAAACATTAACTTTTTCTGGATATTGAGTGTGGCCTTCCCTCATCCAGTGTGGGTTCTTGTCTGCCCAATAACGGCAATTTTGACGATTTACCTCACCATTTAACATAAACGTTGATTCATCGGAAAACAATATATTTTCTATTTTTAGAACATTTCTATCTAGTAGATCCATCATTTTTTCGCAAAACTGAAGTCTTCTATCCGGATCATCTTCGGTGAGTTCCTGGAGGATTGTCATTTTATAAGGATGAAATGTTTGCTCTCTAAGGATTCTTGACACTGAAGACTGGCTAATTTTGAGTTCCCTAGCCATCTGCCTAGAGGAGACATGATGATTTTCCTGAACAGAGAGAAGTACATCAATTTTGACCTCTTCACTCAGCGCATTCTGACGATGATTATTCGTTTTTCTTAAATGCCCATTTTCCCGAAACTGACTTTCAATCTTGCTTACGGTACTTTGAGATATGGCTGGTAAGTCAGGGGTCATTCCATGCTATTTCAACAAAAGGTTGTGCTGCACCATTTTATTTTTTTTTTATATTTTGCACAGTTATTTATACATGTTTCTGGAGTTCAAAACTAATTTAAGAAAAATAAAAATTCTTGCCATGTGGCAGCAATGTCCGCGGATGGAGCATGAAACATGTACATTTTTGTAAATGCAAGCGTTTGCGCAAAGTGGCATAACTTTCTTTCCAATTGTGCAAATTTAAAAATTTTAAAAACTCTTAGCTCAGATTAAAGTGCCGAAGAGTTTAGTGTAATTTTCATTCATTATTTGTTTTATTTTTTTCAAATATAATGGCCGTCAAAGTTTAGCATTGAGATTTGCATTTTTTTCATTTTTCGGCCTTGCTTTGGACTGAGAAGGGGGCAATACACTCAAACCAAAATTAGTTTCCAAGTACAACGGTAACAATAGATTTTATCTGAGGCAAAAAATCTAAAGTGTTTTAAACCCTTCTAATTTTTTTTCGCTGGAGAAAATTGGCATTTTCAAGAAAATCCGTATTTTTCTAAAGCTGTATCTCCAGTGGGGCACACAGTAAAAATCTGAAATTTATAATACCAATGCTTCTATCCGGGAGCAACACCATTACAAAATTTGGTAACTTTGTTTTGCCTAGTAATAAAAATATTTAAGTTCAAATTTGTAATAATTTTTATGCAATCGGATTAAAAATTGAACTTTAAATATTAGAAGCCGGTACTAAAATTGAACTCACCAGTACTAGCAGTGATTATAATACACTTGTGAATATTATAATCTCTGGTACTAGGCATTAAAGTACTTACCAAGGGTTTCCGTACAACGAGGTGATTGGCGACTCATTAATGCAAATCATAGTCCTGGTGATGAAATTTTTAAAAAAGGTACCATGGATCCTGAATAGAAACTTATTATTATTATTAAAAATGATTAAAGAATAAAATTGAATAAAACCATAAAAGTCATTAGACAATTGTCTTAAATTTGCGGCTGTTGGGAGTCAAGCTGCTGATTACGTTCTAGAATTTCTGTGTTAATCATTTTATTACAATTCTGTTAATCCTTTTATTACTATTGAATTTAATTTAAACTATAATATTAATGAAAGGGCACTTTAGTGCTGAGGTAAATGTATTTTTTATGCAATCGAAAATACTCTATTTTCAGATTTAAAATTGTAATTACGTACGTTTTTCATCTAAAGATGTTCTAGCGTTTCAGTGGTAGAACTTGCAGATGTAATTATAGGTTATGTTGATATTTGTTTAACGCAAGATCAGTAAATTCTTAAGGTTGGATTGGCATCGCGCGCATGGTTTAAACAATCACAGAAATTCTAGAACGTAATCAGCAGCTTGACTCCCGACAGCCGCAAATTTAAAACAATTGTCTAATAAATTTTACGGCTTTATTCAATTTTATTCTTTAATCATTTTGAATGAGAATACGTCTATATTTAGGGTCCACGGTACCTTTTTAAATTTCATCACCAGGACTATGACGCATTAATGAGTCGCCAATCATCTCGTTGTACGGAAACCCTTGGTAGGTATTTTAATGCCTAGTACCAGTGATTATAATATTTACAAGTGTATTATAATTACTGCTAGTACTGGTGAGTTCCATTTTAGTGTCGGCTTCTAATATTTAAAGTTCGATTTTTACTCCGATTGCATAAAAATTATTACAAATTTGAACATAAATATTTTTGTTACTAGGCAAAACAAAGCTACCAAATTTTATAATGGTGTTGCTCCCGGATAGAAGCATTGGTAGTATAAATTTCAGATTTTTACTATGTACCCCACTGGAGATACAGCTTTAGACAAATACGGATTTTGTTGAAAATGTCTAATTTCACCAGCAAAAAAAATTAGAAGGGTTTAAAACACTTCAGATTTTTTGCCACAGGTAAAATCTATTGTTACCATTCTACTTGCAAACTAAATTTGGTTTGATTATATTGCCCCCTTCCCAGTCGAAAACAGGATCGAATAATGAAAAAAATGCAAATCTTGATGGTAAATTTGAGGGCCAATAAATTTGAAAAACATATCAAATTATGAAAGAAAATTAAACCAAAATATTCACCACTTTAATCTGCGTTAGGAGATTTTCTAATTTTTAAATTTGCTCAATTCGAAAAATTGTTATACCACTTTGCGCAAATGCTTGTAATCACAATAATGTATATGTTTCAAGCTCCATCTGGGAACATATCTGCCACGCGGCAACATTTTATTTTTTTCTAAAATTTGTTTTGTACTCTAGATACATGTATAAATATCTGTGCAAAATATAAAACAAAATAAAAATGGTGCAGCACAACCTTTTGTTGAAATAGCATGGAATGACCCTCAGGATACTTTTCTCTAAATAAATAAATAACTTCATTTTGTGTTCTTGTCCTATCTCCATAGCCAATCATCATTAAAATTTCGATTTTGTGGGTTTCAGTTAAGTACGGCATGTTAGTATAAATTTTCGACCAACGGTGAACAACAGTCAACACAACAATGGAACGACTAATACTCTCCTCACTCGAATATGCGTGGAATGCGATGCTACACTTCTTACTTGTTTTTATAACTAAACGTCAAAATGATAAACGTCAGTTTGAAAAAAAATTACAAACCAGCACGTTTTGGCATTCCACTTTTAAAATGCATAAAAATTCGATTAAGGTGACTTGATTTCTTCATTCTACAAATTTGATAATGTTTGTTAAATATCTTCTAAATGACAGGGAAAAAAAATTTGAAATTTGGCACACATGTGTAACTTGATATACTCTTTAAGAATAGTGATAAAAAAATTAGGGTTGCTATTAATAAAAATAGTCAATGACGTCATATCTCAAATTTGGGACACGCTGTATAAAATTTTATTACAACAAAAAGAGCGCAATTTAAAATACTAATCGACGTGTCCGAGCAAATTTCCGAAAAATAAACTTTGTTTGATTTACTGAATTTATTCCAAGTTGGAGACTCGCACTGTATAAACAACATCCATAATACATCCATATGCAATTATCAATACAATATAAATTACTGTGTACGGTCAAGACATGAAATAATTGAACTTGAAATATCACAGAAAATGTCACAATGTGGCGCTATACAATTAAAGTTATTACAAATAATATTTAACGGAGATATCAGCCCATAATTTGTACGGTGGTACACGATATTAAAAGTGGGCTTCTGTCTACTGCTGAAAGATGGTACAAGCAGTCGAACTATGCCTAATATGTCGGATGAGTCAACAAAACCATGCAATAGTTTGTAGAGAAAACTAACACCTGTCTTTTGTCGTCGGTACTCAGGCGAATCAAAATTAAACAATTTAAGTAATTCATTGTGATCAAAACCTCTAATTGGATAATGACCTACTACCTTGAAATGTAAAATTTTTATGAATTTGCGTTGGACACTCTAGAAGTTGTGCTGTTGCTGATTCTGGGGAGACCATATCAATGCAGCATACTCCAACTTGGAGCGCACATACGCAAAATGAATAGTTTTAAATATGATTGGGTTTTGAAGGTTTGTTGAATTCCGACAAATGAAGCCAATAGATTTAAAAGCATCATTAACAATAGCCTCAACATGATTATTTAATGATAGTTTGTAGTGAAAATATACGCCAAGGTCCTTAAAAACTGAGACACTTTGTATTGAATTGATATTGATATAACATTCTGCTATTCCTAAATTATTCGACCAACTCATTACAATAAAATTAAATTGGATGTGCAAAAAATATACTTATTGCCGAACAGCATAGTTTCCGTATAGGCAGATCTACAACAACAAACCTTCTATCGTACAAAATGTCTCTTATCCAAGGTCTGGAGGCTAAACATTCTATTGACACCATTTATACCGATTTTGCCAAAGCATTCGATCGTGTAAACTTTGAAATTTTAGTTGCCAAACTGTATGCCTTAGGATTCCACTCTTCTGTAATAGAATGGGTCAAAAGTTTCTTGGTAGGTCGGACACTGTGTGTAAAAATAAAGAATTATTTATCACATCCAATTCATGTTTTATCTGGTGTGCCTCAAGGTTCACATTGTGGTCCATTGCTGTTTTTGATTTTCATTAATGATATCTCCCAAGTCATAAAAAACTCTTCATTTTTGTTATTTGCGGATGACTTGAAAATTTATAGGGAAATTGCAACACTAGAAGATTGTGAATTACTGCAAGATGACCTAACAGCAATTAATAATTGGTGCCAATATAATGACCTTTTCTTTAACATAGAAAAATGTAAAACAATAAGTTTCTCTGGTAAAAAAACAGGTAATACATTTTGAATACTCGTTTAATGACACTGTCCTTGTGAGAGTAAATGAAATTAAAGATTTGGGAATTATATGATAGCACATTGTCTTTTGATAGTCATGTTAATGCAATTTGTTGTCGTGCGTCGAAAATGTTAGGCTACATTAAACGACTGTCAAAAGATGTATCATCTAATTCATTAAAAATTGTTTACTTTTCGTTTGTACGCTCACATCTGGAATATGTTTCATGTGTTTGGTCACCAACTCAGGCTACTTATATTAAATCTATTGAAAATGTACAAAATAAGTTTTTGAAATCAATTGCCTATAAATTGGCTATACTAGTCCATTAAACCTCAGCTTAGTTTCTTGCGACTTGCGAATTAACAAATTATGTTGTCAAAGATTTCATGCGGACTTGTCATTCTTTCACAAACTCATTTCTAATCATGTACAGTGCTCATCTCTTTTGTCTCTAATCATTTTCATTGTTAAACCTACGAATCGTCCGACTAGACACCCCCATATTTCGTATTCCATTTCATAATACGAATTATGGTTACAATAGCCCAATTTCCCGATTCATGCGAGTTTCAAACGAGCTGCCATTACATCGAAACTTCGATTTTTTCATAATTCCCATGTGCAGTTTATGTCGCATCTAAAAAAGATTAGTCATTGTAAATAAATTTATGAGTTTGTGTATATGTTTGTATGTACGTGCGCCGATAGTTTAAAATTAGTTTTAAGGTTATATTTTTCCATGATTATATTACTTTATTTTGTTAATTATTATTATTATAAAATGGATTTTTCCGTAAATAAACACTATTATTATTATTATTATTATTATTAAACTGAACTGGATTGGATTTCCTAGTAAAAGACATGGATTTACATTTACTAACATTAAGTGTCAAAACTCTGTCTAAGTTACTTTGTAAGTGTTGACAGTCATTCATATTGTTTACGTTAGAATAGATTTTTAGATCATCCGCGTAAGGAAGATGTTCACAGTTCAATATTTCAGAGAGATCATTAATAAAAATATTAAATAGCAACGGGCCTAATATTGAACCCTGTGGCACACCTGACGTTGGGAAGTAGGAAGGTTAAAAATGTTTCTCTCGTTGAACAATGGAGTACTTTCATAACATGTTGTATAATTTATTTTACCTACTCCCACTTTGTAATTGATGAATTACCAAACTGTTTTTACCAATCGTAAGCGATCTATTACGAATATATAGAGCATATATAAATGTTAATCGTTGTATATAAATATGTAACATGTACTATTACCACTTATGTACCTCGCTATATTATATACTTATTAGACATTTAAACGTCAGATTACAACTTATTGGTTAACACAATAACCGACACAATAAACTTCACGCCATGCCTTATTGGTACTTCCATCGCAATGGTATCTTAGTAGATTAACACTTCAGAAAGAGTACAACGATCCGTATCCTTAAATTTGTTCAATCAGTGTATTGGACAATATATTATTCGACGGAAAATTGTTCGTGAAATTATGTTACTCGTACGCAATATCTTTCACTTGCGCGTAATTTGCTACTTACAACTCTGGTTATGTAATATACTATTACCTACTCCCACTTTGTAATTGATGAATTACCGAACTGTTTTCACCAATCGTAAGCGACCCGTTACGAATATATTGAGCTTATATAAATGTACATAAGTTGTAATGATATTAAAAAAACTATATATTATTTACATACTAGCCAATTACAATTAACATCCGTTGTGTCCTTATCATTCGTCTGTTCGTCTTTAAATATCAAAAGTGACAGTGACATTTAAATGTCCGATTATAACATATTGGTTATGAAACTAACCGACACAATAAACTCCTCGCCATGCCTTATCGGTACTTCCTTCACCATGATATCTTAGCAGACTAACACTTTAGAACGAGAAATCGATGGGTGTTCTTAAAGTTATTCAATCAAAGTGTCGATGAAAAATTGTTCGAACGGAAATTCGTTTGTTTAGTTAGAAGTCGTACTACATTACTATTACCGGGCAAATCAATACAAATTTAAACGTCAGCCTGGCAAGATTCAGTTTCAATATGTCTTTAGTTTAAGCGAATAAATGTAAGGTCGAAGGTAAAGTATAGTACATAACGCGACTTGTAACGCAATTACGCGCTCGTGAAATTACCTTACTCGTCGCTACGCGGCTCTTACGCAATATCTTTCTCTTGCGCGTAATTTGCTACTTACAACTCTAGTTATGTAATATGCTGTACTATAAACTTATTGTGGAATTAGTTGCTCTCGTTAATCGGCGCAGTCAAAACCACACACTTTACTTTTTCTTCAAATTATTTTTGTTTGTTTTTCATTTTTCAAGTCAAGGGGACCATTCTGAACACTATTTATTCATAAAAAAGAAATTGTGAGACTTACAGGAACCGAGATACGCAAAATTCCTTTTTTCGTGGCTAGTGCTTAAATCGACTGGAAATGCCGTAAAACGATTAAATTTACTTTTTCTTCAAAAATTTATTTTTGTTTTTTTTAAGTCTAGGAGACCATTTTGAAAACCATTTGTTCATAAAAAAAAATTGTGAGATTTACAGGAACCGAGATACGCAAAATTTCTTTTTTCGCGGATAGTGCTTAAATAGACTGGAATTGCCGAAAAAAGATTAAATTAATTTTTTTTCAAAAATTTATTTTTGATTTTTTTTCAATTCTAGGAGACCATTATGGACACGATTTGTTCATAAAAAAAAGTGAGACTTACAGGAACCGAGATACGCAAAATTCCTTTTTTCGCGGAAAAACGATTAAATTTAATTTTGTTTCAAAAAATGTTTTTTGTTTTTTTTTTCAAGTCAAGGAGACCATTCTGAACACCATTTCTTCACACACATTTCATTACGATTAAAAATGTCAAAGTCATGAAGGTGGAAATGTCACAAAAAATTGTCCCCCTCGAAATAAAAATCGACGTAACTCAACAAAGTCGCTTATTACCTCTGAGATGGACCACCCTGTATAATTAAACTAGAATCTTTGTTAGTGAAAAATATATCTATCTTTAATGAATAACAACAACAAAAACTGTGTTATTAACGGAAAATTAAATAGGAGCGTAGTGGATAGATCGTAAGCCACAATATAAGAATCGTGGTAGGTCCCTATCTTACAATCAAATCTGTACAACAAACGATAAGATCTGTTTACAGTATTTTTTCTAAAATAAAAACTCATCGCTTTGTTTCATATATTTTTTAAATTTGTTACCATTGTTTTTGATAGATAATGGAATAGGACCTACCAACCACCATTATGGCACCTAAAAATCCTAAAATTAAAACTACATAATAACACTAATCAATAGTTACAATTGAAAAAAAAAACAAAAACAAAATAAAAAAAATAATAATTTAATCGTTTTCGGCTTTTCCAGTCGATTTAAGCACTATCCGTGAAAAAGGGAATTTCGCGTATCTCGGTTCCTGTAAGTCTCACTTTTTTTCGCGGATTGATATGATAGATTTTTCGGACTGGTTTTACACCGTGAAATATCACTTTTGCGAACTAGGCTTTAAAAATGCTTATTTATGCCTAGACTGTAAAAGGAATGAGCCATTCAGGTAAGACTACGTCATGTTATTTCGCCAATCAGATGATACGCCGTGTCGACCAATAGAAGCCGCCCAGAAATTTGTTTGACATTTCCCTTGCCAAAAAGGCCAAAAACAGGTTCCCCGGAGTTTTAACAACACCGCGTGTGTTTTCCCCGACCTCCATGCGAGTCCCTAACTTATCCGCGCACAAAAATCGAGTCGCCGAGTGGCCCGGCATTTGACGTTCAAACGTCGTCGGCTGGAGCACTTACTTCTTGGCACAGTAAACCGAGAGACTTTCCTTCATATATTGCCTGCGGAAGAAGCCCAATAACGGCTTCTGGGTACCTACGAAATTTTTACAAAGCTACCTGTGATATGTTGATAGAATTAAATATTCTAATTATCGCATTGCAAGTTAATATTAATTTCTCCCAAACAATCCGCGAAAAAATAATGTGTTTATCTCGGCAATAAAGCAGATTTCCTGACTTGGCTGGCGTCTGTAAATCTGTCACTTTATTGCCTTGTTAAACAAATAACTATTATTTTACTTTTATTGCTAACGACATGGGTATTATACAGGGTGTATTTGAAATAACAGACAGACATTTAAGGGAACATACACAAAATATTTGTAAACCCATTTCCGTCAAAATTTATTCGAATTTTTTTTTTTTAATTTTCCTAATTTTTCGAGGTTTTTTAAACATTTTGAGAACCGATGCTTTTCTCATCTAATTAGGTCTGCATGGAATGTGTGTTGCGTATTTCCTATACGAACGAATTCGTTCCTTTAAATCTTCTAGATTTTCGGCTTTATTGACATAAACTTTTATTTTTAAATGACCCCGTAAGAAAGAAAAAGAAGGGGCGTAAGATCTAGGGAGCGAGCTGGTCAGTCGATCTTATCCACCGTTATATCAAAATGTTATCAGATATCTGTGAACAGGAAGAGCGTAATGGGGAGGTGCTCCGTCCTGTTGATGCCAAAGTCTGTTGTCGAGTATGTCTGGTTTATTTGCATTTGGGTATAAAGCTATACAGTTATCAGTGTTGGAATTCATTATTGCTGTAAAAATTGCAAATACGTTGCGCCAGTCAAGTAGTCATCAAAAAAATACTGGCCCAAAATTCTATCTCTGACTATACCTGCTAGAGATGGGCAGAACTGCTACTTTTGAATCACGTTGCTACTTTCTAATATCAGTGATTTTAAACTGTGACTGTGATCACGGTTAGTAAACGTCGTAACACCTTCTGAAATTGTTAATGTTTTTGACATGATTCTGCTAATATTTGTCCACCCGGTCACATAAATAGTGTTCCTTTTGATATTATACCTTTGGAAAATGTTAGGTATGGGGCAAATGTTTTCCTATTTTGGTTTTACCCATTAAAAAATGCATCTTTTGAAAAATTATTTGCTGTGTTCTCGAACGATTACTTTGAAATAAAATCATTAACCAATAGAGAAATGGATTTCTGAAAATGTTCGTTCCAATTTTTTGAGCACTTGGCCAAAAATATCGCAGAAAAAAATATAAAACATGGAGGCAAAATTCCATAACAAAATATCCTCAATGGCCGAAGTACCGCTTATTCGAAATCAATTTGGTTTTTGTAAATCCAACAATTTTCAACACAGAAAATCCTCAAAAATCCTTTTGAAGATTTTCGTTTTAATTAAATTTTTTTTTTTAAGAAAATATAAAAATGCAGGCAAACTTCCATATGAAATCATCCTCCGAAGTATCGCTAATTCAAAATCAATTCGGTTGTTGCAAATCCAACAATTTTCAATAGAGATATGGATTTTTGAAGATTTTAATTTTAATTTTTTGAGCACTTGAATGAAAACGTCGCAGAGAAAAAATATAAAACGCGTAGAAAAAATTCCTTAAAAAATATCCTCAACGGTCTAAGAATCGCTTATTCAAAATCAATTTGTATTTTGTAAATTCAACAATTTTTAATGGACATATGAATTTTTGAAAATTTTATTTTTATTTTTTGAGCACTCGAATGAAAACATCGCAGAAAAAATATAAAACGCGCAGACAAAATTTCTTTAAAAAAATTTCTCAATGGCCGAAGTAAAGTTAATTAAAAATCAATTTAGTTTTTGTAAATTCAACAATTTTCAATAGAGATATGGAATTTTGAAGATTTTCGTTTCAATTTTTTGAGCACTTGAATGAAAAGATCGCAGAAAAAAAATATAAAACGCGCAGAAAAAATTCCATAAAAAAGTATCTTCAATGGTCGAAATATCGCTTGTTCAAAATAAATTTAGTTTTTGTAAAATCCACAGTTTTTAATAGAGATATGGATTTTTAAAAATTTTAGTTTTAATTTTTTGAGCAACTGAATGTAAACTTCGCAGAAAAAATAAATAAAACGCGCAGACAAAATTCCATAAAGAATTATCCTCAGCGGCCGAAGTATCGCTTATTCAAAATCAATTTGGGGCTTGAAAATTCAACAATTTTCAATAGAAATATGGATTTTTGAAGATTTTCGTTTTAAGTTTTTGAGCACCTGAACAAGGAGCATTTGGAGAGAGTTTGGAAAATTGTTTTTATTTCTCTTTCAGTTCATAAAGTTTGCAATTTCATAATTTGTTTCGTGGTATTATTTTAAAATGTATGTTTAGATATTTGTACTGAATCTTAAATTAAAATGAATGTTAAGTCATTTTTGGTTTATTAAGTCGTCGGACTCATCACTTTCGATCACAGCGAGTTTGTGGTTTAATTCCATGCCGGGCAAGATAATTTTTTCGTTTTTAATCTCAATTAATTAATTAATAACTGTTAGTACATGAGTTGTAATTTATTTTATTTTATATGGTATACTATGGAATTTTATAAAAATTTGTCTTTTTTATTAAATATTTGTTTAAGATTTAAATTCAATATCCTGCAAAAATGGGAGAATAAAGTAATTAATATTAAATAACATTTAGAAATGCCACCTTGTACTGTCTTCTTACAATTATGTTTTAAGCAACAGTCACAGTTTAAGTACCAATCACAGTTTGTCACAGTTTAAATAGCAGTGATTTTAAGTAGCAGTGATTTAAAGTAGCAGTTATTTTAAGTAACTGTGATTTTAAGTAACTGTGATATTAAGTAGCAGTGATTTTAAGTAGCAGTGATTTTAGGTAAAGGCGCGCCGAATTACCAAGTCCGTTGTGGTCGTAAAAGGGAAGGCCGCCCCCAAACACAGGGCGGACCCGTCGCACGGTCGTGAATGCCAGTGGTTCCCAATAAAATACCCATTCAAAGCAATACAGCAGTCGACATTCTGGCTAAAAGATATGGACATTCAATTTTACGATTACCGCCATATCATTGTCAGTACAATGCTATTGAGAAGGTGTGGGGGATTGCAAAAAATCATTATGATGAAATTATAATAGCAACCTCAGGAAATGATAATAACGTTCAGCATTGTTGGAAAGCATCCCTCGACCAAGTTACTCCGCAAATTTGGAGCAGCTGCATCCAAAGCATAAATAAAATTATTAATGATGACTTTGTAAAACAGTATGTAATGGACGACGTATTACCACTAGTAATATCATTAAATAGTGATGATTCGTCCTCGGATTTGACAGAGTCAGATACTGACTGTGCTAGTGATTCGGATTAAAACAACATTAGGAATTAAGTATAAAATTGTTTACGTTTTGTAAATATTATTGTATTGTTTTTTTTATTTGTAAGTAATTTAAAACTAACATTTTATTATTTTGTTTATGTAATTAGCCGCTGTTTTATTTTGCTTTTGTTGTACATAAATTGCGTAACATTTTAATTTTGCTTTTATTTTCAACCCATTTTGAATCATTTGAAATAACGTTCAATACAAATTCACGACAATACATTTTGGGATAATTACAACATTATTTAACATTCTTGGTTAAATAAACACGCGAAATTAGTTGATGGTACTTTTAAAAACCTTTTGAGAGCCACTCATTCAAATATGGAAGCGGACGTTGCAACAAGCAACACCAATGGGTGACAGGCAGAGTTGTAAATATTATTGCATGCAATATATCTGAATACCAATGAACTCGGTTTGGGGGTAGGACCTACCAGCTTTCGTTTATTACCTCAACGGACTTGCTAAATCGGCGCGATTATAGCAGTGACATTCGCGTATTAGTAACAGAATGGCCTGTGATTTTCAATACCAGTGAAAAATCACAGATATGTGAAATATCGTCCATCCCTAATACCTGCCCAAACGTTCACATCATCCTGTATCCATCGTGGATTCTGTGAGGCCCAATACCTATAGTTTTGATTAGTTACAGTTCCATGATGGAAAAATGAAGCTTTATCGAAGAAAATAATGTTTTTTACATTAATGCTGCAGTTTACACCTTTTCGCAGAATTGTACTCCACGATAAAAATAATATTCTGATCATTCTTAAATCAATTTAACTTTATAAGGGAGAAATTTATGTCTATGTAGAATTTTAAGCACTGTAGTATGACTCAACTTTATATCCAAGCCAATCTGACGGGAACTTGAATTTGAATTTTCGCCAACTCCTAACAAAATGTCAAGTTGCATATCTGCATTGATTGCTTGGCGACAAGCTCTACGTACATCTCCATGTTTTCTGTTTTTACTTACAATTTTACTGACAGATCGTGCTAATGTACGATTTCTAGAGTTCATATAACAGAAAACCATAAGCACTAATCTTGTTGAAAGCTAATTTGATATAATTGACAGTAAATTAAACTTTGTTCCAACGCCTTCCAATCATAAATTATAAATCAATTAGTTTCACGATTAAAAATTTGCCTTTTCTAAAAAAAAATCTCTATGCAACATAATAAAATGTTTAAACTACAATACTAAGTAAAGTGCGCTCTTTCACTTTATCTAACAAAAAATAGGGGATGTTATTTAAAAGAAGCGCTCTCGTTGACTTTGTAAGCATATGCCACTGTACATAGTTCTAAATTATTTCAAAAGATGGCTAATTTAAAACTCTTTTCGAGCCCTCCAAGTGTTTTTGGCAAGATATTTCAGGCATTCCAGACTTTTTGATTACACTGTATATAAAGCTACTAACAAGGCCTAAACATACATTATTTAAAAATAAATAAATAACTGCAGTTCTGCCTGGCACTGATAACTGGCTATCAATCTAAGAAGTTTCCGACTAAAGTAGCTTGCCAATTGCATCTAAATAAAGTTTTTGGAATGTATATTGTTGTCAAGGGTCATTATACAAAAATTCTTCGTGAAATATTTTAACACTGGTTGTAATTAATGCCATGACTGGTTATTATAGCTTTAGAAATAAATGTGGATCTGATGAATGCGCGATTGTTTCTCAATCAGCAGGATATAAGAACCGAACGCCCACTGTACACTAATTATTTAATTAAGATTATACTGGATTCATTAATTAATGCCTTCTCCACGCACCTGCTCCGCTCATTAAAGCAGAATCATTGCGCAATCTTCTAACGAAACGGCTGCTCCAATTGTAAATCAACTTATTCTAGCCAGTGAACGTCCCAAACAACATTATCAAATTATCAAGTTTAAAAATGTGTAACTTATATATTGTTGTTTTTTTTCAAAAACAATTTGCCCGTGGCTAGTAGAAGCGTTCGAAATTGTAATTATTTTTTTAATCCTTGCCTCTGGTTAGTAGGCACGTGTGAAATTATAATTTAATTTTTTCAAAAATCCAATATCATCAAATTATTTTATATTCAAACATGATATAAGCAAAAAAATAAACATGAAATTCCCATGTAATTATGATGGATTGCCAAATGTGTGTGTGTGTATAAAGTGGTAATTCTAATAATAAAAAGAGCCGTCAGTTAAGAACCGTTGCGATCACGTGACCACAAAATAGCGCCCATCTCGCGTCATTAATCACAATGATTACGTTTGTCGTCCGCGAAATTTCTCTTTATTAAAACCCACATGCGTCTCGCAATCCGTGTAATTCAACCATCTTTTGCCCATCATCAAACAATTAAAATTGAGCGATGCGGAAGCGGAAGAAACAGGTGCGTCCGAAATTATATGGGACAATTGCAATAACAGATTTTAGAAAAAAAAGGATTAAACTCTAATGCACGTTTGTATAGCAATCGGAGATATTTAACGGGACCCTTCTGCTGAAAACGGTCGGTACTTGTAAAATAACAAGGCGCAAGGTCTGCGTTAATAATTTAGGTGTCTTGAGGAGGAACTGCGGAAGTCACGACAATTGATGAGTTTTTGACTTAATAATAGACACGATTACTTTGTATTTGGAATAAAACGCGATTTAAAATTTTCTCCAAATTTAACAACAAAACGTATTCAGAAATTGGCAGAATTGTAAAAGATATTGATTAACGCTGGAACTAACGTAAAAATTTCAAAACCCATCTAGAACTAACTTATTTTAAATTTCACGCCAAACGAATTGACTGTTACATTTGGAATAATGTAACTAATTTAGAATAAAACACTCGAATTGAAGGAAATAAAATTTAATTTTATTCTTCAAAATTTTGAAGAATAAAAGTAGCTTTGAGATTTGAATCAAACAATTGACGCACTATGCTTGGACACAAAATGCCAACACTCAAAACTTGAACGGAAGGACCGGAAATTGCGTGCGGCTATTAGAAGAATTACAAAAAAATCATCTCTCCTGGAATTAGCTTTAAAATTTCGAAATTCATGTAGAATAAAATTAGCTTTGTTATTTGAATGAAACTATTGACACACTGTACTTGGAAACAAAATGCCAACACTCGGATTGAAGGAAAGAAAATCGTATGGGGCGATTTGAAAAATTGTCAAAATTTCATCTCTTCAATTTTTTTTACAGGCCATACTTGCAAATGAAATTCTAATACTCTAAACTTAATCTGAAGTAAAGAAAATTGCATTCGGTGTTTGGAGAAATATTAAAAAATTCATCTCCAATGAAATTAGCTTCAAAATTTTGAAATTTGTGTAGAAAATCATAGCTTTGACATTTAAATCAAACGATTAACATCCTTCACTTACAAACAAATTGCCAACTCTCAAAACTTGAACTAATGGAAAGAAAATTGCAATCGGCGATTAGAATAATTGTAAAAAAATCATCTCTAGCGGAATTAGCTTTAAAATTTTGAAATTTATGTAGAATAAACATAGCTTTGATATTTATATCAAACATTTGACATCCTTCATTTGCAAACAAAATACCAACACTAAAAACTTGAACGGATGGAAAGAAAATGGCATTAGGAATAATGGTAAAAAAATTCATCACTCCTAAAAAAAAAATTGTAGAATAAACATAGATTTGATTTTTAAATTAAACAATTGGCATACTGTACTTGGGAACAAAATCAACACTCAAAACTTGAACTGAAGGACAGAAAATTGTATTCAGCGGTTAGAAAAATTGTAAAAAATTGTGAAATTTATGTAGAATAAACATAGCTTTGATATTTGAATTAAACAATTGACATACTGTACTTGGAAACAAAATGCCAACACTCAAAACTTGAACTGAAAGACAGAAATTTGCATTCAGCGATTTGAAAAATTGTAAAAATGCATCTCTGCTGGAATTACTTTCAAAATTTTGAAATTTATCTAGAATAAATATAGTTTTGATATTTGAATGAAACAATTGACATAATTTAAAACAAAATGCCAACACGCAAAACTTGAACTGAAGGACAGAAAAATGCATTCGGTTATTAGAAAAATTGTAAAACGTATATCTCTGCTGGAATTAGCTTTAAAATTTTAAAATTCATGTAGAATAAACTTAGCTTTGATTTTTAAATTAAACAATTAGCATACTGTACTTGGAAAGAAAATGCCAACACTCAAAACTTGAACTGAATGACAGAAAAGTGCATTCAGCGATTTGAAAATTTATAAAAAAATCATCTCTGTTGGAATTGCCTCAAAAATTTTGAAATTTATGTAAAATAAACATTGCTTTTACATGTAAATGAAACAATTGGCATACTGCACTTAGAAACAAAATGCCAACACTCAAAACTTGAACTGAAGGACAGAAAAGTGCAATCAGCGATTTGAAAAATTATAAAAAAAACATCTCTGTTGGAATTGCCTCCAAAATTTTGAAATTTATGTAAAATAAACATTGCTTTTACATGTAAATGAAACAATTGGCATACTGCACTTAGAAACAAAATGCCAACACTCAAAACTTGAACTGAAGGACAGAAAAGTGCAATCAGCGATTTGAAAAATTATAAAAAAAACATCTCTGTTGGAATTGCCTCCAAAATTTTGAAATTTATGTAAAATAAACATTGCTTTTACATGTAAATGAAACAATTGGCATACTGCACTTAGAAACAAAATGCCAACACTCAAAACTTGAACTGAATGACAGAAAAGTGCAATCAGCGATTTGAAAAATTATAAAAAAAACATCTCTGTTGGAATTGCCTCCAAAATTTTGAAATTTATGTAAAATAAACATTGCTTTTACATGTAAATGAAACAATTGGCATACTGCACTTAGAAACAAAATGCCAACACTCAAAACTTGAACTGAAGGACAGAAAAGTGCAATCAGCGATTTGAAAAATTATAAAAAAAACATCTCTGTTGGAATTGCCTCCAAAATTTTGAAATTTATGTAAAATAAACATTGCTTTTACATGTAAATGAAACAAACGACAAACAGCACTTGGAAACAAAATGCCAACACTCCAAACTTGAACTGAAAGACGCATAATACATCTCTGCTGGAATTAACTTCAAATTAGAATTGCCTCCAAAATTTTGAAATTCATGTAAAATAATCATAGCTTTGATATTTGAATAAAACAATTGACATACAGTACTTATGTCTGTCAAAAGATGGAAAGAAAGAAAGATGGAAAGAAATGGCCAACACTTAAAACTTGAACTGAAGGACCGAAAATTCCATTCGGCGATTTGAAAAATTGTAAAAAATTCATCTCTGTTGTAACTGCCTTCAAAATTTTGAAATTTATATGAAATTAACTTGGCTTTGATGTTTAAATTAAATAATTGGTATACTGTACTTGGAAACAAAATGCCAACACTCAAAACTTGAACTGAAGGACAAAAAATTGCATTCGGCGATTAGAAAAATTGTAAAATGGTAAAAAAATCATCTCTGAAATCCACGTAAAATAAAGATATTTTTGACATTTTAATCAAATAATTGATATAGTATACTTGGAAACAAAATGCCAACACTAAAAACTTAAACTGAAGGACAGAAAATTGTATTCGGCGATTACAAAAATGGCAAAAAATCATCTCTGCTAGAATTAGCAAAAAAAATTAATAATAATAATAATGTATTCGTATCATTCTAGTTTTAGGTTACACATGTCAATATACAAGGAGCATAATTAAAATATAAAATACATAAAATAGTCTGACAATAAAAATAACATATAATGATTACATATAATTAAAAGAAACTATTCTACTTTAAAATCTTTAAATCCATTGGATAGAAATTTTGAAATTTCTGTAGAATAAACATAGCTTTGATTTTTAAATTAAACTTAAAAATTTTGAAATCTACGCAGAATAAATATAGCTTTTGCATTTCAATCAAACAATTGGCATACTACTTGGAAACAGACTTCAAATACTCAAAACTTGAACTGAAAAAAAAATTGTAGAAAATGTATCTCTGCTGGAATTAGTTTAAAAATTATTAAATCCATGTAGAATAAACTAAGCTTTAACATTTGAATCAAACAATTGAAATATTGTATTTGTAAAGTGCCAACACTCAAAAATTGAACTGAAGGAAACAAAATTTCATTCGGCGATTAGAGAAAAAAAAACATTTAAGAAAGCGGTGAAAGATCTCCTGATTGAAAATGTATTCTACAGCTGGGACGAATATCTGAATTTTAATTTTAATTAATTCTTTTAATATACATAATTTCTACTTTATATCTCGTTTTTCTCTTTAAATTAGTGACCTCGTCGAAATGTGTAGAAATTAAAATGTTAGTTTTAAATTATATTATATTATATTATTATATTAGTAGTAAATATACTTGACAAGTGTAAAGCTTTTTGCTGTTAGCACAATAAATTATTATAAAAAAAAATGTAAAAATCATCTCTAAAATTAGCTTTAAAATTTTGAAATCCACGTCGAGTAAAGATAGCTTTGATATTTTAATCAAATAATTGACATAGTGTACTTGGAAACAAAATGCCAACACTTAAAATTCAAATTGAAGGAAAGAAAATTGTATAGGGCGATTAGATTTTTTTTTTAATAATTCATTTCTGCTGTAACTAACTTCAAAATTTAGAAATTCATGTGGAAAATATATCAATCAAATCATTATAATCCTTCATTTGCAAACAAAATGCCAACTCTCAAAACTTGAACTGATGGAAAGAAAGAAAAATATATTCCGGGATTATAATCCAGTAAATGAAGGGTTCAAGGTAGGAAAATTTGCAGAGGTTGTTCATTTAAGTTTTAATTGGTAGATTTTGACTGGTACTTTTAAATTCTAAAAATGGCACTAAAGTTCCAAGAGATCGGTTTTTCACCAACCCCAGCTAAAATAGGGCACTTAGAGATTTTTTTTGGACAACAAATGAAGATCAGTTGATTATCTACAAAAATAGTCCTTATCACTTTTGTCGAAAAATCGATAGTTCTCGAGATAACGGGACCGGAACGTGCCCTGTATTTCTAGCTCCTGTCCTGATTCCAGAAGAGCACGTTTTAGGCATTTACTCGTAGCTGGACGGACAAATTATTCGATAATAGAGTTAAAATTGATATTTTTTGATGATTCAAAATTCATTTGAAAGGGGAAATCTGTAGCTATCATATGCTGTAACTTGAGCCCCATTTTGATTGTTCAAAAATATTGAAAAAAGTAGCCAAAGTTTTTTTTTAACAGATTTTTTTCGACTTTTATAAATTGACCTATAATTTTGTTATCAATAGTCATTTATTCAGATCCTTTTTGATAATAGGTCCTTGAAAGGTGTAGAAACAACAGCTGAGAAAGGTTATTTTGTTTTATTTTGCATCTTAATATAAAGGCACTTTTTCATTTTCGTTTTTTTTTCTGTTTTCGGAGTTTAGAAAAATTTCGCGCACAATCGTAGATTAAAAATGTATCAATCATTGTATCGCTTTCTAATGCACATCACTGGAAAGCTTATAATGTCGCCTTTTTGATAGCACTTTTCTTTTTTTCTCACTTTTAGCAGTTTTTCAGAAATGGAGGAATTGGCCATGGAAAGCAAGTACGGTCATTTTTTTTAATGATTGTTTCCTCTTAGCTCTTGATTTTGTTCACTCTTATAGCTTGTTCGATATAAAGATGAGATTCTAAGCTCTTCATTCATGTATATAAAGCATATGTTCCGATTTCTCAGGAAAAAATAAATAGCCCCAAACTTTCTCTAATAATTCTCACGCGGCGCAGATGCGCAGTACTAGTATCGTACAAGCGTGGGACGCAATCAACTGTCCCTGTGTCAGTGTATTTGTTTCCAAACATTCTGTATTTTAGAAGTCCTTGGCTTGTCCAGATTGTTCTAATTTTTCATTTGCAATAAATTAAGAAAAAAACGAAAAGTGCTAAAATGTGAAACAAACATTTGAGGTTATTTTTGTAATATAAAAAGGGGAGAATATTGGAAACTTTTCAATACTGGTGATTTGGAGCAAAAGGTAAGCCTTTGTTCATTTTGCTCCATTTTCATTCAACAACATTTATTATAACAATTTGCTACTAACCCTGATTGTTGTTTTGCCTATAATTTGTTGTAGAATCGTGGCAGAGAACGGTACATTTGTCGTGAGGTTGTTTCTGAGGACAATACTACCGTCACTCGAGGCCTGGATATGCTGTTTAGGGTTAGCAAAGGGAGGGGTGATAATCATCATATATTCCTGGAAAAAGAATCCTGTCTGAAAATCCACCAGGAGTGCAGGAGGCGCTATACAGTGAGAAGTGGAGAAAAGTTGGTATACGAGGAGTTTGCCATGGATGAAACAAGAAGGTTCGACCATTTGACTAGCCCTAAGAGGAAAAAGAGGCGTTCAAATGGTGCTTAAGTCATTTTTTTCCACCATAAGAAATAAAACAGTATTTACAACGGGGCAGATCAGATATCATATTTTTCTGTTATTTCTTCTCAGGTAATCCTTCTGTGGACCGGCGAACCCTTATGCGCGGTTTGATAGAAAAATTTGGCGATCACAAAATAGGTTTTACAGCGAACACCGGCAGTCTCACGATCATGTTTTTCAAGGATGCAGAATATGAAATGATGAAAAAACAATGGATGGATAGGGGTGTTGATGCCAACCAGGAGGAGACGAAAATTCTTGACCAAGCAGCAGCAATTATTCGGCGGCAGATTGTCATTTGCTAGTAATCGGGATGTGTACCCTCCAAGTGACCGCCTCCTGGAAGGAATAGATGATAGTATCCCAAAAAGGTTACAGTATTTGATTAATAAGATTGTTTTGTCCGATAAAAAGAAAGATAGCGTGCCCTGCAAAAAAATATGCACTGCCATCAGCCATTCGCTTATGGTGACAGTTCGACCCAGATTCCATTTGACGCACAGCTTGGTTTAGGATTAATGCTTTTCCGAAAATTTGGTTCCCGAAAACTTATTGATACCTTTTTTAGGACACTATGTATCATACTCAGAGGTCATGACGTACCAAAATAGCATAATGTCCTCTCCAGCCCCAAAAATCAAAACAGGTTCCTTTGCTCAAGGAACTTCAACACAAATACGATTGACGGTAACAATACCTTTCATGCTATGGGGGTATCGTAGCCGTTACACCCGTAGATTGTTATGAAGCCAAGGAGCCGATATCACGCAAGATTGGCAAAGTCATTCAGAAGCATAATTTAACCTTGAAAGGTTATGAGCCTGCAAATGAGGCCGGGTATAAAAATATAATAGCCGACCCGCTTGATATCCCCAAATTTACCCATGTCAATATAGACAATGCCCATTTTTTATGGATGTACGGTAGAGCTAACCCTTTCAAGACTCCAAGGTGGAATGGGTTTATGGGGGCACTCACCGCGAACATGCATTATGAACGGAGCAAAGTTATATGCTTGTTATTTGTTAATTTTTGACCAAGCAACCCAGATACAATTTTCACCGTCTTAAAGTATGCCGCGGAAAGAGCGCAAGAGTTAGGTCTTCAAACCTGTTTTGTGACATCAAAAAGCAAGTCAAATTGTTGAATGCTCGAATGACAGTGATCCCATATCTAAGATTTTAACCAGACTGGGTGGGTTTCATCTACTTCTATCGTATCTCCGCGGTATTGGATTCATTATGGCCGGTAGTGGATTGGAAGAATTGATGAGTATTTGTTATGCTGCCGGAACATCAAAAAAATGCTTTACGGACATGCGTACCACCGAGCAATGCGAGCACATCCACTTGTTTTTTCTACTCTATGCGGATTTTTTTTTTAGGAAATAGAATTCTCACCCGATGAGAGCAATGAGATGAAAATTTATCTAATAAGTTTGAGTGCGTTTGATTACAGCGATGTCCAAAATTCTGAATTTCTTATAACCGCGAATGAAACAATGAGTGAAATCGAAGGGCGGGGTAAAACAGCCAAGTTATGGATATAATATATGCACATGTTTCAAATAACCAAATGTTTTCTCAAATCAGAAAAAATGGATGATTTGGTAGGTCAATTAAAATATATCGAGCAAATGCTCCCCTATTTTCACGCGTCCGGTCACTTTAACTACTCGCGCTTAGCGCATTTGTACGTATAGGAAATGAGAAATTACCTCAGAAAAATGGAAAGAACTTCACCAAACACAAGCTGGGCAAAGAAATAACGCACGACTAGTGGAATATAAAAATTTTGTTAAAGACAGGTTTCACACAGTCAGACGGACTGTGGGAACAAATGTTCATGTAAGAAAGCGGGGCTAAAATGTTCATCGATGTGCTTCACGTCAGTCTAGCCCATGTTCAAATTATAAAGATAGTGAAGGTTTAATGGTATCCGAAGAAGTAGACGAAGAAGGAGAAATACAAGTAGAGGAAGAAATAGAGGAGGAGGAGGAGGAGGAAGAAAGAGAGGGGGAGGAAAAAAGAGAGGAAGAAATGGAGCAGGGGGAATTTGAAATGGGGTGGTGATTCACTGATGGATGCTCAATTGTTTGTGTATTTCTAATTTTGTATGAATTTTTTATAATAAATGTGATTGAAAACAAAATTTTCAACTATTTTTCCAAAAACCTTTGCGAAAAAAATTGGCGAAATTTTGCAACAAATTGGCAATGACTTATGGGAGAATATCTCTAACTCCTGAAACATTATAATTTCCCTTATACAGAACCCTGAGGACTTGAAGCTGTTGTCACCTGACAAAAAGTGATTTTTGCAAGTTTCGGATCAATTTTTTAGCCCCATCCTCAGGTTATAATGCTTAAGATGTACTCAACTAAACACTTATCTCCAGGCAAAAAATCACGTGTGCAACCCCAATAATTGTTGAGATATCGACCATACCCGGGGTTTCTGATTTATAGCCGCAATAATTTCGCAAGTAGAGGAACGTGGCAGCGCCATCTACAATGTGTCTTTACAGTCCAAAACATGAAGCTCAGCGTATTTTCAGATCCCTCGATCGCAAATTTGATATATTTTCTCAGTACCAAAATTATGGATTTTTAACCCCCGTTTGGGCAAAAAGTATTGATGTTGCGAAAAAAATCATGGGGATAACTTTTGTAGATAATGAACTGATATTCATTTTTCCTCTAAAAAAAATTCTCTAAATGCCATATTTTTGGAGATATTAGCGAAAAACGAATTTTTGGAACCTTAGGGAAATTTTTCAGGGTCTGCCCCATACCTTTTTGTCCCAGGATATTTTCAAATAATAATTTCAAAGTACCGGTCAAGATCTACCAATTACACCTTAAATGAACATCCTCTGCAAATTCCCCAACTTGGTGAGTTTTCCGACCTTTATTTACTGGACTATTAGAAGTATTGTAAAAAATCATGGAATAAGCTCCAAAATTTTGAAATAAATGTAGAATAAACAGCTTTGGCATTTGAATCAAACAAATGGCATATTATGTTGTAAACATAATAACAACACTCAAAACTTGAACTGAAGGAAAGAAAATTGAATTCGGTGAAAAATGTAGAAAATTATCAGGTATTGGAAATTAATTCGTAGCGTTTTACTGTTTTACCTTCAGAAACAAATGTATCGTAAACCAGCTGTTATTAAGTGTTATATTTACGATACATCTTATTTTCTACTTGTTAGTAATAATAATAATTTATTTACGGGTAACCCCTTTTATAAAAATAAACACAAAATACAGCAATACAAAACTAAAAATAAATACTTAAAATAAGTTACAGCTATTTAAATATGTCGCAATTTATGCGGGGAGTTTTTCTCCATTACTTTCATATGAATAAAAGTGCTGCGGAAAGTCATCGGATTTTGGAAGAAGTTTTATGGCGAACATGATTTAGCTAAGCAAACGTGTCGAAAGTGATTTCTACGTGACTGGTGATTTTGATTTTCAAGATAGGGAACGATCTGGACAGTCAATAAAGTTTAAAGATACTGAATTGCAGGAGTTACTAGAAGAAAACTCATCTCAAACTCTTTGAGTGTTGATTTATCAACTGTAGAGAAACGACTTAAAACTTTGGGAAAGATCCACAAAGAAGGAAATTGGGTACCATATGAATTAAAACCGAGGGACGTTGAAAAGCGATTTTTGACATGTGAGTTACTGCTTCAACGGCACAAAAGAAAAAGTTTCTTGCATCGAATTGTTACTGGTGATGAAAAGTGGATACACTATGACAATCCTAAGCGTAGAAAGTCATGGGTTAAGCCTGGACAACCATCATCATTAGGGGCAAAACCTAATATTCATGGGTCTAAGCTCCTTCTTTGTATTTGGCGGTGATTTATTATGAGCTCTTAAAATCCTACTAAACCATCACTGGGGATCATTACCGATTACAACTGATGCGTTTGAGTCATGCGTTGAAGGAAAAACGACCAGAATCGAGCGAAAGGTATGATAAAGTCATTCTTTCGCATCTTATTAAATAATATAAACGTTGTTAAATCGTTTTTGATTGAGAAAGTTGTCCATTATTCGGCCGAATCATTTTCTCCACAGGTGACGTCCAATCAAATGATAGTGGTTTCATTGCCCAACAGGTGACGTCCAATCAAATGGTAGCGGTTTCATTGCCCAACAGTTTAGTTGTTACTATGGTTACGATTCGTCTTTTGTCAGCGAACTGCCGTAATTTCCAAATAGAAACATTATTCGTTATAATTTATTACAAACAGAAAAATCTTTAGGTAATTATTTAATATGATGCGAAAAAATATAGTATTAAACTCGCGAACAAGTTGGCCGTTGCCACTCGGGTGAATTGCAACACTTCACCCTCGTGGCAATGGCCAACTTTCTCACTCGTTTAATAATATGCTATTACTGTACAACAATGCTCGACCACACGTCGCAAAACCAGTGAAAAAGTATATAGAAACTCTGAAATTGGAAGTCCTAACTCAACCGCCGTATTCTCCAGATATTGCCCCTTCGGACTACCACCTGTTCCGATCGATGGCGCATGGTTTATCCGGGGAAATTTTCTCTTCTTATGAAAATTGTAAAAAATTGGATTGATTCATGGATTGCCTCCAAGTACTAAGCGTTCCTTCGACGCGGTATCCGTCTCCTACCCGAAAGATGGGAAAAAGTAGTGGAAAGCGATGGGTAGTACTTTCAGTAATGTATTTTGTTTTAATTTAAAATAAATTGTTATTTTTCTCTAAAAAAAAACGCTACGAATTAACACCTCATAATCAGCTCTAAAATCTTGAAATCCGTGTAGAATAAACTAGCTTTGACATTTTAGTCAAACAATTGGCGAATTGTGGTGTAAACATTATGCAAACACTCAAAAGTTGAACTAAAGGAAAGAACATTTCTTTCGGAAATTAGAAAAATTGCAAAAAAATCATCAATTAGCTTCAAAATTTTGGAATCCATTGATCAAAAATTTAACTTTGACATTTTAATGAAACAATTGACACTTGGCAAGAAAATGCAAACACTCAAAACTTGAAGTGCGAAACTGTAGTAAATTGCAGACCCTATGTATATAGGCTACTGCTTCTTAGCAATATAGTAGAAAGTAGACAAAACGTTGTGGTGTGTGTATATAAATTGTATTTGAATGTACAGACACGTGGATGTATGTTCAGGTAGCAATTACTGTAAACGTATAAAGTTATTGAGTGGCTGTATCGGATTTCGCTGTTCGCATTTGGCATTCGTTCCTCTGTTGGCGAAATGCGAAATGTAAAAGGAATAACGGACTCCGTTCGGTGGATAAAGGTGCGGTCTGTCCTTGCCTCTAAATAGCCACTTGACTGAAGCCCAGGCCATCATGACATAAGAAATACATTCGCTCAGCTCGCTCGCACACACCACGAAACACTGAGCAAATAAAGGAGACTCGCTCAAGAGTTTGCTTAGCGAGTTTGCACAACCGACGACGAAGACGCCAACAAATTACATAAAATCCTTGGGATCCACCACACACACAGAAAGGAAAACATCCTCGAAATTGGATTTTTACAATTATCGAGGGAGCAAAACGCGAGCGACTCTCGGAATTCAGGTTAGACCGTGGGCGCAATTGTTTATTCATAACGTCTAATTACTAATTCAAATCCCCATTGAAATCCTTTATGGGTACAGCGTGTGCTCCGTGCTAATTAGTTATTGTCGCTAGGTCGCATATTTATTTACCATTTTACATGATTTACATTTATATAACCAGGAAGTCCCCATCACAATGATGCAATCAAAATTTAAATCATCAGCGGGAAGATAACACCCATTCCATTCTAATTTAATTATCCGCGACCACAAAACACACACGTGCGATGCAAATTTTAAAAAAAATTATACAATATGTACTGATTTTTCCGAAATCGGCACTAAAATATGATAAAAATAAGCCGAAATTGAAATTGTATTTTTATGACTAAGCAGTGAACTATATCGTGTACATTAGGTTGCATATATAGTACAGTATAGTGCTAGTACAAATTGCTACATACGTCAAAAAAAGTAGTCACATTTTACTTGGTTGTTACTAGTTTATTTATAATTTGATTTTTTTTTAATTGCGTCTCGTTTATATAAATGGGTAAAGTGTTGTTCGTCACTCCTCCACTATCATTTCGGTGTGTAATTTTAATGTCAACGGCCGCGAGATAAAACTCCGCATGTCTGTCTCCACCGCTGACAACAGATAATTGTAATCTTCCACTAAAATAAGCAAACCCAACGTTTTTTCTCTTTTCCGTCGGCCGCATCCGAGCGATTAAATATAACCTAAAGCGTAATTGTACGATTTTTAACGTGTTTAAATGTGTGCTTCTTGCATTATTCGGTGATTTAAAAATTTCTGCCAAAAACATGAAAACTGAATTTTCACTTATAACGGTGTGCATATAAAGATTAGAAAACTTGTCCAAAATGATCACTTGTGGAATTAGCTTTAAAGTTACAAAATAAATCTAGATTTGTTTAATTTTTAATTATCTATTTGAGTGAGTTACTCTGTGGAAAATGTTGACAGTAGCTCCGTCTGCAAACAAGATAAAGATATTGCACTGTAAACAAAAAAAGGGCGTAAATCGTAAAACCAACAAAAAACCCGTTAATTAACACCAAAGATGTGCAATGTATGCAAATGCGATTTTCAAATGACTAGAAGCGATCGTTCAGAGACCAATAAAGCATGGTAATGTTGCAGTTGGGCATACTCCTCGGCAGCAGCACTGAAATGGCTCCAGTTCGGATTCCTCCTCTAACGACCGTTTTTCGCGAAGTCTTAACGACCACAGAGGAAGAAAAAAGAAACAGAAAACCACACGATCCCGAAAGAATTTCCAAACGCGAAGATTCCACACGTGGGACGTGGACTCGTTGCGCAAGCAAACACGACATGTTCCCGCCTCGGGGCGTCCGATTCTCCGCGCGTTAATTATCGATTATCCGAAGGAGCGCGGATATTTTCCTCCCAAATGAAATCCAGATAACACGTTTTCATTAACATAAATTTTAACGGCCACCGGAGCGATTTATAGGTTTCGTAATTTCAAAGAAATTTCCGCCACACGTGATGATTCGCACGTACAATCTGACCATCGCAATTATCTCGGAATTTGCGGGAAACGACTGTGAGTCATGAAATTATAACAATTATATATGCGTACTTAATTAGTGGAAGAAAAAATTATTAGGAATTTATTGCAACTATAACGCGATTCGCCGCAATCGGGGTTTAATGGTAAAGAAAATTAGACTCGCGTGTGACCGCAAAAGTTCCAGAGGAATGGTGTTGAGAATCTGAATTAGTTGATGACTAATAAAACAAAACACATGATCTTATTTAAATTTGAAAATAGAGACAATATTCCACTGCATACATTTAAATTTCATAAAAATTTCTCAGGATATGACATCAAAACAATCAATAATTAAAAACACCTTAACTCTTCTTCAAATTGAAATAAATGAAAACAGTGGTTTTCGTAGGTTTCAAAAATAACTTTTAATTGCTTTGACCCAAAAATATAAAGGGTTTTTCAATAGCAACTTGACACTTTTGTTTTCTTATTGTGAATGCACCCTAAACCAATTAGTGCGCTGTCACTGTCAAAATACGCAGTAACTCAAACATTTTCGTCATGCAAAGACTTACGAACGAAGAACGTTTACAAGTAATTAAAAATTACTACGGAAATTCCATGTCAGTGATTGCAGCTTTAAGAGCGCTTACGCCAATTTTGGGTCGTAATTCTCTCCCGAGTAGACAAGCAGTTCACAATTTGGTGAGAAAATTTGAGTCAACATATTCACTGTTGAATGTTCCCGTGCCAGTGAGACAACGCAGCGATCGCAGCGCCGAGAATATTGCTGCCGTTGAAGCGTCCATCGCAAACGATCAAAATCAGTCGATTCCACGGCGTTCTCAGGAATTGGGCATCAGTCAGGCGTATTTTGCGAAAGAATCTTGGCCTGCACTTTTACAAGATCAAGCTAACTCAAGAACTAAAGCCACTTGACCATATGAAGCGACGCACGTTCTCAGAATAAGCTCTAGAGATATTTGCCGAAAATGACGACTTTCATCGCAAAATCATCATATCTTCATCAGTGATGAAGCGCATTTTTGGTTGAATGGCTTCGTCAACAAACAAAACATGTGTTGAGTGCTGAAAACCCTCACGTGCTTCATGAAACATCACTTCATCCATCAGCCATTTTTCTTCGTTGATGAAAATGACCGTCACGTTACAGTTAATGGTGAACGTTACAAAGACATTTTGCAGCGTTATTTCTTCAATCAATTGCATGGGATGGACATCAGTGATATCTGGTTTCAGCAAGACGGTGCCACATCCCACACAGCTGGAGAAACAATCGACTTATTGAAGTCCAAGTGAAGGTGAACGTGTTATATCGAGAAGAGGTCCTGTCGATTGGCCGCCGAGATCTTGTGATTTAACACCTCTAGACTTTTTTCTGTGGGGCTACGTTAAATCGAAGGTCTATGCCAACAAGCCGGCGGCGTTAGAGGACCTAAGAGCCAACATCGGACGAGAAATAGCGGCCATTTCCGTCGAATTGTGTGGCCGAGTCATCGAAAATTGGCTTCAACGAATCGACCGTTGCAATCGTGCCCTTGGTGGACATATGACCGAAGTCGAGTTTCATTCATAATTGCATTGATTGTACATTAAGCCAATAATAAAAGTTTTGATATATCCCAAATAGTTTACAAGATATTTAAAAAAAGCTCTTATTAAAAACCCTTTAGAACATTTTTGTAAACGTCTTCGGTTTGAAGTATTTTACTAATTCAATGTTTGGTACTGCCGAAATATTTGTTTCATCATACACAGTGACTTCATCAGATACATAAATTCGGTTCAATATCTGAAGAAAACTTTATAATAAAACACGAATGTTAAGACTCGCAGGTTATTTATTGTCGAATGTACTATGTGATTATACAATTACAGTAGTATACCAACAATAAATAATCTGTGAAAATTTACAAAAAAATTAACCCTTAATCGGTCGATATATCACAGTAGATACATTACAGGGTGAGTTTTTTCGATGTTCTCTATTGGGATCTCGGAAACTCTAAGATATAGAGAAACGGTTAAATGGGCACAGAAGTACAGTTTTATGAGCCCAATAAAATAACACTTTCAAAGTTTTCAAAAAAGTGACAATTTTTTCAAATAAATATATCTCGGTTATTATGACAGATAAAAAAAATGGTAAAAGACAAAGTTGTAGATAATTTTACGCAGCTTAATAAAATAAAGAAAAGTTTTAACGCCATTATTTTCCGAGATATGACGCAAACTTACATTTTTTTTTTAATGGAAACCATAGTTGGCTACGATCTCATTCGAAAGACTATTTTTTTCTCTTTAATCTGATATCATTTTATTAAGCTGCGTAAAATTATCAACAACTTTGTTCTTTACAGTTTTTTTTTCTGTCTGTCATAATAACCGAGATATATTTATTTGAAAAAATTGACACTTTTTAAATTTTTCAAAATATCTAGTTACCCTTCACTTTTCTGAAAACTTTGAAAGTGTTATTTTATTCGTAAAACTGCACTTCTTTTCCCATTTAACCATTTCTCTATCTCTTATAGTTTCCGAGATCCCCATAGAGAACATCGAAAAAAACTTACCCTGTATATTTAAAACGTACTTCTATATAGGAGTCAACGGATCTTCCAAGATACAAGCTTTCTTTACGGCGAATTGTGGGTTGCGGGACTTTTGTCATAAGTTTTAAACCGCGCAGATGCCGCTATTATCAACTTGTAGAAAGGCGGACCAACGTGATAGTGTGCCTGCAACTTCAGTAAGTAAAATTACAATATAAAACCACTTGAAATGACCTCATAATAATAACCAATATTTATTTATAGAAAATGATGGTTTTTGTTTTATTATGATAATTAGAGCTTATACCAGTTTGATTAGGGTTTGATTTATTCGTATCTGACAGTCCGCATTGGCCAAAACAATCATTCAACTTTGCAAATAACTGTGGCTAAGATAAAAGCGTTTATTGTAATGCTGCTACTAATGGGCATCGTGAGCTACTAATGGGCATCGTGAGCTACTAATGGGCATCGAAGATTACTGGGCTTTGGGAACGAGATATGAACAAATAGTGTCTGCAATGCCAGTAAACAGATTAAAAAAACTCCGTCGATTTATTGACTTTCAAGACAACACTTTGGAACCAAACGGGGATCGGTTATTTAAAATTCGCCCATTTTTGGAAAAAAATTTCCAACATGGTATTAGACTTGAAAATGAAAATGAATTTTCCATCGATGAGATGATGATAAGGGTACAAAAGCTGGTAACCAATGTCAATATTTACCCAAGAAACCCAAAAAAGGGGGTTTAAATTATTTGTTCAAAAAGGCGTTTCTGGTATTGTTTACGATTTCCTACTTTACACGGGCTCTTCTACGTTTGACAGGATATCAATTAGTGATATTCAAGAGCCATTGGATCTAGTCTTATATTTATCCAGAAGTATTCAAAAACCTAAAGATTCTATGGTATATTTTGATAACTTCTTCACGTCTTTAAAACTGATATCTTAAAAAGAGAAAAATATCCACAGTTTAGGTACCATCCGTTCCAACCTACTTAGAGGGTGCGAACTAGAAGACGCCAAAGTTTTATTAAAAAGGGGAAGAGGAAGTTTTGATTACAAAGTAGATAATACGGCCAGTATAGCTGTTGTAAGGTGGGGGGATACAAAGTGTGTTACATGAGCCAGCACTTTAGTGTCACATATGAAGTAAAACGATACTCCAAGGAGGAGGAAGGAGAAAAAGAAAATAGATGTGTCCTGTCCTTAGATAATCAAGCAGTACAATGACCACATGGGTGGGGTTGATTTACCTTTTAGCTGATATGCTAATTGCACTTTATAAATCTCCATTCAAATCGAGGAGGTGGTATCTGGGCACTTTCTCCCAGTTATTGAATATTGCTGGGAATAATGCATGGTTTCCTTATAGAGGAGATCTTCAATCGATGGGACAAAAAAAAACACGATAAGTTGAAAATCTTTCGGTCAAACATTGCTGCTTCGTTATTCCGTTGTAGTAATCCACCTACCCAGCGCAAGTGACCACATGAGCAGTTAACCCCAACAAAAATAATAAAAAAACCAGAGGTGCCCAGACCTGTGGCTGATATTATTCACGACAATGTAGACATTTACTCAGAAATATGAGCTGTGTTGTGTGACAAATGCATGCGCTTATGCATTGTGACTGGAAGTGTTGAAAGAAATTGTTTTCTTGCATACCACACAAATTAGTTTTTAAGGTCTCTGGACCGGCAATATATCCTGTGAGATACAAAAAATATCTTTTTTTTGTTTTAAATAAAATAAAGTTTTCTTTGGATAAAAACTACTTCCATCTACCAATAATCCGTAATTATACCATTTTTTCTCCGTCGCATATATCTCTGATTAAGGGTTAACAAAATACACAGAAATTTGACAAGTCAAGAAAAAGGCGTGTTTTATTTTAAAAATGGCTAAGTCGTTACATGAGTTTTTTTTTATTTTAATGATTTAAATAATTCAATATAGAGAATTTAGTACAGTGGTGTCGCGGTAATCCGTACCCGCGATAATCCGGATGTCACGGTAGTCCGGATTGCAGTTAAAGTCTCATTATGTACTTTGTAGTCCGGATTATTACACATTCAGTAATCCGGATATCAACTCCTATATTATATTTTATTCGATTTAGTAGGTTTTGATAAGTCTCTGCTTATTAACGGTCAACTTCGTAAGTATTGCATAATTTTTCGTTAGTTTAGTCGCGGCTGTCGGACTGTCCGGTTTACGATGGCACCGTTGAAGCGTAATCATACAACTTTAACCATGAGGGATAAGTCAACCATTATTAATGAGCTTAATCGTAGAATTAGCGGAAAAAGTCTAGCACTCAGATATGGTGTGGGGACTTCCACAATAAGTATTAAGAAAAATGCGAAAAAAATCAAAGGGTAAGTAAAAACGTGCTAATTTCTTTGTGCTGTTGTGTGCGTTTTTCATTTGATGTATTTGGTTCCAGTGCCTCTTGTAATTTTTGTTGTTTATATATTGCAGATTCGTTGTACAATGTGTTGCTGGGCCTGGAAAGAGATAGACCTTAAAGAAAGCTGAGTATCCGAAGATGGAGAGTAAGCTACATTCCTCGTTTGTAAGCCTCCGCAACCGACATGTACCTGTTTCGTCCGAATTTTTAGCAGCAAAAGCTAAAGAACTTTATGATAAATATTATGGAAATGAAAATTTTCATGCTAGTAGGGGCTGGATTGCAAATTTTTGAAAAAGATGTGACATCAGGCGACTTAAAATTTATGGCAAACAGTTATCAAGTGACACAGCAGCTGTTGAACCATTCATTAATAAATTGGACCAAACAATAAAATCTCTAGACTTACAGCCGCCACAAATTTACAATGCTGATGAGTCAGCATTGTTCTGGAAAATGCTTCCAGATAGCACTTGTTACTACTACAGAAAAAAAAACTGCTACGGGAAGGAAGACTAGTAAGGAACTAATCACATTTTTAGCATCCTGTAATTCTGATGGCATTAATAAACTTCTGGTCATTGGAAAGTCAAAAAACCCCAGGGCATTTAAAAATAGCCAGCGTCCTGTCGATTATAAAGCTACAGCCAATGCTTGGACGACATCAGTAGTTTTCAAGCAGTGGTTTGATCAATGTTTTGTCCCCCAAGTAAGGCAATTTCTAACAGAGAAAAAAATGCCTAAAAAGGCGCTATTTCTCATTGATAATGCTTCTAGTCATTGTGAAGAAAAATAATTGATTAGCGATGGTGGTTACTTTATTGCAATGTTTTTACACCCAAATACGACTGCATTAATTCAGCCAATGGACCAGAATGCCATCCGTTTAACTAAGCTTTTCTATCGCAAAAGTCTTCTGGCTAAAATTCTAACTAACAACGAAAACGAACTTGTTAAGTGCCTCAAAAGTTTGAAAATCACAGTGCTTAGAAAAAAGTTCCACCGAGCTATTTAAAAAAAATGTTGGGATAAAATTTTGAAAGCTAGCAGTGAACATTTTTTGGAAGAAGAGGATCCTGAGGATTTAATTCCTCTAAGTGTATTAAAGCAAAGAATACCACCAGTTGTTGCAGAACAATGCTCCACAACATGGGACATAAAGTGGATGTTGGTGAAGCTCTGGATTAGATTGACGATTGCTTGAGAAGGGCCATCTAAGTGAGTCATGTGACAATTTATATTCAGATGAAGATGGCATGGAAGTTACTTCTCTGGACAAAATTAAGAATAAGGGGCTGCGGTGGTCTAGTGAGTAGAGCTCCTGCTCACGGCCTCTTGGTCGTGGGTTCGAATCCCATCCGGGGGGTCACTTTTTCGGAATGAAGAAGTGGCCGTTTGAGTTTATGGATGTTTAGTGTATGTCCCCCCACTCATTATATATAATAAATAATGATTATATATATATATATATATATATATATATATATATATATATATATAAATATGAGAAATCAATACAAAAATAGTTAAATGGTACCTCTGGCAGAAAGGACCAGCTTCCTAAGCAAAAAAAAAATTAAGAATAAAGATGCAATCATACATTTAAATTTTATTCTACAGTGGGCAACAGAAAATTATCTTCTGTTAACAGATATTATAACCTTGCAAAAGCTAAAAGAGATTGCCTATAAAAAAACAGGAATGCAATAGTCGGCAAGTTAAAATAACGAATTTCTTTCAATCAATTCAACAAAATTTGGGAGATGATGAAAGCAAAGAAAAAGGTGAAAGTGATGAACTATTCGAAATATACGAAAGTGACGAGTGAAGTTTTCAATAAGTATGCTATTATGTATGTTTCTTTTAATATATGTTTTTATAAGTAAGTTTGTGCATTTATTTTAAATCTACGTTTTTTTTAAGACTAACTAAAAAGATAATGGCCTGGTTTTAATTAGTCCGGATTATCGGGACACCACTGTATATATAAAAAAGGATTGAGAAGACAAAAAGTATCGTATTTCTCATTTTATTAAGAAATATTCATGTCAAATGAACGAAAATTGGAAAAATGCGAAATTTGTAAAAGTTAAAAGTCAACAAAACCAAGTTTTTCATTTTGAACCCTTAAAAAGCGGAATTTCATTTTGATAAATGAAATGTCAAAATGTATCAAATTTAGTGTACTTTAAAGCACAGTTAAAAAATATTTGTATAAAGTAAAGAATAATTGTCAAAATCCGAATTTTTTTAAGATTAAAGTCAACAAAAGCACGGGTTTGATTTTGAAAAACTGCCTAACTTCTGAAAGCGTTATTTAATTTAGATAATTTAAATGCCAAAGTATCGAATTTAGTATATTTTAAAACAGTATTGAGAGTGTCATGTGATTCTAATAAATTAAATGTCAAAATGTATCAATTTTAAAACAGTATAGACCACGTCGGCGTCGTGTGAATAAAAATTGCTAATTCTGTAATTCAAACTCAACAAAATCGTTTTTGATTTTGGAAACTACTTAACTTCCGAATGCGTTATCTGATTTTGGTCATTTAAATGTCAAAATATAGTGAATTTAGTGTATTTTAAAACAATGTAAAGAGATATTCATGTCAAGTGAACAAAAATTGGCAAAATTTGTTTCTGATCATTTAAATTCCGAATCTAATTTAGTGTATTTTAAAACAGTGTTAAGAAATATTTATGTCGAATATACGAAAATTGCCAACAGATACAGACACACACATTTTTTTTTCAAAAATTGTCGGAACCGTGTCTAGGGGCCTCAAAAATTTCACGATTACAATACTTTCCAGTACTTTCTAAAGGGAATATAATAAACTCAATTCACTTAACAATTTAGATCATGTCAGCTATTTTTTATTTTGTTTTCGGCGTTATGCCTGGCCTTGGTGCAATGACCATTAGCCATCATCAATGTTTATATATGTATTTTAAGTTATAAATTAAATGAATAAATGAATAATGAAAGACGTATACAACAACCATGGACCCGACCGAATACTTCTCGATCCCCGAAAAATCTTTCGGCCGGGCTGGGATTCGAACCCACACGGCACGCGGTGCGACCGGCACAAGCGCTCGCCTCTACCCACTACACCAACGGACCGCCTATGTCAGCTAAAATGTCATTGCCAAAATATTACGTATGCTAAGCCCATGTTCATTTCTTATAGAGAGATACTCATAATAAAGGATAAACTATCGAATGTCTTGACGTCACCCGCTAGAGATATCCCTTAAGCGTCCTGGTGTAGCCATAGATGCTCTCGAGGTGCCACGCAGCTCCGTACTGTTGAAACCAGATGTTTTATAAGTGCAGTGTTTCAAATGTAGGTACCAAGAAGTTGTGGATTATGTCCCGACATTCCCCAGTGACGTAAGTTAAAAACAGATTACTGTTATATATTTTATTTTGGCTGAACGGCTTTCTTCAAAATTCTGCAGCTAATGATCGGGTTATTTGGCAGAATAGATGGTGCCAAATCAGGTTTAAGGGGTGCGTGTTTGCAAGTTTCGGGTCTAAGGGCCATAAAATAAAAAAAAAACACATGTTCCGATTTCAAAGTCTCTAATTTGGCAAACACTCATCTATAAATTCTGTAAAAATAAATGCATTTTATTTTTCTAGTAATGCCTAAAAATGATTAATAATAATAATGTAGCCATCATGTAACTTTCTCCGAATTGATTTCATAAAAGGAATTTTTCTCATATTTTACATATTTATCCATTATTATTTTCAAAAATTAGGAGGTTGCCAAGAACGTATTCTTTATAAGTTGTTCATTTTGTTTGTAGAAATTTGTTGTAAATATTATCATTTTATATATATTTTTTTAAATCTAAGAGTTTATGCAATACTTGTTTTAACAAAAGATGTGCAGTTGTTTACTATATTCAATATTTATATAAAGATTTTTGTAATATTTTTCGTATTTAGGAAAATTTTAGGTTTTCAAGCAATCACCAAAAGCTTTTCAGTTCTTCAGATGGTCTAATAACGTTTAAGTTTAAAGTTTCATTTGAAAATCCTCATAAGTTTTTGGTACGAAAACAATAATAAGATATATGAAACCAAATATTTACTACAACTTTAACCTAACATAACAAATAAGCTAAAGAAATTTCAAGTTTTAATGATCACCTTGAGGAAGATATAATCTTGTGTCACATTGTCCGCGAATTTGTTTCGGCGATTTATTTGCCGGGCTGTAACGCACCCAAACAATGCGTCTGCGTAACTTCTAGATGGGTTCAATGAACGAACATTACCGCAGATAGGTATTAAATACATTTGCTCACACAAAATGACCATCGGCCCCCAAAAGCGGATTGGCAGATAATCGCTCAATATAAATGTCAATCGCCCACGTTGAGAAACACGGTATTAAACCCTTGTTATAGTTCTACTATTTCGATAGGTGGGGCTACCCACCACCGATAGGGCCCATCCACTTCCCTTTATTACCACGTTTGCTTAACCTACAAACCATGTCTCAGGGTTTCTGTTTATAACGGGTGGGCCACATCTGACTGACTGATGTGAATTACCCACAATTCTAAAACTGTCATGTTGAGAATGCTAAAACATTGAGCATATCTTCTCGAGGCAATAAAATTTAGCATCGGTTCAGGAATGCGTCAATTTTGTGAATTTGTTTTATGAAAATAACTCATCACAGAATTCGGTCGGTACAATACGCCAAGTGTAACGGTATTCGTAGTCGTACGAAAATTTAAAAAATCTGAGGTTGTCATAGATACACCAAAGTTTGTACGTACCTGAAGTGCTCACAAACCTGGGATATGGAAAGAGTTCAAGAACAGTTGTCGTGAACACAATCCAAGCATTTCTACATCGCGTCGTTCCCTCGCACCTCTTTACGAAAAATTTGGAAAGTAGAGATTTAAAAGCATAGGTATAAAGTTCAACTACTGCATGAATTAAAACCCTTAGATCATAAAAAAACGCCAAGAGTGCAATATTTCCATATTAGAACTGCCGTATGGAGACCATAAATCCATCTCGAATTGCAATTTGATGCACTACTTGGGCGATACTTGGTACTTGATCGGTATTTTGTGAGGACGATACGGACGCTGCTGCTAACGTCACTGGGGAGCAATGTCGGGACATGATTCACAATTTCTTAATACCTTAATTGAAAGCATTGCACTTAGAAAACACCTTGTTTCAACAGGATGGGGCTACGTGTTAGAGCAACTATGGCTACACTGAGACAACTGCTTTCAGGACGTTTAAGGGGCACCTCTTGTGTATGATGACAAGATATTTGATATTTTATCCTTTATTATGAGTGCCACGGATGATTTTTGGTAAGCGCTACAGAGATTTCATATAAAATTGGTTTAAACGATTATATGTCGATTTATAAAATTAAATATATGTTGTGTTATATTGATGTCATCACAAAAAATTGAGCATTCAGATGTGCTAAAAAAAATAAATATGGCGTTCATAAGAAATAAGAAAGTTGATGATGGTTGAAAAGAAACGAAACATGTTACAAAGAAAACGCTTACGCCATCTATTAGATAATAAAAAAGTGCTATAAGAACGTCTTTACAATTTTTAAATGTCTCCTCAAATAACGGAGGTATAAAGAAAAAAACGAAAATCAGTTTTTTTTTCAGTTATTTTTGGACTTTACTCGAAAACAAAAGTATTTACGTAATTTTTTTCAGTGGATTATTAATCATCATAAAATTCTGCAAAAGTGCTAAATTTATATCCTCTATCTCTTCTAATAAGCGAGATCCCCATGGTGAGCCTCGAATATAAAACACCATTTATATTTTCCTTATATTTGGTGCCATCGTTTGTAAAACACGTAATAAAGACAAATGGCATGGCAAGTTTGTGTTATTGATTATAAAAATCAAGTATGTGGAAAGGATGCAGAACAATCTTAATTTAAAAAATATTGATGGAACTTATTATATTTAATGGTATAAAAAGGATTTTTGTAATATCTTTCATATTTATCGACGTTTTTACAAAATTTTGAATTCGTCAGGAATAGGCGATTCCGATCTTTTTTTAAATGTCTGTATGCCTGCCTGTCTGTGGACGCTGTATCTCGGAAACTAATTCAAGTTTTGAATTTAAACTTTAGACTTTATATGGCAATCGGAAGATCTGAATATATTTTGGATTTTGTTCAAGTAGGCGTTTATTTTAACCATTTTCTTCTTCCTATTAGATTTTTATATATAAAAAAATATTACAAAAACATTTTAACAAATGTCGAAGATGACGAAAAACTCCTTGACTTTAGAAAAAATTCAAACCAGATTTTTTTTTATTGAATTTAATCTAAAATTTTAGATGTATCAAATTTATATTAACATAAGGTAGAGATAATTCCAAAATGAAAAATTTACGAGGAATATGGAATTTTTTTTGTTTGTTCGAAAACCATTCTAGTATTTGAATGGATAAATTTATGGACTAAGGCCCATTAACAATTATGGCCATTCGAGCTCTAGTATTTGAAAAAGAATGATAAATATGAAATATGTCTAAAAAAATACCCTTTGTATCAACAAATCGGAGAAAGTTGCATGATGAGTATATTTTTTTCTTTAACAATATTTTTTTAGATTATAAATGTTATTCATTAAACACAATTTACCAGCAAATAATATATAGATTTTAAAGTATGTGGTGTAAAGAAAGAACAGAATATCTTTCCTTTCGAATAATCTAATTATACAATTATTATTGTTCTAAAGTATCACAAAATTAAAAAAAATAACTGCAATTATTATTTATGTATAAACGTGCTCTATCTCCCTCGTTAATTTATCTATGTATGAAAATCATTGTTATAAAAGCTTGTGATGAACTCCTATTTATTTTTTTTCGGTAGCAGTCCCTATTTTGCATATTTAAAAAAAGGGTGCATTTTTAGTATTCGATGCTGGTATGTAAATTGCGGATAAAAGGGTGCTTTTATAGTTGATTATATGAAAAGGGTGGCCCATTTTCTACCTGAACGTATGTTTCATTGTATCGATAAAAATACAGGTATATAATTCCATAGGCCATGAGAGCAGTATTCAGCCAAACTTTTTATTCGTAATTAAAATAAACCACAAAGTCAATAAACAAAGTTATGTAAAATATAAATGTTAAAGCCACGACATATGCCATTGTAAATGTACATTAGAAGTTATAACATACTTTACTGAATAAATGGTTGCGTCCCAGTGGCGTAGCATATAGGGCGCCAGGAGGGCGATCACCCCGCCCCCTACGTCGTTACCCAGATCGGCGCACCCCCTCGGCCGATATAATTTAACCAGGAGTTTCATTGGATATATAACAAACACCTATATTGAACTACTTTTCAATGTGGGCCGGCGCCTTACAAAAGCTCCCCCGCCCTTTAACACAAGCTACGCCACTGTTATAACAATGAAACATTTTAAAATTACTTTTAAATAATGAATTAAAATTCTATTTATTCAATTGTAAAAATGTTTATAAATTCATGAAACACGCACTGTTTCGGAATGTAAACTTTTCCATCAATATTTCAATATCGAATCTTTAGTTACTTATTCATGCCACTTGCTGGTAATGTTTCCCAACACGGAATTACCAGCAAACACAGAATTATCACCTGTAAAAATACGAAGTGCTGCGGATTAATTTATGACGTGAACGCAATAAACACGCGGGGAAAGAGCGAGGGAGGGGTGGAGGAGCGCCCCCTCGATTTTAAAATTACTTATTAATCGGAAGTTTACAGTGTTGGCCGCCTTGTAATTTACACAGATTTTTGTTGGCACGACCGCGGGGCCCCTCTTTGTATATATGTATGCAGCAATTTAAAAGGAATGTATTTATTATCTTCGAGTTTTCCGTCGTTTCTCCGTTTCCTAACGTGCACACACACACATACACAGTGTTACCAACGTAGGAAACAAACGTACTTAAGCAGCTGCGGCTCGTGAAAGTGCGTTCTTGGTAAACGAAATAGCGCTTTACTTTCTAAACATAATAAACTTAAGTGAGTTACTTTAATTATATGGCTACCTGCCTACGTGTGTTCCTTTAGACATTTTCTTTCTTGCGTAATGTGCTCTGTGCTATGTGTATGCTTCATTTTTACACATACAGTACGTTCTCATTTTGTATTAGTATTCGTTTGATTCATTTAAATATGCAATGCTTCAAAATTTCTTTTCTGGCAAGCTATTTTTGTTATTACCAGGTTTAGAAAACTTTCTTTTGCACCCCCGCTAGAAACGACCCTGCATATAAGGTTTAAGACAGTTGTAAAGAGATATTTTTATTTTATTTTATTTATTTATCTGACAAAATGACTGTGGAATTTCGAGAGGAATTTCTACAAAAACTTCATGTTTCTTCATCAAAATTAGGTTTCAAGCTTTGCTATTTTCGTTACTGCTTAGTTCGGATTATTTTCTTTGCACAATTATAAATACACTGTCAAAATTTTAGACATCTGGCAAATTAAATGTGGAATTTCCATCGGAATTTCAACAAAAATTTCATGTTTCGTCATTAAAATTAGATTTGGAGCTAAGCTATTTTTGTTGCTCCACAATTCGGATAATTTCTTTTGGGCAATTGTAAAACCACATTTTTCAGGACAAGTTTGTCAAAGTATTAGACCTGGCAAAATAAATGTGGGATTTCCAGAAAAAATTCTATAAAAATTTTATGTTTTGAATAGATTTTCGTTACTGCGCTCTTCGAATAATTTCGTTGTTACATTATTCATGATGAGTCTGTCAAAATTTTGGATATCTGACAAAATAGACGTGGAATTTTTAGACGAATTTCTACAAAAAACTTCATGTTTCGTCATAAAAATTAGATTTCTAGCTCTGTCATTTCCATTGCTACGTAGTTCAAATCATTTCTTTTGGGAAATTGTAAAGTCACATTTTTTAGGATAAGTCCGTCAAAATTTTAGACATCTGACAATATAAATGTGCTTTCGAGAGGAATTTTGAGAGGAATTTCTACAAAAATTTAATGTTTCGCCATCAAAATTAGGTTTCGAGCTTTGCCATTTTCGTTGCTGCTTGGTTTGGATAATTTTCTTTGCGCAATTATAAAGACACTTTATTCAGGATGAATAAAAAATTTCGACATCTGACAAAATAGAAGTAGGATTTTCAGAAGGATTTCTACAAAAACTTAATTTTTCGTCATAAAAAATAGATTTCTTGCTTTGTCATTTTCATTGCTGCGCAGTGCGGATTGTTTTGTTTTGGGCAATTGTAAAGTCACATTTTTCAGGACGAGTCTGTCAAAATTTTAGACATCTGATAAAATACGTGGGATTTCCAGAGGAATTTCTATAAAAACTTCATGTCTAGTCATCAAAATAAGATTTCGAGCTCTGCTATTTTCGTTGCTGCGCACTTCGAATAATTTCGTTTGAGCAATTGTAAAGTCACATTATTCAGAATGAGTCTGTAAAAATTTTAGATATCTGACAAAAAAAAATGTGAAATTTCATATTGCGTCATCAAAATAAATTTGATTTGGTGCGCTGCCATTTTCGTTGCTGGATAATTCTTTGAACAATTATAAAGACGCTCTATTTTGGATGAGTCTGTCAAATTTTAGATATCTGACAAAATATATGTGGGATTTACAGACAAATTTCTACTAAAACTTCATGTTTCGTCATCAAAATCTAGCTCTGTCATTTTCGTTGATGCGCACATCAAATAATTTCGTTTGAGCAATTGTAAAGTCACATTATTCAGATGAGTCTGTAGAAATTTTAGGTATCTGACAAAAAAAATGTGAGATTTCTAGAGGAATTTCAACAAAAACTTCATATTGCGTCATTAAAATTTGATTTGTTGAGCTGCCATTTTCGTTGCTGGATAATTCGGATAATTTTCTCTAAACAATTATAAAGACACTTTATTCAGAATGAGTTTATCAAAATTTTAGATACCTGACAAAAAAATATGTGGGATTTTTAGAGGAATTTCTACAAAGACTTCATGGTTCGTCACAAAAATTAGATTTGGTGCTCTGCCATTTTAGTTACTGCACAGTTCGGATCATTTTCTTTGACGAATTATAAATACACTTTATTATATTATTAAAATAATAATTTATATTTTATTTTTAAAATAAATGTGGGTGTGGCGATCCGCGCCACTTGGGTGACTAACCACCAGTGGCACTCGCTACGCACGATCCCCCACCAAAGGAAAAGGGCCACCCGCAACCTGAACAGAGGGCGCGCCCTACGCTCGCACGACGGTTGTGGCCGCACGACCCACTTAAATAGGGTATGTGCCCCCTCATCTCGTCACTTCGATCAGCGCACTGCAATCGAACAGTCAGTACAGTCGGTAAGATAGTCTGACAAGCGAGCTCACCAAGGCACGCAACATGAGCTCACCAAGGCACTTGAATTAAAGCAAGCTCACCAACGCATGCTACGACAAGCTCGCCACGGCATCCGATGCTACGCCTTCCGGTCCGGCAGCATCAGACCCGGAGCACATCACGCCGGATTCGACGCCACGTCAGTAGAAGAGTACGACGCTACTGTATGGACCACTTGAGGCTATTATCACCAATCCCATCGACACCACGGAGACGAGGCCCAGCAAGGACGCACGCCATCCCGAGGCCCGTGTCACCGCTGCCACCATCGCCGACGAGGACCCCCACGTATAGGACATCACGACGACTGAACCTGACCGAGGTCCTGTACACCGGAGTGAACCCGACGAACGTGCACCCACAGAACCCGTGCCGATTTTCAGTCCGCGGCAGCGCCTGCGGAATCCGCGTCGCGATACCGACACCGCGCTAACCTTAATTATCTGTACCTGTATATATTCGTGCTCTGTAAATAAACTGTTACGACCCCATCGAATTCTCTTGGATCCAACGAACTACGCAACGCAACCCCCACATTGGGGATCCAAGAGAACCACGAGTGCAGTGAACTAGTGATAGTGCAAAATGCCGGAAAACCACGAAGTAAATCGAGTGCAAGTGCGAATCCCGCCATTTTGGGCCGACGATCCAGACTTATGGTTCGCCCAGGTAGAAAGCCAGTTCCAGATAGCAGGCATCGTCACCGATGAGACGAAATACGGACACATAGCAGGCAACCTAGAAGCACGATATGCCAAGGAAGTCCGAGACGTACTAACGAACCCGCCAACCACCGGCAAATACGCCAAACTCAAAGCCGACCTTATCCGCAGGCTGTCCGTAAGCCAGGAACAACGAACAAAGTAACTGCTGGCACGTGAAGAATTAGGAGACAGAACACCATCGCGATTCCTACGTCACTTACAATACCTAGCAGGCACCATCGTACCAGAAGAGCTTCTCCGATCGCTGTGGTTGGGACGACTCCCAAACCACATGCAGGCCATATTCGCGACACAAACTAAGGCAACACTGGAAGAAGTGGCAGAATGGGCAGATGCCATGGCGAACACAGCAGTCCAAACGGTAAACGAGGTCACGCACACGTACGATGACACGCTGAAGAACCTCGTAGCGGAGATCGGACAACTGAAGACGCAACTTCAACAGCAACAAGAGAAGCAGAACTTCAGACGACCACAAAGACGCGACAAGTCACAAAGCAGGAGACAGAGCCAAGGCAGAGCCCGTGCGAAGACCCACGAATATGAGACATGCTCGTTCCACTACAAGTTTGGCAACGAAGCGCGAAACTGCCGACCCACGTGCAAACATTTGAAGCAGGGAAACGACCAAGGCAGTCAGTAGCGGCGACTGACCACACGCCTAATACCTCCCGCCGTCTATACGTCACCGATTGACAAACGCGAGTCCAATTCTTGATCAACACAGGAGCAGACGTCTACGTTTTCCCACGGAAACTCGTAAAGCGAACCGGCAACACTGCCGCGTACAAACTTTACGCAGCGAATGGAACTGTGATAAACACGTACGGCGCAGTAAACTTGGACCTAAGTTTAAGGAGAAATTTCCCATGGCGGTTTGTGAGTGCGGATGTACAAAAGGCGATAATAGGGGCCGATTTCCTAGCCCACTACGAGCACCGATGTGAAGATAGCCACGGATTTCGTGGCACCTCCACCACCAAATAAAATTTTGTTCAATTTTAATGATTTATAATAAATCAAACGCTGAGAATGTAATTAACATTAGCCTATAGATGTACAGTCAATTCACAATTTTAATTATTTTTTCTCAAGTCCACGGGATCTCTCTTTTTAAAATGACCAGAATTCAAAGTCCAATATGGCACTGTTTCACGCGTTTTAAATTTGATTTTTTAACATCAACGTGTAGATAAGAGTCTACTTAAACGATTTAACGCATTAAATTTTGGGTAAACTGTTTATAACTTTTTTATGAATTTTTTTTCTCGGGTCCACCTGAACTATACATAAAATATAGCAAACTTTCAAAGTCCAATATGGCACTGTTTGACGCGTTTCAAATTTAATTTTTTAACAACAACATGTAGATAAGAGTCTACTTAAATGATTTAACGCATTAAATTTTGGCTAAAATTGTTTAAAACTTTTTATGAATTTTTTTTCTCGGGTCCACCCGAACTATACATATAATATAGCAAACTTTCAAAGTCCAATATGGCACTGTTTGACGCGTTTTAAATTTAATTTTTTAACAACAACGTGTATATAAGAGTCTACTTAAACGATTTAACACATTAAATTTTGGGTAAAATTGTTTATAACTTTGTTATGAATTTGTTTTCTCGGGTCCATCGAAACTATACATATAATATAGCAAACTTTCAAAGTCCGCGTTTTAAATTTAATTTTTTAACAACAACCTGTAGATAAGAGTCTGCTTAAACGATTTAACGCATTAAATTTTGGGTAAAATTGTTTATAACATTTTTATGATTTTTTTTTGGGTCTTTTACTCAAATTTTCAAGCGTTAAATCGTTTAAGTAGACTCTTATCTACACGTTGTTGTTAAAAAATTAAATTTAAAACGCGTCAAACAGTGCCATTATGGATTTTGAAAGTTTGCTATATTATCTATTTAGTTTGGGTGGACCCGAGAAAAAAAATTCATAAAAAAGTTATAAACAATTTTACCCAAAATTTCGTATGTTAAATCCTTTAAGTAGACTCTTATCTAAATGTTGTTGTTAAAAAATTAAATTTAAAACGCGTCAAACAGTGCCATATTGGACTTTGAATTCTTGTCATTTTAAAAAGAGAGTTCCCGTGGACTCAAAAAAAAAATTGAAATTGTGGATTGACTACACATCTATAGGCTAATTTTAATTACATTCTCAGCGTTTGATTTAATATAAATCATTAAAATTGAAGAAATTTTTATTTGATGGCGGAGTCGCTGGGAAATCCGTGGATGAAAAATCCGTGGCTATCTTCACATCGGTACTACGAGCTACTACCCGACATCCGACACCGAAAACTGAGGGACGCCAAAACTAGCATCACCACACCCGGCCAACTGACGACAAGCGACGAGACAACGGTGAGCACGATCAACAACAGTAAAAAACACTCCTAAATCCTGAGCGAATTCCTTGAGATCTGCAAACCAGCCGGGTTACCAGCAACCACACGACATGGAACAGTAGTGCACCACATCCAAACAATGCAAGGCCAAACAATATCCAGCAGACCACGCCGACTCGCACCCGACAAGCTACGAATAGCGAAAAGCGAATTCAAGACAATGTGACAAATGGGGATAGCGAGACCATCGAAAAGCCCATGGTCCTCGCCACTTCACCTAGTGTCAAAAAAAAACGAAGAATGGAGACCATGCGGCGATTATCGAGCTCTGAACGCAAGAACGATCCCGGATAAATACCCCGTTCCGCATATCGAAGATTGTGCCCAACAACTACACGGCAGCACACATTTCTCCACGATCGATTTGATCAGAGCCTACCATCAAATACCTGTAGCAGAGGACGACATTTCAAAAACAGCAATCACCACGCTATTCGGACTATTCGAATTCCCATTTATGACGTTTGGTCTACGCAACGCAGCGTAGACATTCCAACGGTTCATGGACGGAATCCTGCGAGACCTGGAATTTTGCCACGTGTATTTCGACGGCATTCTGGTGGCCTCCAAATCAAAGGAAGAACACGAGAAGCACTTACGACAACTGTTCCAACGACTACTAAACAACGGAATAGTAATCAACCCAAGTGTGAATTCGGAGCATCCAGGATAGCTTTTCTAGGATACATGATATCCGGAGAAGGAACCACACCACTCACCGACAAGGTAGTGACCATCCAGAACCTGCAGCTACCCGAAACGGCGAAGAGACTAAGACAAATGCTCGGAATGATCAACTACTATAGAAGGTTCATTCCCAACGCTGCTAGCCCCGCTGAATGACCTCCTGAAAGTCAAGAAGAAGGGCAACCAACCCGTCGAGTGGACAAATGACGCACGAGCCGCGTTCGCGCGATGCAATCAGCAAATCGCAGAGGCAGCACTTGCAGTCACGACCGACGCTTCAGACTACGCCCTAGGAGACGTCATACAACACATGCAACAGGGAGAGTGGAAACCACTTGCTTTCATGTCACGGAAGTTATCACCAGCTGAACAGAAGTACGCAGCGTACGACCGAGAGCTTCTTGCAATATACGCCACCATAAGGCAATATCAGCACCTCCTGGATGGACGAACATTCACGATATTCACAGATCACAAACCGATCACGTTTGCTTTCGAACAGAAGCCCGAGAAGTGCTCGCCGAGACAATTCCGATATCTCGACTACATCGGCCAATTTTCCACCGATATCCAACATATCAAGGGGAAAGGGAGCATCGTAGCAGATACACTCAGCAGGATTGAGCGCATCGATGCAGGGATAGACTTTGCAGCCCTAGGAGCCGACCAGCGGCCCGACCTAGAACTGCAACGAATCCTGAGCGACACGAAATCCAGCCTACAGCTAAAAAAGCTCTTCCTAACCGAATATAACTGCGAAATTTTCTGCGACACGACAACCGACACAGCCCGACCCTACATCACACGCGACTACAGACAGGCAGCATTCAACAGCAAACATCAACTGTCACACCCTGGTGCCAACGCAACCACGAAACTGATCACACAGAAATTCTATGGCTCGGCGTACGAAAAGATTGCAAACGTTGGAGCAGGCAATGCACAGCCTGCCAACGATCGAAAATCACCCGATATAACGCCCCGACAGCAGGAGAATGCAGACTACCATCAGCGAAATTCAAACATGTACACATCGACATAGTGGGACCACTGCCCGAAGCAGAAGGGAAGAAATACCTGCTAGCGTGCATCGATCGATTCTCACGATGGCCAGAAGCGATCCCAATGGCCAACATCGAAGCGGAAACAGTCGCCCGACTATTCACAACGCATTGGATAGCCAGGTTCGGCACACCAGCAAGAGTCACGACAGACCAAGGACGAATCTCAGTTGTTTAAAAAACTTGAAGAAACCACAGGATTCACGAGACACCGCACCACGGCATATCATCCCACAGGCAAACGGTCTAGTAGAGCGATTCCACAGATACATGAAGGCAGCATTAATGTGCCACACCGACATCCGATGGACAGAGGCACTAGCGATCGTCCTGCTAGGCATACGGACGGCTTGGAAGGACGATATCAAAACCACATCAGCAGAGATGGTGTACGGTCAGACACTGCGACTCCCAGGAGAAATGCTAACCAACCAAAGAGGCCAAAAGTCAATCGAAGCCGAAAATTACGCTACCCAGTTACAACGCAAGTTCACAACAATCAAACCCGTGCAAACGACACAACACAACAAATCGAAGCCCTTCGTTTTCAAAGACCTAGCGACGGCTTCACACGTTTTCGTACGGATCGACGTGATGCGAAAAACTCTGCAGCCCCCCTACGTAGGACCATTCCGAGTGATTAAACGAACAAAGAACACCATCACGATCGACCGGCACGGACAAACTACGACAGTTTCAACAGAGTGAATCAAACCAGCATTCACGGAACAAACTCATGATGACCCGACCGAGCGAATCGTCATCGCAAAATAGACCACCAAACCACCTATGATCAAGCGTTCCGGGCGAATCAGCAAACCTACGGTGCGTTTCGTAGAGTGACTCCATCACAAGGAAGGGGGTATGTGTTTCGTCATCAAAATTAGCTTTGGAGCTCTGCCATTTTCGTTGTTGCATAGTTCGAATAATTTTCTTTAAGCAGTTATAATTAATAATCACTCGGGATGAGTTTGTCAAAATTTTAGACATCTGATCGAATAAATATGGGATTTCCAGAGGAAGATCTTCATGATTCATGATCAAAATTAAATTCCGGATAATTTTCTTTGAGCAATTATAAAGACACATTATTCAGCATTAGTCTGTCTAAATTTTGTACATCTGTCGAAATAAATGTGGTATTGCCAGAAAAAAGTACGTTTTTGATCATCAAATTAGTTTGCTATTTTTTATATTCGAAAGTTCGGATAATTTTCTATGGTTTAATATTAAAAAAACGTACCTTGTAATAAACAATAAACTGTGGTCTATTCGAATTCTTATTCAAAATGTGTTACGTGTATGGCATTTATTTTAATGAGATGTGCGTCCGATTTGAATAAGCTAATGGATTATAACAAATGGACCATTAGATTGGTAATAATGCGGCATTATCGGACGTTAAACAAACCGAGATAAATGTTATTGCTCTTAATCTGTTTTCAATTCATTTGCGTACGCGTAATTTACATGCGAACCGCATTCCGCAGGTGAAATTCATAAAAGGCACAATGCGACTGACCACACGAGCATTTAACATTCTTCTCTATAAACGATCGCATTGTGTTACGTACCAGTTGTGCATATAAGTATTTTTAATAATCCATTTGGAAATGCTCGCAATAGGAATAAATAAGTTACGACTGAAAAATTTTCCAGTTACGATGTACGTCGTTAGAAATTTTGCACAAGGAAAAATTAAGTTATGACATACGTTATTCGAAATTTATAATAGAAAAGAGCAGTGGCGGCTCGTCAGGAGAGGCAGGTGAGGCATCGCTTCACCATTAATTTTCTATATTATAAAAATATACATTTATTCAATAAATTTCTTCCGTATTGGCTTTAATATTGATAATTAATAACTATTCAGTAATTATAAATTGTGGTGGTAACGGAATGTTCCCGATTTTGTATGATTAGAATTAGCGCGCCCACACAGGCCGGACTTGAGGTAAATGTAAAGCAGCGCGATCGGAATTTATGCAACTTAATATGCCTCCATACAGTTTGCATATATCGCATTCGTTGTAATGTGCAGATTTATTTGGATATTGGAGGCGAGCCTCATAGGCTTCTCTTTGGTCGGAAATCACCCGCGTGATAGAGAGAGAGAGCAGTCACAGTGCTCGCTATTATCAACTGTGTTAAGGCCAGTGTTGCCAAGTCAGCGGAAAATCGCTAGATCTGGCGGATTTTGAATCCGAATTGCGGAATCATTTTCGTTTTAGCGGCTGGCAGATTTGCTTATGTTGAATCAATGAGGAAACTAGCGCAAGTCAATTTAAATTTAAACTTTTTTTTCAAAACATCTATTTTACAAAAGGAAAAGCAGAAACTTAAAACATTTTTTTTTTTTTTAAGGAAGGATGGTTGATGGGATTTCGGGTTAAGGATATTAGGGAAATTGGCGTAAGCTACTTGGCTTTTCTGCCACAACCGATTCTTTGTAATAAATTCATATATTGATATGAAAGGACCACCACTAGACATCCATGGACCCGTGCGGCCATTTTTCATTCAGAAAAAGTGACCGCCCGGATGCGATTCGAACCCACGACCACGAGGTCCAGAAGCAGGAGCGCCACCCACTAGGCCACCGCGGCAACCACTTAAAACATTAATTTTCAAAAATTCATAACGGAAAAAGTTACACATTTAAAAAAAAAAAAGTTAGTTTTAAGAGTAGATGTTTTGTGAATGTATTTAAAGAAATAGATTTTTTTGTTCAAGTGTTCAACAACTTTAAATATTAATTTTCAAAAATTGATTTGTTTTGTTTAAATGTTCGACAACCCAAAATATTAATCTACAAAAATTCATAACTCACGGAAAAATAAACAAAATTCAAAGTTAATTTTAAAGGTAAATGTATTATGATTGCATTCGAGTTTTTAAGGAATTCAATCATATCAGTATTATTTTTTTTCTATTTTTTCTTTGTTCATATATTCGAGAAACTTAGAAAAATCATTTTTAAAAATTCATAACTGACGCAAAAATTGACACATTTTCAAAAATCTGAGTTGATTCTAAAGGCAGATGTCTTGTGAATATACTTATTACATTTTTTTTAGAAATTCTATCATATCAGTATTTTTTACTTTCTCCGTTACGAAGTACGAGAAAGTATTGTGATCGTGATTTTTTCTTCAAAAATTTTTTTACGGAAATATCCGTTTTGGGGTCCCTAGATGCCATTTCTACAATTATGGGTGTAGGTGTGTCTACTGTGTGCGCTGTATCTCAAAAACTAATAAAGCAATTGATATAAAACTTTGAACATACGTCTTATTTGATAATCCGAAGAACTGAAAAGCTTTTGGTAAAATTTCGTACACCGGAAGTGGGTGTTTACCTTAACTGTTTTTAATTTTTTGCCAATATTTTCTTAAATATGAAAAATATCATAAAAATATTTAAACAAACATTGAAAACAACAAAGAGATGAACATCTTTTGCTTTTTTATAAAATCATTGCTATTCGAGAAAAAATTATTTTTTTTCTAATTTTTGGTTTATAATTATGAAACGATAATAGTTACAGTAAATTTATGTTAATATCAATTGTAGAGAATGCCAAAATGAACAACTTCTAAAGAATAAGTTTTTTTTCGAAATCTCGTTAGTTTTTGAGTAAATCGAGTTTTTGAATTTGAAGTATAATTTTTCCATGTTTCATAATTTTGACGTTTTAAACGTCAGTTTCATCCGAGTTTACGCAACGCTCGATGTACATTTAAAATATGATTTCAATTGAAAATAAACCATGAAAACGTAAATATAAATGGCTATGATGCCATCAAGTTGGAGAAAGTAACATGATGGCCACATCACCATTTTTTAGTTCGACAACTTTAAATCTTAAAACCCAAAAATTTTCAAAAATCAAAGTTAATTTTAAAGGTGGTCGTTCTGTGGGTGTATTAAAATATTTGACGAATTCAATTTTGTATTGTTTAAGTATTTGACAACTTAAAATATTAATCTATAAAAATTCATAACTCACGCAAAAATAGACGCATTCTCAAATTTCAAAGTTAATTTTAGGGGTAAATGTATTATGATTGCATTAGAGTTTTTAAGGAATTTAATCATATCAGTATAATTTTTTTCCATTTTTTTTTGTTCAAATATTAACTTAAAAAACACATCTTTGAAAATTTATGACGCAAAAATAGACAGATTTTCAAAAATCTAAGATAATTCTAAAGGCAGATGTTTTGTGAATTGATAATTTTCAAAAATTCAAACATGAACACATTTTCAAAAATCAAAGTTATGAAGGTTTGAGGCCGTTCTGTCTATTTTTTAAAATATTAATAGAACTCAATTTTGCTTTCGATTTTTGTTTTATTTGAGTGTTCAACAAGTTAAAACATTCGCAATTCATAACTTAACGAAAAAATGGTGATGTGGCCATCATGTAACTTTCTCCGACTTGATGGTATCATAGTCATATATATTTACGCTTTCATGGTTTATTTTCTCTTTAAATCATATTTTAAATGTACATTTAGGGTATTGTAGACTCGGATGAAAGTGACGTTTAAAACGTCAAAATTATGAAGACGGAAAAATTATACTTCAAATCCAAAAACTCAGTTTACTCCAAAACTAAAGAGATTTCGAAAAAAACTTATTCTTTATAAGTCGTTCACTTTCGCATTCTCTACAATTATTATTAACATACATTTGCTGTAACTATTATTGTTTCATAATTATAAACTAAAAATATAAAAAACAAAATAAATTTTTTTCTCGAATGACAATGATTTTAGGAAAAATATTTTTAAACCAAAGATGTTCATTTCTTTATTGTCTTCAATATTTGTTTAAATGTTTTTGTGATATTTTTCCATATTTAAGAAAATATTGGCAAAAAACAAAAAACAGTTAACACCCACTTCCAAAAGCTTTTCAGTTCAGATTATCAAATAAGACGTATGTTCACAGTTTCATATCAATTGCTCAGTTAGTTTTTGAGATACAGCGCGCAGAAACACAGACCCACAGCACACACACACACAGACACAATTTTTTTTTTCAGAAATTGTTGAAATGGCATCTAGGGACCTCAAAACGGATATTTCCGTAAAAAAAATTGAAAAAAAATCACGATCACAATACTTTCTCGTATTTCGTAACGGAGAAAGTAAAAATGACACATTCTCAAAAATTAAAGTTAGTTTTAAAGGGAGATGTTTTGTGAATATATTAAAAATAGATTTTTTTTAGTCTGCAACAACTAAAAATGTTAATTTTGAAACATTCATAATTCACGCAGAAATTGACTCATTTAGAAAAAATCAAAGCTATTTAAATAAATGCAATAATATCGATTTTTTTTTTCTATTTTTTCTTTGGTCAAATATCCGACCAGTTAAAAAATCATTTTTAAAAATTTTTAACTCACGCAGAAATTGACACATTTTTTAAATCAAAGTTTAAGTTGATATACTAAAAAACTTTGAGCAATTCCATTATATAAGAATGTATTTTCTTAAGATTTAGTTTGTTTACTTGATCGTAAACTCAAAACATTAATTTTCAAAAACTCAGAGAAATTGGCAGTTTCAAAAATTTAAGTTAGTTTTAAAGGTAGTAAAGTTTAAAAAAACGCTGTAAAATTCTATTATATCACTATTCATTTTTTTTACATTTTTTTGTTCGTCTTAACAACTGAAAATATTAATTTTCAAAAATTCATAACTCACGCAAAAATTGACTCAGTTTCAAAAATCAAGGTTAATTTTAAAGATAACTGTATTATCATTTCATCCGAGTTTTTAAGGAATTCAATCATATCGATATGATTTTTCTTCTAGTTTTTCCTTGTTCAAATATTCGACAACTTAAAAAACGCATTTTTTTTTAATTCATAACTCACGCAGAAATTTACACATTTTCAAAAATCAAAGTTTATATTAATGGTAATTCCATCATATAAATCTTTTTAAAGATTTGTTCAATTGTTCGACAACTTTAGACATTAATTTTCAAAAATTCATAACTAGGAAAGAAATTGGCAAATTTTCAAAAAATTAAGTTAGTTTTAAAGGTAGGTGTTTCGTGAATTTTTTTTAGATGATTTGTTCATCTACTAGTAAAAATATTAATTTTCATTCAATTTTTTAACAAATTCAATCATATCTGTATTTATTCGTACGCAAAACGTTAAATTCAACTGTTCAAATATAAGATAGATTTATTCCGTACTTTATATTTTCATATTTTCTGGCGGAATTCTAGTGCAATTAGGTTGCCTATCTGGCGGAAATATTATGTGATCAGATGGCAATGCAAATATTTAAATAGCAAATGACTAAAAATTACGTTTTCCTAACAACATAATAGAGCGTATACCCTACCGTTAAGATATCTTCGCAGCAACTCAGGAACAAGATCGGGAACGGGAACGGGAACGGGAACGGGAACGGGAACGGGAACGGGAACGGGAACGGGAACGGGAACGGGAACGGGAACGGGAACGGGAACGGGAACGGGAACGGGAACGGGAACGGGAACGGGAACGGGAACGGGAACGGGAACGGGAACGGGAACGGGAACGGGAACGGGAACGGGAACGGGAACGGGAACGGGAACGGGAACGGGAACGGGAACGGGAACGGGAACGGGAACGGGAACGGGAACGGGAACGGGAACGGGAACGGGAACGGGAACGGGAACGGGAACGGGAACGGGAACGGGAACGGGAACGGGAACGGGAACGGGAACGGGAACGGGAACGGGAACGGGAACGGGAACGGGAACGGGAACGGGAACGGGAACGGGAACGGGAATGTACCTAGCTTGTTGATCCCTTTGCCGAAAATTAGTTATTAGTTGTGTAAACAAAATGTACTTAATGTTTTAAGTACGGCTCGGACAATTGAAATCGAAACGTATAATAATATAGGAAAGATGTGTAGATAATATTAAATAAAAAGAGGCACTTGCAGGTAGACAGGTGTCTGATATTTTAGCCACATATGTATTTACACATTAAGTTTTAATAATAGCAAGTTGACTTGCCGAAACTAGTGAATGGATAAATGCATGTGCTAAACAAACAAAGTAAAAATGTTTCAATCTATAATCTAACATGTACTCTTATAATGAAATAGAATCCTCAAGTATATGCAGTAGTACTTAGAAGATTAAATTGCTGTCCTTTGCAGGTGTTCATTTTCTACACCAAGGTCAAGTCTTGGCCACGAGTAAGTAGGAAAGCTGAATTAAAATGTTCAAGATTGAATCATTTCCCTCCTTATAACTTCTAAAATATAATTTTGGTAATTTTCAAAAGCTTCAAAAAGTTGGCAAATTTAAATGTTTTAATTTTTACACATTAACGCACAAATACCCAACTAGGTGAGGCAAAATCGCCACTGCTCTTCACAAAGTAAATTCTATGTTATACATAACCAGTACTAACTAATTTGATTTATTTCACAAAATTATATTTCGAGTGAGGACCTCCTTTATCAATTCTCCATATTATTCTATTCAAGAAGAACACCAAAAAGTCTTTAGAATAATATATTTGTATTTCAAACTGTGATAAAATTGATTATTCAGTAATCATTATTCAGCTGTAACGATCCCAGTTCGATCTATAGTTATGTAAAAAAATGAAATCATCACACACTTTAATATTTAAATTAATGCGAAATGAATCATTAAAAAATGTTGGAATTGACACGCACACACACATTCTGATTGCGTTGTGTAAATCATCAAAAGTGGTAATTCAATCTCACATGGATTTTCCATTAGTAACGACCGCACAAATCGCTTTCAGAACCGCAAAGCACGGCAGGAAATCGCGTTTTTACACAATTCAACGGATGCCTTGTTACATGTAACATTACTGATGTAAATGATTAGAGAGTGAAAGACGGTTTTAGCGAATTAACACTACTGGATGCTTATAGAGCCCATTAACTTTTAGATATCAATTATTCTTCGTTTCAGCATTGTTACTTTTGGTGGTGTACCAATTAATACACAAAAAGTCTTTCAAATGCATTATTAAATTAATCTGCACTTTGGGCAGAAAGCTGCGAGAGATATGCAAGTTATTTTTTCTAATAATACAATAGACATCATTTTCTTCTTTAAAAAAATCCGTTTTCTGAAAGTATGAAAATGGCATGTTTCTCCAGAAACCTTTTTTTTATTATCTAGTTTATATTATATTAATAACGCTTTTAAAATCTATCTATTTAACACGTTAACCGCTTTGTCAGTACACTAAAGTATTCCAATGAGACCACGTCGGTCACCAATGACTGACAGTGAGTACATAAAAAAAACCGTAATTTCGCCTAAAAAATGGATCAAAATGAATTAAATAAGCATATTCTTACTCATTTTATAAAATTAAACTTAAAAACAAAAAAACTTTTTTTGACATTTTACAAAAAAACTTGTTGGCAGCCAATGTGTTAAGCTAAAGTGACAAGTTTTTGGTTAATGCAATTCTTGACAAGATTATAATGAGGTTGGGGGTATTAGTGAAGTTTCTTCTTCTACGCATTGGAATTTCTTTTACTCCAAATCAAAATAAACAACAAGGATAGAACTGCTCTTCCATAGATTAATCCCCTGGAGGGCGCAAATGACAATTTTTCATAGTACATGGTGATTCACTCGTTCTCGGCTCTAAATTTCATCTTATAACGTTCAAACCAATACACCTTGTTGTATGAAAAGAATATTGAAATCAGAGCAAATGATGAAGGCCAGTGGCGGCTCGTGAATCATGTTGATGGTAGAGCCACATATACAATATGCCCCTCCCCCTCTTTTTTATCTTCCTAGATCAAAGTAACTGACGAAAAAGTGTTTTAAGAATTAATTAAAAATTCTTGCTGAACTTGAAACTACAGGTAGTGCCATGGCTCCTTGGCTCTATATAACGAGCCGCCCCTGATGGAGGCGTTTGCTATTAGCACCAAAAAATGCCTGCATACGCTTCTCCGCACTATGGAAAGTATACACCAATGCATCCTCAAATTTCTCACGAATATTTGCTTGCGGTTCCACTAGTCAGTGGCTTTTTGCGAAACAGATTATTAATAATACGCCTCGCAAGAAAAATATGTTGGAGTAAAGTCAATCGGAAATAATGGACTTTTTTCGAGATACTTTTTCAGGACTTTTTTGCAGGATAGTTTGAAGACGTTTTCGGAGTTCTTTTTTCGGGATTTTTTTGGGACGTTTTTTAAAGATTATTTATCGCGACTTTTCTTTAAAGATCTTTGCAAGATGTTTTTAGGACTTTATTCTGGACGCTTTTCAAAACTTTTTTTGAGCCTTTTTTCCGGCCTTTTCATTTTTAGGATTTTTTCTAAGCTTTTATCCACGACTTTATATAGGACTTTTGGACAGAATATTTTTTCTTTCACGATTTTTTGTTCAGGAATTCTTTATGTTTTTCAGGACTGTTTTCTAGGGCTTACTTCAGGATTTTATTTCTGGAATTATTTTCACTAACTTATTTTCGGAGATTGTTTCAGGACTGTTTTTCTGGATTTTTTTAGGACTATTTCTCAGGAATTTCTTTTCAGGACTTTTTTCAGGGATTTAATTTCAAAATAAAGTATTATAAAGTCAATCGACATTAACGGCTTTCTTTCGAGCTTTTTCTCCCAGGAATTTTTTTTTATTTATTAATTTAGGACTTTTTGACAAGATTTTTTTTCGGGAACTTTTTTTCGGTAATATTTTCAGGACTATTTTCAGGAATTTTCTTTCAATTTTTTTCAGGGTTTTCTAAAGAATTTTTTTCAGGATTTGTTTCAGAAATTTTTTCTGGGGAATATTTTTTCATTAATTTATTTACAGAATTTTACCAGGATTATTTTTCAGAACATTTTTTAGGATTACTTTTTTGCAATTATTTTTACTAATTTATTTTCAAAATTTCACAGGACTATTTTTCAAAAAAATATTTTCATGACTTTTTGGAGATTTTATTTCAAAATAAGTCAAGACATCGATGGCATTTTTTTCGAGCTATTCCTCTCAGAACTTTTTTAGGACTCATTATTCAGGACTTTTTTCAGACCTTTCTTTATTTAGGATTTTTTCTGGAAATGTTTTAAGGTTTTTTTTAGTCCTTTTTTCGGGCCTTTTTCCAGGATTTTTTTCGGGAATTTTTTTAGTATTTTTTGTCGCGACTTTTCTTCAAGGGTTTTTCAAGATTTTTTTACCTCGCTTTTCAAAACTTTTTTGAGCTTTTTTCGGGCATCTTTTTCAGAAACATTTTCAGTAAGTTTTTCCAGACTTTTCTTCAGGACTTTATGTAGGACTTTTTGACCGGATTTTTTTCGGGAACTCTTTATTGTAATGTTTCCAGGACTATTTTCAGGAATTTTCTTTCACAATTTTTTTCCAAGATTTTCTCAAGAATTTTTTTCGGGATTTTTTTTCAGGAATTTTTTCAGGAACTTTTTTCCGGATTTTATTTCTGGAATTTTTTTACTGATTTATTTTCGGGAATTTTTTCAGGACTCTTTTCTGGATTTTTTAGAATTTTTCCGGACTATTTCTTAGGAATTTCTTTTCAGGATTTTTTTCAGGGATTTTATTAAAAATAAAGAAGTTAACCGACATTGACGGCTTTCTTTCCAGTTTTTTCTCCCAAGAATTTTTTTTATTTATTAATTTAGGACTTTTTGACAAGATTTTTTTTCGGGAATTTTTTTCGGTAATATTTTCAGGAGTATTTTCAGGATTTTTCTTTCACTTTTTTCAGGATTTTCTAAAAAAAAAATTTTTGGGATTTGTTTCAGAAATTTTTTCTAGAGAATATTTTCTCAGGAATTAATTTATTTCCAGGATTTTTCCAGGATTATTTTTCAGAACATTTTTTAGGATTACTTTTCTGGAATTATTTTTAATATTAATTAATTTATTTTCAGGAATCTTTTCGGGATTTTTATTTCAAAATAAAGTCAATCCACATCGATGGCTTTTTTAAATAATAATAATAATAAACTTTATTAACGGAAAAACCTCCTTTTTACAAAAAATACTTAAATTAACAGCTTTGATTCATTAACAATACAGATGCTTGTAAAGCCTATTAACGAGTTATTCCTCTCAGAACTTTTTTTCAGGACTCTTTATTCAGGACTTTTTTCAGACCTTTCTTGGTTTAGGATTTTTTCTGGAAATGTTTTCAGGATTTTTTTAGGACTTTTTTCGGGCCTTTTTTCAGGATTTTTTCAGGAATTTTCTTGCACGATTTTTTCCAGGATTTTCTCAGGAATTTTTTTCGGGATTTTTTTCAGGAATTTTTATTCGGGAATATTTCTTCATGAATTTATTTTCAGGACTTTTTTTAGGATTTTTCAGGGCGGTTTTTTTAGGAACTTGTTTCTGGATTTTATTTCTCGAATTATTTTCACTAATTTATTTTCGGGAATTTTTTCAGGGCTCTTTTCTGGATTTTTTTAGAATTTTTCCGGACTTTTTCTCAGAAATTTCTTTTCAGGATTTTTATTTCAAAATAAAGTAAAGTCAATCGACATTGCCGACTTTCTTTCGAGCTTTTTCTGTCAAGATTTTTTGAATTTATTTATTTAGGACTTTTTGACAAGATTTTTTTTCGGGAACTTTTTTTCGGTAATATTTTCAGGACTTTTCTTTCACTTTTTTTCAGGATTTTCTAAAGAATTTTTTTCGGGATTTGTTTCAAAAAATTTTTCTAGGGAATATTTTCTCAGGAATATTTCTTTATTAATTTATTTACAGGATTTTTCCAGGATTATTTTTCAGAACTTTTTTTAGGATTACTTTTCAGGAATTATTTTTACTAATTTAGTTTCAGGAATTTTTTCGGGATTTTTCAAAATTTCACAGGACTTTTTCTCAGAAATTTTTTTTCAGAACTTTTTTGGAGATTTCATTTAAAACTAAAGTCAATCGACATCGACGGTTTTTTGTATAAATAATAATAATAATAATAAACTTTATTAACGGAAAAAACCTCCTTTTTACAAAAAATACTTAAATTAATAGCTTACATTCATTAACACTACTAGATGCTTATAAAGCCTATTAATATATTATTATTATTATTATTATTCCTCTCAGAACTTATTTTCAGGACTTTTTCAGACCTTTCCTGATTTCGGTTTTTTTCTGGAAATGTTTTCAGGACTTTTTTCGGGCCTTTCTTCAGGAGTTCTTTTCGGGATTTTTTTTAGTATTTTTTGTCACGACTTTTCTTCAAGGGTTTGTCAAGATTTTTTACCACGCTTTTCAAAACTTTTTTGAGCTTTTTTTCGGGCTTCTTTTTCAGAAACATTTTTAGGAAGTTTTTCCCTGCTTTTCTTCAGGACTTTATTAAGGACTTTTTGACCGTATTTTTTTCGGGAACTTCTTCTTTGTAATGTTTCCAGGCCTATTTTCAGGAATTTTCTTTCTCGATTTGTTTCCAGGATTTTCTCAGGAATTTTTTTCGGCATTTTTTTTTCTGGAATTTATTCTCGGGAATGTTTCTTCACGAATTTATTTTCAGGACTTTTTTTAGAATTCTTGAGGGCGTTTTTTTCAGGAACTTGTTTCTGGATATTATTTCTCGAATTATTTTCACTAATTTATTCTCGGCAATTTTTTCAGGACTCTTTTCTGGATTTTTTGGAATTTTTCTATCTCGGAGGAATTTCTTTTTAGGAATTTTTCTTTACGACTTATTTGAGGATTTCTTTTCAGGAATTTTATTTCAAAATAAAGTAAAGCTAATAGACATTGAGAGCTTCTTTCGAGCTTTTTTTCTCAGGAATTTTTTAAATTTATGTATTTAGGACTTTTTGACAGGATTTTTTTCGGTAATATTTTCAGGACTATTTTCAGGAACTTTCTTTCACTATTCTTTCAGGATTTTCTTAAGAATTTTTTTCGGAATTTTGCAGGAATTTTTTCTCAGAAATATTTTCTCAGGAATATTTCTTCATGAATTTATTTACAGGATTTCTTCAGGACTGTTTTTTAAGATTTTTTTTCTGGAATTATTTTTACCAAGGCTGGAAGAGTACAAAAATATTTTATATACACATAAAGAAAACAAAGCCACTTTTAAATAACAGTAGACTTTGAGAAAATGTTTTAAAAATGACAAAGGAAACATTTCTGAAGGATTCATTTGGAAGAAAATTTGAGAGTGTCGTTTAAGAAAAAAGAAAATATTTCTGAAAAAAACAATTTGAAAGTGATTTTTTCGGAATTTGAGGGAATTAATATGGAATGCCGACTTTTTCTAAACTGAGTATCTGCTAAAGGTGGTGGTGTCCTGAAACATTACGTAACAGATGAGATTATATTTGATAGAATAGATTACATAATATAGAACTTAAAGCCATCCAATTATGAATAAATTCTGCTTCTCTTTTACTTATATGTGTTCATATTAAACCTCCTACGCCACAATATTACTCGAACGTATAGAGCTTCAATTTGCCAACAAAAATTTTATTTTCTTCCAGCGTATGTTAAATCAGATGTACAGATAAAAATATTTGTAACGTTCTAGAATAATGCATTTGAAGACTTAATACGTTGCACCAGTTCTCTTATATGAATTTTGGAATTGTTTCTAGAACCAAATTAATAAGCATGTTGCGTGTTTCTTTTTAATTCTCAATTTTTGATCGTGTTGTATTTATATCTCACGGTTATGAGTGCAGTGTAATGAGCATCTGTTTACCACCGTTTACCGTTTGCGGCGGCGTCTTGGGCAGTGAGAGTGCGTGAGTGTGAGTGCAAGGTGGTTAATATGCATACGCATTGTTCGCGCCACACAAAAAGGCCCCAAAGAGTTGTCTAAGTATATATTTATATTTTATTATATTAAAATGTACGATTGCATATGTCGCACGTACACCCACCAGCCTCTATTAGAATTGGATGTTTCTATTGTTAAAGGTGCGCAACGTGTAATTTGAAGAGGCTTAGGCCATCGGGGAAAGTTCTTCATTCTCCATTCTTCATTCTTCGTGCTGGATATATACATGTGCATGTGTTTGCTTCTTTCCTGGTTGTCGGCTGTAATGTGGGACGAATTCCGTGTGTTCGCTCGGTTACGCCTTAAATTATTGACTAATCTCACTTTACTTTCCCAACCGAACCAGCTATGTATGCTAAAAAAAATATTTTGTAATTTTTTAATTTTTTTTATATATACACATGCATATACAGTGAGAAGCACTTGTTCCCAATCGAGGTTTAATTTGCAGGTTGGTATTGGAGTCGTGACTAGTGTTCGAGTCGGTGTATTAATCATCTTAATATTTACTTTAGTTTTCAAATCTGGAAACGGCCCTCGATTACTTTATGCACGATTGTGCATTTATTTGAACGTGCACAAGAACGGGCAAAAGCGGAATAATGCCTTCGGGCCTTGCGCAATTTTCATATCTGCCGAAACCGTATAAATCCACCATTCGTCATCGGGCGATGAAGGGCACCGCACGACCGCACCATTTCCCCGTGCCTTCCTTCCATTTGCAAACATTTATCATTTCCACGTATACACACACACGCTCAAACTAATAGACGGAAATGTTATTGCTATTCACGGTTTGCACTTTAAAAAAAATAACGTATAAATCAATAAAACGGTGAAAATTATGGACATGCAAAATTAATAAAACAAGCCGTTTCTCTTCACAAAAACGGTTTAGTTGCATCAGAAGTTAACAACGCAGCTCTTTCGGCTCATTTACATCCTTAAGGTTAAAAAATTCAAGATCCTGTTCTAAAGTAGTAAATTCAAATTCAAACAATTTTCAATCGCGGATGTTTGACTGGTAACGGTTTCCCAATGGTGCATACAAGCAGAAATTACCATGAAGTGTAAGTAGTTTCGAATTTGCATGCGTGTATGCGTTATTACCATGAGAAACGCAGTCGTGATTGATTTACGTGTACGAGTGTACCTTCGGTTCTTTTTTCCTTTAATGCATCTTTAAGGATATGGAAATGAGGAAGGAGCGCGCGCTAAGGGTGTTCCCCTAATCCGGTCCACGGTATGCAAAACACCTCTATTCGAGTGGAATGCGTCCGGACAACCCTTTGATTTCCGTGGGAAGGCAAACACGCATTCGGTACACCGTATCAGGATAATTGGTCAGGTGTGTCAACAAATAGCGATCCTTGAGGAATACCCGTTTCTCTGTTTATTCGGTTCCGGCTTGGAAATTTCGATCCATTAGCGGCTCTGTCTATCAAATTGATGGATTCACACTTGAAACCTTATCGTTAATTGAATCTGTAGACGGAAAAATTGATAATGAAACTTGGTGCAATCGTCGCCATAAATTCGTTTAGAGTTATTAACAAACATCCCGAGATTGCGAACGCTTAGCGTAAACTCGAGTTTTTACGATGGCGAGATACAATTGCGTAAAGTTCTAATCTAATCTCCGAGTGAAATTTACTTACCTCCATTACGGCGCAATCGTATATAAAACGTACTCTTGCCACCACAATTAGACGCAATTTATAACCGCGGATTAGTATTACACTGTATGGATAAACAAGTTCTTCCGCAATTGCCTCCGCAAGTTACGATCCACTACTGGTTATTTTCATATATTGTACATCCACTATGGAAAATTTATTGCTAACGTTTTATATTACACTTTCGCTTAACATTCAAATGTAAAATTACGTTTTGAAACGATTTAATGGACTGAAAAGTTAATAATTATTGTACTACGACAATTGTTTCACTAAAGTAGGGGCGGTTTCAGAATTTTCTTGAGGAAGGCACAAACTTTGGGCGCACAGTGGTGCGATAAGGCAATTTTCTGCTCAAAATTAAATATCTTTTGAACCATTAGTAGTATTAATATGAAAATTGAATACAGTCTAACTACTTCACTGCCAGTACCGCAGATATACGCAAAAAAATAATTGCACCACTTTTACTTATGACATATATGCGCATTTTGAAAAATTATATTTATATTACTATGGTTTGGATGAGCTTTGTAATTTATATGTTTTTGGAATTATTGAAATCAGATTCCAACATACATTTGATCCAATCAGTTAATTTTCGACCGGCAACGGAAAAGTTAAATAATAGAGAAAAATTTATCGTTATGGAAACAAGGAACTCTTCGATAAACGAAAAAAGACAAAACAAGTATCTACATTTCGATATTTATTTTGATTGCAAAAATAAATACAGTTACGTCTAAATAAATTTTAACGTGAAATTGAATATACAAGGTGTCTAAAAAAGACACCACCAAAATGATATGGTGTATTCCTGAGACAAAAAAAGAGCAAATTAACTAAATTTATCTATATGAAAAATTACATACTTTCCAAGATACAGCAAGTCAAAGTTTAAGATTTTTAAAATATTTTAATCTATATCTCGAAAAGGGCAGATGAGAATGATTTGTTTATTTTTTTCTGACAACTACATTAGGTGTACTACATTGTTTGAAAATTTAAAGAAATTTCTTCAAGTACAAAGGTGCTCCAGAGGACATGCTGTTTACATTATTACAAATAACTTTTTTGTTCTTCATATTTTTTACGATTTAATATTTTTTTCAATGCAACTCATCACTTTTAAAGAATTTATAACTCTTAAAGTTTTTTTGTTTACGCCCTATTTTTAACAAAAAAAAATAAAAAAGAACTTATTGTTCATTGTTTAATTGCGCTCGTCCTGCAAGAAAAGTCTTAAAAATAACTATAATCCAAAAACTGCTTTTATTTTAACATATCAAATTATTTAACAAATTACAAAAATTGTTCAAAATGACCCTCATAAAAAAAAAATCACAGTACACATTGTATGCGCCCGCGCGTCGCGTCGATGCGCTTCAACCACCGGCGATACTTCGGTCACCACCACTCAACGTGTTAACCAGTTTTACTTGAATTGAAAGTTTTAATTCTACTGACACACGTTTTCAACGAATTGACACCCGCCTACTTAGATTATTTCATTTTTTAACACGAAATTTTCCAAACAATAAGTTCTTTTTTATTTTTTTTTGTTAAAAATAAGACGTAAACAAAAAAACTTTAAGAGTTATAAATTCCTTAAAAGTGACGAGTTGCATTGAAAAAAATATTGAATCGTAAAAAATGTGAAGAACAAAAAAGTTCTATGTAATAATGTAAACAGCATGTCCTCAGGAGCACCTTTGTACCTGAAGAAATTTCTTGAAATTTTTAAACAATGTAGTACACCTAATGTAGTTGTCAGAAAAAAATAAACAAATCATTCTCATCTGCCCTTTTCGAGATATAGATTAAAATATTTTAAAAATCTTAAACTTTGACTTGCTGTATCTTGGAAAGTATGTAATTTTTCATATAGATAAATTTAGTTAATTTGCTTGTTTTTTGTCTCAGGAATACACCATATCATTTTGGTGGTGTCTTTTTTAGACACCTTGTATAAATGAATAATTCCATAGCTTCTTCTGGCAAATCTGGAGCCGTTTTATCATCTTGATGTCTTAGAAAGGAAATATTTATATGGATCTGATGAAATAGCAGAGATGCTGAGAGGATTTTTGAGATTTGTGTTCATTATATTTTTTTCCCAGTTGAATGAAATAAAATCGAAATGTTTTAATGTATTGCGAAACTCAAATCAATGCAGACTTTGAATCCGCAAAAATCCGCAACATGTTTGTATTGAATTTTGTTCAACAGACAACCACCGACATTTCAAGCTAACATGGGTTGACTCGGATGTTTATCAAATTATGTGTTTATTAAAGCACACACAGCAAATTGTTTTTTTTTTTTTTACTTAGGCTGAGACATTCAGTCACACACGGCTAGATTTTTATATGTATTTTTGTATGAATAAATGAAGAAATTAATAACGGAAGACATATACAACAACCACGGACCCGAGCGAATACTTCTCGATCGCCGAAAAATCTTCCGCCCGGAGCAAATTGTTAAATCTTCAAAACGGTGCAACCAAACTCATTTGCTCTTATAGCCTTTTTTTAGTTAAAATTAGAGAATTTAACGATATTCTTATATAAATAATTTTATTAATACTTTTGACGTAGTCCTCTCTTAAAGTCATCTCATGTCGGACAAATAATTAGTGCGTTCACGCGAATTCCAACTTTGGTTTACACACATGTTTTTGGCTGAAAAAGCAATATTATATTTTAGAGATGTATATGTGTTTATTATAATTTTTTCCACACAAATGAAAAAAAAATGTTTTAATGTAATGCAAAACTTAAATCCATGCAGACTTTGAATCCGCAACATTTTTTTATTGAATTTTGTTCTACAGACCAACACCAACATTTCAAGCTAAGAAACTTAACATGGGTCGACTCGGAAGATCGTCAAATGTTGTTTTTGTTTTCGGCGTTACGCCTGGCCTTGGTGCTATGACCATTAGCCATCATCAATTGTTATGTATATATTTTAAGTTATAAATTAAATGAGTAAATGAACAAATGAATAATGAAAGACGTATACAAACAACCACGGACCCGAACGAATACTTCTCGACAGAAAAGTCTTTCGTCCCGGCTGGGAATCGAACCCACACGGCCGCGGTGCAACCGGCACAAGCGCTCGCCTGTACCCACTACACCAACGGACCGCCCAGATCGTCAAATCTCAAAATGTTTATCAAATTACGTGTTTGTCAAAGCACTTAAGAAAAAAAAAATGCTTCATCTTCAAAACGGTGCTTTATTATATTTGCTCTTATAACCTTTTTTTAGTTATAATTGAAGAATTTAACGATATTCTTGTGTTAATCATTTTATTTATACTTTTGACGTAGTCCTCTCTTAAAGTCATCTTATAGTCACATTGGTTTATGTTTCTGCATAAAAAACAATATCATAGTAACTTTTATTGGTGGATGTACAAAATATACAGGTCTATACAGGGTGTTTCAAATTTGAGGCTCGCCATAGGGATCTCGTTTATTCGAAGAGATAAATTCGGCTCTTTTGCAGAATTTTATACTCATTAATAATCTATTGAAAAAAAATACTTAAATTATTTTGTTTTCGAGTTTAGTCAAAAAACTGAAAAAAAAACTGGTTTTCTTTTCTTTATATCTTTGTAATTTGAGGTAATATTTAAAAACGGAAAAGACGTTCTCATAGCACTTTTTTTTATTATCTACTAGATGGCATAAGATTTTTCTTTGTAACATGTTTCGTTTCTTTTCAACCATCATCAACTTTCTTATTTCTTATGGATGCCATATTTATTTTTTTGTGACATCTGAGTGCTCAATTTTTTTTGTGGTGACAACAATATAACACATACATTTTATAAATGAACATATAATCGTTCACAACACTGGTAATTTATGTAGCGCTTACTAAACTATGTATTTTGGGCAAAAAATGCTTCAATCGATATAGGTCATTTGAACTTTCCTATATTTTCCCGTTTTTTCGCTAGAGGGCGTGGAAAATAAAGTATAGTACAATTTATTAATAAAAAATTTGAATAAAAACGCTAAAATGCATATACGGTCACGATTTTGCGCACTCTGACGGGCAATGCATGCATTATTGGAAAAGTCGAAATACCGATATCGATCGGAAATTTTATGTTTTGCGTATGTTCACACCCTGTATAGCAGTATGAACAAAAAAGGATCGATATGTATTATTTTTCAGCATGTGGAAAAAATTACAATGTCTTAGCTGGGAACGCGTCTGCAATTATTTCAATGTGTACATGTTTTTGCCACAAAATTGCCCATAACTAACCAACCGTCCATAATAGACCCATAGTATCTTATACTATTTTTATCAAAAGAGTTGAAAATATAATATATTTTTTTAAGCAATTGAATGAAAATATCGCAGAAAAAAATATAAAACGCGTAGAAAAAAATCCTTAAAACAATATCCTCAATGGTTGAAAAAATGCTTATTCAAAATTAATTTGGTTTTTGTAAATTCAACAATTTTTAATGGAGATATGGATTTTTGAAAATTTTAATTTAATTTTTTCGAGCAATTGAAAACATCGCAGAAAAAATATAAAACGCGCAGACAAAATTCCATAAAACAATATCCTCAATGGTCGAACTATCGCTTATTCAAAATTAATTTGGTTTTTGTAAATTCAACAATTTTTAATGGAGATAGGAATTTTTAAAAATTTTAATTTTTTATTGTTGAGCACTTGAATAAGAACAAAAAAAATAAAACACGTAGAAAACATTCCTCAAAACGATATCCTCAATGGTCGAAGAATCGCTTATTCAAAATTAATTTGGTATTTGTAAATTCGTCAATTTTTAATAGAGATATGTATTTTTAAAAATTTTAATTATAGCTTTCTGAGCACTTGAATGAAAACATCGCAGAAAAAAAATATATAAAACGCGCAGAGAAAATTCAATAAAAAAATATCGAAGTATCGCTTATTCAAAATCAATTTGGTTTTTGTAAATGCCACAGTTTTTAATGGAGATGTGGATTTTTTAATTTTTATTGTTTTCGATCACAGCGAGTTTGTGGTTCAATTCAATGCCGAGCAAGATATTTTTTTCGTTTTTATAAAATCTCAATTAATTAATTAATAATAATAATAATAATAATTTTATTAATGCCAGAACTAAAAGTTTTACACAAGTCAAGATAAGATCAAATAAAAAGAACTACAGAAATTATTCACAAGTTGTTTACATTTCCGGACTGAAATCAGACATATTTAATTAAATTTAAAATTGTAAACAGAAACAAGTAGACATATTAAAATAAGTGACTTAATACGGATGGGATACAGAACATAAAACAGAAAACGGACAATACAAACTAACAGTAATATTTAACATATTAAAAATGAGAATTACAAAAATCATCCCAACTATAAAAAGCGCCTTTAAGCAGAAGCTCTTTTACTTTTATTTTAAAACATTCGAATAGCAAAACCCTGATTGTTTTAGGCAGTTTATTAAAAAACTTAATACCATAGAAATTTGGCCCATACCTAGAGTGCTGTAGCCGTAGTGGAATGGTACACAATTCATCTCTGATCCTCGTATTATGTGCGTGTAAAGATAATTGTTAGTACATAAGTTGTAATTTATTTCATTTTATATGGTATACTGTGGTATTTTATAAATATTTATCTTTCTTATTAAATATTTATTCAAAATTTAAATACAAAAAATGGGAGAATAAAGTAGGGAATTTTAAATAACATTTAGAAATGCCACCTTGTACTACAATTATGTTTTAAATAACAGTCACAGTCTAAGTAGCAATCACAAAAAAGTTTGTTAGTGATTTAAAGTAGCAGTGATTTAAAGTATCAGCGATTTTAAGTAACAGTGATTTAAAGTAGCAGTGAAATTAAGTAGTAGTGATTTTAAGTAGCAGTTATTTTAAGCAGCAGTGCTTTTAAGTAACAGTGATTTTAAGTAGCAGTGAAATTCGCTTATTAGTAACAGTAACGACCTGTGATTTTTCAAAACCAGTGAAAAATCACAGATACGTGAAATATCGCCCATCCCTACTACTTTTACTGCAGTATTATTACAGTAGCGTGCGGTACTGCAAAAACAGAAAATATTTTTTGAAATCTTCGCGTATAAGGCTTTATTCAGCATGATAGTTCCAATTTAATTGACTGTCAATCTGCCAGAAAACGTACACATTCACATGGTTTATAATTTTTATGGGCAGAGAAAATAATTTTTTTGTTTCTTTTAGAATCATTTAAAACTACCCTGTTTTGTACACACCATTTACATATTTTTCCAAGATATTAACTATTAGCTTTTTCTAGGTTATCTCGTTCTGGGGTACGATTGATATTATATGATCGTAGTATTGTCTGCATACATAATTACTGTAGCATCGTTTACTAGGGATGGCAAATCATTTATTTATGTTGTGAACAATACAGGTCTCAAAATTGATCCTTGAGGTACACCATTACTTATAGGCAGCATCAGATTTATTTCCATTCAGATATACTGTTTGTTTTCTGTTACATAAGTACGACCGGATCATTTTAGTGCTAGTGTCATCAAAATTATATATTTTTTTTAATTTGCCAAATAATATATCATGTGGAACGCTATCAAATGCTTTACTTAGATCTAGGAATGATGCTATACAGGGTATCTTCTTATCAAAACTATCACATACTGTATCACAGAGTTGTACAAGTGCATCTATTGTAGAGCGATTTGATCTGAAACCGTACTGATTCACATCAAAGAGCTGGTTTCCCTCAAAATAGTCAACTATTTTATTTTTCAGTACCATTTCAAATATTTTTGATATCAGTGGAAGTATTGAGATTGGTCTATAATTTATTACATCATTTACATTTCCCTTTTTAAGGATAGGGATTACTTTAAGGAGTCAGGGAATACCCCCTCTTCTATGCAATTATTTATTAGTTTTGTGATAGGGAGTACTAATATTATCCAAGCAGTTATTTTTCCGAGTTGAAAAATTAACAACCTTACTCAGATTGAAAGTACTCATAACATTAATAAGCGTGCTAGCTTTTAGATCATCTCGATTAAAATGAACATTGAAATCTCCACCAATAATTACATTATGTTGTTGATATTTTATTTCGGCTAAAAACGCTGACACTATATCTAAAAACATATTGAAATCACCCGACGGGGACCGATATACACATATTAGGTATGTTTTATAAATATCAATATACAGTGCGAACGTTGGCTGTGAAACGCTCCAAATAAAAAATTCCCCGATCATCTGCGGCCAAAACCCTCCAATACGTCAACCTTATTTTTTGAACGCGCATCTTTTCTGATAGTTGTGTATTTTCCATACCCCCACCCCTTTGCGTAATGTCGTCATCGCCCTTTTTTTATGGCAACCACCACATTTTTCGATGGATTCTGATTCTCCTTAAAACCCTACATATAGCAATATGCAGTTTGGTGATGTTCATTTGATTAGTCAGCGAAACTATTGGAATTTATGAAAGAAACTGATTTATGTAAAATTGAAAACAAAAATTGAGATAGCTGTGGAATTTTTATCAATTTATTTGAATCAGATGAATAGCAGTTTGACAGAATATCAAATAAATAAAATAACAATTGAAAAAATATTAAACTATCAAATTAAGTGTTCAAAGTGAGTCCCATTTACTTCATAGGCAAGTCGATGTATGAATTCCTGCTTAACATTTTGAAGCATCTCTGGGGTAATTGCCTGAATTTCATGTCGGATTCTTTCTTTCAAGATATCAATGGAATTTGGTCTGTTAAAGTAGACCTTGTTTCTAAGAAGAACCCCACAAAAAATAATCTAAAGGCGTGAGGTCGGGGGATCGTGCCGGCCATTCAATTGGCCCTCGCCTTCCATCCAGCGCCCAGGAAAAACGTGGTTTAAGTAATCACGAACAGTAACATGGTAATGAGCGGGTGCTCCGTTTTGCTGATAAAATAAAGCATTATTGGGAACACCGGGCTCATCGTGATTTGGTTATAGTACGGCGAGAACAGGAACGAGATGGTCTCTGAGTAGTTCTAAATACTTTTCATCTAGTGTTCCTTCAATAAACAATATGGTCCTTCCTAGAATTCTGTTCCCAACAATCCCAGCCCAAACATTCAGCTTTTCTGGATATTGGCTACGGGCCTCCATCATCCAGTGTGGATTCTGGGGAGCCCAATACCGACAATTCTGTTTATTAACCGTTCCGTTGAGATAAAATGTAGCTTCATCAGAAAAGATAATACGATTGACAAAATCAGCATCAGCATTGCACCGTTCCATAATGTTATCGCAAAATGCAATCCTGCGATCAGGATCGTCTTCGTTCAACTCGTGAACTAAAGTCACTTTGTATGGATGCCACTGATGTTTTCTTAAATACTTCACAACAGAAGATTGACTGATCAGCAGCCAACGCTCGTGTAGTTTTATGCGGATTATCTTGCAATTCCAACAACATATTAAATTGTACTTCTTCAGGCACATATTGGTGGTGTCGTAAATCGCTCCTACAGTGTCCCCTTTCAGAAAAATTTCTTTCAATTTTGCTTACTGTGGAGCGCACAATGGGACCCTGATTGGGATATTTAATATTAAATAAAACACATACTTCTTCTTGTGTACGCTGCCTGTCCTCATATCCCCTCATAATCAAAATTTAAATTCTTTGCTTTTCTGTTAAGTAACGAACCATGTTTCGCTAGATCAATGGCAATAAACAACAATAAAACACTACCGAAATGACTTTTCAGCAAAACTGTCAAATTGCGATTCATCTGATTCAAATAAATTGATAAAAAATCCACAGCTATCTCAACTTTTTTTTTTCTATTTTACATAAATCAGTTTCTTTCATAAATTCCAATAGTTTCGCTAACTAATCAAATAAACATCACCAAACTGCATATTGCTGTATGTAGAATTTTAAGTAGAATCAGATTCCATGGAAAAATATGGTAGTTGCCATTAAAAAAAATGGCGATGACGTCATTACGCAAAGGGGTGGGGGTATGGAAAATTGAAAACTATCACAAAAGATGGGCGTTAAAAAAATAAGGTTGACGTATTGGAGGGTTTTGGCCGCAGATGATCGGGGAATTTTTTATTTGGAGCGTTCCACAGCCAACGTTCGCACTGTATATACAGGACAATTCACAGTGTTTTTTAACGCTAAGTCTATCTGTAGTTTGATTGTAGTTACAAAACTTATATTATGTGGCAGATTAATCGCACCACCATGGTAAGTCGCATGTCGTGCAAAATAGGCTTTTGGACTGAGATAATTTATGTTAAGAACTGTGCACTCATCACCACTTAACCAATGTTTAGATTAAGCAAGGAAAGTAAATGTTTTATCAACGAGAAAATTTTCAAACTCACTAATTTTGTTTTCAATGGACTGCGCATTCAAGAATAAAAATTGAATTTCCGACGTTTTCATACTTTGGTTATCACAGTCACTTATTTGGGTTTGGCTTCCGGTCTGTCTTGATGAAAATTCTTGTTGAATGTAAAACTTTAAAATCTATTTACAATGAATCCCTTAGTAAGGTCTCACTTCAACAATTAATATATCACAATATATTAAATTATAGAAGCAAAAATTGAATTATCTTCAAAACACTAAAATCCATCTAGAACGAACCTCTTCTCGTTATTATATTTAAATAATTGACATTTCACAACGGAAAACAAAATTGCAACTCTCAAAACTTAAATTGTGGTGATGAAAATTACATTCAGTGGTTACTAAAATTGTGGAAAATTAATCCCAGATGGAATTAGCTTCAATATCTGAAACTTCTGCTAAAATGAATATAATTTTAATATCTCGTTAAAATTATAAACATTTCACGACTAAAACTAAAATTGCAAAACTATGGAAATGAAAATAAAATACAACAGACGTTTTTAAAATATTATCTTTGACGGGATTAGCTTAAATGTAGAATAAACCTTTTTTGACATTCCACTAAAATAATTGACAAACAGAATAGAAAAGAGAAAATGTTAGTTTAAAAATTTAAAAATAAAATGGAAAAATATAAGAAAAGAAAATTTAGACAAAAACCAAAAATACTGCAACTGTAGATTTCTAAATACTTTTACCAGATCATAACTTGATGCATATCTGAAATTCTACATTAGGACATTGTAAGAAATCTATAGGAAAATATAATTCCTAATGAGAAAACCAAATTTAATTAAATATTTAAAAACGATTAAATTTAAGAAAAATCACTTGGTATGTTTCACTTATTGAATTCAATGTTTCATCAAGTAATCAATGAGAATCAAGTTAAAAATTAATTTAATTAAAATTAAAAATTCTTACTTGTTGCAGTAGCATTATGCAGGGTTGGGATAAAGTATGGAACCAACTAAATATCTTTAAAACAAAAAGGGCTACATTTATGAAACTTTGCAGGCAATGACACATAACCCATCTGATGCCATATTTTTTGTTACTACTGTACTTCCGATTTCACCGGAAATACCCTCAACTTTTTTAGTTTAAATAGGACACCCTGTATATTTTTACATTTTCAAATAGACACCTTTTCAACAATTACAATGATATAGAGTTGTTTTTTTTTAAATAATAAATAAAATAATAAAAATGAAATTTGTGAATTTCATAACAATTTTGTTCAACCCTTGAAAATTTTGATTTATAAATATTCGAATTGCTCTCAGGGAATGTTGTATTAAAAATATTGCATGCATCTTGTGGAGATCTCTATCAATCTCCAAAACGAACCATCATTAACATTAATTTTTTCATGTTCAGTTAGTTCACCCAAAATTGAACAGCAATGTTAATATTTCACATGGATGCTATCTGTCAGTTACAGAAAACGTAAAAAAAACACGAAATTGTTTTATCAGAAAACAGTGTAAAAAGATGTAAAAAGCCAACTCGAACCCACCGAACCATACATCATTGCAATGATTGGAAAAGTATCTATTCGAAAATGTAAAAATATATAGGGTGTCTCATTTAAATTAAAAAAGTTGACGGTATTTCCGGTGAAATCAGATGCGTCATGTGTCATTATACTTGCCTGCAAAGTTTCATAAATTTAGCCCTTTTTGTTTTAAAGATATTTACTTGGTTCCATACTTTATCTCAACCCTGTATAAATTCAATAAAGATGAAAAGTAGCCTGAATATATCATTCGTAAAATCATCACATCCAAACAAGAGTTAAATCAATTTACGGCAATGTGATTGATTGTAATTTTATTGCTTAATCAAAAATCAATTATTCGAGTGAAATTTTAACATTTCCGAACATCAGGAGTACCTGTTGTTTAAAATTCTTCGCTCGGTTAGATTGAAGAGTTGTTGCATCACCGTTCCTCGGCCATTCACAAGTAATAACACTTCACTATACTACACGTAGAAAGCGGATTGTAGTAAAATTCTAGGTCATTTTTATCACGGATTATCTGACACACACACATTCTGAAACATAGAGAGAAAACAGGTTTCTTGTGAAATTGGTTATTCCAGCGCGCAGCGAAGAAGAGGCGAGAGAGTCGTGAAAAACGGCCGCGTACTTTTGTTTATGATTAAGCCCATTCAGATAACGTTGTATTTTGATTATATATTGCCAGCTCCTCATTATCATAGAGAGGATTTATTTGACGTTCTCGCATACCTCCAAGAGATGGTCCGACACGATTACGTCTCCGTCCTCTTCCTCTTCTTCTTCTTCTTCTCGTTCTCCGACTCGGACGCACTCGGTCTTAATTCATCCCGTAATTATCTCGCCCTGTGTCACAACAATAAGAAACGCGTGTGAAGCTATGCGTGAATAGACGGTGAAGAATAGGAGGATATTCCAAGAATTCGTTTACTTATGCAAATTGGACAACTTTCTTGGACGTCCACTGAGTAATTATTTGTCACGTTCATTATTTGCACGCTTGACATTTGACGATTTATCTTCTGAAATTTAGTTAACTCTTCCCATCTTTGGTAATAAATTAAAGATGGAAGCCTGTATAAAATTGTTAATTTAGAGAATTACAATTGCAAAAATTAAATATGTGTTCTAATTAAAGCATTAAGTAAATCCAAAAAGTGGATGACATTGATTTTTATATTATTTTTAAATTGGAAAATGTGCAATGTCAAATTAACAATCTACAATGTATTAGTAAGATTATTTCGGAATCTAGTGATTGGATTTGAAGTGCACTCCATTTTAAGAAAATTTTAAAAGTTTCACGTCAGTAGCCTTGGTTTTTATATTTTTTTAAATCACTTGGTAGATGTGTTACGTTAGTTCTGTTCAAGTAAGATTATTTGAAAATCTAGTAAAGGGTTGGTCTATTAAGCGTTTTACGCCATCTGTCCGTTTCCAGCGTCAAGAATCGCCGCAGTTAAGCGTTTGCTGTCCTCTCTGACTAGCGATTGTTTTAAAAACTATAATATTGCAAGCAATAATAATTATTTATTACTAGTAAAAGGGTATTTGCAGATTTTGATTGAAGCCCAAGAAAATTTGCAATGTTTTTTCTTCAGTTAACATCAAATTATTAAATTTTATACCACCCTCCATTTTCAACTGACAACACAAACTACAATTGAAATAATACTTTTTTTTTTCATTACCAATCCTTGTGGAACACCAGCGACAGCTGTTCATCTCGCGTATGCGTGTGACCTTATCAGATTAAAAATATAAAAAACGGTAGCAAAAAACTCTACCCCGCGTTTCGCTATAATTTAATATCAGAACTTATTCCGATTGTTACTCTCGGAGTAGAAAAAAAACGCAGAAAAAAACAAACGGGAAAGGGTCGTTGGGCGCGGCAGGCAGCCGTCGCTCTTTTGTTTTACGCTGCCCTTTGTGTAGGGATTCTTGCGGCGCGAGCTTTCTATCGCATTCATCAATTTTAATGCATAACTAATAGAATTCTATAAGAGTACAGCTGGCACTTCCTACTCAGATGTGGTACACATTTTTTGTCCTCGTCACTACACACGCACAAAACGGTCATCCCACGGGTTTCGGTGTTGTTTTTTTTTTCTTACGCTTTTTCGTCCCCTGACTCTCAACGGATTTAATTAAATCAAGCGCTTTTAAAGGCGTCTCTCGTTTCACATTAATTTAAGCAGCTTTTTTTATACAGGGAGTTATGTTCAGTGTTAGAAATGGGGAATGATTTTTTTTACATCAGGAGCAGTATATTTTTTAATGTTATTTTAAATTTACTTATTTGATTATTTTGTAAAGTTAAAGAAGATTCTACAATAAAATTATTAAAATGATTACAAGTGGTGATACCTGTGGGATACCATACAACATCAGTGACGGCTCGCGGGGTTACTCATGATACAGCCGAGGTAGCAGAGGTGGCAATACAGATATACAGATAAAGACGACTGGCGGCCTAACCGCACCTATCTGTATTTTTCAAAGCAATATTTAATGAGTTCATTATAATTGAAAATATGAATATTTATAATTTGTACCGTTTTTTTACCCACTGTGAATTTAGAAAGTTTATGCTATATATTTTTATCGATTTTTTTGTAACTTAAAGAACTTTCAACGGCAGATCTGCAATAATCAGTTATAAAAATGTTTCAAATGTTTCAAGCAATTGGCAATTGTTTTATAATAAACTCAGTATTAAACAGAATTGAAACATTTACTATATTTTAACAACAAGCGATTATGAATTTAATTATGGACTACCACGTAGTAACGGTTGCAACCAAACTAAGTTTAAAAAAATTAAGCAAGTAATATACGTTGAAGTAAATTTAGAAAGTTTTATTTTTATGGTTATTATTTTAATTTTTGTTTTCAAATTGTAAAAATGTATGAACCCTGATTTATAATTGGATGTATTATGTGTCATAATTATTGAATGATTTCGAAAGTTTCAAGTTAACACCTGACATTTATAATAAACTCTGTTTTAGTAAGATTATCTTCAAATCTACTTACAGAATTTTTCAAAATTGAAGTAAATCATAGGAAGTATATTTTGATCAAATTTAGAAAGTTTATGGTTAATATTTGCATAATATTTTTTTTCAAATCGGAAGAATTTGTAACGCCAGATTTTCAACAAGACACATCTGTAATTATTTTAAACTCTAAAAAAGGAATGTTTACAAATTTTGAGTATTGGTAATCAGGGGCGGCTTGTTATGTAGAGCCGAGGAGCCATGGCAATACCACTAATTTCAAGCTCAGCAAGGATTTTTAAATTATTCTAAATCCGAAGACTTTCCTTCGCCTTCAAAATAATTGTACAAGAACACAAATTGTTCGCATTATGAAGTTGTTCAATTGCCCAGAGCTTAAAAAATTATAATAACATTTGCAACAAACGTGGAATTTTCCAGATTTACTCAAATTTAACTCTACTGTAAGACTTCCCTTCACTGATTGTCAAAATAATTGCATAAGAAAACAAATTGTTAAAATTCTGAAATTGTTCAATTGTCTAGAAAAAAAAAAATTATAAAAACAATTGCTACAAACGTGAAAATTTCTAAATTTACTCAAAATTAATTCTACTACAATATTCCTCAAAATTTTTTGGCTGAATTTCAAAATATTTGCACTAGAACACAAATTATTTAAATTTTAAAATATGTAGTTCAATTGCCTAGAACTCAAAAAATATAAAAACAATTGCCACAAACTTGAAACTTTCCAGATTTGGCTAATATCAATTCTGCTTCAAGATCCCTTTAAAATCCAAACACTTTCCTTCACGAGATTTCGATTTTATTTTCGCAAGAACACAACTGGCTGAAATTCTGAAGTTGTGCGCTTTATCAAAGCTCAAAATAATATTAAAAAAATTGCAACAAAGTTGAATTTTTTTGTATTTGCCTAAGATAAATTCTGAGTTTATAGATGTATCACTCATGAGTTACTCATCTCTAGTCCTGACAAAACAAGTCTTTAAATAAGTCGAGGAAAGAAATCATTAAAACAAACCTGATAATGTCCCAAACAAGTTCTAGAAAAAATTGACCTGAAATCCAAAAAGAAAAGTCCTGAAAAAGGCCTTTGATAAGACCTTAAAAAGAAGCCTTTGAAAAGACCTGAGAACGGTTCTAAAATCCTAAAAATAGCCTGAAAAATGGCCTAAAAAATAGTCCTGAAAAAAAGTATATTAGATAAAAAAATCATGATAATCATGAAAAAAATCCCAAATAAATGCTTCTGAACAAAAACTCTTATAAGAAAGTCTTCAAAAACAGTACTGAATCTTGAAAAAAGTGCAAAAAAAAAGTTTTGAAGTCTTGGAAAAAAGTCCTGAATAAAAATCTCGAAGAAAATGTCGTGAAAAAATCCTTTTAAAACTGTCGACGAAAATAGTCCCAAAAAATTTCTGACCAAAATATCCTGAGAAAAATTACTGAGAATATTCTTTAAAGAGGTTCCGAAAAAAGTCCAGAAAAGCGCTTTGAAAAAATGTCCGCAAAAAAAAACGAGAAATGTCCCGTAAAAATCCTAAAAGCAAATTCTTAAAAAAAAGTTCTGACAAAAAGTCCTAAAAAAATTCTGAAAGAAAGAGTCCTCAAAATAAAGATCCTTAAAAAATACCTGAAAAACTACTGAAAAAAATCTACAAAAATTGTCCTTAAAACGGCCTCGAGTAGAAACTCTAGAAAAAATCTTGAAAAAGCACTGAAAAAAGTTCTGAAAAAGTCTTTTTCCTAAAAAATAACCTGAAAATGGTTTGAAAAAGGTCACGAAATAAAGTCTTAAAACAACTTAATAAAATCTTGAAAAAGAAGTCCTTAAAAAAGTCCCGAAAACAATGTCCTAAAATGCACTTTAAAAGAGTGCTGGGGAAAGAAGTCTTGAAAATAAAGTCTTAAAAAAAGTCTTGAAAAAATGTAATTAAAAAATCCTAAAAAAATTCCGTAAATGGGTCATTGAAAATCCCGAAAAAGATTGTCCTGAAAAAAATTACCAAAGAAAGTTGAGATTAAGTGTAATATACTTGTTTGTCATTGATCACTTGGTGAAATATTATGTTAATATAGGTTTAAAAATTAAAATTCACTTTGTTTTACGATTAAATTGCTTTATTTTCAACTAGTTTCGGCTTAGTGCCATTTTCAAGAAATTTCTTGAAAATAAAGCAATTTAATCGTGAAACAAACCAAGTGAATTTTAATTTTTAAACCTATATTGAGAAAAAGTCCTGAAGAAAGTTTTAAAAAATTGTTTTGAGATAAAGTCTTTGGAAAAGGCCTGACGAAGTCAAGAAAATAAGTCTTGAAAATACCCGGTGTAACTGAACTCTAGTAGATCCCAAATATCATTTGAATTTCTACATATATCTTTATGAGAATAAAGTGAACTATTAATAAAAATTGAATTTCCGGTTTAACCGGAAATTACATTAACTTTTCCATTTCAGATGTATATTTTTACATAATTTAACTTGTCTCTGAATTTCGAGTATATAGATATATCATAAGTAACCTTTTGATAGTTAGTTTTTTGTTTAAATTTAAATTAAATTTAAACAAACAACAAATTTGAATTAAATTTAAATCTGAAACTAACAACCAAAGGAACACTCATGATACATTTGTAAACTCAGAATTTAGAGACGAATTCAATTATGTAAAATATACAGGGTGTTCCATTTGAAATATAAAAGTTAAGCTAATTTCCGGTTGAACCGGAAGTGGAATTTTTATTAAAAGTCCACATGTCGACACACTTTATTCCCCAAAAACACCATACTAAATTTCATAAAGATATATGTAAAAATGCAAATGATATTTGGGGTCTACCAGAATTCAGTTACTCTCGGTATATTGTGTATGGTTAGAAAGTTTAGAGTTTATGGTTATTATTATTTTTTTTTTATAAATTGATCAAAACTTTAACGGCAGATTTGCAATAAGCCTTGTTCTAGTGCGATTATTTCGAAATACAATAAGGTAACTTTTGCAACTTTTCATATTTCAAGAGAATTATAAGTGTCATCATCCTTGAATATATTTCAAAAGCTTCAAGGTTGTAGCAATCGTTTTTATATTTATTTTAACAATTGTGAAAACGTTCAACATCTGAATTATAATAAATTCGGTTCTGATGAGATTATCTTGAAATCTAGCAAGTAAATGTTTCGAAGTTTAAGTAAATCATAGCGTTTAACATATTTTGTATATATTTAAAAAGTTTAATGCTTTTGGTTAATATTTTCATTTTTGAAAATTTTTTCCCCATTTTAATATTTCTTTTCAAATTGGAAAGTTTTACTCAGATTTGCAATAGGATGTGTTCTGCTGAGATTATTACGAAATCTAAGAAAGGAACGTTTTTATATTTTAAGAAAATTATGGAATGTTTTCAATTTTGAATATATTTCGAAAATTTCTAGACAGTGGCAATTTTTTATATTTTTGGACGAAATGTAAAAAACCTAACGTCAGATTTTGAATTTATTATTAAGTTCTATTCTGGTATTATTTTTCTTAAATCTAATTTTTCGAAATCTTAAAATATAAAATATGTTTTCATTTCTTTTATAAATTAAAAAAAAATGCAACGCCAGATTTGCAATAAGCGGTGCTCTGGTGCGATTAATTCGAAATCTAATAAATAAACTTTTTATATTTTAAGACAATAATGGAGTGTGATCAATTTTGAAAGTTTCAATAAAGTGATTGATTTTTTTTTTTAATTTTCAACTTTAGAATTATAATAAGTTCTGTTCTGGTGAGATTATCTTAAAATCTACTAAAGAAATTTTCAAAAGTTTTCGAGATTAGAAAGTTAAATATTTATATTAATTGAGCTATTTTTTTTACATAAATTGGTAAAATTGCAACGTCAGATTTGTAATAAGCTGTGTTTTGGTGAGATTATTTTGGAATCTAATAAAGAAACTTTTCATATTTTAAGAGATTTGTTTAGTGTGATTATTCTTGAATACATTTTGAAAGTTTTAAGTTAGTAGCATATGTTTGTATATTTTTTTAATAATTGCGAAAAAGCCTTATAATGATTTCTGAACTGGTGCGCTTATCTAGAAATCTAGTTATTAAATTTTTCAAAATTTAAGTTAAGTTGAATATATTTCCAAAGTTTTATGTTAGTGGTAATTGTTTTTATATACTTTTTTTAACAATAGGCAAAAAAGACATAATGAATTCTGTACTGGTAAGATTATCTTGGAATCTAGTATTTAAATTTTTCGAAATTTAAGTTAAGCACAAAATTTTGAAAAAAGTCGATTTTTTCAGAATTTGAGGGGCCATAGCGGCTAAACGAAGAATCCAATTTGAACGCGGATTTCAAATCTGTGTTCCTCGTGTGTTAGGATTAGTCGGATTTAATTAAAATTGGCGGTTCAAAATTTTTCACCCAAACCTGAAAAATCATCCAAGGGTCCCCCTTTGTTACTTTTTCCCAAAAATTGCATTTGAAATTATTTCCTGGTGAAACTTTAATTTCACATAAAATTATCGTTTAATATTTATTGTTAATTTTTTCATATTATCTTTATTAAATTGAATACATTTGCAACGTCACATTTGCATTAGAATATATTCTGGTGAGTTTATTTCTAATTCTAATAAGGAACGTTTTCAGATTTTAAAAGAATTATGGAGTATGATCAATTTTGCATATAAATTCCAAGTTAGTGGTAGTTAAAAAAAATAACCAATTGTTAGAAAATTGCGACGTCGATGCGAGTAGAATATTACGAGCGCGAGCCGCGAGGCGAGCGCGAGAAACCGCGAGCATCAGAATTTCCATTCTTACCGAGTAGCAGACTATACTTTCTTCGCGACCAGATAAAATAGACTAATAAAATAATAAACACAAAGAACTATTATCACGTTTGTGGTTATGTTTATAGTATTTTGACAATTGTGATATCCAAGGCTAATTGTTTTATTCGAAACGGTGTGAGAATATTCATTCCATTACTTGTTATGGAATGTGTACGTTCTATGATCAAAATTGATTTCAGAATGATTAAATTCTACAATGGTCGTGGAGAAAGTATAGTACATACCGCAAGTCACAAGTTGTAAAGCAATTACGCGTGCGTGAAATTGCGTTACTCGCCGCTACGTGGCTCCTTCGTAATTTCTTTCACTTGCGCTTAATTTGCCATTTACAACTCGTGTTATGTAATATACTATAATGGGTAAACTGCAAGATTAGAATTGCAATAACCTCTGCTTTAGTGTGATTATTTCGGCACCTTGTGAGACAACATTTACACATTTTGAATTTAACATGGAGTATAAACATATTATACTAAATATTATTATATACTATATTATTGCTAAATCAATGATTTACATTTCCGTAATATTATTTCGAAACCTCTTGATTTTAAAAAAATTCCTGTAATATGAAGTAAAATCAATTTTGTGTGATTTGAGGTTTCAACAGGATGGCGCTAGCTCCCCATTATTTACGATATGACCGTAACTAGTTTTATGTACGTACGAGTACATCGAAGGAAATATCGGTTGAAATGTGAATCGTGTGTGAATGATGCATTGGCGGCGTTAAAATTTCATTTTGCATGAAATGCAGCATTCGCGTGATTTATTCGCTGTGTGTTGCACACACACACGCGCGCGTACACAAACAGGTGAACCAGTTTGGAATTTGCCCGATTGCAACAGAGTACACATTCGGATTAACAATCGCTCGGCCGCATTATTGTTCCCCATTTTTTCTGCATTTTCGAGACTGATACACGTCGACTGGCGACCTTGCGAACCATTACAGTGTATATAGAAAGTTCCAATTATTTCCTGATTAATGCGGCACACATTCCTGAATATATTTCATCCGACTGGTTTTTAGGGATCCTCGTGTTCCATTAAGTTGATTGGTGGGGTGCCCTTAGTGCCCTTGCTGCCGCTGCCTCTGCCCTGTTTTGCATACTCCACCGAATCTCTTCTCACGGGCTTCACCTGGATGGATGTGGATGATGGAAGGATATTTTTTTTCAGTTCACCGGTAGCCCCATTAAATCAGCTCTTTTGCATACCACCGTGTTCTGAACAGACAATGGGCCTCTGCCCTGTACACATACCATTATTACAACAACTGGGTCGGATGGGAGGAGGAGGAGCCGGGGCTCTATCGCCCTGATTAATGGATTATTAAACATTAATTCAAATATTTGCACCGTTGTCATCTGGTTTTCTTCTTGCACTCATCTGAATATCAAAAGGCTCAAAAGCACATCCCATTGTTAACCACGCCGAGGCGAACAAAAGCTCCTGCAGTATCGATATCTTGTCGATCAAAATGCGATATCGAGTTACTGTTTGCTGAAAGCAATTGATCTACATTTACGAGGTGTTAAAATATTACATATTTAATCATACTGGATAGTCTTATTTTAAATATTTACTTTGAAAACATTTCTCCGCACTTATGAATTAAAGGAATTTATCATTAAATAACAATAAAAATTTGTTAAATTTCTCTTGCTTTATCTTATGATGGTAATTGTAAATTTATGCGTGCATGCCTGTTCGTCCGTCTTAATTTCGAGGAAGAGAGAAGCTGCTCGATTGCACGTTGATAACTCATAATTTGTGAACGGCCCTCCGGCCATTAAAAGGTGAATTAAGACACCCAATCCCCAGAAATTGGCCATAAAAAGAACGGTACGTGTAATTATTGGGCGATCTTTTAACGTAAATTGCAAATTGAACGGCTCTAACTCTTCGAAATTTGGTCGATTTTATTAATTCCAACGAGGGCCATTTCCGTGAGTTCGTGGTATTAAAAAATGATTCGTTCCTGGAGTAATAGATGAGGCTGATGAAATTCCACCGCAAATTTAAATTAAACGATAACGTTTAATGTTGCCATTATTGTTCATCTTGTATGCAATTAGACCAAATAATTTTTAGTTATCCAAAAATTATTGCATATTGTTGCTACTTAAAAAATGCTCAAATAATTATTGGAAATTTACAATAAAGAAAGCCCTTATGTTAGGAATATCATCAATATTAAGATCTATCCCATTGGAAAGTAAATAAATTGCCCTAATTCGCATCTGCAGCAGTTTAAAAGTTTTTATTTTTATAAATATAGTACGAAACAGGGGCGGCTCGTTATATAGCTATGGCACTACCTGTAGTTTCAAGCTCAGCAAAAAAAAATTAATTAATTTCTAAAACACTTTTTTGCCAGTTTAAATGTTAAACAATGCCTGCATGACAACATGGAAAAAATAGAGAAAAATCGCAATGCAGTTGCTTTCCAACGCAACGCCGCGGCGCGCCGTTACCGGTGCCAACTTTTTGAAAAAAATTATTTCAAATTAGTTTCACCATTTTGATCAATTAAAAAGAAAATAAAAAAATGTTTTGCTATTAAAAAAAATATATTTTGAGCAATAGAGTGATTTTTGAGAGTAATTTAAACAAGTTTCTTACTAGAATATTCTGCATTTTTTTATTATTAAACCTGTATTTTCGATTCTTTTGGATCTAAATATTTTTTTATTTTGACCAAAATTTTCGATTTCATTGTTAAAACTTTTCACTCCGCATTTTTAAATTTTTCGGATCGAATTGTTAAACCTGTGTTTTTCGATTTTTGGGTCTAAATTTCCTTTATTTTGACCTAATTTTTTGATTTAATTGTTTTAAGTTTTCGATTTTTTCGTCCGCATTTTTTTCGGGCCGAATGTATAATTTCTAGATGTTTTGCCTATATTTTCGATTTTTCTTTGTCTAAATGTTTGATCATTGGGCCAAAATATTCTTTATTTTGACCTAAATTTTCAATTTAATTGGTTAAATTTTCGACTTTTCAGTCCGCATTTTTGATTTTTCGGACCGAATTTTTAAATTTTTGATTTCTTAAACATTTTTACGTGAATTATTGATGCGAGAATTTTTTCTAGTTTTCTTTGCTGAAATTTTTGATTTTTTGGTCACCATTTATTATTATTATTTATTATTATTATCATTTTGTTTTGTTTGTTTGTTAATTTTTTTGTACTCTTGGACCAACATTTTTACTTTTAGGCCGGAATTTTAGATTTTTGGTCTAAATTTTTATTTTTTGTCCTATGTTTTAGATTTTTTAACTTGAATGATTGATTTTATTGTTCGATTTTTTTTGCTACTATTTTCAAATTTCTGGTTAGAAACTCATTTTTGGGGGCTGAAAGTGGTAAATTATTTTGCTTCTACCTAAATTTTCAATATTTTTGTCTGCGTTTTTATCCTCACATCCGGATTCTTGATTCTTTGGTCCATATTTTAGATTACCGTATTTTCCAAATATTCTTTATTCTGACCAAAATTTTCGATTTTTGTTATCTTTTTTATCTTTACGCCTTTTGGTCTTTTGGCCGAAATTTTCTTTATTTTGACTTCAATTTTCGATTTGTTTGTTGAAAAATTTTTTTTTGGTCCACCACTTTAATTTTTGGGTACGAATTTTAAATTTTTGGTCTTAATTTTTTATTGTTCGTCACATATTTTAGATTTTCTTAACTAGAAATAATGATTTCGATAAAGACGAAACGACCTGAATATATGAATATTCAACCTGTTCGTAACTGCAAAATACATAATAATAATAATAAAATGCTTTATTTTCCGTACGACAATCAATACAATTATTATTATTATGAGTCTTATTAGGACTACAAGCAAATAACTTATTGAAACAACTACTTCCCTGGCTAGTGCCACGCCGGCTATTTAGAATTAATGATTATGTAATGTTTTGTAATTTTGTTTGCTATTATTTTCGAATTTCTCGTCGGAACTCATTTTAAGCTGAAAAGTATTATTTTTAGACCAGGATTTTTGATTTTTGCCCGATATTTTAGATCCTCGGCTGTTTTGTTCCAATTTTTTTATATTTTTGGTCAAAATATTCAATTCGTTTCTTGCAATTTTGGATTTCTTGGTTTACATTTATTTATTTTTGTCCTGAGTTTTCAATCTTTTGGCCTAAATTTAGACAAAATATCGAAAACTCGGGCCAGAAGGTGAAAAATGCAGACTAAAATATCCAAAATTTCAACAAACAAATCGAATATTTGGGCCAAAAAAAATCAAAAATTAGGAACAAAATAGCCGAAGATCTAAAATGACAATTGAAAACAAAACAACAATTTTTACAATTTGATTTTGAGTAGAGGAAAGTTGCATTCGATATTTTGAAAAACTTCAGAACAATTAATCATTCTAGGAATTAAATTAAAAAAAAATTATTTTATTTCCCACAAAAACAAGCTAGAAACTAAATAGCAACGCCCAAAATTTGTGCTAGAGAAATTGAGCAATTGCATTGAAGATTGTGTAAACTTAATCAGTAGACAGACTGCCTATACAAAATTCCAAATCCATTCGGAAATAATGCATTTTGGATTTCCCGTAAACACATTTGCTGGAAACAAAACTGCAGCACCCGAAACTTGAATTGGTGGAAATGAAAATTATATTCAATATTTTGAAAAAACTTAATCAGCCAAGATATTAGCCTAAAATTTTCTAAATCCAACCAGAATGAATACATCTCTGATTTCCTGCAAAACAATTGAAAACAAAACAACTATATTTACAACTTGATTTTAAGAAGAGGAAAGTTGCATTCAAGATTTTAAAATACTCTAAAAAATTAATAATTAGAGGAATTATATTAAAAATTTTCAAATCGATTGAAAAATAATATATAAAAAAGACGTATTCTAGCTATAAACAAAATCATCAAAATTCGTGCGAGAGAAATTGAAAATTTCATTCAATGATTTCAAAGATTATAAAAAATCAGTAGAGAAACTAGCCTTAAATTTTCCAAATCTATCCGAAAATAATATATTTTTAATTTCTCGTAAAAACATCCCGAAACTTGAATTTGTGAAAACGAAAATATTTGGTCAGCTGAGATATTTGCCTTAAATTATGTAAATCCAAACAAAATTAATACATCTTTGATCTCCCGCAAAAACAATTGAAAACCAACTACAAAATTCTCAACTTGATTTAAAAAAAGGAAAGTTGGATTTAGTTTAAAACGTCAAAATTATGAAAGACGGAAAAATTATACTTCAAATTCAAAAACTCAGTTTACTCAAAAAGTAAAGAGATTTCGAACATAAATTTGCTGTAACTATTATAGTTTTATAATTATAAACCAAAAATTAAAAAAATAATAAAACATTTTTTCTCGAATAAAAATGATTTTATGAAAAAAAATTTAAGCAAAAGATGTTCATTTCTTTATTGTTTTCAAAGTTTGTTTAAATGTTTTTGTGATATTTTTCATATTTAAAGAAATATTGGAAGAAACATACACAAACACAGAATTTTAAATAAAACTGAAATTTTAAAAAATTCATATGTTCATTAAAAAATGTTGAATCAACAAAAACCAAATTGATTTTGAGTAAGCGATACTTCGACCATTGAGGATATTTTTTAAGGAATTTTTTCTACGCGTTTTATTTTTTTTCTGCGACGTTTTCATTCATGAGCTCAAAACATTAAAACGAAAATCTTCAAAAATCCATATTTCTATTGAAAATTGTTGAATTTACAAAAACCAAATTAATTCTTGGGCCATTGAAGGTATTGCTTTAAGGAATTTTTTCTACGCGTTTTATATTTTTTTGCGATGTTTTCATTCAAGTGCTCAAAAAATTAAAACGAAAATTTTAATGATTTTATTTTGTCCGTGATCACAGTCACAGTTTAAAATCACTGATATTAGAAAGTAGCAATCACAGGTAGCAACGTGATTCAAAAGTAGCAGTTTTGGCTATCTCTACATTCTAATGAAGCCATAGCCAACTATGGTTTCCATTTAACAAAAATGTCATTTTGTGTTATATCTCGGAAACTAATATCGATAGAAAGATTATGATAAAATTTTATTATTTAGTGTAAAATTATCTAAGACTTTGCCTTTTACAGTTGTTTTCTATCTACTATAGCAATCGAATAAAATCGATTTAAAAAATCGGCACTTTTTATATTTTTCAAAATATCTAGTTGTCATTGACGTTTTTGAAAATTATACAAGTGTTATTTTATTTGGCTCGTAAAACTGCACTTCTTTGCCTATTTAACTGTTTCTCTATCTCTTATAGTTTCCAAGATCCCCATGCTAAACATAAAAAAAAACTTACCCTGTATAACATAAATCCTAAAATAATAAAGACAATTTAAAATTTTCAGAGATAGTTCTAAATAACTATTCAAGATATCCCTGAAAATTACAACAAAATACAATGAGTAGTTTCAATTTGCGTCAGAATATTTTAATTCTTGAATTTTGATTCTACATAAAGTAGGAAAATGAAAAAAAAAATCTTAAAATAATAAAGATATATTGAAATTTTCAAGGATAGTTCTAAATAACTATTCAAGATGTCCCTGAAAATTATAACAAAATCTAATGAGTAGTTTCAGTTTGCGTCAGGATATTTTAATTTTTGAATTTTGATACTACCTAAAGAAGGATAATTAAAAAAAAGATAAATGCTCAAATAATAAAGATATTGATTTAAAATTTTCAGATATCGTAGATATCCCTTAAAATTACAACAAAATCTAATGAGTAGTTTCAGTTTGCCTGAATTTTTAAATTTTGATTCTACTTACAGAAGGAAAATAAAGAAAAATTCAAATTCCTTTATTTTCGATGACGACGACTTATAAAACAGTAATTGGTGATTTTTGAGTGAAAAGCAAAAGTTTTTCATTGTTTTGAAGCATGAAACGAAATGATCCGAAAATTTCAAAATTTGATATCTTAGCGAATATTAAAGTTACAAAGTTGAAATAAAAACCAAAATATCCTTTTTTTTAAAGCTGCCACCCGTTGCCAGAAAATGTTGACATACATGGGAAATTCCACGAAAATTGCTAAAAAGACATTAAAAAAGTTTTAAACATTTTTCAAGATGGCGCGGCATGATATAAATATGCCTTAATGCATTTTTTAGTAGATTTTTGCAGGGTAAAAATGATGCAAATGTCAAAAAACGGGTACAAGGGAGCCCTGTAGGTTAAAAAACGATTAAAAAACTTTTGGAATTTTTATTAGGGTCATAGCTATTTGTGTAGACTATTTTCAAGATGTTTTTTCAGAATTTTTCATTTACTCGTTCGTCAGTAGAAAAAGATTTTTTTAACCCCCAGAGAGGGCGGAGGGGGTTCTCAGCCCATTGTCCACGGGAATCTTATTTTTACACTCCAGCGACAACCTCTTATTGGGTAAATTCCAAAATCTAGGGATAGGAGCATTTTGACTATCTTAACCGTATGTACCCTTTGTTAATAAAATTGCACTAAGATCATAATATGAAAATAATTTTCTATTCATATCTGACTGAATATAAATTGTCTAATCATGAATTATTATTTCCCCGTCAAACGACAACTGTGAATCGATTTTCACTTCCTACAATCTCGTCAGCATAGTTGTCGTGTGACGGAGAAACAATAATTAATGTTTACCACTGTGGACCGGTTTTGACCACCTTTATCTCGTCAGCACATTTGTTCTTTGGCCGGGAAACAATAATTAATGTTTACATTATTATTGCGATAATATCCATATAATTGTCCAATATAATTGTTACTTATTATCTCTTCAATTGTTGGTGAATTCCACTTATTTAGGTAAATCTGTGCAACTCTTTAGAAAATATGGTTTATCAATATTAAATTGCCTGAGTTTTAAGCTATTGATTTCTAATAAAATAATGATGTGTATGTATTAATTTATATTAACAACAAATGTGAGACAAAAATATTATACAAATTAAATTCAGAGACTAACATTTAGATTTACTTGTCATTTCTAGTGAAAGAATAAATCACGCATTTTCAGCGAATTTAAAATTGTATTTATCACATGTTATAATATGTTAAGTAAATTAAATGCAACGTGTGTGTCGAGTGCATGGAAACAGAAGCTGCAGAAGGGTTGGCGTATGCAAATGAGGATTTTTTTGCTTAGGTAAAGGTTAAATCGGGGTTTTAAAAAGGGTGATTCGTATCGTGCAACTTCTGCAGTTGTCAGTATTTGCTATTTGCATTCCCTGTTACTGCGGGAAGTTTTTATTTTATATTATAAAAATATACAATTGATGAAATTAAAAATTGAAAAGGTTTAATACGGTGGATGTATATTGTTTAGAACAAGTTCGTAAAAAAAAAACATAAAGATAATTTTCATTTAGTGCAACTGGAAGGATACGGGTTTTTATTCTCATTCATTTTTATACCGTTTCTTGTATCCTAAATGTGCTAGGCACAAATACAAAAATTGTCGCCCTCGTTCCATACGAAGTTATATTGAACTACAATATTATAAAATAGATTGATGGGTATGTTAAAATGGGTATCTTAAAATTTTTAGTATTTATATCACGATATAAATAAAATTTTTAAGGAACTACAACATACCCATCAATCTATTATTAATACCTTCAAACGACACACAACAATGGATATTATTAAAGACTTATTATAGAAATTATATTGAATAATACGAAGGTTTATAGGTTATGCTATACTGTGTATAAAAGATAGTGGGTGGGCCCTATCCTACAATCCAACCAGTAAACATAATCCAGGGCTTCTAGAAACGAATTTATTTGCGAAGGAGAAACAAAACAGAAAAAAACATTTTGAAGATCAATTCATGGTTTTCCACCTTTGAAACTCTCATGCAGGTTTGACGGATAGGATAGGGCCCACCCACCTTCCTCCGTATTAATTTTAACTTCAATTGCAAACGCTGTTGCTCAGGAGTCATAAAATATCCAGCAACATAATGCATTTTACAAGAAACTTCAGTAAATGGAACAGAAGTTTGTAGTTTATGTTAAAATCGAATAGTGGGTGGTGGGTGAACCCTATCTTATACTCCAAACAGTAAAACAAAACCCGGAGTTTTTAGGAAGTATTTTTTATGAAAGAAAGACAAAACAAAAAGTCATTGTGATTAATTATGCTTGAACAATTTTTCTAAATACAAAGATACAAAATGGTTATCTTACAAGAATTTGACTTTGCAATGTAATTGATGATGCATTTATGGTTCACCTGTGAAACCCCCACAAATTACCTTAAACATAACCTTTTTTAAGGACGTTGCTGACGCGTTGGCTAATCATAACAAGAGGCCCTGATGAATCAAGAACTTGGAGGCACTACGATTTTTGTAACCCTAAAATCTTATTACAAAAGGATGAAAAAATCAACCTCTATAATAGTTTGCATCAGAACTTTTTAATGCGTCTACATTTATCTATTTCAAAACTTGATTTAAATTTACTTAAAGGCTGATGCAGATAAGTTATTATAGTGATCATTAAAATTTAAATGACAGTCAAATAGGACTCCAAGATCCTTGATTTGCATTTTAATGTCAAGAGCAGTTCCTTCTATATTATAGTTGAATGAAATGGAAGAGCGTTTGCGACTATATGAAACTACACAGCATTTGCTGATATTTAAGGTCAGTTTATTAGAAACACACCATTGTGCTAATGTATTAAGGTTTTGTTGCAGATAGGCAGCATCATCAAGGCAAGTAATTGTGTTATAAATCTTTAAGTCATCAGCGTAGGCCAAAACCGGACATGAAACCGAAGATATAAGGTCATTAATAAATAATACAAAAAGCAACGGTCCTAAGTTCGACCCTTGAGGCACACCAGACTGACTATGAAACAACAGCGACTTATAACCATTATAGTGGACATAATTAGTTCTGTTTTCAAGATACGATGATATAAACTTAGTTAACTGAGAAGTGAAACCAAATGCACCCAGCTTTCTTAATAAAATATTATGGTCAATTGTGTCAAAGGCACGACTGAAGTCCGTGTAAATAACATCTGTCTGTAATCGTTTATCAATGGCTTCACTAATATGTTGAGTAACGAGTGCCAGATTAGTGGTCGTCGATCTACCTGCTATAAACCCATGCTGATTAGGCGATATATACTTATGTGTATGATGATAAATATGATTATAAATGACATGCTCAAATACCTGCAAAGTTAGATAATATGGCAATAGGCCTATAATTTTGCAAATGTGTCGGGTCGCCTTTTTTGAAAATTGGGTTAATGACCGCCGTCTTCCATAGATCAGGAAAGGTTGCTGTACGAAGAGCTAAATTAAAAATAATGCATTGGGGCTTGACAAGTATATATTTGCAATCTTTAAGAAGGAAGCTTGGAATCCTATCATCACCACAAATGGACGAATTCTTTAACCTATTAATACTCTTAATTACTTCATCCTCAGTAATATTGGGTACAGAGAGTGTTTCACTAAGTGAGAAATATTCATTCGGTGTGTAAAGACTTTTCGGGAGGTAGGTTTTAGAGAAAGCATCAGCGAAACCATTCACAATATCTTGAGGTGAGGATAAGGTTTTGTTCTCATACAACATTTGGTTAGGAATTCTAGAAGTGCCTTTACGCCGGCGTACAAACTTCCAAATGCCTTTGGGTTCACTTCTAAGCTTATTTTCAATATTTAAAATATATCGGTCTATAAACCCTCACCTCTGTAGGTGATTTGCCTAATTTTGGAATTAAGCATAGTTTAGCTATTTTCCAAGGTTTAGGAAAAAAATCCTTCTTTGAAACATTTATTCAATAAATTTTTAAACATATCCGGAATAATTATTTTAAATAATACTTTTTTGTTTGTTAATTTACTTGTTGCTCTAGATCATTCTTCTTTTGTTTTTATTATACCTATATTTACAATTTCCATATTAAATATTATTAATTTCTACTCCTTGATTTTTTGGAAAAAATATCAATTACCGCACTTGCTTCTCCTTCAACTAAAATTTCTGGGCGTAATTAATGAATTTCTAATTTTTTTGTAACAATTTTGTATGTAACAACTGTGCTGTGCTTCTGAGTGACCAGAAGTAACTGTAAAACTTAATATTATATAACATTAAATTTAATGCATAATTAATTTCGTTATTAAATTTATTTAATGGATCTGCAAGAGTTTTCAATTTCGATTATAAACCTATTAGTTGCAATTAAGGATTATTGTTTACATTGACTTAAAAATGCATATTTTAAGAGGAATGTTACAAGTAAAAGTGCACAGATATAACGTAGGCAATCGAAAAATATTCCTAATATTATTTAATTCCAAGTGACTCCTATCAATCAATTTCAATTAAAACGTCGACTCATACATATGAACTAACGATCGTATCATTCTTTGAGAATGATGAAGCAATTGTTGAAACACGTGGCAAGAAACTGGTATATAATTATGAATGAAAAAACAGGTAGTAATTTGTAAAACCATACCCAGTGTTTGAATTTCCATTTTCTACATTACGAAGTACGGAAAGTATTGTGAACGTGAATTTTTCTCTCAAAAATGTTATTAGGAAATTAAATTAGGATTAAAAAAAATGTGTTTGCATATGTGTGTGTGTGTGTGCGTGTGGTGTGTGTGTTGTGTGTGTGCGTGCCTTTTGACTTCATACTTATCTGTATGAACTCGATATATTGTTTACTTACCACAAACAGTATTTTGTTTTTCAATTAGTTGTTTCAGTATAATTTACCTCAAATATGTAAAAATGTTAAGTGGACTTATTTTTTTACTCTTCTGCCATTTTACAATAAAAAAATATCAACGTTAACTATTCTATTTTTTAACTTTTCCGAGGGGGACAGGCGCACGTCAAGTAAACTGTCTTCACAATTTACTAAATTTTAACATTAATCTCGAAATCATCTTTTGTTGAAACAATAATAAACTTGCACGTGTAACTTCTGTAAAAAAATAAGCAAATGTCGATTCAAAAAGTGCGTTTAAAATAGCGCCCCGGAGGAAGAAGTTCACGGCGTCGGAGGTAGGGGGCGCATCAGGACGGCGGCAGGCACGGTGAGTTTCACACGTGCTCGTCGCGACGTATGGCGTCGCCCGCAGGCTGCCATTAAGGTTGCGCGCGTTTTTCACCACGCAAGCACACACACGTGCACACCCCCTTAGCGGAAAAAAATGGTCACTTGTTGACACTCAAAGAAATATCTATCCCCACAGTGAAACAACGAATCTATAATTGATGGTACTGGATATCTACATCCAGCAACTACAACATAGTCGTCGAGTGCTAAATATTCTTCGCATAGTGAAGAGTGGATGTTACGTGCCCTGTATACAATGGAATAGAAGTCATGCGTGTACGGTTCTCTGTGTGTGTATGCATATGCAAATTCCGGGATACATACTATACATATAGTATGTATAACGTATGACGGTCACGTGGTCTTCGCTGCGATTTCCGGCCAAGCTAAAACACTCCATGCCAATGCCAAATGATGACGGCGCACTTTCCGTTCCATGAGCTGTTTTTTTTATCATTCCTACATGCACACACTCGCATTAAATGCAGCTGACCCCACTAAAATGATAATCGGTTTTATTCCAAATCAAATAATATTCACGAAACACCTTTACTGGCAATTCAAGTATTGAATTATTAATTGTTTTAATGGTAACTTTGAATTAAACAACTTTCGACGTTTTTTCACCACTATTTATTTATTGCATAATACAGACAAACACAATGTTTTAATATGTATTATTAACAATATTGACACAACTATAGTTTCGACCTTTGCAGGTCATTATCAACGTCGAAAGTTGTTTAATTCAAAGTTACCTGACAATGGACTACCACATAGTAACGGTCGCAACCATCGTCTTCATAAATTGTTTTAATATTTACGTATTAGTACTTCATATTATGAAATAGACATTAATTCTACCAAATTTAAATTCTGACTAATTTCGACTTAGCATTTTTAAGAGAATATTTATTTGATGAAATTAACATCTATTTCATATTACTACATTTTGAATTATTCAATTTATGACTCCGCGATTAACTTATTAATTGCATGTCACTGTCCTGAAGTTCAAGAGTAGATTTTTCCAAAGGGGAAGTGCAAAGTCTGAAAGCATATTTTTGCCATTGTGAAAAACTCACCAGCCTGCATGCCATTGGCGGTTCGTGAATTATGACTAAGATACCATAACGTCCGCTCGGTATACACTACTGAAGCCAAGCATTGTATACTCCGGCCGCGCTATGAAGGCGTCTGAGGTGATTAGGGCCGCCCTCGTCAGAAGTGATTGGATATTTTCTTAGTTTACACTTTACTTGCCAGCTATTGGTGCACTATTGGCTTCTATTTATAAACAAGTGGTCCTTGAAAGTTTATAAATATGCATGCAACCCAACATATCATGCTCGATTTTTGAGAACCTCAGGCATTCGAGACACATAAAGCACCTGCCCAACACGCAAATGAGGGCGGTTCAAATTAATAACCTCCGATGCCTTCATAGCGCGGCCAGACTTTACCACTAATTTCAGTCTTAGCCTCCTCTGCCGAACTTTTATAAGACACCTCTGCTACACGCCCACTAAAAGAAAAAATAAAAATTAAATTCATTTTGAACGTAAACTAAAACTTTAGTTTCGTTTCTGACGTAGCAATTTTTATTTTGTATAAACTAATTGCGTGCGGCGTTTGAAGGAAGTATTGAGAGAATGTGCACAAGACAAGAATTCAAGAATTGTTTGCATAGCTGGGGCATACCGGCGCCGTCGTCTACGTGGGCACTCGAAAGCCAAAGTCTCCCGACTGGACACTCATTAAAGAAAGTTATTTGGTCTTGCATGTTGGTATACGTGGATACCTTTCCGTACAAACTGGGACCTGTGGGTTCAACTAATTACAGTTATTATGAGTGTGCATGATTTATAGTCACTGATTGTTTTAATTAATAGAATAATTGGCCTTTCAATTATATTTCAGAATCGACGCGCCTTCGCACCACCAACGGCAGCAACATTGTCTTCGGAATTCAATTATTCAGTAAACATCTTGTCATCTTTTATGGCACAGATAGTGCGAAAACGGATCGCAAATAATTCCATTAAATGCAAAATGTTGAAATATTTCTGTTGACTCATCCTTAACTTATTTTTAGTGACACATAATAGTAAAGTAGATTTGTAATCAATGTTGCTATTAATATCCAATTTCCAGTCCACTGAAATATTTTATTATTATTAATATTAACGGTACAAACACCAAAGTGGCGGACTCTATAGCCTGAATGTTGAACTGAACCCAATCCGAGTAGCCTAACCACCGCCAGATATGGGAATGCCAACAGCGGCAAAAATAACAATAATAATGTATAAACATTATTATAATATCAAACATAACAATAATAATATAAACACTATATTGTTATATTTGCCGCCGTTGGCATTCCCATATCTGTCGGTAGTTAGGCCACTCGGATTTGGTTCAGTACAACATTCAGGCAATAGATTCCGCCACTTTGGTGTTTGTGCCGTTAATATTAATAATAATAAAATATTTTAGTGGACTGGAAATTGGTATTCCAATAGTAATTTCCGTTTCCCCATCAGCAACTAACTACACTAATGAGACCTAGAAGGTCGAAACCGGTCTGTAGGTGTTCTGATGGGAAAACAAAATTTAATGTTTACATTATTAATATTATTTATACATCTTGCTTTATTAATAGATTTAAATAGTTCAACAATTTTGATCACAAGTACTGAAAATATGATTACTAAGAAAAGCTCATAATTTCTGAAACTTAACACTCATTTTAAATTTTAACTACCGCTATTTAATAATTACGTATTTATTCCCCTACAGCTACAGAATATTACTCCGAATTATACTTATAAAGTAAACCAATTATAAAAAAAGACAAACTTATTATACACAAACGCAACAACAAAAACAATAATAATATATTTAAAATATTCATCGGCGGAATCTTAGATAAGAATTATAAATAATGTTTATAATAAGTAAAATAAAATAATGGGTTAACCTTATATGTATAATAATTTTCTTTTAGATTAATTAATAATTATCCAAAACCCTAATGAATTCAGAAATTACAAGAATTAATTCTTTTGATGGTATCCATATCAATTTGAATCAAAAAATAATAAAATTAAAATTAAAAATCCTTGCTTGTTGCAGGAACATTAAAAGAATAAAATTAATTTGCATCTCTGCAAATTTAAGTCTTATAAGGACTTTGTAAGGACTTAATTGTTAAAGGTTGAATATTCATATATTCAGGCTTCTTGTCATATGTATTTAATTTAAAAATTAATAAAATAATAAGTGCAAAACTTTAATGAAATAGTGAAAATGTTCATGACTTATATGTGGCGTAGTTTATAACAGCGGCGGCTCGTGCATGTTCGGCGGTGAGGCAACGGAAGAAAATTTGACCTAAAAAGTAACAAACATTTGTTTCCTCCATATGAGTAAGTAGTGCTGTACGAGCGGCATCTTTGTCTTTGCCTGCCCTACGGAAATCCACGAGCCGCCGCTGGTTTATAACGATAGTACAAAGAGATAACCGTAAAAATAAAATAATATCACTCTCAAAAGACACGACTTATGTGAGTAATATGATATGTTACACAAATAGACTAGAAATTAAACATATTCATACTCAAAAGGTGCCATTTGTAGCCCTATGACTTTAAAAACAAATCTACACAAAGCATGCTATACATAAACTCTGTGCCAGTAGCGGCTCGTGGATGTTCGGCGGTGGGGCAAGGGAATAAAATTTGACCGAAACAGCAACGAAATATTTCCTTCCTCTGTAAGAGTAAGTAGTGCGGCACGAGCGACATCTTTGTCTTTGCCCTCCCCTACGGAAATCCACGAGCCGCCGCTGCTCTGCTCCATTTTTATTTTTAACTAAGAAAGCTGTGGTTTCATTTTACACATAAACACCAACAAAAACGATCGGACAGTGAAAAAAAATTAAATGTCAGATTTCGAACAACGTTGCCTAATTCATTTGTATAAATCATATTCTGAAGGGAAGTCTCGACCATTAGAAACCTGTTCTGGCATACAAAGCTGATCAAAATTACATGTTTCGGAAAGATTTGCAACGATTAATTTGACAATATATTTATTATGTTTTATTATTTATTATTAATAAAATTATCTCTACAATGAAGATACTCAATTGAATGGTAACATTGCTCAGTGTCATAAAATATAACCTCTTTTTTAATATATCCTTTTTTTTAAGTCTAGTTACTTTTTAGATTGGCCAACAAAACTGCCACTCTAACAGAGCCAACTTGGTTAAAAATAAAAATGGAACAGTGTTTATGTAAGTATATTAAAGAAGTAAAATCCCTAGGGTTTGCAGTTTTGTTTTATACACGTATAGAACTGTTCTGTGAATTAAAAAAATACATGCAAAATTTTGTAAAGCAACTTTCAAACCCAAAATACATAATCAAGGGAATTTTAGGTCCACCAGAAATCACAATTTAAAAAAATTGGCACTTTAATTGCACTTACTTAATGGACCTAAAATTCCCTGATATATTTTGGGTTTGAAAGTTGCTTTACAAAATTTTGCATGTATTTCTTTTATTTGCAGAACAGTTTTGGACATGTATAAAACAAAACAAAATTTACACATCGTTCTTTGATTTTTCGAAAAAATGGTCATGTGACCATCATGTTACTTTCTCCGATTTGATGGTTCAATAGTTATTTATATTTATACTTTCATGGTTTATTTTCAATTTAGGTCGTATTTTAAATGTACATCAAGCGTGTTGCAGGATCGGATGATACTGATCAAATCATTTTCCAAAGAGATAAAATTATATAAAAATATAAAGTTTTGACCGCTATCTTTGTGAATTCATTTAGGTTAACAAAATAAGTTGATTTTCAAGAGATATTAAATATTTATACGCTGGTGGAAAAAAATGAAACACTTGAAATTCATGAAATTTCGACCATTTTCAAACCGCCATAACTGGGCGTATTTTCAATCGATTTTGATGAATCTTTAAGGGCAAACAACTTTGAAGTGTCTTCTTTAAAGTTATGTATGCGAACTTAAGCTTAACCTCCGCCCCTCTCTAGTACCCCTGAGAAAAAAAATGTTTTTTTCCGGAAACCATGTCCAACTTTGACGATGTCTATGGAGTTGGAAAAATTTTGTCGACTCGATCCACCATTAAGGCATTAAAATTTGATAAATTCCCAATGCAGGACTCGAAGAACGACTTTTTACGACCTTTTGGCACCAAGTTATGGGTGTTTTAAAAAAGTGCATTTTGAGGTTTTTCGCACATAACTCAGCGACTTGATGATTCTTTCGGGAAAAAATTCATTTTGGCCCTACTTTAAGGGGGTAAACTCAGATTGGAATGATTCCTTTTCGAACCCTTCAACCGCCGAACAAAAAAAAAACACGTTTTTGGGCAAAAAAACATCCAACTCTGGCAACGTGTACCGTGTTAGATAAAATGTGTCGAATCAATCAATCCACTAAAAGGGCATTGAAATATGTTCAATTAACTGTGCAGGACTCAAAAAGGAAGTTTCTACGGCGATTTGGCACAAAGTTATGGGTGTTTAAAAAGTGCATTTTATGGTCTTTTCATTTTTTTATTTGGAGGGGCGTAGTGCCCTCTCTTTGAGTGGTTTGGGTGGGGATAAACCCTCGCAAAGAGGACACATTTTTCTTTTGATTTCTCAAAATATCGTCAAAATCGGTTGGATAGGAGCCGAGTTATGGCCATTTAAAAATTACCTAAATTTTTACAAATCTCAAGTGTTTCATTTTTTGCGTCATTGTAAATTGGAAAAATAGACGAATGGTGGTGAGTAAGGACCATATTTTTTTCCGACCCTACAGAGATCGTTAAAGTGAGCCTTTTTTGACCTTTTTTTTATAGCGTTGACAACTAGGTCATCTGCCACAACTCTTTCTTTGTATAATACTTTTTTGACCTAAACTAAAGTTTTTGTTAATGGAGTTCTAAGGTACAAAATGCGAAATTCGTGATTTCGTGCATACAATTAATTTTCGTACATACCTCAAAGTACATGCAAGAAAAATTTCATTCGTGAAAACGAAAACAATTTCGTCGAAAAACTTTTGACTTAAGTCAAAAAACACAAAATTCGCTTTTTCAAATAATTTATGCGGCTTTTACAGATCCTGGGTCACCCGGTATGTATCCATAAAACAACTTAAAGAAACTAAAGCAGATTAATACTAGTTTTTCTCAAATCACCTATGAAAGACTGTTACATTGCAAAATTATTACTTTGAGCTATATTTCCTGAATTTTACTGAAAATTTCTGTTTGGATTATAATAATATTTATAATAAGCACTCTAGACATATACAGGGTGTCTCAGACATGACTCCCCAGGCCTATAACTTTCTTATTTTTAAAGATAAATATAGAAAACCATATATATTTTTAAATGGGAACAAATTCTCTTTAAAATTATAAGAATAAAATTTTCAAAAATTTCTGCTCATATTTCGACAGAGATGTTCAACTTTTTTTTTCAAATGGCACTGGACTTGTTTTTTCCATATTATAATAGTATTTTTTATTCTCTTTACAATCATGTAAAATGTAAACCAATATGGTTATTACATTAGAAAAAAATTGAGAAAAATGAGATTAAAGGTTGATTTTTAAATGGATTTTTTTTTTTAGTTGGCTTTGAAATATTTGATTTACAGAATGACATATGTAACAATTGTTCTTTTCAAAACTTGTTGCACCTTGTCTAAAGTTATAAGAAAAATAAATTACAGAAACTGTCATAAACTTGACATGATCCTTCTTTATGGTTTGTGCAAGAAGAATGCGAGAAAAGCTGCAAGGTTGTATGAACGAAGATATCCGGAAAGACCACATCATATCATAAAACAATCATTAATTTGGCGAAGAATCTTTCTGCGCATGGCTTACTCAAAAAGAACAAGAAAGTTCCAGATGTAATAAAACGAACCGCTACCGATGATGCTCGTGCAGAAGCAGTTTTGGGGTACGTTCAATTATACCCTAATACCTCGCTCAGGACTGTTGCATCTCAATGTGACATATCAAAATGTTCGATGAGTGGGATACTAAAGAGGAATTTATACCGACCTTTCAAATTTATTCTGGTACAAGCACTGCACCCAGGGGATAATGACCGTCGAATGGAATTTATTAGTTGGATAATGGCAACTTATCAAGAAGAACCTAACATTCTAAGTAGGATATTATGGACGGACGAAAGTAAATTTCATAATAATGCTGTGGTGACTACTCAGAATTCTAGATATAGTCAACTGAGCAGCCGTACTGGATGAAGCATCGAAATTTTCAAAACGTATGGGGGATAACGTTTAGTGTGGCATAATAGGAGGAAACTTAATAGGGCCATATTTCTACGAAGGTACTTTGACAGGTAATCGTTAATTATCATTTCTTCAAAATACTTTTCCACGACTCTTAGAAAACGTACCGTTTAATACAAGAATAAATATGATATTACAACAAGATGGTGCTCCAGCTCACAATAGCTTAATAGTTCGAGATCACTTAAATAATGTTTTTGGAGATCGCTGGTTCGGAACATATGGATCAGTGCGCTGGCCAGCCCGCTCACCTGATATTACACCGTTAGACTATTTCCTGTGGGGCTATTTAAAAGCTCGTGTCTTTTCATTAGAATTTGATAGTGTGGATGAATTGAAAGCAAATATTACAAGGGTCTGTCGAAATATTTCGCAAGAATTATTAAATGCTACCAGCAGAGAGTTAATGCAAAGACTTGAATGTTGCGCAACTGAAAATGGTGGGAATTTCGAACAATTTTTGTAATCTTTTAAAGTTATTAATATGTTAAAGTTAAATCAAAAATATAATTTAATAAATACTGATTATTTACTATTCAATTGATTTCTTATTGTAATTTTAAACGAGGTGCAATAAAATAATGATATTGAACAACTGTAATGACAATCTGTGAGTCAAATATTTCCATGGCCAATTAAAAAAAAAGAACTTAAAAATCAACCTTTAATCTCATTTTTCTCAATTTTTTTCTAATGTAACAATCATATTGGTTTACATGGTTGTAAAGAGATAAAAAATACTATTATAGTAAGAAAAAAACAAGTTCAGTGCCATTTGAAAAAAAAAGTTGAACATCAATGACAAAATATGAGCAGATATTTTTGAAAATTTTAAAGAGAATTTGCTCCCATTAAAAAAATATACATGGTTTTCTATATTTATCTTTAAAAATAAGAAAGTCATAGGCCTGGGGAGTCATGTCTGAGACACCCTGTATAGCAATAAAACACACGGAAAAGAAACGATAGATTATTATTGGATTTTATTGAATTTTTCAATAAATGTCACTACTTTGAAACATGTGCACTTTAACTGAATTTCTTTAATTTTCCGAAAGTTTCCTTGATGGATTTTATATATTTATTTAATTTAATCCTGTTTGACAATACATGATATAGTATAGGAATCGTTAATATACATATAAATTAAAATTATAAAACATTAGAATTATAAAATATAAAATAATATTTTAATAAAATAACACGAAACTTTTTAGATGTTTGTAGCTATAAAACAAAAGTGAAATACATAAATCCCTTTTCCGAAAATTTCCTCTACAAATAATTGCTTCAAATAATGTACACTTCCACTAGATAGTAATAATAATAAAGAACTCCAACTAAGGATTACAAAGTTAGAAAGGGCCATCGACAATGTCCTGCAGCTCTTCCACTAGATTTCCTTAATTTTTCTGAAATACTCTCAACAGATTTTAATCAAATTTACAGGACACATTCTAGACATATGTAGCCATAAAACGAATCAAATACCCAAAAATAGGTTATCACTAAGTTTTCTTGAATTCTCCGTCAGAAATATAAAATAAATTTTCAGTAAACATTTTAGATACATGTAGCTAAGGAAATAAAATCCAAAATTAGGTTCGTGGTAGATGTTCCGGTATTTCTATTAAAATTAACTGCTTCAAAATTGGCACAAATAAATTGATTTAATTTTCGTGAAATTCCCTCAATAGATTTTATTAAAATCTATAGGAAACATTCTAGAGATATCAAGCTATAAAAAAAATGAAAAACCAAGAACAGGTTATCACTAGAATTTTTCATTTAAAGTCACAAAATGCGCACATGAACTAGATTTTCTTGAAATAAAATTTACAGAAAACATTGTAGACATACAGGGTGTCTATTTAAAAACGAGCAATGCTCTATAAGTACAGACCTAAAAAAGATAAAAAAATTCTCAAAATCGTTTCTAGAATTTGTGGGGGGAATCAGTATGACCAAAAAAATTACCTTCACCGAGCAACCCCCAACTCATTTTTTTTTAATTGTGATACCTCATTGGAAAGCTCTTGAAAATTACTATTTAACAGTACTAAACAAAATACTTCTTAGTCTAATTTTTGAAAAATACGCAAAATAATTTTTATAATCATTTATTAAAATTTCTTTTTATAAATATTAAATTAAACCATTTTTTTGCTAATAACGTCGAAATTGTTCAACAATAATCAAAACACTTTAATGTTTAGGGTTTCAAATTAAATGCAGAATATAACTGCCATGAGTCTATTTCTCAAAATTACAACGATTTGTTTATGCTTTTTCTGTTATTATTGAATTATTTTGAGGTCTCCAGTTTTCTTACTATGTTTACGACCTTATTGCAGCAAAATGGTTTAATTTAATATTCAGAGCGAGAAACTGGAATAAATAAGTATAAACATTATTTTGCGTGTTTTATTTAAATTCAGACTAATAAGTATTTTGCTTAGTACTGTTAAATAACAATTTTCAAGTACTTTCCAATGAAGTATCACAAAGGGGGTGTTGCCATTAAAAACAATTGATTTGGGGTGGATACAGCGCCAGAGGTTGCTTAGTGAAGGTTATTTTTGTGGTTATACTGATTTCCCCCACATACCCTAGAAACGGTTTTGATCAATTTTTTATATCTTTTTTTGGTCCATTCTTATAGAGCATTGCTCGTTTTTAACTAGACACCTGGTATGTAGCTATAAAACAACCCAAATAAACTAAAACAGATTAGTACTGTTTTATCTCAATTTTTTTATCAAAAATTTTAGCAAAATTACTACTTTCAGCTAGATTTCCTGAATTTTACTAAAATTATTTGTTGGGATTATAATAAAATTCATAGTAAACATTCTAGACATTTATAGCAATAAAACAAACGAAAAAAAATCACTAGATTGTCATTAGATTTTCCTGAATTTTCCAATAATATCACCAATTTTCCAATAAATGCCACTGCTTTAAAAAATGTGCACTTTAACTAGATTGCCTTTATTTTCCCGAAATTCCATAGATAGATTTAAAGAAATTATAGGAAACGTATAGATAAGTAGCTATAAAACAAAAGTAAAATACAAAAATGGGTTATCACTAGGTTTTCCGGAATTTTCGATTTTATATCACGTCTTCAAAAATTGCGCACTTTAACTAAATTTCCTTAATTTTGCTGAATTGACCATAATGGATTTAAATAAAATTTACAGGAAAAATTGTAGACATTTGTAGCCACAAACAAAAAAAAAAAAAATTAGGTTGTCACTAGGTTTTCCGGATTTTTTTATTAAAAGGCAATGCTTCAAAAAAGCTCACTTTAAATGAATTTCTGCGGTCCGTGGTCGTTGTCCAACGTCGATAAATCGATACATCCAATATTAATAAATAAATTAGAGACAACGTCCCGTATTCAATTTCGTTGGTGGCCGAATTGAAATATATCTACGCCAAAAAAACAACCCATAAAAAAAATAGATTTCCCTAGTTTTCCTGAAATTCCCTTGGCGGATTTTAATGTAAGTTACAGGAAACTAAACATATACAGCTATAAAACAAAAATAAAATCCAAAAATAGGTTATCACTAGATTTTCAGAAATTGTCCCCTAAATCTCAGCGATTCAGAAAATGCGGACAACTAGATTTTCTTAATGTTCCTAAAAAAAACCCTTGGCAGATTTTATTAAAATGTACAAGAAACTTTCTGGATTTAGGTAGCTATAAAACAATTGAAAATTTCAAGAATAGGTTATCACTGGGCTTTCGGGAATCTTCCATCAGAAATCAAGGCTTAAAAAATTACGCAATCTAACTAGATTTCCTTCATCTAAATCCCTTAATGGAATTTGATGAAATTTATACGAAACATTCTAAACATGTGTAGCTATAAAACAAAAGAAAAATCAAAAAATCGGTTATTACTGGATTTCCGTAATTTTCCATTAAACATCTGTTTAAAAACGCACCCTTGAACTAGATTAATTTAGTTTTCCTGAATTTCCTCCAATAAATTTTAATAAAAGTTACAAGAATATTCTAGACTAATATAATTATTAAACAACAAAATCCAACAATAGGTTGTCTCTAGGTTTTCCAGAATTTTCCACTAAAAGTTACTCCTTCAAAAATGCTCACTTTAACTAAATTCCCCTAATTTTGCTGTAAAATTTACTGAAAATAATCCAGACACATATAGCTATAAAATCAAAGAGAAATCCAAAAATTGGTTATTACCATTTTTGCAGAAATTTCCCATAAAATAACGCTATATTGCAAGACCCAAAATGTTGTGCTGGAAGTAAAATTCTATTGATAAATAATTCTTAGAATGAATGGTTTCACATGATAAAAAAAAAAAAAGCAGTCAAGAAACTTAAAAACAACGTGATAGAAGTCAATTGGGAGACAACAGCGACGTTAGAGGAGATTGAAGAAAGGAAAAGATCAGTTCAAGTGGAAAATACAAAAAAACTGAACCTGTGAAATAGTCATTCTAATTAAATGTACTGTAATTGCACCTATTTGCTTCTTTGCAATTTTTTATTACAAATTTTTTGTACAATTAAGTTGGCAATTTTTGATGCAATTTTTTTTTTAATTTCAATTTTCATTAGGTGCAATTATCGGAACGTGTTTTTCCTAGAACGAAGGTAGGAAATTAAGTTTCCGTGTGACGCCAATCGTTCATTCATTTGCAGAGGTAAACGCTCAAATTGGCTTGTTTTGTATAGTTTTGAGAGAGATAGATGGACTGAGTGAGAGCCAATTAACGCCACAGGTGCAAAGTCCCTGTAGGTAATTATACGAAAATAAATCACTTGCAATCATTACTTCAAACCATTTTTATCGCCCATTAGCCGACACGGAGGAAAACATGAAACGCGCAGATAAAACTGTAAATAAAAAAAATTATAAAAAACTATAGTTAATATGAAACAGACAACCTTCCTGGATTTTTAAATTTGTGCAAAACAACTCGTATGCTTTGCTGTTGAACGTTGGAGACGTTCACTTTGTGGTACGTATTAGAGATTTCGATTTATTTAATTTAAAAATTCGAAATTTTGATAGAAATTCCTAGAAATTGAAAAATCTGTCTAAGCCAAATTATGATGTTGAAGTGAAAATTCCGGAAGAAACATTAATATTGTATTTTTGGATTATTGATTAATTGTTTAATCAGATTTAATTTTGAGTGCCTTGAAGATGAGTGAAAGGCACTAAATATTTCTTGGATTGTATTCAAAGTAGTAATTAGACAGACGAAATCTAATTAAATTCGCAAAATGAAATAACCACATCGTGTGGGTTCGATTCCCATCCCGGGCGGAAGATTTTTCGGTGATCGAGAAATATTCGCTCGGGTCCGTGGTTGTTGTATATGTCTTACATTATTCATTTGTTCATTTATTCCCATTATTCTTACAAATATATAAACAAAAATAACAGTCGTGTGTGACTGAATGGCTCAGCCTAAGTAAAAAAAAAAAATTTAATTCAATTATGGGCAAAGCAAAATTTGATAAGTATATCTATGTACGAGGGTCGTTTTTTTTCAACCTCCGATGGGCCATAATAAGAAGACAAGTGTATATAAAACAATGATTTTTATACCAAAAGTTATGTACACTTATAGTTATTTATCGACATAATCACCTTGGAGATTAAGGCATTTGTCGTACCTATGAACGAGCTTTCCAATACTCTCTTCATAAAATGTTGCCGCCAATGAATTTAAAGGTATCTTGACGTTGTCTTGAAGCTCCTCGTTATTTTGGAAGCGCTTCGCTCTTAGCCATACCCGAAACCAAACAACAATTGCAACAATGCACACAAACTCGTCAAACAAGCCAAAAAAGTTCAAACAAACCTTCAACAACCGAAAGGTTATGGGTACCGTGTTTTGGGACCAAAAAGGTGTGTTGTTTTTGGAGTTCATGCAGCCACGGACTACGATTAATACAGCTGATTATTGGGAAACATTACGTCTGCAAAAAGCCATACAAAACAAAAGAAGAGGCATGCTGACTTCTGGAGTTGTTTTGATCCATGACAACGCCCGTCCTCACATGGCTGCTCTAACCCAACGGTTGCTTAAATAATTTCAGAGGGATATTTTCGATCACCCGGCATACAGTCCTGGCCTAGCGCCTAGTGACTTCCATATTTTGCCTGGATTAAAGAAGTGGCCAGGAGGGCAGCGCTTCCAAAATAACGAGGAGCTTCAACGCCAAGACATATTTAAATTCATTGACAGCAACATTTTATGAATAGGGTATTGGAAAGCTTGTTTACAGGTACGACAAATGCCTCAATCTCCAAGGTGATTAAAAGTGTACATAACTTTTGGTATAAAAATCATTGTTTTATATATACTTGTCTTTTTATTATGGCCCATCGGAGGTTGAAAAAAAACGACCCTCGTACTTAAAAAGTGGCTGGATAAGTATAATCGACTTATTAACCACTGTTAAAGTTTTAGTAAATTTTCTACATTATGACGCAAGACTCATTAAAATTGGACAACTCGTTTGGCAGTTGTGCAATGCAAAAAATCAAAATTGCGAATTTAAAATCTTCGAACTTAAAAAAAATTAGAATTTTGCGGTTTGTGATAATTTCACGAAAAAATGTGAAGTTTTAAAATTAAAATCGAAAAACGCGCTGGAGAGTTGTGCAGCTTGAAAATCAAAATCACAATTTTTTAATATTGAACTTTGCAAATGTGTAATTTTGACGTTTTGTGTCAATTTCACGAAAAATGTATTAACTAATTTTATAATTGCACTATATTCGCCACATTTTTTGACGTTAGAATGATCAAAATCAGTCAACGTGATTGGTAGTAGGGCTCGACATTTACTCCGTTTTTCGTTTAAACGTTTACACGTGTAAACGTTTACCGTTTATGTGTAACGAATAGCTTAATAAACGTTTACAACACGTTTAATCCGAATAAACGTTTAAACGTTTAGCTTAATAAGCGTTTACAACATGTTTAGTTTAATAAAAGTTTACAATCCGTAAACTAGAAACAATTTCTCATATTTTTATACTCCATTTGGGAGTCCTAAAATCATATCTTGGCGTTCGTAAGATTCCCAACATTTTTATATATTCGGTTCAAACAGGAACCACCTGGTCTATAGGGGATAGGACCGTTCAAACTTCGGATGCCGTCGTTTCGGACGGTTTCCGAGAAACTATTTATATATGAAGGTGTCCCAAATAATAGTTATTTATTAATTTTTTTCCGCTACCAGAAATATTGTAAAACACATCTTGTGATATAAACAAACGAAGTTTGAAACAGATATTTGCAGGGTTGGCTATACGTTTCTTTTTGATTTTCGTCAACACGTTTAAACGAACAAAACACGTTTAAATGCAAATATCTGTAAAACGTATACACGTGTAAACGTAAATATTCGTTTAAACGTTTAAAAACCATTTCCTAACTAAGAACACGTTCATCCATGTACACGTGTATCCGTGTATTAACGAGCCATAATTGGTAGTGATGCAATTTAATAAAATCAAAATCGCAATTTTTAATATTTGGACTTTGAAAACGTGCCATTTTGACGTTCTGCGGAACTTCACGAAAAATATTATGGGCCAGTTTTTAAATTGCACTAAATTCGCTTAATTTTGGAATTAAAATCATCCAAATCGTTTGGCAGCCGTGCAATTAAAAAAAAAGCAAAAAAAAAATTCGGTTTTACTTAGAAAAAATAGATTTTTACATTTTGTGTTAATTTCACGAAAATATTTGTAATCTCTTTTAAATTTACACTAAATTCGTCATAGTTTGGCGTTTCAATTAATAAATTCGAACGCGTGCAGTTGTGCAATTCAAAAATCGAAATTGGGAATTTGAAATCTTTGAACGTTTTGACGTTTTGCGTTAATTCCACAAAAAAAAATGAGAACCAGCTTTGCAATAAATGCAACAGGTGGTGGTGTTAGAATCATCAAAATCGGACAAGGCGGTCGGCAGTTGTACAGTATAAAATCTTCAAAATTGCAAAATGTGTCATTTTTGAAATTTTTCTTTATTTTACGAGAATATTTCATTACCCATTTTAAAACTACATTAAATTTTCCGCATTTTGACGTTTGAATCATCAAGGTCCGGCAGTTATGCAGTTTAAAAAATTAAAATCGTAATTTTAAATCTTCGGTTTTGTGTTAATTGTGAAAAATTGGTAATGTGGCCATCATAGTACTTTCTTCGACTGGATGGCATCATTTATATTTATGCTTTCATGGTTTATTTTCAATTTAAATCATATTTTAAATGTACATCGAACGTTTCGTAGACTCGGATGAATCTGACGTTTAAAACGTCAAAATTATGAAAGATGGAAAAATTATACTTTAAATTTAAAAACTCGGTTTACTCAAAAACTAACGAGATTTTAAAAAAAAACTTTTTCTTTAGAAGTTGTTCATTTTGGCATTCTCTACAATTATTATTCACATAAATTTGCTGTAACTATTATCGTTTCATAATTATAAACCAAAAATTAAAAAAAATGGTGATGTGACTTGATGGTATCATAGCCATTTATATTTACGTTTTCATTGTTTATTTTCAATTGAAATCATATTTTAAATGTACATCGAGTATTGCGTAAACTCGGATGAAACTGACGTTTAAAACGTCAAAATTATGAAAGATGGAAAAAATATACTTCAAATTCAAAAACTTGGTTTACTCAAAAGTTAACGAGATTTCGTAAAAAACTTATTCTTTGGAAGTTGTTCATTTTGATATTCTCTACAATTATTATTCATACAAATTTGCTGTAACTATTATCGTTTCATAATTATAAACCAAAAATTGAAAAAAAATTAATAATTTTTTTTCTCGAAGAGCAATCACTTTATGAAAAATGTTTTCAAGCAAAAGATATTCATTTCTTTGTTGTCTTCAATGTTTGTTTAAATGTTTTTGTGATATTTTTCATATTTAAGAAAATATTGGCAAAAAACAAAAAACAGTTAAGGTAAACATCCACTTCCGGTGTACGAAATTTTACCAAAAGCTTTTCAGTTCTTTAGATTATCAAATAAGACGTATGCTGAAAGTTTCATATCAATTGCTGTATTAGTTTTTGAGATACAGCGCACACAGCCAGACACACACACACACACACGCACACACACACACGCACACACACACACACACACACACACACACACACACACACAAAGCAGACACACACACACACACACACAGACACAAAAAAAAATCCAGAAATTGTTGAAATGGCATCTAGGGACCCCAAAACGGATATTTCCGTAAAAAAAAATTTTGAAAAAAAAATCACGGTCACAATACTTTCTCGTACTTCGTAACGGAGAAAGTAAAAATGTATTAACCAGTTTGTAAATTGCGCTACATTCGCCATTTTTTGACGTTAAAATCATATTAAAATTGGACAATGTGTTTGGCGGTTGTGCTATTTTAAAAATCAAAATCGCGTATTTAAAATCTTCCGATTTTAAAAAAGTCTGAATTTGCCATTTTGAGTCTGTAGGTGTGACGATAATAATAAGTTATTTGTGTCAATGCTAGTAGTACACACAAGTAGGAATAGTACATTTAAAACAGTAAGTTAATACATATACAGGGTGTTTCAGAGCTCTGGGAACGTGCTTGTTTGTCAAAATTTTGAAAAATATTTTATGCAAAAGTTGTGCAGAATAGTGAGCTGCGCGCCCTAAAAATATTTAAAATTATACAGGGTGTCTCATATAATAACCCAAAATTAAAACAAAAACATTGAGACTACAGGTCAAAACATTAAAAAATTTAAGTTGCAAAAATAAAGGGCAAGAAATTCTAAATTTAGATCAAAAATCGAAAACTTATGCCTGAAAATAATCAAATGCGTACCAAAATTTCAACAAGCAAATCAAAAATTTTGGTAAAAATAAAGAAAATTTAGTCTCAAAAATAAAAATATGGACCAAACAAAATTGAATATACAAGCCAAAAATCTGAAATATAGGCTAAAATAAAATTCACACAATAAAATAAAAAATAAGTAATTGCTTAAATAGTTCCTTCTTGACTATAATTTTTCTAAGTAAATGTCAAATTTTAACTTAAAACTATAAATCAATGAGTCAAATAAAATCAAAAATGTAAAATTAAGTAAATAACCTAAAATAAAAACCTGATGGCAGAAAGACCTATAATCGATAGCCCAGACAGACGACGTAATAACAGAATTGTTTAAAATACAAATTGTAATTATTTTGTTTTATATTGTTATAAAGATTTGATATACCGGGTGTAACTGAAATCTGGTAGACCACAAATATCATTTGCATTTTTAGTTATATCTTTATGAAATTTAGTGTGGTGTTTTTGGGAAATAAAGTGCGTCGGCATGTCTACTTTTAATAAAAATTCCACTCTCGGTTTAATCGGAAATTATTACCATAATTAATAATAATCTTTTATTATTTTTTTTCTATGAGCAACATTTTACCCAATTCTTAAAAAGATTCGCCATGGATGATTACTAGGAAAGTTGATTTTTCAATACTTTTATATTTTCGAGTTTTCTTTGCGAAGGCGTAATGAGTCTTAGTGATATCTTTACAGCGACGTGTAAAAAATCGAAATCATTTTAGTGTTTTCTTCAGAAAATCATTTTAAATGCAATTTTTGAGCCTTGGATTGTTTTCCTTCCATCTTTAATTCAATGCTACTAATTTGCACTCAAGGAGCACAGATTTGCGATTTGGATTCTTCGTTTAGCCGCTACGGCCGTTCAGATTCTGAAAAATCGTTTTTTTTTTCTGATATTTTCAAACTGACATACCTTTTTTAACTACTTTAGCTAGCTAAAATTTAGTAACAGCAATCGATTTTACAGTTGCATTTCGTTATGGACTCTGCAGATTTGAATCTTGGTACAATAAATTTGAAGTGTAATTAAAATTTTTATTAAAAAAATACATTACCTATTTAATTTTTTTCTCAGAAGATTGAAAAAAATATCACATTATTGTTAATAAAATGCACATTTGAAACAAAACAGCAACGCTTAAGAAATGTAATCTGATTATCTCAAAAATTCACCAAGGATTATAAAAACTATAAAAAAATAACTTTTTAAGATTTCTATAAAAATTTCTAAATCTCGTCAGAACTAATGAAGTTTTTATAACGCCATAAAACAATTAGTATAGTACGACTGAAAACAAAAAAGCAACGCTTGAAGAAATTTTAAGTGAGAATCACAAGAATTGCAATCGAAGTTTCGATAAAAAATAAGTAGCGTATTTTAATAACACCATAAACGCAAGTAATGTCTTCATTCCCCATTTGATTTTCGGGACTGATCAGAGTTGATCACGCATGTGATCCAGATCATGTATGTAAAAAAAAAACACCATAAAACATTGTCATGGCACACTCTAGAAACAAACTTACCAAGGAACCTAGAAAAATACAACTATTACTATATCTCTATTTTATAGAGAAAAAACACAAAACTCAAAGACCACTTAGTCGATGGCCGTTTGGGATAATCATACATAAATTAGATCTTTATCCATCCCGTTGGAAAATGATAGGCGTCGACCGTCTTTAACGAAATTTCCATATCGTTTATTTATTTTCGACGTTTCATCGCAATCACAACCGCGGAGAACCTGTTTCGGACGCGCGTGCATTTTCAGGGCTGCCCGCAGCCCGGCAACGATTGTCATTTGTCCTTGGCGGTGGTTCGTTCGCTAAGCAAACCAGAATTAAATGCAATTACTCACGTCTCTCTCCATCACTGCATTACTCATGCAGACTACACGGATTACTCATTTTATGAATAATATTTTAAAACGACGTGCGATTTCTTTCCAAACAAACAATTTCAAACAATCTTATCGCACACATTCCGAAACAAAACACGCTTTCGACTTTGCATCCAATTAAATGGGTATTATTAATGACCCATTGAATTTCTTCTAATCTCTTATTGTTATTTATAATCGTTATGAATGCTCGTTTTTTTGCAATGCGTGATGTGATTGGAAAGAAATGTTGTGTGAGTTATTAGTGATTTGATTGAGATAGCTACGTGTGCGAAAATATAAATGAAAAAAAAAACTATATCGTAAAAATAGTGATGTGGTCATCTTGTAACTTTTTCTGATTTAATGGTGTATAAAATTTGTGCCTTCATGATAATCTGTCAAAATCTCCGTCGGGCCTCCTCCTGTGTTTGTATTTTCCTCATCATGATGGCCACCATGAAAAGTTTCCTATGCAAAATCCCAAGTTATGTACGAATTCATCTTCATCCAAATTTTTTGAGGCTGTTCGAAGTAGTTCACGAACGAGAACATTAATGTTTAAAAACAAATCTGTCAAAATACCCTCTATACAGGTGTTAAATTTCAAGCAATGTATAATATGTATTCACTTGATACTGATCTTCACACGTCGAAACTTAAATCGTGAATTTTTGTATGCATATAAAATCTGGCCGCGCTATGAAGGCATCTGAGGTGATTAACTTCGACCGCCTTCATTTGCGTGCTGGGTGCTTTATGCGTCTCAAATGCCTGAGGTTCTCAATAAGCGAACATGAGATGTTGGGTTGCATGCATATTTATTTTCAAAGTTATCTGTAACCTTTTAAGAACCACTAATTTATAAATATAAGCTGAAAGTGCACCAATAGCCAGCAAGTAAAGTGTAAAAATCTGTGAGTGTAAAGTAACAAATATCCAATCACTTCTGAGGAGGACGACCCTTCCGACCCTTCATTAATCACCTCAGACGCCTTCATATCGCAGCCAGGGTATATCTAATAAATATATACATACAGAAAAATTAATTAATTTTGATAAGAACATTGCAAGTGTTTTATTATGTCTACTGGGGTTTATTGACTCGCGTTGCGTCTTTGGTTAACTCAAAATTCAAATTTATGATAGAAAAATTCGCACATGATTTATTCTCCACAAACCAAACCATGAAATTATCTATTCGAATTTATCGTACACTTGTGATATAACAAGTTTTACAGAATTATTGTTATTAGAAATAACCGATCATTTTCCATATTGAGTAGAAAATAACAATAAATTATGCTTGTTACTGTTTTGTGATATATTATTACATCGAATCACAGTTGAAGGGGAAACAATAATTTAATTCTAAAATGTCTCGATAATCCACAAATTCACCGTAGAATTTATTATTATTGGTAAAATGTAAATTTAATCGGTACATTAATATGTTGAGAAAAGTAGGAAAAAAGCGGGCTACGTCTCTAAATTATGCACATTAGACGTTAATTTACCATCTAGGCGGGACACGTGGGCACACGGAGAGCAATATAAATGTAAATTGGGATCTTTTCTAGTCACCAACTTCGAAAAAATGCCCCACGGACTTCATTAACTGCGACATCTTTACACATTATCGGAATCGTAACTTAGCATCCATATCGACAAATTAACTGTGTGGAAATCTATTAGTTTATTACAGGAAATTATAAATTTGTACAACTTTCGTAATAATAATCATATCCTTGTTGACGGGATTCACCCTGTACATTTTAAAATAAAGTATTTTAGTCATTTAGTTCCTTATATTCCAATGAAAACCCAAATTTCAAACAATAGAAAAAAATGGTTATAGAATAGCATATATATATATATATATATATATATATATATATATATATATAATATAATATTATGATAATATAATATTATCATTTCTGGATACATTCAATATACTGCATGATAAGCAATATGGATTTCGTCATGGCCGGTCTACTGAGACCGCTTGTATAAATTTAATAGAATGTAGCCTAAATAACTTAGATGACAAAAATGACACTTTTATTATATTATTTGACTTAAAAAAGGCATTTGACACTATTAATATAGACTACTTGCATGTCAAAATATATAATTTAGGATTTCGTGGCTTTATAAATGATTGGATTGTGTCTTACCTGAGCAATAGGAAATACTTTGTAAAATACAAAGATTCATTATCACACCAGTACACAATTAATACAGGAACCCCACAAGGGAGTAATCTTGGCCCACTAATATTTCTTCTTTTCGTCAATGATTTGCCTAACTATATTGTTGATGGAGAAGTATTTATGTATGCAGATGTTACTGCCGTCGTAGTATCCGACAAATCATTGCAGGGGGCCATAGATAAAGTATATAAAGTCATGGATCAATTTCAAAAATGGTGTCGGCTAAATAATTTAATTGTAAATGTTCAAAAAACGGAAATATTACATATATCAAACATACACAACAAGACTGAAACAACATACTTTACATTTAATAACAACATAATCCAGACAACCGAATGGACAAACTATCTAGGGATAATTATAGATCAGCATCTACTATGGACAAAACATATAGATAATGTCTGTGCAAAAATTAATAAGTCATATTATTTGATATCGCGCCTAAAAAATCAATTTAATATCAATTCACTCATTAACATTTATTACGCGGTCGTGTATTCACATCTTAGCTATAATATAACAGTATGGGGTCGGTCTACTGAATTAAGTCGATTATTTATATCGCAAAAAAGAATTGTAAGATTAATGTTTAATTTAACCTATACGGAGACATGTAAAAATAAATTTATTGAATACAAATTATTAACTTTGCCATGCATATATATCTTGAAAACATTATATGTCATTCATTTTAACAGAGGGAAGTTTAAAAAACAAAGAGATGTCCATGATCACCAGACTCGAAATAACAACAAAATTGTCGAATACAAATGTAAGCATACGTATGCCAAAAAATCTCCCCATAATTCCGGAATTCACTTATATAATAAGCTGCCAAATGAAATTACATCATTATCAAATAAAAAGTTCAAATCAACATTAAAAACATTTCTCACCCAACATGCCTTTTACGATATTCAGGAATTTACTAACTGCGTTCAAGATTTAAAAGCATTAAGTTGAACACTTGGCTGAAATTTGAATTAAATGTATGAGATGTTTCGCTATATTTTAATACTTTGTACTACCCTATTTTGTATATTTTATTTTGTTTGTTACGTTATTAGTACCTACTATTAGTTATGTATTCTTTGACTTGTCTTATATTGTACCCAACAATGAGAAAGACCAATAAAATTCTATTATATTCTATTCTATTCTATTCTATATACTGTGCTGTGAAAGAAAGACATTCATTTTTCGTAATTTCACTTTTTCCTATTTTTTCTAAAGCATTCAAACGTAATCTCACAGATGACGAATATTCGATTTACAAAGTCAGCATGGTTTAAAGTAAAGACTTAAAAACGTAATTTTTTTATTAATTGTATTAAAAAAAAACTCAATATCGTCGTCAATTTTTGGAAAAAAATATCCATCATGAGGGATGAATACAGGATGTATTGCTAAAAACAACAGTGGAAACAACGCAAGTGTAAAGATAAATTGTAAAAAGTTCAAATTTACAAGCCATAGCTTGATTAAAATCAATCGCTTGATGCGACTGGTGTGATTGCAATGAACTTCCGTTAAACATCGGGAAATGTAAAGTTATTACTTTCAGTAGACGTTCTTGCTTGATAGAATTTAACTACAATATAGCCAACATAGATTTAGAAAAAGTTAATTATATTCGGGACCTTGGAGTTTATTTTGATACGAAGCTCTTATTCAGGGAACATATCAATTTTATTTGTAAGAAAGCTCTCAAACTAATGGGCTTTTTATTGAGACACTGTAGAGATTTTAGCTACGATACATTAAAAATTTTATATTACAGCTTGGTTCGATCCAACGTCGAATATGCATCTATTATATGGGCACCTTACTATAAACGTTACATTGAACAAATTGAACGCGTCCAGCGGAAATTTATTTCATTTATATCGTTCAAATTAAATTTATCCGTTAAAGATTATAACTCGGTTTGTAGTTCATTAAATATTGAATGTCTTAATTTGCGAAGGATAAAATCAGATTTATGTTTCTTATTTAAAATTGTCAATGGTATGACTTCTTGTGATGTTTTAGAAAATATTGATTTTTATTTTCCTCTGTCAAATCGTACTTGAAGGGCTAAACCAATATTCAGATTAGATATAATATCAAATAATTATAGTCTAAATAATCCAACTCAACGAATTATGAGCTATGCAAATTTGCTAAATTCCAATGCTAATTTCGACATATTTGGTGATAATTTTTCAAAATTCAAATCCACATTAAACATTATCAATATAAGTAAATTAATTTAAACTCAAAATAACTATCAAACTCTTTTGTAATTACTTTTCATTCTTTTGCGCAATATTTATATATGTATAGTTTTATATTTTCTACTGTACCTTATTTATAATTATATGTTTAGTTCATAACTTAGTTAGTTTTAGTTTTAGTATTAGAATAGTTTACGGAAATTATTTTGTAAAAATGGCGCTGCCGTGTATATTAAATAAATTTAAAAAAAATAAAATAAAAAATAAAAACAAATTCAATTGTTTCTACTTTTTAACGGCATTCATTGCCTTGACAAATTAAGATGAAATTATTCACCATCGTTTTGATTAACAATAAAATGATATTTACTTTATGATCTAATGCTTTCAGGTCCTCAGAGGTGATATCAACGATTTCTGAAAAAAAAATGTGTCTGTGTATGTTTCTGAGCAGGGGCAGTTATGTAGAGCCAAAGAGCCATGGCACTACCCGCAGTTTCAAGCTCAGCAAGAACTTTTAACAAATAGCCTAGAGCTGGCCACATGGTCGTGCATCCCAGGCCAAAAAAAAGAACTTTTAATTAATTTTTAAAACACTTTTTCGCCAGTTACTTTGGTCTAGGAAGATAAATCATTCTTTCTTTCTTCAAAAATCAGGGGGGGGGGGCGTATTTATAAGTGGCTCTACCATCAACATATTCCACGAGCCGCCACTGTTTCTGAGTGTATGTGCGCCTGCGTGTGTGTGTGTGTCTCCATGTGCACACTATATCTCAAAAACGAATATAGCAATTAACATAAAACTTTGAACATAAGTCTTAATCCGAAGAACTGAAAAGCTTTTGGTAAAATTTCGTCCAACGAAAGTGGGTGTTTACCTAAAAACTGAAAATTGAAAATTGAAATTTTTTGTCACTTTTGGTTCTAGTTCCACTGCTCCAGAGTTTGCCCGTCAATCGGATTCTTTACAGGTTTGCGTTATTTTTGAAATAGTTTTACAAATACATTTCCATGATTTTCTCTTGAAAAGCTTAGTTTAATTTTTTTTTTTCAAGAAATCGCATATATTTCTGTTTTCAGTTTGACCTTACAGCTATACGGAGTATTATTACAAACAAATTTAAAAACACAATAAACTTTGCGAGATTTTAAAAAATACTTATGTCAATAGTTTATGATTTAAGATTTTTAGTAAATTCTATTCCTTACTAAGGATTGTTCACTTTATTGTGACTAGTTTCGTCCTCTTCGGACATTATCAAACAATACACTGACCAGTGACGGTTCGCGGGTTCTTTTCTGGTACGGCCGAGGAACAAGAGGTGGTAACACAGATAGGTGCGGTCACGCAGCCAGCCGTCTCTGCATCTGACCCTACCTATCTGTATTACCACCTCTTGTTCCTCGGCCGTACCAGAAAAAACCACGCGAACCGTCACTGACACTGACAGTGTATTGATTGATAATATCTGAATCCACTGACAGTGTATTGTTTGATAATGTCCGAATAGAACGAAACAAGTCACAATAAAATGAAAAATTCGTGAATTCAGCAAAGTGTTTAATGAACCTCCTTAATAATTCAATATGTATCACAAAGTAATGGCTTCAACCAGGGGCGGCTCGTTATATAGAGCCAAGGAGCCATGGCACTACCTGTAGTTTAAAGCTCAGCAAGAACTTTTTATTTATTCTTAAAACACTTTTTCGCCAGTTACTTTGGTCTAGGAAAATGAATCGTTCCTTCTTTCTTCAAAAAGAAAAACATGTTCCACGAGCTGCCACTGATTGAATAGATTTTTATATAATCATAATCTGGAATGTGTTTTAAGTACATTTGAACAGCTTCAAGTAGATGGCAATGGTTTTTAATTTTTTTTTCAACAGCGGGAAATTTTTTAAAATTTTCTTAACTCTACGCTCGGTTCGTTACGAAAATTCCAAATGTATGGTTGGAGTATTAAATGGATTTTTACATAATCATAATCTAGAATGTGTTTGGAGTGAATTTGAAGAGTTTAAAGTCGATGGCAATTGTTTTTATATTTTTTTCAACAGCGGGAAATTTTTACAAATTTTGTTAAACCTACGCTCGGTTCGTCACGAAAATTCAAAATGTACGGTTGGAGTATTAAATGGATTTTTACTTAATCATAATTTAGAATGTGCTTTGAGTGAATTTGATAAGTTTCAAGTCCATGGCAATTGTTTTTATATTTTTTTCAACAGGGGGAAATTTTTACAAATTTTCTAAACTCTACACTCGGTTCGTTACGAAAATTCCAAATGTACGGTTGGAGTATTAAATGGATTTTCACATAATCATAATCTAGAATGTGTTTTGAGTGAATTTGATGAGTTTCAAGTCGATGGCAATTGTTTTTATATTTTTTTCAACAGGGGGAAATTTTTACAAATTTTCTAAACTCTACGCTCGGTTCGTTACGAAAATTCAAAATGTACGGTTGGAGTATTAAATGGATTTTTACATAATCCTAATCTAGAATGTGTTTTGAGTGAATTTGATGAGTTTCAATTCAATGGCAATTGTTTTTATATTTTTTTCAACAGGGGGAAATTTTTACAAATTTTCTTAACTCTACGCTCGGTTCGTAACGAAAATTCAAAATGTACGGTCCGAGTATTAAATGGATTTTCACATAATCATAATCTAGAATGTGTTTTGACTGAATTTGAAGAGTTTCAAGTCGATGGCAATTGTTTTTATATTTTTTTCAACAGCGGGAAATTTTTACAAATTTTCTTAACTCTATGCTCGGTTCGTCAGGAAAATTCAAAATCTGCGGTTGGAGTATTAAATGGATTTTCACATAATCATAATCTAGAATGTGTTTTGACTGAATTTGAAGAGTTTCAAGTCGATGGCAATTGTTTTTATATTTTTTTCAACAGCGGGAAATTTTTACAAATTTTCTTAACTCTATGCTCGGTTCGTCAGGAAAATTCAAAATCTGCGGTTGGAGTATTGCATGCAGGGGCGGCTCGTTATATAGAGTCAAGGAGCCATGGCACTACCTGTGGTTTTAAGCTCAGCAAGAATTTTCAATTGATTCTTAAAACACTTTTTCGCCAGTTACTTTGGTCTAGGAAGATAAATCGTTCTTTCTTTTTTGAAAAAGGGAGGGGGTATATTGTATAAGTGGCTCTACCGTCAACATGTTCGAGTCGCCACTGGCTTCAACAATCAATCACATAATTCTATTCCTATGAATATCTGAGGATTTAGGTGAATTAATTTTAGTTTATTAAAAAAAAAACGAGATTTGTGAGATTGGAAAAACGACTGTAAATTTGAAGAAAGTGCAGTTTCATTTAAAAAAAATGCAACAAGAGTCAATCAACTCCGCTGGATTTTTTTTAATGTGTTGATTAATTGTTAAAGATTTAAGCTTTTTGTGTAAGTCTTAGTTTGTCAAAAAATAACATTTTTAAGTGACTTCATGAGATTTGATAACTGAAAAAAACTGCCGGTTTTGTAAAAACTCGAAGAAGACAAATTTTTCAAAATTTGAGTGGTGATAGTTAAAGATTTAGGCTTATCAAGTCATTGTTTGATTGAAAAATCCTCATTTATGAAAGTGAGAAAACGACTTCAAATTGCTTGCGAAATCAACGCAGATTTATTTATTTTTTAATCGAAGAAATGTGTTAATCTGGATTTTTCAAAATTTGTGTCTTGATAAATAAAGGTTTAGCCTTGTGATTTTACATTATAACAGGCGTTATTTGTTATATACTGGAGGAAAAAAATGAAACACTTGAAATTCGTGAAATTTCGCCCATTTTCAAACCGCCATAACTCGGCGTATTTTCAATCGATTTTGATGAATCTTTAAGGGCGAAAAACTTTGAAGTGTCTTCATTAAAGTCATGCATGCGAAATTAAGCGTTACCCCTTCCACCCCCTGTAGCGTCCCTGTGAAAAAAAAAGTTTTTTCTGGAAAACATGTCCAACTTTGACGATGTCTACGGAGTTGGAAAAAATGTTGTCGACTCGAGCCACCATAAAGGCATTCAAATTTGATCAATTCCCTATGCAAGACTCTAAGAATGAAGTTCCTACGACCATTTAGCACCAAGTTATGGGTGTGTATTTTGAGGTTTTCCGCACATAACTCAGTGACTTTTTAATCAATTTTGATGATTCTTTCGGGAAAAAATCCCATTTTGGCTCTACTTTAAGGGAGTAAACTTAGATTGGAATAATCCCTTTTAGAACCCTTCAACCCCCGAACAAAAAAAACACGTTTTTTGGCAAAAAAAACACGTTTTTTGGCAAAAAACGTCCAACTTTGGTAACGTGTACCGAGTTGAAAAAAATGTGTTGACTCGATCCATCAAAAGGGTATTGAAATGTGTTCAATTGCCTGCGCAGGACTCAAATAACGAAGTTATTTGGTTTTATAAAATAATACTCTTCGAATGCAATTCTCGTGATTCTCAGTTTACATTATATCAACCGTCACTATTTTGTTTTCAGCGTTGCTGTGACAATTGTTTAACGATTTTATTAAAAATACACTATTTCTGAGTAGACTTCAGAATTTTTAAGCGATGTTATTTTGATTGATTATTTTATGACACTATTTCCGAGTAGATTTAGCAATTTTTATTCTAATTTTATAAGAGATTGTGATTTTATAAAATAATACTCTTCGAATGCAATTCTCGTCATTCTAGGTTTACATTATATCAAGCGTTGCTATTTTGTTTTTAGCGGTGCTTTAGCAATTTTAGTGTATAGTTAAAAATAAACTATTTTTGAGTGGATTTAAACATTTCTACGCTAATTTTACAGAAGATTATGCCTTTATAATTTTTATAATCTTCGATTGCTGTTTTCGTGATCTCGGTTAACGGTATATCAAACGTTGCTATTTTGTTTTCACCGCTGCTGTGGCAATTATTTTACGGTATTATTAAAAATACACTATTTCTGAGTAGATTTCGGAATGTTTATGCTTATTTTACAAGAGATTATGGTTTTACAATTTTAATACCCTTCGAATGCAATTCTCTTGATTTTTAGTTTACTTTATATCAAGCGTTGCTATTTGGTTTTCAGCGGTGCTAGGGCAATTGTTTTACGGTATTGGCAAAAATATACAATTTTTTGAGTAAACTTAGAAATTTCTACGCTAATTTTGCAAGTGAATATGGATTTATATTTTTTTATAATCTTCGAATGCAATTTTTGTGATTCTCTAATTATGTTATAAAAATCGTTGTTGTTTTGTTTCAAGAAGCACAATGGCAATTGTTTTATAGCAGTGATTCCCAACCACTGTGCCGCGGCACTTTGTGTGCCGCCAAATTGTATAAATGCATGCAACAAAAAAACAATTTAGGGTGTTTGAAAAAGCTGCGAAATGGCTGAATTAATTAATTTTAAACCTCATATTTTGGCTGAAGAAATTATATTACCAGCTTGTAACAAAATTGAAAAATAATGATTGATGAATCAGCGGGTATTGATATTTATAAGATACCACTTTCAAATGACACAATTCATCGCGGAATTAAAGAGATGTTGCGAAATATTCAAGAAAATACTTCAAAAACTCTTGCAAATTCAAACTTTGGTCTACAAATAGACGAAACAACAGACATTACAGGAAAGGCACAATTAATTGCATTCGTTCGATTAATTATTATCTGATTTTACAACTGGAAAACATATTTTCGATGTAATTAATTCGTATATACAAGAAATTAATGTTTCGTAGAATTTATGTATTGCTATTTGTGCAGATGGTGCTCCAACTATGACTGAACATATATACACTGGTGGAAAAAAATGAAACACTTGAAATTCTTGAAATTTCGACCATTTTCAAACCGCCATAACTCGGCGTATTTTCAATCGATTTTGATAAATCTTTGAGGGCGAAAAACTTTGAAGTGTCTTCCTTAAAGTCATGCATGCGAACTTAAGCGTAACCCCTTCCGTCCCCCTCTAGCACCCCTGTGAAATAAAACGTTTTTTCAGGAAACCATGTCCAATTTTGACGATGTCTACGGAGTTGGAAATTTTTTTTCAACTCGATCCACCATAAAGTCATTCAAATTGGATCAATTCTCTATGCAGGACTCAAAGAACGAAGTTCCTACGACGATTTAGCACCAAATTATGGGTGTTTAAAGAAGAAATTTTAAAGTTCTTCACCCTCAAAGATTAATCAAAATCGATTGAAAATACGCTGAGTTATGACGATTTGAAAATGGTCGAAATTTCACGAATTTCAAGTGTTTCATTTTTTTTCCTTGAGTATAGAAGGATTTGTGGCACATGTGAAAGCACTGAATGCAGATATATTAGTTACCCATTGTTCTTTTTATCAAGAAACACACATTACAGAATATCTGCCATCAGAATTGAAAATAGTGCTAGAACAATGTGTTAAAATGGTTAATTATGTAAAATTAAGACCATTAAAAAGTCGCTTATTTAGTAATTTATGCCAAGCATATAAGCTGTGGTGTATCGTCTAATATAAGACAATAAAACTCGGGAATAATTTAAATATGTTTACTATATTTCACCTCGTCAATACAGCAGATAAAACAATACTGATTCTCATTCTATTTGCACACATTGGCGTTGGCCTATAAAAGCTATACAAAAATTAAACGTTTTTGGGCAAAAAACATTCTAATCTTAGTTTACCCCCTTAACCCTTTGACATACAAAGACGTCTATGACACGTCTTTTGTTCCCAGCGTCAAAATTAATTTTGACGTGTCACAGACGTCCGCAAAATCGCGTCAGATTTAAACGAATTTTGAGGTTAGTTATGAGATGTAATTTAATTTAATTAATATAATTATGAATTAGTTGATTTTGTCCCTATCCTAGTTATCCGTCCCAATGAGTGCATATAATAAATTGACCGAAAGTGATGTGGAGAGTGAAGAAGATTATTTGAGCGAAAATGAAAACCTTCCCGATTTTGATTATTCAAGCGATTGTAGCAGCGAAAGTTCAATACTAGTAAATGTTCGTAAGCGCCCGAGGTTGATATATTGCAGCGACGATTCAGATTCGTCAATGGATGAATGGAATTGGGAAGAAAAGGAAAATATACCTAATATAAAAATATTTACGGCAGTTCCCGGCATCAACGCTATTACTTTGCGTAGACTTACTGCAAATCCTACACCTCTTGCGGTATTGAGACAAATAATTGGTGATGATTTCTTTGAAATGATAGTTAGGGAAACCAACAGATATGCAACACACACTACAAGTTGGAAAAATTCGAAAGTGGGCGAAGAATGGTTTCCAGTGACCATTGATGAATTACAGGTATATTTTGCATTATGTATACTTATGTCACAGGTAAAAAAATCCAAGATTGACATGTACTGGTCAAAGAGAGCTATTATCGAGACGCCAATATATTCAAAAACTATGCCCCGTAAACGTTTTCTAGCTATTTCCAATTTCCTTCATTTTGTGGATAATAATATAATAGACAAAGGTGATAAAATATGTAAAGTAAGAAAAATAGTTGACTACCTAAATAATAAGTTTGAACAATTGTACACACCAAATAAAAACGTTGTCATTGACGAATCCCTTATGAAATACAGAGGTCGCCTAAATTATATACAGTTCATTGCAAGCAAACGAGCACGATTTGGGATAAAATTTTACAAACTCTGTGAATCTGATTCGGGGTACTGTTCGCAATTCAAAATATATACAGGCAAAGATAAGATACCCGGAACCGCTACACCTGCTTCTCAAAATGTCGTATTGGAGTTGGCCCAGCAGATTTTAGGCAAAGGCTATACATTATTCTTAGATAATTGGTATTCATCACCAGAACTTTTTGATATCTTGCGAAAAAATGATACAAACGTAATTGGAACTGTTAGAAAAAACCGGAAAAATATGCCAAAAAATTTACCAAAATACAAAATAAAAAAAGGAGAAGCGAGAACTTTATCTTGTAGAGGAATATTATCATTACGTTGGTGCGATAAAAAAGACGTTTATATGATAAGCACAACACACTCAGGAGAAGAAATGGTGGATACTGGAAAAATTAGAATAAATAAAAAAAGAGAGGAAGAACAAGTAATAAAACCTAAATGTGTTATAGATTACAATTTTGGAATGGGCGGTGTCGACAGGCAAGATCAACAACTTGCTTGTTTTCCACTTATGAGAAAATGCATAAAGGGGTACAAGAAAATATTTTTCTATTTGCTGGATATCACAATATACAATGCTTATGTTTTACATTCAAAATTGCCGAATATAACAAAACAAACAATTGTTGATTTCCGTCTAAACGTAGCAGAAGACATGCTGTCTAATCTATCTTTACCTAATTACGCAACTCGCGGACGTCCATCAAAAAATGACTGCCCAACTCGTCTACAGGCAAAAAATTGGGCGCATTTTCCTGAACATATACCCCCCACTAATAGAAAGCAGCACCCAGCAAAGAGATGTCATGTATGTGCCAAGCATAATATCAGAAGCGAAACCACTTGGCAATGTAAACAATGTTTAATTGCACTACATTTACCTGAGTGCTTCGAAAAATATCATTCTTTACAACATTACTAAATTGTTTGTTATAGTGTTATCTTGTATATATGTTATTAAAACAATAGTTTTAACTTTAATTTAAATATTTTCAACAATAAAATATAATTTGTTAAAAAATGAAATATGGTTTAAATAATTGATCCTTTTGTTTAGGGTTACTTTAAATTTAAAATGTATGTCAATGGGTTAAAGTAGAGCCAAAATGGGATTTTTTCCTGAAAGAATCATCAAATTTGGTCGAAAAGTCACTGAGTTATGTGCGAAAAACAGGAACTTGGTTGTTTGAGTCCTGCAAAGGGAATTGATCAAATTTTAATTCCTTTATGGTGGATTGAGTCGAAAAAAAATTCCAACTCCGTAGACATCGTCAAATTTGGACATGGTTTCCAGAGAAAACTGGAAGGGGTTACGCTTAATTTAGCGTGCATGGCTTTAAAGAAGACACTTCAAAGTTTTTTGCCCTTAAAGATTCATCAAAATCGATTGAAAATACGCCGAGCTATGGCGGTTTGAAAATGGTCAAAATTTCACGAATTTCAAGTGTTTCATTTTTGTTTCCTCCAGTGTATATAACGTTTTATACGCATTGCACGCCGAATTCGAACGCTAAATATCTAAAGTAAATATACTACAGAAGCTGAATATGAATCCTTGTTACTGCACACAGAAGTAAGATGGTTACCCAGAGCATAAAATATGGTGTGCTAAACTAGCTTACTTACCTGATATTTTTGTTATTTTTAGTAACATAAATGCAAGTATGCAAGGGCCAAAAGAAAATATAATAAACTCAACAGATACACTGGTGGGATGCAAAAAAATTAACGTTATGAAAGAACAAAGGTAATTTGCAAAAGTTTGAGTTAGTTCCAAAAGACACCTATAAAACTATTCATAAAATTGTTATTGACCATTTTACAGTACTAGAGAAGAGAATTTTTCATTACCTCCCAAATTTTAATATAAAAAAAATTGATTGGGTTCGTAATTCATTGTGATGACGGATACGTCTGTATATGAATTAACTTTGAATGAAGAGTTTGTAGTAATCGAGATTTAATTTCAAAACATTCGGAAGAGCCAATTATTTCATTTTGGATTAACATTAGATGCTTAAAAAATATGATTACAATTTTCTACATCTTATTTGAGCGAATTCGGATTTTCAGCATTAACCAATATAAAGACGAAAAAAGATCGAGACTTTTAAATGTAGATACGAAATGAGAATGGCATTATCATTTTTACGACAAAATATAAACTTATAATTCTTATAATTCATTTGTAATTAACCACTCAAAAAACATTCTGTTGTCTTTGTAGTACAGATTATTTTATTTTACATTGAAAATTATTAACATAAACTATTTTACAATGTATTACAGGTAAGTAAAATTTTTTGAAACAAAAGCTTAAGAAGGCATTAAACGAATTCTCGATTACTTAGATAATAATTTATTATCTATAAATATCAGTAAAACCAAATTCCTACCATTCTCATGTCATACCAACAATCTTCCACCATTTCAAGAACTATCAGTAGAAAAGAATGGAAATATAGTTAATATTAAAATTACCGACGAAATTAACTACTTGGGAGTAATTGTCGACCAACATCTGAGATGGGAAAAAAACATTTGTCACCTAGTTAAAAAATTGCGATACACATTTTGTTTATTTAAGAAGCTTTCTGAGTTCCTCAACCATGATCTGATGAAAATAATATATTACTCTCTGGTGCAAAGTCACCTATTTTATCCTTACTTGTTGGGGATCAGCTAGAGATACCTATATGAAATCACTACAAATCATACAAAAGTGGATTTTGAAATGGATGCTAAACAAATCAGTCTACTACCCAACAAACCTACTTTTCAAAGGAGCCGGAGTAATGAACATCCGTCAACTGTATTTCTATAAAGTTGGAAAACCTACTTTTCAAAGGAGCCGGAGTAATGAACGTCCGTCAACTGTATTTCTATAAAATTGGAAGGAAATAATTCAAAACACCACCAAATTTCATAACACACCCATAAATACAACACAAGAAAAGGAGTTGACACAGTGGTTCCTAAGAAGAAATTGTCCATAGGCCAGAGGTCCCTTGATTATGTGCTACTAAAAGTTAGGAATGCAATACCATGTTATATAAGAAGTTTAAGTGCAGAAGACAAAATGTGAACTTAAAAAAATTGTATTACATCAACACGAAGATTATTGTGACAATATTTTTGAAGGATTGTTCTAAGCGTTTGCGTTATAAATTTGTAATAAGTATCATTTGGTGTATTTGCTTTTCATTCCATTGTATTTATTTTAAATGATTTCTGTTTAGTTTTAGAGTATTTAATGTGTACTAATTCCCACGCACAAGATATTTGTCTTTTGTGGGCTGTAGATGTTTATTATATGTAAAATATCAAATTGTATGCTGTATTTTATTTTAATAAACTTATTATATACTTATTATATTATATCTTATAGTTACTGTGCCGGCAAATTTTGAAATTGTTAAAAGTGTGCCGCGACAAAAAAAAGGTTGAGAATCACTGTTTTATAGCATTATTAAAAATACACTCTTTCTAAGCAGATTTAGAATCATTTGCTCTAAATTTAAATGAGATTAAGATTTTCATAATCTTTGAATTTAATTTGAATAATCCTTAGTGATCTTATTTATTATGTAATCAAAAATACATTTTGGAATGTATTTAAGATTTTTCTGAGCCTATTTTACGACAGGTAATTTGAACAGATTTGACACATTTCTATCAAAATAGGTTTGCAATATTAAATCTTTTGGTCAGTGATAAATTCTAGTAACAAGGTGTAATTACGCGTGCGATAATTAAAGCCTCCAACTTTATAAATTCGCTCTAGTTTCGTTGGGAATTAATAAGCCGACATCAGATGTAATTTGTCAAAGCCGTTTCATGTGTGCCGTAAACAGCAGAGGTTGGTTGTATTTTACGGTCCGGTGTATTTCGGGAAAACTGTGCTGAAAAATTACTTGCATCTGAGTGTTAGTTCGCTACAGATTAATGCACATATATATTTCTTGAGTAATTATTCGAAATTGTACAATAAAAAATAACTTTAGTTTGTATAGTTCAAGTCAAGCTTTTTATTTTAGGTCTTCGGTTAGGTCCTCCGAAACACATTGTCACTGCTTTGCTTGTATAGCACTTAAATTATTTATTGATATTAAAAATTTCTTCTCCATTTACCTATCTATTGAAGTATGCATATATTCGTGATTGTTGTCATCTTCATACTCGCATCTTACTCGCGGAATTATTTATTTTTTTTATTTGTGTTAATTCTTTATTTTTGATTGCAATTTCTGCTGTTTTGGCTTTTTTCGATGTATTTGTATTATAAAACACGCTTATAATAATTTTGGCAACTTCAAGTGGAACTTTGATTTCCTTGGTTTCTGTTTACGTTCTTTGCATATTTCATTTTGGAATAGGATGATTTACAAAGATATGTCGATGCGAATAACGTAAGCAGAATTTGGGCACATTTTTTAAAAGTCTATTGATCGGGCATTATTATCCAAAGTACTCATCTCTCTCTTCTCTTTAAATATGACTAAGCAAGTATCATTTTAAGTTTGTATCATTTTTCATTTAAATAAACTCGTCAAACAAGTCTGCATAGTTACAGTCAAAAACTAAAGCCAATTGCGAAATACTTGTCGGCTCTGGGTGCCAGGGATTTTCTATGAGCAGTAGCAAATTTTTAATTTTTCTTAAGTCCTGAAGTCTCTTTTTAAATTCGTCTGATAGTGCAGATATATAAACTTCAAGTAAAACTTTGATAATAGCAAGTTAAGTTGCCCAAACTATAGTTAATGAATAAATAAAGTTAAAAGTGTTTCAATATATTTTCCAACATGTATACCGAAGTAACAGCAAAAATTATAAGCAGCATTGTAATTTATCCATAAGATAACCCTTAATTAGGCAACCAAATGTACACAATGTATTTTCCTGGCTAAGCATTAAAATGCGCCTTATCTTATTTTACTGTTGGCTTGAGATCTTTTTATAATAAAAATTACAGCGTATGTCTTCATACCTTCCATTCCGTTCCCAATCACAACGGTCCACTTTTTCCCTTCGCCGCAAAGACGTGACCGTTTACCGGGTTCCCGAATCAACCTCCGAAACGCCTCACGGTTCGCCTCATTTTTTTTGTTCAATCCGCGGCTCTTCTTTAATTGAAACAACAAATTACCCACCATTAGACCGACATAAATCATCATTTACATTTGTAATGCACGCGCGTCGACCAACCAACCGAAATGCCGAAAAACGAAATAAAAAAAAATTGGTCGAGATTTATGCGCTCCCGAAAAAGCTTAATTAATATATAAATAACCGAGGAATTAATATTTTAATTATTCGAGCCGGGGTCGTTATTATTAGCGTAATTAGCGCGGAGCCCCCTAGGAGATTTATACCTTTTGACAAATTGCCTAATTACAGGAATGTTCGATGGAAACGTGGAAATATAAATATGCTGATGTAATCTCGGCTAATTAGAAAAAAAACGGGCGCTTTATTGTACTTTGTTTTCACTTTGATGTATTTATTGTTATTTATCGCGGCGTTTAATTGCCCTTTTACAGTTATTATTTTACTTTATTACGACATCTTTCTCCGTTTCGAAATTATAATTGTCGACAGGTTGTAAAGTTTATTATTATTACTATTGCTTCATCTTAATGTGCCCCTACTGCGTTATCGTTGTTTCTACACATCATAGTCTATAAAAACTTGTATTGAACACTGAAATTAGTTTTGCAAAATGCTCCATTTCGTTACTTAATTTGCCTGAAATCCCCTCTATTAATCTTTATACTTTTTCAAGAAACATTCCAAATGTATGTAGACTTAAAATTCTGAAACTAAGAAATTACCACAGGAGACAATTCACAAATGGATTAAAGGTTTATTCATGAGAAATGCATTTTCGCGCTAAGAAAGGCAATATTGATAAGATTGACTCTGATAAAGTCGAAGGTATATGAAACAGCTGTAAAAACTCGTATCATTACGTAAGAGATTTAGTAGAAAACATATACCTCGAAAATAGCGAAATTATTACAGTAGCCTTAACCTTAGCAAGGCTTTTGATACTGAATGTAGGAAAAACAAATTTGAATATTATGTAATACGGGGTACGCCTCTGGCATTAATTAAAACGACAGAAAACAGTTTATTACCAAAAAAAAAAACATATTCACCGATATTTCTATTAAAGCAAGGTTTACCACGAGACACTATTTTAGGCTCGTTATAATTTATAGTGTATACCAATGGTTCCGAAACGTTTTTAATTCTCTTCCGAAATTTTAACAAGGACACTTTTCGAATTAGTGAATAATCGCTCTTAATAACATTAAAATTAATGCATCTATAAAATAAAGGGTTTTTTAGTAAGGACGTAACATTCGACTGTACCATTTCTCGAGATTAAACAATTACCAAATTTTCCTTTCAATAAATCAATTGTTTGACCAGCTGTGTGGCTTGTGGCACCATCTTGTTGGAACCACATATCGCTGATGTCAAGTCCATCCAATTCTGGCCAAAAATAGTCTTCCAACATGGCATGATAGCGAACTCCATTGGCCATAACATGGCGATTCATTTTATCGACGAAAAAATGCATCACACCTCCGGCATGAAATTCACACTACATGCTCACTTTTTACAATGTAGTCTCATGAAGCACATGTGGGTTTGTTGCTGTCCAATAACGCATATTCTGCTTATTGACAAAGCCATTTAGCCAAAAATGAGCTTCATCGCCGATGAAATTCAGGATTTTCTCCAAACTTTTGCAGAACAAATCGGATAAGTTTCGGCGCTTTAAATGATCCTGAGGTTTCAGCTCTTGGGTTAATTTGATCTTGTAAGGGTGTAGCTAGAAATATTTACGCAGAATTCGCCATAATGTGGACTGAGTAATTTCAAATTCTTGCGAACGGCGTGGAATCGACTTCATTTTGAACTGAAAATCTTACGGCAGCAATATTTTTAATACTTTGACCGGTGCGTTGTCTCACTGGTACAGGAACATTTAATAGTGAATATGTTGATTCTAATTTGTTCACCATCGCACGCACAGCTTGTCTGGTGGGACGATTATTGCGACAAAAAATTGGAGTAAGCTCTCTTAAAGTTGCAACTACCGACTTTAACGATTTCCAAACGTTGCTCGTTTGTGAACTTCACCATGATAAAAATGTAATCCTTGACTGACGTTTTGACTTGACAGATCATAAAAAAGGTTTGTAGGTTATGTTCCGTGTTATAAAACAAAATTCTTATATCCCTATTGGAAAACCCTTTATAAGAAAAATGTAATAGTACATTATTAAACGAGTGAGAAAGTTGGCCATTGCCACGAGTGTGAAGTTTGCAACACGAGCCGTTGGCGAGTTGATTTTTCTGTTTGTATTAAATTATAACGAATAATTTTTCTATTTGGAAATTGCGGCAGTTCGCTAACAAAAACGAATCGTAACCATAGTAACAACTAAACTGTTGGGCAATGAAACTGCTATTATTTGATTGGATGTCATCTGTTGAAACCGCTATCATTTGATTGGATTTCACCCGTGGAGAAAATGATTCGGCCGAATAATGGACAACTTTCTCAATCAAAAACAATTTAACAACGTTTATATTACTTAATAAGATGCGAAAAAAACAGATTATCGCTAGAATTTCTGGAATTTTCCACCAAAATTTGAACTTTCGACTAGCTTTCCTAAACCCTCTCTTTCCCAAATTAATTTTTTGAAATAAAAAAAAATATTTTTTGTGAAATTCTTGCTATAACACCATATTCTAACACAAGAAAAATCAATAAAAAAAATGTCTCCAGAACACAAAATCATGACTACATATAGAGTCCTTAATTGTCTCGAAATTGTATAGCTGTAAAATAAAAGAAAAATCCGAATGCAGGTTATCGTTAAATTTTCCGGAATTTTTCATCAAAATCGTAACTTTCCAAATGCGCAATTTCGACTAGATTTCCTAAATTTTCCTAAAATTCCCTCGATATTTTCTATTAAAATTTACATAAATGTAGCTATGAATTGCAATAAAAATCTAAAAATAGATTATCAAGTGTAATTGCACAACAGCAGTGATAATTACGAAATAATTTTGGTATTTAGGCCCAAAGCGGCTTACTTTGAAACTGCCCGACGGCGCAGCCGGAGGCTAGTTTCTCTAAGTAAACCGCTGGACGACATAAATACCAAAATTATAAGGATTTATCATTGCTCAAGGCCAATTCGGTAAAATAATTTCTGACATATAAAATTCACTTTAACATCTATGATATTTTTTTTTAAATATTATACATGAGCTAACTTCATTCGTATTTCATTACAGTCAGAAATGATCTCGGAAATTATCATCAAAATTTTTGTACAAAATCGCTACTTTGCGAAGTGTGCTGAAGATTAAATTTCCTTAGTTTTTCCAAAATTTCTCTGTTGGATTTCAATAAAATTTATAAAAAGCAAGCTAAACATACGTGGCTATAAAAATAACAAAAACCTGTTATCACTTAATTTTCCGGAATTTTCCATTAAAATCGTAACTTTGCAAATGCACATTTTCGGCTACATTTCCTATATTTTTCTGAAAATCCTGCGATGGATTTAATTATAATCGCTACTTGCAGAATGTGCAGTGTTTACCAGATTTTCACAGTTTTCCCGAAATTACTCCGTTGGATTTCAACAAAACTTATAGAAAATATTCTAGACATCTGTGACTACAAAACAAAGTAAACATCCAAAAACTGGTTCACAGGAAACATTCTACATATTATATGTTACTATAAATTGAAATAAAAATCTAAAAACAGATTATCACTTAATTTTCCAGAATTTTCTATTAAAATCGTAACTTTCCGAATGAGCAATTTCGGCTAGCCTTTCTTTATGTTTCTGAAATTCCCTCGATTGCTTTAATTAAAATTTACAGAAAACATTCTAGCTGTAAATTAAAAAAAAATTCTAAAAATATTTTAGATTTTTTCGTAATTTTTGATCAAAATCGCTATTTTACAAAATGTGCACTTTCGATTAGATTTCCTTAGTCCTCCCAATTTTTACTTTCTCCGTTACGAAGTACGAGAAAGTATTGTGACCGTGAAATAAAAAAAATAATTTTTTTTCGGAAATTTCCGTTTTGGGGTCCCTAGATGCCATCTCAATAATTTCTGGATTTTTTTTTGTGCCGTTGTGTGTGCGTGTTGTGTGTCTGTGCGTCTGTGCGTCTGTGCACGCTATATCTCAAAAACTAATCCAGAAATTAACATGAAACTTTGAACATAAGTCTTATTTGAGAATCCGAAGAACTGTGAAGCTTTTGATAAAATTCCGTACGGCAGAAGTGGGTGTTTGCCTTAACCGTTCTTTGTTTTTTTCCAATAACTTTTTAAATATCTAAAATATTATAAAAACATTCAAATAAATATTGAAGACAACTAAGAAATGAACATTGTTTGAAAATATTTTTAATAAAATCCATTTTATTCGAGAAAAAAAATTATTTTTTTTTTTTCATTTTTGATTTAGAATTATGAAACGATAATAGTTACAGCAAATTTATGTTGATAATAATTGTAGAGAATGCTAAAATGAACAACTTATAAATAATAAATTTTCTTCGAAATCTCTTTAGTTTTTCAGTAAACTGAGTTTTCGAATTTGAAGTATAATTTTTCCATCTTTCATAATTTTGACGTTTAAACGTTCAATTTCATCCGATTCTACAAAACGCTGTATGTACATTTACAACATGATTTGAATTGAAAATAAACCATGAAAGCGTAAATATAAATGATACCATCAAGTCGGAGAAAGTAACATGATGACCACGGATTCTCACTAAATTTTACGGGAATTTCTATTAAAATCTTAGCCTTTGAAATGTGCACTTTCGAGCAGATTTGGACTTCATTAAAATTAACAAAAATACATTCTAGATATACCGGTTGACCCAGGGATCTGTAAAAGCCCCATAACTTATTTGCTATTTGAGATATCAACTTCTGTTTTTCATAGACTGGTACTCACACCTATTCTACATATTTTAAAAATATTAATATTTTTGTACAGGGTGTCCCAGTACAAATAACAGAACAAAGTTATGTTTTTTTTAAACGGAACACCCCATATTTTATACTTCATTTTTTTATACACTAGAGAATTTTCCACATCATGAAGAATAATACACATCGGCTTTGGTTCTTTTTACTTTCTCCGTTACGAAGTACGAGAAAGTATTGTGATCGTGATTTTCCTTTCAAAACATTTTTTTACGGAAATATCCGTTTTAGGGTCCCTATATGTCATTTCAACTATTTCTGGATTTTTTTTGTGTGCCTGTGTATATGTGTGTGTGTCTGTGCGTGTGTCTGTGCGCGCTGTATCTCAAAAACGAATAGAGCAATTAATATGAAACTTTTAACATACGTCTTATTTGATAATCCGAAGAACTTAAAAACTTTTAGTAAAATTTCGTACACCGGAAGTGGGTGTTCACCTTAACTGTTTTTTGTTTTTTGCCAATATTTTCTTCAATATGAAAAATATCACAAAAACATTTAAACAGATATGGAAGACAACAAAGAAATGAAGATTCTTTGTTTGAAAATATTTTTCATAAAATCATTGTTATTCGAGAAAAAAATTTCTTATTTTTTCTTATTTTTTGGTTTATAATTATGAAACGATAATAGTTACAGCAAATTTATGTTAATAATAATTGTAGAGAATGCTAAAATGAACAACTTACAAAGAATACGTTTTTTTCGAAACCTCTTCAGTTTTTGAGTAAACAGAGTTTTTAAATTTAGAGTATAATTTTACCATCTTTCATAATTTTGATGTTTTAAACGCCAGTTTCATCCGATTCCACTAAACGCTGTATGTACATTGAAAATGTGATTTAAATTGAAAATAAACCATGAAAGTGTAAACTTAAGTAACTATGCCATCAAATCGGAGAAAGTAACATGATGGCCACATCACCATTTTTTGTTCATACTGCTATACTGGGTAACAATGGATAACTTCAAATTGAACACCCTATATATTTTGCCATTTTTTTATGTGCCACCTTCTGCTGATTTTTTAAATTTTCAGCCAAAACTATGCCTTTTCTGGAAAAATTATGAGAGACCAAAGTTGTAGAGCGGAAAATTTCCGATCGATATAGGTCTTTCTGCTTTTAAAATAATGCGTGCATTTCTCGCCAGAGCGCGTAAAATCGTGCATTTTAGCGTATTTTTTCAAATTTTTTATTAATAAATTGCATTATACTTTATGTTCCGCGCCCGAAACTACTTCTACAGGTCCCTGGGTCACTCGGTATATTCTAGGTATAAATTTAAATAAAAATCTATAAACAGGTTATCACTAGATTTTTCGAAATTTGCCATCAATTTCAGAATTTTCCATTAAAATCTCTATTTTGCAAAATGTGCACTATCGTATAGATTTCCATAATTCTCTCAAAATTTCTTTGTTGCATTTCATTGAAACTTATAGAACAAATTTTAGCCACATGTAGCTTTATAATAATAATAATAATAGCAATAATATATATTTGTGTTACTAACTATAGTTGGTTTTACACACGTCAAAATGAATATAAGAACAATACAAAATATAACTACTAATAGAAATAGAAATAGAATAATAATACATAAGAATAAGAGAATACATTACTTTAAAACAAACGAAAACTCCAAAAACTCGTTTTCATTACATTTTCCGGAATTTTCAATCAAAATCGCAACTTCTTAATTGCTCACTTTTAACAAGATTTTCTTTATTTTCCTGAAATTACTTTGATGGATTTTATTAAAATATATAGGAAATATTCTAGATACAAGTAGCTATAAATTAAAAAAATCTAAGAACAAGTTTTCATGAGATTTTTTAATCAAAATCGCTATCTTGCAACATGTGCACTTAGTTATCGCGAAATTTCCTTGTTGTATTTAAAAAAAAAACTTACAGAAAACATTCCAGACATATGTAGCAAAATAAACTAGTTACAACCAAATTTTCCGGAATTTTCCATCAAAATCATTACTTTCCAAACGCGCACTTTCAACTATTTTCCTTGTTGGTTTCTATTAGAAATATTAGAATATAAATTGAAATAAAAATCTGAAAACAGGCTGTCACTAGATTTTTCAGAATTTTTTTATCAAAATCGATATTTTGCAAAATATGTACAGTCAACTAGATTTTCTTAGTTCTTCTGAAATTTCCTTGTTTAATTTCAAAAAAACATTCTGGACATATGCAGCTGTATAACAAAATAAATATCGAAAAACTAGTTAGAACCAAATTTTTCGGAATTTTCCATCAAAATCGTTACTTTTCAAATGCGCACAGGGTTTCATTAAAATTTACATAGAACATTCTAGATATATGTAGCTATAAATTAAACTAATCTTCAAAGAGGTTAATAAGACTTTTTGGAATTTTCGATCTAAATCGATGTATTGTAAAATGTGCACTTTCGACTATATTTCTTTAATTCTCTCGAAATTTCTTTGTTGGATTTCAACAAATTGTATCTAAAACATTATTATTATTTATTATTTATTTCCCTTTGTTACAAATGCTTGAACAATATTGTAGACATATGTAGTTAAAAAACAAAATCAAAATCAAAAAGTGGTTAGTACTTAATTTTTGGGAATTTTCAATTAAAATCGTTAGTTTCCAGCGCGCACTTTTGACTAGATTTCCTTAATTTTTTTTAAATTTCCTCGATGGGTTCTATTTAAATCTACAGATAAAATTATACACATGTGTAGCTATAATTTTAGAAAATGATGTTAAAACAGGTTATCACAAGATTTTTTAATTTTCGACAAAATCGTTATTTTGCAAAATGTGAACTTTCGAGTAATTTCCTAAATTCTCTCAAAATGCCTTTGTTGCATTTCAACAAAACATATAGAAAACTTTCCAGACATATGTAGCTCAAAACAAAACAAAAATACAAAAACTTATTATTTCTAAATTTTCCGTAATTTTCCATCAAAAACTTTCCAAATGCGTATTTAATAATAATGATAATAATAGATATTTATTTCCCAACAGACATACTATATCCAATTACAGGGAAATATAACATTATTTAAGACATTAATTAACAAAAATTAAATTAAGATAGTCTAGATTTCTTTAATTTTCCTGAAATTCTACCAATGGATTTTATTATAATTTACAGAAAAATTCTAGATATTAGTAGCTATAAATAGAAACAAAAATATAAAAAAAAATTCACTAGATTTTTCGAAATTTTTGAACAAAATCGATATTTTGTAAAATGTGTACTGTCGACTGGATTTTCTTAGTTCACCCAAAATTTCTTTGTTGGATATCAACAAAACTTATACTAAACATTTCAAGCATGTGTAAAACAAAATAAAATTGGAAAAACTGATATATTCAAAATTTTCTGGAATATTTCATCAAAATCGCTACTTTGTAAAATATGCACTTTAGCCTAGATCAAACAAATCAAACAAATAAATTTCGGGCGAACTAAGGAATTCTCCTGAAATTTCCTTGTTAGATTTAAAGATACTTTCAGAAAAGATTCTAGACATATGTAGTAGCTATAAAACAAAATAAAAATCCGAAAAGTGGTGAGTACAAAATTTTTCGGAATTTTGTACTAATATACTACTACTTCACAAAATGCGCACTTTCGACTAGATTTCTTTAATATCCCCAAAATTTTCTTCATGGATTTTTATCAAATTTGCAGCTAATATTTCAAAGATATGTACAGTATTACCGAGCACTCGAGACGTGTGATGGTAAAGTTTGCGCAGAGTGAGAAACTATTCGGAGAAAGCGATAACAAATCACCGGAGCTAATTGAATTTAAGATGGTCACTGCACAACACGTCTTGAGTGCTCGGTACAACTCTGGCTAATCCGAAAACGGGTTATCGTTTAAACGAATCACAGCTTAAAGGGCTTTTTAGCCTTTTAGGCAAACCTTCCCCGGTCCTACGTTAAATGAAAACATGTTGAGGCCGCGCATATAATTCCATGAATCGTTATCGGCGCGGCATTTACATAAAGTTAATAAGAGCACCGATAAGGCTAAATTTAGACGAGTGCATTCGTCAACGAAAGTCTCATGTTTCAAAAAAAAAAAAATAGAATAGTCATCCGATATTAACTCGATACGCAACGATAAGATAATAGTTATCGTGTGCAAATTTGCTAATTAAACAATTTATCCACAACTTCCGCTCTTATCACCAGCGAGGATAAAAAGAGAATGTGATCAAACGTCAAGAGAACATTCGATGTTGACTCATGACCCACAATTGAGATTCGGTATTAACTAATAATAATAATACCTTATTAACAGTTAATCTAGTGACAGGGAAAAATGAAACAAAATATCAAAGAAATATAAATACCTACATGTAAATAATTGGATAAGACCTTAACAGAAAAAAATGTATACTGATGTTAAGTTAAAGTCTTTGCAAAACTAAAAAGTATTATTACAATACAAAATTAAAATTCAACTTGAAATTACAGCGTTTATTCAGAATGCAATCAAAACACTACTCAATAGGGAAGAAAACTATCTGGAACAATTACCAAATATATGATTGATAGTTGAAGCCATTGAGCAGAAATCAACACAAAACAAAATATATTTATCAAATCAATTTTCTCTATTCTTCTGGACTTATACTTCTACAATTTCAGTCTTACAAAGACCACAATAAATAAACAAATTCTATACTGAAACAACTACTTTCCCGGCTAACGCCACGACGAACAATACTTTACCGTAATTCTCCTGGACATTCCGCGCGCATGGCTTAAATATCACTCGACTTTTACAGGTGTGCATTTTTTTTTCACACTCCTCTCGTCTCGAAACAGGTATTCATGACTAATTGTTTAACCTTTGCACTGTTTATCCGTGCGGCCTCGTACTTGAAACCGGATGAAAGGTCGAAACAATTGCCGAGATGCAGCGAAAGAAAAAAAAAATCCGTTAATTAGTGGCCGGTGTTTAAAAAAAACTTGAGGCGATTAACACAATCGCACAGACACAATAAAAAAGATGTTTACTCGTTTCGTTTCGGATACACGAAAGAGTGGCGCAATTACGGTGCATAAAATTTAAACGTTATCGCTGATAATTGGGAGTAATAAATCACACGCAGATGCTTAAAGTGACCTTTCCAGTGGCCAAAATCGTACCCTACATACGTGAAAGTAGTCTGCAATTCAGACATGTATATTATAATTCTTAAATGCATCTTGCACGTGTAAAATGTTTGTGCACGTGATATTTAGATATTTACAGAATTTTTGATTTTTGAAAATCATAATTGATGCCAAAAAAAGGCGAAGTCGATCACTTAAAAGATATACAATCAATACAATCAAATCAGGTTTTTAAAAATAAAGAGAAATTATAAATTTTTGAAAATGCTGGGGACAAAATTAAAAAAAAAAACGCTTTGAAATTAAACGCCGCAAAAGCCTAATCAAATGAATAAAAAATCATTCTTATATTATATTGGTAAGATTATTAAAAAGGAAATACAGCCTGAATACATTTGATTAAATCCAAAATCATGTTTTTTTCAAGTTTTTTCTGGAAACCATGTCCAACTTTGACGATGTGTACGGTGACTTTTCAACCAAATTTGATGATTATTTCGGGAAAAACTCCTATTTTGGCTCTAGTTTAAGGGGGTCAGATTAGAATGATCCCTTTTCGAACAAAAAAAAAACACGTTTTTGGGCAAAAAAGTCCAACTTTAGCAACATGTACCGAGTTGCAAAAAATGTGTAGACTCGATACACCAAAAGGGCATTGAAATGTGTTCAATTGCCTGTGCAGGACTCAAAAAGCGAAGTTCTTACGGCGATTTGGAACAAAGTTATGGGTGTTTGAAAAAAAGTGCATTTTGTGGTATTTTTATTTTTTCGTTTGTTTTTATTGGACGAATGGAGAAATGGACGAATGGTGGTGAGTTAGGTCCACATTTTTTTCCGACCCTACAAAGATCGTTAAAGTGAGCCTTTTTTGACCTAAAATAAAGTTTTTTTTGTTACAAAATTTTCGTGCATACCTCAAAGAACATGCAATGAAAATTTCATTCGTGAAAACGAAAACAATTTCGTCGAAAAACTTTGGACTTATGAGTCAAAAAACACAAAATTCGTAACATTTTCGACGATAGATGTCGCCTTAATTATTTTTCGATCATCACGGTTACTTGATTGATTTATAAGGGCAATCAAAACAAGTTATTTGATATTGTTGTTTTGAATGCCAAAATTCAGGGAATTTGGTATCTTTTAAATTGATGAATGATGTGTTTAAAAAAATATAAAGAAGTATTCATGTCAAATCAATGAGAATAAATAAAATCTGAAATTTTCCAAGTTCATAGAAAAAATATCGCGTTTTGATTAGAAAAAATAAATGCTGAGGTATTGAACGCGTTTTTGATTATGATGATTTATTTGTTAAAATTCAATCAGCTATTTTATTTTAAAAGGTATTAAGAAATATTCATAATGAGTTAACAAAAACTGCCAAAATCCTTCAAATTCAAATGCATCAAATTTGCGTTTTTTATTTTTACCGAGGCGTTGAAAGCATTTCTTGATTAATATCATATTCCACTAAAATGTGGAAAATTTAGTGTGTTTTAAGTATAAAAAAATATTCATGCCAAAGTACGAAAATTGCCAAAATCTGAAATTTTTCAAGACCCAACATCAACAAATGCGCGTTTTTGATTTTGAAAAGTTGCTCTACTTTCAAAAGCGTTACATGATTTTGAAGATTTAAATGTCAAAATATAATTAATTTAGTGTGTAATATTCATGTCCAATCAATGAAAACTTTTCAAAGTTGAAAGAAATAAATTCGCGTTTTGGATTTTTCAAATTGTTAAAAAGTAGAGAATTTTAGAGTGTTTTAAGTGGTATTAAATATATTCATGTGGATACAATGAAAATTGCTAAAATCGAAAAGTTTTCGTTCAACAAACTCAAGTTTTTAATTTAGAAAAAATGTTTAATTTGCAAACGCGGTATTTTATTTTGAGGATTTAAATTTAATACACTCGTTTTTAATTTTAAATATTGCAGAGGTGTTGAACGCATTTTTGGATTATATTTTATATGTTAAAAAGTAGAGCATTCAGTGTGTTTTAAATGGTATTAAAAATATTCATATCGAGACAATGGAAATTGCCAAAATCCGAAATTGTTCATGTTCAAATTCAAAAAAATTAAGTTTTTGATTTTTCTGATAAATTAAATGTTCTTATTATTATCAACGGGACATCGCCCTTGAAAAATACAAAATAACTAAAATGTACATTTCTATGAAGTAAAGTAATCTTAATCTAAAAATATATAACATTATTTGGCTATATGCACCAAGTCGAGTGTGAACAAGTAAGACTTAAAAGCTACTAAGTTTCTAGAATACAAATTAAATCCCTTTAATTTTAAAAATATAGCGAATTTAGTGTGTGTGTGTTTTTTTTTTATTAATAAAAACTTTCACGTAAATTCAACGCAACTTGGCAAATATGCAAAGTTTTTTTTTATTTTAGTTTAATAACATTTGGTTCTAATTTCGAAAGACATAATTTTGATCAAATTTTTAGGCGATTTGAGCCATCTCTGCAGGCTGGTATTCAAAATGCATTCGCCCCACAAAATAAGCATCGCCCCACAAATACGGTTTGTCAGATAAACGCCCAATTTAGACTTCCATCGTCCACCAGGGGGCGATATCACCCACGCTGAGAAACACTAGGTTAGCCATTCGGCCACTAACGTTGATATATGATTATAAATTAGATAAATTCGAAATGAATAACGTCAGACGAACACAACGACCATGGACCCGGGCCAATATTTCTCGGTCAGAAACATCCGTCCTGCTAGGAATCGAACAACTCGACTCGTGATGCAGCTCGCGCTCGGAACCGCCCTTATAAATTTTGTGTTTTTTTTTTAACATTTGTAATAAGGTATAATTAAGAACTAAAGAATATGCTTGTGAACCTTAATTTTGACAACTGCGCGTACTTACTGGTATAATCTTTAATTTTAAACAGGCACCAGAGCGTCCGTAAAAGTGGAAAACTATCCGAAAAAATTGGATATTCTAATTGATGTGCCGCAGGACAGGGGCGGCTCGTCATATAGAGCCAAGGAGCCATGGCACTACCTGTAGTTTCAAGCTCAGCAAGAATTTTTAATTAATTCTTAAAACACTTTTTCACCAGTTACTTCGGCCTAAGAAGATAAATCGTTCTTTCTTTTTTTCAAAAAAGGAGGGGGTGGGGTATATTGTATAAATGACTCTCCCATCAACATGTTCCACAAGCCGCCACTGGTTATAACTGTTCGTTGTTAAACCTGCATTTTTTAATTGCATTCAAAATTGACCATTTTCTAAAATAAATAGAAAATATTGAAAATTGTTTAAAAATTCTGAAATAATTCTATACAACTTCTTAATTATCATATTTTGAGAATATATTCAACTTCTTAAATTCCAACAATGTTTTTATGGATTCTAACTGTTCGTTGTTAAACATGCATTTTTTAATTGCGTTCAAAATTAAGCATTTTCTAAAATAAATAAAAAAAATAATAGAAATTGGTTAAAAATTCTGAAATAACTCCCAAAACTACTATATTTTGAGAAAATAATCAACTTCTTAAATTCCAATAATTTTTTAATAGGTTATTCATAGTTCATTCATTCATTCATAGTTAAACATGATTTTTTTAATTGCGTTCAAAATTGAGCATTTTCTAAAATAAATAAAAAATAGTAGGAATTGTTTGAAAATCCTGAAATAATTTTATACAACTCCCAAATTATTATATCTGAAGAATATAATTAACTTCTTAAATTCCAATCATGCGTTATAACTGTTCGTTGTTAAACTTGAATTTTTCCAAATTAAGCATTTTCTAAATTAAATAAAAAATAGTAGAGATTTTTCGAAAATTCTGAAATAATTTTATATAACTCCGAAATTATTATATTTTAAGAATACATATAATCAACTTCTTAAATTCTAATAATGTATTAATGTGCTATAACTGTTCGTTGTTAAACATGCGTTTTTTTAATTGCATTGTAAATTGAGCATTTTCTAAAATAAATAAAAAAATAGTAGAAATTGTTTAAAAATTCTGAAATAATTCTATACAATTCTCAAGCTGTTATATTTTAAGAATATAATCAACTTTCTAAATTCCAATAATTTTCTAATAGGTTATAACTGTCCGTTGTGAAACTTGCATCTTTTAATTGCGTTCAAAATTAAGCATTTTCTAAAATAAATAGAAAATGGTAGAAATTGTTTTAAAATTCTGAAATAATTCTATACAACTCCAAAATAATTATATTTTAAGAATATAAGCAACTTCTTAAATTCCAATATTTTTTTAAAGGGTTATAACCAGGGCCGGCACTATCTGTAGTTTCAAGCTCAGCAAAAAATTTTGATTAAATCTCAAAACACTTTTCGCTAGTTAATTTGGTCTAGGAAGATAAATAGTTCTTTCTTCTTTCTTTCTTGAAAAAAGTGGGGGGGGGGGGGGTATTATATAAGTAGCTCTACCATCAACATGTTCCACAAGCCACCACTACCGCAGGGTGCTATTTTAAACCCATTTTATACATTACTTATACAGGGTATTTTTACTTTCTCCGTTACGAAGTACGAGAAAGTATTGTGATCGTGATTTTTTTTTCAAAAATTTTTTTTACGGAAATATCCGTTTTGGGGTCCCTAGATGCCATTTCAACAATTTCTGGAATTTTTTTTTTGTGTCTGTGTGTGTGTGTGTGTCTGTCTGTGTGTGTGTCTGCTGTGTGCGCTGTATCTCAAAAACTAATAGAGCAATTAATATGAAACTTTATACATCCGTCTTATTTGATAATCTGAAGAACTGAAAAGCTTTTGGTAAAATTTCGTACACCGGAAGTGGGCGTTTACCTTAACTGTTTTTTGTTTTTTGCCAATATTTTCTTAAATATGAAAAATATCACAAAAACATTTAAACAAACATTGAAGACAATAAAGAAATAAACATCTTTTGCTTGAAAACATTTTTCATAAAATCATTTTTATTCGAGAAAAAAATTTATTTTAATTTTTTTAATTTTTGGTTTATAATTATAAAACGATAATAGTTACAGCAAATTTATATGAATAATAATTGTAGAGAATGCCAAAATGAACAACTTCTAAAGAATAAGTTTTCTTCGAAATCTCGATAGTTTTTGAGTAAACCGAGTTTTTGAATTTGAAATAAAATTTGCAGGGTATTTTTTACATCTTTCATAATTTTGACGTTTTAAACGTCAGTTTCATCCGAGTTTACGCAATGCTCGATGAACATTTAAAATATGATTTCAATTGAAAATAAACAATGAAAACGTAAATATAAATAGCTATGATAGCATCAAGTCGGAGAAAGTAACATGATGGCCACATCACCATTTTTTTTATCGTGGGCCATAGGATTTTACATGTTAAAAATTATACCTTGTGTTAATGTATATTTTATCATAAAATTTTGAAGGAAATTTTAGTTAGTAATAAATCAATTATTTTTCTACATGATGCGCTTAGTCAGAATAATTTAAACATGTTTTATTCCATTAAAATTTCGTGAATTAATTTCATTTTTTAATGGAATAAAACATGTTTAAGTTAATCTAATTAAGCGCATCATGTGGAAAAGTAATTGATTTATTACTAACTAAAATTTGCTTTTAAAATTTTATGTTGAAATATAGATAAACACCAGGTATAATTTTTAGCATGTAAAATCCTATGGCCCACGATAAAAAAAAACGTACTGTATATCTAAGATATAGAAAGAACTAAAACCTGTGATTGGTTGTTGATGTAATTATTTTTTTAATCATTTTAAATTACTAAGGAGGATGAATTAAAAAAGTAACTTTATAGTGACTAGTTTTATCCTATTAGGACATTATCAAACAATACACTGTATTGTTTAATCATGTTTTGAATTCATCCTCCTTAGGAACTAAAAACTTACAAATCATGCCAATGATCAGTGGCGTGACTTCAAATCCGCAGGCAAACAATGGGCGGTGGGTCGGCCCCATCCCACAAGATAAACAGTTAAATAACAAGGAGGTTTCCACAGATGTAAAGTAATAAAGATATAAATAATATAAATGATATTTTTCTGATTTGTGTTTTTGGAAATTGGTTCATTTATAAAATCCCTTGACTATGCTTAACCGGTAGCATTGTGTCTTACTCAAACTACACGCCTCGTTTGTTGGTAATTATGAAATTTTAACAACTCCAATGAATTACAAAGAAATTTCGCAAAAAAATCTGATACAAAGGGTGGCGGGTGAATCCCATTCTATAATCAGTTGAACATCAAGGGATTTATATTAATAATAATAATAGACGCTTATTGCTAAACAAAATAACTTGACTTTATAGAAAAACAATTATAGAATAGACTTTTCCGATGTTTGAATCATCTGGTGAAAAACATTTCTTTGTTGGAACAATCCAACGAAAAAATAATCAGTCATTGTTGGTGCTTCAGAAAATATGAAGACAGTGGTCTATGTCTTACAATCTAAATAGTTGAACATAAACGAATTTTTCATAACAATGAGGAAATAAGATAAATGTAATCTTACAGTTTTATTTTTGGAAATGAATTAATTTGTAATAATCCTTAAAAATGGTTCCGATTGTGCAATAGGGCCCACACACCACCATTAGAATTAACTATTACTCAAACTAACAACTAAACAATAATCAGTAGCAAACGATGCAGTATTAATATTCAATAAATTATAAAGAACATTTGTAAAAATTAACACATTTTTAGAGGTGAAATTAAAACTGATAAAATGGTTTCGAATAATTTATTACAGGCTCAGTCATATTTTATTTCACCGGCTCTTTATGTATAATTGAATCATAATATTAATTTTAATTACATCGTAATACAATTCAATCAGTTGAACCTAAATCAAGGATTTTACAGAAAATATAAATAAACGAAGAAAGCAACTGTAGTATTGACTCCTCCGATGTAAATTGGACAATAGAAGCAATATATGGGTATGTTTGACTGATTAGAGGGTGGAATTGAGCCCACCCACCCCTTTATTTTTACCTTAAACTTCAATTTGAATCGTTTGGTGAAAAACCATCAGTCATTGTTTGGTGTTGAGAAAGAATTAAACCGGTGGGTGGGCTCTATCTTATAATACAGTTGAACCACTTATCGTAAGTATAAATTATATTAATTAATTTAATATATCAAGTAATTTTTGTTACACATATTAGTGTGTTTCTATATTCACGCGTAATACTTAATGCTACTGTAATTTAGTTAATAAGTTCCGTTTATATTTTTTCTTTTTTTTTCTCTTCTTTTCTCTCTATGTTCTTTTTGCACATGTATCTAAGTGTATACTTTACAAAAATGGTGTTACTATATATTAATAATAAATAACAAAAATTAAGGTTTCAAAAGCGTAAAATAATGAGGAAATAATATAAATGTAATCCTACTGATTTTTATTTTTGCAAATGAATTCATTTGTAATAATCCTTCACTATGGTCAACTGATTGGATTGTGGAGCAGGGCCCACCCACCACCCTTGATTGGATTGTGGAGCAGGGCCAACCCACCACCCTTCGAATTCACTATTACAGCTAATCAATAATTTCTTTGTTTGAACTTGACAGCTCAAAAAAATTGTAAAAAATGTAGTTTTAGAGGTTAAAATAAAAATGATAGGAAGGGTAGTGGCTAGGCCCTATTCTACAATTTAATCAGTTGAACCAAAATCAAGGATTTTACAGATATTAAATATGAATAAACGAAGAAACCAATTGCAGTTTTGATTGCTCCGATGTAAACTGGACAATAGAAGCAATCTATGGGCATGTTTTACTGATTAAAGAGTAGAATAGGGCCCACCCACCACCTTACGCTTTATTTTAACTTAAACTACAATTTGAATTATCAGTGAAAATAATGTATTTGTTGGAACAAGCAAACGGAAACATCATAAAAGTTATTGTTTGGTGCTTGAGAAAAAAATGATACCGGTGGGTAGTGGGTGGGCTCTATCCTACAATTCAAACAGTTGAACATAAACAAAGGTTACAAAAGCGTCGGACAATGATGAAATAATATAAATATAATCTTACTGATTTTTACTTTTTGGAAATTAATTCATTTGTAATAATAATCTTTGACCATGGTTAACTAATTGGATTGTGGAATAGGCGCTGCCCACCACCCTTCGAATTAACTGTTACTGAAAGTCACAAATAACCAATAATAAATAATAAACGAAGCCTTGTTTGTTTGAACTTTTAACATTCTAAAACAATTTTAGAGGTTAAATTAAAGCTGGAAAAAAAATAATGGAAGGGTGGTGGGTGGAATCTATTCCACAAATCTATCAATTGAACCAAAATCAAGGGTTTTACAGACGTAAAATATAAATAAATGAAGAAGCCAACTGTGGGATTGACTTTTCCGATGTAAACTTGACTAAGGGGGTTTTAAATGTAATTTTTCTGATTGTTGTTTCTATAAATAATTTCACTTGTAAAAATCCTTGACCCTTTTCTCTCGTTGGATTGTGGAGTAGGGCCCACCCACCTACTGGTTAACTGGCTGGATTGTGGGGTAGGGCTTACCCACATCCTTTTACATTAACTCTTGCTCAAACTATACGCCTTGTTTGTTGGTGATTATTAAACTTTTAAACATCTCCAATGAAATCCAGAGAAATTTCGTAAAATAATTCAGTTTTGTTGGTTAACTTAAATCTGATATGGAGGGTGATGTCCTAAAATTTAATCAGTTGATTCAAAGTCTAGGATTTTACAAATGTAAAATATAAATATACGAAGAAACCATCTGCAGTATTAACTCCTCCGACGTAAACTGGATAATAGAAGCAATAAATGCGCGTGATTTACGGATTGGAGGGTGGAATAGGGCCCACCCTTCATCATCCACTTTGGTTTTAACTTCAACTACAATTTAAATTATCTGGTGAAACGAATTCCTTTGTCGGAGCAAGCCAACAAAAAAATCATTAGATATTGTTTCGTGCTGGAGTAAAAATGAAACTGGTGGATGGTGGGTGGGCTCTATTCTACAATTCTAATAGTTGAACATAATCGATGGTTTTAAAAGCGTAAAACGATGAGGAGATAATATAAATGTAATCTTACTGATTTCTATATTTGTAAATTAATAATAATAATAACTTTTATTATCTTAACAGGTAGAAACCAATTACAGAGTAACATACACAAGAAGTTTAGGTTGGCTTTGAGGAGTAGGGCTCAGGAGGTGGCACAAAGGACCAACGAATGGTCTAAGTGCTGCGACTATTTGGTCGCCCTCCACAAACCATCATCATCAGCATACAGTGAAGAAAAATTAGTACAAACTAACTAATACGAAGTAATTAAACTAAAATAAAAAAATAAGTCAATTGTAATAATCCTTGACTATGGTTAACTGATTATATTGTGGGATAAGGTCCACCCACCATCCTTCGAATTAACTGGTATCAAACTAAACAATAATCAATAACAAACAAACCCTTGTTTTTTAACATCTTCTATGGATTACTAAGAAATTATGTAAAATACACAGTAATAGATGTTTAATTATAGCTGCTACGAAAAGTGGAGGGGGCCCTACAATTCGACAATTGAACCAAAATCAAGGTTACGTATCAAAAATATAAATGAACGAAGAAAACAATCGTAGTATTGGCGCATCCGATGCTAACAGAACAATGAACGGGTATTACTGATTGGAGGGTGTGATAGGGAACACCCACCACCCTCTGTTGTAGTTTTATCTTGAACCACATTTCGAATCTTCTGGCGAAGAAATTTCTTCGTTTGGACATGTTCTACGGAAAAATCATAAATGTCATTATTTGTAGCTTAAGTAAACACGAAACCGGTGGGTTGTGGGTGGTTCCGATCTTACAATCCAAACAATTAAACAGAAACGAAAGTTTGAGAATAAATTCATTTGTAAAAACTCTTGACTTTGGTCAACTTGTTGGATTTTTGAAAGTTTTATTCTTTCAATTCATTGGCCTAAAAGTGTTTCTAGAACCATATACTATCAATTAAGCAAGAAGGTGTTGCTCAAAAAGTAGTAAATTGTTTTTTATATACCGGGTGACCCAGGGTTCTGTAAAAGCCCCATAACTTATTTGCTATTTGAGATATCGACTTCTAGTTTTCTTGGACTGGTTCCGACACTTATTCTACATATTTTCAAAATATGTATGTTTTTGTACAGGGTGTCCCAATATACATAACAGCACAAAGTTATGTTTTTTTAAATGGAAGACCCTATATTTTATACTTTATTTTCAACCCTCTTGAGAAGCTGATAAAAATAGTATAAGATAGTGTGGGTCTATTATGGACGATTCGTTAGTTATGGGCAAATTTGTGGCAAAAACAAGGACACGTTGAAAAAGTTGCAGAAGCGCTCCTAGCAATGCTAGCGTCGTTTTTTATACACTAAAGAATTTTCCACATCATGAAGAATAATACAAAGCGGCTTTGGTTCTTTTTTGTCCATACTGCTATACAGGGTGTCAACATACGCAAAATAATGGATAACTATTTTTTTTCAAATGGAACACCCTATATATCTTGCAACCAATGCATGGATTTTTTAATAAGCTTTCCAATGATGTACAATTTGTATAATGAAATATTAAGGATTCTTAAGATTTATCCATAAAAACATTTTTCTTTTGTCACCTCCTGCTCATTTTTGGATTTTCAGTCAAAATTATGCATTTTTTTAAAAAATAATAAAAGACCAAAGTTGTAGGGCGGAAAATTTTAGATCGATATAGGTCTTTCGACTTTTCCAATAATGCGTTCCAATATTCCGCTCTACAACTCTTAAAAGAAGCAATTTTTGCCCAAAATGCATAGTTTTCGCTAAAAATGCAAAAAAACCATTGAAAAACGCAAAAATTGATATATACATTTTTAATTTGCATTTTTAGGGAAAACTATGCATTTTTGGCAAAAATTGCTCCTATTAAGAGTTGTACAGCGGAAGATTTTCAGTCGATATGGACCATTTTAATTTTCCTATAATTTCCCGTTTTTCCGCTAGAGGGTGCGGAAAATAAAGTATAGTGCTATTTATTAATAAAAAATTTGAAAAGAAAACGCTAAATGCATATACGGTCATGATTTTGCGCGCTGTGGCGGGCATATGCACGCATTATCTTAAAAGTTTAAAGACCCATGTCGACCGGAAATTTTTCGCTCTACAAATTTGGTCTCTTATCATTTTTCCTGAAAATGCATATTTTTGGCTAAAAATCCAAAAATCAGCAGAAAGTGACAAAAGAAATATGTTTTTATTGATAAATATCAAGAATCCTTAATATTTTGTTATACAAACTATATATCATTGGAAAGCTTATTAAAAATGCCATAGATTGGTGGCAAATTATATAGGGTGTTCCATTTGAAAAAAAATAGTTATCCATTGTTTTGCGTATGTCGACACCCTGTATAGCACAATGAATAAAAGAGAACCAAAGCCAATGTGTATTATTCTTTATGATGTGGGAAATTTTCTAGTGTATAAATAATGATGCTATCTTTGCTAGGAACGCGTCTGCAATGTTTTCAATGTGTACATGTTTTTGCCACAAATTTGCCCATAACTAACCAACCGTCCATAATAGACCCATACTATCTTATACTATTTTTATCAGCTTGTCAAGAGGGTTGAAAATAATGTATAAAATATAGGGTGTTCCATTTAAAAAACATAACTTTGTTCTGTTATGTATATTGGGACACCCTGTACAAAAACATACATATTTTTAAAATATGTAGAATAAGTGTGGGTACCAGTTCAAGGAAACCAGAAGTCGATATCTCAAATAGCAAATAAGTTATGGGGCTTTTACAGAACCCTGGGTCACCCGGTATGTTCTTGTAAGTGTACCAGTTCAAATGTTGAGCAGTGTATATGAAGATTATATATATATATTCCGATTATCTTATAAATATCCCGAAAATGCAAGGGGAGAGGTAAAATCAGCGAAAATCGGGGATTACTGGTCTCTAATCTTCGGAGCTGGGTACTGCTCGCAGGGAAGATTTTCAAGCTTTGTGCCCATAGAGACTTTTGATCTGGACACCGAAAGGAACAACATATCCAAAATTTGGTCAATTTCACCGGAAGCCAATTTCCATTTGATTTGTGAGGGGTCCTTTCGTAAAACATCACAGTTTTGTAGGTTAGATTAAAGCTGATAAGAAGGGTGGTGGGTGGGCTATGTTCTATAATTCAATCAATTGATCCAAAATCAAGGGTTTTACACATGTAAAATATAAATAAACGAAGAAACCAATTGTAGTCTTGACTGTTATGATGTAAACTGGCAATTGATGTGTTTTATAGATTGGAGGAAGGGATAGGATAGGCTCCACCGGAGCCCTGCAGGATCGGGTTTTTGAAAACTCGACCTGGTCAGGCCCGTTAGTGAAAATTTTAAACCCGGCCCGGCTTGACTCGATGAAAAGAAAATGTACTGCGGGTTCGACCCGGCCCGACCTGGCTAAGTTTGAAAATTTTTAATTTTTATTATACCATTCGGACCCGGGTTTATAGTTTAGTTTCAGTATATAGTTTAGTTTTAACTTTAACTACAATTTAAATTTTCTGGCGAAACGAATATCTTTGTTGGAGCAAGCCAAAGGATAAATCTTTAGTCATTGTTTGGTGCTTGCATAAAAATGAAACCGGTGGATGGTGGGTGGGCTCTAAACGACAATCCAAACGGTTGAATATAAACGATTTAAAAAGCTTAAAACAATATAGAAATAATATAAATCTAGCTGATTTCTATTTATTAAGTAATAATAATAATACTAATAACCTTTATTACTAAACAGGTAGAATCCAATTACAGATAATATACAGTGAAGAAAAAATAATATGATTACAAATTAACCGAAACTAAGTAATGAAACTAAAATACAATGATTGTAAGTAATTTGTAATAATGCTTGACTATGGTCAACTGATTGGATTGTGGGATAGGGCCCACCCACCACTAATAGGGACCACCCACCACTAGGATTGTGGACCAGCGCTCACCCACTACCCGGATTGTGGGATACCCTTTGAATTAACTGTTACTCAAACTACCAACTTAACAATAAACAATAAACAATAACAAACAAAGCGTTGTTTGTTGATGCTTATTGAACTTTTACCATTTCCAATGGATTACTATTTTATTATAAAAAAAACACAGTTGTAGAGATGATACGAAGGGTGGGAGGTGCACCCTATCCTAATATTCAATCAGATAAATCAAAATCAAGGGTTTTTCAGATGTAACGAATAAATAAACGAAGAAACCAATTGTAGTATTTATTCTTCCGATGTAATGTGGACAATAGAAGTAATTGAAGGACGTGTTTTATTGATTGGCCCTCCTTCCACCCTCCGGTTTAGTTCTTATTAACTTTTAGTACATTTAGAAACTTGGAATAAAGAAATTTCTTTGTTAGGAGTTCAACCAGTGGCGGCTCGTGGAACATTTTGATGGTAGAGCAACTTTTCGAGAAAAAAAAACAATTAATGTTGCAAAATTATTCAGTAAATTACAACTGACAACACATGTGATTCTACATTTCCGTAAAAATTAGAAATGTAATGTTTCTAAATTTTAGAATATTTCAATGTGAACGGAGATGAAATTAAAAAAAAAATGCAACAAAATCGTCGACGCGAAAAAAATATAAAACCAATTGCCATCCACTTTAAACTTTACAAAATCACTCAATATTAATTCAAGAATGATTTCGTACAAAATTCAAATACATTCCGTCTATTGCTTTTGCGATTTTTCGTGTAAATTTATGAAAAATTATAATTATTTTTTGTTGAGGCGAAAAAATATAAAATCAGCTGTAAGATATTTGAAACTTTCTAAATTTACCTGAAATACATTAATCATAATACGCCTCTAAAAACCCCATAATACCCCATCACAAGTTTTCAAGATAACCGACCGAGAACAGCCCTTAAGATTTTTTAAGTTTCACTTCTTCGGAGTGAAAAAAAAATACAAAAACAACTGTAACACACTTGAAACTTTTCGGATTTAGTCAAAATACATTAATCTTAATAAACCTCCAAAAAATTCAAAATACCCCATCACTAGTTTTCAAGATAACAACACAAAACACAATTTTGGAAGAATTTTTCAAATCTGCTAATTTCTTCAAGATATATATTCTCAAATAAATGCATTGCCATTTTTCTCGTCTCATGAAACTTTCGCAGGCATCGTTTTAACATTTAAAATGGCAAATCAGTGTTTTTAGAATTAATTAAAAAAATGAAATGAAATTAGAGGTAGTGCTATGGCTCCTTGGCTCTACATAACGAGCCGTCCCTGAGTTCAACGCAAAAATCACCATAATCATTGTTTGTAGCTTAATTATAAATGAAACCAGAGACTAGATGGTGGGCTCTATTCGACAATCTAAACTGTTAAACATAAAGGAGGGTTTTAAAGGTGTAAAACAATGTTTCTCAACCCTTTGTGGCCCAACGCCGACTTTGTCAGGTCCGCTTCTTAATTCGCCCCCTTAAAATTTCAGTAACCTAAAACAAAGTTGATAGTTTCTTGATTATGATGACTTGTGTGTCAAAATTTAGAGAATTTAGTATGGTTTAAATGGATATTAAGAAATATTCATGTCGAAATTTAAAATTTTTGATTTTATAGAATTGTTAAGATATTACAAGTGTTTTGATGATTATGATGAATGATTTGATAAAATGTAAAGAAATTTAAATTTAAATTTAATAAACAATGCTTCTGCAACAAGAGGTTGCCTCAAATTTATTTAAAATGTAAAGAATTAATTTTATTTTAAAAAGTATTATTAAATATTAATAATAGATTAACGAAAACTATCAAAATCCTCCAAGTTCAAGGGCAACAAAACAAATTCGCGATTTCGATTTTTTAAATTTGCTGAGGTGTTAAAGCATTTTTTGATAATGATAATTTATATGCTAAACGTATAAAAATATATTCATGTCACATTAACGAAAATTGACACACAAATTATCAACAAAATCGCGTTTTTGATTTCGAAAAATTGTTACTTAATTTTGATAATTTAAATTCCAAAATGTAGCGAATTTAGTGTTTTAAAAAATATAGAGAAATATACATATCGTTCAAGGAAAGTTGCCTAATTCTGTTGTTTTCCAAGTTCAAAGTCAACAAAAACGCGTTTTTGATTTTAAAAAATTGCTTAACTTCCGAACGCTTTACTTGATTTTAATGATTTAAATTCCAAAATGTAGCGAATTTAGTGTGTTCAAGAAAATATAAAAAATATACATATCGTTCACAGAAAGTTGCCAAAATCTCCAAGTCCAAAGTCAACACCATTCTTGAAAATGGCACTAAGCCGAAACTAGTTGAAAATAAATCAATTTAATCGTGAAACAAACTAAGTGAATTTTAATTTTAAACCTATATATCAACAAAATCGAGATTTTGATTTTGAAAAATTGCTTAACTTCCGAACGCCTTACTTGATTTTGATGATTTAAATTCCAAGATGTAGCAAATGTAGTGTCTGAAAAAAATATTAAGAGATAATCGAATCGAGTCTGTGAAAATTTCCAAAATCCGAAATTTTCCAAGTTCAAAGTTAACAAACCCTCGTTCTCAGTTTTTAAAAATTGCTAAGGTGTTAAATGCATTTTGTGATTATGATATTTTATATTAAAGGTTGTTGAAATAAGGCACTTGGTTGGTTTCACAATTTTTTTTTTTACTATTTAATCCGACTTGTTTCGATTTTTACATCATTATCTAGGAATGGTACAGAAGAAAAATGTTTTCGCGTATATACTAAAATTGTACATTCAGGTAATAAGGGCCGTCATTAGTGGGGAGCTCCAGATGTAATCGTTTTCATTTACGACGTGTTTCCCCGATTAAGCGCTTTGTTGATCTCTAATCCTTCTCGGAGATTTAAATTTAGGCCCTTATTACCTGCATGTAATATTTTAAAATTATTTTCCTCGAAGAAGTGGTTATGGGTGATGCAATGTTTGGCAAAACCCATGGTGCCTATATTGTCTAGAATGGCTTTTCTATGTTCTTTTAGTCTTATACTAAATGTTCCTCCGGTTTGGCCATCATCACAATCCCCACATTCGATTTCTTATATGCCGCATTTTTTGATTTCTCTATGGTTGTTTTATTATTTAACAAAAGTTTACCGATATTAGTGGAGTTTATACATATAATGTTAAATTAATAAATTGTTTAAGTTACGAGCGCGTTATTTGATTTTGACGGTTTAATTTTCAAAATGTAGAGAATTTTGTGTTTTTTTAATATTGAAAAAGTTTAATTTCCCTTAGGAAAGTTTTTTAGGCGATTTGAGCCATCTCTGATGGATGAGGTATTTAAAATGCATGCTCCCCCGCAACATGGCCGTCTGGCACCAAATGCGGATTTTAAGAAAAACGCCCACCAGGGGGCGATATCGCCCACATTGAGAAACACTGGTGTACAACAAAATAATACCAAAGGGGGTGACGGCAGCAGACCGATCCCCAAAAAGGGGCCTTCTACCAAGCAAGGCCCTTTGCCGGGAAAAGTCAAGCAGACTGCCCCCCCCCCCCACAAAGAAGCGGAACAGGTCGGACGACTCTGGGAAGTCGCCTGGGCTTAACCCCAGGAAGAAACCCAGAGACACAACCTCCAAGCCCAAGTCATACACGGAGGCCATCAACAGACACCTGCAGATGGCCATCGTCGACAAAAGTAACCTCCTAGGCAAACTAAAAGAGGAACAGGAGAAGCTGGTACGCGACTCCCTCATGAGGGCAATCCTGGGAGTGGACCCGACCAGCACGGTCGCGTCACACTTCTCCAGGTGGTGCTACTCGGGGGAGATACTGCGTATCACCTGCGCGGACACCGATTCCTTGCAATGGCTCGAGAAAACGGTCAACGGACTTGGACCTCTCTGGGTGGGAGCCGAACTGGCAGTGGTGCAGGTTGACAGTCTGCCCAGGCTAGTAAAAGCTTCAGCCTGGCTGCCCAATGCACAGGACAAGGATGAAGCCTTGACCTGTGTGGGCGTCCAGAACAGAGAGGCCCAAACAGCCAAGTGGTGCATTTTCCACCACGAACAAAAAGAAGACGGCATCCTGGTGGTTTTTGGGATACCGCTTCAAGAAATCGAGCTGCTGAAGGGCAAGCACCCCCAAGGCAAATGTCAACTATGGTATGGCCTGGGGAAAGTGACCCTTCACCTGAAGCAGCCAGAAGAAAAGGAAGACACCCCGCAGACCGTTGAGGACCCTCCCATGGAGACCGCAGCAGTCGCCCGGGATGCTTCCCAGTAACCGGAACCCCAAGTCCGAGGCTAGACCAGGACGGACCGGGAAACACAAAAAGGTAAGTCACTTTTTGCTTATTAGTAACTAAGTACTAACCACACAACCAAGAAATTGACTTAACCGTTACAGGCCAACTCAATATCATACAAATTAACCTCGGACATTGCAAGATGGCTGTGGCGCACTTGTGCCAACATCTACACAACCACGAGGATAACATAGCCCTCATACAGGAACACTGGCTAACAAGCGAAAGGGTTGCCGGTATGGGCACTCTAAAAGGTAAGGTGAATTATTTCAACTCCACTAAGCCAAGAACATGTATCTACACTCCTAAGAATGTGCAGTGCGTGTTCCTACCACAACTAAGCTCTCCAGACCTCGCAGTGGTCAGTGTGGAGGGTGCTGAGGGCAGGACCCTGATCCTGGCATCTGCTTACCTTCCGTACGACAGTGAGGCCCCTCCTCCCACAAAGGAGATGGCGGCACTCATCAAACACTGTGAGGACGGCAAACTAGATCTGATAATAGGGTGTGACGCCAATGCCCACCACATAGTGTGGGGCAGCAGCGACACCAACCACAGAGGAGAATCTCTTCTACAGTACCTCTCAACTACGACCCTAGACATAGTGAACAGGGGTCGCGAACCCACCTTCGTGACCCCCACTAGACAAGAGGTCATAGACATCACCCTCGCAAATGCGAACACAGCAAAGCAGATAGAGAACTGGCGCGTCCACCAAGACGTGTCTTTCTCGGATCACAGATGGATCTGCTTCAGTATAGGAGTTACGACCATGGAACGAATCCTGGTTCGAAACCCAAGAAAAACGGATACGGAACTGTTCAACAACTGCCTATCCAAACATCTAGAAGAAGACGTCTTCAGGCAGGACCCTGTAAACAGGGAGGCGGTTGAGAGAATGTCTTTGAAATTACAGACCAGCCTTATAGACTCTTTTCACGAGGCCTGCCCCGCCAGGAAGGCAGGCACATCTGCCAAACTTCCCTGGTGGTGCCCAGAGCTCGACCAAAAAAGGTCAGACTCTCGCAAAGCCTTTAACAAAGCCAAGAACTCCCGACTTGAGGAGGACTGGGCCACATTCAAGAGAACCCAGAGGCACTTTAAAATGACCTCAGGAGAAACCAAAGGGCCTCATGGCACAACTTCTGTGAGGGCATTAACTCCGTATCGGAAACAGCCCGCACCAAGAAAATACTATCTGGATGCCGTAGTGCACAGCCAGGCATCTTCAAAAAGGAGGACGGCACCTACACTGCTGACCTCCGAAAATCCCTAAGTCTGCTTCTGAAGTCACACTTTCCTGACTCCAAAAGCGGTTCTGATGCAAACCATCAAAATGACCCAGAATACCTCCCCACAGCGGAGGATTGGAACATGAGCATGGAAATCGTCACAGAAAGCAAAATAGAATGGGCAATAAGATCATTCTCCCCTTTCAAATCGCCAGGACCGGACGGTGTGTATCCTGCCCTACTACAGTGGGGCCTGGAGCAGATACTGCCGCTACTGTGCAGACTGTTTCGGGCATGTATTGCAATGCAGTACGTACCGAGACTATGGAGGGAAGCCAGAGTGATTTTTATTCCCAAATCAGGCAAAACTGACTACACGGCAGTCAAATCGTTCAGACCAATCAGCCTCACGTCTTTTCTTCTAAAGTCCCTAGAGAGGCTGTGCGACAACTACATCAGGGAGCAGTGCTGCTTGAACAGCAAACTGCACCCAAGCCAACACGCCTACAGGCCAGGCAAATCGACTGAGTCGGCCCTTCATCATGTGGTATGCAGGATTGAAGGATCGCTGGCAAACAAACAGTCAGCCCTAGGAGCCTTCATAGACATCGAGGGGGCTTTTGACAAAGTCTCCTACGCCAACATAGAACAGGGTCTAAATAAACACGCGGTCCCCACAACCATCATTGGATGGGTCGGTGCCATGCTAAGGAATAGAACTGTAACTGCCTCAATAGGTAAAGAAAACCAAACAGTAGCTGCCACAAAAGGATGTCCACAGGGCGGGGTGCTATCCCCGCTTCTGTGGAACGTCGTTGCGGACAGCTTACTACGGCAACTGAACAACGCAGGATACCATGCTGTGGGTTACGCAGATGACGTGGTAGTCCTACTTATTGGAAAACACGAGAGCATTCTGTCTAGCCTTATGCAGAACGCTCTCAAAATCATAGAGGAGTGGTGCGAAAAAACGTCTCTCTCGGTTAACCCCAAGAAGACAGAGTTAGTACTATTCACAAGAAAAAGGAAGATCAACACAGGTAGACTTCCCAAACTTTTCAACAACCAGCTATGCTTGGCTGACGAGGCGAAATACCTCGGTATTATACTGGACTCCAAGCTTAACTGGAAGAACCACCTAGAACACAAGCTGAAAAAAGCCTGTGTCATCTTCTGGCAGTGCAGGGGCGCGCTAGGATCAACCTGGGGCTTCAAACCAAAGGTGGCCCGGTGGCTCTACACTGCAATTGTCAGACCAGCTCTGACATACGGAGCGATAACCTGGTGGCCGAGAACAGACCAATCGGTAACCAGGAAGAAGCTAAACCATCTACAACGATTGGCGTGCCTGGCTATGACGGGCGCAATGCGCACAACACCCACGGCTGCAATCGAAACTCTACTGAACCTGACGCCCCTTCACATACATGTAAAGGAGGTGGCAGTAAGCACAGCCTTAAGACTAAAGGCAAATGGCACGTGGAGCCCGACAGCAAACGGTGTGAGACACGGGAAAATATTGAGAGAGGCGGGATTAACCATGCCTGAACTCAAAGAATCCCTCGACAGTGTCCCACCGAGACACCTGTTTAAACGGTAATACCAAATAAAAGATCAGATTAATGACAAACCAGAAATCACCGTCTATACCGACGGGGCCAAGAATCATGAAGGCGCAGGGGCAGGCATCTATTGCCAGGAACCTGACCTCAGACTCAGCATCCCCCTAGGTAGGAATGCGACGATTACTCAAACGGAACTTTTCGGGATACTTGAAGGTGCTCGGAAACTATCGGAACTGGCAGTCTCGAACAAATCCATTTTGTTCCTCACTGACAGCAAATCAAGCATAGCTGCGCTATCGAGACCGAGGGTGGCCAGCAGCATAATACTGGAGTGCAAGCAAGCTTTAGACAAACTCGCCGCAACCAACAGAGTCACAATATCCTGGATTAAGGGACATTCAAATAATGAAGGGAACGACTGGGCCGATAGGCTAGCCAAAAGGGCTGCCCTGAAAAGGGAAGGCTCTAAGGCTTTGCCACTGGCACCACTCACTGTCTCCCAAATACTTAAAGGAAACTCTCTTGAAGAACACAAAAAGGAATGGCAGCAGACTGACAAGTATGTGGTCGCCAAAAAATTCATCCACTCACCAATACCGAAGCTGAGTAGGAAATACATTGAATTACCAAGAAGTAGTTTGCGGTTGCTAGTCGGTACACTTACAGGGCACTGCAAACTAAACAAGTACCTTCATAACATAGGGGTGGTAAAAGACCCCCTATGTCGGAAATGCGAGGAAGAAGAGGAGACACTAAGACACATCCTGTGTGAATGCGAGTCACTCAAACAACTTAGGTGGTCCGTTTTCGGAGAGGAGTGGCCAGATTGGTCACAGCTGGGCAACACTCCACACGGCCAACTACTTGACTTCACAAGAAGTTTAGGTTGGCTTGAGGAGTAGGGCTCAGGAGGCGGCACAAAGGACCAACGAATGGTCTAAGCGCTGCGACCATTTGGTCGCCCTCCACAAACCATCAATCAATCAAAAGGATATTCAATGGGCCGTGCCCTAAAATCCAATCAGTTGAACCAAAATCAAAGGTTTCGCAGATGTAAAAGATAAATAAAAGAAAAAATCACATTTGTGGTATTAGCTCTTCTGATGTAAACAGCACTGTGGAAGCAATCGATTGGCATGATTGATTGCTTGTAAGATAGGATAAAGCCCACCCACCACTCTCCCGTTTAGTTTTAACTTTTACTACATTTCTAATCTGGCGAAGATATTTTTCGTTAGAATAAGTCGAAAAAATCACTAAAGTAATTTTTTGTGGCTTAAGTAAATATGAAACCGGTGAGTGTATCTTATCCTATAACTGAAACAGTTGAACATACACGGGGGTGTTAAAATCGTAAAATAATGAGGAAATAATATAAATGTAATCTTTCTAATTTTTTTGGAAATGAATTCACTTGTATTAACCCTCAACTGTGGTTATCTGGTTGGATTGTGGAATAGCAAGCTTCCACGGCGGCTCGTAGATTTCCGTAGGTGAGGCAAAGACAAAGATGCCGCTCGTGCTGCACTACTTACTCTGATAGAGGAAGTAAATATTCCGATGCTTTTCCGGTCAAATTTTCTTCCGTTGCCTCATCGGGCCGCCGCCGCTGGCAAGCTTATAAATCTTTATTATTATATGATACACGATTTGATGAAAATGTGTACATGTTGCTCAGCTGCTTTGTTAATAATAAAACTGCAATGTGAAAATTGACACAACAATTAGACGCTGTAAATTGCACAGTTAGCATACTTTGCACGGTCGCTAATTAACAGAATTTTAATATTAATCGGTCGAGATAAGGAGGGTTTAATGAAGAAATTCAACAATTGCGTTTTCACATGCGATCCGACTGCTGTGTACAGTTTAATTATCGAGTTGGTAACGTGGCGCAAAGAGCAAAGTGGGCGAAGTGCGCTATCTTTTGCGGGGATCTGCTTGGAAAAACTCGAGGTCCGAGTCCGTTTTCGTCATTTTCTTTTATTTCAAAACCAAGGATAATGCAGCGATAAATGCAAATAAGCGCAATAAAATATTTTACTTTCTAGATTTCCCTCACAGATAGCCAAAGCGAATGTTTTAATTATTTTTTTTTCTTTCGTTAAATACGCTATTCTACAATTCCTTTTACATTTAAGAACGATTTATGTATAATCCGTATATTTATTTAGGTTATGGTTGTTACCCTCTGTTACTATATGAATGCAAATTAATGCTTTTAAAAATGTTATTACTCGACGATTCTTGCATCAGCTGTCGTTGGCCATCAACGAAAATACTACAGATCGGTTTTGTGCAACTAATAGTTCTCATCGGTGCAGTTCAGTTGTTATTGGGTATCGGAATCGAAGTGAAATAATCCACTCAGGTCGATAGTGTCGAGGCGGTGGTTGAATGTTTAATTGGCCGATTGAAAAAAATTGTATTTACTCATATATTTTCAACATCATGTTTTCTACAATTTTTCAATAAAACTTGTTAATATAAAAGTATCATTATTTATTTAAACAATAATTTCTCCAAGATTCTTCTGGATTTCTGATTTCTAGGGACAATATTTTTTGTATTATTTGTCAGGGGCGGCTGGTTATGTAGAGCCAAGGCACTACCTGTAGTTTTAAGCTCAGTAAGAATTTTTAAGTAATTCTTAGAAAACTTTTTCGCCAGTTACTTTAGTCTAGGAAAATAAATCGTTCTTTCTTTCGTTAAAAACGGAGTGGGTATATCGTATAAGTGGCTCTACCATTAACATGTTCCACGAGCCGCCACTGTTATTTGTTATTTAAGTCATTACAATTTGGTTTAACGACCACAATCAATTTGTAAAACAGTCGTATGGGACCTGCAAGTTTTCTACACCTAAAATCCTGATTTCGAGCGCCTTACATGGTGGTGGCGGGCGTATACGCCCGCCATGACCATTATAGTGTTAAAGATTTCTTCGAAATCTATAATCTTGTTTTTAACGAATACCCTTTGTTAGTATATAAAAAAGAATATCATGATGGCACATGAATAATTTAAGTAAAACATCCCATTCTCCATTTTACCCGTTGATAGCAGTCCATTATTGGCGATAATAAATTTGAACAAAGCGCCATTTCACCCGTTTCCGTAATTACAGACGTTCGTCCGTTCTTCTTCTCCCGCGCTTACCAATTACGGAAAAGCCGAAGACAAAAAGGGAACGCGTTCGTTTCCATGTATTATGGATTTCCGGTGCAGCAAATAGAAAAAGAGAAAGACGCACGGTGCGACAGAGACGGAACTTCTATTTGCAACAATGCAACAACAGCATTCCGACCTCGATCCGAACTTTAATTATTCATCGTTTTATCGACCGTGTTAATAGCGTGTAACGTGAAAAAGCGAAATCCAAAAAAAGGTCCAGTAAACACAGACACGGATTTTTTTGCTAAAAAGTGAGCCACAATAATTGACAAAACTCCTTTCATCGTTGAACGTATTTTGCGTTTTTCTAGTTCATGTTTGAAGTGTTTTGTTTGTTTCCACCTAGGGTATGGCAATTGTTTTTTTATAGAGATCAGATATGGACAGTTTTTTTTTTATGGATTTTGAGCTTAATTAAAATTCCTAAATAAAGTAATTTTTTACAATTATTCAAATCTTGAGTAGTATATTAAGAACCGAGTTCAATAAGCGCGATTTTTTCGCACGCGTCCAAATTTAGAAAACGACGAGCGCAACGGATTATCATTTAAAATTACTTATCAATATCAAGACTCTAATATTCAAGCAAAACATCTAAATATTCTGAAGATGGCTTTTGAGTTAATCAGCTAAAAACTCAAAAATATTATTTTTTTGGAACAAATATTGGGAAAAAGTGAAATTTCGGCTAAAATCAAAACAAATCACAACGGGCTATCACTCAACATTACCTACTAATATCAGAACTTTAATATTTATGCAAAATATCAAAACATTCTAAAGACGGTTTTTGAGTTATTCAACAGAAAAGTCAGAAATGTCAATTTTTTTGTAATCAATTTTGAGAAAATTCACTTAAAATCGAAGCAAATCGCAATTAACTGTTACTCAAAATACCTCATCAATATCAGGGCTATAATATCCATGCAGAAGATCAAAACATTCTGCAGATTGATTTTTTTCAACTAGAAACTCAAAAATGTTAATTTTTTATATTAAATCTTGAGAAAAAGTGAAAATTCGTTTAAAATCAAAACAAATCACAACGGACTGTTACTCAACATTACCTACTAATATCAGAACTTTAATATTTATGCAAAATATCAAAACATTCTGAAGATAGTTTTTGAGTTATTTCACTAAAAACGCGAAAATATTAATTTTTGTAACAAACATTGGGAAAAATTTCAATTAAAATCAAAGCAAATCACAATAAACTGTTACCTAAAATCACTTATCAATATTAGGACTTTAAAATGTATATAGAAGATCAAAATATTCTGCAGATTGATTTTGAGTTATTCAACTAGAAACCAGAAAATGTTATTTTTTTGTTATAAATCTTGAAAAAAAATAAGAATTTTGTTTAAAATCAAAACAAATCACAATGAACTGTTACTGAAAATCACTTATCAATATCAAGGCTTCAATATTTATGCAAAATATTGAACCATTCTGCAGATGGTTTTTGAGTTATTCAACTGAAAATTTTTTGGAACGAATATTTGGGAAAGCTAAAATAAATAAAAAGCTAAGGCTCTAATATTCAAACAAAAGATCAAAACATTCCGAAGTTGGTTTTAGAGTTATTCAACAAAAAAACTTGAAAATATCAGTTTTTTGTAACACATAGTGAGGAAAAGTGAAATTTCGGTTAAAATCAAAGCAAAGTCCAATCATCTGTCACTTAAAATCACTTATCGTTATCAGGGCTTCAATATTTTTGCGGAAGATCAAAACGTTCTGCAGATTGATTTTGAGTTATTCAACTAAAAACTCGAAAATATCAGTTTTATTGTAAGAAATATTGGGAAAAAGTGAAATTTCGGTTAAAATCGAAGGAAATCATAACTGACTGTCACTCAAAATCACTTATCAATATCAGGGCTTTAATAATTTTCTTCTTCGGGCGGAGGAGATGTTTTGAAAATATTTTATCGTAATCGTACCTAACATCAGTGGCAAAAATTCTTGCTAGTGCCATGGCTCCTTGGCTCTATATAACGAGCCGCCCCTGCGTTCATTACACACTCGTATAATAAATAAATATTTTTTTGCAATTTTTATAATCGTCATTTTCGTAGTGTTTCTAACTAGGAAATGGTAATTTTTTATGATACCCTTCCAATTCCTTTGCGAATCGGCGATTTTTTTTTTCAAGGTTGAAATTGACGAGGCGCACGGGTGCCAAGTGCAGCTCGTCTGGACCGTTGCCAAATTTTCGAAAAATAAACCAAAAACTGCCGAGACGAGGTACGTGCTATTAATATGATTACAAACAATTACAGAATGTTACATGCGACGAACAAAGTCGAGATTTTCCTAATTACGCTTTCAATGTTTTGTTATTTGTCGAAATCTCCTGTCGAAAGCTGACCCATACCAACTAGTAACGCTATTTAAATTATATTCACAAATTATAAAGATGATGGTATAACAAAGGTGACCATTACTATGAGATAATTCATTGTTAGGGATAAATAAAATACAATTTTCTATGTTCACATAATTGTGGTTCAGGCATCGAGTCGTTTGTAGATTATTGGCGAGAACCTTTCAATTGACAAAAAGTCAACTGTTTTTCAACAAAGCAACTACTGGGGCGGTTCGTGCAACTTCGTAGGCGGAGCAAAGAGAGATGTTAACGCGTCTCCATGTTACACCGCATGTTTTTAATTTGAAAATGAATAAAACCCGATAATCTCAAACAATGTTATGTGTCACACATCTTAGTTCTTTGTATCTATTTTTAATACCAAATAGTATATTGGAGTTCTGAATTTAGTAATCTAAAAGTGCAGTAAACGTGCTTAACCACAAGGACGTTTTGTTCGGCGTTCGGATCTATTTTTGCCCATCGGGTTCCAGAGTGCAGAGAGTGGCTTAACCTGTCGCAATTAGTTCTGGGGACATTTTTCAATACCAAGATACTCTTATCCGAGGATTGGATCAGAAATTATTAACGTCTGTACGGAGCCAATTACAGCCACACACACATGCACGCAGATCAGATTGTTAATTCATTATTTATCCAGACTAATTGGGAAAATGATTAATTCCGCGGCACAAATAATGACGTTGAAAATTCTAGTCGCATCAGATAAACCGAGCAGATTGCAGCATTTGCGTAATTACCGAGATCTGCAGATTATTTCGATTTTAATTAAATTTCGAATTCTTTCATCGGTCTTGTTTACAACAAAACATATTGCAATTCGAGTTATTTTCAAAATTATATAATAGTTTGCATAACGCAGGCGCGGCTCGTTATATAGAGCCAAGGAGCCATGGCACTAGCAAGAATTTGTAATTAATTCTTATATATATTAACACTTTTTTGCCAGTTATTTTGGTCGAAGGAAGATAAATCGTTCTTTCTTTTTTCAAAAAAGGAGGGGAGGGGGGTGTATTGTATAAGTGGCTCTACTATCAACATGTTCTACGAGCCGCCACTGGCATAAAGAACGAAACAAATATGTTATAATATAAAGGAATTAATGAATTTTGGAGGCACCGAAAGCTAAGATTCATTTAAAATGCTAGTTTCACAACTGACAGTTATAACCCATTAGAAAATTATTGGAATTTAAAAAGTTGATTATATTCTTAAAATATAATAGTTTGAGAGTTGTATAGAATTATTTCAGAATTTTTAAACAATTGCTACTATTTTTTTTATTTATTTTATAAAATGCTCAATTTAGAATGCAATTAAAAAACGCATGTTTGACAACGAACAGTTATAGCACATTAAAACATTATTAGAATTTAAGAAGTTGATTATATGTATTGTTAAAATATAATAATTTCGGAGTTATATAAAATTATTTCAAAATTTTCGAACAATCTCTACTATTTTTTATTTTATTTATGCTCAATTTTGAACGCAATGAAAAAATTCATGCTTAACAACAAACAGTTTTAACACATTAAATTTTGTTTTGAATTTAAGAAGTTGATTATATTCTCAAAATATAATAATTTTGGAGTTGTATAAAATTATTTCAGAATTTTTAAACAATTTCTACTATGTTTTTTTTATTTATTTTAGAAAATGCTTAATTTTGAACGCAATTAAAAAATGCATGTTTAACTATGAATAGTCATAACGTATAAAAAAAATGTTGGAATTTAAGAAGTTGATTATATTCTTAAAATATAATAATTTGGGAGTTGTGTGGAATGATTTCAGAATTTTTAAACAATTTCTACTGTTTTTTTTAAATTTATTTTAGAAAATTCTCAATTTTAAACGCAATTGGAAAAAGCATTTGCAAGACACTTGAAATTTCCTAAAGCTACTAAAACAATACTTGATTTCACTTTCAGCGAAAGAATAAATGCAAGAAAATCAAAACTTACAAAAAAGGAAAATCCTTTCGAGGCGTTTTGGCGGTTAAGATGTAACCTAGATGATGATTCTTTGCTTCCCTCACGGAATGTTGGGGCGAAATGGAGCGGAAAACACAAACACCAACACAAATCCTGAAGATGTATCACAACACAGCGGGCACTAAAACTTTAGAAAAATCAAAATTCCGAACCAGAACAAACGTCTTTCGCGGCCGCGATCAACAAACTGAATTGATATCAACAGGTGAGCCGTGGATTGGTGATAAGAATTTAATGTCACAATTTGATGATTTTTTGCTGTCCTCAGATTGATGGAAAAACACAAATGCAAACACATGCACAAATCCTGAAGATGTATCACAACACAACGGGCACTAAGACGTTCGAAAAATAAATATTCCGAACCAGAACACACATATTCTTCACGATCGCGAACTGCAGATCAATCAATTGTTATCAACAGGTACGCCGCGGATTGGTGATACGAATTTAATCTCGTTCCGGGCGATAGAAAAAAAAACAATATTTTGATTATCTTCAATCGCCTGGGGCAGATTAAAAACTGGTCGAATTTTAACACGGAGGTCAAGATAAAATGTAGAACGTTAGAAAAATTGCTAATTATATACTTCACGAGGATCTTAAGAAGTTGATTATATTCTTAAAATATAATAATTTGGGAATTGTGTAAAATTATTTCAGAATTTTTAAACGATTTCTACTATTTTTTATTTATTTTAGAAAATACTCAATTTTGAACGCAATTAAAAAATGCATGTTTAACAACGAACAGTTAGAACCCATTAAAACATTGTTGGAATTTAAGAAGTTGACTATATTCTCAAAATATGATAATTAAGGAGTTGTACAGAATTATTTCAGAAGTTCTAAACAATTTTCAATATTTGTTATTTATTTTAGAAAATGGTCAATTTTGAACGCAATTAAAAAATGCTGGTTTAACAACGAACAGTGGCGGTTCGTGGAACATGTTGATGGTAGAGTCACTTACAATATACCCCACCCCCTCCTCTTTTGAAAAAAAAGAAAGAACGATCTATCTTCCTAGGCCAAAGTAACTGGTGAAAAAGTGTTTTAAAAATGAATTAAAAATTCTTGCTGAGCTTGAAACTACAGGTAGTGCCGTGGCTCCTTGACTCTATATAACTAGCCGCCCCTGGTTACGATTGTTAAGAAAATCAGGTTTCCCGGGTTGCAGAGGATTTCCTAACAAAATGAATTATGTAGATTTGAAATACTAATAGTTTACGACACAATTGGCATCATAAAGTATGTTCTTAAAAAAAAACCTCAAGTGTGCCATGATTCTTTAATTTTAAAAATTGAAGTTGGTTACACATATTGAGGTTATGTTACTTCTCAAAATTTAACAAACTGTAGTCAATTTATAGATACTTACGTTAAATTTTTCACTATAAAATTATATTAAATGTTGTATGTGCCTTCCTTCTTCTTGAACACAAGCCTGAACTCTTCGTCAGGGATTATTGTTAATTTCTATAAATTTATCTCGAATTCGTTGCCGCATGTCTTCTAGATTGTGTATTCGTTGTGCATAAATAAAATTTTTCAGGTACGGCCACAAGAAAAAATCGTATGGTGTTAAATCGCATGAAGGGGGCGGCCAGGGAATCCGGGCATTTCATCTTCCAAAATTTCTTGTGTAAATAGCATCTTGAGTTCGTTTAACTGATCTACCACTTCCTGGTTTACGGAGAATACTACTCGTTTCATGAAATAATATAACAGATCGTGATAAGGTATTTTTAAATTCATCATAAAAAATGGGCACGTTAGGAGATTCTTCCTGAAACTCTGCTAAAGGTGCGTCGAATGAATACGCCCAATTTCCGTCCACTTTAATCCCATTTCGGAAATAACTTACTATTAGAAACGTTTTTTGCTGGTTGCTGTAAACCATTGAGCACGGAATAATTGTGACTTCTAGAAAGATCTGACGTTTATATGTCAATTTCCAACAAGTGTCAAGTGTGCCTACTGAAATTTTTGAAACGAAAAAGTCATGGCACACTTGAGGTTTTTTTAATGAACATACGATATAAGGAAGAACTTTTTCCATTCAGTTCAATTTTTCATTTGTAGGCAACGTAATTAACACATTCTAAAATAAAATATTATTATTATTATTTTGTTCGTGTCTATTCATTAAAACGCGACTTTATTATCAATTTCAGCCATGGTGAGTTCTCGTATTCTAGTAGAAATAAATTACACGTTTTAACACGTACTAAAGTCTGGAATAGACTTATTTTTTAAAACAAGTATTTTTGAGAAAAACCTCTGGGTGACAGAGATTTTTGATGCGCACTTACCTCAAATATATGCCAATTCTAGATGGCATTAGTTTTGCGACGGATACGATGATTAATTTAAATTTATTTAAAATCTTATAAATCCCCTCATTCTGAGTTCCAAATAGGAGCGACGAAACACCTAATTGGCGCATACTCCATATCCCCAAAATTTAAATGTGTGGGTAGGTAGAATAAGAATACGGATTACAGTGCCGTATTCTTCAGAGGATAATTCATCTGGTGACACTGATTTAGATTTTCTCCGTGAAGAATTTGTTCCGGCGCTTTCCGTGCGATTACCAAATCCAGGATCCACACAATCCGTGCAATGTTCCAACAAGTCGGATCATGTCCTCATTATGTACCTATGTACGTCTGGCAACATCTCTACCAAATATTTGTGGATTAATAGGAAAGGATTTATGGAATGGCTGCCTCTCGCAACGGAATTAAATAATTTGGATTTATGCGAGGTTTCACCACCCCAAAACAGAATCAATAGGTTGATTATTTTCAATGAGATCTTTAATTTGAGGTATCATAATTAAAATAGATATGCTAGGTATTGAGTGAAAAATTATTCAGTTTTTCTCTCTGTTTTTGGCCAAATTTTGAAAATTATTATTTTATTATTTATCTACAACTGACTTTTAGTGTTTTAACCGATAAACCAAGTTAGATTTTGAACACTTTCGAACGGCTAACTTTTTGCTGTGACTAAAGGGCACCTGCCAGTCAAAAAAAAAATTAAAAAAAAACTGTTTTGCTATGCACGTTAGCGCAAAACTATAAACGTAGATACCTCTGATAATGTTTTTAATTTTCATATATGACTCCTGCGATTGATAAAAAGGTAGTTTTTCCTATTTTTGGTATTTGCGATTATTTCCGCAAGCTTTCATGGTTTCATTTCAACAAAATCTTAAATTCGGCATAAAAATATTCTAAATCGGTAGACTAGTTTTTGAGTAGAGTAGTTTAAGGAGTCTTTCGGTAAATATTTTTTTCCGTGCGAAAATATTTGTTTTCAAATATGCACGCATTTCATATTATCAAGCTTTTTGTTTCGCTCTAGTATTAATATTTTTAGAGTTATTTCTCATAAAACAATTTCTATTCTATTTTGAACATTTCCAAAAGATCAACTTTTTTGCTACAAATAGTAGCTCCAAACTTAAATGCGTTCGTCTTGTTTTTCTGATGAGTTTACATGCATGACTCGTTAATCTACGATCGATAATAAAAAAGTTAGTTTTTCCATTTTTTTGCGTTTGCGATTTCATTTCCTCGAGCTTTCACCATCCCAATTTTGAAATTTCATTTTCATATTGAAAGATTTATTATCTTTATTAATTCGACATATAAATTAGAAGAAATTTGAAGTACTATTTGTACTTTCTCCGTTACGAAGTACGAGAAAGTATTGTGATCGTGAAAATTTTTCAAAAATTTCTTTTAGGGAAATATCCGTTTTGAGGCCCCTAGAGGCGATTTCAAAGATTTCTGGATTTGTCTGTGTATGTGTATCTGTGTGCGACGTATCTCAAAAACTAATAGAGCAATTGATATGAATAACAGAAACGCAAGGTTTAAATTTCCTTCGATGGTATGTTTATTTCTTTACATTCGTGCAACCCTTGTTTTTTGTTCTCAGTTTAGAATGTAAGATAGGGCCCACCCATTTTCCTTCGGTTAGATTCCGATATTAACTATAATACACAGGTTTCGCTTATTTTTCATTGGCCAAACGTAAAATACAACGAACGTTCATTTGATACTAACAGTTATTTCTAGATTAAGTATTCAAGAAGCTTAAGGGCTGTAGGCTCTAACTTACAAACCAATCAGTTGAACATACGTCTTGGTTTCTATAAAGAAAATATTTTATAACAGAAACATAAAATTTCAAATCAGAATTGTTCTACTTGGTTATTTTCATTTGTTTCGTCAACTGATTGGATCGTAGGATACAGCCCACCCATCTCCCCCCGGTTTCTTCAATTTTTAAACAGAAAAGTATTGTTTATGATAAACGAATTTTTCTCTTCGTTGAAAGACTGTGACTAATATTAGTTACCAGAACCTGTGGCTGTGGTATGAATTGTAATGAATACGAAGGTTGGTGGGTGGGCCCTGTTTCACAATCCAGACCTTTAAACACAAGCTAATGTTTCTACAAGGAAACTAGTTTCAACCAGAAATAAAGAAACATTTCCTTCTTTATTATGTTTATTTCTTTGCATTCTTGCAACCCTTGCTTCTCGGTGTCAGATTAGATTTGGTAGGGTAGGGACCTCCCAATACCCTCCGGGTACATTCTAATAGAAACGGTAAATGCCGTTTTTGTTTTTTTTTTCCGGGCTATGAAACTAATAAAGTCCATTCCATGAAAGCAGTGTTTTTAGCTTAAGTATTAAAAAAGCTGAAGGGCGATGGGCGGTCCCTATCCTCCAAACCAATCAGTTAAACATAAGCCAAAGTTTTTACAATGAAAATGCACTGGTGGAAAAAAGAACACATGAAATTTCGACCATTTTCAAACCGCCATAACTCGGCGAATTTTCAATCAATTTTGATGAATCTTTAAGGGCGAAAAACTTCGAAATGTCTTCTTTAAAGTCATTCATGCGAACTTAAGCGTAACCCCTTCTGCCCCCTCTAGCACCCCTGTGAAAAAATGGTTTTTTTTTTCAGGAAACCATGTCCAACTTTGACGATGTGTACGGAGTTGGAAAAAATTGCCGATTCGATGTACCATAAAGGCATTAAACTATTTGATCAATTCCCTATACAGGACGCAAAAATCGAAGTTCCTACGACGATTTGGCACCAACTTATGGGTGTTTGAAAAAAGTGCATTTTGAGATTTTTCGCACATAACTCAGCGACTCTTCAACCAAATAATTCTTTCAGAAAAGAATCCCATTTTGGCTCTACTTTAAGGGGGTAAACTCAGATTGGAATGATCCCTTTTCGAACCCTTCATGCTCCGCACAAAAAACACGTTTTTGGGACAAAAAACGTCCAAATTTGGCAACGTGTACCGAGTTGGAAAAAATGTGTCGGCTCGATCCACCAAAAGGGCATTGATATGTATTCAATTACCTGTGCAGGACTCTAAAAACGAAGTTCCTACGACGATTTGGCACAAAGTTATCGGTGTTTGAAAATAGTGCATTTAATGTTTTTTTTTTGTTTGGAGGTTGAAGGGTTTGAAAAGGGATCATCCCAATGTGAGTTTACCCTCTTAAAGTATAGCCAAAATGGGATTTTTTAGAATCATCCAATTTGGTTGAAAAGTCGCTGAGTTATGTGCGAAAAACCTCAAAATGCACTTTTTTTCAGACACCCATAACTTGGTGCCAAATCGTCGCAGGAATATCGTTTTTTGAGTTCTGCATAGTGAATTGATCAAATTTGAATGCCTTTATGATGGATCGAGTCGACAATTTTTTCCAACTCCGTACACATCGTCAAAGTTGGACATGGTTTCTTGAAAAAACATTTTTTTTTCAAAGGGGTGCTAGAGGGGCGCGGAAGGGGTTACGTTTAAGTTCGCATGCATGACTTTAAAGGAGACACTTCGAAGTTTTTCGCCCTCAAAGATTCATTAAAATCTACTGAAAATACGCCGAGTTATGACGGTTTGAAAATGGTCGAAATTTCACGAATTTCAAGTGTTTCATTTTTTTCCACCAGTATAGTTTACAGCAGACATTTTTAATTTTCTAATTTATATATTTATTTCTCGAAATTCTTGCAACCCTTGTTTCCTATTTAACTGATTGGATTGTGGGATATGGCCTATTCATTACCCTTCGGTTCTCCGTAATTTTAAAACTAAAAATCATTGTTTATGATAAATGTACTTTTTTGTTAGAATAGTTTGAACATAAATAATTACCAATAACAGTATTTGCAGTTAGAATTGAATTGAAAACAGTGGGTGTTTGGGGGCCTCTATCTCACAATCTAAACAATTGAACAAGGTGGGACCTATTTCACAGTTCAAACATTTGAACACAAGCTATAGTACAATCGCCCAGAGGTGACACTCCATGTTGTTTGAATTAAGTTTCTAGTAAACGTGTGTCCATAAAATAATTCGATTTGTCATTAAATTTAACCTTTTTATAAATGAAATGGATACAATCAATTCTGCTCTTAACTAAATCGAAATCGGAGACGGTCAAAACCAGATACAAGCACGTGAATTTTGAGGTTATATTAGATAGAATGAGGAAAGACATACTTTGCTCTAAGCCCTTGAATTTACATACTCGACATACGTTTCGTATTTCTTTTCGTTTTTCTTAAGCCTGCGAACGAGTATAGATATTTATCCATACGCGATGATTAGATCGAAAAAGCATGAGTCACTGTCACCTCTGTACGATTGTACTATAAACCAGAAATCTATAGATTAATACTTAAACGCAAGTTTACATTTCCTTCTTTGTTGTATTTATTTTTTTAGATTCGTGCAAACCTTGTGTCTTGTTCAACAGATCATATTGTAGAATAGGGATCTTCTACAACCCTTTGATTCCATTGTAATATAAACTAAAAACATCGTTTTTGTCTATTATTATTTTCCAAACTTTAAGAGTTTAAGAAATTCAATTGTTATAAACAGTGATTTTTAGCTTAAGTATTCAAGAAACGAAAGGGCGGTGGGTGTTCTCTAGCCTACAAACTAATCAGTTGAATGTAAGCTAAGGTTTCTAGAACAAAATAGAATGCAGAATTTAAATTTTCTAATTGTTCTATTTGTTCATTTACATTTGTGGAATCCTAGGATAGGAAATTACGATTTCAAAATTAGATTCACTTGTTCAAATACTTGTCATTTTTTCATTATCATAATGAATAGATCTATAAGATTCTAATAAAATCATAGGGTTGATGGTTTGTGGACGGCGACCAAATGGACGCAGCACTTAGACCATTCGTTGGTCCTTTGTGCCACCTCCTGAGCCCTACTCCTCAAGCCAACCTAAATTTCTTCTGAAGTCAAGTAGTTGGCCGTGTTCAAGTAGTTGGCCGTGTAATAATAGGGTTATTCCAGTTTAAAAATTCTGCCATGTCGTCATATCTTTCGCACCACTAACACCTAAAATTTTTCCACTTAAAAAAGTGCTCTTTAAAAATCCAAAATGTGTTTATAAGAATCTATACCTTGGGTAATAATTAATTTTATTCGAAAGATTAATTTCATTAATAAACAGAAACTGCCGAATATGTATTTCTTTTTAAATTTTGCTGTTAAATCTGTATTACAATTACGATGATTGAGAAACAGGTTTTTTTTCAATTTGCGAACGCGAAATTTATTTGGCCCCCACAATGGACCAATTAACAGAACACGTTTTTGCCGGCAGTAAATTCCAATTCCATCTCTTTTAATTAACCGACTGCAACATGCTCATTCACATTGTATCAAATCGATTATTAATTATTTAACTGGCGGCATTAGCGCTTTAACCTTTTAACAAAACGGACGTTTCTTTCTCTCTTTTGCCGTGTCTTCGTGGGAAAGAAATTGGTTCCTAATAAATTCATTTAACGAATTGATAACTGAAAACTCGTATTATAAAGTGGCGCCCCCTCTCGAAATGCACGTGAGTATCGCAACCTGATTTTCAGTTAATTGATCACTTGCATCATTCCAGTTATACGTATTGATTGATCGTTTGCATTTCACGTCATGATTCGTCGTGTATTAATTAACCGCTTAACCTTGGATGGGAATTAGGATAGGAGAGTACCAGATATGGATGAGGTAAAAAAAAATGATTGCACTAACATCAATGCAATTATTTTCATGCGTTCAGTAGAAGTTCGTGTCTTACGAAATATCAGGCGTGTCTTGTTTCTAGAACTACATTAAGAGAAAAAATTGAAATGTTAATTTAGGAATAAAAAGTTTCATTTTATGAAGGAAACCTCGAATTCAAAATTTCGCTCAGGTTATATGGTTTATATATCCACAAATGGTTTCGTAATATTTTTCTGTTATAAATCATTTGAGAACTATTTCATTACTTTCAGTATGTTATCTAATTATTTATAATCGCAATTTACTACTTATTATTAAAACTAAACTCTTTTAATATGGGTCGTTATATTATATATAAAAATTATTCAGCAAATTGCAATTTTAACTTAAATTTAGCACACCATTTTGCGGATCAAACAGATGCTATTAATTTTGCTCAACATATGGTTTTGTAAGTTGATCAACGTATATTTTAGTCTGACTTAGCTTTCCTTGCCAATTGGCGGACACTTGGAAGGTGACAATTACTCGGGAAACAGTGGAAGGTTTTACTCTTGCAATTAGGTAAATCAACATTTTTTAAATTGCTTTATGTTTTGCGTTGCTTGTGCTTACATTGGCTAATATGCATAAGAAATTAGTTTTTGTTTGTAGTATAAGTATTCAGTAAAAGTAAATTCTTCAAAGAAAATGCTTCAGTGGCGGCTCGTGGAGTATGTTGATGGTAGAGTCACTTCCTCAATACACCCCCCCCCCCCTTACTTTTTGAAAAAACAAAGAACGATTTATCTTCCTAGACCAAAGTAAGAATTAATTAAAAATTCTTGCTGAGCTTGAAACTATGGTAGTACCTTGGCTCCTGGGCTCTATATAACGAGCCGCCCCTGACTGCGATTACTTTCTATTTGAAACAAATTGTATAAACTAATCAATAATAAAGCTTCTGCATTGCTTACAATTGACTTCCATCAATTTGTTTTTTTTTAGAAAATAATTCTTGAAAGGATGACTAGATTTCGAAAAAAAAATCAGGTTTGGTTACAGATACAGAAATATAAATTCACCCTTCAGATTTTTCAATTGTTTGTTTTTCTCGGATAACCCTTAAACCAGCGGCGACTCGTGGATGTTTGGCGAGGAGGCCAAGAAAATTTGACCAAAATAGCAGTGGAATATTTGCTTCCTCTATAAGAGTAAGTAGTGCAGCACGAGCCTCCTCTACGAAGATCCACGAGCCGCCTCTGCCTTGAACGAATGATGAAGTCTAGTATTGTACTTAGCAAATAAGTTTAGATCAGATAAAAAAAAAACTAGATTATACATTTCATTGTTTGATGCAAAAAAAAAACCAAAATTCCTGAAAATATTTGAAAATTAAATAATCCTCCAACTTAAATCCCGCAGACTATATTTTCCAAATAAATATCGAAGTAAACTAATTTTATCTAAAAATAAACCCCATTTTTAAATTAAAACCCACCACGAATATAAAAAATATAAAATGAAATAAATAACCTGAAATGAATACAAAACCTTTGAAAATACGGGTCAAAAAATTCAAAAATGTAGATGGCAAAATAAAATCTAAAGGACAAAAATCAAAAACTTCGACCACAAAAAAAAATCAGCAAAAAAATCAAAAATTTCCGGGTAAAAATAAATAATAACCTGAGTTAAAAAATCTAAAGTCTAGGACAAAAAATTAAAAATTTGACCAAAACGTCGGGCTTGAAAATCGAACATGCGGAAATATCGAAAATTTTAACAAACCAATAGAAAATGTAGGCCAAAATAATGAATTATTGATTTACATGCGAGATTTTTTTCCGGTATTTTCCTTTGTTTGTTGAAATTTTCAATTTTTTGGTCTGCATTTTTTATGTTTATTTTTATTTTGTCTAAATTTAGGGCAAAAGGTCAAAAACTCAGGTCTAAAAATAAAAAATGCAGACCGAGTAATTCAAAATTTCAACAAACGAATCGAATATTTTGGCCAAAAAATAAAAAAATTGGAACAAACCCAAATATCGGCAAAAAATAAAAAAAACCTGATCTAAAAATAAAAATGCAGACTAAAAAATTGCAAAACAAGCAAAAGAAAAATAATTTGCCACTATCACCCCAAAAATAACTCTTTTTAGCTTAAAATAAGTTCCGACGAGAAATTTGAAAATAATAGCAATTTTTTTTTTAAAGATCGCACAATAAAATCAATAATCCAGGTTAAAAAAATCTAAAATATGGGACAAAAAATAAAAAAATTAGGATCAAAAATCTATAATTCGTACCTAAAAATCAAAGTGGTGGACCAAAAAATATTTTTTCTTAACAAACAAATCGAAAGTTGAAATAAGATTAATAAATAAACGTTTATCAACTGGTAACCCCTTTTTTACAACATATACATTAATTACAGGAATGAGATTTCAATTATAATAATTGATTAATTAATAACTTAAAATATAATGTAAATGTGTTGAAACATATAAATTAAATAAATTAAAATTAAATTAGTACGGAAAAACAGAACAATGAAATGAAATAAAGAAAATTTCGGCCAAAAGACCAAAAATTGGTAAATTAGTAAAATGGCACTTTTTGACAAATTTAATTTAATTTAATTTATTTTTTAATTTATGTCAAATGGGTCTGAGCATTATTTTATTTTTAATTTTATGATAAAATGTCAAGAGACAAAAAAGTGGCACATTGAATCCCTCCATTCAAATCAAGTTTTGAAATATAAAAATGTGGACGCATTAAAAAAATCTGATGCAAACTATTGTAGGGGTTGATTTTTTCACCCCCTTGTAATAACATTTTACGGTTGCAAGAATCGTCAGAAAGTGCCATTTTGTTAGGAACAGTTAGCTGCCAAATTTTATTCTTCTAAATTCTTCCACAGTAAATATATGAAATAAAAACAATTTTTTTTTCATACTTTAGAGGGCTGTAAATTGGACAAGAAGGGATTTTGAACAAAAAATTATATGAAAGACCTCCCTTAATTCTTTCTGAAAAATCACCCTTTAAAATCCTTCGCATCAAGTTAGAAACACCCTGTATAGCAATTGTTTTTATGAAAATTGAAAACGTGTAATTTTTTTTTAAAGATCTTGAGCTTGTTTTAAAGCAAATTTATAGTTTTATAAATTTTTTGCAATTTTCCAAATCGTTGAATTACATTTTGAATTTTTCTAGCTAAAGTATAAAGTGCTGTTGTTCTGTTTCCAGGTAAGATAATGCAATTGTTTTTCAAGGAAAATCAAGAACGTATTGCCTTTTACGGATTTTGAGCTTTTGAACCAAGTCGTCAGTTTATTATTTTTTTACAATTTTTAAAATCGATGAACGCATTTTCCGTTTTTGGAGCTAAACTTTGTAGTGTTGTTGTTTTATTTACACCTAATATATAGTAATTGTTTTTATGAAACAAATTTGTGGTTTTTTCGTTTTTCTAATTTTTCAAATCGTTGAATGCATTTTTACTTTCTCCGTTACGAAGTACGAGAAAGTATTGTGATCGTGAAAATTATTTCAAAATGTTTTTTTTACGGAAATATCCGTTTTCGGGTTCCTAGATACCATTTCAACAATTTCTGGGAAAAAAAAATTTGTGTCTGTGCGTGTGTGTGTCTGTGTCTGTGTGCGCTGTATCTCAAAAGCTAATAGAGCAATTGATATGAAACTTTAAACATACGTCTTATTTGATAATCTGAAGAACTAAAAAGCTTTTGGTAAAATTTCCGGAAGTGGGTGTTCACCTTAACTGTTTTATGTTTTTTGTCAATATTTTCTTAAATATGAAAAATATCACAAAAATAGTTAAACAAACATTGAAGATAACAAAGAAATGTTGCTTGTTTTACTTGAAAATATTTTTCATAAAATCATTGCTATTCGAGAAAAAAAAAATTGGTTTCTAATTATGAAACGATAATAGTTACTGCAAATTTATAAAGAATAAGTTTTTTCGAAATCTCGTTAGTTTTTGAGTAAACCGAGTTTTTGAATTTGAAGTATAATTTTTCCATCTTTCATAATTTTGGCGTTTTAAACGTCAGTTTCATCCGAGTTTGCGCAACGCTCGATGTACATTTAAAATATGATTTCAATTGAAAATAAACCATGAAAACGTAAATATAAATGGCTATTAACCATCAAGTTCGAGAAAGTAACATGATGGCCACATCACCATTTTTTTTTCATTTTTGGTTTATAATTATGAAACGATAATAGTTACAGAAAAATTATGTAAATAATAATTGTAGAGAATGCTAAAATGAACAACTTATAAATAATAAGTTTTTTTCGAAAGCTTTAGTTTTTGAGTAAACTGAGTTTTTGGATTTGAAGTATAATTTTTCCATCTTTCATAATTTTGACATTTTAAACGTCAGATTCATCCGAGTCCGCATTACTTTTTTTAAGGATCTTGAGTTTTTAAAGCAGATTTATAGATATATTCATTTATTGTCATTTTCCAAATCGCTGAATGCATTTTTCATTTTCCTGCAAAAGTTTAAGGTGTTGTTGTTTAGTTTTCACGTAACATTTTAGACATTTTAGACAGTTGTTCTTAAGAGAAATAAGAAATGCATTACTTTTTTTAAGTATTTTGAGAGTTCAAACTAAAATCGTCAGTTTATTTATTTTTTTACAATTTTTCAAATCGATTAATGCATTTTTCATTTTCCTAGCTCTATTTGGAATGTTGTGGTTTTGTTTCCATCCAAGATATAGCAGTTGTTTTCATTAAAAATCAAGCGCATAATTTTTTTAATTTCGTGCATTTTTTGTTTCCAATCTCAAGCTTAAAGTGTTGCCGTTCTGTTTCCTCCTAAGATATGACAATTGTTGTAAATCAAAATGGAATTATTATTTTTTAATATTGAGCTTTCAAGGCGAATTCATTGGTTTATTCATTTCTTACAATTTTTCAAATCGTTGAATGCATTCTTCAAACTCAAGTTTGAACCGTAAATACAGCAATGTAAAGTAATTTAATTTAATTTGTGAGTGTTAATGTTTTGTTTCTACCTAAAATATGGCAATTATTTTTATGAGCAATCCAAAACCCATTATCGTAAGTTATTAAAGCAAGTTCATTTGTTTATTAATATTTCGCAATTTTTCAAATCGTTGATTGCATTTTTTATATTTTCAGCTAAAATATAGTGTTACTGTTTTGTTTGCACCTAATATAGAGCAACTGCTTTTTATGAAAAATTAAAAACGTATAATTTTTTACAGATATTGAGTTTTTAAAGTTTGTAGTTGTACAAAATTTCCTAGCTCAAGTTTAAAGTGTTGCTGTTTTATTTCCGTCTAAGGTATGGCATTTATTTTTATGAAAAATCAAAAATGCATATTTATTAAAGATGTTGTAGTTTCAAAGCAAATTAATCGCTTTATAAATGTTTTACATTTTTCAAATCGTTGAATGCATTTTCTATGTTGATTGGGGAAAGTAGTGGTTGAGTAGTTGAAAACCCTATTTTACCCAACTATCATAACTTTTACAACGAAAGCTGTATATTCTTGGCTAGCGAAGACACTTAGGCTACGTAATTATTGCATCCCACTGCATATCTTGCATGTCCAGCAAACGCAACGTTTAATTTGTACGTTATTTAAAATTGCAACAGAGTCAACAATTTATAGCAACATTAACGTTTCCTCGAGAATGGTGAACCGATGTCATTTGGCGATTATGTAAATTAAGAACTTTTCTGTAATTGCCTGGTGCATAACTCGAAATTAAAGAGTGTCGTTTATTTGAAATATACGAGTAAGGCACATTATAATAAAGTTGGGTCTTAAGCTAGGCAATATTGTAGTCAAAATTAGCATCTTTATTGCCGGGACCGGGTGTTCCGTGAGGTACTGTTATTAGTCCGGTGGACGGCTGCAGGCGAGCGCGCGAGCGACCTCGATGAAACTGCAAAAATCGCGTCCGCTTTTTTTCCTGTCTTTTTCCTTTCAATCAAATGCCATTCCGTTTCTGGCATTGCTCATTGTGTTTAAACAATAGGAGCCGTTCGACCTTTAATTTTATGAATGCACTTCATTATGCACACAGCCGAAGGTCAATAAATACATTTTATTACACGACGGTTCTCTTTTCGACATGTTATGTATTACAGAAAATAAACTAGGAGTATTTTTTATTTATTTAAACGGCTATGGCATAGTGGTTAACGCTTCGGACTTACACAATAATACATGGATTTTAACTTATTTCGCCCATTTTCTGATGAATTTTGAATTAACCATATACCACAGTAGAGTGAATAAGATATGGCACGCTAGCGGTATTATTCCCTGTCGCCAAATTAATATATTCCACGGATTTACATTTTTTTTGTACCTCAACCGCACGTCTGTCTGTGTGTGTGTTTATCAAGCACCAAATTTCACTCACTTGATAGATATTACTGTTATTTTCCGACATGCTAGAACCTAATTTATTACCCGGCCGCCGCTGCATATTTCTTTTTTCCTACATCCCAATTCCCGGGTTCATTAACATTTCCCTACTCGTTATTGTCACAAACAGGAATTTTATCGCCGTACACGAAGAACCCGACACGAAAACCTCTAATAGATCTAATAGCCGAAGCGATATACCCAATTAAACGCCCCATGCTAATCACGATAATTGCCCTTACTTATTCAATTCATCATTTTCCGCTTCAAATTGCCCAATTTATTCACCTATTTTTTCGACACACTTTTCCATGATTAAATACTTTATCTTTCTATTGAAAAATAATCAGTTAACGGCGAGTTATACTTTATTATTTTCAAAAGCACTTTCACTTCTATAGCTTCGAGATTAAAATTAATGGGTGCCGAGTTAAGAAATTTTCTTATAGAAACAAACCAACAAATAATGTCTTGTGCCTCTAAAATCTCGGTACTAATTCGTAAAACGTGTTATTTGACACTAAAACGTAGTTCATTTAGTTCAATTCGAAAACATAACAAATTGTTTGTCTAATTTGTACGACGATCTACATCTCCATCTCCGTGATTTTGATTTTTGAAATGTACATTACTTCTAAATCTGCTGTTCGATTTTAATGATATACACGTCAAAATATAGTAAATATAGTATATAAGAACTTTTGTTTAAATTCTTTGAATTGTAATTCATTACTTTTTGATATCTTAGTTAATAAAATTAACAAACGGGTTTGCATCCAAATTCTTATTAAATTACCTACAATCGCCAATATTCTTCGTGTAACATACTTCGAAAATCCTGATTTAAATGTTTCAAATTTACATTTCTTCCAAAAGCAATGTTTAATTTTAATAAGATAAACGTCAAAATGCAACCAATTTAAAGTATTTAAAATAATATTTGTTTTGTGAAATTATCAAGAAATGCTAATATCCTACGATTTTAACATCCTGTACTTCCAAAATCGTAATTTTTATTTTTTAAATTTGGACTTCTTCCTAACCCGTTGTTTGATTTTAATGACATAAACAACAAAATATAGCGGATTCATTTAGGAAATATTAAGAAAACGATTTTATCAAGTTACCAAAATCGCCACTATCCTACTTTTTTACTTTCTCCGTTACAAGTACGTGAAAGTATTGTGATCGTGTTTTTTTTTTCAAATTTTGTTTTACGGAAATATCCGTTTTGGGGTCCCTAGATGCCATTTTAACAATTTCTGGAATATTTTTTTTGTGCCTGTGTGTGTGTGTATGTGTGTCTGTGCGCGCTGTATCCCAAAAACTAATACAACAATTAACACGAAACTTTGAACATAAGCTTTATTTGACAATTCGAAGAACTGAAAAGCTTTTGGTAGAATTCTGTACGCCGGAAGTGTTTGCCTTAACCGGTTTTTGCTTTTTTTCTAATAATTTTTTAAATATGGAAAATTTTACGAAAACATTCAAATAAATTTTGAATACAACGAAAAAATGAATATGTTTTGTTTGAAAATATTTTTCATAAAATCATTTTTATTGGAGAAAACAAATTATATATTTTTTTTCATTTTTGGTTTATAATTATGAAACGATAATAGTTACAGCAAATTTACATAATTAATAATTGTAAAGAATGCCAAATTGAACAACTTATAAAGAATAAGTTTTTTCGAAATCTCTTTGGTTTTTGAACTCAACTTACGCGCCACAATTTTAGGTTATGTCGCAGATGAGCGATATAAATTAAAATGCGCAAAAACTACTACATCAATTAACATCAAACTTTGAACATAAGCCTTATTTGATAATCTAAAGAACTGAAAAGCTTTTGGTAAAATTTCGTACGCCGGAAGTGTGTGTTTACCTTAACCGTTTTTTTGTTTTTCTCCGATATTTTTTTAAATATGAAAAATACTATAAAAGCACTTAAACAAAACTTGAAGAAAGCAAAGAAATTAACATCTTTTGTTTGAAAATATTTTTCGTAAAAATTTTTCGTCTGGTTTTTGAAAAATAATAGGTATTAAATAGTTATTATTTTTGTCATTTTCGGTTTATAATTATAAAACAATAATAGTTACAGCAAATTTATTTTAATAATAATTGAAGAGAATGCCAAAATGAAGAACTTATAAAGAATAAGTATTTTTCGAAATCTCTTTGGTTTTTAAGTAAACTGACTATTAGAATTTAAAGTATAATTTGTCATTTTCATATTTCGTAAAATTGACGTTTTAAACGTCAGTTTCATCCAATTCTACAAAACGCTGTATGTGAATTTAAAACATGATTTAAATTGAAAATAAACCATGAAAGCGTAAATATAAATGACACCACCATGTCGGAGAAAGTAACATGATGGCCACTTCACTATTTTTTCACACAATGCACTTCCAAAATAGTGACTTTTACTTTTATAATTTGCACTTCTTCTAAACCCGTTGTTTGATTTTAATGACATAAACGTCAAAATATAGTGAATTCAGTATAATTAAAAAAAATATTTAAAAAACGTTATTATCAAGTTACCAAAAGTGCCAATATCCTAAGTTTTTCACAGAATACACTTCTAAAATTGTGTTTTTGACTTTTAAAACTTGCACTTCTTACAAACATGTTGTTTGATTTTGATGACATAAACGTCAAAATATACTGAATTCAGAATAATTTACGAAATATTCAGGAAACGTTTTTTTATCAAGTTACCAAAATTGCCAATATTGTATGTTTTTCACATCATGCACTTCTAAAATTTTAAAATTTGCACTTCTTCCAATCCTGTTGTTTGATTTTAATGTCATGAACGTCAGAATATAGTGAATTCAGTATAATTTAAAAGATACTAAGAAAACATTTCTATCAAGTTGCCAAAAGCGCCAATATCGTATGTTTTTCACAGACTGCACTTCTAAAATCGTGATTTTGACTTTTAAAATTTGCACTACTTCCAAACCCGTTGTTTGATTTTAATGACATCAACGGCAAAATATAGTGGATTCAGTAAAATTTAAGAAATATCAAGTTACCAAAATTGCCAATATTCTACGTTTTTCACAGCATGCACTTCCAAAATTGATTTTGATTACACTGGGGAACAAAATTTTTGTTGCATTGATAAAAGAACTTATTCCAACATAATTTGGGTGTGCTGAATCCATATATAACGTTATTTTCTGTCCCTAAGCTACCGTTTATATGCAATTCAACAATGAACATTTTTCGAAATTTTCATATTTATTATACATATTATATCCATAACAAGTCATAAACCACATATGAGCGTAGAAATATAGTCATATTATGATCCCAGAATGAAGATTGATACCTTACGGTTCAGCTATGTTCTATTCCGGCAAAAATTTGCGCTTTTAGCTCTTGCGCTTGTGCACTTGCTCAGGGCAATCTCGTTTCATAGTCCGCCATTATATTCCTGTCCCATCACCCTTGATAGAACTCTTCCATAATCATCAGGTCCTGGTGGAAGCGTTCACCTTGTTCGTCACTTACAGCCCCAAAGTTTTATGGGAATTTATCAAGGCTACTGTTTAAGAAATGGACCTTGATACTCATGTTGCATCTCAGTTAGCGGAAAGACAATAACTTCCAGTAAACAAAATCTCATGGTTTACACACAAGTCACATATCTAATGATTGTTTTCCTTTCCGCGCGTTTGAGAAGAAATGCGTGTTTTCGGGGCGAAGAAGGTGACTAATTTCGAGATATTTACGCGGCAACCAATGATGCGCCCGTACACGCTAGCTCGACACCTATTTAAAATATCAACAATAGGAAAACACCAGGTTATTCATGAGGTTTTTTGCTACAAAAGTATGTTGAACTAAATTTAAATAAAAACGAAACATGAGGCGAAAATTTTAGATGTCGAAATTGGCCGAATGGAAAAGGGAGATAGTTCGTGAGGTTTCTGGCTACAAAAGTATAGTTAACTAAATTTTAAGAAAACAGAAAAATGAGGCAACAATTTTAGATGTCCAAATTGGCCGAACTTGCGTGATTGGGCAGCTATTCCTCGGCACCTGTGCAAAAAAATATAAAAAAATATATATATAAAAGAAATATATTATTTGTGAAACATTTGGCTACAAAAGTAGGCCAACCTCATCGCTCTAACGTTTTTCATTCGCCAGCAATTAAATAAATTCAACACCAAACTACGGAAATAATGAAAAATCAAAATATCAAATTGCATGATAACCGTAGCATGCAGAAGAAAACTGATTTAAGATTTGAAATCAGCATTTTCAAAATACCCAGAAACAGTTGAAGCATCTCATTTTTTTTTGTTGCCCAGTGTTATTGATATTTGAACGAAATTCAAATGCATTGTTTGTATTGACATAGATGCCAAAATGTAGTGAATTAAGTATAATTTAAAATATTTTCAGAAAAGTTCCCCTAAAATGACATAAAATAATATCATTTTCACAGACAGTTTCTTGTGGAAATTCTGCAAAATGTTTATGTCGCAATTTTTTTTAAGACCGCATTGTTCTCTTATAATAACTTAAATGTCAGATTTTAATAACATTAAAAAAATGTAAAGAAATTTCTCTTTGAAATCAGCGAAACACGTCCAAATCGGAGGTTTTTCAAATCCTACATAACCAAAATCGTGATTTTAATTTTGAAAAATGACATAACTATTGGTAGCTCCGTAGCACTCGAACACCCAAATATAGCCAATTTGTTATGATCTAAAACATAGTAAGAAATGTTCTAGTAAATCAGCAAATTAAAATTCTAATTAGCAGGTTATTTGAATATTATACAAAGGTTTGTGGCAGATGACGTTGTCAACGCTGTAATAAAAAAAAATGCAGGTTATTAATGTCTCCGTATTTGTAATTTTGATTTTTTGAAAATTGCACAGCTCCCGAACGCATTGTTCGATTTTGGTAAATTAAATGTCAAAATATACCCAATTTAGTTTTATTTCAAAACAAGGAAAGAAATTTTCCTGGGAAATTAGCGAAACACGTCTAAATCGCACGTTTTCAAAATCCTACACAAACAAAATCGTGTTTATTTTTTAAAACTACACAATTGAAATTTTGACGATTTGAAAAAATTGGCCAATTTGGTATAATTTCAAATATATCATGAAATGTTCTTATAAATCAGCACGGAACGTTCAAATTGGCAGGTTATTAGTATCCTACTTCTCTGAATTTGAGATTTTGATTTTTTAAATTTCACAACTACCCGAAGCTTTGTTCGATTGTGATAAATTATATTTGTAATTGTATTGTATTATTGTATCGTATGTTCATTAAAAAAAACCTCAAGTGTGCCATGATTTTTTATTTAAAAAAAATAAGTTGGCACACATGTTAGGAATTAACATACAAAACGTCAGATCGTTCTAAAAGTCACAATTGTTCCGTGGTCACAATGCAACATTTCTAGTTGAAAGTTATTTTCGAAATGGGACTAAAGTGGACGGAAATTGGGTGTATTCATTCGACGGACCTATGGCAGAGTTTCGGGAAGAATTTCCTAACTTTCTTATTATTTATGATGAATTTAAAAATACCTTATCACGATCTGTTGTATTATTTCATGAAACGGGTGGTATTCTCCGTAAACCAGGAAGTGGCAAACCAGTCAAACGTACTTAGGATGCTATTAACACAGCCTAAGGAATTTTGGAAGGTGAACCTACGTCTTCTCTACGTCGTTTATCACAGCAAATTAATTTATCGGTAGGTAACATGCCGCAAGTAACATAACCTCAATATGTGCTACCAACTTAAATTTTTAAAAATTCAAAATCATGGCACACTTGAGATTTTTTTTAATTAACATACTTTATGTTGTCTTATAATTGGGACATGTTTTTTCTTGGGCAATAAACGTCTATTATTATTATTATTATTATAAATAAACGTCCCAATTTAGTATTAATTGAAAATTTTTATGAATTATTTTACGATAACTTAGCAAAACACGCCTAAATCGCAGGTTTTTTCAAATCCTACATTAGCAAAATCGTGATTTTGATTTTTGAAAAATACAGAGCTTCTTACCGCGTTGTGCGTTTTTGATGATTCGCTCGCCAAAATATAGCCAATTTTGTACGATTTCAAATAAATATATTAAGAGATGTTCTTATAAATCAGCAGTAAACGTAAAAATCGCAGGTTATTAAAGGTCTGCGCCTGCAAAATTGGCATTTTGATTTTTGCACATTGTTCGATTTTGAGAATTAGATGGTTATAATGTAGCCAGTTGAGCATAATTTAAAAACATATAAACCAATTTTTCTGCGTAATTAATGAAACAATTCTAAATCCCACGAATTTTGAAATCCGACATAACCAAAATCGTGAATTTAATATTTACAGTTACAAAACCACCGATCAAGTTGTTCGATTTTGATGATTTGAAACCTAAAATATAGCCAATTCGGTATGATTTTCTGGGAAATTTGGAAAATACGTCTAAATCACACGTTTCTTTTCAAATCCTGCACAACCAAAGTTGATTGTTTAACATTGTTCGTTTTTGACCATTCAAACGACAAAATAAAGCCATAAAATATTTAGATTCGACCAATATTAAGTGAGTAATATGAATTTGAATATTTTGAATTTCCAACTTTGAAAATTGTTATTTCTGGTAATTCAACAGAACTCTTTTTTAAAAGTATCAGGAACTATAGTACTAACCCAAACACATCTTAAAACTAGTTCAGAACTATTTGATAACAATGTTGGGGTGCGGTGTCAAGTTGGCACCCCATTTTCAAAAAATTCCTGACAGCCCAATTTTACAGAACTCTTTTTAAAAAGTTGATGATACTTCTAGATACATCAAAAGGGATTGAGGACTCTATTCAGAACTATCAGAACTTTTCATTGGGGTGCCATCTTGACACACTCCACAAAGACATGGCAATCTAATAAATTTATACTGAAAATTTGTAAAAAAAATTCAATCTTTAATATTATTGTATATCCCGATAACTGCAAGAAATCGGACATATGTTTAAAATTTTCTGTTCAGAATAACATTATCTACTTCCTGTTTTCAGTTGACACACTCGAAACGTGGCATCCTGTATAAAAAAGCCTAAGAAAAATCTCAAAGCTTTTGAAGCAAATTCATAGATTAGTAAATTATCTGCAATTTTTCGAATCATTGATTGCTACTTTTATTTTCTAGCTCAAGTTTAGATTGTTGCCAATTTGTTTCCGGATAAGATCTTGCAATTGTTTTAATTGGAAATCATTTTTTTTGTTTTTCTACGAAGCCTTCAATGCAAATTTTTGGAATAGTGATTTGTTTCGCAGTTTTTTTTAAATCATTGACTGCCATTTTTGTAATTTTTGTTCAAGTTTGATTGTTGATCTTTTGTTTCTGGTTAAGATATTGCAAATGTTTTTGCAGAAATTTAGAAATGTATTATTTTTTAAGGCATCTCAAGCGTTTGAAGCACATTCATCGCTTGATTAAGTTTATACAGGTTTTCAAATACACTTTCAAAAGAAACGCACCACCCAGAAAGAATAATACGATTGATGCGAAACTTGGTGAAAACAATTGTTTATTAAAATAATTAAAGTATCAAAAGAAAAAAACTTTAAACATTAAATATTGTTCCCCCATCAGAACACCTACAGACCGGTTTCGACCTTTCAGGTCTCATCAGTGTAGTTAGTTGCTGATGGGGAAACGGAGATTACTATTGGAATTAAGTATTCCAAACACCGTTAAAGGTAGAAACGCCAAAGTGGCGGAATCTATTGCCTGAATGCTGTACTGAACCAAATCCGGGTGGCTTTAACACCGACAAGATATGGACATTGCCAACCGGTCTGTAGGTGTTCTGATGGGGGAATAATATTTAATGTTCACATTAATAGTGTTATATTTGCTGCCGTTTCAAATCTTCAAATATTTTGAAAACGGCAAACAATAGGTATAGGGAGTATTGAAGTAACTCATCTTTATTTGCTCCATATAATTCAAAAATGACAAAAAATACAGGGTGTTCCATTTAAAAAAAAACATAAGTTTGGTCTGTAACTTTGTCATGAGACACCCTGTATAAATTTAAATATTTTTAGGTCGTGCAGCTCACTATTATACACTACTTTTTCGAAATTTTGAAAAATAAGCAAGTGATTGACCGTTCCCAGAGCTCTGAAATACCCTGTATATAGGCAAGGCAGTGTCAATAATTTGAGATTTATAAACGCGTTTTTACAGTCATCCCTGTAAGAATATCCAGCTATAACCCTAATAGCTCTTCGTTGTAGGCTAAATATTCTGTGCCTAATTACTGAATGACCCCAAGCAATTAGACCGTATTGTATGTGAGACTGTATGTGTGAGTGGTAGTAGGATTTGAGTACATGTGTTGGTACTTGGGAAGATATATTACGTAAAATAAATATATTTCTAGCAATTTTATTGGCTAGTGCATTGCCCTGAGTTTCCCAACTCATCTTTGCATCAAGATACACACCAAGAAATTTCGCTGATTCGCTATTTAAATTGGTTTTCCGCAATGAAAGAGTAAGTTGTTTCGTTTTTTGTTCGTTTAATTTTAATTTATTACTACAAAACCACTCTGCATATAATATTTTTGTTTCTTGATCAGAGCATGATCCCGCCGAATTAGAAATAGTGGTATCATCAGCAAACAAGATCATTTCTGAACATGGAAAGCTACTTAGGAGGTAATCTATATAAGAAACAGTAGCGGTCCAAGGATTGAGCCCTGCGGTACCCCATATACTAATTTAGCTGAGTCAGATATTGTATTCTTATAGAGTGTACAATGGGTTCTATATGATAGATAAGATAAAATTAGTTTAATGATATGTGGATGGATATTATAGAAGTATAGTTTACGGAGAAGTATATCGTGGGAAACACAGTCAAATGCTTTTGACAAGTCAAGGAAAGTAGCATTTACTTCGTCCCCTCGCTCAAAACAATTTAATGTATAATTTATAAATTTTAGAATAGCATCCGCAGTAGAACAGCCCTTTCTATATCTATATTGACAGTTGGTAAGTAAGTTCAGTAAAACAAAGTATTCAGTAAGTTGAATTTGTAGAATCTTTTCAACGATTTTTGAAAATATAGGTAGCAGAGAAATAGGCCGATAGTTATTGGGGTCATTTTTATCGCCATTCTTATAAATGGGTATGATTAATGCTGCTTTTAACACATCGGGGAAATGACTAGTTCGTATACAAAGGTTTAATTTTAAAGGGCGTCAATATGCTATTCATAATTGATTTCAAGACGTCTATACTTATTCCGTATATATCTCTGCTCTTGGTTACTTTCAATCCTTGGATAACACTACTGATAACACTGGATGATACTTCACTAAAACAAAAATAGTCTTGGACATTTACATTGTTTTTACACATTCAAATAATTGGATCAACGTTAGGTTCTGTCATCTCCGTAATTATTTTATTAGCGGCTTTCGCGAAAAAAACATTAAAATCGGTTGCAGTAAGTCTAGAGCCCTGTTCTGGTAATGTGGGATTGGTTCTTACTTTGACAATTGCCCTCATTTACTTACTAACCAATGAAATCGAATAACGTTGATGAGATGATCCAATAAAATTCTAATTACGATGCGTAACAGACCACGCTCTATGTTATGCATGGCAATTTACCCTGGGTCGTATCTAATCAGATAATCTCTCATGTTGGTATTGCCTAGCAACGCGTTGGTTCATTTTCTATAGCGTATAAAACGTCAGTTATTGCCGGACTTTTAAGCAGTTTGCTCCTGAATTCGATCTGTTTGTATTTTCGGGTGAAGTGTTAGTGCTTTCATCAGTAATAGTATTCATAGGCATTTCTCAAAATCTTGGTAAGCTCATTTTTACTACAATTATTGTGGCGCAGATAAATACACGTCTGACACTTGGTGTCACTAAATTTAATTTTTCAAATTAAGAACTGTTCGGCCAATTGTCTTCCCGAATCTAACTCGTGACTGATTTTTCCTAGGCAATTATTAGCGTCTGGATCACTCTTGCTTGTTGCTTCTAGAAAATCAGCACTCCTGCTTCGCAGTCGTGCCGATTTTCGTCGCAACAAGCAATCGTGATCCTGCCGCTAATAATTGCCGGCAAAATCATAGGCACTCGTTATATTACTGTTGATAATATCCCACATTGCCGCAATTTCATTATTTGAGTTTTGGATATATTTAGCATTTGCTTTAATTCGTTCGGCTTTTAATGCTACCTTGTATGCTTTTCTGTAACTATTCCTTATGTTAAGCAATATTGGATATTGTAGTCGGTTGTACGCAGCGGAGATCAGCTGTAATGTGTTCCTGATTTCTTTAAGTTCATTGGTGAACCTGTGAATTTCCGGCTTGTTATTATTGGGCCGACTAACTGATTTTTCAGGAAAAGCTATGTTCAATTTGTATAGAACTACCTCTAAGAACTGATCGAAGCATTTATTCGTATTATGACGAAACGTGTTTAAAATGTTCCATGATTCTATATCTAGGCTCTGAAATAGTAGGTGTTTTCCCATCTCTGTAATAGGTCTACATATTTGGCGAATAGGTTTTATGGTTGAATTTAAATTTAAAGCTTCTTTTACTTCATTTTATGCTAAGCATAGCGCTGTCCAGTAACTGTAGTTAATATTAAGCACCACAAGTGCGCCGTTTATTAATAATAGATACCATAATTGGTAACTAATTTCCTGAATAATGGATGGACTGAAAATTTGAAAGTAGATTTATTGAAATAGATGATACGTTGCGGTGTCATCGGTTCGCGGAACGGCCTGAAATGCATTGTGTGTGCGTTGTTATTACATTTTTTCAACTCTTGTGATGCAGCGCATAATAATAATGTATTATTTCTAAAATGTTTTTTTTTTTATTAGTGTAATTGTGTATATTCGCAAGCCTGTTGTTTCCCCTGTATGTATGCATGTATGTGATATCGTTTGCGAACTCGTAACGTGCCCGCTATTCCATGAATATTATTATACGCCTATCTCTATCTCTCATTCTGTGCAGACATATCTATTTGTTTTAGATGTGTATTCATATTAAATAACAGTTCGTTGTAACAGTGGTTACATGGGAACAATGCTGCCTGCACCCGATAATTTTCGTTATTACACACTCGCTCCGGAATAATGGAACGTGATATATGTATGTAGTTCACTATCATTACATTTATTTTTACAATTTTTTAATCAAATCAATTCGGGAATTGAAATTTATTTAATAAGCATTTTGATAATTATTATGAATGCTTTTTTCAATAAGGCAAATTGGTGACATAAATGTCATATACTTGTTTTTCTTTGATCACTTGGTGAAACATTATGTTAAAATAGGTTTAAAAATTAAAATTCACTTTGTTTCACGATTAAATTACTTTATTTTCAACTAATTTCGGCTTAGTGCCATTGAAATAAAATTAATTTTTGTAATTAGGATTGAGATTGTTAAGTTAATCAATTTTAATTCACAAATTCGCCATATTGATTCGTCGAGCTGGGGGGTGAGTGCAGCCACCCCTACGTTAGCAACAGGGCTATCCCGAAGAATATGTGCGTATAATATATAGAAGAAGGGAACGAGCAGACGTGGTCTTTATGCCAATTATCAATCTGCAAAATTGCACTGTCATTTTTGTATTGGCTAAGACAGAAGCAAAACTGTACAAGGCGACTTGTGAGGTAATCCATTAATATGGAAATAATTCTTGTAGCCACGGGCTAGATATACCTTAACATTTGACGCAATTTAATGAGCGCAATGATATGTTAATTGAATGGAGATTCGCCCCGAGGTTTCGGATAACCGAGATTAAAAACGGCTCTATTTTTACTATAATCTGTTCAATCATATAACATGAAACTGATTTTAATAACTGCATTATATGTAGCAGAGGTGTCCTAACTATGACCCCGGGCCAGACCAGACTCCGCAGCTAATTTAATCCGGTTCGCGGAGGTTTTTCAAAAATACTGTTTTTTTTTCCGCGAATCCGTTTGATTTTAAAATGTGTATACATTTGACAGCAATGTTGCCAGCGACGCACAGTGTCCGGAAACGCGAGAAATGTGGCCAAGCGGATCGAAAATCGGGCAAAAATAAAGTCAGTTATTAAAGAAAAATAATAACAGATTCATGTTCGCAAAACTTATCAACCCCCTAAAATTAAATTTTTGAGTCATAATTCAAAACCATTATGGCGTATTCGGGCATTCAAGTAGACTGTTTTTAACTGATGAGTTTCAAGCAACAATTTCCCCGGAAATAAATATTATTTTTATCGCATTTTTAAATGTTTTCCAAATGAATTTTATATAACGTAAAATTGAATAAAAAACGAATTATTGGTACTAATTACAAAAAGAATGTCTGATAAAGTTTTAAGATAAAACAGTTTGAAATTTGTAGAAATTTAGAACTAATTTCGGATTTTAAAAGAGTAAAAGTTGCTTATATGAAAAAACGTGTCGCCCAATTTACAGTATTTGATAGTCCCAAGTGTCCTCTATCTTTTCATACCAAATTCACCTTCAGGTTGATCCCACCTCGGGTGTAGTGATTTTTTTTCTCTCGCAAGATGCCGAAAAATCGGATAAATCAACGATAATTTGGAGTATATTTGTTATAGAACATTGAAAAGTTATCCGAATGTATTTTGTATTACATAAAATAGAAGAAAAATATAATTTAATGACACCAATAAAAACAAAATGGCTGATAAAGTTTTAAGGCATACAAATTTGAATTCTGTAAAAAAATTAAATCAATTTATGATTTTGAATGGGTCACAATCACTTGTGTGAAATATCAAGTGGCTAAATATATAGTATATGATAGTCCCAAGTATCTCCTTATCACTTATCTTCGAAGGACCTCCCTCTAAGGAGTTATTTTTTTAATATCAGGTAAAAACATTCATAAAATTAATTAATGAAAACAAGAAATAACTGGAATTTTACCTGAAATACCATACTCTAATGTGCGCGGTAATGCTTGTAAACCGCTCAGGATGAATCCCTACAGGGCCAGAATAATTTTGTATCTGGTGAAAAATTAAACAAAATAAAATAGAAACAACCTTACTTATTGCAGAAAGTATTAAATAAATTCAAAAAACGAAATATAGCCTGAATATATAAATATTCAACCTGTTCGTAACTCTGCAAGCAAAATTAAGTCTTACTAAGACTATAAACAAATAACTTATTGAAACAACTACTTCCCTGGCTAGTGCCACGCCGGATATTGAATGATACAAAAGAAATTTGCGTTATTACTAGTACTAAGTACTAAGTGTAATAACATTGGTTTAAGATCCCTTATTTCTACCCACAGGACTAACTTGAAAAATAAAACTAAATTGAATTTGAAAACTTTAAATTATAAAACTGAACCCAAAAAAATGTAAAAATTAAGTAAATAGCCATCTGCAGACGCATTTCGAGATTTATAGTCTTAGTAAGACTTAATTTTGCTTGCAGAGTTACGAACAGGTTGAATATTTATATATTCAGGCTATATTATCGTTGAATTGTCCGATTTTTCGGAATCTTGCGAGAGAAAAAAAAATCACTACACCCGAGGTGGGATCAACCTGAAGGTAAATTTGGTATGAAAAGATAGAGGACAGTTGGGACCATCAAATACTGTAAATTGGGCGACACGATTTTTAATATAAGCAACTTTTACTCTTTTAAAATCCGAAATTAGTTCTAAATTTCTTCAAATTTCAAACTGTTTTATCTTAAAACTTTATCAGACATTCTTTTTGTAACTAGTACCAATAAATCGTGTTTTTATTCAATTTTACGTGATATAAGATTAATTCGGAAAACATTTCTAAATGCGATAAAAATAATATTTATTTGCGGTGCAATTTTTGCTTGAAACTCATCAGTTAAAAACAGTCTACTTGAATGCCCGAATACGCCATAATGGTTTAGAATTATGACTCAAAAATTTAAATTTAGGGGGTTTATAAGTGTTGCGAACATGAATCCGTTATTATTATATTTTTTAAACTGACTTTATTTTTGCCCGATTTTCGACCCGCTTGGCCACATTTCTCGCGTTTCCGGACACTGTGTGACGTTTCAAATCAGTTTCAAATGGAGATGATTGATCTTCAAGTTACGATCAAATCAAATATAAATGCAAGTCAAAAACATTATATTGTATTAGTTTATAAATCTTAATTGTAGTCTTATTTTAATTATGTTATTAGTTGATAATTGTATAACGGACGCACACATCCACTATTGATCAATTTTACATTATTTTTCACTATGTGTATATGGTGATTTGAATAAATAATAATGATAATAATAAAAACTTAATCGATTTTTACAAATTTTTGGATGCGAGAGTTTCCAAATTTAAAGCAATTTGCTCGTAAATTTATTTCTATGTTTGGCACGACCTATATGTGTGTGAATAACTTTTTTCAGGATAAAGTATCTGAAATCTAAATGCAGGGCAAATTTATCGGATGATCATTTGCAGTCATTGCTTATAATTAATGTTTCTGATTTTAATCCCAACTTCTTCTTCAGAAAAAAACACAGTTGTATCATTCTCATTAAAAGATGTATGAATTAATTTTCTAATTATGTATAATTTAGCCATGTATCTGTCATCGTGACCAGACATATCCGCACAGGAAGACTGCTCACGCGAAAACTGCGCACACGAAAACTCACACGGAAAACTCCGCACACAGTAAATAACGCACAGTGATAATTGCGCACACGAAAATTGCTCACACGGAAAATTACTCACTTTCCTCACAATCCTCAGGGTGCGCACAACAAATATTTTTGCTATAATTATTACATTTTGTATTCATTTAAAAGCAACAATTACTGTGTTTTTACTGTAATTTTTGAAAATGTGTTTATTTTTGGATGTAATAAATTTTTGAAAATTATTGTTTCAAAAAATATATACAAAACATCCACCTTTAGAATTAACTACGATTTGTGAAAATGTATCAATTTTTGCGTGAGTTATTAATTTTTGATATTTTTTTTTAAGTTGTCGAATATTTGAACAAAGAAAAATAAAATACTGATATGATTGAATTCCTTAAAAAAACTCTTATGTAATAATACATTTAACTTTAAAATTGAATTTGATTTTTGAAAACGAATCAATTTTTGTTAAACACTTAAACAAAACAAAAATCGTAAACAAAATTGAGTTCATCAAATATTTTGATACATGCACAGAACGGCTGCTTTTAAAACTAACTGTAATTCTTGAAAATGTGTTTATTTTTGGATGTAATAAATTTTTGAAAATTAATGTTTAAAAAAATACTGATATGATACCAAACATCTGCCTTTAGAATTAACTACGATTTTAGAAAATGTATCCATTTTTACGAGAGTTGTGAATTTTTGATATTTTTTTTTAAGAAAAATAGAAAAACATTCTTAGAAAAAACTCTAATGCAATTATAATACATTTAAGTTTAAAATTAACATTGAATTTTGCAATCGAGTCAATTGGTGCATGAGTTATGAATTTTTGAAAATTAATATTTTAAGTTAGGTAATAAAATTTGTAAAATCCTAAGTGTAACGATTTTAAATTCATTTAAATTTTAAAATTCGTACTCTATGATAAAAAAAAACAGAAACAAATATATTGAATTGCAGTAGAATTTGTAAAATTCTACAAGTGTAACGAATTTTAAATTCCAATCAAAATTAAATTTCTGCATTGGTTTAATCATTGAATTGATGAGACGAATTTGCTTTAAATGATTAAGATCTATTAATAGAATAATATATTTTTTAAATTGGTTATTTAAGCTCCAGAAAATAAACCCATTCGATGGTGAGAAAGCTAACTGCAAGTGGTATTTGGTAAGAAGGTAAATGTAATTATAAGATTCTGTACGATTGCTATTGACCTGATGGTGTCTCTCTACTAATGCTGTATTTTTTTGTACATTATTGTAGCATAACATAAATGAACTATTGACCTGATGGTCTCTACTACACCGTTATTTTTGTATTCAAATATTATTAAATCACATTGAAAAAATGGTGATGTGGCCATCATGTTACTTTCTCCGACTTGATGGTATCATAGCCATTTATATTTACGTTTTCATGGTTTATTTTCAATTGAGATCATATTTTAAATGTACATCGAGCGTTGCGCAAACTCGAATAAAACTGACGTTTTAAACGTCAAAATTATGAAAGATGGAAAAATTATACTTCAAATTCAAAAACTCGGTTTACTCAAAAACTAACAAGATTTAGAAAAAAACTTATTCTTTAGAAGTTGTTCATTTTGGTATTCTCCACAATTATTATTCACATAAATTTGCTGTAACTATTATCGTTTCATAAATATAAACCAAAAATTAAAAAATTATTGATAATTTTTTTTCTCGAACAGGAATGATTTTATGAAAAATATTTTCAAGCAAAAGATATGCATTTCTTTGTTGTCTTCAATGTTTGTTTAAATATTTTTGTGATATTTTTCATATTTGAGAAAATATTGGCAAAAAACAAAAAACAGTTAAGGTAAACACCCACTTCCGGTGTACGAAATTTTACCAAAAGCTTTTCAGTTCTCCGGATTATCAAATAAGACGTATGTTCATATCAATTGCTCTATTAGTTTTTGAGATACAGCGCACACAGACACACACACACACACACACACACACACACACACACACACACACACACACACACACACACACACACACACACACACACACAGACACAAAAATTGTTTTTCCAGAAATTGTTGAAATGGTATGTAGGGACCCCAAAACGGATATTTCCGTAAAAAAAATTTTTGAAAAAAAAATCACGATCACAATACTTTCTCGTACTTCGTAACGGAGAAAGTAAAAATCATTATTGTGAATAATTCATTCCATAAATTTTACATAAATGAGCTTTTGACCTGATGGTCTCTTTACTCCCATCGTTATTTGTGTTGACAGATATTATTAAATAATTGAAAAATTCACAATAAATGATTCATTCAATAAAGTTTAATTAATTATTTTAATCACTTACCAACAGTAGGAACTATCTTCATAACTGATAATCCATTTCCATTAATGTAATTTTCAATATTCTGCACACACTAAAACACACGAACACTCACTCACTCGGTGGAAGGTAAACTGCCGAATCGAACGGTTTTCCATGACTAAAAAGAGATTTAATCTGGAATGCGTTCATGCATCGTGGATAAGGATTGATAACAGACGACGAAAGAATGTGTTTTTGCAAACATCTACGCCGGATACTAATTGCCTCCGGGGCAAAGGTCAAATGATTCGGCGGTTCGCACCTGACAAAATTTTCCAGTTCCACCGGTGAGTTTGTTAGGTATTTTAGATTTTAACAGCGCGATGGAGTGTTATTCTTGAATTTTAATTTTTGAGTTCACTGGAATTTGATAAACTTTCATTTGATCAGGCGGCGTAGTTGTGAAAATTTCTAACAAGTTCACCGACTCGAAAATAATAGCCACCAACGTTAACTTTCTAGAATAACTAGAAATGCATTTTAGATTATGATTTCGTGAAAATCCATTTACAACTCTTAATTGGATTTTAATATACTTTCATTTGATCAGGCGGAGAAGTTGTGAAAACTGAAATATACGAAACAGCAGAATCAATTATTTATTAATACACGCTCTGTAGCGTAAATGTAGGATAAGCTTTGGAGTGTTACAACCCTCTATTAGAATCTTCCAAACACATGCATATAGATACAGTAAAATTTAAATCTAAACTAGATCTTAAATGATCAAACCTTAATAAAACTAAAAAGAAAACAAATTTAACCCACCTGTGATGGCATTATCATTAAATTGTTTATTCAAATTAATATATTAGACATTTATACTTTTAAAAACACAGTACATTCTTGCTTTTAAACTAATGTGAAATGTAATTATTATAGCAAAAATATTTGTTGTGCGCACCCTGTGAGGATTGATAAAAGTCAGTCATTTTCCGTGTGAGCATTTTTCAGTATAAGTAATTTTCGTGTGCGCAATTATCACTGTGCGTTATTTTCTGTGTGTGGAGTTTTTCGAGTGAGCATTATTCCGTGTGAGAAGTTTTCGTGTGCGGATATATCACCAAACCATCTGTAATATAATAATACCGAACGTTGTGGAATTTTCAAAGATCAAAATAACAAATTCAGAGGCGTAGGACATTAATAACCTGTCAATTTGGGCATTCTATGGTGATTTACAAGATCATATACAGGGTGGAAACTTTAACTGGAACAAATTCGGTATTTATGAAATGAGAAGTTCCAGAAAAAAATCCTCGGACACGACGATTTTTGTTTTTTATTGCGCACTTTTTAGCGTCTTTAAAAATAGTATAACATCACTTGTCTTTCACGTATGACGTCATAGACATTTTTTTTAAATAGAAACCTTTTTTTCTTATTTCACTAAATTTGTAGCCCTTTTTTATTCTCTTTACGACTGTGTAAAAATATTTAGTTATTTTGTTTTTCATTTAAAAAATTTAAAAAATAGTACATTATTATACAAGTTGAATAAGAGGGTATATTATGGCACGAGTGGGATTGGAGCACGACTTGCGCAGCGAGGAGTGCTCCAATGTAACGAGTGCCCCACAATGCCTCTTATTAAACAAGTATAAATAGGAGTACTATTTTTTCTACTTTGGTTTTAGTTAAGGAATTATTTCTAAAATAAAATATATACTTAAACCTAGTGAATTTTATCTTTTAACATTTGGCAGCACTAAAAACATTTGATCCTTTCGAAGGAATTTAATATTTGACATACGTATTTCCACGGCGATTTCAATAGTTAATTTTAAAACATATTAAATCAAGAATATTACTTACACACCTCTAAAAATAAGGGAGGTTGCCAAGGGTGCGATAAACAAACTATTTCCACGTAAGTTGTAACCAATTTAAGCTTATAAAATAATGCACCGCCTAAATGATAATCGAAATTTAAGGTTATGTTTACATTTGTTTCTTGTTCCTCGTGTCAGGCATTGATCGACGCTAATTAAAAATCCACACCGAATTAACACACCGACTCAAGCGGCTCTTTTTTTTCCGCGAATGAAACATGCATTATACTCTCGCTGTTTCTTCCGTGATATTCGTTTTGCAAACAAAGTGATAATACATATAATAAATTACAAGCTTCCCTCTGTGTATGTTGTGTTGCCTAAACGTCGTCACCCAGAGCCAAGTGAATTCATGCGTCCGGCCATTGTCACCGAGTTCCTACATTTTCCACGCGGAGAAAAAGAGAACAATATGACGCCTCCGTTTTCTTTAACCTTAGTGGTACTGGTAGCAAACTCCCCAATATGCATTCGAACATATTCAGTGTGTAACGCATTGGACGGTTCCAATTATCCTATGAATTAACGGCAATTTTACATTTTGATGTCGACATATGTCACGTTTAAGTACTGCCAATCGCAACAACTAAAATGTTACCGCAAATAGTTTAATAATGAGCAAAACTGTAAAATAAAAAATCTCATTATTAAACTATTTTTGATATAACAAAAGGTCGATTGTTAAACCAAAGTAGAAAAATATATTTTTTTTATAAACTTATTCAAATGTTCAAAATGAGCACCGTTCCTCTCGTGGCAAAAATCCAATCAGTGATAAAACCCATCCCTTACATTTTGAAACATTTCTGGTAGAATTTGAACATTTGATATATGAAATAAGTTTTAAAAAAAATTTGTTTTTCAATTTTTGAAATAAAAAAAACAAAAACAAAATTTTACACAGTCGTAAAGAGAATAAAGAGCTACAAATTTAATGAAAAAAAAAATCAAGAAAATCGCTTCAATAGCTTGAGATCCGTAAAATTTTGATTTAGCAGAAAATCTATTGAAGCCTGAGAACGGCAAAAAAATCAATTAATCCTTGATTTAACGGAAAAACAATTGTCATAAATTAAATTAAATCGAAACGAGAACACTTCAAACTCCATCTGGAAATACGAAAATTTCATTCAAAGATGGTTAAAAATTTGGGTCCCGTGTGATCCTCTAAAAACGGTGCTGAGATGTACCGTTACAACGATATAACAAAGATGGCGCTACCAAATGGAATTTAAAGAAAAATTATGTATATTGAATTAATACGCTGCTCACTTGATGAAACAGGCACGTAATAAGAATAACATTTGAAATGAAACTTTTGTTGTGTTTCATATTGTTGTATACAAAAATATGAAACACAAGATTTTAGTTGAAATGTCACTTGTATATTTATTTTGTTATTGATTTTGAACAAACGTGCTAGAACTGATTGGACAAAAAACAAATAAATATATCAATGATTTTCTGCAGTAGTTAGTACTATACATTTAATAAAGACAATTTATTTATGATTTTTTTTATTTGAAAAATCTTTTGATGGAAAATATGTTCCACGAGACGCCACTGGTTATAACTGTTCGTTGTTAAACATGCATTTTTTAATTTTTAATAAATAAAAAATAGTAGAAATTGTTTAAAAATTCTGAAATAATTCTACGCAGCTCCCACATAATTATACTTTGAGAATACAATCAACTTCTTAAACTCCAACAATTTTTTAATGGGTTATAACTGTTCGTAGTTAAACATGCATTTTTTAATTGCGTTCAAAATTGAGCATTTCTGAAATAAATAAAAAAATAGTGGGAATTGTTTAAAAATTCTGAAATAATTCTACTCAACTCCCACATTATTATATTTTAAGAATATAATCAACTTCTTAAATTCCAACAATTTTTCTATGGGTATAATAATAATGTTTATTTACTGTTTAATAACTGTTCGTTGTTAAACATGCATTTTTTAATTGCTTTCAAAATCGAGTATTTTTAAAACAAATAAAAAATAGTAGAACTTGTTTAAAAATTCTGAAATAATTCTACACAACTCCAAAATCATTATATTTTAAGAATATAATCAACTTAATTTGTGTTAGTTTATATTAGTTATTAGATTTAGGTAATGATTATTTTTAAGTGTAAGTTTGTTTTGTATAAAAGGAGCTACCGTTAATTAAATAAATAAAAATAAAAATTAAATAAAACTTCTTAAGATCCTCGTGAAGTATATAATAAGCAGTGTTTCTAATGTTCTTCAACTTATTTCGACCTCCGTGTTAAAATTCGACCAGTTTTTAATCTGCCCCGGGCGATTGAAGATTATCAAAATATTCGAATTTTTTTCTCCGCTCGAAACGACATTAAATTCTTATCACCAATCCACGGCTCACCTGTTGATATCAATTCAGTTTGTTGATCGCGGCCGCGAAAGACGTTTGTTTTGGTTCGGAATTTTGATTTTTCCAAAGTTTTAGTGCCCGCTGTGTTGTGATACATCTTCAGGATTTGTGTTGGTGTTTGTGTTTTCCGCTCCATTACGCCCCAATATTCCGTGAGGGAATCAAAGAATCATCATCTAGGTTACATCTTAACCGCCAAAACGCCTCGAAAGGATTTTCCATTTTCGTAAGTTTTGATTTTCTTGTATTACTTGCTTTCACCGAAAGTGAAATAAAGTATTGTTTCGGTGGCTTTAGACAGTTTCAAGAGTCTGTTAACTGCGTTTAAAATTGAGCATTTTCAAAAATAAATAAAGAAATAGTGGAAATTGTTTAGAAATTCTGAAATAATTCTACACAACTCCCAAATTATAATATTTAAAGAATATAATCAACTTCCTAAATTCTAATCATTTTTAATGGGTTATCGATTCGTAGTTAAACATGCATTTTTTTTAATTGCGTCCAAAATTGAGCATGTTCTAAAATAAATAAAAAAATTGTAGAAATCGTTCAAAAATTATGAAATAATTTCGTACAACTCCCAAATTATTATACTTTGAGAATACAATCAACCTTTTAAATTCCAATAATTTTTAAATGGGTTATAACTGTTCGTTGTTAACATGCAATTGCGTTAAAAATTGAGCATTTTCTAAAATATATAAAAATGGTAGAAATTGTTTAAAAATTCTGAAATAATTCTATACAACTCAAAAATAATTGTAATTTAAGAATATAAGCAACTCCTTAAATTCCAATAATTTTTTAAAGGGTTATAACCAGGGTTCGGACGATATATATCATCGGATATATATCATGATATATATCACGATATATATCATGATATATATTCGATGATATATATCATGGATATTTATGAAACACACAATACCAAAAAATTCCCCCGTTTCTCAAATTTTTCCAGTTGCAGCAATATCAATAGTAAGTATTTGCTTTAATTTAAACTAGAGATGAGCGAAATGACTCTTTTTTGTCCAAAAGAGTTGATTTTTAAAGGGACTTAAAAATGAAAAAGTAAGTGTGAGCAAAAAAAAACTAAAAGAAAAGGTCCCCTCTTTGAAAATTCTTCAATTTAACCCTGAAAACATAGTGAAGAGCAAAAAAGTCTTCATTTCAAAAATTTTTCAATTTGATGTCAAATATTTTAACATTTTAAATGTTATTTTTTTACTATCTTGTAAGCAACTATGTTTGTTTGCAATAAATAAATATAATATAAATAATGTATGTGCATTATATAATTAATAAGTCATATCAACATTAATATTAATGACCAAGAATAAATATCAAGAAGTTGATATATATATCGGATATATATCCGATATACCGGGTGACCCAGGGTTCTGTAAAAGCCCCATAACTTATTTGCTATTTGAGATATCGACTTCTAGTTTTCTTGGACTGGTTCCGACACTTATTCTACATATTTTCAAAATATGTATGTTTTTGTACAGGGTGTCCCAATATACATAACAGAACAAAGTTATGTTTTTTTAAATGGAACACCCTATATTTTATACTTTATTTTCAACCCTCTTGAGAAGCTGATAAAAATAGTATAAGATAGTGTGGGTCTATTGTGGACGATTCGTTAGTTATGGGCAAATTTGTGGCAAAAACAAGGACACGTTGAAAAAGTTGCAGAAGCGCTCCTAGCAATGCTAGCGTCGTTTTTTATACACTAAAGAATTTTCCACATCATGAAGAATAATACAAAGCGGCTTTGGTTCTTTTTTGTTCATACTGCTATACAGGGTGTCAACATACGCAAAATAATGGATAACTATTTTTTTTCAAATGGAACACCCTATATATCTTGCAACCAATGCATGGATTTTTTAATAAGCTTTCCAATGATGTACAATTTGTATAATGAAATATTAAGGATTCTTAAGATTTATCCATAAAAACATTTTTCTTTTGTCACCTCCTGCTCATTTTTGGATTTTCAGTCAAAATTATGCATTTTTGCATTTTTTAAAAAAATAATAAAAGACCAAAGTTGTAGGGCGGAAAATTTTAGATCGATATAGGTCTTTCGACTTTTCCAATAATGCGTGCATTGCCCGCCAGAGTGCGCAAAATCGTGACCGTATATGCATTTTAGCGTTTTTCTCAAATTTTTTGTTAATTAATTGCACTATACTTTATTTTCCACGTCCTCTAGCAGAAAAACGGGTAATTATAGAAATATTCAAATGACCTACATCGATTGAAAATATTCCGCTCTACAACTCTTAAAAGAAGCAATCTTTGCCCAAAATGCATAGTTTTCGCTAAAAATGCAAAAAAACCATTGAAAAACGCAAAAATTGATATATACATTTTTAATTTGCATTTTTAGGGAAAACTATGCATTTTTGGCAAAAATTGCTCCTATTAAGAGTTGTACAGCGGAAGATTTTCAGTCGATATGGACCATTTTAATTTTCCTATAATTTCCCGTTTTTCCGCTAGAGGGTGCGGAAAATAAAGTATAGTGCTATTTATTAATAAAAAATTTGAAAAGAAAACGCTAAATGCATATACGGTCATGATTTTGCGCGCTGTGGCGGGCATGCACGCATTATCTTAAAAGTTTAAAGACCCATGTCGACCGGAAATTTTTCGCTCTACAAATTTGGTCTCTTATAATTTTTCCTGAAAATGCATATTTTTGGCTAAAAATCCAAAAATCAGCAGAAAGTGACAAAAGAAATATGTTTTTATTGATAAATATCAAGAATCCTTAATATTTTGTTATACAAACTATATATCATTGGAAAGCATTAAAAATGCCATAGATTGGTGGCAAATTATATAGGGTGTTCCATTTGAAAAAAAATAGTTATCCATTGTTTTGCGTATGTCGACACCCTGTATAGCACAATGAATAAAAGAGAACCAAAGCCAATGTGTATTATTCTTTATGATGTGGGAAATTTTCTAGTGTATAAATAATGATGCTATCTTTGCTAGGAACGCGTCTGCAATGTTTTCAATGTGTACATGTTTTTGCCACAAATTTGCCCATAACTAACCAACCGTCCATAATAGACCCATACTATCTTATACTATTTTTATCAGCTTGTCAAGAGGGTTGAAAATAATGTATAAAATATAGGGTGTTCCATTTAAAAAACATAACTTTGTTCTGTAATGTATATTGGGACACCCTGTACAAAAACATACATATTTTTAAAATATGTAGAATAAGTGTGGGTACCAGTTCAAGGAAACCAGAAGTCGATATCTCAAATAGCAAATAAGTTATGGGGCTTTTACAGAACCCTGGGTCACCCGGTATATCCGATATATTGATATTTGTATAAATATCGGATATTTTCCGAACCCTGGTTATAACCAGGGGCGGCTCGTTATATAGAGCCAAGGAGTTTCAAGCTCAGCAATAATTTTTAATTACCTATTTCACATTTTCGCCAGTTACTTTGATAAAGGAAGATAAATGGTTCTTTCTTTCTTAACAAAAAAGCGGGAAGGGCTGTATATTGTATAAGTGGCTCTACCATCAACATGTTCCACGAGCCGCCACTGCTCTAACACATGATATCACATGATCTATTCGTCATTTCTGGAAATGATTGAATCACTGAATGTTGCTTTCAATAAATCAATCCTCTCAGTTGCAGTACGACACGTTGCTCTGTCCTGTTGGAACTATTGCACTTATTTTTATCCAAATTTTACACGAAATAATGATTGATCATTCATCTGTAACGTGTCTCATTGACTGCAACTTCTGCGGTTCTTTCGCATTACGAAAGAAATAAGGACCGATGACACCACCAGCATTAAACGCACTTCAAACTGTTATCTTCTGAGGGTGCAACGGACTCCAAATGCGTCAATTTTGCTTATTGGCATAACCATTTCTCACTTCTGTTGCACAAATAATGAGCTTGTGCTCTTATTATTAAAATTGAATTAAAATATTGGTTCTCTTATACGATGACATTCACATTTAGATAATTGATTTATAAAAAAATAACATTCACTTATCCCATTATGGATATTCATAAATAAAATCGTAGAAATATCGCTGCAAAGTGTAATAATTTAGATTAAAAACGACTCAATCCACGGAATTATGCAAATTAATCGTACTTAACATAATCTTTTGGTGGGATTATTTTTTTCAATAAATAAAAGTTGGTCAATTTGTTAAAATTGACAGATATTATAAATGATATTTGCATAATCAATATTTAGCGGAATTATCACATCTTCTTTAAGCAAAATTTCTGGATTGGAATTAATTAATGTATATTAAATTTCCTTAATTAAAGACACATGATTACATTGAAAATTCGATTTTTTTCTGAATCTATTTTGGAATCTCAATGTTTTAATTATAAAAAGTTTTGATTCAAAATTGTAAAAAACAATATTGATTTGCTCATTCTATCGGATACTTTCGCATCTGCTCACTAACGAATAGTTTACTTTTTCAAAAATTTGCACAACAAAAGTTATGAATTTTTTAAAATTTTCGTTGCAATATGGTTAAAATGTTGATTGAAATTTAAAAAATGCAACTAATTTAAACCTTTTTATTTCGCATTTACAGATACTTTTTCATTTTTTGTCGAAAACAATTTATTTTGTTTAAAAATTCCGACCAAGATAACAGTTATAAAATTTGAAATTGTCCCTGCAATAAGATTAAAATTTAAAAAAAAATGTATATAATTGAAACCATTGTGTTTTCGTTTTGCAAATGGTAGTAGAGACTTTTTCATCTATTTTCTAACGAAAACAGTTTATTTTGTTTAAAAATTCCGACGAAGACAAAAAAATATGAATTTTCCTGCAAGTGTTAAAATGTTGATGGGGCTTTAAAAAAAATGTAAATAAAATAAACCATTGTGTCTTTGTTTTGTACATGCTGATTGCTGACAGACCCTAACGAAAACAATTTACTTTGTTTAATTATTACGGCCAAGATACAAATTACGAATTTAAAAATGATCTTAAAAATGTTAACATTGACTTTCGCTTCCACTTTCCAACGAAAAGAGTTTTTTTTTTGTTTGAAAATTCCGACCAAAACAAAAGTTATGCAGTTTTGAAATTGTTCCTGCAATAACGTTAAAATGTTGATTGGAATTTAAAAAAATGTAAATGATTTAAATCATGGTGTTTTTCTTTTGAGAATGCCAACATTGACTTTTGCTTCTACTTTCCAACGAAAACAGTTTTTTTTTGTTTCAAAATTCCGACCTTAACAAAAGTTATACATTTTCGAAATTGCCCCTGCAATAACGTTAAAATGTTGATTAGAATTTAAAAAAATTTAAATAATTTAAATCATGGTGTTTTTCATTTGAGAATGCTAAAACATTGATTTTTGCTTCTACTTTCCAACAAAGACAGTTTTTTTTGTTTCAAAATTCCGACCTTAACAAAAGTTATGAATTTTCGAAATTGCCCCTGCAATAACGTTAAAATGTTGATTGGAATTAAGAAAAATGTAAATAATTCAAATCATGGTGTTTTTCTTTTGAGAATGCTAACATTGACTTTTGCTTCTACTTTCCAACGAAAACAGAATTTGTTGTTTCAAAATTCCGACCAAAACAAAAGTTATGCAGTTTCGAAATTGTCCCTGCAATAACGTTAAAATATTGATTGGAATTTAAAAAAATGTAAATAATTTAAATCATGGTTTTTTCTTTTGGGAATGCTAACATTGACTGTTGCTTCTATTTTCCAACGAAAACAGTTTTTTTTTTGTTTGAAAATTCCGACCAAAACAAAAGTTATTCATTTTCGAAATTGTACCTGCAATAACGTTAAAATGTTGATTGGAATTTAAAAAATGTAAATAATTTAAATCATGGTGTTTTTCTTTTGAGAATGCTAACATTGACTTTTGCTTCTACTTTCCAATGAAAACAGTTTTTTTTGGTTCAAAATTACGACCAAAACAAGAGTTATGCAGTTTCGAAATTGCTCCTGCAATAACGTTTAAATGTTGATTGGAATAAAAAAAAATGTAAATAATGTAAATCATGGTGTTTTTTTTTTCTTTTGAGAATGCTAACATTGATGTTTGCTTCTACTGTCCAACGAAAACAGTTTTTTTTTGTTTGAAAATTCCGACCAAAACAAAAGTTATGATTTTTCGAAATTGCCCTTGCAATAAGGTTAAAACATAAATTGAAATTTTAAAAATTGTAAATAAGTTAAATCATTGTGTTATTGTTTTGCAAGTGCACACAGACACTTTCGCATCTATTTTCTAACGAAAACATTTTTTTTGTTTAAAAATTCCGAAAAAACGAAAGTTATACATTTTCAAAATTTCCCTGCAATAACGTTAAAATGTTGATTGGAATTTAAAAAAATGTAAATAATTTAAATCATTGTGTTTTTCTTTTGAAAATGCGAACATTAACTTTTGTATCTATTTTTTAAGGAAAACAGTTTATTCTCTTTAAAAATTCCGGCCAAGACAAAAGTTATAAATTTTCGAAATTGTCCCTATAATACGGTGAAAATGTTGATTGAAATTGTAAATAATTTATATAGTTTTGTGTTTCTTTTACAAACACACACTTTTGTATCCAGTTTCTAACGAAAACAGTATATTTTGTTAAAAAATTTCGACCAAGACGAAAGGTATGAATTTTCGAAATTGTCCCTGCAATAACGTTAAAATGTTGATTGGAATTTAAAAAAAAAATGTAAATAATTCAAACCATTTTGTTTTTGTTTTTAAAATGCTTACAAACACGTTCGAATCTATTTTCTAACGAAAACAATGTACTTTTGTTTAAAAATTCCGATCAAAAGTTATAAATTTTCTAATTTATCCGTTAAAGTTAAAATGTTGATTGAAATTTATAAAAAATGTAAATAATTTAAATCATTGTGTTTTTGTTCTGCAAATGCCAACAGATCCTTTTGCATCTATTCTTTTAAAGAAAACACTTTATTTTGTTAAAAAATTTCGATCGAGATAAAAGTTTTGAATTTCCAAAATTGTTTCTGCAGTAAGGTTAAAACGTTGATTGAAATTTAAGCAAATGTAAATAATTCAAATAATAGTGTTTTTATTTTGCAAATGCCAACAGATACTTTTGCATCTATTTTTTAAAGAAAACAATTTATTTTGTTCAAAAATTTCGATCAAGACAAGTTTTAAATTTCCAAAATTGTTTGCAATAATGTTAAAATGTTGGTCAGAATTTTAGAAAAGCAGATAATTTAAATCATTGTATTTTTATTTTATAAATCCTAAAACATAATTTTACACATATTTAAATTACATGATTTACAATCTAACTTTTTTTTTTGACAGAGGCACAGTCTTCACGTTTCGGTGTCTTTCATAACGACTTCAATGTAACGCACAAATCTCAACCACGGAAAGTATAACAAAAAATTTAAATTTTTCGACTAAATACTAACCATATTTATTACTCCACCTGCAATTTCATCACTAAACATGAATTTATGCCCAACTAGTAATTAATCCTCACCTCAAATATACATAATATTTTTATTTTCCAATCGAAATTCACTAATTAATATGAACGCATTCCTGCCCAAATCCATCCGCTGGTCTTCTTTCTGGACTGTTGATTTTTGGAAGATCCAAGAGCACGGTATGAAGTTCCTACAAGTTATAAAACGTAGGAACTCTATACCTCGCTAGTGGCCAACCACAGAAATGGTAAAATAACTAGCAGGACCGGTCTTCTCTCTTCAAAAGGTTGACGTGGACTGGAACCGCCAGGCCAGCAGCCACCGGACGCGATCGAAAAAAATCTCTCTCTCTCCACTCGAATTCAAACAACGTTCGCCACGAAATAACGCACTTGAAATACAAAACACAACAAACATCACACTTATAAACATGTACAGTCATAATTGTTACAAAATTAGGTAATCATTTTGAAGTTGAACTTTATTTCATCATGGAGAATCATTAGTATGTGGAAATCGATTATTGAAATTTAACAATTGATTATAAATAAACAATTGATTGAAGTTTATATGCGACTTATAAATAAATCTTGATTTTTTTGACCATTCCAATGGATACAAGTCAAAATCATTTGCATAGTTGATGAGTTACAATTATTTAATAGTTTTAAAATATCGACAAAATTGTTTTCGTTTTTGAATAATTCTAAATTTACCATTACAATTACCTATTCAATAATATTATCTTTTATCAAACGTCCTTACAATTACATAATATATAAATAAGGCACAAATGCGTCTGCAATATCAGAGGGTTTCCATTTTCAAGTCTTATACATAAATAAATTCAATAAAACGAAATGTAGCTTGAATATATGAATATTCAACCTGTTCGTAACTCTGCAAGCAAAATTAAGTCTTACTAAGACTATAAACAAATAAATATACATAATATATGTTTATTAATTAAAACATAAATTCTGCAGTAATTAGTACTATAAATTTAATTAAAGACAATTTATTTAATACTTCTCCAACGTGTCAGGATTTTCAATTTCAATACTACATTAATAATTAAAATAACATAACTTGAAATTTACAATCTTTCATTGCCGTACTTGATGTTAACTTCCATAGATTCGAACCAGCAAACTTTGGCCATCAATAAAACATGCAGGTTTGAAAAAAAAAACTAACCAATTCCACCAATTAATGACCAGGTTGACACTCCTATTTTCAACACAAAGTGTAAATAATTTTGGAATAAATACTTTAATAACCGAAGTGTATATTACTTTACGTTTTGATAATGGCAAGTTAAATTGCCGAATTTATTAAAATCAATAAATGTATGTCTTGTAGAAAGTAAAAATATCCAACATGTACAACGTAGAAGCCTGAAGTATAAGCAATTTTATGCTTGAAGCCTGAAGTATAAGCAATTTTATGCTTTATCACTTTAAATCAATATACATTTATTAGTTGAAAATTGTAAATAGACGAAGAGGACGGACTCGTTGCGGCGTGGTGGAGAGAAAAGGAAGGAAAGAAGTGTACAAATTGCGCGCCTCTCCTCTCAAATTAAACGAGTTTTAGCAAGTCACGGTATCGAATGCACGCACGCCACTGAAAACTAAAACCCCGTCTCATCTCGCGTCTGTCTTCTTTTCCCATGTCATCATGTGACATTCGGATACATCCATCTTTTCTCCTCCTCTCCACCTCCTTGGCGGTACGGGTTAATGCCGCCGAATCATCCGCGAGGGGCCGTTAATCCCCTACAATCGAAAACTTTAAACCTTTTTACAAAGCGTATAAAACCCTAGTCGAATCGAATAAATCGGAATTTTTGTATAAATTTTCCAAACCGTATTCAATTTATCGTATTTGCAATTTTGATAAATTGTGAAATTTATTTAAAACAAATGTTTCTAGCGAAAATAGCTTGATTTTTTTCAAATCCATTCATAATTAATCTGGTTCTGAAATTATTTGAAAATAAATGCCATGGCAGGCTGGAAACAAATTAAAAAGAATTAAAACTTGCGAGCAGCAAATTGAGAATTACATTTCAAGGAATAGATAAATTACCAAAAAGCTACTATCCCCGCAATAAACGCCAAAATTTGAAAATCTATTCAGAAATAGCACATTTTTGATAAATAATACCGTAAAACAATTGGGCGCGACCAGAAACAAGATAGCAACAATTATATCTGATACTATGAAGAACGATAGTTGCATTTAAATATTAAAAAAAAAATGTGAATCAATAATATTATTGCATTGAATCAGTAAAAAAATTATAAATGTGTACTTTCACAATTTTGAGGAATATTTTTAAATAGTGAAGTTACCAAGTTTACTTTTTTTTAATGTAATTCAAAATTTCTAAATCCATTGAGTACCATCTTTAGAAAAAAAAACTGAAATTCCTGCTGCATAGCAGCTGCAAATAAAATATACACTTAAAACGTTAGAAACACATATTCAAAAATAACCTTTCGCGGAGCTTGCATCAAAATCTATTCAGAAATAGTGTAACTTTGAAAGTATCGCAAAACAATTGCCAGAATGCAATGAAAACAAAATAGCAACCGTGGAAATTTGAACTGAGGAAAACGAAAATTGTAATCAAATATAAAAATTCCTTGGAATTACTAAATCTATTTATAAATAGCGTATTTTTGATAAACAGCTTGCAGTGCTACACAATTGAGCGAAGCCAGAAACAAAATAGCACACTCGAAACTCGAATAAAAGAAAACGAAAATTACGTTCAAACGTAAGAAACATTGTTAAATCATAACCTCTCGTGGAATTTATTTCAAAATTTCTAGTCATTAAAAAATAGCGTATTTTTAATAAGTGATAACTAAAGTCCGGATTTATATGCGCGAAAAAAGGCATTATAATTTTTTCATATGCGCTAAAAAAATGGCGTTATAATTTTTTTATATGCACTAAAAAGGCATTATAATTTGTTTATATGCGCTTAAAATTAGCCAATATATGCGACAAAATGATTCAAATATGGATTTTATATGCGGTTTAATTAAAAATAATGTTACAAAATAAAAAAAATACGAATAGCAACTGATAATAATTTATTTATTGGAATTACAATGTAGAACCAAAATTTGATTTTCATTTTCATTTTAGGTAAAGTTAAATGACATGGAGTTCATGTTAAAATTTATTATGTCCTCCTCAGTCTCGCCTTACAAAATTCCACAAATCATTTGAATTTTTTCGTATCCCGGATTTCGATATAATACGCATCAAATTTTCGTACAATTCTTTAATGATTTTAAAAGCCTCAATTAAGCGAAACCAAAGCTGAACTGTTTCCAAATTCTTGATTGCGATTATTAAGATGCAAAAATGAGCAATAAAAGCTAATGGTTGCAAAATATTTATACATGCAACACAATCTTTACATTTTTTTTAAGTGCTACCGATTCTTCATCAATAAAATTAAGAGGAATATTTTCTTATTTTTCAAAATTTTTGGCGTAGAATAAAGCAGCTTCCAGCCAACCACAATTACCGGGTACGGTTGCATCTAGTATCATCTGCATAAGCGTACAAGCTTAACTTGCTTATGGGGAAATCCCCTTATTTTATATAAATAATATAATACATACATATCTACATAACACAAGGTTACATTCGCTAGTTAGGGGAATCCCGTAAATTTATCTTATACGATTTTATAAAAAATATTTCAACGCTCGCAAATTTATTTTTCATTTATTTATTTTTCAAATTTCAACAAAATCAATTACAATTAATGGAAATATTGACTTTATATGTACTTATATGCGGATATATGCTCAAATAAGTTAAATGTGACAAAACCTCGAAATATTAAGTTATATGCGAAATAAAACTTGGTACTTTGATTTATTTCCGAGAGAACCGTATAGATACAATTCGCCAGTTCCATACGAAAGAGCAAATAAAACATGTAAAAAAATATAAATCCGGACTCTAGTGATAACGTAAAACCAATAGGGTGCAGTTAGAAACAAAATGAAACAACAGTTGAAACATAAACTGAGGAAAACGAGATTGGCAATTATAGATTAAAAAAAATTATTAAACAATAACCACTCGTTGAGTTTGCTTTAATTTTTTGTTTTTATATTTAACTATTCAGGAAAAGTGGATTTTTGAAAGTACCGTAAAACAATTACAGAACTCCACCGTAATCAAACAGTGGAAACGTGAAATGATGAAAACGAAATTATTATAAAACAACTGTCTTTTTGGAATTGGGCGTAAAATTTCTAAATCCATTCATAAATAGCGTATCTTTAATAAACAGCTCTGTGAAACAATTGAACGCAGCCAGAAACAAAATAGCAGCACTCGAAACTTGAATGAAAGAAAACGAAAATTACATTCAAACAGAAGAAAAATTGTTAAAAAAATAATCCCTCGCAGAATTTATTTCAAAATTTCTGTTAAAAATAGCGCATTTTTGATAAGTGATAACGTAAAACTAATAGGGCGCAACTAGAAACAAAGTAGCAACATTTGAAAAATAAACTGAGGAAAGCAAGACTTACTATCATTGAAAGATTAATAAAAAGTAAGAAAAATTATTAAACCATAACCACTTGTTGGTTTGCTTCAAAATTTACAAAAATATTCAGAAAAAGTGTATTTTTTAAAATACCGTCAAATAATTGTTAGAACTCGAATTAAATCAAAATTGCAACAGTGGAAACGCGAAATGATGAAAACGAGAATGGCATTCTTATTATAAAAGTTATAAAACTGTCTTCCTTGGAATTGGGCGTCAAATTTCTAAATCCATTTATAAATAGCGTATTAAAAAAACTGTACTTATAAATAATTGAGCGCAACCAGAAACAAATTAGCAGCATTTTAAATCTGAATGGAAGAAAACGAGAATTATATTTTTTACAAAAAATAACCTCTCGTGGAATTTATTTCAAAATGTCTATTCATTCAAAAAATACTTTATTTTTGATAAGTGATAACGTAAAACTAATAGGGCACAGTTAGAAACAAAATAGCCATAGTTGAAACATAAACTGAAGAAAACGAGATTTGATCTCAGAAAATTTTAAACAATGGTTGGTTGAGTTTGCTTCAAGATTTATAAAACTATTCAAAAAAGTGTATTTTTTAAAGTACCGCAAAACAAAGTCAAAATTGTAACAGTGGAAACGTGAAATGAAAATAGCATTTAAGGTTTATTAAAGTTATAAAAAGGGGGCCGCGGTGGCTCAGTGAGTAGAGCTCCTGCTTACGGACCTCGTGGTCGTGGGTTCGAATCCCATCCGTGCGGTCACTTTTTCGGAACGAAAAATGGCCGTGCGGGTCCATGGATATTCAGTGTATGTCCCCTTTCATCATTATAAATGATTGTTATACAAATTATCGGTTGTGGCAGAATGTCCTAATTGGCTACGTCAATTCCCAAATCATCCGCGCTACCTCAACCCGAATTCCTGTCAACCATCCTTTCTTTATAAAAAAAAGTTATGAAACAACTGCCTTCCTTGGAATTGGGCGTAAAATTTCTAAATCGATTTATAAATAGCGTATTTAAAAAAAGCTGTATTGTGAAACAATTGAGCACAGCCAGAAACAAAATGGCAGCACTCGAAACTTGAATGAAGGAAAACGAAAATTACATTCAAACATAAGAAAAATTATTTAAAAAAATATCCTCTCATTTATTTCAAACTTTCTAGTCATTAAAAAATAAAAAAAAAACGTATTTTTCATAAGTGATAACGTTAAAGTAATAAAACACAGCTAGAAACAAAATAGCAACAGTTGAAACATAAACAGAGGAAAACGAGATTTGCATTCATAGATTAGAAAAAATATTTTATTTTATCCTATAATGTTATCATGTCAATAACTCCTTAGCAACGAGTAACGTTAAGGTACCTATAACAACACTAGTGTTGTTATATGTACGTTAACGCGACTTGTTGCTATGGAGATATTGGCAAACAAACATGATTTCGCTTTTTGACTGTTTTCATTAAACATTTTTTAAATTAGAAAAAAATAGAGATAGAATAAAATAAACCGTGTTACTCCTACGTAACTCGTGCTTTCAAACTTTTCTCTCTTAATGTAAAAACCTTCATGGCGTTACTTGTATCGTAAATTACTAAAACAATAACCACTCGTTCAGTTTGCTCCAAAATTTACAAAACCATCCAGAAAACATGTGTTTTTTAAAGTACTATTAAATAATTATCAGAACCCGAATGAAATCAAAATTTCAACAGAGGAAACATGAAATGATGAAAAGGCAAATGGCATTCAAAGATTATAAAAGTTATAAAACAACTGTCTTCCATGGAATTGGGCGTAAAATTTCTAAATCTATTTTTAAATAGCGTATTTTTCATAAACAGTGCTGTAAAATAATATAGCACAGTCAGAAACAAAGTAGCAGCATTTTAAATCTGAATGGAAGAAAAAACGAAAATTGCATTGAAACGTTAGAAAAATTAATAGGTTTCAAAATTTCTAAATCTATCAAAAATAACGTATTTTGATAAATAATATGATACAGCTAGAAACAAAATGATTCACTTCAAATATGAACTGAGAAAGTAGAGATTTGCAATCATACATTAGAAATATTATTTAAAAAATTACCTCTCTTGGAGTTCGCTTTAAAATTTCTAAAATAGTGTATTGTTTTTCAAACGTAGTGTATTTTAGATAATAACAATAATAATAAACATTCATTAATGTAACCACGTCAAAATTGTTTGTATTTTTTAAATAATTTTAATTTTTTGTTATTATTTATTTTATTCTATTTTTTGTATTATTATTTTTCAATAATATGTCATACTATTAATTATTATACATATAATGTAAACAGGCGGTTGCCGTAAATAAATGAATTATTTAAGCAGCAAATATTGTTTCCCCATCAGTTCACCTGACCGGTTTCGATCTTTCAGGTCTCGTCCGTGCAGTTAGAATTGGTGTTTGGAATATAAATACACCGTTAGAGGTAGAATTTTGGATAGGGATTAGTACAACAATTAGGCAAAAGATTCCGCCTCTTTGGCGTTTCTACCTTTAACGGTGTCTGGAATATTTATATTCCGTTTCTCCATCAGATTCTGGCTGCATTGATAAGACCTGCAAGGTTGAAACCGGTCCGTAGGTGAGCTAGTGGGGAAACAATATTTAATGTTTACATTATTATTGTTATATTTGCCGATGTTGGCATTCCCACATCTGTCTGTAGTTATGCCCAGGGCCGCACCAAGGTATGTTGCCGCCGGGGCGCGAGGCAAAAATTGCCGCTCCCTTTTAATGTGAAGAGGGGGGTAGAGAAAATAATAGTATATTATTAAACGAGTGAGAAATTCACTCGGGTGAATTGCAAACTTCACCCGAGTGGCAATGGCCAACTTGTTCACGAGTTTAATACTATACTTTTTCGCATCATATTAAATAATTACCTAAAGATTTTTCTGTTTATATTAAATTATAACGAATAATTTTTCTATTTGGAAATTGCGGCAGAAAACAAATCGTAACCATAGTAACAACTAAATTGTTGAGAAAGTAAAATCGTCGTCATGCCATTGGCTGAAACCTATTGGGCAATAAAACCGCCGAAACTCATTTGACTGGACGTCACCTGTGGAGAAAATGATTCGACCGAATAATAGACAACTTTCTGAATCAAAAACGATTTAATAACGTTTTTATTATTTAATAAGATGCGAAAAACACCATTGATCGGCGCGTCTCAAAATTATTTAGAAAGAAAGAGTTTCGATATACACAAAGAGATAGGTTCATGGATTTCGCGCTTGCATCCGCATGAAAAGAATAAACAATCATCTCCTGTTTCACGAACGTACGTGTTACGAAAAAAAAGTATTTTAGGTGGATTGATTTTTCTACGAGCGCTATTCTAAATAAATAGTTTGAAAATTGTAAAAACCAATAAGATTTGGTGGGCGCCAAGGTAAGAGGGCTGTTAGGCCTGCCGCCCCCAAGACCTGTCGTCCGGGTGCTGGACATCCCTAACACCCCCGCATGGCGCGGCCCTGGTTATGCCACTTGGATTGGGATTAGTACAACAATTAGGCAATAGATTCCGCCACTTTGGCGTTTCTACCTTCATTATTATTATTAAAATACATACATTGTCCAGTTGAAATTTAAAAAATATTTACTTATGGCGTAAAATGCCTTAGAAATTAACAAATATTGAACTTTCTTCTTAAACCTATCTACAGTCAAGTCTGTATAAATCATCGGTAGAGCGTTATACAATTTTTGAAAATACCGTAGAATCATTGTCAGAATTTTACTGAAAACAAAATAGCAACAGTGGAAACTGAACTGAAGAAAACAAAAAAAGTATTCAAAGATTAAGCAAATTTTAAAAACAAAATTTCTGGTGAAATTAGTGTTTTTTTAGGGTATGTTTGAACGTGAATAAACAGGACACAGCTGAAAACAATGCAGAAAGATTCGAAACGTGAACTGAGAAAAACGAGATTTGCATTCAGACATTGGAAAATTTTAAATAACAATAATAATATTTATTTATTTGATGTTATAAGACATAGTCAATACAAAACTATGGTTGCAACATCAAATGCCTAAGAGATGTATACAGTGCGCGCCTAAAGTTTGGAATATATTCAGTAAAACCGAAAAAATATTTTTTTTGTATATAAATATTTAATTTTGGTTTTGCTGCATATATTCCATACTTTAGGCGCGCACTGTATAGAACGATAATAACAAAGACACAAATTAAATATACAATATATAGAAAGCGAAATTTACAAAATCTAGGAAATAAAAATACATCCCGCGTAGAAATGGCTTCAAATTTTTTGCAGAAATTTAGAAATAGTTTTCAATTGATTATAACACAAAATGCCCTGGTAGTTAGAATGAAAGTAGCAACTTTAATAGAAGGAAACGAAAGTAATAAAATATTACGAAAATTATTCAGAAATAATCTCTCGTAGAATTATTTTCATGATTTTCAGTTTTTGATAAATGTGAATCACAAAAAAATTGGACACAATTGGAAATAATGAAATCCTTTATTGTTTTTATTTATTTGTGTTTATTTTATGTATTTTGACGTATCCAATCTATGTAATTTTATGGCTTAATGGGTAAATAAAAAGAATAAGAATCATTTAAACTTGAAAAAAAAAAATTAGCAACAAAAAATTGTTAGATCCGTTTAGAACTTGTATTTTAAATTATACTGTTAAAAAATTGCCAAAGCATCGCGGGAAACAAAACAGGAACATTGAGGAATACGAAAATTGCACTCAAGTGTTGGACAAATTATAATAACTTGCTGTCCTGTGAAATTGGTCCAAATTTCAAATACATTTAGAAATAGTGGATTTTTGACAAAATTGCTCTAGCAACGTTGAAAACAAAGTAATACTACTTGAAATTTGAACGAAAGAAATCGAGAATTTCGCTCAAAAGTCTTGGAACAATTATAAAAACATTATTTCTCATGCAAAATTTTGAATGTATCTTTTGTGTTAAGAATTAGTTCCCTTCTATAACATTTTATATTGGAATTAAGCGTACAATTTCTAAATCCATTTAGAAATAGCGTATTTTTGATAAACAGTACTGTGAAACAATTGAGCGTAGCCAGAAACAAAATGGCAGCACTCGAAACTTGAATTAAAAAAACGCAAATTACATTCAAACGTAAGAAAAATAGTAAAGTACGTGCATGGGACTAAGCGGGTTAAGAAGGGTGAATGATTAGGGCAACTGGCATCGGTAACGAGGCCATCTGCCATCACCGTTGTTCTGTAAATATATGATAGAAATGAAATGAAGAAATGAATCATGAAAGACAAATACAACAACCACGCCCCCGAGCGGCTATTTCTTGATCCGAAAAAATTTCCACTCGGACTAGGAATCGAACCCACTCGACTCGTGATGCAGCAGACAAATGCACGCGCTCTACCCACTAGGCCCTTGTAAAATAATCATTTCAAAATTTCTAAATCTTAATAAGATGAGACTAGGATGTTTTTAATGCTATTTATCTATGGAAAATAATAATTGCTCTTTTTGATCAATAATTTATAAATCCAAATATCTTGTGTAATAAAATAAAAATACGTCAAACATTAATCCATTCTGAAAGTGTATTCTCCACAATAGCATAAAAAATTGCTGTGGCATAGTTAAAAAACAAAAAGCAACACTTTTGCAGCAAAGGATTTAAAAAATAATATTCGAATTCAACAGACATTATTTGGAATGAAAAAATTAATTTGAAATTAAATCAATGTATTATTAACTGCCAGTTAAATCAAATCGTTTGAAGAAGTCAGGTTGAGGTAAGACATATATTGCGAAATGTTGAAAAGCATTAACTTTGACGTATATTTAGAAGATTTTGAAATATTTTTTTTTTAATTCTTTTTCATGATTGCAGACTTGTGACACTTTTCCGTTAAGAATGACAAGTCTATTATCAAAATTACAGTCATAAGTACAAATATGTTGCAAAGTTGCATTACATTCTTTTTTATATTGATTTTTTTAATTACATTACATATATAGTCGGCGAAGCGACAGTACCGCCTAACCGCTATTAGGACCAAAATTGAGATTTTAACATCAATCTTTTCCCAGAAAGCTATAAATTAGTTTTTCCGCCTCTCCTATCAAATTTGATAAATGTAAGATAGGCGGTATTGCCGCTTCACCGACGATACGTTATAGTGCATTTTCAACAGTCATATCAGTTAATCTAAATACATACATAATCCGTGCCCTTAGAATGTCGAAGAATTGATAATTAAACTGAATTGAAAAGAATTCATCAAACAAAATATATTAAATTTATCAAATTTTAAGTTTCACGAACAAAATGGTGCATGCTAACAAAATTAAATCCGAAAGCAGTTTAACCCCATTTCAAAACGCACACATTGTACACCCGTGCCAAACGTGCATCCGTCTATTGTACGTCAAGTGGGTGCAGAGCGGTGAACATGTGTGTGCAGGGTTTAACCGACTGCGCCGACTCCTCTTCGTCGGGGATTGGTCGGTTTTGATCCGAGCAGCGAATATATAGGGGATTTGATTGCGCCGTATTTTTCCTTTATTTCGCATGATCCTGGAGGGTGGACTGGATGGATGGATAGATGGGTGGCCCACTAATTGGCGACATGTCGTATCTCCCCCTAACACGTACACACGTACGCATATACCGCGGTGACGTCACCCATCCATCATGGCCGACCCTGATTCACACTCGTAATCCAATTCCGATCAAAACACTACAATCGAAAACCCGTCCCTTAATTACGGCGACGATTGCACTTTTATCGAATTAAAATGCACCCCGTTATAGCACAGTAGTGCCGAATAAATCATTTGAAGGAGTAACCTTTTGGAAAAACGGTTTAAACTAGATCCCTCAAAACATTAACATATCGATGAACCTCTGCAATAACGACACAACTCAAAATCGAATTTTCAGGTGAACGATTAAAAATTCTATTACATATATGTATTTTTATATTGATCAAATGACGCAAAACACGCTCTACTAAGTATTTTTAAAATCAGTGATGTGTAGTTGTTGCTCATAAAACACTATTAGCTACATAATCCACAACAAAACTGAAAAACATAAAATTTTGAGTTATTGCAGAAGAGGACCATCGATATATAAAAATGGTGCAAGATAAAATATTTTCATTTGTTGTATTTGGTTCTCGTTTAACACGTAATTAGTCGGAATAAATGAAAAAAATTCTAAAATAAAATGTTTAGTTATTAAAATAACAATGGCTGATAGGTTTTGGTATTTGGAATTTTACTGATGTAAATGGTTTTTCAATAGTCTTAAATATGTCACAACCGGGATTAAAAAAACATTTTTTTTTAATTCTCTCGAGATTCGAAAGCGTGTGTATTGATTCGGCCTCGCGCGTTCTCTTCCCGAATTAACATATCCTGTTTTCTTGCCGCGTTGTTGCTTCATCTTTATTTTTATCTGAAGGCACGTTAATTGCCAATGATAACCAATAATTATTACATCGGGTGTGTTTCAAACTGGCTACGGAATAGAAAGACGCAACGCAATAACAACAAGAAAACAGAAACTGTCGTGGAAGAAAACAGGTATGTATATCTTTTCAAACTTGTTAACCACAGTTGAAGTGAAGAGGCGAAATTGTTTTCGGACAATTTACATTTAAAACGAAAACTTTAATTTAAAATAAACGCTGTTTAATCGTTTCCACTTTTTCAGTGTATAATTTATTTTTTCAACCGTAATTGAAAAACATAAGTATTTTTTTTTTAAATTCAGTTTAATTATGGATTACCACGTAGTATTATTACATAACAATCGGAGATTAAAGGGACTGAAATTCTCTCAAGAGGGTCAATTCCTACAATCCAATAATTTGGATTTCGAACATCCTATCCTACAGAAAAGAGCAATTTAAGCACAGTACGAGAGTCACGAGAAAACGTGAACGTGCTACCTGGCGATTTAGGGCTCCGATACGACCATAATTGCCACCATTAAACCATTAAACGTTCCCTTTTCCGCACTCGAGATAAACACTACCGTTTCACCGCACTTCACTTTTACCTGCAAAACTCGTACAGCAGCCAGCAAGTTAACAATAAGAAAACCGGAACATGAAAAAAAAACTGTTTTTTATTCGTCCTTAAACCATAACAAATACTCTTATACTGTGCGATTAAATTACTTAGATAAGGGGCGGTCATGACTTGATCAGTGTCTGATTTTTAGTATCTTCAATAGCTAATAAACGTCAAACAATTGTCTATACTTATCAAATTTTAATACAAAAATGGTGTCTACTTCAGAAAATGAGAGATTCATCATTGATTTTTTTGATGACTGACAGAAGTTCGGGTTAGGGAATTGAGGATGATGGGGACTTGGCTTAGCCAGCTAGGGCATTCAGCGACAACCAATTTATAGTAATAATATTCATATTTAAATGAAATGGGGACAAACACTACACACCCAGTGACCCGTACGACCATTTTTCGTGTTAAAAAAGTGACCGTCCGGACGGGACTCGAACCCGCACCAACGGGGTCGAGAGGCCAGACCATTCATCATTGTTCTTCCTTTCAAAATGGTGTTTCCATAAAGGGAGAATGGACATACTGCGCAAAAATTTAATTCAAATTGAATCAGGATATGCAATCAAACCAAAAATACTTCCATGCTTTCCAGAGCATCTGTACCTCTCGTAGACACACTTCCAAAATGTCAAAGGCTTCTTTTATCTAAATAATTCTTGATCGCACAGTATATAATTTGAAATGAAGTAGCAAGTAGTAGCTTTAGTAGCAAGACAGTCAAAATAACACAAAAACTAAGAATGACGTGTTTTCAGATTTTGACGCAGTGAAAGAGAACGACAAATTGTAAATCTCCTCACCAAGTTTAGTCGTAATATGTTGAGGGAATTTGACGAAATTAAAGGAAATGTAAAATTTCGTAGAAAATGCATCAAAGCAAGATAATCAAGTCAATAAACTCAAAAAGTAAGGATGATGTGTGCTTGGATTTGGACGTGGTCATAAAGATCGACTAATTTTGAATCCCTTCAAGAAATTAAGTCGTAATATGACGTAATTAGATTTAATGTAAAATTTTATAGAACAGGAAGATTGTCGATTTTCTTTCACTTAAGCTACAAAATCACGTTTTGTATTATTTCTAAAAATCCAACTCCCCCAAGGAACTGCCAAAGAATTTTCTTCAACCGAACTGCGTTTTGTAGTTTAAAATACAGTTGATACGGTAGGTGAAAGGTCCAATCTGTTGCTCACTCGCCAAGTTTTTTTTATGAATAAATAAGTTACATGAAAGTGTCTTTTTTATGTCTATAAATTAATATATTTTCACATGCAAACTCTCATTTAACATCAACGAATTTGAGGTTAGAACAGTGCCCACCCACTACCCGTTGATTTTTTTTTTTACTTAAGCAACAAAATCAGGTTTTGCATTATTTCTAATATTTCAATATTTCCGATTGATTGCCAAAGAAGTTTCTTAAAACCGACTGTGTTTTGTGGTTTAAACTTCTGTAAACCGACTGTGTTTTGTGGTTTAAACTAACTAAAGTTCATATGGCGAGTGGTGGTTGGGCCCTATCCTACAATCCAACCTGTTGCCAACGCGCCAAGTTTTCAATAGAATAAATAAGTTAAAAAAATAACATAAAGTCTTCAGTGTATTTCTTCCTTCTTTGTATTGATTTCCATACACAAATTCTTATTTATCATGCGTGAATTGCGGGATAGGACAGGGACCACCCACCACCCCTCGATGCTATATTTATTTAAGCTTCAAAAACACATTTTACATTATTTCCAAAATTTCAATTTCTGCAAGGAATTTCCAAAGTGGTTTCTTTAACCGAACAGCGTTTTATGGTTTAAAATAAAGTTGATACGGCGGAAGGTGGGTGGGCTCTATCCTACAATCCAGTCTGCTGACAGCGCGCCAAGTTTTTAATTGAATAAATAAGTTAAACAAAATAATATAAAGACTTCAGTGTCTTTCTTACTTCAATGTATTTATTTCCATACATAAACTCTCATTTATTATGCGTGAAATGCGGGATAGGATAGAGCCCACCCACCATCCCTCGATGTTTTATTTATTTAAGCTAATTTCCAAAATTTCAATTTCTCCACGAAATTTTTAATGAAGTTTCTTTAACCGAACAGCATTTTGTCTTTTAAAATAAAGCTGATACGATGGGTGGTGGGTGGGCCCTATCCTACAATCCAATCTGTTGCCAACGCGCCAAGTTTTTAATTGAATAAATAAGTTAAACAAAATAATATAAAGTCTTCAGTGTCTTTTTTACTTCTATGTATTGATTTCTATACACAAACTCTCATTTATCACACGTGAATTGCGGGATAGGACAGGGCCCACCCACCTCACCTCGATGTTTTATTTATTTAAACTACAAAACCACATTTTACATTATTTCCAAAATTTCAATTTCTCCAAGGAATTTCTAAAGAAGTTCCTTTAACCGAACAGCGTTTCATGGTTTAAAATAAAGTTCATATGGCGGATGGAGGGTGGGCCCTATCCTACAATCCAACCTGTTTGCCAACGCGCCAAATTATGGTTTAAAATAAAATTAATATTGCGCGGTAGTGGGTGGGCCCTATCCTACAATCTAACTTGTTGCCAACGTGCCGAGTTTTTTTATTGAATAAATAAGTTAAACAAAATAATATAAAGTGTTCAGTGTCTTTCTTACTTGTATATATTGATTTCAATACACAAACTCTCATTTATCATGCATGAATTGCGGGATAGGACAGGGCCCACCCACCACCTCTCGTTTTATTTATTTAAGCTACAAAACCACATTTTACATTATTTCCAAAATTTCAATTTCTCCAAGGAATTTCTAAAGAAGTTTCTTTAACCGAACAGCGTTTTGTAGTTTAAGATAAAGTTGATACGGTGGGTGGTGGGTGGGCCTTATCCTATAATCCAACCTGTTGCCAACGTGCCAAGTTTTTAATTGAATAAATAAGTTAAAAAAATAACATAAAGTCTTCAGTGTATTTCTTCCTTCTATGTATTGATTTCCATACACAAATTCTTATTTATCATGCGTGAATTGCGGGATAGGACAGGGACCACCCACCACCCCTCGATGCTTTATTTATTTAAGCTTCAATAACACATTTTACATTATTTCCAAAATTTCAATTTCTCCAAGGAATTTCCAAAGTGGTTTCTTTAACCGAACAGCGTTTTATGGTTTAAAATAAAGTTGATACGGCGGAAGGTGGGTGGGCTCTATCCTACAATCCAGTCTGCTGACAGCGCGCCAAGTTTTTATTTGAATAAATAAGTTAAACAAAATAATATAAAGACTTCAGTGTCTTTCTTATTTCTATGTATTAATTTCCGTACACAAACTCTTATTTATCATGCGTGAATTACGGGATAGGACAGGGCCATCCCACTGCACCTCGATGTTTTATTTATTTAAACTACAAAACCACATTTTACATTATTTCCAAAATTTCAATTTCTCCAAGGAATTTCTAAAAAAGTCTCTTTAACCGAACAGCGTTTTAGGGTTTAAAATAAAGTTTAAATGGCGGGCGGTGGGTGTTCCCCATCCTACAATCCAATCTGTTGACAGCGCGCCAAGTTTTTAATTGAATAAATAAGTTCAACAAAATAATATTAAGTCGTCAGTGTCTTTCTTACTTCTATGTATTGCTTTCCATACATAAACTCTCATTTATTATGCGTGAATTGCGGGATAGGATAGAGCCCACCCACCATCCCTCGATGTTTTATTTATTTCAGCCAATTTCCAAAATTTCAATTTCTCCAAGAAATTTCTAGTGAAGTTTCTTTAACCGAACAGCATTTTATGGTTTAAAATAAAGCTGATACAGCGGGTGGTGGGTGGGCCATATCCTACAATCCAACCTCTACCCAACGCGCCAAGTTTTTAATTGAACGAATAAGTTAAACAAAATAATATAAAGTCATCAGTGTCTTTCTTACTTCTATGTATTGATTTCCATATATAAACTATCTTTGCGGGATAGGACAGGGCCCATCCACCACCCCTCGACGTTTTATTTATTTAAGCTACAAAACCACATTTTACATTATTTCGAAAATTTCAATTACCCAAGGTATTTCTAAAAAGGCAAGTTTCTTTAACCGAACGCGTTTTGTAGTTTAAAATAAAGTTAATACGGCGGGTGGTGGGTGGGCCCTATCCTACAATCCAACATGTTGCTCACACGCCAAGGTTTCATCAATATTGAAATAAGTTGAACAAAAACTCTTTTTCCATACATTGATTTGTATTATTTCATTCCTTCAATTACTCAAAAAGTAAGGATGATGTGTATTTAGATTTTCATATAGTCATAAAGATCATTTAATTTTGAATCCATACAATAAATGTAGTTATAATCTGATCTGGGAATTTAACGTGATTATATATGGTGTGAGAATTTGAAGAAAAGTTGACAAAACAAGACAGTTCAGTGAAAATAACACAAAAACTAAGAATGGTGTTATAAGATTTTGATGTAGTCATGAAACATGACTAAGTTTGAATCTCTACACACTGTTTAGTCGTAATTTATTGAGGGAATTTGACGTAGTTAGACTTACTGTGAAATTTTGTAGAGAGTCAAAGCAAGAGAGTCAAGTCTACATAAATAACTCAAAAACTAAGGATGACGTGTCTAAAACAGTAGCTATTTCGCCGGCGTCTGTATTTTAAACTTGTTTTTTTGTTTGCTTTATATAGACTTTAAGTCTCACGTTGATGCATTGTGAAATATAAATCAGTAAGCTATTGGGAAATATTTTTAGGAAAACGTTTACTTCTCTTAACAATCGATTTAGATCTGCTACAATACTGGTCAATAGTTCCTCATTGCCGGTGAGAGTTTTGGATGAAAATTAGCATTGTTTTCATGACAGAGATGGGCAAATTGACTCATTTTTGTGATCTGCTTCAGAAGGTCTAAATCAGTGAAGAGAGAGTTCATACCTCTCAATATTTCCTGAAGATCTGGTCATAGAAATCAACTAATTTTGAACCGACATACTAAATTTAGTCATAATATGATGAAGGAATTTAACGTAATTAGATTTAATGTGAAATTTTGAAGGTAGCCAAGATAGTCCAGCGAAAATAACATAAAAAGTAACAATGACAAATTTTAATATAGTCATGAATAATGACTAATTTTGAATCTCTACACCAAGTCTAGTAATAATATGTAGGAGGAAATAGTCGTAATTATATTTAATGTGAAATTTTGTAGAGGCATTAAAGCAAAGCAGTAAAGTCAAAATAAATCAAAAACAAAGGATGACTTCTTGCTAGACTGATGTAATAATTTTGAATTCATATACTAGGTTTGGTCGTAATTGGTTGGCGAAATTTGACCTAATGGGATTTAAATATGAAATTTTGTAGAAAGAGCATCAAAGGAAGGTGGTTAAATCAAAATATCTCAAAAATTAAGGATGACGCGTTTATCCATTTTGATGTAGTCATAAAAATAGACCAATTTTGAATCCATATACCAAATTTAGGCATAATCTGTTGAGGGAATTTAGCGTAATAAGATTGAATGTAAGTTTTTTCAAGAAAAACCAAAGCAAGACAAATCAAAACATCTCAAAAATTAAGGATGACACGTTTACCCATTTTGATGTATTCATAAAGATAGACCAATTTTGAATCTATACACCAAACTTAGAGTCATAATCTGTTGAAGGATTTTAGAGTAATAAGATTGAATGTAAGTTTTTTTAAGAAAAAAGTCCCGTCAAAATAATGCTAAAAATTAGAATCAACCGTTTTCTATTTTTGATGTTATCATGAAGAATGATTTATTTTGAATCTCTACAAAAGGTTTAGTTGTGATATGTTGGGAAAATTTGACGTAATTATATTTTATGTAAAATTTTGTAGAAAAGGCATCAAAGCAAGACAGCCAAGTTAAATTGCCTAAAAACTAACGATGGCGTGTTTAGATTTTCACGTAGTCGTAAATAACGACTAATTTTGAATCTACCACAAAATCAAGTCATATTCTTTTGGGGGAATTTGACGTAATTAGATTTAATATGAAATTTTGTAGAACGGGCATCAAATTAAATCAAAACAACTCAAAAAGTAAGAATGATGTTTACAGTATAGTCATAAATATCGACAAATTTTAAATACATATACTACATTTAATGTGAAATTTTGTAGAAAATGCATCAAATGCAAGACAGCAAGTCAAAATAACTTCACGATGACATGTGTTTAGATTTTGACGTAGACATAAAGAAAGACTAATTTTAAATCCTTTTATTTAAATTTGGACTTGGGGCAGTTAGACGTAATTGTATTTTATGTGAAAGTTTGTAGAAATTGCGTTATACCAAGATAGTCAATAAAAATAGCTCAAAAACTTAGGATGACGTGTTTTCAGCTTTTGATATAATCATAAAGATGCACTAATTTTGAATCTATACACCAAATCAAGTCATATAATCTATTTGGGGAAATTAAAGTAATAAAATTTAATGTATATTATGTAAAACATAATCATCATCGTTATTGTTATTAGTAATAATATGTTTAGTTTTAAATTATACATTACATTGTATATATTTGTAGACCCTTTAATTGGACATAATGTTTGTTGGGTTTTTGTAACAAATAAATAAATAAATGTGAATTTTTGAAGTAAAACCATCAAAGCAAGACAATTCAGTCAAAATAACACAAAAACTGAGAATAAAGTGTTTTCAGAATTTGATGTAGTCATGAAGAATACTCATTTTGCATTTCTACACCAAGTTTAGTCGTAATATGTTTGGGTGGCTTTCTTGTAATTAGATTTAATGTGAAATTTTGTAGAAAAGACACCAAAGCAAGACAGTCGAATCAAAATAACTCAAAAACTAAGGATGATGTGATTTTGACGTAGTTATAAAGCACGACTAATTTTGAATCCATGCACACAATTAAGTCGTAATCTGTTCGGGAAATTTGACGTAATTAGATTTAATGTAAATTTCATCGAAAATGCATTAAAGCAAGACAGTGAAATCAAAATAACTACTAAGGGCGAAGTGCTTTGAAATTTTGATGTAATAATAATAATAATAATAATAATTAGAAACCTAGTTACAGGGAAAGTACAAAATAAAGTTAAAGTATAACATAAATACCTAAAATTAAAATTAATCTAAAGATAACTACAATAACTAACTAAACCGGGACAATATTAATAATCTTTTTTTATAAAGAAGAAAAGCAGAAGTTACAGTAATCATGAAGAATGACTAATTTTGAACCCGCACCAAGTTTAGTAGTAATCTGTTGGGGGAATAACATAATTGGATTAAATGTGAAACATTATCTACAAGTTTGAGTGTTTGACAGTTTTAACATCTCGGATTAATCTTTCATTTGCAAGAAGAACAGATAGCTCATCATGTAGCTCTAGTTTGTTCCAGGTTAACTATTTATTTATCTTTGTGTCTGTTTTCTAAATTGTATATTCTACTTATATATCATTGGAAATGTTTTAGATGCATTTTAATTGTGATATTGTTCATGCTGGAGGCTTCTACTCCGTTATACATTTTGAATAATATACTTTGTAAAAGGGTCTATTTTTAAAGCTCTTTTATAATTAGTTATATATTATATGACGCGTGTAAAACATATTATGTTAACATTAATAAAGAATCTGAATCTGAATTATTTCGGTTTAGTTTTTCCTCTGTTTTCAACTACCAATAAAAATCATGCATACCTAATCAAATTTGTGAAGAAAGGATTTAACGTGTTATCGTGTTAATCAATCAAGTGCTGGTGTTAATTTACATATTAACTTTAAATTTTATACAAGGTTGAATGTGAATGGTATGTTAATTGCTAGTAGTAAACAATCACAAATTATATAAACAAAAATATCTCTATAAGCTGAAGAAATTGGATGCCAAAAAGTATTCTCTAGTTTTTATCCGATCCACTCGATTTCTAAAATCATTGAAGACTTTATTAACGATTTTATTAAATCATTTAAATATTCACTAAAGAATTAGAAACAAACACACAAAACTACCTCACTAAGAGCTTCGCTTTTGACTTGGATGTTGTGGAAATATTGTTAAAGGAATTAATAAATACACTTACATGAATTTGTCCAATAACTGGTTAAGACTGAATTTAAACAATTTGATTATTAAATATAGACGAGAAGTGCAAAATGAAGCTTTACTAAGCTTATAATCAAATAATTTATTGAAACAACTACTTCCGTGGCTAATGCCACGCCGGATATTGAGTTTTTTTTTTGAGTTCTGCACACCACACTTCCTTTTAAGCAACTGAAGTAACTTCAGATCCACACACGCAGCAAGATAAAGACGTTCTCCTGCAGTTCTTTGCATAATACCTGCTTTTTATCCAACCTTTCAACCCTTTTTCTACCTAACCCCCCTCATGCCCTTATGCCCGCACATTCCCATGACCTACGCGCGTCAATTTTTCATCGCGGTCCCTTACATTTAACCCGTTCCCCATTTAATGGTTATATATTTGAATTTTATGGTAAATATTTAACGAATTCCAAGCGCGGAGATCAAAAGGATCCCTTTGTGCATCCGACAGGCATTCCTTGCCCCTCTAATAATAATTCTCCTACATGTAAAACCACAACCATAAAAAAGGACTAAAGAATACCACTACTGCACGAGAAGTTGTTTACCAATAAAAATAAATACAGGAAGATGTTAAAAAATATATTGGATTGATGAGGCTGTTACTTGGTGAAATTCCATAATATATGGGGTAAGTAAAACACGTGTGTTGAGAATTTTCAAATTTTCACAAATTTTTAATGTCGAAACACTGCGACATATATTCCGCCACACAGTGGCTTCATCAGGCAGATGATTCGCCTTGTCTTACCATTAATCATCTGCCTGATGAAGCCACTGTGTGGCGAAACATATGTCGCAGTATTTCGACATTATAAATTTGTGAAAATTCTTAACACATTCGTTTTACTTACCACTTTTAAAATATGGTTGTAATTTGTAATGTAAAATAATGTTAATGCGTTAAAATTAAAAATTTTAACGCAAGCTATTAATATATGAAATATAATTATTCTAGAAGTAACATAATGCTATAAAGATAATAGTATTTCATGTACCTAGGGCATACTCAATAGATTTTGGCCCAAGGGAATGTTTAAAGCCCGACGAAGGAAGACTTTTAAATGCCCGAGGGCCATAATCTATACTTATGCCCGGGATGTAAATGTTTTATTTAATTTTAGCACTAAAATTAATTGAATTCAACATCGATTTTAACCCTAGAATTGTCAATACCTGTCATCAGTGTGTGACGTGACGTTAGTTCTGGTTTCTTTTTTACGTGGATCGTTCGTACAGCTGCTGGAAATGCCGAAAAACGATTAAATTTAACTTTTCTTCAAAAATTTATTTTTGTTTTTTTTCAAGTCTGTGACCATTCTGAACACTATTTGTTCATAAAAATTATTTGGGAGTTTTACAGGAACTGAGACAAGCACATCGACTGGAAATGCCGAAAAACGATTAAATTTAATTTAATTTTAAAAATTAATTTTTGTTTTCTTTTCAAGTGCAGGAGACCATTCTGAATTTCTTTTTACGTGGATCGTTCTAACATCGGCTGGAAATGCCGAAAAACGATTAAATTTACTTTTTCTTCAAATGTATTTTTGTTTTTTTTTCAAGTCTAGACCGTGCTGAACACTTTTTCTTCATGAAAATTATTTGTGAGACTTACAGAAACCGAGACATGCAAAATTTCTGTTTACGTGGATCGTTCTTACATCGGCTGGGAATGCCGAAAAACGATTAAATTTAATGTTTCTTCAAAAATTTAGTTTTGTATTTTTTTAAATCTGGAGACCATTCTGAAGACTATTTGTTCATAAAAATTATTTGTGAAACTTACAGAAACTGAGACAAGCAAAATTTCTTTTTACGTGGATCGTTCGTACAACTGCTGGAAATGCCGAAATACGATTAAATTTAATTTAATTTTGTTCATGAAAATTATTTGTGAGACTTACAGGAACCGAGACAAGCAACATTTCGTTTTACGTGGATCGTTCGTACAATTGCTGGAAATGCCGAAATACGATTAAATTTACTTTTTTTTCAAAAATTAATTTTTTTTTCAAGTCTAGGAGACCATTCTGAACACTTTTTGTTCATGAAAATTATTTGTGAGACTTACAGAAACCAAGCCAAGCAAAATTTCTTTTTACGTGGATCGTTCTTACATCGGCTGGAAATGCCGAAAAACGATTAAATTGAATTTTTCTTCAAAAATTAATTTTTGTATTTTTTCAAGTCAGGAGACGATTCTGAACACTATTTATTCATAAAAATTATTTGTGAGACTTACAGAAACTGAGACAAGCAAAATTTCTTTTTACGTGGATCGTTCTCACATCGACTAGAAATGCCGAAAAACGATTAAATTTAATTTAATTCTGTTCATGAAAATTATTTGTGACAATTACAGGAACCGAGACAAGCAAAATTTCTTTGTTGATTGTAACGGTAAAATGTTGGTTGGTACACATGAGAAATAAACAATAGGCTTACGTTGTTTTCAATTCGTGGTTATGTTTTTTGAAAGCTTGCACTGTTGCTAGTAATCATTTTAGACATCTTATACGGTTTTGCCGTACAAGAAAAACTTGATAACAAAAAAAAATATTAGCCAAGAAATCACCGCACTGTGATGAATGTTGATTATTGATGCTTAGAAATACTACAGGCCCGAGGTCCACAAACAGTTCTTTATTCCCGCTAATAAGGGCCAATAAACAAGTTTGTAGTTCCAAAATGAAATAAAGCAATTACAATTGAAATCCTTAATAAAACAAATTTAAATTGCAAAATAAAGTAATTGCTTTAATACCACCCCTTCGAGAGGGTGTCAATCAACTTGTGGTCTTCCAACCATTGCAGAATATATTCATCTATAATGAGAAAAAGTTTAAGCAACAAACATCTTTCCGTTATTGGTTTTTAACAATTTAAATCTAAAATGTGGGTATTATTTTTTTCTTCACATATTTTGCACAATTTACTTATTCAATTCAGGGTTCGGACGATATATATCATCGGATATATATCATGATATATATCACGATATATATCATGATATATATATTCGATGATATATATCATGGATATTTATAAAATACACAATACCAAAAAATTCCACTGTTTCTCAAATATTCCCAGTTGCAGCAATATGAATAGTAAGTATTTGCTTTAATTTAAACTAGAGATGGGCGAAATGACTCTTTTTTTGTCGAAAAGAGTTGATTTTTGAAGTGACTTAAAAATGAAAAATAAAGTGTGAGGAAAAAAATCTCAAAAAAAAAGGTTCTCACTCTGAAAATTCTTCAATTTATCCCAGAAAACATAGTGAAGAGCAAAAAAGTCTTCATTTCAAAAAATTTTCAATTTGATGTCAAATATTTTGACATTTTAAATGTTATTTTTTACTATCTTGTAAGCAACTGTGTTTGTTTGCAATAAATAAATATAATATAAATAAAGTATGTGCATTATATAATTAATAAGTCATATAAACATTAATATTAATGACCAAGAATAAATATCAAGAAGTTGATATATATCGGATATATATCCGATATATATTCGATATATTGATATTTATATAAATATCGGATATTTTCCAAACCCTGATTCAATTTCATCTATACTTTCATAGCATTCATTTTCTGATTTCTAAATTCATCTAATAGTTTAGCCCGAGAAGAGAATAAATTCCCATAGACATAACGGAGACAAGACGACAATACAAATCCATTGCGATATTTATTTTTATGTATAAATTAAATTGTAATTAATTGCAATTAATTTAGTTTCAATAGAAATTCAAATAGTTTACAAACATTTTGTAAACTCAAACTTCCATTAAATCCAGACATCCACTTTTATCTTCTTGCACTCAAATAAATCTAGTCAACCGCTCTTTCTAAATTTTATAAATTCACCTTATAATCAAGCTATCCACTTTCATCTCTTGTTCCTCGTGCACTAGCTAAACTTCTTTTGTTTTATTTTCGGACAGGCCAGGTATAAATAGACCGACGCGGGTGGGCGGTCATTATTTCGGGCTCCCTCAGCCCCCTGCGCGTCCGTTTTTTTTTCAAGTCTCTTTTTTATTGTAACCCCAGAGAGACGTATTTTTGGTGCGACGACGGGCGTGACTAATTTTTAAGTCGGGAGATTACCAGGCCTTAATGCGATTAAAAATGTTTCCGACGACACGCTCCACATTAGCGCGTTAAAAATTAACACGCAATTTCCGCTATTTTTTTTTTAATCCGAATCTAATTGAGAGTTTAAATGATATCAATCTACAAAACTCGACTTATATTGAAATGTTTTTATTAAAAGTGATAATAATAATTTTATGCCCCAACAATCACCAATTACGGGATAATATATTTAAGTTGGTGTGAGCCACAAAATTTTGTTTTAGAGTTGGCTGTGAGATAAATGAGGTATGTCGCTTATTATTACGTCATGAGACTAGATTAGTTCAATTGAATTAGATTAAAAAATGAATTAATCTCAGACATGGCTGCTATGTTTATCTCTCTCTCTCTCAGGCATGGCCAACTCTGCAACAAAATTATGTGGCTCACACCTTAAAAGAAGTTACACACATGTGTTCTCCGGCTTGATGGCATCATTTATATTTACGCTTTCGTGGTTTATTTTCAATTTAAATCATATTTTAAATGTACATCGAACGATTGTAGACTCGGATGAATCTGACGTTTAATACGTCAAAATTATGAAAGATGGAAAAATTATATTGCAAATTTGAAAGCCGAGTTTACTCAAAAACTAAAGAGATTTCGGAAAAAACTTATTCTTTTTCAAGTTGTTCATTTTGGATTCTCTACAATTAATATTAACATAAATTTGCTGTAACTATTATCGTTTCGTAATTATAAACCAAAAATGAAAAAAAAAATAACTTTTTTTCTCGAATAACAATGATATTATGAAACATATTTTTAAGCCAAAGATGTTAATTTCTTTGTTGTCTTCAATATTTATTTAAATGATTTTTTGATATTTTTCATATTTACAGAAATATTGGAAAAAAACAAAAAAAAGTTTCGGTGTACGAAATTTACCAAAAGCTTTTCAGTTCTTCGGATTATCAAATAAGACTTATGTTCAAAGTTTCATATCAATTGCTCTATTAGCTTTTGAGATACAGCGCGCACAGACACACACACACACAAAAAAATTCCAGAAATTGTTGAAATGGCATCTAGGGATCGCAAAACAGATATTTCCGTAAAAAAAAAATTGAAAAAAAAACACGATCACAATACTGTTTTTTTTTTAATAAAGAAACGGGCGCTGGTCAAAACTGAAATTTGATGATCAAAATCCGACTTTTTGCACAAACATGATTGTAGATTTAATGTCCAATATGACAACTAAATAAAATTCTTACAAACGTGCCTTCATAAATTAGGATTATAACCGTATTTTCTGGAAACATGAGTGTATAAAATTCTTCATCCAATATGAATTTTGAACGAAACTAAAAATCTCAACCCAAAAAGTGTTTTTTTTTTAATAAATCATCAACCACAAAATTGTCAAGAAACATGGCGCTGGTCAAAACTGAAATTTGATGATCAAAATCCGACTTTTTGCAGAAACATGATTGTAGATTTAATGTCCAATATGACAACTAAATAAAATTCTTAAAAACGTGCCTTCACATATTAGGATTATTACCGTATTTTCTGGAAACATGAGTGTAAAAAATTCTTCATCCAATATGAATTTTGAACGAAACTAAAAATCTCAACCCAAAAAGTGTTTTTTTTTAAATAAATCATCAACCACAAATTGTCAAGAAACATGGCGCTGGTCAAAACTGAAATTTGATGATCAAAATCAGAAATTTTACAGAAACACGATTGTAGATTTCATATCATATATGGCAACTGAATTAAATCCTCACAAATCTGCCTTCATTAATTACTAATCAAAACTTATCCTAATTCACAGTGAAAAAAATTGTGATGTGGCCATCATATTACTTTCTCCGACTTGATGGTATCATTGATATTTACGCTTTCAATTTACATCATATTGTAAATGTAAATCGAGCGGATGAAACTGACGTTTAAAACGTCAAAATTATGAAGGATGGAAAAATTATACTTAAAATTCAAAAACTCAATTTACTCAAAAACCAAAGAGATTTCGAAAAAAACTTATTCTTTATAAGTTGTTTATTCTGGCATTCTCTAGAAATATTATTAACATAAATTTGCGGTAACTTTTATCGTTTCATAATTATGATATAAACCAAAAATGAAAAAAAAATAATAATTTTTTTTCTCGAATACAAATAATTTTATGAAAAATGTTTTCAAGCAAAAGATGTTCATTTACTTGTTGGCTTCAAAGTTTGTTTAAATGTTTTTGTGATATTTTTCATATTTAAGAAAATATTGGCAAAAAACAAAAAACATTTAAGGTAAACGCCCACTTCCGGTGTACAAAATTTTACCAAAAGCTTTTCAGTTCTTCAGATTATCAAATAAGATGAATGTTCAAAGTTTCATATCAATTCCTCTATTAGTTTTTGAGATACAGCGCGCACAGACAGACACACACACGCACACACAGAGACACACACACACTTTTTTTACAGAAATTGTTGAAATGGCATCTAGGGACCCCGAAACGGATATTTCCGTAAAAAAAAATTTTTCAAAAAAAACACGATCACAATACTTTCTCGTACTGCGAAACGGAGAAAGTAAAAATGTCGGTGTTCAAGACTGAAAACTGACATTTCGTAGTAACATGATTATAGAAGTCACGTCCAACATAACAATTGAATAAAACTAGGATTATTTAATGTTTACAAATGTGCCTTCATAAATTACGAATCTAAACTTTTCCAACTTCGCAGAGGGAAAAATGGCGCTGGTCAAAACTGAAAACTGACTTTTTGTAGAAATATGATTGTACAATTGGCAATTGAATAAAACTAGGATTATTTAATCATTAGAAGAGTGTCTTGGCAAATTACTAATTAAACTTTTCCAACTTTGCCAAGAGAAAAATGGAACTGGTCGAGGCGGAAAACCCGATGCGATTGCAGATTCCAAATCAAATATGATAATTGAATAAAATTGTAACCGATTCATCCAACATAAACTTTTCCTACTGCACTCAAACAAAAATGGCGAAGGCCAACTCTTTATCAACACAAGTTATTCTTGCAAAAACTTTGCATGGAATAAACAAACACACACACACGAGAATTTTCGCATGATTATCCAGAAACAACACGTTCCTCGTTTGTTTGTGTTGGCTGTTGGCGTATAATTCACGGATGACGTGCCGGATTTAAGTTGGTTCGCGTTTTAAGAGTTGAATCGATGGGCTTATGCAAAGGACCCGAGGCATCCGCGGAACGGAGCGAGGGAAAAAAAAGGAGAAGGACGAGGAAAACGAGTAAATCTGGACGGTTTATCTAAGGGCCCCGGACACATCGCATGTTCCATCTATGTGTGTCTGATTGTACGACTTGGCTTATCTGTTTATTTACTGCCCACAAAAGCGCGCACACAATCGCGATCCGACGTGTTCGCAATGTACGGTTCAATTATTATCGGTATTTGTGAAATGTTCAAAAATAGTTTTAACTTTTGTACCGAATAATAACGAAGGAAGTTTCATCAATGTTACAGAAAGTAGTTACACACTGAAAAAACCGTGGTTATAACTTTTGTATCGAATGATAATGAAGGCAATTTCATCAATGTTACAGAAAATAGTTACACATTAACAGAACCACGTTAAGTACAATCGATAATCGAAAAAATGGTGATGTGGCTATCATGTTACTTTCTCCGACTTGATGGTATCATAGCCATTTATATTTACGTTCTCATGGTTTATTGAAATCATATTTTAAATGTACATCGAGCGTTGCGTAAACTCGGATGAAACTGACGTTTAAAACGTCAAAATTAAGAAAGATGGAAAAATTATACTTCAAATTCAAAAACTCGGCTTACTCAAAAACTAACGAGATTTCGAAAAAAACTTATTTTTTAGAAGTTGTTCATTTTGGCATTCTCTACAATTATTATTCACACAAATTTGCTGTAACTCTTATCGTTTCATAATTATAAACCAAAAATTGAAAAAAAATTCATAATTTTTTTTCTCGAATAACAATGATTTTATGAAAAATATTTTCAAGCAAAAGATGTTCATTTCTTTGTTGTCTTCAAGGTTTGTTTAAACGTTTTTGTGATATTTTTCATATTTAAGAAAATATTAGCAAAAAAAAGTTAAGGTAAACACCCACATCCGGTGTACGAAATTTACCAAAAGCTTTTCAGTTCTTCAGAGTATCAAATAAGACGCATGTTCAAAGTTTCATATTAATTGCTTTATTAGTTTTTGAGATACAGCGCACACAGACACACACACACGCACACGGATGAGTCTGAGACCATAATGTGAACACTATTTGTCAATAAAAAAATTTTGTGGGGCTTCCAGGAACCGAGGTTTTCCAGTTTCTAGTCAGCAACTTAGTCAGCGAAAGAGTTATTTTGGGGGCTGAAAATGGCAAATTATTTTTGTTTTTCAATTTTTTTGTTTGCATTTTTTATTTTTAGACCGGCATTTTTGTTATTTTTTGCCTATATTTTAGATCTTTGACCTGTATTTTTCATTTCTTCGTTCCAAATTTTAGAGTTTTTTGCCCTAAATATTTATTTGGTTAAACTTTTTTTTTTTTGAAATTTTCAGATTTTTGGTCTGCATTTTTTTTTAACCGCGAATATTCGATATTTGTCTAAACTTTTTACCCTAATTAAGAGCGTATTTTTTTATTGGTCTACACTTTAGATTCTTAAGGTGATTGATTTTTATGTGCAAATTTTTGATTTTTTTGCCGGTATTTAATTTGCATAATTTGTCATTTCCATCTTTCATCAAATAAATTGTAAAAGTGGCTCTACCATCAACGAGCCGCCACTGATAACTTTTGTACCGAACAATACTGAAGGAAATTTCATCAATGTGACAGAAGGTAGTTACGCTTTGCATTAACAAAACCATGTTAAGTTTAATCGACAATCGAAACCTTTTGCTTGTTGTACATGCATTAAGTAAATTTAATAATAACAGAAATAATTAACTGCAGGTCAAGTTGCCAAAGACAAATGTTGAAAAATAGTTTCAACAGAAAAATTGAGGAGATTTAATAATGTTGCAGAAAGTAGCCAAGCTTTTCATTACCAAAAACATATAAAGTACATACAAGTGTCGATGAAAATATTTTGCTTGTTGCAGATGGATTACATAAATTTAATAATAGAAATAATAATAATGTAAGTCCAGTGCTATTAAAGACAAATGTTGAAAAATAGCTTTAACATAAAGCAAATTTGAGATTTCATTAATGTTACGGAAAGTAATCACGCTTTACATTAACAAAACATGTAATGTAGAGAAGAGTTGACAATGGAAATATTTTGCTTGTTGCAGATGAATTAAATAAATTTAATGATAAAAATAATCATTTACTGCAAGGTACGTCCAATATTGCCAAAGACAAATGTTGAAGAATCGTTTTAACTTGAAGAACATTTCAGAACCATTCGTTAAATTTTGTATTGACAAATCATAATAATCATAAACTTTATTTCTCATTTATAAACATTACTAAATATTACACATATTAATAATGGATAAGTGAGAAAATGCAATTGAAAGTTTTGCTTGATTAAACAAATTTGATTAAAAATAAAATGTTTTCATATTAAGTACGTAATACAATTTGACAGATTACAAACATTGAAAATTATATTATTTATTTATTTTTTTTTTGTGTTTTTTTTTTGGCGTCGACTGTGATGTCATCTGCCACCACCATTTGTGTTAATATATCATATATTTATATTATTTATCTTAAATTTAATTATGTTTAACAAACTAATTTTATTACTGATAAATTTTATATTGTTTAAATTTAATGAACATCAAATGAAATAATCAATGCTTCTGCATAAATTAATTTTCAATTGTTAAATAACTTGATTTAAATCAATTAAAATATTGAAAACCAATGATTATAAGATAACCCCTGGGGTTTATTGAGCGACTACCCTAATCCAATTTTATTGTGCACTAAAATATGAGCAATATCTTTATTTCTCTCACATTTTATTTTTGCTCATTAAAACTGTAATCATTTTAAGCATGTGTACGCAATCTAGAAATTTTTTTGATTATTAAAACGGCAAGTATGCTCATTTACAATCGTGCAATGTGTAATAAAAACCGAATAAATTATGCAATGCAGTGTGATGTCAAATAAGCAACATGGGTGCTATAAATACATTCATGTATCAGCGGAAATGTATATATCGCGAACAAATGCGTGCCATTACAAAACGGTTGCTGTGTAGTTGGTAATAATCGATTTAATGGGAAATGCCGACCGTGCAAATTGAACACTTTTTTGCTAACCGCAGGATCTTACGAATTAAAATTTGAAGTATGTAATTAATTTTTTCGATATCCGGAGTGGCATTATCCACAGAATCGTAATTGTATCGAATTTGTTTATGAGAAAGAAATATTGTACTCAATTAATAGAAGTAGAAAATGAACTCAGAATTCATGGAACTTTTTTTTTGATTTGCGACTTTTTTCAAAAAAATATTTTTGATAGTTCCGAAAAGTTTTGATTGGTGTTTCCTGTAGTTCTTTGTAAGTTCTATCCATAGTTGTTATGAAATATTTAGATTCAACCAATATTAAGTGAGTAATATGAATTTGAATATTTCGAAATTTTGAAAATTTTTATCTCTGGAAATTCACCAGAACTCTTTGTTAAAAGTATCAGGAACTATAGTACTAACCCAAATACATCTTAAAACTAGTTCAGAACTATTCGGTAACAATGTTGGGGTGCGGTGTCAAGTTGGCACCCCATTTTTCAAACAATTTCTGACAGCCCAATTTTACAGAACTCTTTTTTAAAAGTTGATAGTACTTCTAGATACATCAAAAGGAATTGAGAACTCTATTCAGAACTATCAGAACTTTTCATTGGGGTGCTAACTTGACACACTCTGGTTAGTGTCAACCACATTTTTCAAATTGATTTAAGGATATCGACATTTTTAATGAAAAACTCTTTATCATGTTCTTCCTGTACAAAATTTCATTCAAAAGTAAATTTGTATAAAAAATAATCATTCGTGAAAGCTGCTTCAAAAAATCAAAATCTATAATAAAAAATGCATTTTGGTTTTCTCATAAAAATTGTCATATTTCATGTGGAATATCAAATTTAATTTGTACTGTCTATGTGTCTATACTTACTTGGTAAAGGCACAATAAACTTATTGTTAATAAACGCTCGACATTTGGAAATCAAAAATTAACATTAACATCAGATTTGAAAAAATGTAAAAACATAATTAAGTCATTTACTCCAAAAGCTCAAGATATATAGACAAACCATACTTCTTTGATTTTTCATAAAAACAATTACTGGATTCTAAGTAACAACAAAATACCAACGCTACAAATTTGAATTGTAAAAATCGAAAATTGCAATCGACGATTTCAAAAATTGTAAAAATATAATCAATCAAGGAATTTACTCCAAAATCTCAAGATCTACAGGCAAACAATGCATCTTTGATTTGTCATAAAAACAATTGCTAGTAACAACAAAATGATAACACTGCAAATTTAAATTGTGAAAATCGAAAATTATATAATATAATCAACCATGGAATTTGCTTTCAAATCTCAAAGATCCATAAATAAACAATGAATTTTTAATTTCCGATAAAAATGATTTATATGTCCTAGGTGTAAGTAAACATAACGACATCGCTTCATTGTGGAAATCTAAAATTGCTTTCAACAATTTTAAAACAATTGTACAAAAAAATCAATAATTAAAGAATTTGCTTCAAAAACTAAAGATTCATAAGTAAACTGTGCATTTTTGATTTCCGATCAAAATAATTCAAGTATCGATATCCTTTCAAACTTTAACTGCGGAAATCAAAAATTACATTCATTAATTTCTAAAAATTATAAAAAACGAATAAGAAATATACTGCAAAAGCTCAGGATGCGTAAATAAACAATGCATTTTTGATGCCCAATCAAAATGACTCATGTATCCTAGGTGAAAACTAAACGGCATCACTTCATTGTGAAAATCGAAAATTGCAGCCAACAATTTAAAAAAAAATGTAAAAAAGAATCAAATAAGGAATTTTCAAAAGCTCAAGAATCATTAATACACAATGCAATTGATTTTCTATAAGAATACTTAATATACCCTAGGTAACAACAAAACGACAACAAATTTAAACTGTGGAAAGCAAAAATTGCATTCAACGATTTGAAAAATTGTCAAAATATAACCAGTAAAGGAATTTGCTTTCAAATCTCAAGATCTATAAATAAACAATGCGCTCTTGATCTCCCATTAAAATAATTTAGAAAAATTGTAAAAAAACTAATCAATTAAGGAATTTGCTTTAAAAGCATAAGATCTATAAATAAATAATGCATTTTTGATTTTCCGTAAAAATAATTCACATATTCTGGGTGAAAACAAAACGACATTACTTTAAACTTGAACTGTCGCAATCGAAAATTGCATTCAACAATTAAGAAAAATTGTAAAAAAAATAATCAATTAAGGAATTTGCTCTAAAAGCACAAGATCCATGAATAAATAATGCATTTTTGATGTCCGATAAAAATAATTCACATATTCTACTTGTTGAAAGCAAAACAACATCGCTTCAAACTTGAACGATAATTTAATTCAACAATTTCGAAAAATTATTTTAAAAAATGAATGAGGAATTTGCTTCAAAATCTCATGATCCGCAAATAAACAATGCATTTTTGATTTCCGAAAAAAATAATTCACGTATCCTAGTTGGAAACAAAATGACTTTGCTTCAAACGTAAACTGTAGAAATCGAAAATTGCATTCAACAATTTGAAAAATTGTAAAAATATATTTAATTGAAGTTGCGTTAAAAGCTCAAAATCGATGAAGAAACAATATATTTTTGAATTTCCAAAAACAATTGCGATATCCTAGGTGATAACAATTTGGCAACACTCCAAATTTGAACTATGGAATCCGAAAATTCCATTCAGCAATTTGAAATATTGTAACATTAATTAATCAAGAAATTTACTTCCAAAGCTTCCTACCGTTTTCATTTCTCATAAAAATAATTGCCGTATCCTAGGTAGAAGCGAAACGACAGTGCTCAAAATTTGTATTGCAGAAATCGAAAATTGCATTCAACGATTTGAAAAATTATAAAACTATAATTAATTAAGGAAATGGCTTCAAAAGCTGAATAAACATAATCAAACAGTGTATTTTTGATTTGCTATAAAAACAACAAAAATTTAAACTGTGGAAATCGAAAATTACATTCAACGACTTATAAAATTGTAAAAATATAATCCACCAAGGAATTTGCCTTGAAAACACAAAATCTATTATTAAATACAGTGGAAACAAAAAGGTAAAAACTTGAACCGTGAGAAAGCAATCAACGGTTTGAAAAATTGTTGAAAAGTACTCGAGCAAAAAAAATATGCATTTATAATTTCACGTAAAAAAAATGGTGGTGTGGCTATCATGTTACTTTCTCCGACTTGGTATTATTTATATTTACGCCTTCATGGTTTATTTTCAATTTAAATAATATTTTAAATGTACATCGAACGTTTTGTAGACTCGGATGAAACTGACGTTTAAAACGTCAAATTTATGAAAGATGGAAAAATTATAATGCAAAAATTTAAAAACTAAGTTTACTCAAAAACTAAAGAGATTTAGAAAAAAACTTGTTCTTTATAAGTTGTTCATTTTAGCATTCTCTACAATTATTATAAATATCATATAAATGTGCTGTAACTATTATCGTTTCATACGATAATTATAAACCAAAAATTAAAAAAAAAATAATACATTTTTTTCTCGAATAACAATGATTTTATGGAAAATATTTTCAAGCAAAAGATGTTAATTTCTTTAATGTCTTCAATATTTGTATAAATATTTTTGTGATATTTTTCATATTTAAAAAAATATAATAATAAAACAAAAAACAGTTAAGGTAAACATTCACTTCCGGTGTAGGAAATTTTACCAAAAGCTATTCAGTTCTTTGGATTATCAAATAAGACTTATGTTCAAAGTTTCATATCAATTGCTCTATTAGTTTTTGAGATACAGCGCGCGCACACAGACACACACAATTTTTTTTTCCTAGAAATTGTAGAAATCGCATTTTTGAAAAAAAATTCACGATCACAATACTTTCTCGTACTTTGTAATGGAGAAAGTAAAAATATTACCATCTAATAGGCGGTAACACTTCAAAACTTGAACTGGGACAAAGAAAATTGTTCAAAAAGATTTGAAAAATTAACAATGCTTAAATTTTAAACATTCAGAAATTAAACTGAGTTTCCATTTGATATCTATTTTATATTATTAACCTTAATAATATAAACTATCAATACGTAAATATTAAAACAATTAATTGCAAATATAAATATATTTAATAAATTCCTTAATTTCTGAGAAAAAATTAAACAGAAAAATGTTCACTGTTCTGATCTATAATTTTAAAATGATGATACTTACATCAATAATAATAATAAATTTTATTGCCCAGCAGATTTAACATAATCTTATTACATGGAAAATTTACAACTTTTAATACAGAATTAATGTAAAATATATGTAAAAACTTTCAATCGAAACAGGGAATGATAAAAACATGTATTATCAAAAATTGTTGAAAAGGTCAAAATATGCAAAATATATAGAAATGTCTTACGTCAAGAAATCAATATTCTTTTTGTGATAAGCTGTTTTTCTTTGGGATGATTTTATTTTTGCGGTTATATCAATGTTCATTATTTGCTACATTATGGTTTTTAATGATCTTTGGTACTTATTTAAATTTTTTTTAAATTTTTATTTACTTTTCATGGTATTTAAATTCTTCAGAGTATTTGTATTGTCTTAACATCGAGATCAGGAGGTTACAGGTTCGATCCCTGTCGAATGATCATACTTTTGATCCATTTATATACGGATTATTTCATAAGGTGTCAGCCACAGAATTTTGTTTCCGAGTTGGCCAGTTATTAGAAAGAGCAACATAGCAGTCATGTCTGAGATTAATTAATTTTTTTAAATCTAATTTAATAGTCTCATGACGTAATAATACGCGACATACCTCATTTATCTCACAGTCAACTGAAACAAAATTTCGTGGCTCACACGATATATTATTTGTTTGCAAATAATAACTTATTAAATCTTATATATTTGTGTTATTAATTAAAATGTGTTCACTGTAATTGTATTTTGAACCTGTTGGAAAATACATTAATATTATTACTATTATTATTATAGGACGGCAAGTATCTTTGAAGTCAAAATATGATACAAAATGTAATCTACGTACAAGCAAATGTTAGGAATATGTATTTCATAAACCTTTCGAAACAGTCCACAAAACACCGGAAGGAGTAAACAGTCCTTATCAGTTCATTTGTTATCGCAGTATTTGTCATGATAACAGTAACGTGCGTCAACACAGAAAAATGCGGTTTTTAAATAGAATTTTCGACTTTGTATCAGAGTTATATGTGTTATGTTAAAAATACTAAATATTTTGTAATTAAAATTTATTTTTATATTAGTTATGTGATCCATTTAATTGGTTGAATATTTGTGATGGGATATATAATGTACTTCCAATTAAAGATTTTTTTATTTTTAAAATTTGTAAAGGTTCGAATTAGGTGTAATGCATGTTCTGATGAAATATATATGTTGCATTGTAATCATCTTTTTTAAATCTAGGTTTCTGTAGTTTCGGATCAAATTCGCCGTACTTGCGTTAATCATATTAGTTATGTGATCCATTTAATTGGAAGTACATTATATATCCCATCACAAAAATTTATTTTATTTGTACATGTTTTGTATTTACACACACTAAAATTTCCATCAAAAGTCAAATTAGAATGCTTTAATTCAAGAAGTATTTATTCTTAAAAGCCGTTTCAACACTACAGAATTTATTACCAAAAATTGATTGACTCTATTTTTGATTCAATTTACTGTATGAAACTAGACAACTTAAATTGTACAAGAAATTAACTAATTTCTTTTTCAATAAATCGTATAGTGTAACAAAGCTTTTAGGCGTCTATTTTGTTTTACATTTCATATCTTTAAAATATTTTAACATTAAAATAGTGTTTATTTAAAATTTATTGATTTAACTGATGACCCAACTTAGGGCAAAACTATCACAAAAAAGGCACAATAAATTTAAATAACAAAATAATAAACATTTTACTGCCATCTCTTCTCTAGCGTTAAGAACTATAAGACCTTATAAGTCTCTGATGAGCATGATAATCCGAAACCGGTCTGTAGATTAATAAATAATTTAAAAAAAGAATAAATTATCAATTGCACTTCAAGAAAAGATTCTAACCTTTGTTTTCCTTTAATTAAAAAAAACTGCAAGTAATTAACAATTTCTATAATTAAGAAAAACTTGCGAGTCATTTAACATTAAATTTTATACTAGAGATTTCCATTATAATAAAAAATGAAATGTGATAGTTTTTCTTAACAAACTATTAAAATAAAATTCTGCATCTGTGTCTAATCCTGCAGAAGGAGCAAAGGTTGAAGAATAATTTATCACTAAATAATTCTTTCATGCCGACGATAATATTTTGCAACTAACGAAAAGGGTTGTTTATACAATCCGAGTTCTCACATATTATAATATCACTTTCGGGTTCAAGACCATAAATCAAGTCAAGCTTTTTAATCCCAGGTAATGACGGTTCCGCATGGGTCTTTGCATATGGTAATAACATGATAATAATTCAGGTAGCCCAGGGATGGATACGTGAGAAGAGTTAAAGGTAATCGTAATCCAAGCATTGATACATATTGGAAATTAAGGATTTAAATTGTGATTTTGAATTTAACCCATTACATCCCATAACATGCAATGATGTTTTTTAAAAAGAATTACAAATTCTGAGATAACGTTTAAAACTCAATTTGGAGAAACTGAATAGAAACTTAATACAGAAGAGTTTGTGTCACAGATACATTATCTAAAACAGTGTTTCTCAAACTTTTTAAATCTCGTGACACGTTTAGATAAAATAAAGTTCGTGGCATATTTTACATAGTCACAGAAAATAAATTTAAATTAAATAAATACTGCGAAAAATAATATTTTTTGAGTTTGAGTCACAGATACATTATCTAAAACAGTGTTTCTCAAACTTTTTTAATCTCGTGACATGTTTAGATAAAACAAATTTCGAGGCACATTTAACATAGTCACAGAAAATAAATTTAAATTAAATAAATACTGCGAAAAATAATATTTTTTATTAACTATTTATTTATTTTTTTTTAAGGAAGGATAGTTGACGGGAATTCGGGTTGAGGAAGTGCGGATGATTTGGAATTGGCGTAAGCAACTAGCTATTCGGCCACTAACGATAATTAAGTTTTTTAAGATTTCATTTTTAATAATGAATGGGACATACACTGGATATCCATCGACCCGCACGGCCACTTCTTCGTTCCGAAAAAGCGACCGCACGGATGAGATTCGAACCCACGACCACGAGACCCGTGAGCAGGAGCTCTACTCACTAGGCCACCGCGGCCCCAACGATTTATTTATTGTTTGTGTCATGCAAACAATTTTTACAACCACAATAGAATGTGAAAATAAGCAATAGTTTTTAGCAGTTTTTTTTAGGATTTCACGGCACACTATGTGCCTCAGCATGCCTTCTGAGAAACACTGATCCAAAGTAAATAACGTTTTCACCAAAGCTCATGATGTCTGTTGTACACGCGAAAGAAGGAAAAGATTTAAATTATTTCTTATTATTATTTTTAACTAATAAATTCGATACTCGTTTCACCAAAAGCTTGGGATATATAATTCTTAATTAAACTTTAAACGAAGAGTAACGAATTTAAGATATGGTTTGTACAGTACCAAGGTTACAATGTTGAATTCGAAACAATAAATATGTAAAACATAATCTCAAAGACAAGTTTTTCTTCTTCTAAAATCCGGAGATAAAACTCAATTGAGCTGTATTCACTTAAGATATCTTTTTTTTGTAAGAGGTGATTGTTGACAGGTTGCTACGGGATGAAGAAGATCGGATGATAGGAGAAATTGGCTTAACCAATGCAATAGTTAACGTATAAATTTAAATTGCGAATGAATCGGGCAAACACTCAACATCATTGGACCTGCCAGACAGTATCTCATTTAAAAAAATATCTCACGAGTTTTGTAAATAGAAAGGTTTATTTTCCGTTAAACATTATTTTTGTTTGTTTATCGTTAAGCATCTTGGATTAATAATTGCGTTTTAAGATTTTTTTTTGGTTCTCTCTTTCATTGGGCGAAAATGCGACGAAAAGGAAATAAAATTTGTGACTAACAAACCCATTTATTTCGTTGTTTGGATAAATAATTTATTTATTTGTTCTTAAACTTTGCTAAAACTTGCTAACACAATTTGACTCAACGTATGCAAACAATCTTAAAATAACGTATAGAGATGGACAGATATGGATTTTTCGGCCGATATCGATATTCGGTGGCCGATGCGTAAATGGCGAAACATATCATCTGTAGTCGACATTTGTGGCAAAATCTATGACTGAACCCGACGTTCGGGTGTGAAATTGTTGAAGCCTATAAAGGCTACAGATCGTGCAAGTGGATTACAATATTCAACTGAAAAATTTGTCGTGATTGAATGGCGAAGTTCTAACTTAAAAATATCGCCAAACAGTAAAGGTATATCTTGGGATTATTTTAAGAAAAATGAATTCGATGTACCTACAAATAAAAGAAGTGCTAAAATTATGTCCCTATGCGGCTTCGGAAAAAGTGCAAATACTACCAATTTCAAATATCATTTATCCAAATTTCAACCTGAAAAGTTAGAAGATTTTTTTTTACATATATGATCTGGATCACATGCGTGATCAACTCTGATCAGTCCCGAAAATCAAATGGGGAATGAAGACATTACTTGGGAATTAAGAAAGGGAGTTTTCGTGGGACCGACACGAAAAAGGAATTACTTGCGCAGGGATTGGCCCAAAGGATTGGATACAATAGATAAGGGAAAGTTAGAAGATATAAAGGGTAAATCTGAGTTATTTAAAATAGTGTTTAGATAAACGGTAACGCATCTTGCTAACGTGAAATACGGGCACTTCATATTACAGCGTTGTAGGGGATTCACCGCGTTTTTTGAGTTATGATGCAAAATAATCATTTCAAAATGTGACCAAAGAATAAACAATAACAAACAAAATGATAAAATGATGCCGTATCCATCATGTTATTCTCTCCAAATTGATTGTTTAATGGGTCTGTAAAAGAATAAACGAATTAACAATAACAAAAAAATGGTGATGGTACCATCACGTAATTTTCGCGACTTGCCAGAATCTCCGAAAAATCGGTACAAAGGAAACCTCAATTGTCCATAAAACCATTAACAGGTCCATTTATGGTTTAATACGTCTGTAAAAACCTTAGTATAGGCCCAACGCCTAAAAATCTAATCAGAATTGCTCGTATTCTTCCTTCTTTTCTATTTAAGTTTTTGAGACAGAATAATAAATGCAGCACTTGTAATTATAACATTGCTGTCAGTCGGCCATAAAGAAGCACTACCAACTACAGAATTGACACGAATGAGCAATGAGCATTCGTTCGGATGATCTAAATACCTACGTGCAAGAATTCTAGTTCTTGGTTCTCATTCTTGCTCGCTGATATTTTGGTGTAAACGCTAAGAACGATCTTTCGTTTACACTAAAAGATCGAGAAAGAATGCTCTTGTTCTAGCTCAAGCTCTACGTTCGTTTGGTTTAAACGCGCCTTAACAAGAGGAAAAAGTAATTTAAAGACAAGATGGTCTGTTCACTTGGTGGGGACAGCAAAAAACTATTTCTCTACAACCGTCAGAAAGGATGGCATTGATCGCTATCAAACTGCGAAGTTTACCATTTGCCGACACGTTAAAAAATCACCAAGGAAACCATTTTTTCACTTTGAAAAAAAATGTCACATCTTACTTTCTGAAATTAAATTTTTTACAAAATATATTTTCATTGAAAGTAACGTTTTTGACTGAAAAGTATACCCAAAATCTCAACATTCAAGTCTCATTATTCTTATTTTAACATTCCCGAACCTTACGACAAAAAGTAACATTCACACGTGCAGCAAAAAAGCACACATTTCGTGCACTTAAAACAAAAATAACTATTTTCAGCGGTGACCAATGAATAGCTTCTTCAGGAAGCGGGCCGTGAGGAACCAACCAACTCCAGAATGAGCCGAAAGTGTATTTTGTTTTACATTGCACTTTACCGAAACTTGACTTCCAATATTAATAATTAGTATGTTATTTAATTAATTGTTTTATTATTTTCGTATTGGTACTTCATATTATTTAGATTCTTAACTGATATTTTATTTGATAGAATGATTACCTATTTCATGTTATTTCATTTTTAATTGTGTCATTTACATATTGTTTTGGAAAGTTTATTTTTCTTCCTTTTATTCGAATATTCAAGATTTTTAGAATTTTATATTTTTGGTGATTAAATAAAAACCTCTCAAATAGGGTATAATTTCAGCCTTAATTGTATGTCATTTACATATTGTTTTGGAATGTTTATTTTTGTTCCTTTTATTGAAATATTCAAGATTTTTAGAATTTTATATATTTTGTGATTATTTTAAGCAAAATTAAATAAAAACCTCTCAAATAGGGTACATTAGTTCATTTCTTCCGCACAAACATTTCTGTTTGCTCCAGGGTTCGGACGATATATATCATCGGATATATATCACGATATATATCATGATATATATCGTGATATATATTCGATGATATATATCATGGATATTTATGAAACACACAACACCAAAATTTTCCCCGTTTCACAAATATTTCCAGTTGCAGCAATATGAATAGTAAGCATTTGCTCTAATATAAACTAGAGATGGGCGAAATGACGTTTTTTTGTCGGAAAGAGTCGATTTTTGAAGTGACTCATGACTCTGTTAAAAATGAAAAAGTAAGTGTGAGCAAAAAAAAAAACAAAAAAATGGTCCTCACTTTGAAAATTCTTCAAATTATCCCTGAAAACATAGTGAAGAGCAAAAAAGTCCTCATTTCAAAAAAATTTTAATTTGATGTCAAATATTTGAACAATTTAAATGTTATTTTTTTACTATATTGTAAGCAACTGCATTTATTTGCAATAAATAAATATAATATAAATAAAGTATGTGCATTATATAATTAAACATTAATATTAATGACCAAGAATAAATATCAAGAAGTTGATATATATCAGATATATATATATATATATATATATATATATATATATATATATATATATATATATATCCGATATATTGATATTTATATAAATATCGGATATTTTCCGAACCCTGGTTTGCTCTGATGACTCCTTCACATCAATTTAAACGTTTCTCGTTTGACTCGGCTTTAAATGCGTTTTATTTTCCCATTGAGTATGGTTCATGTTAAGCTCAAATTTAATGTCAATTTAACATATTTTTGTAGTAGGAATTTAAAGAAAATAATAGAAAATGTATGTATCCGTCCAAAAAAAAAGATAAAGTCATAGACAACAAAATATTGCAGTCTTAAAATAATTTTTATATAAATTCATTTTTATTTGTTACTAGTTATTTGAATTAATGATGATTATTATTAATTAAAAAAAGAACTATTGTTCACGAGGAAATTTATAGATTTTGAACGCTTGCTTGGTGGTGATTTTGCAAAAAAGGTCAAATTCAATTTTACCCATATTTGTTTTCAAATAAATAGTGACAAAATGTTGGTTCATTCTTGCTCGAAAAAGTCTTGCTACTCGCGCCGTTGTGGTTTGCTATTAGCAATAATATGCGCACGTTTAACATCCAAACTGTATTTTTTCCAAATCTTGCTTAAAATATTCCTTTTTATATAAAATGAATGAATGAGATGAAGTAGATATTAGTTCTTTAAAATAAGGCCAAACTAGTCGAGAATTTTTAAATTATTTTTATTTGGTAGAATTAATATATATTTTATATTATTATCCTTAAGGGTACCGTCTACACAAAAAAATCTTTTTTTTATGTTGCATTTTTTGGAAGCTGTAGGTGTATAGAATATTATGTCCAAACGTCAAGTTGATATTTTAAATGGAAATATTTATAAATGGCGGGCCTAAGCGCGCTACATACAAAGCAGCACCGCATGGCGGGGATTTTCAAACGCGTTTTTCTCAGAACAGTGTTTTTTAAATTGGTGGAAGTCTGCGCCCAGACGGATGCATCAATCGATCTGAAATTTTTCCCAAATACTCCAAGGACATACCCGCAAGGTTATGTAGCATGAATTTTAAAAAATATATATTTATTGATTTTATATTGCAAAAAAAAACGAGCTGCACAAAAATGAACTTTTTTTTCAAACAAGCGTCATTTTGTTGTTTTTCCGAATTTCAAAATTCCATGCTACATAACACTGGCAAATGTAATAAACTTTAACACGTATCGTTTTTTGATTTCACACTATTTTTGTGGACCGAAGAACTTCCACTAATAAGGCATGCCCGTGAGACATCCCAACTTCGACGATGTGACAACATAATTAATTTTTATATAAAACTATCCAAAAAAAATCACAATTTGTACCCAACGGTTTATTAAATTTCTGGGAAAAACATTCAAGTTAAAAACTTTATTAGTCATCTCAAAAAAAAATACCGAAAATCACCTTTTTTCAAGTCTGCAGCGTAGGCTGTACCCTTAATAATATAAAGTACCAATATGCAAATATAATTTATTTATTTATCCATTCAGGGAATCCCTATTTTATTATATCATCTATACAAATATTACTTCAAATTAAAATAAATAACATAAAATTCATATATTTTTCCTGTCAAAATTAGGATTTTGCACAACAATGATTAATACATCAAAATATAGCCAATTTACTCTTAACCTTAACCAAAATAAGACATCCAAATAATCCTCTCTATAATCCATCCAACGAATTGTTATACAAATCTGCCCAAACTCCACGAATATTAGCCATTGGTAAAATATTCGCAACTAAACCCTCCAAGATAACCCTTCTTAATAAATACTGTATTCCCTGCAACCCCAATATCCCATCCAAATACAAACACTCTTCATCAATTCATTAGATCGCATCATCCGGACATTTCCACGAACTAGCATCAAACACAATTAATTTTTTTTTTGTATATATAAAATAGGGTAGAAAGACCTATGGTCGATAGCACAGACAGTGACTTACTAACTAATAATACAAATAAATGAAATAATAAACTATGTAAAAGTTACTGAAATAAAGATGTTATATGGCCAATTTATTTAATTCAAATTGGCGAAAAGTAGTCTTTATTTAATTTAAAATTCATCTGCAGAATTTTTATTACTATTCAAATCGATAGCTAATTCAGTATGTTATAAGAAACTTTTTAGCGACATAACGTAAATCGGCAACATCGCGCGTTTTTATGTTCAAAGCTACCAAAACGCCTTTTTATTGCAAAACTGTCGAAAGCCTTGCTTGACGTAAACTGAAGGAGGCATAGAGAGAGGCATTCACTTATTGAATTCAAATTACATAAATTCAACGAGCCCTGGTGGTAGAGGTTTTTATAAAATTTATAGAAAATGGTGAAATTTGTGGGAAAAAGGGACAATATTATAAAGATGACACAATACTAGATACTGACCTGCAGAGGACTTTGTAAGAGGGTTGAATAATTCAGTAAACATTTTGTGATCATCATAAATCATGTTCTTGATTTATGCAGCGTCAAAATTTCGCGAACCAAAAACTTGTCAAAAATACCACGAGACCGTAAGTTAAGTTTGAAATTAAGACCCTCCTTTTATTTTATTTTTGTAAGTAATCTTGATAACAAAAAGCTTATAGGAATTTCGTCGGCGAAGATTAGAGATCGCCGGCGAAGATTTGAACATTTTACTTTATTCCAAAATCATTTTCAAAATATCTACCAGAAAGTAAATGAAACATTTAAACACACAAAAAATTATCAAATTTCATTCCGTCACAAGGATAAAGCTGGATTTTGGTGAAAATTAATTGATTGTGACCATCACAATTTGTGTGGTCAAAATGTTTATTGGATAAATAAAATAACAACCAGTCGTGAATTTTTTTACAGATTTATATAATTTTGGTTTCGTTTATTTTTTAACTCGTGGTGAAACATTTTGTAATAAATAGGTGTTATATTACTATTGTAGTTAACACATAGTGAAATTTTCAATTATAAAATAATACATATTTCTTGGATTTAGCACTTGGTGAAACATTGTAATAGCAATAAAATTTTTGAAACAGATCAATTGCTTCTTAATACTATAAATAATATATAATTTACTATAGATCTTAGTTTCCAAAAAGTGTGCCGAATTTTTAACCCAATTTACGATAAGACAAACAAGAATTGAAAATAAAATTTTGGCGCCGGTGCTACAAAATAACATATAAGGAAATAAATTTCATATAAAAAGTGGATTGAAACACATAACAGCTTTCTACTGAAAGCATTTTCTCAGGTTCTTAGAGGGGCCGAATAATGTGATCCGAAGACCAGAACTTAACTAGTACCCACAGGATGCATGCAGGACAAAAATTTTACCCTGTAGGCTAGAAAGGCTAAAGCCATTTTTGGGCGCAAAAAATTTTAGGTCGCCTAAACAATTCTTTAATTTAGTTCTTAAATTTGTATAGTAATAAATTTTTTTCACTTCTCATGCGTTAGGAATATTTTTGTTAATTTTCTATGTAATTTTTTTTATATCTTCCAATCTGTAATTCAACTTTGTTCCGTTGATTGAGATAAATAAATAAAGAAAACGAATCAATTAATTATGGATTACTACGAGATAACGGTCGCAACCGCTCTCATAATTTAAAAAAGTTAAGGGTTTTTTTATCCAAGTTTTCTTTTACAGGTGCTAATTAACACATTTCAAGATTTAATTAAAGCCGGTTCTGCATGTCAGCACTGCTTTTTTCAAGTTCTGTTTGAATACTTAACACTGTTCAACAAATATTTCAACAAAAAAACCTTACCTTTGTTCTTGTGGCACGTATTATGTGATAAGAACAAAGTTACTTGTAAACACTTTACTTTGTTTCTGCATGTTCAAATATGGATAGATACCTAGTAACGGTCGAAACCATCCTCATGGATAGAGTAACCGATGTTTCTTTTATCATTTACCATGCAGTAGACCAGTGGGTTTTGCGTAGAAGATCATTTACTTTACGCATAACTAGTGATCAAAATTTCAAACTATTTTTGTTTTGTTTTATGGAACAGCAGTTCTGAGGATACTGTCTATGTGTTTTTAATTTTATTTTAAAGGAATTTGTAGTATTTCGAAGGATATAGAAAAGTCAACTTGGATGATTTTAGAAATTAATATTTCATATTGTTTAATGAATTGATCAAGTACTACATCCTCGGAATATTTCTCGTTGGAAAAAAGTACCGCCCGGTTGGAAATCGAACACACGAACTTGGGATACAGAAGCAGACACTCATGTACACTATTTAACTTCTTCGGGGACGGCTGCACATGTCTGAAACGCCTGAAATCGCCGCAATTGTGCATTTCCTCGCTCTTTGCTGTTAAGTCCGGCGAGACCCCAATTGTTCTTTAAAATATTTGAAAATTGGAAAATTAATTTCTCTCTGAAGAGGTGGTAATGTATTTATAAAGCAAGATGTGCAAAAATACGAAAAAAAAAACGCATCAAGAAATGTTAAAGCTTCCATAATTACTGTGGAATACATTGTCCAATAATGATAATAAATAATAAATGAATTTTATTGCAAATATATATTTACAAAGAAATTGCTATCGATAATGTGCTGTCCGGTAGTTAGATGTAATGATGGAAATAATATTTTCAAATAGAGCCATTAAATTAAATAAGTGAGAAGGGTAGTCTGAATATATGAATATTCAACCTGATCGTTACTCTGCAAAATTAGGTCTTATAGAGACTAAAAACAAATATTTTATTGAAACAATTACTTCCTTGGCTGATGCCACGCGGGGAATTTTATTTTTAAGGGAAAGATAGCTGACGACAATTCGGGTTGCGGAATTATGGATGATTTGGAACATTTGACCTTTGTGTATTTAAATGAAAATGGACAACCGCTAAACATCCCTGCCCTCGCCGGGATTCGAACCCAGGACCTCTACGTTAGTGAAAAATTTACCGGCAAAAAAAAATCATAGGTCCAACAACTAACTATATTTAAAAATATAATTGCTATAAGAATAACCGCTTCCTGTTAGTTCATGATGTTTTATCAAAACCCATAAATGTGTCATTGGAAATAAAACACTTTTAAACTTTACTGTGTTAGGTTTGTATTATAATAAGGAACTCATCTAGTTTCATTATTTTCATTCAATATACTTCTGTAAACGAATGTTCGTTAATAAACATTATTGTTATTATTATCACAAATCTCAAAAATACTTAAGTTTCGGGAAGAATGTATCATCAACCACAACTTCGGAACTTAATTCTCTCTCCCGTAAAATTGAAATTTTTCATGTACCCAATTCATATCTTTCGAATATCTTGGTTGCATAGTTCTATTATCTAAACATTGTTGAGTTTATTCCTCCTCAGCTTGTATTTTTTAATAGTTTAATATAGTTTGCTTACATCTAAATTCTCTGACATATTATAATTCTAATTTAGTATTATTATGTTATATTTTTTTTTAAATTAAATTCTGAATCAATTCTCTTCAAATATTAGCACATTTTTAGGAGAATAAATTAATTTCTTATAATGTTTGGTAAAAAAATAATTACCCTTAATAAATGTTACCATTATATTTGAAAACTATTTTGTAACATGGTACAAAATTTTTCGTATCGTAAAATATATCTCAAATTAGTAGTAATAAATTCAATTGTAAAAAATATTCAAGAAATATACACAATACTTTTCAAGCTAATGTAATAAACAACAATACAAAAAAAATAATTTTCATTTCAAGTGTACGCCCTCTTATGAAGGGTAGGAAATGATTCAATTTTTTGTTGTTGTATGTGCGTCTGCGGTTGAAAGGGAATCCGGTTTCTGCGTCCCAGACGAGACAAGTGCAGGTACATAAAGCAACTTAGGGTTGCCGACGGATAATAGCTGTTATTGTCGAAGAATGGACGCGTGTACTCCCGATGAAACGATTTTGTACACAGCCTACATAAAAGAAGATAATAAATGATTGTTCACTTACGTGAGCGCCGCCGCAGGACACCAGCGAGAGTCTTTCGATTTTTATTTTGAGAAATAAATTAAAAAAAAAAACTTAAATTATTCATTTTAAACAAGTCACCACACACCACTGCGTTTTTTTCGTTTCGTTTCCTCGCATATTAAAATCGCACTAAGTCCGTGTTTTGTTGTATCGTCGCCGTCCACCGTTGGTGTTGTTGCAAGTCGCGCGGGCTCAGGTGAACTGTGTGAGAATGTGAGTGCGTTGTCGCGTCGCAGGAGCTACAGCAGGGATAGCAAGTATGGAGAGCGCAGAGAGTCAGGTGGCAAGTGTAGAACCGGAGACCTCAGAAGCGCACCAAGCACTAAACCGCGAGGAGAGAAACTGGCCGAGTCTTGACTCGCGTTCCGCGAGGTTCTCCGCGCGCGGGCTTGCGCGACAAGACGCGCCGCTGGTGGGGGTAAGACGTCGCCGGAGGGGAGCCGCATCCGTCTAAAGAAATAGGAAAGAACGGTTAGAAAGAAACACACATATTACACACACACACATACACACATGATTAACAAAAATTAATAAATCCGTACCTAATATTTCCCATTTCAAAAAATTGAAATCCTGCTATCCAAAAAACCTCGTTGTTTCGAGGGTCCGTCTAACACTGGACGTTGTCCACGGCACGAGTGCACATTTCCAACGACGGAGGCGACGCTGGTTTCCGTCATGCGCTGTTGTCCGCGACGCCCTGGCGCATTATGCACTACACACACGCACACACATTTTTCCAAACTCCGCCTCTGAAAAAATAGCAATTCTTTAAAATCGCCACGCCTAACACTGCAAGCGGTTTGAGGGGAACACGTCCAGTGTGGTGGGGGACCGCGCGGTAACTGTAAACACGCATACCGGTACTCGCGGTGACATCTCGCGGTGGCGGTGTGCACGCGTAGTTGCGCTTCCGGACACCAGTCGGACAGAGTGTGGGTTTTCGTGAAGCGCTAGCTGGCGAGTGGCGCCGCTCTGGATGTTGCGCGTCGAACTGCAAGGAAGTAAGTTTCGAGTCGTATTCCTGCTGGACTAGGGTTGCAACACGCGCTCGCTCTACTTCATTCTGAACATCTTGTTACGGGTAGCGAGGGTAATAATTATTCAGGTATTTATTAGGATAAACATACCTTCGGCGGTGCGATTATTTAAACGAATACTAATTAAAATTAAATCGGTTTTCAATAGTAATCTAAAAATAGGACTGTTTGCGTAAAGTTAATTAATTTATAATTAAGTCAAGATTTATTTTTAAATCTTTAATAGTTTAATAAGAATATTAATAGGCGGATATTTCCCAACAGAAAACACGTCACAATACATTTATACTGAACGTAATTATATTAAATTTAATAAAACGAAATATAGTCTGAATATGTGAATATTCAACCTGTTCGTAACTGCAATGCAAAATTAAGTCTTACTAAGACTTTGTTGTTTCAATAAGTTATTTGTTTATAGTCTTTGGATTGCAGAGTTACGAACAGGTTGAATATTCACATATTCAGACTGCATTTCGTTTTGTTAAATTTATTTAATGCTTCCGCAACAAGGTAGGTTGAATCAATTTTATTTAGTAATTATATTTTTTAAACCTCCAAACCGAACCCACCTTTTTGATCAAGAAAGTATTATTTTTGAAAGTTAATATATTTCAAATTTGGCGCATAATATTAACACGTCGAGTGCCGTAATATCGCAGGTATTTTTGACCCCCAGGGGCCAAATATCTGTATATGCTTTGTGGAGTTCCAAAGACTTACGCGTAATTAAGACGCAAGATTTGTTGTAAGTGGCCTCTACTGAAAAAAAAAATATGAGCGAGACAAACCCCATCTCACGCGACCTGAATGACCTGTGAGTCACTGTATGCTTTTCAAGGCACTCAACTTGTTATCTATTAATGTATTCATCAATTTAGAATTGTATAAACTACCTGGATATTTCCTTCACAAAATAATTTTAAAACTTTATCAAAAAATACTTAATCCCTCATAATCAAAGATTTCATTGAGAATAATTGTGCAAATTTTACATGAAACTAAATTATTAATATCGAATGAGTTTACTTCAAGATGCATCTTCAATATAATTTAGAAATAAGATATAGTAACTTTGTTTGTAAGTAAAATGCAGTTGGCATATTTTTTTAGGAATATATATTTAAACTGATTTTTACAATTCACAATGGTTAAAAACAACGTAATTAATTTTTCTATTCAGTTTAATTTTGGATTACCTACTAGTAACAGTCGCAACGAACGTATTCCATATTTATGTTAATTTCCATAACTATTAGTTTATGTAGTAAATATAAATATAAAAACATTGATTATTTAATTTAATAATAAAAAAATATAGAGCACGGAAAATGTACCTTAGCCAGAAAACATAAGAGGCTACTTAAGTCTTAACAATATTTTTATTAGCTACAGCGATCTAGAAATAAATCACTTTAAAGCAAAGATTGAAGCATTTTTAGCAATAAATGCATATTACAATGCGGAGGACTAAGACATGCATTCAATTTTATTTTATTTGTAGTTGTAATTATAATTTGTAATTGTAGCTGTAATTGTAATTTTGAATTCGTTTGTAATTTAACGTATTTATTGCAGTGATGTTTATATCTTTAATTTGTAATCTAAATTTTTACTACGGACTTTTGTAATCTCAATTTTTACTATGGACTTTGTAAGCCAATTTGTATCAACTTAAGGGTACCGTCTACTTTGCTAGATTCATTTTTTTTATTTTGCATTTTTGGAAGCTGAAGGTGTATAGGATATTGTGTTCAAACGGAAAGTTGATATTGCAAATGGAAATGCTTATAAACGGCAGCCTAAGCGCGCAAGGCAGGACCGCGTGGGATTTTCAAACGCGTTTTTCTCAGAACAGTGTTTTTTTTTTTTAATTGGTGGAAGTGACTGCGCGCAGACGGATGCAGCAATCGATCTGATTTTTCCCAAATACTCTAAGGACATACCCGAAAGGTTATATAGCATGAATTTAAAAAATAGATGTTTATTGATTTTATATTGCAAAAAAACGACCCGCAAAAGGTCAAAAAATGAACTTTTTTTCCAAACAAGCGTCATTTTGTTGTTTTTCCGAATTTTAAAATTTCATGCTACACAACACGCAAATATAATAAACTTTAACACGATATGTCGTTTTTTGATTTCACACTATTTTTGCGGACCAAGGAACTTCCACCAGTCAAGCATGCCCGTGTGACATCCCAACTTCGACAATGTGACAACATAATTAATTTTTATATAAAACTATCAAAAAAATTACAATTTGTACTTAAAGGCTTATTAAATTTCGGGGAAAAACATTCATGTTAAAAACTTTATTATTCGTCTCAAAAAAAAAAACGAAAATCACCTTTTTTCAGGGCTGCAATACTTTGTCTACTGACTGTACACTTAATAAAGCATAACTTGCTTATTGTAATCTTTTTAAGACTCTTAGATTGTAGAACATGAAAATCATAGTATTTTTCTTTTAATTTGATTTATCTACAAGTTATGGAATTTTTCCTTCAATTATGGAAACATTATTTTTATATTAATAGCTTATATTTCGGAATGCTTTTGTAAATCTGTTTTAATTACAATAAATTGTTTTATCATCATTTAGACAGTGTCAAACTGGCGGCCCGCGGGCCGCGTTTGGCCCGGAACCGAATTTTTGTGGCCCGAGATGCTCAGAAATAAAATGTTAAAGTAAATAATACCGAATACATTTAATTTTTTTAAATAATAATATAACAATTAATCTTTTAATTACTTGTATTCTGTAGAACTGTATAAAAATTTGAATGCCAATTACATTTGAGTTTTAAGTGTTACTGAAACCTGAATCAATTAATATTAAAGAAAAAATATCCAGTCTGCCAAAATCATACCATTACAGAAAATGGCCCGCGGTAGAAATTAGTTTGATACACCTGATTTGGAGCTATTCCGGGTGTAACTGAATTCTGCATCATTTGCATTTTTACAGGAATCGTTATGAAATGTAGTATAGTGTTTCTAGAGAATAAAGTATGCCAACCAACATGTGGACTTTTAATAAAGATTCCATTCCCGGTTTAACCGGAAATTACCTTAACTCTTCTATTTCAAATGGAACACCCTGTATATTTTTACATCATTTAATTCGTCCCTAAATTCCGAGTTTATAGATATATCATAAACAACCCTTTGGTTGTTAGTTTTTTGTTTAGATTTAATTTAAATATAAACAAAAAAAGTAACAACTAAAAAGTCACTTAAAGTCCGGATTTATAATAATAAATAATAAAAAAATAATTTATAATAATATAATTTTTTAATGCGACAAAATGATTCAAATATGGATTTTATATGCGGTTTAATTAAAAATAATGTTGCAAAATAAAAAAAATACGAATAGCAACTGATGATAATTTATTTATTAGAATTACAATGTAAAACCAACATTTGATTTTGATTTTCATTTTAGATAAAGTTAAATGAATCCATGAGGCTCATGTTAAAATTTATTATTAGTCTCGCATTTAAACATTCCACAAATCATATTATTTAAAAAATTCTCTTGAAAATGTCATAAAAGGCGAAACTAGTCGAGAATTTTAAATATTCAGCTACTAAACTGAGTTTTTATTTATTAGAATTAATATCTATTTCATATTATTATCCTTAGCTATATTTTTTCTTCATTGGATTTTGGACAGTATGTATAGCTACTCGTATTAAACAAGAACAAATTAAAAATAAAAAACGCTAGTTTCTTCAGAATTTTCAAAGCTTGATAAATGCGTACTTGGTTTTGAGTTTTCCTCATTTTTTTTTGGAATTTTCTTGCTAAATCTTAATACACTTTTCAAAAACATTGAAACAGAAGAAAATAATCCACAAACAGATTTTTCGGGAATTTCCAATGAAAAATTGCAGCTTTGCAAAATGCGTACCTCAATTAGTTTTCCCGAAAATCCCTCAATGAATTTAAATAGAATTTTCAAGAAGAATTCTAAGCGTATGCAGCTTTGACATAAAAAGGAAAATCAGTTTAAATAAATTATTACAAATTTTTACGAAAATTTCTATGAAATATACGAGGGTGGTTTGAAAAGTCTGTGCAAAGTCTGAGAAATGGCACCACCGGCGCATATCGAGGTCATGTTTAGTTAGTAGCATCTCTTGAATGAATGCACACCAAGTTTCAGTCATATTGGTCTATTTCTTTGTGTTTGGCATTCGTATGAATCAAGGAAGTCGAGTGATTCGAGCTGTTCCAGAAGAATCCGGAGGACCTTCCAACTCGTTTCACCCCCCCCCCCCCTTATTTCTCCAGACTTGGGTCCCTCGGAGTACTATTTGTTCCCCAATTTGAAGAAATGGCTGGCGGGACAAATATTTTATTTAAACGAGGAGGTGATTGCAGACACTAATGGATATTTTGCAGACATGGACAAATCCTGTTATTCGGAAGGGATCAACAAACTAGAACATCGTTGGACGGAGTGTATAAGCCTAAAAGGAGACGATGTCGAAAAATAAAAAAGTTTTACCCCAAACAAGTTAGTAGTTTTTATTTTTGCACGGACTTTTCAAACGCCCCTCGTAGCTGTTTAGCAAAAAATGCATTTTGGCAAGATTTCTTTAAAATCACCTCAATAAATTTGAATAAGGGCATTCCGGTCATACACAAAAAATAGAATCCCAAAATAGGTTACTAAAAGAGTATTTTGAAATGATTCAACGAACAATTCCGCATTGCGCTTTTCGACGAGATTTCTTCAATTTTCCCAAGACTCCCTTGATGAATTTGAAATTTTAAAAAATCAGCACATATTCCAACCATATTTAATTGTAAATCAGTATAAAAAAATCGAAAATAGGTTATCAGTACATTTTTCAGAATTTTCCATTGTTGTTTTGCAAAATGCGCATTTGAACTATGATCTGTTTTTCCCGGCTTGACCCACACTGACAAAATCATGGAAGAATAACAAAATTTTGCTAAAATACAAACTAACAAAACCAACAAAATAACTAGGCAGAATAGCGCGAATTAAATGTATCTTCTAACTTTTTTTCTAGCATAATTATTTATTTCCATAACCATTTTATTGGTAGAAAAGAGCTTAAAAATGTCTGAAGATATTTGCGGTCCTGCCGGCTATGACTAGTATTCACGTGGGTATTTCTTCGAATTCTATGCTGCTAATAGTCCATTCAGAACTGTTTAATCCATCTTCCGCGGTAACTATTAGCCTGATTTCGCCTTCTTACACCTATTACTTCATCGCTATCTTCATCACTACTATCCTCTCTATTGTCAAGTGCTGTATGGTCAGATGTAATGTCATTTAACAACAAAACATCACTTGAGTTGATTTCATTACCACGTTCTATGCTTATAGGGTTCGAAGAAATTGAAAATATTAGACAGAACTGAATACAAAAAAGTTATCACAACAAAACTAAAGATTTATCAATTTTAAACTGACAATACATACGTCAGATACAAAATTGAAATAATTGTATATTGCAAAATTTTGCCGATTTTTTACATCATTTTAATCAAAAAATAGACTAGAGATAAATTGATAAGTTGATAAATTTGAATCCATTTTTCAATTCACATTCCAGACGTAAGCACCTGTAAACTAAAATCCAACTGCTTTTTTCCGAAAATTTCCATGAATCATTGGTGTTTTGAAAAATTTGCACTTCCACTTTCAATTTTTTTTGCAAAATCACCCTTATGAATAAAAAAAGAATGGGGCAATTCAACCAAAAACAAAATCTAAAATTGGTTATTACTAGTTTCTCCAGATTTTTCAACGACAAATTCCGCTATGAAAAATACACAGTTTGGGCTAGGTTTCTTCAATTTTTATAAAATACACTTGTTTAATTTGAAATAAAATCAGCAAATATGCCAGATATATGCAGTTATAATCAATTAAAAAATTTAAAAATAGGAGACCACTACTTTTTTCCAGAATTTTCCAGATGATTTTGAAAAATAATGGGTACAAACGATTATAAATCAATAGGAACTTTTTCCATAATTTTCCTTGAAAAATTACCACTTTGAAATTTGCGCACTGGATTTCCTCAATTTTCCCGAAATCCCCTAGATGAATTTTAATAAATTTCTCAGAAAATATCCTAAAAGTTTGTAGCCAAGGGAACAAACGAAACTTGCAAAAATAAGTTGTCACTACTTTTTCATTTATCAACAATTTGCTTTAAATATTGCGCTTTTCAACTAGATTTCTTTAATTTTCTCAAAATCCCCTTCATGAAATGTTTCAGGAAACGTTCTACATAGATGCAGATTTAAAACAAAAGAACATTTGAAAATAGATTTTTTTTCGGAATTTTCCATGAAAAATTGCACATTTCGGCCCGATTTCCTCAATTTTCCCGAAATCCTCTTTATGAATTTTAATATTTTTTTCAGAAAATATTCTATAAAGAGAAGTTACAGGCAGATTTCAAGTTGCCTTTTTGAGGTCAAAATTTTAGAAATAATTAATTTTCTTGAAAACTAAAATAGATAAGTGTACAAACTTTCCTACAAAACATGTTGCAATTTAAACGAGGAATCCAAACATACAATAATATATAGGGTATTCCATTTAAAATAATAAATTTGGTGCTACTGCCGGTGGAACCGGAAGTGATAGAAAGTTGGAAATATTTGGAAAATTGACAATTCAACCGTGTGAAAAGGATGTTTTCGACATTTTTAATACAACGGCAACCCCTTAAACTTTTAACGAACGGTTTAGCGGAGACACCCTGCATAGCTATAAAACCAAAGAAAATCCAAAAATATATGTGTTATTAAATGTTAAATCGCTGTTTCAAAATCTTCTCGAGTTTTTAATAGATTTTATCACTTTATTCAAAAAGTTTAGCTGTTGCAGCTAATAAAATTTGCTTATAAAATTATGCATTTTAGGTATTCAAAATTGTTGGCAATTGCCTATTTTACGGTACTAGCGGTTTCCCGGTTCAAATCCGAATTCACGTAAGCGTGTTATATTTGTCACACGTCGATAAACTGATAAATAAAATATTGAAACTTGGTTAGAGGCTAAACGAAAAAATATCTTCACAAAAAAATTAAAAAAATCCTGCTAATCAAGATTATAATTTTATATTAAAGTACTTCAAATTTCGCGCAATCGTTTGATTTTTGAAAAAATAGACTTTCATTTAGCAGCATTTAGTGTTATAAATAAAATTTTAATCTGGGATTGAAAAATGTAGGTATAAAAAAAACGTTGACAAGTAATATTTTAGCATAATCAACTAAGAGAAGACACTGAGTGTTTTTAACAGTTTGTTATATCATTTATAAACAATTTGAATACCAGTGGACCCAAATGGGAATCCTGTGGTAGCCCGGATGTAATCGCAATGCTATGCGAGACAAAATTCATAATTTTAACTTGAATCCTACTTTTAATGTAGCTTTCTATCCAACTATGTAGTTACCCAAGTATACCTAAAGATATAAAGTTGAAACTATTTTTTTTATTCCAAATTACAATCAAGATGTACACGTAGTAAATTCCTCTAACATCAAACACAATATTTTTTATTGTTGACGAACGTTACTATTTCAATGAAGGGGGACGGTTACTATTCAAAACATTGTTGTAAGAATGCCTAAGTACCGTTCTTAATAATTGCCTACAAATTAATATTATTCGTGACCAATTAGAATGTATGCAATGCGACACATGTTATCAAAGTATATTATTACACCTTAATATTTGTAATGAACTAATAAATATTAATCTAAAATTGAAAACCTTTACTTGTTGCAGAAGTATTTATATTTTTGGTTTTTATTAAATTTAATAAATAATAATGCAAGCTTTGAATTTAAGAATGTATGAGTAAAACGCACCAATGGAATGCACGCATTTAATGAGTATAGTTTTAATCTTAAGAAGCTCATTACCAAACCGACTGTACCAGTTACGAATTCCTTATTTTGTATAAACAGGATAAACGGACATAAAATTTTCTGAGCACATCTTGCATTTACACGTAATTACGTGCAAACGCGAACCATTCGTGACACACACTAATGAAACATTAATTAACGATGGCGCACTTAAAAAAACTGAACAATTAATTATTCTCTCCCCGTCGATATGATTATCTTAATTAATGCCAGTCCCGAGGAGCGTCTGGGAAAAATAGAGGAAAAGCGCGAGATTTTTATGACTCTTCGTCCTCAAGTGCTAATTTCCCGCCCATTAGCGTTCTGGTGTCATGTGTACCCGTTGTTATTTTTCTGTTCTTTTTATGGACCGGAAACGTGGGTATGTAAACGTTTTACTTGTGGATGGTAAAAGCTAACTGTTGTTCGGACATGAGCGATGAATTTTAAACTATTGTAGTGGTGTATTTCATGATATTATAATAATAATAATAATAATAATAATAATAATAATCTTTATTGTCTATGAATGGTTGCAGGTATATTAGCAATTACATTTTAGACGCGTCAATTTACACATGTTAATAGGTAATACATAAGTAAAACTATTTATGTAACTAGATCACTTAAACTATAAAATAAATGTTCTAAGAGATACGTGTGAAGAGAACGTTTAAATATGTATATGTTTGGCGAATTTTTAATTTTTGCCGGTATTTTATTAAATACTCTGGGGCCAAGAATTTCAGGAGCGTTATTTGTTAATTTTAAACGACAACGCGGTATACATATATTGTCGTTATGTCTTGTGGGATAGCTATGTATGTCATTAACTGTGACATATTTGCCTCTATTTTTATACACGTACAGACAGAGTTCTAATATCAGCAGGCATGGAAGAGGTAAAATATTGAAGTTTCTAAAGTGCGGTTTACAAGAGGTGCTTGGTGATATGTTAGCCATACATCTAATTATTTGTTTTTGGGCAATAAAGGTCGAATGCCAAGAACTTGAACAGCCCCAGAAACATAATCCGTATAACAATCGTGATTGTATAGTGGCAAAATAAAACATTTTAAGTTGACTAGGTGTTAATATAGATCGCAAAATTCTTACTTGATAACATGATTTATGCAGAAACTGAACTAAACTGTTGCAATGGGCATGCCAGTCTAGATTTTTGTCAATGTTAAGACCTAGAAATTTAGTTACCTCACTTGAAACTATTGGAGTAGTTCCTATTTTTAAATTTATATTTAAGTTTTGTTTACATTGCTTTGTATGAAATCGGATAAAAACAGTTTTATCTGAATTGATAACTAATTTATTTTGAATAAACCAATCTGCCAGTTTATTAATAACGGTTTTGCAGCTTATTTCTAAACTTTCATTTGAAGAATCACTAACAATTGTCGATGTATCATCTGCGTAAATAAAAACTGTGTTCGGTATGTAGTTTGCAAGATCATTTATGAAAATAATAAATTATCCGTTGACAATGGTTGATTAGGAAACAAATATAATCATAGAATGATTTTTAATGATTTTTTTTCTATGTCCGATATAAAATGTACAGTTTTTTTCATTAATTTGGGTTCATAAAATATGTGATTGCTGAACACTATAAACACCGTGAAAAAAAGTGCCATAACGGTTCATTTTTTCACTCTTTTGCGTGAAAAAAGTGCCGTAGCGGTTCATTTTTTAACGCAACTATAAAATTGTGTGCACAAAGTGTGTCATGAACGCTTCGCAACACGGCGCGAGTTCCGCCGATAAATATCAAACATTCGTTTCTGATCAAGAAAACTTGATGATTACTTAAAAAGATGATTAATAAAAATTATACTTATAAAAATTGATTAAGGTTTTATCGAATATATTTAAAGTTACGGACGTAGAAAATTTTTGTATGAAACTCGAGAGTAAAGCAACTTTTTTTCACTTGTAGGAATTGCCGCACTCGCCTTAAGTACTACTTTACTCACTTGTTGTATAAATAACTATTATTATATTGTATATACAACTTTAACATTAAGGAACAAGATGAAATTTTCAGTTTTCTCATCTTTTTAAATTATAAATATTAACTACTTGGTGTCTTCCTTCCCTTTATTCTTCTAAAATATTATAATCGTTAGTGGCTGAATGGGTAATAAGCCAAAGCCTAAAAAAAACTACTTGGTGGCGTAGGTAGTAGAGTGTCTGCTTCTACATTCCTAGCCCTTGGGTTCAATTCTCATCTAGGCGGTACAAGAAATAATCGCTCGGATCCGTGGAAGTTGTACTTATCCAATTTATTAAAAAAATATGAATTATTTATAATAAAAATCAGTCAGGCTAAAAGTCTAATGTCCGTGATTTTTTAACCCGAAATCCTATCAACCATTCTTTTATTTATTATTATTAACTTCGTTGAGTTAAAAACTACTTGTTCACTCAGATTCTTTCGGTCTTGTGCAAAACTCCATTTTCTTTTTAAATTTAAAGTATTAAGTTAGGACAAGTTGGATATTTGATACTCGTGAATATGTTTTACCTACACACAAGAATGTGTTAATGAAATGAATTAGACCAGCAGACACTTGATGAATAATTTAAAAGAAAACACTCTTTCTAGATTCCATCTTCCCGTGTGACGAGTTTAAAATTAAATACACTAATACCGAGTGTGTAAACGTTGGGATTAGCTTGGGATGATGTTGTAAGTATAATTAAGTGAGCATTCAAGAAGAAGTGATGAAATGATACGTCCGACGTTGTTAGTTGGCTTGGGTGTTGAAACGCGGCGTGTCTGCAGTGATCCATCATCCGATTAGGCGTAAATTAAAATCAATAGGGATTAATAGAGTCCTTACGGGAGGGAAAACAATCAAATCGGGATTAGTCGAACGTGTATACAAATTTGGCGTCAATTTGGACGCGACAAATTAGAAACAGCGAGCAACAGGGCTTATTGCCACCCTCTGTGTCTTCTCGCGTGGATTGAAAACGTGGTTGCATGTAAATTCGCCCTAATCCCCCCCATAAGACTTAATTGGAGGTGATTGCTTCCGTTTCGAACTTTACTAAGACAGTAATGATTGGCTATCTACCTCGACAAAAATTAAAATTTCAATTCAAACAAGTTCTAAATCAAATATTTAATATACCTTATACAGCAGGAATTATCAAACTATCGTACATTTAATGGTACGTTACGTTACTCTTTAGGGTACAAAAAGTATTAGAGTATTTTTTTTATAAAATAACGAATGGAAAATTTACGGTCATAATTTTTCATTTAAACAAATGGTAAATTTTTTGTTTATTCTAATGTATGAGGTACAAAACTAAAACAGTTTGAGAACCTCTGGTATAGACTATAAACCACGAAATGTATTTATTGAAATTACTTGGTAACTGCAACCATAACCCATAACTTTTCAATACAGTTTAAATGAATTATTCATAAACCAGTTGAATATAATAAATTGTTGCAAATGTTTGTGTTTGTGCGGGGATGGATTTATTTACCTGCGGGCAGTAAAGAGTTGACGTCTTCGCGTCTTGCAGTGGAATTCAGCAAGTGCACATGTCCACATGTAAATATAAAACAAGCTCTCCGGTGCACATATACACGTCTTGGCTTCGGCCCAACATAGTAACATAATGTATCAAGTGTTTTTACTATTTCCTGTTTTCTGGTTCGCTCTCGAAATAGTTGCTGCTGCCGCTGCAGCCGTCAAGGTGAGCGACAGACACGCGCTATTTGGGCTTGGCTTCACTTGGGCACATGAATAGCACGAATGCACCAACTACACCCAAAGGTCCGATCTACCTGCACAACAACTGCAATCGCCTATTTTCTAAACATAGTTAATAAATAAGTTACTTCAATTTGTGCCAACTAATTAAAAAATGCAACAAGTTGTGTTCTTATGCAATCATCTGAAAATCTAGTGTTAGGATGTTTGCGCAGATTTTTACTGCTTCATAAAGTCAAATCAATGTTTGTTAAATTTGGAAAGTTTTACGTTTGTCGCAATTCTTTTCATATCATTTTTCGTGTCGCAAATTTAGAATTGCATTAGATTATGATTTGAGTGATTTTCTGAAAATCATCAAGGACTCTTTTCAAATTTACTGAGGCAAATTCGATTTTGAGTAATTTTAAATATTTTCAAGTTCATGGCAATTGTTTTCGGTGGTAAAATCCAGGGGCGGCTCGTGACATAGAGCCAAGGAGCCATGGCACTAACTGTAGTTTTTGGTCTAGGAAGATTAATCGTCCTTTCTTTCTTCAAAAGGAGGTTGGGGGTATATTGTATAGGTGGCTCTACTACCAACATGTTCCACAAGCCGCCACTAAAATTAAGTACAGTTTTTGAAAATCCACGAGTTGCGAATTTTCGAATTGTGTAATACTCGAGCAAAAAAATAAAAGAAAATATAAAACGTGTCGACGAAATTCTACAAAAATTAAATTAGATTTGAAAATCATCGTTTTATCAAACTAAATAGGGTTTTTGAAAATCACCAATTATTTCGTGAGTATTGAATTTTTGATAAGTTTAGTTTTCGAATTGGGTAATACTCGAGCAAAAAAATAAAAAAATTAATAAAACGTATCGTCGAATTTCTACAAAAATTAAATTAGATTTGAAAATCATCGTTTTATCAAACTAAATAGAGTTTTTGAAAATCCACCAATTATTTCGTGAGTATTGAATTTTTGAAAATTTTAGTTTTCAAATTGGGTAATACTCGAGTAAAAAAATAAAAAATATACAGTGCGCGCCTAAAGTATGGAATATAGTCAGCAAAATCGAAATAAAATATTTTTGGAAAAAATCCTCGAACACGCCGATTTTCTTTTTTAAAAATACACATTTTTGCATGAAAGTCGATTTTCAATCGTCATTTGTTTTTGAGTAATGACGTCAGCCATTTTGTTTTCAAATGGCAACCCCCTATTTTTATTCTTGATTTTGAGAAATATTTTCATTGTCGAACTGGAAGTATAAAAATGTTGCCATCTTACATAAGAAATTTTTCGAGTAAATGACAATTGAAGGTTAGTACCCGATATTTAGAATATTTTCAAAATGACCTTGTTCCAGCGCTTGTAGCAATTTTTCCAAACAACAATAATCTTGACCTTTAATATAATACAATATGGTTTCAGCAAAACGGCGCATTCCCACACTACTTGGTGGCGTAGGTAGTAGAGTGTCTGCTTCTACATTCCTAGCCCTTCGGTTCAATTCTCATCTGGGCGGTACAAGAAATAATCGCTCGGATCCAACAATAATCTTGACCTTTAATATAATACAATATGGTTTCAGCAAAACGGCGCATTCCCACACTAGGCGCGTTTTTTTTTTTATTATTATTTTTTTAATCGAACATGTATGGAAGGTCAAGATCATTTTTGTTTCGAAAAAAGCGCTGGAACAAGATCATTTTGCAAAAACTCTAGATGTCAAGTTCTCACCTTCAATTGTCATTTACTCGAAAAATTTCTTATGTAAGATGGCAATATTTTTATACTGTCAGATCGACAATGAAGAGATCTCTTAAAATCAAGAACAAAAATAGGGGGTTGTCATTTAAAAACAAAATGGACGACGTCATTACTTAAAAACAAATGACGACTGAAAATCGACTTTCATGCAAAAATGTGTGTAAAAAAAAGAAAATCGACGTGTTCAAGAATTTTTTCCAAAAATATTTTATTTCGGTTTTACTGAATACATTCCATACTTTAGGTGCGCACTGTATATAAAACGTGTCGAAGAATTTCTACAAAAATTAAATTAGATTTGCAAATCATCGTTTTATCAAACTAAATGGAGAATTTGGAAATTCACCAATTATTTCGCGAATTGCAATTTTTTTTAAACTTTTTAAGATCTCGAATTGTGTAATACTCGAGTTAAAAATTTAAAAAAATATATATATAAAACGTGTCGACGATTTTCTACAAAAAAATAATCATATTTTCAAATCATCGTTCTATCAAATTAGGTGCAGTTTTTAAAAATTCACTATTTCGCAAGTTGTGAATTTTTAAAAAATTTAGTTTTACAATTGTGTAATGTTCGAGTGAAAAATTTAAAAAAATATATAAAACGTGTCGACTAAATTCTACAAAAGTTAAATTAGATTTGCAAATCATCAAAAAAAAAATCGAGTAAATTTTGAGTAAATTTGGAAAGATCCAAATTTGTGGCGCTTGTTTTTACATTTTTTTCACCAATTTCTAAATAGGTACATTCAAATTTGCAATAAAGTGAGTTTTTGTGCGATTATCTGAAAATCTAGCAAAGGCGTATGCGAAATTTTTTACTGAATCATAAAGTAGAATCGTTTTTGAGTAAATTTGTAGTTTTTTGAGTTCAAAGCAATTGTTTTTATATTTTTTTTCAGCAAATTCTAAATCAGCCCTTCTAAAATTGCAATACATTGTGTTTGTATGCAATTATCTGGAAATACAGTCAAGGAGTGATCTCATATTTTTATTGGAGCTACAGCTAGAGTCAATTTTGAGTAAATTTGAAAAGTTGTTTTTATATTTTTTTTTCAGAAAATTCAAAATGAGCGCATTCAAAATTGCAATAAAGTGAGTTTTTCTGCGATTATCTAGAAATGTAGCAAAGGCTTGTTTGTACACTTTTACTGAGTAATAAAGCAGAATCGATTTTGAGTAAATTTTGAAATTTTCAAGTTCGTGGCGATTGTTTTTATATTTTTTTCAGCAAATTTTAAATCAGCACATCTAAAATTGCAATACATTATTTTGTGTGCAATTATCTGAAAATGTCCTTAAGGATTCATATCAGATTTTTGTAGGAGCTTAAAGTAGAGTAAATTTTGAGTAAATTTGGAAAGATCCAAATTTGTGGCGCTTGTTTTTACATTTTTTTCAGCGTACATTCAAATTTGCAATAAAGTGAGTTTTTTACCGATTATCTGGAAATCTAACAAAGGCGGGTGTGAAAATTTTTACTGAATCATAAAGTAGAATCGTTTTTGAGTAAATTTGCAGTTTTTTTGAGTTCATAGCAATTGTTTTTATATTTTTTTTCGCAAATTCTAAATCAGCCCTTCTAAAATTGCAATACATTGTGTTTGTGTGCAATTATCTGGAAATGTACTTAAGGAGTAATATCAGATTTTTATTGGAGCTAAAGGTAGAGTCAATTTTGAGTAAATTTGGAAAGTTCTAAATTTCTAGAAGTTGTTTTTATAATTTTTTTTTCAGGAAATTCAAAATGAGCACATTCAAAATTGAGTGAGTTTTTCTGCGATTATCTAGAAATGTAGCAAAAGGCTTATTAGTAAATTTTTATTGAGTCATAAAGTAAAACCGATTTTAAGTAAATTTTGAAATTTTCAAGTTCGTGGCGATTGTTTTTATATTTTTTCAGCAAATTCTAAATCAGCACATCTAAAATTGCAATACATTGTTTTTGTGTGTAATTATCTGGAAATGTCCTAAAGGAGTCATATCAGATTTTTGTAGGAGCTGAAAGTAGAGTTAATTTTGAGTAAATTTGGAAAGTTCCAAATTTGTGGCAATTGTTTTTACATTTTTTTTCAGCAATTTCTAAATGAGTACATTCAAATTTGTAATAAAGTGAGTTTTTGTGCGATTATCTGGAAATCTAGCAAATGTGTTTGAAAATTTTTACTGAATCATAAAATAGAATAATTTTTGAGTAAATTTGCAGTTTTTTGAGTTCATAGCAATTGTTTTTATATTTGTTTTCAGCAAATTCTAAATCAGCCATTCTAAAATTGCAATACATTGTGTTGTTTGTGTGCAATTATCTGGAAATGTACTTGAGGAGTGATATCATATTTTTATTGGAGCTAAAGCTAGAGACAATTTTGAGTAAATTTGAAAAATTCAAAATTTCTAAAAGTTGTTTTTATATTTTTTTTTTCAGAAAATTCAAAATGAGCACATTAAAAATTGCAATAAAGTGAGTTTTTCTACGATTATCTAGAAATGTAGCAAAGGCTTGTTTGCAATTGTTTACTGAGTAATAAAGTAGAAATCGATTTTGAGTAAATTTTAAAATTTTCAAGTTCGTGGCGATTGTTTTTATATTTTTTTCAGCAAATTCTAAATCAGCACATCTAAAATTGCAATACATTGTTTTTGTGTGCAATTATCGGGAAATATAAGGAGTGATATCACATTTTTATTGGAGCTTAAACTAGAGTAAATTTGGAAAGTTCCAAATTTGTGGCGCTTGTTTTTACATTTTTACAGCAATTTCTAAATGAATACATTTTTGGAATAAAGTGAGTTTTTGTGCGATTATCTGGATATCTAGAAAAAACGTATTTGCAAGTGTTTACTGAATCATACAGTAGAATCGATTTTTAGTAAATTTTGAAATGTTCCAGTTCGTGGCGATTGTGTTTATATTTTTTCAGCAAATTCTACATCAGTACATTCAAAATTGCAATAAAGTAAATTTTGTTGCAATTATCTAGAAATGTAGCAAAGACTTATTTACAAGTTTTTTACAAATTTTTACGGGGCCTTAAAGTAGAATCGATTTTGAGAAAATTTTGAAATTTGTGGCAGCTGTTTTTATTCAGCAATCTCCAAATGAGCACATTCAAAATTGCAATAAAGTGAGTTTTGGTGATAGTATATGGAAATTTAGCAATGGCATATTTGCATTTTTTTTACTAAATCATAAAGTGGAATCGATTTTGAGTAAATTTGGAAATTTTTAAGTTCATAGCAATTGTTTTTACATTTTTTTCAGGAAATTGTAAATCAGCACATCTAAAATTGCAATACCCTGTTTTTGTGTGCAATTATCTAAAAATATCCTTAAAGAGTGGTTCTGATTTTTTTAGAGCTTAAAGTAGAGTCAATTTTAAGTAAATTTGTGACAGTTGTTTTTAAATTTATTTTTCAGCAATTTCTAAATGAGCACATTTAAAATTGCAATAAAGTGAGTTTTGGTGCGAGTATGTTTAAATCTAGCAACGGCATATTTGCAAATTTTACTGTATCATAAAGTACCATCGATTTTCAGTAAATTTGGAAATTTTTAAGTTACTAACAATTGTTTTTATATTTTTTTTCAGCACATCTAAAATTGCAATATATTGTTTTTGTGTGCAATTATCTGAAAATGTACAGAAGTGATGTCAGATTTTTATTAGAGCTAAAAGCAGAGTCAATTTTTAGTAAGTTTGAAAAGTTTCAAGTTTGTAGCAATTGCTTTTTTTACATTTTTTTGGCCTATTTTGAATTCGTAAATTTATAATGTATTAATTGGGTTGTTTTGCGGTTACCTAGAAATCCTCCTAATGGGCGATTTCAGATTTTTACTAGGGCAAATAGTAGTGACAATTTTGAGTAACTTTACAAAGTAAAATTTTTTTATATAAAAACCAAGTATGTGCTCCCTTAATAATATTTAAAATTTATTTTGCGACCGGTTTTGGATTATTAAAATTGTCTATATTGGTTGGCTGTGGAAACGTGGGTGCATTTATGTGTTTACCTCGAGTAGTGTTCATTTTATTTTTATTTTTACTATTTATTGTTTATGTGTTGTCTATTTACGTGATCTATTGTTTCATTTAAAACACTACTACTACTAGTACAATAGACTATAGTAGACGTGTTCCTGGTATCTAAATTAGTTCATGAAGAATTTTATTGTATTTTTTTATTCTTTGTCAAACTTGCTAATAGGTACAAATAGTATTTACAAAACGTCCACTCAATTTGGTACGTAAGTTGATAAAGGAGTTCACAATTAGTTATTGATTCATTCAAGTCAGTTTAACAAATTGATCCTGAATATGAAGATATACAATTAAGCTAAGCCTAACAAATTCTACACAATTACCGACTGTTTGAAACGATTAATTTTAATGGCATTCTTCGTTTTATTATTACCTTCTCGTTAATTGCACGAGCACTCGTTTATACAAAACAGTTTTCCCAACGATAATTTAATTAAGGCGATGCGGTGTGTGATCGATAGAGGGGGCGGCGACCGAGATCACAAAAAATGATATTTTCGTGTGGCCCGCGCACAGATCCGTAATCCGTAATTATCGTCCCGAAACTTAGACTCCAATTATACCGGACGAGCGCCGTTTTCTTTTAATGAATTCTCCTTCGAAATTTAATTACCGATCCCATACACGTAATCATTTATTCCCGAGGATAATTATAAACGTTTACATTAAAGCTGGGCGTGCCACGGTGTGAATGACTTTGGAAATAAATTGACGTATTTAATGCACTATGAATATTTATCAACCCTTTGTAAAACTCATATAATATATGTAATTTTTAATTGTAAAATAAATAACGATTAGAAAAATATACTTTCCGCACTTGATATGCAAATTAAAAAAAAAATGGAAAACGGTTGCTTGCAGTACATTTAATTCTGTGCCTAATATGGGTTACCACAACGATCATAATTTATAAGTGCTGATATTCAGTTTATTGTATAAATTAAAGTAACATTGCTGAAATAATTATTTCAAATGAAGCTGGAATAATAAAGTTAATATTACCTGAACTTACCTGAATTGGTAATTGGACTACACATAGTAAATGTTGCGATTATAATCTTTATAAATATTGGTAATAATAAGTTTATTGATTTTAAGTTGTTTGCGTTCCATGTGCGGAAAGTGATTTTTTCTGTACGAGGTGCAAAATTGTTGAGCAGACGTAATTTTATATCATCTAACAATTTTATAAGGTATTTTAAAGTTAGGAACGAAAGCGCTAAGGTAAATAGCTCGTATTAGTTAAAATATAACATTACACGATAAACTAAACAGTAAAGTTGCTTAGAAACGAAACTAAGAATCAAATCTGAAATTTCGTTATTAATAATTTGGAATGATGAAAAAGATAATTGTAGCAATTAAAATGTATATTATTTAAGTGATAGTGTTGTTGTACCATTATTGTTATTAATTTTAATTCCACTTACGCTGAATATTGCAGCTGCATTCACACGTGAACATCCTGTAAAAAAAGAAACAGAAGTTAGTCGTATTTCCGTTATCATCCACTTAATTGGTATAAATTCGTTTCATTACAATGGTGGAAATAATCCGGCGCGACCAATGCCGTTAATACATTTTTTTTACTTCATATTTAAAAAAAAATTAAATTCGGTGGGTGCATAAATTTAGTTGAAATCAATTAGATGCGTGCGGAGATAATTAGGGCGGAATTACTTAATTGGGTTTTTCAGGTATCATTTTAATGCGGCCCCTCATTATACTTAATAAGTTTCTCCTTTTCCTCGTCCTTCTTTGTTCGCCACTAATTACGATACGAAAAAATGCGTTACACACCATCAAAATTCAGAGCACCCCCGCTGTTTAATTGGCCACTATCTACGCCACATAATTGGGTCGCACATTTTTAATCCTCAAAGATTAAAATTGTAAACGAGTTGAAAGTATAATTCTGCAATTAAAAATTGTAAATACGTAACAATCATTCTTTTCAGTATTATCCTGTTTTATTTAAGAATAAGTTTTACTTCCATTTTTTCTACAATGACAGTATAATATTAAAACAAATAATTGTTGCAATTTCACTTTTTTCCCCAAAAAAAGAATGTTAATATCAGGCAGTAAAATAAATTGTTATAGATAATAATCAAAATTGAAAACCCTCTCTTGTTACAGAAGCATTAAATTATCTAATTTACGGTTTATATAAATTAAAGGGCCGAAGGACTAGGTCGATGGCCCTTTCTAACATATGTATATTTTGTATGTATGTTGGAATAAAGTTCATGTATATATATATATATATATATATACCGGGTGACCCAGGGATCTGTAAAAGCCCCATAACTTATTTACTATTTGAGATATCGACTTCTAGTTTTCTTGAACTGATACCCACACTTATTATGCATATTTTAAAAATATGCATGTTTTTGTACAGGGTGTCCCAATATACATAATAGAACAAAGTTATGTTTTTCTAAATGAAACACCCTATATTTTATACTTTATTTTTAACCCTTTTGAGAAGCTGATAAAAATAGTATAAGATAGTATGGGTCTATTATGGACGGTTGGTTAGTTATGGGCAAATTTGTGGCAAAAACATGTACACATTAAAAACATTGTAGAAGCGTTCCTAGCAAAGATGGCATCATTATTTATATACTAGAAAATTTCCCACATCATAAAGAATAATACACATCGGCTTTGGTTCTCTTTTATTCATAGTGCTATACAGGGTGTCAACATACGCAAAACAATGGATAACTATTTTTTTTCAAATGGAACACCCTATATAAGTTGTCATCAATCTATGGCATTTTTAATAAGCTTTCCAATGATATACAGTTTGTATAACAAAATATTAAGGATTCTTGAGATTTATCAATAAAAACATATTTCTTTTGCCACCTTCTGCCGATTTTTGAATTTTCAGCCAAAAGTATGCATTTTCAGGAAAAATTATAGGAGACCAAAGTTGTAGAGCGAAAAATTTCAGATCGATCTGGGTCTTTCAACTTTTAAGATAATGCTTGCATTGCCCGTCAGAGCGCGAAAAATCTTGACCGTATATGCACTTTACCGTTTTCTTTACAATTTTTTTATTAATAAATTGCACTATACTTTATTTTCCGCACCCTCTATCGGAAAAACGGAAAATTATAGGGAAATTTAAATGGCCCGTATCGAAAACTATGCAGTTTTTGCCAAAAATGCATAGTTTTCCCTAAAAATGCAAATTGAAAATGTATGTATCAATTTTTGCGTTCTTCAATGGTTTTTTGTATTTTTAGCGAAAACTATGCATTTTGGACAAAAATTGCTTCTTTTAAGAGTTGTAGAGCGGAATTTTTTCAATCGATGTAGGTCATTTGAATAATTCTATAATTACCCATTTTTCTGCTAGAGGACGTGGAAAATAAAGTGTAGTGCAATTAATTAACAAAAAATTTGAGAAAAACGGTAAAATGCATATACGGTCACGATTTTGCGCACTCTGGCGGGCAATGCACGCATTATTGGAAAAGGCAAAAGACCTATATCGATCGAAAATTTTCCGCTCTACAACTTTGGTGTCTTATTTTTTTTCAGAAAATGCATAGTTTTGGCTAAAAATCCAAAAATGAGCAGGAGGTGACAAAAGAAAAATATTTTTATGGATACATCTTAAGAATCCTTAATATTTCATTATACAAATTGTACATAATTGGAAAGCTTATTGAAAATTCCATGCATAGGTGGCAAGATATATAGGGTGTTCCATTTAAAAAAAAATAGTTATCCATTATTTTGCGTATGTTGACACCCTGTATAGCAGTATGAACAAAAAAGAACAAAAGCCGATTTGTATTATTCTTCATGATGTGGAAAATTCTTTAGTGTATAAAAAATAATGCTAGCTTTGCCAGGAGCGCTTCTGCAATTTTTTCAATGAGTCCTTGTTTTTGCCATAAATTTGCCCATAACTAACCAATCGTCCATAATAGACCCATAGTATCTTATACTATTTTTATCAGCTTCTCAAGAGGGTTGAAAATAAAGTATAAAATATAGGGTGTTCCATTTAAAAAAACATAACTTTGTTCTGTTATGTATATTGGGACACCCTGTACAAAAACATACATATTTTAAAATATGGAGAATAAGTGTGGGTACCAGTTTAAGAAAACTAGAAGTCGATATCTCAAATAGCAAATACGTTATGGGACTTTTACAGAACCCTGGGTCACCCGGTATATATATATATATATATATATAAATTGAATTAATTTTAAATCTTGAATGTTTATATTATACCTAAAAATTTAACCTATATATAATTCTTTGTCGGTTTCAAGCGTTGTAAATTTAATTCCTTCTCTTGCTGTGATACTTTATGGGCATCCATTCTCAGACAATTATTTTTTTTTTATGGTTACAGCACGAACGGTAAAGCAGGTAACCATCGGCGAATGATGATGATTGGATTAACATTAACACATTGTCTCAAGAAACGAGCAACAATGCGGAATAAATTAGGAGAGGGACAGAGGCATAAATAATTTATAAAACGATGTACAGAGCGACTTTACAAATCACATACAAATTTATTCGAAATCGCGCCACTTAACTTATTTACGGCTTATTAATAATTTACTTAATTTTCGTGCGGCTCTTGATTTAATTGCAGGTCGTTATTGGGGCAACACGTGGATGCCGTAAATGTAATTATCAACGCTCTCGCATGTGTTTCATTTATTCAAAATATTCTAAAATAAAAAAAAAATGTATTAATTGCTTACAAAAATATTTTAGTAATAAGTGGGTATTGAATAATAATAAACACACTTTATTGAAACTCTGCGAGTACTTCGACCTGTTGATTCTAATTACTTAGATATTACTATCAATTACTTATAGATAGAATAACAAATATTATGCATCATTTTAAATAATTACCTAAAGATTTTCTGTTTATATTAAATTATAGCGAATAATTTTTCTATTTGGAAATTACGGCAGTTCGCTGACAAAAAAAACAAATCGTAACCATAGTAACAACTAAACTGCTGAGAAAGTAAAATCGTCGTCATGCCATTGGCTGAAACCTGTTGGGCAATGAAACCGCTATCATTTGATTGGACCTCACCTGTGGAGAAAATGATTCGGCCGAATAATGGACAACTTTCTTAAAAACGATTTAACAATGTTTATATTATTTAATAAGATGCGAAAAAATGTATCTACTAAATCTAAAGTTGTCGAAACTGCCGGCACGAAAGGTGAAACAATAAGGTGATCCCAACAAAGTTAATGGTTTTATTTGAATTCTTTTTCAAATTAGTTTCACTTTCTTAGACAATTAAAGCGAAAATAAAAAAAAAATATTTTCCATTTCCAAAATTGGAAAATTATTTTGAACAAACTAATTTAAACCATTTTCTTACTAGAATATTCTGAATTTTTTATTATTAAAACTGTATTTTCGATTTTTTTTTGGTCAGCATTTTTGATCATTTGACCTAAATATTCTTTATTTTGATCTAAATTTTCGATTTAATTGTTAAAATTTTCGACTATTTGGTCTACATTTTTTATTTCCCCCGACGAATTTTCAGTTTTAAATTTTTGACCTGTATTTTCGATATTTTTGGTCAAAATATTTTAACTTTTGGCCTAAATAACCCTTATTTTTACCTTTTGCGATTTAATTGTTTAAATTTTCAACTTTTTGACCCGCATTTTTGATTTTCCCGTCGATTTTTTTTTTCATTTGGCCTAAATATTCTGTATATTGATCTAAATTTTCGATTTAATTGTTGAAATTTTCGACTATTTGGTCTGCATTTTTTATTTCTCCCGACGAATTTTTAGTTTTTAAATTTTTGACCTGTATTTTCGATTCCTTTGGGACTAAATTTTCGATCTATTGACCTAAATATTTTTTATTTTGACATAAATTTTTAATTTTTAGATATTTGAACTGTATTTTCGATTTTTTCTTTTGGTTTAAATTTTTGATCATTTGCTCTAAATATTCTTTATTTTGTCATATATTTTCGATTTAATTGTTAAAATTTTCGTTTTTTTTTGGTCCGTATTTTTGATTTTTTGAGCCGAATTTTTAATTTTTAGATTTTGAACTGCATTTTCGATTTTTTTTTTGGTTTAAATTTTTGATCATTTGCTCTAAATATTATTTATTTTGACCTGAATTTTCGATTTAATTGTTAAAATTTTTTATTTTTCGGTCCACATTTTTGATTTTTCAGGCCGAATTTTGAATTCTAGTTCCAAATTTTTGATTTGATTTTGGTTATAATATCTATAACCTGAATTATTCATTCATATGCGAGATTTATTTTATTTTTTCCGGGTATTTTCGAGTTTTGTTTGTTGAAATTTTCGATTTTTTAGTCTGCATTTATTATCTTAAGGCCCGAGTTTTCGATTTTTTGGCCCCCATTTTAGATTTTTCGTTTAGTCTGCGTTTATTATCTTAAGGGCCAAGTTTTCGATGTTTTGTCTAAATTTTTGACTTTTGACCAACATACTGGTTTTTTTTAAATCTTTTGCCCTAAATTTTTCTTTATTTTTTTTTATTTGTCTGTTAAAAATTTTCTTTCCTTGGTCGACTATTTTTATTTTAAGGCCAGATTTTTTGATTTTTGGTCAATTTTTTATCCTGTATTTTAGATGTTTTAACTTGGTTTATTGATTTTATTTCGTGATTGTTTTTATTTTTTTGCTATTATTTTCGAATTTCTGGCCAGAAACTTATTTTTGGCGGCTGAAAGTGGCAAATTATTTTGCTTCTACCTAAGTTTTCGATTTTTTGTCTGCGTTTTTATTTTTAGAACAGGATTCTTGATTATTTGGCCCATATTTTAGATTTCTGTAGTTTCGATTTTTTCGTTCCATTTTTTTAAATTTTCTTAACTTTGACCAAAATATTCAATTGGTTTGTAGAAATTTTCGATTTGTTTTGTCTGCAATTTTTAACTTTAGGCCCGTTTTCGATGTTTTGTCTGAATTTTCACCGTTTTAGGCCCTATTGTAGATTTTTACTTTTTTGGCCTATATTTTGTATTTTCGATTATTTTGACTTAAATTTTCGTTTGTTCAAAATTATTATTTTTTGGTCTACCAGTTTGATTTTTTGGTCTACCAGTTTGATTTTTGGGTACGAATTTTAGATTTTTGGTCTTAATTTTTTATTTTTGTCCCATATTTTAGATTTTCTTAACTTGAATTATTGATTTTATTGTGCGACTTTTTTTAAATTTTTATATTTGCTATTATTTTCGAATTTCTCGTTGGAACTTATTTTAAGCTAAAAAGAATTCTTTTTGGGGCTGAAAATGGCAAATTATTTTTCTTTTGCTTGTATTTTCAATTTTTTGGTCTGCATTTTAAAATTTTCCCGTTGAATTTTTAATTTTTAGTTTTTTGACCTGTATTTTCGATTCTTTTGGGACTAAATTTTCGATCTGTTGACCTAAATATTCTTTATTTTAACATAAATTTTCGATTTAATTGTTAAAATGTTCGTTCTTTTTTTCGTCCGTATTTTTTATTTTTCGAGCTAAATTTTTAATTTTTAGATTTTTGAACTGTATTTTCGATTTCTTTTTGGTTTAAATTTTTGATCATTTGCTCTAATATTCTTTATTTTGTCATATATTTTCGATTTAATTGTTACAATTTTCGCTTTTTTTGGTCCGTATCTTTGATTTTTCGAGCCGAATTTTAAATTTTTAGATTTTGAACTGTATTTTCGATTTTTTTTTTGGTTTAAATTTTTGATCATTTGCTCTAAATATTATTTGTTTTGACCTAAATTTTCGATTTAATTGTTAAAAATTTTGTTTTTTTGGTCCACATTTTTGATTTTTCAGGCCGACTTTTTAATTCTAGTTCCAAATTTTTTATTTGATTTTGGTTAAAATATCTATAACCTGAATTATTATTTATATGCGAGATTTATTTTATTTTTTCCCGGTATTTTCGAGTTTTGTTTGTTGAAATTTTCGATTTTTTAGTTTGCATTTGTTATCTTTAGGCCCGAGTTTTCGATTTTTTGGCCAGCATTTTCGATTTTTCGTTTAGTCTGCATTTATTATCTTTAGGGCCGAGTTTTCGATGTTTTGTCTAAATTTTTGACTTTTTGACCAACATTCTGGATTTTTTTTTAAATCTTTTGCCCTAAATTGTTTTTATTTTTTTTTAATTTGTCTGTTAAAATGTTTCTTTCCTTGGTCCACTATTTTTATTTTTAGGCCAGAATTTTTGATTTTTGGTCTATTTTTTATCCTGTATTTTACATTTTTTAACTTGGATTATTGATTTTATTTCGTGATTGTTTCTATTTTTTGCTATTATTTTCGAATTTCTGGTCAGAAACTTATTTTTGGCGGCTGAAAGTGGCAAATTATTTTGCTTCTACCTAAGTTTTCGATTTTTGTCTGCGTTTGTATTTTTAGAACAGGATTCTTGATTATTTGGTCCATATTTTAGATTTCTGTACTTTCGATTTTTTTGTTCCATTTTTTTTTTATTTTTCTTTATTTTGACCAAAATATTCAATTAGTTTGTGGAAATTTTCGATTTTTTTTGTCTGCAATTTTTAACTTTAGGTCCGTTTTCGATGTTTTGTTTAAATTTTCACCGTTTTAGGCCATATTGTAGATTTTTACTTTTTTGGCCTATATTTTGTATTTTCGATTATTTTGGTTTCAATTTTTGGTTTTTTGGCCGATATTTTAGATCTTCGGCTGCTTTTTTGATTTTTTGGCCAAAATATTCGATTGGTCTAGGAAGATAAACGGTTCTTTGTTTCTTCAAGGAAGAAGGGGGGGGGGCGCCACGCGCCAAGTGGCTTACGCCAAATTCCCAAATATCACTCACTCTCCGTAACCCGCGTTTCCATCAATCATACCTCCTTAAAAAAAATCTTTAATACTAAAAATGATTCACCACGTGATAAACGAGATCCAAAGTCAACAAATATTAGTTTCAAAATTTTAAAATCCATCCAAAATAAACCTGTTTTTGGCATCCCTTTAAAAAAAATGATACGTCACAGCTGAAAATAGAACAGCAACACTCAACTTTAACGGAGGAAAAGGAAATTACATTCGGCGATTAGATAAATTGTAAAAAAATAATCTCTGCCGGAATTGGCTTCAAAATTTCAAAATTCAAAATGAAACTAGTTGTGACGTCCCTCTACAACAATTGATACATCACAACTGGAAACAAAATAGCAACACTTAAAACTTAACGGAGGAATTGGAAATTGCATTAACAATAATAATTTATTGGTGTAAGTTATTTAATTAAAGAGAGACAATACATTTATTGAGACACTTTTACAAATGACCTCAACAGATTTAATTAGATTTCATTAGAATAAATTAATAAAATAATAAAGTATGAAAAAAACTCGAGCCATAAAATAGTACATAAATCGCACAATAAAATCACCAAACATTCACTGCATTAAAATCACAACATCTATTGGAAAAGCAGTAAAATAATACAAATTTGAATAAAAAATAACTTAAGCTATAAAATGGTACATAAATTATATAATACAATCGTTATACATTCACTAACTTAAAATCACCTATTGGATAAACGTTCTTCAATGCTATAGAATGCTTTCTGCATCAAATATTTTTTTAATTCGCTCATTAAATATATTGTCCGTGTAACATTTAACTCGGTGATAAAAATAATTATAAAAAATTAATATCTCCAGAAATTGGCGCCAAAATATTAAAATACATCCAAAAATGAAACTAGCTTTGACATTCTTTTAAATAAATAGACATATAATAGCTGGTAACAAAAACTGGACACTAAAAACTTGAACGAAGGAAATGGAAATTGCATTCGGCGATAAGAAAAATTGTAAAAAAATTAATCTCTGCAGGAATTAGCTTCAAAATATTAAAATCCGTCCAAAATGACATCAGTTTTGAAATCTCTTTATTCATTCAGCGGGAAGAAAAATTGTAAAAAAAAAAAATTCTGCAGGAATTGGCTTCAAAATATTAAAATGCATCCAAAATGAAACTAATTTTGACATTCCTTTAAATAAATTGATATATAACAGCTGGTAATAAATAGCAACACTCAAAACTTGAACGAAGGAAATGGTCATTTTATTCGGCGATAAGAAAAATTCTAAAAACATAATCTTTGCCGGAATTAGCTCCTGAATATCGAAATTTATCCAAAATTTAACTCGTTCTAACATCCCTGTAAAAAATGACCAATCACTGTTGAATACAAAATAGCAACACTCAAAACCTGAAAAGAGGAATTGGAAATTGCATTCGGCGATGAAAATAATTGTAAAAAATAATCTCGGAAAATGGCTTCAAAACATTAAAATTCATTCAAAATTAAACTAGCTTTGATATCATTTTAAATAAATTGACATATAACAGCTGGTAACAAAATAGCAACACTCAAAACTTGAACGAAGGAAATGGAAATTGCATTCGGCGATACGAAAAATTGTAAAATATAATCTGTTCAGGAATCAGCTCCAAAATATCAAAATATATCCAAAATTAAATTCGTTTTGACATCTCTTTAAAACAATTGACATATCACAGCTGGAAACAAAATAGCAACACTAAAAACTTTAAAGGAGTAATTGGAAATTGCATTCGGTGATAAGAAAAATTAAAAAAAAATCTCTGCAGGAATTAGTTTCAACATTTCAAAATCTATCCAGAATAATCATATTTTTGACATACCGTTAACACAATTGACTGGAAACAGAATGATCATTCAAAATCTAAATTACGGAAAAAATGGATTCGGCGATTAGAACAATTATAAAAAAAACTCATTTTCGCCAGAATTAGCTCCAAAGTTCCTCTTGAATTAATTTATTTTTGAGATCCTTTTAAAACAATTAACATTTATATGAAACTTATGATAATTACAGTCGGCGGTTAGAAATATTGCAAAAAAAATATTTCTGCTGGAATTACATTCAAAATTTAAAAATCAATACAGAAAGCATCTGTATTTGTTATAGTGCTAAAACAGTTCATATATCACTGATGGAATTAAAATGGCAACATCCTAAACTTGATCTGAAGAAAACAGAATTGCGCACCGCGTACCTCGGTATGTCCAAAAAATAAAATATTGTTCATGTAGTCGTCTATGCTTTTCGTGAAATTGGGATGTTTCAGGTGAGGTCTCCAAAATGTTTTTAATTGTACTGATGGGTACGGCCTTTGGCAATTCTACCATGATAAAATATTTTTAAAATGTCTGCTCGATGTCCAAAAAAATAAAATTTAGTTCATATGGTCTTCTATATTTTTCTTGAAATTGCGATGTTTTAGGTGAGGTCTCCTAAATGTTTTTAATTGTACTGATGGGTACAGCCTTTGGCAATGCTGCTATGATAAAATATTTCAAAAATGCCCAAAAAAATAAAATTTTGTTCATGTAGTCGTCTATGATTTTCGTAAAATGGGGATGTTTCAGGTGAGGCATTAAAAATGTCTTTAACTGTATCGATGGGTACGGCCTTTAGCAATACTACCATAATAAAATATTTCAAAAATATAAATAAAATTTTGTTCATTTAGTCTTTTATATTTTTCGTGAAATTAGAAAAATTGTAAAAAATCATCTCTGCCGGAATCAGCTTCAATATTTCAGAATCCATCAAAAATGAAACTAGTTTTAACATCCCTTTAAAATAATTGCCAAATCACGACTGGAAACAAATTTGAACTTCAAAACTTGAACGGAGGAAATAGAAAAGAATAATCTCTGCTGAAATTAGCTTCAACATTTCAAAATCCGTTAAAATTTCTGACATGCCGCCAAAACAATTGACATATCAGAGCTTGAAACAAAATGACAATACTCAAAACTTAAATTACCGAAAAGAAAATTACATTCGGTGAATACACAAATTGTAAAAATTCATCTCTGCTGGAATTAGATTCATAATTTTTCAAAATCTGTCCGGAATGCACCGATTTTTGGCATTTCTATACAACAACTGATCTGTCATAACTGGAAGCAAAAGACCAAAACTCAAAAATGGCATTCTGGAATTTGAAATATTGTGCAAAATTCATCTCTGGCGGAATTAGCTTTAAAATTTCAAAATCCATCAGGAATTGACCTATTTTTGACATATAGGCTATTACAAGATAGTGAGCGGTTGTTAGAAGATAGTGAAATTTCAAATCCATATGTTACGGTCAAAACTCAATAAAACTCAATAAACCCAAGTTATAAAATTTAAAAATAAATTCATAACCAAATCCGGGGAAAAAAGTACATTATACTTGTTTAATAACTCATTTCATTGGAGTACTTGTGCCACAATGCACTGTATACTTTTATCATATTCTTGTTGTTCGTCATTATTAAACGCCTTTTTAAAATTCTTAAATCGCCATACAATGTTATGAGAACTGTTAATATTTTATTTGAAACAAAATGTCGTCATATAGTTTCCAAAGTATTCTATGCAAAAAGAAATAATTTTTGATATAAACTCTATCATAAAATATTAAGTGTGATCAGTTATTAAATTAACAAAATAAATACTCTCAGAAATTTTGAAATCCAGAATGGCGCCTATAAGAAAAGCAAAAGTTGGCTATGGTTTCTCACTAGTAACGAGTATCCGAAAAAGTTTTTACTATTTAAAAAAAAAATTATATTAACCTTTGAAGATGGAAATCAACGCAGTGTCACCGTTAACTCTAATTGTTATAGGGCAATGCTGGAAATTTTTCTTGAACCAGAATTGTAAAATTTTGATGGCTTCAACCAAGACGCTTGGTTTCAGCAGGATGGGGCAACTGCTCACACTGCGAATATTATCATGCAGGTCGTTCGAAGGATGTTTCCAGGAAAGGTCATATCAAAAAATGGCGGTATCAATTATCCTCCCAGAAGTCCCGATTTAACAGTCATGGATTTTTTTTGCGGGGGTTCCTCAAATCAAAGGTTTACACTGACGTTCCTGCAAATCTGAATCAGTTAAAGCAAAGAATTCGCGATGAAATTCGAGCAATTCCACAAGAAGTCTGGGTCCGCGTGTTCGCCAATTTCAGAGAACGTTTGGAGGAGATGGTGTGCGTGGGGGGACACCATCTCGACGGCATAGTTTTTCATAAATAAATTTCCACATTTTTTAGTAAATTTTAAAAATAAAAAATGTTAATGCAGTTTAAAACTGAATAAGTTATAATTTTTTTAAATAGTAAAAACCTTTTCGGACACCCGTTATTTAAGGTTATCTCAAAACCAATTATGCTGTTGTATTCCTAAGTAAAAAGTGCCTGCAAAATGTTTTAATTACAAACGTCTCACTGGTTTTTGAGAAAAAAATATATACGAAATTCCAAAAGTTCACTTTTTTTCTGAAACCTAATACCTAGCTCTTTAAATAACCGAGATCCCCATACATGTTGGCAAAATACGGACAATTTGTATAAACAAAAAATATAAAACACAGTGGCAGCTGCTGACGATAGAAAGAGTTGGGCCAGGGACCAATTACGACTTTTTAAAATATTTATTATAATTGATTTATAAATATTATTGGTATTACTATGTACTATCGATTTCATTCATTGTTAAAATGTATTGTTTGACTTAATAAAAAATAATACTTTAAAGTAGCTACATAATTTAAAAAAGACAATTAAATATAAGTACTAAAAACAATTAACAATTCAACAACGTAGTAATAAAATAATCGCGCGCCATTTGCGCACCAATGCAGTGACAGGACCAGACGAAGCGGGCAGAGAAAGAGGCGTGCCGCGCGCTAGTAAAGTACACAAGATAACACACTAGCATAGATGCCTTGCGTTCTACACTGTCATAGAAGGCTATTAGTTCATTATCGTTCACAAGTCCACTGTAACAACAAGCCCTTTGAGCCTAGCACTGCTCAAAGCAAATCCGTCTCACATAAAATAAATTATTTTTTATATCCATGGATTACCAGATTTATTTACTCACCCGTTAAAAGTTCTTGTACTAATAAGTTTCAATTTTCATAATTAATACAACCTGAACATCAGCAATCTTTTAAATATAGCCAGGCAGGTTTAGTGCATACCAGAGTAAAAATCATACTCGTATAATGCACATTGTAGGGTGTAGAGGTAGTAAACATTTTGAGAGGAATTGGATTGAACGTGGGACCTCTTGGAATCTTGTGGAATTTTTGGTACAAATACCAACATGTGCTCATTCAATTTCGAGTACATCCATTTATTCCAAATATTTGACAAAATCTCATAATTTATGGCGAGGTATTTTTTAAATTCTCTTTATAGACCTTTAAGGCCAAATTATGTTTCAGAAAAGACGATGTGGAATTATATAATTTGGGGCCCAAGAAATATAGGAATCGCTGAAGACGAGTGTTTTTAATGATTGGTAAATTGTTATTTTCCATTTCTCTTGTAGCATAGGTGTCATTAATTTTATCGCATTGGTGTTTATTATTATACATCCAAATTAAACTTTGGTACATGTATTGATGTTTGAAAGATTTTTTAATATAACTTTAATAATAGAGTTTTGTTCTACTTGTAGTCTCTCTAGTATCTTAGCCATGGAGTAATATCACCAATAGTACGGACCTACTTACAAGAGAACTAGCCCAATTGTTTATCTCCGATTTTAATGAAATTTGGTGGATTTGTAGGCATAACATTCGATATGTATTTTTTTGTTTCTGATAGGAATCATGCCTAGGGAGGTAAACTCGTCCCTCGAAAATCGGCCATATTTTTGTTTTTGATGAATGAAATTTGAGCGTATTAATAATTTTGAATAAAATTTCCGGGAAACCTGCCAAATGCGTATTTTTGAACTTTTGATCAATTAAAGACTTGCATGTCCGGATCTAAAGATTTCATTAAAATTTTATTGGAATTGAATAGCTTTTTCGGAATTACAATCTTCATTATATCAATAAATTCGAATTAAAACTCCGGAGAAACTATTAATAACGTATGTTTAGTATAATCTTTTTCTTTCTTAGGTTGGGAATATTATTTATTCAAAAATATCGGAAGAAAATGTAACCTTTCTTTCAAAGCAAACGAACAGACTGGTATATATTCAGTGACTATTTTTATGAAATGATATTTTAAAAATGAAATCGAAAACATACGTATTTAACTTGTTAAAAATTCTTCTCGACCGTTTCACCTTGGTGATAATTAAAAACGCTAATCTACGCACGATTAACTACACACAATTTGACATTTACATGTACACGTGTGCGCAATACTCTATCTTTTTGCCAAATTGGGAATGGAACGGACGGGGCACTCCTTTTTGAAAAGTGCCTCAATTGGCGATGATTTACGACATTTGTCGGCACGTTATCGTGCAAACGTAACGCACAAATGAGTCGTTCTTAACGTTAATTAATTAATTGTTGAGATAATTTATGGCGATTGATGTTGAGGAAAATGTAGAAGGCAAAAAAAACATCGAACCTTTACGGCGCATAAATTACGCCATAATTGCGGGACGCAATCAGTCGTAAATTCCGCTTCGAATTCCCGCGCAAAAATCACATCCACCGATTAGGAAAATCTTTGCGTGCATAAGCCATAAATGTAATTGGTTAAGTCTTTTATAGTTTCAACTTTATTTACAATCAAAATAGGCATATTTTGTACGGTTAATTGTATACATAAATTTAGCAAAATGTTGATGTGGTCATAATGATACTTTCTCCGATTTGATGACTAAATGGGCCATATCCAATATTTTGCATATTTACTATTTTATTTAAGAACTAGTATCATTTTGGCATTCTCTGCAATTTTAAATATGAATTGAATGTAGTCATTATCATTTCCTAATTATAGCCCAAAAACAAACATTTTATATTTTTACTTTCTCCGTTACGAAGTATGAGAAAGTATTGTGATCGTGATTTTTTTAAATTTTTTTTACGGAAATATCCGTTTTGGGGTCCCTAGATACCATTTCAACAATTTCTGGGAAAAAAAATTGGGTCAAATGAGAATCCTCGAGTGATTGTTGAAAAGCCGATGCATCCACAAAGAGTGACTGTTTGGTGCGGTTTATGGGCTGGCGGCGTCATCGGGCCGTACTTCTTCGAAAATGAGGTCGGCCAAGCAATTACCGTAAATGGTGTTCGCTATCGCGAGATGATAACGGACTTCTTGTGGCCAGAAAGTGAGGATATGGACCTGGACGATATGTGGTTCCAACAAGATGGTGCCATTTGCCACAGACTTATGGGTTGTATTCGAGGAGTTCTAACTAAAACTCTAATGGCAAATTTCGATTAAATTACAGGAAATGGGTATTTTCAAAATAAAATTTTCTATTATGGAATTTTAAATTTATTTAGAAATGCCATAAATCGCGATTGTATAGAATTTGTTTATGATAAAGAAATATTGTACTCAAAAAGTAGAAATATAAAATTAACTCAGAACTCATAGAACTCTCAATATTTTTTTTTTGCTTTGCGACTTAAAAAAAATATTTTTGATAGTTCCGGATAGTTCTGATTGGTTTTTCCTGTAGTTCTTTTTGAGTTCTATTCATAGTTGTTATGAAATATTTAGATTCAACCAATATTAAGTGAGTAATATGAATTTGAATATTTCGAATTTCCAAATTTGAAAATTTGTATCTCTTTTTAAAAGTATCAGGAACTATAGCACTAACCCAAATACATCTTAAAGCCACTTCAGAGCTATTCGATAACAATGTTGGGGTGCGGTCTCAAGTTAGCACCCCATTTTTCAAAAAGTTCCTGACAGCCCAATTTTACAGAACTCTTTTTAAAAAGTTGATAGTACTTCTAGATGCATCAAAAGGAATTGCGAATTCTATTCAGAATCATCAGAACTCTTCATTGGGGTGCCAACTTGACACACTCGAATCCATTCTGATAGAGGTTTATTATTCTAAAGATAATTCCTCCTTGAATTTTGCTAATATTTTTTTAGGATGATGTTCTACACATTTATGGATGTAAAATTAGCTAATAATCCAAAATACGCAATCTATAGTTTGCCTTGAATTTTAACTTAGAATTTACAAAACACGTGAAATCTGTCATTCTGATAGATGTTCAAGACAATCCCTCCATGGATTTTGATAAAATTCCAGGATGATGTTATACACTTTTGCCGATGTAATAATGACTTTTCAAAACTTTGAACTACTGAAGTTGTATGCGAATTTCCATCAACTAAATATTGTATTTACACTTTGATTTATATAATATAGATATTTCTTCTTGTTTATACAAAACAAAGTTAACAGTGTTTTATTATATTATTCAATATGTACGAAGTAGAAACCTCCAGCGTAAACAATAAATAATAAACATTATTTTGTATTTTATATGTATACTGGGAAACAGGATAATATGGCATGTGAGCGAAGTGTCTCTCTCCTTAGTCGCCTAGAAATATTGGTGCCAGGTTTATCGGCTAACAATAATAAATAAATTAGAGACAACCTCACTTGTTGCAGAAGCATTAAATAAATTTAATAAAACGAAATATAGCCTGAATCAGTGGCGGCTCGTGGAACATGTTGATGGTAGAGCCACTTTCACAATTTATTAGATCGGATGATACTGGCGTTTGAAACGTCAAAAATATGAAAGATGGAAATGACAAATTATAGAAATTAAATACCGGCAAAAAAATCAAAAATTTGCACATCAAAATCAATCACACACGTTAAAAATCTAAAGTACTCTCTTAATTACAGTAAAAAACTAAAATATACGCCCAAAAGATCGAAAATTTAGACAAATTTCGAAAATTCGCGGTTAAAAAAATACAGAAAATTTCAACAAAAAAATCAAAACAAAATTGGAACGAAGAAATGAAAAATAAAGGCCAAAAAAAATCAAAAATGCTGGTCTAAAAATCAAAAATTCAAACCAAAAAATTGAAAAATCAAGGAAAACGAAAATAATTCGCCATTTTCAGCCCCCTAAATAACTCTTTAGTTCAAAATAAGTTGCCGACCAGAAACTCGAAAACCTCAGTTCCTAGAAGTCCCACAACAAAATTTTAGGAAAAATAGTGTTTAGAATGGTCTCAGTCTTGAAAAAAAACAAACAAAAGTTTTTGAAAAAAAATTAAATTTAATCGATGTTAGCCAAAAAGTAAAAAAAAATCGCCTATAAAAAAATATTTCAAGTTGAAAAATCTAAAATCAAGGGCAAGAAATCAAAAACCCATCAAAAAAACTTGAAAATATGGGCAAAAAATTAAAAAAAACATTTAGCTTAAAAAAATCTAAAATATAGGATAAAAAATCAAAACTTCGACCAAAACTTCGATCCTAAAAATCAAAATTGCGGACCAAAAAATTTTAACAAACTAATCGAAAATTTAAAAAAAGGCTAAAAGATTAAAAATTTAGACCGAAATTTCAAAATCCGGGCTTAACGATAAAAAATGAAAACCAGAAGATTGAAAATTCAGGTAAGAAAATTGCCATTTTCAGCACTCGGTGAGATTAGCTCCAGAAAACATAGAAAAAAAACTTAAAATTTGCTCTGTAGCAAAGGAAATTTGCACTCAATATTTTTAAAAATTGTAAAAAAATTAATCACTTGTAGAATTAGTTCCAAAATTACTAAAACCATGCAGAAAGATTGTACTTTTCATTACTTGTAAAAATAATTGCAATATTGCTACTGAAAACAACAGGAATTGACTCAAAACTGCACTGGAGGGAACGGAAATTGCACTCAATGTTTTGAAAAATCGTAAAAAATAATCACTTGCAGAATTAGCTCTTAATTAAGTTAAAAAAGTAAAATATAAGCACAAAATATCGAAAATTTAGACAAATTTCCAAAAGACCAAAAATCCGAAAATTTCAACAAAAAATTCAAAAAGTTTAACCAAAATAAAGATTATTTCGGGCAAAAACTCTAAAATTTGGAACGAGGAAATGAAAAATTTCGGTGAAATATCTACAATATAGGCCAAAAATATCAAAAATGCTGGTCTTAAAATAAAAAATGCAAACCAAAAAAAATGAAAAGTCAAGGAAAACCAAAATCATTTGCAATTTTCAGCTTCTAAAATAACTCTTTACCTCAAAATTAGTTGCCGACCAAAAACTCGAAAACGGCAGTCAAAAAGTAACCAAAAAGTAATAATAATTTAAGTTAGAAAATCTAAAATGAAGGGCAAGAAATCAGAAACTGTACTTGAAAATATCGGCAAAAAATTAAAAAGTTGCGTATAAAAACCAATCATTTAGGTTAAAAAAATCTAAAATATAGGATAAAAAATTAAAAAAATCGATCCTAAAAATCAAAATTGCGGGCCAACATTTTAACAAAAAAAATTAGAAGAAAATTATTTTCTTTGGAAATTTGTAAAGACACATTATAATAATAATAATAATTCAATTAATAATAATAATTCAATTTATTTCAAAAAATAATGCGAATACAAACATATATACATATACCTATAACACACTAAGTTGAAAACGTCCAATATAGTAAACTGTAGCAAAAATTATAGGAATTTTCACCAGTTAGTATTCAGAGAGTGAATAGAGTTCTCTTTGAATTAAGTAATCTTTAAGATTTCTTTTAAATTCGTTTAAATTGACTTCTACCTGAAGTGCTCTAGGAAGTTGATTAAAAAATTTTACTGCAGCATAGTACGGGGATTTTTCGTATATTACTAATTTATGGATGGGTAGATCATATAGATGTGTATTCCTAGTGAGATAAGAATGTTTTTTAGTACAATCTTTAAACACATGCCGATTTTTAAAATGATAAATAAGTACTTCATATACTAATAAGCTATAGAAGGTTAATATTCCTGCTGATTTGTAACGTCCTTTGCAGGAATCCTTATATTTCAAACCCAGAAGAATCCTGACTGCCTTCTTTTGAATTATAAATATTCTAGTACTAAATGAACTTCTTCCGTAAAATATTATTCCATATCTTATAATGGATTCGAAATTAGTATGATATAATGAAAGTAGTGTTTTTGTATCAAACATTTTTACCAAAATTCTAAATGTAAAGCAAGTCGTGTTTAACTTGGAAGCAAGACTAGTACAATGTTCTTTCCAATCTAAATGCTGATCAATAGTCATTCCTAATATTTTACAATTATTTTTAAGGCCAATATTCGTATTTCCTAGCTGAATTTCGTTGATTTCATGGTTAATGTGTTTAGCACTGAATATTATTACATTTGTTTTCCCTTTATTTAATACTAATTTATTTTGATTCATCCATTTCTCTGCCTTATTAAATAGCGCCTGAGCGTTTATTATTAAATTATTTAATGAATTGCTTTTGACTAAAATGCTTGTATCATCTGCATAGTTAATTATAGTATTTTCACTTGTTATTTTGGGAAGGTCGTTAATGTATATAAGAAATAAGAGTGGTCCTAAAATACTCCCTTGTGGGACGCCGATGTTTGTTGCGATTTCAGTGGATAATTTGTCTCTTATTTTTACTATTTGTGTTCGACCTGACAGATATGATTTTATAAGATCAAGTGCGACACCACGGATTCCATACAATTCCAGCTTAGTAAATAGTATTTGGTGATCCATGGTGTCGAAAGCCTTAGAGAGATCGAGAAATATTCCAATAGATTTATTCCCGTTTTCCATTGCTTCCACTATTTCCATTATATAGCTATATAAGGCAGTAATGGGTGATTTAGATTTCATGAATCCATGTTGTGATTCATTAAATATTTTGTTTTTTATGAAGAAGTCAATTAATCTATTTGCGATTAGTTTTTCAATCACTTTCGAGAACACACTCAGTAGTGTCAGAGGTCTATAGTTATTGAAGTCATTTGGGTCGCCTTTTTTAAATATAGGTATTATTATTCCTAATTTCAGACAAGAAGGAAATACTCCTTTTTCCAATATTTGGTTTACTAAATATTTTAATGGGAGCACCAATTCAGATGTTAGAAGTTTTAATGTTGATGATGATATTTCATCATAACCGGTAGAACGTTTATTTTTTAACTCATTTATTATGTTAAAAATCTCAGCTGATGACGCAGCTTTAAAAAATATTGATTTATGGAATCGTTCAACATTAGACGAAAATAATGTATTAGGTAATTGCGTAATAAGTTGAGTTGCTACAGTGCTGAAATAAGCATTCATTTCATTGGTGTATTCTGAAACATGTCCAACATTATCACAGTTACCCTTTCCTAATTGTTTATTGATAATTCTCCACGTACTTTTTATTTTGTTGTCACTCTCTTGAATAATTCTAGCATAATCATTCCTTTTAGCCTGCCAAAGCAGTTTACTATACTCAACGTTAGTTTTATTATAAAGGGCCTTAGCTTCAGAATTATAATGTTTTATCACATACAGTGAGTCTAAAAGGTTCTTATGACTAATGATTTCAGGAGAGTTATACACTTTATTCAAATCTTTGGTTACTTTCCGATTTATTTTTGGGCAAGCTTTGTTGAGCGAGTTATGTATAACTTTCATGAAACCAGTCCATGATTCATCTACATTGTTACTTGTGTATACACATGACATATCAGAATTTTCTGTTAGTAAACATTTTAATTTTGAAATATTTTGACTGCTAAAATTTCTGACTAGACTGAGAGTTTCTTTTAGTGGAAAAGCCGTTACTCTCCATGTTAGTTTTTGAGTAAGATGGTCTGATATATGACTATCAAAGACTTGAGTGGTATAGTACACAGACATATTAGTTATAATATTGTCAATTATTGAGTTACAGGTTGAACTAATTCTCGTATCGCTATCAATCGTAATACTCGCATTGTATGATCTTAACAATGTCAAAAATTCAAACGATTCAGCAGTATCATCTCTTATATTTATGTTGAAGTCCCCAGATATAATGTAAGTTGCCTTTTCCACTAATAACTTGTTTAATAAAAAGTTAAGCTTTTGAAAAAATTCTACAATATTATGACTATATGGCGCTCTATAAATTGTAATAATTACATATTTATTATTATATAAGATACATTCGACTGCCGCACACTCAAACGCACTTATGGTTGATATTTTGTTTATATCGCTTCTCATTACACATTCCACACCATCGCGCACATATATTGCTGATCCACCGTAAGCTGTTTCTCTCCGAGGATGCTCCTCCCTACAGAACGACGACTTGAGAATGAAGTTCTTCATTGTTAACATTTTTAGTTTGTCCGCCGATTGCCAGTGTTCCGTAAGTGTTAAGAATAGGCAATCAGTATGTTCTTCCGTGAGTGCTTCGAGTTTATTTATGTTATTTTTAATAGAACGTGTATTTAAATGTATTAATGATATTTCACTAATTTTATTATGTCCTTTTGGTGTAGAGATTATTGAGTGGTTTTTGTTTTCTTGCGCTCCAAGAAAAAAGAATATTTCTGCAGTTTAATATTTGCAGGCCAATTCCCAGCTTCTTTGAATTTTTCTTCGAATTTGGATTCAAATCCAATTTTAAATGCGTTTTCATTTTCTCTCTTGATTTTCAACTGTGTAACTTCTAGTAGACCATCTTCGCAGATGTATTTCCTTATGTAAGATTCGATTTCCGCTTGACTTGTTTCCGGATCGACTCTTCCTAAGAAATACCATGTCATCATTGGAATAGCTTTAAATAAACCTTCCGTTTTTCCCGATCCCATAATTACATTACGTGCTGAATGTTTTTTTCTTTTATAGGTAACCTTTTCCCAATTTTCTTTGTTAGAGTGATTTTCGTTGTTTGAAATTTCCGACTTGTGTTCTGTTAGTTCAATTGATTTGTTTATGTTTACTTTTGGCGTTTTTACTAGCTTTTCTTTGTATGAATGTTTATTTGGAGGCACTGCGATTCCAGTGTGTTTTTGTTTGTCTGGTATTTTTGGTTTTATCGTCTCAACCAGGACTAACTGCTCCATCTCTTGATTTTGCAGCAAATCCATATCTAGTTTATTTGCAGAATTCTTTTCATTAATACTGCAATGTTTGGCCTCAATTTGTTCTAATCTATTTAATAAATATTGATTCGTTAAAATAAGCGCATTGTTGTTTTGTTTCAATGTACTATTTAGCTCATTTAATTGCATAACAGATTTAGTGAACGCTTTAATTTGATTTTGAAGTACCTTGAACTCCTTAATGCCTTCTTCGATTGACACCGTACATGTATGGTTTGGGTGAGAATCCTGTTTTCCTTTGGCAAAGCATCCAGGATGAAATGTCGCAGAGCAAACACAACACTCAGTTCTATCACGAACAATACTTTTCCTACAATACTTGTAGGCACATAACTTGTTTTCGATTGCACTAGCATTAGCACAGTCTTCATCGTCCGCCATCTTGGCTTAACTTCAATTTATTCAAAATTAGTCTGTCAAAATTTCAACCATCTGTTGCAATAAACGTGGAATTGCCATGTGAATTTCTAAAAAATCCGCCTTTTTGTCATCAAAATTTGCTTTTCTAGTGCAACCATTTTTGTTCTTAATTCTCAAGTGAATTTCTGAAAAATTTTCTTTTTTGGTGATCAAAATTTGCCTTTTAGTGAAACCATTTTTGTTGTGGTAAACTTGCGATGATTTTCTTTGAAAATTTGTAAAGACGAATTATTCAGAATTAGTCAGTCAAAGTTTAAACCAGCTGTTAAAATACATGTGCAATCCCTACTTGTATTTTGAAAAATGCGCCTTATTGGTCATCAAAATTTGCTTTTTATTGCAACCATTTTTGTTGTGGCAAACTTGCGATTATTTTCTTTGTAAATTTGTAAAGACACATTATTCCGAATTAGTTTGTCAAAATTTCAACCATCTGTAGCAATAAATGTAGAATTGCCATGTGAATTTCTAAAAAATCCGCTTTTTTGTCATCAAAATTTGTTTTTCTAGTGCAACCATTTTTGTTATGGTAAACTTGTGATTATTTTTTGAAGAAATTTATAAAGGGACATTATTCAAAATTGGTCTGTCAATATTTCAACCAATTGTCGAAAGAAATGTGTAATTCTCAAGTGAATTTCTGAAAAATTTGCCTTTTTGGTGATCAAAATTTGCCTTTCAGTGAAACCATTTTTGTTGTGGTAAACTTGCGATGACTTTCTTTGAAAATTTGTAAAGACGAATTATTCAGAATTAGTCAGTCAAAGTTTAAACCATCTTTTAAAATACATGTGCAATCCCTACTTGTATTTTGAAAAATGCGCCTTTTTGGTCATCAAAATTTTCTTTTTAGTGCAACTATTTTTGTTGTGGTAAACTTGCGATTGCTTTCTTTGGAAATTTGTAAAAACACATTATTCAGAAATAAAAAAATTTTTAACCATCTGTTGAAATTAATGTGGAACTTCTACGCGGTGTTATAGGTGCGGTTTAACATTTAAAAAGTTTTTTAAAAATCAGTTAAAAATTTTTGCTGAGCTTGAGTCTACAGGTAGTGCCATGGCTCCGTGGCTCTATATAACGAGCCGCCCCTGGCCTGAATATACAACCTGTTCGTAACTCTGCAAAGCAAAATGAACAAAGCTAACAATAATATTTAAATGTGTGGCCGACCTTATTGATGCGGCTAATATTTTAGCGGTTCTTGTTTCTTTGCTTGAGGCTATACTCCACCCACCGCTTCGCTGTATAATTATCAGACATGCCACTTTAAGTCACTTTCGGTTATACATATCTTTTACCGTGAGATCAAAGAGTCGAAAATAGTTGGCAGCAAATTTTCTGAAAACCCCTAAAATAATTCAAGTAACATTATATTGGCTGTCTGGAATTCTCAAATCCAGTGCAGTGTACATTTTGTGAATTATTTTAAAACTACTTTCGTGAGTTTTATCTGTCGATTTTGTCTATTTTAAACATCAGCAATTATTTTCAGAACTGATCAATACTATTAATAATACATTTGAGAATTATTATTTAGCTGTTTTATTTAACTATTGGTGTTTTCCATTCTTAGTGACGCCACTGAACTTCTGTCAGTTACCTTATGTTTTAGGAGCTGCCAACTATTTTCGACTTTTTGATTTCACGGTACATGTGTTTGACAGATTTGATAACTCAAGTTGTAAACTGTCAAAATTCATTGGCTTTACGAGAAAATGTTTTGTACTCGGATATTTAGTTAATTTTTCTCTAATGCTTGTTATATTACTATTGTATCTTATTTTATAGTTTTCAACAGTAAATTGATGTTAATTTTCTGTTGCATAAATTATTATTATTATATTTACAGAAATTCAAAAAATTCAAATTTGTAATATTTTATTGTAAGAGTATACACTGTGTACATAAAGTAAGGAATCAATTCGATTAAAATTCAGGGTATTTTCTTTCAGAAAAATGCTCGGACACGTGTATTATTTTTTTTACGTGCATTTTTGAGATAAAATTCAAATGTACAGGGTGTCCCAAAATTGACAAACGACCAGTAAGTTAAACTTTTCAAATGTGAATCCCAATTTTTTGTTGCATTTATGGATTTTACGTAAAATTCTGAGTATTTTTCATGTAGCATAACCCATGTTGATATTCAGCTGTTTTCGAAGAAATGGCGTTTAAAAAAGTACTGCTACTATTTTATTTCTGGTAAAAGATAACATGGTTTCATCGAAACATTGGAATAAGTAAAGAAAAATCATTAATTACTTAATGAATTTGAATTTTATGTCAAAAAATGCGCTTTAAAAAAAAATATAATACACGTGTCCGAGCATTTTTCTGAAAGAAAATGCCCTGAATTTTAATCGAATTGATTCCTTACTTTATGTACATAGTGTATAACGTTCAAATGATGATGGTTGACGTACAAAACTTAAAAAAAATTAAGAAACATGTCTGTAGAATCAACGGAAAATGCCAACAATTCGCTATTTTATTAATGCATGGTAAGAAAAGTCAATGCACAACAGGAGTTTGATTTTGCGAAAAGATTCAAATTTTGAACACGTTGACTAATCTTGATCACTTAAATGACTCCAGTCATGGCACTAAACAAACGGCAATTCTAGTAATTTTAAGGCATTAATGTTGATTCGATTTAAGTTTAAAATTGTGGAATAACTTATTCAAATTGATAATTGCTACAAGTCGGAAATGCAATTAAATTTTACAACTTTGTATAATACCAATACGAAGTTTACGTCCTTCCCACGCCACCAGGCGTTTGTTCAAAATGATAAATACAAACATATCCGTCGATAAATCGAACAAATTGAATCATCACGTGAACGCTTCAATAAAACGACCCGTTGACGTTTTAATACCAATTTACATAAAACGACCCCTCGTAAATAAATGCGTTCGTTCTCTCATTACCAATGCCAGAAAATGCGTACCTACACGTATCAAATTAATAATTACGAGAATACAATGCGATGGGCACGGAGTTGATTACTTTATATCCCACGGAGTGATTCACGCTGGGAGCCCCATGGGCCACCTGACCCAAGGGGCCGCACATCTCTATATCCCACATGTGCCCCAGCGAGGAGGAAGAAGGAAGCGGCGCATTGTTTCTTCCATTGCACAAAAGGGTTAAAAGGTAACTCGGACGTTATTAATAACTTTCAACACTACACAAAAAAGGCCATTATTGGGCGCACATGGCGGAGGTTCAGAGGGTGGAACGGCCACTGGCCAAATATTGGGTTTCCTCGCGAGTCTAGACTGGAGGAGACGACCGGCTTCCCATTTCAGAAGAAAAAAAAACAACTTGTCGCTTTTTCGTAACGCGATCACCTTAAACCGGATGTAATCCGGTTAACGTGGATGATTCAGTAGTTAAAGTCTATTATCTGTTAATTGAATTTTAACCTGCGCTAGAAGCGCAATGTAACTAATATTTAATTAAACCAATTATTACTGGTTGTTGAAATTAGGCACTTGGTAGGTTTCACAAATTTTATACTTTTTATTCCGACTAGTTTCGATTGTTACATCATTATCTAGGAATTATCTATTCCTAGATAATGATGTAACAATCGAAACTAGTCGGAATAAAAAGTATAAAATTTGTGAAACCTACCAAGTGCCTAATTTCAACAACCAGTAATATTAAAAATGTTTCACCACGTGATAAACGAGAACCAAATTCAACAAATAATTAAACCAAATTCTAAACAAAAATTAAGCGAGTGGTCGTCATCAAATTTAAAATAATGCTATGCAAATTTTGTTAGTGGTAGAAGCGACACTTTTGCACTTCAGAAATTACAGCTACACACACTTCAAAATTTCAGATAATATTAATCTAAACAGCTATGCGGAAAAGTATCGAAATTTTGAACGGTTTTCGTAAAAATTGTAATCACCTTCGTCGAACGTGAGACGTATCAACCACGCGTTTTGAAAATAGCTTGATTTAAAGCTTTCAAACGATAATAATCAATTAAGTCCACGCATAACAAGGCAATAAATCGGCAAGCAAATTTTAATTAACGTGCGTAATATATGACGTTATTAACAGCACCGATGTATTATTGTTATTATCATTGTCATTACAAACCTGTACAGATAGAAATATGCAAATCCTCGATTAACTCCGAGCCGATACACATTCTCGATATTACTTAATAACACATCTTACGACTATTTATCAGTCCGCCAAGACGATTTATCATCTGGATATCATGGAATTAATGAATTCTATTATTCCGACTTGGTCTTTTGAGATTAATCATTCTTCTTAATTACGACTTATTAACCTTAATAATGTAATTACGATTTCAATCTCGCGCCTCTCTCTTTCTCTCTCTCCGCAAAGGTCCGTACTTTTTTTTGGGCGTGATTTTCGAACGGAAACCACTGAATAAATCACGCATTTATTATCTCCGCGGTGCGTACGATCGGTGATTAATTCGGTTCCCGTAATTAATATACGTTTATAAATAATGTTGGGGATTTAATTGCACGCTCGGGGTGTCCACGCGCATTAATCACCAAAGGAAAACTTCGCTGTTCAAAGGTTAAGCTATTATTCTATGTGCGAAAAGTCGAGTCGTGAAGTAACATGATCATACGTACAGGTGTAATGTCGTGCGTGGTAACTTGATTCCAAAAACGTGTAATTTTTTTTAGGGATATAAACTTTATAATGAAAGACAGTTGTTTTTATAAATCATAGGTTTATTGTCATAGTATTCCACAATCAACAATCTGTGAACTCAAAAACAATTGTCTTTTCAACTCGGCTTCTATTAGCAGGGCTGTCTTTAGTCCGTGCGGAGCCCAGAGAAAATTGATTTTTGTGGACCTCATAAACGAAATCTTCATAATTTGAAATCTGCAAAATAATTAGATTATGATTTTTTTGTCTGGAGCGGGTAAGGCGGTTTAAATTTAGGATATTCCCAATAATTATTTTCGATTTTTGGTTAAAATTTCAGCTTTGTAAATATTCCCGTTTTTCTGGATGTAAAAACATGACTGACGCGTTTAGTACTTACATATCCCGTAAGCGCAGGACCCGTGCAAAGGGCTTATTGGGGTTAACCATTTACTATTATTTGTCATCCCCATAAACTGACAAATATTATTTTATTGTAATATTTATTAGATAAACCAGTGGCGGCTCGCATTTTAGTGGTAAAGCCACCTAGCATACAATATATCCCCCCGTCTTCTTTTCGAAGAAAGAATGAAAATATGATTTATGTGTACTTTTGATTAGTCCTGTATTTTAATTTTGTCGCAGATGTGCACTAAATCTGTAATACCGTTCTTCGTCGACGTAACCTCCAAACAAAACAAAAAATACGTTTTCGTCCTTACACCCTTAAAGCCAATTGTTTTTTTAAGTGTATATCTCGATTAAACTTTCTCCTTCGTATTTATGAATTTTCGAAATCGACGCACTAAAGCTGGAAGCTATTGCATCAACAAAGAGTGACTGCCTGACTGCTTCAAACTTCTCAAATCCATCTAAAAACATTGTATTTTTGACCTACTGGACAATTATTGACATACCTCCACTGGAAGCAAAATGAACTTGAAACTTGATATTTAGATAAACGAAATTTGCATGTTATGATTTAAGAAATTCCAAAAAAATAGTGACTGCCAGAATTAGCTTCAAATTTCTCAAATGCATCCAGAAATATTGTAATTTTGACCTACTGGAAAATTGTCGACGTACCCTCACTGGAAACAAAATGTCAACACTCGAAACTTGATTTTTAGATAAAAAACAAAATTTGCATCTCGTGATTAATTTTTTTTTCCAAAATAGTGACTGTCAGAATTAGCTTCAAACTTCTCAACTCCATCCAGAAATATTGTATTTTTGACAAACTGGAAAGTGATCGGCACATCCCTACTGGAAACAAAATGTCAGCAATCTAAACTTGATTTTTAGAAAAAACAGAATTTGCATCTTGTGATTTAAAATATTCTAAAAAAATCCGACTACCGGAACTAGCTTTAAACTGCTCAAATCCATCCAGAAATATTGTATTTATGACAAACTGAAAAATGATTGACATACCCCAGCTGGAAACAAAATAGCAGCCATCGAAACTTGATTTTTAGAAAAAAACAGAATTTGAATCTTGTGATTTAATTAAACAATTCTAAAGAAATAGTGACTGCCAGAATTAGCTTTAAACTTCTCAAATTAATCCAGAAATATAGTATTTTTAACATACTGGAAAATGATAGATATACCCTTACAGGAAACAAAATGTCAGCACTCTAAACTTGAGTTTTAGAAAAACAGAATTTGCATCTTGTGATTTAAAAAATTCTAAAAAAAATCCGACTACCGGAACTAGCTTTAAATTTCTCAAATCCATCCAGAAATATTGCATTTTAACATACTGGAAAATGATCGACATACCCCTACTGGAAACAAAATGAACTTGAAACTTAATATTTAGATAAACGAAATTTGCATGTTGTGATTTAAAAAATTCCAAAAAAATAGTGACTGCCAGAATTAGCTTCAAATTTCTCAAATGCATCCAGAAATATTGTATTTTTGACCTACTGGAAAATGATTTACGTACGTCCCACTGGAAACAAAATATCAATACGCGAAACTTGATTTTTAGAAAAACGAAATTTGCATCTTGTGATTTAAAAAAAATCTAAACAGATAGTGACTGTCAGAATTAGCTTCAAACTTCGCAAATCCATCCAGAAATATTGTATTTTTACAAACTGGAAAATGATCGACATATCCCCGCTGAAAACAAAATGTTAGTCATCGAAACTTGATTTTTAGAAAAAACAGAATTTGCATCTTGCGATTTAAACAATTCTAAAAAAATAGTGACTGCCATAATTAGCTATAAAAATCCTCAAATCCATCGAGAAATATTGCATTTTTAACATACTGAAAAATGATTGACATACCCCCACTGGAAGCAAAATAAACTTAAACTTGAAACTGCCATAATTACCTTTAAAAACCCTCAAATCCATCCAGAAATATTGCATTTTTAACATACTAGAAAATGATCGACATACCCCCACTGGAAACAAAATGAACTTGAAACTTAATATTTAGATAAACGAAATTTGCATGTTGTGATTTAAAAAATTCCAAAAAAATAGTGACTGCCAGAATTAGCTTCAAATTTCTCAAATGCATCCATAAATATTGTATTTTTGACCTACTGGAAAATGATCGACGTACCTCCACTGAATACAAAATGTCAACACTCGAAACTTGATTTTCAGAAAAACGAAATTTGCATCTTGTAATTTAAAAAAATCTACAAAAATAGTGACTGTCAGAATTAGCTTCAAACTTCTCAAATCCATCCAGAAATATTGTATTTTTAACAAACTGGAATATGATCGACATATCCCCACTGGAAACAAAATGTTAGCCATCGAAACTTGATTTTTAGAAAAAATAGAATTTTCATCTTGCGATTTAAAAAATTCTAAAAAAATAGTGACTACCAGAATTAGCTTCAAACTAATCAAATTCATCCAGAAATATAGTATTTTTAACATACTAGAAAATAATCGACACACCCCCACTGAAAACAAAACTCCAGCACTCTAAACTCGAGTTTTAGAAAAACAGAATTTGCGTCTTGTAATTTAAAGAATTCTTCAAAAATAGTGATTGCCATAATTAGCTTTAAAAAACCTCAAATCCATCCAGAAATATTGTATTTTTAACATACTGGAAAATGATTGACATACCTCCACTGAAAGCAAAATGAACTTGAAACTTGAAATTTAGATAAACGAAATTTGCACGTTGTGATTTAAAAAAATTCAAAAAAATAGTGACTGCCAGAATTAGCTTCAAATTTCTCAAATGCATCCAGAAATATTGTATTTTTGACCTACTGGAAAATGATCGACGTACCCCCACTGGAAACAAAATGTTAATACTCAAAACTTGATTTTTAGAAAAACGAAATTTGTATCTTGTGATTTAAAAAAATCTAGAAAAATAGTGACTGTCAGAATTAGCTTCAAACTTCTCAAATCCATCCAGAAATATTGTATTTTTAACAAACTGGAAAATTATCGACATATTCCCGCTGGAAACAAAATGTTAGTCATCGAAACTTGATTTTTAGAAAAAACAGAATTTGCATCTTGCGATTTAAAAAATTCTAAAAAAATAGTGACTACCAGAATTAGCTTCAAACTACTTAAATTCATCCAGAAATATAGTATTTCGAACATACTGGAAAATGATCGACACACCCCACTACCCCAGCACTCTAAACTTGAGTTTTAGAAAAACAAAATTTGCATCTTGTGATTTAAAAAATTAAAAAAAAAATCCGACCACCGGAACTAGCTTTAAACTTCTCAAATCCATCCAGAAACATTGTATTTTTAACATTTTAGAAAATGATCGACATACACCCATTGGAAACAAAATGTCAGCACTCAAAACTTAATTTTTAGAAAAATATAATTTGCATTTTGTGATTTAAAAAAATCCAAAAAAGTAGTAACTGCCAGAATTAATTAGCTTCAAACTTATCAAATCCATCCAGAAATGTTGTATTTTTGATATTCTAGAAAATGTTCGACACATCCCGCAGTATTTTTTTACGGTAATCAAATCAGACAGAGGCCTACCTAATTGTTTCATGTATTTGCTCGATAGTACTTGAGAAAAAATGCTTATTCCGTAATGAACTAATTTTACTCATCATGTATGGCGTGGAAACTACGACAACAAGTGTTGTCGGCGTCGCGCGCACGAGACGAGACAGAATTTATTTGGCTCCAAATGCACGTTCAGAATGCCCAACCGCGCACCACTGCGCTGCAGCCATTTTTCTAACGAAATGTCGTGCCAGAAGTAAATTGGCACGGTTAAAGGCGCGTGGCGTTCAATTAGATTTTTCTCTACTCATTAACACGTTGAGTGCGCATGACGCGCAAACGCGTCATTGTGTTACAATTAGCTGTACGCATGACGCGCCAACGCGTCATAAAAAAATGACGCGAAATTAACAAATTATTGCATATTATTTGTTTACTATCTAGAAACTATGATTTTGTAACATAAACTAGTTTTATTTAAAAAAAAATTCTTTCAGTCTTGCTGAAAGTTCCGTTGGATTAAGTTAGCACTGAACGTGTTAAACTTTTACAGGTGTTGTTTTAACATTTAAAATGTCGAAAAAGTGTAAAACTCTATTTAATTAGAAATTCTTGCCGAGATGGAAACTAGAGGTAGTGCCATGGTTCCTTGGCTCTATAAGACGAGCCGCCCCTGCAACGTACTATCACTCAAAACTTATCATTATTAGGACTTTAATATTCAAACAAAATATCAAAACACTCTGGAGATGCCTTTTGAATTATTCAACTAAAAACTCGAAAATATCAGTTTTTTGTAACAAATATTGGGATAAAGTGAAATTTCGTTTAAAATCAAACAAATCACAATGAACTGTTACTCAAAATCACTTAGTAATATCAGGACTTTAATATTCATGCTGAAGATCAAAACATTCTGCAGATTGATTTTTTTCAACTAGAAACTCGAAAATGTTCATTTTTTATATTAAATCTTGAGAAAAATTGAAAACAAATCCTAATTAACTGTCACTCAAAATTATTTATCAATATCAGGGCTTCAATATTAAAAAGATTAGAACATTTTGCAGAAGAGTTTTATGTTGTTCAACTGAAAACTCGAAAATATCAATTTTTTGTAACAAATATTGGGAAAAAGTGAAATTTTGTTTAAAATCAAACTAATCACAATGAACTGTTACTCAAAATTACTTATTAATATCAGGGCTTTAATATTCATGTAGAAGATCAAAACATTCTGCAGATTGATTTTTTTTCAACTAGAAACTCGAAAATGTTCATTTTTTATATTAAATCTTGAGAAAAATTGAAAATCAAATCAAAACAAATCCTAATTAATTGTCACTCAAAATTATTTATCAATAATATCAGGGCTTCAATATTAAAAAGATTAGAACATTCTGCAGATGAGTTTTGAGTTATTCAACTGAAAATTCGAAAATATCAATTTTTTTGAACAAATATTGGGAAAAAGTGAAATTTCGGCTAAAATCAAAAACAAATCACAACGGACTATCACTTAACATTACTTATAAATATCAGGACTTTAATATTCAAGCAAAATATCGAAACATTCTGGAGATGGCTTTCGAGTTATTCAACTAAAAACTCGAAAATATTATTTTTTTGGAACAAATATTGGGAAAAAGTGCAATTTCGGCTAAAATCAAAACAAATCATAACGGACTGTCGCTCAACATTACGTATGAATGTCAGAACTTTAATATTTATGCAAATTATTTATATCAAAATATTCTGAAGATGGTTTTTGAGTTATTTCACTAAAAACGCGAAAATGTCAATTTTTGTAACAAATCTTGAAAAAAATTGAAATTTTGTTTAAAAATCAAAGCAAATCACAATAAACTGTCCCTCAAAATTACTTATCAATATCTGCTTTAATACAATTTTACATACGGAGCAGATGTTTTAGAAATATTTTATCATAATCGCTTTGCTAAAGGCCGTACCTAGCATCAGTGGCGGCTCATAGAATATGTTGATGGTAAAGCCACTTATACAATATACCCCCTCCCTCTCTTTTTTGGAACGATTTATCTTCCTAGACCAAAGTAACTGGCAAAAAAGTGTTTTAAGAATTTATTAAAAATTCTTGTTGAACTTGAAACTACAGGTAGTGCCATGGCTCCTTGGCTCTATATATAACGAGCCGTCCCTGGTAATGGGTCATGAGTCATATATGATATGTATCGATTCGAGAAATCATTTGAGTCCTAATTTATTTTGTTGCAAAATTGATGATAAAAAACAGCATACATTTTATTTTAAAAAAATCTTACTGTGGTGTGGCGTCCTGATGCTGTGAATCACTTGCATCGCTCCCTGGGCCGCCCCTGCATAGTACTACCCCCTCGAATGATCAGATGTTGACAATCTACTACAAATCTTTTAAATATCGCCAATGCTGGTAGTTTTTTCTCGTTGTCGAAAAATGCGTACGAACATTTACAAAAATCATGGGGTAATGGAGATTAAATCGCAAAATCGGCCTTCGGATGTTGATATTGGTATGTTTAAGTAATCCATTGGTACTCTCTCTACTGAACCAGGAGTTTCGAGTATGTTCTATAAGAGCTTGTATTTTCAGAAAAAAAATCATCATCCGTGATCGTGAAAAGATGAAGGAACGAAACATGCCCGAAATGACAGGGGATTTTCCAATATAATTTTTTCTCTGAACATTTTTCCTCAGATACATTTTGGGATATTGGTAAATTCTATACTGGGCTGTCTCAAGGTCACGAACATTTAACAATCTTTTTTATTTAGCGGTTCCAGTATCACGTGAAATTTCAATATCGTACGGCTTTTAGAAGTACATTAGACACACTTTTATGATTAAGTAAATATGATTAAATAAATAAATGGATTATAAATAACTGCAACAATCGTAATGAATAAGCATTTCTCACATTCAGAATCTACATTTATTATTTTCATGGCCAGTGCAGAACTTAACTTTAATGTAATGTGCCGATGATTTAAATCATCACTCACGGCATCCATTTCAATTTCAACTCGAGTGTACAAAGATTACTATTACGACATCGAGCAAAACATTTATGGCTAATCCAAATGGCGGAGATGCTAATGATAAGCGCGCTCGCACATATAAAATATAATAACTTCATTAATAATTAATACCCTCCCGTGTATTGCTTTCCTTATTAAGAAACCACGACAACGTTTCCTGTCTCTTTTAGCAGAGACGAAAAAACGGTACTACCATGTTTCCATGTCTCTCCTTTTTACCTGTTGGAATCAATTAAAACCGACGCGACAGCTGCCGAAGAACTTGAAATGTAACAATGAGAAATGTTAATAACCGAGTGGGCGCAATTGCCGGTAGCCAAAACGAAATGTAACAATGAGCATTCAGCTTCCGTTATTGTTATTTTGTTTCGGCTTCCATTAAACCGTGGCCGGTAATTAGAAAAAAAAACTGTTCAAACTCGTCCCACCCACTCGTTGAGCTAATTGAGCGTGTTGGTTATTAGCCAGCAATCTTAACAACAATTACGTTCGCGCGACGACCAATGGATAATAAGCTTATTGTATTAATGCGATTTTAATGCACCTCCTATTGTTAGCTATTGAACAATTTTTTTCGAATGTGTGTGCACGCACCTATAATTCACTCAATTACACGTGGCACAGAATGTCTTCGCGTGCCGGGCATAACCGCCAATTTCCGAAATGTCTCACGCCAAAAACTAAATAGTTTAGACAGTCGGGCTGGAACTAGTTAAAAGTCACCAAAATTTAATTAACTGCGACAATCGGTTTTCTTTGCGTGTGGCTAGAAGTTATAATTGTTAATATTGTTTTTGTAATTTATGTCATTTCTAACTAGATTTTTTTAAATACAATTTCATAAATTAGATAAAGCCGAAAAGTGGCCTGAATTTATAAATATTCGTAACTGCAAATTAAATCTTACAAATACACAAAACAAATTACTTATAGAAATAACTACTTGACCGATTTTTTTTAGAATACATTTGCTACTCAATAATTAAAAATTACTGAAACAATTTCACAAACACTATATCATGATGAGTGATCTTAAGTGCACTCAGGGAAATATCCTCTTGGACACGTTGCGTACAAAAGGGCGGTTTCGAAAAATCATGAAAATTCCCAAACAAACAGGATTATAACACCTGTAGACACACGAGGGGCTACCGTACGTCGGCAGGTACTTATTTACCCGAGAATTCGAAAAATGCGGGGCATTTTGGGACAAATTGGGCCCGTGTTGAGAAGGTGCTTGGCACAGTTGCACCTGTCTCGAACTTGTAATACATAATTTCACATTTATCGTTCGCACACATCCATCCATTCCCGGGGCGGGCGCGGGGGTGGGACAGAGCCGAGGGATGCGGAAATTTAAATTCCGCCAGTGTTTTCCCCCAAGTATGCTCCACGGGCTGAATATTCTATAACCGAATCGTGACAAAGGAAGTGATTATTAGGTGCGTGAATATTTGAAAATATATAAGAGGATGAAACGTTTTCTGGGAAGAGCAGAACTCGATTGAATCCGAAATTTGCAACATGTGGGAAATTAGTCAATTCGAAACGCTACTGCGGGGGCTGGGAAGCTGTCAAGGTCACCAAAATTTAATAATATCCCTCATTTGGAGTTTCTAGTGTCGTGTGAAAATGTCACTGTCCTAAGGCTTTTAGAAGTACCTTATATGCTCATTCATTTAATAAATATAAGCCAGAAGTCTGCAATCAATTCTTCACTGTTTTTTTTTAATGTTAAGTCCTAAACGGATGTTCAGATTATGATTTTTTTTTCATCAACTCCATCAAACGATTCCCCGTATCGAAAATATATGAATTTGTTGAAAAACAGAAATTCGGATTTTTGAGGATAATTCTTGTATGGATGAGCCGATTTGGAAAATTTTTCAAGAATAATGTTGCCCTTATCAAATAGATTTTTCTTCTATCTGGATGATCAGATTTTCGAAATTATTTCACTTATGGATGATCGAATACATGCATGTCAGTGGGGGTTCGATTATGTCAGTAGGGGTTCGATTATGGAAATGAATAATCGAATATTGATTATTTTTAATAATCGATTATATCGAGAAATCAAAATAATCAATTAATCAAATGGTAGATTAATCGATTAAAGAAGTGTTCCATTAATCGATTCATCAAATAATCAAATGATCGATTAATTAAATTACCGGTTAATTGATTATTTTTCAAGTAATAATCAAACAATCGATTAATAGATTATTTATCGCTTATTAAATTATTTTGCACAGATCTAGTTATAATGGCATATTAAAAAAATTAAAATGGTATATTTTACCAGTCAAACATGGAAAATTTTAATAGTTAAAATGGCACATTTTAACTGTCAAAACTGGCAGATTTACCAGTCAAATATGTGGCATATGTTAACAATAAAAAAAATCATATTTAACTAGTCAAAACTGGCATATTTTAATAGTCAAAATGACATATTGTACCATTCAAAACTGGCATATGTTAACTGTCCAAAAAGGTATATTTTACCAGTCAGAAATAGATATTTTTCGAGTAATAATCAAACAACCGATTAATAGATTATTTATCGATTATTCCATTATTTTGTACAGCTCTAGTTATAATGGCATATTAAAAAAATAGTATATTTTACCAGTCAAAAAATGGCATGTTTTAATAGTCAAAATGGCACACTTTACCAGTCAAAACTGGAATATTTTAACTGTCAAAACTGGCAGCTTTACAAGTCAAATATGGCACATGTTAACAATAAAAAATATCATATTTAACTACTCAAAACTGGCATATTTTAACAGTCAAAATGGCATGTTGTACCAGTCAAAACTCATATTTTAACTGTCAAAACAGACACTTTTACCAGTCAAATATGGCATATTTTGCTAGTCAAAAATGACATATTTTACCAGTCAAAAATAGAGCATACTTTGATAGTCAAAATGGCATATTTTACCTGTCAAAAGTGGTACTTTTACCATTCAAATATGGAATATTTACCAGTAAAAAATAGATAGTATATTTTAATAGTTAAAATGGCATATTTTGCCAGTCAAAACTAGATAGCATATTTTAATAGTCAACATGGTGCCATATTTTACCAGTCAAAACTGGCATATTTTAACTGCCAAAAATCACATATTTTACCAGTCAAATATGGTATATTTTAACAGCCAAAATGGCATATTTTATCAGTCAAAAATAGATAGCATGTTTTAGTAGTTAAAATGGCATATTTCACCAGTCAAAACTGGCATATTTTAACTGTCAAAATTGGCATATTTTACCAGTCAAAAATACATAGCATATTTTAATAGTAAAAATGGCAGATTTTGCAAGTCAAATAAGGCATATTTGAACAGCCTAAAATGGCATATTTTATCAGTCAAAAACAGACAGCATATTTTATTAGTTAAAATGGCATATTTCACCAGTCAAAACTGGCATATTTCAACTGTCAAAAATGGCATATTTTATCAGTCAAAAACAGACAGCATATTTTAATAGTTCAAATGGCATATTTCACCAGTCAAAACTAGCATATTTCAACTGTCAAAAATAGTATATTTTACGAGTCAAAATAGATAGCTTATTTTAATAGTCAAAATGACATATTTTACCAGCAAAAAATAGATAGCATATTTTAATAGTAAAAATGGCATATTTTGCAAGTCAAATATGACATATTTGAACAGCCTAAAATGGCATATTTTATCTGTCAAAAATGGATAGCATATTTTAATAGTTAAAATAGCATATTTCACCAGTCAAAACTGGCATATTTCAACTGTCAAAATGGTATATTTTACCAGTCAAAATAGATAGCTTATTTTAATAGTCAAAATGACATAGTTTAACAGCAAAAAATAGATAGCATATTTTAAAAGTCAAATGGCATATTTTGCAAGTCAAATATGGCATATTTAAACAGCCTAAAATGGCATATTTTACCAGTCAAAAACAGACAGCATATTATAATAGTTAAAAAGGCATATTTCAACTGTCAAAAATGGTATATTTTACCAGTCAAAATAGATAGCATATTTTAATAGTCAAAATGGCATATTTTACCAGCAAAGAATAGATAGCATATTTTAATAGTCAAATGGCATATTTTGCAAGTTAAATATGGCATATTTGAACAGCCTAAAATGGCATATTTTACCAGTCAATAACAGATAGCATATTTTAATAGTCAGAATGGCATATTTTGCATGTCAAATATGGCATATTTTACCAGTCAAAAACAGATAGCATATTTTAATAGTTAAAATGGCATATTTCAACTGTCAAAAATGGTATATTTTACCAGTCAAAATAGATGGCATATTTTAATAGTCAAAATGGCATATTTTACCAGCAAAAAAATAGATAGCATACTTTAATAGTCAAAATGGCATATTTTGCAAGTCAAATATGGCATATTTAAACAGCCTAAAATGGCATATTTTACCAGTCAAAATAGATAGCATATTTTGCAAGTCAAAATGGCATATTTGCAAGTCAAATATGACATATTTGAACAGCCTAAAATGGCATATTTCACCAGTCAAAACTGGCATATTTCAACTGACAAAAATGTCATATTTTACCAGTTAAAAATAGATAGTATATTTTAATAGTCAAAATGGCATATTTTACCAGCAAAAAATAGATAGCATATTTTAATAGTCAAAATGGTATATTTTTAAAACACGGCATATGTTAACAGTAAAAATGTAATATTTAACCAGTCAAATATGGCATATTTTATAAGTTAAAAAGGGATATTTGGGAAAAGTCAAAAGTGACATTTTGTATAGTTATAATGGCTTATTTAAAAAAATTAAAATGGCATATTTTAACTGTCAAAAATGACATTTTACCAGTCAAAAATTGCATATTTTAAAAGTTGAAAAGTGATATTTTACGAGTCAAAAATAACGTATTTTAACAGTCAAAAATGGTCAAAATTGGCATAGTTTGATAGTTAAAAGTAGCATATCCTACAGGCCAAAAGTGGCAGATTGTAAAAGTGTAAAAGGGATATATTTCACCTGTTAAAAATGGCATATTCATCCAGTCAAAAATGGCATGTTTCGCCAAAGGGAATTGGCATATTTCACCTGTTAAAAATGGCATACACAACAGTCAAAAATTACATATTTTACATGTTAAAAAGGCATATTTTACCAGTCTAAAATGTCAGTGTTCAAGTCAAAAATTGCATATTTTACCATTTAAAAATGGCACATAAATAGAACATTAATTTATAAACAAAACAAAATACGCATTAAAACATTTTTCCTATTTAAGAAGTAAAAGATTCTTCGAATAATCAAATAATTAAATATAATCTATAATTTCACATCATATGATCGATTAATCGAATATTAAATAATCAAATTATCGAATTATCGATTAATCAAATAATCGATTAATTAATTATTTTCAAGTAATAATCGAACAACCGTTTAATCGATTTATCGAGTATTTATTGATTAATCGATTATTTTGCACAGCCCTCCATGTAAGGTGGTAAACAGAAATTTGATCTTCAATTATTTGCAGCATCTTAACCGTAACTGATGATCAGATTTTTGAAATCGTTACGGTAATAACGGGTGATTTTTTTGCTATTTGTTTTTTGTGTTCATTTTTTTTTACACGGCACGTGTGATTCGTGACATGTATCAATGCTAAAAATGCTTAGTAAGGTTTGCTATTTCACCATGAATAGACTAACAAACGAAAAGCGCTTACAAATCATTGAATTATATTATCAATATTCGTGCTCTGTAAAAAATGTTTCGCAAATTACGTCCATTTTATGGTCGTCATGACCGACCCACCGAACAGGCCATTCAAGCTATTGTGACCAAATTTCGTAACAGTTTCACTTTATTGAACATTAATCCACCAACCCGGATGCGGAGAGTGCGTACCGAGGAGGAAATTGCTGCTGTATCGGCCAGTGTTAATGAAGATCGCAATATGTCAATTCGTCACCATTCTCACAATTGGGCTTGTGTTATTCGACCAACTCGATGATTTTGCTGAATGGGCCTTAGAAAAGTTGGATGAAGATCTACTTTTTTATCGAAAAATTATATTCAGCGACGAAGCTCATTTTTGGCTCAATGGGTACGTCAACAAACAGAATTGCCGAATTTGGTCTAACGAGCAACCAGAAGCAGTTCAAGAGCTGCCAATGCATCCTACAAGATGCACTGTTTGGTGTGGTTTGTGGGCTGGCGACATCATTGGCCCGTACTTTTTTAAAAATAATGAAAATCGCAGCATTACAGTCAATGGAGTAAGGTACCGTGCGGTGCTTACCGACTTTTTTTTGCCCAAATTGGAAGAATTGGACTTGGTTGACATGTGGAATCAGCAGGACGGCGCCACATGCCATTCGGCACGCGATACCATGGACCAATTGAGAGGCGAGCAATTAATCTCACGTTTTGGAGCAGTCCATTGGCCGCCAAGATCATGCGAACTGACCCCACTGGACTATTTTTTGTGGGTCTACGTGAAGTCTTTCGTATACAGGAACAAGCGAGCCACAATTGCAGCCCTGGAAGCAGCCGTTGGTGAGATACCAGCCGAAATGCTGGAAAAAGTATGCCAAAATTGGAGTTTACGGATGGACCACCTCAGGCGTAGCCGCGGGCAACATTTACATGAAATAATATTTAAAAAGTAAATGGCAGACATTGATGTATCGTTCCAAATAAATATTTCATTAATTATTGAAAATTTTCTGCTTTTTTTTTTAATTTTAAAAACCAAACGCTTTAAAAATCACCCGTTATATTCTACTCGTTGGGTTGCCAACAAAAGCCTTCATGTCAAATTGTTTTTCGCGGGATTTGGAGGTAACCCTTAAACGAATGACCAGATTTGAGAAATGATTTCAGCAATTAACTGCATTTATCGAAAGTATATGTTTAAGCTGAAAAACAAATTCAATTGTTTTTCGGTTTCTTGAAGATAACTCTTGAAGAAATGACAGGAGTTAAAATATTCTTCAGGCTTGGGATGAACATGGGAAACTGACACAATTGTATTTCATTATGCATCGATCCACTAATTAGTAATAATTGTATAGGGCTAAAAGAAAAGTTATTAAAATCATATTTTCAATCATTGTGTTTTCGTTTTTTTGAGATAACCGTTGAATCGATTAGAAAATTTAAAAAAAATTCTTACTGATACGTATTGTACTAAACAAAAAGTCTGCAATCAATTTTTCAACGGTTTTTATTGCTAAGTCGTTCAGATTATGAAAAAAATTCCATCAATGGATTCCCCTTATCGAAAATATACACTGTGTACATAAAGTAAGGAATCAATTCAACTCGAGAAAAATGCTCGGATACATGTATTATTATTTTTTAACGCGCAGTTTTTGAGATAAAATTCACATATACAGGGTGTCCCAAAATTAAGATACGACCCCTTAGTTAAAATTTTCAAACGTGAACCCCCATTTTTTGTAGCATTTATGGATTCTACGTAAAATTCTGAGTATTTTTCATGTAGCATACCCCATGATGATATTCAGCTGTTTTCGAAGAAATTACGTTTAAAAAAGTACTACTACTATTTTATTTCTGGTAAAAGATAACATGGTTTTATCGAAACATTGGGAAACATCATTTCATTAAGTAAATAATGATTTTTCCTTATTAATTCCAATGTTTCGAGTCGAAAAATTCAATACACATCGTCAAAGTTGGACAGGGTTTCCTGAAAAAAAAAAAATTGTTTTCACCGTGGTGCTAGAGGGGGGCGGAAGGGGTTACACTAAAGTTCGCATGCATGACTTTAAAGAAGGCGCTTCAAAGATTTTTGCCTTCAAAGATTCAAAATCGATTGAAAATCTGCCGAGTAATGGCGGTTTGAAAATGGTCGAAATTCGCGAATTTCAAGTGTTTTTTTCCCACCAGTGTATATTCGTTTTCCGAATCAAATGTCTAATTAGACTAGACTTATTGTCGGACTTTTCTCCATAGAAAAAAATCAATGTTTTCTTCCGGAGAGGATTTCCACGATTTTTAGAAGTACACGTTTATGTATATTTAATAAATGGATTCGCAACTATTATGCGTGAATATTTGAAAATATAAGAGGATAAAATGTTTTCTGAAAAGAAACAAACTCGTTGGAATGTGGAAATATTTATAATAAACTGTAATTGACGAATCTAATCAGTTCCTACCTTTAATTACTTTCCTAGCCAATACCACGTGTCAGTTGATTTTTCCAGAACTAATTGCACTTAAATTATAGTTTACTTATAAACTAATCCGTTATTAAACTGGATTGAAAAATACATTTTTTTTAGTTAAAACATTCTTGTATTTATTTACTTATGCTTTCGAACGTTAACACGTCAATTAGACAATTATGTGTGAAATGGTTAAACTCTCGTTACCGTTGTAGAGTATCCGGTTCGATATCATTAAACGTGCTCTCGATATTAATAATAATAATAATAATAATAACAAAATTAGAGAGGCGATTTACGATGCCCATAAAACAGGCAAAAGGCGGATACCAGAGTGGGCAGGCTGGTGCGGAGGGTATGGGAAAAGACGGGGAAAATTCAGGTTTACGACGGTAACGGTAAAGTGGAATCCATTTACGCGAAAAAGAGGGCTCATTTTTTATTTTAAATATCACAACACTCAATATAAACTCGACGTTTTTCTTCAATTCATTAATTACAATTTACCATTTTCAATATTTCAATTTAAGCATCGAGTTCACCCAGAACCCATCAAAAGCTCATGACGCAAAAACAAACAATAAATTTTAGATTTTTCATAAAAATAATTGCCGTATCTTTGCTGAAAATAAAATAACAATAATCGAAACTTGTATTTGTACAAAATTTGCATCCAACAAATAGGAAATCAGTCGAGGAATTTGCTACAAATGCTTAACATCATTAAAAAGGAATACATTTTTGTTTTATCATAAAGAAGATGGAAACAATAAAATTAATCTTGTGAAGATATTTTAAACTAAAGAAGAATACTGATTACATTCTGATTATTTATTATCGATAACATTTAATTGATGACCGAAGAAAAATAATGTATAAATTCTAATTATGATCTAAAGTTTTTAATTTTAAGACAGTACATCACCCACACATTGTAATTTATGTCTTCATACAAATTCTCGTTTGTGTTTACCTAATTCCAAGTTGCATGTAGGCATGTGGGATTAGATAAGGCCAGATTATCCAGATCTGGGTCGGTCGTCGTTTAATTAAGTTGCGGCTTATTCTCTTTATTATTACTAAAAAAAATGGGAAGGGCCATTGTTTACGAGGATAATAACAGTCGAAAATGGACGTGCGGGGGTGACTGAGTTTAAAAAGAAATAATTATCCGCCGAGTGATGAACAATTTTCCCGGCAAGTGAAGAAATGGGTGTGTTTGCGTTGAATAAATTATGCCCGGGAATAGGTCACGAGTTGCGAAAGAGGCGAACAGCGATTGGCCAATTAATTGTTGTTTTAATAGAGACCAGAGACCGACCATGAATATTTATAAGGATGGATTGCGGATCGATTAACACGTTTTGCATTCGCACCGAGGAAAGAGGTGTGTCTTGTCAATTTATGGAAATTGCTAATTGCGCACTACTGCGCATGGACGGCTCAAGATTTATCGGCGGTTTTGCGTTACGCGGTTAAACGCGTATTTCTTGTAATTATGCTTAATGAAGGATGCTGGATGTTCGGCCATTCGAAAATAAGCGAAACAATTACTTAAGTCAGCTTCACCACTGAAGTAATTATAGTCAGTGTTATTTTATGCAACTATAATTAGCAAAAAATATCACAAGCCATTTGAAAAGAACGAATCTTTAAAATTACAGCAAAACATTTAATGCCCGTCACCTGAAAACAAAATAGCAACACGTAAAACTAAAGAAAACGAAAATTACAACCCATGTTTAGAAAAATTATAAATACGTAGAATCAGCTTAAAAATTTCAAATTACAACGGATCGCTAAAATTACTAAACTAAAAATAAGACAATTGCAATCAAGGATTTGAATAATTATAGGAAATTACACGTGGAAATAGCTTCAAAATTTCAAAATATGTCCAGAAATAATTATTCTTTCAAATTACTGAAAATAATTGACGTATTTTACATGAAAGCAAAATAGCAACACACTATTGTAGATAATCAAACGGAAATGAACAAACATTATTGAGGTTGGCCGAAAAGTGATTTTTGAAGGAAACGCTGAATATTCAAATTTTAATATACATTTATTAAATTATATAGGTGCCATTTTGTTCTACAACCTTTCTTCATCTTTCAGGCAAGTTGAGTCCTTCCAGAATTTCTTAGGGGTTTCAGCGAAAAACTTAGTAGTAGTAATTTTTTAGTTTTTTTCCATTAAGAGAATTTTGTAATGATCGAAATATACTGGTTTGAATGAAAAATGTAACACCAAGAAAAACAACCAGAATTTATTTAATTTTTCTACAATTGATGGCTTTCGGTATAAAAAGTAACTCATTAAAATTTCAATAAAAAACTCCTTCGTCAAACCTCTTTTTAGGATGATTTTATATACGAAAAATAGCAATATCAAATGGTGTTTTTATAAACATGGAACATTTTGGATTAGTTTTCTCGTGATAATAGTGCGAAGAACATCATTTAAAACACCCAGAGTTCGTAACTGTCGAAATTTTGTACAACTAAATGATTTCGAGCGAGGTCGTATTATTGGCATGAGAGAGGGTGGTCTTTCATTTAGAGAAACTGCCAATAGAATGGAACGTGACGCAACCACAGTAATGAGGTGCTGGCGAAGATGGTCTGAGGAAGATTTTCATGGACGTCGGAGAGGATATGGACCACAGAGAAGAACGACAAACCGCGAAGAACGCAGGTTAAGACTTTTGGCGATAAGAGAAAGATTATCCACTACGCGGGCCATTGGAAACACTTGGAGGGATACATTAAATGTTAGAATCTCAATGGCATCGATATATCATTGAATACGGAGTTTTGGAATGCGTAGTTATCGTCCTTTTTGTTGCCTTCCCCTGACTCTACGTCATAGAGCTTCTAGGTTGGAATGGTGTAGAGAACGGGTGAATTGGAGACAAGAATGGCAACAAATTGTGTTCACTGACGAATCCAGATTTTGTTTGTGGGCCAACGATGGACGTAGACGTGTCAGACGTTTCCGCGGGGAACGCAAAAATATGGACTTCGCGCTTCCTCGGCATACTGCTCTCACGCAGGGGGTGGTGATTTGGGGTGCCATCACGTATGGTAGTAGGTCCCCTCTAGTTTTTATTCCTGGCACCCTAAATGCTTGGCGCTTCGTACAGACTATTCTAGAGCCCGTTGCATTGCCGTACTTACAAGGGTTGCAAAACCCTGTCTTTCAGCAAGATAATGCTCGCCCACATACAGCAAAGGTAACAATAGAGTGTTTAGAAGAAGCTAACGTTGTAGTGCTTCCATGGCCTTCTCGTTCACCAGACCTTTCGCCCATCGAACATGTTTGGGATATGATAGGCGTCAGACTAGGAAATTTACCCCGTGCCCCAGACACGAACTACGTTTACGGATTCAGGAAGCTTGGGATGAGTTACCCCAAGAAGATATTGATCACCTCATTCAAAGCATGCCGAACCGCGTGAATGAGTGCATTAGAAACAATGGAGGACCGACTCATTATTTAAAAAAATGCTTGTGTAAGTAAGTTTTTCAACTGAAATTTTGATCGTTTACTTGAGACATTCAAACACAACTTCTGTGAAATTTTCATTAGAATCTGACCATAACCAGTATAGGTGGAAATCAAGGGGCGCGAGGTCCAGTGAATATGATGGATGCGGTAGAAAATCCCAACCGAGCTCCAAAAACTTTTGTCGAGTTACCAAAGCCTCATGAGGTGAAACATAAAGTCATTTCTGGATGTTTTTGTTCAATGGCTGTCTTTAATTCGTCTAATTGACAACGATACTTCTCTGAATGTATCGTCGCGTTGTTTGGTAAAAGCTCATAACACAGGATTCCTTTCCAATGGGGTACCCATAGATCAAAACGTTTTTTGTAGCCAAGCTTCACAAAATATACTAAACTAAACCCTCAAATGCCAGATCTCGACAACCGAAGAGCGAGGAGGTTGTAATTTTTACCAAAAATCTAAAAAAATCAAAAATTTGACAGTTAAAATTTCAACGGGACCTGGTGGACGCAGGTTTTCTGCTGACGACCGTTGAGGAAGCAACGCTCAAAGTCGAAGTGATTTTTGAAAATTTATTTTGGAGGGTGCAGAGGTTTGCGCCAAATCTATCTCCTCCCTGGATTTTGGAGTCGGGTGATTAGGAAGTGGCTGAAAAAATCCAATTGCCATGGGGCACAATGTTTGCTAACGAAAATTAGCGTTGACATTCCGGTTGCAACTCCTCAAGCATTTTCCGAAAAAGTGACATTTCGGATGATTCACATTCTGTTAGAGTAAGTGGATCCACATAATAATAACTGTATAATTTACAGATTATTTTATAACTGACGTAACTATAAACAACTCTGTATAAAAATATGTTCACTTGGCTCATTTATCCATGTAATGTGATCTTGCTTTAACATGCCCCCTCGAGCAAAGGTCCATATATTTTTATTTTTATTTGTTTTAATTTTAACCCTTTGGCATTTGGAATATACTTCAGTCCGGCGAATTCCGTGCACCCATAATGTTTCTTTCTTCCAAATCCGTTCGTGAGAAAATCTGCTATTTGATCTTCTGTATGGAGAAAAGTTTATTCTTTATCACATCCCTGACGAAATGATGACGTATGTCGATGTGTTTACTTCGTCCATGAAATATTGGATTTTCCGCTAGTGAAATGGCGCAGTAAATCGTTAACTTTCCCAGGAAATCAATTCCTAGTTCAGAGGTCCCTCGTTGTAAATAAATGGCCTCTTTTGCGCATACTGCTAACGCCATATATGAAAAGAAACCTTCTTGGGTTATTCTGAAGAATCAAAAGAATTTCACGTTTGGTTACCCAAAAAGAAAGATACTGTTAAGTCGCGACGTAAAATATTTCGAGGTTCATCCTGGGGAATCTACTGATAGGAACGAAAGTTTTACAAATAATCTCGTAAATACCGACAACAAAACTGAGGAAGGACATCGATTTGTGGATACTGAACATGTCTTCCCAGAAGAAGAAGAAGAAGAAGGAGAAATTGGATCGAAATCTGAAGACCCCAAAGAATTCGAAATTAACTCTTTATCTATCACCTAACGACGAAGAAAATTAATTAGAAAATGTTGACGTTAAAGAACAAAAAAGACACCCTGGATGACCAAGAATAAACAGGACAGGATTACGAGGAAGACCCATTAAGCAATATCATTTTGACACATCACAACACATCATCGCAAACGAGAGCGAACATTCATTCTTAAATAAAGTTACTTTCAGGGAAGCGATAAACAATTCGGACGTATCAGACGAAATGATTTCCTTGATCAAGAATGAAACTTGTATATTGAAAAAAACGCCCAGACAGATGCAAAGTTATTGGTTGCAGAATGGTTTTGCGCAACAAAACAGAACCGGATGGATCAATTCTTAAAAGGAAGGCTCTACTGATCGCACAAGGTTTTAAACAGATTTCTGGGATTCATTTTTAGAAACTCTTGCTCCAGTAGCAAGATCTAGCAACATACGAATAATGGCTTCTTTGACAGCTAAATAAAATATGCAGATTAGGCAATATGATGTAGCTACTGCCCATTTAAATGAAGACCTAAAAGAAAATATATACATGGAGGTTCGTTGTTCATTCGAACAAATTCTGCTGTATGTAATCTGAAAATAATCCAACACTTGTTCCCATAAAATCACGCGAAATTAAAGCCTTTTGAAACTGTAAAGACACAATTTCGGAGCTCTCCAAAAAAATATGAAAATAATTTCTACAAACTTAATACTTTCTAAATTTACTTAAAATGAATTAAATTTTAAGATTCTATAAAAATCTGAAAACACTCCATTTCTTATTTCTAAAAAAATCAAATGAAAACAAAGCTTTTTGAAACAGCGAATACGTAAGTTGCGAGTTAAATAAAAAAATATAAAAACAACTGTTCTATACAGGGTGTTTCAGAGCTCTGGGAACGGTCAATCATGTGCTTGCTTATTTGTCAAAATTTTAAATATTTGATACAAAAGTTGTGCAGAATAGTGAGCTGCATGCCCTAAAATTATTTAAATTTATACAGGGTGTCTCATAACAAAGTTACAGACCAAACTTATGTTTTTTTTAAGGGAACACCCAGTATATTTTAGCATTTTTGGATTCCTCGTTACTTGGAGATTAAAATGACCTAGGTTGTGGGGGTTGAAACCGGGCCGTTTTTGTGTTATTCAGTTGTTTATACAAAAATTTGAACAAAATTGTTAAAATGCTCCCCTGAAACTAATAAAGATAATTCATTTTAATTTAGTGGTAAAGTTTAGTTGAACTTTAGTCTTCAAAATTACTCTATCAACCAAAACATAACTCAGCGTATTATACAGGGTGATAGCCATTCGCAAACTGCAAAATTTCTTAATTTTTTCAAATGGAACACCCCATATATTATTTCATAATTTGAAAGTTCATTAAGTAAGCTTTCGTTTCATATCAGGTTTTGTATATCTAAAGTTGATGGTTACTCTAATATTTCAAAATTCGTTGGTGATTTGCATGTTTTTATTATTAGTTTTAAAATCTTAAAATTTTTAAAGTTTGGTCTGTAACTTTGTTATGAGACACCCTGTATAAATTTAAATATTTTTAGGGCATGCAGCTCACTATTCTGCACAACTTTTGTATAAAACATTTTTCGAAATTTTGAAAAAGAAGCACGTGATTGACCGTTCTCAGAGCTCTGAAACACCCTGTATGTAAATTTAATAAAACGAAATATAGCCTGAATATTCAACTTGTTAGTAACTCTGCAAAGCAAAAATAAGTCTTACTAACAAGGAGAGGATCAGATGTGTGACTCACCGATTTCATCCATCTTTGGCACACGTGTAGGTCATGACTAGGAGTATGACAGGTGCAAGTAATAGGGCGCACTATTCAGCCGTTTTTGAGAAAAAAAATGTTTTCTAATTTGTTATTCGTATGTTTATATACCTTTTGCGTTAACAAACATATACCGACCTTTTGGCGCATTGATAAAACCGCCGATTCGTAGTCGGAAGGTCGAAGGATCGAACCCCATTGTTGAAGTTGGGTTCATTCATTTTCTTTTTATAGTTTTTATAAATCCATGTGTATTTAAATACCTTAATCTTAGAATCAATCAATTTTTTTCTCGAAGACGGCTGAATAGTGCGCCCTATTACTTGCACCTGTCACACTCCTAGTCATGACCTACACGTGTGCCAAAGATGATCAAATCGGTGAGTCACACATCTGATCCTCTCCTTGTAAGACTATAAACAAATAACTTATTGAAACAAATACTTCCCTGACTAGTGTGGCACTACGAACAGGTTGAATATTCACATATGCAGGCTATATTTCGTTTTAATAAATTTATCTAATGCTTCTGCAACAAGTGAGGTTGACTCAAATTTATTTGTTTCATATATTTTTTTCTAACTTTTCTTATATTTTACGATTCTATAAAAACACTTGAACACGCAAAAACAAAGCTTTTTGAAACTCTGGACAAGTATTTTTTCTATTTTAGGATTCTATAAAACTCTGAAAATACTCTATGGAAATTTCTATAAAATCAAGTGAAAATAAAGCTTTTTAAGACCCCGAAAGAGTAATTTCCTAGTTACATAAAATATATAAAATCAATTGGTGCAAACCTAATACTTTTCAAATTCACTCAGAATCGATTATATAATATTTTGGGATTCTATGAAAATTTGAAAATGCTCGTTTCGAGAAAATTACGTGAAATCGTAATTGGCTCTATAACGAGCCGCCCCTGTGGGAAACTACTAATTTTTTAAACTACTGAAAACAATTGATGCACGAGAGCTGGAAACAATATTGCAACACTTCACATTTAAGCAGAATAGAGCGAAAATTACAACCTACGACAAGAAAAATTATAACAAATTAATTACACGTGGAATTAGCTTCAAATTCCACACTCAACTCAGAAAAAAAAAACTCAAAAGTCTTCAAACTCACAGAAAATAATTGATGTACTACACCAGGAAACAAAATGGCAATACTTCAAAGTTAAACTGAAAATTTCAATCGACGATTATAAAAATGATTAGAAATTAATCACATTTTATATTGGCAGACAACTAATCTTTAAATTCACCAATGTGATTAAAAAAGGTAAGCCCAGAAAACGTGGTTTTAATCTGTAAAATCTAATTTTTCCCGTGCAATTCACCACCAATAATGTCCCCCGTTTCATGTCCGACGAATATTAACATTTTTGTAGACATCGAATGGTCTATAATTAGGCCCAATTCGCAGCGCTGAAGTTTATAGTGTCTCTTGTACTGTTAAAGATCGGTAGGTGTTGCAAATAATTAGTTTCCGGCGTGGTAATTGTCTCGGCTATAAAACCGATGATGGCGGGCCGCGATGTGCGAAACGCCCTTTGTCATTCCTGTACAATTCGCATAATTAATATCAGCAATTCGCAGCTAAAAGGCGGTTTCACACGAAGTATTTCTCTTTTAATTGCACTTGTTCAAATTAATTAATATCAAACGCAGAAGAAGTATAGTGAATGCCTGCATAACTAGTATTTTTAAGCGCGATTTAGCTGGCTGAAATAAACCCACCCACACGTCCTAAAGCAAAAATGCGTACTACGAAAAGTTTTCAGCTATGGTTCGGGACAAGTGTGGGATCACGGCGCTTCCATCCCCCGCGTTCCATGTCCTCGGATACAAACCTCCTCGAATTCAACAATTGTTTATTTTCAAATGTTAACGGGTTTATTAGACCAGCAGACCAAATTAATATTGTTATTATTGTTTATTTTTTGTTATTTGCGATTTATGTATGTATTGTAAATACTGTTAATTGGATAAAATACAGATTATTATAATTATTATTAACTGCATATCCTTTTAACCGAGCAATCAATTAATGTAAGAGCATACCTTCCCAGCGTGGCTCTAAGATATTATTTGAGAAGAGAAGCTTTTTCAACCGAGCAAGCTATGACATGAATTATGGCCATTATCTGTAACAGCACTTTCACGTCCGGGAAAAAGATCTGTTGTCTCAAAGTGGGCTTCAACAGCTGTGGTAGGTATATTGCTATTTTTTTCTGTTCAATATTCTCTCCACAATTCTTTCTTGTTTAATGGAAAGTAGAGATGGCAGATCTTTAGCATAGATTTCAGCAGCCGTCATAATTTTTGACAAGTTTAAATCAGCATCAGAGAATTTTGTTTCTTTGGGATATCTAAACACAGGAAATCTGGATTTGAAAAATGTGCTATTTTACAACCGGAAATGTTAATGGTAAGGTCGAAAGGAATTGTTGTGGTCCTGGCGATTTTCTAATATCACAAATCAAGTGCGCGTGCGCATATTACAAAACGAAATGCGCGCCCGTCGTAGTTTTAAGAAATATTCCGGCGTAAATATATATTTCACATATTCGTAGTTGCAACTATAAATATGGGCAACATTTTTATTTATAAACTCTGTTTTAATGTCATGGGGGAGACGTTGAATCTCCCCCATGACATGCGAATCATCATCGAAGCATAGACATTGTCTATAAATAAACATTTAAATTTTGTAATAATTTTATTGGAAATATTCTCCCTAGTAAAAGAGTACGATCAAAACATATTGCCTCTCTTGGAGGAATTGACTGTATGCGTCGTAAAACAATTAATGCATTTATTGTTTTCTGATTACGATTCGCCAAGAAGTCGTTTTGCACGCTTGAAATAATATTAATTTATTTAAATAAATAAAAACGGGGGTCGCATGCGGCAGCAGCATTTGCTCGGCGAGGGTTAATTCACATGATCGCGGATACCTCAACTGAAACATATACGCATCGTTGAAATGCAAAGATGACAATGGCGCGACAAGCCATATTTTAAATGATCAGGTTTGCTTTAGAACGTTCGCGTCTTTTTTAACTGAACACACAATGCTACAGCAAATGGTGAGAAAATCGAAGCCATCGGAATATGTGAAGTAGAAGTTGGGGTACCAAAAATGGTACAAAATTACATTGGCTGATGTTTGGTGGGTACCCGGAATCAAGAATCTGTTCTCCGTGCTTACAGTCCAGAATAAGTACTCGGACAGCCAATTACTCTCATCAGCTGAAGTCTGCAACTTCCTAGTCAACAATTGGAGAGAGCTCATCGTAAAGAACTGTTCAAGTTGGCCGTGAGAAATTTGAATCCTATAAAATGAGGTCTTAAATGAGTTTTAAGAAATATTCCGCCGTAAATGTATATTTCACATATTCGTACTTGCAACTATAAATATGGGCAACATTTTTATTTATAAACTCTCTTTTAATGTCATGGGGGAGATGTTGAATCTCCTGACATTCGAACCATCATCGAAGCATAGACATTGTCTATAAATAAACATTTAAATTTTGTAATAATTTTATTAGAAATATTCTCCCTAGTAAGAGAGTACGATCAAAACATATTGCCATTCTTGGAGGAATTGACTGTATACATTTTTAAACAATTAATGCATTTATTGTTTGCTGATTACGATTCGACAAGAAGTCGTTTTGCACGCTTGAAATAATATTAATTTATTTAAATAAATAAAAACGGGGGTCGCATGCGGCAGCAGCATTTGCTCGGCGAGGGTTAATTCACATGATCGCGGATATTTTATTGGGGGGAGTGGCCCCCGTTTTATCGGGGACGATCACGCGAACCCGATTTTACATCCGAATCCTTTTACCGCAAAACGCGACGCTGTTATTTTCACTTACACCATTTACATACCTTGACTCTAAACTCCACAATTGAACGATACATAATGACGCGGGGAATATTTTTTTCCGAAATTAGCATCAAATCAATAGATAAAAGATAGAATCGAAATAGTATTTTAAAAGTGACCAGACAGTAAAATTTATGGTGCAAATAAGGTTGCATAAAATATGGATTATAGATACGTTCCAATCCATGGCGTTGCGGAGTATAATTAAGTGACCGATGATAAACTTAATTGCCTGAGTTGGCGATTATAGAATAGTTTTCCAGTGTGTTCGCTTATCGTAAGAAACCTTGTATCCGAAGTTCTTTTCTTGTCTTCCTTCAACAGGCAACCAGATCTTCTCCGCCTGGCGAGTTTTTGATCTAAGAGCTTGTTCACACCAAAAGCAACCGGCGACTGCAACGCAACAGCAACGCGACACAGCACTAATGTTTAAATACATGTGTTCCCACCCACTGAAGGCGACTCAACTGCAACGCAACTAGTTGCTAATTGGTTCAGGTAGTGCTGCATACCCGTCACCAGTTACGATCTACAGTTGCCAAGAACTGATGTGTCAGCAAAATCTTTAAATTTTTAGCTCTTTTATAAGCTCGCACATGTATATATATGATGTGATAAAGCCATCATATACAAGAGTCGACCATTCCATTCCTGTGCTACTATGAACTATGTCCAAAATTTATTGTATAAAAAGGGTTAACCCAAAACTTTCGGTATTTCTTTTTTCGCTTTTTCAATAGCATGTGTGCAGCGGTTATATCTTCGTCAGACGAGGACGACATTTTGTTCACGACTACCGAGACAAGAGACTTCAAAACAGTTGATTTCAGTAAGAACACAATAGCAACTCAACTGAAGTTGCGGTCGCATGCAGTTGCGTTGCCGTTGCCAGTTGCTTTTGGTGTGAAGAACACGGCCTAACGCATCACCCACCGACTCCTTTCCTAGCGATGGACCATGGTTGACCTGAGGCCAGGATTGGGTAGGTGCGTTCCATGAAAACGTAAACAAGACATTTCCCCATCTTGGGTGCCTGTAGAAGTTTTCCTCTCTCCGTCAACAAAAAACAGCGAAATTCCGAGGGCTTAACCCCCTAACGACCAAGGCAGGCGTATACGCATACTGCTAGATTTTAATGAGGGAGCGTAGTGAGTGTATCAGCCCGTTCGCGTTCAAGATTTCTGGTGTAAAAAAATTGCTGGTCCCAGACAAAAGTTTTACGAATTTATTGTGGTCGGTACAGGTTTAAACCGTAAATTTTGAAAGGGATTTTATGCTTTGTGAGAAATATTTTAAACAGTTTCATCCCACCTGCTTGAAGGCACATATCACTAATTGCGCTGCGAAATGTAAAGACTCGATTGGCGAGGAATCTGTCGCGTCGCAAAGTAATTACGTCGTAATTTGAATTGCAGCGCGACTACCTTGGTTGTGGTCAGCTGCTGCAGGACTTATATTCTCCAACAATAAATTCATTTCTTAGATGCCGCCATAATCATATGCAATCAATTACCCAGAGCCGATTCTCAACTTGCGCGCTCAACTGCACTAAAATTACTGCCTCAATTGCACGCACATATAAAGAGGTTGTGGAACAATATAAAATGCATTAGGCAGCTTTCATAAATGATCTCACTGGGATGGACCAGCGGAATTGTGACAGTCTGTTTTTCCAAAACTAAATTAAGATGTACATGGTGTAACACCTTGTGACATCGTAGGGGGGAGGAAGGTAAAATTTTACGAGAAACTGGACTGAACTGGATATTACAGAGGAAGAACCAAACATTTGTCCTTAGAAGCAGTTCCTAGGCATATACACGACTACAAAGTAACATCAGCCACTAAAGCGAAAGCATTAGATAACCACTTGAGAAGTAGAAACCCTATAGATGCCACCTACGAAAGTACAAGCACCCGTCAAAATAAGTAGCCTTAAATATGATGAAAAGAAAATATGTCTCTGGAAGGGAATCGAATTCGTGACTCTTCCCTTGCCGGGCTCATGCTCGGACCACTTATAACAGACTTGTTAATAGTGTATTCGGTTGAGAATTGAATTACGATTAAATAACGGTGCAATGAATCCAAGCTGCCACTCTGTTGTAGTTTTCCGCCCGGCAGGCCGAGGGTCACGGGTTTAATTCCTATCTGCTGATATATTTTTCTTTTCATCAAAAATATACCTATTTGGGGCGGCTTAGTAAGGAAAACTAAAGTTTAGTATTAATTTTTGGGCGCAAATATGGGAATAGTATATACTTTATACAATACTTTCTCCTCGACCAGATAAAATAGACTAATAAAATAACGAACACAAAGAAATTACGTTTTTATTATCACGTTTGTGGTTATGTTTATAGTATTTTGACAATTGTGATATCCAAGGCTAATTGTTTTATTCGAAACGGTGTGAGAATATTCATTCCATTACTTGTTATGGAAGGAATTACATGCAAAACGCATAAGCGCATAGTGACAAGAGTGAGAATATGTACGTTCTATGATCAAAATAGATTTGAGAATGCTTAAATTCTACAGTGGTCGTGAAGAAAAAAGGTTTCTTGTACTGCAATTATCTAGAAACCCACAAGGCACAGAACAGAAGATCAAGCGATAAAAGTTAAGAAGAAAAGAAAATGTGTTGAATATGATTAACTTTTTGGATTTTGCAGAAGTTAGAAGCAAGGAGAGACCAGATGGACAAGGCCAGTAAAAAAATCTGGCTCCAGCAAAGCTAAAATGACACATCGGCACAAAACATGCAAAGCTATAGGATAAAAACATCTGCTTTTTCAAAAACCAGAAAGAATCGCATAATGCCATAATATCTAACTTAAACAAATTTGTGAAAACCTACAATGAAAATGCTACAGAAGCATCAATTTCTGTTAAGCCACAGGATTGCTCGATCTGGGAAAGTACATACGATTGCGGAGAATTTAATTAAATCATGCATGTTAGAAATAGTTGACTGCATACTCGGAGAAGAAGCTGCAGCAGAGCATGGTTCTAACAACACTGGGTCTCACCAGATACATAAAATATCCATCCACATTGAAGATTGAATAATTTTGATATGCTTGATGAAAGTACAGATGTCACCCGCCTTACAATTTTACTTGTATTCATGAGGTGTACTTTCGACATATCTGTTGAAGAAGTCAGAGATTGTAATTTTAAGCTTTCTGAAAAGGTAAGGACATTAAATAATATTTATCTTTTTAAAAAATTCTACTTGTAAATAGAGTACTATACTCTATCGATTAATTCCTCACGTTATAATATCTATTAATTTGTATTATGTTTCAATGGCACTGTTTTGTAAATCAGATGTGGTGCAGTTTGTAAATATCTTATTGTTACAAAATAAAGAACCATTATTATTATTACATGAGTGAACATAATATTGTTTGGGAAAAAATGTATTGGCGTATGCCGCGATGGGGCCGCAGCAATGGCAGGAAAAATAAAAGGCACCATATCAGGAATTAAAAAGTTGTGTCAAGATGTAACTGCATCGTCATGCTTTTATATCGAAAAGAATGACACTTGACTTAAAGAAACTTCTTGATGAAGCTGTGAGGATCGTCTACACTTAACTTTTAATGTTCTCCCACCTCACTTACGAAGGCACGATAATCTGTTTAGATTAAAATTTCATCTAACCAACTACGGAATTAATAATACACTCTGCAGAGCGATGAGATTATTTAATACTCGTCCATCTGCCTGTTTAGAAAAAAATGTTATTTTTTTTAGTTATGCACTGTCAATACACCATAATTTTTTTTCCGTTTTGTTAGTATTTTTTTTGTTCATGTAACTTGCTTAATTCTTTTATAGGTTATGTTATTTATTTATAATAACTATTAAGTATTTCTACTTTAATTTCTATGTACCAACCATGCATGTAATGTTTATTTTTCTACTTATTGCAGTATTATGATATATTTATGTAATCTTGTAAAAGTAGAAACGTTAAATAATAAGTAAATTATGCCAAGTGTCGTCCTCTGCAGTCAAGAGTGTTCAATAACGGTGTGAGAAGAAAGAGGTAGTCAGCATGAATCGCTTCTCCTCTACACTGAAATCCGAAACTTTTAGCCAGGTTATATATACTTCGAGATAAGAGGTTTTTCAAGTGGGGCAGAGCACGTCTACATCTGTAACACATTTCGATGTTTTACATGACCAACAATGGCTTATGAAATTGGCTTATCTTACCGAAATCTTGGAAAAACTCTACGAAGTCACTACGTCTCTACAGGGGAAATGTATTTGTGTGTGTGAGCAACTGAATTTTGCTGTTGAGATGGTCATGCCTGAGATTTCTCTTTCTCAGTCATAGCAGTTTAAATTTAATTCAACTGAACTAATCTAGTCTTTCCTGACGCGAATTGTCATTTTAAAATCAAACTGACAAGTCGAGGCAATTTGTGTTATTAAATAATGGCTTTCGCATTTGAAATTCAAAAGCGATACATGGTAGAAATAAATTTAAGAATGGCGAATGGGTTTATTTATTTAAGATTTTCTAGAAGAATTTCCGTATGAAGCTGTTCCGTTCGACCATTTCAGCAGATCTATTCGCCGATTTGTGGATTTGTTTAGGGAAACAGGAAACGTAAGTCACAGAGAAGGCAGTGGGTCAGCAAGAGTAAGAAACCACCGAGGCAGACAGGGAGGTAATGGAGAAACGTCCACAGACTTCGACACGTACAGCAAGAACTAGGACTTTTTTATGAAACTACCAGACGTATTCTCAAAAACGATCTTCATTTTCATATGGCCACCGCGGTCCTGCGATCTGACACCGTGCGATTTCTTTTTATGGCCATACTTATAGCATTTTCCAAACTACCGTTACTGATCTTCATGACTTGCAAGAGCACATTAAAAACAAAATTGAAGAGATTAATAACATACCCAAAAAATTTCAAAAATGTTATTGATTCCGGTAAAAGAAGTTACACTATGCATAGCAGAAGATCATGGTGGGCATAAAATCCATCTTAATATTTTTTTTTAATTTGCTTCAACTAAGCCCTTTTATGTTGTATTAGTTCCAATAGCCTGTAGGCTAAATGTCCAAATATTTAATATGCGACATTCCAAATTTATCTCACAGCCAACTCTGAATAAAATTCTTGTGGCTCGCACGTTACCATATTCACCGTTAGAGATAAAATAACAGCTTTGAACAGAAAACTAAACTTCATTAGCTGCGTAAAAAACGACAGCGTCGAATGTTTTTCTCTCTTAAATGAATTACTGCAAGAAAATGTGATGACATTTAAACTTCAGATTACAACTTATCGGTTAAAGCAATAACCGACACAATAAACTTCACGCTATGCCTTACTGGTACTTTCATCGCAATGGTATCTTAGTAGATTAACACTTCAGAGTGAGTACAACGATTCGTATCCTTAAATTTGTTCAATCAATGTATTGGGCAATACATTATTCGACGGAAAATTGTTCGTCTGTTTGGTTGGTAGTCGTCCTACATTGCCATTACCGGCTAATTTAATACAAATTTAAACGTCACTCTGACGAGATTCAGTTTCAATATGTATTTTATTCTGACCGACAAATATTATTACACAATAAAGAATATTCAAATATATAAGAAGTTATATTTTATCACTTTGAAAGTATTAGTGGAACATTTAGCACTTGATATCAAACTTGTAGCAAGAGATCGAATCACACTCTTATGGCCAGACATCCATTCGTTTTTAAAAACAATAATTAGTACAGTGTAAGTAAATACTTGATGGAAACTAGCTTTACCAAAAGCTGCGAGCAGCTCTGAACCTATTAAAATAACCAAATGGATTTTAATATCATTCGGTCCGCAATGCGATAATCCTATGATAAAAAGCATTTTGCATTGTTACACAAAAACAAATTTTTCTTTTTATGTAAAAAAACGTAGGTTTCCGATGATAATTATCCATAGCGGCGTTACGTAACGAAACACACATTCAAACGCATAAATTGCGCGATGAATGCAGCGGAAAATTTACAACAAGGCATTACGTAATATCCGTGTGGCTGCGTGTGACTGTGTATGTGTAATATTTACGATTATTTAGAAGGAGAAAGGATTATTTATGTGCATTTTTAATAGTGCGTTTGTCGTGCGGACATTTTTCCCTCCTTTTTTTTCTTCTTCTCACTGTTGAGTCGAAATTTATGAAGTCGGCGCGCTGCCCACAATTTACAGACGATAAGGAATTCAATTACGGTCGCCCGGCAATAATTTTCCTCGGTTATGGCAATAAAAATTATACTATAAACGCGATAGTTTATCGGTGCGCCTTTATTGCGTCACTGACAATAAAATTCCTACGTTTTTTTTATAAAGATTTAAGTGAATTCGTTATGTTTAAAAATTGGAGAAAATCTTTCTTCAGTTATACTCTCCTCATGTAAAGAAGTGAAATATTTAGCTTATGTGCCCACGGATATTTTTATTTCTGGCATAAAACATGTTCATATGGCCCTCATGTTCACGAAATTATTTCTTTAAGGCTAATTACGCAATCACTACACCAACTGATAGTAATTTGTCACATAAAACACTACAATACCGATTTTTTTTACACTTAAGATAGTTGATACAAATTGAGATGTGCGCGCTGTGTATAAAAAGCAATTTTTCTAGGTGCACATTTTTTGGGTCGTGTTGTGCGTAAAACGTCGAGCTGTACGCTGTACGCTATACACTCGTATAATATAAAATAAATTGGGGTGTTTTGCTAGACCCAATTTATTCTAATTGTACGGAGTATTGCGCTTGTCATTTTACGCACTATAACTGGCCTCGTCAGCGCATGCGGTTTTGATTTGTTTACGTCTTAAGGCTGACGCAATAGTTGTATTTGTTGAGGTGTGCAGCGAACGAATCCCGGGACATAAACACCTCAAGAGAGCATGAAAAGCTTCGCTAGTTGTCGCGATTTATACGTAGCGCTCACACGTTAATTCGTATCAAACCTCTTAAGTGCAAATTAATTTCGGTATTGTTAGTGTTTTAAGTGGAAATTTTAAAACAGTTGGTGTAGTGTATTAATATTAGTAAACGTAAACGAATCTACGGTACTGCGAAGAAGCTCTATAAATGGAAAGAACAGTTAGTAGAAATTAAATTACTCCGGTTATTTATAACTCCGCCAAAAATTCTCTGGTAAATACATAAAAATAGGTAGGATAATTATTTGATAATAATAGGTTTCTGTACATTTTAAAAATATTTTAATCATGTTTCTGGAGTTATGGCAAGTTTTAGTATAGAGTATAAGCCAGAACAATAGAGACTCTTCATTGATTCGTTGAAAAGAAGCCTAAAAGCAGTTCTACACCATGGCAATAAGTATGCTTCGGTGCCCGTTGGACATTTAGTCTAATTGAAAGAAGGCTATGACAATCTTGAGCTGGTTCTGGACCAAATTTATTATTTAGATCACAAATGGACGATAAAGGCGATTTAAAAGTGGCGTTCATGTTGCTTTTAAACCTTGTAGGCCGGAGTTAAAAACGTTGTGAGGAAGAATATTGTAGATCCTAAAAAGGGATCAACCACTTCACATCAAATTGGGGTTCATAAAACAATTTGCGAAGGCGTCACCAAAAGAAGGAGAATGTTTTACATATCTTTGTCAGCAGTTTCCTGGTTTATCATAGGCAAAGCTAAAAAAGGAGTGTTCGCTGGACCCGACATGGAAACTCTTGAGGGATACTAACTTTGAGCAACAAAAGGTATCTTTCAAATTAGTTAGTAATACATTTTCTGGGAAACAAAAAGGACCCAAACGACTAACCCATCGTCGCTGACATGCTGGACAATAACCTGGGTTGTAACATGAGCATAAAATTTTCTCCACTGCTTCCCTTCAAATCTTGGTGACGTCAATAAAGGGCAGGGAGAAAGGTTTCATCAAAACATCAAAGAAAAGAAAGAAGGTATCAAGGAAGATGGAATGTTAATATTATAGCGGATTACTGCTAGATGTTAAAAAGGGACGATCCTGAATGTGTCCCCAGCAGGAAGAGCACTAAAAGAAGTATGAACGGGAAGCGAAAGCGTTTCTATAACGAGTTTTGACTAATGATAATTTAACATTTTTCAATATTCCGTTGTGTAAATATAATTATAATTATATTATTATATATTCATAGATGTAATCTGATTAATAAAAGCTGGAACCTTAATAATTGCATTAAATTTAGTTTTTTTTTACCCAAAGTAAGTCCCTTTTTGTGAAATCACCTGACGTGATGTAAAAAAATGGATTTCAATTTTGAAATCAGCACTGGAAAAAAAAAATTTCGCATGCCAGTGTTATTTGTCACAGCCTTTAAGACGTTCCTTTCTTCAGCTAAAGACAGTAGTTCGAAACTTTGGATTTAAGATCCATATTTACTGGAAAAAATTAAGCAAGATAATAATACACTAATTTAATTTATAGAAAGATGAAACTATTCCAGGAATTTTAGTGTACAAAGTACAAAAAAAAATATACATTTTGTATTTAGACCCTAATATAACAAGAATTTCAACATTACATATTGTTTCCCCATCAGAACACCTACAGACCGGTTTCGATTTTTCAGGTCTCATTAGTTTAGTTAGTTGCTGATGGGGAAACGGAGATTACAATTGGAAAATTAGTATTCTAAACACCGTTAAAGGTAGACACGCCAAAGTGGCGGAATCTATTGCCTGAAAGCTGTACTGAACCACCCAATTAGAGTGGCTTAACCACCGATAAGATATGGAAATAGTTATCTCCGTGTCCCCATCAGCAACTAACTACACTGTTGAGACCTGAAAGATCAAAACCGGTCTGTAGGTGTTCTGATGGGGAAACAATATCTAATGTTTACATTATTATTGTTATACAGCGTGGTCCATCTCAGAGGTAACAAGCTACCTTTGAACAAATCGTTGAGATACGTCGATTTTTATTTCAAGGGGGACAACTTTTGATGATATTTCCACCTTCATAACCTTAATCCTCTAGCCACCCTTAACTTCATCCCTAAATTTTAAATAGGGAAAGTAGGTCTAGTGATATATCCTCAAAAAGCTCTTTGGATTCAGAATACAACGGTGTCACTTTTTTTTCCTTTTCATTGATTTCTGAGGGAACGGCCACACTTCGAAATGGCATTTAAGGTAACAAGCTTTGTCCAATTATCTCAACCACATCCCATATTCATGATTCTTAAATTTGTTTTGACATGTGAATTTTGACATTTGTCTCTTGCCGAAAATCATGTACACTCTCGAAGAATAGATGATCAGAATTGTACTTTTAATGTTTGTTTTTCTGACGAACGTACTTTTTCTTTGAATGAGTCTAAATCGCCGCAAAACATATCTCACGAAGTACATACGCAATATCCACAAAAGTTGAAAAGTATTCTTGGAGATCACATTGTTGGTCCATTTTTCTGCCCGGTAATTTAAGGGCAGGAATGTGCCAGGAATTGCTATAAAATCAAGCAATTCCCTTCATAACAGAACCAGCTGCAACTGATGATCAGGAAATCCAACTATTTTTTCAACAGGACGGTGTACACATTCAGCTTTTGATGTATGATAGTACCTTGACGAAACTTTTCCTGGGCGATGGATTGGTATGTGAAGTACCGTTGAGTGGTCTCCGCGGTCGCCGGATTTGATAGCTTAAGACTTTTTCTTATGGGAACATCTTAAGAGCAAGGTGTACAATACGCTTCCAGTATGGCTAGACGATTTGTGCTGTAAAATATTGAATGAATGCCGTTTGATAACTCCAGACATGTCCCATGTAGAAGGGGCGATCAATTTTTTTTCTATTTTTTAAAGAATCTCCTTTTAGTACAATACACTTTTCCCAACGTTTCTGCCATTTCTTTAACCCCTCCAAAAAATACGATTAGTCAAACTCTTCAAAATACGCTTCTGTATCGACGATAACCTCCTCGTCTGAGCTGAATTTTTTTCCCCAAGCCACGTTTTCATGTTGGGGAACAGAAAGAAATCACAGGGAGCCAAGTCGGGCGAGTACGGTGGGTGCGGCATCAATTCGTAGTGTAGTTCATGCAATTTGGCCGCTACAATTCTGGATGAATATGTTGGTGCGTTATCGTGGTGAAACAGAACTTTTTTCTTAGCCAAATGGGGCCGTGACTCCTTCAACCTTGTATCGAATCGGTCCAATAATTCACTGTAGTACTACCCCGTGATCGTTCTTCCTTTCCGCAAAAAGTTTATGAGGATTATTCCCTTGGAATCCCAAAAAATCGTGGCCATGACCTTTCCGGCCGATGGGACCATCTTGGCCTTCTTCGGAGCAGATTGACCCCGAAAAATCAATTGTTTTGACTGTCACATGGTCTCTGGCGTATAATAATGGATCCAGGTTTCATAAACGATGACGACTCGACGCAAAAACTCCTGTGAATTTCGCTTAAAAAGGTCCAAGCACTGCTTCGACATTGACAGCCGTATCCGCTTGTTGTCCACCGTAAACAATCGCGCACCCTTCAGGCCGACACCTTTCTCATACCTAAGTTATCATGTAAAATATTAATTGCCGTTCCGTACGACACGCCTACGGCCTCTGCTACTTCGCGCACTTTCGTTCGGCGATCAGCGAGAATCATGTCGTGGACCTTTTCAACAATTTCCTCGGCAACCACGTCTGCCGGGCGGCAGATGTATGACCATGTTTAAATTCGTTGAACCAATATCTTACGGTTGTCATAGATGGTGAAGGGTCCCCATAGACGGTATCCAACTTCGCTTTTATTTCTTAGCATGTTTTTTCATCCAAAAATAAAAAAAAAAAACGAATTACGGATCGATAATGTTCTTTTTCCATTTTATTGAGAAACACGAAACACGTGTGATACAACTGTCTGCTAAATAAAAACTAACCTATGAATCAGTCTGAAATTTAGTATGGTGTCGTGTGACAGATGGCAGTACACGACGGTAATGTTAACTTCCCTCAGCAACGCCACCTGTCTTCAAACACGGATACTTATTGATCGACCCTCGTAGGACGACGTTTCGAACAGAATCTTTATTTCTGTATGAGACACAAACACAAAAATAAATGACACCATTGTATTCACAATCAAAATAGATTTTCAATGTTATATCACTCGACCCACTTTCCTTATTTAAAATCGGTTGGTGAAATCGGCGGTGACTAGGGGGTTAAGGTTATGAAGGTGGAAATTACATGAAAAGTTGTTCCCCTTGCAACAAAAATCGACATATCTCTGCGATTTTTTCAAAAATGCCACGTAACTCAACAAAGTCGCTTGTTACTTTTGAGATGGACCACCCAGTATTTGCCGCCGCTGGCATTCCCATATCTTGTGGGTGCTGTTATTCTCATGTTGCTAGGTGATAGGCGGGACTTTGTTGACTCGTGCACGATGATTGGCTACAATTGGTTTTGCCAGCTTAGATTTTTACTGGCGTTGGCAACTTAGATTTTTGTTGGTGTTGCCAACTTAGATTTTTGTTGGTGTTGCCAACTCGGATTTTTGTTGGTGTTACCAACTTAAACTAGCTAGCCATGTATGGTCACAGTAGGTCACTCATAAAAACAGGTCCGTCACCGTTACAAGATATGGCTACATAGAAATGACGCCCAAGTTGTTTTCTCCCGTTATTTGCGTTATTGTGTTTATTACAACTTCGTAATACTATAAACCAAAAAAAAATATATTTTAAATTTATGAAACACATTTAACTTTCAAGGGGGTGGTTGGTACGCCCAATCCTATAATCTAACCAATTTAACGGATAAATATTGACTTTGCTTTTCTTAAAAATTGGACAATTTGCAAAATTCTGCTTTGTGATCAATTAATTGGAGAGTGGGATAACGCCCTTGCAAATTGGATAATTGTCAAAATCTCTTCATGATCCTTAACTGGTTGTGGGTTAGACTAGGGTCCACCCACTGCCTCTCACGTTTCAGTCTGGATTGAAAAAAAAATTGTGTTTACATATTAATAACAACTATCAGTAATAATCATGCACAGAATTAAAATTTGAACCAATCAAATTTTTACAATTTTTTCAACTTAACTTGAAGTGAGAACATAATATCAGAATCAGAGACTCTCGATCATCCCAGACCAATGCATTGAGGGTAACAGGAGAGCTTTACATACATGTTCTTTGTTTAGAGATAGGTCGTAGTCTCGGTGTATGGTTTCGGCGGGATGGGGCAACTGCCCGTACTGCTTAAACTCGAATATTCAATTCAATCTACAGGGTGTCTCAGACCACCGTATCAGGCTTTTTTTAGAAAACGGCTAGTTGTAGAGATAGTGATAGTGTCATCAGAAGAGCTCAACAATGTGTATAAGTGAAGACACATCTGATATTTATCATTTGAAATGCAAACTTTTAGGTTAAGTTAAGGAACTTTGAAATTTAATAACTTTAATCAGATATTCAAAATGGGTGCCAGTAACAAAATTATGTTTCCTACAAAAGTTGCTTGTTTTTTTAAGGACCTTTTAAATGATACCCTTTTCGGCCTATAGTGCCATTTAAAAATCTGAAGTTCTTGACAAGCACTCAGAAATGCCATTTTTCAACGGCTTAATAATTTTTGTGTCCCAGCTCTCTCCGACCAGCCGTTTTCTCAAAAAAAGCCTGATACGAGTGGTCTGGGACACCCTGTATAAAAATAAGAAGTTGATTTTTTTTTATTTTAAGGATTTTTAAAATAATTTGTGTACGAAAGTTATTTGATTGTTGTCTATTTACTTTCTCCGTTACGAAGTACGAGAAAGTATTGTGATCGTGATTTTTTTTCAAATTTCTTTTTACGGAAATATCCGTTTTGGTGTCCCTAGATGCCATTTCAATAATTTCTGGAAAAAAAAATTGCGTCTGTGTGTGTGTGTGTGTGTGCCTGCGTGTGTGTGGCTGTGGCTGTGCGTGTGTGTGTTTGAGTGTCTGTCTGTGCGCGCTGTATCTCAAAAACTAATAGAGAAATTGATATGAAACTTTGAACATCAGTCTTATTTGATAATCTTAAGAACTGGAAAGCTTTTGGTAAAATTTTATATACAGGAAGCGGGCGTTTACCTTAAGTGTTTTTTGTTTTTTGCCAATATTTTCTAAAATATGAAAAATTTGACAAAAACATTTAAACAAACTTTGAAGACAACAAAGAAGTGAACATCTTTAACGTGAAAACATTTTTCATAAAATCATTTTTATTTTTTTTTTAATTTTTGGTTTATAGTTATAACAGTTACAGCAAATTTATATTAATAATAATTGTAAAGAGTGCTAAAATTTACAACTTAAAGGAATAAGTTTTTTCGAAATCAATTTAGTTTTTGAGTAAACTGAGTTTTTGAATTTGAAATATAATTTTTCCATCATTCATAATATTGACGTTTAAAACGTCAGTTTCATCCGAGTTTACACAACGCTTGATGTACATTTAAAATATGATTTTAATTGAAAATAAACCATGAAAACGTAAATATAAATAGTAATAATAACAATAATAATACTTTTATTAATCCACAGTTATACATAAAAGTATATAGGACAAGTCACAAATACACATGATGGCTATGATACCATCAAGTCGGAGAAAGTATCATGATGGCCACATCACCATTTTTTGTGTTGATCCATAATTTAACTGAATTAAAAAAAATACTTTGTTTCAACCACAACTTTGTTTAATACAGTTTAATTATCTTTCGTTTTATTTATAACGATAATAATTATTATCCAACAGACATCAAAGATTTATCTAATATATCAAATTTTCGTGTCACAGTGTTTGTAACAAAACTCCTTCGAAACGGCTTGACCAATTCTTATGAAATTTTGTGTGTATATTGAGCAGGTCTGAGAATAGGACGTAAACTATTTTTAATACCCCTAAATGATAGGGGTGGTCCACCGCAAATTTTTTATTTTTATTTTTTGGACAAAATTTTTTATTTTTATTTTTTTATGATTCGGCATTAAAAAATACATACAACCCTAAATTTTCACCCTTCTACCACCAACCCCTATTTTTTAATAGCGAGTTTAGTACTTTAATAATTTTCTACTCTCGGCGATCGACCGCTCGATCAGTTATTCCTTTTCCATTGTTTGCGCCGACGGTTATTAATGGGTTTTAATGGGCTTACCCTGTAGATTCGTATCGATAAATGTAAATAAATAAGTAGCTGAAATTATAAAAAAAATATAAACAAAATATTAACAGCAAATGCTGCACTGAGCTCAATTGCATCCAATGAACAATTAAGTCGGCTTTAAATACATAAATTGGTGATAACGATTGATTTATAATACGCGCGCCATCTCTTGGTGGTTGGAATGTCGCTCGCGGTGGTGTTACGAATTAAAATATTCTGCGGAAGATTCTGTGCGCGGTTGAGAATTTTTTTAATAATTTTGCCATTTAGTTCAAATTCGTTGATTATTAAAAAAAATTATGAATTTTTGAAGCAATAATTGCATGTTAGAGCGATCATGAATTTCAAAAATTAAAAAAAAATATTTCAACTGGCGATATATGTTTTTATTAGTAACAATACACTTCTTACATTCTTTAGCTTTAATAATTTTGTTATTTAGTTCAAATCCGTTAATTATTAAAAAAGTTATGAATTTTTGAAGCAATAATTGCACGTTAAAGCGATGATGAATTTTAAAGATTCTAAAAAAAATATTTCAACTGGCGATACATGTTTTTATTAGTTACAATACACTTCTTACATTCTTTAGTTTTAATAATATTGTTATTTAGTTCAAATCCGTTGATTATTAAAAAAGTTATGAATTTTTGAAGCAATAATTGCACGTTAAAGCGATCATGAATTTTAAAAATTCTAAAAAAAATATTTCAACTGGCGATACATGTTTTTATTAGTAACAATACACTTTTTACATTCTTTAACTTTAATAATTTTGTTATTTAGTTCAAATCCGTTGATTATTAAAAAAGTTATGAATTTTTGAAGCAATAATTGCACGTTAAAGCGATCATGAATTTTAAAAATTCTAAAAAAAATATTTCAACTGGCGATACATGTTTCTATTAGTAACAATACACTTCTTACATACTTTAACTTTAATAATTTTGTTATTTAGTTCAAATCCGTTGATTATTAAAAAAGTTATGAATTTTTGAAGCAATAATTGCACGTTAAAGCGATTATGAATTTCAAAAATTCTAAAAAAATATTTCAACTCACGATACATGTTTTTATTAGTAACAATACACTTCTTACATTCTTTACCTGTAATGATTTTGTTATTTAGTTCAAATCCGTTGATTATTAAAAAAGTTATGAATTTTTGAAGCAATAATTGCACGTTAAAGCGATTATGAATTTCAAAAATTCTAAAAAAATATTTCAACTGGCGATACATGTTTTTATTATTAACAATACACTTCTTACATTCTTAAGCTTTAATAATGTTGTTATTTAGTTCAAATCCGTTGATTATTAAAAAAATTATGAATTTTTGAAGCAATAATTGCACGTTAAAGCGATCGTGAATTTCAAAAATTAGAGCCTATACCGTTTTCGGCCATTATCGTCACCACTTTATTTGCTTAATTTCAATGGGCCACACACGGACGACGGCGCAGCGCAGTGGAGCCGTCGTTCGTCACCAGTAATAAGCCACGTATTGACGACGACGCAGCGCAGCGGAGCCGTCGTTCGTCACCAGTTACCTTGCTTCTGTTACCAGTTATCTGCCTTAATATATATGGACCATTCGCGGTCGATGGCGCAGTGTAGCGGAGCCGTCGTTCGTCACCCTTGCTTAATTTTTAAGGTCTACGCACCAGTTTATTTGCCTAATTTTAATGGCCACGCATGGACGTCGTCAGTCACCAGTTATCTGCCTTAATATATATATATATATATATATATATATATATATATGGACCATGCACGGACGACAGCGCAGCGCAGCGGAGCCGTCGTTCGTCACCAGTTACCTTGCTTGATCTTAAAGGACTACGCACGGACGACGGCGCAGCGAATGTTGTGTATCATAGAGCATTACAATAATAAACACTATGTTTTTGAATATTTTCTTTTTATGAATTATACCAATTCGAATTCAATATTCATAGTTAAGACAGGACAACGTCTGTCGGGTCAGCTAGTATTATTATATAATACGGCAGAGTTTAGCATTATGTTTATGCAACTTAAAACACATAGTCTTATCCATCTGTAATAACAACACAACTCAAAATCTTACAATTTTCAGGAGAACGATTTAGAGTTTTTACGTTTATGTATTTTTATATTGATCGGAAATTAATGAAATTTATTATATTTTTATTTAACTCATTATATGTGTCGATTCACTAGCAAAATAACTTGGATCTGTACGTTTTTATAGTTATATTCATAAAATTTTGGAATTAAATTTTTCTTCAGCAACTTTATGAGTCTTTCCTTTATCTTTTTGTCTAGACCTAATGGTTTATCATATAACTGTGTTAAGTTTAACGGCTCCTCTATGATTGCACAACTCCGAGGATTTTGCTTTTGAGTAATGTCTTCGCGAAATTCAACATCAGAATAATGGTATTTATAAAATCATTTTTGAGGTCTTTATTTTTCTTCACGAAGGATGACTACGTCTGAAATTTGAGCATCCTCATGATTATTGACTGTGAAGCCGCACTGTTTAATCACAGCAGCCAAATCTTTGAAATCGTAAAATGTGTTGTGACACAAATTAAGACAATATTCCCCACCCAACAAATAACTATTGTAAAAAAATTTCAGAAGAACGACATAACACGAATTATGTCAGTCTTCTTCACAAGTAATAAAGATATACGTCGACACTTTTTCGGACTGTGTCGGTGTTCATTATTAGGAGTCGCAAATTCTAGTTTTGGATCAAATGACACAAAACACGCTCTACTAAGTATTTTTAAAATTAGTAATGTGTAGTTGTTACATATAAAAGTACACACTATTAGCTACATAATCCGCAACAAAACTAAAAACATGAAATTTTGATTGCAGAGGACGATATTGTCCGAACAACTTAACTAATAAATTCAATTTATTTCTCCACTCATTTCCTAGGTGGCGCTTCTGAATATTTAATAAGAAATCCGTATCTCTTATATAAATTAAATTTATCTATGGTTTTAATTTTTCAGATGGCTCGGGATGGTGGGAATGTCGATGTTTAAAGTAAAGTGGATGAGAGTAGTAAACAAAAATAAAAAAAAACAGTATCACCATATTAAGATGGATCATTAGTTTCAACGTCGGAGGCTCCTCTTTGACCATTCGGGGCAAATTCTCTCCTTTAACATCTTTCCGCGTTTCCGTAATTTGTGCACGTGCAATCAGAAACGTCCGATAATTTTACGAGGGGCGGCAAAACCACCTGTTAGATGCTTCGGGGTGGCTTTCGTCGTCTTTGCTGTATTATTCATGAATGCTCGAAGGGAAGACCTCCTTTGGAAACGTCATTTAACCGGCAAATTCGGTATTGTCGAATTAATTATTCGACTTGATGAATATTACAAGAAGAAAACGTGTTCTGTGGCATTCTCTACAATGAGTTGAGTGCCTATCAAAGCAAAATTGCGTTTGATTGTTGATACCTCCGTTTAATTTCTGAAATTCTCAACGCCTCTATGGAATTGACGAAAACATGTTTACAATCGCACAATTAAGTATCACACATGAACTTTCTGTTCTGGAGTGAAGTACACCCAAACAAAACAGCATGCAAATATGAGTGTCAATAAATCATCGCGTTGCACATCGACCCACAGAAATGCGATACGTAATTGATGTATGATCTATCTTTTGCTGTTACGTGTGTGCATGGGTTAATCCATTCCTGGCATTAGACCGCATATAAATAACCGATTCCATTGTTTGATTTACAAATACCTTGACATATGCAAATGGTCGCATTCGACACATTTATTTATGCCATATAAAGGTGTGTAAAAATCATTACTCCGGCGATATAATGACACAATGTTTTATCGGTATTCATAAAAGTGCAAATTCGTGATTCTTAGATTATACCTCTACTGTTATCATATATTTATAATCCATTAACTCTTAGGCATCAATTTTCGAGGCTTAATAAAGTAATTTCTTCTTTGTAAACGGTTATGAGCACAAAGGAATCTGAATGTATAGGGGGTGAGAATGAAGACGACAGCTGCACGGGTCATCCAATGGTCTCTAATCGTCCAATTAACATACGACCGGCGATTATGTAGGTGAGGGCTATCGAAACCCACGCACGTTACACTCTTTCCCACTTTTCATCCACCTGTAATTGGTGTTTTAACGAGTCATCCAGGTCATTTTTATGAATAAGAAGACTTCAGCTGCGGCCTATATGTTTATTTAATGAAGGAAATGAACAGATGGTTTCACTTTTGATATTTTTTTATATTAAATAACTTGCGAGGAGAATTAGATTAAAACATTTAAGTGTAAATTTTCTTCAGGAGAACGCTGTGCAAATACGCATATCAACAAATTGTAGGATGAAGCCCACTTAAGCACCAACTTTCGTTTACATATCTACTTAACCTACATCACAATGTGCAACTGAAAACATTTTTTCGTCAATTCCATGGAGATGTTGGAAGTTTAAAAATCGCTGAAGAAAAGGCTAGGCGTTCTAAGTTTTTACTAACAAGCAGAAGTTCTAATTACTTATTTATTTATGGGTGCATTAACAAATTTATTTTACACCCAAAATACATACAGGGTTGGGCAAATGTGCCAGAACACGTGATTTCTGCTTAAACATCTGTTTATTTCGTATTACTTTTAAAAGAAATGTTTATAGTTTCATTTATTATATTCAGTGACGTATTTTGATTTTCAACAGCCACCTTATTTTTCGAGATATAACGTCATCGACCGTTTTTTTTAATCGATCACCCTATATATTTTTACATTTTCGAATAGACACAATTTCAACAATTGCAAAGTTCGGTGGGTGTGCGACTTATGGTTTCACTTGGGCTGGAACAGAAGGTTGAATTTAGAACAGGATGATATCAGCCCTAGGAAATATTAATTTTTGGCCTGGGAACGTTTTAACGCACGATGCATATTTTTTGAGTTATTTTGATTTGTCAGGTTAAATGGTACACCCGGTATAACACTAATAAATAACATTTAACACAAATAATTAAAACAAAGAATTGAAATTAAAATCAAAATTAAAATAAAAATTAGTTGTAATTACAATTACAATTGAAAAAATTTTAAAGCAAAGTTAAAATTAGTATTAAACAGGTTAACTGATACACCCGGTATAACACTAATAAATAACATGTGTATACAGGGTGTCCCATTTTAAATTGCCACCCCAAATATCTCGAAACCTGAGCAACATGGCAAAAAATGTTTCAGATTAAAGTTGTAGGGTTTGGAGAGGCACAGATGCTGGTGACCTTGGCATTAATTTTCAAGGTCAAACAAAGGTCACCTTTGATTTTCAAGTAGAACCCCTTATTTTTTATTGCGGGATCGTATTCTATGAGAAAAAATACAAACTTTTTTTTCACGAATTTTGTCCGTCATGTTGTTTGAAATCTCAGATGAATCCAGACTGTGGTGTGTGCATTAGCGTCACCCGATATGCACCACGTGGAGGTTGCCAATGGGATTATGCACATCATTGGCTCTGAAAAGGGCGGATAGTTTCAGTGGCTGGAGGTTCGAACTTGTTCTTAGATCAAATGCTCGATCAAGTGTCCATCCTCGTCAATGCACTTCTGTACCCGCTGGCGAAAGTTTACTTGAACATTTCGAAGGGTTTGGTTGGAAATTGCTCGAAATGCAGCCCTAATTGTCATCTTCATGATCTGTACTGTTGTCGCACTAATTAATTGAAAAGTTTGAAACTTAATACCACCAGACGTCGCGCGGAACACCTGACGGCTCGTCGCGTTGCTCTGCTCCCGCACCTTTGATGGTAATGCCGAGGGTAATGCATGAATCACAGCCTGGAATTATCTGAGATTTCAAACAACATGACGGACAAAATTTGTGAAAAAACTCTACAAAAAGTTAGTATTTTTTCCCATAGAACACGATCCAGCAATAAAAAATAGGGAGTTCTATTTGAAAAATCAAAGTTGACCTTCGTTTAACCTTGAAAATTAACACCAAGGTTACCAGCATATGTCCCCCTCCGAGCCCTACAACTTTTATCTGAAACGTTTTTTGCCATGTTGCTCAGGTTTCGGATTGTTTGGGGTGGCAATTTAAAATGGGACACCTTGTATAATAGGCTTACCTTAAATATTTCGATCAACAAATTCTTAGTAATTATATGGGGTCATTTGTGATCCTTAAGAGTATAAATAATTGTTATCACCTTAACATCAACCAATTTTTGGTGGTAAACTCGCTTTCTGATATTCCTTCGTGAGTTAGTTTTTTAGTAGGTTTTCACGACTCTTCGTCAAAATGGCCTTGGCTTAGGATGCACCGTTTTAACAATTATAATTTCTTTCCAAATTCGCCAACTTCCATAAAAAGTTCGTTAAGGATTATCTAGACCACTAGTAAAGGGTCGATTTGACCTTTTTGCATTTTAAGTAAATAGTAAAGTAAAGATTAAATTAGTAGCAAATGCTTTAATATTTTGGGTAGTTATCTCCAAAACTATTGAAGGGTAATTTCGAGTTGTTCGCAAAATTATTCAGGTGAATGTAGTTTGAATATATTTGAAAATATTCAACTTTGGGGCATATTTTTACTTTCTCCCTTACGAAGTACGAGAAAGTATTGTGATCGTGAAAATTTTTTCAAATTTTGTTTTTACGGAAATATCCGTTTTGGGGTCCCTAGATGCCATTTCAACAATTTCTGGAAAAAATTGTGTATGTGTGTGTGTGTGTGTGTGTGTCTGGCTGTGCGCGCTGTATCTCAAAAACTAATATAGCAATCGATATGAAACTTTGAACCTAAGTCTTATTTGATAATCCGAAGAACTGAAAAGCTTTTGGTGAAATTTCGTAGACGGGAAGTGGGTGTTTACCTTAACTGTTTTTTTTGTTTTTTTTTCAATATATTTTTAAATATGCAAAATATCACAAAAACATTTAAACAAATATTAAAGACAATAAAGAAATGAACATATTTTGTTTAAAAATATTTTTCATTAAATCATTGCTATTTGAGAAAAAAAAATATTATTTTTTTTTCATTTTTGGTTTATAATTATGAAACGATAATAGTTACAGCAAAATAATAATTGTAGAGAATGGTAAAATGAACAACTTACAAAGAATAAGTTTTTTTCGAAATTCCTTTAGTTTTTGAGTAAACTAAGTTTTTGAATTTGAAGTTAAACATTTGGGGTCCCTAGATGCCATTTAAACAATTTCTGGAAAAAAAAATTGTGTCTGTGTGTGTGTGTGTCTGTACGCGCTGTATCTCAAAAACTAATAGAGCAATTGTTTAAATGGCATCTAGGGACCCGGATATTTCCGTAAAAAAAATTTTTGAAAAAAAATCACGATCACAATACTTTCTAGTACTTCGTAACGGAGAAAGTAAAAATAGGATTTTACCTTTAAAGAATATCGGTCCAACTAATCTTCTTCCACTAATCGCTGCCCAAACGCCAACTTTCTCTGGATGTAGTGATTTCTCTCGATATATACGAGGATTTTCATCCGACCAAATTCTCATAGTTTGGGAATTAATGTACCTATCCTTGTAAAACCAAGCTTCATCAGTAAAAAAAGTAATTTGTAAAACATCCTCGTTTACATTTTGTAAAAACCACTGACAAAATTCCAGTCCTCTGGGGTAATTAACAGGTAATAACTCTTGCATCGAAGCTTGTGGCATGTTCCTACCGATAAATTCATTTGCTGTGACAAATGACGCAGAGAAGTCATAGGTTCATCTTCCAAAATTTCTTGGGCTGTGTTGATAGTATCTTGAGTTCGTTTAACTGGTCTACCACTTCCTGGTTTACGGAGAATCCTACCCGTTTCACGAAATAATAGAACAGATCGTGATAAGGTATTTTTAAATTCATCATAAATAATGAGGACGTTAGGAAATTCTTCCTGAAACTCTGCTAAAGGTGTGTCGAATGAATACACCCAATTTCCGTCCACTTTAATCCCATTTCGGAAATAACTTTCAATTAGAAACGTTTTTTGCTGGTTGCTGTAAACCATTGTGAGCACGGAATAATTGTGACTTCTAGAAAGATCTGACGTTTATTTGTCAATTCACCAGTATATAAAAATGGCGATAAAAGCAATGCGTTGAATTATAGACCTATCACCATAGTTAATAATTTTTCCAAATTGTTTGAAACACTTTTGTCCGAGCGAATGTACAGTCACTGTCATAACCTAATTAGTGACAAACAACATGGTTTTGTTAGAGGAAGATCTGTAGTTACCAACCTCTTAAATTTTACTGAGGATATCTCGCAAAACTTAGATGATCGGAAGCAAGTCGATGTTCTATATACTGACTTCCGTAAAGCGTTTGATACAATAGATCAGAACATTGTTTTGAATAAACTTAGCAAGTATGGGTGCTCACCAGAAACTGTTTGTTTATTGCGATCGTATCTCGTAAACAGGTATCAGTACGTTGTATATATGGGCCATTGTTCATATAAATACCTTGTTACAAGCGACGTACCGCAAGGGTCAAATCTTAGACTTTTACTATTCAATGTTTTTATTAACGACATTATTGATAACGTTCAGTCCAGGGTTTTACTATATGCTGACGATATGAAGATTTTCAGAATGGTTGATTCTATTAGGGACTGTGAGATTCTTCAAAATGATCTGGCTGTGATACATGAATGGTGTTCTAGTAACTCTCTATATCTGAACTTATCAAAATGCAAGTGTATGTCTTACTCACGCAAAAAGTCTCTTGTAACATATAATTATTCTTTAAATGACGTTTATTTGGAACGTTGTGATTTGATTAAGGATTTAGGTGTAACATTTGATAGAAGTTTGTCATTTAACATCCATATAAATAATATATGTAAGGAATCTATTAAGATGCTAGGATTTATACATAGAATTTGCAAAGATTTTGTAAACACGGACGTATTGAAAAAATTGTATTTCGCCTATGTAAGGTCTAAATTAGAATATGCGTCAGTTATTCGCCGCACTACCATACTTACAAGAGCAATATCGAAAATATACAAAAGAAATTTCTAAAGTTGCTGTACTTACGTGCTTATAGAAGATACCCAGATGCAAATATTAGTTACGAGCATCTGCTTCAGACATTTGATTTTAAAACACTTGTTCATCGTCGTAATTGTGCGGGAGTGTTATTTTTAAAAGGAATTGTTAACAATTTAATCGACGATCCCAACATATTAGGGCGTCTCTTGTTCAATGTTCCAAGAATAGCGGGCAGGAATAGTTTAGCTTTTCGCTATGTGTTATCAAATACCTCGGCGCACTATAACTCTCCAATTAATACTATTACACGGCTGTATAACAATGTTCATTGTTTTGTCGATATTTTTAGTGACACCTCCGCTGTTATGCCAAGGAATTTAGAAAACCTTCTATAGTGCTACATTTTTTTTTAACTTGTATATTAGCTCAATTTGTATTTACTGTTAAATTAGGATTTTTTTTTTCTCCTCTTCTTATTATTATTATTATTTTGTGCATATATAACTGTTTTTTTTTTTCCTTATCTTTATCTTTTAATTCAATTTAATATACTGTATTTAGTAATTTTAAGTTTCCCTGTTATTGGATATATGTATGTCTGTTGGGAAATAAACTAATTATTATTATTATTAATATTATTATTATTATTATTATTATTATTATTAATTCCCAACAAGTGTCAAGTGTGCCAACTGAAATTTTTAAAACGAAAAAGTCATGGCACACTTGAGGTTTTTTTTTAATGAACATACGATATAAAGAATAAGTTTTTTTTTTCGAAATCTCTCTAGTTTTTGAATTTGAAGTATAATTTTTCGTTTTAAACGTCGATATACATTTAAAATATTATTTAAATTGAAAATAAACTATGAAAGCGTAAATATAAATGATACTATCAAGTTGCAGAAAGTAACATGACAAATATCCCTTAACTACATTTCGAGATAATCCCTCGAGAACAAAATTTGTAATTATCTAAAGTTGCACTTTCTCGTGCGTGTAAACAAATATAAAAACAATTACGAGACGCATAAAATTTTCTAAATTTACTCTAACAATATATTACTCCACGATACTGTCAAAAACTGCAAACATCCCTTCAGTACATCTCGAGCAAATTCCACGAAAACAAAATTTGTAATTATGTAAAGTTCGATTTTTCTCGAGCGCTTAAAAAAATATAAAAACAATTGCTAGACACTTAAAATTTTCTAAACTTACTCAAACAACATATTTCTTCACGATACTGTCAAAATCTGCAAATATCTCTTCACTACATTTCGAACTAATCCCATGGGAACGAAATTTATAATTGTCTAAAGTTGCACTTTTTCTCGAGCACTTAAAAAATATAAAAACAATTGCCAGACGCTTAAAATTTTCTAAATTTACTCGAACAATATATTACTCCACTATACTGTAAAAATCTGCAAACATCCCTTCAGTACATTTCGAGCGAATTCCACGAGAACAAAATTTGTAATTATCTAAAGTTCGATTTTTCTCGAGCGCTTAAAAAAAATTAAAAACAATTGCCAGACTCTTAAAATTTTCTAAATTTACTCAAACAACTAATTACTTCACGATACTGTCAAAATCTGCAAACATCTCTTCACTACATTTCGAACTAATCCCATGAGAACGAAATTTTGAATTATCTAAAGTTGCACTTTTTCACGAGCGATTAAAAAATATAAAAACAATATTGCCAGACTCTTAAAATGTTCTAAATTTACTCGAACAATATATTACTCCACGATACTGTCAAAATCTGCAAACATCCCTTCACTACATTTCGAACTAATACCAGGAGAACGAAATTTGAAGTTATCTAAAGTTGCACTTTTTATTGAGCGCTTAAAAAATATAAAAACAATTGCCAGATACTTGAAATTTCCTAAAGCTACTCAAACAATACTTGAATTCAATTTCGGCGAAAGAGGTAGTATGCAAGACAATCCAAACTTACAAAAAATGAAAATCCCTTCGAGGCACATTGGCGGTTAAGATGTAACTCGGAATGGAGCGGAAAAACACAAACACCAACACACAAATCTTGAAGATGTATCACTACACAGCTGGCACTAAAACATTCGAAATAACTTTTTAGTAGGAAATTGGATTCCGGATGTTTAGCAAATGTTTTTCATTTTTATTATTGTCTGGATAAACTGCAACTTTTGGAATGTCTATCAGTTGTAGTCTTAGGTGTATATCTCCAAAACTAGTGAGGGAGTGTTTTAAGATTATGGTAGAATTTTCACGAAAGATGCATTTTGAGTAGGTTTTGAAAGATTCAAGATTGTGACGAATGTTCTACTATTTTTTTTTCTCACTAGAGCAATTTCCAAAGCTGTGTTCACGGGTGATTATTTAAAAAAAAAACTAGTGAAGGGATGTTTAAGTTTTTTGCAAAATTATCAAGGAGAATGTACTGGTAGTTTTGAAAAAATCAACTTTATGGTTATTGTTTTTCTATTTTATTTTGTCTGGTAAGAATGTAAGTTTTTCATCACAATCAGCTGGGAACTGCGATTCTCTCGAAAACTAGAGTTTTTTGCAGAATTATCAAGAAAAATGCATTCTTAGTAGATTTTGAGAGATTCAAGCTTGTGGTAAATATGTTTCTATTTTTTTTTCACTTTCTCACTATGCAAAAGCACAATTTCACGGAGACAATAAGCTGTGTTCTCGGGTGAGTTTTTTCTAAAACTACCATAGAGTTGAGGTGAATGTATTTAGAGTGAATTTAAAAACATTCAACTTTATAGAAAATATTTTTCAATTTTTCTGTCTCGCAAAAATGCAACTTTTGGAGTGGCAATCAGCACAGCTCTTGGAGGTATATCTCCAAAACTCACTGTGAGGGTATTTTACGTTATTTTGCAGATTTGAGAAGAAAATGTATTTTCAGTATATTTTGAAAGATTCACGATTGTAACGTATGGTCTATTTTTTTCTCACCAGAGAAAAGCGCAATTTACAAAGAACAATAAGCTGTGTTCTCGGGTGATTATTTTGAAAACTGGAAAATCAGAATTATCAAGGTGATTGTATTTTGAGTAGATTTGAAAAGATTCAACTTTGTGATTTATTTATTTATTTATAAAACCCAACAGACTCAATGTCCATTGACAGGGTTACAAAATAAAGTACAACTACAAATCAGCACTACAAATTAATCACAGAATAATTAATAGTGTTACATAATAACAGCATAACTACTAACATAAAATTACAAATTACAAAGGTGCATACAACAAAATGATCGAAGAATAAACTTAAAGTCAAATTGCTTGAAGACATTTTAGTAGATCGCGCTTAAATTGAGGAAATGAGGGTGTAAAGAGATCAAGTTCTCCAGAAAATTGATTAATTTGTGTGGCAAAAATGCAATTTTTAAGATGAGACACTGAGCTCTTGGGTGTATATCTCCTAAACCATTGATGGAGTATTTTGAGTTTTTTTTTACAGAATTATCAAGAAAGATGCATTCGGAGTAGATTTTGAAAGATTCAAGTTTATGGCAAAAGTTTTTTCTTTTCTCTAAGCATTATTCTCGGGTCATTATTTATTATCGAAAACTAGTGGAGGAGTGTTTTGAGTTTTTTCAGAATTATTAAGGTGAATGCTCAAATATTTATCTATTTTTGTTTTTGGCAAAATATAACTTTTACGGAGGCAATCGGCTAAGCTTTTTGGTGTATGATTCCAACTTGCGTTTTGCAGAATTGTGAAGAAAAAGGTATTCTAAAGCGATGTGGCGAATGTTTTTCTATTTATTTTTTCACTAGGGAAAAGCGCAATTTCAGAGCGACAATAAGCTGTGTTCTCGAATTATTGTTTCTAAAACTAGAGAAGGGATGGTTGCAGTTTTTTTGCATAATTATCAAAGTTAATGTATTTTGTGTAGTTGAAAAAAAATAACGTTATGGCTAATGTTTTTCCAGTTTTATTTTGTCTGGTAAAATTGGAAATTCTGGGATAGCAATCAGCTGTGCTCTTAACTGATTAATACTGAAGGAGCACAAAATTGTTGAATTGAAGAATGTATTTTAAGTAAATTTAAAAAAATCAAGTTTGTGGTAAAAGTGTTTCTATTTTTTTTCTCACTATGCAAACTCGCGATTTCAGGATGGCATTAAGCAATATTTCCTGGTGATTATTTCGAGAAGTAGGAAAGGAATGTTTTGAATTTTTGTAAAATTATGATGGAGAAGATACTTTAAGTAGATTTGAAAAAAATCAACTTTGTAGCAAATGTTTTTCTATTTATTTATGTCTGGGGTGATAAACAGTTTAGGTCTTAGGTGAATATCTTCAAAAGTAGAAAGTCTGTATTTTGAGTTTTTCGCAGAAATGTCAAGAAAAATACATTCTGAGTAGATTTTGAAAGATTCAAGTTTATGGCGAATGTTTTTCTACTCGAATTTTTGTCCTGACTGGGGAAAAGCGCAATTTCAGAGCAACAATAATCTGTGTTCTCTGGTGACCATTTCGAAAACTAGGGTTGAGGTATTTTGAGTTTTGGCGGAATTATCAAGGCGAATGTACTTTAAGTAGATTTGAAAAAAATTGAGTTTGTAGCAAATGTTTTCCTATTTTTTTTTGTCTGGCAAATTGCAACTTTTGTGGTGACAATCAGCACAGTGAAGGTGTGTTTTGAGTTTATCAAGAAAGTGCATTTTAGGCAATATAATTTTACTTGCATTATTATAGGTATTTTCAGAAAATGTGCAGCCAACCATTTTCGACTGTATTTCTGATAATTCGGCATAACGCAACCCAATTTCCACCATAGTCAGGGCGGCTAGTATATAGAGCCAAGGAGCCATGGCACTACCTGCAGTTTTAAGCTCAGCAAGAATTTTTAATGAATCCTTAATTTTTTGTTTGTTTTCCATGTGTATTGTTTGATGGTGAGGTTACGTGGTCCAAGAATGGTGTTACAAATTTAGTGCATGTCTGGGACAGAATGTAAACGCACGATGAAGTACGCATAAATTATATTTTCAGCTTGTTTGAATTCGGCTGTTTGAAATTATGAACCTTTACTCTACAACTCAAAATAATCTTGGACTATGAAGATTATTCGTTCTTTCTTCAAAAAAGGAGGCGAGCGCCTTCCCACATTGTAAAAGTACCATCAACATGTTCTACGAGCCGCTACTGAGAATCATACTAACCAAGTGAACTGTTTTATTTGAATTATTCAAAATGTATCTACTAAATATAAAGTTGTCGAAACTGCCGGCACAAAAGGTAATCCCAACAAAGTTAATGGTTTTATTTGAATTATTTTTCAAATTAGTTTCACTAATTAAAAAATTAAAGAAAAATATTTCCCGATAAAAAAAAATTGGAAAATGATTTTGAACAATAGAGTGATTTTAGAGACTAATTTAAACCATTTTCTTACTAGAATATTCTGCATTTTTTTTTATTATAAAGCCTGTATTTCCGATTTGTTTTTTGGCTAAATTTTTGATCATTTGGCCTAAATATTCGTTATTTTGACCTAAATTTTCGATTGTATTGTTAAAATTTTCGACTATCTAGTCCGATTTTTTTATTTCTCCTGACGAATTTTTGGTTTTTAAATTTTTGACCTGTGTTTTCGATATTTTTGGTCAAAATATTTTAACTTTTAGCCTAAATATCCTTTATTTTGACCTTTTGCGATTTAATTGTTTAAAATTCCGATTTTTTTATTTTCCCGCCGAATTTTTAATTTTTAGATATTTGACCTGTATTTTCGATTCTTTTGGGTCTAAATGTTTGATCTGTTGACCTAAATATTTTTTATTGTGACGTAAATTTTCGATTTAATTGTTAAAATTTTTGATTTTTTGGTCCGCAATTTTGATTTTTCGGGCCGAATTTTTAATAAGAGTTCCAAATTTTTGACTTGATTTTGGTTAAAATATCTATAACCTGAATTATTGATTTATATGCGAGATTTCTTTTTATTTTTTCCGGTATTTTCAAGTTGTGTTTATTGAAATTTTCGATTTTTTAGTCTGCATTTATTATCTTCAGGCCCGAGTTTTCGATATACTATCTAAATTTTTGACATTCTAGCCAACATTAGAGGTATTTATTATTTTTTTAAATCTTTTGACCTAAATTTGTTCTTTATTTTGACCTAACTTTTCGATTTTATTGTTAAAATTTTCGATTTTTTGGCCCCCATTTTTGATTTTTCGTTTAGTCTGCATTTATTATCTTTAGGTCCGAGTTCTTCATGTTTTGTCTAAATTTTCGATGACCAACATTGTGGATTTAAAAAAACTCTTTTGCCCTAAATTTTTCTTTATTTTTTTTTATTTGTCTGTTATTATTTTTAGGCCAGAATTTTAGATTTTTGGTCTCAATTTTTTATCGTATTTTTTTTTTATTTATGGTATACTTTGTATCCTATATTTTACATCATTTTTTAACTTGGATTATTGATTTTATTTCCTCAATTTTTTAATATTTTGCTATTATCTTTGAATTTCTGGTCAGAAACTTTTTTTTGGCGGCTGAAAGTGACGAATTATTTTGCTTCTACCTAAGTTTTCGATTTTTTGACTGCTTTTTTTATTTTTAGCTCAGGATTCTAGATTCCTTGGCCCATATTTTAGATTTCTGTATTTCCGATTTTTTAGTTCGAACTTTTTTTTATTTTTCTTTATTTTGACCAAAATATTCGATTGGTTTGTCAAGATTTTCGATTTTTTTTGTCTGCAATATTTATCTTTACGATCGTTTTCGACGTTTCGTCTAAATTTTCACCGCTTTAGGCTGTATTGTAGATTTTTCTGACAAAAAATCGAAAATCGAAAATTTTGACGAAAAAATTCGATTGGTTTGTAGAATTTTTTTATTTTTTGTTTGCATTTTTTATCTTTCCGCCCGAGTTTTCGATGTTTTGTCTAAATTTTCATCTTTTTAGGCCCTATTGTAGGTTTTTATTTTTTTGGCCTATATTTTGTATTTTCGATTATCTTGGTTTCAACTTTTGGTCTTTTGGCCGAAATTTTGTTCATCTAAATTTTCGATTCGTTTGTTAAAAAAAATTTTGATTCTTTGGTCTACCGCTTTGATTTTTGGGTACCAATTTTAGATTTTTGGTCTTAATTTTTTATTTTTTGTCCCATATTTTAGATTTTCTTGCGAATTTTTATTTTTGCTATTATTTTCGAATTTCTCGTTGGAACTTATTTTAAGCTAAAAGGAATTATTTTTGGGGCTGAAAATGGCAAATTATTTTTCTTTTGCTTGTATTTTCAATTTTTTTGGTCTGCATTTTTATTTTTAAGCCAGGTTTTTTGATTTTTTGGCCGATATTTTAGATCTTTTGTTCCAAATTTTTGATTTTGAAAATATTCGATTGGTCTAGCAAAATTAATGGATCTTTGTGTCTTCAAAAAAGGAGCCTGGCTTTACCATCAACATGTTCCACGAGCCGCCACCGACCATAGTCGTTGCGGTTTTGGTGCAGATTTTATAAAAAAAGTTATGCTTCTTTGTACTCACACATACAAATTATAAAATCATGCAATACACGCATTCTCACGTTTGAACTATCAATTTTCCGCATCCGCAATAATTGAAACGTCGAATGTATGAATACGCACCCGCGGTGATAATAATTTACTTCCTGACATCTTCGCACAACCGCCAATTTAAAGATTATTGCATACGTTCCACACTTTATTTATTCTTTAAACCCAGCAAAAAATTCTTAACGTAGATTCCGCATTTTTTTTAAATCAATCACTAATTAACGATCGAAGATATAAACTATAAAACAGGTATTTCCCTGTTTTTTATTGCAGTTATAATGTAAACAGTTAATTAGCCGTTTACATTTTATAATACATTGTTGTGCGCCTTGTATGGTAACTAGAGGTTTTCATTTTGCTATCATGCTCCCAATATATATGTGTATACTCGTCTAATTGCGCTCCTTTGCGCAATCCACTTTTTATGGCGAAATGTGACGCACGGGAAAAACAGAGTAATAATGTTTTAATTATCTGACAGATGATTTATATTTTGCTCTAACTATATCTCCGGTTGGATTTTCTCACGCATACCTTTTTTTGTTCGTGTTGTTAATTGCAGGTATAAGAGCATCGTTAAAATTTCGTTGCAATTTTAATAGAAATTTGAAGAGGTTGTTCCGTCCTGTTGAAATTATGCGCGATAATGATTCTCTTATCGCGTTGTTGCTCCATCCTGCTGAAAATATTTTACAGACATCTTTATTTACGCAGGTTTTAATTTTTGAATTCTTTGCCCGCTCAAAATAATTTATCCGAGAGACTGGGATATTTTTCGGAAATGATTTACAAGCAGCGCTGAGTGATTTAGTACAGGAATGTTTACAAGTGAAAACAATCCGTCTGAGGTCTTGTTATTCTTTGCATTATTTTTGGCATCGGTCCGCGGTTGCATGAAGTATGGGCCGTTTTCTTCTGCACCGACGTCGTTTATTCACCGTCTCGACGCCAAGAATTCCTCAACGTCGTTTCATTAAAGATTTTACTAAATATTCTATTTATAGCTGAAAAAATTTAATCTTGTAATCCAACTATTTAAAGAACATTTAATTTGTTGTGAAGAAATAATTGGTGGAAACTAAACAACAAATACGAAATAAAACGCGATAGAGATAAAATGTGGGTATGGTGAAAGTAAATATGGGCAAGGCTCGTATTTGCATAGAATACAAAATTTGTGACAATTACAGGAAAAAGCGCCCAAAAAATCGTGACGGATAAATCATATGGCTATGGCGTGTAGGAGTTGAAATGTGGGTGTCAACAATCCCAACAATTTTACTGCAAGTTTCTTCCAATTAAATATAATTAGAAGATTAAATGCGCATGTTAATTCATTACACATTTTGAATAATTAAAGATTTCAACTACCTCCAATTGTAAAAAAAGTCAAATCAATAGTGGTGAAATAGCAATAATATTTCTGGAAATTTGAAAGTATAACTATTTCAGGTAGAAACGCCAAAGTGGCGGAATCTATTGCCTGAATGCTGTATTGAGTAGGTATCTGTAGGTGTTCTGATGGGGGAACAATATTTAATGTTCAGATAACTATTTCATTTAATACAAAATTCTATGATCCTTGTTTATTAAATATTGTAAATTTCACCCACACAGTCATTAAAAAAAAATCCGGAATTGTCTCGAAGCATCTGAAAAGGGATATTTCCATTGAAATTGGGGATTCGAAAATTTTCACGAAAACAATATTTTGTACAGAGAACGTACAAATATGACACTTTTAATAACCTATAACAAAAATAATTCAGGGCTATAGTTAAAATTGAATAATCCTTAGACAATAAAGATATTAGGCTACGGCCACACGGGCGTGAATTCACGCTCTTTATTTCGCGCTTTTTCACGCTGACCGGAATTCCCGCTGTAGTATGCCATATTAGCGTCTTTTCACGCAAAAGAAATCCCCTTCTGCCGTGGCCACACGACAGTCGGAGTCCTTGGAATATTTGTGAAAAATGGACCGAATTTCTTTAAATAAAAATACAGCAGTTCCACTTTGTACTGCAGTTGTTATTTGCCGTTTACGTCGTCGATGTCAAAGAAAATACTGGATTTATCCATTATTGATAACAGAAATCCAGCAATCCGTCTTCAAATCCCTGTTTTCGTAAACTATATGTTTTAAATCATAAAGACAAAGGTGCTTCTGCACTTCCATAATTATTGTTTCACTATGAAAAAATTTCATGAGGAAATAAAAACCAGAAGTTAGTAGAACAAATAGGTTACGGCGTGATTTTCTGCCCGTGTGGCCATTCCTTTCGCGTGAAATCCCGCAAGCAAATGGACCCGGGCGCATTTTCTGGCGGGTAACCTTGAAGACGCGCCAGCCAGCCGTCCTAACAGCGGGAATTCACGCAGCGTCTGGCCGGCCAAGCTTAAATTCATGTGGTGTATTTTTTCAGCGTTTTTTCCTGCTCAAACGCGGCGTGAATTCACGCCAGTGTTGCCGTAGCCTTAAGTGTAAGGGTCGTTTTGGTTTTAGACATAGTCCTGGTTTACTTACTGGTCGGTTTCTGACCGCTTGAATTCTAAAAAGTTAAAAGCCGTCGTAAAACGACTGTTACACTCAGTGGCGGCTCGTGGAACATGTTGATGGTAGAGCAACTTATAAATATACCCCCTCCCCTCTCCTTTTTGAAGAAAGAAAGAACGATTTATCTTTCTAGACCAAAGTAACTGGCGAAAAAGTGTTTTAAGATTTAATTAAAATTTCTTGCTGAGTGCCATGGCTCTTTGGCTCTACATAATGAGCCGCCCCTCCTTAATTTGATAAAACGATGATTTGCAAATCTAGTTTAATTTTTGTAGAATTTCGTCAACACGTTTTACATATATGTTTTCTTTAATTTTTCACTCAAGTATTTCACAATTTGAAAACTAAAATTTTAAAAAATTCACAACTCGTGAAATAATCGGTGGATTTTCAAAAACTGCACTTATTTTGATAAAACGATGATTTGTAAATCTAATTTATTTTTTTGTAGAATTTAGTCGATACGTTTCATATTTTTTTTTTATTTTTTCACTCGAGTATTACACAATTCGAGAACTAAAATTTTCAAAAATTCACAATTCGCGAAATAATCGGTGGATTTTCAAAAACCTCACTTCATTTGATAAAACGATGATTTCCAAATCTAATTTAATTTTTGTAGAATTTTGTCGAAACGTTTTATATATTTTTTTAAATTTTTCACTCGAGCATTACACAATTGTAAAAATAAAATTTTTAAAAAACTCGCGAAATAATTGGTGGATTTTTAAAAACTGCACCTAATTTGATAAAACAATGATTTGCAAATATGATTTAATTTTAGTAGAATTAAGTAGACACGTTTTATAAATTTTTAAATTTTTCACTCGAGTATTTCACAATTTGAAAACTAAAATATTAAAAAATTCACAACTCGTGAAATAATCGGTGGATTTTCAAAAACTGCAATTATTTTCATAAAACGATTATTTGCAAATCTAATTTATTTTTTTGTAGAATTTAGTCGATACGTTTCATATTTTGTTTTATTTTTTCACTCGAGTATTACACAATTCGAAAATTAAAATTTTAAAAAATTCACAATTCACGAAATAATCGGTGGATTTTCAAAAACCTCACTTCATTTGATAAAACGATGGTTTCCAAATCTAATTTAATTTTTGTAGAATTTTGTCGACACGTTTTATATATTTTTTTTAATTTTTCACTCGAGCATTACACAATTGTAAAAATAAATTTTTTAAAAATTCACAACTCGCGAAATAATTGGTGGATTTTTAAAAACTGCACCCAATTTGATAAGACAATGATTTGCAAATATGATTTAATTTTAGTAGAATTTAGTAGACACGTTTTATATATTTTTTAAATTTTTAACTCGAGTATTACACAATTCGAGATCTAAAATTTTCAAAAATTCACACCTTCCGAAATAATCGGTGGATTTTCAAAAACTCTATTTAGTTTGATAAAAAGATGATTTGCAAGTATGATTTAATTTTTATAGAATTTAGTAGACACGTTTTATATATTTTTTAAATTTTTCACTCAAGTATTTCACAATTTGAAAACTAAAATTTAAAAAAATTCACAACTCGTGAAATAATCGGTGGATTTTCAAAAACTGCACTTATTTTGATAAAACGATAATTTGCAAATCTAATTTATATTTTTGTAGAATCTAGTCGATACGTTTCATATTTTGTTTTATTTTTTCACTCGAGTATTACACAATTCGAAAATTAAAATTTTAAAAAATTCACAATTCACGAAATAATCGGTGGATTTTCAAAAACCTCACTTCATTTGATAAAACGATGGTTTCCAAATCTAATTTAATTTTTGTAGAATTTTGTCGACACGTTTTATATATTTTTTTTAATTTTTCACTCGAGCATTACACAATTGTAAAAATAACATTTTTAAAAATTCACAACTCGCGAAATAATTGGTGGATTTTTAAAAACTGTACTTAATTTGATAAAACAATGATTTGCAAATATGATTTAATTTTTGTAGAATTTAGTAGACACGTTTTATATATTTTTTAAATTTTTAACTCGAGTATTACACATATCGAGATCTAAAATTTTTTAAAAATTCCCACCTTTCGAAATAATCGGTGGATTTTCAAAAACTCTATTTAGTTTGATAAAACAATGATTTGCAAGTATGATTTAATTATTGTAGAATTTAGTAGACACGTTTTATATATTTTTTTTTTATTTTTAACTCGAGTATTACACAATGCGAGATCTACAATTTTCAAAAATTCACAATTCGCGAAGTAATTGGCAAATTTTCAAAATCTCCATTTGGTTTGATAAAACGATAATTTGCAAATCTAATTTAATTAATTTTTGTAGAAATTCGTCGACACGTTTTAATATTTTTTTTTTATTTTTTTGCTCGAGTATTTTTATTCGAAAACTAAAATTTTCAAAAATTCGATACTTACGAAATAATTGGTGGATTTTAAAAAACTCTATTTAGTTTGTTAAAACGATGATTTGCAAATTTGATTTAATTTTTGTAGAATTTAGTAGACACGTTTTATATATTTTTTTAAAATTTTTAACTCGAGTATTACACAATTCGAGATCTAAAATTTAAAAAAAAATTACAATTCGCGAAATAATTGGTGAATTTTCAAAATCTTCATTTAGTTTGATAAAACAATGATTTGCAAATCTAATTTTGAAGAACGAAAGGACGATTAATCTTCCTGGACCAAAGTAACTGGCGAAAAAGTGTTTTAAGAATTTATTAAAAACTCTGAGCTTGAAACTACAGGTAGTGCCATGGCTCCTTGGCTCTATATCACGAGCCGCCCCTGGTTACACTTAACCTCTTCACGCCCAGGTCGCCACATGTGGCAGCAAGCAAAAAAAGAAAATAAAAACATTGTACAAAAAAATTACTCCTTTAGCGCCATCTATGGAATATTTTTTCATATAAATGGGTAAGTTTGTGACAGTGAACTCATATTTCGTAGAAAAAGGTAACAACAACAAAGAAGTAATTTTTCATCAACTCTAGGATTAAATCAAAGCAGCATGGGTGCGAAGTGGTTAATAGATTATTCAATTTTGCCCTGTCGAACTATATCATCACTTATTTTGGAAGGGTTTTATAGGGTGCATCGATAGCTTGGATCAATTGCGTCAATTCGGTCAATGCTTCTTTGCAATTCATCTCGAAAATTAATAATACTTTACAAGAAATTTATGCAAGTCTAATTAAAATCATTAAGAACGATGTTAAAGCCAGAAGGATAGAGATTACAATTTGATTATGTTAATATATTTCAATTTACATATGAATTTATAATGAAATTTCATTTTACATATCGAAATTTTACGACACACACGAAAGCAAAAAAAAAAAACTATTGGACTGAGGGAGATAAGTCGCGCGCTTCCCGCCGTGGAAAGATTTTTATTACTTTGGGAATATCGATCTGACATAATACCCTTCATGTTTTGAGCTCCTTTCAGGTACGAAATCAGCTTCAATATATCTTATATTAACAGATTAAAGTCTTTTATCATACTCACGTGTATGAGGAGGGCTCTAACGAGATTAAGTCCCGAAGAATCGAGTCTCTCCAAGTGATGTACGTATTTCCTCTGGCAATTACCAAAAAACGCGCGAAGATATCCAGACGCGCACAAACACACACCCACACACAATCACACACCTGCAACAAAAAAAATACATTTCAATAAATAAAAAATATATTTAATAGACAATCTTTCCTATGCGTGAAAAAAAGTATTACTATACTCACTTGTTGCGTAATAGTATATTGTACAACGAGCTTATAATGACGGCTATTAATCACGAGAACGATGTTTGCGGAATGAGCCGGAGGTGAGTGGAGCAAATCTTTCGAGTGATTAATAGCCATTATATGCGAGTTGTACATTGTACTTTGTACACGAAACAAATTTAATCAAAAATCAAATCAAAATTAAATTCAAAACTACAATTGAAATTAAAATCAAAATTAAAGTTGCAATTACAATTATAATTGAAAAAAAATTAAAATCAAAGTTAAAATCAATATTAAACAGAGAAACAAAATATTATCATTAATCGCATATTATGAATCAAAGCGCGAATTAGCGTGTTTAATGACCATATTAAACACGCAAATGCGTGTGCGTGTATAATAACCGTATTAAACACGCAAATGCTTGTTTAATGAAATTGAGTGTTGTGCTGCCCACACAATTAAATAATGCGCACATTTATTAATTTAATTCGAATCGGAGCTGCGTTAATGCATCGTAGATAAGCATTGATAACAGGCGACGAAAGAATGCGTTTTTTGCGACATTAAACCGGACACGGGAGAGATTAGGCGGATCACACCTGACGATATCCAGTTCCATCGGTGAGTTCGGTGTTAAAAAATTTAAACAGTGCGGTGGCGTGTTGTTTTCGAATTTTTGTTTTTGAATTTGTGACAAGTCAAGTTTGAAGGACCGATTAGGGGCGACTGTCATCGTGTAGACATTATTTCACGAAGGTAAGCTGAATCACAGTGGAAATTTTTCATATAAGACTCGCCTCTTGATATTTTCTATTGTCTCAAGCGGTTAATGTTCGATTGTGATGAACGATTTTAATAATTTAAACAGCAATATCCAATCCAAAGATAACAATTTCATTTATTTATTTGTGGAGGAATTGCTACAACTGCGGAATCACGCAGTAGCTTCACAAGGCAGATGAACAATTGTTTTCTTTATTTTACGATTTTGACTTAAATACTAAAATGTGTAAGTGGTGGAAGAAATGCATTAAAATTAAACTGAAATTAGTGAATAATGTGAACATTTAAACAAATATTGAAGATAACAAAGAAATGAACATCTTTTCTTTTAAATATTTTTCATAAAATTATTGCGTTTAAGAAAAAGTTATTTCAAAATTTTTGTTTTTTCGTTTGAAATATCGTTGTATTTTTTTTTTAATTCCAACTGACGTACCAACTTTGTTACTATTTTAACTAGCTGAAATTTTAAAACGACAGTAGATTTTTCTCATTCTCTTAATGAAAAAAAACATATACTTTTATTGGTTCAGAATTATTATTAAAACGCTGATTTTTCCCATTTCTTACATTTTCGAATTTTCTTTGTGATGACGTCACGGGCTTCAAGTTAACATTTGTTCTCAACAAAACAAACTAAGAAGATCTAGTTGAATCCTGCAAATTTGCAAGCAAGAAACACAGATATTGCAACCGCTTTCGATTTTGAGTTTTCGTTTACCCGCTGCGGCCATTCAAAAACTGGCTTGCCAATTTTGTTCTCCTGATGAGAAAAAAAAAATTGTGATGTGGCCATCATGTTACTTTCTCCGACTTGATGGTATCATAGCCATTTATATTTGATTTTCAATTGAAATCATATTTTATTATTTTATTTATTTTAAAACGTCAAAATTATGAAAGATGGAAAAATTATACTTCAAATTCAAAAACTCAGTTTACTCAAAAACTAAAGGGATTTCGAAAAAAACTTATTCTTTATAAGTTGTTCATTTTAGCATTTTATACAATTATTATTAACGTAAGTTTGCTTTAACTATCATCGTTTTATAATTAAAAAAAAATTAAAATAAAAAAAAATAATACATTTTTTTCTCGAATAAAAATGATTTTATGAAAAATGTTTGTTTAAATGTTTTTGTGATATTTTTCATATTTAAGAAAATATTGGCAAAAAACAAAAAACAGTTAAGGTAAACACCCACTTTCAGTGTACGAAATTTTACCAAAAGCTTTTCAGTTCTTTAGATTATCAAATAAGACGTATGTTTAAAGTTTAATATCAATTGCTGTATTAGTTTTTGAGATACAGCGCACACAGCAGACAGACACACACACGCACACACACAGACACAATTTGTTTTTCCAGAAATTGTTGAAATGGCATCTAGGTACTCCAAAACGGATATTTCCGTAAAAAAAATTTAAAAAAAATCACGATCACAATACTTTCTTGTACTTCGTACCGGAGAAAGTAAAAACATCTATTTGTCTTGGACGATTATTAAAGAAATGATATTTCAGATTTTTTATTTTAAAGTACCACTTTTAACACTTATCATAAATAACTATTACGCCAAAAAATCGGAGAAAGTAACATGATGGCCACATTACCATTTTTCAAATTAAATTTGAGTTTTTGAAGCTAACTTCTCCACTAACTATGGTTCTATATTTCTTTGAATCATTAGTTTAATTTTCGGAATTTTCAGTTTATGTTTCAATCGTTGCCCTTTTGTTTCTGGCTAAGATATAGCAATATTTTTTATTTGAATTGTATTTCAATAAATTTTTGTAGCAATAATCTGAATTTCTCATTTTTAACAATTTTTTTAATAAACGGTGAATGCAATTTAAGTTTTTGCACTTTAAGTTTGAACCATTTCCGCCTTGTTTCCAGCAATTGTTTTTATATGAAAAAAGATAAGCATTATTTTTCTATGAATTTTAAGCTTTTGACGCCAATATCAGTTTATTATCATTCTGTAATTTCTATAATCGTTTAATGTAATTTTTGCTCTCCAAGTTTAAGTTTAAACCATTGCCTTCTTGTTTTCAGCTATGACATTGCAATTATTTCTTTTTAATATGAAACCAAGCATTTTTCTATGATTATCCAATTTTTGTAGGTAATATTATCGTTGACTACTATATAGCAATTGTTTTAATATGAAATTATACGTGCACTGCCTTTATATGAATTTTGAACATTAAGAGCTAGGAGCTAATTTTTTGACCTGTTGTCATCTTGTTTGCGGCTAACAACGGAAGGATGCCCCACCGTTTTCGATTCAAGCTCTATGCAGAAATGTTGCAGGTGATGCCAATAAGACATTCTGAAAATTATACCCTCTATTTTTGCGTTAAAAAATGGCGATATGATAACCGCACGATTCAGGATGTCTTACCTAGACTTGGAATCGATCGAAAATTTCATGAACATATATAGGGTTTTTTAAAAGTAAGTAGTATTTTAAACTACTAGTATCGTGGCTGATTTTTATGCATTTTTGAAAATAAGGACATTATCAGGGGATTTTTTTTGTTTTCACCTTGTGGTCGTCATAGCAACAAATTTGTTTAAAACTAGTTGCATGAAAAATAACATTGTATACAAGTGTCATCACAGGTTTTTCACACAATTTCTTTTATAAAAAGAAATGGTTTTGCCTCTGCAAACTCGCATTGGAGTTGTCCAATGTTATGACGAATGTGGACGGAGTTTCTCGACAAGCTTTAACGGTTTCGTACCCGTAATTGATGGCTTTTTAAAAGCTGTTAGTAACATTTGAAGAAATTGGTTCTGTAAGGCACAAAAAGAAATCAGGAAGACCCCCATGTGGCAGTTGCTGATGTTTTACAAGAAACGTAAAATTTAGCAAATGAAAACGAATATGGAATATCTAGTGTCAATAAAATAGCACAATGTCTGGAGATGGGTAACACCATAGTATGGCCATTCTTCGAAGGTAAAATAAAATGTATTCATATAAAATGCAAGTTCTGTTCGAACTGAAGAAAGCTGATAAAGCTATAGCAACTGGTTTTACCCTACAAACAATAGGGGAAATTCAAGTGAATCCACAGTGGTTTGATAATGTTTTTTGGACTGACGAGGCACACTTTTAACTTAATGGTGATGTGAACACATATAATTGTCGAATTTGGTCATTAAATAATCCACATTAAACCTAATTTAATCGATCAATTGAAAGAATCCATTATACAAAATATAGCAAAATATAGCAAAACATGAAGAAAGGTTACTTCTTGTTCAAGAAGAAAATGGCGGCAACATACAATATTTACTATAAATGGAATATTTTTAATAAATCCCATTTCTTTCTGCACATACATACATTTTTCATTTTCAAATTGCTCAATGGTTGATAAAAATATCAATATTTCAAAATATGACTTACTTTTGAAAAACCCTATATTTTAGAAAAAAAGTATTTCAGACAAAAGTTTTGGCGTTTGAGAGGACGCATTCAACGTCGATATTTGTGTTACTACGAATAGCGTTAGCAAGGTCAGACCTTGGTCAACTTATTTTTCCAATAGAAACTGCAAAGTATTTCTACACTATCTTCTTCTACTAATTAATTTAAACAACTGTTATCTGAAACATTTTTTATTTATCCTATAGTAGTATAACATTTTATTGTACTCGAGATACATCGATATACAACAGGCCATCGACCGAGATCTTTCAGCCATTTATCCTATATTTTTAGAGATATTGAAATATCTCTATATGTAAGTTTTTTAATATTCTGCCTTACGATCAGGGTTCGGAATATATCCGATATTTATATAAATATCAATATATCGGATATATGTATATGCCAACCACGCTGAATTTTGTTTACCCGCTGCGGCCGTTCAAAGTCTGAAAAATCGATTTTTTTCTACAATCTTCCAACTGACTTGCCAATTTTATTCTCCTGATGAAAAAACCATTTACTTTTATTTGTCTGGGACGATTATTAAAAAAAATATGTTTCAAATTTCTTACTTGAAAGTACCACTTTTAACACTTATCATAAATAACTATTATGCCATCAAATCGGTGTGGCCGAAAATATTTTTGTAATATTTCATATTTAAAAAATTATCGACAAGAAACAAAAAAACGATTAAGGTAAACACCCACTTTCGGTGTACGAAATTTTACCAAAAGATACAGCGCGCACTTTGAATTTCACTTGACCTTACGTAGATGTCATAAGGTCAAACCAATGTTACTATGCCACTACATTATGTTCCCCTCCAAAAATTTTTTTGAATCATTTATGTTTCAGAGAAAATCGATATAAACTATCCTGAATTTTGATCTTTGATAGAACCTCAAAAGTTTTCCACTGACTTTTCCGCGGTCTAACTTATGTTTTCATCATTCATGGGCGTGAAATACCATAACACCAGTCTGAGGCCCAATGTTTTCTCTGTAGGGTTAAATGGTTTTTTCCCGTTACGGCAGGTAAAACACATTCCCCTTTAAATGAATAATAATTGTAGAGAATGCTAAAATGAACAACTCATAAACAATAATATTTTTCGAAATCTCTTTAGTTTTTGAGTAAACATTAGTATTTGAAGTAAAATTTATCATTTTCATGTTTCATGATTTTGACGTTTTAAACGTCAGTTTCATCCGATTCTACAAAACGCTCGATGTACATTTAAAATATGATCTAAATTGAAAATAAACCATAAAATGTTAATATAAACTATGATACCATCAAATCGGAGAAAGTAACACGGTGGCCATATCACCATTTTTTATGTAATAGTATGGAAAATATCAATTAATCTTACTAATTTGTTAACAACATTTTAAACGAATTAACCTATTTTGGGATCCTAGACATTTTTCTCTTGCCGGGCGACTACAAGAAATAGACCAAATATAAAACTAGAAAACAATAAATAAAATAGTAAAAAATATAAAATGTTCCTCGAGTATTTACAAAAACGAATGCATATTTTATAACTTATTATTCAACACAAAACAAAACAAAATCCTTCGTTTTGATTCCAATAGAATGCTTATAATAGGTGTCCTCATAATACAAAGCTTCGCATCTTTGAATCAATTATTTTCAGTCGAAAAACACTAAACAATTAGGGATTTAAACTTTTATGTAATCTCAAAAATTTTACCTCGAAAACCTAAGACGAAACTTAAGATTCGCATGCTGAGTTGCTGAAATAATAAATTAACATTAAATTAATGTTTTGACAAGGTAAAAAACAAAAACATATTTTGCAAAATCAATCGTCTTTGTTAGTTTTGAAATTATTTGATATGAATTAACATTTTCATGTGTCAATATTCGCGAAATGATACTTCAAAATTTAAAAAATTCGAATCTTCAAAACTTCAATCTTTGAAGATTTTCTATAAATCTTCGAAACTTGAATGCTTCGAAATTGACAATCTTCGAAGAAAAATTCCAGCTCTAGCTTCTAATAGAATCAATGGGGACAGCAACAATTACATGTAATTTTACTGAGAATTTTCTAACGAAATTGGACGATTTGCATTTTTTTTTAAATTAAAGTGGACGGTTTGACCGGCCTCCTCAAAAACTCGAACCTAAGACCTTTGTCTTATTTGTCCACCCTATGATCCGTCTGTGGCTTCAAACCATTAAGTGAAGAGTAAACAAAAGTAGAAATTCATACTAGTAATATTTCAGACAGTTATAAATATAATATTGAGAATTATCATATTTGTGATCAATATGGTAAACGGAGATGTTAATGATTTAAACCACGCAGTGCACAAATTAGGCATATGTGGAAGAACACGTTATGTGAAAATCACCCATAGTTCTCACGAACGAAATTTCAGTATGTTGTCTTTTATTTTATATTTATTTTTTAAGCAAGAGTTGTTAAACCCACTGGTCTAGACCTTAGCTTATCGAATTAACCAACTCTTGTTGATTTAATTCTTCACCTGGACGTAGTATAGCGTAGTCGTGTCGTATTTTTTGTGTTTCTTGTTGGTTATTAGTTTCTGGCGTGTGCGTGGCTAGTAAAAGGGAAAAATTGGCGATGCATAATCGCGATTTCGCAGCAATAAAACGTTAAGTGGTTTCGTGATAATCTAGATGGATATCTTGGTAGGTGATTAATAGGTATCGGTCGCTGCCAATTATCCGCTAATTGCCCCAGATGAAGATACCTCGACCGTCTCAATTAAGATACGTTAAAAACAAACTAAAAAACTCCCTTATTTAAAGGGATGGAATTAATGTGAACGTAATTAAGGTAATCAAAAATTTTAACTTCTAAATAGATAATTTATATAAGCAAATCTAATAAGCAATAAGCGTTGTTACACACAAACAAACACGTAAATATATATCACGACTGAAAGATCTTGTGATCGATGGCCAGTTGGGCAGAACCTCACGAATACATTGATTAATATTATTTTATTAAAAAAGAGTTTCCAATTATATTGCAATTAAAATTGAACTAAAGATCCTTAATTTTAAGGAAGCAAATAAATCTTCTAACTACTTAGGGTATTAAAGGTTCGTTCACCTAAAACATGTCAAGATGCAAAAGAGTTAAAGATTGCAATCAATCAAATAAAATAAACGGCTCATAAATAAATTAAAGTTTATAGTTTAGGTGTGAGGATAATGGGCAATAATGATTATGATATATTAGTTGAAAGAAGCACATAAATTAGAGTCGAGTGCACTATAAATAACATATCAAGCTGGGAATTAACATAGACATTTCACGAGCGCGCGAAACGAAACGAAACGAACGCTAATAATAAATAAAATGTTTTTTTTTCGTTGCGCTCGTGTGTATGTGTGAGAGATTATTAATATGTAAAATTTCGCGTAGGCAAATATATCCAAAGATTGCGTACATTATTATAAGTAATAATGCATAAGATCTGGCCATATATTTTCCGGATCCATTTGCCGAGTAAATCATTTTATAATACTTGCCATCGCTGGAGCTCAGCGATAAAGGCGTCGTCGGGCGTCGGCGTCGCCGTCTTTCGAACATGCACAATTTACTGGTGATACGTTATACGGCCCGGATATGCATTTCCAGTTTTATAATACCATGAGATCCGTCTCTTATCGATTATCACTTTCAGAAATCATACGCTTATACATCAATATTTCTTGCTTACTAATCATTTAATAGTTCATAATTTTGGAGTAAAAATTACATGAATCATACAATAAATTTTGAGTAGATAGATAGTTCTTCTATTTTTTAAATCACAAGAAAAAATTTGCAACTTGAGATTCTCTAGAAATCTAAGGCAGGGGTTTTTCAAGATTTAAATTAATTCATAAAGAAGAAACGATTCTGATTTAATTAAAAAAATTCCCAGTTTTTGGCAATTGCATTAAAGAAGAAAATTTACAGCATCAAATTTTTAAAATTAAAGTAGAAATTATCTTGAAATATGTATAGTGAATTGATGTTTTTATATTTTCACTGAATCAAAGGAAATAATAAATATTAAGTAAACTTTGAAGATTTACAGCTTGAGACATTTGTTTTTATTTTTTTTACATCGCAGGAGGAAACCTGCAGTTTAAGAGTTTCAATAAGTCCTGTTCTTCTAGGATAATCACGAAATCCAAAAGCGTTTTTTTTTATGTTGCTCACAGAATCATTAAGTAGAATCGATTATAACTAAATTGGAGAAGTTTCCAGTTTATGACAATTGTCTTTCTATATTTTTAATCACAGAAGATAATCTATAGCTTTAAAATTTCAATAAGCCCGGTTTTAATGGGATTATCTTGAAATATAGCGAAATAATGTTTTAGATTTACAGTAACCCTTAAAGAAAAATCGATTTTGACTACATTTAGAAACTTTTATTTTGTGGCAATTGTTTTTCAATTTTTTTAATCACAAAATATAATCTGTACCTTCAAAATTCGAATAAGCTTGGTTTTAATGAGATTATCTTGAAATCTAGTGAAAGAGTGTTTTTAGATTTACATTGAATCATAAAACAAATCAACTAAAAGTAAATTTGGAAGATTTGTAGCGCGTGGCAATTGTTTTTATATTTATAACATCGCAAGAGAAAACCTGCATTTTTTAAAACCTGGTTCGAAAAGGAGAATCTTGAAATCTAATATAGAATTCCTTTTAAATTTTCACAGAATTGTAAAGTAAAATCGATTTGATGTGAATTTAGAAAATGTGAAATTTTTTAAGTATTTTTTTTTCGTCGCAGGTGAAAATGTACAGTTCAAAATACCGACAAGCCCGATTCTGGAGAATAATCTTAAAATCCAGTAAAGAGTTCTTTTCAGATGTTCACGGAATCATAAAGTAGAATTAATTAAGAGATAATTTAGAAAGTTTCCTGTTTGTGGCAATTAATTTTCTATTTTTTGAATCACCGAAGATAATCTGCAGCTTCAAAATTCCGATAAGCCCGGTTTTAGTGGGAATTTAATGAAAGGATGTTTTTAAATTTCTACTGCCTCTTAAAACAGAATAGATTTTTAGTAAATTCACAAAGTTTCCATTTCGTGACAATTATTGACAATTTTTTGAGTCCCAAAAGATACTCTGCCACTTTAAAACTCTAATAAACATGCTTTCAATGGGAATCTAATGAAAGGGTGTTTTCAAACTTTTATTGCCCTTTAAAGCAGAATTGATTTGTGTAAATTTAGAAAGTTTTCAGTTTGTGGCATTTTTTCTTCTATTTTTTAATCAGCGAAGATAATCTGCAGCTTCAAAATTCCAATAAGCTTTTGATGGGATTATCTTGGAATCTGGAGAAATGATGTTTTTAAATTTTTACTGCCTCTTAAAGTATAATCGATTTTATGTGAATTTAGAAAGTTTTCAATTTTTTGAATTACAGAAGATACTCTGCAGCTTCAAAATTCCAATAAGCCCAGATTGAATGGGATTATCTTGAAATCTAGTGAAAGGATGTTTTTAGATTGTCACTGGGTCATAAAACAAAATCGATTCTAAGTAAATTTTGAAAATTTCTTGCGAGCGACAAATGTTTTTATATTTTTTACATCGCAGGAGAAAACCTGCATTTTTAAATTCCACTAAGCTCGGTTCTAGTAGGAGAATCCTGAAATCTAATTCAGATTTTCACAGAATCGTAAAGTAAAATCGGTTTTAAGAGAATTTAAATTTAAAAAATGTCCAACTTGTGAGATTATTTAATTTCTTTTTCTTCGCAGCAGAAAATCTGCAATTCAAAATATCAATAAGCCCGATTCTGAAAGAAAATCTTAAAGTCTAGTAAAGAGTTATTTTCAGATGATAAAGTAGAATCGATTCTGAGGTAAATTATAAAGTTTCCAGTTTGTGGGAATTGTTTATGTGCTTTTTGAATCACAATAATGTGCAGCTTCAAAATTTCAATAAACCCGGTTTTAGTGGGATTATCTAAAAATCTAGTGGAATAATGTTTTTGGATATTCACTGAATCTTAAAAAACCATTTTGATTAAATGTAGACAGTTTTTCCTTCGTGGTAATTGTTTTCCTGTGTTCTTAGATACACGAGAAGATCTGAAGCTTCTAAATCGCAAAAAGTCCGGTTTTAGAGCGATTATTTTGAAATCTAATGGAGGGTTGTTTTTAGATTTTCACGAAATCATGAAATAAAATCGATTTTGAGTAAATTAGGAAAGTTCCCAATTTGTGGGGATTATTTTTCAAATCAGCGGCTTCAAAATTGCAATGTATCGGGTTCTAGTGGGCTTATCTTGAAATTTAGTAAAAGGTTGTTTTCAGATTTGTACAGAATCATAAGGTAACATCGATTTTATGTGAATTAAGAAAGTATTTTCTATTGTTCGCTTAATTTTTGATTACATAATATAAAAACACGTGCCACAGACAATCAAACTTTTAGAATTTACTCGAAAATTATTGTACATTTTGATTAAATAAAAAAAAGTAATATTCCAAAACCAAATTTCGACATAATCGCGGGAAAACAAAGCTCATCATTTTCAATTTGCGCAAGAAAATATATTACAACAATTTTCAGTAATTTAAAATTTTGCAAATTTATTTAAAAAATGTGTTACTTTATAACCAAGTAAACATCGAAGATATCTCATCACCAGATTTACAGATAATCGCAGGAAAACAGATTGGATTGTGATTCTATAGTTGGACATTTTCCCGATCGGTTAAAAAACATAAAAAAAATAATTGCCGAGAATTTCAAATTTTCTAAATTTCCTCACAAATTACTATAGTTTGTGATAAAATTAAAATCTAAAATAATATTGTATTTTACCAAATTTTACCGGGCCATAAAAATACGAATTCGAAAATTGTGAAAGTGAAAAGTTGTTCTAAATTTACGTCGATATTATTTAATTTGATTAGAGATAGGTAAAACTGCTACTTTTGAATCACGTTGCTACCTGTGATTGCTACTTTGAAAAATTTGTAGGTATGTGGCAAATGTTTTCCTATTTTGGTTTTACTTCTAAAAAAACGCATCTTCTGACATATTATTTGCTCTGTTCTGATTATTTTGATATAAAATCATTTACCAATGGAGATATGGGTTGTTAAAAATGTTCGTTTTAATTTTTTGAGCACTTGGCCAAAAACATCGCAGAAAAAAATAAAAAACGTGCAGGCAAAATTCCATAAAAAGGTATCCTCAATGGATGGCCGAAGTGCCGTTTATTCGAAATTAATTTGGTTTTTGTAAATTCAACAATTTTCAATAGAGATATGGATTTTTGAATATTTTCGTTTTAATTTTTTGAGCACTTGAATGAAAGCATCGCAGAATAATATATAAAACGCGCAGAAAAAAATCCTTAAAAAATATCCTTAATGGTCGAAGTATCGCTTATTTAAAATAAATTTGGTTTTTGTAAATTCAACAATTTTTAATGAAGATGGATGGATTTTTGAAAATTTTAGATTTCATTTTTTGAGCACCTGAATGAAAACGTCGCAAAAAAATAAAACGCGCAGACAAAATTCCATAAAAAATTATCCTCAGCGGCCGAAGTATCGCTTATTTATTTTTATGTTTATTTTTTATATATTGTTGTAATATTAGTTTTAATTTTTAATTTTCTGTAAAAATTGGTTTATCCGTAAATATATATATTATTATTATTATTATTATTTAAAATCAATTTGGGGGTTGAAAATTCAACAATTTTCAATAGAGATATAGGTTTTTTTTAAATTAAATTTTCGTTTTAAGTTTTTGAGCACTTGGCCAAAATGTAAAACGTGCAGCAAAATTCCATAAAAAAATATCCTCAATGGCCGAAATACAGCTTATTCGAAATAAACTTGAATTTTCAAAATTCAACAATTTTCAATAAAGAAAATCTTCAAAAATTCTTTTGAAGTTTTTTGTTTCAATTTTTTAACACTTGAATAAAAACATCGCAAAAATGAAACATGCAGGCAAAATTCCATAAGAAATCATCCTCAATAGCCAATGTATTGCTAATATAAAATCAATTTGGTCTTTGTAAATTCAACAATTTTCAATAAAATATGGATTTTTGAAGATTTTCGTTTTAATTTCCTGAGCACTTGAATGAAAACGTCGCAGAAAAAATATAAAACGCGTAGAAAAAAATCATTAAAAAAATATCCTCAATGGCCAAAGTATCGCTTATTTAAAATAAATTTGGTTTTTGTAAATTTCACAGTTTTTAATAGAGATAAGGATTTTTGAAGATTTTCGTTTTATTTTGTGAGCACCTGAATGAAAACATCGCAGAAAAAAAAAAATAAAACGCGCCGACAAAATTCCATAAAAAACTATCGGCAGCGGCCGAAGTGTCGCTTATTCAAAATCAATTTTGGGCCTGAAAATTCAACAATTTTCAATAGATATGGATTTTTGTTTTAATTTTTTGAGCACCTGAACAAGGAGCATTTGGAGATTTTTGCAGTTTGGTAAATTGTGTTGTGGTTATATGAAAATTTCGTAATATTTTCTTAAAGCACTCTAAATTCGCAACATTCTGGCATTCAAATCATTAAAATTCAATTACGCGTTCAGAAGATAACCAATGTTTCCAAATCAAAAATGCGATTTTTTTTTACTTTGAACCTGGAAAAGTTTTGATTTTAGGCAATTTTCGTTGAATCTACATGAATATTTCTTAACACTTTTTTTTTAAATAAACTGAATTCGCTACATTTTTATATTAAATCCTAAAAATAAAAAACGCATTCGGAAGTTTACGAATTTCTCCAAATCAAAAACGCGCTTTTGTTGACTTTTGGCAATTTTCGTTGACTCGACATTAATATTTTGTAACACTTTTTAGAAATAAACCAAATTCACCACATTTTTCAATTCAGGGCACTAAAACCAAATAACGTGCCCAGAAGTTAACAAATATTTCCAAATCAAAAATCCGATTTTGTTGATCTTAGATTTCCGATTTTAGACAATTTTCATTGATTTAATATTTCTTTACCCTTTTTTAAAGGTAAAAAGCGCTGAATTTTTAATTATATCATTAAAACGAAATAATGCATTCGGAAGTTAACGATTTTTCCTAATCAAAAACTCGATTTTGTTAACTTTGAACTTGGAAAACTTTCGATTTTGGCAATTTTTGTTGATTTGCCATGAATATTTCTTAACATTTTTTTTAAGTGAACTAAATTCGCTATATTTTTGTATTAAATCATTAAAACAAACAACACGATCGGAAGTTAACGAACTTTTCCAAATCAAAACCGCGTTTTTGTTGACTTTGATGTTGAAAAACTTCTGATTTTGGCAACTTTTTTTTTAAGAAACTATATTCGCTACATTTTTATATTAAATAATTAAAACAAATAACCCGTTTGGAAGTTAACGTTTTTTTTTCAAATCGAAAAAGTGGTTTTGTTGACTTTAAACTTGGAAAATTTTCGATTTTGGCAATTTTCGTCGACTCGGCATGAATAGTTCTTACCAGATTTCTAAAATAAACTAAATGCGCTGTGTTTTTGATATTAAATCCTTAAAACAAAAAACGCATTCGGAAGTAAACGAATTTTTCCAAATTAAAAACGCGCTTTTGTTGACGTTAAACTTGCAAAGTTCCGATTTTGACAATTTTCGTTGATTTGACATAAATATTTTTTAAAGTGAACTGAATTCGCTATATTTTTATATTAAATCATTAAAACAAATAACACGATCAGAAGTTAACGAACCTTTCCAAATCAAAATCGCGATGTTGTTGACTTTGATGTTGAAAAACTTCTGATTTTGACAATTTTCATATTTCGACTTGTATACTTTCTAACAGTTTTTTAAATAAATTAAATTCTCTACATTATTAAATTTAAAGCATTAACACCAAATAGCGCGTTCGAAGGTAACGACTTTTTCCAAATCAAAAGCGCGGTTTTGTTGACTTTGATGTTGAAAAACTTCCGATTTTGTCAATTTTCATATTTCGCCTTGTATACTTCCTAACATTTTTTTAAACAAATTAAATTCGCTACATTATTGAATTTAAAGCATTAATACCAAATAACGCGTTCGAAGGTAACGATTTTTCCAAATTAAAAACGCTATTTTGTTGACATTGATCTTGAAACATTTCTGATTTCAGGCAATTTTCGTTGATTTGACATTCATATTTCTTAATACTTTTTAAAAAATAAATTTAATTCGCTACATTTTAAATTTATATCATTAAAACGAAATAACGCATTCGGAAGTTAACGATTTTTTTCCAAATTAAAAACGCGATTTTGTTGACTTTGAACTTGGAAAAGTTTTCATTTTGGTATTTTTCGTTGATTCGACATGAATATTTCTTTACACTTTTTTTTAAATAAACCAAATTAGCTACATTTTTCAAATTTCATCATTAAAACCAATAAGATACGTTAGGAAATGAACGAATTTTCCCAAATCAAAAACGCGATTTTGTCGACTTTTGATTTTGGTAATTTTCGTTGATTCGATATTAATATTTCTTAACACTTTCTTAACCCGCCAATGGTGACCCTACGGGTCTGTGAGACCGGGTGTGTCAAATAACTTTATTCATTGCAGAGCCTAAAAAAACATGAACTATTAGTAACACGTTTCGAAAAATTTTCAGTTGAAAACCCCGGTGCGTGAGACCGGCGTCACCGTTAAATTTGCGTCACCAATGGCGGGTTAAATAAACTAAATTTGCTACATTTTGGTGTTTGTATCATCAAGATCAAATTAATTTTGGATAATTTACTGGCTGCTTCAGATTCATCTTAATTATATAAAGTTGACTTTTTATACGATTTCGTTGACATATTTATTCGAAGATGATGGGTTTGATAAAACATTTATTTAGAAGTAATGAATAATAAACGTCCCTATTAGTACATTTACAAATGTCTGTCCGTCCGTTGAACGTTTCCAGGCACTTCCCACTCAACTCACAACACACAACAAACATGTAAAACACAATGGACGAAGTGTTTGTTAATTCGCATCGCAAGTGGCCCCAAATGGACTGAAATGATGAAATATGTATGGATATTACTCTAAATTAATTTACCCGAGTACACAATGCCCTCCCCCTCCCCACGAAATTACTACCTCCATCGTTCTATTAAATATTTGTACAAAAAATACGTCCATTTAGCTATTAATATACATCATTATTAATAATTGTATTGCAGAAGGGCAATATTGATAATTTGATCAACTGTATATCATAGTATAATCAATAATAATTTATTATTATTATTATTTGTGTTTCCAATCTAATGGGGCAAATATAAAATTTCACCTGTACCCTTCAGTTAAACAAATCTTTAAATATGTATTTCGAAAACGGTAAGCGATAAGTATAGGGAATATTGAAGTAATTCACCTTTATTTCAGTAGCGATTTCAAAGGGGGGGTAATCGGGTAATTACCCCCCTAAGAATTTTTCGCTTAACAATTTTTATTGTTAAAAATTACCGATATTCCATATTCCAAACAAATAATATAACCGGTAAATTTTTCCAACGCTTTAAAACGTTGGAAAGGATAGGGAGATTTCATGGAACAGGTGTATGCAGTGGCGGCTCGTGGAACATTTGGGTGGTAGAGCCACTTAACATATAATATAATAATGCACAGTGGGCCAAAAAAAAAACGGTACAAATAGTTTTGTACTGTTATATCTTCGTGAGCTATTAGTATTTTAAAATAATTAATACAACAGTGAAAAGCCCAATTTTTACAGATAAGATGAAGTACTTTTTTTGCTCTAAAAAAATAATACTTAAACTTGTGCCCGGAGCAGTGGCGGCTCTAGGAAAATTTTGACGGTAGAGGCACTTAGCATACACAATATATTTCACCATCTCATTTTTGAGGAAAGAAAAATCTATCATTAAAAACCTTCACTTGTTGCAGAAGCACTAAAAAAAATAAAATAGCCCGCATTAAATCTGTAATACCGTTCTTCGTCCACGGAAATCAATCAAACAACGAATTGTATTTTGTAACCTTATCTACATCTCCTTAACCTCTTAGGCACGGCTGAATTTTGCACTATCGTGGAATTTAAGGATTTAAAACTTATTTTTGGTTAAAAAACGGAAAATTATTTTTTATCTTATCTATATCTCTTTAATGACTACCAAAAGGAAAAAAAATGAAAAATTAGAAGATTTAAAACGTTGAGTTGTGGTAAGTTATTTTTAAGTTATTTTATTTTGTGTAATGGTTTGTTAGTTGACCTAAGTTACTCTTTATTTTGACGTGTCTCACATTGTAAATACAATGCAAAAGACCAACTCTTATCTTATCTTAAAGAATTTGTAAAATCTTTCCTTTCGTTCAAGAATTATCCTCAAAAAACTACAAATTTATTTTTTTCTGTCTTATCTGCATCTATTCGGCGAGTACAACACTTTGCTGAAAGAATTTGCCAAATTTGGTCATCCGTTCACAAGTTATCTTAAATAAATGATTTTTTGGTCCTATACATTTATTCGGTGAGTAGAAATACTTTTCAGGTGGAATTTTTAAAATCGGCCATTTTGTTTAAGAGCTATCTTCTCAAAACCATAGAACTATTGAGCAATTATTTTTTTTTATATACACATACTTTGCTGAAAGATTTTTCAATATATGTTTATCCGTTCAAGAGTTGTCCTTAAAGGCCAGAAAACAATTATATGGCATTTTTTTTGGTCTTAACTGCATCTATTCGACTTTGCTGGAAGAATTTCCCAAATTCGATCATCCGTTCAAGAGTTATCCTCAAAAACCAGAAATCAATTGAAGGAAACATTTAATTTTTTGGTCTTATCTGCATCCATTCGAGGAGTACAACACTTTGCTGGAAGAATTTGCCAAATTTGGTCATACGTTAAAGAGTTATCCTGTGAAACCCGAAAAACAATTGAACAAATTTATTTTTTTGGTTCTTTTTTTTATTTTATTCAAATTTAGATATAGTACATGACAAATATAACAAAGTACATCACAACAATATCAAATTCTACAGCGAATTGAATACGTCACAGAAAACAAGAACAAAATCATTTGCAATTGATATAATCCTCTGCTGAGTAATATTCTTTTCCCATCAGTCGAGACATTTTTTCTACATCTTCCGGATGAATATAAGACTTTGCTGAATGAATTTTACAAATCTCGTCCTCGGTTCAAAAATTAAAATGTTGAAAATTAAAAAAAAAATCAATTTTTGCATTTTGTGTTAATGTCAAGAGAAAATTTCGTAACCCGTAATAAAATTACATAAAATTTGCCATATTTTGAAGTTTAAATCATCACAATTGAACAATGCGTGCGGCAGTAGTGCAATTTAAAAAAATCAAAATCTTGGAAATTTAAAAACTGCAATTTTGCATTTCGTGTTAATCTCACGAGAAAATATTGTAATCCGTTTTAAAATAAAGGTAAATTTGCCATATTTTGACGTTTAAATAATTAAAATCGGACTACGCATTCGGCAGGTGTACAATTCAAAAAATTAAAATAGCGTTTTTTAAATTCTAGAAATTTAAAAGATTGCAATTTTTTACATTTTGTGTTAATTTAAAATATATTAATCAATTTTAAAATAACACTAAATTCGACATATTTTGAAGGTTAAATAATTATAATCGGACAACGCATTTGGCAGGTGTGCAATTTCAAAAATCGAAATTTCAATTTTAAAAAGTGAGATTTTTGCATTTTGTGTTAATTTCACGAAAATGTTTTGTAATCCGTTTTAACATTACACTAAATTTGCCACATTTTGACGTGTTTACATCATCAAAATCGGACGACGCATTCGGCAGGTGTGCAATTACAAATATCAAAATCGCGACAAAAATTACAAATTTAACGATGGCTACTTTTAACTGTCAAAAATAATAATTTTGATGTACAAAAAAATAACAATTTTCAACCTCCAAAAACTACAATCTTGAAATGCCAAAATTGATAATTTTCAACAACCAAAAACTTATATTTTCAATTGCTAAAAATGGCAATTTTCAACTGCCAACAATCACAATTTCCAACTGTCAAAAATCACAATTTCCAACTGTCAAAAATTACACTTTTCTGAAAGAATTTTTAATATCTGCCATTTTGTTCAAGAGTTATGCTTTCAAAATCGCAAAAAAATGAAAACGACGAATTTAATGTTTTATCTTATCTGCACCAATTCAGTGAGCACAATACTTTGCCGGAAGAATTTTCAAAATCAGATGAGGTATCCTCAAAAAAAGCACGACGGGTAACACTTTGCTGGACGAATTTTTAAAATGTGGCCATCCTTTCAGACAATTGAACGACGAATTTATTTTTTGTTTTCATCTGCATCTATTCGATTAATGAACAATACATTGTACCAAGAATCTGGTGATGTGTTCAAGAGTTTTTTTTTTGCATATAACACTTCCAGGAACGAAGATATGCTAAATGACTTTAGTCGTAAATAGTGTTTAGATCGACTGAAAACGCCTAAAAAACGAGTAAAAAATAGTTTTTAGCCACTGAGTGTATAAGAGCGGAAGCATCAGTTTATTTATCTTTTTTTATTACCCCCCCCCCCCTAGACTAGTTGGTTGGAAACGCCCTTGCTTTATTTGTTCCCTAGAATTCAAAAATGACAAAAATAAAAATACAGGGTGTTTCATTAAAAACAACATAACTTTGATGTGCATCTTTTTTTGTGGGACACCCTGTAACTGGTAATAATTTTAAATTGTGCATACAACGATCGGCGCACCGAATAGGTGGTATGGTTACGTTGCGTTCACCCCACGTCCTCGTGATAGTTTGTCGAGACGTTATTAAAAGCCTGATTCACACAGCCTTGCCACATTTTAGTTCTGTGTCGGAAATATCTTTTTACTGTAACCCACAAAATCTAACTATTTACCACTTCCTAATTAATTGTAACTGCAAAGGGCTGATTTAAAGGTAGAATGTAATGACTACGTTTAAATAAGACAGAAAAACGAGAACACGTGGCATACAACGGGCGTGATTACAAATTTCGGCTGCGTGACATACGCTTCACATGCGTTTGCGCTGACCAATCAGCGAACATCACGCGAAAATCACGCAAACCCATAATACCACCGATTCGGTGCGCCGAGTATACATCTATCAATTTGAAAGGAATAAGACGGTTGAATGGTTTTCCATAAAATGACGATGCCCCACCCTGTATATCTTTATTTATTTATATTTTGGGTATGGTGACCTGTTTAAAACATATTTATATCAATGCATCAATATAGTACTTACTATTTTCTAAGATTCATAATTTTTGACTAACGAACTGAATGGAAATAATTATATAATTGAAATCTTTTTGTAAAATTTACAAAAGCAAGTCTTAATAAGTACTTGTTTTACATTAAAAACATATTCACGAAAACAATCGATGTGTGATATTAATTGCGTGTTAAATTTTTATTTACGTTCGTTAAGAATGTTTAAGATTTAACGAGGTGTGTGTAGTTTGTTTTACGAGGTGAACATTGAGAACAGAATCGGTAATATTGGTAGAAAACGAGCGTCGGTAACCGCTGGAGCGTTTAATCGCCGGATTAGTATTCAAACAACTGTCAGTTTAGGCCGCAGGGTGTTAAATTAGTGGACGTTTAGACAATGCTTCCATCAGATAGACATAAAAGAGAAAATATAATGGAGGTAGGTGACACACGCACACACACATTTCGATTGTAGAGAGCGAGAATGAAAGTGAGATCGAGAGTGGATTACGTTAAATACATTATGTCTCAGGTTTTAGGGGGTAGGGAAGGTGTTAGCGCACCTGTGACAGTCAAAACCTAAAATTCAAAACTTAGAATTCAAAATGAAATATTTTTTGAATAACTTTCTTACTTATCACTTGGTAAAACATTTTGAAAATAATAGTCTTAAAAATGCTGTAACAAGCGAAACTAGACGAGTAAATAAACAACAAATTTGTGAAACAAACCAAGTGTTAATTTTTGATTTACCTTTTATTATTTTCAAAATGAAATACTTGAAATCAAAATTTTAAAGTTACTATTGAGAAAATCAGCGAAAAAACAAAAAGCAATTCCAATCAAATCAAGAAAGCAGGACATTATTTTGACTTTCAATTACAATGAATAGGCTGTACTATTATTATTGTAAATTGTCAAAATAAAATGAAAGAATATGAAACACTGAAATAAAGGGTTTTTTATATAAAAAAAATGGTTACTAAACTGAAGGCTAATTGGTTTTCATTTATTTTAAGCGAATTTAAAGTTTCAAGTGCTCTACAATTGTTTTAATGTTTTTTTTTTTTACAAATTGAAATAAAGGCAAAGTATATTTGTAATATCCTCTGTTGTCGCCTGACGTTTTGAAACTTTTTTAAGGGATGCTTCTAGATTTTAACTGAGTTATGTATAAGAAACAGGTTATAAGTAGATTTGGAAATCAAGTGCAGGGCAATTGTTTTTTTGTGATTTAAAAATAAACGTGTATAGGTTTTAAATTGTATTGTTTGATAGTAACATGTGCAGATTCTTAAGGAATTTTGCTATGATGAAATTTTCTTTATTTATGCCTAAAGCAAGTTTCGTTTATTTTAGTTTTCGGTTAATTAATTTTATTAGGTGTAAGTGCAAATTCGGGATTTGAAACGTGTTTATTTTAGTAATTCGCGCCTTAAGTTTAATGTGAAATGAAGAAAAAGTTGTTTTTTCGCATCTTATTAAATAATATAAACGTTAGATTATTTGTTTAATATAAACGTTGTTAAATCGTTTTTGATTGAGAAAATTGTCCATTATTCGGCCGAATCATTTTCTCCACAGGTGACGTCCAGTCAAATGATAGCCGTTTCATTGCCCAACAGGTGACGTCCAATCAAATGATAGCGGTTTCATTGCCCAACAGTTTAGTTGTTACTATAGTTACGATTCGTTTTTTGTCAGCGAACTGAACAAATAGAAAAATATTCGTTATAATTTAATACAAACAAAAAAATCTTTCCGTAATTATTTAATATGATGCGAAAATAGTACATTATTATACAAGTTTAATAAGGGTATATTGTGGCACGAGTGCTCCAATGTAACGAGTGCCCCACAATGCCTCTTATTAAAGAAGTATAATATACCATTTTTTCTTCTTTTATATTTTATTTTAGAATTATTTCTAAAATAAAATATATACTTAAACCTAGTGAGTTTTATCTTTTAACATTTGGCAGCACTAAAAACATTTGATCCTTTCGAACGAATTTAATATTTGACATACGTATTTCTACGGCGATTTCAATAGTTAATTTTAAAACATATTAAATCAAGAATATTACTTACACACCTTCAAAAATAAAGGAGGTTGCCAAGGGTGCGATAAACAAACTATTTCCACCAATTTAACCAATTTAAGCTTATAAAATAATGCAACGCCTAAATGATAATCGAAATTTTGTTTACATTTGTTTCTCGTTCCTCGTGTTAGGCATCGATCGACGCTAATTAAAAATCCACACCGAATTAACACTCCGACTCAAGCGGCTCTTTTTCGCCGCGAATGAAACATGCATTATACTCTTGCAGTTTCTTCCGTGATATTCGTTTTGCAAACAAAGTGACAATACATATAATAAATTATAAGCTTTCCTCTGTGTATGTTGTGTTGCCTAAATGTCGTCACCGAGAGCCAAGTGAATTCATGCGTCCGGCCATTGTCACCGAGTTCCTACATTTTCCACGCGGGTAAAAAGTGAATAATCTGACGCCTCAGTTTTCTTTAACCTTAGTGGTACTGGTGGCGAACTCCCCAATATGCATTCGAACATATTCAGTGTGTAACGCATTAGTCAGTTCCAATTATCCTATGAATTAACGGCAATTTTACATTTTGATGTCGACATATGTCACGTTTAAGTACTGCCAATCGCAACAACTAAAATGTTACTGCAAATAGTTTAATAATGAGCAAAACTGTAAAATAAAAAATCTCATTATTAAACTATTTTTGATATAACAAAAGGTCGATTGTTAAACCAAAGTAGAAAAAGTTTATTATTAAACTCGTGAACAAGTTGGCCATTGCCACTCGGGTAAATTGCAAGCTTCATCCTCGTGGCAATGGACAACTTTCTCACTCGTTTAATAATATACTATTTCAAAACTACCTTATAATAACTTAAATATACCTTAAAATAACTAAGGACAAATGTTAAAATTTCAAAACGAAATCCGAAGCTGTTTGAAAGTTATAGTTTTTGCCAAAACTATCTTTTTTGTTGGTGCACGCAGTAGACATAGGCGAAATTAGTTTTTTTTTTGTGAGTCAACTCGTCGCGCAGAGTGTGTCTGAACATTAGAGTCGACTCTTTTAATCGATTCACTCATAAGTTACCCTCTCTAGCACACAGCATCTCAAAAACTATTCTACCGATCTTGTTGCAGTTTTGCATATAGAGGGTGTTCAAATAATTAAGGAAGCCAATATTTACGCATTTCAAATTTTATATGTAAATCCCTATGATGCGCTTTACAATTAATTACCCTGTATGTTATTAATGTTATATATTTGCATTCTATTGATTAATAGCCAGCAATTTTTTGAGGTGGATGGCTACAAATCTCTGCCATGTATCTAGCGCGGTACCTCAAGGCTCTAATCTTGGACCATTATTGTTTATTTTTATAAACGCTGCTACGGCAACAACTGCGAGTTTTTAATGTACGCAGATGACATTAAGTTATTTAAGACAGTTCATACTATGTCTGACTTTATCGAACTACAAAATAACTTGAATAACTTATACAGGGTGTTACAAATTCGATGCATTAGCATTGATATCTCGGTAACTATAAGAGATACAGAGTTGCTTAAATTAAGACTTGCGCATTTCAATGCTGAATAATTTGTTAAAAGGAAATTTAAAATATTCCGGAGATATTTGATGAAAACCGAAAAAGTCAATTTTGTCTTTTTTTTAGTTTTTACGACCTTATTACTGATTATTTTGAAAAACAAAGAGCACTTTCTTAAAACACTTTGGTACGCATTTTCAGAAAATAATTTGATTTTTCAAATACGTAGTTTTGTTATTTAGATTTAGATATCAACTTTAGTTCTTTAATTACGGACCTGGATTTTTTAATTAATTTTTAAGTAGCTTTAGATCTCCTGAAACTAATGATGTGTCACACTTATCACAAAATTGTTTTCTGTAGAAGTTATTTAAAGTTTTTTTTCAAAATTGAAGAGTGGGCATTGACTTCGAAACATGTGCTTGAAACTTTCGCTCATTTCCAATCACCAAGTGTTTTTACTTTCACATTTACGAAGTACGAGAAAGTTTTGTGATCATGAAAATCCTTCAAAATTTGTTTTTACTGAAATATCTGTTCTAAGATCTCTAGATTATAACGATTTATGAAAAAAAATTGTCTATGTGTCTGTGTCAGGTGTGCGCGCTGTATTTGAAAAATTAATGCAGTAATTAACATGAAACATTGAACATTAGTCTTGTTTAATAATCCGAAGAACCGAAAGGCTTTTGCAAAAATTTTTGTTTACATTTTTCCGATACGTTTTAAATAAGTAAAATATTACAAAAACATTAAAGATAACGACGTTATTTGTTAAAACATATTTTTCATAAATCGAACAAATATATAGGGTGTTTCAGACCACCCGTACACCCCAAATATCTCCTGAAATATGAATCGGAATGAGATTTAAAAAAAATGTCCAAAAATGTTTTTGAGCCCTATCATGTGGTGTCAAAGTTACCCCCGTCCCAGGGGGAGGGGGGTAACTTTGAAATATGAAATGGGAACCCCTATTTTTTTATCGCAGATTTGGATTCTATGCTAAAAAATATTAGGTTTTTATTCGAAATAAAATTTTCCATGAGCGACAGATGGCGCTATATTTGGCGAAGCATTTATTGAATTAAATTTATTTCTCGCATAAAATGACAGATTAAGACATTTCTTTCGTAATCATCTCTTAAATACGGCGTTGATTGAAGTCATTCGAAATTTAATCATAATCATAAATAAGTTAAAAAGAATTCTTTGTAAAAAAAAATCGTAATTTGATTATCAAATTCCATTCTATTATTTTCTATTGTGGTGATGTATGAATGTTGTAACAACAAACAGGATTTTTTTTAATTAAATTTTTTTTTTTTTATTTATTTATTTCACACCACATGATAAATTCGATTTGTATTTCGCGAGATATTTGGGGTGTACGGATGGTCTGAAACGCCCGGTATATCTATATCTATAATTATTTTACATCAAATTTTTATTAACAATAATGGTACAGAATGCCGAAATAAACAACTTATAACGAATACATTTTTTTCGAAATCTCATTAGTTTTCGAGTAAGTTGACGGTAAAGATTATTAGAATTTGAACTATAATTTATTTTTTCTACTTTGGTTTAATAATCGATCATTTGTTATATCAAAAATAGTTTAATAATGAGATTTTTTATTTTACAGTTTTTGCTCATTATTAAATTGTTTGAGGTAACATTTTAGTTATCGCGATTGGCAGTACTTAAACATGACACGTGTCGACATTAAAATGTAAAATTGCCGTTAATTAATTCGAAACCAACACTGCTGTCAATGCTGCCACATGTTAAAAGATAACACTCACTATGTTTAAGTATCTATTTTATTTTAGAAATAAATCCTGAACTAAAACCAAAGTAGAAAAAATAGTATATTATACTTGTTTAATAAGAGGCGTTGTGGGGTACTCGTTACATTGGAGCACTCCTCGTGCGCGAGTTATGCTCTAATCCCACTCGTGCCATAATATAGCCTCTTATTAAACTTGTATAATAATGTACTATTCATCTCTCATAATTTTGACGTTTCTTTAAACGTCAGTATCATTTAATCCTGCACAACACTCGTTGTACAAATGTGGACAAAAAGTAGGACACCTTTGTAATCAAGTGCGTGTCTTTTTTCTAAAAACTATTCATGTAAATTGGCCTTCAATGCCTAATCGTTCAAATAAAATGGCAATGTCAATATCTGTTGAGAGTAAAAAAAGTAAAGGCAGATATGCCGGAAAGTAGCGTGATGGCCACATTACCATTTTATAATCTTCCCTCATCGGTGCTAAAAATAGGAGACCTATCTAACGTAAAAAAATAATCTGAAAATGTGTGCATTTTCAAAAACTAAAATGATTTTGATTAAAAAAAAAACAGTTTTTTAATTGAATGAGTTTTGAGCAACTATATCTTCTGGTTTTTGTTACTGTGAAAACATGATTTAAAAAAAAGTCATAACTAGCTTAAAAATTAAAATATCTTTTAAAACTAAAGTAATTATGGTCATGTTTCATAATTTTTAAGAATTGTATTCGATAAAATATTTCAAAAATCTATAAATCGTTTGAAAATCGTTGAATTACTGTTATATATAAAGAAAAACAACATGCTTTTACAATAAATATTTCGTTTGCGAAATATTATTACCGGCGTCATGTTTCTATTTTTTCGAAAAGCATTTTTTTTTCTTAAATTTATAGTTTATCTAAAAAATATGAATTTTGAGAAGCTATATCCTGGCTTTTCATATTATTTTTAATTAAGAAGTTTTTGTTAACTTAAAAATATAACTTAAAAAAATAATAATTTAAAAATGAAAATATTTTCGAAAACTAAGGTAATTTTTTTAAAGAAAAAAAAAATCTCTACACAATTCCACAGAAATTTTGAGAGATTGTATCCTTATCTTTAATAATTTTTTCTTTAATGTTACTTTTTACAGTATTCGAAAATAATCCAAAAGATGATCGTTAAAAAAATAACATGTTTTTAAAGTAAATACATTTTGTTTCATTGTTCTACATCTTGTGAAGTATTATTACAGGGCTCAATATTTTTCGATTTTTTTCTAAAGACAAATATTTTTGAAAATCGATAGTTCATTTGAAAATGTGTGTATTTTCAAAAAGTGAGTTTAATAACAGTTTATTCATTGAAGGGTGGGGAGGGTTAATTCTCGCTTTTAATATTTTTTTAATTAATGAGTTTTTGTTATAAAAGGTTGTTGAAATGAGGCACTTGGTTGGTTTCGCAATTTTTTGCTGTTTATTCTGACTTGTTTAGATTTTTACATTATTGTCTACGACGAAACAAAAAAAAAGAGTTTTTGTTAATTTAAAAAAAGAGAACTAGCTTTAAAAATAAAATAAATCCTAAATGAAATTAATTTTTTAAAAGGGTTATCTTTACTGCATGGGATTTTTTCGCCATATTTTATGATTTTTTTAAATAACATTAATCGATAAAAAAAATCAAAAATGCATAAATCCCTTGAAAATTGGTATACTCTCGAATATGTTATTTATAAAAAAAATACAACTTGTTTAAAAAATAAATGTACATTTTGCGAATTATTATTATCGGGTTCAATATTTTTAGATTATTTTCGAAAGCAAAATTTTTTAAAAATCCAAAATTCATCTGAAAATTTAAAAAATGACAGTGATTTTGATTGAACAACAGTATATTTATTGAATATATGTGGTGAGGAACTTAATCCTGGCTTCTAATACTTATTTTAAAATAACGAGTTTTTGTTAATTTTAAAGCTAACTTTAAGAAATGGTGATGTGGCCATCGTGTTACTTTCTCCGATTTGATGGTATCATAGTTATTTATATTTACACTTTCATGGTTTACTTTCAATTTAAATCATGGTTTGAATGTGCATCAAACGTCAAAATTATGAAAGTTGAAAATGATAAATACTTGAAATTCTAATCAGTTTACTAATAGAAAACAATGTGTTTTCGAAAAAATCTTATTATTTATAAGTTGTTCATTTTGGCATTTTATACAATTATTAATAACATACATTTGCTGTAACTATTATCGTGTTATAATTAAAAATACAAAATTTAAAAAAATTATAATTTTTTTTTTTCGAATAACAATACTTTTATGAAAAATATTTTTAAACAAAAGATGCTCATTTTTTTGTTGTCTTCAATATTTGTTTAAATGTTTTAGAGATATTTTTCATATTTAAAAAATATTAGAAAAAAACAAAAAAACAGTTAAGATAAACACCCACTTCCGGTGTACGAAATTTTGCCAAACGGTTTTTAGTTCTTCAGATTGTCAAATAAGAGTTATGTCCAAAGTTTTATATTAGTGACTCCATTAGTTTTCGACAAATAGCGTGCAGACACACAAAAACAAATTCTAGAAATGGTTGAAATGGCATTTAGGGACCCCAAAACGGATGTTTCTATAAAAAAAGACACACAAACACAAACACAAACACACACACACACACACATACACACACAGACACAAAAAACAAATTCCAGAAATGGTTGAAATGGCACCTAGGGACGCGTAGAAAAAAAAAATTGAAAAAAATTTCATGATCACAATACTTTCTCGTACTTCGTAACGGAGAAAGTAAACATAATCTGGACGTTAATGGGTTAATGATCTGAAATAATCCACTGCGATAAGTTATTATTTGCAGATGACCTAAAACTTTTTACTATAATTTACAACTTACAAGATTTTATAAATCTTCAAAACCAATTGGATAGCGTAAATCAATGGTTTATTAACAATAAGCTCAACTTAAACACAGAGAAGTGCAAAACAATTTTTTTTTCATACAAAACGTACACCAATCATGTATGATTACACCATAAAGCGTATACCCCCAAGCCGCTGTATAACTATTTAGGATCTGGGGGTGCACTTTGACAATAAATTAGCGTTCACAAATCACATAGAGAAGACGATCTAATCGGCACACAAAATACTAGGATTTATAATCCATTCTACTGACGATTTCGAGTCAGCGCAAGTCTTGAAATTTTTTTAATATGCATTTATGCGATCTTAATTGGAATATTGTTGTCCAATCTGGAATCCTATTTATTAAAACCATAAAAAACTCATTGGAATATATTCAAAGTAAATTTCTTAAGTATTTCTCATTTAAAATAGATAAAGTCTATCCAGGAATTGCCAACTATTTATTATGAACAAGATTTGATGTGCAATCTCTAGAAAAAAGGAGAATACAATCAGCATTTCTTTTCTTTACAATACTGTAATCAAATTAATGCTACGGCACTTCTTAGTAATATACATTTCTATGTAACTCATATTTCCTTTCGTAGTCACCACACGTTTCATTCTAATCAATGCAATACAAATATAAAGGCTAAATCTCCTATACGCCTTATGTGCTCAATAATGTCTCCACTACTCTAAACATCAATTTTTGAACATTAAATCAAATTATGTCTTTTATAGCATAATTTCAATTAAGCTGTTATTTAAAATCATTGGGTTTATGTTACGTATAATAATAATTACTATTATTATATCTTTTTTATTAAAGGTTGTTGACATGAGGCACTTGGTTGGTCACACAATTTTTTGCCTCATTTCAACAACCTTTAATATTAAAAATGTTTCACCACGTGATCCAAATTCAACCAATATTATTATATCTTGATTGTAAATATGTTTCATTCAATATAGCCTGTAGGGTTTAGGATAGTTAGTAAGTTTTTGTAATACTTAAATTAAATTAAGTTGCACTTTTTTGGTTCATGTAACTGTTGGGCTAATAAATGCATTATTTATTATTATTATCATTTATTACACTAAATACATTTCATAGTGGATTTCTAATTGGAGCCTTATTAAAATGGATCGCCAGTTCGTTACCACTCTTTTTTAAAGCTCCTCTCACCTGCCTGGTCCAGCGCAGCGGGCGGATGCAGATGCGGCGCTAATGTATGCAGGGCAGGACTGCACGTGTCGAAGTGTGGTCCTTCCTCTCTTGTTTATTCCGCTTCCTACACGCACGCACATGCTAAACGGGTTGAAACGTCCGCAGCGGTCCGACCGCGGATGCGGAGGAACCCCCTACTCGCCCGACCCGACCCGCCGATCCCTATTTGTTTTCTTTCCACGGGCAATTATGCGAGCAAACAAACCCGAGCCGTTGGGCCCCATTTAATATTTAGAAAAAGCGGCAGAAAAAAGAAACGATACACCTACACCCTACGCCGCAGACCTCCGGGCTACAAGGGACATTTATTTCAATCGAATGGGGACTCTCAATTTTTAAACAAGCACGTGTCTTCACGTGTGTGGAAACACAAAGGGATACGTTACCTTATGGATATTGATTTCGAAATCATTTCATTTTTCTAAAGGAAATCTTTTGCGCTTTTAATATACATATGGATCATCTATTTCTTTTGTTATTAGCATTAAAATTCAATTCTTGAATAAATTTAATATTTGCATGTTATAATGTTAAGACGTTAAGATGATAAGATTCTATGTAAGTAATTAAAACTGAAAAGCCTCACTTCTTGCAGAAGCATTAAATCAATGAAATAGAGACGAATTGAGAAAAATATCGTTTTTATTTCGGTTAAAGACTGCATCATGGTATGTCTAAATAATTATGGAAATAAAACATTCGTAACGTGACCCATTTCGGATAATGAACACTTTTACGAATTGGCGATTTTCAATTGCTATAAGTCCCATAAGGAAATGCGTTTGACAAACAGTTCTTAAAATGAATAGCTTAATATGATTAAAGACAAAAAACAAACATTGATTAATATATTTTTTAAACAAATTGAATATTCATATATTAAGGTTAATTTATTTTATCAATATAAGTGAGTAACAAATTTGTTTAACTTTTCTGTATAAGTATACAGTGGCGGCTCGTGGAACATGTTGATGGTAGAGCCACTTTAACAATTTATTGTATGAAAGATGGAAATGACAAATTATGCAAATTAAATACCGGCAAAAAATCAAAAATTTGCACATAAAAATCAATCACCTTAACAATCTAAAGTATAGACCAATAAAAAATACGCTCTTAATTAAGGTAAAAACCTAAAATAAAAGCACGAAAACGAACTAAAATTTAGACAAATATCGAAAATTCGCGGTTAAAAAAATGCAGACCAAAAATCCGAAAATTTCAACAAAAAAAAAAAGTTTAACCAAAATAAAAAAATATTTTGGGCAAAAAACTCTAAAATTTAGAACGAAGAAATGAAAAATATAGGTCAAAGATCTAAAATATAGGCAAAAAAAAATGCAGGTCTAAGAATAAAAAATGCAAACCAAAAATTTTCAAAATCAAGGAAAACAAAAATAATTTGCCATTTTCATCCCCCAAAAATTACTCATTAACTAAAAATATGTTGCCGACCAGAAACTCGAAAAAGGCAGTCAAAAAGTAACCACAAAGTAAAAAAAATCGCCCATAAAAAATAATAATTCAAGTTAAAAAATCTAAAATGAAGGGGAAGAAATCGAAAACTGTACTTCAAAATATCGACAAAAAAATTAAAAAAAGTCGCGTATTAAAATCAATCATTTAGGTTAAAAAAATCTTAAAATCGACCAAAAATTCGATCTTAAAAATTAAAATTGCGGACCAAAAAATCGAAAATTTGAACAAACAAATCGAAAATTTAGAAGAAAATTTAGGCTAAAAGATCAAAATCCCGCTTTACCAATAAAAAATGAAAACAAAAAGATTAAAAATTCAAATACCAAAATTGCCATTTACATACAGCACTCGGGGTGATTAGCCCCAGAAAACAAAGGAAAAAACTCGAAATTTGCTTTGTGGCGAAGGAAATTTGCACTCGACGATTTGAAAAATTGTAAAAAATGTATTACCCCAACGATTCGCTTCAAATAAACTTCAATTATTCAAAAATAGTGTACTTTTGATTTCCTGCGAAAACAACGACATGCTTCTGCAGAAAACAAAGGAATAAACTCAAAATTTGTTCTGTAGTGGAGGAAATTTGCACTCAATGTTTTGAAAAATTTAAAAAAATTAATCACTTGCAGAATTAGCTCTTAATTAAGGTAAAAAAGTAAAATATAAGCACAAAAAATCGAAACTTTACACAATTATCGAAAATTCGTGGTTAAAAAAATACAGATCAAAAATTCCAAAATTTCAACAAAAAAAAAACAAAAAGTTTAACCAAAATACAGAATATTTAGGGCAAAACTCTAAAATTTGGAACGGAGAAATAAAAAATACAGGTCAAAGATCTAAAATATAGGCCAAAAAAATAAAAAATATTGGTCTAAAAACAAAAAATGCAAACCAAAAAATTAAAAAATCAAGGAAAACAAAAATAATTTGCCATTTTCAGCCCCCAAAATAACTCTTTGGCTCAAAATAAGTTGCTGACCAGAAACTCGAAAACCTCGGTTCCTGGAAGTCCCACATTTTTTTTTTATTGACAAATAGTGTTCAGAATGGTCTCAAACTTAAAAAAAAAACAAAAAAATGTTTGAAGAAAAATTAAATTTAATCGATTTTAGTCAAAAAGTAACCAAAAAGTAAAAAAAATCGCCCATAAAAAATAATCATTTAAGTTAAAAATCTAAAATGAAGGGCAAGAAATCAAAAACTGTAAAAAAAACTTGAAAATATCGGCAAAAAATAAAAATGTTGCGTATAAAAATCAATAATTTAGGTTAAAAAAATCTAAAATATTGGATAAAAAATAAAAATCAAAATTGCAGACCAAAATATCGAAAATTTTAACAAAAAAATCGAAAATTTAGAAGATAATTATTTTCTTTGGAAATTTGTAAAGACGCATTATTCAAAATTAGTCTGTCAAAATTTCAACCATCTGTTGCATAAATGTGGAATTCCCATGTAAATTTCTAAAGAATGTTCTTTTTTGTCAACAAAATTTGCTTTCTAGTGCAACCATTTTTGTTGTGGTAAACTTGCTGCAATTATTTTTTTTTTTAATTCGTAAAGACACATTATTCAAGATTTCAACCAACTGTTGCAATAAATGTGCAATTCCCATGCAAATTTCTGAAAAATGCGCTTTTTTTTGGTCATCAAAATTTGCTCTTTAGTGCAACTACTTTTGTTGTAGTATTTTCGTTGGACATTTGTAAAGACACATTATTCAAAATTAATCTGTTAAAATTTCAACCATCTAGTGCAATAAATGTAGAATTTGCATGTTAATTTCTGAAAAATGCGTTTTTTTGGTCATCAAAATTTGCCTTTTAATGCAACCATTGTTGCTGTGGTGAACTTGCGATTGCTTTCTTTGGAAATTTGTAATAACATATTATTCAGAAATAGTCTGTCAAAATTTTAACCATGTGTTGAAATTAATGGGCAATTTTCATGCGGTGTTACAGGTGTTGTTTAACATTTAAAAAGTTTTTTAGGAAGCAGTTAAAAATTCTCGCTAAGCTTGAGTCTACAGGTAGTGCCATGGCTCCGTGGCTCTATATAACGAGCCGCCCCTGTAAGTATACATAATAATAGACACAAAATCAAAATGATTTTAAATATAATCCAAGCTAAATTGACTTTTCAACTTTAACCGATTAGTCCTAAATTATAATTGTTACTGTCAATAATGATACAGTTGATTATGTTCTATGTATTTTTCCTTAATTTCCTATTAGCATTTTCAACTTGATTAATGTAACTTAATAAACATATTTCGTATGTACTGGCGTTTCTATCGACATATAAAAGCGGAAATCGGTAACTAAGACTACACATAACAGCCATGAGCTTGTTACAAGTAAAAATTTACATCATTTTCCGTTTAAATAATTTAACTACCACCCCATAAGATTCGGTAATAAAAACCACAACAATTGGACGCGTTTAATGAAGGTAATTAATGAAACATGAACTAATTAGTGAATAGGACAACAGGCGGTCATTTGTGAAAAGAAGAAAATGCAAATTACCACCCATTACTGACCCATTTAAGACTTCTTATTTTGATTTATTTTTTCACCGCCGAAATTAAATTGCTTCTGTTTGAGGTCAACCGTTTCCTGTGCGCATCCGAATTAATCGCGTTTTAACTTTTATTAGTATGTAAATTGGAATTGGGCACGTTAAAATTCACGTCTTGTAGTTTTACGACTCGAGGAGGAAGGAAAAAAAATTAGCGGCAGCGACAACACATGCATATCCGTGGCTGGAATTAAGAAAGGGTACCAACATCTGTTGGAAGGGGTGTATTATGATGGCGCGCTAGGTGGGTTTATTAAGTTTTGATTAGGAGGTATAAAAGTTTAATGGAAGGCCTTAATGAAAAATTACAATGCTTTAACAATCCTTTAAAAACACCCTGGCTGTGAAAAATGATGGCCCGGCCCTGTTCATTATATCCTCACAAACGGGGAATTTTCTAATTTACTATTTTCACAACTATTATTAACAACGTTCCTTTATATTCACCTAATAATGTTTGGATTTAATTTTTTTTCATAGTTATAGATGGATCTTGTAGTGTATCTTATATAACAATTAACAAGTAAAAGATTAAATACAGGTTATTATAGCTTGTATAATTTAACCATATTGGTTGATTAAATTAAATTTAATTATTGGTTACCAGGTAGTAAATCTCGCGCAAACATCTTTTTGTTGTAATAGTTTGTTCATTGTTTATCTGCCTGATGTGGTGACACTTGTAGCAGAATCTCTACAAATATAAGTAAAATCTTAACATTTCTGTTTTATTATAAAGTTTCTGAATAGATTCTGCTTCAACATTTAGTTAAAAACCTACTCTGGATTTCAAAATAATTCCATGAGATTAGTTTTTTTTTTAACAAACCTGACGTAACTAATTTCCCAATTGGTAAAATAGTATATTACGTAACAAGAGTTGTAAATAGCAAATTACGCGCAAGTGAAAAAATTGCGTACGAGCCGCGTAGCGGCGAGTAACGCAATTTCACGAGCGCGTAATTGCTTTACAACTCGCGTTATGTAGTATACTTTATCTACGACCACTCTCACCTTAATTTATATAAGAGAATGTGCGGAATAGCGAAGTGACAGCTTCGGGGTGCGTGATGTGACGTTTAACAATCGCGGACTACTATATTTAATAAAAACGAACAAACGCGCAACTCTCAACCAATCAAAAGTTCGTAAACGAAACTCACTAGTACCTTTAATTTACAAGCGGGCTCTAACATACGTGGGTGTTTTGGTGTATTTACGCAGTACGCGCATTGTACGATAATGGGCATTTACAGTAGTGGTCGTAGATAAACATTTTTATTTTATCCTATAATGTTAACATGCCAATAACTCCTTAGCAACGAACAACGTTAAGGTACCTTTAACAACACAAGTGTTGTTAAGAAATTCCTATAGTGTTGTTATATGTACCTTAACGCAACTCGCTATGGAGGTATTGGCAAACAAACATGATTTCGCTTTTTGACGATTTTCATTAAACATTTTTTTTTCAATAAAAAAAAAAATAGAAATCGGATAAAATAAACCGTGTTACGACACACGTAACGTTTCAAACTTTTCTCTCGTAATTTACTATTATTTTATCCTATAATATTATCATGCCAATAACTCCTTAACAACGTGTTACATTAAAGTACCTTTAAAAACACTAGTGTTGTTATATGTATTTTAACGCAACTCGTTGCTATGGAGATATTGGCCTTGGCTCCGTCGTTCGTGCTTTCAAACTTTGAGAAAATCAAAAAAATAGTCCCTTTAGAAACTTTAGAAGTTCTATAGTAACATTTTAGTTTCAAAATATATATAAACCCTTTTAGTATGTGGAAAAACTTTACAGATTTACCCTAAATTAATAATAGGACTTTATGATTCATTCAAAACCTGAGGTAATCTTTTACTAGATTTCTAGATAATCACAAGAAAACGGAGCTTAATAGAGATTTGATGCCCATTTCACGATTGGGTAAAAACATAAAATACAAATTTAAAAAAAACTAGATTTTTTTAATTCACTCAAAATTGAGTTTATAATTCAGAAAATATCTGGAAACACCCCATCGTTATATTTCCAAGCAATACACTCTAATAGTGCTTATTACAAATTTAAAGTTTTCCATGAATACACAATTTTTTTAAACAGTAGCTATAACCCGTAAATCTACTAAATACACTTAAAATAGATAATAATCAGTTAAAATACAGGAACATCTCATTGCTATATTTCAAGGTAATAAAATGTAAATTAAATTAAATTAATTGTAATTAAAAAATGTCTGAAACCCCTAATTTCAAATTGTATGACAAATATAAAAAACAATTGACACTCACTTGAATTTTTCGAAATTTCCTTAAAATAATTGTACTTTGTTTATTTTTTTCTTTCTGTTGGCCTTGGATACTCGATCATGAGGCCAAGCTCCATGCGGTTTCTATTTTTGTTTTATATACATTTGAAATTAAAGAATCAAATGAAAAATGATACAAATACAAAAACCACGGACCCGAGCGGTTATTTCTCGATCCGAAAAATGTTCCGTCTGGGCGGGGAATCGAACCCACTCGACTTAGAGCAGGCAGACGCTCGCGCTCTACCCACTATACCACCTCGCCGCCCAAAAATTAAAAAAAAATAGTTTTTTTGTTTACTTAAAATGTTCTCTGGGATGTCTACTTTATTGTAATGTTTATAATATATGTTTTTCATATTTTATTTATTAACCATTTTTACTGAGTAATTCTGTTTAGTGCCTGTCAATTTTATAACATTGATTTTAATTAATTCATTCATTTTATTATTTTAACTTCTGTGTTATGCTAATATTTGTTTTTATTTACACGACTACTATTTGTTTTTACTTGTGCGTTTTAATTCGTTTGTTCTGTCCAACTTATATTTTTATTTTTATTTATACTCCAAATGTCATCTTAACATATTTATATTTATTTATTTCATGTTAGTCTACTGCTTATTTTAATTGTTTATTTTGTGATAAGCCACCGGTTGATCTGCCCGCTGATTATTTTAATGTATTTTAATGTATTTTAATGTATCTGAATCCTGCATGTATATTGAATTGTGTAACACGACTGTGATGAGTACCAATAAATTATTATTGTTATTATTATTATTATTTATCCCAAGTTTGCCAAAATCTCCGTTGTCAAGTAACAAGGTTAGAGGTATGTTTAACTATTACAAATAGAACCCAAAACTTTAAAACGCGTTTATCACGAAATCGTATTTTTCAAATTGGTGACCTTTAAAACGGCGCAAACGATTTTGTTCGGATTTTGATTCCCGATTTCTAAATTGAATTCTCTATTAACATACGTAGCCTTTTTGCGATGTCTTCAAAAGTCTAATCTCGGTGCACACTTTGGTCTCGATTCTTTGGCCGATTTTTTTTTTTCAACACGTCTCCATTTTGTCAGAACTGAATATTCTTCAAATATCCTACGTATGTCGATAGAAAATATACTCAAGGAAAAAAAAATTAAATTCGTTAAATTTCGACCATTTTCAAACCGTCATAACTCGGCGTATTTTCAATCGATTTTGATGAATCTTTGAGGGTGAAAAACTTTGAAGTGTCTTCTTTAAAGTCATGCATGCGAACGTAAGCGTAACCCCTTCCGCCCCCTCTAGCACCCCTGTGAAAAAAAAAGTTTTTTTCAGGAAACCATGTCCAACTTTGACGATATGTACGGAGTTGGAAATATTTTGTCGGCTCAATCCACCATAAAATTAATTAAAATTTGATCAATTTCCTATGTTCCTATGACGACTTGGCACCAAGTTATGGGTGTTTGAAAAAAGTGCATTTTGAGATTTTTGCACATAATTCAGCGACTTTTCAACCAAATTTGATGACTCTTTCGGGAAAAAATCCTATTTTGGCCCTACTTTAAGGGGGTAAACTCAGATTGAAATGATCCCTTTTCGAACACTTCAACCCCCAAACAAAAAAAAAACACTTTCTTGGGCAAAAAAAGTCCTAATTTAGCAACGTGTACCGAGTTGGAAAAAATGTGTCGGCTCGATCCACCAAAAGGGCATTGACATGCGTTTAATTACCTGTGCAGGACTCAAAAAACTAACTTCCTACGGCGATTTGGCACAAAGACATCGTCAAGATTGGACATGGTTTCCAGAAAAAACTTATTTTTCACAGGGGCGCTAGAGGGGGCAGAAGGGGTTACGCTTAAGTTCGCATGCATGATTTTAAAGAAGACACTTCAAAGTTTTTCGCCCTTAAAGATTCATCAAAATCGATTGAAAATACGCCGAGTTATGGCGATTTGAAAATGGTCGAAATTTCACAAATTTCGAGTGTTTTTTTCCACCAGTGTATATTTCAGAATGACTCAAAATGTATTATTTTGCTATAAGACCTATGAGAGTGACTCGGGGGTGGCCACCAACAATCAATGTTCCGGTTGCAAGGGTTAGACCAAAAAATATGGATTTTAAAGATAACTGTACAATAAATAAAACGGTATAATCAGATTTGGCATTACTTTTTATTTTACTTGAAAAAAAATCTCAAAAAACACCAATTTTTCAGGTGTTCAAACAGGACTACCCCCTTAATTTAAAAATCCTTATTGATATTTCCAGACCAAAAAAAAGCTTATTAGAAATACGACGTTGTTCATGCCCCAATTGCCACGTTCTTGAGAATCCTCCAAACTTACTCAAAACCGATTTCATATTTCAGTTGAAATCTGAAAATATCTTATCACAATATTTCAAGATAATCCATAAGAACAAAGCTTCATAGAAATATAAAATTGTCTATTTATTAGTCGATTAAAAAAATATAAATACAATTACCACACACCTGAACCTTTCAAAATTTACTTAAAATTGAAATATCTTTACAATTCCATTAAAATCTAAGAACTTGCATTTTCTAGATTTTCAAAAAATCACATTCAAACCGGAGCTATTACAAATGTGACGCGTTGTTTATTTCCCAATTGGCTAAAAATGAAAAACAACTGCCACGCACTTGAAACTTTCCAGATTTGCACAAAATGGATTGTACGAGTAGTTTATAATTAAATTAAAGTCCAAAAATTCTCCTTCTCTAAATTGCCACATAGTCAGCCTAAAGTCAAACCTTATCAGAAATGCGAAGTTGTTCGTTAATCGACTCAAAAAAATACAAAAACATTTGCCACGTTCTTGAAAGTTCCAAATATTACACAAAACTCGTTCATTAGTTAAAATCTGGAAACATCTCGTTATAAGATTTCTAAATTTTTATATAATCGCGTGAGAACAAAAATTCATTAAAAATTCAATATTGTCTATTTACTAATTAGTTACAAAAATTCACACTTTCAAATATATTTTAAATTAATAATAATAATGCTTTATTGGTGTCATTACTATAAATTTACACAAATCAAATTGATTCGCAATTAATTTAATCTAAAATTTAGAACAAAAACAAATTTAAAAATCAAATTGATTGCAAATATGATGTTACTTATTTCCCAATTGGTTAAAACATTTAAAACAATTGACTTGAAAAATTAAAAATGTACTCAAAATGAATTGTACTTTATAACCTAGTTGAATCACCGCTTTATCATTTTTTTCAGATAATCACACTAGAATTGTGTGAGATATTTGAAGTTATCTATTTTCTCATTGGTTAAAAAAAATGAAAATAATTACCAAAGACCGGAAATTTTGCAGATTTATTTAAAAAAAAATCATTTTTAAAAAGTCTCTAAAAATTTGATTATATTCCAAGTAAATTGCCAGGTAATTTCACCGAAAAAGGAGTTTTCTAAAAATCCCATTTGCGTAAACAGACATATAAAAACGATTTCCACAGACTTAAAGTTTTAGAATTACTCAAAATAGATTTTAATTCATAATTCACAAAAAATCTACATCCTTCGTTAGATTTCCAGATAATTTAAACGGAAAACAAATTGTTGCAACTATTATATCACTTACTGATCCAATTGGTTATATATAAAAAAAATACAACTGCTACTCACTTAAAATTTTACAGATTAAATTTCATAATTTATTTAAAAATCTTTCGATCTTTAAACTTAAAATGTTTAAAATGAGATGATAAAGAAATTTCGTTATTTAAAAAACTTATTTATGTAAAAATCTTTCGGTCTTTAAACTTAAAATGTCTAAAATGAGATGATAAAAAATTTCGTTTTTTAAATAAATTTTTATAGATATTAGATATTATTAGATATTAGAGTTTATTGGTCTTTTTTCATTCCCAGTTAACAATATAAGACAAGTCAATATAATTAATATATAAATAGACATAAATGATAAAATAAATAAAATACAATAAAGTATGTATACATAAAAATATAACATAAAAAGAATCAAACTACTAATGTAACATCTGTTTAATTAGAATTTAAAGTGAACTCAAATGGATGCTTCTAAGAGAACGCATGATTTTGTATAGGTTATAGGTTAACACATTAACAGTCTTTTGAGTTAAATATAATTCACACCTTGTCGATATTGGGGCGCCACGTGACCTATAATGCCATCTTAAATTTAGTTCGGAAGCTTTAGAAAATGATGTATAGGTAAGTTTACGATAACTGGACATGTGAGAGCATTTTCTCGCCTAAAATTCATTGGAGTTAATTTATAGGCAAGTTCACGATAACATGACAAGTGAAAGCATCCTTCGCCTACAATCCATTGGAGTGAGGTTTATGGGCAAGCAATAATATTTACAAGTATGTTTGATGCTCATCGGTACAGCTAATATTTCATTACCAAACAAAGGCATTGTCTTCCGTGTCTTGTTTTATCTTATTTAATTAATGATTTTCCATGTTGCAATGATAATTTGCGTTCGGTGTTTTTGTGGAACGGATATAGACCACCCACCACCATAGGTTTCACATTTACTTAATCTACGAAATCATGTTTCATTTTATTCAAATTTTCTACTTTTCCAATGAGTCGAGTGATTTTATCCAATCAAATTTTTGTAGGTTAACTTCGAGATTTCTTGAGCCAAACATATTTTGCATGTTAAATTAAAATTTATTCGGAGGGTGGGCCCTACCCCACAAACCAACATGTTGTCCACATGCTAAGATTTTCACTAGGTAATGAATAAAAAAGCTTGTCTTTTTACTCTTATGTATTGAATCCTTGGTATAAACTCTCGTTTACAATCCATTTATTGGAGGGTGGGATAGGGCCCACCCATCAACTGTCGGAATTATTTTATTAGAGCTTAAAATCACGTTTCGTGTTATTTCAAAACTTTCAACTTTTCTAATGAAAAGGCATAGTTATTTATAGTAAGAGTGAGGAAGGCAAAGCTTTCGTTCACGCGAATTGAGTGTTCGTCCACGAAGTCACAGCTGAGTGGACGATGCAATTCAAGTGAACGAAAGCGGCCTTAGTCCCGAGTGCTGTATTTGGTTTTGTTCGATACCTCCCAAGAAAGTCTGTAACTTGGTATTCAAAATTTTAAATAAAAATAAATCACACGTTTGGAGGGATTTGTTGGTATGAAAAAACAAAAACAAAATAAACAAAGTTCAGAAAACGTCAATAATGTATTTGCGTGCACATTGTGGAAATAGATGATGAAGAGTTATATATTCCTGATGATGTCTTGGAAGTTGGAAATGCCGCAGGTACTAAATGTTGCCCAACAAATCAAAATCACGTTATCAGAAAGAATTGGAAAAATTTACACAATGACAGATTATTGTAGGTGAATGAAACCCAGTGAGTGAAAAACAGTGAGCGAAAAGCGGTGAGCGAAAGTGAACGAAAGAGGAACTTTCACCGACTGGTAGCTATGGATACAGACTCACTTTATGGTGAGGTATCGAAAAAAAGATATTTCTTTGAACAAGATTTAAAGGTTAGATTTAAGTTTATACGAAGGAGGTGGGTGGGCCTCGCTCCACAAATCAACCTGTTTATCAAGCGCCAAGGTTTCCACCAATTAATATGTTTATCAAGAAAGTTTCTATCTTACTCTTGTGAATTGATTCCTTGATGTAAACTCTTGTTTATCATCTAATAATTCAAGCATAGTGTAGGTCCCACCCATCACTAGCCGGTTTTACTGTTACTTAAAGTGCATCTTCCCGTTTCGGAGGATTAAATTTTCAACTTCTCCAAAGAACCGACTAGAAAACTTCCTTAACCAAACAAGATTTGTAGGTTAAGTTTATACGGAGAGTCCTGAAGCATTTGAAAATCCTGTAGATTTCTGTTACTTTAAAAAGGAAAAAGATATACCTAAATGTAGTATTTGCAGCATGGCCGCTTTTATTGTGCATGGTGTAGCGAATATTAATGTTTTCAACATTATTATGAAGATTACCATTATTGCAACAAATAAATTCCGTAATTTTTTTGCTAATATAACTTTCGCCTGCAAAAAGCGACTTCACATCTTTTTAAGTATATCAAACATAAATAAAGAAAAATTAATCTAATTGTTTCATTAATTTATTTAAAATAGGTACGACAAACTTGATTATCTCACTCACCATCAAATAATAATGATTGAAATTCATATATTTACAATTATGACATATTTATAATATATATAATGACATCATTATAATATTATTAATTATCCGACAATGAGTATACATGAACACATAGAATTATTATTATTATTATTATATATGGATTGATTTGGTATGTGATACATTTTAATTTTGTGGTAATAAGAACCTTACTAATTTGCAAAAGTAATGAGGGGGAGAGGGATAGTGGGGTAAATTTTGCTTCTTCGCAAAATCTGAATATACCGCAGCAAAGAGAATAAAATACACTATAACTTTCATATGAACCATTTTTTCATATGTGTTTTCTAAAAAAAAACTTTCATTTTCAGTGAGTTGGATTTTATTAGCACTCTAAAGATGCGTTGTCCGGATCAACTTCTACTTTCGCTGGCCGTACCATAATTTATGCCGCCAACAACCACTGAATCCTACCGACTGCGTCAACTACGCAATCGTGTGGTATCTATTGAAATAGAAATATGCAAAAATAGATTACGGATTATATTAAAACCAACACAATAAGTAGAAGAGAATGTAATACGTGAAATAAATGGACAATTGAAGGAGATGTGTGTTTCGTGCATGGCCGGTTGGGTGGTTTTCATTATTAATAGTCTAATTAACGATTCGTCGGTATGAATGTCACTGGTCGGCCCATGCGGTGCAGGCGCGTACCCAGCCGAGACGAGTTCACTTCCCATTTACTTTTATTTATTCGATATGGAACAATCTTAATTGGACACAAACACAGACACACACACACTGTCTCACTCCCTCATCCGTCCATTCATTAAGGCGGCTTTAATTAAAAATTAGTTATAGAGGGCAGCGCGCTGCCGTCCGATTCGATAATTTGATTACCGCCCTGCATATTTCAAGAGGCAATTCCTCTTTCTCGAAATATGATTCATTCACCTAATTACCTATTTATGGGATCGATTCACCACCACCACCACCACCAACGCCAACAACGGGCCAAAGGTGCGTGCGTGACTCCCTTAATAAAGCGACGTTCGATATTATTGTGATACGTGCACATACGCTGTTTCCAGGGAGACGGTCGAGTGCTAGTGTGTATGTGTGCGATTACGCTGTAACCATGGCGACGATTGCGGCGTCCGGTTAGGGTCGGGATTGGGCATTGGTGAAAATGTGTGGACAATAGGCCGGCCCTGTGCACCGTTGCATGTCCCCGCACCGAAGGGCTGTAAAACAATGAATTTAGGCGTTGCTCTAACGGCGGCCATCACGTCACATATGCTAATCGTACAGTGGATGGTTGAGAGGGTCGAAAGGGTTGATTCGGATGCGTCCCTTAGTCGTGTTTGGAATCCGGTGCAGCATCATACGAATTAAGGAGAGCGGCGCTTTTTTTATGTAATTTGAATTTGTGCTGGAAAAAATAACGTGCGACAGATCGATTCGTGTGTGTGTGTGTATGTGTGTGTAATCCGTAATTTGCTTTTAATAACCCAATTTGAAATATAGTACGTATTGTAATTAGCAAAAATTAGTATTATAGTTATTTGAAAAATTCCCATTGCACAAATTGTTGAATTAGTTATTTCAAAATCCGTCCAAGTTTTAGGTTAGGTTCGACAATAATATTTATTTATTTACCTATAATACAAACATTATTTTTTAAATAACAGACAATTTTTTAGAATCTTCAAAAAATATTCTTTGATTAGGTGGACCAATTTTTAATTGCAAGCGCATTTATGTGTTTCAACATGTTTAATAAGACTATAACACACTTATTTAAAGTCTTTAGGAAACATTTTCATGGCATACAATTTAAATTTCCATACATTCAGGCTAAACCAAGTTTTCAATTTCATTCATCTCATATATAATAATGGTAATAAAAAAGCATATGTTTCACCAAGTGCTAAACAAGTACCTAATCCAAGAAATATTTTTATTTATCTCCACCTGATCATGGAGTTTAATGAATTTGTATGCAACCAAATGCATTTTTATTACGTCTACTGTCGTATTATGCTCATTTTAGTAGAAATTAAAAAAAAATAAGTGCATCATTAGAACCTGCTTGTCTAATTTCATTCATTATTATAATACTTGTGATGTACAGCCACTAAACTCAGGGATGGAATTTCCAATACATACACGCATAACCTACCGTATTTGCCGTTCCATAAAGAACACATTTATTATCAAAAAAATATCCCAAAAATATGTTTGCACGTTATGCAAATTTAGTGGAAAAAATTCACAAATTTGGTTTAATTTTAGTATACGCGTTATATACCGGAAAATATGGCAATTAAACCTTTTTAATTACAATGAATGCACGAGTGAGACAGACCACCACTTTCGCAACTAAAACAGTGCAGCCCACAATAATTTGGCCACTAGATCGCATTAAAAGGGAAATTAATTTAATCTGTGGTGAACACCACAACTATATTAAGGAATGGTAACATAATGGCTTAATTGAATTAAATTATTAGACCAAGAAAACTTCAGCATCGAACGGCCATCGAATGATTCAAACATAATTCAGTTTAGATAACAGATGGCGCTGCACATTTGAATACCCTGTGTAAAGCAAATTGTTTGATTTTAGTGCATTTATTCAATTTTGAACTTTCGGACAATCTAACTTATTAAAATTCGATTTTCTTAATAAAACAATCCTGCTGAAAATTTTCAATTCAATTTATATCTACTTACTTTATTTTCTGTAAATTTATAAAGTTGATGGTAACTATTTTGATATTTTTTTAATTATTGCAACGTTTTTACACATTAACCCCAGGTTCATATAAAATTATTTTAAAATCTACCGATAGGAGGTGTAGGTACTTCATAGTCATAGTCATTTATTACGGATGGCCAGTACAGTACAATAACATAACAATTAAAATATACAATGAAAACAATACAAAAATGTACGAAATAAATTTTCAATTATACAGGGTTTCCCGAAACTTTCTAAAACTACTTAAATACAGGGTTTCCCGAAAGAAACGGATAAATTCCATAAAATCGTTGATGAAGATTTTTAAAAAAATTGCTCGGACAGGTCGATTTTTATTTTTAAATTGTCACCTAGAGATGTAATTTTCAACCCCGCACCCTTCAACCCCTAAGCTCTAGCAACCCCAACTTTTAAAATTCAAATAGCAAAGTACCCCTTCTGATACCTCATTTGATAGTTTGTTTAATTTTAAATACTATGAAAGAAGTTTTTCAAAATCGGTTGATAAAAAAACGGAGATATTTGCCAAAATGTTTTCAAATAAAAGTGCCAATATTTAAGTAGGCGTTGATACGGCTCTGGCAATAAGTGGTAAAAACAATTACAGTTTGTCTTTCTTAATACGTCAGGTTAAAATTGCGATAGGTTTAAACAATACAATATCAAAATTTAAAAAAATACCCATGGAAAATAAAACAATGTATAAATTATAAATTAAATAAAATGTTTTTATCAACCGATTTTGAAAAACTTTGTTTTATTGTATTTAACATAAAACAACCTATCAAATGGGGTATCCGAAGGGGTACTTTGTTATTTAAATATTGGGTTGAAGGGTGCGGGGTTGAAAATTACATCTCTAGACGAAAATTTAAAAATAAAAGCATTATTTTAAAATATTTTGATCAACGAGAGAGATAATACATTTATTGAGACACTTTTACAAATGACCTCAACACGCAATTGACCAAAAGTCTGTCAGCCTTGATCAACGATTTTATGGAATTTATTCGTTAAGTATTTTGAGGAAGTTTCGAGTTGTTGGTAATGGTTTTTATGTTTTTGAAATTAAAATCATTATATTTTACAAATATACCCCCGGATAACATGAAATTATATCAACATCTATCGTTGGAAGGTATGTAATATTTCAAGAACTTAATTTACAATTAATCTTGTGTGGGTTTAGAAAGTTTCATGACGATGAAAATTGTTTTTATATTTCTTTTTAAGTCACTAAAATTATATATTTTTTTACAAACTTACATCTGATCACTTGAAATGATCACAAAATCTAGTGATTCAATGTGTGTAACTTAACTAATTTTAAGCAATTTTACGAAGTTTAATTAAATTATTACAACTTTCTACAACTTCAATGTAATCACTTGCTTATGAATGTTGAATAATTTTGAAAAGTTTCAAATCGATTGCGTTTGTTTAACGTATTCTTAAGTAGAATCCAATTATCTTTCAGATTGTATAAGGCTTCCCTGTTCCTAATCTCAATAATTTTTTTGTATTTGGCGATTATCATATCAGGAATTATTATTATTGTTACTCAACTTTATTTGCTCCATATAATTAAAATAATGAAAAAAATACACGGTTGTTAAAAAAAACACAACTTTGATACTTTGAGGGCGTTTGGAACACCCTGTATAATGTGAAATTAATTTTAAAAAGTAACCATAATAGGCCCCTATAATTCCCAAAAGTCAAACTTTTTGAAAGTCACGTATTTTGCCCACAATATTCCGTGCCGTATAGCGTGAATTACCCTGTATATTGTTTACTATACTGAATTCTGGTAGACCCCGAATTTTTATTTTTATTTTTACATATATCTTTTTGAAATTTAGTTACAGAATAAAGTTTTTTTCATGAAAATTCCACTTCCGGTTTAACCGGAAATGACCTTAACTTTTTATTTCAATTGGAATACCCTGTATATTTGTACATAATTTAATTCGTCTCTAAATTATGAGTCTACAGATGTATCATAAGTGACCCTTTAGTTGTTAGTTTTTTGTTTAAATTGAATTTAAATTTGTTATTTTGTGTAAATTTATTTTTTTCTAAACTAACAATCAAAGGGTCACTTATGATACATCAATTATCTCAGAATTCAGAGACGAATAAAATTATGTAAAAATATACAGGGTGCTCTATTTGAAATAGAAAAGTTAAGGTCATTTCCGGTTAAACCGGAAGTGGAATTTTTATTAAAAATCCACATATCGACTCACTTTATTTTCTAAAAACATAAAACTAAATTTCTTAAAGGTATAAGTAAAACTGCAAATGATAGACCCCAAATGTCATTTGCAGTTTTGCATATATCTTGATGAAATTTAGTATAGTGTTTTCAAGTATGTCAATATGTAGACTTTTATTATTTATTTATATATTATATTTTATTAATAGATATATTTTATTATTCTAATTAGTCCTATTTATTATTTTACACATATGTGTTAATTATGTTCATTTATATGTTATTTTTTATTTATGGATATTTAAATTGTTCAGATGTTAATTTGCATATTAGCTATATTTATTACCAATTTTCTTCATATCTTGTATATTTCTATTTCTTTCACTATCTACATTACGTTTGTAAACGATTGGGTATTAAAAATAATAAATTACTTACTTACTTAAAAAATCCATATCCGGTTTAACCGGAAATGACCTTAACTTTTCTATATAACACCCTGTATATTTTGACATAATTTAATTCGCCACGAAATTCTGAGTTCATAGATGTTTCATAAGTGACTTGTTTGTTTGCTTTTTGTTTAAATTTAATTTAAATTTGTTATTTTGTGTAAATTTCATTTAAATTTAAATAAAAAACTAAATACCAAATTATCACTTATTATACATCTCTGACCTCAGAATTTAGAGACGAATTAAATTATGTAAAAATATACAGGGTATTCTATTTGAAATATAAAAGTTAAGGTCATTTCCGGTTGAACCGGAAATGGAATTTTTATTAAAAGTCCACAAATTGACACACTTTATTCTCTAAAAACGCTCTACTAAATTTTATAAAGATATATGTAAAAATGCAAATGATATTTGGGGTCTACCAGAATTCAGTTACACCCGGTATACTGTCTCACTGAAGCGTCAAACTAACTTTTTGGATATATTTAAGATAGAAAAATATTATTTATATAAAAGTCATCGATTATATAATCTGAAAATATTATATCTTATTTAGAAATATTGTTCAAGCATTGTAACAAAGGAAAATAAATAAATATGTATACAGGGTGCTCCACAAACTATATTATTATATTTTTGCATTTTAATGCGTAGTTTTTAATACTAATTGAACTGACAATAACTTTTATTGGGCTAAATTTAACCGTTTTTGATTTATTCTGTTTTTACTTTCTGCGTTACGAAGTACGAGAAAGTATTGTGATCGTGATTTTTTTTTCAATTTTTTTTTTACGGAAGTTGGGGTCCCTAGATGCCATTTCGACAATTTCTGGATTTTGTGTGTGTGTGTGTGTGTGTGTCTGCCTGTGTGCGCTGTATCTCAAAAACTAATATAGAAATTGATATGATACTTTAAACATACATCTTATTTAATAATCTGAAGAACTGAAAAGCTTTTGGTAAAATTTCATGCACCGGAAGTGGGTGTTACCTTAACTGTTTTTGGTTTTTTGCTAAAATTTTCTTAAATATGAAAAATATCACAAAAACATTTAAAGAGACATTGAAGACAACGTAGAAATGAACATCTTTTGCTTGAAAACATTTTTCATAGAATCATTTTTATTCGAGAAAAAAATTTATAATTTTTTTAAAAATTTTTTGTTTATAATTATAAAACAATAATAGTTACAGCAAATTTATGTCAATAATCATTGTATAGAATGCTAAAATGAACAACTTATAAAGAATAAGTTTTATTTCGAAATCCCTTTAGTTTTTGAGTAAAAAGTTTTTGAATTTGAAGTATAATTTTTCCTTTCATAATTTTGACGTTTCAAACGTCAGTTTTATCAGAGTTGACACAACGCTGGATGTACATTTAAAATATGATTTCAATTGAAAATAAATGGCTATGATACCATCAAGTCGGAGAAAGTAACATGATGGCCACATCACCATTATTTTTCTGTCACTGTTTAAATATTGTTCGCTTATGCCCAACAAAAGTTATTGTCATTTTAATTAGTATTAAAAGCTACGCATAAAATGCAAAAATATACCTAATGTTCCATTAAAAAAATATATAATTTGTGTTGGATGTCCATTGTGGGGCAACCCGTATACATAAAAATATTTTCAGAATGTAGAGTCGATTATTATCTACAACTTTTATTTTAATTATATTTTTCTATCTTGAATATTTAAGGCCAAAACAGTTACTTTGACTCTTCAGTTAAACACCCGGTATATTATACAAACTATATTGTGATTAAACGACATACATCAATTAAACGGCCCCGATTGCTAATATTATTATGTTTTTGCGAGTTTATAACTAAGCTTGTTATGTGCGTTTCATCAGTTCGATTAATCGTATCCCGATGTTACGTTCTTACGTTCCGCATCCATCAATTTCGTGACGGTGATGGTTATTTTCCGGTGCAATAATCCATCTATGCGTGTGAATCGATAGTTGGATGGGCGGCCGGAATGGAAACGTGAAATGGAAAATGTAAAATGGAAATGGGAAAATGCATGCAGCACGCATGTTCCCATCGTCAGGGACGGAATATAAAAGATTGGCTTTCGATAAAGAAGACTCGGCAAAATATATCAATTTATATGTACGGGTATCTATATTTCATGTGGGGATATGATGCCATCACAAAAATACACATACACACAGAAAGAGAGGGATGGCGAGAGAAAGAGGGCGCAGACATAATTCTTTTTTGTTTTTGTTTTCCTGTGTGCGGGGAGCACACATCCGAAATGATGGATGCCGTTTCCGAATTTCCATGTTATTCAATGTGTATCTGGGTGATTTGTCTACGGTTTTGCTCGGATACGGTTGGAAATGGATTTTTTATCCAGACTTCTTATAAATAAAATGAATACAAAAATAATATACATTCTATAAAATAATAGAATTGTTTGAAGAAAAAAAAATAGATTTTCAATTAGTGACTCGGCAGTGAAATAAATTCTGCAATTTGGGTTGCATATATAATTGATTATTAAAGTTAAAATAAATTAAATAAAGACCAAGAATATGAATCCAGACTGTTTGTAATTCTACAAAACAAGTCTTACAAATACTAAAAAAAACAACAAATAATTTCTTCAAACCACCACATCCCTGGCTAATGCCACGCCGGATATTGTATGATATAGAAGAAATTTGAATGTTATAAATAGTACGTACTTTATGTATTTATTTACGGAAAATCCCAAAACAAAATTAAATATATAAATTATGTTTATTATTATTATTACCTCAAAAATTTAAGTCTAAATCCATTTTCTTTACTTCCGAACGTAATGTATTAAAATTATTTATAAACAAATCTAAATTATCCTTAAAACAAATTACATTAGCTATACGCATTAATCTAGAAATTCGACTATTATAACTAAAATTTGACGTATGCGTTATTTCTCTAAATACCTTAAAATGTCTAGTATGACTACCTCAAACTTGAGTAAAGTTAATAATGAAGTATAAACAACTTAAATTAAATGTAAAAACTTAAATCTCATTCAAGTGAAAGCTCTTTAACAACGATATACATTACTTAACTTATCTAGTGCTGCCAGATGAATCACAGTTGATAAAGTTATATATCCTACCGTACTGTAAAAGAACGCGTAATTGAATAAGAAATTTGTCATTTTCTCATAATCTGCATATGTGATCGTAAATGTGGAAGACAGGAAACAGGGTCATTACAAGGCCCAATTAAGGATTAATTCCTTGGCGTACTCGTCGTTTAAAATAATTAACGCAGCTGCAACGACAGTTGCTCGCCTACAAGAACAAATTTAACAGCCTTTGAAAACATTTTCAGAAATTAACTCTCGAATTACTAATTACAACATGCACACATATAAAAAATCGTATCAGGTGGAGTATGACAAATGTATCAAATTAAATCTGTAATTTTTTATTTTTATTTTGAGAGTTGCAAAATAAGTTTTAATTCGATGGCAATAGTTTTTTTTTCAAAAAAATGTCAATCAGTAATAAAATATCGCTCCATTCAAGTTCGATGATTATTCCAAAATTTATTAACAGAGACTTTTCAGGTTTTTTCAAATATAATTATAATATCGGAACGTATTTTGAGCAAGTATGGAAAGTTTTAAGTCGATGATAATTGTTTTTAAATTTTTTTCTAGTCCACAAAACTGTTTTAAATTTTCATAAATGTATGCTTTCATAAATGTATGAAGTTTGATCCAAAAATTATGTTTGTTTTTTAAATATAATTATAATTCGGAAAGTATTTTGAACAAAAATGGAAAGTTTTAAGTCAAGTACAATTGTTTTTTTCGAACAAAATTGTTTCAATCTCTAATAAATTATAGCTCAGTTCAAGTTGGATTATTCCAAAATTTACAAATAGAGCATTTTTAGTTTTCTTTTTTATATAATTAAAATTCAGAACGCATTTCGGGCAAATATACAGGGTGTACTTGAAATAACGAACAGGCTCGCAACCACAAAGAGATTACATTATTTTTAAACAATATTCGCAATTATTTTGTTTATAACTGTAATAAAAAGCCCGCAATTAATTATTAAAGTTAATGAGTGAAAATAGGCAACATGTTTGGGGGCAGTGGTAATGTGACCTAATTTTTAAACGGCATCGGCTTTAGATATCGAATTAGAAGAAGCGGGTAGGAAATATCTGAGTGCTCTTTAATGAACTTGAGGACTGTTTATCTTTTACAAAAAAAAAACGTTGCAATTGCACTTCAAATTTCGGAGGCAAGAAATCGGATCTCGTGTTTTAAATAAACAAACACACATTCCATGCAGACATAATTAAATGAGAAAAATTGGTTCTCAAAATGTTTAAAAAAACATCGAAAAATTAAGAAAATTCAAAAAAAAAAATTTCGAATAAATTTTGACTGAAATGGGTTCACAAATATGTTGTGTATGTGCCCTTAAATGCCTGTTCGTTATTTCAAATAGGCCCTGTATAACGTATTAAGTCGATGGAAAATGTTTTTACATTTTTTTCGAAAAATTGTTTCAATTGTTCATAAATTATCGCTTTGTTCAAGTTTAATCCAAAAATTATGAATATGGTGTTTGCAGTTTCTTTTTATCAAATTATAATTTGGAACGTGTTTTGACCTAATATGAAAAGTTTTAAGTTGATGGCAATTGTTTTTACATTTCTTCGAGTCAGCAAAGTTGTTTAAATCTTCCTAAATTATCGCTTTGTTCAAGTTCAATCCGAAATTTATAAATAACGTGTTTTGAATTTACTTTTATATAATTATAATGTATTTGGAGCAAACATCGAAAATTGTAAGTTGATGGCAATTTTTTTTACATTTTTCTAGTCAAAAAATTGTTTCCTGAAATTATTGCTCTGCTCAAGTTGGATTATTCTAAAATTTTAATATAGAGCGTCGTTACTTTTTTTTATATAATTATAATTAAGAACGTATTTTGAACAAATATGGAAAGTTTTAAGTCAATGGCAATTATGTTGACTTTTTCAAATCGACAAAATTGTTTCAATCTTTCATAAATGATTGCTCTGTTCAGGTTCGATTATTCCAAAATTTATGAATAGAGCGTTTCCAGTGTTTTTTTTTTATATAATTATAATTCTGAACGTATTTTGAGCAAATATGGAAAATTTTAAGTCGATGGCAATTGTTTTTACATATTTTAAGTCGACAAAATTGTTTCAATCTTTCATAAATTTACGCTCCGTTGAAGTTTAATCCAAAATTTATGTTTGTTTTTTAAATATAATTATAATTCGGAAAGTATTTTGAGCAAAAATGGAAAGTTTTAAGTCAAGTACAATTGTTTCTTTTTCCAACAAAATTGTTTTAATCTCTAATAAATTATAGCTCAGTTCAAGTTGGATGATTCCAAAACTTATAAATAGAGCGTTTTTAGTTTTTTTATCTATAATTATAATTCGGAACGTATTTTGAGCAAGTATGGAAAGTTTTAAGTCGATGGAAATTGTTTTTACATTTTTTTGAGTTGACAAAATTGTTCTCATAAATTATAACTCTGCTAACGTTGGATTATTCCAAAATTTAAAAATAGAGCTTTACTTTTTTATATAATTATAATTCCGAACGTATTTGGAACAAATATTGAAAGTTTTAAGTGGATGGCAATTGTTTTTACATTTTTTAAGTCGACAAAATTGTTTCAATCTTTCATACATTACTGTTCAACTTGGATTATTCCAAAATTTATAAAGAGAACGCTTTCATTTTTTTTTAAATTTATAATTATAGTTTTGAACGTATTTTGAGCAAATATGAAAAGTTTTGTGTCGATGGCAATTGTTTTTACATTTTTTCAAATCGACAAAATTATTTCAATCTTACATAAATTATCGGTCTGTCCATGTTTGATCCAAAATGGATGCGTTTTTAATAGAATCATAATTCTGAACGTATTTTGAATAAATATGGAAAGTTTTAAGTCGATGGCAATTGTTTTTACATTTTTTCGGGTCACCAAAATAAATTATCGCCCTGTACAAGTTTGATAAAAAAATTATGCTTTTTTATTATAATTATAATATGGAACGAATTTTGAGCAAATATGGAAAGTTTTCAGTCGATGGCAATTTTTTTTACATTTTTTCGAAACGACAAAATTGTTTGAATCCACTATAAATTATCGCTCTGTTCAAGTGGGATTGTTCCAAAATTTATTAATTGAGCGTTTCAGTTTTTTTTTTAATAATTATAATTTGGAACATATTGAGAGCAAATCGATGGCAATTGTTTTTACAGTTTTATGAGTCGACAAAATTGTCCCCAACCTTTTATAACTTATTGGTTCTGTTCAAGTTTGATCCAAAATTTATGAATAGAATGTTTTCAGTTTTTTTTTATACTGGGTGCTGTAAAAATGGCGGATTAAATGGTACGTTGTCGAGGATTGCTTCGAGAGTATGGAAAAAATAATTTAAAAAATCGCTATAGTATTTTTTCGAAGATGTGAAGACTTCAGTGAAAATTATTTCATTGCTTAAAATCTGCATAACATTAATTATTTACACTCCAGCTCATCAAATATTTTTTTAGAGATACATACTTTAATGCTTGTCAATATTATGTACAATTGCAATTTTTAAATGTGATAATTTGAATGTTAAATAATTAATTTTCGCGTTCAAATAAACATACTGATGTCAGGTTTATTTTAATAAGAAAATCGATTATTACATATTCAAATTATCGCATTTGAAAATACCAATTGTATATAATATTGACAAGCATGAAAGTATGTATCTATGCAAAATTTATTTGACGAGCTGGAGTGTAAATAATCAATGTTACGAAAATTTCAAGTAATAAAATAATTTAGTCATCACATATTCGAAAAAATGCAACACCGTTTTTTTTTCATTATGTTTTCCATACTCTCAAAGTAATCCTCGACAACGTACAATGGAGTTAATCCGCCATTTTTACAACACCCAGTATAATTATAGCTCGGAAAGTATTTTGAGCAAATATGGAAATTTTTAAGTCGATGGTAATGGTTCTTCTATCTTTTCAGGCCACCGAAATTGTTTAAATTTTTCACAAATTCACTTACTGTTCATAAGGGATTATCTTTAAATTAGCGAAGGAATGTTTGTAACATTTTGCCGGATCATATTCCCGAATATATTTAGAGCAACTTTAGAAAGTTTCAAGTCGATGGTAAATCTTTTATAATTTTTGGAGTCAATACAATAATTTTTCGATCTGTTCACGTGGTAATATTTTGGAAACTTAGAATTCGTTCTGTGACTTTCTTGTTTTCCTTTCATTTGTAGTTATCGCAAGCAACTTTGTTTTATTTAAAAAAAAAAAGTTCCGTACAAAATTCATAATTGCTCTATTAAATGTAAAAAAATCGCTCGGACAGGTCGATTTTTCTTCATTATTGCACATTTTTTGGCGTGTTAAAAAATATTGTGACGCCACTTTGACGTGTGACTTCATCGGCAACGATTTTTAAATGGAATTCGTTGTTTTATTTGGCAATTTTTGCACAGCTCTTAATTTTCTTTAGTCACACATTTTTTTGAAAAATACGTGTCATTTAATCCGAAAACAGGAGATGGAAAAAAAATGTGATAAAGATCCGCAAATATGAAATTGTGGCCAATTTTCTTAAATACAATTTTTTTTTACGATTTCTCAATAAAAAAAATGCCGATGGCTCCACACGTGAAATACTAATGACGTTACAATATTTTTGAGGGCGTAATAATGAACAAAAACCGTCCGAGCGATTTTTTCAAAAACATTTTAGAGCAATTATGTCTTTTTCGCGAAACTTTATCACAAATCTGTATATTGCGCGTGTTTAAAATGGCCTACTTTTCTTAAGCTATTAATGCAGTTTAGACCAACGACAACAATAAATTCGTAAAAACTTCGTCTGGGATCAGCAATATTTTTACCTCGAAAATCCTGTATGGGCGGATATGCACGTTATAGTTCTTCGCTAAAGTTTAGCAGCGGGCGTTTATGCCCGCAATGGTCGTTAGAGCGTTAATCAAGTCAATGAAAATGTTACAACTTTAATTTGATATAGATAGATATATTTAGCAGGCTGCTGTACAAATTATCACAATATAATATTATCAATATACACTTTATATGAGAAATGGGTTTCGGTCAAATTTCACCAAACTTTGGGAAAACTTTCCTCAGACCATCCCAAACAAAAATCTCAATAGGGCGCAAACTATGAAAACCTAAAATTTTAGGAGCCACGCAAGGTTGAAACACCGTTTGAAGGCTATTTCAAATTAAAAGACCCATTTTTCAAATCGAATAACATCAAGATGTTCTGAGTTTGTTTCATTTACTTGATATTGTTTTTTTTTTTGTCAATATTATCGTCTGAAATAGCGTTGAAACATTTTTTTTCAAAAAACAGATAATACGATTTATCATGTACAGTCAGAGAAAATACAATTGCGAAACTCGATCGACGAGGGATGCTGCCGCATGTCGGTGCTTAGTTCGGTCGAATTCCGTTCCTGCTTAAAATCCATTTATGAGGTAATAAAAGGGTATCCCGAGATAAGATGGTCAAAATGCCACCCGACACGGATTTTTAAATAAGTATGAAAATATCATTAGTTGTGCCCTTAAACCAAAGTAGCCGTATATCAAAAAAACCCCTGAAGGCCCAAAATAAGATTCTTTCAAATATAATTTTTAACCACTAAAAAATTATTTTAAAAATCTGAAAAACTCACAGATATTATTGACCCAAATGCCAAATAAGGTGAATTTTTTCAAGGTCATTGAACGTTATTTACAATATTAAAAAAATGTTTGAAAATAAAAAAAGAAAATTTGCCCACAAAAATGCCAAAAGTACTCTTGAAAAATAGTACTGACAAAAATTGTCCCGAAAAAAATGCCAAAAAGAGTACTGGAAAAAATTGTCTTGAAAAAAAATACCAAAAAGAGTACTGAAAAAATTGTCCTGAAAAAAAATGGTGATGTGGCTATCATGTTACTTTCTCCGACTTGGTAATATAATTTATATTTACGCTTTCATGGTTTATTTTCAATTTAAATGTGCATCGAGCGTTTTGTCGACTTGGATCAAACTGACGTTAAAAACTTCAAAGTTATGAAAGATGGAAAAATGATACTTCAAATTCAAAAACTCAGTTTACTTAAAAACCAACGAGATTTTGAAAACAACTTATTCTTCATAAGTTGTTCATTTTATTATTCATAAATTTACTGTAATTATTATCGTTTCATAAATTGATAATATTTTTAAATGTTCGGTTTGTTACACTACTATTGTTTGATTATTAATATTTAGTTGACTTTGCAATTTGATTTTAAACTTACCGGACCGAATGTTTATGTTTGTTATTTTATCTTTTTTATTTTCTGAATTTTAACATATAAATGTGTAATTATATAGGTTTTTTCATGATGATCCACACCCATCTTATTTTACCGTGAGGGATTTTATTATTATAGCTTAGGTTTTATTGTATTTTATTGTATTTAACTCTGTTTTATCGTATTTTATTGTATTTTATTGTATTTTATTGTATTTTATTGAATTTGACTTGTTAATATTATAATTTTAATCTACTCCACCAATAAAGAATACTGAATACTTAATAATTATAAACCAAAAATGAAAAACAAATTAATAAATTTTTTTCTCGAATAACAATGATTTTATGAAAAATATTTTCCAACAAAAGATGTTAATTTATTTGTTGTCTTCAATATTTGTTTAAATGATTTTGTGACATTTTTCATATTTCAAAAAATATTGGGAAAAAACAAAAAAACAGTTAAGGTAAACACCCACTTCGGGTGTATGAAATTTTACCAAAAGGTTTTCAGTTATTCAGATTCTCAAATAAAACTTATGTTTAAAGTTTCATATCAATTGCTCCATTAGTTTTTGAGATACAGCGCGCAAAGACAGACAGACATACACACGCACACTCACAGACACACAGCACAATTTTTGTTTCCAGAAATTGTTAAAATGGCATCTAGGGACCCCAAAACGAATATTTCCGTAAAAAAAAGGTTTGAAATTTTTTTCACGATCACAATACTTTCTCGTACTTCGTAACGGAGAAAGTAAAAATGGTGATGTGGCCATCATGTTACTTTCTCCGACTTGATGGTATCATTTATATTTACGCTTCCATGGTTTATTTTCAATTTAAATCATATTTTAAGTGTGCATCGAACGTTTCGTAGACTCGGATAAAACTGACGTTTAAAACGTCAAAATTATGAAAGATTGAAAAATGTACTTAAAATTCAAAAACTCAGTTTACTCAAAAACTAAAGAGATTTCGAAAAAAACTTATTATTCATAAATTGTTCATTTTGGCATTCTCTACAATTATTATTAACATAAATTTGCTGTAACTATTAGCGTTTCATAATTGTATACCAAAAATGAAAAAAAATTAATAAATTTTTTTCTCGAATAACAATGACTTTATGAAAAATGTTTTCAAACAAAATAATCGCATTTCTTTATTGTCTTCAATATTTGTTTAAATGTTTTTGTGATATTTTTCATATTTAAGAAAATATTGGCAAAAAACAAAAAACAGTTAAGGTTAACACCCACTTCCGGTGTACGAAATTTTACCAAAAGCTTTTCAGTTCTTCGGATTATCAAATAAAACTTATGTTCAAAGTTTCATATCAATTGGTCTATTAGTTTTTGAGATACAGCGCGCACAGACACACACACACACACACACACAGACACACACACACACACACACACACACACACACACACACACACACACACACACACACACACACAGACACAAATTTTTTTTTTCCAGAAATTGTTGAAATGGCATCTAGGGACCCTAAAACGGATATTTCCGTAAAAAAAAATTTTGAAAAAAAAATCACGATCACAATACTTTCTCGTACTTCGTAACGGAGAAAGTAAAAATGCCAAAAAGAGTCTTGAAAAAAAAAGTACTGAAAAAATTGTCCAGAAAAAAAATGCCAAAAAGAGTACTGAAAAAAATTGTCTTGAAAAAAAATGCCGAAAAGAGTACTAAAAAAATTGTACTGAAAAAAAATTGTCCTGAAAAAAAAAGTGCCAAAAGTAGTCTTGAAAGAGTACTGAAAATAAATGCCAAAAAGAGTACCGAAAAAAATTGTCTAAAAAAATGCCTAAAAGAGTCTTAAGAATAGAATAGAAGAAAATATAATTTTATTAGATCATTATATTGCCTTTACAATATTGGACACGTCAGGTATAAAATACATTATTAAATTCAGACATGTATTCACGAAACAACTTAAAATAACTTGGTTAAAAGAGACTCTTATTCTTGGTGTTACGTAATTATATAATTTTTGAATTATGTTTTGCTATAGAAAGCCTGCTGTAGAAGTAACGATTTTGTCTTGAGAAAGAGTACTAAAAAGATTGTCTTGAAAAAAAAAATGCCAAAAAGAGTTTTGGAAAAGAATACTGAAGAAAATTGTCTTGAAAAAAAATGCCATAGTAGTCTTGAAAAATAGTACTGAAAAAATTGTCCTGAAAAAAATTTGTTTAAAAAAAATGCCAAAAAGAGTACTGAAAAAAATTGTCTTGAAAAAAAATGCCAAAAAGAGTACTGGAAAAGATTATCCTGAACAAAATGCCAAAAAGAGTACTGGAAAAAAATGTCTTGGAAAAAATGCCACAGAGTCTTAAGAGTACTAAAAAAAATTGTCCCAAAAAAATGCTAAAAAGTCTTGAAAAAGTGAACTGAAAAAAATGCCAAAAAGAGTACTAGAAAAAATTGTCTTGAAAAAAATGACAAAGAGTTTTAAGAGTACTAAAAAAATTGGCCCGAAAAAAATGTTTAAAAGTCTTGAAAAAGTGTAATGCTATCAATAAATACCATCTATGTGACTTTTTTCATCTTCCAACGTTTGGTGCGACAACTTAAAAAATTCGAATAACTAATATTTTTCCCATATTTTTTTTATATTTATCAACAGTTGAACAGTCATTTTATGTAAAATTATTATAAGTATTTCAGTATTAATTTTTTTTCAGTTTCGTATAAACAACCCAATTTTTTGTCAAGATATGACCATGAAACCCTCGAAAAATGGGTTTTTGTTTTTAACCACTATAAAAATCTGAAAAAAATCATAAATATTTTTATACCAATATAATATCAAATTAAGTAAATTTTTTCAAGGTTAGAAAGGGCGAAAAAAAAATTGGTAAACTTAAAAAAAATAATACCCTAAATAAACTTTTATTTGGGTAAAAAATATATGTGAATTTTTCAGATTATTATAATCATTTTTGGTGATTAAAAAAATAAAATGTTATTTTTCGAGCGTTTCAAGGTCATATCTTGGCAAAAATGGGGTAACATATTTATACGAAACTAAAAAGAAAATTACTTCTAAAATATTTATATAAAATTACTGTTCGATTGTTGATAAATATATTTAAAAAAATATCAAAATAAACATTTTAGTTATTCGAATTTTTGAAGATGACGCACCAAAAATTGGAAGATGAAAAAATCACAAATATGGCATTAACTGATAGAAATCATATAACGAAATAAAATTTTCTGTCAGTCGATCACTTAAGGGCGAGACATGAACTAGGCTTGTAAATTTTATCACCTCATAATTGTATTTTAAGTGGGGACGGGTTTCGACCGAACTAAGCACCGACATGCGGCAGCATTCCCTCGCCGAGCAAGTTTCGCATTTGTATTTTCTCGGACTGTACTCAAAGTATAACAAAACTAGACTCCCGTGGGTACAAATATACGATACACAAATACAATATTGACACACTCTTTCAGACAATAACATTGACAAAAAAAGATATCAAGTACATGACACAAACTCAGGACATCTTGATGTTATTCGATTTGAAAAATAGCTTCAAACGTTGTTTCAACCTTGCATGGCTCCTAAACTAGGGGGTTTCAGACTTTGCGCCCAATTGAGACTTTTGTTTGGGATGGTCTAAGGAATGTTTTCCCAAAGCTTGGTGACATTTGACCGAAACCCATTTTCCATATAAATCGTGCGGGGTCCTTTTATCACAAACTGCTGGGCTATATTCACTCTTACATATGATGCCAGGGACAATTTGTCTTACAGTAACTTCCACTCTGACTCATTACCCCTCTCTTTCACTGATCCATGTTCGATGGTAAATCAATTTCAGATACTTATATTTCCCATTATAAGGGGATAAATACTTATAAGAATGTCAAAATATACTGTTGTACACACTGTAAATAGTAGTATGGATAATTGCAAAAGACAAAGTGTGGTGTAGTGATGTAATTTAAATACTCACATTCGAAAACTATTCACGTATTCGATTGTACTGTTGTATATGTGAGCACAGAAGATAATTTCGGGAATGAACTGTGCAGTTGTCAAAAATAGAAGCAAAAAAGTGGTGTACGGGATAAAGCGACGTGGCAGGGCGGCGTGAGAGAGAGTTAGTTACAATTTACGAGAATCAATTTGAGAATCTGGCGCTGAATGCATTCACTCGGATCCGCCAATAAATTTCACGCTCCGCAGAATCATCGTTCCGTTTAAATCAGGTATTTGCCGTTACATAACATTATAATGCATTATGTATTACCTCCCAATTGCTCCTCGAGTGCCGAACGCATTCGCATCCCATCCAAAATAGCGCATCCACACACACATACACATACACACACACACCCATATAACAAACAAAAAAATACTCTTCATATACGATTCATTCTTTATCATCTCACAAATGATTAATTTTAGCATGGTTGACTAAGTTTTTAACTAAATAAATAATATAATAATAAATAGTGGTAAAAAAACGTCGAAAGTTGTTTAATTCAAAGTTACATGACAATGGACTACCACGTAGTAACGGTCGCAACCATCATCTTTATAAGTTTTTGACTTTTAAGTTTTTGTAAAGCATTGATCTGGTATCTATAAAAAAATATTGCCATGGGCATGGATAGGAGAATACTGAATTTATTGTAAATAGTAATTTCTTGCCAAATACAAGCAACGTGAATTCATTTAAATTGGAATAGAATTCAACTATGGTATTATTATACTACACAGCACCCAAGAAACTAAATTGGAAAATTCAAACTGCATATTATAACAAAAAGCCTGAATTTTAAATAAACGTTCGAAATTTGAAATTTCGAATTTGCTTGAATTAAAAAATGTAAAGGATGAAGAAACTTTAAAGCAAAAATTAGTCAAATCTTAAGAAAATCAAGACGAAAGTGGTCGTTTTGTAAAGCAGTGATTTTGGATGGAACATTCTAAAATAATTTATTCTTAGCTTTTGATTCGTTTCATAGCCATCCCACAATAGGGGTAAACGAGCTGAGTGAGAAAGTATTCGGAGAACGCGAGAAAATGCGATAACAAATCTACGCGTGGACGCATCGCCGTATTGAATATGTTCATCACTTCGCGACCGATTCTGCGTCTATATTTACATTATGTTCACGCGGCGCTCGCGGAATAATTATGAGTTTCTGGCGTCCGCTCTCTTAAAATTTAAGAGGTTCACTACGCAATGTGACACCAGATTTTGGAAAAACTGTACCAATATATGTCTAGAATATTTTAGTAAAATTCATTTGAATTCTTAATAATTGGTGATAATGTATTCTAATTTGTTTATTTTTACTTTCTCCGTACGAGAAAGTATTGTGATCGTGATTGTTTTTTTAATTTTTTTTACGGAAATATCCGTTTTGGGGTTCCTAGATGTCATTTCAAAAATTTCTGGAAAAAAAATTGTGTCTGTGTGTTTGTGTGTGGGTGTGTCTGTGTGTGTCTGTCAGTGCGCGCTGTATCTCAAAAACTAATAAAGCAATTGATATGAAACTTTAAACATCCGTCTTATTTGATAATCTGAAGAACTGAAAAGCTTTTGGTAAAATTTCGTACACCAAAAGTGGGCGTTTACCTTAACTGTTTTTTGTTTTTTGCCAATATTTTCTTAAATATGAAAAATATTACAAAAACATTAAAACAAACTTTGAAGACAACAAAGAAATGAATATCTTTTGCTTAAAAACATTTTGCATAAAATCATTTGTATTCGAGAAAAAAAGTTATAATTTCTTTTTTAATTTTTGGTTTATAATTGAATCGGTTATTTGGAAAAGGACACATCTACTTCAGAGTAAATTTTACAGTAGGAAGAAAAAACTTTTCCATTTAAATGTTCATATACATAAAGCCATATACATGTTATTGTATGTTCGCTGGTATTCGAATAAGCCAATTCAAAGTAATTTTTCGTGGATATTTGAAAATTTTATATTATAAAAATTATTTTATATTTATTGCATTTGTGCCCTTTTCCAAACTTATTCAGAATAATAAATAAATAAAGGCAATTTACATTATTTATTAAAGAAAATATATTTTTACATAATAGGTAGAACTTAAGTAAGTTTATAAAAGCAAAATAGGATTTATATCAATAGGTATTAAAAGTCTTCTTCAGGAATTTCTTCAGAAACTCCTGTTGGCCAGGCAAATACCATAGTGTAAAATTCTTTGTTTTCCTCGGGAATATACTGGATTAAGGATTTCAAATTATCAACTTTCTTTTTATTGATTGGAACCTTGTCAGTATAGGCTTTATACGCTTCCCCAGCAGGAAGATTAGTCCTGGACCCAGCAGGCTTTGCTAGTTGAAAAGAGAACGAGGTGAGCCCATCTATATATTCGGAAACAATAAGCACTCCAGGATTTGTTGAATCGTATCTAAAGTGATTGTAATGTGAAATCTGAAAATGTACTCTTTGATCTCTAGGGACTTTCCTTTTTTGTGTTTCAATAGACTCGGTAGTTTTTTTATAGTGTGTTGGCCACCATTTTTTATAGTCTATTATTTGAGAATTTTGTATTTCTTTCACATCAAATTTTCCGGATACAGATGCCTTTTTGATGAGCTCCATATATTCTTGATGAGTATAGATTCTATCGTCTCTTCTTATTTTTCTTTTGATAGTTCCAAAGTCTCTATCACAATCGTTGAATGAATGTCCTCTCAGGGGGAAATAGTGTATAATTTTCTTAAACCTATTGTTTGCCGCCAACGTCATTAAAAATCTTACCACAGTATGATTTTTGTTTTGTCCCGGGCAACCGTCAGAAAATATGTAGAGCTCATCTATACTTTTATCAACATGCTCATTAATGTACATATTTAAAAATGTACATACTTCATTTGGGCCTTTTAATGCTTGCCCCTCGTGGTATGAATAGAATGTTGCCTTTCCAGTCTTCAAGTTGTGGATGCAAAATTCATATACCCACAGCTGTCGCAAATAAAAAATTTCTTGTACAGGAATATTTGGTAACGGCAAATTCTGCATGTAGTCGAATACTAGACCCATGACATTATCTTCCTCAGCGCAAAGTTCTTTTATCTCAATTTTTTTTGAGAACTTTTTTGCTCTTCGTTTATGAACTACAAGTGAAGCAGCAGTAACACGCTTGGCGTTATCATTTAGATTGGGATCTCTCAACTTTTGTCCGTATTCCTCACAGTATGAACACACATCCACTTGCGGCCTACCAAATCTCAAATTAAAATTTTCATGGAAAAACTTTAAGAAAAAGTCGTACTTTATTTTTCCTTTTAGGTCTAAATTTTCATCAATAAACATCTTGTGCATAACTTTCACATTAAGTGTAGCCGGTAAGTATTTTTTGGTTATAGTATTGGAGTAGTGGACTTCTTTAACATCGAATTTTTCGATAAACTCTTTTATCTTGGTACAAATTTCTCCAGAAACAGCATTATGTCTTGATCCTACTTCTTTCCCACGTCTATCTTTTGGTGTGGTATCGGATGCTGATAGTAAACTGAGACGTCTTACTTTTTTCATTGTAATCCCATGTAAACTAACAAACGCCTGTTTGCACACCTTAATGCGTTGCCCTTCTAAGCAGATATGATATGAAAAAGTAAGGCCCTTGGGTTTGGGTTTTTCGGTGACAGAAACTTTACTTTTTCTCTTGATGGAACAACTTTCGATGAGACTTTGAAGAAATGTATCTTGTGCATCTTTGTTATCAAAACTATTTACCCGATCTATAATATTCTTCCTTTGGTCTTCACTGAAGTTACTAAAACATTTCATTTGGCACCTACAAAAACCCAAAAAAAGTCAAAAATACTTAATGTTTTATAATTTCAAAACTTCTACCTGCAGTCCGGACCTGTTATTCTGGCACTAATGACTTTCCCAACATGATTAAAATGTTCAATTCCTTTCACTTTGGCCCTTTTTATAACATTTGATTTATAGTTTTCCGTATTCAAAACTCCTTTCTTGCGTTTTGGTAAATTATTACCTTCAGATTCGCTTCCACTTAACTCACTCATTTCGCTTAAAATCTTTATCTGTTATTAATCTTTGCAAACACCAAAATTCACACCCGATTCAATGACGGTCAAATTCTAACTGAAATCTGACAGCGAGAACCAGCGCCATGATGTGACAAAACACATGCTTGATTATTTCGAAAAGGTCACATGTGCGTCGCATGTAACTTTTTCGAACCAAACGCAGTGGAGCGGGTATATGTTAGAGCGTTTCTAGCGTGATATTTTGTTCCCTTTTCGCACCAAACGCTGCGTCTTCAATAAACTTGTTGAAAAATAATATAAAACGAAAATGGCCGAAAATGTCGTTTGTGCCCTTTTCCAAATAATCGATTCAATTATGGAACGATAATAGTTACAGCAAATTTATGTTAATAATAATTGTAGAGAATGCTAAAACGAACAACTGATAAAGAATAAGTTTTTTTTTAAACTGAGTTTTTGAATTTGAAGTATAATTTTTCCATCTTTCATAATTCTGACGTTTTAAACGTCAGTTTCATCCGATGTACATTTAAAATATGATTTCAAATAAAAATAAACCATGAAAACGTAAAAATAAATGGCTATGATACCATCAAGTCGGAGAAAGTAACATGATGGCCACATTTTATAACAATATTTTTCTAGAATATTTTAGTAAAATTCATATGAGGAATTTTTGCAAAACTTAACAAACAAGCAATATTTATTCGAGTTGGTTGATGTTATTATTACATTTTATGTAACATTTTGATTTCGAAATACCTACATTAATACAAGTGTGTTGGTGAAAGGAGGTCGTGAGTGAAATTCTGTCAATAATGCCGTATAAATAAGGGTAGTCGTAGTTGTATTTTATTGTGAATGATAGAAATCATGCGAGGAAATAGACGCCGGGCGCCTGGCACTAAGAAACGAATCAAAAGCGACCACAATTGATGGAGTTCACCCCCAGGTTTTCATGTGTGTGTGCGTGTGTACGTGATTGGACGGATTTTATGATAAATTGTCGGTTAGATTGGAGTTTTTCATCGCGTTTTCCACCACCGGCGATCGATACTCTTTCAATTTCTCGCGTTTGATGGTCGTCTCCCCGAAATAAATATCGTTGTCATCCATTAACCCTTTCAAAACTCGACTGAAATTTCCTCAGCATTTGTGTAATTTTGTTCAAAATCGGTATTCTGTATCTGAAACGCAAGTAACTTTCTTAATCTCACATTCAAAAAACTTAACTTATTAACATTCAGGTTACTCTTCGCTAGTGAATTTACCTTATAATTAGTGACTACAGGTTTGATAAATTACTTATGGCAAGACTTTTTTATCATTACAATGATAAATAAATTATTATTATTATTAAAATGTGTATGTTAGCAGTTACTTAATAATTTATAAAAATGTGTCGCAAACTGAAAGCCTCTACAGTTATCTATTTAATGTGGATTATATTAAGATCCCATGATTTACATCTCCCTACGAGCAAAATGGAAAGTCCTGCCAGCAAAAGGACTAAAACATATTCTTCCAGAAAACCCAATATATACTGAAGGAAAAAAAAGATACTTTTGGACCATTTTCAAACCGCCATAACTCGGAGTATTTTCAATCGATTTTGATGAATCTTTGAGGGCGAAAATCTTTCAAATGTTTTCTTTAAAGTCATGCATGCGAAATTGAGGGTAAGTCCTTTCGCCCCCCTCTAGCGCCCCTGTGAAAAAAATAGTTTTTTCCTGGAAACCATGTCTAACTTTGACGATGTCTACCGAGTTGAAAAAAATTTGTCGACTCGATCCACCATTAAGGCATTAAGATTTGATCCATTCCCTATGTAGGACTCAAAGAACGAAGTTTCTGCGACGATTTGGCAAGTTATGGGTGTTTGAAAAAAAGTGCATTTTGAGTATTTTCTCACATAACTCTTCAACTTTTCAACCAAATTTGATGATTCTTTCGGGAAAAAATCCCATTTTGGCTCTACTTTAAGGGAGTTAACTCAGATTAGAATGATCCCTTTTTGAACCCTTCAACCCCCCAACAAAAAAAAAACACGTTTTTGGGCAAAAAAACGTCCAACTTTGGCAACGTGTACCGAGTTGGAAAAAATGTGTCGACTCGATCCATCAAAAAGGCATTGTAATTTGTTGAATTCCCTGCGCAGAACTCAAATAACGAAGTTTCTACGACGATTTGGCACAAAGTTATGGGTGTTCGATTGAAAATACGCTGAGTTATGGCGGTTTGAAAATGGTCGAAATTTCACGAATTTCAAGTGTTTCATTTTTTTCCACCAGTGTATCATTTAGAGCAGAGGTTCCTAAACTTTTCTTTCTCGTCGACCATTTTCAAAATTTTACTGGTTTCGGTGCCCCTCCCCCTACTGCTACATTTCTACCATATTCCCAAAACTCGTTAAAAAAATTGAAGATTAGATCTAACGATGGAAATTTGCTTCCGACCCTAAATTCGGAGTGGTAAAAATAAAAATAAAAATAGTGTATTTTCCTGTGTTCCATTAGATAAAATAATATGATTATAGACTTAATAGCAAATTGATGTCTAAATAACGTACCGTAACTTCAACAATGCAAATCCACAATTAAAAAAATAGTCATTATTTTAATGGGAGGGATGGACTTGATGGATTGACAGCAAATTATCAATATTTAGCTTCAGTTTTGTAAGGAATAACTGCAAATCTCCACGTTCTGTGATGTTCAATCTGCTTCTTTTTTTTTGTCAATAGGTTTGCAATGACACTAAAACATTTTTTTTTGCAAAATTAAAATGTTTAAAACAAAACTTAAATCTAAAAAAAAATTTTCCCCCATGATAATACCTACAGACCGGTTTCGACCTTTCAGGTCTCATCAGTGTAGTTAGTCGCTGATGGAACGGAGATTACTATTGGAAAATAAGTATTCCAAACACCGTTAAAGGTAGAAACGCCAAAGTGGCGGAATCTATTGCCTGAATGCTGTACTGAACCAAATCCGGGTGGCTTTATTGTTATATTTGCCGCCGCTGGCAATGTCCATATCTTGTCGGTGTGAAAGCCACCCGGATTTGGTTCAGTACAGCATTCAGGCAATATATTCCGCCATTTTGGCGTTTCTACCTAAAACTTAAATCCTTTTTAATAAATAAGGCCTATTACACTGTCGAAGATTATCTTAATGAACCACCACATACCATGTTAACCTAATTTTAGTTAGTTTAAGTTAATTTACTTTTATGTTCACTTTTAATATGTTCTTGATTTGACAATTGTAACACATGTTTTTATGTCCAACTACAAATAAAGATATTAATATAACTTATTTCGGCAAGGTATGACGAGAGAAAGGCTATCAAAAGTTTTCTCGCAATTTCCCACAGCCCAGGATATTTTTCGGTATTTTTGCTTGCGTAATACCACATTCGCCACTTCCGTTTCATCAAATGGATTTATGATCCATGGTGGTATTTCTATCGTCAGAATATCTTCAAATCTATTTTTGAAGTCATCATGCAGAGCATTTAAATGTTGAACATACGTCTGAATATCTTCATCAAGACATTCTGCTTGTGGCACGTTTCGAAACTGGGAAAATTTGGGCCAACTAACATTTTGCTTCAAAAATTTCAATTTTCCAAGAAAAGCCGAAATAACACCCTTCGTTTTTATTAAATTTATGCTGTCCCCTTGTAACTGCAAGTTAATGTACTTAAATTTTTTGAACTAATCTATTAAATACGCGATGTCTGCTTTCAATTTGATCAGGTTTTCTTTTAAATCTGGATTTTTACTTTACCAAAAACTCTAAAACTGATTCAAAAAATGACTAAAATCTTGTTTAATAGGCAAGTTTTTACAAGTAACAGTCGCTGACCATCTTAAAATGCACTATTCAAACAAATTAAGAGAGCATTAAAAAAGGAAATTAATGCTAAATAAACAGGCTATCTGATCCATATGCCGCACAGTGGTCCAAAGTCCAAAAAAGCTGGCCAAAATATGAAGGTGTCGTTCAATTTCGATGAAACATTGGATTATAGGGCAGCGCTAACTTCTGACTGGCGTACAGCTTCGGGTTTCGAAGCTACATGTCTTTTCCTTTAGTACAGTACGCAGAAGTGCCTCCCTAACAAAACTTTATAGCGAAAACTTTACGATTTTCAATTTAATTTTTCGACTTTTGGCCAGCTTTTTTCTACCACTGTGTGCCGGCCTAACTCAAAATATGTTTTTCAAACCCGTGGATCAAGAAAAGCTGCAAAAATTTGCAATATTATTTTTTCGCGCCATCTGTTATGTCATGAGAACCGTAATTCCTAAAAAAAATATATAATACTTTTTTTAAAGTCGCTATGCGACCATTTTTCACGGAAATAAAGCCTGTCAAAAACTACCGAACAATTTGGATTATTTTTGCTGCCTTAATTTTTTTGAGAAGTGTATTGCTTGTCTACATTGAGGGGAGGTTTTATAATTGTGCCAAACGTACCTGATGTTTGAGATTTTTTTTTGAGGAACTGAAATTACTTAGACATCTGCACTTTTTTGCGCAATGTTTATTAACCTTTGGTCTACAAAATAAAGAAAAATGAGTTGTGGTTTTTCCAAAATGGTGGCTCCAGGAAACGTTGTTTAAAAAAAGCTCTTCTGCGGGAACCCTGTAGGTCGCAATTCGTCACCTAGAAGCACGAAACCGAAACAATCTTAAAGCTTACATCCCAAAGAATAGAATAGACCAAAATCACGAAAAAATTCGCCACTTGAAAACAAAGTATCGTTTTTCGCATGATTTTTCGACTTTGGCCTGGTCGCAGAAAATCGTTAATGATCGAAATTTTACAATTTTATAGGTCTATTCCATGGATGATTTTGTTTCCTTTAAGGTTTGCCAAACGCGAAGTTCATTAGTTGAACGGTTAAAAAGTTACAAGTTCTGCAGATTTGAAAAATCTTGTTTCGAGAAAAACGCGTTTAAAGTTTTGGAAACGGTTTTTACTCCTAGAATTTGAGGTACTCGATCAATTTGTCCAAGAAGAAGTGAATTCACAAGTATTTGGGGTCGCTGAAAACGAATATTTGAGGTCAGATTTGGATAATTCAAAATGGCGGATCCAATATGGCGGATCCAATATGGCGGATCTAATATGGCGGATCCAATATGGCGGATCCAATATGGCGGACAACTTACAGCATTCGGTTCATGCAATAAAAAAAAATCGATTTTTTGAAAAAAATGTAGAAAAACCTCCCCTTGATAGGTAAAGCCAAGCCAACATTTTTGTTCTTTACTAGCGAAACCAGATAAATTTTCGTGGACCCCCACTTTCAACTTGTGAACCCCCATTTCTTTTCACGCCAACGTAGACCTCTGTCGAGCCTTCCGTGGACCCCTGGCTGGACCCCCAGGGGTCCACGGAAGGCTGGACCACTTTGGGAGTCACTGATTTAGAGAAATACCATTATTATTGTTTCAATTGTCGCCTATTAACTGTTTCCCAAAATTATCGGCACTCAATTACAGAATTTGGAGCAGATAATTTTAGATAATAGATGTCGCATGGGTGTTAATATCCTGGTTACTGATTTATATTCAGACAAGTACTTAATCTAAAATAAGAGTATTTATTTATTTATTATTAATATACGTTAACGCCATTTTTACAAAATATACACATGGATACATAATACATATGCAAGGAAAACATGGAGAGAAAAGAAGATAAAAAAAGGAAAAATATAAACGGAACTAATTAACTAAATTGCAGTAGCAATAAGTATTAAGTGTGAAAATATAAACACACCTCATTAATATGTATAAAAAAAGTACTTGATCTATTAGAATAATTAATATAATTTATACTAAGTAATCTTCGTTGATTAAATATTTCTCCAACTTACTTGAAATTAAAAAAAAATCAAAATTATTTGCTTAGTTCTATACGGTTGCCATTTTGACTTCTAAAAAGATCTCAGTTAAAATTTAAGGAAGAAGATTTTTTTTCTATTTTTTTAGTCAACTGGTGTCAAACGCGACCTTAGAAAATACTTCTGCTTTTGTAAAGTGGGAATAATTTAAAATCTAGGCGTGGTGTGTCTACAGATTTTTGAAAAATTATAAAGTAGAATCTATTTTGAGTAAATCTGGAAAGTTTTTAATTTCTGGCAATTGTTTTTCTATTTTTTTGAGTCAACTAGTGTCAAGGGCGACATTAGAAAATACATCTGCTCGGGTAAAATGAGACTGGTTTAAAATCTAAGCTAGGTATGTTTACAAATTTTTGTAAATTTATAATGTAGAATTTATTTTGAGTTAATCTTGAAAGTTTTGAATTTGTGGCAATTATTTTTCTATTTTTTTCTAGTAGTGTCAAGCACGATACATCTCCTTGGGCAAGGTGGGTTTAGTTTAAAATATACGCAAGCTTTGTTTACATATTTTGATAAATGTATAAAGTAGAATCTATTGTGAGTAAATCTGGAAAGTTTTGAAGTTCTAGCAATTGTTTTTCTATTTTTTTTTAGTCAACTGAAAAAATCATGAGGAAATTTTAAACGCCAACTGCATTGCTAATATGTTTCAGAAGACATTCGGTGTCGATCCATTGCAAGATTCACGATCTCATGTCACTAGGTGTCCGGATGTTTATTGCAGACGCTGTACATACAATTTAATTAAGATAGGACGTACGTCGTTCAAGATTAACGCGTACTCGTAGCGTTGAGGTGATATGTATTATAGATGAAACGCTATAGTGCCTGTCGATAATTAAAGTGTGGATGTGATTTAATATTTTCCGGGATTCCAATCTGAAATGTGCGCTGAAAATTGTAATAAATTTTATTCAGCGGCAATAATTCAAAAGGGGATGAATGCTCCTCTCAGGACGCGCTGACAGCGCAGGATATATCATCTATCGAGATCCTTTAGAAAAGTGATATTATATATACGTATTTATATATATATATATATATATATATATATATATAAGTTGGCGAATGAGACTTGAAACTCGTGTCGTCTCGGCAAGACGGTTTCGCTTTGATTAAATATCGCGAACGCCATTTACACTTGCGCTTGCCTAAAATATATTACACGTGTGTGTATTTGTGAGTGAGTGTGTGTCGTGTATGAAAGTGTGGCATACTTTTCAAGCGCTGAAATTCGTCGATAGCTGCGGTTATAGAAAATTTATAAATATATAAACATCCCGCGAGATTAAATTTTCCGGCCTCCCTCTGCTCTATTTTCCCTCTATTTTTATTTCCGGTCTCCCCGTGCGTCGTTAGCTAATATAGGGCCCGCTTGGTCTTCGTCCCTCTTCTTCGTTTTTTACCGTACAATGGGGGGATTCGATCCAGGACATGCAGTTACGTATTCCAAGCATCCAGGCTCGAGCATTCCGTTCCGATGTAGATGTTCTCCAATCAATAAATATACATACATTCTCATATATATATATATATATATATATATATATATATATATATATATATATATATATATATATATATATATATATATATATATATATATATATATATATATATATATATATATATATATATATATTATGCATGCATAGGAGGTCTCGAGCTTTCCTTCTTTGCAACCGCTTTTCCGCTCCACTTGCGGCGGATTACCGAAAAAGTACAATTCGCTTCAATTACTCACATTATTATTAAACCGTGAAATTTCTTCCTTTTTAATCTTCAAACGCAATGGATACAACAGACATATACAAGTGGCAGTGAGTGTTTACATTATAACTAATTTGAAAATTTTCGTATATATTAACCAAATAATATCTTAAATTATGTAGGTTATGTAAATTCGTTTCTATCATACAAGAGCAAACAATAAGTTATTCTTAATTAGATAAACTATTTTTCTAACGACTGAAAGACATTAAGTTTACTGCCATTTTTGCAGGATTGTTTATTTTCGAGATTTAATGATTGCAATCTAAATCGTGGTTTGAAAAATGAAGTAGTCCGGTCTAGCCTGCGTACACTTTAATATAACCAGAACGCTGGATTTCGTATACACCGGATTTTTTTAGTCAATGAGTATTAAGAAAATTAATATGAAATAACAACTTTTACTACGCAGAAAAGAGACTGATCAAATATTTAAAATTTATGCTTGGCAGGATATTCTTTAATTTAAAAACAATGTTTTAAAACTATTTTATACATTTGTCACCCATAATATTATATACTCAATATTTCTTGCTCTACTTTCTTGATGAAACCGTATTTTTAAATTGGGCGAAGTAAAATACTTATCTTGTTCCATAATTTTATAATCAGTTGTCTGACAGGTGTTTCAAATTTTAATTTATATTTTTCAGTCAAAGTTACAGAGTTAACTATTAGACACGTCAATTACTGTAAAAATTATAACTACACACTACTTACTACACTAATTACTAACTACAATACATAGATTACATATAAATAAAACATTTGCACATCCGTGGTGGTTTGATGGTTGCCATCTATTATTGAAGTAGTATGCAATCTCACTTAGACTATAAAATTCGTTCAGAATTAAATTTTCTTTAATATATGCTTTAAATTTTCTATAATTTAAATTTATCAACAATATAGATAATATATTGAATAATTGTACCCATCCCAGCGTATTTGGAGATTTTTTTTAATAAAAGAAGTTCTAGTGTTTATTTAAAATTAGTTGATTACGTTTCTTTCTATCATGGATAGATATACGTGTCAGGAAACATGGTACAATTATAGAACAAAACAAGTATTTTATTTTACCCAATTTAAATAAATATATATTTTTTTTACTAAGGCTGTTATTTTGAATTTTTTATATTTGTATGAATAAATGAAATTAAATGAACAAATTAATAATGTGAGATCCGCCAAAAATCTTCCGCCTGGGCTGGGAATCGAAACCACACGGCCGCGGTGCGAATAAATATTATAGTATGATATTTTTTCTTTTTTCTACTTATCCTTTTAGTAGTAGGCGATGTTTGGTAATGTGGAAAATATAAATAGCGGTGGGTGGGCTCTATCAACAATTCAACCAGTTGAAAACAAGGAAATAATTTTAAAAATGAACTAATCCACACAAAAATATATACAGTTATTTCTCTGTACCATTTACTGATTTGCACACGTGTACCCCTTATATTAGGTTCTACTGGTTAGATTTTGGGAGAAGGTTCACCCGACAGGGCCCACCCACCATCTCCGTCAACTGTAGACACTGTTTTGTGGTGATTTCTGGTAATTTCTATTTATTTATTTATTTAATAATTAAAGGGAAATGGTAGATCAAACCATATTTCTGTAGCTTAGGTTAATTTTAAGCGAAGGGTAGTAGCTTGGCCCTATTCTACAGTCCAACCAGTTAAATTTAAGATTGTACTAACTTTCAAAAAGAAAATATGTACCGGGTGACCCAAACTGGATGTTTTTATTTATAGGCTTTTAAACAAAAATGTACTATTAATTGGCCTGACACATTTTCTTTTTAAATTTATTTCTAACAAAAAAATACTATTAATCACGGTTTGATACAATTTTTAAAAAATTGAAAAAAAAATAAGTTAAAAATAAATTTATTTTAAACAATATAATAATATATCGGGCGTTATTCAAATTTTGGCTTTTTTAAAATACAGTAGAACGTCCATTATCCGAACGACCGCTCAACCGAACTACTACGCCTGCACGTATCTCGCGCATGCCTATCACCTCCCGCGCTATAATCCTCTGGCACCTGTCTCAACCTGTCACTTCCAAGTTGCCACTCCTCTATTAACTAAATTTTGCCGATTGAAAGTAAACTCCCTGTTGTTATTAAAGATATACTATAAATAAATATGTTTTTTATTCACTTGTTCATAAATATGTATTTGCGAATTAGTACAGTTCGATTATACGAAAAAACGGTTTTCCGAAAACCCATGTCCCCAATAAGTTCGGATAATCGACGCTCTACTGTACGTTTTCTCAATAACAGTATAATATACAGAAAAATAGTTAAATAGTTATTTGTGCGCTCTTCTTCGCAGAATTGAGTAGTGTGCTTATTTGTTTATTTTGACTTTTAATTCAAGAGTTAATACACACTTGCATTTTTCTAAATGGAATACCCTGTATATTTATATGTCATTGAATAGTACTTTAAATCATCTATACATTAATACAGGGTCCTGCATTTCACCTCCCGTCTTCTATAGCTCAGTTACTAATTCAATTAGGATTTTTATATTTTGCAGACTTCATTTGTATCCTAAGGCGCATTTGAGAAAAATATTTTCGATTATACAGGGTTTCCCAAAAAAGTGTGACGTCATGATAATATGTTTTTTTTAATTAAATGCAATATATTTTATTGCTTATTTGGGTACCTTTTATGGTTGCCTACATACTCCTATAATTTTATTGAAATCGATTCAGTGATAACAGCAAAAAAATATATAAACCAAAAAAAAATAAGTTTTGGGACACCCTGTATAATCGAAAATATTTTTCTAAAATGCGCCTAGGGATACATATGAACGTATGTATAACGTGGTTAATCAAAATCCATGTAAACTAACGAGAAAAAACGATTATATTAGAAATTTTGTGTCATAACTCTTAAATTAAAAGTAAAAAAATCACATTAATGAATTCTGCGAAGAAGACCACACACATAATTATTTAACTGTTTTTCTGTATATCTTACAGTTACTGACAAAAGACGTATTTTAAAATAGCCAAAAGTTAAATAACATCCGATAAATCCTAAACGAATCAAGTTAGCCATGATCTGTTAATGCTATTATTATAATTTCAGAAAAAGAGGTCATGACGTGTGAATCACTCTTGAGGTTACTCTTGAGGTTGCCTATAAAAACAACGAACTTGGGTCACCCGGTATATTAGTTTTGGCTAGAGACAAATTTTGATTGAACTTTATTGTAATCTGTCAGGCCTATTAATAATATTTTTCAGTTCAAAATAAATTTGTTTATAGCCTAAATTTAATGTCCGGATATTTTCTTGTTAAAAATAAATTTTGAAAAAAATTGTATTTTCAACTGTCGTGATTAATAAATTTTTTTTGCTGAAAATTAATTTTGTTAAAACTGTATTTTAATCTCTTGGGCCATTCGTAGATCGAGAAGTATTCGCTCGGGTCCATGGTTGTTGTATACGTCTGATATTATTCATTTGTTCATTTACTCATCCCAAATTGAATACATAAATAATAACCTGGTCGTGACTGAATGGCTTAAGTAAAAAAAATAAGAAAAAATCATCTCTCGGGCCGTATTTATTTTGTTAGAAATAATTTTTTTAAAAACTTGCAATAATGTGTTGGGCCAATTAATAGTAGATTTTTGTTCAAAATCAATTTTGATAAAAAATCACACCTTATGACCTCTTTTTCTGAAATAATAACATAACAGATTAACTTGATTAGTTTAGAATATATCGGGCGGTATCTTTTTCTCAGTAACTGTAAGATATACGGAAAAACAATTCAATAGTCATTTGTGTGGTCTTCTTCGCAAAATTCAGAGGCATGGTAATTTTTTTATTTTGACTTTTAATTTAAGAGTTGTGACACAATTTTTTTAATAAAATCGTTTTATCTTGTTAATTTACATAAATTTGTATTAACCATGTGATGTCAACAATTTATTTATTTATTTACGTGATTTTCTTGCATAATTGTATTATATTCATTAGTTGTCTATATCACATACAAACACTATATATTTTTTGATGAGTCTAAAATGTTGTTATTGACATAATGTATTATTAATTGACAATAAATGATTATTATTATATAAAGCTGATTTAAAGTTCCATTCAATGACAAAAATATACAGGGTGTTATATTAAAAAAAATGCAACTTTGTTTCTTAACTCTTAAAATTAAATTCAAAATGAAAAAAATAACCACGCTACTGAATTTTGCAAATAAAATCACACAAATAACTATTTCACAGTTTTTTGCATATCTTACAGTTATTGAGAAAACAACAGTTATCACGTAAACTGATCTAGTTAGCCATGATCTGTTAGTGCTATTGTTATTATTTCAAAAAAGAGGCCATAACGTCTATATCTTAAGGTTACCGAGCCTATAAAAAAACATCAAATTTGGGCCACTTGGCACAGTTCTTTGTCTATTTATTTCCATACTCGAAATCTTTGTTTCAGGTTCTACTGGTTGGATTGTGGGATAGGGCCCACCTTTCGTTCATACTTAACTTATACTGTAAACATTGCTTTTTGCTAATTTCTATTCATCTCTATAACAAAGGACCAATAGGAATTATTTAAGTAAAATAGTGTTATACAGGGTGTCCTAAATAGAGTAGGATTGCATGGGTATCTTTCTTATTCTTAAAGCTAGAGATCTGGTTAAATGGGCAATGTTGTGCAGTTTTCTCTGCTAATTCAGATTATGTTGAGAAATTTTCAAAATTCCGAGCAGTTTAGAAAATATTAAAAAAAACTGAAAATCGTGATTTTCAAAAAAATCAAATATCTCAATAATTATTAAAGATGCGAAAAAAAGTTTTAAATAAAAGTTACTTGGTTTAATTAGGCAAACATAGAAATCAAGTCAAAATAAAATTCAAGATGGCGGTTTTCGAGATATTAATACCAACTTTCTTATTTAAAATGGCCGCCATATTTGATTTTTACACGCATAAATAGACTTTTTTTTTCTCTTTTCAACGATGTACAACAACCTATGTCAAAATAAAAAATAATGGAAATATTAATTGTAGTAAGTTTAAAACAAGAAGGCATAAATAAAAATAAAACAAAATTTGTTATAACGACTAACTGTCATCTTACATTAGTTTATCAGTTGTATTAATCATTCATACATGTGTATTGTCTTAAGTTGTTGTAATATCGATAAATATTAATTACTTGAAATGGCGAATTATTCAATATCTGAACAATACGATATGTTTTGTAATTACATCAAGTGTTACAAAAACCCCCATCTTGCAGCACAAACATACCAAGCAAACTTTCCTGAAAGAAGGTAGCCGGACATTAAGGTATTTAAAAGATTGGATATTTATATATTAATTTTCAATAAAAAATCCCTGCTTTGCAAAATTCTAACTTTCAACACTATTTCCCTATTTTTTTTTTCAAAAACCACTCGATGAATTTTAATAAATTTGTAGCTGAAGGAAAACGGAAAAATTGAATAATTTAAGAAAATAACAAGAGACTTCATTAATAATTCATTAAATATTTCTTATTTCAAGAATCGATGGATAATCACCGACGAGAAAGGATCGATGCCTGAAAATTACATGTTATTAAAAATTGGAGAGGATTTCTGTGGAAGAACATTGCATACGACGATTAGATAATTTCGTTACCATCATCGATTTCCGTTTTTCTTCGGGCCCGAGAAATGCTTCTTTGTTTTTTGTGCATGCGAATCGAATAAAATATTAACGGGGTAATTGCGGGAAGAGTCGTTAATTTCCTGCGGGCGTACCGAGCGACCATTAAAATTGCCTCCAGATGGATAGATTGGATACTTTTCGAATTTAAGTGCTCTCGATTTAATAATTCATAAATCAAAAATGTACATGACCTGCCCACTTATTTACATGAGATTGGTCGCGATAAGGATGTGTGCAAAGGGCTCTCGTTTGGTGCGCGCAGGATGTCCGTTAGATTTTATTATTCATGAGCATTTAAAGGCGTTCATCAAAGTATCTACTTTATTTAACAAAAAAACATTATAATCGAATTATATATGGAAAACAGTAGACCGGTTTCTGGGTACTGGTCGTCATCAGTAGAGTGCGTTCGTTGATAACGTTTACTGGGAGCATTAAGCAACTCAGCGATTTTAAAATAGTAGAATGGTTTTTAGCGGCATTTAGTAGACAAGATATGAAATTTAAACTTAAAATCTGCCGCAAAAATAAGACGGAACAAAAACAATGATTAAAAATAATATTAAAAATTAAATCTAAATTACGGACATACATGTTAAAACGTTTAAAATCAATATCACACTAGAGGACCACTCAAACGGTACCAACAACATCCATATTTAAAAATTCATCAAAGGAGTAAAATGCATTCTTTATTAACAAATTTGTTACTGCCCTTTTGAATTGTTTAAATGGCATTACTTTCCAACTATTGGGTAGTTTATTAAAAAATTTCACTGCTAAGTAGTTGGTACTATTACAGGATCTTAGGAGTCTGTTTTGCCGAAGGTAGACCTTATTTTTATTTCTGGTATCGATACGGCTTTTTGACGTTTTTCGACCATGTGCTTCCAACGACCCCTGGGATTCAAAGGGTTAAAATTATTATATGAAGTGAATATTAATTCTACCAAATAAAAACTTAGTTTTTAAATGTTTAAAATTCTCGACTAGTTTTGCCTTATTATGGGCCAAAACTTCAAGAGAATTTTTAAATAAATTTGAAAGTTGTTTATACTGGAGGCTTCTACTTTGTTATACATTTTATATAATAAATAAAACACTGTTGTTTGAAAATTTATTATTTAGTCATTATTAGAGAGAGGATTTTATGCATTGTAAAATTCTGAAATATGTGCATATATATACATTTAAAACCTCGAAAATATGCATTATGATATGCAAATAGTTTAGTTTATTTTTAGTTTATTTATATACATTTTTAAGAAAAACATTTTTTTATTAATGTTAATAATATGCCATACTTGTTGTAATTAGTAGTCTTATTAATAAGACTACAGTTAACAAATGAAACAACCACTTTCCTGACTAATGCCACGATGAATTTTGAATTATACAAAAATTGCAAATCACATTTTGCGAAAATTAAGTTTTCTTCAATTTTCTTATATTCTTCAAATTTCTTTTTATGGAGAGAGCCGATAATTATGAGAATTTCCTGGACGCGCTAAACTATTTCTTTCTAGTTGTACCTCTGCCGCTTTACGCATATTTCAAACTAAGCTGCAAAAAATATGTTTCCCTTTTTTTCCTTTTCCGACGTCCAATTATAAGATGTTTGAAAATCAAAGTTTTTAAAAATCCATAACTCGTTTAAAAATAAGTGGATTTTCAAAAACCAAAGTTATTTTAGAAGAGTGATATTTTCTTAATTCGGTATAATTTTTGTGAAATTTTTTCTACACGTTTACTACCTTTTCTCTTTCGATGTCCAAATGTTCGACGTCAACACCAAAGGTATTTTAGAAGAGCGAGATTTTTTAAATAAATAATTTTTTGGAAAAAAATCATTTTTACACGTTCCCAATTTTTTGGCCGAATGTCGAAAATCAAAAGTTTCAAAAATCTGTAGCTCTCTTGAAAAGAGACGATTTTTCGAAACCCCAACTTATTTTAGAAGATTGAAGTTTTGTTAATTAGACCTAATTTTTGTAAAAAAATTTCCACATGTTTTTAATTTTTCTTTATTTTCCAACGTCCAAGTATTAGTTGTTCGAAAATCAAAAATTTCAAAAATTTGTAACTCTCTTGAAAAGAGGTGGATTTTCAAAATCTCAACTTATTTTAGAAGAATCAGGTTTTGCTTTCTTTTTTGGCCTCGGGACATAGCCCATATAGCCAGCTCAAGGCGGCTACTATTTGTATCTATACAATTTTGGATGAATAAATGAACAAATGAACAAATGTCAGACTTATACAACAACCATGGACCCGAGCGAATACTTCTCGATCGCCGAAAAATCTTTCGCCCGGTCTGGGATTCGAATCCACACGGCACGCGGTGCAACCGGCACAAGCGCTCGCCTGTACCCACTACACCAACGGGCCGGGCCACCCTAAAGTTTTGTTAATTAGACTTAAACTTTGAGAAATTTTTCCTATACGTTTCCTATTTTTCTTAAAATTATTTTCTTTTCCAACGTCCAAGTATTATTTGTTAAAAAATAAAAAAATAATTTAATTCGTTTAAAAATAAGTGGATAAAACCGAAATTTTTTTAGAAGAGAGGTATTTTCTTAATTAGGTTTAATTATTTTTGTGAAATTGTTTCTACACGTTTCCATTTTTTCTCTCGAAAAACTAATATTTGAAACATCTGCAAGTCACTTGAAAATTGGCGTATTTTCAGAAACCAAAGTTACTTTAGAAGAGCGAGATTTTTTAATTAAGATTAATGTTTAAAAAACATTTTTAGACTTTACCAATTTTTTGTTAGAATGTCGGATGTTTCAAAAATCAAAATCTTCAAAAATCTGTAACTATCTTGCGATGAGGTGGATTTTCAAAACCCCAACTCATTTTAGAAAAATATACGTTTCTTTTTTAATTAGACTTTTCTAAAATGTTTCCTATTTTTTAATTTTTTCATTCAAGTACTAGTTGTTCGAATATCAAAAATTTCAAAAATTTGTAACTCGTTTAAAAGTAAATGAATTTTCAAAAACCAAAGTTGTTTTAGAAGAGTGATGTTTTCGTAATTAGGTTTAATTCATGTAAAATTTCTTCTACAGGTTTCCTATTTTTTTTATTTTTTAACGTCCAAGTACTAGTTGTTCGAAAAATTTCAAAAATTTCATTTCAAATTTTTCATTTAAGAATAAATGGATTTTTAAAAACTAAAGTTTTTTTTTAGATGAGTGATGTTTTTTTAACTAGGTTTAATTCATGTAAAATTTCTTCTAAACGTTTCCTTTTATTATTTTCTTCTTTTGCAGCGTCCAAATATAGTTGTTCGCAAAACAAAAATTTAAAAAATTTATAACTAGTTTAAAAATAAATGGATTTTCAAAAACCAAAGTTGCTTTAGTTGATGTTTTCGTAATTAGGTTTAATTCATGTAAAATTTCTTCTGCACGTTTCCTATTTTTTCATTATTATTTTCTTTTTCAACGTCCAAGTATTAGTTGTTCCAAAACCAAAAATTTCAAAAATTTCTAACTCGTTTAAAAATAAATGGATTTTCAGAAACCAAAGTTGTTTTAGAAGAGTCAATAACGTTTAATCTTTGCAATTTTTTTTTCGATACGTTGCCTATTTTTTTATTTTTTATTTAATTTTCCAACGTCGAAGTATTATTTGTTCGAATATTAAAAATTTGTAACTCATTTATCGCAGGACGAATTGGCAATTATTTTGATAACATTAGGCCGATATTTCTTTGAATAACTAGATGTTGGTTCATGCCCGAAATCGAAAATTGCACATGTTGCAATGTGCCGTGAAACAAAATGTTACCATTATATGTTAAAATATGCATTATAAGGATAAATATGCAAAAATATGCATTTTGTATAAAATCTTCTCTCTAGTCATTATATAGTCACGGAAATAATAAGTTTTTGAAAGTTATACAAACAAAGCAGTATTAGTATTAGTAAGTATTATTTGTTAAAAAATAAAAAATAAATGGGTGAAAGACCTCGGTCGATGGCATGTTGTATATCGATGTATCTCGAGTACAATAAACTGTTATACTACTAAAAAATAAATTTAATTCGTTTAAAAATAAGTGGATAAAACCGAAATTTTTTTAGAAGAGCGGTATTTTCTTAATTAGGTTTAATTATTTTTGTGAAATTGTTTCTACACGTTTCCATTTTTTCTCTCGAAAAACAAATATTTGAAACATCTGCAACTCACTTGAAAATTGGTGAATTTTCAGAAAACAAAGTTATTTTAGAAGAGCGAGATTTTTTAATTAAGATTAATGTTGAAAAAAAAAACATTTTTAGACGTTTCCAATTTTTTGTTAGAATGTCGGATGTTTCAAAAATTAAAATCTTCAAAAATCTGTAACTATCTTGAGAAGAGGTGGATTTTCAAAAGCCCAATTCATTTTAGAAAAATATACGTTTTTTTCTAATTAGACTTTTCTGAAATGTTTCCTATTTTTTTATTTTTTTTCCAACATCCAAGTACTAGTTGTTCGAAAATCAAAAATTTCAAAAATTTGTTACTCGTTTAAAAGTAAATGAATTTTCAAAAACAAAAGTTGTTTTAGAAGAGTTATGTTTTCGTAATTAGGTTTAATTCATGTAAAATTTCTTCTACAGGTTTCCTATTTTTTATTTATTTTTTTATTTTCCAACAGCCAAGTATTAGTTGTTCCAAAATCAAAAATAAACATTTCTAACTCGTGCAAAAATAAATATATTTTCAAAAGCCTACGTTGTTTTAGAAGAGTCAATTGGGTTGAAATTTTCAAATATTTTTGCTATACGTTTCCTATTTTTTTTTTTTCAACGTCCAAGTACTAGTTGTTCGAAAAATTTCAAAAATTTGTAACTCGTTTAAGAATAAATGGATTTTTAAAAACTAAAGATTTTTTTAGATGAGTGATGTTCTTTTAACTAAGTTTAATTTATGTAAAATTTCTTCTAAACGTTTCCTTTTTTTATTTTCTTCTTTTGCAACGTCCAAATATAGTTGTTCGCAAAACAAAAATTTAATAAATTTATAACTCGTTTAAAAATAAATGGATTTTCAAAACCCAAAGTTGCTTTAGAAGAGTGATGTTTTCGTAATTAGGTTTAATTCATGTAAAATTTCTTCTACCCGTTTCCCATTTTTTATTATTTTTTTTCTTTTCCAACGGCCAAGTATTAGTTGTTCCAAAATCAAAAACAAACATTTCTAACTCGTTTAAAAATAAATATATTTTCAAAAGCCTACGTTGTTTTCGAAGAGTCAATTGGGTTGAATTTTTGCATTTTTTTTTTGCTATACGTTCTCTATTTTTTTATTTTTTTATTTTTCAACGTCCAAGTACTAGTTCAATTTCAAAAATTTGTAACTCGTTTAACAATAAATGGATTTTTAAAAACTAAGTTTTTTTTAGATGAGTGATGTTTTTTTAAATAGGTTTAATTTATGTAAAATTTCTTCTAAACGTTTCCTTTTTTTATTTCCTTCTTTTGCAACGTCCAAATATAGTTGTTGGCAAAACAAAAATTTAAAAAAATTATAACTCGTTTAAAAATAAATGGATTTTCAAAAACCAAAGTGGCTTTAGAAGAGTGATGTTTTCGTAATTAGGTTTAATTCACGTAAAATTTCTTCTGCACGTTTCCTATTTTTTTATTATTTTTTTCTTTTCCAACGTCCAAGTATTAGTTGTTCCAAAAGCAAAAAAATTCTAACTCGTTTAAAAATAAATGGATTTTCAAAAACCAAAGTGGCTTTAGAAGAGTGATGTTTTCGTAATCAGGTTTACTTCATGTAAAATTTCTTCTACAGGTTTCCTATTTTTTTATTATTTTTTTCTTTTCCAACAGTATTAGTTGTTCCAAAATCAAAAACAAAAATTTCTAACTCGTTTAAAAATAAATATTTTTTCAAAAGCCTACGTTGTTTTAGAAGAGTCAATTGGGTTGAATTTTTGCATTTTTTTTTTGCTATACGTTTCCTATTTTTTTTCAATGTCCATGTACTAGTTGTTCGAAAAATTTGTAACTCGTTTAAGAATAAATGGATTTTTGAAAACTAAAGTTGTTTTAGATGAGTGATGTTTTTTTAATTGGGTTTAATTTATGTAAAATTTCTTCTAAACGTTTCCATTTTTTATTTTCTTTTTTTGCAACGTCCAAATATAGTTGTTCGCAAAACAAAAATTTTAAAAAATTCTAACTCGTTTAAAAATAAATATATTTTCAAAAGCCTACGTTGTTTTAGAAGAGTCAATTGGGTTGAATTTGTGCAATTTTTTTTTGCTATACGTTTGCTATTTTTTATTTTTTATTTTATTTTTCAACGTCCAAGCACTAGTTGTTCGAAAAATTTCAAAAATTTGTACCTCGTTTAAGAATAAATGGATTTTTAAAAACTAAAGTTTTTTTTTTGGATGAGTGATGTTTTTTAAACTAGGTTTAATTTATGTAAAATTTCTTCTAAACGTTTCCTTTTTTTATTTTCTTCTTTTGCAACGTCCAAATATAGTTGTTCGCAAAACAAAAATTTAAAAAAATTATAACTCGTTTAAAAATAAATGGATTTTCAAAAACCAAAGTTGCCTTAGAAGAGTGATGTTTTCGTAATTAGGTTTAATTCATGTAACATTTCTTCTGCACGTTTCCTATTTTTTTATTATTTTTTTCTTTTCCAACGTCCAGGTATTAGTTGTTCCAAAACCAAAAATTTCAAAAATTTCCAACTCGTTTAAAAATAAATAAATTTTCAAAAACCAAAGTGGCTTTAGAAGAGTGATGTTTTCCTAATTAGGTTTAATTCATGTAAAATTTCTTCTACAGGTTTCCTATTTTTTTATTATTTTTTTCTTTTCCAACAGTATTAGTTGTTCCAAAATCAAAAACAAAAATTTCTAACTCGTTTAAAAATATATATATTTTCAAAAGCATACGTTGTTTTAGAAGAGTCAATTGGGTTGAATTTTTGCAATTTTTTTTTGCTATACGTTTCCTATTTTTTTGTTCAACGTCCAAGTACTAGTTGTTCGAAAAATTTCAAAAATTTGTAACTCGTTTAAGAATAAATGGATTTTTAAAAACTAAAGTTTTTTTTAGATGAGTGATGTTTTTTTAACTAGGTTTAATTTATGTAAAATTTCTTCTAAAAGTTTCCTTTTTTTATTTTCTTCTTTTGCAACGTCCAAATATAGTTGTTCGGAAAGGAAAAATTTAAAAAATTTATAACTCGCTTAAAAATAAATGGATTTTCACGAACCAAAGTGGCTTTAGAAGAGTGATGTTCTCGTAGTTAGGTTTAATTCATGTAAAATTTCTTCTAAACGTTTCCTTTTTTATTTTCTTCTTTTACAGCGTCCAAATATAGTTATTCGCAAAGCAAAAATTTAAAAAATTTATAACTCGTTTAAAAATAAATGGATTTTCACGAACCAAAGTGGCTTTAGAAGAGTGATGTTTTCGTAGTTAGGTTTAATTCATGTAAAATTTCTTCTACACGTTTCCTATTTTTTTTTTCTTTTTTGTCTTTTCCAACGTCCAAGTATTAGTTGTTCCAAAACCAAAAATTTCAAAAATTTCTAACTCGTTCAAAAATAAATGGATTTTCAGAAACCAAAGTTGTTTTAGAAGAGCCAATAAGGTTTAATTTTTGCAATTTTTTTTCGATACGCTGCCCATTTTTTTTTATTTTTCAACGTCGAAGTATTAGTTGTTCGAATATCAAAAATTTGTAACTCATTTATAGGACGAATTGGCAATTATTTTGATAACATTTGGCCGATATTTCTTTGAATGACTAGATGTTGGTTTATGCCCGAAATCGAAAATTGCACATGTTGCAATGTGCCATTAAAATATGCATTAATAGGCGAAATATGCATTATAGGGATAAATATGCAAAAATATGCATTTTGCATAAAATCCTCTCTCTAGTCATTATATAGTCACGGAAATAATACATTTTTAAAAGTTATACAAACAAAGCAACAGTGTTTTATTTATGAAATAAATTTGATTTCACAAATTAAATTTTTTGGCAAATATATCAATTTTATTTTACTACCCTTACAGTTACAAGTTTTGATAATATGTTCAAACGTAATTTGGAATATCTTTGTTATACCAATATATTAAATTAAATATAGTGGTAAAACTAAGTTTTTATTTATTTATTGGTAGTTTATTATATGTATTAACATAATATAGCAAGTAATTTGTATATAGAAAAATTGAAAAACACTTCGATCATACGAAGAGAATGCAAAGTTCATTCCTTTGAAGATTTATTTCTAGTGGTAATAATTCAAATCCAATATTTAGACAATATTTTACTCCTTTTGGCCGTAATTTAAGGCTTCTAAGTGTTTTTTTTTTAATTAAGATGTACTACGAAGTAAACGCTTCCAATACCAAACATTATAAACATAAGTCTAATTGTATCAATTCATCCATAAACGTGATGGGAACTATTTGTTTAGATTTTATTTAAAACATAAATAAATATTTAATTCATCTGCTTGTAACTAGTTGTCAGACCTCATGTTTTAGGGTGGTTTTAATTATACCACCACGTGGCGAGTCGAATGTTTAGATGATCCTGTTTACTTAATATGCATCGGGTGGATTTGAGACGGATGTCCGGTTTTAGCTCTTTTTCTCTTTTGGTTATTGTTGGTGTTCACGGGCGGACGCTTCCCGTCTGTCGAATCCATCTAGGTCTTACCCGTGCGGGAAACTCGAGCGCACGCACGAAAATAATCGACAAAAATCGCCGATTTTGAGAGCCAATGCACATAAAAGGGCACGCACCATTTTAATTATATTCTTATTCCCCACACAAAGTTCCTCCTAAGTAACCCTCAGCATGCAATGTAAACTGCGGAAGTGAACATGTATGTGGGCATGCACGAAAAGAAGCTAAGAAAAAAAAATCCTGTTTTAAGGTATAAAGGGGTTTTGTGTAATGTTTTCTATTTATATTAAAAAACCAAGTTTTTTTTTTTTATTTAGTGTGTAGGGATTTTATTATTTAAAATAATATTTTCGCTGTTTACGCTATAATAATGTTCTTTTTGAAACTTAGTTATATCGTTTTTTCTTTACGACCAGAAAAGTTGAAGATTACAGAATGCTAATTGGAAAATTCATATCAATTATATACATATTTACTTAACAGTAATTGAAGGACTGCCTCATCGTTGTCCGAAACCTCATGATCAAACTAGACGAGCCTACGAGCTTCTGGAAGAGAGTGACAACGCAAATACGAAAGACCTCAAGAAATGTTGGTAGTTTTCACAATAGAAAACGACATTAACAAACTTGAACAAATATTCTACCACATCGTGGAAATAGAAGCATGGGAAAGGAATGCCTTATTGTTCTTAATATTTAATATTTAAACAGAGAGAGACATTGAAGAAATCAACAAACTTGGACACATGTTCTACCTTATCGTGAAAATAGAAGCATGGGAGGGAATTCCTCAGTACAGAAACTGTTATATGTACGGCAATATTAAGAAAAACCAAAACCAACATTGTCTGCGTATGTGCATGATTGAGTGTCTCAATTATGTTTCATTCTAGATCCATACGGTTATTTCTATAGACATTGTTAGCGCGATACATATTTACAATGCAAATATGAACGTTACACATGTGCGCGAGGGAAAAGCGAGGAAAGAGACACACACACGCACACACACAAAGTCGACCTAATGAACCTCTCTCATCTCTTCGGCTCTCCTGCTGTCGCCGAGGCAACGCTGAATCCTGATGTCTGGAATCAACATGCTTTTATTGAGTATCACATATTGTATTTCATTACTTCTTCCTCTTCTATATATCCACATGATGTGTGTGTTATGTGTGTGTGTGTGTGTTTGTGCTCCGACCTCTCCGTCCTTCCTCCATACTTGAGACAATAACGAAAATGGATTCTCTGGTTACTAAACATACATCGACGAGAAACTTTCAACTCGATTATACCAAATAAACATCCACTGAAGATCTACATGTGAATAAATTGGAAATGTAGAGTGGAAATGATTAGGTTACGACGTACGTCCTTAAAAATAATATTACGGCGTTTGTTGTTAAGAATTAACATTAAAATGAATTTAAATTTTCGGGTCCAATTCAGCTTTTTGAAATTGTTGAATATTAAATGTAGCGTAAACATATTAATATTCAACCTGTTTGACATTACATAATTAAGTCTTAAAATGTCTAAGACATGTAGAACTACTTCTCTCTCTCTCTCTAATGCTGCATCGAATATTGAATAATACAAAAGCAATTTGAATGTTGTAAATAGTGCTATTGTTGATAAAAAAAATTATGTACAAGGATTAAATTAAGAAATTATGATTTGGCCATCAAATAACTTTCTCCAAATTGATGGTGTAATCAAGATTTGACACATTTTATTTCAAAAATTGTCGGAATCTTCTCTAGCGATCTCAAAATGGATATATCCTTTAAAAATTATCATAATACGTTCTCGAAATTTGTACGGAGAAAGTAAAAATGATAATTTAAATATAGAATTAGTAGAATTTCGAAATTGAATCGAATTTTTAAGCAAAAATTATTAAACGAGTGATATTTTAAGGTAAGGGGTAGTTCATGATAAGAATTAATGTATATCTAATTAATAAAATTAGTTAACCTAATGATTATATTTTATATCCAAGATCACTAGGATACTCTGTAAATTAAATATATTGACGTAGCCTATTATTTTAAAGTATAGTACGAGTTTTGTAATATTTTCATTATAAAAAATCCGGTTTAAAAAATGTAGCCTAATGGTAAGTTATTCACAATGTCAAACAACTTTAAAAATCCGTATTAGTTTTAGAGATACTGCACTTCAAGACATTTTTCAAAAATGGTCGGAATCGTCTAGACTAAGGTGACTACGAAAATGAAATTTCCGAGGAAATTTTCATTTTATAGTTATCTTTGTCGTATTTTGCAGGGGCGAGTAATAAGCTGTTAGAGTAAACATTTTTCTTTTAAAAAAATTCTCTATTTATAAAATTCCTAATCCGAAATTCTTCACTGAGAGAATTCGTTAAATAGAAAATTTATCACTTATCAAGGTCGTTAAGTCGAAAATTCTTCCTTTATAAAATGCGTTAGGTCAAAATTCTTCATTTATAAATTTCGTCGAAAACTCTTCATTTACTAAAATTGTTTAGTCACAATTCTCCATTTGTAAAGTTTGCCATGTCGATAATCTTTATTTATTAAATTAGTTAAAGCAAAAAATATTCATTTAAGAAGTTCCTAAGCCGAAATTCCCCATTGATAAAATTCGTTAGTCGAACATTCTTCATTTATAAAAATTCTTAAGTCAAAATTCTTCATTTATAAATTTCGTTAAGCCGAAAATTCTTCATTTATAAATTTCGTAAAATCTAAAACTCTCCATTTACTAAAATTGTTTAGTCACAATTCTCGGTTTGTGAATTTTGTCGATAATCTTCATCTATTAAATGAGTTAAAGCAAAAATGATTCATTTATGAAGTTCTTAAGTCGAAATTCTTCATTGAGAAAATTCGTTAAATCGAAAGTTCATCATTTATAAAATTCGTCAAGTCGTAAATTCTTCATTTATAAAATTTGTTAAGTCAAAATTCTTTATTTATAAATTTTGTTGTCAAAAATTATTTATATTTAAATTTCGTTAGGTCAAAAACTCTTCATTTACTAAAATTGTTTAGTCGCAATTCTCCGTTTGTAAATGTTGCCATATTGATAATCTTCATTTATTAAATTAGTTAAAGCAAAAATGATTCATTTAAGAAGTTCCTAAGCCGAAATACTTCATTAAAAAATTCGTTAAATCGAAAGTTCATCATTTATAAAATTCGACGAGTCGAAAATTCTTCATTTATAAAATTCCTAGCCAAAATTATTCATTTATAAAAATCGTTAGGTCAAAATTCTTCATTTATAAATTTTGCTAAGCCGAAAATTCTTCATTTATAAATTTGGTTAAGTCGAAAACTCTTCAATTACTAAAATTGTTTAGTCACCGTTTGTAAATTTTGTTAAGTCGATAATCTTCATTTGTTAAATGAGTTAAAGCAAAAATTATTCATTTATAAAGTTCTTAAGCCGAAATTATTCATTAATAAATTTGTTAAGTCAAAAATTATTCATTTATAAATTTTGTTAAGTCGAAATTCTTCATTTATAAAATTCGTAAAATCGAAATTCACCACTTATAAAATTCGTCGAGAAGCATCATTTATGAAATTGGTTACGTTGAAAAAGGTCGAAATTTCGATGTTTATAAAAATACGTAAATCACAATCTTTGATTCAAATTCATTTTAAAATTCTGCTGAAAATGCGATTGTGTTAAGTTATGCATTCCAGCGAAAAGAGTAGACCGGAAAGAGTCCACTCCTGGAGTCGGCTCATGAGTAAACAAAATTTGTAACATTTGAGTAACAAAACTATGTCATAACTTTTTCAAAATGGAAAATAAGTTTGACAAACAAAAAAAGGTTCATACTTTTCAAAAGGGGGACCGGAAAGAGTCGACTCCGGGAGTCGGCTCATGAGTATATAAAATTTGTAACATTTGAGTAACAAAAAAAGGTCATCACTTTTTTAAAATGGAAAATAAGTTTGACATGCAAAAAAAGGTTCTTACTTTTCAGGAACTTCGTGACCCAAATTGAGCTGCAAATTTACGCAGGAGTCACACGACTCCGTGACTCACTTCGAGGAGTTGCCTCTTTGAGTGCACACCAAAATAGAGTTTTGTGATCGAATAATTCTGAACCAATCCACCAATCAAAACTATTAAATATTTTTTTTTAGAAAGAATTATTACTTTTAAGCAGTGCCAAAATACTAATCATGTTCAAACAACAATAAAAAAAATCGGTGGTACCGAGATAATGAGAAGCATTTTAAATCAATTGTAATAGCAAACTTTTTAAAGAAGTTAGTAAAAAAAAACGGAGCTCAAAGCAAAACGAGAAGATATTTTTCAGTTATAAAGGGGCGAAGATGTTAACTTTGTTTCCCTGTTGTTAATATGGAGTGTTACAAATAGATTGCAATAGCTAGTTTTTTTTTGGGAGTTGGTGAACTTTGAAAAAAAAACGATGTTACAAGTATCGGAGAGGCCTCGGTGGCCTTGTGGGTAAAGCTCCGGCCTCTAGACTCCGTTGGTGCGGGTTCGTGTCCAATCCGGACGGTCACTTTTCCACACGAAAAAAAGCCGCGCGGGTCCATGGATGATTTTTCTCCCCGATAATTTTGCACAATTTTTATAATCTTTAAATGCAATTTTATTTCCACAACCTAAATTTAGAGTGCTACTGTTTTGTTTCTAGCTAGGGTACATTAAGTATTTTATTGGGATATAAAAAATACATCCGTTTTTGCTTTTAAGTCAATTCTTTGAGTTAATAACACAGTGCAACACATACAATGCAAACTCCGTCTCGTGTGGAATTTCTTAGTACTTATCGAAACTAACAAAACCCCGTTTGGGTTTTGGTAGTTTTAGATGCTGTTCGGATTTTATGCATATTTTGGCTAAAACTTGATTTTTCCGAAAAACATGCAATTTTTCTCACGGTTATATCTCGGAAACCAATTGGAATGTTGTTTTCCTATCTTCGCACAATTGTAGTTATAGACTAGAAAAAAAAAGTGTAAAACAAACTAACTCGAAAAAACTGCATCTAGTGTCTCAAAATAGCTAAAATCTCGAAAAATGTTAATTTTTTTTATATTTTTTTCGCCATTTTTGGCCCATAGCGACCAAACTTTGGGAAATTCAGTAAAGTAATCTTCAGAAAAAATATTCTCTCTTTCTTAAAATTTATTACCATCAAAATAAACAAAAATGATTCATTTTCCAGCTGTATTTTACATCGAAAATTCGAGAAATGTATGAAAAATGTAGCAAAAGGCAAAAAACATGAATTATTAATATCTGAGGTTGATGGCACATTCAATGGCATATCTCTTTAGGGGAGTGTCCTTCAAATCTATGGTCCTCGAGACTTTGGTGCGTCCATCTTCATATTGTGATATCTTATGATTCCACCAAGAAACTTCTACAAGCAATGAAGAATTTAAATTCCGGAGTTAACAAATTTTTTCGCTCCTTCTTTCCAACTTTGGGCACTATTTGACTTTAAAATTGGGCACTATTTAACTTTTAAATTTTAAAATTTATTTTTGGGCAATTTTTATTTACCATATTTAATGTTTTTGCTGTTCAATTTGTTATTTACTCAAAACAGTGTATTATTGTCTTGTTATTAATGACATTTCTAATGATTGCACTTGCAGCAACGCCATCTATAGGAAAAAAATGCACATAGTTAATAAACTAAAATCTAGAATTTTCGATGTAAAATACAGCTGGAAAATGTGAAAAAAGTATTTTACAATATTATAATGTTCCGAAGAATTATAATTATATACATGAGGCCATAAAATCCGAACAGCAGCTAAAACTAGCAAAACCCAAATGGGGTTTTGTTAGTTTCAAAAAATTCCACACGAGAAGGAGTTTGCACTCGATGACTTTAAAAATGTTGCTGAATTTGTTACTATTTAAATGGCAATCTAGGAAATCAAAGGGAGTTTTAAAATATTCTGATTGGTAATATAAATCAAAGTTAATAAATTGACGTTTCTGAAATAAAAAAAAAACAAAAAAGAAATTTACATAGTGTAAAGAGAATAAAAAGGGCTACAAATTTAGTAAGATTAAAAAAATAGTTTCCATTAAAAAAAATGTCTATGACTTCATACATGAAAGACTAGTGACGTCATACTCTTTTTAAAGACGCAAAAAGTGCGCAATAAAAACAAAAATCGACGTGTCCGAGGATTTGTTTCTGGAATTTATTTTAAAAATACCGAATTTGTTCCAGTGAAAGTTTCCACCCTGTATATAAACTCTAAAATTACAAAAGCTCTAAGTGGCCTGTTTACAGACTTACGATGTAAATTGAAATATTTCTTTTGATACTGTTGAACTGAAGAGAATTTACTTAACAGATTGATGACAACAGAACGTTAGTTTTATTTCTTCATTTTTATTCGCATTTATAACCTAAAAAGTGACAAAAAAATTTCAGTATTTATTTTCAGTTGATAAAATCATTAAACTAAATAATTACAATGCGTCGGTTTGGATATATGTATGTGTAATTGTTGACTGTTGAAAGTGCTAATGAAACAATTACCTATCCCCTTTATTAAGGGCTCGTAGCGAGCTTAACGCTATTATTATTGACTAAGGGGTTCGTTGCATTCCGCTGGAATTCTGCGTGTTGATAATTACACCACTAGTTAAGGGTGCAATTAGTCTAATTGCGAGCAACAGCGTGCGTTCGTAATTTTTTAAGGCAGGTCAAGATTCCCACCCTCTCTTTAAAAAGCGAGCTTAACTATGTCTTGTACGCGCTAATATTGACATAACAAGTGAATATAGGTTAAATTAAAGTAACATTCTCTTAGTCGAAATGAAATGATGAAAGCATTTCATTACTTAAAATGTTTTACTAGGTATTCAACGAGAAATCAATAAAACGTATATTCTAGTTGATTGTATAAATGAAATAATTATCAACATTATTAGAATGTAGGTGAAGTTTAAGCACAAATTATATTAAAGAATTACTAATAGCACAATTAAACTTAAATGGAAATTTTACGTTGTTGTGGGTAAAATATGATGATGATTTCATTAATTATTGTAAACAAGAAATGCTGGTGCACGAATAACAATTAATCATAATAGTAACTACAGTCTGGGATTTTTGTTTTATTATAATCAACATTAGATTAAATTTGAAGATAAATCTTTGAATTGAATTTTTTAACGTTTTCCCAGGGAATCGATAACTTCGCAAGGGGATGGTGTTTGTGAACAGCATATGTTTTAGATATGGAGATTTGCGAGCGGTGTATTTGAATAATATGTGAATACGGCATGCACCACTAAACAGGTATAGACAACGAACAGAACAGAAGAGGGCCTCAACCCTTAAACCCTTACGGCGCGCGCGAGGCCAGACAATGCACCCGAAAAAAAAGGAGGAAAGGTTGATTTGTGGGCCATCTGCATACCATACCATACCTCTTTCGGCCCGACCCTTTGTTCCCCGAGAAATTACATTTTTTCTACGTGTAATTAACAAAATGTAAAAACGGCCATTCATTAATCCACACACACACACAACGAAAACCGAGCAGAGAGAGAGAGAAAGAAGGAAAATCACAAACGAGCCCAATTAAACACGTGAAACCACATTAATTCGTATTCGTGTAATTAAACGCAAACATTAATTAATACAGAAAATATAATTAAACAAATTGTCATGCTTAATGTTTATAACAAAATATGTTATTCGTCCAATTAGGATCGATTTCGATCTAATTACTTTAATTCCCTTTGAAATGTTATAATTACGATTGAGTAGCGTGCTCATACAAATATCAATTGACAGGATGGATGGTGGAATTTCCATACGTGCGTCGTAAAATTTAACACTCCCTTAGGTGCCGTAATGAAAACCGTGAGAAGGAGATCGGAATCGGGAAAATGAAAGTTTATTATGTATGCAACTGACACACTCATTTTCCCTTCCCTATGTTTACAAATTATTTTATAGCCATTCATTTAACCGGTAAAAGATTTGTTTCGTTTTTTCTAGTTATCTTTCAGCGTAATAATTAAAACCTACATTAATCTCATTTAGTGGATTTTACGTAACGATTGTAAACATTTTCAAAAGGAATTGTTTTCGTGAAAATGCCCTGATAAGTCGAAACTAGTCCAGAATTTTAAACATTTAGGCTCTTATTCTTAATTTGCATTGTACGCAATTTTTGAAATATCCTCCCGTAATTGTATTACCTAATTTAAAAATCTAGAAGCAAATATTTACACATGTTTTCATAACTTTCAATTAAATAATATACCACCACCTACACATGAAGTACGTGTAAATGTAGTACAGACTGTTATTACCTGTTGCAGCACTCTATATTTATAACGTAATTATTAAAGTTATTAATATTTTAATACTTTACCACCTCCGCTCCTGATTTTTGCAATTATTAATAACTCTATTAATATTCAAGTGCGTTCCACCGGCGGAATATTCACATAAATCATTATTTAACTGGAAATGTTTACGAAACCAAAGCTAAATTAATTCTTATTTGAAAGGGTTAATAATAAATTAATCGTGTTTTGCCATGTGAATATTCACACCGTTCTTATTAAACTATAATCATCAATGTTCACCAAATTATTAGGTATATGCGGAGTTAACCAAGTTTCTGAAATAATTAATACTTCATTAATTCATTTCATCATTTCATAACACTAACGAATAACGAACGAGACAACAGACTGACAAAGACGGACAGAAAAACTTATGGTCGATAGCCCTTGACAATTCATCATAAATGTTTTATGTTGAATGAAATGTCGAAAAATTACATATGTAAGGACTTACATATATAATTTTTTCTACGTCCGTTAAAAAATGTTCATTTTTTTTCATTAATTTGCGTTCATAAAATATGTGTTTTCTGAAGCCTTCTGGAAGCGTGAAAAAAAGTGCCATAACGGTTCATTTTTTCACCCTTTTGCGTGAAAAAAAGTGCCGTAGCGGTTCATTTTTTAACGCAACTAAAAAATCGTTTGCGCAAAGTGTGTCATGAACACTTCACAACACACCGCGAGTTCTGCCGATAAATGTCAAACATTCTTTTCCGATCAAGTAAACTTGACAATTATTATTATTTTCTTCACTTAAAAGTATTATTACTTATAAAGATTGATTAAGGTTTTATCGAATTTATTTAAAGTTACGGACGTAGAAAAATTTTTGTATGAAACTCGAGAGTAAAGCAACTTTTTTTCACTTGTAGGAAATTGCTGCACTCGCCTGCGGCTCGTGCGGCAATCTTTCCTACTCGTGAAAAAAAGTATTACTTTACTCACTTGTTGCATAAATAACTATTTCGATAGACGTCAATAAAGATGTTTAATATAATCCATAATTCCATATTATTTTTAGTATAATTTTTTTTAGATCCATTTGTTTTAGCAACATCAAGTTTAGAATTTTCAACTTAACATTCATAATGATTTCAATTATGATAACAATGAATAAAACTGGTCATTTAAGTACCGTGAGATCGAAAAAAAAAAACAATTAAAGCAAGTCATGAAAAAAAAGCCGCATTTTTTTCTTAGTTCCTAAAAAACTTCAAACTACAAATTTGACCCTGACAATGTCAATAATTATTTCCAATTTCTTTTTTCGATCTCACGGTACTAAACATTTAAATAATGGTATAGTGCAATAAAGTTGGGGTAGTTAATGTAGTCACTTATTTTGCTTTTTTATTACTTTCCCGCATAGGTTGAGTTGTTTTGTTGGCAACTTCAATGCCACCTTATCAGTATTTTTAAGTTCAATTTCTAGACTTATTCAATAATATAAATGTAATTAGTTATTGTATAATTTACATGTTGTATACGTTGCACAATCTTATTATTATTATTTTTTGTTTATCATAATACATTTATATTTATTTATGTTGGGTGTGCCAAACGAAAAGAGGTGTATAATGTTATTCTGAACAAAATTGTTCAAATAAACACATGCCCGATTTCTTACCGTTATCGAAATAAATAATCCTAAAGATTTTTCGATCGATATAAAATCTTGAACAATTTATTAAATTTCCATGAATTTGAAACAATTTTAGATGATTTGCCACTTGCACAACGGCTTAGAATGTGGTTCCAACACGATGGAGCACCATCCCATTGTGCAAGACATATTAAAAATTGGCTAAACATTGCATTTTCTGATAATTTCAATTAAATTTTTGATGATTTTCTACGTGCACAATGATTTAGGGTGTGGTTCCAACACGATGGAGCACTACCCCATTATGCAAGAAATATCAGAATTTGAATAAACATTTAATTACCTGATAGATGGATTGAACGGACAGGGTTTATTATCCGCTCTTGTAATTATTCCTTTGTATTTATTGGAACGCTATAAACTTTTTGTTTCAAAAATAATAATCTACAGGTGTAAGGTCTGGAGATCAAGTTAGCCACGGAAAAAAAGTCCCGCTCGTTCAATCCATCTATCAGGAATTAAATGCTTAGCCAATTTCTGGTATTATGGGGTGGTGATCCATCGTGTTGGAACCACATCCTTAGACATTGTGCAAGTAGAAAATCATTTAAAATTGCTCAAAATGCATGGAAATTATCAGGAAATTGAATGTTTAGACAATTTCTAATATGTCTTGCATAATGGCATAATGACATGGTGTTCCGTCGTGTTGGAACCAAATCCTAAGCCGTTGTGCAAGTGGAAAATCATTGCTTCAAATTCATGGAAATCTAAATATTAAAATTTTCCAGCGATCGAAAAATCTTTATAATTATTTATTTCGATAACAGTAGAAATTGGACATATGTTTATTTGAACATTTTTATTCAGAATAACATTATCCATTTCCTGTTTACATTTGGCACACTCGAAACGAGACACCCTGTATTTATTACGTCTTATTTGTTTGATTTAATTTATGTAGTTTCTTCCTGTAACTGAATTTTGCATCAGTTCGGAAATAAATTGTTATTATTATTATTATCATTAATTACAGACTTGTCTTGTAATTTTATAGGACCTTGGGTACTTAAGTTTAGAGCTCCACACAATATTTCGGTGTTAATAAGATAAAATCTTATGATTGGAAAATATGAGAATATTAGTGTCTCTTTGAAACATTGTAAAAAATTAATTAAGTTATGAATTTGGTTTCAAAGTTCAAAATCCTCAAAGAAATAATCAGTTTCTGCATTTTCCAAGAAAAAACAATTGCCATTTCTAGGTGGAAACAAATCAGTATCGCTTTAAAATGGAACTGAAAACACGAAAATTGCATTTAACGATTCGAAAAATCGTAAAAAATATAATTTATTTAGGAATTTGCATCAGAAACTCAAAATCCATAAAAAAACAATCCTTGTCTGATTTTCATCAAAAATGCAATTGTCATTCATGGGTGGAAACAAAATGGCACCACTTCAAACTTGAACTCGAAAAACGAAAAATGCTCCTAACGATTTGAACAATTGTAAGAAATTAATTTATTCAGTGACTTAAAATCTATAGAAAATATTCCATCTCTGATTTTCATTAAAGAAAAAAAAAATGTCATGTCCTAGGTGGAAACAAAAACTTGAATTGAGGAAACGAAAATTACATTTAATGATTTGAAAAATCGTAAAAATCATTTATTTGGGAATTTGCACAAAATCTTTGAAGAACAATCTATATGCGATTTTAATCAATTCCTAGGTGGAAACAAAACAATAACACTTTAAACTTGAACTAAGAAAACGAAAATTGCATTTAAAGATTTGACAAATCGGAAAAAAGAAACATCCATTTAAGAATTTGCTTTGAAAATTCAAAATCCGTAAATAAACAATGCATATCTGTTTTTTTTTCAAAAAATAAATTGCCATTTCTAGGCGGAAACGAAACAATAGCACATTCAACTTAAAGAGAGAAAACGAAAATTTAATTTTACGATTTGAAAAATCGTAGGAATATAATTTATTGAGGAATTTGCATTAGAAATTTAAAATCCATAAAAAACAATCCCTGTCTGATTTCCATCAAAAATACAATTGCCATTCGTGGGTGGAAACCAAATGACAACACTTCAAACATAAACTCGAAAAACAATAAATGCACTTAACGATTTGGACAACTGTAAAACAATGATTTATTTAATAATTTGCTTTGAAAGCTCAAAATCTATAAAAAAAAACAAAAAACAAACTACAATTGCATTTAACGATATGAAAAATCGTAACAAAATTATTCATTTAAAAATTTGCTTTAGAAACTCAAAATCCATAAAAAAAAAACCTGAATGCATATCTGTTTTTTTTTTCTCAAAAAAGCAATTGCCATTTCTAGGTGGAAAAGGTTTGAAAAATTGTGAAATATCATTTATTTGGGAATTTGCATTAGAAACTCAAAATCCATAAAAAACAATTCTTGTCTGATTTTTATCGAAAATACAATTGCCATCCATGGATGAAAACATGGCAATACTTCAAAAATGAGCTCGAAAAACGATAAACGGACAATTAAAAAAAATATATTTATTTAATAATTTGCTTTGAAAGATCAAAATCTATAAAAAAAAAAACAAAGTCCATGACTGATTTTCATAGAAAAAACCAATTGCCATATTCTAGGTGGAAACAAAACAATAACACTTCAAACTTGAACTGAAAAAACGAAAGTTGCATTTAACGTTTTCAAAAATCGTAAAATATTAATTAATTTAATAATTTGTTCTAAACGCTCAATTTTTTTTTAAATAGTCTATATTTGGTTTTTATAAAACAACAATTGCCATATCAAAGGTGGAATCGAAACGCCAGCAATCCAAACTTGATCTCGGAAAACGAAAATTGCATTCAACGATTTAGAAAATATATAATAAAAAAATAAATCAAGAAATTCACTTCAAAAGCTCAAAATGTATACATAAATAACGCAACTATGATTTTTTTTGTAAATGCAATTGTTATATCTGAAGTGAAAACAAAATGACAATACTCCTAACTTGAACTAGTAAAATCAAAATTGTATTCGACAATTTGGGAAATTCTGAAAAAATTATCAATGAGGGAATTTTCTATAATTTTATCAAAATCCTTACAAAAATAAAGCAGCTATGATTTTTTACGTAAAAACAATTGCTATAACCGAAATAGAAACAAAACGGCAATCTTTCAAACATGAACTGGGAAATCGAAAAATGATAAATGCACTTAAGGATATGAACAATTGTAAAAAAAATTGTAATTTGCTTTGAAAGCTGAAAATCTATAAAAATAGTCCATGTCTGATTTTTATTAAAAAAAAATGAATTGTCAAATCCTAGTTTGAAATAAAACACTTCAAACTTGAATTGAGAAAACGAAAATTGCAAATTACGATTTGAAACATTTATTTATTTATTTATTTATTTAACGAAATCTCTATATAAAATAATAATACAAAGAAAATGCATAAATTATATGAATTGAAATTAAATTTAGCGTACAAACATAATAAGAAACCAAATTGAAACCTAATAGCTAGAAACTAAAACTAAAAATTATAAAAAATATGAATTATGAAAAAGTCATATTCAAATTAATAACACATAATGACTTAAAGCTATATTTTTTTAAGAATAAATCGAAATTCGGTAAAATAATACATCGTAGTAGGGCTGAAAGACTTTAGTCAATTGCCCTTTAAAACCTTGGTTAAAACCAGGTTTTAATAAAGGTTTAGTAACTAACTAATACATCGTAAAATAATAATTTATTTAGGAATTTGCTTTAATCGCTCAAAATTTATTTGAAATAATATATATTTGATTTTATTGAAAAAACAATTACCTTATCATAGGTGGAAACAAAACACCAACAATCCAAACTCGATTTCCGAAAACGAAAATTCAACGATTTGGAAAATTGTACCAAAATCAATCAAAATCAAGGAATCTACGTTATAAGCTCAAAATCTATACAAAAATCTGCACACCAAACTTAAACTGGTACAATGGAAATTGCATTCAACGATTTGTAAAAAAATGATGAAAAACGGAATTTGCTATAAAATCCCAAAATTCATACAAAAATTAAGCATGTAGGTTTCTTTGTGAAACAAACAATTACCACAACCGAAAGTGGAAACAAATGGATTATCTTGTTATTTATATGTTTTCTTTGTGTATTCATTTTAATTTATTTTTTTATTAACATAGGTACATGTTGTATACCTTAATTAAATAAATAAATAAAATCATAATATTTCAAATATGAACTCGAAACACGAAAAACGATTTGAACAATAGTAAAATATATTTATTTAGTAATTTGCTTTGAAAGCTCGAAATCTTAAAAAATACAATCAATATATTATTTTCATAAAAAAACAATTGCCAAATCCTAGGTGGAAACAAAACAATGACTCTTGAAACCTGAACTGGAATTCGAAAATTGTATTTAAAGATTTGAAAATTCGTAAACAAATACATTAGGAATTTACTCTAAAAGCACAAATCTATTAATAACAGTCCATATCTGTTTTTGATATAAAAAAACAATTGTGGAAACAAAACATAAATTTTCCAAACGTAATATCTGAAAACGAAAATTGCATTTAAGGATTTGGAAAATTGTACCAAAGTATTAAATTAAGGAATACTGAAGTCTAAAATCTATACAGAAACAATGCAGGTATTATTTCTTGTAAATACAATTGATATATCCAAAGTGAAAACAAAACGACAATACTCCAAACTTCAACTGGTAAAATGAAAATTGTATTCAACGATTTGGATAATTGTAAAAAAATGACGAAATTTGTTTCAAATGCCCAAAATCAATACAAGTGTTTTTTGTAAAAAATAATTACCATAATCGACATAGAAACAAAACTGCGACCCTACTAACTTGAACTGGGAATATCAAAATTGTAAAAATATAATCAATCAAGAAATTAGTTACGTAGATATGTATTTTTTTAATATTAAGATAGTGTACATTTTATTATATATTTTGACTGAAATGGTTTCCAAAATAATTTCAATGATGGCAGACCTAGCAATCGATTACCATTTTTTTCCCTCGCCTCGCATACTTGACGCACGTGCCTCCCCCACATGTACGCTTAATTCGTGCAGGGTGGGTTGGTACACTCACCCTCGATAAATGTCCGAAAAGGTCCAACCCCCTTCGACAGGAAAAAACGCTTCACGACAAAACATACACGAAGAAATAAAGAAAAACCCTATACTTATTCCTCAATAAATCGAACGAAATCCACAATTACGGCTTATAATTGTCGGTATGAATTGATAGGTTTATTTATTACTCACCATTTTTTTTCCCAGAGGGGACTTTGCGATGTTCTCTCCTGTCCTGAAAAAATAAAATAATGTCATTATTGTAGGCTATTAATTGTAATTTTTTATCTATCTATTAGATTTAAATTTGAGATGATGCAGTGTGATCAAATTTTTGGATGAATGGTCACGCTAACTTCGGGCGAAGTATCCTAAGAGAAAAAAAAAAGAGGGAGAAGAGAAACAAAGTTAGGAAAGAAAAGTGTGCTGTCAGAAAGTATTAATCTTGCCGGGAAAGTTATCTACGCGACGTCGGTGAAACGAAATTTATCATATAAGCGAAAATAATAACATATATATACCCCCATCGCCATCCATCCCCATTCCAGATAGATAGTTCTGTCTATCATTGTGTAAAGTTGGGCTGCATTATAAATGTGACGGGCAACTCATGGATGAAATTTATGAGGAATGAACTTTCAAAATATCTCTCAACCCATTTTTTTTGTCTGTTTACCCCCACACACATACACACGCGCGCGCGAACACAAACCCACCCCCGTACCTACCCTTCTTCAACCCGTGTCAGCCGCAATCCATCTTCCGATTGGGCTATCTCTGAAATGCAGGTTTTACCAACTTTGCATATAAAACATTCCCTCACATATAAAACGGTGGTATCTCCGTGCATACGTCTATAAATTATACTGGTGGGGTTGTTGGAAAGAACGGGGAACGAGAGAGGATTGTTTAATCTTGAGAATTTTATTTTTGCTAGCGCCAATTCGTAATTCGTTGTAACAAGCGTGCGACTCCTGCGGTATATAATATTTCCTTGTAGAAATAAAACTGAATAATAAATAAGAAGTAAGAAACATTACTGGCTGTGTGATCTCGAATTTAATTTCTTTGCCAATAGATGTTTAACTCTATATTTATGATTTAGATACAGATGTAATCAATATTATTTTGATGATATTCGAGTACTCGCAAACCTTTTTACAAATTTTACAATCTATGCTTCAAATGTATTTTTCATTTTCTTATTACTTTCTCCGTTACGAAGTACGAGAAAGTATTGTGATCGTGATTTTTCTTTCAAAATTTTTTTTTACGGAAATATCCGTTTTGGGGTCCCTAGATGCCATTTCAACAATTTCTGGAAAAAAAAAATGTGTCTGTGTGTGTGTGTGTCTGTCTGTGTATGTGTGTGTCTGGCTGTGCGCGCAGTATCTCAAAAACTAATAGAGCAATTGATATGAAACCGTGAACATCCGTCTTATTTGATAATCTGAAGAACTGAAAAGCTTTTGGTAAAATTTCGTACACCGGAAGTGGACGTTTACATTAACTGTTTTTTGTTTTTTGCCAATATTTTCTTAAATATGAAAAATATCACAAAAACATTTAAACAAACTTTGAAGACAATAAAGAAATAAACATATTTAGCTTGAAAAATTTTTTCATAAAATCATTTTTATTCGAGAAAAAAATTTATTATTATTTTTACTTTCTCCGTTACGAAGTACGAGAAAGTATTGTGATCGTGATTTTTTTTTTCAAAAATTTTTTTTACGGAAATATCCATTTTGGGGTCCCTAGATGCCATTTAAACAATCATTTTTGTGTCTCTGTGTGTGTGTGTGTGTCTGTGTGTGTGTGTGTGTCTGTGTGTGTGTGTGTGTGTGTGTCTGTCTGTGTGCGCTGTATCTCAAAAACTAATAAAGCAATTGAAATGAAACTTTGAACATACGTCTTATTTGATAATCTGAAGAACTGAAAAGCTTTTGGTAAAATTTTGTACACCGGAAGTGGGTGTTTACCTTAACTGTTTTTTGTTTTTTGCCAATATTTTCTTTAATATGAAAAATATTACAAAAACATTTAAACGAACATAGAAGACAACAAAGAAATGAACAACTTTTGCTTGAAAACATTTTTTATAAAATCATTGCTATTCGAGAAAAAAAATTATTAATCTTTTTTGAATTTTTGGTTTATAATTATGAAACGATAATAGTTACGGCAAATTTATATGAATAATAATTGTAGAGAATACTAAAATAAACAACTTATAAAGAATAAGTTTTTTTTCAAAATCCCTTTAGTTTTTGAGTTAACTGAGTTTTTGAATTTGAAGTACAATTTTTCCATGTTTCATAATTTTGACGTTTTAAACGTCAGTTTCATCCGAGTTTACACAACGCTCGAAGTACATTTAGAATATAATTTAAATTTAGAATAAATCATGAAAGCGTAAATATAAATGATACGATCAAGTCGGAGAAAGTAACATGATGGCCACATCACCATTTTTTTAATTTTTGGTTTATAATTATAAAACGATAATAGTTACAGCAAATTTATGTGAATAATAAATGTACAGAATGCTAAAATGAACAACTTATAAAGAATAAGTTTTTTTCGAAATCCCTTTAGTTTTCGAGTAAACTGAGTTTTTGAATTTGAAGTATAATTTTTCCATCTTTCATAATTTTGACGTTTTAAACGTCAGTTTACACAACGAGCTTACACAACGTTCGATGTACATTTAAAATATGATTTCAATTGAAAATAAACCATGAAAACGTAAATATAAATGGCTATGATACCATCAAGTCGGAGAAAGTAACATGATGGCCACATCACCATTTTTTTCTTATTATTTTGCTTTCAATTAGGATATGATAATTTTTTTGATGGAAAGTCGAAATCGTATAAATTTTTCTTAGGGGGTTCCATTTGAAAAATCACAGTTGATCTTCGTTTGACCTTAAAAATTGACCCCAAGGTTACCAGCATATGTCCCTCTCCGGACAATACAACTTTCACCTGAAATATTTTTTCGATGTTGCTTAGGTTTCGAGATATTTGGGGTATTTAAAATGGGACATCCTGTATTCGTAGTCGTAAGTTTTTCCGAAATTTTCCTATGAATTTGCTGTAATGACAAACATTGCCTTTCGACGAATTTTCCCGAAAACCCCGCGCTAGATTTTGGTGAAATTTTCATCTGTGCCTATGAAATAATTGAAAAATACGTTTTGCTAGTTTCTCCGAAATGTTCCTGCAAATTCGTTATGGTGACAAACAATGTCTCTCGGCATTTTTTTCTTAATTTTCCAGATAATTCAATACTCAATAACTCAAAAATATGTATTTAAAACGGCGGACAACCAAAATTTGCAAGTGGATAAAAATGTATTTATCTTCACTACGACAACGATATTTATATTAGATAACAGTTTTAGTAAGCAGCTAAGTTCAGCTAAACAGTAACGGTTTGTGTCAGTTCTGAATACCTCTGCAGTAAAATATAATTAGAAAACGTTTCGGACACACTTCCGTGTAATTTTTTTTTCACGATTGTCATCCCGATCAATGTACCAGTTAAGTAAACATTGCCCTTTCACCAATTATATATTTAGTTTAAAATTAAAGTCGGTGACAGCTGAACCCGTGCATCTCGTACTTTGGCCTAGTGACGTGAGATGTCCCAAGCATACGGTTAGCGCTCCTACGAGTGACTCACAAATCATACCCGATGCGCTTTAATATCCATCTTGTTCTAACGTTTTCTAACAGTATTAAATAAACAAAGTAGTATTAGTGTATTTGGCGTCTTCTCTTTTATGTATTTTATGTGCACCGGTGATTAAACGATCAGCTGCTCTATACTATATACTATACTGACTTATATGTACAATATTTTTAATATGTTATTAGTATCTAAGTCTTATAATTATTTGTAAGGTATGTAAGATGTTTAAACGTATTATCACATCCATTATTTTTTACCAAATTTACTATAAGTTATTTATCTAGTGATCGTCTATTACATTTATTTTATTTATACTCAATTTTAATATGTCTTAATTATAGTAGGTTTTATATTTATAGACCCTATCCAGCTCATTCATCCTGTCTATATATTGTAAATGAATTTTTCATTCTTTAAGATGTATGAGACTATTTTTGACCAACCCATGTATTATGTATTCGTTATTGGAAATAAACAAACATTAAACATTAAACATTAATATGGACGCGAACATTCGTATAGGTCTGGCCGTTGCTCAGAATCAACGCAAGCATCAAGGAAGCTCACAGGCCTGTCCGTCATTTTTCTTGGCTTTACCTACATACGCGTTGTATGTTCTAGTATCAGAAATAAAAGACATATATGAACATATATGAACATATAGGTGTAATCAGAAATTTGTGTGCCTAACTTCATGCCGCTTGCAGTGTGTGTGTGTGAGAAAGAGCGAGAGAGAGAGAGAGATTATTACCTATAATATCAGAAACGCAATAAATATATAGAATGCATTGTAAATGTAATAAATAATACCTATTTATACAAAACAATAATTATAAATATTATTTTATCACTTAACATCGTCACAATTACATCAGTTGTAGAACACCAGCGCACATCAATTTCATCCAAGTTCATTACAAATAAACAATGCTCTTTCACCCATTGTACCTTTAATTAATATAAATTGTGAATATACATATATGTATATACTTCTCATTCGTTAAATTATCTTAACAAATACCACTCGCGGTTATAATTTCGGCAGGATACATTTTATTTCAAGCACTGTAATTAGGCAACAAATTTTTATCTCAATTCATTCTCGAAATTTGTGTCGAATCAATGGCGCGTGCAAAAAAATATCCGGCCAAATTTTAACCTCTTGTGGTATTACCCCTGACAATCTCTCGCTGGATTTCGTTGAAATATTTGCTTATCGTTTCTAATATCTGTAGCTATAAACCGCTGAAATATCTGAAAATACATTGTTCATTTATCCGAAATTTTCCTATGAATTCGCTGTGATGGCAAACATTATCTCTTGCAAACATGTTCTTCAGTTCCCCAGAAAACTTAATTAATTAATACGTTCTTGAAATGCACATCAAAACATTTCCGGAAATAAAAACACAGCAAAAAATTCCACTTATTAATCACAGATTTTTTTTTTGTTATTTGGTTATGGCTCGTGAACTAATTTTTCTATTGGTTACTAATGAGTGTCGTATGATTTTCACCTATTATTTCTAGTATTTGTAGTAAAGCGCTGGAAAATCTGGAAACACATTGTCGCTAGTTTTTCCGAAATTTTTCTGCGAATTCGCTGTGATGATAAACATTGTCGATTAAATTATCTTAATTTTTCCAAAAACATTCACTCGAATTTATCAAATGTTCATCAATTATTTCTAATATCTGTAGCTATCAATCAACTGAAAATAAAAAAAAATATATTGTCGGTAGTTTTTCCGAAATTTTCATGCAAATATAGCTCTAATGGTAAACACCTTCGACCATATTTTCTTAATGTTTATTAGAGCGGTTCTTATTTTAGAAGTATATGAAAATCAACGGGCCAACCCGGAAACTTGTTAGTATAAATAAAAAACCAATAACCGTAAATTTTGAGCCATATCGAACATTGTGTAACCGAGCCCTAGCCAAGTGGGTTTATTCCCTTTTTTTCATTTTGGTTCACCCTAACATTAAACGGTCCATGCTAATGGCCAAATTATATATTATGTCGATAGAGAACATTAATGTGAATCCAAAACGTGTTTATTTGTTGAAATTGGACTAAAATTGACGAAGTCATTAATGTTTTACGAAACTACAAGCGAAAGATCCGAAATATCGGCCGAGAAATCAAAAACCCTGGACTAAAAGTAAAAAATGCAGACCGAAAACTTGAGAATTCAAGTAAAGGAAAATTAATTTGCCATTTTCACCCCCAAAATAATAAGCTCAAAGTAAATTTCTGGCCAGAAACTCGGAAATAATAGCCAGAAAATAAAAAATAAAATCACTCAACAAAATCAATCATTCAAGTTAAAAAATCTAAAAAATATGAAGAAAATCATAAATTTAGACCGAAGTCGAAAATTTGGGACTGAAAATAAAAAACGCAGATTAAAAAAATTGAACAAAATTTCGGTCAAAATAAGGAAAAATTTATACCGCAAAGTCGAAAATGCAAGTAAAAAATCTAAAATAGAGGCCAAAAAATGAAAAATCAACAATCGTGGCCAAAAATCAAAGATTTTAACTCGGGCCTAAAAATAAAAAATGCAGACCAAACAAATCAAAATTTTCTGCCAAAATAAAGGAAATGTAGGACAGAAGATTCTGAATTTAAACTACAAAATCGAAAATGCAGGTCAAAAATCAGAAATATATACTAAAAAAAAATCCACAATCGGAACCAAAAAATCAAACATTTTGACCAAAACTCGAACTCTGGTTTAAAAATAAAAAATGTAGACACAACAATCAATCATTCAGGTTACAAATTCAAACTATAGGACCAAAAAATAAGAAATTCGAGCCTAAAAATAAAAAGTACGGACGAGAAAATTGAAAATTTAGGCCAAAATAAAGAATATTTCTACTGAATAATCACAAAAGACCAAAAAAATCGTCAAAAATCGAAGAAAACAGGCCAAAGATCTTAAATATCAGCCAAAAAATCAAAAATCCCGGTCTGGAAAATGGTGACCAAAAAATTGAAAATTTAAGTAAAAGAAAAACAATTGTTCTTATATACTTTTATATTAATAGAATTAATATAATTTTTCATAATTTCGAGCTCTGTTCAAAAAATTGTATCACACAATTTGATAAAGGTGGCTGTCCAACTTTTTCCAAAATCTTCGTGTCGAATGAATTTTGAGTTTTTTAGGAAAGTTTCAATCGATTTTTATATTTATTTCAAGCCACCAAAATTATAACAATTTTTTTCGATTTTTCGCAGTGATTACATGAAATTATGACAAAATCTGGTGATGGTGTATAAGCAGTTTTCCGCATAATAATAATCTCAAATTATTTTTGAGTAATTTCGGAAAATTTTAAGTTTTTGTTTGACAATTGTTTTTGTAAATTCTTAAGAGCATTAAAATGATTAAAATTTTTCATAAGTTCGCGTGCTGTTCAAGTAAAAAAATGGTTTTGATATTTATCCAGATTTTCCCAAAATCATAATTTCGAATAAATTTTGAGTTATTTTGGAAGGTTTTAAATCGTTGGCAGTTGTTTTTATATTTATTTTAAGCCACCAAAATTATAACAATCTTTGTTCGATTATTCGCACTGATTACAAGAAATTGTCACAAAATCTGGTGATGGTGTATAAGTATTTGTTCACGTAATAATAATCTCTAATGATTTTTGAGTAATTTTAGAAAATTTTGAGTGCACAACAATTGTTTTTGTATTTTTTTGAGAGCATTAACATTATTACAATTTTCATAATTTCACGCGCTGTTCGAATAGAAGTATCACAAAATTTACTTTACTTTACTTTACTTTACTTTATTCGTGCTATACAAGATTGTTTACACAGGTCATAATAAAAATACAAGTTGAACATGTTGAATACTTAAAATTAACACAACAATAAGATGTACACAAGTTTTAAAATTGAATGTTATAATTGAAATTACATAAATTTAAGATAAAAAACTATAACTATAGCTATAACACATTAAAACAGTAATAGAATGTATTAAAATGGGCAGATCAGCACGTATATTTAAAATGTATGATCTGTTGTGATGAAGTCATTTATGTTGTATAAACATTTCTCTATTAAATAGTGCTTGACAGTATTTTTGAAGGAATTTGGTTCAGGTGCGTATCCAGATTTTCCCAAAATCGTATTTTCGAATGATTTTTGAGTTATTTTGGAAAGTTTTGAATTGATGGCAATTGTCTTTATATTTATTTAAAGCCACCAAAATTATAACAATTTTCCACGATTTGATAACTGATTACATAAAATCTGCTGATTTTTCAAATAATAATAATAATTTCGAGTAATTTTAGAAAATTTTAAGTTGACAACAATTGTTTTTATATTTGTTTGAGAGCATTAAAATAATTACAATTTTCCATAATTCCGTGCGCTGTTCAAATAAAAGTACACAAAATTTGGTTTTGGTGTGTATCCAGATTATTCCGAAATCATAATTTCGAATGTATTTTGAGTTATTTTAGAAAGTTTCAAATATGTATTGTATTTATTTGAAACTATTCAAATTACTACAATTTTTCATAGTTTCACGCGCTATTGAAATAAAATGTATGTAAAATTTGACGTTGGTATGGATCTATCTTTTCAGGAAAATATAATCTCGATTGAATTTTGAGTAATTTTGGAAATAGAACCATAACCACAAGCATTGCATTTAACAGTGAAGGGATCTCATCTACTTTACACAAGTGTAAAATAAGTGACAGAAATGCTGCGCAGGGGCCGCAGTGGCCTAGTGAGTAGCGTTCCTGGTTCTGGGCCTCGTGGTCGTGGGTTCAAATCCCATCCGTGCGGTCACTTTTTCAGAACGAAGAAGTGGCCGTGCGGCTCCATGGATGTGTAGTGTATGTCCCATGCATTTAAAAAATGAAATCTTCAAAAACTTACGTTAGAGGCCGAACAGCAAATCGCTTACGCCAATTCCCTTATAGTCATTCACTCTCCTTAACCCGCAATTCCATCAACATCCTTCCTTTTTTAATAAAAAAAAAATGCTGCGCATCTTCTAATTACCATCGATGAAGGATTAGGTCACAAAACATCTAAATATACAAGTATGATATAACTGAAACATTCACAACTCTGTCAATTTTAGTCAGATTTTAACAAATAAATTCGTTTTGAATTCGTATTAACATCCTCTGTTGGCACAGTATATCATTTGACCATTAGGGTGGACCGTTTAATATTAGGGGGGCTAAAATGAAAAAAAGGGGAAAAAACGATTTTTTTTCAAATTTTAGACGCCTAGGGCTTGGTTAGGCCATGATCGATATAGCTCAAAATTTACAGTTATAAGTTTTTTATCTATACGAATAAGTTTCCGGGTTGTCCCGTTGATTTCCACATAATTCTAAACTCCACCATATATGCTAAAACCACTCTAATGTTCATGAATTTTACTCTCTAGATCTTCATATTTTTTACCCAATATAAGTTTGGTATTGAGATTTAAATATTTACTTGAATTCTAATTTAACCAATTTAAAAGTCATAGGCCTATCTATATCCGCGTTATGTTTATCAGTCTAGAGTTAATTTTAAGAAAATTACTTGGAAAAAAAGAGAAACAACGTACACATAATTTGTTCTATAATTGAACATTCGTCATTGAGTTAGCCAGAAAAGTAGTTCATTTATTGGAGTCCTAATAAGACGTACATTGTAAATTACGAAACTACAATGAAGTAAGGAAATTTTCCATGAATTAATTTCAAATGGTATTTGATTTAGTGAATTTTTCAATAGTGTTTAAATTCGATTACCGTGCTTAAATCTTGATTTGGATGTTCCAATTGAATAATGAACGTACGTATGTGATGTCTGTGTGGTGGGTAAGGGTTGTAAGGGGGTCGACGGTTCAAGAAATCGAATGATACATAAAATATGTGAGGTAGACAAATTGAAAACTAATTTAATTCTTGTCAGAAGCAAATCCGGGAATATAAGGCGCGCACAAAACACGATGGGATACGGGGATAGAATGGGAGGAGGCGATGGCTGGAAAGAGTGGAAAGACTGGAAGACTTACGACATGTGATCAACTGAGTCGAGTGTAGCTAACAAGACGTGGCGTGAGTCAATTGAGTCAATGTAAATGAACCGTCGACCTGTCTACCCGATTGCACTCATTCGCTTACTTTTATACTCTTTCCTTCTTTCCCTGCGAAGAAAGAAAACTAACAGATAATAGGGTTATGCGTCAGTTTGTTAAATTAGATTTCGGCTAAATAGAAGCGTCGCAATTATTGGATTCTGAGCAATGATATTTCTGGTGAAGGTGCAGGTGGGTGGAGCTGTGTGTGTAAGGTGAAGAGGCGCTGTCTGGCTGATAGATGATGCTTAGAGTGGTGAGGAAGGAGGGATGGGATGAGATGGGGATGGGTTGGGGGTGCTTATGATTTATTATTCCGATCTGCGGCTGCGGTATCAGAGATTACACCGCATGTGAGCCGTATAGATGATATGTGAGGATATCAGCAGCTGACACTAAGCGCCTGTCATATGCAAAGCGGATGATTTGACCCACGCTAAATCGCACCATCTCGAGGAAATGTTCCTCGCGCCACAAAAAAGATACTCGCTCACTTACCCTCCACCTATTTTCGTTTTTTTTATAGATACACATAAGAATACTTCGAAAAGAATCGTTTACACCTTCAACTTAACATTTAACAATAATATATCTATTATTATTTTTATTACTTCAGCAGTAAATATGAGTGCGAGAAATTATATTCTTCAAGAAACAGTGGCTCATTTTTTTTTTAATTAACCATATGAAGTAGCAAATATACCACTTCAGGGTGATGTAGTAATGCATTCATTTCTCTCATACAAAATAACCCTATTTTAAGGTATACAACTGGTGAAGGTATAGAATGTCAATGATTTGATCAGTTAGAACAACCAAACTTAAGGGGGTAAGTGCTGCGTCGAAAATCGATGCATTTTTGATGGTCAGCATATACATAATTCTGAAGTTAATATCAAATATTAAGAAATGATATTTTACACATTTAGAGAGAAAGGGTTAAACTATTCGTCTATAGAATTTGATTTTTTTTTAAATCATCAGACAAACTGTATAATTTGTCCTGAAAATTACCAATATTGGATGGATATCTGAAGCTTTTCTCTGCAAAGAATTAAAAATGTAATGCTACAGAAAAATAGTTTATACCTTTGAAAACAATATGTACGTAATAAAATTGTCATTAGTTATCAAATAAAGTCGCAAAAACGTAAGAGCTGCACCTCTACAAACACGAATTTGCTTCATTTTCGCCGTTGTCATGAACGCCACCTGCATGAAACATTTTGTATCAACCCTGGAGGCGTGTACAAACAAATTTACGTACTCGGTAAATTTTCAGGCCCAGGATTGTGGCGATTATCATTTTCTATTAAACCATTCTGGTCTAAATCTGGCGCGAGGCACTTACCCCCTTAACAGTCAAAAATCTTAGTTTCATAAATCCTTATGATGCAGCAGGGAAAAATAATTGTCATGTGTATGTGGCCTGAGAAACAAAAAGGTTGAATATTGCTGAGTTAGAAGCAATATATGACCTTGAATAAAAAAAAGAAGAATGCAACACAAATAATTGTATAGTAAAATATTGGCAGATCTCTTCATTATATCTGCGTACACTGTGAATTACACTAAAATATATTTTTTCCGCTACCGACAACGTAAATACGCATTGCATGCATGGTTACAGGTACCGTAAGTGGCTGATAACATTCGTGGTGTTTGTTGTCCTTGACGACGGAACTTAATTTTTACTTACGGACCTAGGAAAATAATAAACAGAAACGTAACGCTCCAACATATAGGCGAGCAACACATTTTCGTCTAACCTACAGAATCGGCATCCTTTTTACATAACCACTGCTTAAAAAGAGTCGTAACAGGACACATACCTTTTTAGATTTTGTCGGTAACACATTCTAACACGCAATATTCGCAGCTTCGTTTGCATCCGTGCCCGCAAAAACTGTCACTGGATTGACACAAACAAACAAAATTCGACATTGTTTTCTCCGTTGCTGGGTTGCCATAGGACGCATAGAACGCATAGGTGACTATAAAAATTTGAATCCCAAAAGTTACAAGCCGTATTTTAGAATATTTTCTGATCATTTTTAAGTATTATATTTCCGGTAGCGGAAAAAAATTAATAAGCAACACGGAACGTATGACAATTAACATTTTCGGCAGGCGACGAGCCTCGGCTCCGCCTCGGTTCGTATTCGCCTACCTCAAATGTTAATACGTCCTTACGTTCCTTGTTGCTTAAATAACTATTAATTTACAGAAAACAGAAAAAACTTTAAATGAATTCAATGATTGGAACATTTGTAAAATCTATCGAGGAATTTGCTTAAATACGTTTTTGATTTCCGGATAAAACAATTACCATATTCGGGATGCCAACAAAATAACTATTCAAAATTGAACTGGAATAACATGAAATGAATTTTAAGATTGGAAGATTTGTAAAAAAATAATCCATCGAAGAATTTACTTCCAAAGCCTAAAATCCATAATAAAGTATAGTCGGGCCGCTGAGAGCTGCCTGTGACTCATCGCTTAAAATCGCATGAATCAAGATTTAAGTAAACGTATGTCCGTAAGAAAATTTGGTGCCGCGCTGATTTTCATTGGCGGGATATTTAAAAATTCTCGCGCATCACTTAAATCGATCGAAATGAAATCTAAAGCGCAATATAAACAAACTTTTTACGGTTATGTTATTTGACGTAGCGCTCGCGTGTTTTGTGTGTTTATATGAAGCGTGCCAATGCGATGCAAGAGTCATGCGTTAGCTTAGACCTACGTTTACGCTGCCCTATTCTTTAACACGCAGACACACGCTTCGTCTTTTATTTCATACTGTTTCGTATATGATAGAAAAAGATAGATATAAAATGCAAAGCAATTCTTAATACGAAAATGCATGAGTCACCGTCAGCTCTCAACGGATGGACTATAATACTTTTTGAGTTACTAAAAAAACAATTGCGTATGTGAAACGGCAATAAAATGACGGCAACTCAAACTGGGATAACGCAAAATGCATTCGAAGATTAAAAAATGTGTGAAAATTAATCCAACAAGATTTTGCTTCCAAAACTCAAAATCCATTAACAAATAATATGTTTTTTATACCCGAATAAAACAATTCCCATATCCTGGATGGCAACAAAATAAGAAGAATCCAAACTTGAAGTGGAGAAACGAAGAATGCCTTTATGCTTAGATTGAAAAATTTGTAAAAAATAATCCATCGAGGAATTTACTTCCAAAGACTAAAAACAATAAAAAAAAGTAATACTTGTTTGGGTTATTAATAAAAGAATTGCCGTACACCAAACGAAAACATAAAATTCATTCAGAGATTGAACAATGTGTATAAAAATATCCATCGAGGAATTTGCTTCCAAAGTCTAAAATCAATAATAAAACAATACTTTTTTAATTTACCAATAAAATAATTGTCTTATGCTAAAGGACAACAAAATGATAACAATTTAAACTTGAACTAGAAAAACATTAAATGCATTTGAAGATTCGAAAATTTGTAAAAAAAATAATCCATCGAGGAATTTACTTCCAAAGCCTAAAATCCATAAAAAAGTAATACTTATTTGAGTTATTAACAAAACAATTGCCGTATACCAAACGGAAACATGAAATTCATTCAAAGATTGGAAAATTTGTGAAAAAAATAGCCATCCAGGAATTACTTCCAAAGTATAAAATCCACAATAAACCAATACTTTTTTAATTTACCAATAAAATAATTGTCTTATGCTAAAGGACAACAAAATGACAACAATTCAAACTTGAACTAGAAAAACATTAAATGCATTTGAAGATTCGAAAATTTGTAAACAAAATAATCCATCGAGGAATTTGCTTCCAAAGCCTAAAATCCATAAAAAAGTAATACTTATTTGAGTTATTAATAAAACAATTGCCGTATACCAAACGGAAACATGAAATTCATTCAAAGATTGGAAAATTTGTGAAAAAATAGCCATCCAGGAATTACTTCCAAAGTATAAAATCCATAATAAAGTAATACTTTTTTGATTTAACATGCATGCTAAATGACAACAATTTAAACTTGAACTAAAAAAAACATGATATGCATTTGAAGATTGGGAAATTTCTAAGAAAAAAATAATCCATCGAAGAATTTACTTCCGAAGCTTAAAATCCATAAAAAGTAATATTTTTTTGAGTTATCAATAAAACCATTGCCGTATGTTGAACGGAAACAAAATGGCAACAACTCAAATTTGAACTGATAAAACATAAGATTCAGGAATTTGCTTCCAAATTCTAACCTTCATAATAAAGCAATACTTTTTTGATTTACTAATAAAATAATTGTCTTATATTAAACGGAAACAAATTGGTAACAACTCAAACTTGAACTGATAAAACATAAGAACCAGGAATTTGCTTCCAAAGTCTAACCTCCATAATAAAGCAATACTTTTTTGATTTACCAATAAAATAATTGTCTTATATTAAACGGAAACAAATTGGTAACAACTCAAACTTGAACTGATAAAACATAAGAACCAGGAATTTGCTTCCAAAGTCTAACCTCCATAATAAAGCAATACTTTTTTGATTTACCAATAAAATAATTGTCTTATGCTAAACGACAACAAAATGGCAGCAATTAAAATTTGAACTGGATACACATAAAATGCATTTGAAGATTGGAAAATTTGTAAAATAATAATCCATAAAAGAATTTACTTCCAAAGCCTAAAATCCATAAAAAGTAATACTTATTTGAGTTATTAATAAAACAATTGCCGTTTACCAAACGGAAACATAAAATTCATTCAAAGATTGGAATGCGGGATCGTATTCTATGAGAAAAAATACAAACTAGGAAACGTTTTTTTTGTAAATACTTTCTCTACGAGTTTTTCAGGAGTTTTGTTTGAAATGTCAGATGAATCCAGGCTATAATTCATGCATTATCCTTGGCATTGCGTCACCCGATATGCTCCACGTGGAGGTTGCCGATGGGATTTTGCACATCATTGGCCTTGAAAATGGCCAATAGTTTCAGTGGCTGGAGGTTCGATCTTGTTCTTAGGTCAAATGCTTGATCAAGTGTCTATCCTCGTCAATGCACTTCTGTACTCGCTGGCGAAAATTTACTTGAACATTCGAAGGGTTTGTATGGAAATTGCTCGAAATGCAATCCTCTCCTTCGTGTTCTGCATTGTTGTCGGAGCTTCAGCAAATACTTTCTCCTTGACTAGTCCCCAGAGGAAAAAGTCAAGGGGAGTAAAATTCGGGGATCTTGCACCCGCACCTTTGATGCCAATGCCGAGGGTCATGCATGAATCACAGCCTGGATTCATCTGAGATTTCAAACAACATGACGGACAAAATTCGTGAAAAAACTCTTAAAAAAAGTAGTTGAAAAAAAAAAACGTTTCCTACAAAAAGTTTGTATTTTTTCCGTAGAATACGATCCCGTAATAAAAAATAGAGGGTTCCATTTGAAAAATCTAAATTGCCCTTCGAACTCTACAAGTTTTATCTGAAGCATTTTTTCCATGTTGCCCAGGTTTCGAGATATTTGGTCGAGATATTTGGGGTAGCAATTTAAAATGGGACACCCTGTATTAAGATTTTCTAGCTCTTTTATAGCTACAGATCTAAGAAATAATATGTAAAAATTTCATCGAAATTGAGCGAGGGGTTTTGGGAAAATTAAACAAATTTAGCCGGACAAAGACAATGTTTGTCATCAAAGCGAATTTGTAGGACAATTTCGAAGAAACTAGCGACAACTATTTTTTAGATTTTTAGCTGTTTTATAGCCACAGATGTATGAAATACTATGCGAGAATTTCATCGAAATCCAGCAAGGGTTTTTCGGGAAAATTAAGAAAATTTACTTTTAAAAATAGATAATATTTGTCATAGTAGCAACTCGTAGAATTTCAGAAAAACCAGCGACAACATATTTTCAGTTTTTTTCAGCGATTTTATAGCTACAAATGTGAGAAAGAGTATGTAAACATTTCATCGAAATCCAGGGCTTTTTCGAGAAAATTAAGAAAATTTAGTCGAAAGACAATATTTGTCATCACAGTGAATTCGTAGGAATATTCCGGAACAACTGGTGACAATGTATTTTCAGATTTTTAATTCTCTTCTTGTTACAGATGTAATTAAATTTATATGACGAATTTTCCATCAACAGCTTAACACACTTTTTCTTGCATTAATTAATTGCTGCAATGGGAATTCCAACGATTATTTCGTGGTAAATTAAATTTACCTCAAGTAAACAGTTACATAACGCAATATTACATTTTACGTTTGGTAAACATCCCCGGGGTAAAAGTATCCGAGGATCAGCACATGTTCATTCTCACATCTCATATCAATTCTTATCCACCGAAATAAAACGCATGTCACCCTGGGGGGGCTAACACTATTCGCGAACGTATAAACACCCCTTTCCCTACTTCCCTCTCTTCTCCTCTTTCTCGTCCACGTTTATAGAAAATTCAATATAACAACCTTAGATGGATGGAATCCCGTCCCGCAATGAATGTACGTATTAGGAATTGGATGATGATGAAACGGAACGAGACGAAACTTTCCCGTCCCCCCTCCGCCCCCTCCTCATCTTCCATCCCGACTCATCTCATTACCTCCACGACTTATCCTGAAGCTGATTGACTGTGCCGGAAATTTCGAACACGGTAAACCGAAATAACCAAGCAAATCCCTTACGCTCCCTCATCTGCTCCGCGTCTCTCTCTTATACATGCACACGCGCTTAAACTGTTACACAAATGACAGTTTTATCTAATTTGCTGGCTAAATTGGCAGCAACAAGTGTTTCTTCTCGACGCGCGCGCTCTCAGGCTTTTTCTGTGATCCTTAAATAATTGATTACATTTTGAGTTGTTAGTCGTGAATTCGTTATAGACAACGAGGTCGTTTTGCCGTAGTGAGTGGGAGTAGCTTAGCTTGATATTTCAGGGGATAATCTCGGCTTTAATTGAATATCAAATGCGAACGATATTAGGCGTTAATTATTGTTTATCATCACTTACAAACTAAAGAATGGTCGCTGGTCGTTATTAGTACAATGTGTTCTATGATGGGGACATGTTTAGGAGTGATATATGCGACTATGGACGACTAGATTGCATCAAAAACTGGACGATATTCACTTATTTATTTAATTCAAATAGATCAGACGGAATTAAAAAAATAACTGTTTTAAACAAAAATACTTTATAAGGCGATAAGGTAGTTCGCTAAAACTATACAAAAAATCTTAAAGAATAGACACCCGGTCGTGATTGAATGACGAAAGCTTAGAGTTTAGAGGTATTATAAGTGACAATAATAATAATAATTAATTTCTCAACAAAATGCATTTACAAGGAAAAAGTATAAAATAAACTACAATAATAGTATAATAAACATTAGAGAAAAATAAAATAACTAAGTAGGATAAGAAAATGATAAAAATATTAAGGTTATAATGAAGACAACAAGTTGAGATTTGAGTCGTGATTTTTTATTGATTTGTATAACTTCGATCACGTCACGCTATCTAATATTTGTTCCTATAATTAGTTACGGTTGCAACACGTACTCTTGGAGTGTATGGCCATCACCACAATAAGACAATCCATAATGGGAGAGGGATGTCTACAAACATCGGACATCCAAAGAGTCCCTCTTGGTGCAGTCCTGGCGTTTGCCAATGCCGTGGATGACACCGGGACCTGCTCAAAGTACGGAATTGGTATTTTGCCCAAAGTGCCGAATTTCATACTACCGACCATGCCCAAAGTGCCGAATGACGTTGCATCGTTCGTAAACAAGGCGTCGGAGCCGAATGCGAATCGGTACTTTGGTCATTTGACAGAACGTCTTCGCACGCACCTATGAGTAGGGCTCAAAATGCCGAATGCACACCTCTTAATTTGCAAAAATAATTTTTGATAATAGAAGTTTAATCAGGGCTGGAGAATGTTTTTTTCTGCATTAAATAGCATTTTTGTTTTAAACGTATTATAACATAATTACTCGGCATTTTGGGCTTTACTCGTAAGTGCGTGCGAGGACCAAAGTGCCGAACCAGCGTGCATTCGGCTGTTTGGACCTTACTGAGAAGTAGTGTTGCCAGGAGTCATTTTTACTTTCTCCGTTACGAAGTACGAGAAAGTATTGGGATCGTGATTTTTTTTTCAAAATTTTTTTTTACGGAAATATCCGTTTTGGGGTCCCTAGATGCCATTTCAACAATTTCTGGAAAAAAAAATTGTGTCTGTATGTGTGTCTGTGTGTGTGTCTGCCTGTATGCGCTGTATCTCAAAAACTACCAAAGCAATTGATATGAAACTTTGAAAATACGTCTTATTTGATAATCCGAAGAACTAAAAAGCTTTTGGTAACATTTCGTACACCGGAAGTGGGTGTTTACCTTAACTGTTTTTTGTTTTTTGCCAATATTTTCTTAAATATGAAAAATATCACAAAAACATTTAAACAAACATTGAAGATAATAAAGAAATGAACATCTTTTGCTTAAAAATATTTTTTATAAAATCATTGCTATTCGAGAAAGAAATTTATTATTTTTTTTTAAATTTTTGGTTTATAATTATGAAACGTTAATAGTTACAGCAAATTTATGTTAATAATAAGAAGAATACCAAAATGAACAACTTCTAAAGAATAAGTTTTTTTCGAAATCTCATTAGTTTTTGAGTAAACCGAGTTTTTTAATTTGAAGTATAATTTTTCCATCTTTCATAATTTTGACGTTTTAAACGTCAGTTTTACCCGTGTTTACGCAACGCTCGATGTGTATTTAAAATATGATTTAAATTGAAAATAAACCATGAAAACGTAAATATAAATGATACCATCAAGTCGGAGAAAATAACATGATGGCCACATCACCATTTTTAATTTTCCCTAAATGTTTCACAAAAAACCCCCAAAATTACCCCTCGCATAAAATACCCACCCCAAAAAATACCATATTGATTGGGGAAACCCCCCCAATCTGGCAACACTGGGATTAAAGAAGGCGCGTTAAAGTTTTCGGAATTTGCATAAAAAAAAGTTTTATAACTCCGTTTTTCCAAAAATATGTAGGTAGTACAAAAAGGCCATTTAAAAAATTAGAAAAATATTTAATCGTGCTGTGGCATCCTCCAAATAATTAAAATATTTCTTTATTTTTTGCGGAAAGCCTCGCTAATTAACTACTTAATATTGTTTTTCATAATTTCCAAACAGTTCCAGTTATACCGGGTGATCAGCTTCATTCCGAGCCAAAGTATTATATTTAACAATTACTAAAGAAACAAAACTGTCAGCAAAAATAATTTTTTAATTTAAAAATTTTCGAAAAAAAAATCAAAAATCGAATCGAAATATTTAAAAATTTAGTAATTCCTCAAACACAAATCGCGCAGGCTGTATTTTCTATCTAAAGATCAAAGTACATTAGTTTTATCTTAAAACAACTACAATAATTATGTTAAAAACATTAGAAAAAATCAAGAACAAGCTAAAAAATATCCAAAATTCAGTCTGCAAAATCTAAATTATAGGGCAAAACAAAAAACAACAACTTGAAAAATCAGCCAAAAATTCGCTTGTTACAATCAACAATTCATTTAAATCTAAAGTAAAGACCAATAAAAAATTCGCTCATTAAAATTAATAATTAAGGTAACAGAACTAAAAACATTGGTAAAAAAAATAAAAAAAGAGAACTAAATATTCTAAAATTTTGGTTTAGATGCAAAAAACATCTAAAATATAGGCCAAAAAAATCAAAAACCCTGGCCTAAAAAATTAAAATGCAGACTAAAAATTGAAAATTCAAGCAAAAGAAAAATAATTTGCCATTTTCAGCCCCAAAAATAAATCTTTACCTCAAAGTAAATTGCCGAAACTCTAAATTCAAAAGTAATTAAAAAAAATCGCCCATAAAAACAATAATTCAGCTTAAAACATCTAAAATGAAGGGCTACAAATTAAAAATTTGGTCAAAAAACCCGAAAATTCGCACACAAAAATCAACAATTCAGTTTAAAAATCTAAAGTATAAACCAATCAAAGATTCGCTCGTTAAAATTAATAATTACGGTAAAAAACAGAATATAGGCAAAAAATCGAAAATTTAGACTCCGCAAAAATAAAAAATGCAAACCAGAAAAAAACTAAAATTTCAACTAAATTTTTGAAAACTTTGGTTTAAGGGACAAAAACTCTAAAATTTGGAACAAAGAAATGAAAAACACAGACCAAACATCTAAAATCAATCAAATGTCCTAATCCAAAAAAAATAAAAATACAGACTAAAAAATTGAAAATTCAAGCAAAAGAAAAGTGCCATTTTCAGCGCCAAAAAATACTTTATCCCAAAATAAATTGCCGGAACTCTAAACTCGAAAGTAATTAAAAGAAATCGCCCATAGAAACAATAATTCAGGTTAAAAAAATCTAAAATGAAGGGCAAACAATCAAAAACTTTGTACGAAAACTCGAAAATACCCCCGAAACAAAAAAAAATCGCCCATAAAAATCAACAATTAATGTTAAAAATTTAAAGTGTAGACCAATCAAAAATTCACTCGTTCAAATTAATGATTAAGATAAATATACTAAAAAATCGAAAAATGAAAAATATAGACCAAAAAAACCAAAAATTTCAACAGACCATTAAAAAAATTTGACCAAAATTAAAATATTTTGGCCAAAAACTCTAAAAATTAGAACAAAGAAATCAAAAATACAGACCAAACATCTAAAATATAAGCAAAAAATAAAAATAAAATTCCTGGCCTAAAAAAAACATTTAAAAATCAAGTGAAAGAAAAATAATTTGCCATTTTCAGTTCCAAAAATAACTCTAGCTCAAAATAAATTGACAACCAGAAACGCGAAAATGTTTAGAAAAAGATAAAGGACAAAAAACCAAAACTCGAAAATACCGCACATAAAAATGAATAATTCAAGTTGAAATATAGGCCAAAAAATGAAAAATTCGGGCCTAAAAATAAAAAATGCCGACCAAAATTCGAAAATTTTAACAAACAAATCGAAAATTTAGAACATAATGAAGAAAAATTAGTTCAAAAGATTAGAAATTTATACCAAAAAAAAACGAAATTGTCAAAAATCTAAAATATAGGTAAAAAAAATCAAAACCCAGTCAGACAAAAAGATTGAATATTTAATATAATAATAATAATAATTTAATTACGGGAAACGAGTGTTGCAAGTAGTAATTTTTAATTTTCCCTAAATATTTAATAAAAATCCCCTAAAATTACGCCACTGTCCGTCTCCAAAATAATAAAATTTGAAAATAAAACGTAAATACAGTGGGAATTTATTGGAAACTTACATACAAAATTAAAGCAGTATAAATATTTTCATTTTCTTTTCGGCACATACATATTTTTTTAAATGAAAGTGCAGCATCTCATTGGGGGTCACAAAATTACGAAAACGGTAATAATAGAATCCCTGGGACAACTTCCATAAATGATGTCACAGGCTTTTCCTCATCGCTGAGGAAAATTACTGACTTCTTTATGGTTGTGCACTATTGGTAATGATGATTTCTAGCAAATGTAATAACATGTTAATTAATTTCCCCAAAAATACTCCTTAAATTCTTACCCCAAAAAATACCCCATTGATTAAAGTTCCCCAAAAGACACTCCAAAGCAATAATTTACCCCTATTTTGGGGAAAAAAACCCCCAATCTGGCAACACTGCTGAGAAGTCGGCGCAAGGACAAAGTGCCGAATATCCAAACTGCCGATTCGCATTCGGCTCCGACGCCTTGTCTACGAACGATGCGACGTCGCTTAGCGTCGTTCGGCACTTTGGGTATGGTCGATAGTATGAAATTCGGCAGTTTGGGCAAAATACCGATTCGGCACTTTCTTCCGGACCCATGACACCGGGAAATGATGACTCAGATGGGAGGGCGTATGAAGAGCCCATTGAGGCCTACGTGCAGTGGACCTCTCTGCCCTCCAATCGGAATAATCCAGATAAAGAACATAGTGTTTTTTTTTTTATTCAGTTTAAGTATAGACTACCATATAGGAACGGTTGCAACCAAACACTGTCAAGTAACAGTAAATGGCTGTACATTTTAACTGATTTTAAATTGTTTGATAAAATGTATCCTTCTCTGTTAATTAATTGATATATTTGATTAACTTGGTTTAATTTTATGGTAGTTGGTACTGTCAAACTGTGTCTTCGAGAGACGAACGCGCTTCGTTCTTTAGAAGTATTTGCAGAGGAGTGCAAGTGGATTATAAGTAAAATAAGAAGGGAAAAACTGCCCTCGTATTGTCGGAGAGTAACGTGAGTTCTGCATATTAAATTTCTTCAATGTATTGAATCGACGGTAGCTATTGAGAAAAAAAAAGAATACTGTGCGCCTGACATCCCCCTTATAGAAAACGTCTCCTTGGGGGATGGGAATATTTTTATTATTGCCATCGAAATTGGAAATTACTTAAGTTAACATTTCCAAACACTCAAATATTAAAGACAGTTTTCGTATTTACATATCGGTAATTCATTTATTTTAGAGTAGTAGCTGATTTAGAGTTATCTTTTTTAACACATAATAGAAGTTATACAAGATATTCAACGATATTCTTCTTCGTAATGTTTGTTCTGATTTTTTTTTAAACTAAAATACAATTTAAACTATGTATCTGTTAAAATCTCGAAACGAACAATTTCCAAGCTCACACAATACTTTCTTTATGCGACGCATAAGAAAGGGGGGCGCGGAGGAAAAAAATCAATGCGAAATAATACACACGATTTGTCTCTGGGAATAACGACTTCGGTCCCTGACAAAGGTTTATTGGCATCGTCAAACGTCTGCTGGTGCTCCTTTTATCATAGTTAGTTTCCTCGGATGCTAATGGAGGATTTAGAGTCTAACAAACATGCTTACATGCCTCGAGAATATCTCTATGTGTGTGTGTGTATGTGTGTGTGTGTGTGTGTTTGTTACGCAAATGAACTTCAGTACGTGTGTTTGAATAGAAGAGAGTCCCCAGTTTGTTTATGCGCTTCCTCCTACCTACGTTTCGTCTTTTTATTTTGTTTTTTTTCCTTCTCCTTATTTTGCTTTGAAACGGCAAGTTCGCATTGTTAGGGAGCCTTCTAGACGTTGTTATTATTATTTTTATAGTTGGCATGAACAATTTTTGCCGCGGTGCTTATTTTTATTTGTTCCTCCCTCTTTCTAACGATACACAAAAATACATACACACACACACACATCTATACATTGGGTATTTCATTTTAATGAGACGTAACTTTTGCCATAGATATTTTTTCCTTTTCCCTTATTATCTGTTAGTAGAAATGTATCCAGTTTATTATAATAATTCAATTCTATAATTTAGTTTCTAAGGAACATATAATAGAATTAGTACTAATTATTATGCTGTATTAGATTGATGATATGTGTAAGTAATATTTATTCAAACGTCGATAACCATTTAACAGGCTAATAATAATAACATTTATTTAAATATATACGTTTGTGATATGTAATTAGTCTGTTAACTAGTTTTTCAAGCTTAAGTTGATGTATGTGAAATTATGTCCTTTATGTAAAATAGTGAAATATAAAATTAAGAAAAGTAACTGAGACGAATGACGGCTCCGCTGCGCTGCACCATCGTCTGTGCGTATTTCATTAAAATCAAATAAAGTAATTGGCGACTGACGTGTTTAGCCCGTGTATAGCCCATCAATATGAAGCAAGGTAGCTGGTGTTTCCAGTTTTAAATTGGAAAGTTTCTTAATTTTCTTAAAATTATCGCAACAGATAGGGGTTGTTTTGGTCTTTGGCACTCCGTTGCGGCTGTTGGGGTGACCAAAATCTTACCAAACTTTATGTAAACATTTTGTATTTGTTTTCGACTTGATTCTTAGTTATTTAAAAGTTAGCTATCTGAGTTACATTTGTTTCCATTTTGCACTCCCGGTCGGAAATGTCGAGTTAAAAATAACGGATCACCAATAAGTGTGGAAAAGATGATCCTTTATCTGGCTGACCCACCAAAGAATTGTATAAATACGACGAAGAAGCATTTTTTTTATTTAATTCATTCTTAAAGGGGTGGAGAATTTGTGATAAATTTAAAAAATCATTCCTCGAAAACGCGCCACCAAATCAAGAAATATGCCTCTACAAATCTTGCCGAGATGTTCTTTAGGAACAGATTAGATGACTTTTACGTTAATTTAAATCAGAAATTGGGGGTGAAACCGCAATGTCTTACAACCGTTGCCATGGAGCCGGAGGGGGCGTTCCAAAAATTTTGAAAAAAATATAGATGAAAGCTCGTTGGGGTACAACGAGCTTTCATCTATATTTTTTTCTTATTACCCTTTAGTAATCCTAAAAATTTCAGCTCTTCGATGTAAGTAGAATAAAAATGTTTATATTTTTATCATGAAAACAGGTAGAAACAATTTGGTCACTTTTTGAAAAATCAAATATTGTAGGGAATGCTTTGTGAATATACTGGAGCTTTTGCAGACTCTTCAAACTCAAAACTGAACGCATGAAGACTCCCGAGAGATCCTCACGAACCGCTCACTTTTAAGACCGGGCACCGTGACACAAGGCACCCCCAGAGATAAAATACTTGTCGCGTAATACCCTTTGTGGTAAGAGGTATCTTTGGTTAAAATTTCAACCGAATCTATTTCATACGATTTTTATTCAAATTTCCCATGGTTTACTCATGAAAAAATAAGAATATGTTGCCTTGACCCAAATAAAAAATTCATAACTCGCGAACCATTACAAAATATATGATAAATTATGAATAGATGTTATAGAGCGGTCTTTTGTGAAGAGGATAGAATAGTTTTAAATTGTAGAGGATGTACCCGGAAGGCTGGACGAATTTTCTTCAATAATTTCTTGAGAAACCCCCAACGGCCACAGGGAGGATCATTGAGACGATCAAATTTGTTTAATCGATGTCATTTCATAGACACTACATTGGCCAAAAGCGTCACCTCTTTTAACAGTCCAGAAAGGGGTAGAAAAAGTAAAAGTAAACATTATTTTGAATATTTATAAAAGAATAGAACATGTAAACAGTCACACGAAAAGGAAAATATAAATAATAGGGCCTGGATATTTAACAAAGTATTTAATTTTCTCCATGGCCACTGTAGATATAAAATGAAAAAAATTCATTTGTCAAAAGTTTAATTGTCCAAAAAGGTATAATTAGAAAAGTTTTATATGAAGAAAAAGTTGAATATTGGGAAAATCGAAAAAAGTTGGAATTTAAAAATGTTATGTAATAGATGTTAAAAAATTTACTTAGCAAAAAGAAATTCAAAATTGACAATATGTGTTAAAAAGTAGAAAATAGAAAAATTTTATTTGTCAATTAAAGTTATTATTAATTGAAGTTGAAAATTTAGAAACTTACATTGAAAAATCATATCTTTCAACAGAGTAGAATATGAGTTTTATTTTCAAAGGAAGTTGAAAGTCCAAAAGTTTCATCTGGCAAAAAAATATATTTGAAACAAAAAATTTAACTCAAAAAAATTGTGAAAAGTTTTATTATCAAAATATTGATAATCCATATCTGTTAAAAAAGCAGCTAGCAAGTGACAAATATTTGTCAAAAATGGATTCAAATTTAAAAATGGTGATGTGGCCATCATGTTACTTTCTCCGACTTTATATTTACGTTTTCATGGGTTTATTTTCAATTGAAATCATGTTTTAAATGTACATCGGGCGTTGCGTAAACTCGGATGAAACTGACGTTTAAAACGTCAAAATCATGAAAGATGGAAAAATTATACTTCTAATTCAAAAACTCGGTTTACTCAAAAGCTAACGAGATTTCGAAAAAAACTTATTCTTCAGAAGTTGTTCATTTTGACATTCCCTACAATTATTATTCACATAAATTTGCTGTACCTATTATCGTTTCATAATTATAAACCAAAAATGAAAAAAATAATAATAATTTTTTTTCTCGAATAACAATGATTTTATGAAAAATATTTTCAAACAAAATAATCTCATTTCTTTGTTGTCTTCAATATTTGTTTAAATATTTTTGTGATATTTTTCATATTTAAGAAAATATTGGCAAAAAACAAAAAAACAGTTAAGGTAAACACCCACTTCCGGTGTACGAAATTTTACCAAAAGCTTTTCAGTTCTTCGGATTATCAAGTAAGACTTGTTGAAAGTTTCATATCAATTGCTGTATTAGTTTTTGAGATACAGCGCGCACAGACACACACACACACACACACACACACACACATATATACAGACACACACACACAAACACACACACACACACAGACACAAAAAAAAATCCAGAAATTGTTGAAATGGCATCTAGGGACCCCAAAACGGATATATCCGTAAAAAAAATTTGAAAAAAAAATCACGATCACAATACTTTCTCGTACTTCGTAACGGAGAAAGTAAAAAAAATATATGTGAAAAATCCATAAAATTTATATGACAAAAGGGTATTGATAAATCATATCATATAAAAAAATCTGAGAATTTCATCTGACAAAAAGGAGTTAAATACTGACAACATATTTTTTCAAAAAAATGAGAAATTAAAAAATTATTTTCCAATCGTTTGTTAAATTAAGGTAAAAATGTAAGAATTGCATCTGACAAAAAATCAAATATTAACAAATTTTATTCATTAAAAAAACTGTAAACTGAAAAATTTTGTTTGTTGAAAGTTGAATTCCCAAAAAAATGTATCTAAGAGAAAAGAGTAAAAAAATTGACTATCATATCTGTCGAAATAAATTAAAAATTGAATAATAGCATTTGTCGAAAGTTTAATTATCAAAAGATGTTGGGGTAGTAAAAAGTAATAAATGCTGTTAACCCTCTCTTTCCCAAATAAATTTTTGGAAATAAAAAAAAATATGTTTTTATGATATTCTTGGTTTAACTCAAGAAAATTAAATTAAAAAAAATGTTTCCTTATTTTTCCAGACAACAAAATCATGACTCTATATGGAAAATGGTACCAAGGAAAATCAAAACACAGATTAGAGGGACCTGATAAAAGATATGACGCCATATGGCATCCGCGGGAAAGAAAGGGTTAAGAAAGTTGAAAATTAAAAAGAAAAAAATTTGCCAAAAAGAAACATGCCTCTGACAAAACTTAAACACCATTTTGTCACAAGAAGTTACAAATACCAACATTTACTCTGACAAAAAGAAGTTAAAACTTAAATAATTGTATCTGTCGAAAATAAAAGAAAAATATGATTCTTTTTTTTTATTTTTACAAGTTTTTTTTTTACTTTGGCAGGTGCCCTTCAGTCACATCGGTTATTGTAATATATTATTCATATTAAATGAAATTGACATCCAAAAACAGCCATGCCTTCGCCGGGATTCGAACCCAGGACCCTCCGCATTAGTTCTGGCGCGCTAATGCACTCAGCTCCACTAGTCGGTAAAAAGTACGATATTAAGAAATCAAACTGTCGAAAAAGGTTGAAAATAGTAAAATGTTACTCGTCAAAAGTATGATTGTCAATAGAAGTTAAAAATCCAAAAACAACATTAAAAAATTATATCTGTTAAAATTGTTGAAAATTTAAAACTTTATTCCTCAAAAGTTTTATTGCCAAAGGAAACCAAAAATTTTAATACGTGAAAAAAAAAATATTTATCGAAAAGCAATTAAATATTGCCGAAAGATTTAAAAACAAAACAAAAAAATATTTGCGAAAAGTTTACTTTGTCAAAATAATGTAAAGATCTAACAATTTTATCCGACAAAAAGAAGTTAACAATTGACGAACTATATTTGCCAAAAAAAGTTTAAAATTTAAAAAAACATATGTGTAGATGTTTTATATTTTTGTTCTGACATTTGAAACGTCAAAATTATGAAAGGTGAAAACAACAAATTTACTTCAAATTCTAATCACCTTTACCGTCAGTTTACTCAACAATTAAAGAGATTTCGAAAAAAAGTTATTCTTTATAAGTTGTACATTTTGGCATTCTCTAAAATTATTATTAATATAAATTACATGTAACTATTACCGTTCCATAATTATAGACAAACATTTTCAATTAATTTTTTATCGAAAAACAATAATTTTTTGAAATATGTTTTCAAACAAAAGATGTTCATTTCTTTGCTGTCTTCAACATTTGTTTAAAAGTTTTTTTTTTCAATATGTTTATATTAAAAAAAAACACCAATTTCCGGTGTACAAAATTTTACCCAAAGTTATCCGTTTTTCGGATTGTCAAATAACACTTATGTTTAAAGTTTCACGTTATTTGCTGTACCTATTAGTTTTTGAGATACAAACAATTTTTTCCAGAAATCTTTGAAAAATCGTCTCTAGGGCCCCTAAAAAAATTTAAAGTATGTTCACGATCACAATACTTTCTGGTACTTCGTAACGCAGAAAGTAAAAAAACCTCTAGATGTTCTGGGGGGGGGGGGGCAGTAGCTCCAGAACCCCCCTCCCCCCCCTCCCTTGAATACGCGCCTGCACCATCCTCATGATCGTGATTATCTCGTGGAACGTCCTAGCGCTTCTAGATAACAAATGAGATGAGAAAAATTACATATTTTTTATTTCAGATCGCGCCTGATGACAACACCACAAAGAGCCACGATGGCCACATTTACTCCAACGAACTCTTCCCCAATACTACACAGTCAGGTCCAGTGGCGGCCCGTGGAACATGTTGATGGTGGAGCCACTTATACAATGTACCCCCTCCCCTCCCGTTTTAAAGAAATAAAGAACGATTTATCTTCCTAGACCAAAGTAACTGGCAAAAAAGTGTTTTAAGAATGAATTAAAAATTCTTGCTGAGCTTGAAACTACGATAATAGGTTGACACTATTTATTCTGGAATTTTCCATCAAAAATAGCTGTTTTTCAAAATGTGCACTTTCGACTATTTTTCTTTTTTTACCAAAATCCTCTCAAAAAAATTGAACATATTAATATTCTAGACATATGCAGCTGTAAAGCAAAAGAAAAAGCCGAAAATAGGTTACGACTATTTATTCGGGAATTTTTCATCATAATTTTGCACTTTCTGCTAATTTTCTTTGATTTTGTCAAAATCCCCTGAAAAAATATTTGAACATATTTTGCAGAAAATATTCTAGACATATGCAACTGTGAAACAAGAGAAAAATCCGAAAATAGGTTGTGACTAATTATTCCGGAATTTTCCATCAAAAATAGCTATTTTGTAGAATGTACACTTTCGACAAATTTTCTTCGATTTTACCAAAATCCCCTACAAAAATTTGAACATATTTTTTAGAAAATATTCCAGATATATGCAGCTATAAAACAAAAGAAAAATCCGGAAATAGGTTACCACTATTTATTCCGAAATTTTTTATCAAAATTAGCTATTTTGCAAAATGTGCACTTTCGACCAATTTTCTTCGATTTTACCAAAATCTCCTACAAAAATTTGAACATATTTTTTTAGAAAATATTCCAGACATATGCAACTTAAAAACAAACAAAAAATCCAAAAAAAAGGTAATCACTAATTATTTCAGAATTTTCCATCAAAAATAACTATTTTTTTTTAATTTTACCAAAATCCCCTTAAAAAATTTCAACATATTTTTCAGAAAATATTCTATACATATACAGCTATAAAACAATAAAAACAACCGTAAATAGGTTACCACTGGTTATTCCGGAATTTTCCATCAAAAATAGCTATTTTGCAAAATGTGCATTTTAGACATTTTTTTTTTATTTTACCAAAATCCCCTCAAAAAATTTGAACATATTTTTCAGAAAATATTTTAGATATATTCAACTGTAAACAGGGGGCGCTCGTGGAACATATTAATGGTATAGCTACTTATACAATTTACCTCTCCTCCTTTTTCGAAGAAAGAAAGAACGATTTATTATTATTTAGACCAAAGTAACTGGCGAGAATTAATTAAAAATTCTTGCTGAGCTTGAAACTACAGGTAGTGCCATGGCTCCTTGGCTTTATATAACGAGTCGCCCCTGGTCAGGTCTAAGAAATGCCTCCAGTCAGAGAACTACTCCGACCTCGCGTCATTGAGAAGTTTGGGTGGGCATTTCTCAGCAGAAAGTGAATCCAAGACGAAATTGCATTCAGTTACTTTCAAAATTGTAAACAATTAGCCACTCGATATATTCCAGCTAAAAACAAAGCAGAAATACTGAAATTTAATTATTTTAAATTGTTCTCTGAATTTATTTTCATTGAACTTTGTTTATGGTATGTATGCAACTTTGTAATTTGTGAATTTCAGAAATTTGCTTTATGCACCAGATTTAAATTGAACCAAGTGACAGTAAAATGCCATATTTTGCGGAATTAATTTTGATACTTTCTGAATAAAAAAAAAATACTAAAAAAATTTGTTCGGTTTAAATTTCACAGAATTTTAATAGTACTGGTAGGGGTGGCGTGAAATATTTCCATTGTGTATGCTTAGTGTGTGCAGCTAAACTTCTTACTTTAGATGATTGTATGTGAGTAATTAGTAAAGTAGCTGAAATAATATTTTAAATAAAAAATATTTTCGCCCGGTGTTCGTGAAATGAATAAAACGGTACTGTGAAAGGGAACATAATCCGGAAGAGAACGGTAAAAAGTCCGTTGGATCCGATTTGCATATGCGAACCCTTTGGTGGCATAATTGTGATGTTAATGTGCAGAGGGATTTGGTTTTGGCGTGCACACGTGAAAGAGAGCATGCAAAGCAGTTTTAGTTGTCTGTGACTGTTCGACAGTCTTGACGGACGTACCTAGTTACCCCCGGGGCCGGAGGGCTGCCGAGGGTTCACCCTTTCGTGACACGGGAAACAGGTAGAGAAGAAAATTGCGGGGATTCGATCAGGAACCAATCTCACATACAATAAATATTACACATACAAATTTTATCGACGTCGTGAACTAAATTACACGCCGCCGCGCGCTCACAGGAAATTACTGAATATATTTATGATAATGCGTTAATGTCCGACTTTCGATACGGATTCGGTGCTTAATTGTCTACGACATGCGAACACGACACTCTAATTTATTTATTTACGACCCTAGGAATGATATAAGGAGGTAAAATTGCGAAAATAAAACTTATTTCGTATATAGAAATAGTACAAAATATTTCGACTGGGTCCGTCAACGGCGTGGGTTCGATGCTGGCTAAATTTTATGTTGTAGTCATCTTATTCATTAGAAATTATAAATATAATTAGAAAACATGATTGTGGCTGAGTGAGCAAAAAAAAAACAATTATTTCACCAGATGTGATTTCAAGAAATTAAAATATTTATTTACCATCCTCAGAACATCCGTGAAGTTATTCATGAAAATTATTCGAATTAAAATTCAGTTGAAATATTTCAAAATCCAGTTGATCAAATTGAGAAAATAATTCGAAAGCAAAACTTATTTATTTACGATTCAAGTTGAAATGGGGAATATAATTCGAAAACAATGTAGCGTATAATTCAAATTGTTATCGCGTCTCTTTCTTTCGCTCTCGACCCGTGAATTCGGTGATGATTTAGAGCTAATACATTCATTCTGTTTCGTGTGTACACGAACCGCACACCCTTACACCCTTTGATATATGCTGTGTCGGTGAGGCGGTGTGTCGGCGAAACACGAAAGGCGGCCCACCCCCCGTTTTTATATTCCCCAATCGCGCCGCCGCTGATAACGTGCATTTTTCCCTAATCACCGATACGGATCGCTCGAAAATAGGCAACAAAAAAAAAATTATAACACATTTATTACATTTTTATACCGACGCGATAAAACCCCGCAGGATTTTCCTTCTATTTATTCTAACCGCGATTCCGATCTCCAACACCGACGCCCAAAAACAGTTTAATCGCACAAATTGCACATTCCTATGCAATCACTGTTGTTACTATCCAACATCATTTATTCCTAACTTTTACAACGACTCGAATTCGCACACGTGAAATTTCCACTGAATATAACTACAAATTTGCCGATAAACTCAAACGTCCTAATCTGATATCATTTATTTTACAAAAAAAAATTAATCGTGAATTCATTTTCAATTTTTCAGATCAAGTTTAGATTGTTGCTATTTTGTTTCGGGCAAGAATAATGTATTTGAGATTTAAATTATAATATTCCCTTCAAAACAAGAGGTGGTAATATTTTCCGAGAATATTTTTATAAATCTAACTAATTACGCAAGAAATACGGCGTTCTATAGAATGAATAGGCTATGTAATTTTGTTTCTTCGTCCTCTCATTTTATGTTATACAGCTCAGTGTACAATAAGTTTAAAATGACATGTTTTTATTTACTGAGTTTTAGAATGATTAGTTATTACATAAGTAATTTATGTTATGTTATTACATTTTTGTTATTATTTAGTAATTATACTGTTTTATATTCTAAATCTTTACCTTTAATGTTCCTACATTGTAAAAAGGTTAAATCCAGGCATAGACAATCCATGGCCCACGGGCCACTTGCGGCCCAAGTAAGACTTATTCGGCCCGCCATTGAATTTTGCACATTAACACGGCCCGCCAAATTTGTATGTACTATACTTTATCTACGACCACACTCACCTTACTTTATATTTAATTCTCCAGTTCATAAATGTTCCTTAAACATTCTTATATCGGGAGCCTTAGTAGGGAATAAATTGTCGGCTGCTTATTTCATCATTTTCGATGTCGCTGTTACTGGACAATATTTATCTTGCAAGGATTGAAAAGAGTTTCATTAACAATAGTTAAGAACGTTATTATTTGGTACAAATATTTTTACCGCGTTTTTAATTCGACAAATTTATCGCGCGGTAGCAATGGCCGGCTCTATTAAGAGTGTTGGTAGTGGAGAGAATAGAATTGCGAGAGGTACAACATCCATCATTTGCAAATTAGCCAATTTCTCCCCGAGTTATGATTTTTTGAAATTTTTTTTTGTAAGTTGAACAAATTTAGAGAATATAAATACTCAAATGCTCTAAATTTTTAATATAACCACAAGATTTAAAATAAATTTTGATTTTGGAGTTATAAATTTTTTTAAATGAATTTTTAAGTGGTCAAATATTTCTACAAGGAAAAACTAGAAAAAAGAAATCATATCGATATGATTGAATTCTTTAAAAACTCTGATGAAATCATAATAAATTTACCTTTAAAATTAACCTTGATTTTTGAAATTGCGTCGATTTTGCGCGAGTTATTAATTTTTGAAAATTAATATTTTGGCTAAAAAATAAATACTGATATAATACTAATTCCTCAAAAATGTTGATATCTTTACAAAACATTTACCAATAAACTAACTTTAAACTAACGAACTCTGCCAATTTCTCCAATTTCTGCGTGTTATGATTTTTTGAAAATTGGTCGAAATATTTGAACAAAGAAAAAATTGAAAAATAAAATAATATCGATATGATTGAATTCTCTAAAAAGTTCGATGTTATCATAACACATTTACCTTAAAAAAAAACTTTATTTCTTGAAAATGTGTTCTTTTTTGGGTTTTAAATTGTCGTTTTTGGCAGTTGAAATTGTCATTTTTGGCAGCTTAAAATGGTCGTTTCCGACACTTGAAAGTTGGCCTTTTTGGCAGTTGAAAATTGGCCTTTTTGCCAGTTGAAAATTGTCATTTTTAGCAGTTGAAAATTGTCATTTTTTGGCAGTTAAAAATTGTCGCTTTTGGCAGTTAAAAATTGTCGCTTTTGGCAGTTAAAAATGGTCGTGGCCGACACTTGAAAAATCGCCTTTTTGGCAGTTAAAAATTGTCATTTTTGGCAGTTAAAAATCGTCGTTACCGACACTTGAAAATTTGCCCTTTTGGCTGTTGAAAATTTTCATTTTTGGCAGCTTAAAATGGTCGTTTCCGACACTTGAAAAAGGGCCTTTTTTCAGTTAAAAATGGTCATTTTTGACAGTTAAAAATTGTCATTTCCGACACTTGAAAATTGGCTTTTTGGCAGTTTAAAATTGGCATTTTTGGCAGTTGAAAATTGGCATTTTTGGCAGTTGAAAATTGGCATTTTTGGCAGTTAAAAATTGTCATTTTTGGCAGTCAAAAATGGTCATTTCCGACACTTTATTTATTACATGATATGCTAGAATTTATCAAAAATAAAAACAAAATTGTATATTAACAAAACATCTAAATTATCTTTAATTTTTAAAATGCGTGAGTGATAAATGTTTAAAAATTATGTTTTTTAATTTGTCGAATATTTGAACAAAGAAAAAATAGAAAAAAAAATACTGATATGATTGAATTCCTTAAAACGTTTAATGTAGTCATAGTATATTTACCTTTAAAGTTAACTTTGAGTTTTGAAAATGCGTGTTATGAATTTTTGAAAATTAATATTTAAAGTTGTCGAAGACTTGAATAAAAAACAATTTTTAATATACTCACAAAACTTTAAAGGCCTTTAAAACTTACTGTAATTTCTGAAAATGCGTCACTTTTTCCGTAAGTTATGAATATTTGAAAATTAACGATTTAAGTTGTCGAACAAAAAAAAAACTGATATAGAATTTCTCAAAACTTTTAGTAAGTATATTCACAAAACATCTGCATTTAGAATCAACTTAGACTTTTAAAAATGTGTCAATTTTTGCGTGATTAATTTTTGAAAATTAATATTTAAAGTTGTTGAAGACAAAAAATCTATTTTTTTTTATATATTTACAAAACATCTATTTAATTTAATTTATTTAATGTGCCAATAACAATGGGTTTATACAGGTCAATATACATAATATAAATAAGTGGTTTCAATAAATAAAAGAAAATATAAGTCATAATAGTTATTTATATTTATACTACCATGGTTTATTTTCATAGATCAGATGATACTGACGTTTAAAACGTCAAAGTTATGAATAACAAATTATACTTCCAATTCCAATAAGTGTATTCGAAACCTAAAAAAGAAACTAATAAATTATTGAAAAAAGTCCTAAAAATAAGTCTTAATAAATCCTGAAAAAAGTCCTGAAAAAGATTTCTGAAAAAGTCCTGGAAGAGTCCTGGTTATAAAGTTCTAATGAGAATACCCGAAAAACGTCTTGAATAAAACAGTCCTGAAAAAACCTGATAAAAAAGTCGTTATAAAAAGTCCAGAAAAAGAGTCTGGAAAAAAGTGCTCTTGCAAAGAAATGTCTTGAAAAACAGGTGATTAAAACAGTCCAGAAAACAGAGTCGTAACAAAAAAGACGTCCTGGAAAAAGACCTGATAAAAAAACCTGTAGAAAAGTACTGAAAAAAAGCTTGAAGAACAGTCTAGAAAAAAAGTCCTAAAAAAAGCCTGCAAAGAGTCCTTACAAAGGTCCTAGAAAGACCCGAAAAAAGTCGAGAAAATAGTGCTAGCAGAAGTCATGAAAAAAGCCTTGATAAAAGGTATTAAAAAAATCCTGATGAAATAATCGTGGAAAACGTCTTGAAAAAATAATCTTGATGAAAAATTCTTGAACATAAGGTCCTAGGAAAAGTCCTGATAAAAAGGCCAGAAGAAAAGTACCGAAAAAGCCTACAAAAAAAGTTTGAATAAAGACCTTAAAAAGTCCTGTATAAAGCCTGTGAAATAGTCCCGAAAAAAGTCCTAAAAAAAGTAATAAAAAAGAGTCCTGAAAGAGATTTCTGAAAAATGTCCTGCAAAGAATCCTTAAGAAGGTCCTAAAAAGACCTGAAAAAATTCCAGAAAATAGTCGTTAAAAAAAAGGCGTTAAAAAGTCTTGAAAAAGTAACCCTGATAAAAAATGCCTAAAAAGGTCCTGAACATAATAGTTTTTAAATAGTCTTGAAAAAAAAGGCCCCGAAAAAAATTCGAAAAAGAAAGGTTCTGCAACAAAAGTCCTGAAAAAAGGCCTCAAAAAAGAGTTCTGATAATAAAGTCTTGAAAAAAGTTCTGAAAAAAGCTGTAACAAAAGTTTTGAAAACATTGTCCTGCAAAAAAAAAATCCCTAAAAGAGTCTTGCAAAACGCGTAAGAAAAGTCCTGAAAAAATGCGTTAAAATAGATCCAAAAAAAATCCATATTAAAAATCCTGAAAAAAAGTCCCAAGAAAGGCCCCAAACAAAAACTTTTTAAAATAAAGTTTTGTAAAAAGTGCCCTGGAAAAAAATTCTGCAAAAGAAAAGTTCTGAAAAAACGTCGTTAAGAAAGAGCCCTGGAAATAAAGTCTTGAAAAAAGTTCTGAAAAACTCTTAACAAAAGTTTTGAAAAAATATCCTGCAAGAAAAATCCCAAAAGGAGTCCTGGAAAAGTCATTAAAAAACGCTTGAAAAATAATCCTGAAAAAGTCTCAAAAAGGTCCTGAACAAAAAGTTTTTAGAATAAAGTCTTGAAAAAGAGTCCTCGAAAAAAATTCTGAAAAGAAAAGTCCTGAAAAAACATCGTTAACGAAGAGTCCTGAAAATATAGTCTTGAAGAAAAGTCCTGCAAAAGAAGTCCTAGAAAAAAGTTCTTAAAAAAGACCTAAAAGAAGAAATGAAAATATTCCTGAAAATTTGTCTTACAAAAAAGATCTGAAAAATCAATCCTGAAAAAAAGTCGTGAAAAAAGTACTGACATTTTTATTTATACTTTCATGATATTTTTTCAATTTAAATCATATTTTAAATGTACATTGAACGTGTTGCAGTATTGAATGATTCTGACGTTTAAAACGTCAAAATGATTAAAGTTAGAAACATTTTCAAATTCATAAACTCAGTTTACTCAAAAACTAAAGAGATTTCGAAAAAAACTTATTCTTTATAAGTTGTTCACTTTAGCATTCTCTACAATTATTATTAACATAAATTTGCTGTAACAATTATCGTTTTATAATTATAAACAAAAAATTTAAAAAAAATAATACATTTTTTTTAGAATAAAAATGATTTTATGAAAAATGTTTTCAAGCAAAAGATGTTCATTTCTTTGTTGTCTTCAAAGTTTGTTTAAATGTTTTTGTGATATTTTTGATATTTAAGAAAATATTGGCAAAAAACAAAAAACAGTTAAGGTAAACGCCCACTTCTGGTGTACGAAATTTTACCAAAAGCTTTTCAGTTCTTCAGATTATCAAATAAGACGGATGTTTAAAGTTTCATATCAATTACTCTATTAGTTTTTAAGATACAGCGCGCACAGACAGACACACACACACACACACACCATTACACGTCCCTACATATTTGTGGCACCGCATGATATATCCCCATTTGTGGCGCTTTTGTTAAGATACTGTCGTTCCGCTGCGCTTCTTTCCATTATTTCTGAATATGTGGTTAATTTTACGATACCCTCCATATAACAAAAGTTATTGCAAAAAAATCAAATGTGCCACAAATATTATGAAACGTGAAAAGTTAACACATGGTGTCACAAATATGACTGGTATCAATTTATGGTGCCACTAATATTGCATGCCATGAAAATGTGTGTAAGTGTGTGAAAAGCAATGTTGCCGTGGAGATGTGACCGTCTTATAATTTGCAAAGAAAGTCCTTGTCACGCATTTTCTTGCCCGCGCAACGCTTCCAATAGATAATAAAATAAAAATGTAATACCAAATAAATAAATAAATAAAATATAAGTAATTAAATGAATTAAAATAAAACATAAAGATTCAGATTCAAGATTTTTAACATTAAGCACAATATTGCAATTTGTATCTTATATACCGGGTGTAACTGAATTCTGGTAGACCCCAAATATCATTTGCATGTTTATATATATAAATATATATATGTATATATATATATATATATATATATCTATATATATATATATATATATATATATATATATATATCTTTGTTCACGAAAATGTTATAATATGCGCATTATTAAATTGTATGGGCAGCATAAATGGGGTACATTTTCTATATAATACTTTATTAAATAGCTGCATATAAAATATTAAGTACATTCGACCAAGCCTTAATTTCATTAAACACGCATTTGCGTTTTTAATATGGTTATTAAACACGCCAATTCGCTCTTTGATTCACAGAACGCGATTTATGATAATAATACAGATTTTAGCTTTGATTTTAATTTTTTTTCAATTGTAATTGTAATTACAATTTGAATTTTGATTTTGATTTTGATTTCGATTTCGATTTCGATTTCGATTTCGATTTCGATTTCGATTTCGATTTCGATTTCGATTTCGATTTCGATTTCGATTTCGATTTCGATTTCGATTTCGATTTCGATTTTGATTTTGACTTTGATTTTAATTTTAATTTTGATTTTGATTTTGATTTTAATTTAAATTTTGATTTTGATTGTAATTTTAATTTTGATTTTTATATGAAATAGAAAAGTTAAACCGGAAATGGAATTGTTATTAAAAGTCTACATATTGACATACTTTGTTCCTTAAGAACACTATTCAAATGATATTTGATGCCTATAATTTGCATTTTTACATATATCTTTATGAAATTTAGTTTAGTGTTTTAAGGGAATAAAGTGTATCGACATGTGGATTTTTTATCAAAATTCCATTTCCATTTCCAATGACCACAACTTTTCTATTTCAGACGGAACAATCTGTATATTTTTACATAATTTAATTCGTCTCTAAATTCTGAGTTTAGAGACGTATCATAAGTGACCTTTTGGTTGTTAGTCTTTTGTTTAAATTTAAATTAAATTTACACAAAAAACAAATTTAAATTAATTTTAAACAAAAAATAAACAACCGGATGGTCACTTATGATACATCTATGAACTCAGAATATAGATAGGAATTAAATTATGTAAAAATATACAGGGTGTTCTATCTGAAATAGAAAAGAAGGCCATTTCCGGTTAAACCGGAAATAGATTTTTTATTAAAATTCCGCTTGCTGACCCAATTTATTCTCTTAAAGCACCATCCTAAATTTCAAAACGATATATGTAAAGATAAAAAAGATATTCGGGGTCTACCAGAATTCAGTTACACCCGGTATATCAATTTTTTCAAAGACTAGTGAGATTTCGAAAAATACTTATTCTTTATAAAGTGTTCATTTTAGAATTCTCTACAAGTATTGATAATGAAAATAATTTGAAATTTTCGTTCCAATATTATCAAATAATAATTTCTACATGAAATTTTCATTAACAATAATTGTAGAGATTTCCAAAATGAACACTTTATAAAGATTAAGTACTTTTCGAAATCTCATCAGTAATTTTGAAGACCAATGATCAAAAAAACTGTACAACTAAATTAACTATAGCTGGGACAAATGTGTTCAAATTTTTATATAAACAACTGAATAACATACAAACGATATGGTTCAAACCCATAGAACTTTATATCGTTTCAATAATCCTTACGTAATGAGGAATCTAAAAATGTAAAAATATATATTGTGTTCCATTAAAAAAAAGAAAAGTTTTGTGTATAACTTTTATTGAACCACCCTGTATAAATTCCGATTTTTTTTTATAATGTGCAAGTCACTATTCTGCACAACTTTTGTACCAATTGTTTTTCTATATTTTGTTAAAATATGCACATTTTCTACTTAAAATAAAAAATGTTTAATTATAAAAACGCTACAAAACATTTTGTTAATAATTTATGTACAATGTCTTGTGCGTAATTTAAAATGATTATACCTTGCTATAATCTATTTCTAATTATACAGGGGTTCAATTAGAAAGTTCAGCAATTTCATTTTAAAAATTACAAGTTGCATATGAAGTATTTTAAAATCAAAGTCAACTTGATAATTTTTTTATTAAATAAAGATCTATACTATAGATATGCATTACCATTAAATATAGTGTAAACTCTACTTATTTCACTCATTTGTATTATTGTAACAATTAAAAATAAGATGTTTCTCTTAATTATCTACAACGAATGATTTTCTTTTATCACTTACAAAATTTCGATATATTGAAAAACTTCTGTTTACTTAAAAAAATATACTTCTATGAATTATAGTATTAACATAAATGGTTCATTTATTAAGGATTATAAGTTATTTAAAAGATTCATGAATGTATTTATAATTTATCAGGTTACTTTTAAAAGTTATATGTTTTGTGTATAAAATTTACTATGTAGCGGCAAGTATCGCTACAAACGACTATAAAAACCACAACTATAGAGATAATGAGAAATACTATTTAGAATTTGAATATACTCGAAGGATAAATAAAATATGAATTATGTTGTATAATATGTTTCGCTAACAACGCCTACCATTTTCAAACATGAAAATAAAACAAGCATTTCTCATCCGGTTCAATTTGAATATATTACCATGTTATACAAAACAAAGTGAAAAGTGTTTTATTATATTATTCAACATGTATAAAGAAGTGGAAGTCTCCAGAATAAACAATATGAATGATATTGGTTTGAACCGGATTTTGAAATGAGTCGTCTGTCCTCTTTTCTAGGAATTCCTTTTAAAAATTTAAAGGGACGCTTGGTACCTGCTTTCGACTGCTGAGACGAACAATGCCGACATCTGGATATTATAAATGTTTGAAAATACAACTTTCCTAGTACTATAAACACTAAAAATGCAGTTTCAATATAAAGATTTAACGTGAATAATATTTAAATCTAGAATTATTTTATCTTGAATATAATCCTCATTTATAAATCGTGAAGTATCTTCGTGAGGAAAAATTTCCGTTTTCAGTTGTTTTAAGCTCTTGTAGTTTTTTAAACCTTTTTTCCCTTTTAATTTAAAAGGTAGACAAATATTATTTTTCTTACAGTTTTTTACAATTAAACGTTTAAAAGTCACGTGAATTTTCAATTTAAAATAGTATCAAATTCAAGATAAATTAAATTTATAATTTTCATATTCAATGCCGAAAACGAAACACTGGTAATGTCATGAAATCAATTTGTCAGTGTCAATTTTATCATAAGGGCTAACGTATGTTTGTAATTTCCTTACCATGTTCAAAAATTGAATTTGAACATCCCATCATTTTTTCAAAATATTAATAACCCCCAAAATGTTTCCACATGTAAAGTTTATTGCCTTTGGCAAATCAATTTCATTACGCTAATGAGAGTTTTGTTTTTGAAAATAAATATGAAAATGTCTGTATTAACTTTCAAATTAAGGAAATAAAAATAATATCCACAAATTGAAGCAATGACTTTTTTTGTTAATACAATTTGAAAGATAAACCACTCAAAGCTACGCTATGAACTAGATTTAGACTCCTTATTTATATGTTTTTTTAAATTTATAACCATCACAAAGTTTCGGCTCAGAACGAAATCGAAGTCAAAAAATGGTAGTTGAAGAGGCCAAAAACGGAAATAATCACGTTAATATTACATAATTATGCATATTAGCAAACTCTTGTCTGTTATCCTTTTAAAATACTTTTGTATGTAACCACAGAAAACAATAATTTATAAATATTGGTTACTGGATAATAAAGGAGAAAAACGAGAATGATTTCTTATGTACTTACCCTTCGGATTTAAATAATTATAAACAGCGGAGCATGACAATACAATTTTTCCGAAATTATCTCTCCAATAACCTAAATAGGCCCCCATAAATATTTTTGGGTCCCACACGACAAGGATTTGTACGATGAAACCATAAATTTATATAATATCTATAAAAAAACGAGTATTAAACCATACCCTTTGAACTAATAATTTAACCTAATTTTATTGTACAAACATTTTAAGTTTGGGTTTATGATCAAAATGTGCCTTATAAACTAATTGAAAAATGGTAAAATAAATATTTTAGAATAAGCATAGCTTTAGAATATGCATGGCTTAATTAAATAACCTTGACAAAAAGTGATTTTTTATGTTTGTGCTTGACATGCTCCAAGATTTCTGTTGGGACAATAAAAATAGTCTCTTGATGTTTTAAATGTATGAAAGCTCACAACTTTTACAGCAAACTTTTGTAATAGGATTAAAATTATTGGCCTTTTTGAAACTATTGTTACATCCAGTTATTTTAGGTAGGTTGATAATACTAATTATGTTACAACCGTCTTTAGTGAGGTTTATACATTTAAAACTTTTCTGGTATAAAAAATATAACAGAATATGCGAAAATGTTTTAAAGCTATATTTTGAGTAATTGTACTTGAATTGCCTCGTCAGCTATCGGGTGAAATATAAAGGGTGATTGAAATTCGAGGGCGAGTATGGGGATATAGCTTATTATAGGAAATAGAGGGTAGGTTTAAATTCGACACTTTTGCAGAATTTTATGTTGATTAATAATCTGCTTTAACATTTAAATTATTTTAACGGTTTCTCTGCAGTTTGGAAAGAAGTGTAAATCGTAATTTCGTAAAAACGTTCCTACGGCATCTTTTTACGTCTTATCAAATGGCGAACGATTTTTATCTACAGGGTTAGTTTTTGTTTTTTTACACTTAGCTTTCGTTTTCATTGTGGGCACAATTTATGATATATACATATTTAAATCAGATTTTTTTTGCTGATTTCAGTGATGTGACACACGGGCATATCCGTTGCAATTTTATTTCAGTATTATGATTATTACAAGTATCATCTAGTACGAATCGAGCTAAGAGTCAATTGCCCATTGAATTTATGTGATTTGAATTCAATAACTGGCACAAAACGGTAAATAATTTTAATTGTATCAAATATTTTAATTAAATACAATTTCAATTTGTTTTTCTAAATTTACATATTTTGCTAATAAATGTCTTTCGAACATTGTAATTTAGTCAAATTATAGGTTTAGATGATATATTATTAATAGATTATGCTTTTAGGGGGTATGTTATAATATGCCGTGTATTTTATTACCACGGCCGTTAAGATTTTGCAAATTAACTTTTGGACCATATTTTAACATATGAAAATATTTGCTTAAAATCCATATTAAAATTTTATCTTTTTACAGCGAACTGATTGTTCTTATAATTAGAACATTTTTATAACAGACAATAGATTGTAATTCATAGGTTTTTGCTTAATTTTTAGGAAAATGACATTGACATGAATTACATTTTCTCGTATTTCGGTTATCAAAGTTAACATATCAACAGTTAAATAATTAAATTTTAATATAGTACCACTTAAAACTTAATATGAAAACTTTAAAAGTTCACAGTAAAAAATACACTACATATCAATTCATCTTATAAGTTGTGCTTATGTTGGTATCAATATATTTAATTTTTTTTTGCATTGTAATAAATGATGTTAGTTTGCAGCTTCTCAACCATCCCATTTGAAAATTAATTTTAGGAAAAAAGTTATTCTTTATAAAAAGTTCTGCATGGTCCAAAACCTAAAATGCAACCATCAGCTGTCAAATTTTTTTGGTCATATACGGAGTTTGTGTGAAAATATGAATTTTGTTCCAGAATAAAGTACCTTTATTTTTGACAATATCAAGAACTGTTATAAAGAAAAGTTATTTAGAATTGAAAACTGGGTTCAATCATACAGTCATGTATACCTGTTGCTAAAAATAAGATTTTGTAATTTTTCTTTTTCTCTACAGTGATACATGCACATTGATATTTCAAATGTTGAAATGACAGTGACAGGTCTGTCATTAAACATCAGATATTATTTAAACATTATAAATGAATAGTAATTCCGGTGACATTGAGTTTGGAGAAAAAATAGAAATTGTATTAATTGTGATTGAAAATTATAAAACGTATCGGGAAGCAGCTGAAATATATTATAACAAACATCCAGATAAAAATGTACACAATACTACAGTAATGAATATTTATTTCGTTAGTTAGTTAGGGTTGAAGGTCATTCCATCATCGACAATTTTGGGAACTCACTGTACCATTTGAATTAAATGAAGCTTCATCTTCAAACATGATTATTCTAACCCAAAATGGATGCTCTTCTAACTCTCCTTGGATAAGAGAACAAAAATTGAAACCACTAACATAATCTCTAGGTTTTAATGTGGTTTATATGGGTGGAATTTGTGTGCTTTCAAAATATTTGCCATCATATCTTTACCCTTTTGCGCAGCTAATATTTAATATATTCTATTGTAGATAACATTACATTTAAAGTCCTCACTTTAAAGTCCTCAGTTATCGACGTTTGTTATTTAATTTATTTTTAACATATCCATATGTTTTAATTATTTTCATTTCAAAATATTAATTATTGTATGTACATTTGTGTCTGGATGTTTCTTATTAAATATTTCAGCTGCTTCCCGATACGTTTTATAATTTTAACTCACAATTAACACAATTTATATTTTTTTTACTTCGCAAATTTAGCATATCTTACTATGTTTATAATATTAGGCAAATTATTCTAAAATTTATGAATTCAAATTAAATTTTAAAATGAAAAAAAAAAGATTTGTCATTATGTTGTTCTGTCTAACTTTTCTCTATTACACACACAATTTACGGCACAAAAGGATTATCAAATACAGGTTTAATACCGTAAATTATGCATTATTCATTATTCGAAGAAAAATCAGTTTACTTTTGAAAATCAAAACCAATACATTTTTTATTAAATATTATATTGGTATTCATTATTTATTTCCGGCGATTTAGCTGAAAAAATATCTCAGATTTATAGCTCAGGCAAATATAAGTTTATAAAATCATCGAACGTTACTTGAAATAGTATAATTTAGGCTATTATTTAACCACCAATTTTTAATTTAGTAAATGTTATATACAATTTAAAATTGTTCGAAAAACTCTAAACTAGTAAAGTCATGAGTAAACAAACGGTAGAAAAAACCACTTACGATTCCGCCATATTAGTAACGTCAAGCCCTGATTTACAAAATTTTTGCTTTGAAAAACTTATTTTAGGATACACTCGTCATTTGAAAGTTTCGGTTCTCATTTAAAAAATAATTATGTCCGAAACTGACACACTTATTTGTCGAAACTATGTAGTCAGAAAAAAGTCGATAGAGTTATTCGAAATAAGGATTTGAATGTAGATGTAAGTCATATTTTTTTTAGATTTACAATATCTCCTTACTTTAGTAAGTTTTGAATTTATAAACGTCACATAAATGGACATTTCGGGTATTTCACACGTTCAAATATTCGCAAATTATGTATCTAATGTTCATTTCATGGTTTATTTTATCCATTCGCTGTTTTGGGCAGCAAAAAATAATGAATTCCTTAATAGCATAAAAATTAAAAGATAATAGTTTGATTTTTACCAACATTATTTTTTGTAGTAAGTTATTATTATTGATTGGTATTTATTTCTATATTAAAATCTATAAGAAATGTATGAATAAAGTTTTATTGAGAAAATGGACGTAATAAAAAAATCGAAGATTTATTTCTCTAGCGTGCATTACAATAGCCATTGAAATTCAGTTTGAAAGAGCAAGAAATTTACAGAAAGTTATTAATTTAAATAGCAATAATAAAAGTCTATTTTTAAATATGTATAGAAGTAGGAGCCAGGCCTCAAATATTTATCTTTCGCAGATGTTAGCATTCGTCACCCCCAAGTGTTCTACCTGTTTTGGACCGTCCCTTTAAATTTTAAAAGGAATTCGTCGAATGAATGCGTCACATCCCAATATCCGGTCCAAACTAACACACAATAGCAATTAACACATAACAACATTTACACATTTACAGTAAAATGAGAATGGATCAAATAAACCAAGAAATTAATATTAGACACATAATTGGAGCTTATTTGACAGTGCAGCATATACAAAATATCCATTTATGTGAGTTTTATGAACGTAATTTAATTAAAAAATCACTGAACTAATTGTAAGGAAGGAATGTAAATCTGGTATGAGAAAATGTTATTTTCATCAATTAAATGTGGTTGCAAATACAATAACATTTTCAAAAAAAAATCGACTAAATAAGCGGTCAGGGTTTTGCGTAATGACTTTACTTTTATTTTATTTACCGAATCCGAAAATGATTTGTATACAAGTTCTTTGGAATTTAATAATGCGTTTAGTGATGATGTTGGATATTCGTTGGAACTTATCGTTTTGTTGCTAGGACAACGCACTGTTGCTTTTATTTTCAAAACGAAATTACTCAAAAAATTTCTAATAATGCAACTTAAAAAAAATTACTAGAGAAAAATCTCCATAAAGAATAAAAAAGTGTATTGTTATAGCAACAAAATAATCAACTTTAGTTTGATGCAATACTGAATTTGGTAAATAATTTAAAAAAAAATGTTATTATGCGACAAATTTTAGACACGCAGCGCTTATTTTAGTCAAATTAACTTGAAAAATGCCTTAGGCGAGGGTATAATAGTATACTCTGTAACAAGGTTAAAATGGAAATTCGATGCGAGTGGACTAGCATCAGAATTTCCATTCTTACCTAGTAGTAGACTATACTTTCTCCTCGACCAGATAAAATAGACTAATACAATAATTATTGTATTAGTATATTAATTATAATTAACACAAAGAACTTACGTTTTATTATCGCGTTTGTGGTTATGTTTATAGTATTTTGACAATTGTGATATCCAAGGCTAATTGTTTTATTCGAAACGGTGTGAGAATATTCATTCCATTAGTTATTATGGAATGAATTACATGCAAAACGCATAAGTGCATTTTATTTTGATCCATAACAAGAGTGAGAATGTGTACGTTCTATGATCAAAATTGATTTCAGAATGCTTAAATTCTACAGTGGTCGTGGAGAAAAAATAGTATTGTATTGTAGTTAAAAATGCTCTATCTAAAAAGTAAACAACAAGGTAGGTTGTTATTTGAAAATAACAATATTTTTGCCATTCAAATGAAAAAATGAAATGAAATATGTCTCTCCTATACACTTTATAAATTTACTAAAAATTAATTATAATTATTAATCCATAGAAACCTGCAAACACCCCATCCGCAAGTTGTGGGATAAATCCATGAGAATAAAGTATAAGTTCTTGAAAATCTGTAATAATTTAAGTGAAAAAATGTAATAATAATTACCATCGATTTGAAAATTTACTCAAAATTCATTCCGGATTGTATTTTAGGAAAATTATTAACAATCTATTTATAGATTTTCAATTGATGACAAGCGCGGTAACTCGTGTGAAATCCCAAATATTTTAATTTTATTTTTTCACTCTTGAGTAACAAGTTACAATACACGTTTTTTGTTATGCTATTGCCTTTTTTTGCCATCTGTATGGGAAGCAGGAGTTTGCATAAACATATAAATACAATGTAAATCGCCAATGTACATTGCTGAATTTTCTATTCGATACAGAAACCAAATTAGAATGAGTTACATTTTAATTGTTGTCAGAATAAAGACAGCACTCTCATACTATTCAAAGCAATTATGGTGAAAAATCTAATCGCTCATATTTTCTTTGGTTTTTATCAACTTTTCCTAATATTTTGCAAACAAACATGTAAGTATATGAACCAACCTAAATATTCCAGCGTTCATGAACATATATTTAGGGAGATGCATTTCAAACGAACTTCTTACTTATTGTTAGACAATTTTGAAACAATAAATATTATTTTTAAGAAGTAAACATATTTTTAAAACAGTTTGTTTGATTATTGTCAAACAAAATCAACCAATTTAATTTGAAAAGGTCTCTGACAAAATTTATCTATTTTCGTTTTTTTACCTATGTTGTAGTATATTCAGAGAGTTGAAAACAGCTATGCATTAATTTTTCAGATGTTCAGTTTTTTTTGTGAACAGCCATTTTGTATTGGTGGGTCAGCCTATTTTGCATTTTGTAGAGATTTACGTTAAACTCTGTAGCTCCTCGGTTTTTGGAGATATTTGGTTCAAAAAGAAACCATGTTAAAGAACATAAAATGTACAATTTTTTCTGTTAAGTATATATATATATATATATATATATATATATATATATATATATATATATATATATATATATATATATATAGGCCTATACTAAATTGTAAATTAGCAGAAAATAGGTAAATGTTAACGTTTCCAAAATAAAAAGCTTCTCTTTAAAAATTAAAAGTGTTAAAGATAAAACGAAGACTCAAATTCATTTTTTGTGGATATAGTGTCTATAGTATACTACTTCCCTAAAAAGTATCAGGCCAGAGAGTTACATCCTTTTTTAAAGGGTCTTCAAATATTGCAATTTTCCTAAAATCAGGTATTTTCGATCTGAAATATCTCGGAAGGGACACACTTTAAAAACCCAATATTTTCACAAAACGTTCTTTAATGGTGTTATACTAAGTGGTTAAAATTTCATCACTGAGACTTTATTAGCTTTTTGGTTAGAAATTTAAAAAATAGCTAAAACTTCTGGAAAATAAAAAAAAATTAGCGACTATCATTGGTTGATTTGACATGGATTGACCGTTAGATATACAGTATGTTTTTTATCGTGGGCCATAGGATTTTACATGCTAAAACTTTTACCTTGTGTTAATGTATATTTTATCATATAATTTTGAAGCAAATTTTTGTTAGTAATATAAATCAATTATTTTTCTATATGATGGGATTAATTAGAATTATTTAAACATGTTTTATTCCATTAAAAAAATATTTTTTTTAATATAAGTGTCGACTCAAGTACCTGTTCCCCGTACATGTTCAGGTAATGATATTTATTAATATTGTTTAGTGCTATTTCAAAATTAATCATAAACTATTTGTATCCTTAATATGATGTATAATGCTCTAGTGCAGAGAAAGGAGCAGTGTTGAAGTTTTTTGCAACGCACATAAAAAGAAATACTGTACCAGGAAAAGTAAACTGCATACAATGTATGAATAGCAATTCTATATTATCTTCACGCGGTTGGACTGACATTAAATTTTGTGTTAAAAATCATATAGATAAAATTAAAAATTCAAAGAAAGTGGGAAAATTTTGTTAATTGAATACGAAATAAATTATATTACATGCACTTTTTATATACATATAAAGATTGTAATAATATTTGTATCATTTTATCATCCCGAACCCGTTTAAACTTTAAAACAGAATCCAATAAATTAATATAAATAAATGCTATTTAATTTGGTGAATTTGCATAATTTATGCATAATTTTAACTGTAATTCAAGTAAAGTGGGAACAAAAAAATCAATTTAAGTTGGGTATTAATTGTCAAGAACAATAATAATTTAGACAATTACAAGAAATTCCGTGCATTTTTAACATTTAATTGTACATTTTATTTCTCTGTTTGCAATTTTATGTTTCATAAATAATTCAATTTTTATTTATTTATTAATAATTACTGTTATTAATTTAATTAATTTCTCTACTCACAATTTCTTATTTCATTAATATTTTAATATTTCAATATTTATTTATTAATAATTTATGTTATTTATTTAATTGAAATATTTATGAATGGACACTGCAAGTCCTAACGCCAACTGTAAATCTATTTCCAACCCGAGAATTGAGCAAACAATGCGATCCCCTCGGTAGGTATGTGCGATAGGTCGGCAACGCAGCATATTTTGTTCCAGGTGGCGCTACCAACAAGGGTTGTCACAATTTGGTGTGTAGCACACATGATCGGTACCCATGATGTGGCGTCATACACACAATTATTTTTAAGGTATCATAACTTTCGTGAGAATGATTTTAGAGAATTTTCGTATAGATAACTGAAATAATCTGATCTTCTTTAACATTGGTACTAAATGTCGTAAGTGTGACATATGAAGCAATGGAGAAATAGCCGAATGTACTTGTGGCACGGAGGGTAAGGTGCCACAAGAACGCGCCTCCGCCACAATTCAGGATGTAGCACACACAAAGTGCCACAAATATGTGGGGACACACACACAGACACACACACAGACACAAAAAAAAATCCAGAAATTGTCGAAATTGCATCTGGACCCCAAAACGGATATTTCCGTAAAAAAAATTTAAAAAAAATCACGATCACAATACTTTCTCGTACTTCGTAACGGAGAAAGTAAAAAAAAGTTAAACTTACAGGGTGTAGAAATATGCAAAAGATGCGTTCAGAAAGAAAACTGTAACATGGATAAATAACAAATGTATCTTCCTTTAAAACTAACCTTAATTTTTGAAAATATGTCACAGCGCTATGATTGAATTCCATATAAAAAAAAACTCTGATGCAATCATAATACATTTACCTTTAAAATTAATCTTGATTTTTGAAACTTAGTCAATATTTGTGTTAGTTATGGATTTTTGAAAATTAATGTTTTAAGTTGTTGAACACTTAAACAAAACCAAAATCGAAAAGAAAATAAGGTCTGATATGATAAGAGTTCCTTAAATAGAATTTAATTACGGTAGTTTTCTCAACCATCCAACACCATACCATTGGAAAATCCGCCAGCCGCTAAAACGAAAAGTACTACGCAACGCTGTCTATGGGAAGTATTAAAATCTATGTCGCCCCGATAGTTAGCATTATATTAGCAAATAGGACCATCTAGCGTCGATTTATGTAACAAATTCGTAGAAAAATGTGTAAATCCCCGAAATAATCCAATAGAACGAGATTGTGAAAGGGGAAAAAACGTTTTTTATGTGATATTTTCGGTAAAAAAAAAATTAGAAAACCTTCGCTTCACCTCCGAAATCGTAAGTTTACATCATTATAAGTGTGTATTTCTCGTAGTCTACACCCTAATAAATTATTACATTTAACATGTTTGTACAGTAATTTATTAATAAGTACGGTAATTCAGAGTACGCGGGTACGGTAATTCGTTTTCGAACGTGTGGCAACACTGGCGTAATGTGACGTTTCACAATCATGGACTACTGCATTTAATAATAACGTACTAACGGGCAACTCTCAACCAATCAAAAAAACGTAAACCAAACGCACATGTGTGTTATGGTAACACACACGTACCTTTTATTTACAAGCAGGCTGTAACATACGTGGGTGTTATGGTGTACTCGCACAGTCCACGAATTGTACAATAATGGGCATTTACAGTAGTGGTCGTAGATCTTTTTTTCTGACGCTTACATCCACTGTACAAAGATGAGTTTGTATTTTATGTGGCCAAAGGGATTTGATTTGATTTGATTCCTTGTATTAAAGTCGACATGAGAAGAATCAGAATTTGAAATCATCGGTATAATTATTACTTTTATTTGCATGTGTTGTAGTAGTTAATATGTTCATATACGTGAAGTAAATGTGAAATTTGAGAGCAGAATGTGTGTGCGAGTATGGACAATTTTGAGGGCGGTTATGGGAATTACCATAGACTAGTCCTTAGGAGGCGAGTGCGGAATGCGAGAGGCAGGCAGTAAAACGTAATACGGTAAGGACAATAACTGGTGCAGCTAACGGATATGAACACATAAACGGGAAAATAACCTCTTGCACGGCAGCCACTGCCGTCGAGATATTCAAATTCCTGCTGCCATCCCGACGAACGCATATGTGAGAAGGGAAAGATACGACCCGCTCCTTTTATTGCCGTTTGTTTATTAAAGCGCGTTAATTCCAACGTTGGAGTTAATTTGGAGTAAATGTAACGTGAATCTGTGCAGGAAAGGGCTTTTTATAAATTTTTGAGAGTGGATAATTCGCAACGATTATACGGTGATATTTCATGACCCTAACGTATCATGTACAACATGCAAATTGCGGTCGGCGAACGAACCCGTCTTCCGCTCCGTTAAATTTTCGAGTTTTCCTCCGGTTGCTTTTTATGGCTCGCTATTAGAAGCTATTAGTTGTGCCGATGCCATCTGCAAACTAAGCGCACACCGCACGCACGCTTTAACTAATTCTTAGAAACCGCCGAATTGCATCTTATGGAATGGAACGGAATAATCAATTCCTAGCCACAGACCTCTTTTGAAACGAAATTCTTAAATCAGAACAATTTGTATATTTAATTCGGATGCCACCAATTTGTAATTATAATTTATGCATAGTGTGAGATAACCATCGATCGAAACATATGACTAGTAGCATTAATCTAGATGCACAAAACCGCATTTAGAAGGTAAAAAAAGAGCTACTGTAAATTTTGTATTTTTTTAATATCGTTTTAAGTATAATTTTTAGTTACACCACTAATTTGCCTTGGCAAAGTTTATTTTTAAAGATTTTGTTTCGATTTTAGTTAAAACTTGTGTATTCCCTGTAACTAGCTTTATCCATCTGTTGCGAATACATCCTATATATTTTCATTAAAAGTTTTGCGATAGCCATCCTCAATTTTTTTCTAAAATGGTTAGTTTTTCTGACTAACTAAATAAATGGCTTTGGATATTTATTAGAATACTTACAATGAATCGGTCCTATGTAAACCAAAAATTTTGCTCGTAATGTGTCCGTAACATTCTTTTGCAAAATAGACTCCTGCGACTATTATACCTAACTTTCAGCTAGAGTCATCTCGTTTAGCACAGCTGCAGAGAAATGTTACTCAGCGTAGACTGCACTTTAGAGTCAACACTTAAACTTCTCGCATAGTCATGAGAATACAGTAACTAGCGCTTTTGTTAACAAAGTCAGAAAAAGTATTGTTTTCCTGACTTTTTCGAATATGAAATTTCAGCTGAAATATCTATTTTCTATTTTGACAAACTTGCAATGACATACTATTTATCAAATAGTAACATTTATTGTACAGGGTAGGCAAAATTCGACGTTTCTATAGGCGATCTCGATAACTATAATAGATGGCAAAAAAATCTTCGATTTCTTTTTTGCAGAAAAACTTAATGGTGAAGACTAAATTTATTTATCATCTTTTGTTTTCGAGTTATACAATATGTCTCTGTAAGTTGGAACCATATGGAAAACTTCTTTATTATTAAATTTAGGAAATAATGTTATTCTTAATAAAAAGTTCTGCATGGTCTGAAATCGCAACCTTCAGATATCTAATTTTTTCAATGGTTTACTAGATTTCTCAAAAAATATTAATTTTGCTCTGGAGTAAAGTATATTTATTTTTGACAATATCGATCAATGTTATTAAGAGAAGTTGATCACAACTAAAAACCGCGCTAAAATTCGCAATAACGTCCGTTTACATTAAAAAAAACTGTTTTTTTTTTATCGAAACATACCTCTAAAATAAGAACGTAAATGTAATTGTAGTTACCTGTAATCTAGTATTCACTGGCAAGTGACAAGAAATTTTTGACAACGACCGTCAAAACGTGTTAGAATTTATAAAATACATACAAATGGCAGTGTTATTAACTTGGCAAGAAAAAATTGAAATTGTTTTTATCGTAGGAGAAACCTATAAAACACGTAGAGAAGCAGCAAGTATTTTTAACAATAGACATCCCAATAGAAATATTAGTCATTCAACTGTGGCGAAAATAGTCAACAAATTCAAGACCAGTGGAAGGAAGCATTAAAAATAATTCTAATGTAAAACGCCGATAATTAGTTGCCAATGAGAACACGCAGTTAGAAGTAATGCTGTCTGCTGTAGAATATCCAAAAATGTCATTGCGCAAAAGGAAATCCTTGATACAGAATAATGTAAGTAAAGATACAGTGGCAAGAATTTTAAAACTAAATAAATACAGACCATTCAAACCAAAATTCGTTCACACATTGAAACAAAGGGATTATGCTGTTTCATCCAAGGAACGTTAGAAGATGATCATTTTTTATGAGACGTATAATTTTTTCCGATGAGGCAACATTTTCTGCAAATGGAATTGTCTCGTCACAACATTGTCGCTGTTGGTCTGAGAAAAATTCCAATTTTACAATAAAGACTCGTGACTAATATTCGTTTAAAACGAACGTGTGGTGTGTTATTTATAAAAACAGATTAATTGGACCGTATTTTTTCCACCAATCTATGAATGCCGAACGTTATTTACAATTTTTACAAAATCACATCAATGATTTTATGGACGAACTTCCCTTACAAGAACGTCAATGTATTTTTTTCCAACAAGACGGTGCCTCATGCGACAGTACATTAAATACTAGGAACTATCTTGAACATATTTTCAATGGAAAAGTGATTCACAGATATTCCGATCTTTTTTGGCCTGCTAGATCCCCTCACTTAACTCTGGATAAATCCTCTGGATTTCTACTTATGGGGTCACTTAAAACAAAAAGGTTACCAACAAGGGCCGTTTCAAGATGTTGATCATTTGGAGAGGATAATTTCAGAATCATGCCGGGAAATTTCTTCAGATATGATAAGGAAAGCTTTGCGGGAACTTGCCAATAGAACGATGAAATGTATTGAAAGAGAGGGTGGATATGTCGAAGGAATAGTGGAATAGCTGAAAATGAACATTGGATTTTTTTCATTAATAATTATATTAGCGACACAATTTATTTTTTGTATTTCTTCTTTTACTTGCAAATCAAAAGGAGAGGTTATCATGTTTTATCAATTACAAGAAAAAAATGTTCATTATTGAAATTAGCAAAATGAATAGTAATTTATAATGCAGAAAAATTAGTAAAAAATCACAAGAAGGTTGTAATTGGATAATTGAACGTGTTTTTTAGTTGTGCTCAACTTCTCTCAATAACATTTATCGATATTGTCAAAAATAAATGTACTTTACTCTAGAGCAAAATTAATATTTTTTTGAGAAATCTTGTAAACCATTGAAAAAAATAGATATCTGAAGGTTGAATTTTAGATTTTAGACGATGCAGAACTTTTTATGAAGAATAACATTTTTTCCTAAATTTAATAATAAAGAAGTTTTCCATATGTTTCCAACTTACAGAGACATACTGTATACAAAAAGTCAATTTTCTCCATTTTAGATATATTGTTTTTCTCTATATATTATAGTTATCGAAATACCCTATATAAACATCAAATTTTGCCCACCCTGTACAATATACTTTTTTGAGGTCCTATAAGACGATTGTGGCCAATTTTTTATTTCTCTTTAAGTATCGAAAAGTATTGAGATTGTGAACATTCAAAAAATCACTCCAGATATATAAAATTTAATTAAATGTGTAATTTAATTTAATTTTTAAAATTTTATCTCGCCTTTCATTTTTTCAATTTTTTCAATTTTTTTTTATTCCCTCTTATATGTGTTTGATATCGCGACTAGTAATTTTATTTTCAACTTTAAACATAAAAAAGAATGAAGATGATGGTTGCGACCGTCACTATGTGGTAGTCCATTTTGCTCCAAGAAGTTGTTTTCTCACTACGTTGCTAAATGTGAAATCACGTCTCGTAAATAAATAAAAATGTTCTGGAAGGTTATTTAAAGTTACATAAAAATGAATAATGATTTGAGACTGGGTTGTAAAATTTATTTTTGAGTTTCATATGTTTTTGTAATTTTTTCTTTTTCCATAATTGCTTGTATATAAATTCGATTTAAAAAATATATACAGAGTGTATGCTACCACCCGCTCACCATTTTTAAAATCAAGGGAATTTTTTGAAAATCCAAACAATTTTGATTGCCAAATCAGGTATACTATCTGATGACGATGTTTTCAACTTACGGTTCTGACTGGTAATAAGTTATTCAGACCGGTAGTTATTTTTTTTTAAATAGAACATGGTATGTATTTTTTTATTGCAGATTCGGATTCTACGTAAAAAAAACGTGAAACTTTTGTATAATTTTTTTTTTTCAGAAAACGTCAATTTTTACCTCGAAATGGCCTTGCTTGGGTCATATGAAATGAAATATGAAAGTGATCGTTTTGAATTAACATTGGGTACCGTTGGATAGAGATAACGAAAAAGAAACAACTTTTGTTGAAAACACTATCAGATATTATACAAGGTGTCCGAAAAGTATGGAATATACCGTATAGCTCAGTAAATATCCACTTTAGAGAAAAAAGTTTTGAATAGAAGTTATTTAACACTTAGTTATCCACCACCTTGGATATTCCATAAAATAAAACGAAACGGGTCCGGGACAAAATGCCGAATGCCCAAAGTGCCGAATCGTTGTTTGGCCCAAAGTACCGCATTTCATGCTACCGACCATGCCCAAAGTGCCGACCGACGCTAAGCGACGTCGCATCGTCGCTTTTTAAAAACTAAGTTCATTTTGTAAATGGAGTTTTGTGAATTGATTTTAATTTTTGTATATTTTTTTCATACGTTTCATAATTAGGACGGTTTTTAAAATCAAACACAATTTTGCAGAAATGCCTATTTCAGAATTGAATGTATTTTATATAGTATTTTATCTCCATTTAAGACACTTAAATAGTGCTTAAATCGACTGGAAATGCCTAAAAAACGATCTTTTTTTTCTATTTTTCAAGTGTAAGAGCTCATTCTGAATACTATTTGTCTATCAATATATTTCTCGGACTTCCAGGAACGGAGATCCGCAAAATGACTTTTTTCGTAAATAGTACTCCGTTGAAAATTAGGCTATTATTAAAATCAAGCATTAATTTGAAGAAATCTAGTTTTCAGAATTGAATGTAATTTTCATAGAATTATATCTTCGCGTTTCACATTCTTTTCGTTTTTCTTTTCGACTTCTCTGAAGCGTTCGACATCTACATTTTCAAAGTTTAATAAAGCGGCTGATAATCGCTCAATTTTTAAAATCAAGCTACATGATTTTGAAGAAATACAAGTTTGAGAATTAAATCTATTTTTTATAGAATATTAACTCAGCGTTTGATATATTTTCCCAGACTTCATGTAAACGTTCGACATTTTTAAAAATCAATAACCACTGCCGATTTTTAAAACCAAGCATATTTTTTCGAACTTAAATTTGACAGAATTTTATTTTCGCGTTTCACATTTTTTCGATTTTTTCTCCAGCTTGACTTACCCGTTCAATATTTTCATTAAAAAAAAAACTAATTACTGGACTGAAAATCGGCGTGTTTCTAAAATCAAGCAAAATTTTCATGAAATTTGGTTTTCAGAGTTGAATGTAATTTTTATGGAATTTTATCTGCGCATTTCACGTTTTATTCGATTACTTTTTCTCCGACTCTCACGTTCGACATCTAAATAATCAAATACTAAAGATCGTTCTATTTTTCAAATCAAACATGAGTTTGAAGAAATACAGTTTTCAGAATTAAATGTAATTGTTATCGAATTTTATCTGCGCCTTTCACGTTTTATTCGATTACTTTTTCTCCGACTTCACTCACGCGTTCGACATAAATGATCAAAATTAATAACTCAGTGGAGTTATCGGTTAATCGACCGATCTTTAGTGAAAGATCGGTCTATTTTTCAAATCAAGCATGAGCGAAGAACTACAGTTTTCAGAATTAAATGTAATTTTTATAGAATGTTATCTCCGATTTTCTCTCAGTTCTCGCGCGTTCGACATCCCCATTAAAAGAAAATAGATTCGACTGAAAATTGGTCTATTATTTTAAATCAAGTATGATTGTGAAGATATTCAGTTTTCAGAATTGAATGTGATTTAGAATATTTTAAGAAACAAATCGATATTTAGGCCAATATAAAGAAAATGAAAATTAAAATGGCAGAAGGACATAGGTCGCCGGCACATTGTATTCCTCTAAGGAGGACAATAAACGATTTTATTATTATAAGAAATTGAAGGGCAGAAAGACCGATAGGTCGATAGCCCTAATAAAACATCGTTTACTACTACTAAGAAATTGAATGTAATTTAGGAATTTATGTAGAATTGTATCTCCGAGTTTCAAATTTCTCTCGATTTTTCTTTATCTTTACATCTTTGCGCACGAGTTTGACATCCTTGTTTTCTAGCACTAATTTGAAGAAATTGAATGTTTAAAAGATTTTATCTTCGCTTACTAGTAAATGTAATTTTCAAAGTTAAACAAAAAATCTTCTACTTCATCCATGCGATTGACATCCTCATTTTCAAAAATTGAAAACCGGTCTGTTTTCTTAAATCAAGGATAATTTTTGAAGAAATACAGCTTTCAGAATTTTAGCGTTTCTTTGCTTTGAAAAAACTTACGACTACGTTTAGTATAAATTAAATACCAACAATTAAAAAAAAAACACACAACTTACAAGTAGAAAAATAATTGCCACGTTCACAAAGTTGTTCAAAATTACTAAAAATGCAAACGAGATTGATTTTGTAAAATCGCATAATATGGATCCTATGATTGGATTTTAGGATAATTTTATTCAGAAAGTATAGTTTTGAGAAATTGTAATCATTTTGGAGATTTAGAAAAATTGGAAAAATATTGCCATAGACTCGAAACTTTCCAAAATTACTATATTTCGCAAAAATCTTCACAGACTCCCACTCTGCATTTTGCGACAATGCCATTTAATTGGAACGCAAAGCCGTGAAAAATTGTTCCAGAAAAGAATAAAGTTCTAATAATAATCCAAAAAAAAAAAATGGTGATGTGGCCATCATGTTACTTTCTCCGACTTGATGGTATCATAGCCATTTATATTTACGTTTTAATGGTTTATTTTCAATTGAAATCATATTTTAAATGTACATCGAGCGTTGTGTAAACTCGGATGAAACTGACGTTTAAAACGTCAAAATTATGAAAGAGGAAAAATTATACTTCAAATTCAAAAACTCAGTTTACTCAAAAACTAAAGGGATTTCGAAAAAAACTTATTCTTTATAAGTTGTTCATTTTGGCATTCTCTACAATTATTATACATTTATTATTATATTATTATACATAAATTTGCTATAACTATTATCGTTTTATAAATATAAACCAAAAATAAATAAAAAATAATAATTTTTTTCTGGAATAAAAATTATTTTATGAAAAATGTTTTCAAGCAAAAGATGTTCATTTTTTGTTGTCTTCAAAGTTTGTTTAAATGTTTTTGTGATATTTTTCATATTTAAGAAAATATTGACAAAAAACAAAAAACAGTAAACGTAAACGCCCACATCCAGTGTACGAAATTTTAGCAAAAGCTTTTCAGTTCTTCAGATTATCAAATAAGACTGATGTTCAAAGTTTATATCAATTGCTCTATTAGGTTTTAAGATACAGCGCGCAGAGACACACACACAAACGCACACACACACAGACGCGCACACACACAGTCACACACACAGCCACAGACACAATTTTTTTTCCAGAAATTGCTGAAATGGCATCTAGGGACCCCAAAACGGATATTTCCGTAAAAAAAGTTTTGAAAAAAAAATCACGATCCCAATACTTTCTCGTACTTCGTAACGGAGAAAGTAAAAAAATATAATCAGTTTTAAAATTATACTAAATTTGCCATATTTTGACGATTGAATAATCAAAACCGATCAACGCGTTCAGCAGTTGTGTAACTTCAAAAATTAAAAACGAGATTTTAAAATTTCCCCCATAAGAGTCATAGGCTACTAGATCACGTAATTCTCAGATTTTCTAAATTTATATGTAATATTATCTCCGTCATTCATATTGTTCCCGTTTGTTTTCTACGACTTCGCTTATTTGTTCCGAATGTTAATTAACTCAAGTTATGCTTTATTTGACAATTTAAAAAACTGTAAAGCTTTTGGTAAAATTTCAAAAACTGGATTTTAACTTTTTTGTTCTTTTTTTTTAAATTGTTTCTTTAATGTTACAAATACAGTAAACTCCTGATTATCCGCGGAATTGGGTGGCGCGGCAACCGCGGATAAGCGAATTTTGCGTATAATCCACAAAGTGGGAGAAAGGACTCTAATCAACACGAAAATATTTTTGAACAATTTTTGTTTTTTCTCAGAAACTCACAAACTGGTGTGTGAGTTATGATAATCGGATGTTGGCGAGTATAGGGGAAGGGAGGAGGCCGTGCGGTACCGGTTATACAATTATGTCGTGTGAGCCACAAAATTTTGTTTCAAAGTTGGCTGTGAGATAAATGAGGTATGTAGCATATTATTACGCCATGAGACTAGATTAAAAATGAATTAATCTTAATCTTAATCTCTTAAGCATGGTCAACTCACAAACAAAATTCTGTGGCTCACGCCTAACTATTTGACTTCCAGTCACCCTAACAGATTATCGCTCTAAAAATAAGTAAAACGGGGAAAGGAAGACCGCGGATAATCGAGTTCACTTTATTACAACATCTTTGTATGAATGTTGAAGATAACAAAGAACTGCACATATTTTGTTTATAAATGTATTTCATAAACTCTTTGAATTTCGAGAAAAAAATGAACATAGAAAATTTTAACTTTTCTTAGTATAATTATGAAATAATAATAGTTACATCAAATTTGTGGTAACATGAACATGCAGAAAACTCCAAAATGAGCACCTTATAAAGAATACGTTTTTTTTTTCGAGATCAAACTTGTTTTTGAAAACAAATTGAAACATTAAAGTAAAAATTCCCAGAGCTCTTTAGATAAATAAAATTAAAATGAGAAACATGATGCTTCTCGACAAACTAAGAGTTTTAAAAAGATTAAATAAAGAAATTACCAAATGTTTCAATAGATATTTTATTTATTGTGGTGTTTTTAAGACCCTTAGTTAGTTTAAGATGAAAAGCTCGTATTTCAAATTTTAATCAAAACATACTAAATATCAGAATTCTTTTTTACTTTCTCCGTTACGAAGTACGAGAAAGTATTGTCATCGTGATTTTTTTCAATTTTTTTTTTACGGAAATATCCTTTTTGGGGTCCCTAGAAGCCGTTTCAACAATTTCTGGAAAAAAAAATTGTGTGTGTGTGTGTGTGTCTTACTGTGTGTGTATGTGTGTGTCTGTCTGTAAAATTTCGTACACCGGAAGAGGGTGTTTACCTTAACAGTTTTTTGTTTTTTGCCAATATTTTCTTAAATATGAAAAATATCACAAAAACATTTAAGCAAACATTAAATACAACAAAGAAATGAACATCTTTTGCTTGAAAATATTTTTCATAAAATCATTGCTATTCGAGAAAAAAAATTATCCTTTTTTTACTTTCTCCGTTACGAAGTACGAGAAAGTATTGTGATCGTGATTTTTTTTTCAAAAATTTTTTTTACGGAAATATCCGTTTTGGGGTCCCTAGATGCCATTTCAACAATTTCTGGAAAAAAATTTTTTGTGTCTGTGTGTGTGTGTGTGTGTGTGTGTGTCTGTCCGTGTGCGCTGTATCTCAAAAACTAATACAGCAATTGATATGAAACTTTCAACATACGTCTTATTTGATAATCTGAAGAACTGAAAAGCTTTTGGTAAAATTTCGTACACCGGAAGTGGGTGTTTACCTTAACTGTTTTTTGTTTTTTGCCAATATTTTCTTAAATATGACAAATATCACAAAAATGATTAAACAAACATTGAAGACAACAAAGAAATGAACACCTTTTGCTTGAAAACATTTTTCATAAAATCATTGCTATTCGAGAAAAAAAATTATTATTTTTTTTTCAATTTTTTGTTTATAATTATGAAACGATAATAATTAAAGCAAATTTGTGTGAATAATAATTGTAGAGAATACCAAAATGAACAACTTCTAAAGAATAATTTTTTTTCGAAATCTTGTTAGTTTTTGAGTAAACGGAGTTTTTGAATTTGAAGTATAATTTTTCCATGTTTCATAATTTTGACGTTTTAAACGTCAGTTTCATCCGAGTTTACGCAACGCTCGTACATTTTAAATATGATTTCAATAAACCATGAAAATGTAAACATAAATGATACCATCAAGTCGGAGAAAGTAACATGATGGCCACATCACCATTTTTTTAATTTTTAGTTTATTATTATGAAACGATAATAGTTACAGCAAATTTATTTTAATAATAATTGTAGAGAATGCCAAAGAGAACAACTTATAAAGAATAAGTTTTTTTCGAAATCGCTTTAGTTTTTGAGTAAACTGAGTTTTGTTTATGAAGTATAATTTTTCCATCTTTCATAATTTTGACGTTTTAAAGGTCAGTTTCATCCGAATCTACAAACGTTCGATGTACATTTAAAATATGATTTTAATTAAAAATAAACCACGAAAGCGTAAATATAAATGATACCATCAAGTCGGAGAAAGTAACATGATGGTCACATCACCATTTTTTGCTATCAAATCGGAGAAATTTAAATATTGGTTACAACATCTTTTGTTTTTAAGGTGTTAGAATTATAAAATGTTCACTTAAGCAACTGATCGGAAGTCGTCCAAGGTTCCTGTGCCTGTTTTGTGGATAGGCATAATTTTGGTTGTTTTAAGTACACTGGGAAAGACCCAGATTGTAAAGGAAAGGTTGATAAGGTAGAAAAAGGGCTCCTCTATTCCCTCGGATATCTTCTTTATTATGCTCGTTAGTACACTATCAGCTTCACAACTCCTTTACATTTTTAAAGATCTAATGTTTATACTATATCTTCGGGAGTTATTAGATCCGGATATATTGAATGCATAACTCAATGAAGCAGTAAATTTGTTGAGTAAGGTGATTTAATTTTGTTATCTGTCATAGTTGCCAAATTATTTTTAAAAACTTCTGTTATATCTGATCTATCGTGGCATTTGTTTCCCTCGCTTTCTTTGATGATGATATCTTTGTTTTCACGTTCAGTCCTGTTTTGTTGTTTGTTTATCATTACTATATATTTCAGTTTTTATTTCCAGTCCTCTCTAATACAAATTTCTTTTCGTTTTTTTGTACTTGTTACTTCAATTCGCACAATTAAGAGAAGCTTTTTTTTTCTAATTTAATTTTTGGAATTATTTTGAATCGGATAATATCATTTACAAAAAAGTGAAAGTTCTTATTGGATAACAGTATAACAAATGGTATACACAATTTATTAAAACGTGATCACATTGGAGTGTAGCACATCTGCAGGTTTAAGAGATAATCGGGCGTGAAGTGAGGCATAATTCTTGAAATATCGATACAGGTCTGGAATTGGTACATGTATAAAATTTCTTTCCTCGTGCATGTGTGTGTGTGTGTGTGCGGAATTGAAGGCGAACAGAGACGCAAAACGAATAGGAAGCTCTAGCTTGGCAACTTCCAGTTTTCATGAATTTAAATTCAATTTTCTTGTCCCGTTTCCAAGAGCAGCTCTGCCTCGCGAGGGCTGCCAATACATCATCTTCTCTTCTCCTTTTTACCTCCTCTACTCTTGCTGCCCCGGGGCGCATATCACTTACCCACACACACACACACACACGTGCACGCATACGTACACCTCACAGAATTAGAAACGAGTGACAAATGAAAAAAATTACGTCCACACCTGTCTTCCGCGTAATTTATTTCGCGGTTGATTTCTAATCACGTTATTTTTCCACATTGTTTGCGCGAATAAATACGAGTGGCTGAGGTGGAGGATGAGGAGGAGGCGGATGCGGTGGAGGAGGGGGAGGATGAGGAGGATTGGGGATGAGGGAAATAATAATAATACAAATATTTGCCTGGAGACATTCTCGACTCGAATGAAATATTAAGTTAAGGATACCGCGCGGGGAGGGAGAGAAGGGGGTGGAGGCGACGTCGTCGGTGCTGGTGGCGGTGGTGGGTTTCTCCGCATTAAACTAATATGTAGTTGGGGTAGGTCGGGAAGCAAGCGAGAGCCCCAAGAGCGGTGCAAAGTAGAGAGAGACTCGTCGCTCTTTAAGTAATGAGCTCGTGTCGCTAAAGAGGGCAAATCTGGAGAACTGGGAGCACGTGAAAACAAGTCGTCGTGCTCCCTTAATTTATATTTCATGCCTACATTTTCCACCTCATTCCGTTCGCCACACTTTTATGAAACAACACAATTCCACCCCTTCTTTACAAAATCAACGATTTAATTCGACGTAGCATCACAAATAGATTACCAGCTGTTCAAATTATATCAGTTTTAATGTCTTAGGAACAATTGCTATCAGTGGCGCCTCTTGGGACATTTTGATGGTAGAGTCATACATTTCTTTGCAGAATTACGAACAGCTTGAATATTTATATATTCAGGCTATTTTTCGTCTTAATTAAATTTATCGAATGCTTCTGCAAGATTTTCAATGTTAATTATTGTTTTCTCTTCCCCCAAAAAAAAAGATAATTACCATTGAAAATCTTTACTTGTTGCAGAACCATTCAATAAATTAAATAAATACAAAAACTAGCCTGCATATACCGGGTGTTTCAGACCACCCGTGCACCCCAAATATCTCGCGAAATACAAATCGGAATGACATACAAAAAAATACGTCTAATTTTTTTTTTGAGCTCTATCATGTGGTGTGATATTTAAACCACCACCCCTCCCCCCTGGGGCGGGGCAGGGGGTAACTTTGAAATCTTAAATAGGTACCCCTATTTTTTATTGGAGATTTGGCTTCTACTCTAAAATATATAAGGTTTTTATTCGAAACATTTTTTTCGATTAGCAAAAAAAAATGTTTTTTTAATTAAAAAAATCCTGTTTGTCGTTACAAACATTCATATATTACCACAATAGAAAATAATTGAATGGAATTTGATAATCAAATTAATTTTTATTCGTTTCTACGATTTTTTTTTACAAACATTTTTTTTTTTGCTTATTTCTGACATAAAATTACGAATGACTTCAATCAACGCCTTATTTAAGAGACGACTACGTAAAAATATCCTAATCTATCATTTGATGCAAGAAATCAATATAATTCAATAAATGTTTTTGCCGAATATAGCGCCATTTGTCGCTCATCGAAAATTTTTTTTCGGATAAAAATCTAATATTTTTTAGCATAGAATCCAAATCTGCAATAAAAAATAGGGGTTCCCATTCAAGATTTTAAAGTTACCACCCTCCCCGACTTAGGCGGAGGGGGGTTACATTTCACACCACATGTTAGGGCTTAAAAAACATTTTTGAAATTTTTTTTTTTTAATCTCAATCCGATTCGGATTTCAGGAGATATTTGGGGTGTACGGGTGGTCTGAAACACCCTATATAAACATTCAAGCTCTTTGTAACTCTGCAATATTAAGTCTTACAAAGATATTTCAACTTTCATGTACAAAATGTGTGTTTAAAACGGCGGACAAAAAAACTTGCAAGTGGATAAAAATGTATTTACCTTCACCATGACAACGATCATTATATTGACAAGCTAAATTCAGTTGAACAGTGACAGTTCTGAATACCTCTGCTATGAAATATAATTAAAAACAGTTCTAAAGCGCTCGTGGATTTTTCCATCTCAATTCATTCTCGAAATTTGTGTCGATTCCATGGTTCGTGCAAAAAAAATAAATTTATCCGGCCAAATTCTAACCTCTTGTGGTATTACCCCCGACCAAAAATTTAAAAAAGAACTTATTGTAACAAGTCACTTCAGTTCCTAATGTAACGCCGGATATTGAATGATATAAAAGATATTTGCATATTATTAATATGCCATTGACATAACAAACATCTTGGATCGTTTATTTAATTTAAATCACTGTAGTGCAACACAAATCCAAGAATTTTCAAAATCTGGCCATCCGACCAACAGCTATCCTTAAAAATCTAAAAAACGGTTGACTGTCGCATTTTGTTTTTTATTTCATCTACATGTATTTGATAAGTACTAGACATTGGTCGCAGAATTTTTCAAATCTGATCATTCAATCAACAAAAAACTGAAAAAAAATTAAGGGACGAAACTTAGTTCTTTATCATATCTGAATATGTTCGATATTTGGAATCTATTGGTGGAAGAATTTTCAAAATCTAGTCATCCGATCAAAATTTATCCATAAAAGCTGCAAAACAGTAGAATGTCGTATTTTTTTTTATTTCAGGTACATTTTTTTGATGAGTACTACACATTGATCGCAGAATTTTTCAAATATGATCATTTAATCAAGTGTTATTTATGAAAAACATAATAAATAATTGAAGGACCAAACTTACTTTTTTGTCACATCTGATTATGTTTGATATTTGGAATCCATTGGTGGAAGAATTTCAAAAATCTGTTCATAAAAACAATGTCGAATCATTTTTTTAACTCGACTTCTTACACCTATGTATTAATTTCTACTTTATATTTTTTTGTCAACTTGGAAAAACGAAATTTGCGAAACAATATGTTTTGTTCTCATGTGATTACTTTAAAATTTGATGAGGAAGGTATATTAAGATTTTCACTAAATTGTGAAGTGTATTTATTGCTAAGTAAATTCAGAAAGTTTCAAGTATGTGGCAATTGTTTTTATATTTCTTTTATTGACTTGGAAAATGAAAATTTGCAAAACGACAACATGTTTTGTTCTCATGTGATTATATCAAAATTTCATGAAGAGATGTATTGAGATTTTTACTAAATTGTGAAGTGTATATATTGCTAAGCAAATTCAGAAAATTTAAAGTATGTGGCAATTGTTTTTATATTTTTTTATCGACTTGGAAAATAAAAATTTGCAAAACGACAATATGGTTTGTTCTCATGTGATTATCTCAAAATTTTATGAGGAGGTGTATTGAAATTTTTACCAAATTGTGAAGTGTGTTTATTGCTAAGTAAATTCAGAAAGTTTCAAGTATGTGGCAATTGTTTTTATATTTTTTTATTTACTTGGAAAATGAACATTTGCAAAATGACATTTTTTCTATTCTCATGCGATTATCTCAAAATTTTATAAGGAGGTGAATTGAGAGTTTTACTAAATTGTGAAGTGCATTTATTGCTACGTAAATTCAGAAAGTTTCAAGTATGTGGCAATTCTTTTAATTTTTTTTTATCGATTTGGAAAATGAAAATTTGCAAAACGACGATATGTTTTGTTCTCGTGCGGTGGGCCCTATCCTACAATCCAACATGTTGTCCTCAAACGTACGTTTTCACTAATAAATATGATGATCAAATAAACATAACATATTTATTGTCTTTCTTACACCTATGTATTACTATTTCTTCATATATGAAACTTCAGTTTATCATCCATGAATTGGAAAGTGGGATAGGGTCCACCCACTACCATCGGTTCCACTTTTCTCTAAACTACAAAATCACGTTTCGTTTTATTTCTAATTATTCAACTTCTTCAATGAATTTCCAAAGTGATTACAGAATTTTTCTGAATAAATAGAGTTGATAATACTAAGGGCGGTGGGCTGGCGCTCATTATGCGCAGCAATCTTTTGTCTACAACTCGAATTGTGTTAGTATACAAATTTGTTTTTCTAGACCGAGACAAGCTATTTTTGGTCCTATACAGGCTCCTGCAACAGTGCATCGGGCTTTCCTAGTGCCTTTCCCGTGAGAAAAAGAAAAAAAATATTTCGTACAAAAAGTTATTGGTTTAAAAATCTTTATGCCGTAAAATTATTTTCAAACATTCAGGATGTCCACTTTTGCGGTAAAACAAAAACAAACATTTTTTTAAGGGAGTAAACTCAGATTGGAATGATCCCTTTTCGAACCCTTCAACCCCCGAACAAGAAAAACACGTTTTTCGGCAAAAAAACGTCCTACTTTGGCAACGTGTACCGAGTTGGAAAAAATGTGCCGACTCGATCCACCAAAAGGGCATTGAAATGTGTTCAATTACCTGCGCAGGACTCAGTTCAGGAAGTTCCTACGACGATTTGGCACAAAGTTATGGGTGTTTGGAAAAACTGAATTTTGTGGTTTTTTGACTCATAAGTCCGAAGTTTTTTAACGAAATTCGTTTTCACGAATAAAATGTTCTTTGAGGTATGCACGAAAATTCATTGTTTGAAATCATGAATATCGCATTTTGTACCTTAGAACTCCATTAACAAAAAACTTTATTTTAGGTCAAATAAGGCTCACTTTAACGATCTCTGTAGGGTCGGAAAAAATATGGGCCTAACTCACCACTATTCGTCTTTTTTTCCATTCGTCCAATAAAAACAAACAAATTACACTGACGGAAAAAAATTAAACATTTGAGATTTGTAAAAATTTAGGTAATTTTCTAATGGCCATAACTCGGCTTATATTCAACCGATTTCGATGATCTTTCGAGAAATCAAAAGCAAAATGTGTCCTCTTTGAGACGTTTTATCTCCTACTTAACGAGAGGGCTCTTCTCCCCTCCAAACAAAAAAATAAAAAGACCACAAAATGCACTTTTTTTTCAAACACCCATAACTTGGTGCCAAATCATCTTAGGAACTTCGTTCTTCGAGTTCTGCATAGGGGATTGATCAAATTTTAATGCCTTTGTGGTGGATCGAGTCGACCAAATTCCATAGACATCGTCAAAGTTGGACATGGTTTCCTGAAAAAACATTTTTTTTCACAGTGGTGCTAGAGGGGGCGGAAGGGGTTACGCTTAAGTTCACATGCATGACACTTGAATTACAAATTAAACCTTTTGGGCAGCGTTCGATATAGTATTACATGTTGCTGGAAGAATTTGTCAAATTTGGTCATCCGTTTAAGAGTTATCTTCAAAAAACAAAAAGACAATTGAACAACGAATTTAATTTTTTGGTCCTATCTACATCTTTCGGATGAATATAACACTTTTTTGGAGGAATTGTCAAGATCTGTCCTTTCGTTCAAGAATTATCCTCAAAAACAGAAAACAATTGAACTACAAATTAAACGTTTTCGGTCGTAACTGCATCTGTTCGATGACTAGATGAATTTTTAAAATCTGGTCACACGTTCCAGGGTTATCCTTAAAACCGATAAACGATTCAATGACAAATTTATTTTTTGTTCTTTGTTCTTCATCTAAAGTTATTTTGCATATCTCCGTTCCTGGAAGTCCCACATTTTTTTTATAGACAAATAGTGTTCAGAATTGACTTGAAAAAAATAAGAACATTTTTTGAAAAAAAAAACTTTGTAATCGTTATTTAGGCGTTTTAACTACTATTTACGACCGACAAAAGTCATTTTGCATGTCTTCGCTCCCGGAACTCCTAAATTTTTCTTATAGACAAATAGTGTTTAAAATTAACTCTTAGACTTAAAGAATAAAAATTAGAAAAATTTTTATAAGAAGAAATTTTTTTAATCGTTATTGAGGCGTCTCCAGTCGATTTTAGCACTATTTACCACAAAAGTCATTTTGCGTATCTCCGTTCCTGGAAATTCCAATTTGTTTTATAGACAAATAGTGTTAGAAATTAGCTCTTGGATTTGGAAAAAAAATTTTTTTTTGAAGAAAAAATTTTTAAACGTTATTTAGGTGTTTCTAGTCGATTTGAGCACTATTTACGGCAAAAGTCATTTTGCATATCTCCGTTCCTGGAACTCCTACAATTTTTTTATAGGCAAATTGTTTTTAAAAAGAGTTCTTAGACTTGAATAAAAATAAGAAAAATGTTTAGAAGTAGAAATTTTTTTTTCCAGTCGATTTATACACCATCTACCACAAAAGTAATTTTGTGAATTTCCGTTCCCGGAAGTCCCACAATTTTTACTTTCTCCGTTACGAAGTACGAGAAAGTATTGTGATCGTGATTTTTTTTCAAAATTTTTTTTTAAAAAAATGTGTCTGGCTATGTGCGCTGTATCTCAAAAACTAATAGAGCAATTAATATGAAACTTTGAACATACGTCTTATTTGATAATCCGAAGAACTGAAAAGCTTTTGGTAAAATTTCGTACACCGAAAGTGGGTGTTTACCTTAGCTGTTTTTTGTTTTCTGGCAATATTTTCTTAAATATCAAAAATATCACAAACACATTTAAACAAACATTAAAGACAACAAAGAAATGAACATTTTTTGCTTGAAAATATTTTTCATAAAATATTGTTATTCGAGATTTAAATTTTTGGTTTATAATTATAAAACGATAATAGCTACAGTAAATTTATGTTAATAATAATTGTAGATAATGCTAAAATAAACAACTTATAAAGAATAAGTTTTTTTCGAAATCCCTTTAGTTTTTGAGTAAACTGAGTTTTTGAATTTTAATTGTAATTTTTCCATTTTCCATAATTTTGACGTTTTATTGAAAATAAACCATAAAAGCGTAAATATAAATGATACAATCAAGTCGGAGAAAGTAACATGATGGCCACATCACCATTTTTTTACAGACAAATAGTGTTCTGAATGAGCTCTTAGATTTGAAAAAAAAAATAAGAACATGTTTTGAAAAAAAAAAATTCGTTATTTAGGGGTTTCCAGTCGATTTAAGCACTATTTACGACAAAAGTCATTTTGCATATCTCTGTTCCTGGAACTCCTACAAAAATTTTTTATAGACAAATAGTGTTTAGAATGAGCTCTGGACTTGAAAAAAATAACAAAACATTTTTGAAGAAAAATGTTTTAATCGTTATGTAGGTCTTTCCAGCGAATTTAAGCGCTATTTACGGCAAAAGTCATTTTGCGTATCCTCTTTTCCGAAAATGAAATTTTTATGGACAAATACTGTTCAGAAAAATTTCTTGAAGAAAAAAAATGTAGTCGTTATTTAGGCGTTTCCAGTCGATCTAAGCACTATTTACGACTAAAGTCATTTTGCGTATGTCCGTTCCCGAAAGTCACACAATTTTTTTATAGACAAATAGTGTTCAGAATGAGATCTTAGACTTGAAAAAAAAATAAGATAATTTGTCTGAAGAAAATAAAATGTTAATCGTTATTTTGGCGTTTCCGGTCGATTTAAGCACTATCTACAAGTCATTTTGCATATCACGGTTCCCGGAAGCCCTTAGATTTAAAAAGATAAGACAAATTTCTTGAAGAAAAAATCCTTTAAACGGTATTTAGGCGTTTTCCGTCGATTTAAGCACTATTTTCGATAAAAATCATTTTGCGTATCTCCGTTCCCGGAAGTCCCACAAAAATGTTTACAGACAAATAGTGTTCAGAATAAGCTTTTAGACTTGAAAAAAAAATAAGGAACATTTTTTGAAAAAAAAAATTTTTAATCGTTATTTGGGCGTTTCCAATCGATTTAAAACCATGTCAAAAGTTATTTTGGGTATCTCCGTTCCAGAAAGTCCCACAAACATTTTTTGTAGACAAGTAGTATTCAGAATGAGCTGTTAAACAAGAAATAATACAAGAAAATATTTTTAAGAGGAAACATTTTTTTAAATCGTTATTTAGGCGTTTCCAGTCGATTTAAGCACTATCTACGACAAAAGTCATTTTGCGTATCTCAGTTCCCGAAATTCCCAAAAATAGTTTTATAAAAACGTGGTCTATACCGGGTGTGGCACTTAAGACGCCTCGGACCATAGCTCCTTTACGATAAAAGCTGTCGAAAAAAATCTAAGAACAAAGTGGTGCATAGTTACCGTCGCTATGTTTTAAAAATATTTCTAATCATCAGTGGCGTGCCGTACTCCAGTGGCGTACCAAACTTATGTTTTTTTAAATGGAATGCCCTATTTTTTATTGCAGATTTGGAAAGTGCTCGACGAGTACTTATTTTTTTATCTTACATGTTATACCCTTCACTTTAGCGGTTTCGCTGTTATAACCCCTTCTTTCAAAATTGCGCCCCATTTTTGAGATTTTTTTGTAGAGAAACTAATTGACGCCGGCGCCTAAATTTTGAATTGAGGTACAGGTTAAGACCTCGTATACCTTCACATAATTTTTTTTCGGGTAATTTATGGAAAAAAAATAATTTTTGATTGATCTTCGTATGTTGTCATTTTTTCCGAAAATTTCAAATGGCACCCCCCTAAAAAAATTACGGCGTTGTACAGCCAAAACTCTAAATTTTTCATTGGTGTAAAAAAAATTACACATTGCATAACAAAATTTCGGAGAAAAAAGGAATTTCATCGCATATGTCGGGAAACGTTTTCCGTTCCCAAGTGTGCCATGAGAAAACAAAAGATTGGTAATTGTCAAAGTACCAAAACAAATACACAAATACGGTCAACATAATAGTATGTACCTATTTATTCAACATGATATGAAAAATGCAGATAAAGAAAATTTAACAACTTAAACTAAATGTTCGAAATGACGACCTTCCTGCTGGAGGCATAACCGCAACTTCTGGTGATATACCGCAGTTCATTATTTTCGGTAATAACTGCCTTCTTTCTAACTCTCCTTGGCCGTTTCACACTTCCCGTAGTAGTAAATCTCTCCAACACTTTTTGAAACGCACGTTCATTTGGATGTGCCCTGTGCGGATATCTCGCAGCGCAATTTTGAAAGAAGGGGTTATAACAACGAAACCGCTAAAGTGAAGGGTATAACATGTTAGATAAAAAAATAAGTACTCGTCGAGCACTTTCCAAATCTGCAATAAAAAATAGGGCATTCCATTTAAAAAAACATAAGTTTGGTACGCCACTGGAGTACGGCACGCCACTGATGATTAGAAATATTTTTAAAACATAGCGACGGTAACTATGCACCACTTTGTTCTTAGATTTTTTTCGATAGCTTTTATCGTAAAGGAGCTATGGTCCGAGGCGTCTTAAGTGCCACACCCGGTATAAGAAATTTATTCAATTGTAATAATACAAATTATGCTGAGGACATGATATCCTCCTGTACTTTCTTCCATGCGGAAAGGGGTCCGTGTGCACGCCAAATAATATAGACAAATAATGATCAGAATGAGATCTTAGACTTGAAAAATAATAAGAAATTTTTTTAAGAAAAAAAATGTAATCCTTATTTAGGCGTTTCCAGTCGATTTAAGCACTATGTCAAAAGTCATTTCGTGACCCCAACCGCGCATCGGCCAATATTCTCTTCTAATTAAACTTTTGCGGGCATCGTTTAAACATTTAAAATGACGAATCGGCGTTTTCAGAATTGATAATAAAATTGGAGGTAGTGCCATGGCTCGTTGGCTTTACGTAACGAGCCGCCCCTGATAGCTATATACGATTTAAATCGTATAACAACTATCGAATTGCTAACAAAACTCGAGAAAATTCTGCTTATGAAAGTGTAAATTTCCGCTCCCAATAATTCATCTTCAGATTGAAGCAAAATGATCACTAAAGTAATTCACTTCAGTTATGGTCACCCACCCGCCGACATCAACGCGGCTTATATCTAGCTGCAGTTGCATTATGGAAGAGATTTGCATCATATAAAACAATTTTCCTATCTAAAAAAAATTAAGGAAAATGAAGACTACTTCCTAATAGTTATTCAAATTATATTATTCCAACTAGTTTCGGTTGTGTTTTATACAGCGATCTAGTCCAGATAATAAGATTTGAATAACCATCGAGAAGTACTGTTCATTTCCCAAAAATCATACACCCTGATAAAAAAAATATTAACCCACAAATTATAAAATAATTCAGTTTGCAATAATCATTTCATCGTGCAGCTAATTGTCGAATTTAAATAATTAATTTCGAATTTTAAAAATAATACTCGCAAGTATGTATCCAACCATTTAATAGGCTAATTCGTTGAATCCAGGTGCAGATATTTTTTCAATATCCATTAATTTGTTAAAGGTGCATATTTCTTTTAAAATATTTGCACTCTCTTCAATTAAGCCTCAATAATTGAAACACTTATAAGAGTATCATTGTAGAGGGGTGCAAAGTTGGTCAGAAATTGAGTGATTTTGTGTTTATTTTGGGTGCGTAAGGAGTGGGCATTGTGCGGAAACACAGTTGTTGTGTAAATCTGTCAGGAGGTGCGGGCCCGAAGAGTGTGTAAATTGTAGTTTGGCGTCACGGAGGCATTTCCGGAACAGAGGAGGATCGTGTAAATAAGCTTAAAATCGACAACCTGATAAATAGGCACAAATATGTTACCGGGCATTGTGCGCGATACCTGAACCCGAACCTGAAAGAACCGTTCTCATTCACGTGCGGTTTCGGGCCACCCTGTTTTCCACTCTCTAATCGCTCTGCCTTTTATGTGCGATTTATCCCAGTCTGCACAATGGCCCTGACAACGTAACGAATTACATTACCAGATTAACTCAGGCCGATATGTCACGCTTATTTTACCCATAATTTAATCGACTACTTCACAACCACTACAATACACCGGAATGACTTATAGCTTCGTAATTATTGTTGTGGCCTATCATACAATAAATACTTTATTTAAGCTCTGAAAAAATACGTTCGTATTTCCCGCCCAGATAACATCCATTAGACAACAAACATAGCAATTATATTTATTTAAACCCTCACAACATCCGAATGCGTAATTGTGTTTTTATTCTCATTTTACTCAGCGTCAGCAATCGTTTAATAAAAAAAAGGATTTTCAACTTTTAATTGTTTCCTGTATGGCTGCGTTCGGTTTTATATTTTGAAGCCAAAATACTCGAATTAACTTATTGCACATTTCAATGTGCAATTGTTTTGTGTTTTAATTATCCTCATCTGCATTCAAATGTATTCAAATTCGCAATTTATTCATGGACATCATACAAATGCTCTATTCAAAAACTTAAAAAAAAAAACAGACTACGTTGCCATTAAAAACAAAAGTTTGTACCATAGCAACAAAATAATAAAAGGTAACGAATATTCAACATGATCACCACATTAACCTTTAGAGGCCTAAGCGGAGGACATTGGGGACCCCAATGTCATATTGTGAGTAACAACACTGTTTATGCTACCAGTATTGCGTTTAGTTTCTAGCTATGTGCAGTGGCGGCTCGTCAGTTGAGGCATTGCCTCACCATTAATTTTCTATATTATAAAAATATAAATTTATTCAATAAATTTCTTCCGTGTTGGCTTTAATATTAATAATTAATTATACAGTAATTAAAAATGATTATATTAACGGAATGTTCCCGATTTTTAATTATTAGAATTAGCGTGCCCTCCCAGGCCGGACTTGAGGCAAATGTAGACCAGAGCAATCGGAATTTATGCAACTTAATATGCCTCCATATAGTTTACTTATTTTGTAATATGTAGATTTATTTCGATATTGGAGGCGAGCCTCAGAGGCTTCTCATTGGTCGCAAATTAGCCGCGATCACATTTCCAGTGAAGTGAGCCCACAATGCATTTATTCATTGTAAATAATAAATATTTTATTTAGATCAGTGTTTCTCAGCGTGGGCGATCGACGTTTAAATTGGGCGCTTTACTGACAATCCGCATTTGGGTGGCGATGGTCATGCTGCGGGGGCGAATGCATTTTAAATACGTATAATCAGAGATGGCTGAAATCGCCTAAAAAAATTAATAATGTGACTTAAAATTATTATTAGAAACAAATTTTATTCAAAAAAACTAGTAAATTTGCGAAATTAAACCTTTTTAATACACCTCTACATGTTAACAATTAAACCATTAAAATGAAATAAAGCGCTCATAAATTAAACAATTTATCAAAATCAAAAAAATTATTTTATTGATTTCAAACTTGGAAAATTTCGAATTTTGGCAATTTTCATAGACTCGACATGATTATCTCTTAATACCTTTTTCAAACAAACTAATTTTGCTACATTTTAGCATTCAAATCAACAAAATTAAATAACGCATTCGAAAGTTTCGGAATATTTCAAAATCAAAAACGTGATTTTGTTGAATTTGAACTTCGAAAACAACAGATTTTGGCAACTTTCTTTAAACGATATGTATATTTATTTATATTTTCTTAAAACACACCAAATTCGTCACATTTTGGAATGTAAATAACCTAAATCAAGTAAGGCGTTCGGAAGTCAAACAATTTTTCAAAATCAAAAACGCGGGAAACAACAAATTTTTGCACCTTTTTTTAATCGATTTGTTAATTTCTTTATATTTTTTTAAACCACTCTAAATTTGCTATATTTTGGAATTTAAATTATCAAAATCAAGTAAGGCGTTCCGAAGTTAAACAATTTTTCAAAATCAAAAACGCGATTTTGTTGATATTGATCTTGAAAAAATTTAGAGTTTGTCAATTTTCGTTATTTTGACATGAATATTTTTTTACACTTTTAGCATATAAATTATCATCATTATCAAGAAATGCTTTTAACAACTCAGAAATTTTTAAAAACCGAAATCGCGAATTTGTTGCCTTTGAACCTTTGAACTTGATTTTGACAGTTTTCTTTAATCCATTATTAATATTTCATAATACTTTTTGTAATAAAATAAAATCATAATCATAATTATCAAAGACACATTCAATATCTTGATTCTATAAAATCAAAATTTCAGATTTCGACATGAATATCTTTTACCTACACCCACTTTGTAATTGATGAATTACCGAACTGTTTCCACCAATCGTAAGCGACCCATTACAAATATATAGAGCATATATAAATGTTAAATGTTGTACATAAATGGTAACATGTACTATTACCACTTATGTACCTTGCTATATTATATACTTATTAGCCAATTACAATTAACGTCCGCCGAGTTGTGGTATGTCAGTTTTTAAAAGGATGTCAAAAATTGGTATATTCTGGATGTATTTTGAAATTTTAAAGCTTACTCCAGCAGAGATTAATTTTTTACAATTTTTCTTATCGCCGAATACAATTTTCATTTCCTCTGTTCAAGTTTTGAGTGTTGCTATTTTGTTTTTAGTTGTGATATGTCAATTGTTATAACAGTACGTCAAATATAGGTATATTTTGGATGGATTTTTAAACTAATTTCTGTAGAGATGAATTTTTTGCAATTTTCATTTCCCCGGTTCAAGTTTTAAGTGATGCTATTTTGTTTTTAGCTGTGATATGTCAATTTGTTTAGCGGTATCTCAGGAATAGATTCATTTGGGATGGATTTTCAAATTTGAAGGAAATCCATGCAAAAAATAATTTTTTACAGTTTTTAATCGTCGGCTGCAATTTTCTGTTCTTCAGTTCAGTTTTTCGGTGTTACCTTTATCTTTAGCCAAGGGTAGAGGTTCCCAATATTTTTAAGATGTTGTACCGGTATGCAGTAGTCAATATAGTGGCGTACCAAAAGGTAAAAAGTTTTGGAAAAGCGACTCCTAACAAATAATTAATAAAATTAATTTTTGTCAGATTCAAAAATAATTGCTTAAAGAATCGCGTATCGGTGGCTCGATATTCGCGTACCGGTACCAATACGCGTAACATGTACCGGTATATAGTGGCGTACCAGAAGATAAAGGAAAATTTACCTTTTGTCTTCCTCAAAAAAATTGCTTAAAAAATCGCGTACCGATAGCTCAACATTCGCGTATTAGTACCGGTACGCGTACCGCAGATCGGGAACGTCTGGCCTATAGTAACGGTTATCCTACAATAGACACCATGAAGTCTGAACCTGTGTGTTTACTGGTTTATATCACAGATGGCGAGAGGCTATTAAATGGAATAGAAGAAGGAGCAAAGAAGATGCTTGCATTGTTAACTTTACTTTCAAGTTTTCTTCCCTTTCCTTGATTTCTTCTTTATAATTTTCGATTTCTTAGATTTGGACGAAATGACTCCTTAAGAATCAAGTTTTTTGGAATGAAATGACCATAAAAACATTTACTTATAGAACTGTAATAAAATTAAACAAAATAAAATATATACGTAAAACAGAAAATGTAGCATCTACTCTTATTAAGATTACATTTTCTTTCCAACTTTCATATTTACAAAATCCCGAAGTATATCTTCTTTATCTATGGATTGATAGTCCTGATAATTGATTTTGAGTCATTGTTGACCGAAGATAAGTTTTAATCAACTTTAGGCGGGAAAAACTTCTTTCTCCACTAGCTACACTAACAGGCATTGTCAGGAGAATTTTCAAAGCAATGTAAGCATTTGGATATATTAGCATCAATTCATTGTTTAAAAAATATTTCAAAATGTCGTTAGCTGTATCCGTTGGTTTTAGAATTTTAGAAATAAACTGTATCTCTTCTGAAAGCTGAATTCCAACATTTTTTTTATTATTATGGGTGAGTGCATCTTCGAGATCCAAGCAATGTTTTAATATATCCACTTTTTTCCAATTTGATGATTTTGAAAGATTGTATAAAAATCCAAACGTGTTATTGTAAGTTGATAATTGTTGATAATGTTCCTCCATTGACTGTATCGCAATATCTAGTAAATTAAAATAAACGTCAACTTTAAACTTTTGTGATGAATCTTCTATAGGGACATTATTTGCTTCATTTGATGAGCATGCCGCCGCCACCCCTAAATTTGGATGCTACGGGCGGCTGTTTGCCTTGCCTGTGCATTGCGCCAGCACTGCTCAGGCCTCTAAAGGTTAATTATTTAGCACCAAACACCTTTTACAAAAATATTTGAAGATCCAGCGAAAATATTGTCAGTGTGGAAATAATTTTCAAAATTATTCTTGCACAACCCTACAAAAAAATAGTAGTCCTATGGAGAAAAAAATATCTACCCAAAAAGTAAAAAACAGGGTAGATTCCTATTTGAAAGAAAATGTTTGTACTCATAGCTACGAAACAATAAAGGCTAAAAAATATTCAATGTCAGTACTAGATGCGTTTTAAAATACGAAACAACTTTTATACAGATAATTTTTAGATCCGGTTTATAGTTAACAAATTATAGTCATAATGCGAAACTTTTTAGAAACCCTGTATACTAAACGCATAAAGGCCATTTGCCCATTCGATAATTTACCGACGTGCGATTTGGACGAAATTTTCAGGCAATCACGGTAACGCCATGTAACAACGTCCTTGACATTTTCTCAACCGGCAAACAACAATTTAATCCCAAAAACGGATTTTCGACATTAGTTTATTTTAATTTTTTCCTCTGTAACAACTATTGCCGGTGATGATTTTATCAAATTGTTCAGTGTGTGCACTCTCTGCAGCCAATTGCTATTAGCCATACGTTTAGATCAGCTTGAACTTATTCACCTGAGCATGCGCGACCGGCGCTAACATGCGCCAAGCAAATTAAATTAAATTTGCAGAACTCTCATAAACCCAATACAATATCAGTAAGTCCTTTGTAAAATCGAGCACAAATAGACAGCGTTAAAAGTTAAAAGTGGCGAGCGCGTTATGTTGATGAAACGAAATGTACATTATTTGTCCGAGGACCAATAATAACATTTCGTGCTAGGAAAACCGTGAAAGGAAGGAGATAAAAGCGAATATATGAAAATTGGTTCAATCCTTGGGCGTGCAATATTTCAATCTCCTCGCGTTCTCTTCTTCACACACACACACACACACACACATACATATATAAAAAGAAAAAGAGGCGACTTTTCCTGTTTGGCTGGCAGTTCGGGAGCGCTGGGAATAGCCTCGTATCTCTCAGAATGTATGAAGGATAGAGGTCCCTAAAGACAAGAATGCGAAGAGGCGGGATAAAGGAAGGAACACACACACACACACAGCGGGGAGAAGGAAAAAAATAACGAATATATACGCGACGAGGAATAGTGAAGGGATCAAATCCTGTGCTATAGATGTATTTCGGATCAAAGAGAATCTGCATACATCCGAGCCCCGGAGAGAGGAGTCTATCAGGGACGCTCTCTAACGAAATTCTCCGTGTATATGTGTATGTGAATGTGTGTCTAAAAAGAGGAGGACGACTCGCATAGGTAATATGTGAATATTTTATAAAATACTCCATTTTCCTTAAAGACGTACGCTCTGCTACATCGTCTATCTACACTTGATGGTTCCCGGTTCTAAGGACCACTTACGGTCGATACAATTTACATACACACACGGAATATTCTAGTAGGTACTATCTATACCTTTTTACTACATACTAGTTACAAATACTTATTTACGACAACAAATTGCATTACCCAAGAAACGAAAAAACAATATCCACTTTTAATGCTCTTCATAATCTTTGATTTACTGTCCTGATCAGATTTATCCACACTCGAATATGTCCTAGCATCTCATTTTTGTTTAGTTTAGTTTATATCTTTGGAGGAATAGTTCATTTCGTACATGTGTGCTCGAGACTGTTATAAATTTGTTTTCACGTATCCTTTTTGTCGTCAGGAGCTTTTGTGCTGCAGCCCCCCGTCCGCCACCCACCCCTATGGACTTCAATTTTGTGTTCGCGTGGATATGCATCGAGCAGGGGGAATTTCATTTTGTATCCTAACATGTCTGGCGCCCCCGCGCGCGCTCCCGCCACTCTGTCCCATAAGAGGAATGAAATGGAAGTTCGATATCATCTCTAGCTTGTTCCATCTACCCATCTCTTTCCCTTTTCACCTTCCACACACTCACATATACTACGTCTTCCTTCTCCTCGCCATTTCTCATACTTCATATTTCAAAATGATTTATTTATATATTCTCCTTGTCCACGGTAACCCCACATGCATATACACCACCACTGTTATCCCCAAGGAGCGATAACGCATTAGGTAGGAGAAAGTCCTCGTCATCCACCACGAAAACTAAACTAGCCTCGTAATGGTTAAACGATGTGCTAAACTAAAAGCTCCTGCTTCGATTTAAAAATTGCAATAACAAAAAACGTAATTAAATTGTTTTTAACTTTGTTGAACATAATTCATGATTTTAAAAATTAATCCTTAATATTAGATAAATTTCAAAAATATTTGAAATTACTGAAATCAACGTAATTGTCTTTCAATTTTTCGGATATAACTTCCGGAATAACGGCTCTATTTAAAAAATTTCTTTAGTACCGGAATATACTCCATGAAATACCTAAAATTATCACGAAAAAACGTTTTCGATTTTCAATTGTTTTTGTTCATGTTTTGTCAAAGCGCACGAACGGATGAACCATTTTTAAAAACTGATTAAAATGTCTCAAACACTTTAGCGTTTTTCTGTGTTTTTTCTTATTTGGTCACAATCTTACAAACTGTTTTTGAAAAGACCACGTTATGGCTGACATTCTTGATGAAATTGAAATTAATGTAATTTACTTGATTAATTGTTTCCTGGCGCGTGTTTCGACAGTTGCTTGTCATTGTCAAAGGAGTACAGAATTGTGTATCAATTTTGCCCTTTAATAACGACAAGCAATTGCCGAAACACGTGTCGGAAAACTTAAAATAAAACCATGAAATCAATCAAGTTTTTAAATTTACCATAGTAATCTGCTACGATTGCTAAAATCGGTTTATAGTATCTATTTTTTGACTTATTTATGGTAGATACAAATGATGAAGGATGTAATTTTAAGAATTCTCACGCCTTCCTAATTTACTCCTCAACGAGATTAAAATTGTGGTTTAAAGATTGATTCTAGTGGCAATTGTTTTAAAGAAAGTTAGTTTACTTAATGATAGCAAACGTAAGTGTAAGTGGAATTATGACATTAATTAGTTTGGCTAGCATTTGTTGTTTTAACTCTATTATAATTTATTCGAAAGCAGATAATCTCATTTTTTCAGCATCATAAAATTTTGATTCAATAAAGCAAGGGCGTTTGATGAAAACGAGGATTAGGGAGACTGAATGGTTTAGAGAAATTGGCCGATTTTCAGTTAATACAATTCATAATTATACGGACAACCGCAATAACTATAGACCCGGGTAACTAATTTACTTTTTTGTAGTTTTTTTTTGCAGTAAATATTTCATCGTTCAGCTACAAATGAAATTTCAATATTTGATACATCGACATAACACCCATCCAATTTGAACCGATTCGCGCACCTGGCGCACCAAGCGCTGAGCCATAAAAGTCGGCTCAACTTTAAAAGCATCGTTTCCTCGATATAATCGCATAATGACTATATCCTATTTAATCTTTATTGGTTGGCCTTTATTACTTTGTTGCTATGAAAACCATTTTTTTATATCAAATAGCAACCTACTTTTGTTTATTTTTTGTATAGAGAATCATTTTCTCTACATGACATTTTTATTGTATACGGTTTCATAAGAACATTTCTCAGTTGATTCAGTTTAAAAATAAGCGACCCTACCTGGATCTTTTACCGTAGTGGGTAATTCCAGTTGCACTACTTTACTTCTTGGTTATGGCATCGATGACCAAGTTTGGTTTCAAGAAGACCATAGTGTAGGCCTTGGTTTCAACAAGACCATGCCATAGGCCTTGGTTTCAAGAAGACCATAGTGTAGGCCTTGGTTTCAACAAGACCATACCATAGGCCTTGGTTTCAACAAGACCATACCATAGGCCTTGGTTTCAACAAGATCACTATAGGCCTTGGTTTCAACAAGACCATACTATAGGCCTTGGTTTCAACAAGACCATACTATAGGCTTTGGTTTCAACAAGAGCATACTATGGGCCAAAGAGTAGCCGAAGAATGCCATCACTTTTATTTCCAGCAGTAACCAATACCACCGCTTATTTTCAAAACGTATTTACTCAAAACATTTCTGATGCAATTTAAAAAAACATTATTGTTAACATATAAAGAGAAAAATGCTCTCCCAAAAAACTTTTGCATTTTCAAAACCGCACGTCGCAATCGGAAACTGTGACTTTTTAAATTGAAACAATCAACTTTGATGATGAAAAGTTGTATTTTTCAATAAAAATTTCTTTCAATTCTTTTTTTAAATCCAACTTATTTCCTCGCATTTTCCTTTTGTAATTGTCAAAATCGCATGTTTGCATTTTTTTAATTATAACAATCATTTCTTCATGTCGTGGTGATGAAAACTGTGATTTTTCAGCTGTTTCTCTTTGTCCAAAAGAAAAATTTCTTTCGATACTTTTTTAAAGTCGGAAACTGTGATTTTTTAAATTGGAATAATCAACTTTTTCATGCCGTGGTAATAAAAATGAAAATTTTCAACTGGTTCTCTTTATCCAAGAATTTTTTTCTTCATCCTTTTTCAAAGCCAACTAATTTTCTCGTATTTTCCTTTTATAATTTCCAAAATCGCACGTCGCAATCGAAGACTGCGATTTTTTTTTTATTATAACAATCACTTTTTCATGGCATGGTGATGAAAAATGTGATTTTTCAACTGTTTTTCTTCGTGCGAGGGCAATGTCTCTTAGTACTTTTTCAAAGCCAACTAAATTCCTCGTATTTTCCTTTTTGCATTTTCAAAATCGCACGTTGCAATCGCATACTGTGATTTTTTTTAAATTAAAACAATCAACTTTTTCATGTCGTGGTGATGAAAAACAGAGTATGTTGCCATTAAAAAATAAAGTTTGTTGTCATAGCAACAACATAATAGGATTCAACGAATATTCAACACGATCACTAGATACATTGTTAAATGCCAAACGACTTTTATAAAAATGATTTTCAGATTCAGTCAATAATGATAAAAATATAGTCATTTTATACGTTTTAAACCCCATGACCGCTAATTTTTAAGTTAAATTTTCTTTAAAAATTTCTTATTCAACCCTGTAAAAAAATAGAACTGTCGTCTAGAGAAAAAATGCTTTATCCAAAAAGTAAAAAAAATGGGTAGGTTGCTACTTTAAAGAAAAAAGTTTGTTATAGCAACGAAACAATAAAAGCTAAACAAAATTGTCAGTACCAGATGCGTTTTTACAAATGAAAAAACTTTCATAAAAATAATTTTCAGGTCTGGTTTATAATTAAAAAGTTAGTTATTAAACCATACTTTTTAGACATCATATACAGGGTGTCCCACCGAAACCGCACATTAAAAGTATATGGACTTATAATTGATGTATTGTAATGAGATTTTCAGCATTCAGCATTTTTCAAGATTATACGACTTCCGATTATACCGAAAGTCAACACCAACTTCCTTATTTTAAATAGAATGCTATACTTTTTATTGCAAATTTCAATTCTACATAAAATTCGGTGAACAAAATCATGAAATTACAGTTTTCGAGATATTTGACATTTTTAAAAATTTGGTGCTTTTTCATGTCACTTTAAAAATACGCATTTCCGAACAAAATAAAAATGAAGGGATGTAATGCTGGCTATAGAAAGCCATTATTCGAAGGTACCTAGTAGTATATTATTTTTTGAATTCTAAAATACGTAGTGTACAAAATTACTTACGACATTTAGTCAATTTGAAACTATTAAATTTTGATTTTTTAAACGGAACACCCTGTATATTTTACATATTCTGACGCAAAACTCAATTCTGCATCGATCTATACTAGTATTCCCTATATCTATTTTCCATCTTCAATATTAGTATGTTTGTCAAAATACGTCAATATTCTGTGTAATAGAAAAACAATGGGAATGGAATTTATCAAGCAAGCCTAGAAAATAGTTGCCTTAAAATAATATTCTAAGCTAAAATTAAAGATATTTTTCATTTTCTTTCATATTTATGTTTATTTTGTACGAAAATGTCACTTTTTATCGAGACCGTAAGATCAGGGCAAAAAAGTTATTCGAATGTGTCATTGTCTTTTCTGACGATTGTAGAAAAGATTACTTACAGAAAAATAACTAGAACATTCAAATGGTTATCTAGGAAAAATATGTCTTGTCTGTAAGAGTTGTCCTTCAAGGTGTTCCATTTAAAAAAACATAAGTTTGGTCTGTAAATTTGTTATGAGGTCCCTGTATAAATTTAAATATATTAATACACAACTTTTGCATAAAACATTTTTCGAAATTTTGTCAAATAAGCACGTGATTGATCGTTACCAGAGCTCTGAAACACCCTGTATATCAATATCTTTATTTCAGATTCATACATTTCCATAGATACATTTTATTTATATACAAGGGGGGTAAGTATGGCTGTGTCTATGCTATTCTTTCAGCATATTATCGTAATGAGTCAGCTGGATTACTCGCCTGAAAAAGTAATGAAGACAAAAAAGTCCTCATGTCCAAAATATTCCAATTGTGCTCAAAAACTTCCTAACAATTTTTCATGGCTCAAATTTCTTTCCACAGGAGTCCGCGACTCACTTCTCAGAGTTGACTCATGGAAGCGACTCACTCATGAGTTATCCATCTCTAATCAGGATTATTAATCGAATTTGAAAAGTCTTTAAAATTATCACAAAGAAACAATTATTGTTGAAATCATTTTGCATTTTGTCGGGTATAACTTCCGAAATAATTACCAGATTTTGAAAATTCTCTCACTACCTTAATTCACTCAATGAAAATACATACAATTGTCAGAACAAAATATATCATCGTGTATTCAATTGTTTTTCCTTTTTTGAGTATTACTCACGGAGGAATGACCTGATTTAAAAAATTATTTCATCAATTTTCTCTACTCGTTAAAAATGTAAAATGAAAAATATTACATACAAACATTTTAGTATTTGTAAGGTGTGAGCCACAGAATTTTGTTTCTGAGTTGGCCATGCTCGAGAGAGATGTCTGAGATTAATGTTTTTTTTTAAATCTAATTCAATTGAACTAATCTAGTCTCATGACGTAATAATATGCGACATACCTCATTTATCTCACAGTCAACTCTGAAACAAAATTTTGTGGCTCACGCAATATTATTAAAAAATAATAAAGAATAATCGCTTGGTTTGTTTCTCTTTAATTATTTCCTTAATTCCTAGGTTCGACTAGGAATATATTCCTTGATAATGACTGTTGGTCGAAACTAATCGGAGTTAAATAAATAATTAAAGTGAAACAAACCAAGTGATTATTCTTTATTATTTTTTAATAATATCGTGTGAGCCACAAAATTTTGTTTCAGAGTTGGCTATGAGATAAATGAGGTATGTCGCATCTTATTACGTTATGAGACTAGATTAGTTCAATTGAATTAGATTTAAAAAAATGAATTAATCTCAGACATGACTGCTATGTTTCTCTCTCTCGGGCATGGTCAACTCAGCAACAAAATTATGTAGCTCACACCTTATCATGCTTTAATTATTTTTATTTAACCAATATTAGTTCAATGTTATTAGAAATTAAAAAAAATTCGGGAAAAACGGGTTAAAGAATTGGTTATAGTAAAAAATTGTAATCCGCAGTTTCGATTTGTTTTTATGATAGTTGTGTTGTTTTAAGTATTGGCAGCTTTTTAAATTATAATTCAATTTGAATTATTCAGTAAGCGAATTAATATATGTGACGGTTACAAAATTGGCGAGAAATCTATATTTACCTTTTTACGAGCAGAAAGATGGCAAGAACGGGATTGCAGGATCGACGGTTGGCGGCGGCAGTGGCGTGCCCACCGACTGGAAAGATTAATAATAAGATTTTCCGGGTACGTGTGTGAGATGGGAATGATGAGCAGCCTAACAAAGAGAGATCGTAACATTTCACACTGCAAGAATTCCGGGAATCTACCTATGGCTTTCTCTCCACTCTCTGATCTCCTTAATAAAATAACGTGTACCCCCTTTTCTGTCGCGCACACACACACACACACACACACACACACATACATACGCCACCGCCGCCACCGGAAAATTGTCGCAAAAGGCGTTAACTCTGCACGGACGTGACCGGAATTTCGCGAAATTCGGCTCCTAAACGCGCCCGGAGAATGATTCGATTCCGATTAATTAAATATGCGCGGTATGCGTGCAAAAAATTGTAGAAACCGAATTTATGAAATGCACGAGACTGTGAATCCCCGGAATGCATATTAAAAAATATGAAGACTCTTAAAAGCTAAACATTTCGTGCGTTTAATCTGTGCGAAGTATTACGTTATGAAATACGTTTACGTAATAGCGTCCCTATTAATTTGAAAATGCGGACGCCCGTTGCTTTGTTTCAATTTTGTACGGAGAATTAGTACAAGAAAACAGTCCATTGATTTAAATAAAAGACGACAAATGGTTCATGAATTAATTGTTTAGTAAGCACACTATTCAGTTATGGTAAGTTGAGGTCAAGTAATGCGGATAATAAAAGATTATCAGTGTTTTTCTGTCTTCCGGTTTTTCCGGCGTGGCCCCTCCTTTTTTCCCGTTGTCTCTCATATTTTGACGTTAGTTCCAGTGGAGAGAGCAAAGCAAAGTTGAGTCGAGGGTCATCCGACAATACATCATTTCCAGACATCCTATTACCGAAATTGGGCACTGCTCGCCCCTGCGAATCATCGATGATTGGCTCGAATTTAGAAACGGCATCACTCCCTCATGTCACTTTAGACGTTTATATATCATCCATTCCGTCCCCTGCCCTCCTCCCCTTCCATCCGACTAAACAGACCGACTCGACTGTCAATCGTCATTCTACTACTCGCTAGTCCATCGACCGGGATACATAAATTCACAAATCGTTTACCACAATTTACATTAAATTAAGTAGTTAAAGGCAACGTTGCGATATTTGTAGAGTAATACGTTTTATATTGAGCTACGAAAATATTAAAATTTAAAGATTTATATACAACTCACCGCTTAAAAATTGGAAAATATTTGTCTAATTTACACTGGGTTTCCAAAAACATGAACCACCCTGAAGGAGTTGACGCAGAACTCTGAAATTTCTTATAAATAGTTAGTGTGTGTTGATATACAATTGATCAAATTTTCATAGAAAAATAATAATATTTATTAAGAAAAAAAATAATAGTGCGTTACATCTCCGCGTGCTTTTATACATTCAGCAACCCTTCTGGGCATGCTAGACATCAGATGGTCTAATGAATCTTGAGGCTATCTGAAGCTGGTGACGCAGTTCATCTAGAGCAGTGTTTCCTAATCTTTTTTGTTCCATGCCCCACCTAAGCTTCTCTAAAATTATTATGCCCCCCTTTGTATATTAAAAAACTGAATTGTTCACCTAAGAAACTTGAATGATAGGTTTTAGGAAGAAATCATTAGGAATTTTTTAAAGAAACACAGTAAGTATATTTTCAAAACATGTAATGAAAAACTAAAATTTAAATTCGAAATAATTTTAATAAAGATTTTTCTATATTAAATGATTATTTCAATTTAGTGAGATCCTTGCGCTTGATGCTTGCTGCACAGATATTTTATGTGAGCTTCCAATTTGGTTAGCTTCAGTCTCAAGTCTCCCCGTTGTGTTATATACAGACGATTTCTTTTTTTTACCAGTAAATCCTTTTTAGCACTAAATCCACATTCAGCTAAATATGAAGATGGAAACGCCAACAATAGTTTTCTTGCACATTTCGTTGAATTTGGGCATTTGATTTTTGTTTACTCACAAAGCTATGCCATCGCTCCTTTTATATTAAATAAAGGTTTAACTGATTTTAACTGACTCATCATTTCGCATTTCTTTGTTTTAAATCATAAAATCTTTCATTTAAATCAGCGGATAGAATTTTCAGATGATCGACAATAACAATGCGGTCTGTCGGATGATGAGAATAGGCAACTTGGTCTGTTCTTCGCCTAATTTTATTTTATTCGGAATATCGTACAATAGCGCCATTTAAAATGCATTGACTTATCACAGTATGTCTCATAATATCCTTGTAATCTTATTTATTTCTTTTGTATTTATTTTTATTTTTGTTTTTTATGTAATATGTATGTTATTATTTTTTTTATAATAATTTTGTGTTTTACTGTTAATTTAATTATCATCATAATTGATTAATTGTAATGTATTTTTGTAAAATGGTTATTCCGTTAAATAAATAAATAAATAAAATAAATAACAAGTATAGCGGTATCATTTACTTCACATTTTTGGAGCCAATGAAACTGTTGTTAATATATTTCTGACATAACTCAATAAGGGTAATGAAACCAAATATCTTCGCTTTTGCATCGACAAGAGTTTTATTTGTTCCTTGAAGTTGCTTATTTAATAAATTAATACCTCACAAATGCTTTACAAACGATTGTTATCAGATACTTCATTTTAGGTTTGTTCAGGTTTTTTAGTCTGAAGTAAAAGTCTTACATGGTCTGCATTTTATTCTTCACAAAATAGCTTGAAGAGACGCTCACATTTGGCATTAGCTTTAATAGCATTGATACACTTTATTACTGAATATAGTACTACATTTAGTACAGGCGAGATGTTTTAGCTTCCAAGTTTTCCCTATGAATAACATAATGCGCAAGAATCTTCTGGATTCTTTCGTCAATTTTAAGCAGCCATTTTTTTTGCCCATCATATTATTGACATCTAAGTAGTTTTTTATATTACATGGTAGTGGTGCTTTCTAATCTTTAACAGAACAACATTTCTACAGCAAAATGCCCTTTATCAATATATCTTACGTAAGTTATCAATACTGCCTCACTGTCTCTCACAGTTGATTAATCCATTTGAGAATTTTCTTGTTTCCAGCTTTTCAACAAGTTGTTTTTCAATATATTTACTCATTTCGTCTATTCTGCTAGCAGTATTGTTACTGAGTGGTATAGCTTTTACATCTTTGTCATCTTTTTCAAGAACCGTTTTAAGAAATGCTGGTATTGCCGGTTTGATTAAATTCTCTCTTATAGTATGGTTTTTTTAGCGATGCATAAAGAAATTTGATAACTAGCCTTAAGAATACCATTATGAGTTGAAGTATGACCAGTAAATAGAGGCTTTATTGTTGTTCTCTTTTCTAAATTTTTCTTTAAAGTTTGAAAGTAATTCAAATTTTAAATAATATGAGCACTATGTTTCGCTTTCAAATGCGCCTCAAGACGACCTGGTTTCATTGATTCGTTGGTCAAGCATTGCTGGCATAAAAGACAAAAAGGAAGAGGCTCATCGCGGACAGCGGGTTTGAACCCAAATTTTAAATATTCCTCCGAATATTGACGAATTTTTTTCTGCTTGCACCATTCATTTTACCAAATACTATATGATCAATTAAAAACTCGTGTGAGTCCATTTTCGAATTGCCCCCCTTAACAATCAAATTGCCCCCTGTGGGGCGTAGGCCCCACGTTGGGAAACACCGATCTAGAGTGTTTAGAGGATGCAATGTTCTGTCCATCATATCCCAGACATGTTCTATGGGGTTCAAGTCTGGATATCTCGATGGCCAAGGCAAATGAATAATCTTGTTTGTTTCTAGGAAGTCTGTAGTTACGTTAGCAGTATGAGGTCGCGCATTATCTTGCTAGAAAATTGACCTTGGATGGTCTTGGATGAATGGAAGTAGAATGGGTTCCAAGACTGTATCAATGTAACGACGCGTATTTAATGTGCCCGAAATGAATATTAAAGGGGTCCTTCCTCCATAGCATATTGCCCCACAAACCATTACACCAGGAGTTAATGCCGTGTGACGATGTTGAACAAATTGTAAATTTTGTCTTTGATCTCTAGGTCGTCTAACTCTTAAACGTCCGTCAGAATGCCATAAACAAAATCTGGATTCGTTGCTGAAGACAATTTCTACCCATTGATGATCCCAGTCTTGTTGGTCCTGGCTCCACTGCAGCCTGTTGGCCTTATGCTGAATTGTTAAAGGGAGACGAAAATAAGGACGATAAGACCGCAAACCGAAAGAGCATATTCGCTTATAAATTTTGCTCATAGAGACTCTATGACCAATTGCTCTTAACCAATTTAATGCAATCGATCGTGTTGGTTCTGCAGGATCTCGAATTGCACTTCTCCTTAAGAGTCGATCTTCACGTTCTTGTGTCACTCTGGGACGTCCACTGCCTCTACGGCGAGCTTCTAGGCTTTCTTCATGCCAATCTTTCCAAATTCGACTTACACTGACGTACAACGTCTGCCAATTTCACGGATTCCTAAACCAACCTCATGCATTCCGATAATTCGTCCTCTTTCAAATGGTGTAATTTGATGAAAATTTCCACGTCTTCGCACTCGCGGCATTTTTTAATGCACTAACAATTAGGACAAACAATAAAAGGCTGCAAACTAATGCGATAAATAAGGTAAACTAAAATAAACTCTCAGATGATATGAAAGAGATAACTTATTTTAGAAGTGACAAAATTTAATCAATTGTATATCAACATTCATCAACTATTTCCAAGAAATTTAAAAGTTCTACACCAACTCCTTCAGGGTGGTTCATTTTTTTTGAAACGCAGAATAGTAAAACTTTATTGCAACTTGCGAGAGGATATTACTTACATAACTTCAACTATTATATAAGAGAAAAAACAGTTTTTTACTGATTTTTTACTTTCTCCGTTACGAAGTACGAGAAAGTATTGTGATCGTGATTTTTTTTTCAAAATTTTTTTTTACGGAAATATCCGTTTTGGGGTCCTAGATGCCATTTTAACAATTTCTGGAAAAAAAATTGTGTCACTGTGTATGTCTTCGTACACCGGAAGTGGGCGTTTACCTTAACCGTTTTTTGTTTTTCTCCAATATTTTTTTACATATGAAAAATAACACAAAAACACTTAAACAAATATAGAAGACAACAAAGAAATAAACATCTTTTGCTTGAAAATATTTTTCATAAAATCATTTTTAATCGAGAAAAAAATTTATTATTATTTTTTTATTTTTAGTTTATAATCATGAAACGATACTAGTTAGAGCAAATTCATGTTAATAATAATTGTAGAGAATGCCAAAATGAACAACTTCTAGAGAATAAGTTTTTTTCGAAATTTCGTTAGTTTTTGAGTAAATCCAGTTTTTTAATTTGAAGTATAATTTTTCCATCTTTCATAATTTTGACGTTTTAAGTGTCAGTTTCATCCTAATTTACGTAACGCTCGATGTACATTTAAAATATGATTTCAATTGAAAATAAACCATGAAAACGTAAATATAAATAAACAAATTAGAAACAACTTTACTTGTTGCAGAAAGCATTAGATAAATACAAGAAAACGAAATGTAGCCTGAATATATGAATATTCAACCTGTTCGTTACTCTGCAAGCAAAAAATCAAGTCTTACTCACATTTCATTTCAGAATAATTTTCTAAGTTAGTCTTGTACGTAGAAATAAACGATCTTAAAACCAATGTTATTATCTAGTAGTACTAGTAATAACATGCAAATTTCTTTTGTATCATTCAATATCCGGCGTGGCACTAGCCAGGGAAGTAGTTGTTTCAATAAGTTATTTGTTTATAGTCTTAGTAAGACTTGATTTTTTGCTTGCAGAGTAACGAACAGGTTGAATATTCATATATTCAGGCTACATTTCGTTTTCTTGTATTTATGTAAATATAAATGACTATACCATCAATTCGGAGAAAGTAACATGATGGCCACATCACCATTTTTTCTTATAATTTAACTAATGAGTTAAATAAACTGAATTGGAGAATTTACTATGTTCACAACTAATTATTGTAACAAATATTAAATAACGTGAGAAATGCCGAAGTTATATAAGTCTAAACAAATATTCACGTCGCCGAAACTCGAATTTGTTTAGATTTATACACTTCATCGAATGAAGAGATGATTATTATTAATATATAACTTAAAAAAATTCGCTTATTACATCAGCCCTTGCTAAAGTTATACAGCCATAAACGCCTTCTGTGATAAATACATTTTTTTTTTCAAACTAACACCGTTGATAAGGTTAGGATCCACCATAGTGCTTGATGAATAATTTAGTTCATTGGAAATAACCCCGTGCCCCAGATACAGCACTGACACTCTTAATACCGAAGTCTGGTGTTCAACCAACTCTCCTCATCGCATTTATCAAGGTTGATAACGATTTTTGTCACTGCATTGGAGGCTTTTAACAATGCGATTGCCGCTCGGGGTGAGGCAGAGGAAAAACATATAAAATGTTTTACTGGAAATTCTAGATTGCATGTGTGTGTGCGAGTGTGTGTATCCGAACAACATGCGAATCTCTCATGGAGAAAACGGAAAAAGGAACGAAAAAGCCGGTCCTCGAGTAAGAAAGGGAGCGGAGCGAAAACTCCCGGGATTGGTTATAATAAAAATGGGATATGTAGATACATCGGGAGCATAAAACGAAGAAATGTCAGTGGCATGTGTGTGTGTGTATTGTGCAACCGTCCAAATGTACTTTACCACCATCCGACAGGCGTAAACAGCGTCGAGGATACGCGAGGGCAACTGGTACAGAATTTTAGAATCGACAGCGCGACTCTTGACGGATGCCACCCCCTCCCCCCCGCACACACACACACCCACATGCGGTATTCAGGGGTGGATGAAAACGTGTATATTGAATAGGAAAAAGTAAAGCCCGTATAAAATATTATAGTAGCGCATTTTTTTTTTCGTTTTAATGTCCCAACGTTATTCCATCCGCAACCGTAAAGAGACATCATACGAGCTTTGCTGATATGAAGTGGTGAAGTTGTATTGCCTCCCGGTTCTTTCTCTCAGCACGACAATAATCTAGAGAGGATTACATTTTCATCATCTCCATAATACATGTATACAGAAGGCTCGCGCGTACGAGTTTTTATTTTGATATTTGGGGCCGTTGTGCAGTAAAAAGCGAGATCAGCCGGCGAGGATATTGAGGCTCCGGTGAAGAGATGGAGAAGAGGGATTCGAATCCTGACGCTCTCTCTCCCTTCGTTGCCTGGCAACGCTCTTCAGATCTTAGCACTTATCTTACGCGTTACCGCAAAAGATACATTCATTCCCGACTTGTCACATATATATGTATGTGTGTGTGTGTGTGTGTGTGTGTGTGCGGGTGCAGGAACCGCGCCACCAAGGCCTCACATATTCCAGATAAGATATAAGATTTCACTGTGTGCTGCAAACGCTAGCAGTTTTCAGTTTCCAGTTTCCCTGCCGCACACCAATTCCACGTATGCATGTGTGTCTCCAACACGGAAAAATCCATACGTTCGCCACGGGGAAATCAATTTTTATACTCACTCACGTACAACGACATCCAAAGCACGACTATACAAAAAGCAAGGCAGATTTTCTTAAAGATTATTAAGTTACGACATGCGTTAGAAAGTGTACCCAGAAAACACAAGTACATATAATTAACGTTGATCTTTGGTATATGCACGTATAACACCCGTTTAATATCGTGTGAGCCACAAAATTTTGTTTCAGAGTTGGTTGTGAGATAAATGAGGTATGTCGCATATTATTACATCATGAGACTAGATTAGTTCAATTGAATTAGATTTAAAAAAATTAATTAATCTCAGACATGACTGCTATGTTTTTCTCTCTCAGGCATGGCCAACTCTGAAACAAAATTCTGTGGCTCACACCTTATAATGGTCTCAAAATTGTCATTAGTCTGCAAAACCTATGTTTTTGGTGTCACTGAATATGATATCCGTTTAAAGGGATAAGCAAATTTGGATGTAATTCTGAGTAACTAACAAATATTGTCGAGCAATTTTACCACTACGCACCTTTTAAAATATACAGATAAGATTTATTGTGAAAAATTTGATGAATTAAAATGATCAATTGCACTTCGTCTTCTCATTTATGAAATACTAAGATATTTCATAAATTTAAAAAAAAACGTGTATATTGATCAATTTAATTCATCAATTTTCCCATTTTCTTGCAATAAATCTTATGCAATACAAAATGTGTGTAGTAGTGATTTCTAGTAAAATTGGTCGACAATATTCGAGTTAGTAACTCGGAATTATATAATAATTTGCACGTCCCTGAATTTTTGTATTTGCAAATTATACTTATTTTGCAAGCAAGGCTAACAAAGATTAATAAACTAAACTAAACGGACATCATCATCTTCTTCTTATTCCTACGTAGTTAATGGCCTTGGCGACAAGCCACAGTGACTGTAACTTGACTAATTTAGACTCAGTAGATTTGATTTATTCTAAGAGTGTTGGAGAAAATCATATAAGACGCAACAAAGAATAAACGGACATCACATTCAGTGACAAAAAATATTTTAGGTTATTCTTACATCAACTTCTACAGATTATAAAAGATGCAGATTTGTGGGGGGCAGATATTTATATGGCGCCTACAGTTGATGATGAAGAGACTGACTAAGATAGTTCATTATGATAATGAAAACAAAACCAATGTCAAGAATCTGGAACCAGCAGCACTACGTACTTAGAGATGGTAACTCACGAGTTAGTCGATTCAAAGAGTAGACTTATTGGAATGAGTCGAGTAGTCAAGTGACTCATGGTTGGGTTGAAATTTGTCACTCAAAATGAGTCATACATTTCGATAAACATTTTTGTAAAAAAATCTAGGTGAGGACCTTTTTTTTGTTGTTCACTTTTATGCAAACAAGCATTTTACTTTTTACAAAGAGTACTTAGAGATAGGTAACTCACGAGTTTGTCGATTCAAAGAGTAAACTTATTGGAATGAGTCGAGTTGAATTTGTCACTAAAAATGAGTCATATATTTCGATAAACATTTTTGTAAAAAATTCTAGGTGAGGACCTTTTTTTTGCTGTTCACTTTTATGCAAACAAATATTTTACTTTTTACAAAGAGTCATGACTCGACTTATTACAGCCGATTTTTTTTCAGGAGTCGACTCACAAAAAAGAGTCATTTCGCCCACCTCGTACTGAGTGTGTCTTCGAACCTGTACAATCCGTTGCTACTCCTGTTAGTGATATGAATTTCAATTCAGCAGATGAATTGCCCCTGACCAGTTACTTGAAATCGAATGATGGTAGACAGTAGAACATTCACAAGGGTTCTATAATATTTGTAAAATATCAATGAAATCATAAAATACATTTTTTTCGTAAAATTTGTAAATATTAATGATAACAATAGTCATTTATTTACGGATACAACCAATGCACAATATTGTAATAAGTCTGAGCTAATGCTTAACTGGTTGGATTATAGGATAGTGCCTACCCACTACCGTTTCAAACAACTTTCACTTAAACTACAGATTTTGTATTTCCGCTATAATTACGTCCGGTTTCTCTCTTATTTTTAAGTAATTCTTAACTTTTTGTTCTGTTGCACCAAACAAATTTATACGTACGTGCTAACGTTTAACTAGTTGAATTGTTGGATAGAGCCCACCCACCACCCTTCGAATCGACTCTCATCAGTGGCGGCTCGTCAACTTTTGGTTTGGTGAGGCACAAATTTAATATTATCTACACATATTTTTAAAACCTCCCTATTTTCCTTCACGTTGTTATTATACGTTTCAATTATAATTTTCCAAGCCGTACTTAAAACATTAAATATATTTTGTTTACACAACTGATAACTAATTTAAGGTTCCCGTTCTCGTTACCGTTCCTGCGTTGTTGTGAAGCTACCTTAACCAGCGCTGCCATCTAATCACATAATATTTCCGCTAGATTCCACTGGAATTCCGCAAGAAAATATGAATATATAAAGTACGAATTAAATCTATCTTATATTTTAACAGTTGAATTTAACGTTTTGCGTACGAATTAAGGTTGAATATTAGGTAGAACAATGAAATAATGCGAAGAAAAATAAATACAGATACGATTGAATTTCTTAAAAATTTGAATGAATTTTTGAAAATTAATATTTTTAGTAGTAGAAGACGAACAAAAAAATCTAAAAAAAATAATTAGTGATATAATAGAATTTCACAAAAATTTTAAAATCTTTACGAAACAGCTTCCTTTAAAACTAACTTAAATTTTCGAAAACTTCCCAATTTCTCACTGAGTTATGAATTTTTGAAAATTAATGTTGGGATTAATAATTAATTATTGAACAATTGAACAAATCTAAAAAAAAAAATTATATGTTGGGATTGTTCAGAATTTTTAATATATTCACAAGATATCTTTATATACCTTTAATATAAACTTTGGTTTTTGAAAATGTGTAAATTTCTGCGTGAGTTATGAATTTTAAAAAATGATTTTTTTAAGTGGTCGAATATTTGAACAAGGAAAAACTAGAAGAAAAAAAATCATATCGAAATGATTAAATTCCTTAAAAACTCTGATCAAATCATAATACATTTACCTTTAAAATTAACCTTGAATCTTTGAAACAGAGTCACTTTTTACGTGAGTTATGAATTTTTGAAAATTAATATTTTCAGTTCTTCAAGACGAACAAAAAAAAAATTTAAAAAAAAATAAATAGTAATGTAATAGTATTTCAGAACATTTTTTGTAAATCTTTACTATCTTCAAAACTAACTTAATTTTTTTAAATTTCTCTGAGTTATGAATTTTTGAAAATTAATGTTTTCAGTTTTCTAACAAAATCTAAAGAAAATAAATTCTTACATGATGGAATTGCTCAAAATTTTTAGTATATTCACAAGATATCTGCTTTTAACTTAAATATTGATTTTTGCTAATGTATCAATTTCTACGTGAGTTACAAATTTTAAAAAATGAATTTTTTAACTGGTCGAATATTTGATCAAAGAAAAAATTGAAAAAAAAATATCGATATCATTGAATTCCTTAAAAACTCTCATGCAAACAATGCATTTATTTGCCTTAAAAATAGCTTTGATTTTTACTTTCTCCGTTACGAAGTACGAGAAAGTATTGTGATCGTGATTTTTTTTTCAAAAATTTTTTTTACGGAAATATCCGTTTTGGGGTCCCTAGATGCCATTTCAACAATTTCTGGGAAAAAAAAATTTGTTTCTGTGTGTGTGTGTGTGTCTGTCTGTGTGTGTGTGTGTCTGTCTTTGTGCGCTGTATCTTAAAAATTAACAAAGCAATTGATATGAAACTTTCAACATACGTCTTATTTGATAATCTGAAGAACTGAAAAGCTTTTGGTAAAATTTCGTACACCGGAAGTGGGTGTTTACCTTAACTGTTTTTTTGTTTTTTGCCAATATTTTCTTAAATATGAAAAATATCACAAAAACATTTAAACAAATATCGAAGACAAAAAAGAAATGAACATCTTTTGCTTGAAAATATTTTTCATAAAGTCATTGCTATTCGAGAAAAAAATTTATTATGTTTTTTAAATTTTTGGTTTATAATTATGAAACGATAATAGTTACAGCAAATTTATGTTAATAATAATTGTAGAGAATGAATGCCAAAATGAACAACTTCTATAGAATAAGTTTTTTTCGAAATCTCGTTAGTTTTTGAGTAAACCCAGGTTTTGAATTTGAAGTATAATTTTTCCATCTTTCATGATTTTGACGTTTTAAACGTCAGTATCATCCGAGTTTACGCAACGCTCGATGTACATTTAAAATATGATTTCAATTGAAAATAAACCCATGAAAACGTAAATATAAAGTCGGAGAAAGTAACATGATGGCCACATCACCATTTTTTTAAATGAGTCAATTTCTGCGCGAGTTATGAATTTTTGAAAATTAATGTTTTGAGTTTTCGAACAAAATCTAAAGAAAATGAATTCTTACATGATGTAATTGCTCAAAATTTATATTCACAAGATATCTGCCTTTAACTTAAATATTGATTTTTGAAAATGTGTCAATTTCTACGTGAGTTACAAATTTAAAAAAATGAATTTTTTAACTGGTCTAATATTTGATCAAAGAAAAAATAGAAAAAAAAAAATCGATATCCTTGAATTCCTTAAAAACTCTCATGCAAACAATGCATTTGTTTGCCTTAAAAATAGCTTTGATTTTTAAAAAATGAGTCAATTTCTGCGCGAGTTATGATTTTTTGAAAATTAATATTTGAAGTTGTTGAAGAACAAAAAATACTTTTTTTAAATATATTCACAAGACATCTCCCTTTAAAACTAATTTTAATTTTTGAGAATGTGTCACTTTTTCCTGAAGTTATGAATGTTGAATGTTTTAACTTGTTGAACAATCAAACAAAACAAAAATCGAAAGCAAAACTGAGTTTCGCAAATATTTTAATAAATCGGCAGAACGACTGACTACCTTCAAAACTTTGATTTTTTTTTAAATGTGTTCATTTTTGGATATGCATTTTTGAAAATTATCGTTTCTCACGAAAAAAAATCTGGTATGATAGAATTTATCAAAAATTCTAGTATATTCACAAAACATCTGCCTTTAGAATTATCTTCGATTTTTGAAAATGTGTCTATTTTTATAACGTTAGTTATACATTTTCAAAAATGTATTTTTTTAAGTTTGTGGAATATTTGAACAAAGAAAAATAGAAAGAAAATACTGATATGATTGAATTTCTTAAAAACTCTAATACAATCATAATACATTTACCTTCAAAATTAACTTTGAGTTTTGTTTATTTTTGCGTGAGTTATGATATTCTTTAGATTAATATTTTAAGTTGTGTCGAACACTTAAATAAAACCAATGAATTTTTGAAAATTAATATTTAAAGTTGTTGAACACGAACAAAAAAAATCTATTTTTTTTAAATATATTCACAAGACGTCTACCTTTAAAGTTAACTTAATTTTTTGAATGTGTCACTTTTCCGTAAGTTATGATTTTTTTTTAAGTTAATGTTTTAAGTTACTGCTTTTTCTCTAGTAGAATAGATGTTTCGAAAATAAAGTTTAAAAACTGAAATACGCAAGTTTTCTCAAGGATTCAACATAATTCCGTTAGAAAATAAACCAGCCGTTTAAACGTCAATTATTTCGCAATTTGGATTCAAAAATCCGTCAGATCTAGCGGATTTTCCGTTGACTAGGGAACACTGGCCTTAACACAGCTGACAATGGCGAGCGCTGCGACTATCACGCGGGTGATTGCCGACCAATGAGAAGCCTCTGAGGCTCGCATCCAATATTGAAATAAATCTGCACATTATAACGAATGCGATATAGGTAAACTATATGGAGGCATATTAAGTTGCATAAATTCCGATTGCGCTGGCTTACATTTGCCTCAAGTCTGGCCTGGATGGGCGCGCTAATTCTAATTATTAGAAATCGGGAACATTCCGTTAATACAACAATTATAATTACTATATAATTATTAAATATCAATATTAAAGCCCACACGGAAGCAATTCATTGAATAAATTTATATTTTTATAATATAGAAAATTAATAAGCCTCCCCTGACGAGCCGCCACTGACTCTCATTTAAACTACGGATCTTGTTTTTCCGGTATAATTAATTTCCAAAACTTTAAATGCATTTGAAAACAGTTTAATTAAAGATATTCAGTCTTGCATGTTAAGTATACGTTAATACAAAGGGTGGTGGATGGGCACTATCCTACTCTTCAATTAGTAGAACATTCACAAAAGTAAATTCATGTTAGATATCGCTCAAATCACAAAATCTAGATTTTTTCGAAAATTTCTTAAATATTGTAATATCGCAGTGCTAACTAACGAGTTGAAATGTTGGATCCTGCCCACTCACCACTCTTTGAATCAACTTTCTCTTAAATTGCGAATTAGGTTTTTCGCTACCTATAAGTAATTTCCAAAACCTCCTTTGCGGTTTTCAAATTCTAGAGAAATTGAGTTTTGTAGTTTCAGATCAGGTTAATATTCAGATTGGTGGTGAGTGGACCTTGTAATACCCTCAAAACAGTGGAGTAATTACAGGGGTTTATGTGTGCAAAATATAGATAAAATCGTAAATTATTTCTATTGCGATTACTCTATACTAACGTTTACCTGTTTGGATTGTAGGATAGTGCCCACCCACCACCCATTGTATTAACTTTTACTTAAATCGCAGCCTTTGGATTATTTTGCTAAAATAAAATTTGAAAAGGTTTCAAATGTATTTTAATAAGTTTTAATGAAAGCAATACAGCCTTGAATCATGGTGATGGTTGCGACCGTTACTACGTGGTAATTCATTAGAGATTCACTAAATAATACACTTTCTATGTTTTTTATCACAATTTTAAATTGTGCTTAAAAACATATTAAGTGTTTTATTCTGTGATTCTACAGCTTTGAATGTTAAATTTCGGTCAACACAAAACAAAATGTGGCGGGTGGTCCGTATCCTACCCGCCAAACAGTAGAACATTAACAAGTTTTCTGTTTGTGTAAAATATAAGAAATCATAAAATTAATTCTTGCTTCTGTTTTTTTTTATAGATACAAACGATTAACTAGTTGGATTGTGGGAAAGTGCCCACCTAACACCTTTTAAATTAACTTTTACTTAAACTGCAGACTCTGCATAACTGCAGAATGCATTGTCCAATTTTGATGACTCCAACGTCAAAATGTGCCAAATTTGGTGCAATTTAAAAGTTGGTTAAATAATATTTTCATTAAATCAATGCAAAATGTCAAAATTTCACGTTTTCAAAGTTCGAAGATTTTGAAATAAGATTTTGATTTTTCTAAATTGCAGACCAGCCAAACTCGTCTGATTTTAATGATTCAAAAGTCAAAATATGGCGTGTTTAGTTTAATTTTAAAACAGATTATAAAACATTCCCTTAAATTTAAATGCAAAATTTGTACTTTTTTTAAAGTTTGAATATTTTAAAATCGCGATTTTGATTTTTTAAACTGCATAACTGCCGAACGCGGTATCCGATTTCGATGACTTCAACGACAAAATGTGCCATATGTAGTCCAATTTAAAAGTTGGTTAAGAAATATTTTCGTAAAATCAATCAAATTTCACGTTTTCAAAGTTCGAATATTTTAAATATCGATTTTGATTTTGCAAAACTGTCAATTGCGTCTGATTTAGATAATTGAAATGTCAAAATATGGCTGATTTAGTGTAATTTGAAAACAAATTATAGAATTTTCTCGTAAAATTGCATTTTTTTTTTAAGTTTGGATATATTAAAATCACGATTTTGTTTTTTTAACTGCCGAACGCGTTGTCCGATTTTAATAACTCGAACGACAAAATATAAAAAATAAAACTTCCAACAACTCAAATGAATTGGAAACAGTTTTAATGAAAGAAGTACAGTCTTGAAGGTTTAGTTTTGGTTAGCATAAAGGGTGGTGTGTGAGCTATATCCTACCCTCCGATCGATAGAGCATTAATATCTTCTGTTTGTGTAAAATTTAGAAGAAATCATAAAATTAAGTTTTGCTTATGTTTTTTTTTATTATTCTATGGTAACGTTTAATGGGTTATATTGTAGGATAGTGCCCACCCACCATCTATTGAAATAACTGTTACTTGAACTGCATACCTGGTTTATCGTTAAAATTGAAATTTCATTTCAAATGAATTAAAAAAAGTTTGAATGGAAGAAGTACAGTCTTGAAGGTTAAGTTTTGGTTATCATAAAGGGTGGTGGGTGGTCCGTATCCTACCCTTCAATCGGTTGAGCCTTAATGTCTTTCGTTTGGGTAAAATATAGAAGAAATCATAAAATTAAGTTTTTCTTCTGTGTTTTTCGTGAATTATTCTATGCTAACGGTTAGCTGGTTGGATTGTTGAATAGTAAAAGTAACTTAACTGGGTTTATCGTTAAAAAGAAACTTCCAAGATCTCAAATATATTTAAAAAGTTTTAATCAAAGAAATACAGTCTTGTATGTCAAGTTTCAGCTAACATAAAGAGTGGTGTGTGGGCCGTATCTCACCCACAAAACAGTAGAACATTCACAAATCTTCTTTTTGTGAAAAATATAGAAGAAATCATTAAAAGGTTTGCTTTCGTTTTCTTTTTCTTCGTAAAACCTTCTATGCTAACATTTAACTGCCCACCCACCACCCTTTCAATAAATTTTTACTTTAACTATAGATTCTATTTTTTGCTATAAATAAATTTACAAAATCAGAAATTGATTTCAACGGAGTTGTATTAATGAAATTTAGTTTTGCAGGTTAAGTTTAAGTTAATACGATGGATGTACAGTTGGTTGCAAAAATCTACAGGACAACATTGTACTTGACAAATTTTTAGTTGTGTAAACCCAACTTCAATTTAAAATATTTCAATTAGTATACTACAAAAATGATTTATTTATATTTAGAAAATTTGCTTCGGCTAGTATTGTCCAGCAATTCTCCAGTAACACAATAATGCGAGCTCTTAATATGAAATTTGGCTACACGTGCTTTAATGGAAATTTTTTAATGATTTAAAAGTTTACATTTTATTGATACTTAGTCCAATCTACGCAGCATAAAAAATGTTGTCCTAGAGATATTTCCAACCAAACCTCTAAACTAAAAAACAAAAGTTGAAGTCATCAAAGCCAGAAAATGTTTCGCAAGACCAACTTTAAAATAAATCAGATCTGCGGTTTTAAAGCGACTCCCTTAGAGAAGAAATTTCCCAACTGCGTTTTTCAAGTTGTCTTCGATCAAGAATTATGTAATTTCTGCAATAGTATTAGGTTATGCAGAAATACTACTGTTTGTATCTGACAAAAAAAAATATTTGTCACTTTTAGAGGTCTAATATATCTAATAAACGTGCAAATGTTATTTAAATAATAGTACATATATTGTAAATGTTATTTTGTGGATATTTTGTTTGATAAGTCGGGCACAGAATAAATATATCTAAACAAAATTTAACTAAATTCAATAAATTAGTGAAAGTAATCACCTAAAATTCAGGTATAAAACTCGTTCAAACCTTCCATAATCTCCTCATTTGTTTACGACTCCTTCACGTTCACGGTCACCTTCACGTAAGTGTATTTTATTCTTTAACATTCAATTTAAATGCGAAGCTCGAAATGCGTCTGCAGATGGCTATTTACTTAATTTTTACATATTTTAGGGTTCAGTTTTATAGTTTAAAGTTTTCAAATTCAATTTAGTTTAATTTTCAAGTTAGTACTGTGGGTAGAAATAAACGATCTTAAACCAATATTATATCGCTAAGTACAGAGTACTAGTAACGCAAATTTCTTTTGTATCATTCAATATCCGGCGTGGCACTAGCCAGGGAAGTAGTTGTTTTAATAAGTTATTTGTCTATAGTCTTAGTAAGACTCAATTTTGCGTTACGAACAGGTTGATTATTCATATAATCAGGCTATATTTCGTTTTATTGAATTTATTTAATACTTTCTGCAACAAGTAAGGTTGTTTCTAATTTATTTAAAATTTAGCTGTTTGTTAAGAGGAGTATCGGAAATGAAAATTTTCGATTGTGTTATTATTCATTGACAAAAATTTGAAACCATATCGTGACGTAAATAAACTCATGAATTTTTGGACTGAATTTTTTTTAAAGCAAAATGGTGCAGCTTGCTAGTTTTATAAGTAAGGTTTTGTTAAAAATTTGAATTTTTTTTCTGTCAATTTTCTTGGGGATGTTCGTGTGTATTTTCATTAATTGATTCGAGGGGAAGTTAGCATTTGTGCACGTATTAGTTGTTTAATTGGTTTTAGTTCAATCCAATTCCTAATATTTCTCAGCTGGGATATTTATTTTCTAGAAATTCCGCGCTTTCCTTTAATTTTGCGAATGGTAAAAATAGGTTAGGGCTAATTTTCAATTTGATAAATTTAACACTATGTAGGATTCGATTAAATAGATAATAGGGCGGTGAAATAATGAACAGTATCGATTGATCGCTTCAGAAATGCGATTTGAGAAGTAACGTCGGAAAATCCATCATTCTTTCCACACACACAACATACACAATTTAATAATATAATGGTTTATTTTTCTATTAGGGCGTCGTCAATTTGTTGCGGACGTATTATACCGCACAAATGTGAATAGAAGTAATTATAATCGTGTCGGGACAGGAGGCAGAATTTCAATTTCGTTTATGGTGGAGGCGCCGGGCCGACATCGATTGTTAAACATTTTTCATCGGGGGCTTATAACGTGTGCACAAATATTGTTACATATTGTCCTTTAAGTTATTCAGCATCATGTTCTCCATTTTTCAGAGCGCCAGAGAGAGAGGGGGAGAGAGCGGCAGTCGTGTTTGTTATCTTTACGGATGTCTTTGGCGCGGTCGTCAGTCATGCGCGCATGACATCACATATGATGAGTAACAGCCATCAGTCACCTCGCGTATGATGTGACACCGCCATTACACTAACTCGATTACTTTTAACCTTTACTTTACCTAATATATCCAATATCGTTGTTTCCGGGGGGGAATTTATCAATTTTATACACGTGAAAACATCAACACTTACACATTTTTTTTCTATCAGAATATTCGCGTTATAAATCCACGATATAATTCTACAAAGATCATTCTCGCAATTAACATTTAAATGTTTATTAAGAATAGTAAATATAATAATAATATAGTAATAGATATTATTAACGAATTTAATGGTGGTTATAAAAAAGTTTACAAAAGAGCTACAAATGGCCATTGACCGAAGTCTTTCAGTCTTTGTGGTTATATTATAGTGATTTTTTTAATTCAATTTAATCAAAAAAAAATCAAAAGTTGATAAACAGAGTACCTCAAAATACAATCAGAATTATTTATTTATTTGCAATTTATTAGTGCACCAATGGCAAATAGACCTAGGATCGATAGCCTAGACAGATAAGGTACAAATATAATTGTTTAAAATTAAAATTCTAGTTAACAATTAAAATGATCGAAATCAAGTTAGTAATAAAAATGAGAATTTTATCAATTGTTTCTGCAAGGAGGTAAATGATTAGAAAATTTTCTGAATAGGCCAAGGCCCTATCATTTTTCACATCAGAATGATTTATGTTAATCCACACGAAAATACAAAAAAGGGCCCTAATAATACGTATAATATAAAATTAATAATAAATATCCAGCTGTCACGTGTAATGTCCGCAAAGGTCCGTGTGCGCTAGTCCGCATGCCATAACGACATTCATCACTCTGTAATTGTATTTAACTATGAATAAATAAAAGTCCTATAACTCGTATAAACCCGCGGTGGCCCATTAAGCCCTCCACCTTCAATACTTCGCCTCTCCTTTCCCTTCCCTCCGGCGAATCGATAATTTAATTAACGTCCGACCTAATTGCCCATTTATCACGACCTAATTAAAACAAAATTAAGCCATAATCATTAGAGATTCAATTACAGCTTAACCAAGCAATAACTTGGATAAGTAGTTAATTGCCCTTCTAATTATCTTACTGGTGAGCTTATTGTTTATTAATATTCTATTAGAGAATGTGGCTAAATATATTTTGTTCACGAAAATGTTATAATGTGCGATATTAAACACGCACACGAATTTGCGTGTTTAATATGGTTATTAAACACGCAAATTCGCGCTTTAATTCACAGAACGCGATTTATGATAATATTTTGTTTACTATGTTTAATACTGATTTTATTTTTTTTCAATTGCAATTGTAATTACAACTTTAATTTTGATTTTAATTTTGATTTTGATTTTGATTTTGATTTTGATTTTGATTTAATTTTTTTTTTATTTTGATTTTGATTTTAATTTTCGTGAACAAAATATAGTATACAACTCGCATATAATGGCTATTATATGGCCCGTTCCGCAAACACCGTTCTCGTGATTAATAGCCATCATTATATGCTCGTTGTATAATATACTATTAATAGTTTCATATATTTTTTAACTCTTGATCTGGTAAATTAAAGTATGCTTCAAGTTGGATACTGTTCGCAATTGGCAAAATGAAAAAAATATCCAAGTTCAAATTTCTTGACAATGTTACTTGTATTAACCCTTTGCACTCGTATGTCGACTAATTGTCGACACTATACGTGTTATCACTAATAAATACGAGTGCAACGGGTTAACAGATAGAGATATATTAAAAAGTAATATAAAATAGATATTAATTCTACAAAATAAAAACACTAGCCGAAAATTTCAAACATTCCGATATCCAAAACTTTTAAAATTCTTCACAAGTTTTAAAATTACCTTTATCACCCTTTTTTTCTAGTTTAATATTAAGAAAGTTGATTTTTCAATATTTGCATTTCAACCGATGGCCCTTGATTAAATCTTTCATTTGACGTGCAAATCATCAAAATCGTTCTGGTAAATCTTGGGTGACCACCATAATTTGAATACATTTTTGGAGTATTCCAAAAGGTTAAAAATTATTAGTTTATTGTGAAAAATTTAATTTTTAGCTGTGCCTCGTTTAGATTTTCGAATGATAGTTTCTCCAGTGTTTTGTGATAAAATTAAGACATCCGTTCAACAAACTTTTTTAAAACCCAAAACATCCATACATCATTGCAATTATTGGAAAAGTATCTATTCGAAAATGTAAAAATATACAGGGTGTCCCATATAAATTACAAAAGTTGACGCTATTTCCGGTGAAACCGGAAGTACAGTAGAAACAATAAAAAGCATCAGATGCGTTATGTGTCATTATACTTGCCTGAAAAGTTTTATAAATTTAGCCCTTTTTGTTTTAAAGATATTTACTTGGTTCCATACTTTATCCCAACCCTGTATATTGTCAGAATGGTATAAATGTGAATATTGATCATTTCCGAAATACATAAATATTTACAGTGTTAGATTCATAAATCAATCAAATAAATGTAAATAAATAACTCTATTTATTCTAAAGAAAATCAATGTGAATTTGGAATAGCTCTAACTTGGCAATACTTCCATAATCAGGTTGGTATAATGACGTAGATAATCTCAAAAATTGCCACAAGTGATTGTAATTTTATTTTTTAGTTTTTTTTTTTAGTCAGGTGTGAAAACGCAGATTCTGATAAATATGTTGATCCAAAACAAGCTAAGACTTTTTAATGTCGGAATTTTTTTGTCACGTGTGGGTATTTCCAAAGTACTTCATGATTGATTGATTTTAAATAAATATTATTTTGAATTCTATTTCGGATTGGTTTGCATCAAACAGTTTAGAAATTGTATTTGAAATTTCTGCAATGTTTAAATTTTCTTGAAACGGATTGTTAACAAAACGGGAGTTTCCGTTAATATTATTAAAATCTGCTAACCTCGCATGAATTTCACTCTCGACTATGCGTACAAGATTTATACAATGCGTGCCTAAAGTATGGAATATATTCAGTAAAACCGAAATAAAATATTTTTGGAAAAAATCCTCGAACATGTCGATTTTCTTTTATAAAAATACACATTTTTGCATGAAAGTCGATTTTCAGTCGTCATTTGTTTTTGAGTTATGGCGTCTGCCATTTTGTTTTTAAACGGCAACCTCCTATTTTTGTTCTTGATTTTGAGAGATCTTTTCATTGTCGAACTCGCAGCATAAAAATATTGCCATCTTACATAAGACATTTTTTGAGTAAATGACAATTGAAGGTGAAAACTTGATATTTAGACTTTTTGCAAAAGACCTTGTTCCAGCGCTTTTTTTCCAAACAAGAATGATCTTAACCTTTTATATAATCATGTAATACAATATGGTTTCAGCAAGACGACGCACCCCGCACTAGGCGCGTTTATTGACAATTGCTTTACGAATAGGTGAATTGGCAGATGAGGACCGATATGAGAATATGAAAATATTTAAAATGTTCAAGAAGAATTTCTACTTGTTTGAGAAAAAAAAAACGCCTATTGCGGGGATGCACCGTCTTTCTGAAACCATATAGAATTATATGGAAGGTCAAAATCATTGTTGTTTGAAGAAATTGCTACAAGCACTGGAACAAGGTCATTTTACAAAAACTCAAATTATTAATATCAAGTTCTCACCTTCAATTGTCTTTTACTCGAAAAATGTCTTATGTAAGATAGCAATATTTTTATACTGCCAGTTCTACAATGAAAAGATCTCTCAAAATCAAGAACCAAAATAGGGGGTTGTCATTTAAAAACAAAATGGCAGACGTCATAACTAAAAAACAAATGACGACTGAAAATCGACTTTTGTGCAAAAATATATATTTTTATAAAAGAAAATCGACTGTTCGAGGATTTTTTTAAAAAATATTTTATTTCGGTTTTACTGAATATATTCCAAACTTTTTTATGTATAAATTTCTTGAAGTCACACTTCAGTAATTCACAATGATTTAAATTTTACTTAAGTAAAATTGTTGGAAAGATCTTATAGAGCCCATTGAACTTAAATTTTTGCCTTTCTAAAAATTTACTTCCACTGAGACAGTGAACATTATTATACATTTTCATCATCTGCTTATAATTTGAATAAACGTCGATTAGAATTTACAATTTTAAATGTACTACTCATGACATCTGCTGTATTTAATATTGTGTTACACAGTAGTAGTTGATGAATGATTAATTATAAGGATAGCCGGTGGGCCCTATTCCATCCTCCAAACAGTAAAACATAAACGAAGGTTTTACATGTGGAAAACTGAACTCTGAAACCTTGCCTTCTATTTTTGTTCTTTGATAAATTAGTTCATTTGTATAAATCCTGAGTTCTGTTCAACTGGTTGGATTATAGGTTAGGCCCACCCATCATCCGCCATATCCACTTTAACTTAACCTATAAAACTCAGTGTAATTCAACGAACTTTATTCGTACATTAGTCTCTAATTCTAGAAGTTCAAGAAGTCCAATGGTAGAAAACAGTGTTAGTACTTAAAGTTTAATTGTGGGTTGGCCCTCTCCCACCCTCCAAACAGTAAAGCATAAACGAGAATTTTACATGTGGAAAACAATAGTGGAATATATTCTGTTTATGTTCTTTGATAAATTTGTTCATTTACAGAAACCCTGGGTTTCAAGTGGTTGTATTTTAGGATAGGGACCACCCACTACCCTCCATGTCCACTTTAAGTTTACCTATAAAACTCTGTGTTATTCTACGAAATTTGTAAACCAATCTCTAATTTTTCAAGTTTAACAATCATGAAAAACAAGGTACAAACCCTTTACAAAGTACAAAATAAGGTATAATTAAAACGGAGGGTGATGGGTGGGCCCTATACCACCCTCCTTTAATTAATTCCTTTGCAGAAACCCTGGGCTCTATTCAACTGTCTGTATTGTAGGATGGGGTCCACCCACCACCCTCCTTGTTTGCTTTTAACTTACGCTATAAAACACTGTGTTATTCAACGAAATTTCTTTGTAAATGCATCTCTAATGTTAAAAGTTTGACAATTCCGGAAAACAGGTTTGTACTTAAATTACTATTGAAATGTAGGGTGGCGGGTGGGCTCTATCCCACCATCCAAACAGTCAAATATAAATGAGAGTTTTACATGTAGAAAACAATTTATGAAACATTGAATACTGGTCTTTGATAAATAGGTTCATATGTAGAAACCCTGGCTGGTTTTAGGTTGGAGACCACCCACCACCCTACGTATCCACTTTAACCTGTAAACTCTGTATTATTCAACGAAATTATAAATTTATAATTCATCTCTAATGTTGAAAGTTTACAAATCCTGGAAAACGGAGTTGGTACTTGAATTAGGTTTGAAACAGTGGGTGGTGGGTGGGTCCTATCTCACCCTCCAAACAGTAAAACGTAAACAGGGTTTTACATGAGGAAAACAATATGTAAAACACTGAAACCATTTATACTGTTTTTGTTTTTTGATAAATTAGTTCATTTGTTGAAATCCTGGGCTCTATTCAACTGGTTGGATTGTACCATAAGGCCCACCCACCACCCTTCGGATCCACTCTAGCTTAAACTATAGAATTCTGGGTTATTTAATGACATTTCTTTGTAAATCAATTTCTAATTTTTGAAGTTAAACAATCATAGAAAACTGAGTTTGCACTTTAATTATAATTAATACTTCTTCCCTCGTTTCCTCCTCGACCAATATGTAGCCAATCACTGACTTACTCTGGAAGTAATCTTACCATCCCAATCTCCTTTGATGCAACCATTTAATAATTCTAAACCCTGCTCATTGCCCACTGCATCCACTCTACCCTTTGTTTATTTTTAAATTTTAACAATTGTTGAATACGTTAAAAAACGATAATCTTAGACAGTGGCGGCTCGTGGAACATGTTGATGGTAGAGCCACTTATACTATATACCCCCCCCCCTTTGAACTATTTATCTTCCTTGACCAATCAAATTTTTTGGCCAAAAATCAAAAATTTGGAACAAAACAGCCGAAGATCTAAAATCTTGGCCAAATCAAAAATCCTGGTTTAAAAATAAAAATGCAGACCAAAAAATTGAAAATACAAGCAAAAGAAAAATAATTTAATATTTTCAGCCCAAAAATAACTCTTTTTAAGCTTAAATTAAGTTCAACGAGAAATTCGAAAATAATAGCAAATATAAACATTTTACAAAATTCGCACAATAAAATCAATAATTCAAGTTGAGAAAATCTAAAATATGGGACAAAAATAAAAAATTAAGACCAAAAATCTAAAATTCGTACCCAAAAATCAAAGTGGTAGACCAAAAAATCAAAATTTTTAACAAACGAATCGAAAATTTAAGTCGAAATAAACAAAATTTCAACCAAAAGACCAAAAATTTAAACAAAAATAATCGAAAATACAAAATATAGATCTAAAATGGTGAAAATTCAAACGAAATATCGAAAACGAGCAAAAAGTGAAAAACTGCAGACAATAAAAATCGAAAATTTCTTCAAACCAATTGAATATTTTGGCCAAAAAATAAAAAAATGGAACAAAAATTCGAAAATACAGAAATCTAAAATATGGGCCAAAGAATCAAGAATCCTGATCTAAAAATGAAAAACGCAAACAAAAAATCGAAAACTTAGGTAGAAGCAAAATAAGTTGCCATTTTCAGCGGCCAAAAATAAGTTTCTGATCAGAAATTTAAAAATAATAGCAAAAAACAAAAAAAATTCACGAAATAAAATCAATAATTCAAGTTAAAAAATCTAAAATATAGGATAAAAATAATATACGATAAAAAATTAAGACCAAAAATCTAAAATTCTGACCTTAAAATAAAAATAGTGGACCAAGAAAAGAAAAATTTTAACAGACAAATAAAAAAAAATAAAGAAAAATTTTAGGGCAAAAGATTTAAAAAACCCACAATGTTGGTTAAAAAGTCGAAAATTTAGACAAAACATTGAAAAGTCAGCCCTAAAGATAATAAATGCAGACTAAACGAAAGATCAAAAATGGGGGCCAAAAAATCGAAAAAAGTTAGGTCAAAATAAAAAAAAATTAGGTCAAAAGATTTAAAAAAATAATAAAAATCTGTAATGTTGGCCATAAAGTCGAAAATTTAGACAGTACATCGAAAACTCGGGCATAAAGATAATAAATGCATATAGGTTTAAAAATTAAAATTCACTTAGTTTCACGATTAAATTGTTTTATTTTCGGCTTAGTGCCATTTTCAAGAATGATGTACAAACGAAATTTTGTGGATTATATACATTAGTAATCAATGAGAAACAAGTATATAACATAATAAATGCAGACTAAAAAATCGAAAATTTCAACAAACAAAACTCGAAAATAAAAAAAATGGCATTTAAATCAATAATTCAGATTATAGACATTTTAACCAAAATCAAATCAAAAATTTGAAACTACAATGAAAAATTCGGCCCGAAAAATAAAAAATTCGGACCAAGAAATTAAAATTTTTAACAATTAAATCGAAAATTTATGTCAAAATACAGAATATTTAGTGCAAAAGATCAAAAATTTAGATAAAAAAATCTAAAATACAGGTCAAAAATCTAATAAATAAAAATTCGGCTCGAAAAATCAAAAATACAGACAAAAAAAAAACCAAAATTTTAACAAGTAAATAGAAAATTTATGTCATAATAACCGCGTGCCGTGTGGGTTCGAATCCCAGCCCGGCCGAAAGATTTTTCAGGCATCGAGAAGTGTTCGGTCGGGTCCATGGTTGTTGTGTATACGTCTGACATTATTCATTTGTTCATTTACTCATCCCAAATGAAATACATAAAATAATAATAACCTGGTCGTGACTGAATGGCTCATGCCTAAGTCAAAAAAATAAAAAAATATATCATAATAAAGAATATTTAGTTCAACAGATCAAAAATTTAGACCCAAAAGAATTAAAAATACAGGTCAAAAATCTAAAAATTAAAAATTTGGCGGAAAATTAAAAATGCGGGCCAAAAATTCGAAAATTTAAACAATTAAATCGCAAATTTAGGCCAAAATAAAGGATATTTGGACCAAAAGTTAAAATATTTTGATCAAAAATATCGAAAATACAGGTCAAAAATAATTTAAAAACTAAAAATTCGTCAGGAAAAATAAAAAATGCGGACCAAATAGCCGAAAATTTTAACAATGAAATCGAAGATTTAGGTCGAAATAGAGAACATTTAGACAAAAAAAAAATCGAAAATGCAGTCTTAATAATAAAAAATGCAGAATATTCTAGTGAGAAAATGGTTTAAATTAGTCTCAAAAATCACTATTGTTCAAAATAATTTTCCAATTTTTTTAATAAAAAATGCGGACCAAATAGTAAAAATTTTTAAAAATAAAATCGAAAATTTAGGTCGAAATAAAGAAAATGTAGACAAAGAAAATCGAAAATGCAGTCTTAATAATAAAAAATGCAGAATATTCTAGTGAGAAAATGGTTTAAATTAGTCTCAAAAATCACTATTGTTCAAAATAATTTTCCAATTTTTTTTAATAGGAAAATATATTTTTATTTTCGCTATAATCGTCCAAAAAAGTGAAACTTTGTTGGGATCACCTTATTGTTTTACCTTTTGTGCCGGCAGTTTCGACAACTTTAGATTTAGTAGATACATTTTAAATCATTTAAATAAAACAATTCACTTGGTTAGCATGACTCTCAGTAGCGGCTCGTGTTGATGGTACTTTTACAATATGTAATATAATTTTTTGAAGAAGGAAAGAACGATTAATCATAGTCCAAGATAAGTTTGAGTTTTAAAGTAAAGGTTCATAATTTCAAACAACCTGAAAATATGATTTATGTGTACTTTTGATTTATCGTGCATTTACATTTTGTCCCAGATATGCACTAAATCTGTAACACCATTCTTCATCCACGTAACCTCATCATCATTCAAAAAGAATTTTAAGAATCAATTAAAAATTCTTACTCAAAACTAGAGACAAGCCCCTGATCTTAAAATGTAGGGATGTAGTATATGCTGATTTTTATATAATCTTAATTCTTAATGTTCTATAAGTAAAATAGGTGAGTTCTAAGTTCAAGGCGGCTGTTTCTACAACTATTATTAGGCAAAGGGTTTAATTAAATGTTTGAAAACTGTAGGCTTTGTTGGAATTGGATTATCTTGAACGATAATAAGTAGCATTTGTATTTTTTTTTTAAGTTATAAATTAAAATATATTCTAAGAAACTTTCAACTTTTAACAGTTTTTACTTTCTCCGTTACGAAGTACGAGAAAGTATTGTGATCGTGATTTAAAAAAAAAAAAATTTTGCGGAAATATCCGTTTTGGGATCCCTAGATACCATTTCAATAATTTCTGGAAAAAAAAAATTTGTGTCTGTGTTTGTGCCTATGTGTGTGCGTGTGTGTGCCTGTGTGCGCTGTATCTTATAAAGTAACAGAGCAATTGATATTAAACTTTGAACATACGTCTTATTTGATAATCCGAAGAACTGAAAAGCTTTTGGTAAAATTTCGTACACCAGAACTGTTTTTTGTTTTTTGCCAATATTTTCTTAAATATGAAAAATATCACAAAAATATTTAAACAAGCATTAAAGACAACAAAGAAATTAATATCTTTTGCTTAAAAATATTTTTCATAAAATTATTGCTATTCGAGAAAAAAATTTATTAATTTTTTTAAAATTTTTGGTTTATAATTATGAAACGATACTAGTTACAGCAAATTTATGTTAATAATAATTGTAGAGAATGCTAAAATGAACAACTTCTAAAGAATAAGTTTCGAATCTCGTTAGTTTTTGAGTAAACCGAGTTTTTGGATTTGAAGTATAATTTTTCCATCTTTCATAATTTTGACATTTTAAACGTCAGTTTCATCCGAGTTTACGCAACGCTCAATAAATATGATTTAAATTAAAAATAAACCATGAAAGCGTAAATATAAATGATACCATCAAGTCAGAGAAAGTAACATGATGGCCACATCATCATTTTTTTTTAGCAAATTTTAACCCTTGTTTAAGTGATTTTATTTCAAAACGCGGGTAGGATTGTTTGTAGTTTTTTATGGCATGTTAATTAGGAATTTCTTTTGAGTTGATTAGGTAAGTTTCCAATTGATGAGAATTTGTTTCAATCTCCAGATGTTCTAGAATCTCTTCACATATAACTATCATAAAGTCGAGACTTTTTGTATATTTAAAAAAGTTTTTAATTCAAAATACCATTGCAATATTTTGGAATTAATAAGGTTCATGGTTAATGTTTTGTCGTCTATGTATTAAAATATGGAGTAAAAATGTAAACTTTGGAAAATATTTCTCAAAATTTCTTTCAAAGTTACCTTCAAAATCCACGGTCGATGATTTTATAGGTTTTTAAAGACATAATTAAATATATTTATAATAATTTTTAAAGTTTTAAAGTGAAGGAAATTGATTTTATATGTTGATCCAAATCACCACAATTTTTTGAAATTTTCATAACATAAGTTTCATTTATAGAGGATTATATCAAAATCCAGAGTACTATGTCCACATTTTTTTTTTCGAGGCTAACAATTTAGAATATATTTCTAGTAAAATTTGAACGCTTTAAATTGCTGAGCGAGTATTAGAAATGTTTTTAACAGGTTTAATAATTGATAATTTCTAGACAATCTAAATTTAGAAGGTTTATACTTCATTGATTGTAACATATAATCATACATGTATTATAAAATTTATGGATTAAGGCATCTGAATATCATGAATATCAAGTTGTAAATTGTTAAATTAAGACTAGCTGTTCCGGACATAAATTTCGATTTACAAGTGTTTCTTAAATTAATGGTATCGAATAAAAGCAATATAGATAGGCTGTTAGAAGGTGCCGGGGTATACATGTGCGTGTCTAAATCTTATTATAAACCGATTACAATAAATTTTATAATGAGAGGTGATAGGCCGTTATAATTATGCCGTTGTCGACGTGACGCGCCGATTAGGAAACGGAAGACACACACACACATAAAAGAGGGGACTGTTGGTCACTCCAATATTAAATGTCGGATTACAATCAACACATGATGGGATCACGTCCCGTGCAGGTGTTTGTCCATTCCGGACGGAGGAAAGGCAAGAAGGAAGAAACCACCCTGCGATATTACTTACAGCCTTACACACGTTCCTACCGCATTTCCAGATCGAATTTTTCGATAGCCGTCCGTTTCAACGCGTTTTTCCTAATTAATGATTTCCCCCGTTGTCTTCATCGTCGTCGGGGATGTTAAGCAAACATTTAAAAACATTCTACCTGCGTGTACCTGCGTGAAGTGGTGGTGTCTCTCTTTCCAGTTTGCCTTCTGGCAAACCCTTTTGTGTCTAAAATAAATAACGTCGAAATGTATCTGTTCCCCTCAATTTCATGTCATTCCCGATCCCTTTATTGTTGCGATTTAACCCCTTCTTCATGTATACGTGTGATTACGCGCTCTTCCGAAAAGGGTTACGCCGTGCCATAAATCAAGAAAACGTTTCTGCGTGCAAACAACAACAACCAATATCACTCGCATATGCAAAGAGGAGTGCCTAATCGACCGTGTATTTAGCATTTTATATGAGAAATTTATCACGTGTGCATATCTAAAATATGAATTTATCGATGCTCGATCGATTGATTTCAATGCGAGCGTAAGCGACGAACCGTTCTTTTTGTGCTTTTTATGTTGCATGCATGCCACCGGCCGAATTTTCGAAGGGCTTAAGTGCTCGAGCGTAATCCCCGACCACTCTATCTACATCTACGACCACTTTACTACATGGTCGCAAATCCTCATAAAATACGTATTATGTCCGATCTGACCAGATCTAATCTGCTAATCATTATGTAGTGGCACACTGTAATCCGGCAATTAATTTATATCGCTGCCAATTATGTCAGTTACAATAATGAAATCATTCAAATTTGCTTGGTCAGGTTAACAGAGCAAATCTCAATGATAGCTGAAAAATATTTTTTTTATAAACGAAATAAATCTTAAGAAAATTAAGATACCGTCACAAAATAACTTCAATAAAAATCAAAAATCATCCCTTCGTTAGATATGAATTGAATGCTATTCTAAATTTTTAATTTGAAATTGGCTAAAAGAAATGATAAAAACGATTACCACAAACTTCAAACTTTCCAAATTTACGAATTCAATTCTACTTCATGACTCAGTTGAAACTTTATATCGTTCCGAGTAGTAAGAAAATATAAATAAAACTTTTCAAATTTGCTTAAAATTGATTCATCTTTAAACTCCAATAAAAATCAAAATCATCGCCTGAATGCAATTCTAGATTTCTAATTTGAAATTTGCTAAAATAGTAATTTACGTAACAAGTTCCGAAAGTGATATTTTACGGGATGAGTAGGAAGAATCCTGCGAGTCCTGTAAAATCACTTTTGGAACGAGTTACGTACAATATTTTTTCTGCAGTCGTTTTTTATGTTAAAAAAGCAAAAACACATATGACAAGAGCTGTCATATTTAAATACGACGTTCAAGTTTTTGTCAAGGCCGCCTACATATATACGCAAAATTGTCCCGAAAGTAACAAAAAGCGTCCCGAAAGTATAGAAATCGTTCCGAAAGTGAAACAAAATCGTCCCGAAAATAATTACTTTCAGTACGATTTATGTAAAGTGGTACTTTCGATTTAATAAATCATAACGAAAGTTTTATTTTCGGGACGACTGCAGAAAAAAATATAAAAGCAATTGTCACAAACTTGAAACTATCCAAATTTACTTAAAATTAATTACTTTGCATGACTGATTGTGAGTAAAACTATACATTTTTGTACGAGTATACCGGGTGACCCAGGGATCTGTAAAAGCCCCATAACTTATTTGCTATTTGAGATATCGACTTCTAGTTTTCTTAAACTGGTACCCACACTTATTCTACATATTTTAAAAGTATGTATGTTTTTGTACAGGGTGTCCCAATATACTTAACAGAACAAAGTTATGTTTTTTTTAAATGGAACACTCTATATTTTATACTTTATTTTCAACCCTCTTGAGAAGCTGATAAAAATAGTATAAGATAGTATGGGTGTATTATGGACGGTCGGTTAGTTATGGGCAAATTTGTGGCAAAGATAGTATCATTATTTATACACTAGAAAATTTCCCACATCGTAAAGAAAATTACACATCGCTTTGGTTTTCTTTTATTCATAGTGCTATACAGGGTGTCAACATACGCAAAACAATGGATAATTATTTTTTTTCAAATAGAACACCCTATATAAGTTGCCACGAATCTATGGCATTTTTAATAAGCTTTCCAATGATATACAGTTTGTATAACAAAATATTAATGATTCTTGAGATTTATCAATAGAAACATATTTGTTTTGTCACCTTCTGCTAATTTTTGGATTTTCAGCCAAAACTATGCATTTTCAGGAAAAATTATAAGAAACCAAAATTGTAGAGCGAAAAACTTCCGATCGACGTAGGTTTTTCAACTTTTAAGATAATGCGTGCATTGCCCGCCAGAGCGCGCAAAATCGTGACCGTATATGCATTTTAGCGTTTTCTTTTCAAATTTTTTATTAATAAATTGCACTATACTTTATTTTCTGCACCCTCTAGCGGAAAAACGGAAAATTATAGGGAAATAAAAATGGCCCATATCGATTGAAAATGTTCCGCTCTACAACTCTTAATAGAAGCAATTTTTGCCAAAAATGCATAGTTTTCCCTAAAAATGCAAATTGAAAATGCAAGTATCAATTTTTGCGTTTCTCAATGGTTTTTTGCATTTTTTAGCGAAAACTATGCATTTTGAGCAAAAATTGCTTCTTTTAAGAGTTGTAGAGCGAAATATTTTCAATCGATATAGGTCATTTAAATAATTCTATAATTGCCTGTTTTTCAGCTAGAGGACGTGAAAAATAAAGTATAGTGCAATTAATTAACAAATAAATTGAGAAAAACGGTAAAATGCATATACGGTCACGATTTTGCGCACTCTGGCGGGCAATGCACGCATTATTGGAAAAGTCGAAAGACCTATATCGATCGAAAATTTTCCGCTCTACAACTTTGGTCTCTTATTATTTTTTCAGAAAATGCATAGTTTTGCCTGAAAAGCCAAAAATGAGAAGGAGGTCACAAAAGAAAAATGTTTTTATGGATAAATTTTAGGAATCCTCAATATTTCATTATACAAATTGTACATCATTGGAAAGCTTATTAAAAATTCCATGCATTTTTGGCAAGATATATAGGGTGTTTCTTTGAAAGAAAATAGTTATCCTTTATTTTGCGTATGTTGACACCCTGTATAGCAGTATGAACAAAAAAGAACCAAAGCCGATTTGTATTATTCTTCATGATGTGGAAAATTGTTTAGTGTATAAAAAACGACGCTAGCATTGCTAGGAGCGCTTCTGCAACTTTTTCAATGTATCCTTGTTTTTGCCACAAATTTGCCCATAACTAACCAATCGTTCATAATAGACCCATACTATCTTATACTATTTTTATCAGCTTCTCAAGAGGGTTGAAAATAAAGTATAAAATATAGGGTGTTCCATTTAAAAAAACATAACTTTGTTCTGTTATGTATATTGGGACACCCTGTACAAAAACATACATATTTTTAAAATATGTAGAATAAGTGTCGGTACCAGTTCAGGAAAACTAGTAGTCGATATCTCAAATAGCAAATAAGTTATGGGGCTTTTACAGATCCCTGGGTCACCCGGTATGTGAATTGGCGGAAGGTGAACTGGTGCGGAAAGTTGAACTTTCCACACTATGTAGCTAGAAATGTTTCTTATTTCACTTTTATCACTAGTAATGTAAAGTAAATGTTACAATGAAGGTATTTAAAATTAACAATTAGTTAAGTATGGTCAGAAACCTAGTTTAATATAGTAAAATGAAAGAATAATTTAATGACAAATTTCATGAAATTGTAATGAACTAAAAAAAAGTACGTGTACGTGTACGTGTTGGATAAAGAGGGAAACAGAGATGATGAAGTTGATTTATTCCATTGGAGTTTGTTAGGAATATTTGCGATGAAATATCGGAGATGTTATTAGATGAAACTGTATGCATACGGATTTAATATTAGCGGCACCTTCTGCTATTGAAAGAGTGCATGCATGTTCATATGTGACAGTCGCACACACACACGAAGGGGCCCGCCATGAGTGGGTTGGACGGTTGCCGTGGCAACCAGCCCTGGCGGGGGCGGCTCTGCCGATCATCCGCAACAACCCTGCATCAATACCAAACTGTTCCACACACATACGCACGCACACACACACACACACATACGTAATATATTGTTGCCCATTACCCTCATCATCAACTCCTTTATCTTACAATTCAAGCAGGTATGACAACACGCGCAGACAGAAACAAGGGGGAATCCCCGTTTATGAGGAGTGATTAAGATTAACCCAGTGACCCAAAAAGAGAGAGAGAGAGAGAGAGAAGCGTACGCGGCCCTCGTTAACGAGTCTGAATGAATGGGAAGAGAGGGACGGAATAACGTCTTTGCATCTCTCTGGTTCATTCATTTCGCCTCCGCTCTCCCTCGTGTTTTTAAGAGATGAGTTTCCCATTTTAAAATTAAAGCGAAAGGAAGTGTAAACTAGACCCTGACCTACAGGCATTCCTCCTCCTCCTCCTCCTCTTCCTTTTCGCCGTCCCGGAAAATCGAATCGCGTTCCTAACTTCCTCATTGCACCGACGACAAAGAAAACGACGACACATTCCAGACTTAATAATAATCCTTTTAAGAAAAGTTTGACACTGTTCCGGATTCGTACGTGGAAAGGTGACAAAGATTTTCTTCTCGGTTTGTTAATTCAAACATTGGAACTACTCAGTTACACTCTAATTTGTTATTAAAAAAAAATAGTGTATTATGCAACTCAAAGGAAAAGTTATCCTGTTATAACAGGATTGTAGAAATCAGTTGTAAAAAATTGGAATTGTGGTTTTGAGGATTTAATCCGAAAATTTTCCCCTAATTTTCCAAAAATCGTAATGGCGAAAATTCAAATTCGTTGTCCTGGCCAATCTCTACTTTTGCTGGCCGGGCCGGACTCATTCGTTAGATCTCATCACTAATTAGAACATCTGAGGAGGTTCGTTGGAAATTAATAAGTATTTATCAAAACTTGTTATTGTAAAGGAAAAGATTGTTAATTCATTTGTATCATCATGAAAATAAAAATTCCCTTTGAAGACAATCAAAGATTGTTAATTCATTTGTATCATCATGAAAATAAAAAATCCCTTTGAAGTCAATCAAAGATCTTATAGCAAGTAAAATGAAATATATTTTTTGTTCTTATCAGTTAATGTTTTTTTTGTAATATGACGATTAAATAGTAATAATAATAATACATCTTTAATTCACAATAAAAAAAGATAGGCATATTTATATACTTAGTATTGGAATAACGTCAAAGAATACATAATCATATTATCATATAAAACTACAATTAAAAAATTCTTCTAGATCAGACATGTCAAACACGCGGCCCGCGGGCCGCATGCGGCCCGCTTACAAGTTGCCTACGGCCCGGCAAGGTTGGTATCAAATATTTAAAAAAAATTATATACAAGGTAAAAATAATTATTTTTTTTTGGTTTCAATTGTAGTTTTTTTGGTAATGCGGCCCGCGACTTGTGTGTAATACTTGATGTGGCCCTTGGTGGTAAACGTGTTTGACATGCCTGCCCTAGAGACTTCAAAAGGGATATTTCCGTAAAAAAATGAAAAAATTTTCACAATCACAATAGACTTTTTTTTCCCAGAAATATTTGAAATGGACTTTAGGGACCGCAAAACAGATGTTTCCGTTAAAAAAATTTTGGAAAAATTTTCGCGGTCACAATACAAAAACACCCATTATTATTTTTCCAGAAATATCTGAAATGGACTAGAGAGCTCAAAACGTACATTTCCCTTAAAAAAAATTGAAAATTTTTTCACGATTACAATACAGACACACATAATTTTTCTTTTCAATAAATATTTGAAATCAAAAACGGATACTTTCGTAAAAATTTTTACGGTTACAACACAGACACGCATAATTTTTTTTCTAGAAATATTTGAAATGGACTACTCTAGTGACCTCAAAACGGATATTTCCGTTAAAAAAAAATTTGGAAAAACTTTCACGCTCACAGTATGTACACACACAGCACATACACACCACATTTTTTTTCCAGAAATATTTCAAATGTACTCTAGGGACCTCAAAACAGATATTCCCGTTGAAAAAATGTTTGCAAAAATTTCACGGTTAGTACAGACACACAATTTTTTTTCCAGAAATATTTAAAATGTACGCCAGGGACCTCAAAACAGTAAAAAAAAATTGAAAGAATTTTCACAATCACAATACAGACACACACACAATTTTTCTTTTCCAGAAATATTTGAAATGGACTCTAGAGACTTTAAAACAGATATTTCCGTAAAAAAAATTTGAAAAATTTTTCACAATCACAATGGAGACACTCACACACAATTTTTTTTTCCCAGAAATATTTGAAATGGACTCTAGAGAGCTCAAAACGAATATTTCCGTTAAAAAAATGTTTGGAAAAAATTTCACAGTAACAATACAGACACACAAACAATTTTTACAGACACACGTACAATTTTTCTTTTGCAGAAACATTTGAAACGGACTCTAGAGACCCGAAAACGAATATTTCAGTGAAAAAAAATTTGCAAAAATTTTCACAATCACATTAGAGACACAGAGAAACACACAAACACATACATTTTTTTTCCCCAGAAATATTTGAAATAGACTCTAGGGAACTCAAAACGGATATTTCTGTAAAAAAAATTTACGGTCACAATACAGACACACATAATTTTTTTTTCCAGAAATGTTTGAAATGGACTCTAGGGACCTCAAAACGGATATTTCCGTTAAAAAAATTTTGAAAAAGTTTTATGACCACAATACAGACACATATTTTTTTCCAGAAATATTTGAAATGGACTCTAGGACATCAAAACAGATATTTCCGTTCAAAAAAAAATTTCGAAAAATTTTTCAGTCACAACACAGGCGCACACATAATTTTTTTCCAGAAATATTTGAAATGGACTCTATAGACCCCAAAACGGATATTTCCGTTAAAAAAAAATTGACAGCATTTTCACGGTCACAATACAGACACATAATTTTTTTTCCAGTAATATTTGAAATGGACTCTTAGAGACGTCAAAACAGATATTTCCGTTAAAAAAATTTCACGATCACAATACAGACACACAAAATTTTTCTTTTACAGAAATATTTGAAATGGACTCTAGAGCAGGCATGTCAAACACGCGGCCCGGCAAGGTTGGTATCAAATATAAAAAAAAAAATTATGTACAAGGTAAAAATAATTATTTTTTGGTTGGTTTCAATTGTAGTTTTTTTGGTAATGCGGCCCGCGGCTTGTGTGTAATACTTGATGTGGCCCTTGGTGGTAAATGAGTTTGACATGCCTGTTCTAGATTGTATGGTTTTATTAATTTTATCCTATAATGTTATCATGATAGTAACTCCTTAGCAACGAGTTACGTTAAGGTACCTTTAACAACACTAGTGTTGTTATATTTATCTTAACGCAACTCGTTGCTATGGAGATATTTGCATATAAACATTATCGTTTTTTTGACGTTTGTCATTAAACATTTTTTCAAATTAAAAAAAAAATAGAAATAGGATACAATAAACCGTGTTACGACACACGTAACGTTATTTGCTTTTACTCGTGAATTTAAAAGCACTAGCTCGTGCTTTCAAACTTTTCTCTCGTAATGTAAAAACCTTCATAACGTTATTTGTATCGTAAATTACTATAATAACAGCATTGTGGTTAACTTAATTTTGAAACTGTTAGTTTTCCGTTTTTAGATTAGTCGGCAAGAGATTGTAAAATTAAACTAGACTTAAAACCGAATCCTGTAATAGCGTGTATTCGTGTTCACATGTCAACTCCCAAATTCAATTTAAGCAGTTAAGTGTTTTCATCTGCATGTAGGCACCCATGGTATTGTGTCCCACAAACAGGGTATGCAAATTAGTAGCTTGCACACGTAAATAATGAGATGCAACGGCCGCAAAAAAAGAGAGAACGAACGCATTATCTAGTCTCGTGGATATATTTTTTTGTGTGCTCCACGAACCCTTAACCCTTTCGGGGCGCGGTGCATGTTATAACCTTTATGGGGTCACAAATCTCTTATACACATATACACAAACCTCCTTTTGTCTGGCTAATAATAAAACGCATTTTTCTTTTCCACTAGAGCATGGTTTATATCATATTTTTTCTCTACCGTGCGGCGAGTAAAAAAGGATCGGATGGTAAATTATACATTTTTTTTTGTTAAGGGTGCATTCGCTCCATCCCTCTGTCCCGTCTCTGTCGCAGGTAATTTATGCTGTATGCAGATGCGTACCTTGAAATTACTTTTTTTTTATTCGGTTGTAGAGGGTACAATAATGAGCCCCCACCAGAAACCCTTCCGGAAAGTTAGGCCACACCCTTAGAAGGGTTATTATCATCATCTCTCGCTACCCAGCGACGAGGACATAGATTTTAATGAGTCAGTACGTAATCACTTACTCATCTGAAGACATCCGAGAGAGGTAAGTGCCTGTGCCTGTGCCTGTGTGTTGTGCGTGGATACAATTTTTTTGCGAATCCCCGAGGCGGTAATTACGGTCGAAACAGGCGCGCGCGGCGAGTGCAATTTCGCAAATTTGCATGTCATGTGCAGATGTTCTCAAGTAGGTTAATGATGTTTAACTGTGCCAGTAATTGCGAAGGTCTGATGTGCAGCACGCATTCTGCATGTGTTTTATGTTTGTGCATACTAATACACGGTGGTTGATACAATCAATTCAATTTTTTTATTGAAATTGCTACAAAAAAAAAATACAAAAATTGCACATTCAATTTAGGAATCAGAAATAACGCGATAATCAGTTGGGATATGTGATCTGTAACTTTTTTACTCATTTGGGGTCAAGAAGAATAAGAAGCGTCATGTAGGTAATGTAAATAGCAAACCTGATATTTTTTTAAATCCCAGATATAAGTATCCTTTATTTCTACATTCAAAGTGTTCTACTTCTTTATAATTTTTTTTGTTGGTCACGGCAACTAGACCACTTTAGCCAGCCCCAGTTTTTTGGCACTAATTTACTAATCATGGGATTTTCTAAAGATTTCTAACGTTTTAGCCGAAAGAGAATAATTGAAATGTTGATTGAAATTTAAAATATGTTATTTATTCTAACCGAATTATTCGAATTTAAATTTACTTTACTTGGTAAACATATTTATTGGCGCATGGGAAATAGTTTGGTTTGTGCGATAATACCCACACATCACCCTCCGTATAAACTTTAGTTTAACCCACAAACCTTGTTCGGCGAAAGAAATTTTCAGTTTATTGGAGAAGCGAAAAATTTTAATTTTTTTTTGCTTCTCTCGGGATTCTGCACTACGCCTTATCACAAATAAAATACTTGTTCTTATATTTAAATATAACTATAAATATACCACACCTTCGAAACAGGAAATATAGTTTAGATAATAATAAAACTGGAGGGTGGTGGATAGGCACTATCTCACCTTTTAATTCACCACAAACACAAACTAGGATTCCATGGATTCAAATAGTATATTAGTGTAAAAAAGCAAAGACAGCTAATTCAAGTTTAATCTGTTAAATATGGCAGTTTCTAAAAAAATATTATTTTAGAATTTCAAATAAAATTTTCATTATATATTTCATTGTTTTATAATATAGAGTTGTTCAATCTATTATATATGGCCAAATGAATAAAGTTTTATTATTATTATTATTACTGTAAAAACAAATTCTGTTAATGTTTACTTTCTCTGTATGCTATGCACCCGGCAATTACAGAAAAGTTCTTAATTTACGTAATCATTAATAGCATAACTTAAAAACTTTTCTTGAAAGCTCAAGATCTTAAAAACAATGTCTTTTTGATTTCCAATGAAATCACGTTTTAGTAACACTTTAAACTTAAGTTTAGAAACACAAAAGATGCTTTCAACGATTCAGAAAATTCTAAAAATTATGGATTCTTTTATTTGTAATGAAAAATATTACTATATCGTAGGTGAAAACAAAACCTCAACTTTCCAATTTGAGATGGGAAAATGAAAAACGCATTAATCGGTTTAAAGAATTGTAAAAAAATAATAAAAGCTCAAAATCCTCAAAAAAGTGATGCTCTTTTGATTTCTCTTAAAAATAATTGGCATATCTTAGCAGAAAACAAAACAACAATACCTTTTTTAGCCAGGAAAATGTAAAGTTAATTCAACGATTTGGAAAATTGCAAAAAATAATTAAATTATATATTTGCATAAAAAGCTCAAGGGTATAATACAATTTCATTTTTTCATAAAAATATATTAGGTAAAAACAAAACAACAGCACTACAAACTTAAGCTCCAAAACATTAAAAATGCGTTCAACTGTTTAAAAAATTGTAAAGAAACAATAAATTCAAAAAGCCCTACAAAATTGATACTCTTTTGATACATTATATTATAAAAACTAATTGCCACATTTTAGTTAGCAATAAAACAGCAACAATTCAAACTTGAGTTGGGAGAAGGAGAAATGCAGACAATAATTTGAAAAAAAAATTCATAAACGAATGAATTTGTTTTGAAAGCTTAAAAAGTTAAAAAATAATACGTCTTGTATTTGTACTAACGATTGCTACCTTAGGTGGAAATAAAACGGGCACACTTTGAACTAAAGTTGAAAATACAAAAAAATGTATTCAACGTTTTAGAAAATTGCAAAACGAATTTGCTTTAAAAGCTCAAAATCCTTTTAAAAACAATGCGTTTTTATTTCTAATAAAAACGATTGATATATATTAGGTGGAAACAAAATCACAACTCTTGAAACTTGAGCTGGGAAAATAAAAGCTGTAATAAACGATTTTAGAAATTGAAAAAACTTAATAAATTGACGAATTTGGTTTCAAAGCTTAAGATCTTAAAAAGGTTTTTTTGATTCCTCGCAAATGTCAAAATTGCCATATCTTAGTTGTAAACAAAACAGTCACGCTCCAAAGCTGGGAGTAAAAAAATGTATTCAACTATCTAAAATATTAAATTAATAAATAATAAATTGGCTTTAAAAACAAATTACCAATTGTCATTTCTTAGTTGTAGAGTACGGGAAATTATTGTGAAAATAGAAATAAAAAATTAACAGAAATTACCAAAAAAATTAAAAAGACTGTGTGTCTGTTTGTGCTAGATTTAAAAAAACTAATAAACGAATTAAAATGATGCTTTGAACATAAGCTTTATTTGACAATAAGAAGAACAAGAGCTTTTGGTAAAATTCCGAAAACCAACCTCAAACTCAACCGCTTGTGTTTCTTAAAAAAAAAATACTACCTCTGTTCCATAATAAGTGAGCCATTTGAGTTTTAGTTCAAACTTATTGACACTTAGTTATTTTTTAAATTTCTATTTTGATATTCTTAAGATACACCAAATTCTTAATCACATGTGCCATGGACGTCAAAATATTTGACAGTTTAATTTTTCAAAAGCAACAATTAACATTCGGTTTTTTAAGCGAAAGTGTTCTAACGCCGAAAGGTTCAAACGATGAGAAGACCAAATTTAATCAAAGAAAAACGAACAGCTATTATTCAGTTTTTACTGAAACAGAAAAATGGACGGCTGAAAAGGGGAGCGGTGATTTTGATAATTGAAAAATTCGGATCATCAAGAGCCACTATAAAAAGAATATGAAAATAAGGTAATGATTCTGTTTGTGGTTTGGATGAGAATACGCTTATGAATGTTGATTTAAAAAAAAAAAAGTCGGGTCGGAAAAAATTGACAGAACAGAAAAAATTCCCAACATTCGATTAGTTGATCACAAAAGAATAGGAACATTGCGGTCGTTATCAGTTGCAGTTGAAATTCCGCTGGTGCTACTTCCGGTGGAACCGGGGAGAACTGATTCAACAGTGTGATGACGATTTTTTTCAATTTTTTAATACAACCGCAACCCCGTAAACTTTTAACGAATGGTTTAGCGTAGACACCCTATATAGTACGTAGAAATGAAAACGGCTCACTTATTTTGTAAAAAATATACATCGGTGATGGCTTAATCACTATGGAAAAAATATAAAACGATAATGGCTCACATATTATGGAAAAATTAAAAATCGATAATGGCTCACTTATTATGGAACAGGAGTAGTATGTTAATTATGAAGAAAATCGTATATAAATCATAAAGATAATAAAGAATTGCACGTCTTTTGTTATTATATATTTCATAATCTCTTTGATTTTCGAGAAAAAAATTGAACATTTTTACTTTTTTGGTCTATAATGATGAAATATTGATATTTACATCAAACTTATATTAACAAAATGTATCTTTTTTCAAAAAGTAAAGTAAAACAAACATCGTATAAAATGCCATAATGAACATCTTATAACGAATAAGTTTTTTCGAAATCCCCAAAAAATCGATCAGCATGCAAAAGATCACAAAAATTCCTCGTGTACCATCAAATCGGAGAAAGTTACGTGATATTGAGAAATTCTACACGTTTTACAAGATTTCAATTATCTGTTGAAATTAATGTACAATTTCTTAAGGCAAAATCAATACAAGATAAGAAGACACAAACGACTGTTTCATTGATAAACTAATAAATTCATAGAAATCCTCAAGATTGTAGGATAGGAATCATCCATCACTGTCCGTATTAACTTGAAACCAACCTAAAAAAAAATGATTGTCACTTGACTCAAAATTGAACAATTTAATAAATGCAGGGTTTCACTAATTGTAAAACCCAAAGATTTTTTTAAAACAATTTTTTGTATTTATTCTGTACCCCTGCGTTTATAAATACCTACCGATATTTTGGAAAATTATAGCCCTATTATAAATTATTTAAATTCTGATTTAAAAATCAACTAAAAAATGCAACCTTATATTTTACAGAATCCGTTTCAAAAGGGATTATGCAATATCACTGTAGTTTTACATAAAAGATCTATATTTTGAAGTCCTGTTTTAATATTTTACCCAATTTTTGTATCAGCTCGAGTTAACCACAAGATGGTTATAATTCCCCCATCCTGCCCTACATTATAAAGTTATATTTTTGCTGGAAATTATTTTTATTTTTATTTCAATAAAAAATTGCAAAATCATTTTTCTTGCACATTAAATTTTGACGCAGATAAATAAGACACAATTGTCTCTGTTTTATGCCATTTTTTGCAGTAATTATCAAGTCGAAAGAGCCCTTATGTTATAGAGTTATACCCTTGTTAAAAATAATGTTAATTTTTATTTGAAAATTGATCAAAAATTGCAAAATAATTTTTCTTACGCATTAAATTTTGATGCATATAAATGAGAAATAGCGAATAATCGTTTCTAACACATTGAATTATAATATAAATCAAATTCGTAAAACTCTTGCCTACTTGAAAATTTAACATAGGTGTATAAAAAATTCTTGTAGTATGAAAATCGATCAAAAATTGATATTTTTGATCGATATTTTTCAAAACAAAATTTTAGAAGCCATCTCAACAATTTCTGGAAAAAACTGGAAAAAAAATTGTGTCTGTGTGTGTGTCTGTCTGTCTATCCGTCTGTGCGCGCTATGTCTCAAAAACGAATACAGTAATTAGCATGAAACTTTGAACATGTCTTATTTGGCAATCCGAAGAACTGAAAAGCTTTTGGTAAAATTCCGTACGCCGATAGTGTGTTGAACCGTTTTTTGAATTTTATTACAATATAATTTTAAATATGGAAATATTACGAAAACATTCAAATAAATATTGAAGATAATTAAGAAATGAACATTTTTTTTTTGTCATAATTTCATTTTTATTCGAGAAATATATTTTTTTTCATTTTTGGTTTATTTGAATTTAATTATGAAACGATAATTGCTACAGAAAATTTACCTGAATAATAATTGTGGAAAATTCCAAAATAAACAACTTAAACAAAGAATAAGTTTTTTTCGAAATCTATTTGGTTTTTAAGTAAAATTGGTCACTTTCACCTTTCATTAGTTTGACGTTTTTAACGTCAGTTTCATCCTATTCTAGAAAACGTTCGATGTACATTTAAAATATGATTTAAATTGAAAATAAACCATTAAAATGTAAATATAAATGACTATGATACCATAAAATCGGAGAAAGTAACATGATGGCCACATCACCATTTTTTTGAGATATAAGTGTCAAACGACACCATACTAAATTTCAGACTGATTTGTAGGTTAGTTTTTATTCGGCAGCCAGTTATATCACACGTGCTCCGTATTTCTCGATAAAATGGAAAAAGAGCAATATCAATCTTCAATTCGTTTTTTTTTTATTTTTGGATGGAAAAAAGAAATAAAAACGAAGTTGGATGCTGCCTATGGGGACCCTTCACCATCATTTCTTCGGGAGAATCTGCTCCGAATAAGGCAAACACGGTTCCATCGTAACCCTATATTTTGAGTTATCTAATATTGTTGGTACAGTGAAAAAGACCAATCAATTCTTATTTTTATCGACCGGAAAGGTCATGGCCGCGAATCTTTGTGATTCTAAAGACATAATCCTAATGGACTTTTTACAGATAGGAAGAACGATCACGGGGCAGTACCTCAGTGACTTATTGGATGGATACGATTAGAAATTAAAGGAGACACGGTCTCATTTGGCAGAGAGAAAAATGCTGCTTCACCACGAAGCACCTTCATAAAGAATTATCGAGATCAAATTGCTCTACGAATTGCTACCGATTTGGCTCCCCGCGACTTCTTTCTCTTCTCCAACATGAAAATCAGGCCTGGGAAAAAACAGCTTGAACGAGGAAGCTATCGTCGAAACAGAAGCTTAAAGAGTTTGACAAATCATATTTTTTTGGAGGGGTTAAAGAAATAGCAGAAACGAAAAAGTGCATTGTCCTAAAAGGAGATTACGTTGAAAAATAAAAAAAACAACATTTGCGAAAAACCTGCGGTTTCATTTCTAACACGAGTAATTATTGATCGACCCTCGTACATATAAACTCAACAGTCAACTTATTGATCGACCCTTGTGCGTATGAACTCAACAGGCAACTAGCCAAAGGTCAGCCTTTCATTACTGAATTTTTGCTAAATGTGTTTAGATGGAATTTCTAATTCTGATTCTTGAGTACTATACTTCAGCCTTTAATTCAAAGATTTTTAGTTTTTAGGTTATTGGAAATAATCCAAAAACTTCGCGACGAATGCAATGTCTCAGTAAATTAGGTATAACCAGCAAATTGAAAGAACTTTTGAAAATCTAATTCAATGGTCTTATTCAGAACCTTTTGTTTATAAATTCAGAATTTTTAAAGTTATAACCTTATAAGAAATTATCAAAAATTCTTGGATCAAAAATTCGAATATAATTTTTATGATTGAATTTTCAACTTCAAAATGATCGCTTATTTAATTTGTTTTTTTTTTTTAGATAAGTTCGTTATAGTTTAAATGACGAAATTGAGTATTTTAAAAGTTTTTTTTAGTAAATTAATTTCTTACCTATTTTTCAAGTGAATCGGAACTGAAGTACAGAAATGCAATTTTCGCCGCGTTTTAATTAAACAAGAAAGAGTTATTTTAAATCATTTTTATGAGGGAATTTTAAAGCAGCTTTATTGGATATAATTAAAATATTGTTTCAAAAATTTATATAAATTGCAAGATATTAAACTTTTATGCAAAATGTATCGCTTATTCTCAATTTTTTATGTGGTTTACAAAATAGAGTTTAATAAATATGATTTAATTTTTAATATAACGACTTTTTACTTTCTCCGTTACGAAGTACGAGAAAGTATTGTGATCGTGATTTTTTTTTTCAAAAATTTTGTTTACGGAAATATCCGTTTTAGAGTCCCTAGATGCAATTTCAACAACTGTTTTGTTTTCGTTTTTTTGCCAATATTTTCTTAAATATAAAAAAATATGACAAAAACATTTAAACAAACTTTGAAGACAAGAAAGAAATGAACATATTTGGCTTGAAAACATTTTTCATAAAATCATTGTTATTCGAGAAAAACATTTATTATTTTTTTAATTTTTGGTTTATAATTATGAAACGCTAACAGTTACAGCAAATTTATGTTAATATGAATTGTAGATAATACCAAAATGAATAATTTATGAAGAATAAGTTTTTATCGAAATCCCTTTAATTTTTGAGTAAACTGAGTTTTTGAATTGGAAGTATAATTTTTCCATCTTTCATAATTTTGACGTTTTAAACGTCAGTTTACACAACGCTCGATGTACATTTAAAATATGATTTTAATTGAAAATAAACCATGAAAACGTAAATATAAATGACTATGATACCATCAAGTCGGAGAAAGTAACATGATTACCGCCATCTCGTCTCGAGCGTCAATAGCCGCCGTAGTTGTGCATTCGCATGAGAAACAAATTGTTTTAAAAATAATCAATAAATATTATTTTATCTTTACTGAATCAGAGTAAATAACCTGCAATTATTCTAAACACGTGTAAATGTTAATCCGGAACAAAAACGTGTGTAGAAGAGTATTGTTGTTATAAATTTTTTTTTTTTAATATGTATTTAAATTGAATTAGAAATACCAACACACCAGTGATTTATACCCGAGTTTATAATTTACGGGACGGAATAATTTATGGATAATTGGAAAACCGATTGACAAGACACGCTTTATTGAATTAGTTCTCATTGTTGTCTCATTGATTTATGGAAAGGTGCAAAGCTGAGCAGCGAAAGAAAGGTTAACTTTTTATTTTCTTTGATTTATCGACGGTGGTTTGCGTGTAGGTGCGAATGTGCGCAATTACCACATCAATTTATGTCGGGTTTCCATTGTGTGCACATTTTATCGCTAATCCGCTATTGCACCGAGCAATTACAAACGGCTAAGGCACGTACACTAATTGGATGGATGCGATAGATCAGTAATTAGGTGAAGGAATTGACTTAATCGTACAAAATAATGATTAAATTCCGTGTCTTCGCAAATTTAAATTTTGCCTTGAGAATGGTTCAAATTTTCAACCAAGTAGGAAATAAACATCGTAATTAATTACTTTAAAAAAAATATAAGTGAGAAATATCGAGTGGGTTTGACATTGAGTCAAATTTCTGAAATGTGCATTCTACAGCTTCAGAGTAAGATGATTTTATTTATACAAAGTATTATAGTCTACACCGATGAATTAAATTTTTGATTAACAATCAAATATTTTAATTTTTTATTTGAAAACCCTCTGTTACTTTGATAGCAAAAACTATTTGATAGTTATCTGCTGTGTAAATTAAGATTTTTTAATAATAATAATTTATTTCACAATATTAAAGTGCATCTAGTGTTTACAACTATCTATTATTTTTATCTTATAATGTGAAATGGGTTATCGACCGAGGTCTTTCCACCCATAAGTTTTTTTATATATACAACATCTTTATTTACGGAAATAAAACTAGTGAGTAAAAGAATGATAGACAGTATAACAATTTTATTTTTCCTGTTCATTGGCTATCGACGCGCGGTCTTTTAGCCTTAAGTTTATTATTTAATGTAATTCTTTATTATAACAATTCATTAAACGCCGATAAAAATATTAGAATTATGTCTGTAATAAAAAAAAACTTAAAAAAAAAAACACATCAACCTGGAACGTATTGACGAAGCACAAACTGGTTGTTAAAAAGTCGTTTGTATAATGAAAAGTGTGTGAGGAGGGTACATAATACGTACACGTACACATAAAAAAAAGAAGAAGGAAAAGTAAAGCTGGTAATTACACCTGTTGTGTGAGTGTGTGTGCCCGCTCGGGGACCGTTAAATAATTAAATGGGCGATGGGACGCCGTCGGAATTTTCGAGATAAGGAAGTGAAAGTGGTCGGAATGAATGAATGAAAGTGAGAAGAAGACGCCCGACGTCGTCGTAGTCGCAGCCAGGGTGGTTATTAAGCGTCGCGACGCCGCGCTCTGATTGGTCGTTAGTGTTGGGGAGTGATTAGTGCGCCGGAGCCACGCGACCTACCGCAACATCAGACGAATTGCTGCTGCTACTGCTACTGCTGCTGCTGCTCTTCTAGACAATTAATGCAGGAACGAGTTCACTGTGTCATGTGTTTTCTCCGTGCGAACGTGGTGTTGGAATTTTAAATTATCCATTCGTATTCATTTTCTCATATTTCTGCTTCTAATATGAACACTTATAATTGTGAAAAACAGTTGAAAGCCGATTTCCTTTTTTTCATTAATCGGCGTATTTTTTATACCTGAATATTAGGGCGAAGCAATTTTTCAACTCGGCCAATTCGTTCAAAAGTTATATCTAAATATGTGAAAACAGCTGAGAGCTTTTCATTAACCCATTTAGAGCCGAAATATTTTTTAGCCACGAATCTATAATTTTTGGTATATATTTATTTAAAATATGCCTACCAAAAATTATGAAATAAGATTTTCTCTAAATTAAAGAATGTTTTAACTTATGAATTTAGATTATCTACTGTTAGGTTGATCAGTAAATATAATCGAGCTATGAATTTTACAAGTTTCTACATATTGGCGTTTGAAAGGGCGGTGGCGCCATCTGGGTTAATCGACGTGTTAAACCCGAATATTATGGGTTAGAAATTTTTCAAATGGGTCGATTCGTTCAAGATTTATACTCAAAAATTTAAAAAACCGTCTAGAGTAAATTTTTCAAATCGGTCGACTCGTTTAAAAGTTATATTTAAATATGTAAAACACAATTGAGACGCGATTACTCGATTTCTGTTTCTTTTGTTAATCGATTTATCTTTTAAACCCGAACATTTTGAGTTGAGTTGAAACGTTCAAGATTTATACTTAAAAATTTGACAGTTGAGAATGAATTTTTTTTTTATCAATCAATGAATTATTTAAAAGTGAAAATTTTGGGTAAGAAATTTTTCAAATGTGTCGATTTGTTCAAGATTTATACTTGAGTAGTTGAGAATCTATTTCTATGTTTTTTCATTAGTCAATGTATCATTTAAAAGTGAATATTTAGTGTAAGAGTTTTTTTAAATATATCGATGATTCGTTCAAAGATTTATAATTAAAAATGTGAGAAACAGTTTAGACACAATTTATTTTATTTTTCTTTAATCGACGTATCGCTAAAACCCGAATATTACGGATAAGAAATGTTTAAAATCGGTCGATTCGTTCAAGATTTATACTTAAAAAATTTGAAAAACAGTTAAAAATGTATTTCTTTTTTTATCAATCAATGAATCATCTAAAAGTAAACATTTTGGGTAAGAAATATTTTAAATGTGTCGATTCGTTCAAGATTTATACTTGAGTAGTTGAGAATCTATTTCATGTTTTTTCATTAGTCAATGTATCATTTAAAAGAGAACATTTTGGGTAAAAGTTTTTTCAAATATGTCGATTCGTTCAAAGATTTATAATTAAAAATGTGAGAAACAGTTTAGAGTCAATTTATTTTATTTTTCTTTAATCGACGTATCTTTAAAACCCGAATAATACGGATAAGAAATTTTTCAAATCGGTCGATTCGTTTAAGATTTAAACTTAAAAATGTAAAATGTAATTTTCTTTCATTAATCGACGTATTTTTAAAACACGAACATTAAAAAGTAATTCAAATCGGTCGATTCGTTCAAGATTTATACTTTAAAATTAAAAAAATTTGTTTACCTGAACATTGTGGTAAAGCAATTTTTCAAATCGATCAAGAGTTATTCTTAAATATGTGAAAAACAGTTAAGAGCCGATTTCTTTTTTTTCATTAATCAATGTATTTTTTAAACCCGAACATGATGGGAAAAAATAGTTTCAAATCGGTCGATTCGTTCAAGATTTATACTTCAAAATTTGAAAAATAGTTGAGATTTTTTTTTTCATTAATCAATTTCTGATTTAAAAGTGAACATTTTGGGTAAGAATTTTTTTCAAATTTATCGTTTTTTTCAAGATTTATACTTAAAAAATATGAAAAACAGTTTAGAGTCGATTTATTTTTTATTCATTAATCGACGTATCTTTTAAACTCGGATATTATGGATAATTTTTTTTTCAAATCGGTGGATTCGTTCGAGATTTTTATTTAAAAACGTAAAAAATACTTGAGAGTCTATTTTATTTTCTTTCATTAATCGACATATTTTTTAAACCCGAACAATATAAGTAAAACATTTTCAAATCGGTCGAATCGTTCAAGATTTATACTTAAAAATGTAAAATGTAATTTTCTTTCATAAATTGACATATTTTTAAAACACGAACATTAAAAAGTAATTCAAATCGGTCGATTCGTTCAAGATTTATACTTTAAAATTTGAACATTTTGTTTACCTGAACATTATGGTGAAGCAATTTTTCAACTCGGCGAAATCGATCAAGAGTTATTCTTAAATATGTGAAAAACAGTTGAGAGCAGATTTTTTTTTCATTAATCAATGTATTTTTAAACCAGAACATGAAGGGAAAAAATAATTTCAAATCGGTCCATTCGCACAAGATTTATACTTAAAAATTTGAAAAATAGCTAAGATTTTTTTTTCATTAATCAATGTCTGATTTAAAGTGAACATTTTGGGTAAGAACTTTTTCAAATATGTCGATTTGTTCAAGATTTATACTTAAAAATTTTGAAAAACAGTTTGGAGTCGATTTCTTTTTTATTCATTAATCGATGTATGTTTTAAACTCGAATATTATGGATAAGAAATTTTTCAAATCGATGGATTCGTTCAAGATTTTTACTTAAAAATGTAAAAAACAGTTGAGAGTCTATTTCATTTTCTTTCATTAATCGACATATTTTTTAAATCTGAACATTATAAGTAAAACATTTTCAAATCGATCGATTCCTTCAAGATTTATACTTAAAAATTTGAAAAACAGTTGAGATTTTTTTTTCATTAATCAATGTCTGATTTAAAAGTGAACATTTTGGGTAAAAATGTTTTTTCAAATCTGTCGATTTGTTCAAGATTTATACTTAAAAAATTTGAAAAACAGTTTAGAGTCGATTTATTTTTTATTCATTAATCGACGTATCTTTTATGGATAAGAAATTTTTCAGAAATCGATGGATTCGTTCAAGATTTTTACTTAAAAATGTAAGAAAAACAGTTGAGAGTCTATTTCATTTTCTTTCATTAATCGACATATTTTTTAAACCCGAACATTATAAGTAAAACATTTTCAAATCGGTCGTTTCGTTCACGGTTTATACTTAAATTTTTTTAAAACAGTTGAGATTTTTTTTTCATTAATCAATGTCTGATTTAAAATGAACATTTTGGGTAAGAATTTTTTTCAAATATGTCGATTTGTTCAAGATTTATACTTAAAAAATTCGAAATACAGTTTAGAGTCGATTTCTTTTTTATTCATTAATCGACGTATCTTTTAAACTCGAATATTATGGATAAGAAATTTTTCAAATCGACGGATTCGTTCAAGATTTTTACTTAAAAATGTAAAAAACAGTTGAGAGTCTATTTCATTTTCTTTCATTAATCGACATATTTTTTAAACCCGAACATTATAAGTAAAACATTTTCAAATCGGTCGTTTCGTTCACGGTTTATACTTAAAAATTTTTAAAACAGTTGAGATTTTTTTTTCATTAATCAATGTCTGATTTAAAATGAACATTTTGGGTAAGAATTTTTTTCAAATATGTCGATTTGTTCAAGATTTATACTTAAAAAATTCGAAATACAGTTTAGAGTAGATTTCTTTTTTATTCATTAATCGACGTATCTTTTAAACTCAAATATTATGGATAAGAAATTTTTCAAATCGGTGCATTCGTTCAAGATTTATACTTAAACATGTAAAAAATACTTGAGAGTCTATTTCATTTTCTTTCATTAATTGACATATTTTTTAAACCCGAACATTATAAGTAAAACATTTTCAAATCGGTCGATTCGTTTAAGATTTATACTTAAAAATTTCAACATTTTGTTTACCTGAACATTATGGTGAATAAATTTTTCATATCGGCCAATTCGATTAAGAGTTATTCTTATATATTTTTACAGTTGAGAGTCATTTTTTTTTTCATTAATCAATGTATTTTTAAACCCGAACATAATGGGAAAAAATATTTTCAAATCGGTCAATTCGTTCAAGATTTATACTTGAAAATTTGAAAATGTTGTTTACCTGAACTCGGCCAATTCGATCAAGAGTTATTCTTATATATTTTAAAAATAGTTGAGAGCCGATTTCTTTTTTTTTATTAATCAATGTATTTTTTAAACCCGAACATGATGGGAAAAAATAATTTCAAATCGGTCGATTCGTTCAAGTTCAAGATTTATACTTCAAAATTTGAAAAACTGTCGAGAGTCAATTTTCTATTTTTTTCATTAATTGACGTATTTTGCTTTCCTGAGCAATATTGGATCAAAAGTTACACTTAAAAATGTGAAAAACAGTTGAGAGCTGATTTCTTTTTTTTATTCATTAATCCGCATATTTTTCACACCCAAACATAATGGGAAAGAAATTTTACAAATCGGACGATTCGTTAAAAAGGAGAAAAACATTTTTTTCATAAATTGGTGTACATAGAAAACTGAAATACAATTACACATCGATTTCATTTATCTAATGTATGTGAAGTATTTTGAAAGTCTAGTATGACTGTGAAGGAATTTTCCAATTAAGATTTGTTAGTAGAAAACTGAAAACCTTTTTAAATTCGATTTCCATTTCTTTCAGAAATTCGAAATCTTTTGAGAACCTTAATAGTATGATTGATTAAATACAAAAAATAATGAATTATTTTGGGAGCATTAACAGCTTGGACAAATAATATTAATAATAATAATACATAGAAACGCCAATTGGCGATGAGACCTGAAAAGTCGAAACCGGTCTGTAGGTGTTCTGATGGGGAAACACAATTTAATAATAATAATATTAAATAGTTAATTGTGGAGGTTTTAAGTTCGTGATACATTTTCAATAATTGAAAAATTGTTACATTTAATCTTCGTGACTAAAATTTCGATTATTTTGATTATTGAATTGTAATGTGATAGTGACAATGTAAAATGATCGAAGTTATAACGATTATCTGAAGTTGTGGAAAGTATCGTCACGAAGATTATATAAAATGTGTTATATGTGGTAGATTTCAATTTTTGAACGTTGCGAGACTAAAGTATGAAAGAGATTTGGGTTTTATATAGCGCTTCGATAACTTTGATCGATCACGTTTTACATGTTGAGTTTAAAAAAATTATACAGTGTCTTCCAAAAAGAAATTTTGAATTCAAATGCGCATGTCATGATAATGACAACTACGAATTTTTAATCAGATACATGTGCATTTCAATTCATAGACGGCTGCGATTAATTTATTTTTGAAAGACACTCTATAATTATTTTAATTGCAGATGTATTAAATGAAAATTTCAAGGTCATTATTTATGTTGGATATGCAATAAACTATGAAAATACAATTTTTTTTTTTTTTGGGGCAGAAAGACCTAAGGTCGATAGCCCAGACAGAGACATACTAACAAACTTGTATATAAATAAAACGTTACTGTGTATACTATATATGTAAGTGTCTGAATAAAGATGTTGATGTATGTATGTACAATTTTTGATAAATAATTGAAATTTGCAGCCAAATAATTCAAGAGTGTAGAAAATTCTGCTAATATAGATTGAATTGTAATTTATATTACAATAAATAATTGTGGTTAAAACAAGTAATTGTTTCACCCAATCTACACATCTTTTAAATATTACAACATTTAACAATTGTTGCATTGTTTATATTCCAACTTGTTTCGGTCTCGGGACTATTATCAAGGAATCTTCACCAGATTAGAAGATTTAGAAAATACATTACATTTTCTCAAAGGCTTTGCACATATTTCTTTAATTTCATCTGAAACTTCGAACCACAATTAATGATTATAAATTATATTTCGTTGGAAATAGATATAAAATTTGAATAAGGAAGGAAACCGACTTTTTTTAGAAGAATGAGCTAAGCTCATTATTTGTGCGTTGGGAATAGTGAAGAGGTGTGTGCTCCGTACTGTTAAAAATAATGCATAAATAACTAATAGCCTTGATGATATCAGATCAAGTGATAAATAATTTATATACTTCATAGAACGATGGTGATGATGCAAAGTAGACGTACGTTGCAGAGTGACTTGAAAATATTTTGCAGAGTAACAAGGTCAGTTATATAAACACTTTTTATACAAAAACACGCGGCAATAAGATCACGAGAGGCATTTTTTACAGTCGTAAATACAATATTTCACAATAAATTAGCGAAATTTGATTCCTAAAAAGTTTGTATAAATAAATCTATTAAAAAAAACATATTGATATTAATGAAACAAAGTTTGTTTAGATAACGTCTGTTAAAACAAGGTTTAAGGAATTTTAAATATAAATATGTCTAGGAATTATAACGTAATTATATTTTTTGAGGTTAGAAATTACAATAACATTAATGAAGCAATAAAAAAACATCTTAAGAATGTTGTTGTTTGCATTAAGAATGAAAGACCTATAACATAACCAAACCTGACCTATATAACAGGCTGCAGGTGAGCAATTTGCCTATTCACGACTACTTCAAGCATTAACATTATAATTACGCATAATAATGCAAAAGTACACTCTAACTCTAACAAGATAATTATTGAAATGTCAAACTTGATTAACGTGTTGATTCTTACCTTTTCGTTGCAGACGTGTCCGAGATCCGGAATCTCGAAACGGAAACCACGATGTTGCGAAAAAGAAAAACATAACGGCACCGCCGGTGATGGTGGAAGGCAGGCGAATGCTCTCTCGTCTTGAGGCGTCGCGACGTCCTCACACACGCGTGCCGCTTCCAATAAAGCAGAAGGCACACGTGCGTCCCTCTCTTTCGCACGCCGAAAGTGGAAAAAGGAAGACGCGAGGGTGTCTCTTTAGAGATTTTGCGACGGCATGTGTGTGTGCCGGGAAAAACTGAGAAAGTTGCGTAGGGAATCCCCGGCGGCGCCGCGGCGCATGCCCAAAATGGCCGACGGCGACGCCGGCGACGTTCATTTATTCCATCTCCACGGCTCGAGTAATTATGCATGTGTGGGTAATTAGTTCCGGACGCTCTCTCGGCGGCGTCTCGCGCGGTGCACCGGGACGCCGCCGCCGGATTTTCGCTTCGAAAATGAGGAAAAAACCGCGGGTACGGTTTTCCCGCTTTTTCTCCCTCTCTCCCAACTTTATATTTTCATTTCCACGTTCATCGATTTTATTTCCAATGTGTGTGTGCAAGTGTGTATGTGTGTGCGCGGTGGTGCGGCTTTCGAAATGGCGACGCTCACCATTCACCCTCCCCCATGTTACAGAAAAAATAGCCGTGACAAGTGTTGCCATTTTTAATCAACAAGTAACATGCGACTGCTCCAATTAAACGCGCATTATTGTATACAGAAATTTAGCACCAGCAATACAAGCAATTTAAACAAGTGCGTGCAGGAGTAACATTAGAGAGACAGTAGTCCCATATATCTTAAAATAAGGGATAAATGAAACACAATTATCTATGTCTTATACCACTGTATAATAATGATTTTTTTATATCACAATTTCGACACGTTTTTATATAACAATTTGTTAAAGAAATATAGTCGTTTACAGGTGTAATTAGGGGTAGGATTAAGGGCGAGTACATTAACAGAAGGTACCAAATACAGATTTTTCAACGTGACATAAATAGATTAATCTAGTTGAAATAGAGCGGAATTATAACAATATGATTGTTCGTTAATGGCTTTGAAAATTTCTAATGATTCTAACATGTTTAGTTTAGGGCTCTTGGCAAAACTATGTAATATTTTAATTTTTTTTAATAGTGGAAAACAGTGATAAAAAAATCATTAATGTGTACCACTTAGTAACGGTTGCCGACATTCTGTACCTTAGAATACATTCAAGGTTTAGATTGAATGAAACACTCACTATGTTTTTATTTTTGTATATACAGGGTGTTTCAAATTTCAGGCTCACCATCTGGATCTCGCTTATTAGAAGAGATAGAGGGTATGTTTAAATTTGGCACTTTTGCAGAATTTGATGCTGATTAATAATCAATTGAATTAAAATTAATTAAACCGTTTTGTTTTCGAGTTAAGTCCAAAAAACTGGAAAAACGGATTTTCGTTTTTTCTTTATATCTTCGTTATTTGAGGTGATATTTGAAAACGATAAAGACGTTCTTGTAGCACCTTTTTATTATCTAATAAATGGCATAAGATTTTTAGTTGTCACATGTTTCGTTTCTTTTGAACTATCATCAACTTTCTTATTTCTTATGGACGCCATGTTTATTTTTTATCGCATCTCAATGCTTAATTTTTTATGATGACAACAATAGAACAACATACATTTCATTTCATAAATAAACATATAATCGTTTAAAACACTTTTATTGTCAACCTATGTTGCACTTACTAAAAATCATCCGTTTTTAAATATCAAATAACGAATATATAAAGACAAAACAAAAACCAGTTTTTTTTTTCAGATTTCAGAAGCAAAACAATTTAAGTATTTTTTTTTCAATTGATTATTAATCAGCATCAAATTCTGCAAAAGTGCCAAATTTAAACAGACCCTCTATCTCTTCTAATAAGCAAGAACCCCATGGTGAGCCTCGAATATTTACATTTAAATGCACATAATAAATAGTACGACGTTTTTCAAGTAAAAATTGCCGTCTAAATTCAAAACTTAAGTCGTGTGATTGCATTTTATCAATGTAAAAATTGTATACACTGTGTATATAAAGTAAGGAATCAATTCAATTAAAATTCAGGGCATTTTCTTTCAGAAAAATGTTCGGACACGTGTATTATTTTTTTAGCGCGCATTTTTTGAGATAAAATTCAGATGTATAGGGTGTCCCAAAATTGAAGCGGTTATTGTATAAAGGAAACAAGTCCATAATAGTTCGATTTGAAAAAAATGAAAAAAACTGAATAGGACGGAAACGGTAATTCCTTTCATTCCACAGACGAAATGAAGCAGTGGGTTAGCTTAATGATAAAGGATCTACATAGGGGGTAATATCTTATTAATAACAAAGTTATAAATTATTTTCTTTGGGTAAACTTGTTTCCTTTATACAATAAATTGAAAATGCATTATGAATAATACAACGATTTATGAAAACAGCTTTAATTTTATTACAAAACTTTTGTAAAATGAACATGTATGAATGAAAATATAAAAGATAGATTATTCAGACTCATATTCCTTGCTGGTAGATGGCCAGTTTTGAAACTGTCTGTAAAACTCCTGATATTCATCTGGAATATACTTGATAATTTTTTCAATATCTTTAAGCTTTTTAGCTTTGATGGGTACTTTTTCCTGGTATGCCTTCTGAATAGGTAATGGGGGTGTGGCAATATCTTTTGATAAGCGAAATTTTGAGGTATACAAACCATCTATGAAGTCCCTGACAAGAACATACCCAGGAGTAGAACTTTGATTGGATATGTGTTTGTATTTAGATATACTGAAATTTTCTTTTGCCTTGTTCGGTCCTACAACGATCTCTTTGGAAGTTTTCTTAAAATATGTAGGCCACCATGTCTTGAAATCCAGTACCTCATCTGTAGTCACCAGTTTAACTTTGAAGGATGGTTCTGTTTTCTTTGCAGTTCTTATTAATGAAATATATTCCTCTGGTGCATAAATACGATCATGACGCCTAATGACTCTCTTTATCAAGCCAAAGTCTCTGTCACAAGGCAGAAAGGAATGACCGCGGACAGGGAAGTACTGATGAATTTGATTGAACCTCCCATTCATTGTTAGGGTTAACAGAAATCGTATAATTGTGTGGTTACGGTTTGGTCCCCGCAAGCATCACTAAATACATACAGTTCTGTAACATCTTCTGGTATTTGTTTAATATAATCTTGCAAGAAAGTAGCTACCTCGTTAGCGCCTTTTTGTGCAGTGCCCTCGAAGTATGTATAAAATGTTGCCGTATTGGTCTTTAAATCGTGAATTCCAAAAACGTACTGCCAAAGTTTTCGAAGATAGAACATGTCATTCACTGGCATAAACGGTAGCGGCAAATTCTGCATAAAATCGAAAACTAACGCACCTACGTTTTTGTTTTTTGTACACAATTCTGTTACAGACTGATTTTTTTTATAGAACTTTGAAGCCCGCCTCTTATGTACCAGTAGTTCTGCAGTGGCCACACGTTTGGCGTTATCGTTACTACTTTTTAATTTCATGTCCAATTCTTCACATGTTGGACATACGTCTACCTGTGGTCTTCCAAATTTATAACCAAAATTTTCATTGAAATCTTTTAAGTAGTATTCATACTTAACAATAACTGCCAAATCGACATTTTCCAAACAAAACATTTCATACATTTTTTTTACGGTTAAATGTGTATCAAGATATGTTAACGGTTTGTTGCCATAATGAGTTTCTTTTTTTGGAAACATTCTAATGTGTGCATTAATTTTTAAAATAGCAGAGTCGGGTAAAGCATTTCCCCGTTTGATGTGAAGACCACGTTTGTCAGTAGGAGTACTGCCATTTAACAGCAGGGATGTTAGACGAAAGACTGCCTTACTTGATAAGGCATAAAGGCTAAGAAATGCCTTTTTGCATACACGAAATCGCTGTTTTTCATTTAAAATATGATATTTACTTTTGCGTACTTGTTTGGGTTCTTGATTTCTTGATCTGTGCCTCTTAATATCCTTGGCTTCCAATAGCCCCATCAAGAAAGTGTCTTGCTCATTTTTTGATCTGCCAGAGTACAGAGATTTCAAAATGGATCTCTTCTCATTTTCTGAGAACTTCTCAGTGCATTTTAATTTACATCTGCAAGAAATACCGATTTGATAGCAGTTATATTTTCGAAAGAAGTGGAAATTTTCATACAAATATTGATAATATAATATTAACAATTACCTGCAGTCCGGACCTGTTTGTTTTGAGGGTTTTTCTACACCTTTTTGATTAGTGTAACTTTCCCCAAGCAATCGTGATTTAATGCGAACATTGTTCTTATATTTTTCACAATATCGAACATCCTTTTTTCGTTTAGGTGGCGATGCATCACTCTCCGTACTTGACATAATAACAACCGTTTTCTATTGCACAGTGATCAACACTGACATTAAAAAATGTGCTCGTATCGCGTTTTGTAAACAATACGACTGCAGCGCCATCAAATTGAGTGTATAAATGAAACTTGTCCGGGACTTGTTACCATTATACAATCAACGAGAATTTGTAAAGCTTGTAAATTTATGTGGTATCGCACAATAAATTTCCTTTTTAGACCCATTGATGCGTTTACTCAAGATTTTAAAAATGGCTATGCTAGTTATATTTGTGTCAAAGGTGGACTTGTTTCCTTTATACAATAACCACTTCAATTGTAATATGACCCCTAAGTTAAAATTTTCAAATGTGAATCCCAATTTTGTGTTGCATTTATGAATTCTACGTAAAATTCTGAGTATTTTTCATGTAGCATACCCCATGTCGATATTCAGCTGTTTTCGAAGAAATGGCGTTTAAAAAAGTATTACTACTATTTTATTTCTGGTAAAAGTTAACATGGTTTCATCGAAACTTTGGAATTAATAAGGAAAAATAATTATTTACTTAATGAAGTGATTTTTCCTTATTAATTCCAATGTTTCGATGAAACCATGTTATCTTTCACCAGAAATAAAATAGTACTTTTTTAAACGCCATTTCTTCGAAAACAGCTGAATATCGACATGGAGTATGCTACATGAAAAATACTCAGAATTTTACGTAGAATCCATAAATGCAACAAAAAATAGGGGTTAACATTTGAAAATTTTAACTTAGTGGTCCTATCTCAATTTTGGGACACCCTGTACATTTGCCTGAATTGCCCAGAATTTTAATCGAAATGATTTCTTACTTTATGTCACAGTGTATATTTTACAATAAATAATTGTGGTTTAAAACATAGTTAGCGTTTCTTCAAATCTATATTATGGGTTGTCACGTAGTAACGGTCGCAACCATTATCATTTAAGGTTACTGTGACTAGTGTGAGCATCATGTTACTTATTCAAACCTTACAAGTTTGGCGTTTCTAATGAATGCAAGAAAATATTAGCGATCAAAAAAATTTCAATCATATTTTATACAATGAAACAATATATTTGAATACAGCATTAGACTAGTTTACTAAGATTTAATACTACTTAAAACTATAATTACTGCAAGCCAGTGATGGCTCGCGGAGTGGCTCATGGTACGGCCGAGGTAGCAGAGGTGCTGTCACGCCGTCAGCCGTCTCAGCAACCGACCCTACCTATCGGTATTGCCACCTCTGGTACCTCGACCGTACCATGAGTCACCCCGCGAGCCGTCACTGCTGCAAACTATCATTTTCAAATATCCACAGTAAAAATACTTTACGATTTATAAAGTTTACTACAATTGCTCTATTATAACAGAGCATTTTGTTAAATTTATTTTATTTTAATGTTCGGCATTAGGTAATTCCGTAATTATATGTAACTACAAAACTTTTTTTAAAGGGTATAGCCGAATAAGATGGTCAAAACTGCCCCCAAAGCAATTTAATAATCGCGATGACTGGATGGAAGATAATTAAAAATGCCGTTGATTGCTCGAAATTTCAGCCTCCTGAAGCAATTCGTTGTCGATATATGACTGAAAACGTGAATTTTACGTTTTATTTTTTTTTTCGTTTTCTTTGGCACGAATCAAGCTGAAACCACGTCTACCCAAAAAAAAAATACTTCTCGCAGTATTTTTTTCAATTTTTTTGGCGCCAAATTCAAATAGAAAAATGAAGTAAAAGTTTTCAAAATTCATTCTCGCCCCCAGAATTGCTCTAAAATGTTTCCATTTGCAATAAATCCCAAAAAACATTTTTCTTAACTTGCTCTATCTCGCGTGTGGAAAATTTTGAATTTTTTTGCAGGAGCGAAAAATGTTTTTTAGTGTACTTCTAGGTACTTTTAACTTTCCCGTGTGTATTTTGGTTTTAAGTGTTCAAACACGCGAAAAATGGCAAAAAATAGACAAATCAGCCCAAAACGGTGCATTAAGCATGAGAAAGAAGCGGCAAAGGTTGGAAATATTCGTGTGGATCTCGAGCTTAATTATTATAAATTAAAGCATTTTTTATTTCCGTTAAAAATAATCAACAACTCATTCTATGTAAATCAAAATAACAATGCTATAAAATTAAAATAGAAGAAACAAAAATTTACATTCAGCGATTTGAAAATTGTAGAGATTATGAAGGCTTTGAATTAATAACATCCATTGCGGAAGTCCAAATTTTTGTGAATATCTTAGTAAAGAATTACTAAATTCTAGTTAAGAAAATACAATAGCAATTTATATTTCAAAGATTGCAGGAAGTGATAAGGACCACCCACCGCCCTTTGGTTTCAATTAAATTCAACCTAGAAAATACTGTTTGGTAAAAAGAAAACTTCTTAGTAAAATCACTAGAGTTTTAATAGTTTGAAGAGCACCAATACAGAAGTTTTGTGGATTAAATTAAAATCGAAATGGGGGTGGGCTTTGTCCCATCCCCGAACCCCGCGAGCACGCCTCAGAGTTTCGATAAATCAATCCGTTCGTCGAAGTAACAAAATCTGTTGAATTATTCATTTCATTTCACTTATTTCATTTCATTTCATATATTTCACGTCTGCCACAATATACAAACAATAAATACGTTGCAAAATTTGTTACGGATGTGTTTGTCAATTAAAAATTAAAATTAAGTATTACAATATTGTCAATTTCATAAAAATTATTACAATAGTGTCAAGTTAATAAAAATAATGACACATTACTACATAGCCAATTTACATCTAATTATTTTCTTATGAAATAATTTACAGTTCTCAGATCTTAGTTTATGTTGTAAAGATTGGAGGGTGGGATGGGGCCCACCCATCGCTCTTTAGTTTCATTTAAACTCAAGCTAGAAAACACTGTTTGATCAGCAAAGAACTTCTTAGTCAAATCACTAGAGTTTTAATAGTTTTGAGAGCACCAGGACAGAAGTTTTGTAGAGTAAACGAAAATGTAAATGGGGGGTGGTGGGTAGGCTTTTTCCCATTGCCCACATTGCGCAACCCTTAAATAAATTCGAAGCAACAAAATCGGTTGAATTCTTTTCTTATCAAATAATTTACAGTTGTCAAACCTGCTTATGTTGCAAATATTGCAGAGTGGGATAGGATCCATCCACCACCCTTTACTTTCATTTAAACTCAAGGTAGAAAACACTGTTTGACTACCAAAGAACTTCTTAGTCAAATCACTAGAGTTTTAATAGTTTCAAGAGCACCAGGACAGAAGTTTTGTGGATTAAATTAAAATGTAAATAAGGGGTGGTAAGTGGGCTCTGTCCCATCATCTAACCCTTTGAACACACCCCTGAAATTATATAAATAAATTCATTTGTCGAATGAACAAAAACCGTTGAATTATTTTCTTATCGATTAATTTACAGTTATCAAACCTTCGCTTATGTTGGAAAAATTAGAAGGTGGGATAAGGTCCATTCACCGGTCTTCAGTTTCACCTAAACTTAATCTAGATAACACTGTTTAGTTAAAAAACTTCTTAGTCAAATCACTAGTTTTAAGAGCACCAGGACAGAGGTTCTATAAACTGAATAAAAATATAGATGGGGGATGGCTTTGTCCGGTTCACTAACCCTTGGAACATGCTCCAGCATTTCTATAAATAAATTCGTTCGTCGAAGGAACAAAAACCCTTGAATTGTTTTCTTATCGATTAATTTACAAAAGTCAAATCTTCGTTTATGTTTCCAAAATTGGAGTGTGGTAATGTAACGGCTTTTGTTCCTTCAATAAAAGAATTTAATTACAGAAACACTGGGCAGAGCCTACCCATCACCTCCGATTCATATTTTTCTTCAATCAACAAAACTTCTGCTCTGGTCCTTGGTGATGGGCCCTAATCCACCGCTTTTCGGTTGCACAAAAAGTTCAATCTAGAAAACACTCTTTAGTTAAAAAAAAAACTTCTTAGACAAATCACTAGAGTTTTATTAGTTTTAAGAGCACCAGGATTTTGTTGATTGAAGAAAAATATTAATCGGAGATGATGGGTGGGCTCTGCCCAGTATTTCCGTAAATAAATTCGTTTGTTGAAGGAACACAAGCCGTTACATTACTTTCTTATCAATTAATTTACAGTTGCCAAACCTTCGTTTATGTTTCAAAAATTAGATGGTGGAATAGGGCCCACCTCCCACCCTTCGATTTCTACTAAACTCAATCTAGAAAACACTGTCTGGTTAAAAAACTTCTTAGTCAGATCACTAGAGTTTTAATATACTCAGTGACATGGAAATCGCGACACCAAGAAGGAGTAGGAATTTTTTGACCAATCTTGCCAGAAACCTTTAACTCTTGAAAGGTATCTATTAAAATTTCGTTCATATGAATCAAGTGATCATGGCTTATCAGACAGTTCTTTCAGGTTTTTCTAACAATTTTATCAGGTGTATGTTTTGCGAGATTTCGTTCAGTTCTTTATTGTTGTTGCTTGTGGTCGTTTGTTTTGTAGTTAAGTTAGAGGTTGTGATGCCTAGAGTGCTTCAACGTGGAAATTATAGCGAATTAAGCAAATTCTACATAGGTCGTATTGTTGGTATGCGCGAAGGTGATTTTTCGTTCAGAGAATTTGTAAATCGCTTAAACTGAAACCAATCCACCATCATCCGCTGCTATCAGGAATGGACGGGGGGGGGGGGGGGTCAGGAACATCGCCGAAGAGGCTCGGGGGCGGGGGGCAAAGAAGAACAAATGAGGTGCAGGACCGCCATCTTCGGCTTATGGCAACAAGAGACCGATTCTTCAGTATCAGATCAATTGCCGATACATGGTTAGATAACGAAGGTCGTCCTGTAAGCCTTTGAACGGTTTTCCCTAGAATACGTATTTTTGGTTTGGAAAACCAAAAAAAAAGTGCAACTGCACTGGAACCTAGAGTGGTATGGGGTAGTGTTTAGTGATGAATCCCGATTCTGTTTGGGGATGCATAATGGCCGTATGACGGTTGACGAAGAAGTGCTGAATGTCAAAATATAAATTTTCTGCTGGGAGGCCTGTGCACCAAACTGTGGGGATTATGGTATGGGGTGCCATAACTTATGGGAGTGGGTTTCATTTGGTATTCATTCGAGGCAATATGGACGCCCTGTGATATGAGGATGAGGTGATAGAACCCCATATTCTTCCATATTTTCAACACCCACTTTTCCCGTAGGATAATGCCCGTCCCGATGTTGCAAGACGTTCTATGAACATATTTGCAGAGGATAATGTCAATCTCTTGCCATAGCCAGCTCTATCTCCCGATCTTTCGCCCATCGAGCGTGTTTGGGAGATTATGGGGAGAAGACTGACAACTTACTGCATCCTACGCGGACGTTGCAAGCTCCACAGCCTGAATTACGGGTTGTTAGGGACACGATATCTCCAAGAGGAAATCGTTCATCTACTAAAATCGATGCCACGAAGAGTGGGGGAGTGTGTATCCAATAGGGAAGACCAACCTATTATTAATTAAAAAAATATGTTTACATTTTGTTCTTATGTTATTTTTCTTTAAAATTTTAATCAATTGATACCTTTTAATAGTTAAACGTTTCTGGCAAGTTTGGTTAAAAAATTCCTACTCCTTCTTGGTGTTGCGATTTCCATGTCACTGAATATAGTATTAGAAGCACCAAGATAGAAGTTTTGTGGATTGAATGAAAATGTAAATGGGGGTGATGGGTGGGCTCTGCCCCATCCTCCAACCCTTCAAACACTCCCCAGAATTTCTATAAATAAATTCGTTCGTCGAAAGAACAAAAACCCTTGAATTATTTTCTTATCGATTAATTTACAATAGTTAAACCTTCGTTTATTCTTCCAAAATTGGAGGGTGGTGGTTTTATTAACAAAAAATTTCTTAGTCAAATCATTAAAGTTTTAACAGTTTCAAGAGCACCAGAATTAAATTAAAATGTAATTTTAGGGTTGTGGGTGGGCTCTGTACCACTCTCTAACCTTTTAATCCCGCCCCAGAGTATCTATTAATAAATTCATTCGTCGAACGAACAAAATTAGATTATTTTCTTATCAATTAATTTACAGTTGTGAAACCCTTATTTGTGTTCCAAAAATGTAAGCGTAGGATAGAACCCAGCCACCTCTTCTTTTCGATTCCATTAAACCTAAACCAGAAAACACTATTTGCTCAAAATAACTTCTTAGTCAAATCAATAGATTTAATAGTTGTTGAAGCACTACGATTTGTAGGTCAAATTAAAATTGAAATAGGTGGTGGGAGGGCTTTGTCTCACCCTCCAACCCTTCAAACACGCTCCAGGGCATCCTTAATAACCTCTGATGGTGTTCCAAAGTGTTGAGGGTGGATAATACAAATGAAAATTGCATTCGACGGTGTGAAAAAGTGTAAAAAATAAACGCTTGGATAAATCGTTTCTGAAATTATAAAATCTACCGACAAATAGTCGGTTTTGAATTCCCTTTGAAGTCAAAATAATTGATATTTTCAGCTGGCAATAAAACAGCAGCACTAAAAATTTCAGCTGGTGTGAACTAAAGTTGCTTCGATGGTTTTAAATAATCTAAGATAGTAATTACTCGAGTAAGGTGGTTTTTAAATTATAATTTATTTATATATTTTGTTTTGAAGCAAAAGGGGAGCACTGACGGTACAAGCTGAGAAAAACTAAAATTGCATTCAAGTATTAATAAAATGAATAAATTAATTCATTATTTCGAAATTTATATAAGAATGTAAGATCACTCAATTGACTATAATCTCTGTAAAGAAAGCCAGAGGCGGCTCGCTATATAGAGCCAAGGAGCCATGGCACTACCTGTAGTAGTTTCAAGCCCAGCAAGAATTTTTAATTCATTCTTAAAACACTTTTTCGCCAGTTACTTTAGTATAGGAAGATAAATCGTTCTGTCTTTCTTTTGTTGTCTAAAATTGTATTTCTTAGCTGACAATAATGGTGTGTTGCAATTGTCAATAATGGTTTGTTGCAGTGGCCAAGAATGATATCTTTCAGCTGTTAAAAATGGTAGTTTTCAGCTGTTAAGAAATATATTTATTCAACTGTCGAAAATGATATTTTTCAGCTGTCAAAAGGCATTTCTCACCTATAAAAATCGTATTTTTCAGCTATTATCGGCAGCATTTTTGGTCATTTTTTTATTGTCAAAATGGCATTTTTCAGCTCACAAAACTTATACTCTTGTTGTCAAAAATTGTATTTTTTAGCTGACAATAATGGTATGATACAGTTGTCAATAATGGTTTGTTGTAGTTGTCAAGAATGGTATGTTTCAGCTGTTAAAAATGGTATTTTTCAGCTGTTAAGAAGTATATTATTCAACTGTCAAAAATGATATTTTTCAGCTGTCAAAAATGATATTTTTCTACTGTCAACAATGGGGTATTTCCCACCCATTTCAGCCATTAAAAGCAACATTTTTCGATATTTCTTTAATTGTAAATAAAATTGCATGTTTCAGCTTTCAAAAATTGTACTTTTTGCTGCTAAAAATTATATTTTTTGTTTTCAAAAATTGTATTTATTAGCTGACAATAATGGCATAATACAGTTGTCAATGATAGTGTGTTGCTGCATCAAGAATCGTATTTTTTAGCTAATAAGAATTGTATTATTCAGCTGTCATTCAAATGTAATGTTTCAGCTGTCAAAAATGATATTTTTCAGCTGCTAAAAATGGTATTTCCCACTTATATAAATGGTATTTTTTATCTATCAAAAGCAGCATTTTTTACATTTTTTTAACTGTCAAAAATGGCATGTTTCAGCTGTCAAACCCTGTATATTTTTTTGTTGTTGTCAAAAATTTTATATTTTAGCTGCTAATAACGGTATGTTTCAGCTGTCGGGAATGGTATTTTTCGGCTGTCAAGAATGGTAATCCCCAGCTGTTGAAAATAGTATTTTTCAGCTGCCTCGAGTTGTATTTTAAAGTTGTAGAAAATGGTATTCTTCAGCTACCAAATATGCTATGTTTCAGCTGATAAAAACAGTATTTTTCGGCTGGTAAAAATAGTTTTTTTCGACATTTTTAAATTGTCAAAAATTGTATTTTTTAGCTATCAAACGTAGTATATTTCGCTGTCAAAAGTAGTATTTTTTTACTGTAAAAAATAGTACTTTTTTGTCAAAAAGAGTATTTTTCGTGTGTCAGGAATGGTTAGTTTCAGCTGACAAAAATGGCATTCCTCGGCTGTTGAAAATTAGTATTTTCCAACTGTCAAAAATAGTATTTTTTTTTGTCAAAAATTGTATTTTTCGTGTGTCAACAATGATATGTTTCAGCTGTCAAAAACAGTATTTTTCAGCTAATAAAAATAGTTTTATTCGACATTTTTGAATTGTCAAAAATTGTATTTTTCAGCTGTCAAAAGTAGTATATTTTGCTGTCGAAAGCAGGGGCGGCTCGGTATATAGAGCCTACACTACCTGTAGTTTCAAGCTAAGCAAGAATTTTTAATTAATTCTTAAAACACTTTTTCGCCAGTTACTTTGGTCTAAGAAGATAAATCGTTCTTTAAAAAAAGAGGAGGAGGGGGCATATTGTATATGTGGCTCTACCATCAACATGATTCACGAGCCGCCACTGCTTTCTGATATTGAATCATTTTTTTTGTCTCCACTAGTTTTGGTTAAATGGGTTTAACCATCCTCAGCAGGAAAACGTTTTTCAGTTCTTCGGATTGTTCTTCTTTGTGTTTAAAGTTTCATATCAATTGCTCTATTAGTTTTTGAGATAGAGCGCGTACAGACACACAGAGAGAGACAGAGACACACACAGAGACAGAGATACACGGCCACACAACACACAAAGCACAGACACGCAACACACAGAGACAGAGACACACAGACATACAGACACACAAACACACAGGCACAGCCACACACTGACCATTTTTTCAGAAATGTTTGAAATCGCCTCTAGGGACCTCAAAAAAATTTAAAAAAATGTTCACGATCATAATATTCTTTCGTACTTCATAGCGGAGAAAGTGACAAATAAAATTGTCCAATATCAGAAGATATCAGTCATTTTTAACATTCGATACACCTGAGTATTTCTTTCAAAGCGCCACGAAACCATGTTGTAGTTTGAATCACGGGCAGCTCGTAATATAATATAGAGCCAAGGAGCCATGACACCACCTGTAGTTTCAAGCTTAGCAAGAATTTTTAATAAATTCTTAAAACACTTTTTCGCCAGTTACTTTGGTTTAGGAAGATAAATCGTTTTGTCTTTTTTAAAAAAATGAGGGGTGGGAAATATTGTATAAGTGGCTCTACCATCAACATGTTCTACGAGCCGCCACTGAAGAAAGCTATCTATTTTCACTTCTAAAATAATCTTTTTTAACTGATTAAACGTTTCTAGTTGAAACTGAGGAAATTGAAGACCACTAATGCGGTAATAAGCAACGGGAAGTTAATAGTATATTTATGAAAGCATTAATTATCAAATTCAATTTAGTTTAATTTCCAAGTTAGTCCTGTATGTAGAAATAAACGATCTTAAACCAATGTTATTATCTAGTAGTAGTAATAATAACATGCAAATTTCTTTTGTATCATTTAATATCCGGCGTGGCACTAGCCAGGGAAGTAGTTGTTTCAATAAGTTATTTGTTTATAGTCTTAGTAAGACTTAATTTTTTGCTTGCAGATTAACGAACAGGTTGAATATTCACATATTCAGGCTATATTTTGTTTTATTAAATTTATTAATTATCCCTCTGTACAGAATTGAAATCAATTAGTTTCAAGCGTTCATATTTTGGTTTAGATGATAGAGACGAGGTGTCGGTAAAACGTTTAACCGACCAAGTTATTTTAAGTAATGATGATTCTGTGTAAAATTTTGTAATGGTATGTGCAAGATTTATATTGTATAATGTAAAATATTCGTGTTTAAACTTTTACAAGATTTTTGAAATCAGATAATTTGAGCAATTCTCACAACTAAAACAAAACTGTTTCAACTGGAATAATACTAAAACAATTTTATGACTTGGTGAGAATTAATTAGTTTTTAATTTTTAAGTTTCCTAAAAATGTAAATTAATTATAGACTCAACTTTTGCGAACCCTAAAAAAAACACAATAAATTCACCTAAGGCAAGAAATTTGTTTACCCCTAAAATCCTCTATGCGAGCGGGCGAATATGTCCGCTATGGCGCCACGGTAAAGTTTAGCAGCGGGCGTACACGCCCGCTATGGTCGTAGTATTAATGCATTATCACACAGAAATTATCACAAACATCCTTGTATATAATTTTAATAAACACTAAGTGTATGTACATTCAACCTGTTTTCTGCAAAATTAAGTCCAACAAAGACGTTTTAGTAAGACTTAATTTTGTAGATATACATTTATTTAAAAATCAATAGCGAACAACATTTTCTGTAGTAATTTGTAATGTTGGAAAATATAGAGGATTTGGGTTTTATCGTCGTAGATAAGGCGGAAAATTTGATTCGAGCGTCCCCTCCATCGCCGTTCTAGAATTGCAGAAAAAAAAAGATATGTGCGTCACTGATTAAAACTACCACCCCCCCTTTTTTATCCCGCTGCCATCCCTGCTTCCAACCCCCCGGAAAGTGTATGTGTGTTAACTCCCGTACTCCATTTGAATACATAACCGTGATATTGGATATCAGCTCGCGATTGATTTATCGATTCCCCTACGCGAACCTCACTATTCCCACTCTGCAAAGAATAAGACATTTTTTATTTTGCATGTGTATATAATATTGTAGTAAATTCCACTTGCAAGAAGGGAGAAATTAATTGTAAAACTGGTAAAATAATTGTTTATATGACTATTAACCCTTTCACTATGAGAATCGTCAATACGCGACTTGGTAATTCTGCCTTTGTATTCAGCAGTCGTCAACAGAAGATCTAGTGTTTTAATTCAAAGAGAACATATTACAAATTTTATAAATTTGCAAAATTTAAACCACATGAGGGCGAAATGGCGGCAAAGAAAATATTTTAGTAAGTTTAATTTTGAAAAAACTTGGCGTTGTAATAGTGTATAATTTTTCCCGTAGTTAAAGGGTTAAAATAAACTGGATTTTTCATAATCGTTAATCAAAACAGTAGCAAAAAAAACAAAAACAAGAGGTTTCATTATTAAAGTAGAAATGAACCAATTCCTTGGAAGAAAAATTGAATTAGACATGAGATGAGCACACCATCTTGGAGATCTAGAATCATATGATAAATTATCCAGACCAAGTCTGCCGTCCTTAGGAAGAGTGCAGTAACTACAAAACACTAAATCTGTGCCAAACTCATCTGAATAAAATAATTTTGTTCCAGTAAAGCTAAGTCAAAAAAGCAGTGTTTTTGGCTTATAATTTGGACAGGATACTTTTATATTGGTTTTAACTTTAAACTGATAACAGGAACTTAGACCAATCCAATGATACCCATATGGCTCATTTCATTTAAAATCACCCAAAATAAGAAAATCTCGTTGCCACGTCACAGATTTTTGTAAAAAAAAAATTGTCAGCAAGTACATTTTTCCAGAATTTCTATGTCAAAACTGGGGTCAGTGGGTCATTTTGAAATTCGATGCAATTTAACAAAATGACATCAACGGGTAAGGTGGCGTTTAAGTTTGTAATAACTATAACTTTGTTATTTATGAACCAATTTTGTTCAATTTGGTGAGAGACAAAAGTGTAGGCTAAAAAATGGAATTTGTAGAATGTTGAAAACTTACATATAACCTATACAAATGTGCAATTTTTTTTTATTGTAACATACAAATTTTAGGAATTTATTACAGCAAAATCACAAATTTTTACAACCTTCAAATTTATTTCTCATAATGCTTATAATCAATTGTTTTCACCACAAAAAAATTACGAGGGTGTTTTTTGTGGTTGGACAATTAAAAAAAAACAAGGAAAATGTAAAAACGTAGGCTAATTCTTAACTAGTTCGCAAAAAATCAAGATTTGTATTTTTTTCTATAGCATCCTGAACATTCTAACAATTATTTTATGCTTTATCTGTTACGAAGTATTGTGATCGTGAAAAATTTTTCAAATATTTTTGCGTGAGGTAGGTACATTCAGGGGCAGCTCGTTATATAGAGCCAAGGAGCTATGGCACTACCTGTAGTTTTAAACTCAGCTAGTATTTTTAATTAAATCTTAAAACACTTTTTTGCCAGTTACTTTGGTCTAGGAAGATAAATCGTTCTTTCTTTCTTCAAAAAAGAAGGGAGGGGGTTTATTGTATAAGTGGCTCTACCATCAACATGTTCCACGAGCCCCCACTGCGCATGGTGACTTGCCAACTTTTTTGCAATTTTTTCTTGATGAAATTCTGGACTTCATTTTCAAGACTTTTAACAGGAATTTGTTTCAAACTTTTCTATTCTAATGCCTTTTTTAAGTATTTTTATGGCGTTTTTGAGAACTTTGTCCAGGATTCTTTTGAGAAATTTGTTTTTCAAGACAATTTTTTTCAGGACCATTTGTCAAGGCATTTTTCAGAACTTTTTTACATGTCCTTTATCGGAATTTTTTTTCAGGACAGTTTTCTCAGAACTCTTTTTTTCCAAGACTTTTCTGTAGTAAGACCTTCTTTTAATATTCTTTGAGAACTTTATCCAGGTTTTTTTTGAGAATTTTTTTTCAAGACAATTTCTTTCAGGACTATTTGTCAGGGAATTTTTCAAATTTTTTTTTCAGGTCCTTTATAGGAATATTTTTTCGGGATCCTTTTTTCAGGACTCCTTTTTCCAGGACTTTTCTATTCTAAGGCCTATTTTTTAAATATTTTTTGAGAACTTTAACCCGGATTTTTTTTTGGGAATTTTGTTTTTCAAGACAATTTTTTTCGGGACCATTTGTCAGGGCATTCTTCAAAATCTTTTTTCAGGTTCTTTATAGGAATTTTTTTCGGGACCCTGTTTTCTGGAATTAATTTTCAGGATTTTTCTCAAGGTCTTTCTTTCAGGACATTTTCAAGACTTTTTCAGTAATTTTTTTTAAGACTTTCTTTTTCGGCTTCTTTTTACAAGTCTTCTTTTTTTAGGGCTTTTCTTTCGAGACTTTTCAAGACTTTATTTTTTGGAATTTTGTCAGGACTGTTTTTGAGACTTTTGTCCAGAACTGGTTTAAGGACTTTTTACAGTACATTTTTTCGTTTCCAGAACTTCATCCACGATTTTTTTAAGACTCATTTTAAAACTTTTTCAAATCTTATAGGGATTTTTTTTCAGGACTTTTACAGGCGACGTTTTTCGGGATTTTATCAGGACCTTCATTAGAACTTCTTTTCGGGACTTTTTTTCGGTCTTTTTCAGGACTTTTCAGAAGATTTTTTTCAAGAGATTTTTCTTAGGCCTTTCAGGACATTTTGAGGACTTTTAGGAATTAAATTTTTTGATTTTTTTTTTCAAAACTGAGAAAAAGCAACAGGACCATAGATAAACGATTAATTAAGATTGCCAACTCAAGCAATAGAATTGGGGAAAAGTGTTAGTACCAAATTTAGCGCCACCTGCTATTTGATCGTGGACTTTCTTTAGGTCTCTTTTTTCAATATTTAAAATATTTAAAAAAAATAGTGACATTCATAATTATTTAACCCGCAACAAAGAAAAAATTGTACCTCTTAAGCATAGCCATTCATTCTATGAAAATTCTCTACAGCAATCCGGAATTGACCTGTACAATAAACTTCCACAATCGTGGACAACGCTAACAAATATTAGATTTAAATATAAACTAAAATCATTTCTCCAGCAGCAGGCATTTTATAATATCAGAGATTTCAAAAACTGTACGATACCGGTTAACTTTTCATTTTGAATTTTGAATTTACACTTTTGTATCCTATTTTGCTAGATTACGGACTTCTTTTTAAAATGTTTGTGATTTTTTTTTAAATTTTTTAATTTTTTTAATTGTAATAATGTGTTCTTGTATTTTGTATTTTTTATAATGTATTTTTGTATTTTTTATTGTGTATTTATATTTACTTGACTTGTCTAATGTTGTAAATCTACAATGTGATGAACCAATAAACAATTCTATCCTATTCTATTCTATTCAAGATTTTATTTTCAAGGCTATTTTCAAGACTTTATATTCAGGACTTTTTCAAGATTTTTTTCAGGACTTTTGCAAGGCTTTTTTCAGGACTGTTTTTCAAGCCTTTTTTATCAGGACTTTTTTTCGGGCTTTCGTTCAAGACATTTTTCAAGTCTTTTTTTAGTACCTTATTTCAGGACATTTTTTTGTCAAGCCTTTTTTAGAACTTTTTTCGAGATTTTATTTTAAGACTTTTCTGTATTTTTTTTTTGTGGGAATATTTTTATCAGGACTTTTTTTCGGGCTTTCGTTCAAGACATTTTTCAAGTCTTTTTTTAGTACCTTATTTCAGGACATTTTTTTGTCAAGCCTTTTTTAGAACTTTTTCGAGATTTTTTTTAAGACTTTTCTGGATTTTTTTTTTGTGGGAATATTTTTATCAGGACTTTTTTTCGGGCTTTCGTTCAAGACATTTTTCAAGTCTTTTTTTAGTACCTTATTTCAGGACATTTTTTTGTCAAGCCTTTTTTAGAACTTTTTTCGAGATTTTTTTAAGACTTTTCTGGATTTTTTTTTGTGGGAGTATTTTTTATCAGGACTTTTTTTCGGGCTTTCGTTCAAGACATTTTTCAAGTCTTTTTTTAGTACCTTATTTCAGGACATTTTTTTGTCAAGCCTTTTTTAGAACTTTTTTCGAGATTTTATTTTAAGACTTTTCTGTATTTTTTTTTTGTGGGAATATTTTTATCAGGACTTTTTTTCGGGCTTTCGTTCAAGACATTTTTCAAGTCTTTTTTTAGTACCTTATTTCAGGACATTTTTTTGTCAAGCCTTTTTTAGAACTTTTTCGAGATTTTTTTTAAGACTTTTCTGGATTTTTTTTTTGTGGGAATATTTTTATCAGGACTTTTTTTCGGGCGAAAGCTCGAAAGACATTTTTCAAGTCTTTTTTTAGTGCCTTATTTCAGGACATTTTTTGTCAGCACTCTACTTTTAAGCCTCTGCAGGACTATTATCTAGACTTTTTCTAAAGACTCGAATTTTTAAGGCATTTGAAGGAAATTGATTAAATTTTTCTCCCACTGTGGTGAAATTTCCCGCCGATTTTTTTTGCGCACGGTACAGCTTGTCAAAGTTGGACAATTTTTTACATAAAAAACATTTTTTTTCCATCGCATTGTTACGGGGGTGGGTTGGACTTGGAGTTAAAATCAACTACACATTATTAAAGATAAAACTTGAATCTTTCCCAAACTGAAAGATTCATCGATTTTCGACCAAATTGAACCAAGTTATGACGGTTTGAAAAATCGAGTTTTTTTCGCGATTTTTCTAGTGCCGCTTTTTTTTGACGCCGAGTATATGTAAATTTCCATCATTTTACAAATTCTATTTTGTAGCTTATACTTTTGTCTTTTAAATGATACTAAAATGAACTAAATTGGATTATAAATAACAAAGTTACAGTTATTACAAACTTAAAGGTCCGTTGGCGCCGTGTTGTTAAATTGCGTCAAATTTCAAAATGACCCCCTGACCTCAGTTCTGATCCAAAAATTCTGAAAAAAAATGTTATGGTTTTTCATAATATATTTGCTGACAACAAAAAAAAAATAAAAATCTGTAACGTGAGGGGCTCACACATATAATAACTCACACATAAACATATTTGTAAACTGAACATCGTAAAAAGGACATTAAATAAAAGTGCAGTACAGCAATGGCATTACAATTAAATATAATTCCAAAAGGCACTATTTTGGTATGGCCAGGTTTGGTATGGCCTGGGTGTGCGCCAGCCTGGTATAGTTCAGTTGTGCCCACAACTTTTTGTTTTCGAGGGTCAAAGTTGATACAGATTAATTCGATCGGCCCATATGCATAAGAAAATGAATTATATCTAGGGGGCCGCGGTGGTTTAGTGAGTAGAGTTCCTGCTCACGGGCCTTATGGTCGTGGGTTCGAATCCCATCCATGCGGTCACTTTTTCAGAACGAAGAAGTGGCCGTGCGGGTCCATGGATGTCTAGTGTAAGTCTCCCCCTATTCCTTATATAATATATGAATGATTATATAATTCAAAATCTAGAAATAAATGTACTCACTTAATGGAAAGTCTGGCGGAATGGACTAGTTTCCTAAGCAATAAAAAAATAAATTAAAAAAAAAATTATATTTAATAAAATTACAAATATAAAATGATAACATATGTATTGCCATTTTAATATCAACAGTACACGAATCAAGTTTTTAACATAATTAAAATTAATTAGGTAATAAAGGAAAACAAAATGGTTGCATTTATTAAAATGTGGACCTTTCGATTCTTGTTCAATAGGGACGCTTGGTAGACAACCTACAGGGCCGATGGTATAGTCCAATATGTATGGCAATTTTAGGCTCCCGAGCAGCATAGATCGTTGGAGCAAGTTTTAATTTTGAAGTTCCTGTCGCATTGAAGAAGTAATCGTAGTGTGTAATTAGTGTCTCGTGATGGATAATAATTAAAATAATAATAAAATAGGGGTCGGTGAGGGCCAACTGGCGCGTCTGTTTCGGGGCGCAACCTTGAACATAAATCACACAGGCCGGGAGAGGGTTAACCGGAAGCGGAAAAGAGGAAGTGTCGTACGTGTACGTGTATTCAAATTAAGCTCGCCAGAAAGGCAGTTGTGGAATGAAAGGCAAACGAGAGTGAAAAAGCGAGGGTTTCATTAGGCCCCCATTGACTGCGTGTATCTGTACACACAATGGGGAAGGGCGGAAGGGTCTACCTGAGAGCCGGCCAAGAAAAGGGTTTCAGACACTCCAGACACAGGGCAGACATCGAGCGCGGACCGGATTAGAAGGGCATATGCAAAAGAGAGTCAGCAGGTAGCTCTGGCATCTGCATACGTTACTTTCATTGTCGTCGTCGTCGGGGACCGGAAAAGGGTTACCTGAAAGGATTCTATGAGAATTCTCAGGACAGGTAACGATCGGATTGTGAAAAATGATAAATTATATTGAGAATGGGACCGCAATCGGGGAACTTATTTGAATATAATTCAAAAACTGTCAAACGCCCCTTGACGTCATTTGCATGCGAGCCAGAGCACAAAGAGAGACTATTACTATGCCATGCTATGCTATGCTATACCTGGACGTCGCAACCGTTACATTTATTTGTATACAATTTCATATGCAAATCGGAAACGCGGGCTTACGTACAGAATTATCAAAATGTTCAACACACACACAGGCACACACAACGAATCAATATTATTTTAACAATGCATGCAAACATTACCTAATCCACCTAATAGCGTAGTATTTGCTGCAGTACTATTTATTTATTAGATTACCACTGGGAATTCTACCTCGAATTACCTTGATTATAAAAAAAATTATTATGCCTTTATCGATTTATCCATAAAAAATACAATAATGTAAGAAGCTTGTTAAATCACGACACATTATAAATTTCCAATTCAATAATGTTGAACCATATACAAAACTAGCAATAGTACAATACGAATTCATTTTTATATTTTATTCCGAATAAAATCGACCATGGGTTTTCCAGGTATTAATAATATACGTACAAATCGAAAATGAAATAAAGTATTACGAATTTCCCAATAAATAGTCTGGAAATATAAATTTATTATACATTAAGCGCAGTTTAATATATTAAAAACGTATTTATTCCACAACGAACGCATATATCCATTCGAATGCATGCTCTTATATTCCTTCATTTTTTTTTTGCGGACATGCGACGTCGAAACCATTAAAACGAGCCATCCGTTATGCAATTCTATATTTCACAGTAAGAGACAGTTAATGGATTAATTAAATGTTGTGGCCGTTAATTATTTATTTATCGCCTGGCGTGCGTTAATTTGAATGGCAAATTAGGGCGGCCTAATTACACACGAAAAGTATTTTATATTTTATTTTGTTCCTTTTTTTTTACTGTAATATAATTACCGGAGTGGACGGCTAGCTCTTTATTAATTAAGCGTCCCTCCCCCCGGAAATACAATGGCGATATTTGCCGCCATATCCGATTCTTAATTAATGAGCGTTGTTCACCCACTTTTCCCCCTTGTTTCTTTCATTCTTTCTTGCCCTGTCGAAATGGGGGAAATGCACGACATTTTTTTTTTATTGAAATTATAAAACTCTCAGTTATTTTATGATAATCGATTTATAATTTAATGTAATATGTAAAGGGCACCAAATAAAAACAAATTAAAGATATCAAATTGTTACTATGTATATTTCGGTCAAAATTATCTTGAAAATGGCGAAACTGCACTGGCGAAAAAAAAAATGAAACAATTGAAATTCTTGAAATTTCGACCATTTTCAAACCGCCATAACTTAGCGTATTTTCAATCGATTTTGATGAATCTTTGAGGATGAAAAATTTTAAAGTGTCTTCTTTAAAGTCATGCATATGAACTTAAGCGTAACCCCTCCATCATATCATATTTTCTAAACTTTTCATTATAAAATAAAGATACACTATAACAGCGCTCGGAAATCTTTGGCACGCGAAATAATTTTTGGTGGCATGCCTCGAAAGTGACAACGGAAAAAAATTCAGAAATGTGCATAAAATTAAAAACTTCAAACTATGCATCAAGTATTGATAACAAAACCTCAACGGAGTCACTAATGTTGAAAAATTGTGATTTTGTATGTTGCTTTTATATAGCCTGTATTATTATAGTAAAATAAAATGTCTTAATTTACAAAGATTTTCTGGTTTTATTTTAGTGGCACGCCCAATGACCGTACTTTGAAGTACCTGTTTTGTGGCACACCAATACATTTGGGTTGCCGACCGCTGCACTATACCATACTCCAAGAATTTTTAACATTCAGTAGAATTTAGTAGAATGAATATCTATTTCATGTTGCTATCCTTAATAATATAAACTACCAATACGTAAATATTAAAACAATTAATTGTCTTGTGAATTGTGAATTTTAAAAATTATCAACTTATTTGTGGCAATAGACTTGTAGTTTAAACCAATTTCCCTAAATATTATTTACACAAATTTCCTTCCTTGATTCTTTTGAGCAATTTAATAAAACATGGATACAAACCAATATCGATAAGCTTAAAAAGTTCCGAATGTTTTAAACATACATTTTGAAATATGATTCTTTGCACATATACAAAATTCCAGGGCTTACGTACAGAATTATCAAAATGTTGGTGTAGTGGATACAGGCGAGCGCTTGTGCCGGTTGCACCGCGTGCCGTGTGGGTTCGAATCCCAGCCCGGCCGAAAGGTTTTTCGGGGATCGAGAAGTATTCGGTCGGGTCCATGGTTGTTGTGTATACGTCTAACATTATTCATTCATTCATTTGTTCATTTATTCATCCCAAAAATTCAAAATATAAAATTAAATGTTCGATGTGACTGAATGGCACATGCCTAAGTCAAAAAAAAATCCATCTCCAAATTTTATGATAATATGTGATCAGAATTGCAAAATATTCACTTTTTTGGTAACTTGAAAAAATATAAAAACGATTGTTGAGGATCTAAAATTTTTTAAATTTACTCAAAATAAATTTTGCTTCATAACTCAAAGAGAACCGAAAAACAGATTTAAAGATCATTGCACGAAATCACAGGCTATAGTAATGCCGGGGCTGCTCACTTTCCAACTGTTTGATTAACAAAAAATGTTGATGTGGGCATCATGTTACTTTCTTAGATTTGATGGTATAATAGTTATTTATATTTATAGTTTGATGCTATAATTTTTATCTTTATAGTTTGATGGTTTAGTTTCAATTTAATGATATTTTAAATGTACATCGAGCGTTTTGCAGGATCCTATGATACAGACTTTTGAAGCGTCAAAATTATGAAAGACGGAAATTAAATAAAATTATACTTCAAATTTTAATAGACTACTCAAAAACTCGAAAAAACATGTTTTTTTATAAGTTGTTTATTTCGGCAATCTCGGCAATTACTAGTAATATAAATTTGATATAACCAATATCGTTTCATAATTAAACAAAAAGTAAAAAAAAATAATATATTTGTTATGAAAAAACTACGATTTTAAGAAAAATATTTTCAAACAAAAGTTGTTCTTTAGGGTAGTCCAGAAAACACAAAAGTTTGAAAGTGTTATGTCTCATGTGTTAATTCGATCCCAATTGCTAAAAAAACGTCCTGTGATTTTTTTTAGATTTTTAAAATAATTTTCAGAGGCCCTGGATTGACCTTAAAGTTTAAAAACAAAAACAGGAAACGTCATCAATTTTTTTCGTAGGCATTGAAAATAGTTTTCCGAGGTTTAGATAAATAAAAAAAGCCGATTTTCCACTCTTCCACAATTTTTAAGTTTTATTTTGATCAATTTATTGTTAAAATCAATCAGAGGGATTTTTTTTTAGAAAAATTGATAATATATATAATATGTTTGTTTGTAAAAATAAAACTTAAAATTAGTAGAAAACTGGCATTTTTTTAAATTTATCTAAGCATCGGAAAACTATTTTAAATGCACACGAAAAAAAATTGAGGCTTTTCCTGTTTTTTATTTTTAAGGTCAATCTGCGATCTCTAAATATTATTTTAAAAATCTAAAAAAAATCACAGGTCATCACTTTTGTGGTTTCTAGACCACCCTACTGTTCATTTGTTAGATGCATTCAATATTTGTTTAAATGTTTTTGTAATATTTTTCATATTTAAAAAATTATTGGAAAAAAAAAACAAAAAAACGGTCAAGGTAAACCGTTTACCAAAAGCTTCTCAGTTCTTCGGATTATCAAATAAGACTTATGTTCAAAGTTTCATGTTAATTGCCGTATTAGTTTTTAAGATACAGCGCGCGCACACACGCACACACACACACACACACACACACACAAACACACTCACAGACATTTTTTTTTTCAGAAATCGTCGACATCTCCTCTAGGGGACCTGAAAACGGATATTTTTGTTAAAAAGAAATTTAAAAATATTTTCACAATCACAATTCTTTCCCGTATTTCTTAAAACGTATAAAAACAAATGTCAGAAACTGTAAACTTTTAAAAATTACTCAAAATCAATTTTGTTTCACAAATCAATAAAAATCTGAAAATGCCTCATCACTAGAATTCGAAATAATCACCCCCAACCAGCGTTTATTGTAATTCCGAGGTCGCACGTTTCTCCAGTTAAAAAAATATACAAAAACAAATGCAAAACTGGAAACTTTTAAAAATTACTCAAAATCAATTCTATTTCACGAATCAATAAAAATGGGAAAATGCCTCCTCATTAGAATTCGAGATAATCACCAACAAATAACGTTTATAGTAATTCCGAGGTCGCGCATTTCTCCAGTTTAAAAAAATAGAACAAATGCCAGAAACTTAAAACTTTTTAAAGGTACTCAAAATAAATTCTAATTCACAAATCAATAAAAATCTGAAAATGCCTCATCATTAGAATTCGAGATAATCATCCCCAAACAGCGTGTTTTTGTAATTCTGAGGTCGGGTATTTCCCAGGTAAAAAAAATATAAAAACAAATGCCTGAAACTTTAAACTTAAAAATTACTCAAAAAAATTCTACTTCACGAATTAATAAAAATCTGGAAATGCCTCATCATTAGAAGTCGAAATAATCATCCCCAAACAGCGTTCATTGTAATTCAGTGGTCGCGCATTTCTCCAGTTGAAAAAACATATAAAAACAAATACCAGAAACTTGATACATTTCAAAATTGCTCAGAATCAATTCTACTTCACGAATCAATAAAAATCTGGAAATGTCTAGTCATTAAGATTCGAAATAATTATCCCCAAAAAGCGTTGATTGTAATTCGGAGGTAGCGCATTTCTTCAGTTAAAAAAAAATATAAAAACAAATGCCAGAAAATTAATACATTTAAAAATTACTCAAAATAAATTCTACTTCACGAATAACTAAAAATCTAAAAATATCTCATCATTATAATTTGAGATAATCACCTCCAACAGCATTTATTGTAATTACGAGACTGGGCATTTCTCAGGTTGATTTAGAAACAAATATTTCAAACTTCTAGATTTTTAAAATCACTCATAATTTCATTCTACTTCAAATATCAATCAAAATCTAAAAATACCAGGAAATAATATAGAGATAATCACTCCCACACAGCGTTTATCGTAAGTCCGCGGTTGCGCATTTCTCCAGTTGAAAAAAAAATATAAAAACAAATACCACAAACTTGAAACTTTTCAAATTTGCTCAAAATTAAATCTACTTCAAGAGTCAATAAAAATCTGAAAATTCATTAGAATTAAAGATAATCATCCTCAAACAGCGCTTTCTGTAATCCCGCGGTTGGCCATTTCTCCAGTTGAAAAAAGAAGAATTGAGAAGAAATGCCAGAAACTTAAAACTTTACAAAATTACTTAAAATCAATTATACTTCACGAATCAATAAAAGCCTAAACATTCCTCATCATAGAATTCGTGATAATGGCCCCAAATAGCGTTTATTGTAATTTGGAGGTTGTGCATTTCTCCAGTTGATGTAAAAATATAAAAACAAATGCTATAAAATTTCCGAAATTACTCAAAATTTTGCTTTACAAATCAGTAAACATCTGGAAATACTCCTTCACTAAAAGAGGAGATAATCAACCCCAACTAGCCATTATTGTAATTCCATAGTTGATAAAAAAATATAAAAACAAATAACACAAACTTGAAACTTTCCACAAATAATCATAATTGAATGGTTTTCACGAATCAATAAAAATCCGAAAATGCTCTAACACTAGAACTTGAATGAAGAGATTTAGGCAACTTTCTACCACAAATTTTCAGCAGACTCTAATCCTTAATATCAAAATTGTCCAGCAGGCGAAGGCAGATGGTGCAGATGGCACAAGGCTGAAGCTAGAGGAGAACTCAATCATGTTCATCACGATAAGCCATCTCTGACTGCAGAAGTTGTGGGTCGGAAATTACAGCGCTGAACAGGCAAAACATTTAGTGGGATTTCGAAAAGCGAACCATACAGAAAATATCATTTAGTAGTGAAAAATGATTGTGTAGGGCATGTCGAGAAGAGGAAGGGAACGTGACTCCGGAATGCTAAGAAAAATAATAAAGAAATTGGTGGAAAGGAGCTGGAAAACTTACCGATGAGCTCATTGACGAGCTCACTAAATTTTACGGTTTATCCATTCGCCGTCACGCAAACTTAGTGGAAGAAATGAATGAAGAGATTTTGGAAACTTTCTATCACAAATTTTCAGCTCTAATCCTTAATATCAAAATTGTCCAGCAGGGGTAGATTTTTTAGTCTGCATTTATTATCTTTAGGCCCGAATTTTCGATGTTTTGTCCAAATTTTTAACTTTTTGAACAACATTGAAGATTTATATTTTTTATCTTCTGCTCTAAAATTATTGTTTTTTATTTGTCAGAATTTTAGATTTTTGGTCTATTTTTTTATCCTAAATTTTAGATTTTTTAACATGAATTATTGATTTCATTTCGTGATTTTTTAAATTTTTTGGCTGTTATTTTCGAACGGCTGAAAGTGGCCAATAATTTTGCTTCTACCTAAATTTTCGATTTTTTTGTCTGCGTTTTTATTTTCAGGATTTTTGATTCTCTGTCTCATATTTTAGATTTCTGTATTTTCGATTTTTTTGATTTTTCTTTATTTTAGACAAAATATTCGATTGGTTTCTGGGAATTTTCGATTTTTTTTTGTTTGCAATTTTTATCTTTACGCCCGTTTTAGATGTTTTGGTTAATTTTCACCTATTTAGGCCCTAATGTAGATTTTTACTTTTTAGCCTATATTTTGTATTTTCAATTATTTTGGTTTCGATTTTTGGTCTTTTGGCCAAATTTTTTTTTATTTCATTTCATTGTTCTGTTTTTCGTTTCTAATTAAATTTTAATTTATTTAATTTATATGTTTCTACGCATTTACATTATATTTTAAGTTATTAATTAATCAATTATTATAATTTAAATCTTATTCCTGTAATTAATGTATATGTTGTAGAAGAGAGGTTACCAGTTAATAAACGTTTATTTATTATTCTTATTTCAATTTTCGATTTGTTTGTTAAGAAAAAATATTTTTTGGTCCACCACTTTGATTTTTAAGTACGAATTATAGATTTTTGGTCTTAATTTTTTTATTTTTTGTCCCATATTTTAGATTTTCTTAACCTGAATTATTGAATCATGGTGATGGTTGTGACCGTTACTACGTGGTAATTCATTATAAAATCACTGAATAAAACACTTACTATGTTTTTTACCACAATTTATTATTATAAATTGTGGTAAAAAACATAGTAAGTGTTTTATTCAGTGATTTTTTTTTTCTGAATTATTGATTTTATTGTGCGATCTTTTAGAAAAAATTGCTATTATTTTCGAATTTCTCGTCGGAACTTATTTTAAGCTATAAAGAGTTATTTTTGGGTTTGTAAGTGGCAAATTATTTTTCTTTTGCTTGTTTTTCAATTTTGTAGTCTGCATTTTTATTTTTAGATCAGGTTTTTTTTTCATTTTTGCCGATATTTTAGATTTGTTCAAATTGTTTTTTATTTTTTGGCCAAAATATTCGATTCGTTTGTTGAAATTTTGGATTTCTCGATCTGCACTTTTTATTTTTAGAACTGAGTTTTTGACCTTTTGTCCTAAATTTAGACGACATAAAAATAAACATAAAAAATGCAGACCAAAAAATCGAAAATTTTAACAAAAAAAAGAAAATACCGGAAAAAAATCTCGCATATAAATCAATGATTCTTTATTTTGGCCTACATTTTTTTATTGGTTTGTAAAAATTTTCGATATTTCCGCATGTTCGATTTTCAGGCCCGACGTTTTGGTCAAAATTTTTTGTCCTACACTTTTGATTTTTTTAACCTGAATTATTTATTTTTACCCGGATTTTTTTTTTGTGGTCGAAGTTTTTAAGTTTTGCCACCTACATTTTTAAATTGTTTGACCTGTATTTTCAAGGGTTTTGTATCCATTTCAGGTTATTTATTTAATTTTATATTTTTTATATTCGTGGTGGGTTTTAATTTAAAAATATGGTTATTTTTTAGATAAAATTAATTTACTTAGATATATATACAATATCTTTATTTGCAGACAGTACAATATTAAACAAATATAATACATTTAAAATTTACAAAATTATTTCTGCTAAACGGCTATCGACCCGCGGTCTTTCAGCCTGAATCTGTCATAAAAACGTCATGATTGCTATTACTTAGATATTTATTTGGAAAATATAGTCTGCGGGATTTATGTTAGGGAATTATTTAAATTTCAAATATTTGCAGGAATTTTGAATTTTTTTGCATCAAACAATGAAATGTATAATCTAGTTTTTTTTTTATCTAATCTAAACTTAGTAGGTACAATACTAGACTTCATCATTCGTTCAAGGCAGCGGCGGCTCGTGGATCTTCGTAGAGGACGCCCGTGCTGCACTACTTACTCTTATAGAGGAAGCAAATATTCCACTGCTATTTTGATTAAATTTTCTTCCGGGGCCTCCTCGCCGAACATTCACGAGCCGCCGCTGGTTCAAGGGTTATCCGAGAAAAACAAACAATTGAAAAAATATGAAGGGTGAATTTAATTTCTGTATCTGTAACCAAACCTGATTTTTTTTTTCGAAATCATCCATTCAAGAATTATTCTCTAAAAAAAAAACAAATTGATGGAAGTCAATTGTAAGCAATGCAGAAGCTTTATTATTGATTAGTAAAGTAAAGTAATCGCAGTCAGAGGGGGCTCGTTATATAGAGTCCAAGAGCCATGGTACTACCGTAGTTTTAAGCTCAGCAAGAATTTTTAATTAATTCTTTCTTTGGTCTAGGAAGATAAATCGTTCTTTGTTTTTTTTCAAAAAGTGAGGGGGGAGGGGGTGTATTGAAGAAGTGGCTCTACACATATTCCACGAGCCGCCACTGCTTCCCGTAATTGCATTTTTAGCCTACGTCGAGCAGTGCGTATTCTATCAGGAGTAGAATATAGAGCGGATTGTAAAAACGAATTTATTAGGCACAATATTCTACCTCTACCTTCCTTACATATTGTTAAATTAAAGATCACGTGATGACAGCTCAACAAGTACAATTTACTTAAACGTGTAACAAATACAATTATTGATTTATCTCTCCATTCTTTTCAGATCAACGCAACAGCAACCTGAAGAAAGTATCCGTTCCACCGGAGACACCAGTTTGGCGATAAATCCAGATTTCCAGGCACATATTAATTCGATATCGTGAAATCGGCGGTCGATGGCGCGGAATGGTGATTGATTTATCTGCGACATTTCAGCGGCCTCATTTCCACATTAGACGTTTGCGCAATTTGTACGGCAATTAAGTTTTGCAAAACGCGCTAATGATTCTCTCATCTCTCTATTATAAAAAAGAAATAATCCCGTATCGCTATCTTAGAAACTGTCGTCGTTAATTAATATACGCGCCTAAGGTTTTTTAATTGCACGCCCTTAACGCGCTTTCGAAACCCGACAAACAGGTGGGTTTTCTGTGGCGTGATAAAGGTGTAATTACTAGTTTTCATCGATAATTTTGTGTGGTAATTTATTCCGGAGTCGCTTTGGAATGCAAAAGGAAAAACAACACGCGTTTGTGTTATCATGTTAATTAATTTATGGTATCAAAATGTTTAGAGAGTTATTGCGAAAATCGTACTGTGAACATAAATATGTCTCGAGTTGTAATGTATGTATATAATAAAGATTAACTAATATAAAATATAGTTTTAGTTGAATTAAATCATTTAAAGTTTATATTCTTATATAAGTATGTATATTAATTAGCACTAAAATAAAAGAAACGGTCTTAAAAATGTATCTAAATGTCTAGGCAGTAAAATAAAAACGTGTAAATTGAGTTGCATGTATAAAAGAATTATAATTATCTATATTAGCTGCGTACCTAAGAAGGGACAAGGACATGGGCGTCCGCAGAAATTTTTCCAGGGAGGGGAGGGGGGACAAAAATTTCGAATAAATAACCGTCAAAAATGACAATTTCGAATTATTAAAAATTCTACATTTTTCCACCGCAAACGGCACATAAAGAGCAGCTATCAAAAATGGTGGATTTTTACTATCAAAAACGGCATTTTTTTAATATTGAAAAAAGAAAATTGCCATTTTTGTATTGTTAAAAATTCTGCATTTTTTCACCACAAACGGTAAATAAGACGGCATTTTTTGATATTAAAACCCCCCCTTTGCACTTTTAAATTTAGTTTTGATCACGATTCCGCTGACTTTCCTTAAATCTGTGACATCATTTATGATAGCTGCGGTTTATTATGTGCGATGGATAATAAATATTTTGGGTTGAATTGAAATAAAACTTCTGTGTTCATGTTATTATTTTCAGTTTCCTGAGACATGTTTGTTATTACAACCCTTTTTAGAGGAGATAGCAATGTTTAATTTAAATAATAAAAAAAATCCATATTTAAACACGCTGTTGGCAAAGGTTATTTAGAGTGTAAAGGAAGACAGCACAGTTTTTTTTCCAATTATCGAAAGACAAGCTTATTAGCAATTGTTAAAAAGGTAAGTGTTTGGAAGACATTTTTCGACAACCTATTTATCACATACCTTTTACTCATCAACGTACAACGAACTAATTATAAACATGCATATAATTCACGGTGCGCGTTTCGAGCTAATTAATGTCATCATCCAGTGACTTCTCTCCGCGTGTATGTGTCTGCTGTGAGTATCTGGCGCTATTCAATTTAAATGTCTGATACCTGCGTGAGAATTTGAGAAGGGGCCCAATTTGCCCCCTTAAATAAGGCACTTATCTGTGTACGGAGCGGATAAACGCTACTCCGGGATGAAAATGAAATTTGTATTGGGAAAATAAGGGGGGGCACTTAACGGCGAGGTCAGGCTCAGGTAGAAGAGAGGAGAGTTTGATTGCAGTGTCGCATCGGATGCGTTCCGGTCTATCGGACGGGAGATGAGTCCTCATGCGGAAGAGATGCTAATTCGCGCAGATACCCGCGATTATGATGCGATCGAGTCGGACGGCTGTAATGAATAAATTATTTACTTTATACACTCTCGCTTTTTTCATCCGGCTTCATTCGAGCGGCAAATTTTTCTGTACACGTTTTATAACGTAAAGTTTCCTATAACGTACGTCGTTACTTAATTATCGCCGTGACGTATGTCGCTATAAAATCAACAATTACTACTGAAAACAGTGTACCGAACAATTTGAAACCTTAAATACTTAAAATAATGTATTTTTGTTATAATTTTTTTCATTTTGTTCCATGATTACCTTAATCAGTTTGCTGTTTCAAAAGAGACAATTTAACAGGGCGGCTTCTATAAGTGATGTCACAATTTTTTCGTTACTGAGAAGCGATCAAAAGCCTTTAGGTGTCTAGCCGAAACAAGAGGTGGGTAAAATGTCTCTTTTCTCTTTTTTGTGAGTCGGCTAATCGTGAACAGTCGACTGAAAAGAGACTATTGAAGTGACTCTTGATTCTTCTGAAAAAGTTAAAAAGTATGTCGGGAAAAAAAGGTAATCAGTTCGAAAATGTTGCAATTTACCCTGAAAACTATGAAGAGCAAAAAAGTCTTCATCCTTTTCAGTGGCGTACTCAGGATATAATTTTGGGAGGGGCTGACATAACATATTTTGTACAAATTCATTAGATAAATATAAACATATATTTAAAAAATAAAATCCAGCGGATGGAAGAGTATACATACAGGGTGTATTTGAAATAACGAACAGGCATTTAAGGGCACATTCACAAAATATTTGTGAACCCAATTCCGTCAAAATTTATTCCAATTTTTTTTTTTAATTTTCCTAATTTTTCGAGGTTTTTTAAACATTTTGAGAGCCAATGCTTTTCTCATTTAATTAGGTCTGCATGGAATGTGTGTTTGTTTATTTAAAATGCGAGATACGATTACTTGCTTCCGAAATTTGAAGTGTTATCGCAACGTTTTTTTTTTTTGTAAAAGATAAACAGTCCACAAGTTCATTGACGCACTCAGATATTTCCTACGCGCTTGTTGTAATTCGATATCTAAAGCCGATGCCGTTTAAAAATTAGGTCTCATCACCACTACCCCCAAACATGTTGCGTATTTTCACTCATTAACTTTAATAATTAATTGCGGGCTTTTTTTACAGTTATAAACAAAATAATTGCGAATGTTGTTTAAAAATAATATAATCTCTTTGTGGTTACGAGCCTGTTCGTTATTTCAAATACACCCTGTATAAACATGAAGACAGGATGAACATACAAATAAATATTTTAATTATTAAAATAATTACTATTTCTACTGGATTTTCAGGTGGGACTCCTCCCTCCGGATTGCTTCACTGCAAACAATAAAATATAAACAAAAGTTTTAATAATGCCGTAAATGAACGAAAGAATGAAATATATTTTTGTTTGCTTTTTTGTGGATTGATTTACGTAGTAAACCTAGTTTTATGTTTAACTGCTTAAATTGTAGGATATTGGACACCAAACATTCATATTATGAAAATTATTTTTAAACAAAAGATGTATATTTCTTTGTTATCTCCAAAATACGTTTTTGTAATATTTTTCATTTTGTAAAAATTATCTTAAAAAACAAAAAAACGGTTAAGACACTTCCAGTGTACGAAACTTTACCTTATGCTTTCCAGTTCTGTGGATTGTCAAATAAAGCTTATATTGAAAGTTTCATTTAAAACCATTTAGCAGCTTTTGACATTTTTCAAAAATTGTCGGAATCGTCTTTTTCAAATACTAAAAAATCACGATTACAAACATTTGTACAACTCCATACGGAGAATGTAAAAAATATAAGAGCAAGCAAAAAAAACATTAAAAAGTTAAATAATTTCTTTTAATTAATTTTATTTAATGCTTCTGCAACATGTGAGGTTGCCTCTAATTTATTTATTGAAAAAATATACCAACAAAACTAAAATATTAATTTAATCCTCTAGCACACTGTCTGTAAAAATTGTCTTTTGGTTAAAAAAATTAAGAATTTTTGAAAAAAATCGCAATTTAAAACAGTCCTACAAATATTTGAAAAATAAGTCATTTTCCGTAAAATTCCGCGGACTATAAATATAGTCTAGAAAATTCTAGATCAATATCTAAGTACTTAATTAATTAATTTTATCTTAAAACAACCCCTTATACAGAAAATATCAAATCAAATAAATAACCTAAAATTAATACAAAAACCTTAAAAATATAGGCCAAACAAATCAAAAATTCAGTTTGGAAAATCCAGATTAAAGGACAAAAAATAAAAAAATCGCTCATAAAAATTATTAATTCAGGTCAAAATATTGTATTTTGTATACCAATAAAAAGTTCTCTCATTCAAACTGATAATTTAGGTAAAAAAAACTGAAATTTAGGGCAAAAAATGTAGACCAAAAAACCGAAAATTTCAACAAACAAATCGGTTTTTTCTAATTTTTGGCCAAAAACTTTAAAATTTGGAACAAAGAAATCGAAAATACAGGCCAAAGATTCAAATGATAGTCCAAAAAAATCAGGAATATAAAACGCTGTAAAAAAAAATCATGCGAATGAAAAATAATTTGCTATTTTCAACCCCGAAAAGCTCAAAATAAGTCCCCAACCAGAAACTTGAAAATAGTGGCCAAACAGTAAAAAAAATCGCTTATGAAAAACAATAATTCAGGTTGGAAAATCTAAAACGAAGGGAAAAAAAATAGACCGAAAATTCTGGCCTAAAAATAAAAATTATGGACCAAAAAATTGAACATTTTAACAAACAAATCGAAAATTTAGACCAAAATAAAGAAAATTTAGGCAAAAAGATCAAGAATTTATACCAAAAAAATTAAAAAATACAGGTCAAGAATCTGAAATATATGCCAAAAAAGTCAAAATCCAGGACTAATAATAAAAAATGCAGACTAAAAGATTGAATATTTAAATACACTAATTGCCATTTTCAGCACTTATCACCAGTGGTGTATTGGAGGGGGAACGTGGAGGAACGACGTTCTGGCATCTTTTTTTCAGAAACGTAACGCGTTTGTGTTTGTTAATATTTTGTATAGTAAGAATTAAAAAAAAATAAAAAAGCTTACAAGGAAAACAATAGTTTGCTTAAAATAAGATGATCTCCGAAAAAGTTTCAGCAAGCTGCTTGTGGAAAGTCGCGGACTATTTTTTTGCTCTCACCATGCGTTCCCTTACTTCTTATCTTACCAATACGCCACTGCTTATCACCCTAAATTAGCCCAAAAAATCACACGAACACTTTTCCTATTCATTTTAAATTTAAGAAAAAAATGCTATTTACAACCCCAAAAATTTATCTTTACCTCAAAATATGTTGCCGAAAACTAAAAAATAGTGACTAAAGTAAAAAAAAAATCGCTCATAAAAACAATAATTCAGGTTGAAAAAGCTATAATGATGGACAAAAAATTAAAAAAATTAGACCAAAAATTCTGTTCTAAAAATCAATAATGTGGAGCAAAAAACTGAAAAAATTAACAAACAAATAGATTTAGACCAAAATAAAGAAAATTTAGAGCAAAATAAAGAAAATTTAGTCCAAAAGATCAAAAATACAGGCAAAAAAATCAAAATCCAAGCCTAATAATAAAAATCGCAAATAAAAAGATTGAATATTTAAGTATAAAAATTGCCATTTTCAGCACTCATCGCCCCAAATTAGCCCTCATCAATCCAACGCTCAAAATAATTTTCCGATTTATTTTAAATTTAAAACCATTTTGCAAATTATCTTTTAAATTGATTAAAAAAGTCAAATTAATTTTTCAAGATAATTCAAATAAAACAATTCACTTTGTTAGTATCACTCTTATCATTTCACTTTTTATGACCGCAGTTTCGCCAACTTTAGATTGTCATTAAAAAATTGAAGATTCCAGTAACAGAAAAATAAATTGCCATTTTCAACCCCAAAAATACCACTTTAGCTCAAAGAAAGGTTCCCTACCAGAAATTCTAAAAAAGTGTCTACAAAGTAAAAAAAAGCGCTTCTACAAAATAAAAATTCAGGTTATAAAATCTAAGATTAGACCAAACATTTCGTCCTAAAAATAAAAAATGTGAAAAATTTTAACAAACAAATAGATTTACTCCAAAATAAAGAAAATTTAGGCCAAAAGATCAAAAATACAGGCAAAAAATCAAAATTCAAGCCTAATAATAAAAATCGCAAATAAAAAGATTAAAAATTTAAGTATAAAAATTGTCATTTTCAGCACTAATCGCCCTAAATTAGCCCTAAAAATCAATCCAACGCTCAAAATTATTTTCCAATTTCAAAATTTAAAAACATTTTGCAAATTATCTTTTATGTTGATTAAAAAAGTCAAATTAATTTTTCAAGACAAATCAAATAAAAGAATTCACTTTGTTGGTATCACTCTTATTATTTCACTTTCTATGACTGCAGTTTCAACAACTTTAGATTGTCATTAAAAAATTGAAGATTCCAGCAACAGAAAAATAAATTGCCATTTTCAACCCCAAAAATACCTCTTTAGCTCAAAATAAGTTGCCCACCAGAAATTCAAAAATAGTGGCTACAAAGTAAAAAAAAGCGCTTTTAAGAAATAAAAATTCAGGTTATAAAATCTAAGTTAAGACCAAAAATTTCGGCCTAGAAATAAAAAATGTGGAAAATTTTAACAAACAAATAGATTTAGTCCAAAATAAAGAAAATATAGGCCAAAAGATCACAAATTTAGATTAAAAAAATTAAAAGTACAGGTGGAAAATCTAAAATATAGGCCAAAAAAAATCAATATTGAATATTTAAGAACAAAAATTGCCATTTTCAGCACTTATCACCCTAAAAATCTTTCGCTCGATTTATTCTAAATTAAAAAAAAAATGCAAAATTTTCTTTTTAATTGGCCAAAACCCTAAAAATACCTATTTAGCTTAAAATAAGTTGCCTACCAGAAATTTTAAAATAGTGACTACAAAGAAAAATAGCGCTTCTACAAAATAAAAATTCAGATTATAAAATCTAAGACTAGACCAAAAATGTCGCCCTAAAAATAAAAAATGCGGAAAATTTTAACTAACAAATAGATTTAGTCCAAAATAAAGAAAATTTAGGCCAAAAGATCAAAAATTTAGATTAAAAAAATAAAAAGCACAGGTGAAAAATCTAAAATATAGGCCAAAAAAATCAAAATTAAATATTTAAGAACAAAAATTGCCATTTTCAGCACTTATCACCCTAAATTAGCCTTCTAATTTTTACTCTTTCGTTCGATTTATTTTAAATTTAAAAAAATTGAAAAATTTTCTTTTTAATTAACGAAAACCCTAAAAATACCTATTTAGGTTAAAATAAGTTGCCTACCAAAAACTTGAAAATAGTGGCTACAGAGTAAAAAAAAGCGCTTCTACAAAATAAAAATTCAAGTTACAAAATCTAAGATTAGACCAAAAATTTCGGCCTAAAAATAAAAAATGTGGAAAATTTTAACAAACAAACAGATTTAGTCCAAAATAAAGAAAATTTAGGCCAAACGATTAAAAATTTAGATTAAAAAAATTAAAAGTAGAGGTGAAAAATCTAAAACATAGGCCAAAAAAAAAATCAAAATTGAATATTTAAGAACAAAAATTTTCAGCAATCATCACCCTAAATGAACTCTAAAAATCACTCCATCGCTCGATTTATTTTAAATTTTAAAAAAATTGCAAAATTTTCTTTTTAATTGACCAAAAAAGTCAAATCAATGTTAAAGATAATTCAAATAAAACGATTAGCTTTATTGGTACCTCTCCTATCATTTCACTTTTTGTGACCACAGTTTCGACAATTTTAAATTGTCATTCTCAAACTACAAACAACAAAGTATTTGATAATGATCATAAAAAGTGAAATGTTCACAGTGATACCAACAATGTTATTTTATTTGTGCCCATCTTGAAATCATTCTTTTTTATTTAATTAAGAAGGATTTAAAGAAAAAGACGTCGGGACATCAAAAAGGATGTTTCCATAAAAAAAAATTCTGAAAGAATTTTCACGATCACAATACCTTCCCGTATTTCGTAACGGAAGAAGTAAAGACAGGGTTTTAGGTGAAATAAACATAGAAATAAAGGGTGGAGGTATCAAAACAGTAATTCATAATCAAGATTTTTACTGATGTAATGTAAACGACGATGTGGTTTTTGTTTGTCTTTTGTAAATTGATGTGGGTGAGTAGACCTTGCTTTATATTTAACTGGTTGGATTGTACTCGCCATTTCAATTTCTATTTAACCTTCAAATGCTGCTTTTGTGTTCGTTGTTGATTTATAACTCTTGTTTCAATTATATAAACAAAAAAAACAAAAAAAAACAGGGTTTGTAGGTTTAGTAAACGTTGAACTGAAGGATGGTGGGTAGACCCTACCCCGCCATCCAAACAAACAGTGGTCAGGATTTAATTTTTGAAGGGGCCGATAGAACATAAAATATTTTTGTACAAATTCATTCGATGAATATGAATAATTCTGTCAACATAAGAAAACCTATACAAGTTGCTGTAAAAAATGGCGGATTAACTCAATGGTTCGTTGTCGAGGATTACTTCGAGAGTTTGGAAAAAATAATTATAAAAATCGGTATTGTATTTTTTGAAGATTTTAAGACTTTAGTGTAGATTATTTCATTGCTTAAAATCTGCATAATGTTAAATAATTGATTTTCACATTCAAATAAATTTACTGATGCTAGGTTTTTTTCAATGGGAAAATCAATTATTTAACATTCAAATTATCGCATTTGAAAATACCAATTGTACATAATATTGACAAGCATGAAAGTATGTATCTCTGAAAAAATTATTTGATGAGCTGGAGTGTAAATAATTAATGTTAGGCAGACTTTAAGCAATGAAATAATTTACACTAAATTCTTCATATCTTCGAAAAAATACAATACCGATGTTTTCATTATTTTTCCATACTCTCGAAGTAAACCTCGACAATGTACCATTGAGTTAATCCGTCATTTTTTACAGCACTCAGTATATATTTTTTTTAATTTTATCGTTAAAAAGTAATATTTGTAAAGTTAGAATACTCATTTTTTTATGGAACGACGCTGAATATTTTTAATTTAATGCAATTGCCTTTTTTGCCATAGATATTGGAGGCAGGAATTTGCATAAACATAATATTCAATATAAATAGCCTTTGTTCAGATGTATGACCAACCAATCTATAAAAACCAATATGTAATTTATGATAATAAATATAATCCATTGAATAGTTCAACAGTAAAATTGCATGCGATAGCATACGTATTTTCTCATAGTCATAAATAATGCTAATTCTAATACGAGATTTTATAATTTCAAGATTACCGTTTGCCAGTTAATAAAATTAAGGAACCAACAAACATTAACGGTCTGAAAATACAAAACAAAGCTCTCGGCCCCGCTTGAAATTTTTAATTTAAATTCTTTCGTTTTCTTTTTCGTCGGAGTCGGCTTTAATAATTAAGCGGCGAACAATAATAGCACACTTATTAATGTTAATTAAAACTAATTATTTGCAATGCTCGAACTCGTAATTATTGACGTTGGGAGGAATTAAACTAATTACTAATTATATATAATTTCGAAATAAATTCATTCCCGTACGTACAGTAATTGCGAATAATTATCGGGACCAGAGATTCCATTAATATTTACCCTTCTAACTGCACCATTTCGAACTAATTTCAATATACAAATTAAATTGTGGCATTTGTAAATTATTTAATCGGCGTGCCGAAGTCTAATATTTTGTTCTCATTTTAAAGGAAATTTATTAAACCTATTAAAAAAACTTCATAATGACTCGACAGGGTCGATTTTAATTAAAAAATTAATTTTCACTTATCTCTATTAAAAATGTACCTATTTTCCTGTCCGGACAACAGCAGCACTTTATTTTATAAACTCGAAAATAGATTATTTTTATTGTATATATATAAGAAATCATTATTATCAGTAATTGCATTTAGTACATTATTTTTTTATTCCTGCAGTTACAATTTTTCATATGTTGATTCCTGATAAGGGCTATCGACCTTAGGTCTTTCCGCCTTTATTGTATATTATGATGAAAAATGAAAATTTAATATTCAAATAAAATGTAGGTTATAAGTCTCTTGAAATGCGTAAACTTGTAGATTTTTTGTAGTAATGTTGATATTTCAAATTACTGTTCTCTAAAAATTATAATAAATAAAATATTTTACAAATAGTAATAAAACTCGTACGTATCGCAATGACTTTATAACGATAAAAAACAGCAGTACATATCTAAAAAATGATATATTACTAACGCTGATATCATCCTCTACCATAATTCTTGTCCCGTAGTCCTAAAAAAAGTTTCTGGGAGATCGACTGATAAAAATTAGACCTCCTAATATCAATCATAGCATCAAACATTATATTTTATCAAAAACCTAAGCCATCACAATTCAATCACTTTTCATTCTCCGTGCACGTGCAAATATTCTAGATTCTTAAATAACCAAGTATCATTCGTAATCCCAATATGACTCCTATGGGTTGCTCTTACAATCGTCGGTTAAATGTTCGGCATATATGTGAAAATACGTTGTTACAATATTTAGTTCAAGCAAGGCTAGGGTTAAGAAGTGAATAATCCAATTATCCCGAAATCGTTTTATTATTTTACATAAATAAATTAATTTATGTATTTCAATGCTAACAAGTGAGGTTTTCAAATTTTTTGTTTTTTTTTGTTTTTTGGCATAGGTTTGACCATTCAGCCACTAAAGATGATATTTCAAATTTTAATTATCATTTTACAATCATTCATAATCGTAACAAATAACGCATAAAGTAAATAACGTAAATAAACGGTCTTTGCTTAAGTGCCAGTAAAGAATTCAAAACGCTTTTAAGTGTCATAATTAAATATGTATTATGTTTCACCATCTGTATGAAATATTATTTAATAAAAACAATTGTATCTATAATAATACATCGTTGTTCGCAATATAAATATTTTTTCTGCAGCCTTTCCGAAAATAAAACTTTCGGTATGATTGATTAAATCGAAAGTACCACTTTACATAAATCGTACCGAAAGTAATTATTTTCGGGACGATTTTGTTTCACTTTCGGGACGATTTCTATACTTTCGGGACGATTTTGCATATATATGTAGGCGGCCTTGACAAAGACAACGACGTCGTATTTAATTATGACAGCGCTTGTCATATTACATTCGTATGTGTTTTTGCTTTTTTTGACATAAAAAACGGCTGCAGAAAAAATATTGTACTTGACTCGTTCCGAAACTGATTTTACGAGACTCGCAGGATTCCAGGAATCATCCCGTAAAATATCACTTTCGGAACTTGTTACGTAAATTACTATATCGCCTATATAGAAGGACTAGAACATAAAATTAATTTGATCTAAAATACTCTATAGATTTTCGATAAACACACAGTTTGAATTTTCGTAGTATTTCTAATACCGTGGCGGAAAAATCGCTGGTCGATATCGTTTTAAAAAGAAACAAAACCTAACTGTACACATACCATGTAATTCTGGTTAATAAAGATATTGAATGTGTTAAAATTGTTCGTTAATTACACGTTATGAATTGTACAAAAATATCACAATGTTCTTTTAAATAAGATAGACAAACCTACACAGCTAAAGGATCTCGTGAACGATTGCCAGTTGCCAGGTAAACGCCTTAATAATTAGTATTTATAAAAATGTAATCAACTTGTTATTACATAATTAGCATTTGCTAAGACCTCGGTAAATTAAATACTCACCCTGTCTATTAAATTAATATTTAATCATTTTCTCATTTAATCATAAATAACAGACGCAAATAGAACACTATTACTTTATTTCCGTAACATCAGTCTGTATTTTTAACGAAATCATTATTTTCGCCCTCCGATAGGGATTCCCGTAAACGGCAACGCTGTGGAGCTTTCGCAGGAATTTCCCCTTCGTTCCATCCGGCACCACCGCGCAAGCTTCCGCAGGACGGATAGGTGGCGCCACCTGGCGCTCGATAGCCGGAACTACCTCGTCCAGCCAAGCTGCAAACCGCGCAGCGCTCGAAGTTTTCTACGCAACCTTTTCACTCGGTGGAAGTAAATTTAGAGCGTTTCCCCGTGCGGATAGCAGCGCCCTCGTTGGTATCTGTAATTAAGGAAGTTGAATTGAATTCGAATATTAAATGTTGAATCGTTAACTGGCGGAGAGATTAGGATCGGATGGTGAAATTAGGCGTTAATTCCGGGGTTTCTGATTTTTTAATGCTGCTCGTCGAACAATCGTAGTTAGCGGGCTTAATGAATCCCGGCACGCAAACTTTTGCTTTTGTGCCGTAATTACCGTTTCATGGATTATTTACGATGTAACACTTTAATTCGTTTCGATTATCTATTATCGTGGAAAAATAAAACTTTAATTATGGAATGTAATTTACATTTTTGATTTGATCAAATGCAATTGAATAAAAAATATACAACGACACTTTTTGCCTGAATAATATACTTAAACTTGATTACTCTACACTAGCTGCATTTTCTTGGCTGAAAGTTGCAATGATGCGGTTGTTGAATGGAACTACGCTGATGTTAATTTCGGCATTCTCCTCGATTTTGACCTTTTTTTTCGTCATTTCTGTACTACAGCACACATTTATCACCTCGACAAATGATAATCCTTCATTTTGTAACAATCCCAGCCTCATTTATTTATTTATTACAGATGGGTAACTTATGAGTGAGTCAACGTTGAGAAGTGAGTCGTGGAGTCAAGTGACTCCTGTAGAAATTTGTAGCGTTTTTTGCTCTTCGCTAAGTTTTCCGGGTTAATTGTAACAATTTTTCGCCTTTCATTATGTTTCCAGGGCAAATTGTACAATTTTCGAAGTGAAGACCTGAAAGAGTAATTTCACCCCACCTTTTTTTTATTCCATCCGTTATTTTTCCTTATTCAAGATAATGCAATGAAATGATAACAGCACTTGGTTGTTTTACAATATATTAAAAATTGATTTTTTATTTATAATAACCGACATGTTTCGGTCTCAGAGAAATCAATAAATTATACATCAAGATAACGCTATATTCTTCAAGTCAAAGCAAATATTCCACTGCTGTTTTTGTCATTTTTTTTAAATAGTCTCCTCGCCAAACACCACTAGCGACGGCTCGTGGCAGAGGCCGGGCCGGAGAGTGTTTTTCAAACTCCGGGTCGGACCGGGCAGCGCTGGGCTTTCCTGTGGATAATTTAGACCGGGACGGCTCGGGCCGGGCTTGGATAATTTTATTATAGTTTGGAAAGTAACAACTAAGTGCACTGAAAAATAAATTGGGTTATTTTCATCAATTATATAGAGACAAGGAGCCATGGCACTACCTGTAGTTTTAAACTCAGCATGAATTTTTAATTAATTCTTAAAACACTTTTTCGCCAGTTACTTTGGTGTAGGAAGAAAAATCGTTTATTCTATCTTCAAAAAAAGGGAGGGGGTATATTACTATATTGTATAAGTGGCTCTACAATCAGCATGTTTCACAAGCCGCCACTGATTTTTATTTACATGAATTCAATATATTTTAAGAATTGTAAGGAGTATATGAGTCCAGTAATTTTATTTATTTAATTCAATCTTTTTTCGGAGCCGGGCCGGGCTTTGAATGATCAGCTCCGGGCCGGGACCGCAGCACATTTTCGTTTCATCGGGCCGGGCCGGGCCGGGTTTTCGAGAATCCGTTTCTGCGGGGCTCTGGCTCGGGAACCGTCGCTAGTGGTGTTGTAACGTTTAATTTCTTTGTTTTCTTGAAAATACCTTATTACTCTTGTACTCTATATTCTTTTTTGGTATTAAGTGGTCTTCAAATATTTAAGGGGGTCACTACAGCGGCCGTTTTACATTGAAAATCATGCATTTGTATGTTCCTCTTTTTCTGAAACCGTTCATCCGATCGACTTGCAATTTTGTAGAGTTATTTAGATAGCTAATCTAGTGATTAATTTTTTTAATTGATTTTAAAGCAGTTTGAAAAATTGAGCCTATCCTGACGGTTTTGTAAAACAAAAACTTGATTTATGTTATAGTATGAAATTCACACTTATCACCAGATGATTTCAAGGTTGTCACGAACAAATTAAAAAAGAAAATAACTTAATGTCTCTCACAGGACCAGAGAAAAAGGAACATCAATAAAAAAGTTCTACTTTTCAGGAGAGCGGGCCGGCGTCAGTTCAGCCCGGCCATAGCTCACTTTGGGGATGATTCTAGACCTTCTTGATCCCTTACAGTGCGAATAAAAATGTGCGAATGGTATCACTTTGTTCATAAATAAGTCTAGTTTCAGAAAATGAAATTAAAAACAAACAATTTTTTTCCAATTTTCTTGTAGCGATCCCCTTAAACCGAATACAATTTAAATAAATTAATGTATACCTATTATTATTATCACATATTTAGACGCCTAAATTAATTTAAAAATTGACATAATTGTAGAAACTAATGCTCTAAGTGAGAAGATCCCAATCATGGTGGTATGTAAAAAATATAATGGCGTAACACTATGTAAATATTTTTGGAATTCATAAATTTTCAAGTGATGGCCTTTTTACTTTCTCCGTTACAAAGTACGAGAAAGTATTGTGATCGTGATTTTTTTTTCAAATTTTTTTTTACGGAAATATCCGTTTTGGGGTCCCTAGATGCCATTTCAACAATTTCTGGAAAAAAAAATTGTGTCTGGTGTGTGTGTGTGTGTGTGTGTCTGTGTGTGTCTGTGCGCGCTGTATCTCAAAAACTAATAGAGCAATTGATATAAAACTTTGAACATCCGTCTTATTTGATAATCTGAAGAACTGAAAAGCTTTTGGTAAAATTTCGTACACCGGAAGTGGGCGTTTACCTTAACTGTTTTTTGTTTTTTGCCAATATCTTCTTAAATATGAAAAATATCATAAAAACATTTAAACAAACTTTGAAGACAACAAAGAAATGAACATCTTTTGCTTGAAAACATTTTTTTATAAAATCATTTTTATTCGAGAAAAAAATTTATAATTTTTTTTTAATTTTTGGTTTATAATTATAAAACGATAATAGTTACAGTAAATGTATGTTAATAATAATTGTAGAAAATGCTAAAATGAACAACTTATAAAAAAATAAGTTTTTTCCGTAATGCCTTTAGTTTTTGAGTAAACCGAGTTTTTGAATTTAAAGTATAATTTTTCCATCTTTCATAATGAAGTTTTAAACGTCAGTTTCATCCGAGTCTGCAAAACGCTCGATGTACATTTAAAATATGATTTAAACAGAAAATAAACCATGAAAGCGTAAATATAATTGACACCATCAAGTCGCAGAAAGTAACATGGTGGCCACATCACCATTTTTTTTCTAATCGCCAAAATTATGACAATTTTTCAAAAACTGGAACGACTGAAACGAAAGTTATGAATTGTTAAAATCAACCTTGCAATAATCATAAAATATTGGTCGCAATTTGAAAAATGATAAAAAATATAAATAGTGGAGACATTGTTTTGCAAATGCCTGGAGTTCATTTTATATTAATTTGCAAATGAAAACATAAATCCCGATTGAAACGAAAATTATGAATTTTTAAAGTCATCCTTGCAATAATACTAAAATATTGCTCGGAATTGGAAAAATTATGAAAAATAGAAACGGTTACGATTTTTTTTTCAAAATTAATTATTTTAAAATTCCGTCTGAAATTAAAGTTATGAATTTTTAAAATCATCCTTTCAATAATCATAAAATTTTGGCAGGAATTAGGAAAATGATAAAAAATATAAACGATTCAAAAATTGTTTTGCAAATACTTACGAGACAATTTCTCATTAATTAACTAATTAAAACAATTTACTTCTTTGAAAAATTCCGACCGGAACAAAAGGTTAAAATTTTAGCCAAAACTATAAAAAAATCTAAGAAATTAAATCATTTCGCAATTGTTATGAAAATTCTTACAGATATTTTAGCATCGATTTAATGACTAAAGCCTTTGACATTTATGAAAAATGTTAACTATAAATTTTCGAAATTTTCAAAATTTTTGCCGAAACTAAAAAAAATGCAAAAAAATAAATCGTTGTGAAATTGTTTTGGAAATGTTCAGAGATATTTAAGCATCGTTTTACTAACTAAAACAGTTAAAATTTTTGAAAAATTCCTTCCCGGTGTTTGCCGTAACTAAGAAAATTGTGAAAAAAATAATTGTTTTGAATGTACTGAGAAAGACTTTGGCATCGATCTACTAAGTAACGCAGTTGACATTTTTGAAAAATATTAGCTCGGACAAAAGTTATGAATTTTCAAAATGGTCCCTGCTGTAAGGTAAACATTTTAGTCGAAACTAAAAAAAATGTAAAAGAATTAATCGTTGCGCAATTGTTTTGCAAATACATAGCGATGATTTGGCATTTATTTACTAAGTAGAGAATTTGATAATTTTTCAAAATTCCAACTTAGACAAAAGTTATGAATTTTGAAAATGTTCCCTGCTGAAAGGTTAACATTTTTGCCGTAACTAAAAAAAATGTAAAAAAGTAAATCGTTAAGCAATTGTTTTGGAAATGCTCAGAAAGGGTTAGGAATCGATTTAAGATCTAAAACAATTCATATTTTTGAAAAATTCTAGCTCAGACAAAAGTTATGAATTGTCAAAATCCCTGATAATAATTGTAGAGAAAACCCAAAATGAACAACTTATAAAGAATAAGTTTTTTTTTCGATATCTCTATGGTTTTTGAGTAAACGGACTATTAGAATTTGAAGTATAATTTGTTACATAATTTTGACGTTTCAAACATCAGTATCAAAATAAACCATAAAAGTATATAATATAAATAACTATGATACTATCAAATCGGAGAAAGTAACATGATGAACACATCACCATTTTTCTTCATGACTTCTGACATTTTGTTTTCATTGTTTCATTCACTTATCGAGTACCGGTAGCTGGATATACGCGTACCGGTACCGGTACAAGTACCACAGGCTGGGAACGTCTGCTGCAAGTAGTTGTTTTATATATAATGGGATTTTCAATAAGAACTTGACAACTTTTTTTTTAAATATCTCGCAAACCATTTGGGATATATCAAAACTTTTATTATTGGCTTAAAGTACAATCAATGCAATTATGAATGGAACTCGACTTCGGTCATATGTCCACCAAGGGCACGATTGCAGCGGTCGATTCGTTGAAGCCAATTTTCGATGACTCGGCCACACAATTCGACGGAAATCGCCGCTATTTCTCGTTCGATGTTGGCTCTTAGGTCCTCTAACGCCGCCTTGTTGGCATAGACCTTCGATATAACGTAGCCCGACGGAAAAAAGTATAGAGGTGTTAAATCACAAGATCTCGGTAGCCAATCGACAGGACCTCTTCTCGATATAACACGTTCACCGAACTTGGACTTCAATAAGTCTCTGTTTCTCCAGCTGCGTGGGATGTGGCACCGTCTTGCTGAAACCATATATCACTGATGTCTATCCCATGCAATTGATTGAAGAAATAACGCTGCAAAATGTCTCTGTAGCGTTCACCATTGACTGTAACGTAACGGTCATTTTCATCAACGAAGAAAAATGGCCCAATGACTCCACCGGCATGGAAACCGCACCATACAGTCACTTTTTGTGGATGAAGTGATGTTTCATGAAGCCCATGAGGGTTTTCAGCACTCCAATAACGCAAGTTTTGTTTGTCGACGAAGCCATTCAACCAAAAATGCGCTTCATCACTGAAGATGATTCTGCGATGAAAGTCATCATTTTCGGCTAACATCTCTAGAACCCATTCTGAGAACTTGCGTCGCTTCATATGGTCAACTGGATTTAGTTCTTGAGTTAACTTGATCTTGTAAGGGTGCAGGCCAAGATTCTTTCGCAAAATACGCCATAGTGTGGTCTGACTGATGAAAATTTCTGAGAACGCCGTAGAATTGACTGATTTGGATCGTTTGCGATGGACGCTTCAACAGCAGCAATATTCTCGGCGCTGCGACCGCTGCGTTGTCTCACTGGCACAGGAATATTCAACAGAATATGTTGACTCAAATTTTCTCACCAAATTGTGAACTGCTTGTCTACTCTGGAGAGAATGACGATCCAAAATTGGCGTAAGCGCTCTTAAAGTTGGAATCACTGACCCGGAATTTCCGTAGTAATTTTTAATTACTTGTAAACGTTCTTCGTTCGTAAGTCTTTGCATGATGAAAATGTTTGAGTTACTGCGTATTTGGACAGTGACAGCGCACTAATTTGTTTAAGGGTGCGTTCACAATAAGAAAACAAAAGTGTCAAATTTCTATTGAAAAACCCTTTATTAAAGATTGTAAATATACATAAATAGAATTAAGGAAAACCAACAAAATAGGTACTGAAAAATTGTAATCCAGGAAATACGAAATTAAACGAAAAACAAGAGAATTCAAAAAAGTATTGAAAGAACTCATAAATACAGTCATAAAGGTGTATCCTTAAAAATCAAGATTTTCATCAAATAGATACTTAGAAAAAAGCGCGCTATTAACAGAATTTTACAGAAAATATATACCACACTTTATGTGCTTCACTCTTGATCAGAGATGGCTAGTGGATCTTCATAGAGGAGGCTAAGCCAGACATGATGCCCGTGTAGCACTACGTGTTACCCTTATAGAGAAAGCAAATATTTCGCTCCTATTTTGGTAAAAAAAATGTTCCATAGTCTCCTCGCCAAACTTCCATGAGTCGCTGCCGCTCTTGATGGAATCAGATATTCAAATTTGGCAAAAGAAAGACTTTTGTTATGCTCTATGTTTTTATTATCAGTTACATGAGGCATGTTCCGATCATTAAAGATCAGTTAGTTAAGCAGATAACTGAAAATAAAAACATGGGACATAGCAAGTCTCTTTTTTCACAAAATTTTACAGAAAATATTTTAGAAATATGTATAGGTTATCCCTTTTTCCACATTTCTGCATTAAAATCACTATTTTGAAAAATACGATTAGATTTCATTAAATTTCTTGAAAATATTTCAATGAATTATTTAGATGATAATTAGTCAAGGCAAATGCAGCAGTAAAACAAAACAAAAAATCCTAAAATAGTTTTTTCCATTGAAATCCTTTTTTTATACTCAACGATGAATTTTCACAATATTTTTAGAAAATATTATAGACCAGCAGCTATTAAAACAAAACAAAAATCCAATATCAAGTTTTTCCGCAATTTTGCATGATAAAATGCTGCTTCACAAAAAACACAATTTCTCAAAATCCCCTGAATGCATTTGAATATATTTTTCAACCAACATTCCAGACAAATAAATTTATAAGGGCCGAAAGACCTTAGGTAGATAGCCCATGTGACAATCTTGTTTGCAATAAAATTAAATAAAAATGTAATCATTTAAATAGGCAGTCAATAAGGATATTGTATACACGAAAGAAAAAAAAAACTACTCTTCGAAATATTTCTAAAACTACTTGCTTTATTAGTATGATTGAATAATACATTTTTGTAGTAAATTTTCCTCCCAATCTTTTTATGTAATAAAACATGGTGATGTGGCCATCATGTTACTTTCTCCGATTTGATGGTATCATGGTTTATTTTCAATTTACATCATATTTTACATCGAACTTCAAAATTATGAAATGAAATGATGACAAATTATATTTTAAATTCTAATAATCTTTACCGCAAGTTTACTGAAAAACTATAAATAATGCTAAAAACGTCTTAAAAAAGATTTCTAAACATGGTCCTCATTAAAAAGTCCTCAAAAACCTAATAAAAGTCCTGAATAAGAAAGTCTTGAAAAACTTTTCTAAAAATAGTCCTCATTAAAAAGTCCTTAAAAACGCAATAAAAGTCCTGAACAAGTAAGTCTTCAAAAAGTCCCGATAAAACAATCCTGATAAGAAGTCTCGAAAAAAGAGTCCTTACAAAAAATGTCTTGAAAAACAGGTCCTTCAAAAAGACCTGAAATGAGTACTAAAAGAAAGAGTTCTAACAAAAAAAAATGTCCTGGAGAAACAGTTTGGACATAAAGTCTTGAAAAAAGAAACGTGAAAAAGAGTCGTGAAAAAAATCCTGAAAAAATGTCCTGTAATAACAGTCTTGAAAAAGAGTTATGAATCGTAAATAAAATGTTAAGAAAACATTTCTAAAAAAACCTGTAAAAATAGCCTTAAAAAGATCATTAAAAAAGACCTGAAAAAGTTCTGACAAAATTGTCCTAAAAAAATATTCCAAACGGAGTCTTAAAAAAAAATGCCGCACAAAAAGTCCTGAAAATTAATATTATAAAAAATGTGCTGAAATATATTACTGAAAAAAGTCCTGTAAAGAAGGCTTTCACATGATCGAATGATTGCTACGTCAAAATTATGAAAGGTAAAAATGACAAATTATATTTCAAATTCTAATAATACGTGTACTGAAAAACTAAAAATAATGCTAAGAAGAAGTCCTAAACAAGATTTCTAAAAATAGTCCTAAAAAAACTAATAAAAGTCCCAAATAAGAAAGTCTTGAAAAAGATTTCTAAAAATAGTCCTCATTAAAAAGTCCTACAAAACCTAATAACAGCCCTGAACGAGAAAGTTTTAAAAAATATTTCTAAAAATAGTTCTTATTAAAAAGTCCTCAAAAACCTAATAAAATCTCTGAATAAGAAAGTCTTGAAAAACCTTTCTAAAAATAGTCCCGATTAAAAAGTTCTGAAAAGCTAATAAAAGTCCTGAACAAAAAAGGCTTGAAAAACGTCCTAATAAAAAAGTTTTGATAAAAAGTCCCGAAAAAAGAGTCCTGACAAAAAATGTCTCGAAAAACAGGTCCTTCGAAAAGTCCAGAAATGAAGTCCCGAAGAATGAGTTCTGACAAAAAAAATGTCCTGAAAAAAGTCCTGGAGAAACAGTTTTGGACATAAAGTCTTGAAAATATCGTAAAAAATGCTAAAAAAAACATTTCTGAAAGAACCCTGCAAAAATATCCATAAAAAAATCCCAAAAAGTGTCTTGAAAAAAGTACCAAACAAGAAGTCGTGAAAATTAATCCTGTAAAAAATATCCTGAAATATAGTATTGAAAAATAGTCTTCATACAAAATACCAGAAATAAATGTCCCGAAAAAGAGTCCTAAAAAGTCGTGAAAGAAAGTCCTAAAATAAATTCAGAAAAAGAGTCCTGATGAAATATCATAAAAAAATTGTCCTGTAAAAACAGTCAGAAAACAGAATTGCCCCGAAAATAACATCTTTTTGAAAAATAAAGTCCTTAAAAAGGTCCTTAAAGAGATCTGAAGAAATTGTCCTGAAAAGGAAATCCCAAAAAGTGTCTTGAAAAAGTCCCGAAAAAAGTCCTGCAATAAGCTCTTAACAAAATTCCTGAAATACAAATTTAATTTTAAAAATATCGGAAAAAGTCCTTAAAAAAGGTCAAAAAAAGGTCATAAAACAATTCTAGAAAATGTCATGAAGAAAATACTTAAAAATTTGTTATGAAAAAATCCCGAAAATAAGTCCTCAACTGAGAGAGTCCCGAAAACGTCCCGAGAAAAAATTCCTGAAAAATATGTTTTAAAAGAAATCCTGAAAATAAAGGTCCTGAAAAGAATCCTCCAAGAAATGTCTTTTAAAAAAGTTCTTAAAAAAGACCTCAAAAAAGTTTTGAAAACATTGTCCTGAAGTCCCAAAAAGGCTAAAAGAACAAAAAACTGTTAAGAAATATATTCAGAAATACGAATTTTTTTACCAAAAGCTGTTCAGTTCTATGGTTTCTCAAATAACACTTATGTTCAAAGTTTTATAGTCTGTATTAGTTTTTGAGAACACAGTTGCACAGACTGTTATGTAGAGAAAAAATGGTGATGTGGCCATCATGTTAGTTTCTCCGACTTGATGGTATCATAGCCATTTATATTTAAGTTTTCATGGTTTATTTTCAATTAAAATCATATTTTAAATGTACATCGAGCGTTGTTATTATGATTATTAAATTATGAAAGATGGAAAAATTATACTTCAAATTCAAAAACTTAGTTTACTCAAAAACTAAAGGGATTTCGAAAAAAACTTATTCTTTATAAGTTGTCTATTTTAGCATTCTCTATAATTATTATTAACATAAATTTGCTGTAACTATTATCGTTTCATAATTATAAACCAAAAATGAAAAAAATATAATAATTTTTTTTCTCGAATGATTTTATGAAAAAAAGGTAAACACCCACTTCCGGTGTACGAAATTTTACCAAAAGCTTTTCAGTTCTTCGGATTATCAAATAAGACGTATATTCAGAGTTTCATATCAATTGCTCTATTAGTTTTTGAGATACAGCGCGCACAGATGGACACACACACATACACACACACAGCCACAATATTTTTTTCCAGAAATTCTTGAAATGGCATCTAGGGACCCCAAAACGGATATTTCCGTAAAAAAAATTTTTGAAAAAAAAATCACGATCACAATACTTTCTCGTACTTCGTAACGGAGAAAGTAAAAATGGGTCATTCCATAAAAAAATTAAATACAAAATATTTAAAAGGGCACTTAGATATTGACATTTTAAGAACACTTATTGTCAAAATTGGCAGTTTCCAATTATTTTACCCATAGAGACATCTCTTACAAAGTAGTACAAAATATGTTGCAATTTAAACGAAGTATCTAAAAATATAATAATATATAGGGTGTTCCGTTTAAAATAACAAATTTGGTCCTTCTTCTGGTGGAGCCAGCAGTGATAGAAAGTTGAAAATATTTCACATGAGGACTGATTCAACCATGTGATGAGGATTTTTTCAAATTTTATAATACAACGACAATCCCTTAAACTTTTAACGAACGGTTCAGCGTAGACACCCTGTATACAGTAAAAAAATTCTGCAGCCGTCCCGAAAATAAAAGTACCACTTTACATAAATCGTACCGAAAGTAGTTGTTTTCGGGACGATTTTGTTTCACTTTCGGAACGATTTCTATACTTTCGGGACGCTTTTTGTTACTTTCGGGACGATTTTGCGAATATAAGTAGGCGGCCTTGATAAAAACATCAACTTCGTATTTAATTATGACAGCGCTTGTCATATAACATTCGTGTATGTTTTTGCTTTTTTAACATAAAAAACGGCTGCAGTAAAAATATTATACGTAACTCGTTCCAAAAGTGATTTTAAGGGACTCGCAGGATTCCAACTTCCTACTCATCCCGTAAAATATCACTTTCGGAACTTGTTACGTAAATTACTATTTTCTGGAATTTCTTATCAAAATTAGTATTTTGAATAATGCGCACTTTCGATTAGATTTTTCTTATTTTCTCGAAATTACTTTGTTGGATTTAAACAAAGTAGACAAAATCTGAAATTTGGTTATCACACGTTTTTCCGGAATTTTTAACGCAATGATGTTTCTTCACAAAATTCACACTTTCGACTAGATTTCGTTAATTTCCCTGGGTTGTTTAAATTTTTGTGAAGTGCCTTTCCACAAAAGTTAAAGTGTAAACTGTGAAAATACCGCCGTGAATAAGAATTGATAATTATTATGGAAAAGCTCACCATTTTGTAGTGGTTTATTCTTTTATTAGCCATTATTCAGTGTATACAATTTTAATGTATGTATGAACACAACAGTCATGCCTTATCTGGATTCGAATCAAGTGCCCCAATTACGGAAACCTGGTGGACCTACTCTGTGCGGTCTCGGCGGGCTAATGGTTTCTATAATTTAATTATAAATTATTTAAGTCTAAGTGGTAATAAATAAATCATTATAATATTTTTTTAATGATGGAGGAGATTACCATTTTATGATTTCCACAAGTCCATGAAAAATTTTAAATCAACGGTCAAAAACTATCTCCTGTCGAAGACTTTTTATTCATGGGATAATTTTTCAAACTATGACGTAATCTTATTTTATTTTTATATATATATATATATTCTCTTGTAATATACCGGGTGACCCAGAGGGATCTGTAAAAGCCCCATAACTTATTTCCTATTTGAGATATCGATTTCTAGTTTTTTGAACTGGTACCCACACTTATTCTACATATTTTAAACATATGTATGTTTTTGTACAGAGTGTCCCAATATACATAACAGAACAAAGTTATGTTTTTTTTTAAATGGAACACCCTATATATTATACTTTATTTTCAACCCTCTTGAGAAGCTGATAAAAATAGTATCAGATAGTATGGGTCTCTAATGGACGGTTGGTTAGTTATGGGCAACTTTATGGCAAAAACATGTATACATTGAAAACATTGCAGAAGCGTTCCTAGCAAAGATAGCATCATTATATATACACTAGAAAATTTTCCACATCATAAAGAATAATACACATCGGCTTTGGTTATCTTTTATTCATAGTGCTATACAGGATGTCAACATACGCAAAACAATGGATAACTATTTTTTTCAAATAGAACACCTTATATAAGTTGCCACCAATCTATCGCATTTTTAATAAGTTTTCCAATGATATACAGTTTGTATAACAAAATATTAAGAATTTTTGAGATTTATTAATAAAAACATATTTGTTTTGTCACCTTCTGCTGATTTTTGGATTTTCAGCCAAAACTATGCATTTTCAAGAAAAATTATAAGAGACGAAAGTTGTAGAGCGAAAAATTCCCGATCGACATAGGTCTTTCAACTCTTAAGATAATGCTTGCATTGCCCGCCAAAGCGCGCAAAATCGTGACCGTATATGCATTTTAGCGTTTTCTTTTCAAATTTTTTATTAATAAATTGCACTATACTTTATTTTCCGCACCCTCTAGCGGAAAAACGGGAAATTATAGGGAAATTAAAATGGCCCATATCGATTAAAAATATTCCGCTCTACAACTCTTAATAGTAGCAATTTTTGCCAAAAATGCATAGTTTTCCCTAAAAATGTAAATTGAAAATGTATATATCAATTCTTGCATTTTTCAATGGTTTTTTGCATTTTTAGCGAAAACTATGCATTTTGGGCAAAAATTTCTTCTTTTAAGAGTTGTAGAGCGGAATATTTTCAATCGATGTAGGTCATTGAAATAATTCTATAATTACCCGTTTTTCTTCTAGAGGACGTGGAAAATAAAGTATAGTGCAATTAATTAACAAAACATTTGAGAAAAGCGCTAAAATGCATATACGGTCACGATTTTGCGCATTCTGGTGGGCAATGCACGCATTATTGGATAAGTCGAAAGACTTATATCGATCGAAAATTTTACGCTCTACAACTTTGGTCTCTTATTATTTTTTCAGAAAATGCATAGTTTTGGCTGAAAATCCAAAAATGAGCAGGAGGTGACAAAAGAAAAATGTTTTTATGAATAAATCTTAAGAATCCTTAATATTTCATTATACAAATTGTACATCATTGGAAAGCTTATTAAAAATTCCATGCATTGGTGGCAAGATATATAGGGTGTTCTATTTGAAAAGAAATAGTTATCCATTATTTTGCGTATGTTGACACCCTGTATAGCAGTATGAACAAAAAAGAACCAAAGCCGATTTGTATAATTCTTCATGATGTGGAAAATTCTTTAGGGTATAAAAAACGACGCTAGCATTGCTAGGAGCGCTTCTGCAACTTTTTCAATGTGTCCTTGTTTTTGCCACAAATTTGCCCATAACTAACCAATCGTCCATAATAGACGCATACTATCTTATACTATTTTTATCAACTTCTCAAGAGGGTTGATCGTAATGTATAAAATATAGGGTGTTCCATTTAAAAAAAACATAACTTTGTTCTGTTATGTATATTGGGACACCCTGTACAAAAACATACATATTTTTAAAATATGTAAAATAAGTGTGGGTACCAGTTCAAGAAAACTACAAGACGATATCTCAAATAGCAAATAAGTTATGGGGCTTTTACAGATCCCTGAGTCACCCGGTATTTTTTTTTTAATTTAAATTGTAGTAGTTTTAATTTTAGGTATTTAATATCATCCTCATCATCTCAAACATCTATCCAATTCATTATTTTATTCCATCAAATGCATTTAAATTGCAATTTTATTTTATTTTTATTTATATAACTAAACAAATTTTAGTGTGTTATCTATTGTTATATATTGTTTTATTGTCTATCTGATTTTATTGTATCTTAATATTTATTTTATTATCTTTTAACTTTTACATTTGTTATACAGGGTGTTTCAGAGCTCTGGGAACGGTCAATCACATGCTTATTTTACAAAATTTCGAAAAATGTTTTATACAAAAGTTGTACGGAATAGTGAGCTGCACGCCCTAAAAATATTTAAATTTATACAGGGTGTCTCATAACAAAGTTACAGACCAAACTTATGTTTTTTTTAAATAGAACACCCTGTATATTTAAGCATTTTTGGATTCCTTGTTACTCGGAGATTAAAATGACTTAGGTTTCGGCTATTGAAACCGGGCCGTTTTCGTGTTATTCAGTTGCTTATGCAAAAATTTGAACAAAATTGTTAAAGTGCTCCCCTGAAACTAATAAAGATAATTCATTCTAATTTAGTGGTAACGTTTAGTTCAACTTTAGTCTTTAAAATTACTCAACCAAAACATAACTCAGCGTATTATACAGGGTGATAGCCATTCGCAAACTGCACAATTTCTATTTTTTTTTTCAAATCGAACACCCTATATATTGTTCTATAATTTACTTATTTATTTATTTATTTATTTATTTATTTATTTATTTAATAATAATAACCCAACAGGCTCAGTTACAGGGAAAATATAAAAATACATTGTAAAAAACAATAAGTAATACAAAGTAATTATTGAAATACAATACATGTACACATCGCAGTATAAAAAGTTTGTTTACTATAAAGACAAAACGAATGCTTGAGTTAATAATTCTAATCAGTAGCACTAACAAAAATCCTTTATTGGACTAAATTAAGTTGTTTTAAGTCTGCTTTTAACCTAGTTATATTGCAAGATATCCAGTTCAACGCTGCAACTGACTTGATTATAAAGGCGATACATATTATTTATTGCCGAATTAAAACCTACATTAGTTCGACAACGATTTATTTTAAATGTTGTTTGATTACACCTACTATTTATCCTTGGTACATATATATTTAATTGTCATCATATCATCAACTTGAGAGTGCAAAATTTTGTGGGTATTTTTAATAGTTATCATATTTCTAGACGTTTCAATGCTGTTTGTGTCAAATTCTGTCAAAATACTGAACATCATGATGAGGATATCGGCCATGTTTCATTTTATATAAACTCTTTAAAAGTCTTCTTTGTGGTTTTTCAAGTAAAGATATGTGACACTTATACAGAGGATTCCAAACCATACAACAATAAGTTAACTTACTTTTGACAAAGCATTTAAATAATGTTAATAACGTATTTGTATTACGAAACTGCGTAGTAGACCTTACTATGAAACCAACAAGCTTCAATGAATCATTCACAATATTTTCGTAATGGTCAGTAAAGCACAATTTACTATCGAAAGTGACTCCTAAGTCCTTGATAATTGATTTATTCTCCAAGGTAGTACCGTTGATCTTGTAGGGATGTTGAACCACCGTTTTTCTCCTTGAGTATGTCATCGCGGCACTTTTTTTGGGATTTAGGGTGACGTTGTTATTCGCACACCAAAGTTCTAGTCTTCTTAAATCACGCTTCAGAATGTTGTAGTCACTTTCACTATCACAAACACGATAAAGTTTTAAGTCATCGGCATAAATTGGACAATTTGACTCAAAGATGTTACAAATTTCATTTACGAATATGATGAACATTAGTGGTCCCAGGTTTGATCCTTGTGCAACACCAGATTTCTGAACATAGTTTGCAGATTTTACTCCTTTGAATTCGACATATTGCATGCGGTTGAGTAGGTATGAACTAAATAAAGCAATTAAATTATCATCTAACCCAAATCTTGACAGCTTTTCCAAAATAATACCGTGTGGTAATTTGTCGAACGCCTTACTGAAATCTGTATATATGACGTCTACAGGTTTATTGTCATCGAGGGTAAAGTTCATTAGGTATGTGCAAGTAGAGCGACCTTTCATAAAACCGTGCTGACATGTTGATATATTTTGTGATATATTGTTATAAATGTTGTCAGCAAGGATACATTCAAAATTTTTTGCGAAGTTCGAGATAATTGCAATAGGTCTGTAGTTGGTTATAACATTTTGTGGTCCATTTTTAGGAACAGGGCAGACCTTTGAGATTTTCCAAGTATTTGGAAAGACTTGAGATTTTAAAGAGGCATTGTATAGACACATAAGTGGTGTAAGAAATATATTGATACAATCTTTAACAAAAAAAAAAATGGTATTTTATCTGGCCCTGTGCACAATGTGGCTTTCATTTTCTTCACTGCCTTTAGAATTTCACTTTCCTTTATATACTTTATTGAAGTCGTGTTTTCCTTAGACGATTTATTTTCCAATTCACCATATTTAGATTTTATTTTATATTTTGTTTTATATTTTATATTCGATTTAATACTTAAATGTACAGGGAGAATCCCGTAAATATATATATTATTATTATTATTATTATTATTACCAGAAGTTACAAAGGTATCATATGCCGAGTTAAAATGATTTGCAAACCCATTTACAATTTCTTGTGGAGACTTTGTTTCTTCGTTACCAATTTTCATACAGCCGGGTATGCGAGTTGTTTCTTTCATATCATTAACATATTTAAATAATGCTCGGGGATTGCTTTTTATATCCTGCTCGACGTTGCATATATAATTCCTTTTTTCTTTCTCAATTAATAATTTCACTGTTTTTCTAAGATCTTGAAATTTTTCGTTATATCTATTGATATTTGGGTAACGCATTTTTAATTTGTGGTAGTGTTGTTTTTCTTTAATTTTGTTGATTGTTTCCTTGGAGCACCATTTAGGATAATTATTGTTATTGGCCACATTTCTAGTATATTTAGGTACGAACTTATCCAATACAGAGTAGAGTACTTGGTAAAAATATTCACAGGCTACATTAATATCCTTAATTTGAGTTAAGGGATCCCAATTTACTTTTTCAATTGCAGCATATAAACCTGGAAAATTCGCCCTTTTAAAATTGTAGTCTGGATCGTTAGAGGAAGTATTATTGAATGAAGGTAAAACATTCGCTTTTATTCTCAGCAAAGCTGATAATGGTGGATGATGTACATCAATGCGCACTATTGGTTCGATTTCGGATGTTACAACAATATCGATAGTATCAGATGACGAATAACATCTAGTATTCTTCCATTTTGGTTTGTTATTCTATTGTGCTGTTGTAAGTTATGAAATTGTAAGAAATGTTCAAAACAAGTAGACAATTGGCAAGTCACGTTAGACGTTAAAAATGAGTAATATTTTGGAATGTTAATGTCGCCCATAAACAAAACAGAATTAAACTGAAGTAAAAAAAATTCAAAAAATAACATGCTTTGTTAGACCAGTTTCAGGTGGTACATATGTACAAATTAAGATAATATTATCATTACCGGAATTTATTGGGGACATTTTAACAATAACAACATTAATGTCTTCTACGGGATTGTCAAATTTCAAATAAACGATCTTAAACCAATGTTATTATCTAGTAGTACTAGTAATAACATGCAAATTTCTTTTGTATCATTCAATATCCGGCGTGGCACTAGCCAGGGAAGTAGTAAGTTATTTGTTTATAGTCTTAGTAAGACTTAATTTTTTGCTTTGCAGATTAACGAACAGGTTGAATATTCATATATTCAAGCTACATTTCGTTTTCTTGTATTTATCTAATGCTTTCTACAACAAGTAAAGTTGTTTCTAATTTGTTTACAATAGAATTTGTTTAGATCAGTTGCAATTAGGACTCCACCGCCTCTGCCACTTAATATATCGCATCGAAATACTTGATACCGATTACCAAAAAGCTCATTATTATATACGTGTGGTTTGAGCCAAGTCTCAGTTAAGGAAATTATATCATAATTATTTGCATAAATGTTATTAGAAAATTCTATTATTTTTGAATTTAGCCCTCGTACATTTTGGTAGTATATTTTGATATTTGCCTGTTGGTTTACATTGCGTTTTTTGGAGTGGCATCTATCTTCTTAAAATTTTTTGGGACATTATGAATCCACTTTATACATATATACTTTCTCCTGCATCCTGTCTTCTCTTCAATTCAGCGAAAACGTGTTTATTTTGTTCGCGCTGGATAATGGTTAATTCGGCGCTTATCTGAATGTTATTTCCAAGTTTCTTTTTATTTTGTAAAACTGTTTTTACTTGAGTTGTATTTGCAAGCAGGATTTTTATCGGTCTAGGCCGTGAAGACTTCCTGCCAAGTCTTATTGCATGTTTTATGTCTGGAGTATGTTTTTTACATCTTGGATTACGTTGCTTGTTTGTTTAGTTGGATTGCCTTCTTCAGATTCCTCCGGAAAATTAAATAAGATAATGTTGTTTTCACGTTTTTTCCTGTTTTCAATTTCTTCCAGAATACTCATGGAGTTTGACCAATTATCGGTATCTATCGGCTTGGCGTTGACTGGGTTTGGTTTTTTGAACATTCTGATTCAATCTTGTCGACTCTGGATGAAATATTATTTAATAAAGTGCATAATTCTTTATTTTCGTTTTGAAGATCAACCAGCGATGTTATAAGTTTTTGTAGATCTTTGTTGACTTCATCCTGTTTTTTTAGTTGATCGCCTAGGATTTAAACTGATTCCTGCAGATCTTTTATCATGGAGCATAATAAATGTGTTGGTGTTAGTGACAATGGTGTTTCCAGAGGCTGATCTCCAGTACAGCAATTAATTTCATCACTGCTTATAAATAAAGCCTTATATCTCTTGGCACAACTTACATGAAATACTGATTTACATTCTATACATGTTACTTTAGCATCTTTGGGCACAGCTTTACATTTTTTACAAGTATTTGCCTGATTCATGGTTCGGTAGTAGATTTTATAGTTATAGTTATAGAGAAAATAGATAAATAACTACAATGATTATTTAATAATGTAGGAATAAACGAGGATACACAAACCCAGGGGCCGGTCAGGGTGATTTACGTAAACAAATACAGGTAGGCCACGGCAAAGGAAAACAAAATAAAACAAAGGAATTATAGAAAAATATAGAAAAATATCGCCGTAAAATAAACCAAGTGAAATAGCACAGCAAAAAGTAATCTGATGGATGGCATGATAACACGACGCCACGCTCGTGTCTTAAAACTGTGTAAATTGCGATCTTATTGTATGTATAAATAAGGCAACAGCAACAAAATAACGAATTATATACAAAATCTGGATTATCCACGGAACCCGTAGCATGTGTTGACATACATCAATTGATTGCACTTAGTACATAGTATACTGAAAATAAACTATCAATAAGTTGATTAACAACGGACACGGAAATAAACACAACCTCACGCTCGGAGTGCACACTAATATTCATTCTAAAGTTCATTAAGTAAGCTTTCGTTTCATATAAGGTTTCATATATCTGAAGTCGATGGTTACTCTAATATTTCAAAATTCGTTGGTAATTTGCATGTTTTTATTATTAGATTTAAAATCTAGGTACCAATCAATTAATTGCACTATAGTTTTATTTATATTTATAATCACCCGAACAATTTTTGTGAAATGCATTTGCAATACTGAATAATTTCTCTGCGACTATTGAATGCCTGTAAATTGTAATGTAACATTCCCTAATGCAATGTTACATTACACCATGGCATTTTCCCGTCTCGTACGAATAAAATTATAGGAATTTTCTCCGCGCATTTTCGAAAGCGGTATTATACCCATGACCAACCCTTTGTGCATTTCCTCGTTATTATCCGGCGACATGCAATTTCTCAATTCGTTAAATTTTTACGGCCGCACATGGAAATATTATTTTTATGCAGTCGCGTCACGGTCCATAAACGTCCAATGCCCCGAATAAAGTAAAAAACGACACGAAATGATTAAAATTGTAAGTGTAAATTGAGTGGATTTTTAATGTGTTTTCTTTAACGAAGATTGATTTATGGCGGCGATTAAGATATTAGCATTGATTTCTTGGTTGTAAAGTGCGAGCTAGTTGCGTTCGTTGCAGCGATAATTGCTTCCGTTCTTCAGTGTACACCGATAACAAGCGCGGTGGCCATAAATAATCGGGGAAATGTATCGAATCAATTGCACCGCTAATTACGGATACCACTCTGAAGAGATTGTGTGACATAAATTGTGCGTACTGGACTCATTTTATAAATATTGCTACAATGTAATACAGGATTATTTCATTACTGCGATACAAACTAAACTTATTTCATTCGTTCAAATATGTGTATTGATAACACTGGACAACCATTTTTTGTAGCATTGTAAAAGAACTTATTTGAACTTAATTTGGTCGTGCTGAATTAATATATGATTTTATTTTTTCTCCCTACGCTACTATTTTTAGGCAATTCAATAAAGAACATTTTTCGACATTTGCATATTTATTATACATATTACATGCATAACAAGTCATAAATCACATATGAGCATGAGAAATATAGTAATATTCAGTGGCGGCTCGTGGAACATGTTGATGGTAGAGCCACTTATACCATATCACCCCCCACCCTCGTTTTTGAAGAAACATTTATCTTCCAATCGAATATTTTGGCCAAAAAATCTAAATTTTGGAACAGCCGAAGATCTAAAATACCGGCCAAAAAATAAAAAATCCTGGTTTAAAAATAAAAATGCAGAAAATACAAGCAAAAGAAAAATAACTTCCCATTTTCAGCCCCAAAAATAACTCTTTTTAGTTTAAAATAAGTTCCAACGAGAAATTCGAAAATAATTGCAAATATAAAAATTTAAAAAAAATTTAAAAAGTTAAGAAAACCTAAAATATGTGTCAAAAATAAAAAAGTAAGACCAAAAATCTAAAATTTGAAACCCAAAAATCAGTGGTAGACCAAAAAATCAAAATTTTTAACAAACGAATCGAAAATTTAAGTCGAAATAAAGAAAATTTCATCCAAAAGACCAAAAATCGAAAATACAAAATATGGACCGAAAAAGTAAAAATCTACAATAGGGCCTAAAACGGTGAAAATTTAGACAAAACGTCAAAAACCAGCGCAAAGTTAAAAATTGCAGACAAAAAAAATCGAAAATTTCTACAAAATTACAAAATATTTCTGTTAAAATAAATAAAAATAAAATCGAACAAAAAAATCGAAAATATAGAAATCTAAAATATAGGCCAAAGTATCAAGAATCCTGATCTAAAAATAAAATACGCAGACAAAAAATCGAAAACTTAGGTAGAAGCAAAATAATTTGCAACTTTCAGCAGCCAAAAATAAGTTTCTGACCAGAAATTCGAAAATAATCGCAAAAAAATAAAAAAAAAACCATAAATAAAATCTACAATCCAAGTTAAAAAATCGAAAATATAGGATAAAAAATAGACCAAAAATCTTAAGTATACGATAAAAAATTGAGACTAAATTCTGGCCTAAAAATAAAAATAGTGGACCAAGGAAAAATTTTAACAGACGAATAAAAAATAAAATTAAAAATCCAATTGAATGTATTTAATGCTTTCTGCAACAAGTAAGGTTGTTTCTAATTTAAATTTAAAAAAAATAAAGAAAAATTTAGGGCAAAATCCACAACGTTGGTCAAAAAGTCTAAAATTTAGACAAAACTCGGCCCTAAAGATAATAAATGCAGACTAAACGAAAAATCAAAAATTGTGGCCAAAAAATCGAAAATTTTAACAATAAAATCGCAAAGTTAGGTAAAAATAAAGAAAAAATTAGGTCAAAAGATTTAAGAAAATAAAAATCTGTAATGTTGGCCAGAAAGTCAAAAATTTAGACAGTACATCGAAAACTCGAACCTAGAGATAATAAAAAATTGAAAATTATAACAAACAAAACTCGAAAATACTGGAAAAGATAAAATAAATCTCGCATATAAATGAATAATTCAGATATTTTAACCAAGATCATATCAACAATTTAGAACTAGAATTAAAAATTCGGCCTGAAAAATCAAAATTTGTAACAATTAAATCGAAAATTTAGATCATAATAAAGAATATTTAGAGCAAATGATCAAAAATTGAAACAAAAAAAAATCGAAAATACAGTTCTAAAATTTAAAAATTTAGCTTGAAGAATCAAAAATACGGACCAAAAAAAAAAAAAAACGAAAATTTTAACAACGTCAAAATAAAGAATATTTAGGTGAACAGATCAAAAATTTAGTCACGAAAGAATTGAAAATACAAGTCAAAAATCTAAAAATTCGGCGGGAAAATCAAAAATGAGGCCAAAAAAATTGAAAATTTAAACAATTAAATGGCAAAAGATCAAAATAAAGGATATTTAGGCTAAAAGTTAAAATATTTGGACCAAAAATATCTAAAATACAGGTCAAAAATTTAAAAACTAAAAATTCGCCGAGAGAAATAAAAAATGCGGACCAAATAGTCGAAAATTTTAACAATCAAATCGAAAATTTAGATCAAAGTAAAGAATGTTAAGGCCAAATGATCAAACATTTAGACAAAAAAAAATCGAAATTACAGTGTTAATAATAAAAAAAAAATGCAGAATATTCTAGTAAGAAAACGGTTTAAATTAGTCTCAAAAATCACTCTATTGTTCAAAATAATTTTTCAATTTTTTTTTTATAAGGAAAATATTTTTTTTTTAATTTTCGCTTTAATCGTCCGTTAATTCAAATAAAACCATTAACTTTGTTGGAAGCACCTTTTGTGCGGGCAGTTTTCACAACTTTATATTTAGTATATACATTTAAAATAATTCAAATAAAACAATTCACTTGGTTAGTATGACTCTCAGTACCGGCTCGTGGAACATGTTGATGGTACTTTTACAATACGGGGAGGCCCTCGCCTCATGTTTCGAAGAAAGAAAGAACGATTAATCTTCATAGTCCAAGATTATTTTGAGTTCCTAATTTCAAACAACCGAACAAAAAAATATGATTATGTATACTTTCGATTTATCGTGCGTTTACATTTTGTCCCAGACAGGCACTAAAAACACCATTTTTTGTCCACGTAACTTCACTGTCAAACAAAAAGAATTTTAAAATTTAATTAAAAATTCCTGCTGAGCTCAAAACTAGAGGTAGTGCCATGGCTCTATATAACGAGCCGCCCCTGGTAATATTATGAGCCCTATTCTGTCAAAAATTTGCGCTTGTAGCTTCTGCATTTGTGACAACAACAAGACAACGGCGTTCCAGTAAGGATTGTTTCTTTTTTCGGCGCGTTCAAGAAGAAATGTGTGTTTCGGGGCAAAGAAGGTGACTAATTTCGGAATATTTACGCGACAACTAATGATGCGCCCGAACACGCTAGTTCGACAACTATCCAAAATATTAACAAAAAGTTATTCGTGAGGTGTCTTGCTATGAAACTAAACTAAATTAAAAAAAGAGAAAAATGAGGCCAAAATTTTAGATGTTGAAATTGGCCGAAATTGGCGTGATTGGACAGCTATTCCTCGGCACCTGTGCAAAATATAAAAAAAAAACGGAAAACGGGAGGTTATTTGTGAGTTTTTTTGCTACAAAGGAAAGATGAACTAAATTAAAAAAAAAAAACAAAAAAATGAAGCGAAATTTTTAGTTGTCCAAATTGAGGGAAATCGGGTGTTTGGGCAGCTATTCCACGGCACGAAACGATTTTGTCGACCGAGAAAGCATGTAATCAAAATTCTGACGGCGGGAATGGATTCCTAGGAAAATATCGATTTTATATTTTCTAAATATTTTTCAACTGAAATTCTCGCTCCGGCAGTCTACAAACGAACATTTGTCATCGTCCGCAAAAAAAATTGAAAAATCACAAAATTGTCCGTAATTTGGAAATGGTGCAACATCCCGGGCTAAAAATTTAGGATTTTCCATATTTTGATGTTCAGAACACGACCCGATACTTCCGGTGGTGATTTGAAAACCACCCCATTCACTTGCTGATCAGTTGACTTGAAATCGCCCATATAAGGAATTGAAAAAAATTTAAAAAAATTAAGAAACTTATTTGATGTATCAAATGTTCAAAATGAGCACCGTTTGTTTCAAAATGTAAGGGATGGGTTTTATTACCGATTGGCTTTTTTGGCTTTTGAGGAACGGTGCTCATTTTGAACATATGATACATTAAGTAAGTCTTAAACATTTTTTTTTCAATTTCTGAAATAAAAAAACAAAATATTTTTACACAGTCGTAAACATAATAAAACGGGCTATAAATTTGGTGAAATAAAAACAAATGTCTTTGACGTCATACGTGAAAGACTAGTAACGGTATACTATTTTTAAAGTGCGGAATAAAAAACAAAAATCGACCTGTCCGAGAATTTTTTTTCTGGATCTTCTCATTTCATAAATACCAAATTTGTTCCAGTTAAAGTTTCCACCCTGTATATGCACATTTCAGCATTTTATAATGCATAAAATCATCTCTCTAGTCATAACAAGATATAGCGGTTATTTGAATTATTTTGTCTAAACTTTGGATTTAATGAGTTTACTATTTTCCACATTGTTTGAACTTTTAATTAGGTTACCGTTTGCTTTTATCTTACCCGTCCGAAGGGCAGCTTTACATTTGCTGTAACTATTATCGTTTTATAATTAAAAACCAAATATTAAATAAATAATAATAAATTTGTTTCTTAAATAAAAATGATTTTATGAAAAATGTTTTCAAGCAAAAGATGTTCATTTCTTTGTTGACTTCAATGTTTGTTTAAATGTTTTTGTGATATTTTTCATATTTAAGAAAATATTTGCAAAAAACAAAAAACAGTTAAGGTAAACACCCACTTCCGGTGTACGAAATTTTACCAAAAGCTTTTCAGTTCTTCAGATTATCAAATAAGACGTATGTTCCAAGTTTCATATCAATTGCTTTATTAGTTTTTGAGATACAGCGCGCACAGACAGACACTCACACAGCAACACAAACACACACACAGACACAATTTTTTTTTTCCAGTAATTGTTGAAATGGCATCTAGGGAGCCCAAAACGGATATTTCCGTAAAAAAAATTTTAAAAAAAAATCACGATCACAATACTTTCTCGTACTTCGTAACGGAGAAAGTAAAAATTTAAGAAACTTATTTGAAGAATCAAATGTTCAAAATGATCACCGTTTGTTTCAAAATGTAAGGGATGGGTTTTATCACCGATTGGCTTTTTGCCAAGAGAGGAACGGTGCTCATTTTGAACATATGATACATTGAGTGAGTTTTCAACATTTTTTTTTCAATTTCTGAAATAAAAGAACAAAATATCTTTACAAAGTCGTAAACATAATAAAACGGGCTATAAATTTGGGAAATAAAAAAAAATGTCTATGACGTCTTACATGAAAGACTAGTGACGTCATACTATTTTTAATGGGGCTAAAAAGTGCGGAATAAAAAACAAAAATCGACCTGTCCGAGGATTTTTTCTGGAACTTCTCATTTCATAAATACCGAATTTGTTCCAGTTCCAGAATAACAATGATTTTATAAAAGATGTTTTCAAACAAAATAACCTCATTTTTTTGTTGTCTTCAATATTTGTTTTTATGATATTTTTATATTTAAGAAAATATTGGCAAAAAACGAAAAACAGTTAAGGTAAACGCCCACTTCCGGTGTACGAAATTTTACCAAAAGCTTTTCACAGCCACACACACACACACACATACAGACACAAATTATTTTTTTTCCAGAAATTGTTGAAATTGCATCTAGGGACCCCAAAACGAATATTTCCGTAAAAAAGATTTTTGATTTTCGTAACGGAGAAAGTAAAAAAGAACAAAAATTAACTCAATTAACGCTAAAAATCAAAAATTCAGACAAATTATGTAATTCTTAAATATAAATCGCACAGACTATATTTTCTAGATAAATATCAAAACAATTTAATTTTATCTTAAAATAATCCCTATTTAAATTAAAACCCGTTAAAAAAAAAATATATATAAAATCAAATAAATAACCTAAATTTAATACAAAAACCTTGAAAATACAGTCCAAAAAAATCAAAAATTTAGGCTGCAAAATCTAAAATAAAGGACAAAAACTAGAAAATACGAACAAAAAATAAAAAAAAATTGTTCATTACTATCAACAATTAAAGTTAAAAATTTAAAATATTCGCCAAGTATAAAAATCAATAATTAAGGTAAAAAAAAAAGTCAAAACAATCGAAAATTTTAACCATAAATCCAAAACCGTCCTGAAAATTTCAACAAACAAATCAAAAATGTTGTCGAAAATCAAAAATATTTACGGCAAAAAAATCAAAAATTTAGAAAAATCAGGTTAAAATCTAAAGTAAAGTAAAGCAATTTATTCGTGCCAAAATCATACGGTTTACACATGTCATGTACATAGCTAAAATATGGGCAAAAAAATTGTAAATCCTAGTAAAACCAAAATAATTTGCCATTTTAAATCGTGAAAATAACTCCTTAGCTCAAAAAAGTTTCCAACCAGAAAAAGAATGGCCAAAATCTAAAACAAAATGCAAATAAAAACTGTTCAGGTTAAAAAATCTAAAATAAAAGGCAAATACAGACAAAAAAATCGGCCAAAAAAAATCAATAACTCATCTAAAATTGCTCAAAAACCAAAAATTTAGACCAATAATTCTAAAATTTAAGCCAGCATAAAGAATATTTAGCGCAAAAATTCTAAAATTTTTAACAAAAAACAGAATTACAGGCCAAAGATAAAATATCGGCCAGAAAATCAAAAATCAATCAATGACGTGCAGACAAAAACCGTTTGCTTTTATCTTAGCCGTCCGAAGTGCAGCTTCATACTTATTTCGGAATTAATTTCTTAACCTCCTGTTATTTTCATTATTAGGTTCTTGCTGATGCAGTTCGTTTAACAATTCGAGTGCACCACGCATTATTTTAAATTCACCTGTTGTACTGGACTGGCTTTTACTCATAATGACAGGAAATGCTTTTTTAATATTATCTCGCATCATATTCAAAACGAAATCAAACTTATGATTTAGGGAGCGATTAGGTAAAGGTACAAAATTAAAATCCGTGACAGACATCAATTGCCGGAGACATCGTATACCAATTTTTGCTTAGGTTTGTAAAGACATTGTCAATTATTTTATTAACCCGCCATTGGTGACGCAAATTTAATGGTGACGCCTGTCTCGAAATGTGTTACCAATAGTTCATATTCTTTTTTAAATTTATGCTCTTTGACAATAAAACAATAGTATATTGTACAACGAGCATATAATGACAGCTATTAATCACGAGAACGATGTTTGCGGAACGAGCCGTAGGCGAGTGGAGCAAATCGTTTGAGTGATTAATAGCCATTATATGCGAGTTATACAATATACTTTGTTCACGAAAATTAAAATCAAAATTATAATCAAAATTAAAATCAAAATAAAAAACAAAAACAAAATCAAAATCAAAATTAAAATCGAAATTTAAGTGATTACAATTACAATTGAAAAAAAATCAAATCAGTATTAAACAGGGTAAACAAAATATTATCATAAATCGCGATCTGTGAATTAAAGCGCGAATTAGCGTGTTTAATAACCATATTAAACACGCCAATGTGTGTGCGTGTTTAATAAGAATATTAAACACGCAAATGCGTTTTTAAGAAATTGAGTGTTAAATGTACCCCATTAATGCTGCCCGTAGAATTAAATAATGCGCACATTATAACATTTTCGTGAACAAAGATATTTAATCAATTTAAGCTCTGCAATGCGGCAGCTACACGAAATTGCAACAAAAAACAGAATAAAGTTATTCGTCTCACAGACCAGTAGGTCACCATTGGCGGGTTAAAACGCGTATTGAAATAAACTGTTCCAAAAGAACAAAAGCCTTCTGCGAGGCAAAATAATTCTGTAGCATTAGAGTCGTGGGTTGTAAATAATACTTTGGAAGTTATTATTATTATTATTTATAAATCTAGCAAACTAGGTATTATTAGAAAGTCTAGAAAACGGACTTTCAATTTCTATTAATATACCGGGTGTGGCACTTAAGACGCCTCGGACCATAGCTCCTTTATGATAAAAGCTATCGAAAAAAATCTAAGAACAAAGTGGTGCATAGTTACCGTCGCTATGTTTCAAAAATATTTCTAATCATCAGTGGCGTGCCGTACTCCAGTGGCGTACCAAACTTATGTTTTTTTTAATGGAATGCCCTATTTTTTATTGCAGATTTGGAAAGTGCTCGACGAGTACTTATTTTTTTATCTAACATGTATACCCTTCACTTTAGCGGTTTCGCTGTTATAACCCCTTCTTTCAAAATTGCGCCCCATTTTTGAGATTTTTTTGTAGAGAAACTAATTGACGCCGGCGCCTAAATTTTGAATTGAGGTACAGGTTAAGACCTCGTATACCTTCACATAATTTTTTTTCGGGTAATTTATGGAAAAAAAAAAAATTTTGATTGATCTTCGCATGTTGTCATTTTTTCCGAAAATTTCAAATGGCACCCCCCTAAAAAAATTACGGCGTTGTACAGCCAAAACTCTAAATTTTTCATTGGTGTAAAAAAAATTACACATTGCATAACAAAATTTCGGAGAAAAAAGGAATTTCATCGCAAATGTCGGGAAACGTTTTCCGTTCCCAAGTGTGCCATGAGAAAACAAATACACAAATACGGTCAACATAATAGTATGTACCTATTTATTCAACATGATATGAAAAATGCAGATAAAGAAAATTTAACAACTTAAACTAAATGTTAGAAATGACGACCTTCCTGCCGGAGGCAAAACCGCAACTTCGACTCACAAGCTCTAGACACTGCCCTAAGGACTTCTGGTGATTCTCTCCCTCATATCCTCGACAGTAGTTGGTACCGTCCTGTAAACCTCGTCTTTGATATGGCCCCAAAGGAAGAAGTCAAGGGGTGTGAGGTCTGGTGATCTTGGCGGCCACCTCACAGGACCCCCACGACCAATCCAGGAGTCCGGAAACGTTTCATCGAGAAATTCCCGAACGACACAGCTATTATGTGCAGGAGCTCCATCGTGCTGGAAAACTATCTGTCGAAGAGCGGCTAGAGGGACATTTTCCAAGAGATCATCCAAGTCGTCGCGAAGGAACCTCAAATAACTGTTGCCGTTCAGGTGCCCCTCGATGAAATAAGGACCCAAAAGGTGTTCTCCAAGTATACCTCCCCAAACATTCAGCGACCATCTTTGCTGGTGGTTTATCATTCGCATGGCTTGTGGGTTTTCATCGGCGTAATAATGGTAGTTGTGGCGATTGACATGCCCATTTCTATGGAACGTTGCTTCATCAGAAAATAATACGCGCATAAGAAATGATTCCTCCTGCTCAATTTTGTTGATAGCCCACATGCAGAAATCTTGCCTCGCATGAAAATCTTGAGGTTACTTGGTGCAGTTGAATCTTAAATGGACGGAATTTGTACTTTTTAAGAACACGATGTACGGATCGCGTTGAAATATCGTGATTCCTACTAATATACTGGTATGAGGATCTTCAATAACTGCCTCCAGAACCTGCAGTTCATTATTTTCGGTAATAACTGCCTTCTTTCTAACTCTCCTTGGCCGTTTCACACTTCCCGTAGTAGTAAATCTCTCCAACACTTTTTGAAACGCACGTTCATTTGGATGTGCCCTGTGCGGATATCGCGCAGGGTACACTCGTGATGCCAAGAAACAATTCTTGTTACATTCTCCAAGAATAAATATCATGTCAACCATTTTCTCTTGAGTTCGGAACATTTTTAGAACGTTTATCAAAAATGACTTATGGCTGCTACTGACGTCTAATAATTTACTTTGACAATTACCAATCTTTTGTTTTTTCATGGCACACTTGGGAACGGAAAACGTTTCCCGACATTTGCGATGAAATTCCTTTTTTCTCCGAAATTTTGTTATGCAATGTGTAATTTTTTTTACACCAATGAAAAATTTAGAGTTTTGGCTGTACAACGCCGTAATTTTTTTAGGGGGGTGCCATTTGAAATTTTCGGAAAAAATGACAACATGCGAAGATCAATCAAAAATTATTTTTTTTCCATAAATTACCCGAAAAAAAATTATGTAAAGGTATACGAGGTCTTCACCTGTACCTCAATTCAAAATTTAGGCCCCGGCGTCAATTAGTTTCTCTACAAAAAAATCTCAAAAATGGGGCGCAATTTTGAAAGAAGGGGTTATAACAGCAAAACCGCTAAAGTGAAGGGTATAACATGTAAGATAAAAAAATAAGTACTCGTCGAGCACTTTCCAAATCTGCAATAAAAAATAGGGCATTCCATTTAAAAAAACATAAGTTTGGTACGCCACTGGAGTACGGCACGCCACTGATGATTAGAAATATTTTTGAAACATAGCGACGGTAACTATGCACCACTTTGTTCTTAGATTTTTTTCGATAGCTTTTATCGTAAAGGAGCTATGGTCCGAGGCATCTTAAGTGCCACACCCGGTATACTGGGAGTTTCATTTGAAAACAAAAGGTTTCTTTACATTTAACGAAGGTCTTGTTACTTCATAAAAATAGCATTTAATTACTTAAATCTCCTAAAAACATTTCTAGTGTTAAAAACGCTTCGATAATTTTAAAATATTAACTTATTATTTTTCTGCAACCGTTCAAATATTGCTTGTTTTTGACCAATAAAACAGAATAACCCAGTTTAATTGGTATTAAAAACTTTGCATAAAAAAAGCAAAAATATAGTATCCTATTAAAAAACATAAGTTGGTGTTGGTCGGTTGTGGGTTACCCTGTATACATAAAAATATTTCCCGATTATTATTTACAACTTTTATATTTCTATCTAAAATATTTAAGGCCAAAAAGTTACTTTGACGCTTCACTGAGACACCCGGTATATCATTTGTCAGTTCATCTCGCTATTTTTAGTCCGTTATTGCTTCCCGGCATTGGCGCACATTTTCCAATTTTATTATCAGTCCCGGTATCGGAGTTTACAGCCTATAATGTAACGCGGATAAAGGTGTGTCCTCCAGTCACGTCCGCAGGGCTTCTTCCAATGCTCGTAAACTTACCATCCAACGACCTCCATGTCGCGATAAAATGTTAAGCGTTAACGCTAATGCACACGCGTTTTTTTAACCAACTGACGTTTAAATCGAATTTGAAAGAAATCGCTTGCGACTCAACACCTGTAGCCCTGTTTCAGACTTTCTTTTAGCCTTAGGCATGTCGGCGTACGAATTAAACAACCAACGTGTAACCTGATGCGGTATTAAAGCGTTTCCTTTAAAACCATGGTCTGGTACTGATTTGTAACCGAATATATTACCTGATATGGTATTAAAGATAGGCCTTTAATAATAATAAATAATAATAATACTTTATTGGTGCCATTGTAATAAGTTTACACAAGTTAAATAAAGATCTAAGAAGTATGCTACTAAATCAGAAATACTTTTCAAAATTTTTGTTCACGAAAATGTTATAATGTGCGCATTATTTAATTCTATGGGCAGCATTAATGGGGTACATTTAACACTCAATTTCTTAAAGACGCATTTGCGTGTTTAATATCGTTATTAAACACGCTAATTCGCGCTTTCATTCACAGAACGGGATTTATGATAATATTTTGTTTACCCTGATTAATACTGATTTTTTTTTCAATTGTAATTGTAAGCACAACTTTAATTTCGATTTTAATTTTGATGCTGATTTTGTTTTTTTTTAAATTTTACTTTTGATTTTAATTTTCGTGAACAGAGTATAGTGTACAACCCGCATATAATGGCTATTTATCACTCAAACGATTTGCTCCACTCGCCTATTGCTCGTTCCGCAAACATCGTTCTTGTGATTAATAGCCATCATTATATGCTCGTTGTACAATATACTATTAAATCACGTGCGCGTTCAGATTGGTATTTGTATACTATTGTATTGTTTATTATTTGCTTAACTTTGAGCTACAAACAAATTGTAGAAAACATTATCAAAATTTGGATCACAAGTTGCCGGAAGAAGTTCACTAGGCGTGTTTTTCCATTCAGACTCATTTCTTTCTTTCACTGCATCATGGCTCATCATATTAGGCAGGATACATATTTTAGCCTTATAAAGCGTATTTTATCCTTAACCTGATGAAGGTATTGCGCCAATTTCTTTAAAATCATGTTTGTGTAAAAATTGATAACCGCATCTAGGGCCAGCAGTGATGGCTCGCGGGGTGACTCATGGTACGGCCGAGGTAGCAGAGGTGGTAATACAGATGGGTGCGGTCTAGAGATGGACAAAACTGCTACTTTTGAATCACATTGCTACTTGTGATTGCTACTTTCTAATATCAGTGATTTTAAACTGTAATCACAATAAGTCAACGTCGTAATACCTTCTGAAATTGTTAATGGTTTCTCAGAAATGTTTTTGATATGATTCTGCTATTTGTCCACATGTTGTTCCTTTTGATATAATATCTATGACTGAAGGTAACATTTTGGCTATATTATGGCTATACCAAATAAATATACGACTATCCTTAACTCAGTTCGAAATTCGAGAAGTATTTGGAGATTTTTGCAGAAAAACAGAATGTTTGTTCAGTAAATTTGAAAAGTTGGAAAGTCTTCCTATTTTGGTTTTACCTCTGAAAAAAACGCATCTTTTAAGAGATTATTTGCTCTGTTCTTGAGGGATTATTTTTAAATAAAATCGTTAACCAAAAAAGATATGGATTTTTGAAAATTTTCGTTTTACTTTTTTGAGCACTTAGCCAAAAACATCGCAGACAAAAATATAAAAACGCAGGCAAACTTCCATATGAAATCATCGTCAATGGCCGAAGTATCGCTAATTCAAAATTAATTTGAATTTTGTAAATTCAACAATTTTTAAGCCGGCCCACTAGCCGCCAGAACTAATGCGGAGGGTCCTGGGTTCGAATCCCGGCGAGGGCATGGGTGTTTGTGAATGTCTATTTTCATTTAATATGAATACATTATAAATAATCGGTTGTGGCTAAATGACCTACGCTGTCGAAGCCAATGCCCCCATATCATCCATAATTCCCCAACCCAAATTTCCGTCAGTCATCCTTCCTTTAAAAAAAAAAATCAATTTTTAATGGAAATATGAATTTTTGAAAATTTTAGTTTTATGTTTTTGAGCACTTGAATAAAACATCGCAGAAAAAATATAAAACGCGCAGACAAAATTCCATAAAAAATCATCGTCAATGGCAGAAGTATAGCTAATACAATTTTCAATGGAGATATGGATTTTTGAAGATTTTCGTTTAATTTTTTTGAGCACTTGAATGAAAACATCGCAGAAAAAAATATAAAACGCTTAGAAAAAATTCCTTAAAACAATATCTTCAATGGTCGAAGTATCGCTTATTCAAAAATAATTTAGTTTGTATAAATTCAACAATTTTTAATGGAGATATGAATTTTTGAAAATTTTAGTTTTTTTTTTTTGAACATTTGAATTAAAATATCGCAGAAAAAATATTAAACGCGCAGACAAAATTCCATAAAAAATCATCCTCAATGTCTGAAGTCTGAAGTATAAATAATTCAAAATCTCTTTGGTTTTTGTAAATTCAACAATTTTCAATAGAGATATGGATTTTTAAAGATTTTCGTTTAAATTTGTTGAGCACTTGAATGAAAACATCGCAGAAAAAAATATAAAACGCTTAGAAAAAATTCCTTAAAACAATATCTTCAATGGTCGAAGTATCGCTTATTTAAGAATAATTTAGTTTGCGTAAATTCAACAATATTTAATGGAGATATGATTTTTTGAAAATTTTAGTTTTATTTTTTCGAGCACTTGAATGAAAACATCACAGAAAAAATATAAATCACGCAGACAAAATTCCATAAAAAATCATCCTCAATGGCCGAAGTATAGCTAATTAAAAATCAATTCGGTTTTTATAAATCGAACAATTTTCAATAGAGATATGGATTTTTGAAGATTTTCGTTTAATTTTTTTGAGCACTTGAATGAAAACATCGCAGAAAAAAATATAAAACGCGGTGAAAAAATTCCTTAAAACAATATCCTCAATGGTCGAAGTATCGCTTATTTAAAAATAATTTGGTTCGTGTAAATTCAACAATTTTTAATGGAGATATGATTTTTGAAAATTTTAGTTTTAATTTTTCGAGCACTTGAATGAAAACATCGCAGAAAAAAATATAAAACGCGCAGACAAAATTCCATAAGAAATCATCCTCAATGGCCGAAGTATAGCTAATTCAAAATCAATTTGGTTTTTGTAAATCCAACAATTTTCAATGAAGATATGAATTTTTGAAGATTTTCGTTTTAATTTTTTGAGTTCTTGAATGAACACATCGCAGAAAAAAATATAAAACGCGTAGAACAAAATCCTTAAAATAATATCCTCAATGGTCGAAGTATCGCTTATTCAAAAATAATTTGGTTCGTGTTAATTCAATAATTTTAAATGGAGATATAATTTTTGAAAATTTTAGTTTTAATTTTTTGAGCACCTTAATGAAAACTTCACACAAAAAGTATAAAACGCGCAGACAAAATTCCACAAAAAATCATCCTCAATAGCCGAAGTATAGCTAATTCAAATCAATTGAATGTTTGTAAATCCAACCGTTTTTAATGGAGATATATATTTTTGAAGATTTTTGTTTTAATTTTTTGAGCACTTGAATGAAAACATCGCAGAAAAAATATAAAACGCGTAGAAAAAATTCCTTAAAACAATATCCTCAATGGTCAAAGTATCGCTTATTCAAAAATAATTTGGTTCGTGTTAATTCAATAATTTTTAATGGAGATATTATTTTTGAAAATTTGAGTTTAAATTTTTTGAGCACCTTAATGAAAACTTCACAGAAAAAGTATAAAACGCGCAGACAAAATTACACAAAAAATCATCCTCAATACTATAGCTGATTCAAAATCAATTTGATTTTTGTAAATCCAACAATTTTCAATGGAGATATGGATTTTTGAAGATTTTCGTTTTAATTTTTTGAGCACCTGAATGAAAACATCGCAGAAAAAAATATAAAACGCGTAGAAAAAATTCCTTAAAAAAATTTCCTTAATAGTCGAAGTATCGCTTATTCAAAATAAATTTGGATATTTTAAGTTGAATAATTTTTAATAGAGATATGAATTTTTGAAAATTTTAGTTTTAATTTTTTGAGCACTTGAATGAAAACATCGCAAAAAAAAATATAAAACGCGCAGACAAAATTCCATAAAAAATTATCCTCGATGGCCAAAGTATAGCTAATTCAAAATCAATTTGGTTTTTGTAAATCCAACAATTTTCAATTAAGATATGAATTTTTGAAGATTTTCGTTTTAATTTCTTGAGCACTTGAATGAAAACATCCGAAAAAAATATAAAACGCGTAGAAAAAATTCCTTAAAACAATATCGTCAATGGTCAAAGTATCGCTTATGCAAAAATAATTTGGTTCGTGTTAATTCAATAATTTTTAATGGAGATATAATTTTTGAAAATTTCAGTTTTAATTTTTTGAGCACCTTAATGAAAACTTCACAGAAAGAGTATAAAACGCGCAGATAAAATTCCACAAAAAATCATCCTCAATAGCCGAACTATAGCTAATTCAAAATCAATTTGATTTTTGTAAATCCAACAATTTTCAATGGAGATATGGATTTTTGAAGATTTTCGTTTTATTTTTTGAGCACTTGAATGAAAACATCGCAGAAAAAAATATAAAACGCGTTGAAAAAATTCCTTAAAACAATATCCTTAATGGTCAAAGTATCGCTTATGCAAAAATAATTTGGTTCGTGTTAATTCTATAATTTTTAATGGAGATATAATTTTTGAAAATTTTAGTTTTAATTTTTTGAGCACCTTAATGAAAACTTCACAGAAAAAGTATAAAACGCTCAGACAAAATTCCACAAAAAATCATCCTCAATAGCCGAACTATAGCTAATTTAAAATCAATTTGATTTTTGTAAATTCAACAATTTTCAATGGAGATATGGATTTTTGAAGATTTTCGTTTTAATTTTTTGAGCACTTGAATGAAAACGTCGCAGAGAAAAAAATATAAAACGCGTAGAAAAAATTCCTTAAAAAAATTTTCTCAATGGTCGAAGTATCGCTTATTCGAAATCAATTTGGATTTTGTAAATTGAACAATTTTTAATGGAGATATGAATTTTTAAAAATTTTAGTTTTATTTTTTTGAGCACTTGAATGAAAACATCGCAGAAAAATATAAAACGCGCAGACAAAATTCCATAAAAAATTATCCTCAATGGCCGAAGTATAGCTAATTCAAAATCAATTTAAATCCAATAATTTTCAATGGAGAAGATTTTCGTTTTAATTTTTTGAGCACTTGAATGAAAACATCGCAGAAAAAAATATAAAATGCGAAGAAAAAATTCCTTAAAATAATATCCTCAATGGTCGAAGTATCGCTTATTCAAAAATAATGTGGTTCGTGTTAATTCAATAATTTTTAATGGAGATATGATTTTTGAAAATTTTAGTTTTAATTTTTTGAGTACCTGAATGAAAACTTCACCGAAAAAATATAAAACGAGCAGACAAAATTCCACAAAAATCATCCTCAATAGCCGAAGTATAGCTAATATAAAATCAATTTGATATTTGTAAATCCAACAATTATCAATGGAGATATGGATTTTTGAAGATTTTCGTTTTAATTTTTTGAGCACTCGAATGAAAACATCGCAGAAAAAATATAAAACGCGCAGACAAAATTCCATGAAAAAGTATCCTCAATGGTCGAAGTAGAGAAACCATTGTTTTCGTTTTTTTTTGGTTAGATTGTAGGATATGGACTACCCACCACCCTTCGAAATTAAATTTCAATTACAAACATTGTCTTTGGTGGTTCTTATCAATTCATGTTTTATAATAAACATCGCAGAAAAAATATAAAACGCGCAGACAAAATTCCATAAAAAAGTATCCTCAATGGTCGAAGTAGAGAAACCATTGTTTTCGGTTTATTTGGTTGGATTGTAGGATAGGGACTACCCACCACCCTTCGAGATTAAATTTCAATTACAAACATTATCTTTGGTGGTTATCAATTCATGTTTTATAATAAATGAACAATAACATTTCTTTTAACCTAGACAGAATTGTAATACTATATTTAACACGAATAAACAAATGAAATTAAATGGAATTAAATTGAGTTTGAGTTAATGTTGATATAATGAGCGGTGGGTGGACCCAATGATAGCCTCCAATTGGTTAATAAAAAACAGAGCTTTTATAAGTTATTTAATTTGCCGGAGTTTTCTGTCTATAAATCTGGGAAAACTTTATTTTTGGTCAAAATTTAACGAAAAACATTCTTGGTTTTGATTTGTACAATTTGAAAAATATACATTTTAGCAATTTGCACTTAACGTCAAGAATTTTATCAAAAAAAGCAGATGATTACAGAAGATTTCGAAAAGAATTTTTTTTCTTTTTTTTTCTTTTTTACGTGATAACTTTGTCTGGCATATTAATACAATTTGCAGTTTGTTGTACACTTTGCAATACGGGTTAGGAAAATAATTTCAAAGCACAACGCAAATGTAATAAATTAATTCAAATACTATAATCTGATAAAGATATTGAGCAAGAAACGCGTTATTTATTTCCGGACACACCTTGTCCCATTAAAAATGTATCGATGGCATTTAAGGGTGTGTTTTCCAGTAATTTTCGTTTTACAAATTATGTTTTTATTGAATTATGCAAATTGCGGCAACGAGCCGGTCAATTTTCTAATTTAGTCGTATCAAAACCAAACGAAAAAAGCGAAGTTTACGCCGCTGGGGCCTGATAAATGGGTCGATCGGCAGGTAGATATCGGAAACGAGCATCGTTTGATGTTTATCGGAAGCAAGGGAGAGATATTCGTATTAATACCCTCTTAAACGGACACAATTTATAATTTAATAATCGTCCGCTACCATCTAAGCCGTAATTAAAAATTACACATAGTAATTACACACAAAAGGTGGGCCAGTAAACACATATCAGCGGATTGGAATTCTGAAGACTAATATGAAAGCGAGCTTACACCTTACATCTAGTAGTCCCCGGATACCTGCTACGGCTACCTGGGGGACAGACAGGTGTGCCACGCGTTTCCACAATTGGGCCGCGCGCGGTGTCAAAATCGCGTTGTGGTGTTAAAATTGTATATTTAATGTCCCGTTGTAAATTTAAGTGCCTTTACAAAATTGCTATTTCTCTGAAGAGGATGGTTGCGTGTGTAACTTCGTGGTAATCCATAATTAATTTATTTACTATTTCTCTACATGGTAAATCAAATAACGACGAAAAGTAGCATGAGTATATGAATATTCAACTTGTCTTATAAAGGCTAAAAACAAATAACTGAATGAAACAACTTTTAAAATATAGTATTTAGTAAGAGCTTGTTAAAAACCAATCTAATCTATGTTTCTGCAACAAGTGAGAGTTTTTCAATTTTAAATGAAATTCTGTTCTATTTATAAAAGAACGTTAGGAAAGCGACTGAAATCATAAGGCAACGTTTTTGCATAGTTATTCTTTAGATCTGGAGGTCTAGTGTTTAGCCAATTTTTAGTTTCATATATAAATAATTATTGTCGTTACTTTCGCCGTAAAGATCAAGGCCGTTCTTGGCAGTGGTGCAAAAGGTGCATCCGCACTAGGGCAGCCCAACCAAGGGGCGGCCGACGGCCTATGACAGCTTCTGGTTTTTCTTACAACTAATCTTTTTGTACCTAAAATTGTTTATCGTGTGGTCCCGATGTATGCAATGGTTCGTGTAACGTGTCCAGTCGACAAAATTTAACTCGTTACTGACAAATGAAGAGATTTATTTACAACTGCACTGCATTTTCAGTAAAAAATACGAATAAATTATAAATATATTGGGGCGGCAAAAGTTTAGAAGTTTAGAGTAATCGAACAGAAAAAAATACTTATGTAAAGTTGAGTTGTGCATAAATTTAGACTAAAAACGAAAAATATTTCGTTCGTTTCTGAGCGGAACGAAAAAAATTTTCATCTTAGTTCTTTGTGTTCTCAGACGCAAAAAAATTGTTTTCGTTTACAAGAACCAAAATTAAATAAAGGTTAATACCGGTTATGACTACATTAAAATTACATACGATATAAACCGGAATGTCCAGATTTATATAAACACTATAGTGATAGGTTAAATGTAATATAACTCTTTGCAACTTTAAATAAATCCAAAATTGTTCGGCGCGTCATTGAAAGATTCTGGCTACATATAAACCTCACCGCTGAATTGCATATGAGCCTTGGAGAAGAACTGGAGATTTCCCCGAAACAGGATAAAAGCTGCGCGGTGAAAGAACTCGCAATCAGATTTTTTTACCTTTAATTTCCGATATAAACTATGAGGTGTTTGTATTTATTGAAGATAAGAACGGTAAAAATCGGCATTAGAAAATTATTTCTTTTTCGATCTTGAACGAAAAATATAAATCCCGTTTTCGTTTCCGTTTTCGTTTTTGTAAATATTTCGGTTAATTTCTTTTTGGTTCCGTTTTTAGTCCCTGGATTAAAATGACAATAATAATGATTGATACTGTAAAGTTGTGATTTTTTAAATGTCGACTTAGTTAATAGTTATATTATTATTAATCAAGGTAAGTTCATTTACAATCTATTCAAAAATGTTGCAGTAATTAGAAAAAAAATTTTACCCTTTAAATGTCAGAAAGAAAAACCGAACAACCTGGTACCTATTACTCAAAAATTAAGTTAAGAGTTAAAAATAAAAGAAAGAAATGAATGGAGCCCTGACAAAGTTTTTGGTTTCCTCAAAAACTCCCCTGGTATTTGCTTCTGCTAGTTCCACTTATGAAATTGTTCTTAGTATACCCGAGGCCTTACTAGAAAATCCAGAGTAGCTGTCTTGTCCTGTAAAGGAGCAAGAACAACTAGATTATATTCTTCGTCATCGGAATCGGAAAAAAAACTGCAGAAGAGGATAGTGTTGAAGGGGAACCCTAATATCTGAAAATGTTATAAAGAAGTGTTTTGATAAGTATGAATTGTAAAGTATATTTATTAATAAGTAAATTTGGAAAGTTTTAAATATTTAATCATTGTTTTTATATTTTTTCATTCATTGAAAAAATTATAATTTTCAGATTGACAATAGGTTCTGTTATTATGAGATGAACTCAAAAATGCTTACCGAGATTTTTTATATGAATCACTTAATTGTCAAATATATTTAACACGAAGTGAATTTAGAAAATTTCAAGTATGCAACAATTGTATTTAAATTTTTTATGAGCTTGAAAAATTGCAATTTTCCGAACGACAATAAATTCTATTCTCATACGAATATCTCAAAATTTTATAAAGAGGTGTTGTGATATATTTACTAAATTTTAAATAATATTTTTTATCAAGTAAATTTGGAAAGTTTCAAGTATGTGACAAATGTTTTTATATTTTTTGTTCAGTTCTGCTCTCATGCGAATATCTCAAAATTTTATAATGAAGTGTTTTGATATATTTACTAAAGTGTAAAGCATATTCATTATTAAGTATATTTAGAAAGTTTCAAGTATATGACAATTGTCTTAATATTTTTATTCGTTTGAAAAATTAGAATGACAATATTTTCTGTTCTCATGTGATTAACTCCAAATTTTGTGACGAGATATTTTGATATTTTTACTAAATTCTAAAGTATGTCTATTATTTAATAAATTTAGAAAGTTTCAAGTATGTAACAATTGTCCTTTTTTTATTCACTTGAAAAATTTGAAATTTCAGATTGACAATAAGTTTTGTTATTATGATTATCTTAAAATTTTGTAACGAGATTTGTTATATTATTCACTTAATTGTCAAGTATATTTAATACGAAGTAAATTTAAAATGTTTCAAGTATGCAACAATTGTTTTTTATATTTTTTATGCACTTGAAAAATTGAAATTTTTTGAACGACAATGAATTCTTTTCTGATGCGAATATCTCAAAAATTTTTAAAGAGGTGTTGTGATATATTTACTAAATTTTAAAGTATAATTATTATTAAGTAAATTTGGAAAGTTTCAAGTATGTGACAAATGTTTTTTATATTTTTTATACACTTGACCAATCAAAATTTTCAGAATGACAATAAGTTCTGTTCTCATGCGAATATCTCAAAATTTTATAAAGAAGTGTTTTGATATATTTACTAAATTGTAAAGTATAGTCATTATTAAGTATATTTAGAAAATTTCAAGTATGTGATAATTGTTTTTTAAATATGTTATTCGTTTGAAAAATTAGAATGACAATATTTCCTGTTCTCATGTGATTAACTAAAAATTTTGTGACGAGATATTTTTAATAAATTCTAAAGTATATTTATTACCTAGTAAATTAAGAAGGTTTAAAGTATGTAACAATAGTCTTTATATTTTTTTTATTTACTTGAAAAATTAGAATTTTCAAATTGACAATAAGTTCTGTTATTATGAGATGATCTCAAAATTTTGTAACTAGATTGTTTATATTATTCACTTAATTGTCAAGTATATTGAATACGAAGTGAATTTAGAAAGTTTCAAGTATGTAACAATTGTTTTTATATTTTTTTATGTACTTGAAAAATTGTAATTTTCAGAACGACAATAAATTCTCTTCTCATGCGAATATCTCAAAATTTTATATAGAGGTTTTATATTTATTAAATTTAAAGTATATTTTTTATTAGTAAAGGACCCCGCAGTTTTTGATAGGGAAATGGCTTTCAATCAATCTCCTTGAAACCAACTGAAAAATATTCATCAACTCTAATGACAATAATGAGAAAAGCAGAATTGGCACAAACTTGGAACTAGCAAGTTTGGATGAATTATTTTTGTCAAAAGTGACATAAGCGGGTGCCATGTTGCCGAACGTATTTTTTATGAAAATAAACTAATCAAGAAGTGTTAAAAATACAAGTTTAAGATAGAAAGACAGCTCACACTGACAAATAATTTTCAAACTAGTCATAGTACCGAAATTGCAGGGTTTTCTTTAAATTAATATCGAATAATAACTCATATTTAACGACTGGGTGTTCAAACTTTGAGGACCTCGTGAAGGCCCGGGAAGCATGGTATAACATTTTAGAATTAAGATGAGGTACTTAGAATTCGTCACGTGCAGAAATCGTCACGTGCAGATTATCCACAAATTTATACACACCCGATATAGTTCACGAGAAAGTAACAGATATGATACATTTAAACTGAAAATATCTGATCCAAAATTTTGTCAAGTTGTTAGCTATCAATAGACGCGTTTCGAGATTTATCTCTCATCAGTTTAGCTGTGCTTAATATTATTTATTGTTTTTTTAACAGTCAAGATTTATATATCGATGTTTTCAATTATTGCAGTATCAGGCACAGAACAGCTTTTTGCGTGAGATCTTCGGCTGTTGCGACCATGGAGACTTTTGATCGGCATGACTTGGTGAATATTTTTCAGTTGGTTTCAAGGAGATTGACTGAAAGCCATTTCCCTATCAAAAACTGCGGGTTCCTTTGGAAAGTTTCAAGTGTGTGACAAATGTTTTTTATATTTTTTATACACGTGACCAATTAAAAATTTCAGAATGACAATAAGTTCTGTTTTTACATGATTGTCTCAAAATTTCTTGTCGAAAGTTTTATGTTCATTTTTATGTTCAATAAAATGTCAAGTATATTTAATACAAAGTTGAATTTAAATGTGAAAAGTTTCAAGAATATAGCTATTGTATTTTTATTTTTTTATCAACCCAGGAAATAATTATTTATTTGCAAATAATAAACATTTCATTATCAATTGTAAAATTATTATTTTGGAATAAAGTTTCAAGTATGTTGCAATTGTTTCTGAATTTCTTTCCCCCATTAAGAAATGATAATTTTTACTATGAAAATAAATTCAGTTCTCGTGTGATTATCTCAGAGTTTTTCTGATATTTTTGCTGAATTGTGAAAAGTTACAAGTACGTGCCAATTTTTAAAATAATTTTCTGTCCAATTGAGAAAAGGCAATTTCCAAAATGATAATAAGCTCCACGTTCATGCTATTATCTTGAAATCTACTAGTGGTTTGTATTGTTATTTTTACTGCATTTTGAAGTATAATCGTTTTTGAGAGAATTTGGAAAGTTTTAAGTTTGTTGTTTTTGTACTTGTTTACCCAGTTGACAAACAATAATTTCCAGAATGACAATTAGTTCTGTTCTCGAGTGATTATCTCAAAACTTAGTGAAGGCGTTCTGGGATATTATTGCTTAAGTTAGAAATAATGTCTTTTCAGTAAATTAAAAAAGTTACTATTTTAATTGTGTACAATAAACATTTGTTATCTTCCAAAATAAAATAATTGAAATTTCTTTGTCCGTTAATAATTTGGCAGGATATAGTCTCAAAAATAGATGTTATTAACAAAAAGTTATAAAATCAAAATATGAATACAAATAAATGTATTAGGGCACATAATTTAAAAACTTTTCTTTATGAAAAAAGGAATGATGTTAGTTTTGACATATAAGAAAGAGCGCGTTAATTTAAATATGAATTAAATGATGAACGGCAATATTGTAGACAAGATTTCAAAATCAATATTTTTTTAATTTCCCTGTTATAGATACAGCGACAGCGTCTGCATAGGAAAGATTTATGTTATTAGTCCAATATAACAATATATTTAATTTTTGTATTCATTTCATGAGACAGATATTTGATATTTTAAAAATATTTTGCATGGATCTATAATAGCTTTTTATGTAACAAGTCCACAATAAAGCACTTTCTTGGACGAGACGTTTTATGGCAGAGCGAGCGAAGCGAGAGAGGCTAATAATGCGAGTCCATGAAGTGCTATTGTGGACGAGTTACATACAAAGCTTTATGTTCGGCTGCTATTAGCATTTTTGGAATACTTTTTAAACACAATATGAAGCAGTTTATTTATATATATTTGAATCATGGTGTGCATTTGCTGCCACACTAATGTCATTCATTGTAAATTTCATAGAAAATGGATGATTAGGTTAAACAATATAACTCGCACAATAAACCTTGCAAACTTCTTCGGGAGTAAATATAATGAATAATAGTATGTACTATCGCTATAAACCACTATTATAGTTGATCTCTCTTTTTCATTAGTAATTTGTATTGTATTTATTAAGTGTTCTAATTAAAATCTGTCATCATCTGACACTGACATAAGAGTCCAATTTACTTTATCAATTATGGGACTAGTACGAAATGTACGCCATTTTGGCCTAAAAATAAGCCACTGAAGTTACAATTTTCGCAAAATAGTAACTTTTGCGGTTTATTTTCAATTTAAATCATATTTTAAATGTGCATCCTGCGTTTTGTAGAATAGGGTGTAACTGACATTAAAAACGTCAAAATTATGAAATATGAAAATGACTAAAAACGTCAAAATTATGAAATATGAAAATGACAAATTTTATTCGAATTCGGTTTACTCAAAAACCAAAGAAATTAAAAAAAAACTTATTTCTTTATAAGTTGTTCATTTTGGAATTCTCTGCAATTATTATTCATGTAAATTTGCTGTAACTATTATCATTTCATAATTATAAACCAAAAATGAAACATTTTGTTCTCGAATAACAATGATTTTATGAAAAATATTTTCAAACAAAAGATGTTCATTTCATTGTTGTCTTCAAAATTTGTTTAACACGTTCGCTGCCGCCGATGCGCTAATGCGTCCGACTTTATACTAGCGTATGTGCAATTCCAATTGTAGTGGCAGCGATGGTGTTAAATGTTTTTCTGAAATTTTTCGTATTTAAAAAAATATTGAAAAAAAACAAAAAACAGTTGAGATAAACACCCACTTCCGGTGTACGAAATTTCACCAAAAGCTTTTCAGTTCATCAGATTATCAAATAAGACGTATGTTCAAAGTTTCACATCAATTTCTCTATTAGTTTTTGAGATACAGACACACAGTCACATACACACAGTTCAAAACATTATTTTCCCAGAAATTGTTGAAATGGCATCTAGGGACCCCGAAATGGATATATTTCCGTAAAAGAAAATTTGAAAAAAATTTCACGATCACAATACTTTCTCGTACTTCGTAACGGAAAAATACTCCTAATCTCAATCAATCCAAAAAGAACCAGAAAAATACCCTACATTTCAATTTAAAAAAGCAGTTTATAGCAAAATAATCCTCACGCACAAGTCGGTAGCGTTTCGAAGTAAAGTTTATGTAAAGGTGAGATAAGCCAGAGCGCACACAAATGTACACAAATTTGCAGTTTTTCCCCGTCTTAGAGAAAACTTCTTCAATTAGCAATTACATATATTTCATTATCAAGGGCGGCGATATCATTTTTGTACCAGGGCGGCCAACAACCCAGAAATGGCTCTGGTAAAGATAATAGACAAATTGTTAATTGTTTATTACCATATAACCATGACAACCCTCTAAATGATTAAATTAAATTAAATTCCATATACAAAAGTTAAGTTTCAGAATCGTATTTACAAATGCACAACTCTTGAGAAGCACGATTTATAACATTTAATTCTTAATTTACCCTAGAGTGGTTAATGATATAAACTGGCGTATTATTTAATTGGTGAAACCCACCTATACAGATGCAAATGTGTGGGACAGGTGGCGTCGCTCTCCCGCGCTTCTGACATTATTCCCGCTAATTGGCTCCTCGAGGGAGTGACTTGAACTCAAACCATCGTCGCAGTCGTCCCCTCCTGGTGCTCTTGCATCACTCAATTGCTCGTTATTTTAACAAACCCGGTTACGTGTATATATTCCTGCACAAATAAGCGAAAGGTTACGGTCCGTAACCACTTCAAATATGGAAACTATTTGTTAATTTGCGACGCCGGTCTGTGTATATACGTGGCACGCCGAAGAAGAAAAAAACAGTATTTATAACGAGTGAGTGCTCCCCCCGAGGGGCTAGTTAATGCGGAATGAGTAAATCATCTGTTTCCCGATAAGCACCACCCTCTGTCCATTATGAGCAGGTGCCCCCCAACATCGTTAGAACTGAATTAGCGATACACACACTCGTTGGTCAGTACATGTCCACGTAACTCGGTTTCTATGTATCTATATAAATAAATATAATTTGCTTCTGAAAATTCATTTGTGTCCACAGATGTTCAACTTCACTAAAAATAAATTGGTGCTGGTCAAAATTAAAATTGAATGATCAAACACAAACTTTTGTAGAAATGTGATTGTGGATTCCATATCCAAAACGACAATTGAATGAAATTGTGAAATCCATGTTGGAAAAAAATAAATAACATATTGCAATTTTTATCAATTACAATCAAAACTATAGCCATTATTATTCAACTACAAAACCACATCGCGAAATCAAGCGAAATTTTGATAATTGCGTGTTAATTGTTTTTTTTTAAATTTTTGGTCTATAAATATGAAATGATAACTGTTACATCAAATTTGTATTAACCCATTACTGCCCATGAAATGTAAGTGTTTAAAAGAATTTCGAATGCTCAGATATCTTCTAGAACTCAATATCGTAAAACCTAATAAAATCACTGTTATGCCATTGAATTTTGAAAATTTTAATTTTCGAATTGTGAAATACTGTAACAAAAAAATATAAAACGTGTTGACTAAATTCTAAAAAAATCGAATTAGATTTGCAAATCATCGTTTTATCAAATTAAGTGCAGTTTCTGAAAATCCGCCGATTATTTCGCGAGTGAATTTTTGAAAATTTTAGTTTTCGAATTTTGTAATACTCGAGTGAAAAATTCTTAAAAAAATATGAAACGTGTTGACAAAATTCTACAAAAATTAAATTAGATTTGCAAATTATCGTTTTATCAAATTAAATAGAGTTTTTAAAAATCCGCCAATTATTTCTCGAGTTGTAAATTTTTAAAAATTTTAGTTTTCGAATTGTGTAATACTTGAGTAAAAAATTCTAAAAAAATATATAAAACGTGTTGACGAAATTAAATAAGATTTGCAAATCACCGTTTTATTAAATTAAGTGCAGTTTTTGAAAATCCACCGATTATTTCGCGAGTTGTGAATTTTTGATAATTTTAGTTTTCGAGCAAGTGTAATACTTGAGCAAAAAAAAAAAATATTTAACGTATCTACTAAATTCTACAAAAATTAAATTTGATTCGCAAATGATCGTTTTATCAAATTAAGCAGGGGCGGCTCGTTATATAGAGCCGAGGAGCCATGTAGTTTCAAGCTCAGCAAGAATTTTTAATTAATTCTTAAAACACTTTTTCGCCAGTTACTTCGGTCTAGGGGTTCTTTCTTTCTTTAAAAAAGGAGGGGGATATATTGTATAAGTGGCTCTACCATCAACTTATTCCACGAGCCGCCACTGGCCTGGTCAGTATCATCTTATTCTGCAATATAATTATTATACCATTAAAGCGAAGAAAATAACATAGTGGCCACATCACTATTACTGTTTTTATCATTTCTCGCCTCCACAACTCAAATAATTTTTTAACATTTATAACTCATTTAATTCGTCCTAATCATAAAAAAAATGATTACGAAAAAATAAAGCCGTTTCGGTTGTTTCCGCATTTAATTTCTTTTTTTTTTTCTCGATATTTTCAATTTTCCCATACTCCAGTCAAATAATTGTTTTAAACATTCATAACCTACTTAAATATTGAAACATTTTTAACCCGCCAATGGTGACCTACTGGTCTGTAAGACTTATTTTTTTTGTTATTGTTTTTTGTTGCAATTTCGAGTAGATGCCGCATTGCAGAGCTTAAATTGATCAAATATCTTTGTTTTATTGTCAAAAAGCATAAATTAAAAAAAAAACATGAACTATTAGTAACACGTTTCGAAAAATCACCATTGATCAAAGTCAAATTTGCGTCACCAATGGCGGGTTAAAAACCAGCATATTTTCGAAAAATAAAGCCGTTTCGGTTGTTTTCGCATTTTTGTTCTCGATATTTTCACTCAACTCAAATCACTCCCTTAAAAGTGGTGCATTTTTCAGAGCAAAAATCAATTCGCAAGAATAAAACCTACTTAGGTAATTTAATTTCTGCATAAATTCATTTAGGCATTTCATTTCTTTTCGATTTTCCCTTAACATTTCTACACTCATTTTTTTTTAACATTCATGACACACTTGGAGTATTTTAAAAAGCCAATTTTTTTTTATAAAATATAGCCATTTTAGTTGTTTTTAGTTTTTGCGATAATTTTATTGCAGTTTTTCATATATATTTAATCGACGCTTTCACAATTTCAATCAAATTTTTATAAACATTCAAATCTCACTTAAAAATTGGTGCATTTTTGAAACCAACAATGATTTTTAATATAGACGAATTTCATTCTGAACACAACTTGCTTATAAATTTTTGTTGTGGGACTTCCAGGAACCGAGACAAGCAAACATTTTTCATAAATAGTGCTTAAATCGACTGTAAACGCCTAAAAAACGATTAAATTAAATTTTTCTTCAAAACCGAGCTCATTCTGAACACTATTTGTCTATAAACATTTTGTGGGACTTCCAGGAACCGAGATACGCAAAATGACTTTTTCGTAAATAGTGCTTAAATCGAATGGAAACGCCTAAAACGATTGAATGAAATTTCCAAAAAAACGAAATATAGCCTGAATATATAAATATTCAACCTGTTCGTAACTCTGCAAGCAAAATTAAGTCTTACTAAGACTATAAACAAATAACTTATTGAAACAACTACTTCCCTGGCTGATGCCACGCCGGATATTGAATGATACAAAAGAAATTTGCATGTTATTACTAGTACTACTAGTGAAATAACATTGGTTTAAGATCCCTTATTTCTACCCACAGGACTAACTTGAAAAATGAAACTAAATTGAATTTGAAAACTTTGAATTATAAAACTGAACCCAAAAGTATGTAAAAATTAAGTAAATAGCCATCTGCAGACGCGTTTCGAGATTTATCTCTCATCAGTGCAGCTTCGCATTTAAATTGAATGTTAAAGAATAAAATACACTTACGTGAAGGTGACCGTGACCGTGAAGGAGTCGTAAACGCGTCTGCAGATGGCTATTTACTTAATTTTTACATACTTTTGGGTTCAGTTTTATAATTTAAAGTTTTCAAATTCAATTTAGTTTCATTTTTCAAGTTAGTCCTGTGGGTAGAAATAAGGGATCTTAAACCAATGTTATTTCACTAGTAGTACTAGTAATAACATGCAAATTTCTTTTGTATCATTCAATATCCGGCGTGGCATCAGCCAGGGAAGTAGTTGTTTCAATAAGTTATTTGTTTATAGTCTTAGTAAGACTTAATTTTGCTTGCAGAGTTACGAACAGGTTGAATATTTATATATTCAGGCTATATTTGGTTTTTTTGAATTTATTTAATACTCTCTGCAATAAGTAAGGTTGTTTCTATTTTATTGAATGAAATTTTTCTTCAAAAACATTTTTAGTTTTTGCAAAATTTGATTTCAGTTTTTCATATATATTTTCGATTTTCTTAATCAACGCTTCCACAATTTAAATCAATTTTGTATAAACGTTCAAATCTCACTTAAAAATTGGTGCATTTTTGAAACCAACAATGATTTTTAAAGAATATCGACGAATTTCATTCTGAACATTATTTGCCTATAATTTTTTTTGTGGGACTTCCAGGAACCTAGATACGCAAACTTTTTTCACAAATACATAGTGCTTAAATCGACTGCAAACGCCTAAAAAACGATTAAATTAAATTTTTCTTCAAAACATTTTTAGTTTTTGCATAATTTTATTTCAGATTTTCATAAATATTTTCGATTTTTTTAATCAACGCTTCCACAATTTCAATCAAATTTTTATAGACATTCAAATCTCACTTAAAAATTGGTGCATTTTTGAATCCAATAATGATTTTTAAAGAATAAAGACGAATTTGTTGTTTTTAATTTTAACATTTTTGTATGTTGGCGTTTTATTTTCTGAACGTCGAATTTGTAATAAATTTCTTATAGAGCGAGACACGCAGCAGAATCGTGTTGTGTATCATTCATAGACAATAAATTATTATTATTATTATTATTATTTATTTCCCACAATGCTTCCACAATATAAACAATTTTTTTAAACAATCATAACTATTAAAAATTTTATACATATTTTCAAAAACAATAATTATTTTGATAGAATATACCCTTCTCAGGTGCTTTTAATGTTTAGATAATTTTATTTTTGGCTTTCATATATTTTTTCGTTCTTTTTATCAATTGTTACATAATACTTTGAAAGCTATTATTATTATTTATAAACCTAGCAAACTAGGTATTTTTAGAAAAGGAATGAAAAGGACTTTCAATTTCTATTAAAATATATTGGATGTTTCATTAAAAAAAGTATACATTTAGCGAACGTCTTCTTACTTCATAAAAATAGCATTTAATTACTTAAACAAACTTAATCATCTAAAAATGTAACATTTCTATTGTTAAAAAACGCTTGGCCGCGTGGGTTCGAATCCCAGCCCGGGCGAAAGATTTTTCGGGGATCGAGAAGTATTCGCTCGGGTCCGTGGTTGTTGTATACGTCTGACATTATTCATTTGTCATTTACTCATCCCAAATTGAATACATAAATAATAACCTGGTAGTGACTGAATGACTAATGCCCAAGTCAAAAGAAAAAAAAACAAAATAGCTCAGAAACGGTTAAATTTCGCCCAATAAAAGTTATTATCAGTTTAACAAGTATTAAAAACTTCGCAAAAATATACCTAGTGTTCTATTAAAAAAACATAAGTTTGTGCTGGCTGTCCGTCGCGGGACACCTTATATATAAATCTTATTTTTCTATCTTAAATATTTAAGTGAAGAAGTTACTTTGACGCTTCAGTGAGACACCCAGTATAATTTCAAATCGTTCAGATCGTTTTCATGGTGAAGGTAAATAAAGTATAGCCACTTGCAAACTATTATCTACCTTTTTATCCACTGCCAAAGTTTTTTTATAGCCTTTTAATCCGCACACTCGGCTATTTTAAATGCACAGTTTTATGGATGGGTTAAATTATCAATTTTGTATGCATTTTGTTGCATGTCGTGTTATGCAAAGTGAACCAATTTTTCGTTAATTTTTTTTTACAACATTTTACGATCGCTTATCTACACGTCGAATTTGTAGTAAATTTCTTATAGAGCGAGACACGCAGCAGAAACGTGTTATCGATGCGCCACTCAGCGTTCTTGATTAATGCCCCGTTATCCGGATATGGAAACGGCCATTAATATCTCCATCAGTGGGAAATTGATGGGGAATAACGAAAACGTTAATTAATAATGGCCGCGACGTTTTAAAAAGCGACCGAAAGCAGATAAATTCCTCTCTTTAATTACACCAATGATATTAATAACTCAGAGTACTTAGTAGTGGTGTATTACTTCTGTTTACAACGAGTTACAAATGACCATGGATTGAAGTCTTTTAGCTCACGATGTTTTATTTATTTGAATGTGACAGTAAATGCAATATTGTGACAATATTTTGCTGAAATGCAAACAAGCAAAACTAACAAAAGAACTTGACAGAGAACAGCGCAAATAAAGAACACAAATGAGCAAACATAATAAAGCTAAATATGTATTATTAATTTCAAATTGGTTACATTTAAATGATAATTTTAGGGATAAATGAAACAATTTTCCATACACTACTGTAGCGGTTCTTGACGCTAGAGACGGACAGATGGCGGCAAAACGTTTAATCGATCAATTCCGGTAACTGAATAGGCTATATTCTTCGAAGTGAATCCGTTTCCTCATCAGCGACTCTACTGCATTGATGAGGACTAAGAGTCCGAAACCGGTCGGTAGTTTGTCGACTGATTGGGAAAGAGAAATTGTTGAACTGATATCTAGGGCCCCTAAAACGGATATTTCCGTAAAAAAAAAATTTGAAAAAATTTTCACCATCACAATACTTTCTCGTACTTCGTAACGGAGAAAGTAAAAATTGTATGTTAGACTTTGCGACCTGCACTTTTTTTATATTTTCACCCGAATGTTTGTTTTTTGGCATATATTGCCTACAAGGTTTTTATTTTAATTTTAGATTATTTACCTAATTTTATATTTTTGATTTTAATTAAGTCGTTCGTTTTTTAATGTTAAATTTTAGGCCACAATAAAGAATACTTAGCCCCAAAAATAAAAAATTGAAAATACATGCCAAAGATCTAAAATATAGACCAGAATTGAAAATCTAGTCCTAAGAATAAAAAACTTAGGCCAAAAAAGTATTTTCAAGTTTTTACTTATAGATCTTTATTTAAGATTTTACAAGTAGTTTTATATTTAGTCCAGAATTTTTTAATTTCCTGGCCTGTATTTTCAGGTTTTTATTTTAATTTCAGCTTATTTACTTAAGTTTATATTTTGATATTAAGTCGTTTTATAGATTTAAGTTAAAATTTGAAAAATATAGTCATGAAAGAATTATTTTAACAAATTACTTATTTTTTACTTTATTGTCTGAATTTAATTTTGGCCTATAAATTAGATCTTTGGCCGTAATTTTCAATTTTTTTTATTCCATATTTTTATTTTTGGGACTAATTTTTTATTACCTAGGCCAAAATTTTCGATTTTCTTGTCGAAATGTCTTATCTTTTCGAACGCATTTTTTATTTTTAGGCATAAGTTTTCGATTTTTGGCCAAAATTTTCGATTTTGTAACCTGAATTAAAAATATAGACACGAAAAAATTCAGGCCAAAAAATAAAGAAAGGAAAATTAAATAATTGGTTAAAATAAATTCCTCATTACTATATTTTTCTAAGTAAATGTCAAATTTTAACTTTTCGATTTTTGGTCAAAATTTTCGAATTTTTTTGCCTATATCTTAGATTTTTTAAGCTGAATGATCCATTTCCTTGCGCAAATTTTTGAGTGAAGTATTTTCAAGTTTTTACTTATAGATCTTTAGTTATGATTTTACAATCAGTTTTATATTTAGTCCAGAATTTTTATATTTTCTGGCCTGTATTTTCAGTTTTTATTTGAATTTCAGGTTATTTACTTAAGTTTAGATTTTGATATTAAGTCGTTTTATAGTTTTAAGTTAAAATTGGAAAAATATAGTCATGAAAGAATTATTTTAACAAATTACTTATTTTTTACTTTATTATGTGCATTTTATTTTGGCTCATATATTAGATAATTTTCAATTTTTTTAGTTCATATTTTTATTTTTGGGACTAAATTTGCTTTATCTTGGCCAAAAGTTTCGATTTTCTTGTCGAAATGTTTTATCTTTTGGAACGCATTTTTTATTTTTAGGCATATGTTTTCGATTTTTGCCCAAAATTTTCGATTTTTGAACCTGAATTATTGATTTTTATGTGCAAATTTTGGATTGTTTCCCTTTATATTTTTGACCTGTTCTTATATTTTCTTTTTCCGTACGAAGTTGGAGAAAGTATTGTAACCGTGATATTTTTCGAATGCGAAATTTTTGTTTCGATGTGCCTCGAAACGATTCCGACCGTTTTTGAAAAATGTCAAAAACAGACATGTATGTCTGTATCTTAAAAAGTACAAAATATTTTCAAATAAGTATTTAAATATAAGCTTTATTTAACAATTTGAAGAACTAAATAGTTGTTTGTTGAAATTTCGTGCACAGGATATAGAGCAAGCCAGGATTTTTCATTTTTTTGACCAAATTCTAGATCGTTGGCCTGTATTTTCGATTTATTTGTTGTAATTTTCAATTTTTTTGGTTTGCATTTTCCATTTTTAGGCCCGAATTTTATTTTGTTTTTCTATGTTTTAGATTTTGTAACCTAAATTATTGATTTTTATGCGCAATTTCTTGATTTTTTGTGGGCGTTTTCGAGTATTTATTTGAAGAACTGTATTTTGACTTTGCAGCCTGCACTTTTTTTATATTTCCACCCGAATTTTTGTTTCTTTTTGGCATGTATTTAATACAACGTTTTTATTATAATTTTAGATTATTTACTTAATTTTATATTTTTTATTTTAATTTAGGCATTCATTTTTTGTTTCAAGTTAAAGTTTAGGCCAAAATAAAGAATACTTAGGACCAAAAAAAAATTGAAAATACATGCCAAAAATCTAAAATTTAGACCAGAATTAAAAACCTAGGTCTAAGAATAAAAAAATGCAGGCCAAAAGAAAAAATTAGGTAATTGGTTAAAATAATTTCTAAGTAAATGTCAAATTTTAACTTTTCGATTTTTGGTCTAAATTTTCGATTTTTTGGCGTACACCTCAGATTTTGAAATATTGTTCATTATAATATATTTATTTTTGTTATTACAAGAGTTGTGTTACACACGTCAAGTCTTAATGTAAATGATAACGTAGACAAGGGACAAAAGTGCCACATTATCTTGCAAATTAATTCAACAAAAAAAAAAGATTCATTTTCTTGCGCAATTTTTTTTTATTTTCGAGTTTTTACTTACAGACCTTTATTTAAGATTTTACAACCAGTTTTATATTTAAATTCAATACAACGAAATGTAGCCTGAATATATGAATATTCAACCTGTTCGTAACTCTGCAAGCAAGTTTTATATTTAGTCCAGAATTTTTTTGTTTTCAGGCCTGTATTTTCAGGTTTTTATTTTAATTTTAGGTTAGATACTCAATTTTATATGTACAAACATCTTTATTAGAAAACATATTTACAATTCAAGTTTTGCTTTACATTATAATATAATAATATTCCAATGGGCAATCGACTAGGATTCTTAATTTTATATTTTGATTTTAAGTCGTTTTATAGTTTTAAATTAAAATTTGAAAAATATAGTTCTGAAAGAATTATTTTAACAAATTACTTATTTTTTACTTTATTGTCTGAATTTATTTTGGCCTATAAATTAGATCTTTGGGCGTAATTTTCAATTTTTTTAATCCATATTTTTATTTTTGGGACTAAATTTTCTTTATTTTGGCCAAAATTTTCGATTTGCTTGATGAAATTTTTGAATTTTTGGTACGCATTTTCAATGCCAATTGCCAATATTTAGGCATAAGTTTTTGATATTTGGTCTAAATTTTCGATATTTGGTCTAAATTTTCGATTTTTCAACCTGAATTATTGAATACAAAATAAAGACGAAAAATAGCCTAAATATATGAATATTCAACCTGTTTGTGACTGCAACATTAAGTCGTACTAAGACTACAAACAAATAACTTATTGAAACAACTACTTCGAGGTTGTCTCAAGTTAACTGAATTATTGATTTTTATGCGCGAATTTTAGATTTTTTGGTTTAAATTTTGGATGTTTTGTCCTTTATTTTTGCAACTTTTCTATGTTTTTGGCCTACTCTTATTTTTTGTTTCTCCGTACGAAGTTGGAGAAAGTATTATAACCGTGATATTTTTTCAATGCGAATTTTCAACGGAAATTTCGCATTTGAAAAATATCACGAATAAAATAAGTTGTTTCCTCATTACTATATTTTTCTAAGTAACTGTCAAATATTAATTTTTCGATTTTTGGTCTATATTTTAGATTTTGTTAACTGAATGATTCATTTTCTTGCGCAAATTTTTGATTTTTTGGCAAGTATTTTCGAGTTTATACTTATATATCTTTATTTAAGATTTTACAACCTGCATGTTTTATATTTAGTCCAGAATTTTTTTAATTTCCTGGTCTGTATTTTCAGGTTTTTATTTTAATTTTAGGTTATTTACCTAATTTTATATTTTTGATTTTAAGTCGTTGATTTATAGTTTTAAGTTAAAATTTGATATTTACTTAAGAAATATAGCCATGAGAGAATTATTTTAACAAGTTACTTGCTTTTGACTTTATCGTCTAAATTTTATTTTGGCCCATATTTTACATCTGTGGCCGGTATTTTCAATTTTTTTGGTCTATATTTTTACTTTCTCCGTTACGAAGTACGAGAAAGTATTGTGATCGTGATTTTTTTTTCAAAAATTTTTTTTGCGGAAATATCCGTTTTGAGGTCCCTAGATGCCATTTCAACAATTTCTGGAAAAAATTTTTTTGTGTCTGTGTGTGTGTGTGTGTGTCTGTCTGTGTGTGTGTCTGTCTGTGTGCGCTGTATCTCAAAAACTAATAATGAAATTGATGTGAAACTTTCAACATACGTCTTATTTGATAATCTGAAGAACTGAAAAGCTTTTGGTAAAATTTCGTACACCGGAAGTGGGCGTTTACCTTAACTGTTTTTTGTTTTTTGCCAATATTTTCTTAAATATGAAAAATATCACAAAAACATTTAAACAAATATTAAAGACAACAAATAAATGAACATCTTTTGCTTGAAAATATTTTTGATAAAATTATTGCTATTCGAGAAAAAAATTTATTAATTTTTTTTCAATGTTTGGTTTATAATTATGAAACGATAATAGTTACAGCAAATTTGTGTGAATAATAATTGTAGATAGTACTAAAATGAACAACTTCTAAAGAATAATTTTTTTTCGAAATCGCTTTAGTTTTTGAGTAAACTGAGTTTTTGAATTTGAAGTATAATTTTTCCATCTTTCATAATTTTGACGTTTTAAACGTCAGTTTCATCCGAGTTCACACAACGCTCGATGTACATTTAAAATATGATTTCAATTGAAAATAAACCATGAAAGGGCCATAAATGGCTATGATACCATAAAGTCGGAGAAAGTAACATGATGGCCACATCACAATTTTTATTTTTGGGACTAAATTTTCTTTATTCTGGCCAAAATGTTCGATTTGCTTGTTGAAATTTTTGATTTTTTTGGTACGCCTTTTTTATATTTTTAGGCATAAGTTTTCGATTTTTTAACCTGAATTATTGACTCTTATGCGCGAATTTTAGATTTTTTTGGTTTAAATTTTGGATTTTTTTCCCTTTATATTTTTGCAACTTTTCTATGTTTTTGACCTATCAATATTTTTACTTTCTCCGTACGAAGTTGGAGCAAGTATTATAAACGTGATATTTTTAGAATGCGAAATTTTCGTTTTGAGGTGCCTCGAGACGATTCCGACCTAATTTTATATTTTTGATTTTAAGTCGTTGATTTATAGTTTTAAGTTAAAATTTGACATTTACTTAAAAATATAGCAATGAGATAATTATTTTAACAAGTTACTTGCTTTTGACTTTATTGTCTGGATTTTATTTTGGCCCATATTTTAGATCTGTGGCCGGTATTTTCAATTTTTTTGGTCTACATTTTTATTTTTGGGACTAAATTTTCTTTATTCTGGCGAAAATTTTCGATTTGCTTGTTGAAATTTTTGATTTTTTTGGTACGCCTTTTTTATATTTTTAGGCATTAGTTTTCGATTTTTTAACCTGAATTATTGACTCTTATGCGCGAATTTTAGATTTTTTTGGTTTAAATTTTGGATTTTTACCCTTTATATTTTTGCAACTTTTCTATGTTTTTGACCTATTAATATTTTTACTTTCTCCGTACGAAGTTGGAGCAACTATTATAAACGTGATATTTTTCGAATGCGAAATTTTCGTTTTGAGGTGCCTGGAGACGATTCCGATCTTTTTGAAAAATGTCTGTATGTGTGTATCTTAAAAACTACTGAATATTATCAAATAAATATTTGAATATAAGCTTTATTTAACAATTTGAAGAACCAAAAAGTTTTTGGAAAAAATCGTGCACCGGAAATAGATCTTAGCTTACACTTTTTTCTTGTCTTTTTTTCGATATTTGAAAAATATTAGAAAAACACTTTAACAAGTCTGAAAGATGATTAAAAACCGCACATAATTTGTTATTATTTCTAATTAACAATTAAATTTTCGAGAACAAAAGAAATTGAATAATTTTTGATATTTTTGGTTTATAATTATGAAAATATATCGTCTGAGCCAAAAAAATTTGATTCAGAGTTGGCTGTGAATACGAATGTCGCATATTAAAAATTAGGACATTTAGTCTACAGGCTATTGGAACTAATATCTACGAAAAAATGTTAGTTGAAGTAAATAAAAAAAAATGTAAGATAGGTTATATGTCCACCATGTTTTTAAATTGACAATTCACGTCATGACAGACTAGATTAGTTCAGTTGAATTAAAAAAAATAATCTCATACATGACTGCTACGTTTCTCTCTCTCAGGTTGGTCATCTCAGCAACAAAATTCCTTATAATAATTACATCAAATTTACATTTGCAATAATTACAGAGTATGCTTAAATAAACAATTAATAAGTTGCGAAAACGTACTGCTCTCCTATCTTCCATCAATAAATGTGAAAAATATCACAAAGATCAATTAGGAAAAAGTTGCATGATGGCCACGTCACATTTTTTTTTCAGAAATTGCCAAAAATTGGGAAAATCGTAATATAAGTCCCATCCTCAACAATATAGTTTCATTTCATAATTTTACCTGTACCTGATACTTAAATAAATAGTAGATTATACGAGGTGTGGCAATTAAGTCCCGAGACTATGGCCATAACATCTTTATTCCGCAATTTTTTTACAATTTTTCATTTTTACCCTTCAATATACTCTCCTTCCGCATCCCTACACCGCTCCATGCGAATCTTCCGCTGTGCGAAGCATTGCTGTAGGTCATCTTCCGACAAGTTTACGTCCTCTAATGACTCGTGGCGGGTTCCTTTCAAGCAAGATTTGATGTTTGGGAAGAGGTAGAAGTCACAGGGTGCTAAATCTGGCGAAAAGGGTGGGTGCTCCATGACTGTATCTGATTTTTGGCCAAATAGTCCTTGACAAAGTGCGTGTTGTGAGCCGGCGCATTGTCTTGATGAAGGATCCAGGAGTTCTCTTTCCACATTTTGGGCCTCTTTTTGCAATTTTTTTCTCGGAGTCTTCGTAAAACATCTAAATAGTAATGTTGGTTAACTGTCTGACCTTGAGGTACCCATTCACTGTGAATTACACCCCGTATATCGAAGAAAACATCAATCTTGACATCGCTTGAATATGGACTTGCTAATCCTCGCTTTCTTAACTCTCGGAGAGTTTAAAGTCTTCCACATGTTTCGTCGCAAGTTATAACTCTTGACTAGGGTCATTTTCGATGCATTCCAGGGTGTCGGAACAAATGTCTTTACGATGCATTTTCTGTTCCGCCGTTAGGAGTCTGGGAACAAGTTTAGCACACACTTTCCTCATGTTTAGTTCCTTATGCAAAATTTGTCTCACAGTTTCTTTACTAATGTTCACATATTCAGCAATGGTCCTAATACTTAAGACGGTCTTTTCGAATCATCTCGGTCACTTTGTGAACGTCAAAGTCACTTTTTGAAGTCACAGGCCGCCCGGGGCGCTCGTCATCTTCAACATTCTCCCTCCCCTCCTGACGCTTGTACCACTTCAATACTCTGACATGGGATAGGCAATCATCCCCGTAAACCGTCTGCTAAGTTTCATAGCTTTCCGTTGCAGACTTCCCGAGTTTTAACACAAACTTTAAACTCACTGCTCAATTTTTTTATCCGAAATTGTTTGGCGCCAGCAGTTTTTTCACTTTCGTTATTTTATTTGACGATCACAACGACACTGTTTGTTGCAGCTGCTTGAAATTTTTACTTGAGGTCAAGGGATATATATTAATCTAAACCACGCCCCTTTCATTCTTCTCGCTACGCAGGTGTTCGTTCGAAAAAATCAGTCTCGGAACTTAATTGCCACACCTCGTATGTCAAGGGAGAGGAATGTCTGATTTATCCTGAGGTGCAAATTCGTAACCCAAGGGAAAAATAGCATTATCTCCCGAGGTATATATACTATATTTTTCCCAAACGGGATATTTTAAGGATAAAACGTTCGTTCTTAAAAACCAACCCAGAAAAAAAATCTGTCAGACGTGACAGTTAATAGTTATTTAACCAACAAGTGCGTTAATGATGGCGATTAATGATCGAGACAATTTCGCGCACGAGCGCTTGCGCGAGTGCGTTAATTGTTGAGATCATTAATTAACACACGAATTGGTTACAAGATTTTTCCGTTGATCGTAACTTAGATCAACATTAGAAATTAGATTAGAGAAAATCCAAACAAAACAAACAAATAAACTTGCTATTAAGCCCTTTGCAGCAATATCGGCAACACATGCGAATAGCGCAGATTCCGAATGACGTCTTACCTGTTACTCCTCGCACCAGGAAATAAATTCTACGTAAGTGTTTTCGTAAAAATGTGTACTCTTTCCCGGAAGCAAATTTAATGTTGCATTATTTGCAATGGCTAGTACTTTTGGCGGTGTTAATTTAAACTCGACACTATCCATAGTAGCAGACATTCACTCGATACACGCGTTTTATAAATTTGACGTTTCACACTTTGACATTATTGTATAACAAAATCGAAGGCGGTTCGCCGCTAATTTGTTTCTAACGCAGAGAATGGATATACTTTTGCATTTACATTTGAAACAAATTATAGATCGTTTTCTCGCTATTATCAGTTACATTTCCAGTAATTATGAGTAATTAGCCACTCATGAATTAGCTATTTAATGCTTAACTAGAAATCGTCCTTTTTTTTTAGGAAATATGATTGATAACAATTCGAGTTAGGGAATCGAGGATGATAGGAAATTGGCTTAGCCAGCTAGGGCATTCAGCCACAACCGATGTATAGTATTTAATAATTCATTTAAGTGAAATGAGAACAAAGACTAAATATATCCAGAGACCCACAGGGCCATTTTTCGTGTTAAAAAAGTAAAAAAAAGTGACCGCCCGAATGGGACTCGAACCCGCACCAGCGGGATCTAGAGGCCGGACCTCTACCCACTAGACCACCGCGGCCCTAGAAATCGTTCATTAATGAAAAATCGTTCATTAATAGGGGTCATTAATGAACGATTTTTGATACATTTGGGTACATTAAAGTTAGCCGTTAACCAACGAGCAACGGAAAAATAAATAATGAAACCTCGCAGGGAGAGAAATATTACTTCTGTCACGATTTCGACGGCTGAGAAATCGACTTTTTTCTCCCGTTTGTGAAAAATATTTTTTATTGTCAGATAAATTTCTTTGAATTTGGCGACCCACAAATTTTGCGCACCACTGGTATAATTAATTAAATGTGTTAAACTCTCTTATGCATTAATGTACATTATCGTTTCTCAAACAGATATTATTATTTCTCATTGCCTGGATGGGATTAAAATGCATTGTAGAAGCAGACACTTTACCAAATTCACGTGTACATTTGGTTACGTACAGAATAAGCCTTTAATACTTTCACTGTGGGAACCGGATAATTAAGCAAACAATATCGCACTCTTATATGCGGGATCCGGATATATACGCAAGCAGCAACACCGGAATTAAGCTTCTAAAAATAATATGCAGCAGTGAAAGGGTGGTTAAAGAAGTTTCGGGCACAACGGGGCCAATGATCCATTAAGTAACCATGCAAAATTTTAACTATATTATTTCAATAGTTTTAACGCGATACGCACACAAACAAACGGACAAACGTAATTGAAATTTTATCTATACACTGCCGCCGGCAAAATTTGGTAGATATGAAGTTTTATAAGTCTACATTTGGGAAGGAAATCTGCAATTATTTAAATATTTTAATCATTCAATAGAATTTAAAGTTAATCTGTTTGTCTTAACATCGTATGTTTTGGAAGTTAACTCCCTTTGAGGGAATATGGAATATATTCATTCAAAGTATCATTTCCCATCTGCAATGTTGATCAAGTGTACGACCCAATGATATGGCCGGAAGGAGCAGCAGTCAGGCGCTACCGATTCCCAAAGCGAGAAAATTTTCACCCAGCAGCCTCATCGAATCAACATCAAATACCACTCGCCAAGAATCATCAATCAGCAATAAACAACGAAGTCTTAACTTATAAGAAATATCAAATACGCACAATTTCAAAATTGCTCATCTAAACGTGCAGTGTTTACACAATAAACTTGACCAAGTAGAGCTATTTTTAAATCTACATTCACCTCATATCTTTTGTATTAGTAAACACTGGATGGCTGATGAGCAATTAAACAATTGCAATATTATAGACGATAAATATAACATCATCCTTTTGTCGCACTAACCATATACACGGTGGCACGGCAATATTCGTAAAGGCAAATATATTTAATAAATGTAAAATAATCCAGAAGACCTCAATTGAAATCCATTTCGAATGCTCCGTGACCGCTATTAGTGATGGCAAATACCATGCATGTATAATTAGCATATACAGATCTCCAAGCGGAGACTTTGAAATATTTGCAAACGAACTCACTAAATTATTAAGTTCAATTTCAAATAGGTTCCAAATTATTTGGCTATGTGGAGATTTGAATGTGAATGGTCGAGATACTACATATGAATCACTCACACTAAATAATATTTTAAATTGTTTCAACCTGACCGCGCACAACATATATCACGAGCCAACGCGAATTTGTAAATATGGTTATAATATGAGTATAAGCGAAATAGATTATATAGTAACAAATATACCAAAAAATGTTGTATTACAAATTATAGAACCAAATTTATCAGACCACACTGCGCAAATAGTAACACATAAAAATGCATATATTTGTAGGCAGATTCTACACCGTGATAAACACATTACACGCAGATCATTTCAAGAAAAAAATATAATTAAATTTAAAAAGCTTTACTATGAAAACATCCCTACTTTTATCCCCGAGACATGCTCAAACATTGATAAAATGTATGAAAAATTCTGGAATAGTTTCTGGACATGTTACGATGAATGCTTCCCGAAAATCACCACTAAAATCAAAAATAAGTCATCATGCAAATTACCATGGTATACTAGCGAATTAAAAGCACAAGCAAATCAATTAAAAGATTTAAATTGGCTGCGCAAAGTCACAAACTCACCTGGTATCGATTTCAAGTATAAGCATTTAAAAAAGGAATATCAAAAAAATATTACTTACTACAAACAGAAACACTATTCGGAATTAATAAAAAACTCAACAAACAGGTGCAAAACAACTTGGAATATTGTAAAAAAGCAAGGTAAACCAAAAACCGAAATGTCAAACACTTTCAACTCACTTACAATGAATGATACTAAAATAACAGACAAAAAAAAATAGCAAACCACTTCGGTAAATATTTTTCAACAAATATATATACAAACATCTTTATTAAAGAACAGTTACATACAGAATAAATATACATATAATACTCATTTACAATGTAATGACAGTTCTTTATTAGGCTATCGACCTGAGGTCTTTCAGCCGTTTAGGTAATTAATTGATGAAACGATATATGGTATGATAAAATGAATATTAATGAACATGCGCATTAAGGTGATTAAATTATGGGTGAAAAGATGATATGAAGTCATATATTGTTTTTTCGGGATGGATGAATTTAGGAGTAATGTTGGGGTTGCGGAGAATACAAAGGTGATTTATAGTGTCGAGGATATGGACATTAGAAGCGAATTTTTTGGATAGGTGGGCGAGTCGGGCTTCAATGGGAACTATTTGGGTTTTTTGGTATAGTAGGGTGTTTGATGGATTATATAGAGGATTGGTGGGATGCCTAATTTTTGTTAAAATTCTAAGTGCTGACCTTTCGCATACTTGAAGATTTTTTATTACAGGGGGATGGAGGTTGCAGTATAGGATAGCCGCGTAATCAAGAAGAGGTCGGCAAATCATTTTATATATGTTTACAGCATTTTGTAAGGTTATACCTTCATTTTTATAAGTGAGTGACCTGAAATACTTCTTGATCTCGGTTTTTAGGTTCTGGGAGTGGATTTTAAAATTTAATTTAGGATCAAATGTTATACCTAGGTATTTACATTTTGGAGAAGGATTTTCAACAAATATTATGACCCAAAGAACCAATCATTTTAATGGAACCTTATCGACCTCATGCACCCTAGATAGGGATATTTCAACTAACACAATGTTCTTTGTTCCCGTTACTGCAAAAGACGTAATGGAAGCAATTCATGAATTGAAAAATATATCAATAATAATAATATCAATCAACATCTTAAAACACTGCAGCAAAGAGCTAGCACCCGCACTTAGAGATATTATTAATCAATCTGTGTCACTAGGGCAGTTTCCCAACGCATTAAAATTATCCTCTATCATACCAATTTTGAAAAACGGAAACCCGCAAAATTGTGAAAATTACCGGCCAATTGCATTACTTAGCGCTATTTCAAAAATAATCGAGAAGGTTGTCTGCAAAAAATAACAAATTTTCTAAACAAATACAATAAATTCAATCACTCGTAGCATGGCTTTCGCTGTAATAAATCTACGGAAACAGCCACCATAGACTTTGTACAACAAATATATGATGCAATGGACAAAAACTACAAAGTAATAGGAGCATTTTTTGACCTATCCAAAGCGTTTGATTGCTTAGATCTAAATTTTATCTTAAATAAATTGCACGCATTAGGAATTTGAGGATCCGTCAATGATTGGGTTAAGTCATATCTCGAAAACAGAAAATTAATTATTAAATTAGACAACACTCTTTCGAACACATATGATGTAACATTGGGGGTACCACAAGGGAGTGTGATAGGCCCGCTACTTTTTATACTATTTGTAAACGACCTACCCACACATGTTATCGACTCCCATATATGTATGTTTGCTGATGACACATCAATGATAGTGAGTGGACCAAATAGTGAAATATGTAATAATAAGCTTAGTAGAGTAATAAATCAATTTGTATTATGGTGCAACCAAAACAATTTAATTATAAGTTTGCGTCGAATTTTACAATACACACACCAAACCATCTAAATACACAATTAACGTAAATAATAACATTATAGAAATTAGCCAACACACAACATTTCTGGGCATTCAAATTGATAAGAACCTATCTTGGACTACGCACATAAATACCCTTGTATCCAAATTGAATAAAACATATTTCGTACTATGTCGATTGAAACGCCTACTAGACGAAGATGGTATTATGTCGGTATACTATGGACTGGTACACTCACTCCTGTGCTACAGCATTGTCCTGTGGGGACAGTCAATTACAGCTACGAAGGTATTCATCGTACAAAAAAGAATTCTAAGATTGATTTTTAACATAAAATATTTAAAAATAAAAATATTATGACCAACCCATCAATCTACATATATAAATTGCTATCATACATTCACAATATTAAAATCACACTTAAAACCCACACAACTATACATAACCATGATACTCGATATGCTTCAAAGATTCACATACCAAACTTCAATACTGAACAACACCGAAAATCCCCTATCCACGCAGGTAGTGCCCTGTATAACAAACTCCCGGAAAACATAAAACAAAACGATTTAAAGCACTTTAAAAGCAAATTAAAACTACTGTTGATCTATTGCAAAGCAAACCTATATAAATAAACGGACTTGTATCACATGTAAATTTTAACTTGTACCTTGTATTATGTATTATGTCTCATTTTTGTAATATTTTATTTTCGTAATATTTATATTTTTATTTCCATTTTAATTTAATCTTATGACGAATGTATCTGCATTAAATGTAGCAACCAACATAATAGATAAATTGATTGATTGATAAGAAGCTAACTCATAGAGGTATTGGCTGGCCAGAATGACTTCTTAGCAAGAAGATCCCACTGAGACTTGAGGCCGATTGGATTAAACTCGTGCGATAAAACCATGTTTACTATAGGTATAACATCGTGTAAGTTTAGCAAGTGTAGCATAGTAAGAGCGTAAGTGCATTACTCCACACATAAGACCAGTTTATGTGATAATTTCACACTGTGTAGTAAATAATACACGATGTGGAGGAGATAATAACAGAAGTTGGGCCGAGTTGGTTAATTAGTCTTCGTTCCCAAAAGGAATTTCGCATGCACAGACACGCACACACACACATACGCGGGTCGTTTAAGTTGGCTTTTTGTGATTCGATATAATTACGGTTTTGTGTGTAAATTGTAGATTCCGGATTGAATGGCTGTGGGATGCGGGATGCGGGGGTGTGTTTGCCTGATTTATTCCCCCCGGAATCGAAGCCGCCCTCGTGCGCACTCTTATTACATCATTAGGTGCTGCGGCGAACCGCCACATCCCCGCATTCCTATCTAATTGCTTTAATCTCTGTTTGGGAGGAATAAATGTTAACGTGGAATTGATGGATAGGAAGAAGATTTGTGCATTTTATTTATTTAAACACAATTATTTAAAACGATAAAAAAAAACAAAGTTGTCTTTCAGATATTGCACTGAAATTATAATACAGTTAAATAATTTTGAATATCATCTAATGATTTTAAATGATTCAGGAGTCATGATATGCAACGCGAGCGCCCTCAGCGACAACAAACCACCGAAAATAACCTTCAGTTTTCCAAGCTCTCGTTGTCCATCCCGCTCATCGTAAACCGGATAATAATCGACGACAACGTCAGTCAGACTCTCCACCAAATCGAATACACTGACTTGGCAATGACCAATCTCCACGCAATTCTGACAGACTTTGGGATCGGGAATCGGTTCGCTGATCGCAGAAAACGTAATCATTTCATTATTCCTAATCATTTCCGCCATCTGCTTTGCTTCCTTGTCCGTTTTCCGAATCTGGAAAGTCTTGATGAAGTTGTACTGGATAGGCTTGTCGTCGGCGGGCTTCGCCTTGGAAACGGTTTCCAGATGATGGCCGGGCACATGAAGGAAGGAGAACTCGATGTAGATTTGCGAGATGGTTTGGTCGATGGAGATGCGGGAAAATGGATTAATCTGGAGTTCGACGATGGTGATTTGAAAAATGGCCACCTGTTTCTCGTTAAATTCTGGATTATCGTTTGGGCGGTATTTCACGTTAGCGGTGCTTTGGTCCTTCCACTGCCGCCACTTGACAAGATTAGGATCTCCTCCGCTTAGGATGGTGTGTTCTTGTAAAGTTAATCTCCACTTCAACTCCTCGTGCATCCATGTGGTGCGCTCTTGGAGCTCGTTGATAATATCATCCTGCGTTGTCCGTAAAGCTTTATTGCGTATCAGTACGAGGTTCAATCCATCCTGGAAGGATTTTAATTCCACGGACCTTACCGGACGCACACTGCTCCAACCTTCAGTAATGTCTTCGAGACTCACGATTTCAGAACCTAGAGAATCTAAAGAGGCCGTCTCGACAATGTCCGGCTTACAAGACTCGTACCGTTTTTTAGGTCCGCTGAACGTGTACGAACAAACCAAATGCCCGAAGTGTTTCTTCGGCAAATCTTTATAACACAGCACTAAATCATTGTTGTTAAGCTCGAAGCTATTTTCATAAACCTTTCCGATATTCTCAAGCGCCTGTTTCAGCTTAATATCCGCTCTTCCCAACAGCGTGTGCTTGCTTTCTCCCGTGTACAACACATAGAGTTCAATGGGTAATGGGCACCTGCTCATGTACAAATAATTAAATTCCGTTATTATAAAACCGTAAACTTTTGAGTACTTTAACATGTAGTTGGTATGAAAGGGGAGAGAATCGGATTGGTTGAGGAAATTCCATTTCAAAACAAACTCCTCGAAGTTATATCTTTTCTCAGCTGATAAATCCTCGCTAGGAATGACGCGCCAGATTGCCAAAGTGAAGCTTTCCTTGTTATGATCACTAACTGGAAGCTTGGCATCTAATTTGTGTTCGTAAACATATTCCTCTTCGTTAATGGTCACTAGAGCTACCTTTTCATCGTCGACTGAAACATTTTCTAGCGCTTGTGAATTTTTCAGCTTGATGGTTTCGCGCAAGCATTTCTTGCAGCCCGTCCTCTTAATTTCGACCTCCTCATACCTCATCGACTCACCTCTGATACTAATATGTGGGATTTCCAACGTGCCAGACGAGGCTGAATTCTCTTTCATAAAATCCAAGGATGTTGTGCTTGTTTTGCGCTTCTTACTTGAAAAAAATTTTATCGTGTCGAGAAGCTTCATCTCGATGTGTTTGGTTCATGCGAAATTTCAAATTTCAATGTCAGTGTCAAGCACGGTTCACAATTTAATGTATTTGTTTTGTTTTTTTTTAATTGTGGGTCTTGTTGAATATTTGATACTGGGGAATTGAATTGTGCAGCGATTACCACATACCTACGATTGGTTCGTGAACGGAAATATAGTGGATGGATTGAACGTGCCTAAATTGCATCACAATCTATCTATCTATATATAGTTGAGATTTCATTTTAGTAATGAATGGGATATACAGTAAACATCCATGGACCCGCACGGCCACTTCTTCGTTCTGAAAAAGTGACCGCACGGATGGGATTCGAACCCACGACCACGAGGCCCGTGTGCAGGAGCTCTACTCACTAGGCCACCGCGGCCCCTATTACAATCATCGCTTTAGATTTTTATGAGATGTGTTCATTTTTTAAATTTCAGTTTATTAGGGACACAAAAATAATGATATAATAATAATAAATTAACCAGGTGTTGTTTATTTAAAAAAAAATCGGCATTATTCAACTGAATTATGAATTCTTAAAATATTGGTTTTCAAATTTTCTAATACGCTATTAAGGCGAGTTAGTACTTAAACAAAATGACTTATGGCTTCTGCATGTTCTCGTGATTTTTTTGCATTAAATTTTATACTGAGGATAATAGAACTTTTTGCAAATTAAGGTCATATATTGTAGTATTAAAATTATTTTTTATTCATGAAATAACTAAATTATTTTTGTCCTTCAGCGGTCATCCAATCAGGGTGTGCGAAGACTGCAGCATTTTTTGGTACCAGATGAATCTGGAATTTCCATTATCTGAAATAAAAAACAAAACAGGGACCTTAAAATGTATTAAATTTTGCTTTTTTTAGATTCTCAATAAAATGGTGGCAAATTTTGGGTTGTCGAATTTGAGTTGTAAATTTTTGGATTTAAATCGCTCTAAAATATACTTATAATTTGAAAATTTTAACCACTTAGTATAACACCACAAAAGAACTTTTTCTTTTAAATTTTGGATTTTTAAAGTCAGTCTCTTCTGACATATTTTAGATCAAAAATACCTGATTTTAGGAAAATTGCAATATTTGAAGACCCATTCAAAAAATGGTGATGTGGCCATCATGTTACTTTCTCCGACTTTATATTTACGTTTTCATGGGTTTATTTTCAATTAAAATCATATTTTAAATGTACATCGAGCGTTGCGTAAACTCGGATGGAACTGACGTTTAAAACGTCAAAATCATGAAATATGGAAAAATTATACTTCAAATTCAAAAACTCGGTTTACTCAAAAACTAACGAGATTTCGAAAAAAACTTATTGGTTAGAAGTTGTTCATTTTGGCATTCTCTACAATTATTATTCACATAAATTTGCTGTAACTATTATCGTTTCATAATTATAAACCAAAAATTTAAAAAAATGAATACATTTTTTTCTCGAATAGCAATGATTTTATGAAAAATATTTTCAAGCAAAACATGTTCATTTCTTTGTTGTCTTTGATGTTTGTTTAAATTTTTTTGTGATATTTTTCACATTTAAGAAAATATTGGCAAAAAACAAAAAACAGTTAAGGTAAACGCCCACTTCCGGTGTACGAAATTTTACCAAAAGCTTTTCAGTTCTTCGGATTATCAAATAAGACGTATGTTCAAAGTTTCATATCAATTGCTCTATTAGTTTTTGAGATACAGCGCACACAGCCAGACACACGCACACACACAGACAGACACACACACACACACACACACACACACACACAGACACAAAACATTTTTTTCCAGAAATTGTTGAAATGGCATCTAGGGACCGAAAACGGATATTTCCGTAAAAAAAATTTTTGAAAAAAAAATCACGATTACAATACTTTCTCGTACTTCGTAACGGAGAAAGTAAAAAGAGATGTAACTCTGAGACCTGAAACTTATTAGTTTCTTTTAATTCTTTTTATCTTTAACATTTTTTATTTTAAAAGAGAAAGTTTTTATTAAAAAAAAAAAATACCTACACTGGCGTCAAAAAAAAGCGCCATTCGAAAAATCGCGAAAAAACTCGATTTTTCAAACCGTCGTAACTTGGTTCAATTTGGTCGAAAATAGATGAATCTTTCAGTTTGGGAAAGATTCAAGTTTTATCTTTAAGACTGTGTAGTTGATTTTGACCCCAAGTCCAACCCACCTCCCCGTAACAACGCGATGGAAAAAAAATGTTTTTTATGTAAAAAATTTTCCAACTTTGACAAGCTGTACCGTGCGCAAAAAAAATCGGCGGGAAATTTCACCACAATGGCAGAAAAATTTAATCAATTTCCTTTAAATGCCTTAAAAATTCGAGTCGTTTCGATGATTTGGAGCAAAGTTATGAATTTTTGAAAAATAAAAAGTTATTGTCTTTTGTTTGAAATTTTAATTAAAATGAACAAATTTTATCACCCTGTCGAAAACATTTTTTTTGCACTAGGGGTGACAGAGGGTGGAATGAAATTTATGCTTTTCAGATCGCAAAGAATCATCGGCTTCTGAGCAAAATTGACCGAGTTATGACCGAAATGGAATTTTTACAAGTTGTAAAAATTTAACATTTTTTGTCAATCCAAAACACTTTTTGTAGATCTTTTCAGGGGGTCACGAAAGTCGAAAACTTCTTAGATCGCAAAATTCCATCGAGTTTCGTGCGAAATTCGCCTGGTTATGGCCAAAAACGCGCAAAATGTATTTTTTTTTTCAAAACTGCATAACTTCGCGCCAAATCATCGCATCGACTTGAATTTTGGAGGAAATTGGAGGAAAATGATTGAATTTTATTGCCATGTTGACCGATTGCGTCCACGACTTTTTTTGCACAGGGTACAAGAAACCAAATTTGCACATTTAAACTTCAAAAACATTTTTTTTCCTTTAGGGAGTGTCAGGGGGTGGAATCGTTTTAGCAACAAAACAATTCGCATGATGTTGAAGAGAAAATTTGAAACTGTTCAGACTGCAAAAGTTCATCGATTTTGGTGCAAAATTACTCAAGTTATGGCCAAAAAAGTGAAAAATGTCATTTTTTTTTAATTCATAACTTTGCTCCAAATCATCGAAATGACTAGAATTTTTAAGGCATTTGAAGGAAATTGAATGAATTTTTCTGCCATTGTAGTGAAATTTCCCGCCGATTTCTTTTGCGCACGGTACAGCTTGTCAAAGTTGGACAATTTTTTACATAAAAAACATTTTTTTTCCATCGCGTTGTTGCGGGGGGTGGGTTGGACTTGGGGTCAAAATCAACTACACATTCTTAAAGATAAAACTTAAATCTTTCCCAAACTGAAAGATTCATCGATTTTCGACCAAATTGAAACCAAATTACGACGGTTCGAATAATCGAGTTTTTTCGCGATTTTTCGAGCGGCGCTTTTTTGCTAATTTACAATTAAGTATAGGCCTAAATATTTTAAATATTCATATTTTCAATAATAATTAACGCATTAAATATTGCTTTGAAAAACAAAATATTTACTAAACAAATTGGGGTTAACCTTACTTGTTGCAGAAAGCATTAGATAAATACAATAAAACTACATTTCGTTTTATTGTATTTACAAAATATTTACACTTTGAAGATGACAAAAATAATTAATTGCATTTTTGAAAAGACGGGAGTTTATAATGCACCGCCGCGTCGCATTTGTTGGTATCAAAATGAGTGGGCCATGATTTGTTTTTGTTCTCAAATTAATGAATCTGAGACATTAAATGTCAGTCATTTTAGTTGTCACAAAAATTGTTTGCCTAAGTAAAGAAGATAGAATATTCATTAAACATTTGTTTTACTATGACAATTTATCTGCAAGAAAGATGTGAACAAATACCCACAAAAAGGTTGGTTTTTTTGGCCCACTGTGTATTTACTGAACACAACTAAAAACCGAGGAGCTACAGAGTTTAATGCAAAATAGCCTGACCCGCCAATACAAAATGGCCGCTCCCAAAAAAACTGGACATCTGAAAAAATAATAAATACCTGTTTTCAACTCTGAATATAGGCAAACAAACTTAGGCAAAAATATAAGCGCAATGTTTTTTTTATATTTGTCTCCTGGAAGGGGCCCGTTAGACAATTCAAAGACGGTTTTTTATTTAAGTAATGCAAAATGGAGGGATTTTCACCTTTTAAAGTTTACAATACAGTCCACATGCATCATAAGTGAGGTTAGTGTCTAATCCATATTCATGAAACAGTTGAAATAACAATAAACTGGTCATCCCAGCTACCGTAGTGTTGTAATTATACAAAATCTATTTATTTATTTTATTTCATTTATTTATCAACTTTACATATCCTGTTATTATAATATGTGCAAAACAATAAATAATTAAAGTTAATCACCCAACAAATTTAGGACACAGGATTTGCAGGCGGAGTTCACAGTGTGTTCTTCCACTCAGACCTATTATTCTCTTCCACATGATGGTGTTCCCGATCAGCTTCAGATTAAAAAACAGTTCGTGCTAAATTCAGTGAAGTTTTGAAAAGTAAGTGAAAAGTAAACACCAAGGGATAAATGAAACACAATTTTTTGTTTTACCCCACTGTAGAAACCAAGTTTTATATCTTCAGCGGTTTGAATAAAAAAAGTTCGAATTGTGTAAACTAGATTTTCTCATATTTACGTATTTAATAAAAAGAAAAACAAGTTTGCGTTAATTATACATTCGTGTGTGCAAATAAACGTACTTCACGCTCAAATCAACAGATTGCGGATCGGATAGGGAGTAATTGCAAATTTCCAACGCTATTTTTTTTCATTAATTATCAATTAAGTCGATGCGAATTGGACGCCGGCCTGCGCGCAATTATTTCATTAACACTTAACACACTCACACACACACACAGACCTACTTTGAAATGTAATTATTAACGATTTTTAAACTTGACGTTTTCGAGATGAGTATGTGAATAAATAAAATTTCCATTTTACGGCCATTATTCGCGGTCGGCAGCGAGGTGACGCCTGGCGTCGGTCCCCAGGACGCATGCGTCCACCCACCCTCGTGGGTAACCCGGGCGACGGTGGCGCGGGAGAGCGCTGAAAAATAGGGGTGTAACCACCCGTCCACCCATCCGACAACCATCCCAAACCATGCGTGTGACCCCTGTCCTTTCTTTACAACATCAACCCCCCACATATCCGCTAAAATGGCCGACCTATTTAAAAAAAAGAAAGAATAATCCTCACATGATTAACTTATACACATAAGGTCACCGAAAGGTCAACCCGTATTTTGACATTTCCCCAAAAGCGTTGACATTTAAATCACCGCACCGGAGTTGCGATTTTATTAAATAAATCTCCACTTGTTAGGAATTCCCTTTGTGGAGTGGAGCTCGTTAAAATTTGCTCGAATCGTTTGTATAGTTCGAGTTGATATCGACTACTAATTTGTAACATTCTCTGTCGGTGTGTGTATGTGCATGCCTGGAATTCCGGGTTGTATCGTTATTAGGACCGCAGTCCGCAACAGTTTTCGAGTTATTAATCCGCGCGCCCTCCCCGTTATTAATGGCCCGCCCGCGCACCCCTTTATTACTAACGGAAACCGACCAAATCCCGTTTATGGCGGATTACTCGGATCTGGGAATAAATCAAATTCTGTTTAGCGCACAACTTGCAGTTCTTAATACGCGGGTCAATGTCGCAGTGACTGTTCATTAATTATTCTATAGTTTACATCATAAATAATATTTCATCCACACTTCTGAAAATATTCAACAAAACTATTATACAAGTAAACTCATTCAAAATTTATGGAAAATTAACCTGGCGAAATTATGGTATAGACTGTTCTCTGGAATCTGGCGGCTGTGGTCGTAAAAGAGGGTCAGAGCTCGGTAAGCAGGGGACGTAATATTTTTTATCTCAATCCAATCTTTGTTGAGAAGTACTTTTGAAGGACAATAATACATGTATGGGATGCAATTAGACGAACCGTCAATACCTTTTCTTCGAGGGTGCGTTGGTCGTCAGGACGGACCGACCTTTTTACGACCTCAGCCGCCAGATTCCAGCGAACTGACTATAACTCGGTTTTGTCTACAAGTAGTCGCCTTTTTCTGATTAAAAATATCAAACACTTATTGCCTCCTAATGTTTTAAAAACCATATATTATGCCCTAATAGAATCAATACTCACATATGGAATACTTTTTTTGGGGTTCTTCGCGTGACCACATTTTTATTATACAGTAAAAGATTGTGAGGGCTATGAGCAATAAACCTTTCAACACACATTGCAAGCCTCTTTTTAAAAGGCTGCAGTTAGACTCTACCATGCTTATATATTTTTAACCTTATAATATGTACACGAAACATCAAATAAAAACATGACAAGAGGTCCATAATTATAATGTCCGTAATAAAAAAGAAAGATCTGATCTGAATAAAATCAGACTAACCACTAATAAGGAAAATCCTGTTTGTATTGGAATTAAATGTTACAACAAATTAATAAATTTAGATGAACGTTTTAAAGATTTTACAAATAAAAAAGTCTTTAAACACGAGCTCAAATTATTGTTAATAGCTAAATATATTTATTCGTTATCGGAATTTCTCGTTGCGTAATAATTTGTTCTCTATTCCTGGCAGAGTTTTAATGTGTACAATATTTGTTATGTTTAGTTTTAATATTTTAAAGTGTAATACTTATATATACCTAATTTTAATTGACAAACCCACAATGTACAATTATATTCAGTGGTAATAAACGAACTATACTATTTTTTTTTTCTATAGCACATGTTAAAGTATGCTTTTATCAACTCGAAATAGTAGATCAAGTGTCATTTTACACGTAAGAGTAGATAAAGTAATACTTTAACAGCAAGGGTAGATAAAGTACTTTAATTTTTGCCATGTGGGCGTGGCCACGCAACCAGTCGCCTAGCGGTAGAAATTCACGATATGAAATAAAAAGAGAAATGTCATACGCATTTCGCCTACTTTTGCGAAATAAATAATTGAAATTAATTTTGACGTTTCTAATAAAAAATATTTTGCCTTTAAAATCTGCTATAGAAAAAAAATGAATTTTACACACGACTATAAAATATCACTATCGACTCGCGAAATTAATCCACTCGCTCTTACGTCGCTCGTGAATTAACATTTCCGCTCATCGATAATATATTATTTTATCGTCTTGTATAAAAAATAACTATTGTTTCAATGTTGTTACAAGGCGTTACTTATTTATTGGTTAAAAAATGGCTTCTTATATTTTTTACTTCAAATTTATTATTGAATATCATCTAAGTCTAAAATTAAAATCTGAAAAAAATTGTTAGTTAGATCCGACCGATTTCAAGATATTCATCCATTTGCCAAAAACCAATAAAAACAATACATTGTATTATTATTTAATCTCATAAGGATAAGTGAACAAAAAATAACTTTCAAAAACCTTCTCGAATTTATCAGTTCTACTATAGATTTTATTTTTAACAACTTGTTACATAAAATATAATTACGTATGTATTAGGGTTTCTGTCCTAGGATTTATCAAGATGAAATTCACTAGAATTTTACGAAAAAAATGGATGACGCATCTCGGAAAATGTTGAATTGTTTTTTTTTTTTTATAAGGCATGGCCGAACAAGAATCTTAAGTCTGGAGATAT